>CM076990.1:133084463-135761297 GCA_039090855.1 Macrothele yani
GAATGATATTTAGATTATGAATGTACGAGATGAACATATTGTAAATCAATCTGTCCTAAAGTCTTGCAAAAATTGATAAATTAGCTATAGGGCGGTAGTGATTTGCATCGTTTATTGATTCAGATTTGTATTTTAGGATTATTTTGGTTATTTTAAGTAGGTCAGGAAACTCACCAGAGTGGAATATATCATTAAATATAAACAATAGAGGATCAAGAATGAGATTAGCGGCATTTTTGTATAATAAATGGTTGAAGATCATCAACCATTTTTATATATATGACGAAGCTTGTTATACCACTATTACAACAAAGCACCTCGTGGAGATTTGTGTTAATCCTGCACCCCATGTAACCCGGTCTTTCTTCCTTCGACTTCCATCTCTATGGCCCTCTCAAAAAGCGCCTTGAAGTGAAACATTGATGCAGTGATTCAAAAATAGTTGCTGAGGCGATACGTTGGTTGCAGGCACTTAAAAGTAAATTCTTCGCACAGTATTTCTAAAAGTTGTTGTGGATGGGACAAGTATCTTGACCGATTCATTGATGATGTCGGAAAGTTAAGGTTTGTGTTCGATTGTGATTGCCTTAGCTCATTTCATGTGGCTGTAATATAATCTCTGTAACAAGTTGTCTTGTGTTAGTTTTGATCAGCCGTCGTCAATTCAAAATTAAGGTGATTGACTTATTTCTTAAAGTGGGATGCAGTAATAAAATTTAATAGACCTTTTAAACAGTACATATACACGGGCGGAAAGTGAAAAACGAACACCAATAAGGAGACGTCTGATACCAACGAAATTTATACAGCATAATAGCGGAATACAGAGGATAACGTGATCAAAACATTATGGCAAAATACCGCTGTATTTGCTGATAAACTGAAAAATAACATTTCCATGTAACATAGTTAGTACGAAGGTTGAACCGCCATGAACTGCGTCACACTGTGCAATTCTGGCATGGAGTCTGTCGTACAGATGTTGGATGTAAGTTTGGGGTATTGAGTTCCAAGCATCCTCAACCTGGACGCGTAAATCGCGGATAGTGGTGGCTGGCCGTGGAGACCGGATAAGTCGTTGTCCCATAAAATCCCACACGTGCTCAATGGGGGACAAATCCGGTGAACGTGCAGGCCATGGAAGTTGTGACACACCCTGAAGTGCTTGTTGCGTTGCACGTGCCGTGTTTGGGCGTGCGTTATCTTGCTGGAAAACACCACGATGGACCGACCTAACAAATGTCACAACAACGGGCTGAATGATGTTGTTGATGTAGGAGGTGCTGTTTAACGTACCCGGTACAAGCACTAGTTGTGTACGGGAGTGATAGCTAATCGCTCCCTACACCAGGAGATCAAGTGTAGGCCCTGTGTGGTGCTGGCGGATGCAAGAAGGGTGTAGACGCTCCCCTGTGCGTCTGCGAACATACATACGGTCATCGGAGGCTCCCAAGCAGAATCTGCTTTCATCGCTGAACACGACAGATCGCCATTGTGTTCTCCAGTGCAGACGTTGGCGACACCACTGCAGCCGTTCCTGACGGTGGGCTGTAATCAGAGGTACACATGCCAGAGGCACACGTGCACGTAGTCCTGCATCCAGTAGACGGTTGCGGATTGTTCGCAGAGTCAACTCAGGTGCAACGGCAGCTCGGATTTGCGTCGCAGTGGATGTTCTGCTTGACAACGCCGCTCTTCTTATGCGTCGATCGGTCAGCTCATCAGTTCGTCTGTGACTCCCGGTTCCACGTCTTCTCGTGTGGGAATGTTCCTCGGACCATCTACGCCACCATCGTACCACCACCGATATACTTCCCGTCCAATTCGCTCCGCAATACCACGATACGACCACCCAGCCTCGCGGAGTCCGACTAGACGACCTCGCTCAAAGTCCGATAACTGTTGAAATCATTTCACGTCTTCCATGTCCAGGCATTGCAGCTTCTTCAGGGTCTTCGCACGTGTCCGTACGCCGACGACGGATTACATTCACTTTTCCGTACTCCTTAAATACCACCGAAGACAATTTGCATATTATGCCGTGCTGTGGCGTAAGTGCTCACCGGTTGGTCCCCAAATTAACATCACACCTACGTAAACTCGACCCCATTAACATATGTAAATTTTATGATCGTCCGCCAATTCGTTCTTGTTGTTCTTTTTTCACTCTCCGCCAGTGTAGTTTCAAAAACAATTTAAAAATAATTTTACTGTCAGAAATTATGTGAAAAACATTCTTCCTAAAATTGCTATTTGAAAAACGTTGTTGCCTTTATTTTCCACTTTGTCATAAATATCTAATGCTCAGCTAGTAAAAATTCAATTAAAAATCATTATTTTCCATTTGTAATTAATATCTAATGCTTAGCAAGTGTAAACACGATAATTAATTGTGTGACGTGCACCTGCATTCAACCTTGCTTTTGAGTTTCGCTTCTTTTATGTAAACATACTGTATTTACTTGCCATTAAACATTTCCTCACTGAGTAACACATTACTTCACAAAAGAGCTTTTGCAATTTGGCAACACTTACAGTGAGTCAGAGCTAGATAACAATGTCAATATTGAATGTTGAGCGTAGTAGTTTGTGTAGAGTTTTGTGAGTGTATCCAGATAGGTAGATAGTTATATAAAGATAGAGATAGATAGAAAGATAGACATAGATAGATGGATTGATAGAGAGAGAAATAGAGAGAGGGAGGGAGATAGATAGAAAGAGAGAGAGAGAGAGAGAGAGAGAGAGAGAGAGAGAGAGAGAGTCTGACTTAATTGGACGGAGTTATTGTAATTTATATATGAAGAGATTCATTAACAACAGCTTTTGTTGGAAAATAGATTTCTAAGCGCTGTTATACAAGTTTTTAATTCGATGAGATGGACGAACGAATATTTAATTTCACGTCTGTATAAATGTCAATTGGAGCTTCCAGCAATTGTAGAAAAATAGTTATTTTAGGGAATGCGTTTATCGATTGTAACAACTATTAGCCTAATATTATATTTGTTTCTGTAAAAGACAATAATTCTAAGCTTGTTAGGCTTACGTTCGTTTAGCTTCATTGTAATACTCGTTGAACTCGCATAGCTTGAAATATTAGATGTAGATGAAAAGTTCTTATTAAGACATGAGAGTGTTAACTATGCACTTCTAAATAATGTTCAGTTTGAGAAAAATGTCGTACTTCCAACATCATCTGTTGTTATTCATATCCATTAGGCATGTCAACATGCTCTGTTCACACAAATTAACACAACTTCTACATATTTAACATCACAGTAGAGACAAGGATGCAGGCTCTCCTGAACAATAATGCATTTCGAGATAATAGTGCAGTTTAAGACTGGCATAATCGCTTATGTAAAGAAAATTACGCTTTCGTAACGTTGGCTATATCATAATGCCTCCGATAACTCAAGCAACACAGCCTTTGAAAAGCTATCCTCTCATTATCCTTTAGGAGACTTAACAACATCGTACTTATCTCTAGCTTGCAACTACGTAATTGCACTTCGAGCTGTTGTCAGGGTTGCCAAACACAAATTCATCTAGAGAGAAAATGTGCCGTTCAGGCTGAAGCATATTTTACGAGAATAAACCAAATTCAGATAAGAACACAGGGACAAAGAATGAAGCCTAAATTAGAGTACACGTCACAAAATGTAATAATAAAAGTCGAGTTCATTAAATAGTAAGTACTGCCTCTTCTTTCTTGGCGGTTATTATCTTTATTTCAATAAAATATATGTTCGCAAAGTTCAGCACGAAAATTAACAGATACGAATAGTTAAAGAACATAAGCTTTAACTACTTGCAATTTAAAATTTAGGCCTCATAGTTGGAGAACTCTAAGCATTAAGCAATTGCGTTACACCTTTACGTTAAATATTAGAAATGCACTTTTATGTTTTTTTGATTTTCCGGTTCTCTTTAAATTATTCTCATACTGAATGAAATTCTTTAAATAAATATTAACTTTCAAAGTGGGAATTCCTTACCGTTCTAAGAACTGCGCTGTATCTTTGGTTGGCAGCATCATGAGACAGCTTCAAGAGGACGACGTACATCATCACCGTTCCCGCATTTCTAGGATCTGTTAGTGACGTCACAAGAGGCACAGACTCAGATGACCAATCACAGCACAGTGGATTTGGGCACACTAAGAGCCAAGCGTTCAGTGTGACCAGATGGTTGTACGAGAGGACTCTTGTCCGCGATACCGCCACAGCTGACGGGTTGTCCAATCTAATAAAAAAGGGAATACAGAAAAAGAAAATTCTTTAAAGGAAATTCTAACTTTAGAGAAAACTATAGTTTTATCATCAGTGACAGACATATGAATATTTTCAATTCCTTAAACCTTGAAAAGGAATACAGAGATAGAAAATACTTTAAACAATTTTCTAACTTTAAAAAAATATATATGTTTTTTTGTTCTTGTTTTTTTAATGAAGGTTTAGCGACCACCGTGAGCATCTCAGGGGGCTATAAGAAATTGCCCGTCCCTAATTTATGGACAGTGAATCCATGGAAGGGAGAGAGCCAGTGCCTTAAGACCTACACAGCATCCATGCCTCACCGGGATTCGAATCCTGACCCATCAAGGACGAATGATCAGAAGCCATTAGACCACTACGCCACCGGGGCGGCAAATATAGTTTTATCATCAGTGACAGACATATAAATATTTTAAATTTTTTAAACCTTGAAAAAGAATACACAAAGAGAAAATACTTTAAACGAATTTCTAAGTTTAGAGAAAATTATAGTTCTTTTGTTTATTCTAATGGTTTAACGACCACCGTGAGCAACTCAGTGGGCTATAAGCAATCGCCGGTCCCTGATTTAGGGCCACTGGTTCCAGGAAAGGGAGAAAGCCAGTGCCTTAAGACATACACAACATCCGGATATGCCTCACTGGGATTCGAACCCGGACCCCACGGACGAATAATCAGAAGCCATCCCTTAGACCAATGCGCCACCGGGGCGGCAAATATAGTTTCATCATCAGTTATAGACATATGAATATTTCAATTCTTTAAACCTTTTGTTGCTACTAATTCCATGTGAACTATTAAAGCCAGGTCAAGCCGATAAACCAGGCGTTTTGAGTCGATGGATGACCAAATTTGGTTGGTGAAGGTAACCGTCTCTGGTTAACACGTTCGCTGCCGCTGTGCTATTTTAACGGCAAACACGCGGTGACGGTAAGTAACCGGCGCAAATCTCCGGAGACGACACGAGGCGTCACGCGCCACCACCAATGAGCTTCTATGCAGTTGGATCAACCTAGCTGTGTGTTCGCATCTCATAGTTTGCAGGACTCCGATATTCTAAAATACGAGAAGAGTTATCCATAATTGATATGCGTAATTATAACCTTCAGTAACTCCAGGGATATAAACACGTCTACAGCATATGCATTTGCAATGCATATGCTGTTGAAGCGCATACCCTGGAGACGGTAACTAATTAATTGTAAAATTCTTCAGTCGCAAAAAGATTGAAAAATTCGATTGGTTCGATACCCGTCATATTAATTTTCAGTTCTAGTTCACTAGTGAACAGAACTGTTCTCGTGACGTGGGAAACATCATACCGATGTGTAGCCAACATCTGTTGACGCGGAGTATGAGAGATAACGTCGCATTCTTCATTTCCACTTTTGGTCGTACTACAGCTAGTAAAATAATACGTTTCTGCATATGCTGATAAATTATCGGGATCATCTATATCCACGGCAGGATGTGCCCACCGACGAACTTTTGGTTGAGAGGGACCAGAGACAACCTGTCTGAACATATCCGTTGTTTCCACAAACTAAGCATTGAAGTCAATATGGGTTTCTTTGAAATACCTTTAGTGTCTTCAATAGGCCATCCTCTTACGTATGAACTCTAAGTAGCAAATGCTTTTTATTGCTACTAAAGGATTTATTTATTGATAGTTCCCTTCACCGCAAAACCAGGGACGTTCAAAGGAAAATAAACATTGCAGTGAAAAACGCGCGCTGTGTTAAGTCTATGAAGAATCAACTTACTTTCTCTTCCCTAAACCATGTGAAAAAAAAATCCGGTATCTCAAAACCGCGGTTGTTTTTAAACAGTTGGATACTCATTATCAGTACCAGTAACAAAACAAATACCCTTCTACAAGTGCCGAAGGTTTTAGGAAGGGAAATATTAAGACATAATCACGAGGCTGTTCGGCGTCTTCGGCACCTGGGATAAGTATTGTATGACGCCGTTCGGCGTCACGTGGCAGTGAGAGTGAACTAGGTGAATGATATTAGTTCTCCAAAATGTCTCTTCAAGCGATAAATTAAGACTTGCCTTGTTTTTATCCCATTTCCACCCAGAAAACCGCGGACTACTGTTTTTTTCCATCAGCCTATCTTTTGGACCATGTAGATAGTTGCTGAATGCTCATTATCACTACTTTTACCGTGACAGTCAGGAATCCTTCCTTAAAGCCTAAATTTGCAAGAAAAGCCATGTGCTTGAAACGCTCCGACCCCTGAAGATATGTGGTGAAATCCTTTCCGGGACAATAAAGTAATTCAAACTGAGCTACATGAGCTGCCAGTACAGGAGAAATGACCAGCAATAGTGTTCTCTCTGAATATCAAAAAAATAGAGAGAGCAGCCCATTTACTACAAGCAGAAAGTTATTTTGCGGCCATCTGAATATCTTCACAATATCAGACAAAACATAAGAATTATATTAACTTATATGACATTAAAAAGGGTTATGAATGTGAACTTCCGTTGAAATGAGCACCTGGTGACAACAGAAACAAAGTAACAAGAAAAACATAGCAAACTTTTGTAATACTTTTATTTTTTACCAAGATATCCTATTGGCAATTCCTGATCTAAGATCATTCAAATAAATCTGATTAACTCACAAACACGCACATCAAACTTTTCTTCACGTGGTTTCATTAGCTCTCATGCTAATAAACTGTTCAAAACAATTAGAGGATATCGTAGTTTTGTGTAAAAAACTGTGAGTGACGGAAAACTTCGGAGGTTGGAATACGAACTACAGACATAGAACGCTATGTGAGAAGAAAAATATGGCCGAAACAATTAGTAATTTAAATTTAATTATTTTTGAGGAGACGATCGTAAAAATGCATATTTATGACCACATCATAAAAATTCAAATAAAGGTAAATTTTTTGGCAGAACATTGGATTTAATAGAGGATATGGTTTTCCCTGACAGAAAACAATGTTGCACACCTGTGAGGCATGAAGTCAATGAGGGATTGGGGAATTCCACTCCACTCCTGCAGAAGAGCACTTTCCAATTGTTTGACTGTTTGTAAAGGGGGTTAATCGAGCAGCACCAGTTCTCCCCAGAACGTCCCAAACATGCTCGATGGGGTTAATGTCTGGGGAACATGCTGGCCAGTCCATTCGGATGATTCCCTCGTCAAACATGAAGCCGTTCACACATCGAGCGCGATGTGGCCTGCAATTATCGTCCACGAAAATAAATTTATCTTCAATTGCTGCAGCACAAGGGATAATTAAGGGTCTGAGGATCTCATCCCTATACTGCTGCGCAGTAAGTGTTCCATTTCTGATCATGTACAGGTCAGTTCGGCCATTGATAGAGACACCGACCGACACAATAACTCCGCCTCCTCCAAACCGAACACTTTCTTGCACAAATAACGGGTTGTTACGAGTACCTCGTTCTCTTCAAATGATGAGTCGCATATTGTCAGGATGTACAGTAAAGTGTGACTCGTCTGCGAAGAGAACGTTGCCGCCCCGGTGGCGCAGTGGTCTAAGGCGCTGGCATCTGATCATTCGTCCGTAAGGGGTCCGGGTTCGAATCCCGGTCAGGAATGGATGTTGTGTTTGTCTTACGGCACTGGCTCTCCCCCTTCCCTGGAACCAGTGACCCTAAATTAGGGACGGGCGACTGCTTATAGCCCATTGAGTTGCTCACGGTGGTCGTTAAACCTCCAATAAAAAAAGAGAACGTTTCTCCATTCATTTCTTCTCCAATCGGCTTGGTCCTGTGCCCAAAGTCTGCGGGCAGCACGGTGGCGTGCGGATAAAGAAATTCATATCATAGGTCGTTTAACATACAGACCAGCACTGTGGAATCGGTTCCGAACAGTTTGAGTTGAAACATTTGTGCCAGTGGCCGTAAGGATTTCGCGTTGCAGAAGAGTGGCGTTAATACTCCGGTTTCTCCTGGCAGTCAGTGTTAAAAACCGATCCTCATTTCTTGATGTTGCTCTCCTACGACCTAGCCCTGGTCTTTGCCTTACATTTGCCGTATCTGAAAACCGATTCCAAAAGTCCGCAAATCACGCTTTGAGACACCCCAATGGCTTCTGCTACTTGCGATTAGGTTTGACCCTCTTGTAAGCGACCGACAGCACTCCGGGCTACAGATCCGAGTAAATCACTTTGTTCGGACATCACATTCATCAATAACACACTTTCAAACCATGTGAGTCGTTTTGATCCTAGACTAAACGATCGCACGATGCATGTCACTTTTCATTCGTCGACCAAAACACGCCCTTTTTAACGTCACACAAAAAAGGTTTGCATGCTCAGGTGTTTGTAAGTGTGCAGAAGTTTCATTCTAAACACTTTCCTTCAATTTCTCTTAGCATACGTACAGTTGATGTCAGTAGTTCATATAAAAACCGGGATATCCCTTAATTGTTTTGATCAGTGTATATTCGTGTAGAGGAGAAATATCGGTATTTTTTATTGCCTGACTTTTAAAAAAAAAGTGAAAGGAAAGAATCAAATTTTTTGTCAACCTCAGCTTTTTTGAATCATTGGTATCATATTAACGATTAATTTTGACTTTCGTCCTACTGAGTCAAAACTTTGGTTTTACGTTTTCTATAAGCACCTACAGAACAACAACAGAAACAACGAGCAAACGATTGGATAATTCGTAGCTTTCCTAATATTTTTCCGAAATCGACCATTGTTATAATGACAGTTATTTAGTAGATAATGTTTTCCAGAAATAACATCCGACGATGTTAATCCCATGTCGTATGTTTCCCTCTTTCGCAAAAATCTATGTACACTTGTAGGAATCCTAAGAAATCCGTCCAGAAGACAGAAGCACGTAAGTCATTTTGGAGTAAAAAATAAAAACATGTACGTATATGTCTCAAGTGTCAAGTACTTATTCTTTTCTTTCCCACATAATCCAAAAAACAAACCGCTTTCCCTTCGGCAGAAAAGCTCTGTACCGTCTAGCCAGGAAGGCTCTGTCACAAACTATCATAAATCTGAGTTAGAAGTGCTGAGTAGTAAGAAAATTAAGACTCCACTGATTCACGGGAGAACGAAGGGAGAGGATAGCTTCCGATTGCTTTTTTGAGAAGAACAAATCGAAACTCAGTGACGACTAAATGTCCAGAGTTGTTTACTTCTGCACTGACACAAGATTAAAATCGGCTAACACTTTAAATAACTACATGGAAATACTATCCACATCGAAAGGATTATTGGATAGAATCAATTAAAATGCATGGATTCTTTATCTTTAACTCCTCAAATTAGAAGAACATGGAAGTACAGAGGATGGGTCACACATTTTAAAAAGGTGTGATAAGAAATTACAGAAAATGAAAGAAGTTCAAAGAATTGAAACCGGTAACAATATCTTAGATGAACACGAACGAAACATCTTCTGCAGTTAAATATCGTCTACTAAGAACACGTAAACAAGCTGGGGATAGAAGATTACGTTTTTGCTCCTTTTGAAGAGAAGTATTCGTATTCTGTAATTAAACGAAACGCTGCGAAAATCGTGGAATTGGCAATTTTAAATGTAAAATAAGCAATAATATTAGTAATAGAGAGGAAAATCATCAAACTTTGCTTTTAACATAAAAATAACGCCAAACGAATATCCAAAGACGATATGTACTTTTACAACTATTTCAAAAGTAAGGTCTCTGGTCTTATAGGAAAATCCACCAACACAAAGAGCAAGCGCTAAATCGTTAAAAATCTCTGTATCAACTGTAAACACTAATAAACAAAAATTTGAATTTGAGAAAAAAATAGATCAGATCATATGTAGAGGATTTTAGGAAGGGAGTATTTGACTCCAAGTCGTAAACTACCCTCAGAAATAGGAAACGAGGAGATTTGGGCCAGAGTGTCCGATAGGAAAGTGACACGGAAGCGAGGTACAAAGGGGGAGGAAGACTCCCTTATTTATTACCGAGGGGTCAGCACCCGGTGCTCGACGGCTTAACTTGCACACCCGACGCACGGAGGATATTTAGCGGTTCGAGCGTTTGTACCTCGCTGGGATCCATGCTCTCCGTGGCGGTCACGAACGTTGACCACTACCCCCCCCCCCCCCATTCCCCTCCCCGAAAAAAAATACGTGATGTTCAGCGTCTTTTGCCTGGACACCTGGCTGAGAGCAGAACACGGTGTAGACTTCTTTATGAAAATCCGCTTAGCCAGAGACAGATGGAAATTCATTGTTTCCATTGATGAAGCATGGATATACCTAAACGACTGTAACAAAAAAAGTCAGATTTACTGTAGCAAAAGAAGGGGGAAAAAGGGGCCCAAGTTCGAACCTCGGCGTTGCTCGGGGTTCGAACCTGGGCCCCTTTCGGACGAACGACCTCGTTTTATTCAAAATATACATGCCCAATTAATAAACAAGACGCTAAGCGTTCGTTTAAAATTCATCTAAAAGAGATATTAACTGTACCCATTTTCATGCTCAATAATATCTAGGTGCGGTGAAATGCGTTAGTTGTTTGTCTTGTTTTTTTTTAACGGGGTGGAGCATTTCTTAGTGAATATTAACATACGTTGAAACCTAATGGCCAGTTTTAATATTTCAATAGATAACTGAAATTGGACATGTATATTTTGAATAAAACGAGGTCGTTCGTCCGAAAGGGGCCCAGGTTCGAACCCCTGCGTTGCTCGGATGTTGTGTTTGCCTTACGGCGCTGGCTCTGTCCCTTTCCTGGAACCAGTGGGCCGAAATTTGTTCCGAGAATCCAAAGAAAGTTTCAGTAAAGGATTCATTATTATTGCTAGTTTCCCGTACAATGGGAAATTAAAATTAAGAAAAGTTGAGAAGAATGTTAAAATCAATTCTACATACTGCCAAAATATTGTTTCAACTCCTATATTTAAAGAAGAAATACTATCACTTTTGCACTTTGCCTTCAAAGAGTACAACTCATCAGGATAAGGATAACAGTCATACATCCAAATCTACTGCTCCCTTTCTTGAAAAAAAAAATGAAAGAAGAGACGGGTATCGTACCTATAACTTTTGCTCAGAGTCCTTTAAAAAAATGTTGTCTCGCCAATAGACTATTGTGCCTTCGGAGTGCAAAAAAGATCGCTTTCTAAACACAGACCTAGTGAGTAGTAGAAGAGGAGTGGAATAAAATACCACTACCAATTTTAAGAAATGCCCTGTTATCTTGAAAATCTGGATGTATGCAGTGGCGTATATTCGAGGCTAGCTAGGCTAGCTGCGAAGCCCAGAGAATGCACAAGTAAAAGTCAATTATCAACGGTTTTAAGATATGTTGATGCTTGCAGTGCGAATAAAACACGAGAGGATTCGCTTCTTTCGATCATGAAAATCGTTCTGGCGAGAGATGACAAACTGCATAACGCAAATAGGTCTTCGAGAGACTTCTCTGTTCTGATGCGAAGAACTTCGATACGATCGCCTGATAGCATTTCCATGACAACATGAACGCGCGTATGGAGGTGAATTTACCATTGCTTTGCGCAACGGTTCGCTGAAAAAAGAAGACTTAAGACTACCTCAGTCCCTCCATGCTTCGCCTTATAACATTGGAAAAAACCCAACGAAGCGCGTGTTTCGCGGGAGTGGTTTCAGTTTGTGTGAAGTGTCAAGAATTAAAATCAGTGATATTATATCTTGAATTCGGGACTTTGTTGGATTCGAACTGTTTTGATAAATTTTGTGAAAGCTTTCCTGAACATCTACTATCATAGCTTAAAGAACTTTATGCTTCAAATTTTGGTACAGCTCGATTAAAAAATGAACTGAAGGTGCTTTATGGCGTTGATGAATACAAAACAAATTGGTAAGAGACATTACTTGTTACATAAAGTTGAATAATTGAACATAGTGTTTATTGAGGTGTACAAATAAGCACATCTAATATCACAATTTTCGTCAACAAATGCAACTGCGAAAAGAAGTTTTTTCCGTTTTAAAAATAATCAAGATATATCTTAGAGCCACACAAGGACATGCACATTCGAGCAACTTGGCTGGTTTATTAATAGAGAAATACATTATTTTTAAATATGAAAATGCTGCCCCGGTGGCGCAGTGGTCTAAGCGATGGCCTCTGATCATTCGACCAAAACAGGTCCGGGTTCGAATCCCGTGAGGCATGGATGTTGTGTTTGGCTTACCGCACTGGCTGTCTCCCTTCCCTGGAATCAGTGACCCTAAATTAGGGACGGGCGACTTCTTATAGTCCATTGAGTTGTTAACGGCGGTCGTTAAACCTCCAATAAAAAAAAATATGAAAAAGTTCTCGGAAGAAACATTTTTGTGAAAACGTAACACTCAAGTACACACAAAAGGAAAGAGAAATGGAATTTATGTACAAATAAGTGTGTAAGGTCAGGTGATGCGTAACATCACAGCCTCTCCTTGACAAATGTCAACCCCGCCTTCTCGTGGTGCATCCTGTTCCCACTAAAGGGGCTCTGACGACCGCCAATAGCGGTATAACTATACCATCGGGATCAGAGGAAATGCTATCCCACACTCACCAACCCGCTTGGCCAGCGTGGTGAGTTATGGCCAAACACCTCCAAAATGACTCTACAACTTAAATCTTGGCCCTCAGTCTCCGGCGGCTGGAATGTACCTGGCCAAGGCAGCGGCCAGTGCGACATGAAGGCAGAGGGTGCTAAGAATCCCCGGAGGACCGGACTAGGCTGCCATTTGATGCTGACCTTGGCTACCTATAACGGACGCTCCCTATCTTCTGATTCAAGACTTCTTGAATTGGAAGAGGAACTACAAAGGATCAAGTGGGACATCGTCGGGCTAAGTGAGGTAAGGAGAAAAGGAGAAGATCTCATTGAACTGAAAAGTGGACATCTCTTCTATTATCGTGGGACAGATACTGGCAGAACTAGTGGTGTTGGATTTATAATAAACAAGAAACTGAAGGATAAAGTGGTAGAAGTTGAAAGTTCCTCTGACAGAGCTGCACGACTCGTTATCCAACTATCGAGAAGATACCAGGCTCAGATTATTCAAACTTATGCACCCACCACAAGTCATCCTGAAGAAGAAATTGAAGAATTTTATGAGGAAATTCGTCATCTAAATAATAAAGGTAAGCAGCACTTGAAGATAATTATGGGAGATTTCAATGCAAAAATAGGGCAACGGCAACAGAATGAAACTTCAGTAGGTAAATTCGGTCACGGCAACAGAAACCAGCGTGGAAATACTCTCGTTGAGTTTGCAGAGGCAGAAGGATTTTTCATCTTGAACTCCTTTTTCAAGAAAAAGCCACACAGGAAATGGACATGGAGACATCCAATTGGGACGACAAGTGAAATTGATTTTATTATGTGTAACAAAAAATTCGTCATCGAAGACTGCAGTGTGCTGAACAAGTTCAACACAGGTAGTGACCATAGATTGGTGAGATGTAAGATGCACCTCAACACTAAACTGGAACGTGGCAAGCTCATAAGACAAACAAAATGTATTGACATAACCTACCTTAAAAAACACCATAATACTTTCAAGTTGGAACTGAAGAACAGATTCTCTGCTTTAGAAGGCCTAACATCGGAAGAAGTGGATATTTCGGAAGTTAACAGAAAAGTAACCAAAGCTCTAATGGAAACAGCAACAAAATTAGCTGGGTCTAAGAACAAGTTGCATGTGAACAAATTATCAGGAAAAACCAAAATGTTGATGCAAAAAGAAGAGAGATGAGGACAACAAAAGAAGATGTGACTTCCAAAGTGGAATATATAGAGCTATGCAAGACAACACGAAAAAAGTATCACTGAAGACGTAAGGAAATTCAACTGTGAGCTAGTGAGGAAAGCAATTGAAAACAACCAAAGCCTTAAGATAGCAAAGGGACATCTCAGTAAGGGAAGAAAACAGATTATGGCTCTGAGAAAAGAAGATGGTTCTATAACAAGAAATAGAGGCGAAATTTTGACAAGAGTGAAAGATTTCTACTCCAAATTATATGAAAGGGATGATACATGTACTCCAGACATCATGAAAGGTACCAGAGTTCTTCCAGTCCTCCCAGCAGAAGTTGCTCATGCAATCAAGAACATGAAGCGGGGGAAAGCTCCAGGAGAAAATGGAATTACTATAGACATCATACAAGAAGCAAGTGGAGAAATTGAAACAGTACTCGCCCAAATTTTCACTCGATGCCTTAATGAAGGGAAGATTCCTGAGGATTGGAACAATGCTACAATGATCCTGCTACATAAAAAGGTGACATTGAGGATTTCAGGAACTACAGACCTATCAGCCTCCTATCAGTGGTTTATAAAATCTTCACTAAAGTTCTTTCACACCGCTTGAAGGTAACACTGGACATGGCTCAACCGAGAGAACAAGCTGGATTCAGGAGTGGCTACAGCACAATAGATCATATCCACGTACTGAGAGAACTAATTGAAAGAGCGAGGGAATATGAACTTCCATTGTGCATGGCTTTTATAGATTATGAAAAAGCCTTTGATTCGGTGAAACCATCAGCAGTTACCACGGCTCTGAAATCCTGCGGTATTGAAGATGCATACATTAATATTATTAATAACATCTATGAAAATGCAAGTGCAAAGATTCGGCTGTTTGAAAATACAACACACATAAAAATTGGAAAGGGGAGTGAGACAAGGTGACACCATATCTCCGAAGCTCTTTAATGCCACATTGGAAAATGTCTTTCAATCACTGAACTGGGAAAACAAAGGGATAAAGATTAATGGAGATTATCTAACCCACCTTCGTTTTGCTGATGACGTAGTCAATTTTGCAACTACCCCATCAGAGCTGCAGAGTATGATCCAGCAACTTGCTGACAAGAGTAAAGAAGTGGGATTAAAAATGAACTTTCAGAAGACAAAAGTGATGTTCAATGCTTTTACAAGAAATGAAGATTTATCGATTGATGGAGAAAAACTGGAGATAACAGATACGTATGTTTATCTTGGACAGCAGATATCAAGTGAGGGTCACATTGATGAAGAAATTAATCGGCGTACAAAACTTGCCTGGAGAGCTTTTGGAAGAAACAGCATAATTTTCAAGAGCAATATGCCATTATGTCTTAAAAGAAAAGTGTTTGATCAATGCATCCTTCCAGTGCTTACGTATGGTGCAGAGACGTGGACCTTAACTAAAAGAGACATACAAAGGCTGCAGACAACTCAAAGAAGCATGGAGAGGTGCATGCTTGGTATAACCAGGAGAGATAAGAAGAGGAACTCGTGGATCCGAAAAATGACGAGAGTGGAAGACATCATGATCAGAGTTAAATCCCTGAAATGGCAATGGGCTGGACATACTGCCAGAAGGACAGACTATAGATGGACAGCCGAAATTTTAGATTGGATTCCAAGGGACAGGAAAAGACCCAGAAAAAGACCACATGGGAGATGGGTGGATGAAATTCGTAAATATGCGGGAGTGACATGGAGGAGACTGGCACAAGACAGACCGTTGTGGAGGAAACTTGGGAGACCTTCGTCCAGCAGTGGATTGATAATGGTTGACAATGATGATGATGATGAAGTGTTCAAATCCTAATCCTCATAATTATTTCGTATCATGTTAGCAATAGCATGTACCTAAAATTTAGAAAAAAAGAAGTTTCTTCTATTACTTAACAATTAAAAAATAAACTTCTCAATTTAAAAAAAAACCAGTACTTTGAAGTGGAGGACATAGGGTGAGATAGCCCAGTTCTCGGACCCAAGATACATCACTGGAGAGAAAGATCTATCGTATAGAACATTTAAGAAAGGAAATGTTCATTCGAGAGAAAGAGCTATCGTATAGAACATTTAAGAAAGGAAATGTTCACTCGAGAGAAAGAGCTATCGTACAGAACATTTAAGAAAGGAAATGTTCATTCGAGAGAAAGAGCTATCATATAGAACATTTAAGAAAGGAAATAATTTTATGTTAAACATTAATTATATTGATTGAAGATCATTCTAAATATGTGTCAAAGTCCTCTGTATAAGTAGCTGAGATTAATCCTAATGGAAAAGGTTAATTTTAGCAAGTCTCTTCAAAAACTAGGGGGGGGGGGGGGGGAGAAGAACGAAAAAAAAACCCCGAAAAACTTTACATCGAATTCTCGGGTACAATAAACACTTCTTCCGACTTCTTTTCATATCACACACACACACACACACACACACGCACACACACATCAGACCTGATTTTTACACAAAGGAAAAAAATAAACGAAGCAGATGACGCAGTTACGTTATTTAGTGGGAAAATTGTGCATTTCTTAAAATGCACTGTGTGTGCAGTATTTTTCGTAGTATAATACATGGAACAAGTAATAAGAAAAGAAAGAGAACCGAATTGTTACAATCAGAAAAACATCCAGAAATAGAAGTTGCTACTTACGTACAGTGACAACAGAAAGTTTGTTGCAAACTGTACACAAAATGTATCTCATACAGGAAGATATTCGAGGCAAAAGCAATTTTTTCAAACAGAACATTCCGAGTAAGATCGGGAGGTAAAAGTGATTTAACGTTTTGCTCCCTAGATGATAGCTGTGCGTCATTTAAAGAAGAAAATAAGTGAAAAGTATGCCTCATAATAAAGAGTATTCTAACTGGAATAAATTTTCCAAGGGATTTTTACAATCGGAATTAGTTTTTCATCCACCAATATATGCTGAGGCTTCCTGACGGCAGAAATGTGAATAATTAAAGATGTAGAAATTTGCCGACTAGTGTGCGTAAGGGCACTTTTTGCAGCCGTATCTGCTGGTCCATACACACGATTGAAAGGATTGAAAACATTCTTTCTTTGCCAGATACTTCTCACTACGGAAAATATCTTTCCACATTTGTCAACGGAAGTGAGTGTATATCAATATATACCGTGACTGACCAGTGCATCTTTATGCAAATTCAAGCAACTGCAGGTTTATGACACGACGGCGCGTGTGAAGGTCATGAAAGGCCATACATAACCACCTGACACTGAGCTCTGTTAATAATTCTTATTCTAATTTTTAAGATGGGAAAAACATTGGACTCAACTGAGTTTGACAAAGGCCAAATTATAATGGCCAGACGACTGGATTAGAGTATTTCCGAGGTAGCAAGGCTTTTGGAGTGCTCACTGTTAGCCGAAATTAGCATCTTCGAAAGTGGTCGGAGGAGGGAGGTACATCGAGCCCGGCTGAAAATGGGGTTGCGTACCCACAAGCTGCCCCGAGCTCTCCCTCCACCCCACACACACAAGATGAATGAAACTTATGATAGGATATTCTATAGAATGGAACCCAATTTCACAAATATAAGATTTTTAGAGTCTGGTTAATATTTGTTTGGCTCTTTCACCGAATCAAATACTTTTGGTTGATGCACGTAGTACGACTGTGAGGTAAAGAGTGTGTGTGTGTGTGTGTGTGTGTGTGTGTGTAACCTGTAGAACAACTACAGGTTAAATCCCATCATGCTATACATCACTTTAAAGCTCTCGTCAATAGCACGTAACCGTCCCCCCACCTTGGAGGGTTAGAAAGAAAGCCAAATATCTCTAAGACGCACCGTT
Organism: Macrothele yani; assembly: GCA_039090855.1. Taxonomy (NCBI): domain Eukaryota; kingdom Metazoa; phylum Arthropoda; class Arachnida; order Araneae; family Macrothelidae; genus Macrothele; species Macrothele yani. The sequence continues at coordinate 133,102,310 of CM076990.1, forward strand.
TTCATAGCACACAAATGCATTTTTGTAATGCCTTTTATTACGCTTAGTGTCAGATTCTCATAAATTACGCAGATTTCGATGAGATATTGTTACGTTTGCATACGAGCAAAACGTGAATCAATATTTTTCAGTCATAGTTCAGTAAAATATATCATCGTGCAACAATGAAATTACGTATCGTTGCGTCATTTCATGGGAGATTTTCAAAATAAAGATGTCGACTAGTTACGTTACCCATTTTCATTACATCGATGTTTTGTACTTGGGATTTACGTTACCGTTGTCGGAAAAGGTGCAAACAAGAGAAAGAGAGAAAAGAAATCTTATTTTCACAGAATAAATTTAGATGCACTTTTACGGCCATTTGCTACAGCATTATGTTTACAATATTTTTCGAACTTGCATTTGAACAGCCTTCAATAAAAAAAATGCCTTTGAATGGATATTGTTTCAAATTAAATATTCTATCCAAAACTCTGGAAATTTTCAAAATTGAATGGGAGAAAAGCCTCTGAGTTACTGTAACGTCAGATTTGTCTATTTACCTCAACCAGATGTTTTTCTCGCCATTTAACTACATGGCTACTTAGTTGTTTCCTAAACATCTTCGTAAAAAATAATTTAATACAATTAAACCTTATATATGCACCTCATAGAAGACGTGCAAACTATAATGATACGCATTGGTGAAGGTCTGCGTATTTACTGAAAGTGGATCACTAAATTGAGACCTTCTCAGAGATGAATAGTTTTAGGTACATAAACGACGTACCATCGCGTTGCAAAAAGTGCCAACATTTAAAAAATCCTTTGTATAGCAGTTTTTTCCATACTCATTACTAAATGGAAATGTACTTTTTGAGTCACAATATTTTCCACATACGGTAATAGTTTTTTCCATTTTTCTTTTGCTTGTCTGGTGGTTTAACGACAACCGTGAGCACCTCTGATTGGTTATAAGCAGTCTCCCGCTCTTTAATTAGGGCCACTGACTCCAGGGAAGAGAGCGAGCCAGTGCCTTGAAAAAAAACAAAGCATTCACGCCTACGGGGATTCAACCCTGGATCCATCTCTGTCGAATGGCCAGAAACCAGAGCTTAGACCACTGCGCCAGCGGGGATGATTCTTAATTTTCACTTTATGCTTTTGGTTTATATTTATATTTATCTTAGAAAACTGGTGTCCTCAGTTTTAGGTACTTTTCACCACTTTGTTAATAAATTGTTTTTTCAAAGAAATCATTGTGAGTGTCAGTCGAGACTGTTGCGTAATCATCAACAAAATGTTAACAAAAACTGTATTCATCTCAAAGAAAATGAAGTTCCACTTTACAATGCCATTCGGAACCTTAGTTAGTGCCCTTTTGCTTCTATCTTTGTTTGTTCCCGGGTTACTGGTGAAATTTTGGAGAAATTCAGGTTCTGTAGAAGTATAGCTATTTACATATACGGGTCATGGTTTACGTGTATGTACGAGAGTTATTGTTGTTTAAGGGTATACGTCGAGATTTGTATACAAAAGTTTGTTGTTGTTTGGAGGTTTAACAACAATCGTGAATAACTATATGGACAATAAGAAGTCGCCTGCTCCTTATTCAAGACCACTGTTTCCAGAGAAGCGAGACAGCTAGGGCAGTAAGACACACAAAACATCCATATGTCCTCGGGATTCGAACCCGGACCGATCTCGAACGAATGATCAGACGTCGGCCCTTAGATCACTGCTCCACAGGGTGGCTACAAGATTTGTTGTCGGAGAGAATATTATTTAATGATGTTACTGGGATGGAAATGATCGACGAACGAATATAATCATTGATGAATAAGGCGTATGAGAAAACTAACTTTCCAGTGGTGGACGAATTATAGATCTGAAACTAATGGTAAGCTATCTCGTGTCTGTTGTTTCTTTTCCTGTTGTTTCTTTTCCGAACCTGAGGTCTCCATGGCTTATTATTTTGACAAAGTAGGTTTTATGTGCAATCACAGTCCCTACGAACGTTAGCAGAGACACATATTTAAGCATGTAAGCATTTTAGATCATATCAGATATATAATATCATATATAGAGGATTTTAGGAAGGGAGTGTCTGACCCCAGGTCTTAAACAACCCTTAGAAATAGGAAGCTAGGAGATGTGGGCTAGATTGCCCGATAGGAAAGTGACACGGAAGCGAAGTAGAAAGGGGGAGGAAGACGCCCTTATTTATTACCGGTGGTGGGGGGCAGCACCCCGGGTCCGACGGCTTAACGTGCCCATCCGACGCACGGCGGATATTTAGTGGATCAAGCGTTCGTACCTGGCAGGGATCGAACCTGAGGTCTCCATGGCAATCACGAACGTTGCCTACTAGGCCGCCCGCGGCCTCCAATGTAAGCATTTTATTTCAGCTGCTTAAATTTTATTACCATATACTCTATTCCATTTTTATTCACTTTTTCTTATACATTTTAGTTCCATATACCTGCACATTATTTTGTTTAATTTTCCATTGCTTTGGTGATATTTGTTTTCATTTCTGGATTTAACTTCTGGCTATTCTTTTAATTTGCACTGTACTGTAAAGAGAAGACGAAGTTGAAATTTAGGTAAAAAGACGTCGTGCCAATCACACCATTGGATAAATATCGCCATCACTGCACAATGGATAACTAAGAAAACGATGATAAAACCTATTCTACTTAAAAGCTTTAATTCATTAAAAACTCTAGTGAAAATATTTCTTGATTTTCTGCTTCAACATAATCCGGTTACACAGAGCCTGTATTTTTCTGTTTATTGTAAACTATCCTCCAGCTCTGTACTTATTCCGTCAACTTCTGCCACCTTCTGAACTATAAGCTGTCAGCCTTATATACCCATTCCTATAACCATAAACTATAATGATTTACGCTCAGCAAAATAATATCCATTGCTAAGGATCATGGCTACCCTAAAGCTATTGTCGAAAAGATATATCGTAAAATTCGCAAATCGACACTCTCAACTCTGCAGAGATAAGGGGACAGGAATAAATTTATTGGATCTTTTGATAATATTCGCAATGCGACCTGTGTATTGAAAAATGTCAGCAGAAAACACAGTCTCGTTTTTGGTCTCGTCAAGACACGAAATACAATGACCATGATTAAAAATGATCGGAACTTGGTACCCATGATTAATAGATAGTCACTGTGTGTACCGAATGCCATTGAAGGCCTTGGACACAACTGAAGCTGATCAGGTCTACTTCGGATCCACTGTTCGGACATTGGGTAACAGATTATCCGAAAATAAATACGACGTTAAAAAATCATTCAGCTTCCACCTCATTTCCAAGATTTTAGAATCGGGGGACCCATTACCCTGTTTGGAACGAAGCTACCGTTCTAATAAGTCCAGATTTTAAGAGTTCAACCTTACTAACCAACAGTTTACATACACTGCTGCCCACCCAAAATGCAACACCAAGAAGGACACGAGATAACAAAGCCAGATTTACTGGACACATAACAACAGATACAAAGATGAAACGATTGAGCATACAAGTCCGTGCGACTTTCGGAACACGCAGACATCAATAGTTGATGTGGCCCCCATGGCTGGCAATAACGGCCGCTACACGCCGCGGCATCGAACGAAAGAGGCTTTGGATGTGGGCTTGGGGTATGTCAGTCCAGGCTGCTTGCACACGTTTCTACAGTTCATCAGGCGTACCCGCGGATGGTGCTTGCCGGGCCACTCGGTTGCCGATCAGCGACCAGACGTGCCCGATGGGCGACATATCGGGAGAACAGGCGGGCCACGGCAGCAGTGACACCTGGTGGGCCGTGAAGAAATATTGCACGATACGTCCCACGTGCGGGCGCGCATTGTCCTGTTGAAACGTGGCCGCTGGCAGGTCCTGCAGGTAAGGGAGGACTACTGGCTCCAAAACGTCAGAGATGTAGCGGTGGCTGTTGAGTGTACCTGCGATGCGTACCAGAGGGGTGCGGGTGTCATATCCAATTGCGCCCCAAACCATAACGTCAGGCGACGGACCGGTATGGCGATGCATAATGCAGCCGTCGTACAGTCTCTCGCCTCGGTGCCGCCATACATGGATCCGACCATTGTGGTGTTGCAGGCAGAAGCGGAATTCGTCGGAGAAGACAATGTCGTTCCATTCCGTAGTCCAGGTGCGGCGTTCAACGGCCCACTGCCGCCGCGCTCGCCGGTGGTGTAACGTCAATGGTAATCGGAGCAATGGGCGCCGTGCGACAAGTCTCTGCTACTGCAGACGACGTCGAATGGTATGTGCTGACACAGGTTGTTGCGCAACACACCCTAATTCTTGCGCTAACGTTCGTGATGTGGCGGTGCGAGCCATCAATGCCCGCCGCATAACGTTCTGGTCCTCTCGATCGGTGATGTGCCGCGGCAGAGGCAATCTCTCACGTCGATCCGTCCGTCCCTCCTGCACCCACCGAATCCATACTCACCTCACTGTGTCTGGATGTCGTCCTACACGGGCGCCGATGTCTCGGTACAACAAACCGCTGTCGCGATAAGCCACTATCCGTCGTCTGTCGAACTCCGAAACATGCTGGAATGACTGCCGTATTCTGCGACGAGGCATCAGGAAGCTTCCCACGCACAGGTCCGGCAGCACAACACAATTCCACTACTTACACCCCGCCTTCTGTGCACTCTTCTTGTAGTGCTTCTCGGTGGCGTGCCGGGCGCACATGAGTTGCATATGCCCTGCAATGCTAATCGTTTACATGTGCTCTCGCGAGCGACATATGCTGCGAATTTCAGGCCAATCGGATGCTTCCTTCTTGGTGTTGCATTTTGGGTGGGCAGTAGTGTATTTACAGTAATGCCAAATTCAGCTGTTATGATGAGCCACCTTAATTTATTCCACTACCATGGAAACCTCCATTTGAGAGTTCCGAGGGGGAGGGGAAGTACTATTCACCTACCTAAACATGACTTAGCTTATGATGAATTGTTGAACTATGCCATATCGTCTCTGTGAAGATACGCACCACCCAACATTTACGTCACGAACATTCACCACCTGCCTATTTAAGGCATGTATTGTCCGTAATATGTTTTAGTATTCCTATCTGTAGATGAACCAGTTGCTGATTCAAAAGATCTCGTTTAGATATTTTAACAAGAGTTTTTAACGAATTAAAAGATTTTAACTAGAATAGGTTTTATTAGCGTCATTTTTTTCAGCTATTCATCGTGAAGTGACGGCGATATTTATCCAATGGTGTAGTTGAAACGTTTAGCACAAGAACGGATAAAATGCTCGGTTTTGTCAAGGAAGCAAGAACTCAAAATGCAAACAGCCGTAATGTCATCGCAAAACAATAGTTACCATGGTTTTAAAGAACAATAAAAATAAAGCAGTTTTTGTTCGATTAACGCCGTTTTTGCGAGTGTGTCGAGACGAAAACTTCTTCCCATCTCAGAACTTTCAGGTTCTTTATGGTTTGAAAGGTTGAGAGAAGAGAAAGAAAAATTATAGTGGCATAAAAGTTAGTGAACTGTTATACACCATACTTTTGTAAGTGCGAGTGGTGCTTCATCATAGGGGTCTTCGTCAGTTACGTTCAATGACAAAATAAAGAAAACCGAATTCAGGGGAAAAACCTTTCTTTTTAAAAGTCGGCAGCGTACATCTGGTTGCTGTATCACGAGTAATTGAGACGTTTTAGAGAAGAACATTTATATTGATGGCTGAACTTTAAGGCGACGCAAATTTTTGAAAACAAATACTCTATTGAATCTTTATATAGTATTTTAAAAATATTTCATTGAATATACATATTACAATAAATATTCTGAGTCTACGTCATCTTGCGAAAAGCTGTTAATTTATTGCTTGATATATTTTTTGTACTTAATATATTTAAAAGATGCGCAGTGATTAAATTGAGAATTTTTATGGTAAACTGCGTTAGGTTTCATTACCGTATTCTTTACTGTCTTATTTTAATAAAACTATCAGCTTTCTGACGATTCTTGATACAGCAATCGAATTTATAATTTACGTTCAGCAGAGTAAATTATTTCTCGTTGATTTCTGATAAAATAAGTTCATAGAGCGTTACAATACCTTTCAGTACTTTCTATTCAATATGATTACGACATGTTCCAATAAATGGCTGATTTAGTTTAGAATTTTTATATCCTTATTTTTAATTTTTAATTGTTTGTTCTGGTTTTCTTACCATTCCTTACCACCATCAGATGAAGTGCGGCAGTCTCCCTTAGATTGAAATTCTCCGTAGGCCTGCCGTTTCTATTTTATTCAAATATTTTACTTTATGTTTGTACGGCAAAAATGTTTTCTACATGTCGATTTCAAAAATGAAACATTCCTTGTGTTTAAGTTGAAGGAGTTGAGTTTGATCTTCATTTAATTCTGGGGTTCCTAATGTAATTTGCTTTATCAACACACATCACGTGCGAAACGCTCACACCCCAAATAATCGACCCTTTTCACTGGTTTAGGAGACTTTTACCTCCAAAGTATTTAAAACTGTACTGTTGGCTGCTATAAGCAGCCGACAGTACGTAATTCGTGGTCACGGATTCCAGGGAATGAGGAAAAGCCAGATCCATGATGCAGACATACTACCCATCCGCCCTCCGTAAGAAGAGAACCCAGCCACATCTGGGCTGAATAGTCAGATGTCAGCGCTCCACATAACTTCTCCTTCGGGATAACGGCTCAAACTATAACTGCACTTTTTGAATTCATACAATACAAAACGAGCTGTAATGAGCGCGTTTTTGATATCTCTGTGTATATAATGAATTGTAACGTATACTCTAGATTCACTTTCCTTTTGATTTTACTATCTCTGGTTACTTTATTTTTCTATGTAAATTATCTTCTTACTGAACGAGATGTTATTTCACCCGCTGAATGAGATCTGGCAATGAGTGTAAGTCATGACGTGGTGGTAGCCAGTATAAATAGGCGCGTTCAATGATACGCCAAGGAGAGCGTTTGTTGTTGTACGGAGAGCGTTTGTTGTTGTACGGAGAGCGTTGGTTTATGTGAAGGAGAGAGTTTGTTGTTGTATTGAGAGCTTCGTTCTATGTGATTAGTTTGATTCTTCATTATTGTGAAACGAGTTGTGTGTGTGCGTTGGATGATTCCAGAGTTATATAATAAAGGAGCTTTGTCGTAAGTACGTCTTTCTCAATTCATAGTTTTTGTCAGATCTCTGTCTGGCTGTTAGGTTTATGTTATTAGTTGATTATCATTAACAACCAGCGTTAAGACTTCATTCATCCTAATTACTGTTACAACATTACTACCAGTTATAAGTTTGTTCAATACTATTACTACACTACTAGCAGGAGACTTTATTCATGATCTTAACTAACTAGTAACACCAACCATTTGAATTCACTATTAGAAGCTTAGTACAAGCATATAATTCAGTAGTAGAAGCATTATAAAACATTACTAGCTTAGTTAAAAGCTTTATTCACTATAATGAGCTTAGCAGCTGGTAGAAAGAGTTTATTCATTATAGAATAACACTCCAAAAAACGAACAAAATAGAAAAATTTCTTGCAGAAATAAAAACGTCATTCCTTTTTACAAGGTATTAATTTTTTTCAGGAAGTTACGTAGCAAAAAGTGAAAATATTTTTGCTTACAGATGTCACACTATTTCTAAATATTTCTTCATTGTGTGCATAAATTTATCCATATAAAAATGGCAGTAAATGAGAAGCATTTTTACGTTTCCCAGTCTTACGTAGATTGAAGATGAAGACTCCTAAAGAACTGTATTAGAAACGAAAACTTCAGGACTTAAATCACTTTTCAAAAAAGAAGATATACGTTACATTAACTTTTAATCAACTTTTCACACTAAGTTCAGTTCAAACCGAAGCAAAATAAGAAATCTGCTTAGACGGTACTACAGATTGAGCGAAAGAAAACGTTTCGCAATTAGAGCAAAGCACGATTGGATTTTCTTACTTCTCTTAAAATTTAAAATTTTGCCGGAGGAAGATTAATTTATATAACTTTATTTTTGAGAAGGACTTCGAAAATTTTATTTCTTTTCTCTCTCTCTGATGACATATAAAAGCACAAATCAATGTTTTCATTTGAAACAATTCCAAGTATGCTGATTTACTTTGGTCCCTAAGAACAGATCAGAAGTTCGATGTTCAAACAAAAGCAAATCCTGCATTCATATTTGGAATAGTAAACATAGGATTCCTGTAATCAGTGATTAACTATATATAATTCATATTTTGAGAGTGAAAAGCATAAGGCAAAAATTATGAAAATTATTTATTCATTAGTTTTAGTTTTTGTTGGGGAAAGTAAACTACTGAATCCATTCAACACAAACCGAGTCGTCGTGGTAGTTATTTATGAGAACCAAACGTTTTGTTCTCTCTTTATTGTTGAGTATAATCCAATAGCTGGAAGAAACATTTGTTCTTTAGAAATCCATTAAATATTTAAATACATTAATGCATAATTGCTTCCTTTAGACGAAAGAACGGAAATTCGGGAAAGAAAAGAGCAAACTACCCAACACTAACGCATTTATTTTACATTATTTTTGAATTTATAGGCGGTTAAAATAATGGATATTTTTAAGCTCAAGCAATAGATATTTAAAGTACGTAAAAATAAAATGCACTTCCTAGTCGTTATCTTAAAATCTTTAAATACTTTAGTAGCATTTAAAGATTATTTTAATTAATTGTGAAGGGGCATTTTTTAATTTAATTGGATAATAACATTTTTTTAATTAAATTGGGTAATAACTTTTGTTACTAGTCTAAGATCCTTGCAGTCACATTAATTAATTGTGACGACGTTTACAATTCATGAAACTTCTGGATTCCTGTCATTATATTACTCGGAATAAACAAATTCTTTTGAACGAATTGTTTAGTTTAATGGACTGCTTTCCCATTATTTTCCGCTTTCGCGTCAAGAAAACGTTTTTTAGAATTACATCGAATTTTTTAGAATTTGAATGAATGTGGTCATACACGGCCCAGTGATTAACCCTTTAATCTGCTGGAGCGAGTACAGTGAATGTTGGCACGTTTTTTAGAAAGAGTTTCCAAAAATATAATTAATGTTTAAAATAAAATTTCTGTCTTAAATGTTTTTTCTGATACATCTTCCTTTTGGACTTTTGAACCTGCATCTAGATTTCCAACATAACAGGGCATTTCTTAAAATTAGTAGTGGTATTTTGTTCCGCCCCTATTCCACTGCTTTCCACAGCACAATCACCGTTTTAGGTCTATGTTCCGAAAGCGCTCGTTTTAGCAGTCCGAATGCACTTATAAAAATGTATAAAGGCACCATACCCGTTTCTTCTTTCATTTTTTTTCAAGAAACAAAGTAGTACATTTGGATGTATGAGTATTGGCCTTCCTTATCCTGATGAGTTGTACTCTTTGAAGGCACAGTGGGAAAGGAATGGCATTTCCTATTTAAATATAGGAATTAAAACGTTATTTTGGTAATACTGTATGTAGAATTGATTTTAACATTATTTTTTGATTTTCTTAATTTTAATTTCCCATTGTACGAGAAACCGGCAATATTCATGAATCCTTTACTGAAATTTTCTTCGGATTCTTAAAACCAAATTTATAAACATTTTGCTCCTCTTTTACGATAGTAAATCGACCTTTTTACGCTTTCCAACCGTACGTTGAAGAAGCGTACACGCTCCAGCTGTATCCACACAATATCTCCCGTAAAAATGGTTCGATTTCGATGAAATTTTAGTATGTAGTAGGGGACGACCTGGGGATGAACCCTATTGATAATGGGTGAAGTGGGGTCAAAGGTCACCACGATACAGAAGCGGGATCCATTACACTGCCCTTATTCGTCATAACTTGCGTAAATATGGTTCGATTTCATTAAAATTTTAGTATGTGGCAGGGGACCATCTGGGGACAAACCATGTTGAAAATGGGACAAATGAGGTTAAACGTCACGACATAGGAGCGGGATCCATTCCATTGCCCTTATACCTCATAACTTGCGTACATATGGTTCGATTTCAATGAATTTTACTATGTGGTAGGGAACCGCCTGGGGACGAACCCTATTGAAAATAGGTGAAGTGGGATCAAAGGTCAGGACATAGGAGCGGGATGCATTTCATTGCCCTTATGGGTCATTACTTGCGTAAAAATGGTTCGATTTCGATGAAATTTTAGTATGTGGTAGGGGACCAAATTGGGACGAACCATGTGAAAAATGGGTGAAATGGGGTCAGAACATAGGATCGGGATCCATTCCATTGCCCTTATGCGGCGTTATAACTCAGGTAAGAATGCTTCGATTGAGACAACTTTATCATGTTGTTCCGGAAGTATACTTTACCGGCTCTGTATAATATAATCGAAATGGGGTCAAATGTCAGATCATAGGAGTGAGATTTATTCCACAGCCATTATCCTCATAACTTGAGTAATGATTTCTGGTATGTTGGAAAGTGTATCATAATCAATGCATTGCATGATTTTGCTAACTTGTTTACGCTTTGCAACCGTAGGTTGAAGAAGCGTGTATGCTCCAGAATTGCCCGTTTGTCTGTTCGTCCGCACGACATCTCGCGTAAAATGAAATTTTAGTATGTGGTAGGGAGCAACCTGGGGACGAACCCTATCGAAAATTCGGGAAATGAGGTCAAAGGTCAGGACATAGGAGCGGGATCCATTCCATTGTTCTAATGCATCATAGCTTGCGTAAAAATGATTCGATTTCGATGCTATTTTTGCATGTGGTAGGGAACCTGCTAAAAACAATTTCTGTTGAAAATGGACGAAATGCGATCAAAGGTCAGGACATAGGATTGAGATCCATTCTTTTTTCTCTTATGCGTCATAACGTGACTAAAAATGGTTTGATTTCGATGAACTTTTAGTACCTCGTAGGGGACCACCTGGGGACAAAGCCTGTTGAAAATAGACGAAACGGGGTTAAAAGTCAGGACATAGGAGCTGGATCCATTCCATAGCTCTTATGCGTCATAACTTACGTAAAAATGCTTCGATTGAAACAAACCTTTATGGTGCTGTCTCAGAGGTATACTGAACCGGTTCTGTTGAATATCATCGAAATGGTGTCAAAGGTCAGGGCACAGGAGCCAGATTTATAACACAGCCATTATCCTCATAACTTGAGTAATAATTTGAGTAATTATTTCTGGTATGTTGGAAAGCGTATCATAATCAATGCATTGCTTGATTTTCCTAACTTGTTTTTTTTTTTACAGTACGTTAGGTAGATCCATGCTTCAGCAACAGTCTCATTATACACTGGGGTAAAGTGAAAAAGGAACACCAAGAAGGAGACGTCTGATACCAACGAAATTTATACAGCATAATAACGAAATACAGAGGATAACGTGATCAAAACATTATGGCAAAATACTGCTGTATTTGCTGGTAAACTGAAAAATAACATTTACATGTGACATGGTTAGTACGAGATTGAACCGCCATGAACTGCGTCACACTGTGCAATTCTGGCATGGAGTCTGTCGTACAGATGTTGGATGTAAGTTTGGGGTATTGAGTTCCAAGCATCCTCAACCTGGACGCGTAAATCAGGGATGGTCGTGGCTGGCCGTGGAGACCGGATAAGTCGTTGTCCCATAAAATCCCACACGTGCTCAATGGGGGACAAATCCGGTGAACGTGCAGACCATGGAAGTTGTCTCACACCCTGAAGTGCATGTTGCGTTGCACGTGCCGTGTGTGGGCGCGCGTTATCTTGCTGGAAAACACCACGACGGACCGACCTTACAAATGGCACAACAACGGGCAGAATGATGTTGTTGATGTAGGAGGTGCTGTTTAACGTACCCGGTACAAACACTAGTTGTGTACGCGAGTGATAGCTGATCGCTCCCCACACCAGGAGACCACGTGTAGGCCCTGTGTGTCGCTGGCGGATGCAAGAAGGGTGGAGACGCTCCCCTGTGCGTCTGCGAACACGCATACGGCCATCGGAGGCTCCCAAGAAGAATCTGCTTTCATCGCTGAACACGACAGATCGCCATTGCGTTCTCCAGTACAGACGTTGGCGACACCACTGCAGCCGTTCTTGACGGTGGGCTGGAGTCAGAGGTACACATGCCAGAGGCACACGTGCACGTGGTCCTGCATCCAGTAGACGGTTGCGGATTGTTCGCACAGTCACCTCAGGTGCAACGGTAGCTCGTATGTGCGTCGCAGTGGATGTTCTGCTTGACAACGCCGCTCTACTTATGCGTCATTCGGTCCGCTCATCAGTCCGTCTGTGACTCCCGTTTCTACGTCTTCTCGTGTGGGAATGTTCCTCGGACCATCTACGCCACCATCGTACCACTACCGATACTTCCCGTCCAATTCGCTCCGCAATACGACGATACGACCACCCGGCCTCGCGGAGTCCGACTAGACGACCTCGCTCAAAGTCCGATAACTGCTGAAATCGTACACGCCTTCCATGTCCAGGCACTGCCGCTTCTTCAGGGTCTTCGCACGTGTACGTACGCCGACAACTGATTACATTCACTTCGCCGTACTCCTTAAATACCACCGACGATAATTTGCATATTATGCCGTGCTGTGGCGTAAGCCCTCACCGGTTGGTCCCGAAATTAACATCACACCTACGTAAACTCCACCCCATTAACATATGTAAATTTCATAATCGTCCGCCAATTCCTTCTTGGTGTTCTTTTTTCACTTTCCGGCAGTGTATTTCCATTTGTCTCCTGCTAAGAGATTTTCATAAAGAAGTCTGCACCGTGTTCTGCTGTCAGCCACGTGTCCAGGCAAAAGGCGGTGATTGTCACATATTTTTTTCTCAAATTGCAACCTTTGTTTATTACCTCACTTACAGTTGAAACAGATTTTTAACGACCTAGCCCTTGCTCTTTGAGTCTGGGTTTTTTTTAAGACCACAGACCTTACTTTTGAAATTGTTATAAAAGTACCTACCATCTTTGGATATTCGCTTGGTGATCACCTTCCTGTTAAAAGAAAAGTTTGTCTATTTTTCTCTTTATTATTAATAATACTGCTCATTCTACATTTAAGTGCTAATTCCATGAATTTCCCGGCCTTTCTTAGTGACAGAATACGAATATTTCTCTTCGTAAGAAGCGAAAACGCAACCTTCTGTTCACCGCTTGTTTGCGTGCGTTAGTCTATTAGTGGACTATGTCAAAGGTATTCAACTACGCTGAAAAGTTCGTTTTGGGTAAAATTTCACATTTTGTAAAAATTCGTTTATTATAAAGCCCCTTTCTTTAGGATTCCAAAACTGCCTTTGTTTCTTGTCTACTAGGAATAGATGCAGAGTTATATCAATCGAAATATCTAAACCCAGGTGTCAAACGAACAGGAAGTGACAATTGAAACGCGTTTTTTGCAGGAAGAGATTTTCGTCCCAAACTCTTTACGGAACACCGGATAAATACAAAAGGTATGTAAATAAATTGATGCAACTTGGTATACATCCTTCTTACAAAGTTGTACATGCAATGAACTAAACGTTTTGCTGTTTGTCAGTTCAAAATTAGGTTATAGCTATTTACATTCAACATAGTGAAGAAATTTGTCGAAAATTCACACTAATGCATGTAGGAATGAGTGTATCTCAGCAGTGTTAAGGAACATCACTTATCTTTTAGTTCACCGCATATATAATAGTCATGCGCAAAGGATAATAGTCTAGTGCAAAAAATGCCATCATATATCTGTAACCTTTTTATTTAGGGCGCTTACCATAAACGACATATTTCCTTAAATTCTTTCACAAATTTCCCAATTTCTTGAAAATTTATATTGATAAATTTTTTCAACGTTTATGTGTTTTTTACGCTTTCCAGCCGTAGGTTGAAGAAACGTATATGCTCCAGCATTTTTTGTGTGTCTGTCGGCACGATAACTCGCGTAAAAATGGTTCGATTTCGATGAAATTTCAGTATGTGGTAGATGACGATCTGGGGAGGAGCCCTATTGAAACTGGATGAAATGGGGTCAAAGGTCAGGACATATTTAGGAGCAGGATAACTTCCATCGCCCTTATGTGTCATAATTTACGTAAAAATGCTTCGATTGCGACAAAACTTTATCATGTTGTTATGAAAGTATACTGAACTAGTTCTGCTGAATATAATCAAAATGGGGTCAAAGGCCAGGTCACAGGAGCGATGTTTATTCAACAGTCATTATCCTCATAACTTGACTAAAAATGCTTCTATTGCGACAAAACTTTAGTATGATGTTCCGGAGGTATATTGAAACAATCGATTCTGTTTAATATCATCGAAATGGGGTCAAAGGTCAGGGCACAGAAGCAACATTTATTCCAAGCCATTATCCTCTTAACTTGACTAAAAATGCTTCTATTACGACAAAACTTTAGTATGTTGTTCCGGAGGTATACTGAACCAATTCTGTTTAATATCATCGAAATGGGGTCAAAGGTCAGGGCACAGGAGCGAGATTTATTCCACAGCCGTTATCCTCATAACTTGAGTAATGATTTCTGCTATGCTGGAAAGCGTATCATAATCAATGCATTGCATGATTTTACTGACTTTTAAAAAAAAAAGTGCCCTTAACGTACGTGGATACCATAACTGCAGCAGATGTTTCTTTCGTGCCCATCTTATTCGTTGTTTCCAGTTTAAATTATTTGAACTTCTTTTGTTTTCTGTAATTACTTATCAAACCCTTTGAAAATGTGCTAACATCCAATGTAAATCGAGAATCGAGGTAACAAAATGACGAAATCCTGTTGAATAAATATATTCGCTATCTAAGAAGTGGGAAGAACGCGGTTGGTACGATTGCACCTGCACATCAGAAAGCGATGCTTTATCTTTATTTTGCCACTCAAATTGATCATTTACGGGAATCACTAACAGAAATTGTTTCTGAGTACCTGCTAAATGGGTTATAACAATGGCGACATGCCTAGAAAATGAGGGAGAAGGTGTCTGTCACGTTCTTCCATAATAAGGGCATATCAGCAGTACCGTGGGGACTAACCATCTGACGTTATTCATTGCGTCATGGGATCGACAATAAAGGAGTTCAACGTAGTGCTTATCACCAGTGTCAGGTTCAATGTCAGTACTTCTGAAAGAACGGGACAAACGGAATTACTTTGCCGTAGCTTTCGTAAACGCTATGAATATTTTTAGGGAGCTTAAAAAAATTTGGGCACTATTTGGGTTTAGGTACATTGACCCCTTAAAGGGCTAATATTCGAATAATACCCTCTCTGTTAATAGTGAATTTGATGCTAAGCAATCAAGATGGCCATAGGACTGAGATGAGAAAATAGAACTACTATGAATGCAAGATGCCTTGATAGAAAAAGTTTACCCTTTCCCATCACAGATTGATAATATACTGCCACATAAACAATTACGACGAAGTAAATTTCTCCATCATTCTTATGCCACGGAAGGGGTTCGAACCCGCAACCGTCGTCTCCGGAGCTCCGAGAGCTATCCACTTAATTAGCTGGCATGTGCTCTCACTGCTATCTGCCTTTATGTCATGCGTGTCCTGCGGGGCAGACACGTCACACATTACAAATCCTATGTCAGAGTATTTGGACTGATGTAAAGAGCGCAAGAAGCATCACGGCATGACTATCATTGTCCAGCAAACCGTTAATCACTTCGGTCTTTGACACACGCCATTTTAGCATGGTATAAGAAACGTCGATCTCAGGCGGTAGACTAATGGGAATTTTTGTTTTGAAAAGAGAGCCACTGTACTCTGATGGTCATTCCTGAATGAAGTAAATACGGGGAGAATGATAACTTCCGGAATGCGTCGACTTAACAGTGCAAGATGGTGGAGGTAGCGTGCTGGTATGGATATGGGCTTACGCTTGGGCCCATAAGTCGTTTTGGACGAAACTCTGAATTTATTAGGAGACGACCTGAACAAATATGCACTGCAAACGTTATGGCATAATATTAGGCAAATCCCATAACTTTATAAGCACCACAATGAACCTGTCACAGTGGTACAGATTGGTTTCATGACATGGGCTTCGAAATGAAACTTATACCCTTCAGAAGTGAGACAGAGAGAATATTATTCCTTTCTGCTACATATGTGCTCCACATTCTGTCATGAACAAATCCAAACGACTATCACTTTCTTTCCAAACGCCTTACAGCTAATTATGTTCAATAAGATATGGTGCCCCTCTTCAATTTTCATATGTGCAATGCTCTCAAACGGTCGAACCTTTCCCCTTGTATTTTCATAGATGTTATTATAATATTAATATATGCGTCTTTAACATAGCACGGTTTCAAAGGTATTATAACGGCTGATTATGTCACAGAATCAAAAGTCCTTTCAGAATCAATAAAAGCATACATAAATGGAGTTCTTGTTGTATGTTGTTCCTTTGTTATGCTGTTACTTTACTTTCATCCCGTCAGTTATCCAGAAGTTCCTCTGAGATACTTCTGTCCGAATTCTTTGCAGAAAAATCTTCAAATTATTCGAGCCAACATTCCACTGCTGATCAGAGTACTCATTAGTCTCCCTTTCTTAAACCATTCTGAAAGTGTTTATTTAGGGGCAGTATATTTCCCTCTTGCGTTTTCTTTCCTGATTCAGTTTGCGCTTGAAGTGACCTCAGAGGGAGAGGGGGAAATGAAATATAAAGTACGAACAGACGTTGCGAAAATTGAACATAATTAGCTGTAAGGCGTTGGGAAAGAAAGTGATTGTCGTTTGGATTTGTTCATGACAGAATGTGGAGCACATATTTAGCGGAAAGGAATAATATTCTCTCTGTCTCACTTCTGAAGGGTACAAGTTTCATTTCTGTGCATTCGTTATTTTCTGACCATCAAATTTTATAATCGGGAACATTTTTGACTCACTTCTTATCAGTGTTCTGCCTTGTGCATCCATTTTGAACCGACGGGGAGATACTAAACAGTTTCGTAAGTTTTATTTCGCATAAGCTTTCTGTTAACACACGTTACATGAATCAAGGACTTTTGCGTCAGTTTGTAAAAGTGTTCCAGCCAAGTTAGTTTTAGAAGAAAAGCTCGTTAAAACGTTTGATACTTTCAGATTTTGTTTTCATGGTTATTTTTTGAGTCTGTGCATGATAAATCATACTTGGTCTTATTATTTCAGAGTAGGCATGGTACATTCTTTAAGATTTCTCTCGTAGTTTTTCCGAAATGTATGAAAACCGTGACTTATAATTTTCTTTTCTGTGAGATGTTAATCATTATTTGTTTAAGTTGCTTAAAAGATAACATATTTCGTGAATGAAGGAGAAAGTCACAGTAAAATATACTAGAATAAGCAAACGAACCGCGTGATGGAAATTTCGTTATAAAATCAAATGGAAGAGTTTGGAATTATTGTAATAGATACTAGTTATTCTGTGTCCCAGTTTCCCTTTCTCCCTGCGGTGAAATTACAATGATACTTTTTTACCCACTAAGTTTAGCTTTGATCGAAAATCTCTCCCACCAGTTGTGCAGATGAAAAATGTAATTTGCATCTCATCTGGAAGAAAGTACTCTTTTAAAAAGTCTTGCGTAAACACACACACCGTAGCATATGCTGATGAAATCTTTTCTCCACAACCTCTTGGTGGATTTCAATGGCAGTTTTTATGAGCTTCTTCGAGCATACTTTTAATGAAAGGTATTGGAATACTGAATTGGCAAATCGTCAGGTGTTTTCATATTTTCGATGATTCATAACGAAACATTTCCACTAGGGAGTGCAGAATTCGATAAAAATTGCAAATTCTGGAACAGATTGTGGCGCAGAAATCGTAATTTGGCAACGAAAAACATCGATGATTCATACTGGAAATGTGCCTTCTTCAAATATCTGTAGCTTTTCTTTTAGGGCGGAGGGGAAGCTGTTTAACACTTGACCGCCTAGAGATACGTGAGGAGGGCGCAAGAATCCTCGGTGTAAGGCACATTAGTTTCAGCAAGAACCCCATAGTGCAACAGCACGAACCATGCCTCATACGACACTTAAATCAGGTCCAGTTCGGCGACAAGTCAGATTCCGTGACTCTGATTACCAGGATACCGGGCCGATGATAACTTGCTTCGAAAGATGGAAAGCTGATAAATCAGAAAATGAGTTTTAATCGAATTCTTAGATTTTGCATATCCTACTCTCTTACATTTGTAATTCTTATACTCAAATTATATACAAATACGCATGCGCAAACTCATGTACGTGGTAGGATACAAAAGTTCGGGAAATCGACGTATAGTCCCTCGTTTTGAATACTTTAAAACACCGTTGCACAACCACTTTCAAAATCATCCCCTTGAGCGTTGATGCACTTTTGCCAGCCCTCGTAAAGCTTCTGGAAGCATTGCTGAAAGCCATTGTTTGCAACACCTCGTAATGCCTCACGCGTTGTTGTTTTCACCTCATTTATTGATACAAAACGACGTTCCTGCAGATTTTGTTTCGTCATTGGAAAAAACGCTGGGGGCTACGTGAGGTGAATAGGCGGAATGTGGAAGCACATTAGTACGATTTCTGGCGAGAAATTCCGTGACCAGTAGGGACCGATGTTCAAGCGCGTTGTCATGGAAAAGGTGTCATTGTCCACTTCGCCACGTCTCCGGCCGTTTACGACGGATTAACTCCCGTAAGCGACGTAAAATATCCAGATAACGTTCTTTGTTAACTGTAGTGCCCTCAGGAATAAATTCAGAATGGACAATGCCGTGAGAATCAAAAAACTCCTCCAGAATGTATTTCCCTTTGCTGCGATCCTGTCTACATTTCTTTGATCGCAATGAAGACTGTGATTTCCATGTTGAACAAGCACGCCTTGGCTGAATATCAAACAAGTAGCACCACGTTTCATCATGTGGGATTATGTTATCCAAAAACGTAGGATCGCTGTCGACTTTGTTGGTTAATTCCCCTGATATCCGTTCATCCTTTTGTTCGGAGGTCAAAAAGCGAGGAACAATGTGCTGACACACGTGGTGCATGTTAAGATCCTACGTCAAAAATGTGCTGGCATGTGGTCTCCGATAAGTTAGTTGCGTTAGCGATTTCCTCAATAGTTCTGCGACGATTCTGACGAACACATTGCGCCACCATCGTAATGTTTTCCTCACTGCGTGAAGTCACAAATCGACCACAGCGCTTTATCTGCGATGGACTCTCAGCCCTCTTTGAAACGCCGATACCACTCGTACACCTTCGATCTTGCTATCGTAAAGTGACCATACACCTTCGAAAGCATTTCTAAGGTATCCGCAGCTGTTTTAACCAAACGCTGGCAAATTGAATGTTGCAACGTTGCTCTTCAAAAGCCATGTTTCTCAAATCGCAGAAGACAGATGACTAACCACAGCAGCAAACGTCTGCTCGCGCATTTCAATCATTTTCCATGGACCAAACCATTCTGAATAAGTAGGGGAGGGATGGCGGGATGTATTTCAGACGCCGTAACTTTAACTACATGCTTGCGTTGTCACGGGTAGGCCCTATACCCAAACGTTTGGATTCTACTCCGTATGTATGTATCAGTAGCGTATGTTCAAGGCTAGCTGCGAAGCCCAGAGAATTCACAAATAAAAGTCAATTAAATATACACAAATGGAAGTCAATTATCGACGGTATTAAAATTCGTCGATGCTTTTGGTGCGAAAGAAACACGAGCAGATTCGCTTCTTTCGATTATGAGAATCAGTCTGGAGAGCGATGACAAACGGCATAACACAAGCAGGTCTTCGAGTCTTCGCTGTTGTGATGCGAAGAACTTTGATACAATCGCCTGCTAGCGTTTCCATGACAACATGAATTAGCGTATGGAGGTGAAGGGACCATTGCTTTGCGCAACGGTTCGCTCAGAAAAGAGAAGACTTCTCACTACCTCAGTCTCACTATGCTTCCACCTTTAACAGGGCGTGTTTCGCGAGAGTGCTTTCACTTTTTGTGAAGTGCCAATGAATTAAAATCAGTGATACTGCGTCTTAAATTCGTGGCTTTGTTGGATTCGAACTGTTTTGATAAATCTTGTGAAAGCTTCCCTGAACATCTACTATCAGAGCTAAAAGAACGCTATGCTTTAAATTTTGTTACAGTTCGACTAAAAAATGAACTGAAGGTGTTTTATTTCCTTGATGAATACGAAACAAATCAGTAAGAGGCATTACTTGTTACATAAAGTTGAATAATTGGACATAGTGTTTATTGAGGTGTACAAATTAGCAAGGATATTTACATTTGATCAACTTGGCTGGTTTATTAATAGAGAGAAACATTATTTTTAAATATGAAAAAATACTCGGAAGAAACATTTTTGTGAAAACGTAACACTGAAGTTCACACAAAAGGGAAAGAAGAATGGAGTTCATGTACAAATAAGTGTTCAAATCCTAATCCTCATAATTATTTGGTATGTTAGCAATAGCATGTACCTAAAATTTAGAAAACAATGTTACTTCTATTACTTAACTTCTAACAAATAAACTTTGCAATTAAAAAAAAACAGTACTGAGAGGAGGGGGGTTGCCCAGGAGTCCGACCCGAGATACGACACTGGTAAGTATGTATATATAAAAGGAAAATATTGTGTTTCATTCTGTATGCATCACAATGCTCCCCTTGTTTCTCATTCATTTCGATTCGTAAAATGTCATCTTAAAGATATGACGGAGATTTTTGTTAAAACAAAACAGTTCTTTTGTTTCGTGATTTAATCACCACTGTGTGCAACTCAATGCCAATTAGCGTTCGCCCGTTCCTAGTTCAAAGCCACTGTTTCCTTGGAGGAAGGGAGAGAGACAGTGTCGTATGGAAAGCACGTCACCCATTCATGGCCTTGGACTCGGGCCGGGCTCACCAGCGCTTAGACCACTGCACCATTGGTACCTCAATTTGGAAGTGAAAAATGGCCGCATTATTTATAACAGTTTTCCTTCATAAGCCTACTAAAAGTCACCAGCTCTAAACCACACTGGAAAACCTTTCCACGGAGATTAGATTTCCAATACCGTTGCAGTGTAAAGATTATCTTTCCTTTCTGATGTAGGTATTAATAGAACAGGTAAACGCGCAAAATTAATTGCAGCGTCACAGCGTGCAGAGAAGTTTTCTTTCGGTTTTTTTCAGTATTTTCTCGAAGTAGAGCGAAATTTCTTTCTTAATTCTCTTTCACCAGGAAACATAGCTGTAACAAATATCCGCAAGAGAAATTAATCTGGAATAAGGTATGTGATCTGCGTCTTTTTTTTTTTATTCTGGAATTTGTGAAAAGGAGATGAAATAATAATTTTCCGAGTAAAATGACAGAGCACTTTCCATGTATAATTGAACAGGTCAATTTGCATAAAAGTAGATATCCTATTAGTGTCGTAATTGAACATCGCTCGATAGTTCGTTAATTATTAAAGCAGCAATTCAAATTCCATTTCATTCACCCCGCTTTCGAGAGAAAAAACTATGAAATTTTGATTAAGATATCGGATTACGTCGAGCATACATATAATATCTGGGCAGCTCCTAATGGAGTCCAACGATCAGCATGTCTGTAAATAATTGAGTTTCGCCTAAATTCCTGTCTTAATCTATTGCAGGACACGTTGTTCGTCTCATGTCTGACAGTCGCTGTCTTCAAAGAGCGAGGGAACGGGCGACTTAATTGGCGGAAGTCCTGAGTTTATGCTAAATAAGAAGGAGAAGGGAAAAACTGTTACGTGTTTGTTGTGTCCAATTGCCGAATAAATGACGGCTGAATTTAAGGACCACCAGGGCAAGCAATATTTCGTCACGGATTTCCTTGGTTACAAAACTGAACACCGCTTACTGGAAAAATTTTCATGGACGCCACGTCTAATTGTTTCCTGTTGCGAATTGAACAATTACCTGTAAATTAGTTTTCTGCGAACAGAGGAAGTGGACAGAAATTCAAAAAGGAAGGCATTTGGGATCTGATTTTGAAAGCAAAAGATATTTGATTTCTGTCACGGAGATGCATTATGAACATCATGCTACGTCCTAAAGACACCTCGATTTTGGGAAATGATTATTTGCGCTACTTACAAAGGAAAGTGTGTTAACTCATTCCTATTCGCACTCTTTCGCCGCGAGTGATACTGTAATTTCCTTTTAGGACTTTTCACGCTGATTAATATGTAAAACACATTTTCTAAAAGGAAAAATAAAACCCAAAACACTAAGATGAACTGATTTTCAATTTCAATAAAACTATGCGACGTATTCAGGTGATTTAAGTACAAAATAAAAGCTATTATTGGGGTTATTAAACATCAAACCACGTTTAAGTCACTGCAAATTCGAATTTAGCCCTTTATTGACGGTAACGCACGAAACGCCCCTACATCCAAACTGCCACGATTACTTGAAACTCCCCTACATCCAAGCTGAAACGACCACCCGAAACGCCCTTACATACAAACTGCCACGATCGCCAGAAACGACCCTACTTCCAAACTACCACGATCGCCCGAAATGCACCAACATCCAAACTACCACGATCGCCCGAAACGCCCCTACATCAAACTATCACGATCTATCGAAACGTCACTACATCCAAACTGCCACGATCGCCCGAAATGCCCCTACATCCAAACTGCCACGATCGCCCGAAACGGCCCTTCATTCAAACTGCCACGTTCGCCCGAAACGCCTCTATATCCAAACTCCCACGATTGCACGAAAATGCCCGTCAATAGTGAGTACGGTTTCCTATTACCACCTGTGAATTTAGACGGCCTCTACGGGATTAACAGAAATCACCCTCAGTCATCGTTGCTGCTGCTAAACCAATAAGTAAAGGAAGCATTAGTATCTCCTGGTGCGATATTACTTACTTTCTTGTCCGTTGAAGAATACAGTGATTGCCCCCGGCAGACGTCTAAAGTTGAATGCACATCGAGACTACATACAGATCGGAAGTTTCGCGTAGCGAACGAGCACAAATTCTTCTTTTGTTAACTTGTAAAGGGAGTGAAGGAATTCTGAAAGGAGCAACCAACAGTTTCGAGCAAAACCAGATTTCAGTAGCCTGGTCGTTAAAGTCTTAACTTTACTTTGTGACTTAGAGCTTGAAGCTTAGTGAAATAACTTTAACTTAAAGGTTAGCTTGGTGACATAACCCCTTACCAGGTTGGAAAGAATGAACTCGGGGGATAGAAAATGGACTGAAATCAGCTCAAACGAATATATCCGCTGTATCAGAAGGGGGCCGAACTCGGTTGGAAGGAGAGTATCTGGGCTTAAGAAAGTGTTGCTTTCCCCTCAGCTTTGTTATATAAGGAGGACATTTAGAGCGATGATAGATACTGATACTATCTGATCAGCTATCTGATAAAAGGGGTCTGACAGTGATGCCTTACCTTACAAAAGAGAGAACAGATGTTTGAGTCAGTTGTTTCTTCCCAGTGGCATGATGTGCATGTCAGGTGAACTGATGCTTCTATTCTCTGTTTCAGGACCCAAAGCATCATGCCTTGGGTCCTGAAGCATGCTGAGAATATGTGACTAGAAGCGAGATCTCATCCCCAGTGACGACAGGTTTACGGTCGGTACTTGTGAGATGACAGAGGGAAGAGAAATGTTTTACCGTAGCTTACATAAAACCCCGCCGCTATGTGAACATTTCTGTTTTGTTACCGCAGAAAAGTTTGGCCACCAATTCGATCAAGTACATCGGCCGCTTAAATGGGCTAAATGTCTCTTTCCCAAATGAGCCCCAATCAATCTTATCGCTGCTGAAAATGTGAATTAGATATAAAATTAACTTTCAATATCGCGACAGAACGTTAGTTACAGTATTCCAGATCCTCTTTATCCTTTTAACGCACGTCCATAATCCAGCGTTATTGAAAGTCGTTCGTAATACAGTATGCTGAATAACACTGAATCAAATGGTGCCCCACAATATACATACGTGACACTTATCATCCTTCGAATAACAATCTGTCCGCTTAATACAAACTTTTTTATATGAATCGCTCATTCAAGTGCCACTCGCTTTCTAATCGTATCAACATCTCATAAACAAAGGTTACAATTGCAGTACTGCACTACCTTGCTAATTGCACGCTGCGCTGTAATCAAGGAACTCTTTATTTTCGTTGATTGCCCTATTAGCTGCCGTCAGGCTGCAAACTGCAAACTCGTCGGAAGGAACTATGTGGCATTAAGTTAGAAAATCTTAAATGAGGAGAAACCTAATTTACACTCACGGACGATGAAATTTGTGCACAGAGAAGGAAGCATCGGATTAAACTGAAATTTTATGGACGTAATGATACAGAGGAATAATACACATGATGTCAAAAGTAGAACTGCAGGAAAATTACAGAGGCGTCTGTGGCACGTAGTCCGGTCATTTTCAATACCGCGTCGCATCGCGTCGTGCGATGATACATGCTTCAAAACGGTCGCCCATTGAAGCCAACAGACGCCTGATGTTGTCCTGCGGCAGACTGGCCCACACGTGTCGGACGGTGTGCTCCAAATCCCGGATAGTGTGGCCCGGCGGCAGCTAGCGTTTCAACTGGTCCCACACATGCTCGATAAGGGGCATCTCTGGGGAGCGTGCAGGCCATGGAAGTGTCTGGACATGACGTAGACATTCATTGTCAACCCGAGCCGTGTGCGGCTGGGCATTATCCTGCTGGTATAGCACGCCTGGAATCCCGGCCACGAATGGGAGCTCATGGTGCCGTAAGATCTCATCCACATGCCGCTGGGCCGTCAATGATACACGTACCACAAATAGAGCTGATCGGCAATCGTAGGCAATGGCTCTCCAGACCATAATGCCTGCAGTGGGGGAAGTGTGGCGCTCGATATTAAGGTTGGGATTGTGCCGTTGACCCGGGGACCTCCACATCTGGACACGATGATAATCTGTCCCCAAAACGAAGCGGCACTCATCGCTAAACACCATACGGCGCCAGTCTGTGGCGTTCCACGTCGCACTGGCATGACACCACTGCACCCGGAGCCGGCGATGTTCCGATGTAAATGGCAGCACAAATAACGAGTGCTGCGATCGCAGATTTGCTTCCGCGAGCTATCGAGAAATGGTTCGTGGGCATACAGGAGCCGCAACATCTGCCTGTGTAGTGGACAGGGTCCCCATGGGATCTGTTCGTGCCTGGCGCACGATCCGTTGATCCTATCTACCTGTGGTCCTCCTGGTCGATCCGGAGCCGCTCCGCCGAGTGGAAGTGCCGTCACGTGCCCACTGCTCCGAACACAGTCGGACGTGGCGGGCTATACGGCTCGCCGACCACACTGCGGTTTTCAGCCCGATTATCATACCTCTCTCAAAGTCCGTAAGTTGAGTAAATCGACGTCTCTACCCGGCATTATTTTCACTCTGTACTCTTGCTTGCGTCGGCCGGAGCTTTTCGCTTTCATGGAGCATCGACTACACGCCGGTTTATAAGGCTGCCGGTTCGTGCTTGCACCGCCACCACAGGGTGTACGGTCATGTGCACTCTCACCAAACTTGGATCATTTGCATACCAGAACTCACTCTAGCTATTTGCAAAGTTTCGTGGTTGTAGCATATTTTCTTTTAGGTGCGCAAATTTCATTGTCCGTGAGTGTACATAAGAAGCTGGAAACTCAAAAGAAAAGTTAATTTAAAGGCATAAGTCGCATAAATGCTCCTTAGAATTAACTGCATATGAATTTATTTTCGCAGTCACTTAAATGATATCAAGTGGAAAAAACTGGCACCTTTGTGAAAATCATTTAATTCAATTTTCTTTCTTTTTGTTTCAGAATTTAATGGCACCGTGAGCAACTGTAAGGGCTATAAACAATCGTTCGTCCCTCATTTAGGGCACCTATTTCCAGAAAAAAGACAGAATCAATTCCATGCGTCTCTCATGTATTTTACAGGGATCAGGTGCATGCCTGTCTCTGGAAATTAGCCTGATGCCCGCGCTTCTGACCACTCTGCCATCAGGCCAACATCTTTTTTTATCAAGCGCGAATCGATAATACAAGTTCTCCATCAGAAATGAATCGTATCATGGAGACCGCGTGCACGCATTAATATATCAGAATACCAAAATCGACTTGTTATCTGTTATTTCATTGACATCGTTTTCGACGGGAAGCCATGGGAAACCAAATTTGCATAAGAGAGTATAATATTTTTCAGGTTTATACTAAATTTCATGTATCTATGTTCAGTAGTTTCTTCTGTAGGAGACACACAGGCAGACAGACACGGCAATTTTATTGTAATAGATTGTTCACGAATCATTACTGTTTCGTTATAATGTTTTCCACCGATTTTACATGTATCAGTTTTTCTTGTTTTCCATCACGTTTGCTTTTAAATACTAGTTAGTAAAATCAAACAATGCATTGATTACGATACACTTTCCAACATACCGTTACTCAAGTTATTACTCAAGTTATAAGGATAATGGCTGTGGAATAAATATCGCTCCTGGGCGCTGACCTTTGATCCCATTTCGATAATATTAAACAGGTCCGGTACAGTATAGCTCCAGAACAACACACTAACGTTTTGTCGCAATAGAAGCATTTTTTGTCAAGTTATGAGGAAAACGGCTGTGGAATAAATCTCGCTTTGTGCGCTGACCTTTGACCCCATTTCGATGATATTAAACCGAATAGGTTCCGAATACCTCCGGAACAACATATTAAAGTTTTGTCACAATAGAAGCATTTCTACAATCCAGTTATGAGAATAATGGATGTGGAATAAATCTCGCTTCTGTGCCCTGATCTTTGACCCTATTTCGATGATATTAAACAGAATCGGTTCAGTACATCTCCGGTACAACATGTTGACGTTTTGTCGCAATCGAAACATTTCTACATACAATGAAGAGCAATTGAATTAGAGATACCTGTCTAGTAACGTGCAGCACTACTTTTCGCCCTGGTGACGGCGTCGATTCGTCTCGGCATGGACTCGACAAAACACCGGAAGCGTTGGGAAGCCATACGGATCCACGACCCCTGAACAAGCTCTCACAGTTCACGAAGATTTGATGGAGGGAGGTCAGAGCCTTGAACATCATTGAGGTCAGGTGACCTAGCTGAACAAGGAAGCGAGGTCACGTCGGTGGAGTGTTCATCCAACCATTCGGATGCAATTCGGCAGCGATGGCACGGTGCATTGTCTTGTTGCAGGATGAGGTCCCCAGTGGGATGTTGAAGACGCACAAACGGGAGCAAATGATCATCCAAGATATCCCGGTAACGTTGACCTGTGAGGGACGATGTCACACGTACCAGGGGTCCCAATTTCAGTCCACGTAAACAATCTTCAGACGAGAATGCCACCCCCACCAGCTTGAAGAGTACCCTGCTAGCAAGAAGGATCCACGGCTTCATGTGGTTTGCGCCGTACTCGTATCCTGCCATCCGCATGTACCAACGTGAATCTCTACTCATCAGTCCAGGCAAGATTTTGCCACATGTGTAGGGTCCAGTGGCGATGTTCATGCGCCCATGCTAATCTTTACATTCTGTGATGTGCTGTCAGCAGCGGTACCCTCATGGGACGATGGCTTCTGTACCCCATAGCGAGGAGATAGTTCTGGATGGTGTGGCTGCTTACATGTTTTTGTGTACCAGCGTTAAATTGCCGAGTGATTTCTTGCACTGTGCCCCGTCTATCCGCTGTTACAATGCGAGGTAGCCGACGATGACCCCGCTCGTCCATACGCTACTGTCAACGGCAGTTAGCCCTTGCAGGGATGGTTTTACCGGATTCGATGTACTAACGGTGCACACGTGACACAGTGGCTCGTGAAAATCCCAGTGCCTGACCCATTCGTCGGGCCCCAACAATTTGCCCACAATCAAATGCGCTCAGTTCCTTCGTCTTACCCATACTGCGTCCGACTCTTACTGATTCCCGTCGCATCATTACTTATATTGTCGGATCGCTCCATACGTCATGTCGTTTCCGTTTACAGGGCCGCCCACAGCGCCATATTTGCATAACGCCAGCTGTCTCTAATTCAATTGCTCTTCAGTGTAAGTTATGACGCATAAGGGCGATGGATTGGATCCACTCCTATGTCCTGACCTTTGCCTCATTTCGCTACTTTTCGATAGCGTTCCATCCTTGGTTGTCCCCTACAACATACTAAACTTTCTTCGAAATCGAACCATTTTTACGCGAGTTCTCGTGCGGACAGAGAGACAGACGGAAAAAGCTGGAGCATATACGGTTCTTCAACTTACGTTTGGAAAGCGTAAAAAAGCATATCTACTTAAAAATCTGCTTACATTGTAGCTGCCGAAAGATGTTACAACATATCGAACATTCTGTTTTTCCATACGGTAATTATTAAAAAATATAATGAGCACACACAATGCGAAGAAACATAATGAGTACACACAATGCGAAGAAACATAATGAGCACACACAATGCGAAGAAACATAATGAGCACCCAAAATACGGAAAATATAATGAGCACGCATAATGCGAAAAAATATGATGAGAACGCATAATACGAAGTTCAGCACAAACCGATATTTTTGTAGTTTCCTTGAACTTCGTAATATTCTCCCTTGTTATTTTAACCTTGGTCATTACGAACAACAGCTTTTGAAAAAACTGTAGTTCATTACGGTTATTTGTACACAAAATAAGCGCCATTAATCCATTTCGTTTATCCTTTTTCATTTCGACGGGTAATAAAAACAACAATATTATCGTTCTTTTTTAACTTCCTCCCGCCACATGCACATTTCCTGGGAACATACGGTTATTTGTTTCCTAACGCACTTATTCGTATAGTAGCAGGACACAGCAGGCAATGACCTCTTCCTAGTGATATGAATTCTGACTAGTTTTCCACACCTCTTCGGAGATGTCATCTCCCTCTTTAGCGAGTGTTATTCGAATAATCTCGCGTATGAAACAAAGAAGGAATTTTGTAACAATTAGTAAATTTGTTCGGACTTCGACTGCCCACTAGTATGTGCAGCGTGATTATTAAAATAAAAAAATCATGGCGTTAAAAAAGTGCAAAACTTTAACTCTAATTGAGAAAACTGAAGCACTTAATTTAGCACAAAAATGAGGAGTCGAAACATTTCACGTTAAAAAATGATGATATTCCACCAAATTATCTTTCTACAATTTCAAGTAACAATGATGAATTAAAATCAAAATTCAATTATGGTTCGTCGAGTGTTGAAAGAAACATTTTTAGAGAGGAAATTTACATATATATGGACACAGTGGAGCACATTAAGGGTAAAAATGATCGCCAATCAAGAGGAGAAGAAATCACTAAAAGTAAATAAATAAATAGACTTGCTACCGAAAGTTTAGAAAATCTTAGAGTTTATCTTTTCATTTAGAAACACTTTAACATTGCGTTAAAGCATACTGAAGAAAACATACCTGCTAAGAAGCACGCAACAATTAAATGGTGTTTCCGACACAACTTGTAAGCAGCCAGAAAGATATAAACAAGAAAGATGACACCGAATTTTCGGGTGTAATAAGCACGTCTTTTGAATCCGTTCTGACGCAAATTAAATTTATCAAAACTATTCAAAATCAATGGACCCGGTATGGAAAACAATAGTACCTGACGGAAGAAAGAAGTTTTTCAATCGGGGTTTTAATCCCTCAGATATTGCTGTAAACGGAATCGTGACCTTACGCCCTTTGGTTGCAGACTTGTGCGTTAAGAAAAACATGAATTTATATGAGAAACATTTCGCACCGGAAACTCTCTAACATAGAAATAATTTTTCAAATCGGACTCTTAGAAACAGAGATATCGACTAAAATAAGATGTGACTTTACGTCCCCTGGTGGGAAAACCTTGCATTATTTTAAGAAGAAAGTATTCTCAAAAGGTTTTTCCATATGAGCACTATCGGTCCAAGAAAAAAAAAATTTAGTCGAGTTTTCAAGAGTCCGGATTTTGGTACAAATACATCAAAAGTAGAAATTAACACTTATGCTCCCTGGTGGCCAAACAATTCATTATCAAACATTAGAAATTATGTGAAAAATATTTTCCATCGCGTCTTGTATGCCATACAGGAAGAATTTTTCAAATCGGAGTTTAAGAAGCAGAAATAACGCAGAAAAGGCAATTTACCTTTATGCCCCCTAGCGGAAAGGCTGTGATTAACTTGAAAATTTTGAATTTATAGGAAAAACATTTTGCATCGGAAACACTATCCAACAAAGAAGGAATTTTTCAAATCGGACAGATATGGACAAAAATTAGATATACATCTACGCCCCCTAGGGTAGAAACCATGCATTATTTCAAGAAAATGTTCCTAAAAGGTTTGTCGGCATGAGGAGTATCGGTCAATAAACCACTTTTTTTTCAGTTGAGATTTTAGAAGCACATATTTTGCTGCAAATATATCAGAAGCAGAAATTAAGACTTACGCCACCTGGTGGTCAAACTATTTTTACACAAATTAGAAATAATGTGCAGAGGATTTCCCATCAGGAGCTGTATCCGGTTCAGAAATAATTTTTCAAATCGGAGATTTAGAAGCAGAGATATAGGGGAAATGCAATTTTCCCTTTACGAGCCCTAGCGGAAAGTCTATGAATTGATTGAAAATTTTTAAATTATATGAAAAACATGGCACTGGAAACACTATCCAACAAAAAAGGAATTTTTCAAATCGGAATCCTAGAAGTAGAGATATTGACAAAAATAAGATACACATCTACGCCCCCTAGCGTAGAAACCATGCAATATTTTAAGAAGAAAAGTTTCTAAAAGGTTTGTCGGCCTGAGTAGTGTCGGTCTACAAACGGCAAATTTTTTCAATCGAGAATTTAGACGCTCATATTTTGCTGCAAATACATCAAAGCGGAAATTAAGATTTACGACCCCTGGTGGCCAAACCATTTTTTTATAAAAATTACAAATTATGTGCAAACGATTTCCCATCAGGAGCTGTATCTGGTACAGAAAGAATTTTTCAAATCGGAAATTTAGAAGCAGAGATTTTTTGTTAGGAAACGGAAGTTACCTTTACGCCCCCTAGCGGAAAGTCTATGAATTACTTGAACATTTTGAAATTATATGAAAAACATGTCACACTGGAAACATTATCCAACAAAGAAGGAATTTTTAAAATCGGACTCCTAGAAGTGCAGATATTGACAAAAATAAGATATACATGTACGCCCCCTGGCGGAGAAACTGTAGGATATTTTAAGAAGAAAATATTCCGAAAATGTTGATCGATGGAAGTGGCATCAGTCCACGAAAGAATATTTTCAATCGATATTTCAGAAGTTCATATTTTATGGTAAATATATCAGAAGCTAAAAATTAACACTTACGCCCCCTGGGGGCCAAAGTATTCTTACCAAAAATTTGAAATTATATGCTAAACATTTTTCATGAGGAGGTGTATTCGCTGAAGAAAACATTTCTCGAATCGGAGTTTTAGAAGAAGGGTTATCGGGGAAAATGTAATTTACTTTTACGCCCCCTAGCAGAAAATCTATGCGCAATTCGAAAAAGTAACTAAATCTAAAATATTCTTCCACATAAATGGAATCGAAAGACAAAAGATTTTTTCAATCGGATGTTTAGAAGCAAATATGTGGATTAAAACGTATTTTTGAATTCGTCATCATCTGCATTAACGCCGTCTAGCGGCAAAATTGTACATCGTAAAAAACAAAACAAAATGAAGGATCATCATTCGCATATTTCA
This sequence comes from Macrothele yani, assembly GCA_039090855.1. Classification (NCBI taxonomy): domain Eukaryota; kingdom Metazoa; phylum Arthropoda; class Arachnida; order Araneae; family Macrothelidae; genus Macrothele; species Macrothele yani. Next base: position 133,134,063 of record CM076990.1, read on the forward strand.
AGCTTCCCAATGCAAAAAAAATTTTCAAATCGGATTAATAGTTGCAGAGATGTCGTGGGTACAAACGGACGGACGGACAACCCGATAACATAAGCACGATCTTTTTTTACAAAGAAGAGCTGAAACGATATTAAAGTCTCATAAATCCTTAATTGGTGTAATAAGTGGGTGGTAACGAAAGTTCTGCACACGTTAATCTAAAACGGAAGTGGATGACGAAATCGGGAAAATGATTGCGTCATGTCAAGGTCAGACTCACACTAACGCAGTGGTGTCAGAACGAAACGCTATCATTTGCTGTGTGGACGTGGGAAGGTTTGGAAATGGAAGCGTGCAGCTCCTCAGGTCGAGTCACAGCTTTAGACCAGCGCTCGTACGTGGAAATGGAAACTTTGCGGGGAAAAACTCCGACACATATCCACACAAGGAGTTTGTGGGGAAGGAACTCCTTATCGAAGCACAATTTCTTTCTGACGAGGAAGTTGAGACCGAAAATTCGTCAAAATCGCCCCAACTTGTTTGAAGCGGGAGCGATCTTGCACCATGACAACGTATCGTGTCATGGTGCACCGTCGGTACGGGGATTTTTGTCGAAGTATAGCTGGGAAACTTTATCCCACCCACCATACAGTTCTGATCTCAGTCCACCCGACTTTGATCTTTTCCTAAAGCTAAAAAATCGACTCCGTGGTCCCCTACGAATCGCTGGACGAACTGTCATTGGATGTGACCCTAACGACAGCTGAACAAAGATGGCGTACTACGGGGCATCCAGGACCTACATCACGGCTGGCAAGCTGTCATTAACAGCAGAGGGGAGTACACTGAACGTCAATAAGTTAAGTTTTCTCTGTTACTTCACACTTTTCTCAATAATGGACGGTGTGCAGAACTTTTGTTAGGACCCACGTAGTAAAGAAAATTTGAATTCGCTGAGCTTTCGCCGGCCAACGGGAGTCATGGTCAAGGCAAGTTATATTAGATGAACATATAACCCGTTTGGAGTTCAAAATTGAAATCCAGAGAACATACCGAATTATGATACCACAGAAATATAACAACATAGACACGTTAATTTTCGATGGTCATTACGCGTGTTCAATTTTCATGTAATATAATAGTCAAAGATATCAAGTTATACCTTTTCCTGTCTCGAGTTCAGTTCCTGTCGAAGGTGGAAGTTCACGGAAATGGCACTTCAACAGGTACATAACAATTGCAGACATCAACTCTTGTGACAGTTTCAATAGTCTCTCTGCGGTTTCACTGAAAGTTGTGAACGGGGTCAGCAGTTTCCTTTCATTCCGTAGTGGATTTCTTATGTTGTAAAGTAGGTCTTTTGCTAAAGCAGTTGTTCCTCCTTCTTTCCGTATGTCCGTTATATGTTCCTCATGTCGTACACATAAAGATCTTTAAGTTATGCTGACGTAAGACTGCACTGGGGAAACCCGGAATTTCAGGGGAATGGTATGTACCAAACACCCATGCAGCACGGACTTGTTGTTTTTTTTTCTTTGCTACTAACTTGTATTTAATATTTTACCAACAGATCTTGCTGACTTGACGAAAAGATCTTTATTTGTGCGACCTAAGGAGCATATGAGGGACATACAGTAAGGATGAGAAACCACTTCTTTAGCAAAAGAAATACTTTTTAGGCAATTACTGTATGGAATGAAACGGATCTGGTGGCTCCGTTCGCAATTTTCACAGGAATCGCGGTCAGAGAGACTATTAAATTGTCAAAAGAGTTCATGCCTGCAATGATTGTGTATCTGTTGAACTTCCATCACAATGGAATTCCATCCTCCACAGACACTGAACTTAAGACACGGAAAACTTGATACTCTACTGTTATAGAGGCATACTCAATATACTCTACTGTTTTTGAAAATTGCAACACCGATAAGGAACCATGCGATTCGAGTGAAATTTATACCACACATTACTGATATGACTGTAAATAAATGATTTAATTTTCAGAACAATACAGCGATGTTTACTAGTAAAAATCAGTATCGTGTAAAGCCTCCGCGAGTTGCAATAAGAGCTTCTAGACGGCGTAGCATTGAATCGAAAAGGCGTTGGATGGTGTACTAGGTAATTGCTTGCCAGGCGGCACGTACACGAGTCCACATATCATTGGTACTAACCTCTGGAGGACTTTGATGGGCCAAATACCTAGTGACCATATCCCAGACATGTTCCACAGGCTACCTGTCTGGCGAACGTGGAGGGCAGGGAAGAAGAGGAATCTGCTGTGCTGCGAAGAGGGCTTGAACATTCCTGGAAACTAGTGGTCGGGCATTGCCCTGCTGGAATATAGCGCCAGGAGTGCTCTTAAAGAAGGGTGTGACTTCTGCCAGTACAATGTTCCTGATGTAGCGGTCGTGGTTGAGATTGCCCTCAAGTCGTAGCATCGCAAATAGTACCCAATGGCACACCACACCATCACACCTATCTTTCGGCCTGTATAACGCTCGACAATGTATGCTGGAAGATAATACCGTCTAATGTGTATGCAGCCCTCATGGTAGTCCAAGCTGAATCAGGACTCGTCTGAAAACACGACATGTTGCTAATCCGCATGCTACTGTCTGCATTGAATACCTCATTTAAGCCTGAGGCGTCCATGGTTCACGGTCAATGGAATCCGCCTCAAAGGGATGCGTGCAACGAGTCCTCTGTGCAGCTGACGGCGTCGAACTGTGGAGGCAGATAATGCCACGCCTGTTGCAGTGCTCCACTGTTGTGCTAACACTTGCGAAGATGCGGAACGGTTTGTCACTGCCATACCGGTAAGGTGTCGGCCGTCCTGTTGTGTCGTCACATTTCTCGATCCACTGTCGATGAACCTGGTTCTCGTCAGTCCAATGCCGCCACACGTGCATCACTGTCGTGGCGTTATGTCCATTCCGAGCCGCAGTGTTTGGTACGAAAGTGCACCTTCACGCAAAACAATCATTCGTCCCCGTTCAAACTTTATCGTATGGTGATATTGCGCCTTTCGTCGCCGCCTAGGTATTACTGAATCCTGGAGACCCTCTTTCAACTCGCTGTTCTCGATGCACTACTGGTGTGTATCCTAAACAGCCCTCTCTTTATATCCCTCGCTTGACGGTCCAGAGGGCGCTGCAGGGCACAGTTACGCGCAATGAATCTGCACTTCTAATCATTTGCATGTTCTACCCTGCGGTGCATATCCTGTAAGTTTCACGTGATTACCATCATTCCTTCATTGTGTTGAAATTTTCACACACAGTAGGTTATTTGCCTATTATATTAAGGTGTCGGAAACGTCATGACGTATTTTAGCCATGTTTTGCAAAGATGATTTATTGATAGAAAGAACAAAGATCAATTAATGGTATAATGCCCGTTTTGTTAGATAACCTTTTGTCATCTTTCAGTGACTGCAGAATGCCTCGTTCATAGAAGGACCTGTCTTTCGTGGCGAAAAACTATGCAAGGTGCTGATTTACAGCCTCATCTGTATTGAACGTTATACCACTCAAGGACTGTTGAAGAGAGCGAAACAAGTGGAAATCTGACGGCGCAAGGTTAGGCGAGTATGCTGGGTGTGGCAACACATCCCACCCAAGCTCCAATAAATATAATTTTTGGCGGTGATCAAACTTGTGTGTGGTCTCGCGTTGTCGTGATGGAACACAACACCTTTACGATGAACGAGCTCTGAACGTTTCTGGATGATGGATTCGTTCAAACTGTCCAATTGCCGACAGTACACATTCGAATTGATTGTTTAATTCCGTGGTAAGAGCTCGAAAAACAAGACACCTTTAAAATCACACCACACTGAGACCTGAACGTTCCGCTGATGAATGTCTGCTTTGGATGTCGTTTGAGGCCAAGCAGCACGTCGGGACCAAGACCGTTTGCGCAGCACATTGTTGTACACAATCCACTTTTCGTCACCAGTTATCAGTCGCTTCAAAAAAGGATCGTTTTCCTCACGTTTAATGAGCATATCGCAGATGTTTATAAGCGCCGTCAATTGAGTTTCTTTGAGTTCATGAGGAACCCACACATCGAGCTTGCTTACGTATCCCAGCTTCTTCAGGTGGTCGTGAACGCTTGAACGATGGATGTGCAATGTATCTGCAATCTCTCGTGTCGTGTAACGTGGGTTTGACTAGATCAATGCTTTGATTTGGTCGTCATCAACCTCGGTGGGCCTCCCGTACCGAGGGGCATCGTTGAGGTCAAAATCATCAGCACGGAATTTTGCGAACCACCGCTGACACTGACGTTCTTGTAGTGCATTGTCACCATACACTTTACGCAACTTTTCACAAGCTTGAAGCACCTTCTTCCCTTTACGGAAGTAAAACAGTAAAATATGGCGAAAATGCACAGTTTGGTCTTCCATCTTCAACTTGATGTCAAATCTCCGCAAATCAATTAAATCGCTCACTACTTCTTTTAGACTGCAGATAGAACTGGCGCCTGTCGAATGCCATAGCGATAACAGAGCTGCGCATGCCTCTAGTACTTTCAAAACCGCCATCGGCTGCCAAAATACGTCATGACTTTTCCGACAACCCAATACTACGTTAACATTGGACCCACGTAATGACCATTGTAAATTTACGTTTGTACAATTATATTTATGTAATTTCACACCTCGTTGTGTTCTCCGGGTCTTAATTTTAAACTCGAAGCTGGTTATTGTTGTTCTAATGTAAGTTGCTTGACAAAGCCACCGTTTGGCTGCCGAAGGCTCGGCGAATTAAAATACGTATTCTTTATTACAACACCAATTCCGGATTTATTAAACTTTATTTCCTATAGAGGTATTTGGGTACTCATATGGAAGTAGACATTCGTCATACATAACACGATATGCAACTTGCTCATTAACCACCTTTGACGAAATGATGAAGATCACTTCTACATTTAATCAAATTAAAAACGGTATTTACAAGTTAAAACATATGATAGATTAAAACACTAGATCTTTCGATCACACTAGTGATCTTCATCAGGTAACTCACCTAATGACATCAAGGTACGTCGACACGCAATATATAGGGATTTTTGATGACCCAAACAATGGGTAAAGCGCATGCTCACGAAAGTTGTTGTGAACACAGAGAGAGAGACATAGAGAGACAGGTAACAGTACTGCAAACGAAGAAAGTAAAAATGATGCTACACAAGTATTAATTACAGCTGAATTATTAATACTTGTGTAGCATCATTTTTACTTTCTTCGTTTGCAGTACTGTTACCTGTCTCTCTATGTCTCTCTCTCTCTCTCTGTGTTCACAACAACTTTCGTGAGCATGCGCTTTACCCATTGTTTGGGTCATCAAAAATCCCTATATATTGCGTGTCGACGTACCTTGATGTCATTAGGTGAGTTACCTGATGAAGATCACTAGTGTGATCGAAAGATCTAGTGTTTTAATCTATCATATGTTTTAACTTGTAAATACCGTTTTTAATTTGATTAAATGTAGAAGTGATCTTCATCATTTCGTCAAAGGTGGTTAATGAGCAAGTTGCATATCGTGTTATGTATGACGAATGTCTACTTCCATATGAGTATCACTTGTAACACGAAGTTCGTCTACAGTCTGTTGGTATTTGGGTGTTGTAGGGGCGAAGAATCAATCGTTTGCACAAACTAAACTATGTAATGGACGCTAATTTGCATAATTTATAGAGACGGAAATATTACGGAATTATGTGATGGACATTAAATTATGTAATTTCATGGAAATGTAAATATTCCAGTCAAGCTCATGAATGTTTGAAGATCACCTGTGAGAAACTATTAGCGATCGCCATTTTGGGCGAAGACACGCACGAAAACGATGTTGAAATAAAAAGACGCTAGACGCCTGAGGAATGCAGTATTTCGACGACATTCCAATGTATACCGCTGTTATTCTATGTATTTACAGAAGCCACAGCTATTGTTCCTAGCCGGGGCAATCTCAGGTTTTCAAGGGACGCAGAAGCGGGAGAGGCTCAAGGACGTTTCGGGTCACGCAAGAGAAGGTCAAAGGTCAGGTTAGAAGTCGGAAGGCACCGAAGGGTGTAGGGGGACTGTAGAGAGGGGTGAGACAGCCATCTTTGAGCACGCTCCACAGCAGGGAAGCACGTGGCCACCGAAAAGAGGGAGGGAAGAAGGAGCCAATGAGGAGCGAGGAAGTAGTATCTTCGGAAATTTTACGTCGGAGAAGAAGGGAATTGGCGTTAAGTGCTCGTAGGAGCAGGAAGTGTTTTTCGTGAGGTGTAGAGTCCGGGAGATAGACTCTGCGAAGTCCACGTGTGCTGAGATGAGGCATTAAGCCTTTTCCTTTTCGTTGGAGAGAAGAGAAGAGTGCGGCGTGTACGATACGATTTATGCCGGTAAGCGCTGTCGTTTATGAGTCAGGACCACGTGCGCGGAAAGGAAGCATTAAGCCTTTCTTTAATTGTTAGAAAGAGAAAAGTTTACGTGATAGGATAAGCGTTTAGGGAGTGAACTGACTTTTGAGTAAGGCTCATGAGACGGAAGACGAATTTTTCAAAGTACTGAGTCGGTAGCAACTGAAGTAGCCCATGCTAGAGAACAATAGTGGGCGAAACCCTGAAACAATAAATATTTTTTTAAGTTTAGTACTTCGGCCTAATGAATATTTTATGCCTCATTGTTTGTCTACTATTCTACCCTCCCCTCTCTTGAGTAGCAGATATATTTATAAAAAGCTGAGAGGGAAAAGAACGCCAGGCAATCATCAGCATTTGTTGATAAATAGTTTTATTTGCAAAAAAAAAATTATTTTATTTCGCATGCTGTGGGAAAATCTTCTCAAACACGTGGGAGCAAGTTTGGCATAAGCATATGCTAATGAACATACGAGCTCCGTCCCAACAGGTGTATTATTATCTTTTGATATATTCCTAAGATTTCTCTTATAAAAAACTACCAGTCATACCCGTTCTCCGACCGATGAATCTATAAAATCATTTTTTGGACATAAATTTCAAGAAATGAGAAAGTAATTAAGGGAAAGAAAAGCAATTCAAGATCCGTAACTCTTTTACGATTTAGAACAGTGTCGTGACATTAATGCATGCGGTTGAACGTGAAATGGTAGAAGGCATAGGCGCCCTGAATTTTAAATCAAAATTCCATGGAATTGTTACAGCATTTTAAAATTTTTGGGATAATTATCTTTAAACCTATCAACATTTTGAACAGTAAAGCTAAGCCACAGTTTTCAATTTTTTGGGTTTTCAGACTTTTCTAGGTGTAGAAGAGGTAGAAAATTTTAAGCAGACAATATTCCAAAGCCGCCATTTCGATGTCGGACTTTTTTCATATTCCAAAGCCGCCATTTCGGTTTTCGAACTTTTCTAGGTATCCGGATCCATTAAGACCTATCAGCATGCCAATTTTCAGACCACTAGTTCATTTAGAATAGACCGCGAAAACTTCAAACAGAAAATATTCCGAAGTTGCCATTCATTTATTTATTTATCTATTTATTGATTTTCAGACATTTCTAGGTAACCGTACCTTCAGACTTATCAGCATACCAATTTTCTGATCTTTAGGTCATTTAGAATTGGTCGAATCGATTCGCGCAGTGGTCTAAGCGATGGCTTCTGATCATTCGTCCGAGATGGGTGCGAATTCAAATCCCTGTGAGGCATGTATGTCGTGTTTGTCTTACGGCGCTGGCTCTCTCCCTTCCCTGGTACCAGTGAACCTAAATTAGGGACGGGCGCCTGCTTATAGCCCACTGAGTTACTCACGGTGGTCGTTAAACCTTCAATAAAAAAAAAAAAAAAAGAACGATTAACGAAAAGATTCTAGCAGGCATTATTCTAAAGCCACCATTTTTTTCTGATTTCGGACATTTTTAGATATACTGACACTAAGACCTATCAGCATACCAATTTTCAGATATATCTAGGTCATTTAAAAGTGGACACTGGCATTTTTCCATCTTCCACTTTGCTTTACATATATTGATGAAATTTCGAATTTTTCAGTTTCTTTAATTTTTACATTAATTAAATGTTTTGTTTATTGTACGTGTCATTCGTGTTTTATTGCTAGTAATAGATTTTTAGTTAGGAAACATTATTAACCTTTGATTAATTGGCTAACAGTTTCTGATTAATTAGTTTTAATCTGACACAATATAATATGCCAAATGTTGTCTATTTTTTGATCTGTTGGTTTATAACGAAGTTGTCATATATTCAATGTTTTTTAACTCTCTCTCCACAACTTCATTGTATGAAGGTTTGACTATATTAGCAAAAACTGGCTTTGTTCTAAACCATTTTGTGTATGTTTTCCTTTGGGGCTTTCTGTTTTAAGGTAGTTTGTTTGAAGTCTGCGTGGGCTTTGTTATCGTGCCGTCTACTAGCGTTAAATACTAATGCCTTTATTATAGGATTTTACTTTTTCGATATTTTGCTCAAAGTTATTGTTAAGGTACTATCCATAAACATTAAACGCAAGTGAACTTCACAAAACCATTCATAAACAAGGAAATACGCGGGTCTTATAAGAATTAAACATGTGATTTCCTGTGTCTTCTTTTGTAAGAAATAATTTAGGGTCTCTTACAAAACGGCCGGAATGGATATTTATGAAACCCATTTTCATCCTTTATGCTTTGTGTAGCAACCAAATTCGTGTTTATGATGCAAAAGGGAGAAGAAAAGGCCATAGCCTCCAGAAGCAGCAGAAAATCACGTCATTCTACAAGCATTATATCTTTCTTTGGCTAACAGGGCGCAGCAGCCAAAGGAAAAATGATGGGGGTAGGGGATGAACCAGTGGATAACTCAGGGCTTTTCGCTGGATTCATATCATTTCGAGAGTTATGATTATGGGTTGGTGGCGTGCCTCAGACTTTACTGAATAAAGCACGATCGCGCGTGCGCGAGCAATGTTTCATCCGTGTTCGCCTAAGTGAGATAGATCGTGTTGACGCTTCATAGATGCGGTCAAGTATCGAACTACTGCTTCAGTACCTCCCAGGATCCCCAGTGAGTTATTTATCTCACAAAATAAGCGTCACTGGAAAATACTGTGTAGCGATACTCTCGACTACTGCGTTATAACATCAGAATGCCCATAAGTAATTATACTCGGGAAAAGTCACTAAAGTCGAATATATCTTTTTCAAAATTTTACATATTCGGCTTTGGGGACAAAGCTCTGTTACTTCGATAGGCAGCGAAGAATAAAGAATTGCATCTAAATCTTCGCAAATAATTATATTCTTTTCAAGCAAAAAAGTGGCTTCTTAACAGTTAAAAAATACACGGTCGAGTCACATTATTGTGACCACCAGTTAATATCCAGAGTAACCGCTGTGTGCAGGGCGGACATCAACTAGACAGGCTGGGAGTGATTTAATACGGTGCTGGAAGGTGTTCACAGGTATGTGGAGCCATGTTGACTGCAGTGCATCTGACAGCTGCTGGAGGATGCGTGGTGGAGGATCCATAGAGCGAAGAACACGATTGATGTGGTCTCACAGATGCTCAATTGGGTTTAAGTTTGGGAAATTAGGGGGCCAGAGAAGTACTTTGAAGTCTTCATCGTGCTCTTCCAACCACTCTCGGACTTTTGTAGTTGTGTGACACGTAGCATTGTCGTTCTGGAAGATTTCATCCGTCCCAGGGAAGACAATCAGCATGTATGGGTGGACGTGGTCTGCAAGGATGGATTCATAACGAATTCGGTGCATAGTGCCTTCCACAGGTATGAGTAGAACCAGGGAATGCCACGAAAACATTCCTCAGACCATAGTGCTGACCCTATCAGCTTGTGTTCTTCAAGCAATGGTTGAAGAATGTTTATTCTCCGATGTTTCTCGTCTTATACGCCAACGTTTATCCTTTCGATGAAGCAGAAAACGTGACTCGTCGGAGAAGGCAATACTTTGCCAATCAGCGGAGGTCCAATTCCGATACTGCCGTGAAAATGTAAGCCTTTTCTGCCGATGCACCTCGTTAGCATAGATGCGATGACCACCCGTCTACTTCGGAGCCCCATACGCAGCAGGGTTCGCTGAACTGTCGTATTAGACACACTTTCGGTAGCCCCCTGTTTCATTCGGACAGTGAGTTGCTCCACTGTAGCGTGTCGATGGGCACTCACGAACCTTCGCAGTCGAAGTTCACCTCTTACATCAATCGCAGGTGGTGCTGCGCAGTTTCCACGTCGCTTATTCTCAATGGTGCCATATCTCCAATCACGGTACACTTTAACTACAGCAGCACGCGAACAGTTCACAAACTGCGATATTTGAAAAATACTGCCACCTTTGTCCCGAAAGCCAATAATTACCTCTTTTTGCAAATCTGATAAATCGCTCCTTTTATCCTTGACAGCAACGACTGATATGTTTTCAGAATGCCTACAGCACACCTTATATACCCTTCAAGCCAGCTCAAGGCACTAGCGTTCTTTCATTGGCTATGCGCTGTTGACGTCAAAAGTAGGACGTGGTCACAATAAGGTGACTGTGTATATGGCGAAAGTTAATTTACGACAGAAGTATTATTTCTTTAATTAGCACGTAACATAACTACTTCTAGATTCATACAGAGAGAAAGAGAAATGGTGCCAGTATTAAACAGATAATTATTTGCTTATAAAAACATTGCCGCTTTTTTCTTGTAAAACATATTGCTCGACCACGTGAGAGAGTAGTGAATGCGTTGGTTTCTAATCATTCATCCGGTATGGGACTGGGTTTGGATCCCGGTAAGGTGGGGATGATGTTTTTGTCATACAGAATCATGTTCCTACCATCCCTGCAACCTATAGCCCCCAGTTAGGGATGGTAGACTGCTCGGAGCTTACTGAGTTTTTCACGGCGGTCTTTACACCCGAAAATAAGTGGGGGGGGGATTTATTCGTTTTTATGAAGCATTTCTATGTGCTGCAGTTAACCCCAATATGTTCCTTCATGAGTTTTCTGAAGTGCTTTTTTTAGCACCCTTTTGAAATTTATTTTTGCCATTAAAACTATACACTATATAAATGATGTTTTGGCACTTTTTGGATTATAAATATTTGTTAAATATTATCATCATTCTAATTATTGTCCAATAGTATTTAATCAAACAGCATGGTTTTATCTAACCGAATTATTGATATTTTCGTTTGAGGACATCTTCATTTTTTTGGAAACATTTGAAATAATTCTAATAAAAAAGTTTGCTAGCTAGTTTAACAGTGAGTGCGTTAGTACTTTTGGGAAACTACAGAGGATGATCACACATCTTTAAAACGTTTTTGATAAAATAATTACTAAAAATAAAAGATGTTCAAAGAATTGAAACTGGCAACAGTGTCTTAGATGAACAGGAAAGAAGTATCTTCTGCAGTAAAATATCGTCTGCTTAAAATGGCACAGGTAAACAACTCTGGACAGGTTACATTTTTGCTCTTTGGAAGAGAAATATTCGTATTCTGTGATTGAAAACCGCTATGAAAATCATGGAATTATTATAGCATTAATAAATACAAAATATTATTAATAATAGGGGGGATAGTCAAGCATTGCGTTTAACTGAAGTAGAATACAAAACGAATATCCAAAGAAGGAGCGTATTTTTACGACCGTTTCAAAAGTAAGGTCTGAAACGAAAATCCACCGACCCAAAGAGCAACCTCCAATTCGTTAAAAATCTCTGTATCAACCGTAAACAAGGTAATAAACAAAGATTTAAATCTGAAAAATAAACAAAAAACATAATGTTCGCGGCCTTTCGCCTAGGCAGCTGACTGAGAGTAGAACACGGTGTAGACTTCTTTATGAAAATCTTTTAGCTGCAGGTAAATGGAAATTTATTGTGACTCTTGATAAACAGGATCTACCGAAACGACAGTAACAAAAAAAAAAAAAGATTGATTTACTATCGCAAAAGAGCAGAAAAAGACTTAAAAACTTGATTCCGAGAATCCGAGGAAAGTTTTATTAAAGGGTTAATGATTATTGTTGGTTTTCGAATAAAAGTTAAGAAAAGATAAAAATAATGTTAAAATCAATTTTACATATTGCCAAAATAATATTTCGATTCCTATATTTAAAGAGGAAATATCACTCCTTTATCCACAGAACCGTCAAACAGTAGAACTCCATCAGGATAAGGCTATCATCGGTATATCCAAATTTGCCATTCTCTTTCTTGAAAAAATGAAAAGAGTGATGGTATCAAGTCCATACCTTTCTTGAAAAAATGAAAAGAGTGATGGGTATCAAGTCTATACCTTTTCTCTCATATTCCTTCAAAGTCCGCTGATATGCCACCAAAGGACTATCGTGCCTTCGGACTACTAAAAAAAATGCTTTCTAAACAAAGACAAAACCAACGATTGGACTACGGAAAGCAGTGGAAGAAATGTAGAACAAAATGCCACTACCAATTTGTAAAAATTCCCTGTTATCTTGGAAATCTAGATATAAGTTCACAGTTCAGAAAAAGGGCTATCACGTAGATCGTTTAAGAAAGAATACTAATTACATTAATTGCATTACTTAAAAATCGTTTTAAAAATTTGTGAACATCATCTGCAATACTAAACGCAAGAAACATCGCAAGTTGTGGCGCAGTGGTCTAAGCGATGGCTTCTAATCATTTGTCCGAGATGGATCCAGGTTCGAAACCAGTGAGGCATGAATGTTGTGTTTGTCTTACTGCCCTGGTGCTCTCCCTTCTCTGGAATCAGTGGCCCTAAATTAGGGACGGCCGATTGAGTTACTCATGGTGGTCGTTAAACCTCCAATCAAAAAAAAAAAAAGTTATAAAGAATTTGATTTTGAGTCACATGACAGTAGCAATTTTCGAACGTAGCCTCCCTTTGGTTGAGAAACTTCTTCCGTTAGGGCTTTATCGAGACTTCCACATACTTCCTGATCGTGTAATGCTTTAACGTACTAAAGACGCGATCAATACAAAATATCACTAATTATAACCATAGTTGCTTTAAATTCTAATGAGCTTTATACATCTCCAGAAATTTCTTTCTTTTCTTTGGGAGTTTAACAACCATTCGATGGTCTATAAGCAGTTGCCCGTATAACGAAGTGAATTTCTCCGTCATTTCTGTCCACGCCAGGATTCGAACCTGGGTCCCTTCATTCCGGAATAAGTTGCTCTACCAATTGAGTTACGCGGACGTTTTATTCTGATTCCTATCTGCCTTTATGTCGTGTGCGTCCTACTGGCAGGTACGTCACATCTCCTGGTACGTTACATCATCTCCCCCTTATTTTTTTTTTTTCGAAGTGCTGGAGAAGGGATTCTCTTATTTGTCCTAAATCGCGGTGAGGAAATAACATCACACCAATGCGAGATTTTGAACGGTCGGGTCATCCGGATAGTTCGGGCGCCATTATAACTAAGTAAATTTCTCCGTCATTTCTGTCCACGCCAGGATTCGAACCCGGATCCCCTCATTCCGGAATAAGTCACTCAACCAGTTGAGCTACGCGGACGTTTTATTCTGATTCCTATCTGCCTTTATGTCGTGTGCGTCCTTCTGGCAGGTACGTCACATCTCCTGGTACGTTACACCCGTTCCTAATTTAGGGACACTACTTGCAAGAAAAGGAGAGAAAGAAAAAAATACAAACACAAGACCTATGCCACACCAGAATTCGCACCCGAATTCAAATCTGCCAGATGATTATAGCGAGCTGCGTCACAGGGACTGCAGAAAATTCTTTTATCTGGGAAAATAAATTTCGCAAGCACAAACATTTTAGTAGATCATTGCAATCCATATAACCTGGAGATTTTAAAATTAAACATTAGTCACTGAATAACGAAAATCTCCGCTTCAGTGATAAAGTGCGTACGTCAGAACATGTGTCAAAGTATGAACATATGCCTCGATGCCGCAGGCGGGGATCAATTCCAGCACTATTTTGAGAGACAAAAGTATATTCTGAGAAACCCATAGAAGACGCACACTAGGACTGAGGTCTGTCGACTGCAGAATAATTCCTGAATCTAGAATTCGGGAGCTGTACGCTCACCATGTTTTTAAATTGATTCATGTCCACTTGAAAATTTTCCGATAGCAGCATCGAACTTCATATTTTGAGAATAATCTGCTGTCTGCTGATTGCTTACTATGGACACCTGTGTTTTGAATCTCGGACCTGGATGAAGATGTGTTCTTTCTTTTACTCCACAGATGAAGAACATATTTAGCAGTCATCTGGATGGCGACAATTTGTGAGTGACGAGTTTAGCTCCATTTGGGACGTGAAAAAATATGACGCACCAGAAACATTCAAACAGTCCCTTTAATTGCACAAAATAGTCCTGTCACAGGAAATGCGTCTCGTTGAAAAAGGCTCTTGACTACGCTGGAAAAAATTTTCAAGCTTTTGTTGTCCGAAATGATGCAAGTTAAAAAAAATTTCATATATTATTTTTATACGCGAAATTTAACTTTGCCGATCAACAAACTATTTCATACCTTTATCTCGTATACTATAATAATTAGAATGATTCCATATTTTATGCAAGCTCAATAGTGATACCTCATAATAAAGTTTAATCATTAATAACTTTTAATAAGCTATTGGATTATGATGTTAATCTTGTTAATTGTTAAGATATTGAAAAAAATTAAAAACTTTCAATTTCGTAATATTTCAAAAGTCGTAAATATGTGGGATCCATTTACTGAGTGCAGATATTTCATAGGGTGCCAAGTGGCCCCCTTTATTTAAGTTCTGATGTCGAACAGGAATTTTTGGTGACCGCATTTCAGGGTACCCTAACCAGCAAAAACAGTGTTGCTGGACCTACATATAAGCCAGCACTGGAAGTCAGCAGTACCAGCAGTGGTCCAGCACTATGTTCCCGCTGCCCAACCGTCAATAAAATGTTCCGGCGGCCAGCAGTTCGGGCCAGCAGCTGGCCAACAGGTGGCACCAATATCAGTTTTCGAACAGGGCCATCAATTGTCACATGCCAGAACAGGGCCATCAGTTGTCCATCTCAGACCGTGGCTGCCACAAGCGAACCTTAAGCGATCCTTCAAGCGCGTGCCATAAATTATGGCTAGCCTAATGCGGTCCGCCAATTTCCCGGCAATCACGTGGCGTAACTGATGGCTTGGAAAATCTTGTCCGCCAATTTCCAAGTAGTAGCCATAAAAAAAAAAAAAGATAACCGCAGTTTCCCAACGGCACAACTGCTCTTTCTTTCCCCACGAAATTTCTGCATGACGGCACGGCCCTGGGGAAATTTTCTCAACAGGTCCTGAAAAATGCCCGTTTGGATGAGGGAAGCATTGATCAACGACAGCCTGTCTATGAAGCGGACGCTTTAGCCACCATACTAGTTTCCCATGCACGAGCGTTTGCTTGAAGGTCATCCCCTTTTTTGCGCGATGTGAAACGAAGGGTTTCTTTAATTTTACAATATTGCGAGTTATTTTTCATAAATGTCCGTTTCATATAATTCAAAAATTTATTTTTTCAACGTAACGATTGTTCATATTTACTTTAAGGCGGCCAGCAATTTCCCAGTAGTAGCCATAAAAAAAGAAACTCATTTTCAACGAGTGTACCAACTAAAATACATTTTCCAAAGTTTTGTGCTGTCCTTGTGGTCTTGAAAGGCGATTGCTTAATTAATGCACTGTAAAACTGCAGACAACTTAAACAAACATGGAGAGATGCATGCTTGGTGTAACCAGGAGAGATAAGAAGAGGAACTCGTGGATCAGAAAAATGACAAGAGTGGAAGACATCATGATCAGAGTAACATCCCTGAAATGGCAATGGGCTGGACATATTGCCAGAAGGACAGTCCATTGATGGGCAGCTGAAATTTTAGACTGGTACTATCCATAAACATTAAACGCAAGTGAACTTCACAAAACCATTCATAAACAAGAAAATACGTGGGTCTTATAAGAATTAAACATGTGATTTCCTGTGTCTTACTTTTGTAAGAAATAATTTAGGGTCTCTAACAAAACGGCCGGAATGGATATTTATGAAACCCATTTTCATCCTTTATGCTTTATGCTTTGTGTAGCAGACTGGCACAAGACAGACCGTTGTGGAAAATACTTGGGGAGACCTTCGTCCAGTAGTAGATTAATAATGGTTGACAATGATGATGATGATGATGATGATTTACCCTCTCATGTCACATTCTGTTACATTTTTAACGATGTATATTTTTTTACCACTGTCCGAAGCTACATTTGTTCCAAAGAGGAAAGCTATTTTATTTTACTTATCGTTATTTTTAGCGGCGAATTCCTTTAATCTTGTGTATTCAACCTATGGATGAGTACATTATATCCACCTAGTGTCTTCTTTTTTCTTTTTTTTTCAAATAATTTATTAATTTTGTACGCGTATAATCTTATTTTTTTTTCGAACATAACGATTTTTAATGTATTTCCAGGGCTTTTGTTTGCAGCGGTTTAGTGTATGTTTAAACTAAAAATTATACAGAAATTATTTCTTGTTATATATGGGAATGTAGTGGGTGCATTTCATGGCTGTCTGTGTAATCGATTCTTTGTGTTAGTGCAGGAATTTTGCTTAGAAATGAGTTTCTCTAAATATATGAGAGTAATTGACTTATTCTTACAGTTCATTAATTATTTATGTAATTTTTTTCCGACGGTAATCTTCTTCGATGTCGAATTTAATTAGGAAAAATGATCATATGTAGAGGCTTTTGGGGAGTGTCTGACCCCAGGTCTTAAACAACCCTTAGAAATAGGAAGCTAGGAGATTTTGGCTAGAGTGCCCAATTAGAAAGGGACACGGAAGCGAAGCAGAAAGGGGGAAGAAGACGCCCTTATTTATTGCCTGGGGGCCGTCACCCGGGATTCGACGATTTAACGTGCTCATCCGACGCACGGCGGATATTTAGTGGACCGAGCGTTCGTACTTACCGGAATCGAACCTGAGGTCCTTTCCGCGGCAATCACGAACGTTGCCTACTAGACCACCCGCGCGCGGCCCTTTCATTAGGAAATTAATTCGCCTCTCTATATATGGCTTTTTTTTCTTAACATCCACTAAAAAACACGATGGCGATGGCGTCGTCTTCAACTAACTCGTACCACGAGACTGCGCACGTGTGGCTCCTGCGCATGCGCAGTCCCGCTGCTTCCATCTCGTGTTGGGGTTGCTTTGGTTGCTAGTTACGGGCGTTTGCTTGAAGGCACGTAATTCACGGCGACACTGCAGGGCAATCAATGGCTGTCAACTGATGGTCCTGCCACCAGCGGACCGCTATCGTCCCGTAAGCGATACATTTCAATTAGCAGTGACCCATCACTGCCAGTTGGTGACCAGCAGTTTCCCAACACTTCTGTTTTTGCTGGGTAGGCTCCGAAATTTAGGACATAATTTTTTTTATGGTCGGTGTCTGAATCTAATGCAGCAAGAAAAGTCCAAAAGGACAGAAAGTCTTCAGTTTATGATGAGTGGCCGTTTTATTTACATAGGGGCTAAATCGTTGCCGTTCTTATCTGACGTTTGGTTTTCTCCAGCGGCTGGTAAAAGAGTGTGTCGCAAAGCAGAGGGTTCGTAAGATCTTTGGCGATTCTGATTCTAAGGACAATCAAGTAGCTATGTGCCCGTTAGGGTGGGTCTTATTTTTGAAGTTTGGAATTTCGTCTCTCCCAACTGCTCAAAATGTTGCATCATGTGAGAAAATAAATCAGTTATTTTTTTTTCAAATCAGATTAGATTTAGAGTTCGCTACCAGGTCAAAAGTATTACTATATTACGCATTAAATGAATAGGTGTAGTAAATTTAATGCACCCTAGATGGCACTCTAGTCTCCCACCAGCTGGCAATACAGCCAAAAACATGTTGTGCTAGGCGACCACAAGGTGGTACTGCAGTCAAACCACCAGATGGCGCTGTAACATTATCCAATTGAGAAATGAGTCAGTTAGCGGCTGACTGTTGCACAGAGTGGATGTATTTTTTAGAGCTCTAGTAGGAACGTTTTTGCAATTCTAGCAATTTACAACATAGTATTAAATGGCATCAAACATGTGTAAAACTTAGGAAAGTTCTGTTTCTACTAGAAGTATGGTTTATTGGCGAAATTTTGTCATTGCTTCACCCTTCGAAGCTTCCATCCATTAGTGAGATAATGGCATTATTTTTTCCTTATAAACTTGATTTGAAATAAACTGTTCAGGAATCTTTGGAATCGATTGCATGTGATACTTTAAAGATGTGGAAAAAGGCTCGAATTCCTACTAAACGAAAAGATCATATTATTGATAATTTTTAAAGAATGGCAAGAGCTGAAAAAGGATAAAGAAAATAGAGCCAAGCATTCAGGTGCTTTGATTAAGAAGGAAAATCTTTGGAAAGAAAAGTTGGAAGATCGTTTTGATATAGTGCATGCTAAAGCTAAATAGAAATGATCATGATTGAAGAAGACAAATTGTTTCTTATGGCTTAACGAGAGAAAGGACAATCAGGAAAATTAGGAAATGACTCAGTGCTGGCAAAAAAAAGAAGAGTATTTGAAAAAAAGAAAACAATGTTTCAGAAAAAGGAAACAAATGAAATATGAAGAGATGAGATCCAGGGAGGAAATGATTATTCTTTTGTCTTCATCTGACTCGGATTCTGAAGAAAAAGAATGTCCTTTTACTGTTTCTGGAGAGCCTTCCACTTCAGGAGAGAAACCCGATAAAAGAGGAAGAAAACAAATACTGGATAGTAATTTATCTGCTAGTCTTGATGTTGCAAAGGTAGGCAATCTACAGGAGTTTTAATCCGAACCCCTACATTACAAAATCTTGGACAAAATCCATCTCTTTACAATTTAAATACAGGGTGATCCATTTAAACCAGCACCATGTGATTTACTTATAACTTTTTTATAAATAACAACAAAATCATACAGTAAGTTCAAAATTATACATGTGATATTGGAGAATCATTTTATCAAAGCAAATGTTCGAATTGTCCTCCATTTTCTTGTAAACACAGTTGAACACGCCGCATCATATTCAGTGGTCTCATGTACAGTATAAGCAGTAACATTTCCAATTTCAGTCGTGATTGTTTCACGCAATGCATCCAATGTTTTTGGATGGGTTTTGTAAACTCTATCCTTTAAGTAGCCCCATAAAAATAACTCAGGGGAAGTTAAGTCCGGAGATCGGAGAGGCCATATGTTTTTTGAAATTAATCTGTCATCAAAGAAGCTGGTTATGAGTTCCATTGAGACTTTCGATGTGTGACACGTAGCGCCATCCTGCAGAAAGTAACCCTCTGCCAATTCAATGTCATCAAGTTGCTCCACAAATTCATTTAATATGCGGCAATAAGCGTTAGTTTTGACAGTCTGAGAGAAAAAAATGGGGTCAATAATTTTCGTAGACGAAACCGCACACCATACACCAACATTTTGTGAATGCATCGGTGTTTCATACATAACGTGTGGGTTTTCGGCAGCCCAGTATCTGCTGTTTTGCGAATTGACGTAGCCTGACAGATGAAACTAGGCTTCATCTGTAAACCATGCGATGGAGAGAATATCAGATCGCAAATTAAGAAAATTTTGAAACCATTTGCAGTAACTTACTCTCTTTCCCTTGTCCGATTCCAGCAGCTGATGGATTACGTGCACTTTAAATGGTCGAATATTCCGTTTTTTTGCTGCCCTTTGACAAGTTCCGTATAAATATCCTGTCTGTTGGCTTAATCTGCACAACGATTTCGTCGGAGATTGAAGTAAACGTTGCCGAACATCGTCCACACGCGTTTGGGGCATCGGAGGGTGATGTCTACCGCTACTGCTGAGAAGAGAGCCGGTTTGCTCCAGTTTTTTTGCCATCGACAGAATTGTTGACTTGCTTGGCACTTTTCGAACTCCACACTCTTTTCGAAATGCTCGTTGCGTTTTGATGACAGAATTGGTTACCCAATACGATTTCACTAAAAAAACACGCTCTGGAACTGAGTACTGCATGTTTCTGAATTCACGCAAGTGAATGACAACGCAACAACAAACAAATCACGAGCTGAGTTACAGTTACGGTTAACAATCTTCTTTACGGTGGCCGTTTTCATTCTCCAGGAGTTGCTGCTTCTATTGCAAAAAAAGTTTCTTGCGCGATCCCTTGAAAAAATGTAAGGTTTTTTCAGGGTACTGGTTTAAATGGATCACCCTGTATAATTCGTCGTAAAAGAGTGAAATACCGTCAAAGTATTGCAAACAACTTAAAGGAACAACTCACTGTTGAGGCCTCTTTGCTTTAGCTGTTCATTAGGATAGCGAATTGCTTGAAGATACAGTTGGATCCGAAACTTATGACAGTCTTACCATTTTGGTATCTGGAGATGATGATGTGGATCAGTTATTAGGGTTGCCAAAATTATTGCCAGGAAAATGAGAAATGATTGCATCGGAAAGTGGGGAATTTATGATAAAGTGAAGTGTATCAATGGAGTATATGAATTAATACAGTAGTTTTGTATTGTAAGCCAATTGTATATTATTAACTAAGCTACATACTATGGTATATATCTATGTTTTTAATCCTTAAAATGTTATGAAACTCCATCTCGTACTATTTCATCGTATTACACCATCTCTTACTGCAAAGGTGGTAGCGACCCCGAAAAATAACTTGTTATTCATAAAAAATTCAGCAAATAATTTTTTTTATATATTGAACACATTTAGGGGTTGGGAGGAAACAAATTAAAAAAAAAATGAAGGCCACATAAGGCCCACCCTAGTGCCCATACAGCACAAAACGTTTCAGATATGTATCAATAATGTCACAATCTCTCACCTTCGTTACACTTTCAGAGATGTCTTACAATTACGTTTCAGCAACATTTAGTTTAGAACATGACTCTTTGTACATTACGTTTACGTTAAAAGTAGCATTCACCGATACTACTGTTTTATAGTTTCCATTGTATTAAAACATAATTGCTACCTTGATGTTACATTCCGGCGGCGGCGATATTTAAGATTTTTG
Source organism: Macrothele yani (assembly GCA_039090855.1). NCBI lineage: Eukaryota > Metazoa > Arthropoda > Arachnida > Araneae > Macrothelidae > Macrothele > Macrothele yani. The sequence continues at coordinate 133,155,077 of CM076990.1, forward strand.
GTTTGGCAACGGCGTGGATGCGCATGGGCATTTATGGCATTTCACCGAAGCAATCTCGTAGTCGTATTTCCACGTGCTACTGCGATATTCTTTGGTGATACTGTCGTACTCGAGTTAGCTAGTTAGTTGATTTAATATTTCATCCTTTTTTTTTTTTTTTTTTTTTTTTGTGATTCAAGATCATCTGAAAGTAAGTAATTGTCTTGATTATTATAATTTTTAAATTTTAAAAAGCATTTTATAAAATCTAAGTAGATGACTGTGTTGTTGTATTAGTATACTATACCAGCATGTATTTTTTACTTAAAGCTGAGATTTCGTATTTAGAGAAATGACGGATTTAGGTTTTCCTTTTTTTATTTTGCGCTGAAATATAGTCTATTCCACATGTATAATAGAAATTCGACACCCTCATTTGGGACTGATTTTTATTTCTTTTATTGTCAATATATAAACAAACGCCGCCACTGTTCCCAATTTAGTGCGGACTGCGTTGAACCTGTGAAAACGTAAACTACTCGTAATATGATTGTTGTTCCTTTTGAAACAGCTGTCGAGTGTAATTTTTTTTATTTTGATTTTACAAAGTTTATTAAAACTATAATGTTCAAGTAGTAAATATGTAAAAGTAATATGATGATGTCGCAAATATCTTTCAAATACGTGACAGTAATGTAACGAAGTTACGCATATCTTTCAAATACGTAACAGCAACATGAAGTTGGTATGTTGAAGTTACAAAGACTTTTCACTGTAACGTATCGGTTATGTTTCAAAGTTATGTAACGTTTGAGGACATTTTGACATAACCGTAAGTTTTCTGAAACATTACTGTTACATTGCACAACGTATCTGAAAAGTTTCAATGTTTCAGTACTACGTACTTGTAACATATACGAAATATTCTGTTCTGTCTGGGTGCTTACGCTTTCGAGTAGAAAATTAAGAAATCCGACGATTGAGCGGGAATGGAGTACTGCCAGCTCAAAATTAAGCTCAAATTCTGTGAGCATGTTGAAAAGCTTTTGAACCGCAAATAAAGAAATGAATAATAGTTGGAATATTCCAATTTTCTTGAATTGTTTGTACTGCTCAAAGCGTATTACAACAAAATTGAAAAAATTGATCGGAAGCAAGTAATCGATTGAGTTAACCAGATAAGTAAATTAAGAATTTAAAATCTAACCAGCAGCGCTGTTACACAAAAATGTTTCTATGTAATACGGGCGTTCATATTTGACTAGGACTTTTGTTTCTAATATATTAGTTTGAAAAATTGTGCGTATTATTATTGTGCGTTTGGCAACACTGGTATCTCGCGCTACCAGAACACCACTTGTTTTGTTAATTTTCGTTGCCATGACAACTCTCGCATTGCAGAAATGAAGGTGTTTCGACTTCGGTGCAGCACAGAATAATTATCAAATTTCTTTGCAATGATGGTGAGAGTGAAATTCCCCACAGATTTCAAACACAGTTTGTTGATTCGTGTCTGTCCCGTTCATCAGTCTTCGAATGGTGTAAAGCGTTCAAGGAAGGCAGACAAAGCGCCGGCAATGAACCGCACAAAGCACGACCGACAACTGCTGTTAAGGACGCCATGACAGCGAGCGTAAATGAGCTCATACGGAACAACAGGATGATTACTGCAAGTGATCTGGGCTCTGCACTGAACGTCAGCGCCGGCAGCGTGCATACCATCATGCACAAGAAACTGCACTTCAGAAAAATGTGTGCCAGATGGGTACCAAGGCCGCTGTCCGACGAGCAGAACGCCATCAGCTTGCAAATTGCGAACATGTTGCTCCGAAGACATCAGAGAGAAAGAGACAACTTTCTCAGACGTGTGCTGACAATTAACGAGAATGGATTCATCACCATAAGCCGGAAAGCAAACGTGCAAGCATGGAGTGGTGGCACAGTGATTCGCCCCCACCCAAAAAAATTCAAGATCAGGGCATCAGCCATGAAGGTAATGGCTACGGTGTATTGCGACATTAACAGTATTATTCTTAGGAATTTCCTGGAAGATCGTCAAACAATCAATGCTACCTATCACAGCGATCTCCTGAAGAACTCCCTTAAGACAGCACTCAGAAAGAAGAGACTAGGACTCCTCAACTGTGGAGTATGCCTTTTCCCAGACAACGCCAGGCCACACACCGCTAAAGTGACTATGAAAACAATGGAGGAATTGGGATGGGACGTTTTACTACAACCTCCATACAGCCCGGATATGTCACCATGTGACTACCGCCTGTTCGGCTCATTAGGGGAATTTTGGGGAAGGCAGAATTTCATATCAAATGAAGAGGTGAAAAGTGTCGTCCTGAGATGGTTTAAACAACAGAGTAAAGAATTCTATGAAACTGGAATCCGGAAGCTTACAAAATGCTGGGAAAAATGTATGGACCACGACGGAGATTGCTTCGAAAAGTAAGTGATGTAACATCAGCTGTATTGTAAATAACAATGTGATTAGAAACAAGTCCAGGTCAAACTTGAGTGGCCCTCGTATTTTGTGTGTTGTTTGATTCCATTTTTTAACAAAACAGAACCCTTTTACTTAGATTGTTTTGCTATGATACCCAAAGTTTTCAAATTAATATTTGGTCAATTTCAAATTTCTTTAAACGAAAAGCTATTCACGACGTTAAATACGTTGTTGTAAAGAAGACAATTCTCGAAGAGTGAAAACAGTAAAGATGAATGCAGCCTAAAGTGTCTGCGATTTAAAGAAATCACGATAAATTTAATGTGTAAAATTCTTTAGAAGGTATTGAACTCCGAGGAGTAAATATATTGTGAGAGATTTAACTCGGAAGGTGCATTGATATCAAAGGATGTTCGCAGAAAGCATAGATTAAAAAGTACTCATAACCCGCACAAAGCTGAAATTCGGGATGCCAATTTTCTATCGGATCTCTTTACAAATCTTTAACACGAATATCCTTTAAAACCGCTGCTCAGATTTTACAATTTTTCTCAACGATCTCTCGTTACCGTAATTCAGAAGTTCACCCAGATGTGAAATATTTCACACAAAGGATAGCGCTCTTTTGGAATATTTTAACAGAAAAAGAAATACGCAACGTTCGTGACCAATAGCAGTTAGTCTAAGCTTCAGCCATGGATCGTTTAAACATATCAGGCAGAATTATACTTTTAATCATGCGAACAAACAGCCAGCTTCCGCACTTGGACCTTATTTACAGAACATTAAAACTGAAAACGATAAGTCATTTACACATAGTTTTACAACAGACACATTATTCGCCCAAAAGTTTCTAAATTTTCCACTTAGAATTACTGGGAAATTACCTTGATTTCCTTAATTAGGTGATCCACTGAAGCAGAAAGAACAGATTATTTTCCTTATATTACGTCTCAGACATAAACCATGAAAACTATGCCACAGTACATCTTCGTTCTTGAATTACAGGTCGTATTGTTATCGCAGGTTTGCTGTCTGGGTAGCTTGCTCGCATTTTTTCTGCGACTATTATGTATACCGAGTTAAAACGCAGTAGATCAGTAATACGACAAATCAGCGTAGGCTAACCATTACAGGATACTTTTCTTTTTCTTTTTTCTTTTTTAAAAGATCATATATACTGCTCTATATCGAAAATGCCAGACTATAAAAGAATGCATGAAATGTTATAAATTAGTTGTGCAAAAAGAAAACTTTATTGTGCATAATTATAAGGATGCATATGATAATAAGTACGAATAATAGATAGTTAAACACACCAAGTTAATCTTTTTCCACAAATGCTCGATTTAGCTTTCCTAGGTTACACCGCAAATGTCCCATCTGTAAATCAGTTCTTCCCATATTGCTGTCAGCATGTCTGCATCGACCAATGCGAGTGCAGCGGTGATTCTTGATTTCAGTTCAGGAAGGAACTTGAGAAGCGGCGGGAGGTAAACTTGATCTTTAACAAAACCTCATAGACCGAAATCTAGGGGGGTTAGGTCCGGTGATCGGGGGAGGGGCATGCAACTGAGCCACCTCGACCAATCTAAACTGGGACTTCAGCATCGAGGTAAGAAATGACGTCCTTTTGGTCGTGAGTAGGTGCCCCGTCTTGCTGGTAACTCCAAGCTCCAGAATTGCTAGTGCCGTCGATTTACGGAAGCTTCGGAGTAATGCTGCTCGCACTACATTCACCGTCTCCTCGGGAATTCCTTGGCTGCTGTTCCTATGAGCCGCACATCCAGTCTCGGTAATTCGTTTATACCATGCTACAATCGTGTCCCCTTTTGGTGCAGTTTTGCCGTATTCTTGGCAAAAATGTCGTTGCACTTGTGTTGCTGAATGAGTCTCGTGAAACCACAGGAAACATTTCGCTTTTTCTGCGCCTCTGAACGTCGCCATCGAACCGGCAACAACGCATCAATGGTGATGGGAGCAATCGCGCGTTCTCCGCTGGCAATACGTGACCTTGCATAACTCAGCGCCATCTGTCCACTAAAAAGGTCCACAAAAAATATACTTGGTGTGTTTAACTATATATTATTCGTACTTATTATCATATGCATCCTTATACGTATGCACAATAACGTTTCCTTTTTGCCCAACTAATTTATAACCACCCTGTATATAGATGCGTAGGAGGAAGTGACTTAATTTTTGAGAGATTACATGAATGCCTTGAGCCAGTAGGACGTATGACGGTCATGCTGGGATATATGTTCAGCAACACGGCATGTCACCGTGTTAGAAAGTCCGCAGATGATGTTATGAGGTAACGGTGACCATGCGTCGTTGACCTGTATCGACAATGAATCGACAACGTGAAGAGATCTTGCAAAAGCTTAAATTCCTTTGCCAATGACGACCCACAATAGCAAAAACAGTGTTGCTGGGCCAGCACAAGCAGACAGAAGTGTTAGCAGTGGCTCAACACTAGGTTGCCGCTGCTGGCAACCGGCAATAAAATGTCTCGGTGGACACCACATGGGCCAAGAGTTCAGGCCAGCAGTTGGCACCCCGATCAGTTGTCAAATGCCAGAACAGGGCCATCAGTTATGCATCACGGGCAGTGGCTGCCTATTGCAAGCACTTGCCATAAATGATGACTAGCCTAACGTGGTACACCAGCCGGCAATCACGTGACGTAACTGCTGGCTTAGCGAATCTTGTCCTCCAATTTCCCAGTAGTAGCCATATAAAAAAAGCAGTTAACCACAGTTCCCTAACTCATCTTTCTTTCGCAACAATATTTCTGCATGACGTCATTGCGCTGTGAAAAGTTTCTCAACAGGTCCTGAAAAACGCCCGTTTGGATCAAGGTAGCATCGAAGCAACGACAACCTGTTTACCAAGCGGACACTTTAGCCACTACACTACTTTGCAACTCACGAGCGTTTGATTGAAGGTAAGCCCTTTTCCTGCGTGATGTGTAACGAATCGTTCTGTTTCTAATTTTACAATATTGCGAGTCATTTTTCAGAAATGTCCCTCTCATATAGTTCATAAATTTACTTTTTCAACGTAGTGATTGTTTTTATTTATCTTAAAGGAATTTCACTCATTTTCAACGAGTGTACCAACATAAAGACGTTTTCGAAAGTTGTTCTGTCTTTGTGGTCTTGAAAGGCAATTGTTTAATTAATATAATTACACATCTTGTTACATTTTTAACGGTGAATCTTTTTTCTCCACTGTCCGAAGTTATATTTGTTCTAAAGAGGAAATATATTTTACTTTACTTCGGGTTATTTTTAGCAGCGAATTCCTCTAATCTTAAGAATTCAATCCATGGATGGGTACATTTTATCTACATAGTATTGATTTTTTTTTCAAATAATTGATAAATTTTGTATGCGTATAATTCTTATTTTTTCCAACATAACGATTTTTTAATATCCTTCCTGATCTTTTGCTTGAAGCGGTTTAGTGTATCTTAAAATGAAATATTATACATAAATTATTTCTTGTTATTTATCGGAATGGAGTGGGTGTGTTTCATATGTGTCCGTATTCTCGATTCTTTGGGTGTTAGTGCAGGAATTTTGCTACGAAATGAGTTTCTATAAATACATGAGAGTAATTGAGTATTTTTTGCAGTTCATTATTTATTTATATAATCTTCGTCAACGTGACATTTCATTAGGAAATTAATTCGCCTCTCTACATATGGCTTCTTCTTTTCTTAACAACCACTAAAATAACACGATGGCGAAAGCGTCATCTTCAACTAACTGGTACCACGAGTGACTGCGCACGCGCACGTGTTGCTTCTGCGCATATGCAGTTCCGCTGCTTCTACCTTGTGTTGAAGTTGCTTCGGTTGCCAGTTACTGTCAACTAGTGGCACTTTCTTGTAAGCCCCTAATTCACGGCAATGCTGCAGGACTATCAATGGCTGCCAACTGATGGCGCTGCCACCAATAGACCGCTACCGTACAGTGAGCAGCGTATTTCAGCCAGCAGTGACACATCACTGCCAGCTGGTGACCCGCAGTTTCCCACCACTTGTTTTTTCTGAGACATGTTCCATACTGGGGAGAAGTCTGCGTATCGCGCTGGCCAAATCAGCACCTGGATACGTTTTAGGTACTGTCAGCTGACGTTGGCAGTGTGCGGTCGGGTGCTATATTGTTGAAATTGGGCATCACGGATACCATGGAAATACGGCAACAAAATGGTCTTCCGCAGCTCATCAGCGTATCGTTGTGCAGTCTCTGTACCCACTATGCGTAGAAGCAGTAGAACAGCTGTTGAAACTAATAGCACCAGAAACCATGATAATATACGGAGGAGCAGTCTGACGCTCACGGATGAAAGCAAGATCATCCCGGTGACCACGTCATCTCGAGATTCTCAACCGTAGCAGTGCGAGAGAAGCGAGGCACGTAGATGAACACGGCATTTTTCTTTCTTGGCGCTACGCGTGTCGGGTATGTCACCAGCGCACCTTTGCGGTACGATATGCTGTGGTTAATGGTATTCTTCATAATGTCTAGGAAGAGCGCAAACCTGCTTGAGATAATCTGCGATTTACAGTCCATGTCGATACTTGGATGTCCATAGTTACCTGTACTCCTCCCGACGGTTGCTGATATTTGGTGTTATTAGGATGCTACGGCTTGCCGTTGAATGCGGAGATGAAGGTATTCGGACGTTCTCTTATGTGCACAAGTTACACTACAGCAACGCGAGTTTCCTTCCTGCAACAATGTCACCATATTTAGCCGGTAGTTGTTACATACCCAGGCTTTTGAGCTGCCATGCTAAGCAGGGACCAACCAGCTGTACGTAGCCCTATGAGGAAGCCTCTGTTAAAAGTGCCCGTGTAATAGTAGGATTTTCGAAGACGTCGCCCACGCACTCTCATTTCTTACGAGTGCTTTCACCACCGAGATTACTCCGATGGATGTAGTGATCCACACGTCCGAGTGAAGACACACAATCTTAGCTACGCGGAGCCATTTTGCCCTTTTATCTCTTTCCCTAACATATGACTGACTGCAAGCATTTAGACAACCTAACTGATGGCACATTCTCACCAATTTCCATGGCGTTCCGGCAAATACTACCTGTGTGCCATTTTCTACGTCAAGCACTGTACATTTGTGTTAAACATGTTATTATTAATGAATCTGGCACGCACAGTCGCACACACATACAGAAGATGATATCTGCTGAATAAGTATTAGCAAAGTGCAACAACAATCAACGGCAGTTTGTAAAGGTCCAATTAGCGGGATATTACATGAAAATTTCGATCTCGGTATAGTAATATTTTGGTTAATTAAAAAAACTGAATGAAATGCAGTTTGTTTAGGACATTGTGCAAACTTTTCCGGCCGCCCCGGTGGCGTAGTGGCCTAAGCCATGTCATTCGTCCGAGATGGGTCCGGGTTCGAATCTCGTTGAAGCATGGATGTTGTGTTTGTCTTAAGGCACTGGCTCTATCCCTTCCCAGGAACCAGTGGCCCTAAATTAGGGACGTGCAATTGCATATAGCCCACTGAGTTGCTCCCGGTTGTCGTTAACCATTTAATAAAAAATAGAAAAAAACTTTTCCGAGGAATAAAACCTTAAAACGCGGCAACAGCTAATGAAATATTTTTAAAAATATAAAGAAATAACGAATGTCTTCAAATGCAGTATCACATTTTTTTATGTGGTGCATAATGTACGGAATATGTCAGTTCATGCACATGTTCTTAATTACCTGAAACGTCACGGACACACAAAAACGATCGGCACACCAAAATGTTTAAATGTGAGGATGGGCCAAGAAATTTCTACATATATCCCTCTTCATAATACATGCTAGTGCGATGTACTATCTCAATATCGTCTCTATAATCTTTCATATGAAGAACTATAAGCTAAAATTCACAGACATGCTTTCTTTATCCAGGAGTATTAACTGCGACAAAGTAAAATGAGAAAACAAATGAACACTTAAATAATAAAGAACTATTCCGTTTAATCGGGATATATTACATAGATATATGCTAAAGTACCAAGCTTTCACCATCCCGGATGGCTTACTAAGGCTTAAAAAACAAGCGTTTAATATTAAAACATACAGTTACACAAAACAATACAACATACAGTTATACAAAACAATATAACTGTATGTTTTAATATTAGACACTTGTTTTAAGACTGAAGAAGCCATCCGGGATGGTGAAAGCTTGTTAGTTTAGTAAATATCTCTGTGATATATGTCGATTAAACGGATTGGTTCTTTATTATTTGCTCTCTCCCTTCCCTGGAACCAGTGGCCCTAAATTAGGGATGGGCGACTACTTATAGCCCATTGGGTTGCCCACAGTGGTCGTTAAACCTCGAATCAAAAAAATAAATAAAAAAATAAAAGAATTCTGACACAAACTGCAAGAATCGTTATTTGCCGAAGTATTCGAGTATAAGCATTAAGTTCTGATGACGTACTTGTTAGGTATACCTCTAAATGATTTTCCTTTTCAGTTGCTCTTTTCTTATGCAAATTATTGAGTTGTGGCAGAAGAAATGTCCGAAATAACAGTACCATCTGCTAACGGTAATGGCGCAGTGGTCTTAAACACTGGCTTCTGACTTTTCGTCCGATGTTGGTCCGGATTCGAATACCGATAGGTTACAGATATTGTGCATGGCTTGCGACACTGGCTGGCTCTCTTCCTTTCGGCCGTAAATTTCGGATAGGCGACTGCTTACATCCCATCGAGTTGCTCACGTTGGTCGTTAAACCTTAAAAAAATAACCCTCATAAAAATAGGAACGACCTACTCTCTTTGACAAAATACAGAGGGTATTCAGAAAGTAATACCTCCATATTTATGTACAAGCCTAATGGTAAGGTATCAGTTTGAAACAAAACAAGAACAATATTTAGAATTTCTACTTTAATTCACGTTTTATTTTTCTACATATTCTTCCTCACGCTCAATACAGACACGCCAACGTATAACAACAAGTTTTTTTAAACCCAGCTGTGTAAAACCCTTCAGGTTGTTCTAATGGTCCATTTCTCCGCAGTGGCTTGAACATCTTCGTCACAGGAGAACTGAATTTCTTTCACATGTCTCCTGAGAGCAGAAGACAACCAGAAGTCGGATGGCGTCAAATCTGGAATGTAGTTCGGGTGTCCATGATCTTCAAGTCCGACATTCTGTATGGCCTCTGAAGTGAAAGCAATGGTGTGGAGTTTGGCAGTATCGTGATGCAGAATCCCCACGCACGCGGATTCTTCTTTGCTTTAACATTTTGAAGGTATGCATGTATATCTCAGAGTTGATAATCGTACCTTTGACTATATACTCCTGATAAACAATGTCTCTGTAATCTGAGAACACTATGAGCATGCATTTACCGGCAAAAATTTCAGTTTTGAGTTTTTTCGTTAAAGCCAAAGATGAGTGTCGATATTCCAGCGATTTTATTTTTCATTTCTGGGTCATAATGGTGAACCAACTCTCATCACCAGTCACAATGCTTTGGAGAGAATCACTTCGATATTTTTCATAGCGAGCAAGCAAACTTTGGCATGTTTCAAGTATTGATTTCTTCATTCCAGTCGACAGGTGACGTGGTACCCAAAGAACACACATTTCATTGTATCCTAAAACGTTTACAATATCACTGACACTAGCTACACGCACGTTCAGCTTACCTGATATGGTTCTCTGAGTTTTTCTTCGATATTTCCTGATGAGCTCATCGACATTTTGCCTCTGCTGATCGCATGTTGAGATCACTGACCTCTCACACCGCGGCTGATCTTTTACGGCCTACACTCCTCCACTGTCCTATGATTTTCTTACCCAACGACGAAGAGTGCTTATGTCCAAAGTTCCAGAACCATAAATTGTCACTTATCTAGGGTGAATTTCTTTGGGAGGTATATTTTCATGAGTTAAAAACTCTATAACTGATCGTAGTTCGACACCCATGATGCAGTTGAAAAGAATCACCTACTTTAAGCACAATTAAATACGAACAAATAGATATACGGAGTTCGATCACGCAGTAAAATGATGTCACAACGAGTCGTTCGCGGTTTGACTGGCTCCTAGGCAAAAAGTGATGCGCAGTAAAAAATGCCAGAAAGAATCTTTCGCCGTCTGACTGGTTCTTAGGCAACACGTCATGCGCAGTAAACAAATGACACAAAGAATCATTCGCAATCTGACTGGTTCCTAGGCAACAAGTCATGCGCAGTAAAAAAATGACACAAAGAATCGTTCGCCAGTCTGACTGGTTCCTAGGCAACAAGTCATGCGTAGTAAAAAATGGCACAAAGAATCATTCGCCGTCTGACTGGTTCTTAGGCAACACGTCGTGCGTAGTTAAAAAATGGCACAAAGAATCGTTCGCCGTCTGACTGGTTCTTAGGCAACAAGTCATGCGCATTAAAAAATGCCACAAAGCATCGTTCTCTGTCTGAGTGGTTCCTAGGCAACAATTCATGCGCAATAAAAATGACACAAAGAATCATTCGCAGTCTGCGTGGTTCCTAAATCGTTCGCAGTCTGACTTTATCATGTGCACCAGTCATGCGCGAGACTCTTGCGCGAAGGCATTACTCATTGAACACGCCTCGTAATTCTCCTCAGCATCGACACACATCTACCGACGGGTTACGAGTCTGTGGGGCAGAGCAGAGAGCAACTCCCTGTTGCTCTATTTTCATGAGTTAACTTAGTTGAATGTGACGGTATTTTTCGCCAGAATATAATACAGTCGGTGGAAGATGTCATAATCCTCGAAAGTAAGGTCTGTGTAATATGTAAGGACAGGCAGAGTTTTGTTGTCATATTGGTAAATTTGTTGGACGGTCGTTTGGGAGATATGCGGCAATCGTTGTCATTCAACAGAAGGACCCCGCGCCAGCTGAACAAAACTGGGTGCTAGGTTCAGAGCTTTTTGTGCATTTGATACATTTCAGCACTATAGACATCAGAATAAATTGCCTAACCAGGCCGGAGAAGTGAAAAACGGACCAAGCCGCCAGTTGACCACTATACCAGAACTAACACTTTCCGCGGGTGTATGTTTGAACAGTATTTGAGTGGCACTGTGGTATCCAATCACTCTGCGTGTTGCTAATGATTGTTGTAAAGGGCCTACATTTCAATGCAGGTTACGATCCAATGCAGTATGACTGACGTGGAGGAAAATGTACACCGCTAGACGACGTGTCTTATTGACTGCTGCTAATTCGTCTGGCAGGTGTCTCGGTGGTGCAGTGGCATAAGCGCTGGCTTAGGTCCGTTCGTCCGAGATGTGTCAGGGTTCGGGTCCCGGTGAGGCATGGATGTTATGTTTGTCTTGCAGAATTGACTCTGTTTCTTCCTTGGATCCAGTGGCCCTAAATGTGGGAAGGGCGACTGCTTATAAGCCATTGAGTTGATTACGGTTGTCATTAAACCCCTAATTAAAAGAAATTCGAGTAGCACCCAGCCGTCACGCTTTTTCACCTTCCTCAGCGTTGTCAGGCGCCGGACGCCGTTAAATGACGCATACAGGCTTTTGCGGGATCTCACTTAACATTTTGCTATGGCTCAGCTTCCACGACATTTTTTCAGCTCAGCACCTCATTTGTTGTACAGCTACTGGTAGACGATCGCAAGGCGGATTTGCAAAGCACGCACCTCGTGCTTGTAATTTTGCAAACCATCGGCATATGGCACATTCATTCCAGTATCTTGCCGACACACGGCACTAACGCTTTGGGCCGCCATACCCGAGTTTGGACTCGTACACAAAAATCTCACGCCACTGACCTGTACGCCTAGTCTACTTTGATCGAAGCCTGTGCACTCGGAATTGAAACTTTTCATGTAATGAGACACACAAAGCGTAAACAAGATACACGAGTATGCCGATCATGTGACACTGCTGGACAGGTTGAACCCGTCCAGCCGCTGAAATCGGACGCTACATCTGCACCAACTCATTACGTTACTTCTTGGATAACATTTGCTCATTACGCGAGATATTTCTTCTCCAAACAACTTTTAGAATTTAGTAATCCTTGCAGTGAGTCAAGGCAAGGTGAAATGACAACATTGAATGCAGAAACGCAAGCTAATAGAGAAAAAAAGATGGAGTTGTAGAGATGTCGACAGGCTGCGTGTTGATTGTAAAACGCTGATATTGCGAAAGAGATGAAGCTAGTTATGTGTGTGGGATCTGCTATTTCTGTTATTCGATGAATTATGTGTGGATACCCGAGAGTCACACTGTATAACCGAATTGCATTCTTTTTCTTTGTTTTTGCAGTGAATTACTGGAAGAGAATTTTTTTTGGAAATCTTGCGTAAGACTTTTACGCTGTTTCTTTTCCCTGGCCGTCAGCAATTACCAAACAATGATTTTTTCCCCTGGCCGTTAGCAGTTACTAAACGCTGATTCTTTACGAATGTTTCCCTGGTCATTAGTATTTACTAAACAATGATTCTTTTCCCTGGACATTAGCAGTTGCTTCACGCTGATTCTTTTCCCTGGACCGTTAGCAGTTACTTTACGCTGATTCTTTTCCCTTGCCGTTAGCAGTTACTGAGCAATGATTCTTTTCCCTGGCCATCTACTAAACAGTGAAGTTACTAAACAATGATAAACAGCAGTAACTAAACAATGATTACTAAATAATGATAAACAGCAGTAACTAAACAATGATTACTAAACAATGATAAACACGGTAGTTACTAAACAATGAAGTTACTAAACAATGATTACTAAACAATAATTACTAAACAATGAAGTTACTAAACAATGAAGTTACTAAACAATGAAGTTACTAAACAATGATTACTAAACAATGAAGTTACTAAACAATGATTACTAAACAATGAAGTTACTAAACAATAATTACTAAACAATGATAAACAGCAGTTACTAAAGAACGATAAACAGCAGTTACTAAAGAATGATAAACAGCGGTTACTAAACAATGATTACTAAACGGCAGTTACTAAACAATGATTCTTTTCCCTATTCATTCGATTCTTTTCCCTGGCAGTCAGTTTATGATTCTTTTCCGTTAGCAGTTACTTTACGCCAATTCTTTTTCCTAGCCGTTAGCAGTTACTTTACTTACTTTACCCTGATTCTTTTCCCTAGCCGTTAGCAGTTACTTTACTTACTTTACCCTGATTCTTTTCCCTGGCCGTTAGCAGTTACTAAACACTAATTCTTTACGATTCTTTTCCCTGGCCGTTAACAGTTACTAAACAATGATTCTTTTCCCTTTCCGTTAGCAGTTACTAAACAATGATTCTTTTCCCTGGCCGTTAGCAGTTACTAAACAATTATTTTTTTCCTTTTCTGTTAGCAGTTACTAAGCAATTACTCTTTTCCCTGGCCGTTAGCAGTTACTAAATTATTCAACGAGGTTGAATATATATTTACCAAGTTTTCTGAGAACATTTAGCCAAAAGGTTAGTTAGTCAAATAAACAACAGTTAATTGAAAGCTACAATGCTATAGATTGACAACACAAGTTTGTGAAAAGCAAAGCAAAAAAAAAAATGTATTTTAAATTTTTACCTGTTGAAGGCTGGGAAATGTTGGCCCATTACTATCATCCTGAGCGTCAGCAACAGGACAAAAGCAGCTATTAACAATCTCACTCGAACTACTATTGGCTTGTACCATGGTGGGGCCTTGGTTTTTATGTTTAGCAGACACTGCACAAATTCCTTGTTGAGTGGAACCTATAAAAGGAGCAAAAACACAATAGTGACTACTACAAGATATTTCTATTAGAATTGAATCACTGCATGTCAATAATATATCTTAAGTTACTGGTACAGTGATATGCTGTTTAATATGCTACTGTTTTAGTCTTATGTCATGGATTGAAAAACTTTTAAAATGGAAAGTTGTAGGGTGATACGTCAGCAGAGAGATCATTTCATTCTTCATTGATATCCATTTTTTTATTTCGCACCAACAAGGTCTGGATACAGAAGGGCTGTTTACAGTTGAAAGGTTGCTAATTGGTATATCTGAATGCGACAAAAGCCTAACTGCTGTTTTCAAGCTTTAATACGTTTCTGAAAAATTAGAATTGTATATTCGATGCATTCATTTGTGATCATATACACTTTAGTCGCTCTCACATGACGAGAACTTACTAGAGAACTATGTTTCACGTATAAGTAAATTTAATCTTTCAGTGGAGCGCATTTGAAACATATTCCATGACAGCCTTCCAACACATCACGGCATATAATTTCGACAGGTTGGTTGCATGGCTCATTTTGATTCAGCTAATCATTACAAATTGTGGAGTCGACATTCAGAGTATATGGAAGATAAAATTTCATGCAGGACATCCAAGCATGACCAAATATTTTATTTAGAGACCTTTTCATTTTTCCGCTTTTTACGTTTCCAATTTGATGAACAATGTGTCATTGCTATAACAGAAAAGTGACTGACGAAAAACCTGCCACTTTAAATTAACGTTGTTCCAGGTTTAGATAAACTAGCCGGGGATGTCTTAGTGGTTAGCGAGTTAAACTAGCGATTGAGGGTCCCCAGGTTCAAGTCTGCCTGATCTTCCAGAGGTGGGGTGATTTGCTAACAATCGCTGAATATCCGCGGTGCATCGGACGAGTACGTTAAATGACGGCCCTTGGGTTGGACCCCCATGGTTACATTAGGTATCCATTCCTACTCACTCCACCTTGACTCTCTAACCCTTCTACAAGCAACATCGTATTTGTATGGTGGAGCCACCTACTGTGCTCTCTCTCACTTACAAACTGTTCTGTCAAAGACGCTAGACTTGCTCTCACTCCTTTCGTTCCTGTGCCCTGCCCAAAAGGCGGACCCGCTGTCGGTGGTTTGGGCCTAAACCTTCTCCGTGGACGGAAGTCCTACATGAAAATACCTAGCTGACTTTAAATAAGCCCAGGTGTAGACGACCAAACTTAGCTGTGCAGAGGCGGTTTGCAGCACACGCACCAGGATTAACTGACAAAGATGAGCATCCATAGGTGTATAAGCACCAGCCCCTTTTTAAACTTATCTAGTTTTTAAACGTTTCATCATTTTCACTTTTACCGAATCAGTCTGATTTTAACCACTATTCCACGATTTTAAAACTGTTTCTTTGATTGTCTGGCACTCTTTGGCCAAACATGGCCTTCGCGACATAAAAATCCACCAACCAACCAAGCACCAGCCCTCCCTAATTTGAGACCAGTTTCCGGATAAAAGGGAGAGCCAGCGTCGTGGGAAAAAAAGCACTTCATTCGAGTCTCAAACAAGGGTCTTGCTCGGACGACTAGTCATAAAATAGTACCTGTCACCACTCGGAATCGGGTTGCCAATTTGTCCTGTCGATGTGCTTAAATCATATTTTTCCAAAATTTGTTTCCAACTGCAGTTGACGATGCTCGAATGTATATTAAGGCTGTCTTTGAATGAGTGTTAGGGTTCATTTTCTGCGATAGATGGCGCAAAATATCACTCCTTGGGTGTGGTTTTTACGTCTTGAAGGACTGTTCCAGTAGTTGGGGTCAGCGAATCACTGCAGACTTCATCATATTCAAAATGTAAGCGGTTTCTTGTTGGCCCCACAATAAAAAGGCAATATACGCACTGTTACGTTTTAGGAACTGCGGGTGGCCTAGTGGACAACATTCGTGACTGCCACGGAAAGGACCTCAGGTTCGATCCCAGGCAGGTACGAACGCTCGATCCACTAAATATCCACCGTGCGTCGGATGGGCACGTAAAGCCGTCAGACTCCGGGTACTGTCCCCCGGGTAATAAATAAGGGCGTCTTCCTCCCCCTTTCTACTTCGCTTCCGTGTCACTTTCCTATCTGGCACTCTGGCCCAAATATTTTAGCTTCCTATTTCTAATGGTTGTTTAAGACCTAGGGTCATACACTTCTTTCCTAAAATCCTCTACATTTGAACATTTGTTACGTTTTAACCAATGACGTTGTTTGGGGTGGATCTTAGTAGATAGGCGGAGTTTCGTAGCTCAAATTCAAGGGTACTTTGCTAATGTACACATTTCCTCTTCAAACAATGAACGTACAGTAGAATTTAGGATGATTTATGGGAGGCAAATTTCTAGTCTCGCTTTTGGCCTCATTTAATTATTTCTATTTGGCCCAGATAATTAAAAAAAATCAGACAGAAATGAGAGATTTCGTTTCTTCCAGACAGAAACGCTGCTAAGCTAACTTATCGCGTCATCTAGCGTCCAAATTGGAATACTTTCGAGTCAGATAAATAGAATTTAAAAAAAAAGTTCTAACTGTTTGTTCGGAATAATAACTGTGGCACGTATTAGCTATAGATCGTTTTTATTTGTGCTCAGAATTTCAAACACTACAAAGTAATAGTCTTCGACAAAATGTGTAAAAATAATTTACATTGCAGATATAGGATGAATTTTTCTTACACTGATTCAAAGACAGCCTTAAGGAGACACCAGTCTAGACGAATTTGTGTTATCCATGATGGCTATTCGGAACCGGGTCAGCTGTTAGTTATTTCCACGTAACTGCCGATCGGAATGATCGACAATTACTCAAAGACTATAGGTATTCCTGTATAGTAACGCAAAAATATCCCCATGTTCATTTCTACCAGCAGCATAATACCACCTCAAACTCGCTGGGTTCAGCAAACAGCATTACCTTTTAATGCTAAGCGAATTTATAGATCAATATCAGTTTCTTTCATACACATTATCCATTTTTCTCCCAGCGGGAATTTCCTACTACTAACGATATCCATGACATATGCCGCATGTTAAGTTTAGCCAGAACCTTGATATTACCTTCATTTGCGGAGATTAATGTATCTCTCTTTCATACTAATTTGTTAGGGGGCGCCAATTTTTTAATAGTAAGTATATCAGATAAAATCTCACAACCACAGAAGAACGGTGTTTCGAATTAAAATACCATGTATTCGTATAGCGTGCGTTTTGAGCAATGGTTCTAGCGAACATTTTTAAGTGTATCATACTCTAAGAGAGACAAAGTAAAGGGAATTGTTTAGCAACTACGTTCTCAGTACTTTTAGCGAATAATAAATCGATAATCTATTCATTCATTATATTCGATGAGTCATAAAATGTTAAACTTAATAACTCCGAGAGATCTTAATTGCAATAATTATCGCAGGAGATACGCATTTTGTTTCTAAAACGCACCTGTATTTTCTACGTAGTCTCACAGAGTTGGTAAAACCCAGCTGCGAAAAACGTTTTATCTTTCTCCTCAAACCAACACTTCGTTGCCACCTTCCGTTCAGAATCATCCGCAAAATGTCTACCCAGCAGATTTTTTTTCAGATTTTCACTAGGGGCGAGGTCAGTTGAGCACGGTGGATGTGGAAGCAGTTGGAGACTCCATTCTCTCACAGCTTGCATGGTAATACCGGTGGTGTGAAATAAAGTATTGCCCTGGAGATGCAGAACACCCCGTAGCACCTTTCATCAGCGCTTACTCTTAATGGCTTCGAATGATCGACAATTACTCAAAGACTTAACATAGTAGGCAGCATTTATAGTCCTTTTATGAGTCAAGTAATCAATTAACAGCAACCTTTCGGAGTCCCCCAAAATTGTGGTCATGATCATGGTTGTGTTTTGAATTCTTTTGGTAAGGTTGATCCACGATGTTTCCACTACATGCTCTCGTATTTCGTACCAGAGTCCCAATGACGAAGCTATGTTTCATAACTAGTCGCAATGCAGGAATACAGGTCATCTGGATAGTGGTGAATCCCATTCATTTATTTTGCTAGGCCAAAAAAAAAAAAAAAAGGTAATGATATACACTGCTGGCCACACAAAATGCATCACCAAGCACCAAGAAGGAAGCATCCGATTGGCCTGAAATTCGCAGCATGCGTCGCCCGCGAGAGGACATGCAAACGATTAGCATTGCAGGGCATATGAAAATCATGTGCGTCCTGCACGCCACAGAGAAGCACTATAAGAAGGGTGCACAGAAGGCGGGGTGTAAGCAGTGGAAGTATATTGTGCTGCCGGACCTGTGCGTGGGAAGCTTTCTGATGCCTCGCCGCAGAATACGGCAGTCATTCCTGCACATTTCGGAGTTCGACAGAGGACGAGTAGTGGCTTTATCGCGACAGCGGTTTATCGTACCGAGACATCGGCGGCCGTGTAGGACAACATCCAGCCACAGTGAGGCGAGTATGGATTCTGTGGGTGCAGGAGGGACGGACGGACCGACGTTAGCAATTGCCGCAGCCGCGGCACACCACCTAGCGGGAGGACCGGCATGTTGTGCGGCGGGCATTGACGGCTCGGACCGCCACTTCACGAACGTTAGCGCAGGAATTAAGGTGTGATGCGTAACAACCTGTGTCAGCACGTACCGTTCGACGTCGTCTGCAGGAGCGGAGACTTGTCGCACGGCGCACATTGCTCCGATTACCATTGACGTTACACCACCGGCGAGTGCGGCGGCAGTGGGCCGTTAAACGCCGCACCTGGACTACGGAATGGCACGACATTGTATTCTCCGACGAATTCCGCTTCTTCCTGCAACACCACGATGGTCGCATCCGCGTGTGGCGGCACCGCGGCGGGAGACTGCATGACGCCCGCATTATGCATCGCCATACCGGTCCGTCGCCTGGCGTTATGGTTTGGGGCGCTATTGGATATGACATCCGCACCCGTCTGGTACACATCGCCGGTATACTCAACAGCCACCGCTACATCTCCGACGTTTTGGAGCCTGTAGTCCTCCCTTACCTGTATTACCTGCCAGCGGCTACGTTTCAACAGGACAATGCGCGCCCGCACGTGGCGCGCATCGTGCAACAGTTCTTCACCGCCCACCAGGTGTTACTGCTGCCGTGGCCCGCCTGTTCTCCCGATATGTCGCCCATCGAACACGTCTGGTCGCTGATCGGCTCCCGAGCGCCCCGGCAAGCACCACCCGCTGCTACGCCTGATGTACTGTGGCAACGTTTCGAAGCAGCCTGGACCGACATACCCCAAGCCCAAATCCACTGCCTCTTTCGTTCGATGCTGCGGCGTGTAGCGGCTGTTATTGCCAGCCAAGGGGGCCACACGAACTATTGATGTCTGTGTGTTCCGCAAGTCCCACGGGTCTGTAAGCTCAATCGTTTCATATTTGTATCTGTTGTTATGTGTCCAGTAAAACTGGCTTTGCTATCTCGTGTCATTCTCGGTGTTGCATTTTGGGTGGCCAGCAGTGTATAAGCAGATAATAAACATTACAGATAATACCTTTGAAAAAGCAATTTACATCACGATATACAAGTCGTAATATTAGTCATAGTTACCATCCACAGTATTCATTAATTTAAGGAGCTGCAATTCATTATAAAGTTTTTGAGTTTGTTTTTAAAAAGGTTAAAATTATTTAAAGAAATTAGTTCCGTAGGTAATGAGTACCAGTAGCGTGAGCCAATGTTATTTAAACTTTGCCTTATGGTCTCGGTCTTTGGATGAGAAGGCCCAATATGTGATTTAGTGCGTGTGTCAGGTGTGTGTATCTGGAGTATAATTTGTATGATGTCAACGTGTAAATTATTCTTATGCGTTTGAA
Organism: Macrothele yani; assembly: GCA_039090855.1. Classification (NCBI taxonomy): domain Eukaryota; kingdom Metazoa; phylum Arthropoda; class Arachnida; order Araneae; family Macrothelidae; genus Macrothele; species Macrothele yani. The sequence continues at coordinate 133,175,131 of CM076990.1, forward strand.
CATAATTTACCCGATATTGAAGTAATATAATTGGTTATTCATAAGAGTGTTATATTTGTTTGGGAAAACTCTTGTGGTATTATATAGTGTTAGTTGTGTGTTTCTATCAAATTTTAGGTGAATTAATCTTATATATTTGTTTTGAAGAATTTGAAGTTTTTTGAAATTATATTTAGTTGTCTGTCCCCACGATAAGATAGCATAATTAATATGAGTCTGAAACATGGTATAATATAAATGAATTAGTGTATTATAGGTAAGGTTTGTAAATCACAAGCCAATAACTCCAATGTTTTTAGACAGTTTGAGAAGAAGAGAGTCCACATGTTGGTTCCATCTAAGGTCCCTAGGTAAGGTAATCCCCAAATACAGTAAGGAGTTAACCTCTTTTATGTTTGTAGCATTAATAGATAATGTGATAGAAGGAGGTTGTGAAATATTTAGTTTTGAGAAAATTAAAGATTTTGTTTTGGTAGTATTTATAATTAATTCATTGCAATTTAGCCAATCTGAGATGTTATTAAGTTGAGTATTAATAACAATAGTATTGTCAGTCGTTACATTAAATGCGGCGAGGATGGTTTTGCCGTCTGCATGGAGGAGTAGGTTTACAGTATATCACTTATCGAATTGAATCCAACTTGCTTCAAAACGATCATTCTACGTCTCAGATGTGAACATTCGAGAAACCCATCGGGCACAGACCTTTGACATCCCTAAATTCTCATGGAAAATCGTCCAATCAGTGGCGGTGCTGTACTTCAATTCGTCAGCAATTTTTAAGATACGGATTTCTTGGTTTGACATCACCAGGTCCTCTACTTTCTGGCACATTTGACAGTGGTCACATCTACTGAGCGTTTCAGGCGGAGGTCGTTCCAACGGGTCTCTTCCCCGTTAAAAAGAGCAGACCCGTGGCTCATAAAGGTGCATCATCGAGGTACACACAGATCACACGTTCATGAATACCGCGTGGCTTTTCACCTTCCTCCGTTAAAAATCATTCACCTCTCCGTTCCGCAATTTCATCTGTCTCTCATCTATTGTCACGTTTATAGACTTCAATGTACTGTGGCGCCGTCTCCTATGCTAACAGAGCGACGTGGCGTAGCTTTTATAATATAATTGAAGGATGGTGCAATACTTTGCGATACTTGGCGTTAGCCGCGAACCACTACTTTCAAGGTCAGGCTTAGAACTTATTGAACGCCTATTGTATTTGCTTGCAGAAGGTGCCGTCGTAAGACTGTTGCGAGAAATAGCGTTAGTGTGGATTGTTTTTCTGAAGAAATTATAATGTAATACATATAATAACAAGTAAATCACTTTTTCATTCCCAGTGGATCGCCTCTACTATTTCAAATGGAATCAGGGTCGGCCTGGCCCACCGGGATACCGGGACATATTCCGGTGCGCCCTCCCTAGAAGCTTTTCTCAGCGCCCTCCGTCAAGAAAAAGCGCCAGATGAGCGAACAGTGGCCAAGAATGACGTCATACAAGTGATGGTGAACGATGAGTCAGGCCGCATGCGTCTCGAAAAGACGTGTTCTATCCAGTAACTTTTAAGATAAGGTTTCCGACGTTTAGTGGGTTTTTAATTTATGTTATATATACCTAGCAATATGGTTTCATGAAAAAGTTAAATAGTCGTTAATAGTTTGCGTCAATTGTAAAGTATTAATGTATTTTTGTGGTTTAATTTGAAAGAAATATTATTTTGATTTTGAGTAATTTTCTTTTTCGCTCCCTGTGCAATGTGCATGCGCTTCTGTTTTACGATTTGTGTATGAGTTGTAACTTACGAATTTTGAATTTCATTGTTACTGTTATTTAAAATTCTAATATTTTCAAGTTATCTAATGGTTTCTTTCAGAACGTCTTCATGTGAACAATAGACGATAAAAAAGAGGAAGAAATTCGGCCATGAGTACAGTAAAGGGAAAAATAGGAAACATATACAAGAGTCCGCAAAAGAGTGCTCAAAAATTACCAAATTTTACCTCTAAACCAAAATCTGCAAATCATACCGGTCAGGCAGAGAGTTTAACCTCACATGAAATTTCACTTCCAGTATCAGATTCAGTGGAATATTTTGACATTGAAACACAATCCACTAGCCAAGAAAACTTCTCTGAATCAACATCTGTTGATCGACTTCCCGTACAAAAAAGTGCGGTAACAAATGAAGTAAGAGAACGCTCAATCAATCCAAATGCAGAGTCAACGTATAACGAAGTGAATTTCTCCGTCATTTTTATCCGCGCCGGGGTTCGAACCCGGGTCCACTCATTCCGGAATAAGTTGCTCTACCAATTAAGCTACGCGGACATGTATTCTGATTCCTATCTGCCTTTATGTCGTGTGCGTCCTTCTGGCAGGTACGTCACACCTCCTGGTACGTTACATCATCTCCCCCTTATTTTTTTTTTATTTTTCGAAGTGCTGGAGAAAGGATTCTCATATTTTTCCTATCTCGCGGTGTGGAAATAACATCACACCAATGCGAGATTTTGAACGGTCGGGTCATCCGGATAGTTCGGGCGCCATTATAACGAAGTGAATTTCTCCGTCATTTTTATCCGCGCCGGGGTTCGAACCCGGGTCCACTCATTCCGGAATAAGTTGCTCTACCAATTAAGCTACGCGGACATGTATTCTGATTCCTATCTGCCTTTATGTCGTGCGCGTCCTTCTGGCAGGTACGTCACATCTCCTGGTACGTTACAAACGGACTATTTTAGAAAACCTGGCCAGAATGAATTGCTTGCGCATTTGGCTTACCATCCTGTTCAGCCCCGTGAGAAGGATATGCCCTTCAATGGTAGAAAACAGTGGTTTAATGTAGAGAAAAGTGACAAACAAATTTTAAAAAGACAGTGGTTGACTTTTAATAAGAAGACCTAGCAGTTTTGTTTTTTGTGTATCGCGTTTAGTGATAGCAAATCTGCTTTCTGCTCCGGATTCAACGACCGGAGGCATGTGCACCAAAGAGTAGAGGAACACGAATCATCCAAAAGCCACATGAATCCGCACAGTCATTTATGGCAGTGAAACGCCAGCAAACTGCTCACGATTTATTGTTAAAAAACGAGCTTGAGAAAAGAAAACAGCAAGTACAAGAAAGGAGACGTATAATTGAAATAGTAGTAGATGTGATTAAGTAAATAGGCAAAAAAGGGCTTCCTTACCGAGGCTGTCCAGAATCGACATACACACTTGATAATGAAAATATAAATCACAGACATTTTCTTGAGTTAACTCTTTTATTAAAGAAATATGTTCCAACACTTGAAAAACACCTCAACTACGTTATTAAACAGTGTGTAAATATTCATCCACAGCAACAGAAAATAAAGTGAGAAAATGAGAAAGCAGTAGGAAGAGGCACTTTGATGCCATTCTTGGGTAAGAATACTTTAATAAAAATTATCAACATTATCTTAGATGAGATGAAAAGACATATTGCTGAGGAAATGAGGAAGGCTGTTAATTTTTCAGTTATGATGGACACAACAACAGATATTGTCTGCAATGACCAATGTGTATTTGTATTTCGGTACGTGACAGATCATGGAGTTCTTGAAAGACTCCTTGCATTGAAATGTGTTTTTTTTTTCAACATCTGGATAGGATTTATTCAATACCTTAAAAGATGTGTTGGGTGGACTGCAAATTCCTATAGAGCACTGTGTGGCGAATGGTGCCGCAAACATGAGTGGAAATACAATGGATTAGCAGCTAAGCTATCAGCAGAAGTTCCTAATCATATTCATAGTTGGTGTTATGCTCATGTGCTTAACTTAGTACTATCTGATACGGCCCAGTGCCTTTCAAGTACTATATCTTTCTTTAATTTACTTCAGAGGCACAAGTGTTTTTGAAGGAATCCTTAAAAGGACTGCAACTGTTCCTGGAACAAAAGACTTATTTTAACTTAGAAGCTATTGGAATTACAAGATAGCGAAGCAGAAGTGACGCTACAGTAAAAATCTTTGGAAGGATTGATGACTGAGTTGAAGTTAAACTACCTGAAACTAAATTCAAACTACCTAAAATGGTGTATTTAGAATTGGTTGTCGTAATTTTCAAAATTTCTAATTCTGAAGATTTTAATCCCAAGGTCAGAAAAGATGCATCGGCCATTTTAGAGAAGTGTTTATCATTTGAAATAATTTTGGTAGCGATGATGTTTCTCCAGATTTTCAAAGTAACAACCCCTCTATCAGGTTACTTACAGACAAAACACCTTGATTATGTTCCAGCATGGAGGTTAATAGAGTGTTCTTTGTCAAAGTTAAAATGTGTTCGAGAACAGTTTGTCAACACTTTGAATGTTGCAAACATATTTGTAACAAAAATGTCTAGTATGCTAGAAGAAAGGGCCGAGATTGATAGCTCTCTTGAAAACATTCTAATAGAAACTGAACTAAAGAAGAAAGGATTAAAAACTATAAAAAAATTCCAGGAGAGGCTGCAAGACATGAAAATGTTGCTTCAATTTCTGAAGATACTTTTCGCGTTTCAGTGTTCTATTATATATTAGACAAGAACATTCAAACAATGGACAACAGATTTATCCACCATAAAACCTTGTACTTGGATCTTTCATGGTTTGATCCCATGAATGAATGCCTTAGACAGAATCTGGGAAATTATTCCTTCGGTTGATAAGGGGAAGCTAAAAGAATAATTACTCTCATTTGCAGGGATGTGGCCTCAGGTTAATAATCGATCTACTGTTCAAGATTAAGCAATGATACATGAGTTAGAAAAAGGTTTCAGTAAGACTGATGATGACGATGATGATGGCGAAGAAGAAGAGGGGGACGAATCTGTTAAATGTTCTGGTGTGAAGGAGTGTAACTGTTATATTAAGCGCGTTTTAAAGTGTTGATAGAGAATAATATGTACTATCTCCAATAAACGGAATTATTTAAAGTTTACAAACACCTGCTTACAATACCTCTTACTCAAGCCTCATGCGGGAGAGAGCTTTCGAAACTTAAAATATTTAAAACTCGTCTTCAAGCACGATTAACTAATGAACATCTGGAAGCTTTTGTCATGACGGCCACTGAGAAGGATGTTCTTAACTCAGTCGATAGCAAAGTTATTATAAACAGGTTGTGTGAAGGCATCTCTGAAATGAGGCGGCTCCTTGCTTTTCAAAATGAGGTTCATAATCTAGCTGTAGTATTCTGTCAGTCATCTCTGTTTTTTATCAGTCATAATTGTGTATCATTTGTGTTTTGCAATGTACCTGCAGATTTATTTGTAATGTACTTGCAAATTATATGCATAAAAATAATGAATTTCACTCAATTCTGTTCAATTTTAAGCTTCTGAGGGGACTTTAGACACCCCCCCCCGTGGGTGCGGCAGTGTGGCCAAGGACAAAATGGGTGGGTCTGGGTTGGTTGGTTTGAGAGGGGTCTGACGTCCTCTAGATAGTTGGTCCACCGCCCTAAATGGTTAACCAGTCCGGCCCTGAATGGAATCCCTTGTATTGTTATTTCCATACATGTGTTACAGTTCTGTTTCATATAAATTATGACACTGTTGGCAGGTTCTATAGAAACGATAGACAAGCTACAATATCTGGGGTTACACCATCTAAAAGACAGTAAGCCTCCGTAACCTATGTCACAGCATGTTATGTTGTTGGGCTATTGTGAATTCGATGAACATTAAGTCACTTTTTCTGCTCCTGTGTTCATGATGTCGACTGATCTTTGATCCAAATTCATGTGTGCTCTGAAAATGACTGTTAGTGCATGTCCTTGAGTTTGCGTTTATCTTCTACCACCTGCACGCGTCCGTTCGTTTGCTGAGTTGTTGCCATAGAAACCGAGCTTCTGGCTACAACGAATGCAAGGAAGACCCCTGGATGTTTTTACGGCGTTGGCGTGAAACGTTTCGAGCGATGATTTTCTAATTCTAAAAGGAACACTAAGTTTAGGTTCTAAAATAATTATGTCAAAGATATAATCTACTGTTTTTCTTTCTGTGTTTTTTGCGTAGCATTAGAGTGTGTGAAAGCCAGGATGCCTGCCACATGTGCTATAAGGATATAAATCACGGTAAGCTAAAGACAGTTTAAAGAACTGGAAAGCCATTAATACGCCATAACATAAATGGAGACAGTCCGTGTTGATTAACAGCCCTTTCGTCCTATGATTACCGTATTCTTGTTTTTGTTACTACTGAATTATATTTTAGTGTTTTTGTCATAGAATTAATATTCAAGAATAAATGAGTGGAGAAAGGTAACTCAAACGTAACAGTATTATTTCTGAAGTCTGTAGATTACGAATATATACACTCATCGTCAAAAAAATAATTGCACCCAGAAGGAAGCAACCGACAGGTATGAAACTCGGTGGGTAGGTTTGATATCGTGAGACATGCAAATTATTCAAGCATCACGCTCGGCCGCGCATGTGACGCAAGCAAGGAGGGGTCGTAGCGCTGTGCTTGATCGGCTATACAACTGAAATAATTATAGAGAGATGCCTGCTCGGTTTAACCAATAAATGTAAAAAGAGGAACTCGTAGATAAGGAAAATGACAAGAGTGGAAGACATCATGATCAGTGTAAAATCCCTGAAATGGCAATGGGATGGACATATTGCCAGGAGAACGGAATACCGATGAACAACCGAAAATTTAAACTGGATTCCAAGTGACAGGAGAAGATCCAGAAGAAGACCACTTGAGAGATCAGTGGATGGATGAGACTGGCCCAAGACAGTCCATCGGGGAATAAACTTGGTGAGACCTTCATCCAGTGGTGGATTGGAAATGATTGACAATGATTATGATGACATATTCGAATTTATAGTTCAAATCAGATTTATCCGGGTCATGTCATGTCAGGTCTGGGTCGGGTCGTGCCCAATTATGTGACGGCCGGCTCCGGGTCCAAAATCTTTGACCCGTTTCCAACTCTAGTGTACATTGTTTTCCGAGAAAGATTATCTGTGAGCATTTGACTTAACTAATGCTGGAAAGTATGTTTTCGTGCAAAGTATTCAAAGAACATTGGATGAAATTATCTGCATTGAACCGTGCAACAGCAAAATTTAGTGTAATCCTTGTGCACTTAAATAATTGCATTAAACTTATGCTTTTTTTTATTCGTTTCCACTTTACAATGTTGCGTATGCCTGCTTAAAAGTAGAGTCATATTTTATTAGTGTGTTTTAATCATATTTATTATAAAATAAATTCATGCCTACCTTGTTAAATATAAAAAGGTCGCTAAAAGCACATACTGCAAGTGATGTTAACGCCTGTTCCTTACACAACGTCCCAAGAGCGGAGAGGACCACAGGAGGTAAAACCACTGTCCACACTAGGGGGAAAAAGGCACGGATAAAATTAGCTGGAAATTTGCAATGAACTTGAAAAATACATCACTTACATAATTTTTACTTTGCAATGATTTATTTGCAACAATGTTTGCAGTGCACAGAAAATGACAGCTTTTTACACGAACGCACACTCGCGTGCACGCACTCATACACACACACGACTGAGTGATATCGGGGAAATAGCCGTTCACGAAAACTTTAATCTAGTCGCATGAATTTTCGAAGAAGAAAAAGAAAAAAAAAGGAGTGCGAGGCAGTGTACTGGTGTGCACTGTGCAACATAGAAACTGTGCAACATAGAAAGCGGTGCCTTTGGTATTAGAAATTTATATAAGAACTATGCCTGTCGGAATTACACGGCATTTAAAACTACATTTCAAAATTGTCTTTATTCTTCAAATAAAAATAGCATTTCTATGTACATGACAGTAGAATTCTGCCAATAAATACAGTGGTATATACAACAACTGGAAAGTTCCAGTGAAACGTAAAACAAAATATTGTTGAAATCATAAAATTATTTCGCCCCGAAGGGCGATGGAGAGGCAGACAATAAAGCACGAGCGATGCAAATGAAAATGTATACTACAGTATTGTAGACAAGAAAAGACATGATGCTATACTATTCACAAATTCCAATTAAGTATTACTACCATACTCAAGATTAAATATGCACAAGGTACTAATTCACATAAAAGACCATGGGTGAGAAGGAACTAACAGGTGCAACAGTATTTAGAAATATGACAGAAATGGTAGAAACAATTAAGCACAAATACTTATTATATGCACAGAATTATGCAGTGACAAGAGAGAAATACGCTAAACGGACCCAGGAGGGCAACTTTACAAAAAAACAGAAATCGAACAAGAATGCAATTCATAAGTGTCATATCATATGTACAGAACAATACAGTGACAAAAAAGAAAGCCGCTAAGCATACCCAGAAGGGCAGCTTCTCATAAAACAGAAATGTAACAGTGGTGCTACACTCAAAATTTACATCATATGTACAGAAGTATTCAGTGACAAGGGGGAGAATCGCTAAAAGTACTCAGAAGAGCATCTTCTTACATTAAATTATATACACAGGGACAATAAAATTTCAAAATATATTCAACATAATGTAGGGGACATTGCGTGTGCAGTAAACTGTGCAGAAGAAAGAATTATATACAACATAAAATACAACAAAATCGAAGAGATCATGGGAAACATGGTGAGCTATCTCCAATAGCACATAAAACAGAATAATCACAAATAGCGAATCATGTGGGTGAAAAAGGAGACTCCACCTAGGAGCCTCATACCACCAAAATTAATACGTAAAATCATGAGTTGTGACAGTGAATGTGGGCGACAACAAAAATCACACCTATAAGTTGAGATGTAGCTGCAAATTGTGGATATGGAACCACCCAGCCGATTGGGCCCAGGTGGATTGAAAAACGTTATCAGTGTTTGTTGAGGCAGCACGAGAGTGCTCCATTCGGAGACGAGTGGTTAACCGTGCTAGGAAGTGTCTCCGAATGATAGCACTTGCCTCCTGAGGAGGTGGAGTAAGAGCAGGGAGGCGTTGTTCAAGATGGAAAGCATATACAGTGAACTTCACAAGAAGAAAAATGTAACGGCACACAGGAGGCAAGTGAGTAGGTGGATGCTTAGTTTGGAGTAGCCAAGCATATGCAAGAAATGGTAAAGATCGAGCACAAATTCGATCAGCAAGACGAAATGCTGTGTTTAGGACTGGCAGGAGTACGGGGCAGAAGAGGTATTGATGTTGGACGTCGCTGACTTCAGGGCAAAAGGAACAATGTGGAGAGGTGAGAAGGGTCATGCGAAATAGTACTGATGGGGCGGGGAGACGAAGGTGAAGAAATTGCCAATGGACATTGAGTTCAAGAGGGGAGGAAAGGGGAGAGGTAGAGGCTGTCCAGATGGCGGGGAGAAGAGAAGGAGAAGCAGAATGAACAGAAAGTGGAAGTGCGGGAGGGGAAAGAAGGAGCCAATGAAGAGAAGAGGAGGAGATAGAAGTAACTAGAACCGGGGAGCTACGAATGAGGAGAAAGAACGGTAGAGAAAGAGGGGCGGAGGGGACCGAGAAGAGACCATCAGGGGAAGCGAGGAGTGGAAAGAGGCTCCAAAGCGCTGTGCGAAGGAGAAGATATTCGTTAGCAAGAGTAATGGTTGGAGATAGAAACAGGGAAGAAAGAGGTCTCCAGGTTAGATCAGAAGTTACGAGAGAACGGACAGTTATCACACCAGAGCGGATCCAATGAGGAAAGTAAAAGTAAGGGAGGTTAGGAGGGTGAATAAGAGAAGAGAAGAAGAGAGGTTCATCTAGAAGATCAAGAGTTGAAGAAGGAAATGAACGGAGAAGAGGAAGCGAACGAAAGAGAGAAAGGCCCTCTCGCAGGACAGAAGGGAGGTGGGACGGAAGAAGAGAGTATGAATCCATCTTCAGAAACAGTAAGAAGGTGAAAGATGGGTCACGAGAAGAAGCAAGAACATTCAAGGTAGCGGTAAGGGACGGAACAGTTGCAACTAAAGTTTAACCAAGTTGCAGGTGGCGCTGCGCGCTGTTTTATTTTGTTCGTTCTGGTGTTAGCGAGCGTTGCCTATATACAGTTCTATTTACTTCGTCAGTAAGCACAGTTTGTGGGCGGAAAAAAATTATGTCGGAGGTGTAGATGCTGTGTACGTTAATACGGCGAAAAGACGTATATTGGTATGAGGATAGGTATTGTATATATTGAAGTGTTTATTTTCATTCAAGTTTTAATGAATAAATAGTTTTATCTTATTAAATGGTAACTTCGATTTCTGCTTTTCCCAACGCACGGTAAAATCTCTGTGCAGCCGTTGAGCGGCTTACTGCGTTCTACCAAGAGTACACTTTAAATATAGATTATATTTGTTTACGAAAAACCAACAATTACATGCATTGACACCGGAATACTACGCTTTAGCATACTATCAGGTTTTTCTAGGTGCCTTTATCAAGGCGAAGAAATTGATATGCAGTGAGGTATCACTGCTTGATATATGATGAAGTGTCATAAATTGTATTTGTGCTGAGTTTGTTGCAATTGTGATTCATTTGTCTCATAGATAAAAACATTTGACAAGGCAATGCTTCTGTCAATTAGTTTCTAGTTGAATTACGACCTCAGAAAATGTCATACATGTTATATTCAAAAATATACATAAAGTAAAAACTTAGATTTTAACTTTGGCAACAATGTTACAAAAGCCTTTCATTTTAGATTAATACAAAGCATGATATTAACGCATTGTATGCACAATTCTTAACAAGGCTTTGTAAAACTAGCGAAACGTGTGTTTTTATATACTGAAATTTCAAAATTTTATTTATTTTGTCTAATATTTCTTTAATGATCAGTAACGGCATTCTTTAACGACCGTAAAGAAGGCTAATCTTTAATTTTCAATACTTCTTTAATGATCATCAACGATCAGAAAATTTTATAATAAAAATGCGCAATTATTACCAAATGCTTAATATTTTTCAAAAGAATGCTTTTTCAATTTAATATAAGAACATTCTAAATATAACTTTTTGATGGTTTTTGGTAAAAAAAAAGTCTTCGTTTGATGCTATGCTAATATAATTCTCATCTAGTTTTAAATATTTTCTTTTTCTAGAGATGCATATTGTCTGTTGTTAACTTTCTGAATTGTTAACAGTTCAAAATGACAAAGAACACCAAACTAACTCTGCAAAACATTACAAGAAACGAATATATATTTCAATATATGCTTTTATATGTCAGCAGCATGAACTATATGCTGCTTAAATAATACTTCCATCATGAAGTATTTTTATAATATATGCAAGTACTTTTTAATACTTGCATATATTTCGGCACCCGAGTCCTTTTTGTAGGTAGAGTATAAACAATACCGCATCTGTTCCTGTACGTGATCCATATTACAGCAAAGAGGAGAATAACTTTCTTGAAGCATTCAAGTGAAATCTGCGTTGGTGTGCATCATCTATCAATAAGTTCTGAGAGTGTATTTACATAACTTCTATGTTCATTAATAAAAAACAGTTATTATAAATGAAAAAAAAATGAAATTTTCAATTACAAGTTTTTCCCCACTGCATCTTTCATGTCCTGTAACAGCTCAGCTGCCTCCCTAACATGAAAAAACAACTGTTGTAGTTCCAGCTTTGCATCGAAATTTTGGGCAAAATTTCGATGAAAACACGATTTTAACTTATTTTAAATAGACTGCTCTTAGATAGAATGCTATCAGTTAATTCTTTGTGGCAATAAATTCTCACAAATGCACGGTTTTTGATTAGAAACACTGAATATTTCTAATCATTGAATTTCCAAAGCATGACAGACATAGTTCAGTTTGGTTCACTGTTCATATGAAATCATAAAAATCAAAGCAATAGGAGAAAGGGGCCTTAAAAGAGATATTGTAAATAGCCTTACTAATCTATGCACTCCATTTCAATCATTCTCTCATTCTATCGCTGTTGACCGCGTTCCGCGTATAGCCACCATCATGTGCCGACTTTGAACTCATTAACTAACTCAGGTATGTCCCTTTCTATGAGAGCAGGCTAAATCCTAACTGCTCCACGTATTCCACTCCACTCGGCTCATTAAGCTCTCTCTTTCCCTCTACCTGCCCCTCCGTATCCCTGGCTAGCGCGCATACAGTGAAATTCCCGTGAATCCCGGTATGCATGCATGTGAATCCTCCTGCATCCCCATATCCAAAGCTGCCGCTTTGACGCAATATCTGGGATCGTTCAGCCGCTTCAACAGCTTCTCTTCATCGCTTTAATCCCCCGATTCATCCACTTCATCTCCCCAAACCGCAACTTGAAAGCATCAAAGGAACATGCAGAACACAAGTTAAAATAAATGTCAGCTTTTAAAATAACTATCAAAAACTTAGAGAATTCAGTACGTCTTCATAATTGACTCAACGGTTTTACGGTGGACTCGACCTGATATATTTAAAAGTATCTTCCTGGGAAGAATTTCCAAAGAAAACAAATTTCTCGCATAAAATGAAGTCGTATCAATGACAGTTTCATCTTAATGGAGAAATATAGGGGAATTATCGTTTTCTCCCACATTATTAAAGCTTATTTCGCAAACTGCAAATTCGCAGGTCACAAAAATACAGTCGTAAGTGTGTGTTATTAAGTAATAAATACGAGCAAAAGCGAAGTAGGATATATCACTTATTTAGAATTCATAAAGGCGCCAAACTTTTCAGTCGTGAAAAAAGATCCGACTCGCATGAAAGGCTGCATATCGAGTACTTTCCGTGCCAGACGCAAACATAGCCAACGGAATCTTTGAGCTGTTTCGTAACCGTTTGTAATTTTGGAAGTAGATTATATTCAGAAAATGAAAAGTAAAAGAGTTTCATGTGTAGGGTGATAAATAAATTTAGCGGTGGATACGTGATATGAAACTCGGTGTCTCCAAACATCATTGCCCCCTCCCCCCACCCCGGCGATACAATGATCTAAGCCACCACTTAGTCAAATAAAAGTTATCCTAATTTTAATCAGAATAGTAAGTGCACTTTTTATTAGCATAAGTTGCACCCGACAAAAAGACCTCTGTAGCTCGCATATGTCTTGTTTCAGTTGCAATTATATTAATAAATCCTTAGCACTGACCATTCGTCCGAGATGGGTCTCTGGGTTCGAATCCAGTTAAAGCATGAATGTTAGTGTTGGTCTAACAGTACTGGCTTTTTCTCTTCCTCTGGAACCAGTGGCCCTAAATTAGAGACAAGCGACCACTTATAACCCATCAAGTTGCTCACGGTGGTCGTTAAACCCTCAAACAAACAAACAAAACTGTTGGCGGACTCCATGCGTGTAACATCAAAATCTCAAGTAACTCATAAGAAAAAAAAAAGTACTTTCCCACGGTTCCTGAAGAAACTGCGTGCGCGCGCATCATCATCAAAAAAACACCTGTGACCCACTTATGACTCAGGCTTTCTTCTCAGCTTTGCACTTCTCAAACCGCGTGTGTGCTCAGTCGTCATGTAAACGAAGAGAAACAATATCGCAATAAGCCGAACGAAGCTGTTGCCTTTTACAACTGTATTTACAATAAAATGTATCGAGTGAAGTGTTGTTATTCTGCGGCTCGGAAGATTAATGCCCGGATTTACATACTCACGTATCTGTCATCATTATCATTACTTCTGTGTGTTATACTAGATCCGCTTTCTTAATAATACTTATTATTTGTCATCATATATGTATCAACATTAAAGGATTAAGTGTCTATGATTAGGTGAGTTCTGATTTATACATTTGTATTTACTGAATCATTCCTTTAAAAAAACCATTGTTTATGCATCAATCTGAGACTATTATGGCTGTCGCCTATTGCACTATCGAGCGAGTGGAAAATTGCACGATCGTGTTGCGTCCCGCTAACACAAACATCGTTGCACCCTCCTGAATAGAAGGCACACGCTGTCTGGCAGAGGAAATTGAATATAAAGCCAACGCGTTTGTTTGTTTAATGGTTTAGCGACCAACGTGAGCAATTTAAGGGATATAAACAGCCTCTAGTTCCTAATTTAGGGTCACAGGCTTTTGTGAACGTCCATAAGCCAGTGCTGTAAGACAAGCACACCACGCATGCCTCATTCGGGACTCGAACCCGAGACCAATCGGATGAACGATGAGAAGCCAGCGCTTAGACGACTAAGTCTCCGGGGAAGCAAATTGTCAACGTGGTAGAGAGCAGATTAAAGTGAAAATGCCGACTGACCTAAAAACATGTTATGACTGGGAAGAATTCGCGGTAATTAGGTTGTTCTGGGCACTGAAAACGCCGTCACCTGAGGTGCCATCTGCAAGAAGTCTATTGTGCTCAAGTCATGAGCGTTCGTAGAGCGTCAGAATAGTGTTCAAATTTCGCACACAGGCACAATGCTTTTATAGATGAGAGACGCAGTCGCAGGCCGTCAATGTCAGCAACAGACAGCAGCGTGTGTGTGTGTGTGTGTGTGTGTGTGTGTGTGTGTGGCGTGTGTGTGTGTGTGTGTGTGTGTGTGTACGTTCTGCTGCTATAACACAGTGTAACTTTGGCTCAGATTGTTGTAGATACTAAATGTTTCTTTCGGTATTGCGTATCACATGGTTCAACCTAATCACGGCGCATACCTCCGAGCGAGACTATGTTTCCAGGCGGGTCATGATTTCCATTTGAATCTCTACTCCAGCACGCTGCCTTGAACTGACACTCCTATGCTAAACAACGCCTTATACAGAAGGATTCGAAAGTTCCCGAACTCTATATTTTTTAATTCTTTGCTGTAAAACCAGATAGGATATCCGATAATTTTTGCTTGTTGCATATGTGGGTGACCTTGAGGAACGAGCTGAACCACGTGATAGAACCATGTGGCAGCGAACATACGTGGTAGTTCGCAAGAAGTAAAATTCAGTCCACCATGAGTCTCACGCAAGAGCAAAGAGTTGCTTTCTTAGAAGCCTTTCTTGCGAGAAAATATTACGAACAGTGCATCCAGCTCTTTCAATGCTCCTATAATATGAAAAACAACATTGCGTGATCTTATGAAAAGTGTTCGCGAAACGGTTAGTGTTAAGAATAGGCCTAGAAGCGGTCGATCGTCCAGGTTGGAAGCCCTTGTTTCTTGAGAAAGTTCATCTTACCTTGCATCGCTCTCCCAGGAAGTCACTTCGGCTGTTTTCACAGGAGGCAAGATCATTTTGTTCAACCTGTCACATGGCTGCTAAACGTCTGAAGCTATTGTCGTACAGAGTTCGAAGAGTGCAAAGTCTTTCTCCAAATCCGAAGGATTTGAAAAACACCCTTTTTTTGCGGGAAAATTGCGCTTTTCCAAATCCAAGGAATTTGGAAAAGAGCCTACTGCAAATGGTTTAAGAGATTTACGTCCAACAATGTCACTAACCATCATAACATCACTTTTGCCAGTGATGAGGCATGGTTTCATTTGGATGGATATATCCACAGCCAGAACACTCGCATCTGGGCTGCGGAAAATCCACTGCCGTCGCACTTCACTCTCAGAAAGTTGGAGCGTGGGGTGCCATTTCAAAGTGTCGAATTGTGGGCCAATTAGTTTTGGTAGAACTGTAACTTCGATTGTGTCTGCAGACACTACTCATTAATTTGTGACAATGTTTGAAGAACGGGAACGTTACTGTTGGTTCCAACAAGACGGCGCAACGTGCCACTCATCAAACGAATCAATGGTGATAAGTTTTGTCCGCGATGGATTGACCTCGACAAACCTGTGGCTGCCTCACTCAACGGACTTGACACTCCCAGAATTTATCGTCAGACATGTGAGACGCATCCCAGTTTACTCAATGAAAAGTGTGTTCACCAACATGAATCATCAAGTGAATTTGTGAAGAAAACAAAATGGTGGGCAATTCCACCATCTTGTAAAGTTTTCTGAGTACGCATAAGTTTGTGTTTCAATTTAAAATTATATAAATCAAATTCTACATCACTGTATTCATGGAATAAATTTTTGAAATCAATATTCGAGGACTTTTGAATTACTCTGTAGTTGTAAAAGTGTGTTTTGGTGGAAAAAAATAAGTTAAATTTAATTCATTTTGGGACTATTGAATTGGTTGTTATTTATTAAAAGGCGTTCTTATTTATGCTGGTATTGGAATTCATATGGAAATTATAGAAAAGTTAAAAATTTGGGAGATGGGTGGATGCATTTCGAAACAAAACTATTTTCTAAGTACTAGACAAGGCCCTGAACATCCTAAACAACAATGCATCTGAAAATTTACATTCCACAAGAAGTTATTGGAAAGTTTGCGTTGTTTGTGTTCAAGCAGAGTTGAGTCACCTGAAAGTGCAAAAATAAGTGAATATTGTTGCATGTGTATGAAAATGTGTCACTATAAGACATATGATAAAATGTACTCGTTCAACAACAACTTGTGGAGGCGGTGAAAGTCAATCTAAAATGGATAGGACAAAAATTGCAGTTATGAACTACCTTAGAAAACCAGGATTCGGATCGATAGCCTTAGTCAAGCTAAGGGGGAGTACATGGGACCAAGTCATGGAAGACAACAGCACACAAAAACTTTCCACACTGCACTCATTTTGAACTTTTTTTGAAAGGCTACTGCCTGTATTTATTATTTTTCTTTAAAAACTTAATGAGTTAATTTAGAGGACAAACAGATGGTATTTCCTTTTTTCTTGTTTGCTTAAACACAGCAGTATAAAACAGAATCTCAATTTACTTTCTATTTCTATTTGGCCACTGGCCTTATGAACAACACAACTTTACATATGTCAACACAGTTAGTTTGAACACTAGGCTTTTAATTTATGCCTTCAAAATCATACTATGATTCGCATGGTTTACACAAGAAAAAGATACTGGATTATTTTTAATTCCACAAGGTGGACAAGTTCTGTTCTTTTGAAACGTACTCTCCTCTCTCTCACCCAGTTAGCTCAATGACCAATTTACAATTTTACGCATATTGATTTAAATTTACAGCACCTAAACAATCTTAGCAAACTCCGCAATCTCCCAGACCAGATTCAAAGACTTCAATTAAATTTACAGTTATTTTAAGAGCCACAAATTATACTTTAACAAATCTACTATCAGCAAGTAAACAAACCAAGTAAATTATCCTCAAAACAGAATTTACACTGAGCACAAGCATTAATTAACATTACATAACCTATAGAACTATCCTGAATGAACCTACTTCACTTATAAAGAAACCTCACTAACTAATCTTAAAAATTATCACTATTCATAACATCAACATAATTCAGAAATTCAAACAATCTTCTTGCACTAGCTTGCTCATAAAAATCACCTCACTCTGCACTTCACGTAATAGCTCAGGATACTTAATAACTCTATACTGTAAACAAAAGCTCAAAATACCACTTTACTAAATTTCCAAACTAAATATCAAGTTCACTAACACCAACAACCAGAATTTAGAATTTACATCCCTAGCACTACAGCAAATCATAAACAAATAAATTTAGATACTTTAAATCACCAAACAAATTTGAATTTAACACCTGCAGTAAATTACTGAGGTAGCGGTGAGGCAAATACTCTCAGTTCAGACACTACCCTGGGTTTTGAGAACCAACACAGGAAGAAAACACCAAGTCAGGCTGAAGGCGTGAAATTGGGTCGTGAATCCACTTTCAGCCTATGCAAAGGGAAAGGAAAAAATCCTCAAGTGTTACACATCATCATCAGGCACAGAATTTCCTCTAACATGATCTCACCACATTTCTTGAAGCAACGCTCGACCGACCCTCGCTGGCAGTACATATTTCCGTGAGCAGCAGAAACTACTGGGGGGGTTTGAAGACAAGTTTTCCCCAAAAACCACGTCTTCAAGGATCTCCCCTTTTCGAACCAATGCATGATCTCACCTTGATCAACCACGCCTGCAAGAGCCTGTCGTACTTCAACCCTAAATACTCCAGGCACATCTGGCCCAGAACTAACACAACTATATCCCAGGAAAAATCACTATTCTCTGTATATATCCCAAGAAATTCTAAATCACAATATCCACATATATCCCAGGAAAATCCACTTATCTCTATATCCACATATATCCCAGGAAAATCCACTTATCTCTATATCCACATATGTCCCAGGAAAAATTCACTTATCTCTCTCTATATATATCCCAAGAAATCCTAAATCACAATATCCACATGTATCCCAGGAAAAATCACTTATCTCTATATCCACATATGTCCCAGGAAAATTCACTTATCTCTATATCCACATATGTCCCAGGAAAATTCACTTATCTCTATATCCACATATGTCCCAGGAAAATTCACTTATCTCTATATCCACATATGTCCCAGGAAAATTCACTTATCTCTATATCCACATATGTCCCAGGAAAATTCACTAGCAAGGAAATTCTTCTGCACCATGGCAATGCGCAGGTCCACTTCAGACAATAACACTGACCATTTACATAACCCACTAAATATTTTCACCTTATTGAAAATTAAAATGACATTTAGACTTTTAACCTTATAGTAAAACAAGAAAATTTAGGCCAAAGAAAAGAACAATTAATCCTGGAACTGGTGAGCAAAAGTGTGTCTTCTCAACCCATGATGTTCATTCTTTTTGTGAAATACTAAACTTGAGAACAAAAAAAATACTTTAACTTCTATTCTGCACATATCGCATCCTGGTGAAAATTCCCTACTCAGAGCCCTCTGCCCTAGGACAAGTTCCCTGCTTTGCCCTAAGATCACCCCTTTCCAATGGGAGATTAACACTCATCTGGAGCATGTAAAATACTGGTCCTCAAATAACACACCCGCCATCTCAACCTCGACACTCAACACTCCAAGAATGTAAACAGCACTTTAGGTTTCCAATTTCATCACACTATATTATGTTCCCAAAATTCCAATATAAATCATCCCATAATTTATCTTCACTCATAAAAAAAATAACTCAACGCTGTAAAAGACTAGAGAGAAATGTTTACAATTATTTTATCACCCACGACATCACAATAACACTGCTTTTTAAATATCACATGCCCAACTAAACTATTATCGATGCACCAAAATTTACTGTGCTCAAACAATAAACCAAATTTTTCAATAAACCAAATTTTTCCGATACATTAAAATTTACTGGCCTGGGAAGTTGCTAAAATACCAGACATGACAGCACAAAAAAAACATAAATGAAAACATTTTCAATTCCCCTCTCTTTTTTCTTTCTTTTCCTGAATTCATACTTGAGTAACTAATAACTTTTACTTTTGAAAGCTGATCGATAACAATATGGGGACATCTGTCCCACATCCAGCTAACCTCAAAAAAAAACAAAGTTTCTTCTTTTTTTTTTTCCGCAGAACTATAATTTTGATCTCACACTGCTGACCCACTCGTTCAACAATTTCGCAGCGGTCACAGCATTATACAAAAAAAAATCGAGAAAGAATTTACCTTCTGGGCTGGGCAGGAACAACTTGTTTCAAATAAAAAAAATCTTCGTCACTGTTGATAATCTCTTCGCCTCCAATAATGTCTTTCTCTTTCTTTTTCTTTGGACACAATGTGCCCGAGCACTTCACCTGAACACAGGGAAAACAAAAGACATTCCGAAGCTGGTGATGACGGACCCTCTCAGAGGGAGTAATTCTCCCTTGTCCTTTTCGATGCTCATCCCTGGTGGGAATTTGGTCGGCTGCATTGGAAGGTGGACGGCAAAGGCGCGGAGGTTCCCCTTTCTTTATCCATCAGCTCTCACGAGAATGCCTAGGAGTGCATCGGTGATCATCTTTTTCGCTGCGCCCCGAGGAGGTCTCGTCCTACGGTGGTCCTGTCCTTTCTTCTTAATTTCTTTCATTTCTTATTTGGTGGAATCCGCGAGAAATTTAGCGCCAGCCCTGAGTTCCTTTCAAAAATTTTCTTCTTCATGTAACCACCATGAGCCGGACAGGTCCCCATGCTAGAAGACCGTCGCTACTAGGCTCCTTTAAGCTTTTACACTCGATGTCAAATCATGGCGGTCAGCAAAAATGCTCTCCCCACCAAAGGGCGAGGAGAGACTCCGCTGTCCCCTCTTTCTCTCCGGTCAGCAAAGGTACCAGAACAAAAGTGACTCTCAACGGAAAAAACTCTGGAGTGCTTGAAATCACTGACCCCTCTCATTGGTCGAAACTTCAGCCTAGCAACTCACTCCCACGCCTCGCTCGAGTGACCTCTGACCTTCACACGTGCAGACCAAGCCTCCTTGACCCTGGGGTCTAAAAATAGATTTCGTTGCTAAATTCCCTACCCCAAAAGACGAAAAGATGTTACTTTTGTGCGACTTTGGAAACAGGAACGCAAAAATGGCGGATTCTTGCTTTGCAGAAAATCACTAATTTTAATTTTCTTTTTCTCTCGTTCCGTGATGTGAAAGTAAAATTAATTTTGATTCTCTGAGCTGCACACCTACTCGCCTTTTCCTATCGCGATATAAGAACCGATAAAATAATTATTTTCAAAACCCCAAAGTCAGTCAAATCAAATATTATTCTTTTTTTTTTTTTTTTTCAACATGAAATTTTGTTTTCCTGGTAGTGATTAAGACAAGCGAATTTTGCGCATGAATTCCCCTGCCTTTCAACCAGGAATTTTCTTCTAACGTATGTCATGGAAGAAAATTTTTGCATTAATTAATCTCCGATAAACCAACAGAAAGATTGATCAGGTCTCTCTGAAATTCACCAGAGGTTAAAATTTTCGCCATGACAAATACATTCCCCCTGCGAAAAAGACGAGCAAAGCGAGTCGAAACATAAAATAAAAATCTCAGAAAATTCGCTCCTACCTACTACTCAACACACACGTGCTCCGACCATGTCAACAAACCGATGAATGTAAACAAACCTGCAGCGCCACCTACCTCCGGTGAGCTGACTTCCGTTCCAACATGGCTACCACTGAACTAGGAAAACAAATGTTCCGAAGCGAAGCTACTTATCACCTGACCTTAATTACAGAGGTAAAGAATTTTTTCAAGCCAAAAAATTTTTCACGGAACGAAGGAAAAAAATTCTGCACCGGCTCAAATACTAACCTTTTAACTACACTGAGAAAATTAAATTAAAAGAAATTTAACTGATTATTAAATTCCTAACTCACTGGCCATTACCACCGTAATACCAATCCTACCCAACACTGAACCTACACTTCACTCCAATAGTAAACAACCTAACTTAAAATAACTAACCAGTGCACCTGGGCACTAAATTAACTAGCCTGAGGAGAGAAGAGAAGTTACGCTTCTTACAATTTTTCATTATGCTTTCATCAATTTGACATCACCAACAGGCATTTTCGAATGACAACATTACTTTACAATACACTTTCTTCGCTTAGTTCAACAGAATATGATAAATTGCCTGAATGCAACACATTAAAATTACACTTAATTCAACACTCGGACTGTAGAGGTAAAAAAAAAATTTTGCAACACATGAAAAATACACCTAGAAGTTCAATATTTGGAAAAGTGTGAAATTGCATATATATATATGTGACACACTGCAAACTATTAATTAGCACTAGTTATATTCGAAATACCAAATTATACATTATGCAGGTACGCTTGAGAAATTATTTGTGTGAAAACTCATGTAGGTAAACATCCAAAAAAAAACTGTATGTGTGTCAAGCACAAAATTACTGAAATTACTCATATATCACTGAAAATATTACACCAACACAAAAAAAAATCTTTTTATGTGTGTCAAGCCCTAACTGGCTTTTATGTTAAGCCCAAAATTATTCAATTATTACAAACACTGCTACTGAAATATTATAATACTTATACACAGAAATTCAGCTAAAATCAAAAAATATGCACTTTCGCTACTTTGGTCACTGAGAGAGAGAGACTACCAGAACTTATCACTACGAGAAAATAATTCACATATGAAACCATACTCAAGATTTTTCGTAACTACTGTGCAGTACAGGTTGAATTCCATGACAAGGCATGTATCCTATGGTCACGGCACCAAATGTTTTGGTGGAAAAAAAATATTGAATTTTAATTTGATTTGAGACTATATTGATTATATTGAATTGATTGTTATTTATCAAAAGGCGTTCTTATTTATGCTGGTATTGGAATTCATATGGAAATTATAGAAAAGTTAAAAATTTGGGAGATGGGTGGATGCATTTCGAAACAAAACTATTTTCTAAGTACTAGACAAGGCCCTGAACATCCTAAACAACAATGCATCTGAAAATTTACATTCCACAAGAAGTTATTGGAAAGTTTGCGTTGTTTGTGTTCAAGCAGAGTTGAGTCACCTGAAAGTGCAAAAATAAGTGAATATTGTTGCATGTGTATGAAAATGTGTCACTATAAGACATATGATAAAATGTACTCGTTCAACAACAACTTGTGGAGGCGGTGAAAGTCAATCTAAAATGGATAGGACAAAAATTGCAGTTATGAACTACCTTAGAAAACCAGGATTCGGATCGATAGCCTTAGTCAAGCTAAGGGGAGTACATGGGACCAAGTCATGGAAGACAACAGCACACAAAAACTTTCCACACTGCACTCATTTTGAACTTTTTTTGAAAGGCTACTGCCTGTATTTATTATTTTTCTTTAAAAACTTAATGAGTTAATTTAGAGGACAAACAGATGGTATTTCCTTTTTTCTTGTTTGCTTAAACACAGCAGTATAAAACAGAATCTCAATTTACTTTCTATTTCTATTTGGCCACTGGCCTTATGAACAGCACAACTTTACATATGTCAACACAGTTAGTTTGAACACTAGGCTTTTAATTTATGCCTTCAAAATCATACTATGATTCGCATGGTTTACACAAGAAAAAGATACTGGATTATTTTTTAATTCCACAAGGTGGACAAGTTCTGTTCTTTTGAAACGTACTCTCCTCTCTCTCACCCAGTTAGCTCAATGACCAATTTACAATTTTACGCATATTGATTTAAATTTACAGCACCTAAACAATCTTAGCAAACTCCTGCAATCTCCCAGACCAGATTCAAAGACTTCAATTAAATTTACAGTTATTTTAAGAGCCACAAATTATACTTTAACAAATCTACTATCAGCAAGTAAACAAACCAAGTAAATTATCCTCAAAACAGAATTTACACTGAGCACAAGCATTAATTAACATTACATAACCTATAGAACTATCCTGAATGAACCTACTTCACTTATAAAGAAACCTCACTAACTAATCTTAAAAATTATCACTATTCATAACATCAACATAATTCAGAAATTCAAACAATCTTCTTGCACTAGCTTGCTCATAAAAATCACCTCACTCTGCACTTCACGTAATAGCTCAGGATACTTAATAACTCTATACTGTAAACAAAAGCTCAAAATACCACTTTACTAAATTTCCAAACTAAATATCAAGTTCACTAACACCAACAACCAGAATTTAGAATTTACATCCCTAGCACTACAGCAAATCATAAACAAATAAATTTAGATACTTTAAATCACCAAACAAATTTGAATTTAACACCTGCAGTAAATTACTGAGGTAGCGGTGAGGCAAATACTCTCAGTTCAGACACTACCCTGGGTTTTGAGAACCAACACAGGAAGAAAACACCAAGTCAGGCTGAAGGCGTGAAATTGGGTCGTGAATCCACTTTCAGCCTATGCAAAGGGAAAGGAAAAAATCCTCAAGTGTTACACATCATCATCAGGCACAGAATTTCCTCTAACATGATCTCACCACATTTCTTGAAGCAACGCTCGACCGACCCTCGCTGGCAGTACATATTTCCGTGAGCAGCGAAACTACTGGGGGGTTTGAAGACAAGTTTTCCCCCAAAAACCACGTCTTCAAGGATCTCCCCTTTTCGAACCAATGCATGATCTCACCTTGATCAACCACGCCTGCAAGAGCCTGTCGTACTTCAACCCTAAATACTCCAGGCACATCTGGCCCAGAACTAACACAACTATATCCCAGGAAAAATCACTATTCTCTGTATATATCCCAAGAAATTCTAAATCACAATATCCACATATATCCCAGGAAAATCCACTTATCTCTATATCCACATATATCCCAGGAAAATCCACTTATCTCTATATCCACATATGTCCCAGGAAAAAATTCACTTATCTCTCTCTATATATATCCCAAGAAATCCTAAATCACAATATCCACATGTATCCCAGGAAAAATCACTTATCTCTATATCCACATATGTCCCAGGAAAATTCACTTATCTCTATATCCACATATGTCCCAGGAAAATTCACTTATCTCTATATCCACATATGTCCCAGGAAAATTCACTTATCTCTATATCCACATATGTCCCAGGAAAATTCACTTATCTCTATATCCACATATGTCCCAGGAAAATTCACTAGCAAGGAAATTCTTCTGCACCATGGCAATGCGCAGGTCCACTTCAGACAATAACACTGACCATTTACATAACCCACTAAATATTTTCACCTTATTGAAAATTAAAATGACATTTAGACTTTTAACCTTATAGTAAAACAAGAAAATTTAGGCCAAAGAAAAGAACAATTAATCCTGGAACTGGTGAGCAAAAGTGTGTCTTCTCAACCCATGATGTTCATTCTTTTTGTGAAATACTAAACTTGAGAACAAAAAAAATACTTTAACTTCTATTCTGCACATATCGCATCCTGGTGAAAATTCCCTACTCAGAGCCCTCTGCCCTAGGACAAGTTCCCTGCTTTGCCCTAAGATCACCCCTTTCCAATGGGAGATTAACACTCATCTGGAGCATGTAAAATACTGGTCCTCAAATAACACACCCGCCATCTCAACCTCGACACTCAACACTCCAAGAATGTAAACAGCACTTTAGGTTTCCAATTTCATCACACTATATTATGTTCCCAAAATTCCAATATAAATCATCCCATAATTTATCTTCACTCATAAAAAAAATAACTCAACGCTGTAAAAGACTAGAGAGAAATGTTTACAATTATTTTATCACCCACGACATCACAATAACACTGCTTTTTAAATATCACATGCCCAACTAAACTATTATCGATGCACCAAAATTTACTGTGCTCAAACAATAAACCAAATTTTTCAATAAACCAAATTTTTCCGATACATTAAAATTTACTGGCCTGGGAAGTTGCTAAAATACCAGACATGACAGCACAAAAAAAAAAACATAAATGAAAACATTTTCAATTCCTCTCTTTTTTCTTTCTTTTTCCTGAATTCATACTTGAGTAACTAATAACTTTTACTTTTGAAAGCTGATCGATAACAATATGGGGACATCTGTCCCACATCCAGCTAACCTCAAAAAAAAACAAAGTTTCTTCTTTTTTTTTTTCCGCAGAACTATAATTTTGATCTCACACTGCTGACCCACTCGTTCAACAATTTCGCAGCGGTCACAGCATTATACAAAAAAAAAAATCGAGAAAGAATTTACCTTCTGGGCTGGGCAGGAACAACTTGTTTCAAATAAAAAAAAATCTTCGTCACTGTTGATAATCTCTTCGCCTCCAATAATGTCTTTCTCTTTCTTTTTCTTTGGACACAATGTGCCCGAGCACTTCACCTGAACACAGGGAAAACAAAAGACATTCCGAAGCTGGTGATGACGGACCCTCTCAGAGGGAGTAATTCTCCCTTGTCCTTTTCGATGCTCATCCCTGGTGGGAATTTGGTCGGCTGCATTGGAAGGTGGACGGCAAAGGCGCGGAGGTTCCCCTTTCTTTATCCATCAGCTCTCACGAGAATGCCTAGAGTGCATCGGTGATCATCTTTTCGCTGCGCCCCGAGGAGGTCTCGTCCTACGGTGGTCCTGTCCTTTCTTCTTAATTTCTTTCATTTCTTATTTGGTGGAATCCGCGAGAAATTTAGCGCCAGCCCTGAGTTCCTTTCAAAAATTTTCTTCTTCATGTAACCACCATGAGCCGGACAGGTCCCCATGCTAGAAGACCGTCGCTACTAGGCTCCTTTAAGCTTTTTACACTCGATGTCAAATCATGGCGGTCAGCAAAAATGCTCTCCCCACCAAAGGGCGAGGAGAGACTCGCTGTCCCCTCTTTTCTCCGGTCAGCAAAGGTACCAGAACAAAAGTGACTCTCAACGGAAAAAACTCTGGAGTGCTTGAAATCACTGACCCCTCTCATTGGTCGAAACTTCAGCCTAGCAACTCACTCCCACGCCTCGCTCGAGTGACCTCTGACCTTCACACGTGCAGACCAAGCTCTCCTTGACCCTGGGGTCTAAAAATAGATTTCGTTGCTAAATTCCCTACCCCAAAAGACGAAAAGATGTTACTTTTGTGCGACTTTGGAAACAGGAACGCAAAAATGGCGGATTCTTGCTTTGCAGAAAATCACTAATTTTAATTTTCTTTTCTCTCGTTCCGTGATGTGAAAGTAAAATTAATTTTGATTCTCTGAGCTGCACACCTACTCGCCTTTTCCTATCGCGATATAAGAACCGATAAAATAATTATTTTCAAAACCCCAAAGTCAGTCAAATCAAATATTATTCTTTTTTTTTTTTTTTTTTTCAACATGAAATTTTGTTTTCCCTGGTAGTGATTAAGACAAGCGAATTTTGCGCATGAATTCCCTGCCTTTCAACCAGGAATTTTCTTCTAACGTATGTCATGGAAGAAAATTTTTGCATTAATTAATCTCCGATAAACCAACAGAAAGATTGATCAGGTCTCTCTGAAATTCACCAGAGGTTAAAATTTTCGCCATGACAAGTGCAATTGAGTTGAGAGACACAGATTGCTTTTTTATTTCTTTTTGATTGGAAGTTTAACAACCGCCGTGATCAACTCAATGGGTTATAAGCAGTCACCCGTCCCTAACTTAGGGCTACTGAGTCCAGGGGAGGGAGAGCCAGCGCCGTAAGACAAACACAACATCCATGCTTCACGGGATTCGAACCCGGAACCCATCTCGTAGGAATGATCAGAAGCCATCGCTCAGACCACTGCGCCACCTGGGCGACCGACGCAGATTTACGTATCCCTAATCCGCCGCTAAAAGCAACCGGGAGTTACTTATTGATCACCCCTCAAACAATAGGATTCAGAGGAGATGACAGGAAGTTTCGAAACGAATTTCCTTTTAAAGTTACAGCTAACAACACGCTCCTCTCAATCTCTGTACTTTTTTTTTTTTTTTACCGGAGATGGCTAATTGCATTCCTTAAATGAAATTTTCAGTAGCAGTGTAACACACTCAGGTAGGTATTGATCTGGCTGATTACTGTATGCTAAAAAGCGTACTTACACTGACACATTCGAACGCGATTACAGTTGTTTACCTGAATTATTTACCACTGAGATTCCGTTTCTTTCGAGAAATCCAATTGTGATAAGAAATAAGAAATTAGATAAAGTAAAGAAAGAAGAACCATTTTTAAGTTTAAGCGTCTTGTAACACACAAAAGTTTATAATGAAAGCAGAAAACCTTACAGAATAACACGCCAAATATTGATGAAACATTTTGTTATGCTAAATTGGGAACACATGAACAGAATATAACCTCAACCCTACATTGGTAATGTGCGGATGTACAATCGTGGCCAAAAGCCTTGCACCAGTAGACCGAAAGCCAATTTTTGATATTTGAAGTCAATTTATACAGCGTAATGTTAAAGTCACGAATACATATTATACACCATTATAAAGGAAATTTTATGCTGAATTCAAATAGTTTTGCAGAATGTTGTTACCAGTAAAAGAAGTGAAGTTACAAGAAAAAGTACTCTAGTCATAAAAAGCAAAAAAATAGTGGAATTTGTGAAATTAGTGCACAATGCATTTAACGTAAAAGTACTGTTCAGTACATTATTGAAACTTGCAGGACACTTTAAATAACTTACCAACAAGCAAAATACGCTTTCATATTTAACTGGATAGCCACGGTTTCTTAGTAACAAAGTGCACCTTCTTGGCATAGAACTAATGAGCTTCTCTAGTTGTCCATTGGTGATAACACGTTGCCGTACGGCTCTTACAGACTCAATTAATGCTGTTTTAGATGTGGGTCCTTGTTGACGGATCTTTTGTTTCAATCTTACCCACAGATTCTCTATGAGATTAAGATCCGGTGACTGTGCCGGCCACTGAAATTTTCTTATAACTTTTCGATTAAAACACTCGTCAACCAACTCTGACCGATGACATGGCGCCTTATCGTCCTGAAAGATAAAATTACGCAAACCCATGTCTAGTGCAGATGGTAGGAGTTTGGACTCCAAAATATTCACATATTTCGATCCATTTAATGTGCCATCAACAATGTGCAGACGTTCCAACACCACTGGCTGAAATAAGAACCATAACATCATCGAATGCGGGTTCCTGATTGTTGGCTGGGTGTAGCAAAGCAAGCCTCACCAGACCGACGACGTACGTAATTATTTCCATTATTAGCAGAAATAGTAACAGTTGTTTCATCACTGAAAATAACATTTTCCCATTCATCAACAGTCCAATTCTTGTGTGCTTTGGCCAAAGCAATTCTTTTGAGCCTTTGTTGTTCAGTACAGAAACGTTTCCGTGCAGCTTTTCGTGCAGTCAGTCTATTTTTTGTAGCATACGACGAATTGTACGTGGAGATGCAATAATGCCTACTTCATTCCTTCACTCGTTTCTTAAATCAGTGGCTGTTTTAAACCTTGACTTTAAGGAACGACGAATTCACATGCGATCGTGTCACGTTCAGTACACAGCCTTGGCCGACCTGTTCTTTTTCTGTTTCCCACACATCCAGTTTCTGCAACTCTTTTAATGGTGCGCAAGACAGTTGAATAATCCTAGTCACATTCAACAGCAATTTTACGACTACTGAATCCACGTTCATGAAAAGTAATAATTTGTGGCCTGGTTTGAAGAGGCAGGACCAATTTTCGAGTCTTTGATATCCCGAAATTCAAATATCACAAGGAATTCTGATAAACTTCCGTCAACTGACTACAAGCAGCTGCGTTCTAAGTCGGTAGACGATTCTACATCCTTTTCTATTTCGCTAGCGGATGTAGGAGAAAGCTGTAGTGAATTAGAAGGGCGCGAACGCTTTTTTCAGAAGTGGATTTGCGTTTCCACACTTGCACATTTTTGCTTGTAACTTCACTTCTGTTACTGGTAATAACATTCTGCAAAAATATTTGAATTCAGCATAAAATTTCCTTTAACACGATGCATGGATTTACCATTACGCTCTATAAGTTGACTTGAAACATCAAAAATTGACTTTCGGTCTACTGAAGCAGGATGTTTAGCCACGGCTGTATATTCTTGTCATCAATCAGGAGTAATTTTTACTCCAACATTTGTTCATTTAGGTTTCGATTTCACCCCGATTATACATCTTTTTCGATTCCATTTTTGCCTGAAACTAGCAGACTGGTATTATTCAACTAATATAAAGACACTCATTGCCAATCCGGAGTCAAAGTGACTCTCCATCGGCACTCCAGGGTTAAATTAGGACGAGTCTGAAGTGTTTTACAGAAGATGTTTTATATAATTTTCTTAATATCAATTTGTCTTAGCAATTTAACAGAAGCTGGATACCCGCTTATTTGGAGCAGGAACTGAAAGATACAACAGGTGAGTCTTCCACAGTCTGCATTGGTTCTTGATCTCACAGTGTGTATTGCAGGAGCTTTTGAACTCTTGTTCCTTACTGTATGAAGTACATTAAAATTTTTCTCAGAACTCAAAATTGAGAATTTGCTTTAAATTTGGAGTTCTAATGCCTGTTAGTGTAATTTGAGCTTGCAATTTGAAAGAAATGACAGGATAATTTCTAACTATTATTACTCCAACGGATAAAATAAAGAGGTTAGAACAACTTTCTCTGCCGAAATGCGTCAGATAAAATCCAGTAATTGAAAAATAAAGGCAATTTGATTCATGCTAAGGCTCTGATAATTATTCTAACAAAATGCAACTTGGGATGGAATGTATTTATTACTCTAACAGATACATTCGATCCCAAATTAGATTTCATATAAAGACACGTATTCCAAAAAAGCGTGGTATCCTGAAAGTCCGTTTGCAAAAACTTTACGGTTTCCATTACAAGAAAAGAGCCTATGATACGTCTTTTTTTCAATATCTTATTGGGTTGAAAAGAAAGAATAATATCCGATGACGAGGTACCCGAAATCGAAGCCACGGCCCACATTGGCCATTAAGATTGAGCAACACACCCGCACGACACCAGCAGATAGTTTGCTTAAGTCTGTGGCAGTTACCCGTCAAAAGGCGAAAAGTGTAAGCGTCAGCCCACGTAAAAGGGGGCATCCACCGTGCTGTATGAGTTCTGTCGCTGAAGCACCCACGCAATTGTTGTTAGGAACATTCCCTGTGCGTGTACCTCAACGCGATATCACATCGGCAGTGTCGTCGTTGGTTCGAACGCGTTCGAGAGGGAGATTTTGACCTGTCATACCGTCCCAAAGCTAGAAGACCCTCAAAAGTGGATATGGACATGCTGAAGACCTTAGTGGAGACCGACCCACGCATGGATAAGCGGGAGTTGGCCGAAGAGCTGTGGACTACCCACTCTATCATTATCATGCACCTGCGCCAAATTAGAAAGGTGCACAAGAGGAGAGTTTGAGTTTCCCAACAACTCACACTTGAGCAGAAAGGACATCGCATGCGTTTCACTGCTTGCACGTGGTCAAGTTGAACAGTTCTTACAACGCACAGGTGACGAGAAATGGATCTTGTATGACAATGTCACCGTCCGGAAACAGTGGTTGAATCCCACACAGAAGCCCATGCCAACCCCGATAGCCGGCTTACAACCACCACGCATTGGCGCATCCACGGAGGGGGCTTTGGGGGCTTAAGCCCCCTCCAAGGAGATTAAGAGCGACGTACGTCACAAATTAAACATTCAAATTTTTTTATATGTTCAAAATATTACATAGTTTCTTTTCCCAAAGCCATAAGGAGATTAAGAGCGACGTATGTCACAAATTAAACATACAAAAATATTATTTTATATATTCAAAATGTTACGTAGTGTCTTCTATTACATAGTGCCTTTTCCCCAAACCCCAAAGAGATTAAGAACGACGCACGTCATAAATTAAACATGCAAAAATATTATTTTACATGTTGAAAAAATTACATAGTCTCCGATATAGTGTCTTCTATTACACTGGGTCTTCTTCCCAAAGCCCCAAAGAGATTAAGAGCGACGTACGTTACAAATTGAACATTCAAAAATAGTATTTCACATGTTCAAAAAATTACAGTGTCTTCTATTATATACTGTCTTCTTTGCAAAGCCATAGAGATTAAGAGCGACGTACGTCACAAATTAAACATTCAAAAATATTATTTTACATGTTCAAAAAATTACATAGTGTCTTCTATTACATGGTGTCTTCTTTCCAAAGCCCTCCAAAAGATTAAGGGCGACGTACGTCACAACCGTATATAAACTATAGGCGTATACTACATATATGTACACACACTGCGTACGTATACTATATATATATGTACACACGGTGTGTACGTATACTATATATATACAGCCCTCTCCAACAAGAATTCCTGGGTGCGTCACTGCAACCACGTAAGGTCCGTCCTGCTGTCTGATGGGATATGCGGAGTGTCGTGTATTTTCAGCTGCAGTCGGACACCACTATCACCGCCGATGTGTACTATCGTCAGTTGGACGATCTGCATGCATCACTCACGTCGAAACAATCAGCACTGCTGAACCGCAAGGACATCCTCCTACAGCAGAATGGAGCGATGCCTCACACAGCACGGGTGACCTCTTTCAAGATACGAGACCTGGTCTTGGACTGGCTGCTGCATCCAGCCTATTTCTCGAACATTGTCCCAAGAGACTACAACCTTTTCCTGTCGTTTCAACATGTAGTGGACACACAGCAGCAGTTCACCACCCGGTACGATCGTCGAACTCTCACTTTTTTGCGTCCAAGTTGCCAGAATTCTACAGCTGCACAGACGATGGAAGCAGGTCGTGGCAAACGACGGCGACTGCATTTTGGTCTGATTTATACTTGTATATACGGTAATTAGCACTTTTCTGTTGCCTTGCATTTGAAGATGTTACTTTCTTACCAACCCAACTGATCTACGTTTGTTGATCAACGACATCAAAAAAGCTAGTAATCCCATACTTCAATATCAAAGAGAACTATTTTCAATTAAGACTATGTGAAAGCTGTGCTACACGTAAGAGCTTTTTGCGACATTTTCTTAAAAATATATGGGCTTACTGTTCAATTTGTTCCAAAACTTCCATTATTACTAAGCTTCTGAAGGCATAGCCCTTGGTTCCATTGGAAATAAATTGCCAAATTTTAACAAAGTTTGAAGAACAAAAGGTGAACGCAATTATCTCTGGTATTCAAATATTTCACGCCGACCGCATTTGGTACTAAAGCGATGACGAAAAAGAAGACTCACGCAGTGGCTCACTTATATGTATGTCACGGAAGGTCAATGTATCCCCTGAAACGGAAAGTGTTTTATTCCTAACTAATTTTGCTCTTATTTCAAGCACAAAACAGCTTTGGTTAAGCTGTGCGTCTTGAAGAACTTGCTAAAGGAGAAACTGTACGTCTTGAAAGACTTGCCAAAGGTTAAAATGTACGTCTTGAAAGACTTCCAAGACAAAGGAGAAACTGAACGTCCTGAAAATCTTTCCAGGTAATATGTTATGCGTATTTTCTTAAAACTGAGTGAAGAGATTATTTAGCTTCGGAACATAATTGCTTTATTGTGAATAAACAAACATACTGACTGTACGTGTGTATGCGATGAAACTACGTTGTTAAATCCCCTTGGGTTATATCCGACAGCAACTAAACTGAAATATTAGAGAAATTCGAATTTTTTTTAATACCCTATTCCTTATAATTGTGAAACGGTCTGTAGTAACGACCAGATTGATTGGAATATTCGCTGCATCGAAATCCGCCTCCGGGAACGAATGGTTTTAACTCAAATTTGCATTTCTACCTGGCGAACATTAGGTTAATTAAGAAGCAGAAGAAGGCAGTGCTGTTGGAAACGGAAACGGCACTTACCTCTTAGCCTGACTACGTATTTCAGTTTCCCTAAAACAGTAAAACTGTAAAATTCCATCAGCAATGAATATATCAAGAAAACCGATTATTCTAATCAGGAGGAACATGAAGAAAAACTAAGCGGGAGAGGCAATATAGGTGAAAAGGAATGGTAGCTATTAGCATTTTATACTGAGATTCAGAATCTTCATACTGACTCATGTCTTTAAAGCATTTTGATCAAGATAATTTCGAAATGAGTACAGTAAAAGCAAGGAGTTGATGAAAACGAATATTTCACGTTGGAAAACAACTTTTCACTTGGTACTAATGCTATGATGTCAATACTGAAAAAAAAATGATTATTTTACGTTTAGGTGTTTAAACAACCTTCATGGGATAATCTTAGTGCTGCAAGTAGTCCCCTATTCGTAGTTTACGGCCACTGGTTCAACGAAAATAGATGCTGTACATACACTGACGGAAAAAAATCCCAACACCAAGAAGGGGTTGTGTTTGATAAGCGACAGTTGGTAGGCGGTGAGAGTACATCTGTAAGATGACGTCTATGCAAATTTCGCGCTCGGCGCATACGTGTGGCGCTAGTAGCGGTCCTCGGAACATGCAAAGCAGGTTTGCTGAAAATACGCGCTGTAACGTTCGTGAGCGTTAGTTATCGTTGAGATTCGACGTAGTGTGTTGATGTTAGTCAAGAATGCCTTTAAGAAGACGAAGAAGCCATTATCAACAGCTCACGGAGTTTGAACGAGGTCGTGTAATAGGGCTACGAGAAGGTGGATTTTCTTTCCGCAATATTGCAGAGCGACTTGGCAGGAATGTAGCCACTGTGCATGATTGTTGGCAGCGGTGGTCAAGGGAAGGTACTGCCTCAAGAAGACCGGGTTCCGGCAGGCCACGTGGCACTACTGAGAGGGAAGACCGCCGTGTACGGCGTATGGCCGTGGCGCATCGTACCGCGTCTGCGGCAGCAATTCGAACTGCAGTTGCCACCACAGTGACACAACAAACTGTTACAAATCGGTTACTTGAAGGACAGCTCCGAGCCAGACGCCCTGTAGCGTGCATTCCACTTACTCCAAACCACTGCCGTTTGCGACGTCAGTGGTGTCAAGCTAGAGCTCATTGGAGGACGGAGTGGAGATCTGTTGTGTTTTCTGATGAAAGCCGGTTCTGCCTGGGTGCTAGTGATGGCCGTGTGTTGGTTAGAAGGAGGCCTGGTGAGCGCCTGCAACCAACCTGTCTGCGGCCGAGACACACTGGACCTACACCCGGAGTTATGGTCTGGGGAGCAATTTCCTATGACAGCAGGAGCACTCTCGTGGTTATCCCACGCACCCTGACGGCACAGTTACACCTCGGTCTGGTGATTCAACCTGTTTTGCTGCCATTCATGAACATCATTCCAGGGGGTGTTTTCCAACAGGATAACGCTCGCCCGCATACCGCTGTTGTAACCCAACATGCTCTACAGAGTGTCGACATGTTGCCGTGGCCTGCTAGATCACCAGATCTTTCACCAATCGAGCACGTATGGGACATCATTGGACGACAACTCCAGCGTCGCCCCCAACCAGCATTAACCGTCCCTGTATCGACCGACCAAGTGCAACATGCATGGAACTCCATCGCACAAACTGACATCCAGCACTTGTACGACACAATGCATGAACGTTTGCGTGCTTGCATTCAACATTCTGGCGGTTACACCGGTTTTTAATGTACCAGCATTTCACATTTAAAATGGCTCTTTTCGCGTTTACAATAAGCTGTGATCTTGAAACCTTAATCGATTAAATATGTTACCTATACAAATGTATTGCCGCCATTTCATTCCTCTACAACTATTTTTTCGTGGTGTTGGGATTTTTTTCCGTCAGTGTAGAAGGCGCGCAGTAACTGTTGGTTTTAGAAAAACTAATTCTCGTCATGTAGACATTTAATTTTTAAATAATGTGCAGTGACTTGACGAGAATCAAGTCACTTCACATTATTTAAAAATTAAGTTATAGTCTTTGAAGAAGGAAATATGATACAATGAAATTTGAAATACCATACAAAAATTCTGCAAGTGTAGAAGAAAGAATCACTGTTTATGTTCATCGTGGGGCTGGCCTCTACCACTTTGTATAAATTCCATAAGAACAATTTATTGTGTGTGTCTTTTTTTATAGGATCCACCAGAAAGCACAGGATCAAGACTCTAAGTCGAGGACACTGTACGAGACTTCACACATATAGATTTCTTTTACAACATCATGACGAGCCCAATGACACACAACCACAAGTAACAAGATCTAAAACACTTCAAGAAGAAAGGTGTGGCCTAGGGGGAAACGCTTGTTGTTGATGATGATGTGACGTCACAGCTCAAAAAACTGTTCCGGCTCGTTTTCTCAGTGCATCACAATCGTGTTTATTCCTTTAACCGGCTTGAAAGAAATAACTCTGGGTTAGAGTAAACTGGCCTGAATTCACCTCGAATAAATATATGCGTTGTTTTAGTAGCGAGTCGAATGCGTCTGGAACGAGTGAACTTGCGCACTATGAATGGTTGCTTTCCCCTTAGCTTTGTTATTCAAAGTGAAGGAGAAGGTTGACACTAATCCTTTCCGACTGATTGCTGCTGAAACTACTGCAATAGTTGTGACGAACCTGAGAAAGGCATGTTTGGGTTATTTGTTTCTACCCAGTGGCAAGGTGATCCCTGTCACGGGCACTAGCATTTCCTCATCATGCCTTGGGGTATGGAGCAGGGAATGAAGGACTAGAAGAGAGCGAAAGTTATCTGCGACATGCTTACGTTCGTCACTGTAAAGATGAGAGTTCTAAAGGTATTGTTTTTTCTGTAGATTTCGTAAAGCCCGGCCGCGCTATGTGCACATTTATGTTTGGGGAGCAAAACAGTGTGGGCACCGTTGGATTCAAGCTCATCAGCAGCGTAAATGGTGAAATAAATTTTTGTTAAAGGATGTTAAAGAAAGATTTGCATTTTCAAATACCTTATTTCCTAGGCGATGTATTGCAAATGAATCCTTTTCTGCCGGTGATGGTATTCGAATCTTTCTTCTCCGGAGTTGGACATGCTACTAATTGAGCTACACCAGCAAATGCTTATCGCTGCAACTTGCCGTTCTGATTCAGAGAAAGGTACGTCACAAGTGACTACACGAATAACCAAATGGTACTCAACAATATGCATCGCCACAACTTTGAGTAGTAAGGAATCCTTTGCGAAATTATTGATCTCTAATAGACATCAATTCATCTGCAAAGTAAAAATTTGCTCACAGTTTCTGTACTTTCTTCACGTCGCCGAAGACTGACTTGAGAACATTCGTCGGTGTTGTATTTACAGGAAACGCATACCATTTTGAGAAGAGCGTCCTCTATTAAAATTCTTGGAACCCATTCATTTTTAAAATTCTCATTCCTTTAAACAAGGGGTCCTCAACCTTTTAATACCTACCGCCCACTTTTGTATCTTTGTTGATGGTAAAATTTCCTTACCGTCCACTTTTGTATCTTTGTTGATGGTAAAATTTCCTTACCGCCGACTTTTGTATCTTTGTTGATGGTAAAATTTCCTTACCGCCCACTTCTGTATCCTTGTTGATGGTAAAATTTCCATACCGCCTACTTTTGCATCTTTGTTGATGGTAAAATTGCCTTACCGCTCACTTTTTTATCTTTGTTGATGGTAAAATTTCCTTACCGCCCACTTTTGTATCTTTGTTGATGGTAAAATTTCCTTACTGCCTACTTTTGTATCTATGTTGGTGGTAAAATTGCCTTACCGCTCACTTTAGTATCTTTGTTGATGGTAAAATTTCCTTACCGCCTACTTTTGCATCTTTGTTGATGGTAAAATTGCCTTACCGCCCACTTTTTTATCTTTGTTGATGGTAAAATTTCCTTACCGCCCACTTTTGTATCTTTTTTAATGGTAAAATTTCCATACAGCCCACTTTTGTATTTCGGTTGATGGTAAAATTTCCTTACTGCCCACTTTTGTATCTTTATTGATGGTAAAATTTCCTTACCGCCCACTTTTGTATCTTTGTTGATGGTAAAATTTCCTTACCGCCCACTTTTTGCATCTTTGTTGGTAGTAAAATTTCCTTACCGCCCACTTTTGTATCTTTGTTGATGGTAAAATTTCCTTACCGCCCACTTTTTGCATCTTTGTTGGTAGTAAAATTTCCTTACCGCCCACTTTTGTATCTTTGTTGATGGTAAAATTTCCTTACCGCCCACCGGTGCCGCAGTAACTCAATCTAGTGCGAAGGGATTTTTTGAAGGGAGGGTTTGTAAAAAATATGTACTTAAATTTATCTTTTTATTTATACTTTTGTATGTTTATACATAGATAATTTCAATTTAATGAAATTCTGCATCTCCATCGATACAACGCGTACTAGTGCGGGAGCTTCTTAAATTGAAGAAAATGAAAGTTAAATGTGAAAACAATAAAGTTTATTGAAATTACCTTTAAGTAACGATTAATGAGATCCATGAGGCTGATGCTGCGAAACTAAGTATTTGACATCTGGTTCGATTTTAGTAATGACTAAACGAAGGTCTCCTCTTTCGGTGATATTCAGATGGTTTCTGTTTCTGGTGATAATATGATTAAGAGCACTAAAGCCTGATTCTACAAGATATGAGGTAATGAAAGGTAACAAGAAATTAAATATCATTTTCCACATATTTGGATATAAAGCAGGTATTTTTTTTATTTTGCCAGAGTTTTGGGTATTCACCACTATCCATATTATATTTGCTCTCTTCATCATATTAAAGTTCTAATAGTTCTTCTTGGCAAGTTATATCAAAATCAGCAAAATTTGCAGTAGAAGGATTTGTCATCCATAGTCATACACATTCAAGTTCAAAATACCTTTACATCGTTTTTTCCATATCGAATTTAAATTCGGCGAGGTGGCTACTGAACCTATCAATCTCTTCTGCAGCAACATCATCTTTTATAGATGAAAATTCGGGAAGCTGATGAAACTCTCTCTTCAAAAGATTGTGACGGAAAAGATCAGGTTTTTCGATAAATAATAACATAATATTTTTGCAACTGAAAAGAGTTATATTGGCTCTTTGAAGCTTCAAATTAATTTCATTAAATCTCTTGAAAATGTCTGCCAGATAAAAGGCATCATTCTTTACTGTTTTTGATTGTTGACAGAGATGAGATTCATTATTACTTTCAAAAAACTGTATGACACTATCACATAATGCTACAAAACGAGAAAAGCATGTGCCCTTTAAGAGTACATGCTTGTCTCGTTTTGTAGCATACAACAAGCATGCACCCTTAAAGGGTACATGCTGTGTGTAAAAGTAACCTAAGAAATTGCTCATTATTGTCCTGGCATAGCTGCCGAAAGATTGTATCATCTTTGGCATTAGGTTTGATCTTATTTACAGCTCTAATCATTGTACTTAATGACGAATGGACACTTGTACTTCAATGTTTTCCTACAATTTGCTGTGTGTGCACCACACAGTGAATACACAAAACGTTTGCCACTTCGTCCTTCAAATAAGCAACAAATTCACGATAGCGACCTTCCATTGATGGTGCTCCATCAGAAGCGCATGCAACAATTATTCTTCAAGGGAATACTATTTTTTGCAAACTACGATTTCAAATACTCAATATTGATAATCCTTTTGTGTCTGTAATAAGATTTACAATGAATAGCATTTCTTCTTGCAATGTATTTTTTTCATCAAGGTACCATACATATATCATCAATAGAACATTATTATCTGAAATGGTAGACTCGTCCAACTCTATGGAAAATGAAGTTTTAAAGAATACCTAGAAATTTATTTTCAACATTAACCGCCATTTCATTAATGCGTCGCTTTACTGTGCTATCGCGAAGTGGCAATGTTTTTAAAACTTCAGGTATACTCTGATGTATTACTGTTGAGATTGATACTTGAGGGTATTATCAAAGTTTCTCCAATATTATGGTTTTTACCACTTTTTTCAATTAATTGTGATATACGATAAGCTGCAGTAAATCCATCTTCGTTATTTGCATGTTGTTTCTTAAATGATGCAGTTATTGTTGAACGATTTTGAAATCGTTTTTATACATTTCTTGAAAATATTCAATGGGCTTATCTTTACCTTTTGAATTCTTTCTAGCAAGATGTTCTTGCAATCGACTAGGCTTCATTGCTTCATTGGATAATATCTTGTGGCACAGTAAACACGTTGGAACCTATTTATTTATAACAGATTCAATGAAACCCATCTTCAGATACTCTGGTAAATAGCCACAAGCGTTTTTTTTTTTTTTTTTTTTGCTTGAGACATGGATTCACAATTTGTTTCACAATTTATCAACTCGTTTAAGCCGTGGACGCGTGCTTACTCTCACAAATCTAACCACGTACTGCCACCCACAATGAAAAAGGTATAACTCGAAGACTGAGTGACGTCAGGTAGTAAACTCCGCCCTCGTTATGCGCACTAAATGTTGGAAGAACAAAGCAATAATAAAAGCACGTGGAGCTGAAATCGCCACATTGAGAACTGTGTGAGAAAGAAGCCGTTGTGGCACTCCACTGATGTGTTTCTTTATATAAACAACCCTGCTCTCAAGTAAACTTTTTTGTGTGTCACGTGACTGCATCTCGGGGGGGGGGGAAAGGCGATGGTTTTATTTACACGTGTACTACGTTGTCAAAGGGAAAACACGTTTATGATGTTGCTCTCCTGGAGCGATGAAAATCGCATAGAAATTATTATGTGTTACTTTTAAGTGCTTTCACAAAGGTGTTTGTGTCTTCGACCTCTAATGTGTCATCTAGCTCTGCAGATAACATTCTCTGCAAGAAAGGAAAACGTGTTTTCACATTTGATTTCTTCTTATATTATTTTGTGCGTGATCTACATCATTAACAAAGAATGTTTTGTGTCATCCTCACCATTCTGTATTTACGGATTACCTTGTTTTCATTATAACCTCTATTCAAAGTTTAGAGATGGAATTCAAAAGTAAATTGCAAAAGCATAATTTAAAACGTCGAACTCGCGACGTTGTTATCAATGTATTCGATATGTGGCGGAAGAACACAATTTGTAACAATAGACAAAAAAGATCCACCGTCCACCATGAAAGCTTGAATCGCCCATTAGTTGGCAGTAGGGACCAGGTTGACGACCACTGCTTTAAATAAAGATGATGAACCACAAAGCAGGGTGCAATGTGAGGATATATCCATGTTCTGCAACGCACGTCCCTTGAAAGAAATTTCTTTGTATTTCACTGATGTGGATATCCTCGTGCGAGCTTGTGGGACTCCATTGACATCTATTAATCTTATATACACTGCTGGCCACCCAAAATACAATACCAAGAAGGAAGCATCCGATTCGCCAAAAAATTCGCAGCATGCGTCGTCCGCGAGAGGACATGCAAACGATTAGCATTGCTGGGCATATGCAAATCATGTGCGCCCAGCACGCCACCGAGAAGCCCTATAA
Source organism: Macrothele yani (assembly GCA_039090855.1). Lineage (NCBI taxonomy): Eukaryota > Metazoa > Arthropoda > Arachnida > Araneae > Macrothelidae > Macrothele > Macrothele yani. The sequence continues at coordinate 133,215,701 of CM076990.1, forward strand.
GAATGGTGCACAGAAGGCGGGGTGTAAGAAGTGGAAGTGTGTTGTGTTGTCGGACCTGTGTGTGGGAAGCTTCCTGGTGCCTCGTCGCAGAATGTCAGTCATTCCAGCACGTTTCAGAGTTCGCCAGGGACGAATAGTGGCTTACCGCGACAGCGGTTTATCGTACCGCGACATCGACACCTGTGTGGGAGGACATCCAGCAACAGTGAGGCGAGTATGGATTCGGTGCGTGCAGGAGGGACGGACGGACCGACGTGAGCGATTGCCGCAGCCGCGGCGCACAACCTGACGAGAGAACCGGCATGTTGTGCGGTGGGCATTGACGGCTCACACCGCCACATCACGAACGTTAGCTCAGGAATTTGGGTGTGTTGCGCAATAACCTGTGTCAGCACGTACCGTTCGACGTCGTCTGCAGGAGCGGGGATTTATCGCACGGTGCGCGTTGTTCCGATTACCATTGACGTTACACCACCGGCGAGTGCGGCGGCAGTGGGCCGTTGAACGTCGCACCTGGACTACGGAATAGCACGACATTGTCTTCTCCAACGAATTCCGCTTCTGCCTGCAACACAATTGGATATGACACCCGCGCCCGTCTGGTACGTATTGCCGGTACACTCAACAGACACCGCTTTATCTCCGACGTTTTGGAGCCTGTAGTCCTCCCTTAACTGCAGGACCTGCCAGCGGCCGCGTTTCAACAGGACAATGCGCGCCCTCACATGGCACGCATCGTGCAACAATTCTTCACGGCCCACCAGGTGTCACTTCTGCCGTGGCCTGCCTGTTCTCCCGATATGTCTCCCATCGAACACGTCTGGTCGCTGATCAGCAACCGAGTGGCCCGTCAAGCACCACCCGCGTCTACGCCTGATGTGGAAGCAGCCTGGACCGACACACCCAAAGCCCACATCCAAAGCCTCTTTCGCTCGATGCCGCGGCGTGTAGCTGCCGTTATTGACAGCCATGGGGTCCACACGAACTATTGTTGTCTGCGTGTTCCGCAAGTCGCACGGGCCTGTAAGCTCAATCGTTTCATCTTTGTATCTGTTGTTATGTGTCCAGTAAATCTGGCTTTGCTATCTCGTGTCCTTCTTGGTGTTGCATTTTAGGTGGCCAGCAGTGTAGATCCGAAGATAATACAGTAATGTTTGTGGAAATTGCAACCCCATGAAGGATTACAGAACACAGTCCTTCATGGTGTTGCAAGATCCTTCACTTTTCACAGGGGTCTCGAATACATGCACTTTCGTACTGATTAACAACAGGTTCTGTTTTCTAAGGAGTCACGATTAAACTTGATGCACCATGATGGCCGCATAGGTTGTTGGAAGACATGGTGGTGAAGGGCACCTTGCAGCATCATACCGGCCTAACGCCAACTTCATGGTTTGGGGGCCATCGGGTTCATTTCGCTATCTGCCCTGATACAAATTGAGAGAAACTTCAACAGCCAGCGGTACATCAAGGATGTTTTAGAGGCAGAGGTGAAACCCTTCCTTAAGAGTTGTCCTGGCGCTATATTCCAGCAGGACAGTTCTCGGCCATACGTCGCGCGGGATGTCCAAGACATCTTCCATACACGGAAGACACCGCTTCTTCCCTAAAATGCACGTTCGCTGGATATGTCCCAGATCAAACATGTTTGGAACATGGTAGTTAAGCGACTGGCCCGTCAAGCGCCTCCGCCAATCACCACAAATCAACTTTGGTTTGGCATAGAAGCAGCCTGACAGCCTATTCCCCAGCACGATATCTCAAAACACTGCCACTCAATGCCATGCCGTTTAGAGGCAGTTAGTGTTGCTCACGTGACTTCACACGATGCTGAGTTTTGAAAAGAAATAATTTGTATAGCTCTACAAATGTAATCAGTTATCTTGTATAACATAAAGAATCGGTCATATGAATTTCATTTGAGTAGCTCGACTATTTCTTGGTGTTGCAGTTTTTTCAACTAGCTGTGTACTACAAGCCTTTTGAAGATACTGTATGATTATGTTTGCTTCGGTTCAGACAACATTCTTCGAGTGGCAAGGAACTTATAGAAGACATCGATTTTGTGAACATGCAATAGAAGGTGCATGGATTTTTGAAGAAGCATCTTTTGTATAAACTATTCATTAGCATGTTTGATGTCTCTCAGCCCAATTGTGGGCTTCTGGAATTCTTCCTCCTTCTTCTTCTTCCCACCCGTTTTATAACCAATTGAGGTTATAGGCCTTCCTCATCTTTTTGCAAATGTTCCTGTCCTGGGCTTGTCTGTTCCGCAGCTTTCCTACAGTTTCGTTTATATTATCTATCCGTTTCCCCTCTGGTCTTCCTACCTCTCTCTCTTTCCTCTACATGGTCTATCTAGTGATCTAGTCCATCTATTACTTCTATTCTTGCTATATGGCTTGTCCATTTCAATTTTAAATTGAGTATCTTTTCACCTATGACCAAAAAATTAGTTCTTGGTCTTATATCTATATTCTGTACTTTATTTTGAAGTCTTATACTTAGTAGGGACCTTTCCATTTTACGTTGCTTTTTTGCAATTTTTCTAAGACGTTTTTCTTGATGGGCTAGGTTTCAGCGTCATGTTTCTGCACTACTGTTTTACATATTCATCATGTGGATTTCTATTAGCAACTTAATTTTCCATTTGTAATTCCCTTATTTTCAAAATTTGTTGAAACTCACCTAATTTCAATAACTGTGGTTTCTGAAATATTCATTGGTTTTCAGTCTTAATATTGTGAAAAAAAGGCAAATAAAAGTTAGGATTTCCCTTCCTGGATACTCATTTCTTCTATTACAAGTACTGGGAATTTAATATAATCTTTTTCTATATTTAAAGATTTTACTATTTGTTTCTTTAAAATAAAGAACGTTGTAAATCATCGTCCAGGTTTTATTCCTTCAGTGGACGCCTTTATCAATAGCAAGTTCGCTTGATGAATGTTCCTAAGATGATGTGTTCAATAAGTGACCCACACCTATTGCTGAAAACCCCTCCCATTTTTTCTTTAGTTTTCCTTCTTCACTTTGATGAGTTACATGCTTTCCTTCCTTTCCTCCGCTTATCCCTCCCCCCTCCGGCAATTCCCTTTACGATGTGATTGTTCAGTATCCTTTCTAGTAGCACTCAAAGCACCCCATAAGTTCCCTACTAGATGTAATTATCTGAAACATTCCCCTGCATCCCGGAGATGTAGGAGGAAATTAGAGATGGGGACGTGGGGAAGGAGGGGTGTGGATCTTCACTCTTCTGTTTACTGCCTGGCAATAGCTAAAAGCCCTGTGAAATCACGAGGCACAGGATGATCTACGAAATCATTCAGTTCCTATTTCGGCGCCACTTCAACACTCCTCCATACTTTAGCCAATATAATTGCCTGCAGTTATTGCTCATACGTGCATTTAATGTCACAATTGTTCTCAGAAGGAGATGGTCAATTCGAAAGGCGGGTAAGCAGGGAGGGACGAAGAGGAAAATTGGATGGTATAGTGAGCAAGTTAATTCCTTTAGTCGAAACTAAAATGCCTTCGTCAAACGGCTGCACAGGTCATGTTTTCGTCCTCACGGGATAGTGGCAATTAGCCGGTCCTGCGTAATGCAGATCTGTTGGAGGCGAGATAAGGCTCCTGGTAATGTGAAAGGAAAGTAGCAGGGACTTCAGACACGAGACCCATTATGTTAAGATGTAATTACCCCGCTCAGTCACACGTTGAGAATGTTTATATATCACATATGACACCCAAATATGTGATAACCACAACAATTGCCTATTCCAGATCATGAGTTTGAAACAATCTACGAAAGATTTATGGAACATCAACTCTGTCTTTGTAGATAAAGATTTCGGAAATTAACCACTTTACGGTCATGTCATCATAAAATGCTAAACTATGCTTACTCGTCACTCCTCGTTTCTCCATTAAGACGGAAAGATAAACACAAGCAGTATTGGTAGATTGTCCGCTTTATGTTCCCTGTGAGTTCATGTTACAGAATATAACATCATGCAAAATCTGATGTTATTTTGAGGTATATTAGAGTAGCTTTCGGAAAATAAGTGTCAACAAGGACATGACAACCTCCGTCTAAGTGTTCATGAAACAAATTTGCAGAGAGACTCCAAAACAGATATACATTTAATTTGAAGTTTTCTGATTACAAGTAAGAATTCAGAAATGAGTTTCATGTTACACCCCTTCCCACCCAAAAACAAAGTAAGAAACACATAGAACTGACAAATCATTTGCTTTGGTATTTCGTTTTCGAAAGACATTTCACCGGATTAAATGTTAACTAATAAAGCTAAAAATCCTGAATCAATAATAGAAATGCAATCCTCATGATGTGCTTTAAAGAAAAACTATTGCAATAAGAAATATCATATTTTCAAAAGAACAGAGCCTGTGTTTACTATGGTTAGCAAAACAAATCACCAATCAGAATCGACCATTCTTGAACGATGAAGAGACGCAGGCAGCTTGCGTTCTATAAGTACATAGATAGTGAAGTCATGGCACGTTCAATGTGGTGAAATACCACCATGAATCATAAGTCTGTAGCTTTTCCCGGTACAGATGGAGAAGCTCCGCCAAACAGGTGGGGCATGCGCAGTAAGGTGGAATGCGTCCTTCGACTGATTGGGTGACGTGCTCCGCTGCTCAGACAGGTAGGCGTACACCGAGACCAACACGTGTGTGCTGCTCATACGAGACAAAAATTTCGGAAGGGAAACTTGTTGTTTGTGTGCAATTACGCCATTATTGGAAAAAACGGTTGAACGCGACAGCTGCCGTGTAGGAAACATTTGTAGTTTAGAACGTGAGGGTACACAGTGCACCTTGAAACAGCAAGAAATTGGTTCCAACGCTTCCTGTCCGGAGACAGAGAGCTCGTTTACAAATCGAAGTGTGTGTGCGACCAATCTCCACCAACATTGAAACCATTAGTCTAGCTGTTTATCAGGAACCAGAACCGGACGATTAGAAGAGGAAGTTCATGCATCACAAACCATCATCGTTCGTCACCTACACCAGCTCGGTTTTCACTCCAGACGTCCGCGAATGGTTCTCCATGAGTTGAGCCCAAAGGAAGCTGGGCGGCGTGTCACTCTGTGTCGAGAATTACTTCAACATCCATGTGACGACCGGTTTTGGCGGGTAATCCTAACGAATGATAAGAAATGGGTCTGTGATGAGGCCAGTGGATGAGGCTCAAGCATGGTTCAAATAGGGCGTTTTGAAGTGAAGACAATGTTATGTGTATAGTGGAATTTCAAATGTCCTATCCACTGGGAGCTTGTGCTACATGGTCGGGCCGTCAATGGGAATCTGTATGCCGATTAGCTGCAACACGTACGACGTTCTACACCAGGGCTACCCCGCAATGTTGAACCGAAAGAAGGTCCTCCTGAAATTTAACAACAGTCATAGGTCACGGATTGTCCTCCAGAAAATTCAGGATTTGGATGGCGTCGAAATCCTACCACACCCAGCCTATAGCCCGGATCACGCCCCTTCAGATTTTTACCTGTTTCGTTACATGGCGCATGTCTTGGCCGGCAGAAGGTTCCATTCCTTGGAAGCTGGGAAAAATGGCATCACTGAGTTTTTTTGCATCTAAGCCAGCCACCGGGTATGGCAACAGCATTGCATCTTTGGCTGAAAGTTGGCGAAGGACCATATACTCTGATGAGCTGTATTTTACCGAATAGCCATATGTGGTCAACATGTGGTACCGGACCGAACATTGTACAATACATCAAAACGCTACGAACTTAAAGCTCACCCAAGTAGATGAAGAAGTAGAGTTTGACGAATTTTCAAAGAAATATTATAGCCAGTGGCAGGTGAAGCGGTGCGTTCATTTTGGTATGTAACGTATTACTGATATGATGTAAATGACGTATTACTGTGGTGAATTAATGAGTCAAATGGACAGTGAAGTAGCAATAAGCCTGCCTGTGTAGTTCCTTTGAAGAACAAGCACTTCGAAGTAAGAGGATGTGGGTTTGAAGACCACTGTCGGCACAAGAAAAGTTACAGAATAGTATGTCTGATTAACAGTGTACGCACCATGAGGAAGAGGAGATGCTCATGATACTCGAACACTGTACTATGACGGTCAGAGACTGCCCTGGGAGAGAGGGAATCCGATTAGTTAGTGAGTGTTGACATATGGACAAACAAAAATGCCTGTTTTTTTTTTGTTTTTTTTTATTGGAGGTTTAACGACCACCGTGAACAACTAAATGGGCTATAAGCAGTCGCCCGTCCCCTAATTTAGGGCCACTGGTTCCAGGGAATGGAGAGAGCCAGTGCCATAAGACAAACACAACATCCATGCCTCACACCGGGATTCGAACCCGGACCCTTTTCGTACGAATGATCAGAGGCCATCGCTTAGACCACTGCGCCACCGGGGCGGCACAAAAAGGCCTTGTCTACCCAGTAAAAAGCGGGATCAGGCAAATTAATTTTCAATACGACACTGCGTGCTAACGTGTAATGTTACGAACTGAAAATTACGGGCCTTTACCATCACACACTATAGTCACCGGACACCCCTTCAAAAGAAAATGAACGGATCTGCAGCTTTGTTAAGATGCGCGGTACAGCTGCAAACGGTATAAAAACAAGCCTGCAGCTGACCGCAGTCATAACAAATATACGCCGCCACGTGACATAAGGTAAAAGTCCCTCCTAGATGCACTTAAATCAAGGAAAAGACCTCAACATAAGATCTAATGAATTATGTACCCAAAGGCAATTAAATTTATTTAAAAACACATTTTCTTTTGGGTTCTGCAGAATCTGACACCCATTCAAAATGCAGTTATGATACATAGTAAGTCGAGAAATTCTATCAATGTTGCATAGCGGTGTCTACAGCAGTTTTTAAAAATATTAATTGGTGACAAAACTTTTACATAGCTTTAGGACGCCCCAAATGGTCAGGGAGGAGCACCAACGCCAAAAAACAGTTTTAAAAAAAAGCAACATGTAAAAGAATGTATGCTATATTTCACTAGAGGTACAATTCTTCCCAGAATTAAAAATATGAATGACAGAAGACTCTAAGTTGTACACTACAGAATGCTTGACAGTGTTTCTGAAAGTCTTCCACATTAACCCTTTAACGACCATTACCCTGAAATCTTGTATTATTCTATATACTACAAGGCCCGAAAATGTCTGTTGTTTCACTTCTTTGTTTAGTAACAACAATGGTGACTGACGGTGACTCCTGCTGATCCCTCATGGGTCATGCAAATTTAAAAAAAACAGGTAAGGGTAGGTAATCTGACTAACTCTAGACAGGTGTTTCGGGCGGCTATGATCGTTTGTATGTACGGGCGTTTTGGGCGTTATGGTCGTTACAGGATAAAAGGCTTGCTGTTGTAGAAGAACAATGCTCATTCACCCACAGAAAGAGAAATATTTTTTTAAAGGCAGGTTGCATGAAACTAACATTTGGAATCCTAGTTGTTTACCATCTTTTACGATCTGTGCCTTTTGGTTTGTATTTAACCTAACACACAACTAGGAGGACAACAATTCGGAGTTGAAAAGTATATTGAATCCAGGAATTAAGCAATTTTTGTGTGCAATGCCAAGAGTTACTGGCTGTATGTTTTCCAGTTGTGAAAAATTTGCCTCCCCGAAGTGGATGACGTTGTAGGCGAATATTGCAAACGTCATTAAAATACATGGGACGTTACTTTCACAGCTCAAAGCTTTCAATTCGATTATGTGGTTCCAAACTTTTTCGTAGCAACAAAAGTATTTAGAACTTCGCCTTCTCAGGCAATTATACCATCGCCGTTGGCTTACAGCTAGGTATTATGGAATTATCTATGACAATAAAGAATATCAGCAGAAGAAATTTCGAACATTTCATGGATTACAACTCCAACCTTTTAAAAACGCTGAATGTGGTTGTATCTGCACATTCGATAAGTGGCAACATCAATGAATATGCATCGGCAGCAGTTTTTTTAATGGAGGGGATGAATTTTCTCTTATGCATTTTATACAAACTGAATCGTTGTAAGTTCGCAAGGAAGAAAGAAGGACAGAACAGAATATTTGAAGCAACTGGAATGAGAACAAAGGATTAAAAACCATATCCGTAAATCTGTAGTTCGGTAGAAAGTGTTCACATTCTTCTCAAATGAGTTGAAACAGCCATTGAACTTTCTCTTTTTTTTACGAGTTTAGGGGCCTACCAACCACCGTGTTTAAATTGATGGTTAGCGGGAAGGGAGTGAGTCAGCACCTCAAGACTAACACAAGGTTCATGCCTTAACTGGATTCGAATCTGTACCCATCACGGACGAATAGTCAGAAGCCAGCGCTTACCCCATTGCGCTACAGGTGCGGCCTCATTCTGCTTTCCTTGATTTCAAAAATGCACTGCTCTATATAGAAAATTCCACAGCAGGAAGTATTTATCGGAGCGCCATGGAAATAAATCCGTATGTGCCAACAATTGGGTTGTTTAAACGCTTGCACTCAATACTCAATGAGTTGATAGCTGAAAGAGATAAAAGGGAAGACCCGCTCGACGTGGCTAAGATTGTTTTTCTTCAACGGTGTAATTGGATCATTACATCGGAGTGATCTTGGTGGTAAAAGCACATGCAAGGAGTTACAATGTCAGGGCAACGTCATTGGGAATCAAACCATGACACGGACACCTTTACCAGAAGCTTCAACATAGGACTACGTGTGATTGGTTGGCCCTTTTGTCACAAAGGGGCCATCCAATCACACGTAGTCTAGCGATGCTATAATAATCGCGACGACTACAGTTATGTCCAGCGATGCTACTGTATAATCATCGCGAAGACTACAACTATGTCCAGGGATGATATAATCGTAGTCGTCGCGATACTATAATTGTCGGCTCAATAAGGCAACAGTGTATGGAGTTAAGTGACGTGCGTTGCTGTAGTGGGACTGCTGCATATAGTAGAACGTCTCGACAGCCGCATTCGACGGCAAGTCATAACAGTCACACATTCCACAGCGGACGACATTCGACGGCAAGCCGTAACAGTCACGCGGTCCACAGCGGACGACATTCGCCGGAAAGCCGTAAAAGTCACACAGTCCCCAGCGGACGCCATTCGACGACAAGCCGCAACAGTCATAGGGTCCACAATGGAAGACATTTGACGGGGTGGTCAGTCTGGTATGGACATCCCCGTATCCACACTGACTGCAGTCGTAGATTGGCTGAGGCAGGATCGTGTTCTCGCTAATCACTGCGAAGGCAGCCTCTCACCGCAGCACTTCGCTGCACGATGGTGTAGTGGTGCAATATCAGACGTGTGTGGAGGGATGAATGGACGAGTATCTCTTCTGCCTGCAATCCCTGATTGACAATCGGGTGAGGATTTGGTCACTGGAATGATCTTGCTGCCATCTGTGTGCGTCATACGTCTCCTCACTCTGATGTCATGGTTTGGGAAGCGCTATCACTTAGTTTCAAACACTATTCACTGATCTTACGTATAGCAAGTTCAATCGAAGCACGATTATGCTTTGATGAGATACTAAATCCCGTTTGGCTTCCGTATCTCCGTGACATGCTTCATTCTCAGTTTCAACAAGGCAACGCCCACCCGTACACTACCAACATCAGCAGACTGTGCCTACAAGGTGCCCAGGTGCTTCCCCGGCCAGTGGGATTCCCAGGCTTTCTCCAATAGAGAACAGGTGATACATTATTTGCAGACGACTTAAATCCACTGCACGACACCCTTGCAGTGTCGATGAGTTGAGTACACAGGCTAACGACACGTGGTCAGCGATACCCTGGACACCAACGGGAAATTTCCACTCAACGGCACACCGTGTTGACAAATGAATTACCCACAATGGAGCGGTTACGATCTATTTATTCAGGCCACATAATAATGCTTCCTCTACAATTGCACATTTACGTAATTCCTCAGAAATTAAATCACTTCGTTCCCCATCTACTTATTTACATGGGCGGTAAGTTTCACTTCATTTCGGGCATTCCATTATGGTTTGGAACTTTCTATGCGAGCAATGTCTATATTTAACAGACCTACATAATAAATCATAGAACTTTAAAATGAAAGTTTCTGCATTGTGCAAAGTGAACCCCAAATTTAAATTTGATTATAAATCAATGTGTGCTGATGATGTAAAATTAAACACTTAACATTGTGCTTTCTGTTAAGTCTCTTTTAACTTGTTAAATAATTTTACAGAACAGATGTGCGCCTGTCTTTCCATATTGTGCAATAGAATTACTGACAGAAGAATGACATCCACGGAGATTGAAATGAAAATGAGAAAAAAATGAAGCCCCTCTCACCCATAAATTATTCATGTTATATCTGAATACTACATATCCAACGAAGTCTACATCAAATTTGAGTGAGCAGTCATATGTAATATGCATGTTTATTTGACAAACTCCTTTAGTTCCAAATGTTAACAGTTGAAACTAAAGGATTTCGTAAGCGGCAGAAATGTCAGAGCTCACCCACCGTCAATTTCTCAAACAAAACTGCCGAGATTTCAAAGAACAGTAAACCTTAAAGCCTTGCGGTAAGGTCTGACAGTAATCCTCTGCATCAGATACTTAAGTTATGCAGAATTCTACTGGATATTTACGAAACAGGAAGTAGAGTCAAAAAGAGACACGTTACCAAATTTAGAAAATGGAAAGTGATTACAATGCAATTCAGGATTCTCAGCCGTGAATGTTTCAGAGGCAGATGGAATTACTTTCAGTTTCTAGCCCGAGTTTGTTTTTGTGCCAAAAAAATGCATTACTCACTTTACTATTCACTCACAGTAAGTATTTTAAAGATTATTTAATGGTTAAAATTTCAATTATTTCTCTTAAACAATTATATTTTACTTGTCACATCTATATTTTTACGTAAAACGAGAAATTTCTGTTTCACTTTTCAAAAGAGTATAGTTAAAATGACTCCCCCCCCTAAATGTAGGAGATTTCATGCATTTTTGTATATATCTTAAACGTCTTACCTTAATTGCATAATAGCATTAAATTGATACAAGACATTACAAAAATACGCTTTTTCTATAGATTAACATTATTAGCCTATCTCGATGAAAGGCACTGCTTGGTTCTCGAAAAGCTGGGCAATAACAGTTGTTTACTCCAATGAAATAAACGATTTTTGTAATAGCTTGCATTAATATTCAAATGTTAGGTTTGTTTTTATGTTCACAATGAGCATTATTTTATAGGTGAATGCACATTTTCTGGAAGGTTTTATCCAATAAAGCTGTCATTTTTAGATACAGTTATTTCAATAATTAAGTCATGGCATGGCCGCTAAAATTGCATCACACGACCATAGGTTACATTTCACAGAAAATACATTTCAGTGAATTGTGTTATTTGTTTTAACTAAGGCTGTAGTCGAGAATTTTAGTTGCAATTATTATTCATGAGCATTGTTCAGCTTAAGAAAATCATTTGCTTCATTTATTACTGAAACATTGAAGCTAACCAATTTATATTCCTAAGTTTCAAATTAATTGTACACTATCTACCAACAAGTTATTGGACACTTGTGATAGCAAAGGAAAACGAAGTTTATTCGCCTTCAATAGTTGGTGGAGCCTCCACGAGTGGCGATTACAGCTGCGACCCTCCGGGGCATACTCTCAACCAGGCGTTGTACAACGGCTAACGGTATTTTCTTCCACTCGGCTTGCAGAAGACAGGTCAGTTCCTTCACCGATTTCGGACGGTCGAGACACGCCTTAAGTCGACGCACCAACTCGTCCCAGAGGTGCTCGATAGTGTTAAGGTCCGGGCTCTGCGCAGGCCAGTCCATTCGATTAACCCCTTTGTCACCATACCAAGCCATGGTGGACCTCGCAACATGAGAGGGGGCATTGTCATCCTGAAAGTAACATGGGTCCACCCCGTAAAACTGCCACAACGTAGGAAGCGTATGGTCATTCAATATGGTGCATAAAGTCTCGGCGTTGAGTCTACCAGGAATTGCGACCAAAGGTCCCGTGCCATACCAGGAGAAACACCCCCATATCATAATTCCACCGCCGCCGAACTTCACAGTTGGCACAATACATTCCGGCAGGAGGCGTTCTCCAGGCAGACGCCAAACCCAGACCCTGCCATTTGAGCGGTAGAGGAAGAACCTTGATTCGACGCTCCAGAGAACCTGTTTCCACTGTTCAACGGTTTACTGTCGACGTTCTTTGCACCACGTTAGCCGAGTAGCGCTATTGGACTTGGTGATAAAAGGCTTGTGGGCGGCAGCACGTCCATGATAACCGAGCAGATGGGCTTCCTTACGGATGGTATTCATCGAAAGAACACTCCCGGATGCCTGTTGAAATTCATCGTGGATGTGGCCCATCGATTTGGCGCGGTTCTTCCGAATTTCTCTGGCCAGCACCCGTCGGTCTCTAACTCCCAGTTTTGTGGGTCTGCCGGGTCAGGGCATATTCCGACAGTCACCTCTCATCTTTTACTTGCCAATCACGTAGGCCACTGTCGATTTTGGGTACTTCATCTCGCTGGATATGTCACGTATGGATCGGCCATTTCTGTGATACCCGACGATTACACCTTTCTCCAAATCAGAGAGCTCCAAATTGCGTGGCATCTTGCATGTAACTGGTTGCGTTGATGTTTTCCACACGATATTTAACGGCGGTGGCAGTGGTGTGTATCAGGATTGCAGATATCGTCGATAGCAGGGGTGTCCAATTACTTGTTGGTAGATAGTGTATATTGTAACGACCATGGCCGAGAAATTAATAATTTTTATCCACGGTCACGCGTAGTTGTCCTTGGTGCAAAGACTGATCATTTTTTGGGCAAACACTTAACGAACTGAGCTGACAACAACACAATCCTAAACAGAAGGCCAGAGATTACAATTGCTGCACAACACATAAATAATTCAATCGGTAAAGAAAAGAAGGCACAAATTTTGATTATCAATGGATGGCTATTGTTAGTTTCAGGGGTCCTTTTGACCAACACCAAATTTCTAATACAGAGTTCAGCTATTGTCATTGATAGTTTATTTAATTGCCGCATGCATCGGTTCTGTGTATCCTTTTGAAACAGTTCCACATCAGTTATCTATGGTACTCGAAATACTAACTAAAATTCTGTACTTACAAGTTCCCCCATTGGTGAATTCATCCAATTCAAGTGGGTAAGTCCCATCGTGTAATATTTCACAGTGGGACGATCGCTGAAGTCTTCTAGTCGGACAACTGTTCCCCGAATTCAAACGCACACACACATAAGCCTTGGGAGGTTAGCGTTGGGCACTCACAACTGCGCTCTCTGCATACACAATACACACACTCCTCTCTGTGGCTGGCGGTCTGTTGCTCTTCGGTACATGATCTCACCTCTGTTATTCTGTTTATGATTCCGTGCAGCGGTCATTTGAGTTCGGAGCCTGAATTTCGCTTTTCGTATGCCGTAGATCACAGCTATTCTTACAACAGATTTCTTAACCCCTTCATTTCACGAGTTGCAACGCCTTATCACAATGTCATGGAATATTTTCCCTTCTGTCCGGACTGTAGGAATCCGACTTTTTAAGTCTCTTGTCGTTAGACTTGATACATCAACTAACTTTTTGTTCCTTTGTCGTAGAACGTCGAAGCGAGCCGCAGCATCACACACAAAGAGCACAAAGTCAGAATGGTGTTTTTAAACATTCACCAACACAATTGATGAACTCAGGATTATTTACCGAACCCTTCATAAGTTATGCCTGACCCCTTTTTAGCACTGATCTGCTTCACAATGGAACTTCTAAAAATGGTTTAGTTTTCGTCAAGCATCCGCTACTTTTATAATGAATTTAGCTTTTAACTACGCTAATTGCTAAGCTAATTATCGTGAATATAGCTTTCACTACCACTACAGCTAAGCTAAGCTTCTACTCAGCTAATATTATGATGAATTCAATGCTTGTACTAAGCTTCTAATAGTGACTTCAAATGGTTGTTGTTACTAGTTAATTAAGATCATGAATAAAGTCTCCTGCTAGTAGTGTAGCAATAGTAATGAACAAACTTATAACTGGTAGTAATGTTGCAGTAGTAATTAAGATGAATAAAGTCTTATGCTGGTTGTTACTAATAACACTAAATGAAATAAACCTAACAGCCAGACAGAGGTCTGGCAGTAACTATGAACTGAGAAAAACGTACTTACAACAAATTCTTTATTATTGACTTCTCGCTCTCACATAAACGAACTCTCTTTATACAGCACCAAACGCTCTCCTTCACATAAACCAACGCTCTCTCCGTGCAACAACAAACGCTCTCCCTACACACATCAACAAAAAGCTCTCCCTACACACATCAACAAAAAGCTCTCCCTACACACATCAACAAAAAGCTCTCCCTACACACATCAACAAAAAGCTCTCCCTACACACATCAACAAAAAGCTCTCTCTACACACATCAACAAAAAGCTCTCTCTACACACATCAACAAAAAGCTCTCTTTAAGTATCGTTGAACGCGCCTATTTCTACTGGCTACCACCACGTCATGACTTACACTCATTGCCAGATCTCATTCAGCGGGAGAAATAACATCTCGTTCAGTAAGAAGATAATTTACATAGAAAAATAAAATAACCAGAGATAGTAAAAATCAAAAGGAAAGTGAATCGAGAGTATACGTTACACTTTTTATGATCGAAATGCGGTAAACATTCGCAGGTGCAAATACATTCGATTCATTCATGATAAGACTATCGCCTGCTCATCGCTTCTATTCTTTCTTCACATTTTTTTTTGTAAGCTCCTATGCAAGCCCCGTCAAAAATCAAAAATAATTAATTCGTAATTAATTTACTACTACCACCACGCCCAATAATTCCATAATTAATGGGGAGGGGGTCATAACAATATGTTCGTGATCTTATATGGAGTTGTTTTGCTTAAATAATATTTTTTTCTACTAGGAATGATGTAGTTAACTGAAATCCGTTTTTTTTCCATAAATAATGCGGAGTTCTTTGATTATATGTTCTGTACACATTTACGTAACTTTACCGATATCGCGCTTGCTTAAAGCTACATTATTTTGTATTAACTGTACTTCCTAATATAAAAGTTACTTTATTTGTTTTAACAGACGAGTTGGCGATCAAACCAAAAGTTTCCAAATAAATGTTGAATTAGTCAGTTTTATTTCAGAACAATCACCACATTGGATTACTTTTATATATCAATAGGCTATAATGCAGTCTCTCATTCCGAATGTAGGGTCCCTGGTTGCAGGGAAGGGGAAGAGCCAGCACTCTAAGACAAACACAACATCCATGCCTCACCGGGATTCGAACCTGGACCCATCTCGGACGAATGATCAGATGACTTCGCTTAGGCCACTGAGCCACCAGGACGGCTATTTTTATAATACAAGTCATACGAACAGCGTTTGAACTTTCTGGTGGTCCGCTGATCAGAGACAACTTAAAAATCGAGTTGCACCACCAAACTTTAAATGACTGTGGACCTATGGACCTGTCACGTTTTTGGGGAACGCCGTTTTCTTCAGGAAAACGCTAGGCACTTTACGTAAGGAAAGTTGCAGGTTTTTTTCGGTCATAGTAGATAGAGAATAACTTATTAGTTATTACGTTATTACTATTCTCTCTGAATTCCAATGGATGAAACCTGCGTAGTCTATGCGTTGGCGAGGGAAAATCCGTAAGTGAAGTAGTTTAAAAGAAAGCAGTCCCACAGGCAAACGCACAAATTTGCAGATTTAGTAGCAGGAGAAACGCTTGGTTGAAAATTTTTTGCACAGTGAGAATATTGCGAGAAGAATACAGCAGGTCTCACTTCAGTCTAAGGAATTTTGGGACGGGAAGGGAGAGAGAGAGAGAGTGAGAGATAATATGTGTGTGTGTGTGTGTATTGCAGTGATAGAATGCGAAGCGTCAAAAAGCAGTAACCCAGGTTATTTTTGCTTCTGTGAATGGCAATCAGTTAAATTCCGTAACCATATCACGTTACGGCATCTCTTCCGAGTGTCTACAAAATAACAAGTAAACATGTGAATCCAGTATCCGTGATGAAAGATATGTTTGCGATCCGCAATCATGTAAATTCCAGCGGCAGTGGCTGAAGGCCTTTATTTGGGTCTAGTAAGATTCCGAAGCTGACAGAAATTTGCTGCCTTTTTTTTTTAAATCTAACTTTCCAGATGAAAAGTCCATATTTATTAGTGAAGTACACAAATTCAAAATTTATTCCACAAAAGCGCATGCATCGAGTACACTGCGTAATCGAGTAATATGTTTCAACACAGCCCGGTATGATCGGAGGTTACGGTATGATCGGAGGTTACGATTAAACAGTCTAGTGAAACAAAATCAACACTGCTGCTGTTTCAGACTTAATGAAGGCAGTAGTAGATAGAAGTCTGCACGAACCTTAATTTGGAATCAACACTGCTGCTGTTTCCAACTTACTGAAGAATGTAGCAGTAGATAAAAGTCTGCACGGACCTTAGTTTGGAATTAAAACTGCTGCTGTTTCAGACTTAATGAATGCAACAGTGGATAGAAGTCTTCACCAACCTTAATTTGGAATAAACACTGCTGCTGTTTCAGACTGAATGAATGCGATAGTAGATAGAAGTCTGCACGAACCTTAATTTGGAACCAACACTGCTGCTATTTCGGACTTAATGAAGGTAGCAGTAGATAGAAGTCTGCACGAACCTTAATTTGGGATCAACACTGCTGCTTTTCAGACTTAATGAAGACAGTAGTAGATAGAAGTCTGCACGAACCTTAATTTGGAACCAACACTGCTGCTGTTTCGGACTTAATGCAGGTAGCAGTAGATAGAAGTCTGCACGAACCTTACTTTGGAATCAACAATGCTGCTGTTTTAGACTTAATGAATGCAAAAGTAGATAGAAGTCTGCACGAACCCTAATTTAAAATCAACGCTGCAGCTGTTTCAGACATCATGAAGGCAGTAATAGATAGAAATCTGCACGAACCTTAATTTGGAATCAACATTGCTGCTCTTTCCGACTTAATAAAGGTAGTAGTGGATAGAAGTCTGCATGCACATTGATTTGGAATCAACACTGCTGCTGTTTCAGACTGAATGAATGCGATAGTAGATAGAAGTATGCACATTGATTTGGAATCATTACTGCTGCTGTTTCAGACTGAATGAATGCGATAGTAGATAGAAGTATGTAGTACCTTAATTTGGAATCAACACTGCTGCTGTTTCAGACTTAATGAAGGTAGTATTATATAGAATTTTGCACGCACCTTAATTTAGAAAGCCCGGCCCGGATTAACATTTCCAGTTAATCATCAGGCACAACCCGTTTCAGACTTTCATCAAGCCTTCACAGACATTTATTGCGAGTCTTCAACCCGTAACCACAAAGCGCTTTTTAATGGCCTGCGAAAGGTGGTCTACAAACGAAATTCTAAACTGGAAAAAATTACATTTTTGAAATGGGGAAATGAATATACATCGTTGAAATTTTTAAAGTATACTGAAAAATGCAAGCAAATCAGGTACCTACTTCGAATTTCTTGTAACATAAATATTTTTCCGAAAATTAATTCTTAGGAAGCAAAACTCTCTGAAGTGATCGATGTACATAATAAACAGATACATTTTTACTTTTCTTTTTCATGTGCCCTGCTAGTCCTATTCCATTTTGTCATATCGTCTGAGATTCAGAAAAGGTGTGCCAGAGAATCAAAGCTGCCCTGAATGAATTACCTAAGTAGTAAAGGGAATGCAACGTAGGAAGACGTGCCATTCCTCCTTCTGATGACGTTTAGATCTGATTAACACTTTTGTTACAAATGTAAATATTTTTCCTTTCCTACACTTAAGTATATATACAAGGTAGCCTTGAATCCCCAAATATGTAAACAAATACTCCAAACTTCATCTCCGTTATGACAACGAATAGCGCCAGTTTATTTTGCTTTCGTGAACCTGAAACCTCTATTTCAGGTAAACATTTCTCGGAAAGGAAAAAAAGCCACGAGTTTTAAGTCGCTAAAGGCAACGAAATGAAGTACAAATGCACACAAATATTCCCACAAGGGAAAAGAACTGTTGATTTTGATTTGTAAAGGCCGATACGTCTCTCAACAAAGATCAGAATGAAAAACAAAAGCAAACATCGCATCCTAAACAAGTCTAGAAATGGCAAATCCCAGGAGAGATCGGCTAGTACGAGGACAATAAAATTCAATAAAAAGCTCTCGTACAAGTACCATGATGTTCATTGTTCAATAAGTGAGTTCGTCCAAAAACGACACAGTTCAATATAAACTGGTAGCGTAAGGTATAAAACTCATCGAATTTCAGTATTAAGTCTAATTATTTTGTATTCCATTTATTTTAACCAAAAAAATCCTATTATCATCTAAGTTAATTTATTCGACTAAGTATTTGAAAATTGTAATGCACATAGAAAATTTTTTTAGGGTAGACAATGGCATAGTTTCCACGTGACCGAAATGAAAGAAAAGGTAAAAGCTATCTGTGCGGTTCTTATTCAGTTGAACAAAAGGTAAATATTGAATGACTTTGCTCTTGCCACTGAAAACCACAAGAAGTAAGCCAATGAGTGAAAACTATTGACAAGAATTCTTACAAAGTTACGCACAAAGGACAAATGCAGAACAAAATAAATGATTCAGCGTATTTGCTGAAGAAAATCAGTTAACCAGAAAATGCTTTTCTCTTACAATTTTGGTGCAGATAAGATAACAAGAATAGAGAACGAGTATACCTTCAGGTTATTTTAATACAAAAGATTTTGGGAAGTCTCTCAACATAAAAGTGAATTTCTGCGGGTTTGCTAAGAGAACTCGGAGAAATATAAAGACCAAACAGGAATTAGATAAATTTTTACCTTGCCCAGTGAGGCATGAAATCAAGAATATATTGAACAATTTTTGTCAAACCGCAGTAAAATTAAAAAAAAATCCAATATATTCTTTTACTCCTTTGAAAATGTAGTTTCAGACAGGAAGCAAAATGTGTATGACTGAATTTGTATTGAAATTATGTAACATATAACTTTTTCTGGTGGGGGTTCGTAACCTTATCTTATTACTACGGAGCGGCTGTTTTCCCAGTTGAGCTACGCCGGCAAGCTTACCGGCGTAACATTGTCGATTTGACTCATACGTCCCGTTGTAGTACGTAATCTACGTCATGTCATGTAGTACCTTACATGTATCAGAATCCATATTGTCTATTTGTTTCCCCTTTTGCCATATACGAACTCCATTACAATTTCTTTCGCCCTTCGTTTTTCAAATTTCTAATATTGTTGTAACAATTCGTATATCTAAGAAACAGAAGAAGAAAAAGAACCCTATTACGGACATTGTTCTAGGGGAGAATACAAGAGCATGAAGTGACTATAGTAAATAATTGTTTTCCAATTTTTGCATAAGGAACCTTTTCAAAATTCTTTTACAATAGCCCAAAGTACTGTATTTAAAAATAAGTGAAGTTTAGCTGCTGACCAAAAGTAGATTGAGACAGTAATGATTAAATGCGAAGCAAACACTTAGACTGGATAAGATTGACAACGCCATAATTGAAAATCATGAATGAAATATAGATTCGTCTGTATGTGAAAAATAATTTTCTAAGAAAAAATAATCAGAACTTCTAGGAGAACAATCAGGAGTATTAATAGAGTTACGTGTTTTCCAAATTGATTTGCTCACGAAACCTTTTTAAAATTTATTTATAAGCGTGAATAACATTTTGGTTGGAAAAGAAATCATAAAAATTAAAATCCCTGTTTTTTTTTTTAGTGTAGAAACGCTTCAACCACAGTTGCATGAGACCGCTTTAGTGTATATTTCTACCCTCCCAGGTTTTTCTTGAGTTCGCAGTTTTTCTTAATATTTTTCTTCTCTATGCCATTGTTTAGCTGCTTTGTATTTGTCATTTTCTTGTAGGACTTCCGTCCACAGCGAGTAGAGTTTAGGTCCCAGCCACCTACAGCGAGATCGTCTTTCGGGCAGGACACAGAAACGGAAGGAATCAGAGCAAGTCTAGGGACTTTAACAGAACAGTTTGTAGTGAGATTAGAGCACAGTAAATGGCGCTATCGTACAAGTAAGATGTTACACATAGAGGGGTGAGAGAATTTCAGGGGGGGCTTAGGAAACGATGCCCATTTAACCAGTGGGTCCAGCCTGCGGGCCGTCATTTAACGTGCTCGTCCGATGCACGGCGGATATTCAGCGATTTTTAGTAAATCACACCATCTCTGAAAGATCAGCCCAGGTTCGAACCTGAGGACCTTGCATCGATAGTCTGACTTCCTAACCACTAGGCCATCCGCGGCTCACCTATGCTATTGTTTATGTGGTTCTTCTATCTTATATATTTGTTAAATTGTGTTTCGCCTACCTGGATACTCTGTTGTAACAAGTTTACTTTTCAAGTACCCTACATCTCAGCACGTGTCCACATCCAGGCAGGCTGCCTCCCAGGTGGTACAATGGTCTACATGATTGCCTTTGACTGTCACTAGGTCTCTACTCTCCATGGAACCAGTGCCCTAAATTAGGAACAGGCGACAGCTTATAATCATTTTGTTTCGGGGTTTAACGACCAATATGAGCAACTCTACAAGCGGTAGCCCGTCCTGAATTTTGTGCTACTAGTTTCAGAGAGGAAAGAGAGCCTATGTCGTAAGACTGACACAGTACCCACGTCTGATCTAAGACTTAAACCTGGCCGGACTCAGAAGAACGGTCAAATGTCAGGCCACCACTCTTTCATCGAGGTGACCGACTGCGTATAGCCCTTATACTTGCGCATGTTGGTCGTTAAATCCTGAAACAAAAAGAATCCATATAGTCACCTATTTCAGGATTCACTGGATTCTTTGTGGCTTCCTCTTTGGAGGCGTACAAACAGGTGTAGGTTTCCGTCTTGTAGTACTAGCTGAATCAGTGTTTGGGTCAAGGATAGATCGTTTGTTATACGGCTCTGGATATCTTCCTTTTTCTGGAAAGAACGTCCCGAACTCAAGGGCAGGAAACGGTTTACTGCCCAAGATTCGAGCTTACTGTTCGTTAAATTCCTGAATTTCATTGTGATTTTAGCAATGCCCTAATACATATTGAAACCTTTATTCCTCATTCTCTCGGCCAGACTTTTTATCACATAGTAGACCCGATGTTTTACCCGATTATTACATCACGCGTGCACTCTGCTGCTTATTTCTCCTTTCACAGCACCCTCTTTGCTAGGGGAAATCACGGGCAAACCAACGTAGAACAACAACACTGCGGTAAAAGAACATTAATGTTGTTTGTTTGTGAGGAAGGCTAACCATTCAAGCATACTGTAACATCGTAAGTATTCGGACACTACTAAATATTTGTAAAGGTGCAAAGATCGGTTGCACACATACGATTTAGAACACCTCTGGGATTGACTGGGGCGACGGATACGAAATGACCTCAACGACCGTCTTCGGTCTCCACTCAGGCAGCAGCTTTGCCGGACGAATGGCGACTCATTCCTGTCCAGACCTACCGGAAATTGGTTGGTAGTTTGACTCGACGTGTTGCCGTTGTCATACAAGCAAAAGATGGATCGACTAACTAACTACTAATTGCGATAATAAAGCCATTTGTCCCAAAACTTTGTGGTGCCCGAATACTTTTGATAATACGGTGTAGTAGTTTATGGACGCAAAACTAACGGTTTAGTATTGTGTAAATACACTGACGGAAAAAAATCCCAACACCACGAAAAAATAGTTGTAGAGGAATGAAATGGCGGCAATACATTTGTATAGGTAACATATTTAATCGATTAAGGTTTCAAGATCACAGCTTATTGTAAACGCGAAAAGAGCCATTTTAAATGTGAAATGCTGGTACATTAAAAACCGGTGTAACCGCCAGAATGTTGAATGCAAGCACGCAAACGTTCATGCATTGTGTCGTACAAGTGCTGGATGTCAGTTGGTGGGATGGAGTTCCATGCCTGTTGCACTTAGTCGGTCAATACAGGGACGGTTAATGCTGGTTGGGGGTGACGCTGGAGTTGTCGTTCAATAATGTCCTATACGTGCTCGATTGGTGAAAGATATGGTGATCTAGCAGGCCTCGGCAACTTGTCGACACTCTGTATAGCATGTTGGTTACAACAGCGGTATGCGGGCGAGCGTTATCCTGATGGAAAATACCCCCAGGAATGCTGTTCATGAATGGCAGCACAACAGGTTGAATCACCAGGCATACGTACAACTGTGCCGTCAGGGTGCGTGGGATAACCACCAGAGTGCTCCTGCTGTCATAGGAAATTGTTCCCCAGACCATAACTCCAGGTGTAGGTCCAGTGTGTCTCGGCCGCAGACAGGTTGGTTGCAGGCGCTCAACCGTTCTCCTTCTAACCAACACACGGCCATCATTGGCACCCAGGCAGAACCGGCTTTCATCAGAAAACACAACAGATCTCCACTCCGTCCTCCAATGGGCTCTAGCTTGACACCACTGACGTCTCAAACGGTAGTGGTTTGGAGTAAGTGGAATGCACGCTACAGGACGTCTGGCTCGGAGCTGTCCTTCAAGTAACTGATTTGTAACAGTTCGTTGTGTCAATGTGGTGGCAACTGCAGCCCGAATTGCTGCAGCAGACGCGGTACGATGCGCCACGGCCATACGCCGTACACGGCGGTCTTCCCTCTCAGTAGTGCCACGTGGCCGGCCGGAACCCGGTCTTCTTGAGGCAGTACCTTCCCTTGACCACCGCTGCCAACAATCATGCAAAGTGGCTGCATTCCTGCCAAGTCGTTCTGCAATATTGCCGAAAGAAAATCCACCTTCTCGTAGCCCTATTACACGACCTCGTTCAAACTCCGTGAGCTGTTGATAATGGCTTCTTCGTCTTCTTAGAGACATTCTTGACTAACATCAACACCCTACGTCGAATCTCAACGATAACTAACGCTCACGAACGTTACAGCGCGTATTTACAGCAAACCTGCTTTGCATGTTCCGAGGGTCGCTACTAGCGCCACACGTATGCGCCGAGCGCGAAATTTGCATAGACGTCATATTACAGATGTACTCTCACCGCCTACAAACTGTCGTTTATCTAACACAACCCGTTCTTGGTGTTGGGAGTTTTTTTCCGTCAATATATTTACACTCTTCGTGGTAACCGATAAATTTCCCCACGAGAAAATTCCCCCACATTCGGTAAATTGCCCCACATTGGAAAACTGCCCCATAGGAAGATTCCTCCTCTGGAATCTTTTTTTTTTTTTTTTTTTTTGATTGGAGGTTTAACGACCTCCGTGAGAGCAACTCAATGGGCTATAAGCAGTCGCCCGTCCCTAGTTTAGGGTCACTGGTTCCAGGGAAGGGAGAGAGCCAGTGCCGTAAGACAAACACAACATCCATGCCTAACCGGGATTCAAACCCGGACCCCTTACCACTTAGACCACTGCGCCACCGGGGCGGCACGGAAATCATCCCCACCTTTTTCAGTCAAGGGCCGTCTGATTGAAAAAGGTGAGGCACCGTCTGTCAGAGACCCGGAAATTTCTCCCACATGGCAATAATACTTGCGAAACATCTGTAAATTGCAATAAAAATCAAAATTCCGAACCCGGAAATTTGCCCCACATATTTGTGCTACTTGTAAGGTTGTCGTTTGATTTGAAGTGCTTGAAAATGAAACTGGTGAACATGGAAACCTCCCCCACATTCGATATTTTGTGTGAATTTCAATTTTGTGCACGGTCCCTGACTGAAAAAGGTGGGGGAATTTTCCTATGGGGCAGTTTTCCAATGTGGGTCAATTTATCGAATGTGGGGGAATTTACCGGGATTCACTATACAAGCCCGACGACACGCAAGGCCGTCAGTCCTCTTGCTCGCTGCACGATTCAACGCCACAACGCTTGGCTGTTCCCAGCTAGACAGTCCGTCTTCTATGTAATTATTCATAGACAAGTGATTTTTGAACTTTCTCTTTTCCGTCTGTCCTTCAGTGCCGTAGGCATTGAAACACGGGTATGACATTTTACGTGTCGAACACCAACTGCCAGCTTTCAACACTCTTGATCTTTCTAATGCAATTCAACATTAAAGATAGAATGTTGCCAGGAAATGTTTAATGTTTTTCTAATATATTATTAAAAAATATATTGTCAGGCACCTCGCGGCTTACTGTCACGATTTTAGCTCATGAGGACGCGCACACACACACAGGATAAGACTGAACCGGACTGTTTCGTACAGTGGATCAAAGAGCAATTAAGAAAACAGTGTTACGCAGTTATTTATGAAATAGTTTTACATTTGAGTAAATTAATAATTTAATCACGTAAATTTAGTAAAATATCCCTTCAAACGGCCGATGTCAAATGGTGCCCAAATATTTCTACGCTCCCGTAACAGAAATGTAAATACAGCTTAACCTTTTAAACGGATGACGTCAGATGGTGCCCAGAATTTTCTACGTTCCCCAAATTCCCCGAACAGAAACGTTCACAGAGCCACTGGGTTTTAGGAATGCTACGTCAAAGAATTTCCTTTCCCCACTCAACTCAGCAGTACCAACCATAAAGCTGTTAGAGCTAATAGCATCTTACTTCTAGTGATAAGAACTCGATGCTATCTCTGCTCCATGACACAAGGTATAATAGAAAAAGGCACGGACGCCTTGTCACTGGATTGAAACAAGTGTCTCAAACATCTCTGTCATTGAAATAGTTAAAGTACAGGCATTGCATAGTTATATTTCACTTAATTCAGAAAACAACGTTTATGAATGCAATTTTTATATTTTAAAGTCTACTGTAGCTACGCTGAATGCTAAGGTCGTCCGGACTAAGCGTTTTTATTTCTTGCTTCTGATGACATTACCACTTTCATGTGTTAAAAGCATCGTGCGGCCATCAGATTGCAGATTGATGAATGCTTTCCATGCGCTTGGTAAGTATGAAGATGAAGATAAATCATTTACCAGGTTGTTAGGATATTTAAATATATTAAAGCCTTCTAAATAGTCTAGGTCGGATATTGATTTAGGTCTATCTAACAGTTTGGCGTCATTAAACATAAATTGGTAGTTATTTTTTCAACAGTGCTGGTTATGGAAGATTTTTTTGCATGATTACACACTTTTTAATATATAATTGATGTACTTTTAATTTGAATTTAAACGATCTCCGTGTCTGACCTATGTATCACAGAGCACAATGACACTGGATGCGATAAATTCCTTAAGAATTTATGTAAGGAATTATGTCTATTTTGCAGAGAAAATCATTTTAGACAAGAGTGAAGATACCTTTCAAATTTGAAGACAATGATTTTTGAAATTTGGAAACAAATGTTAGGGATTAATGAAAGAACCGCCAAGTTTCGTTGAGAATTTGGAGAGAACGGGTTCAAGGTGGATTTATACTGAGGTTTAAAAAATGTTTTGATAGCTGAGTCTACTAATAAATGTATGAAACCTCTGTTGGTAGTAAATATGTCTGATGTAATTTAGTACCACCTCGAGACCCTCCTTTGTAGAAAAGACATTTAAGGCTCGGTAGACATACACTGAACAGCAATTGAATTAGAGATACCTGTCTAGTAACGTGTAGCACCACCTTTCGCCCTGATGACGGCAGCGACTCGTCTCGGCATGGACTCGACAAGACACCGGAAACGTTGAGAAGCCATACGGATTGCACGACCCCTGAACAAGCGCCCACAGTTCACGAAGATTTGATGGAGGGGGGTCGGAGCCTCGAACATCTCTTTCGATGGCGTCCCATATGTGCTCGATGGGATTGAGGTCAGGTGATCTGGCTGGCCAAGGAAGCGAGGTCACGTCGGTGGAGTGTTCATCCAACCATTCGCATACAATTCGGGAGCGATGGCTCGGTGCATTGTCTTGTTGCAGGATGAGGTCCCCAGTGGGATGTTGAAGACGCACAAACGGGAGCAAATGGTAGTTCAGGATATTCCGGTAACGTTGGCCTGTGAGAGACGAGGTCACACGTACCAGGGGTCCCATTTCAGTCCACGTAAAAAGTCCCCAGACGAGAATGACACCCCCACCAGCTTGAAGAGTACCCTGCTGGCAAGAAGGATCCATCGCTTCATGTGGTTTGCGCTGTACTCGTATCCTGCCATACGCATGTACCAACGTGAATCTCGACTCATCAGTCCAGGCAACATTTTCCCACATGTCTAGGGTCCAGTGGCAATGTTCCCGCGCCCATGCTAATCTTTGCACCCTGTGATGTGCGGTCAACAGCGGTACCCTCGGGGGACGATGGCTTCTGTACCCCATGGCAAGGAGATGGTTCTGGATAGTTTGGCTGCTTACACGTTTTTGTGCACCAGCGTTAAATTGCTGAGTGATTTCTTGCACTGTTGCCCGTCTATCCGCTGTTACAATGCGAGCTAGCCGACGATGACCCCGCTCATCTAACACGCTGTTGTCCAAGGCAATTGGCCCTTGCAGGGATGGTTTTACCGGACTCGATGTACTCACGGTGCACCCGTGACACAGTGGCTCGTAAAAATCTCAGTGCCTGCACGACTTCCGAGATGGAGTGACCCATTCGTCGGGCACCGATAATTTGTCCACGATTTAACGCGCTTAGATCCTTCGTCTTACCCATACTGGGTCCGACGCTTACTGATTCCCGTTGCATCACTCCTTATACTGTCGGATCGTAGCATGCGTCATGTCGTTTCCGTTTACAGGGCCGCCCACAGCGACACATTTGCATAACGCCAGCTGTCTCTAATTCAATTGCTCTTCAGAGTACATAGGTTAGACACCGAGATTTCCTAAATTTAGATTAAACGAACACTAATATATTAAGAAGTGTGAAATCAAAATATCTTCCATAGCATAGCACTGTTGGGAAAACAACCACCAATATTTGCTTAATAACGCCAAACTGTTAGATAGACATAAATCGATATTTGACCTAGACTTTTCAGAAGCATTTCACATATTTCAAAACCGTAATAATCTGGTAAATGATTTATCTTCATCGCCATACCTATCAAGGGCATGGGAAGCACTTATCAATCTGCAATCTGATGGCCGAACGAGGCGTTTGACAAGTGAAACTGGTGACATCGTCAGAAACAAGAAATAAAAACGCTTAGTCCTGACGAAGCTGAACCATAGCCTTCAGAGAAACTATATTAGACTTAAAAGTATGAAAATAGCATTCATAAATGTGGTTTTCTGAATTAAATGAAATCTCTCTATTCTTTTAGGTTTCTCGCCAATTCTGCAGTACTTTTAGAAGACCATCACTCAGAAAGGATTAGTGACAATCATGCCGCTTTAAATTACAAACGTAGGAAGAAAGCAATATTTTCTCATGAGCATGTACACCCGTTCCATCTGCTTCCGGCCGATTTCTTAGACAGCAAATACACTAATTCAAGCTGATTTTAGCTCACTTTGCTAACGCTAAGTTAATTCGTTCCAGTCGCTTAAAGACTTATTAGTAACGTACTCACTATAATTTTGCTAAACATAAGAACTAGTGCAAACATATGAAAATTATATTTGTGCAAAACGCTTCAGATATCTAAAAGGAAAAAGTTTTCCTTCCACGCAAACGTCTAATGTCAAAACGCAAACCAGAATACACGGTGATAGCTTCACCGCCAACATGCTGGCTTACCTTTTTCTTTATTTTCTTTATCTTGTACGTGTATCTATTTGCTTCTCTTAATTTTTCATCACTCATGCCTTTAATCCGTACCCCCCACGTCGCATCTAAATCTCAGAACACCGCTGTCTCTTTAAAAATATCACAAGAACACTGTCATCAGCAAAATGCTGCTTTCTCTCGTAGAATCATTAGCGAATAACTTTTGACAACGTGGCCACATCCAAACTCCCGACTTCAGCAGCATAATGCAATTTTATGTAAAAAAAAAAAAACGGCAGTGAATCCTTTTTCCCACGCTTGTTCTGTGGTAGAGACGGCAACGCTGAAAAGTTCACTTGGAACCCAGCAGCAAAGTCGACTTCCCGCCAACATTGTTTACACAAACATGAGCAAATATATAAAGAGGACTTCTGAATCGTCCCTTGTGTTTCCGCATTTCAGGAAAAGTAATTATCACATTTCTAACAGTATTAAGTTTTGCTTGCATTTTGTTAAATTTGCACAATCTTCTCTATCTCTTTCCAGTAATCGGTTTCTAGGAACTATAAATCGATTATTGTTATCATCGATAAACTCGTAGTTCCCTTATATCAGTATATATTGGCGACCCTCGCAACCCTAATATTACAATAATGATTTCCATTTGACGTCTCCATCTGATTTGCACACGAGTATGTCAACAGTTGCTGTGTAATTAGTTTAGTGCTAAAAAATTCGTTACTCTTTATCGGTCGTAAACAACAAAGAATCGGTACTTCCCTTTGGTGTTGCTACACTTGCACTATGGTTTTCTCCGACTCATCTTACGTCTTCTGTGCCGCCCGGGTGGTGTAGTGGTCAAGCTTTGGCTTCTGATCTTCATCCGAGATGTGTTCAAGTTCGATTTCCGTGAAACATGAATGCTGTGTTTGTCTTACTGTGCTGACTCATCCATATCCCTGTAACCAGTGATCCAAAATTAGGGACGGAAAACTTCTTATAGCACATTCAGTTGCTCACGGTGGTCGTTAACCCCCCCCCCCCCCAAACAAAATGTCTTCTGTTTTCGGACACTCGCATCCTATGTAAGATGCGAACAATTTTCGACTTCTGTTTTTGCAGTCGTGACATGGAACTTAAGACAACGCCATGAACCATAGAATCCAATGAAGACATATCATACTGACATGTACATGGAATACATGGATGCTTGTATAAGCACTTTAAATGTCGCAATTAACTATTCTCCATGTAAAACGGTTGCTCAAAAATATGGTGTAAGACCTTCCATCTCAGAAGGATTGATGAGTTCAACGGAGTACACAGTGCGCAATGTAAACTGTCTGCGTTCTCGAATCTTTTATAAAGTCTCCATGCTGATTTAAACAAATGTCCCGTCATGATGATAAGACGTGTCTGCAAGTACAGAATAAATCGAGGTCTTCTTCGGGCAGCCGTGCTGTTACTACTCATATCACGTCTGTGTCTGCAAGTACAGAATAAATCGAGGTCTTCTTCGGGCAGCCGTGCTGTTATTACTCATATCACGTCTGTGTCTGCAAGTACAGAATAAATCGAGGTCTTCTTCTGGCAGCCGTGCTGTTACTACTCATATCACGTCTGTGTCTGCAAGTACAGAATAAATCGAGGTCTTCTTCTGGCAGCCGTGCTGTTACTACTCATATCACGTCTGTGTCTGCAAGTACAGAATAAATCGAGGTCTTCTTCGGGCAGCCGTGCTGTTACTACTCGTATCACGTCTGTGTCTGCAAGTACAGAATAAATCGAGGTCTTCTTCGGGCAGCCGTGCTGTTACTACTCATATCACGTCTGTGTCTGCAAGTACAGAATAAATCGAGGTCTTCTTCGGGCAGCCGTGCTGTTACTACTCATATCACGTCTGTGTCTGCAAGTACAGAATAAATCGAGGTCTTCTTCTGGCAGCCGTGCTGTTACTACTCATATCACGTCTGTGTCTGCAAGTACAGAATAAATCGAGGTCTTCTTCTGGCAGCCGTGCTGTTACTACTCATATCACGTCTGTGTCTGCAAGTACAGAATAAATCGAGGTCTTCTGCGGGCAGCCGTGCTGTTACTACTCATATCACGTCTGTATCTGCAGCAAAAATGCTCGCGAATTAAGTGTTTCTTGAGAGGGTCAAACAAATGGATAGCGCAATGTGCGAACTCAAGGCTGAAAGCATGATGTTCCAAAAATTCCCAACCAAGTTGCCGAAATTGCTCTGACTTCCATAGGTCAAAATGAGATCTGGCGCGGTGCAACTGCAGAAAATCCCTTCCCATTAGCCCACTCTTATGCAGAAATGGGAATGGCGATACATATAAAACGTCGGATGATGCTTTTCGAGTGATGAACCTGCATCACTACTATAGGGGAATCGATCAATAGCCCACGCTAGCATTTCAAAAAGGCAGTTGTGATTTTTCTGTTGGTCAGTGGCGTCTTGACTTTTCTTCCTGATGTAGAATAAGGGTGCTTCCACGTTGTGGATCCTCATTCGCACTTTGGTGTCCAATGGTTTACTTAAAGTTTTGTCTCTCGTGACAATACCTTGCAAGACGTCTTCAGCATGCAGATGAACAAAGCATAATGGAAAGACCCATTCATCTTGCCATACGTCCTTCTGTGCAATATTCAGACAGTCACTTGGCAAAATTCTCCGAGATTCGAGATTGCAGCTCGTCTGTGGACACGAACTTGTTAAGGCGTCGGCTCTGTATTAAAGCGTCCCCTCGAATGGCAGTGGTTGGGTGCCCATGCCAAGGCTTGTCAAGAAAGTCCGTGATGCCCTTTGCGAAATTCTTTCACCATTTCCACGACTGCCTCAAGGACACAACAACCTTTTGCCATCCACTTCCGCTAAGTGGCAAAGATTTTCACTGGAGCAACACACTTTGCATGAAGGAAAAAAAATTATGCTTCGCACTTCCTTGCTTGACCATATTGACAAAAACGAAGACATCTTCCAACACCCGTTGACAGTAAACGAGTGGGCGCAGGAGAGTTCAAATAAGAATACGTGATTTGTGTACATTTTCATCTGCAATATCTAATATTTTTGCCTGCCCTTCTTTACTTCCTCAATACGTGCGAACGCTTTTGTATATTTTGTTAATCAATATAACGCATTTTGTTGGAAAAGGTTTACGTCGATTTCCACGGCGTATATTTTTCAAATTCGAAAATAACCGACGTGAGTTTTTCTTCTCTGAACGTTTTCCATGGATACGCAAATGTGAGGCCTGTTCACTTTTCCTCCGAAAAGCAAAGTCTAAATCTGCCTTTTTTTTTCAATATCCAGTATTTTTCTCATACCTTCCTCGCTGGAAATTCGGTTTATGTCACATTAATTGTTGAAATCCTCTACATCAACTTTTTCCTTATACGCACTGCTTCTACGTACATCGATAATTCTTCCCTGCTGCTCTAATATATTTTTCATTCGATCCCAGAAAATATCAACGCCCGTCGAGCCTCTCAGTTTTTTCACAGCCTATTGTCAAAAGAGGAATACGTCCTATCTTTTTGCTTATATGCCGTATGTTTCCCTTCTCCACTGCTTCCACGGTTATTCCTGCGTTTAATTACCCCTTCTGTTTCATTTCGAATTTTCCATTTCATTCTGGATGTTTTCAAAACATATTTTTCTGTTAGTTCTTTAATGATGTTTGTTTGTCATAACTAAGCCTTGTTCAGTTTTTATTTGTACGATATCCTTTGTGTTTTTATTGGATTGTTACATAAGTTCATGCCGTTTTTTTACCTCACTACAGAAATTTATTACATCAGAAGAGAAAACGGAATCAATCAACTATGTATCACCCCCCCCCATTGTTTACGATGGTGTCCCAACGTCTGGATAGATCTGCAGTGCCATTCTTTAAAAAACGTACAGGTTTTGCTGAGAAGAAATCATCAAGGAAATTCTGGAGATCAACATCATTGCTGAACGTTCTGCCACGAAGTGCATTCGACAGAGATCGGAACAGGTGATAGTCTAAAGGGACGCGACATGTGGGGAATATGCGGGATGTGGAAGGATCTCCCATTTTATGTCCTGAATGGCCATATTGATCATGTTTGCACTGTGAGGGCGTGCGTTATCACGTTGTAGAAGGAGACCATGGCGCCGATGTGGCCGTTTCTGCTGAATTGCCCCTTCCACACGACGGAGTTTCTCACAATGGAGTGCAGCGTTGGTGGTCCGATTCATCGGCAGCATTGTCCAGTGAATAATGCCTTCCATGTCCGACCAGACACTCAACATGTTCTTCGCAGGATGAAAGTAATCTTTTGGAAGTGGTTTTGGTGTCTTATTTGGTCTTAACCATTTCCTCCGATGCCTGAAATTCTCGTACAGGCACCACTTTTCATCTCCAGTAACAATATGTAACAGAAAGGGTTTGTGTTGCTGAGAACATTCGCGATAACGGGCGAGCAAGGAACCACATATGGCAACACGCTGATTCTTGGTTTCCTCGGCGAGAGTGTGAAGCACCCAAGACCACAGCTTCTACACCTTTTCCGTATGTTCCAGGTGTCGCACCACTGTGGCCTGATCACAGTCCATCTCAGTGGCCAATTCGCGTGTGGTTTGACGCGGATCCAAGAGGATGAGGTGGCTCGAACCATCCTCATCAAAGTGGGATGGACGACCTGAGCGTGGAGAATCGTTAAGATCAATATTGCCACTTCGGAACCGCTCAAACCATTTGTGAGCTGTCCTCTGAGTAATAGCATCCTTCCCATACACAGCAGATATTTGTCCAGTAGCCTCAGCATCTGGGAATCCCTTGTTAAACTCGTAGAGTAACAGATGTCGGAAATGTTCATTCCTCTCTACTTGTCACTACATAATTCTGTACCTAAAAACCAAAAAAACCATTAGGCAAACCACACAACTCAATATGATTTAGATACACGATATTACTGGCTACATTTTGATATACAACTGCCCATTTGCACCTTCAGTATTGACCTAGGAAACACTCGTGAAATAAAATGGAATGAACTTATACATCAACCCAATATTTCTTGCATTTCTGATTTATAATATTTAGAAAATGGCTATACATATTTTGCTTTCTTAAATGAAGTCCGTGAAGTTCAATCCATACGCATATTAGGATCTATATTTGGCTTTTTTTTTCAGTGTCATTAGATATGGATATTCATTCTCAACATATTTTATTCAAGTTTTGTGTTATTTTATGCTGCTGTATTCTCATATCAGATGCAAACTTTCACGATTTTTGCTTTTTTTTTCTAGATTTGTTTAGACTATAACAAATTTCATTTTAACACTGAAGTTGCTTTTAAAGCATCCGATTTTCAGGTATACATTTTCACAGGCAAACTCACGAACTGGACGACTCAACCGAACTAGATAGCCTTCTGTTAGGATTTAGTAAAATTAATTAGGGGAAATCTACATATTTCAGAGTCATTCGAATAGGTGAAGTTCATTTTAGTCCTTTAAAGGGCCAATGCAACTGAACCTAATTATGCCCACAACTTTCGCCCTTCCCAAACAGAAATATGTTCACATAACTTCTGGGTTTTATGAAACCCAGGAATGATGGGGAAGGGCTAGTTCTCCTGACACAGACATCATGACATTGGACAGAAACAAGTGACTCAAACATCTTCTGTCTTCTTTCTTAGGATCTACGCCATTGTTGTAATCCTTTTAGAAGGTAATCAGTCAGAAAGGTTTAGGGTCAATCATCCCCATAAATTACTACTTTGCATAACAAAGTTAAAGGGAAAGGAACGCTTTACTGATGCGCAGGTTACCTCGTTCCAGCCCCGTTTGCTTTTAAATGCTGTTTTATAGTATTATTAGTTAAATGTTTTATTTTATAGTATTATTTCATAAAACATCTAAATATAAAATTTGCGCTTCATACTTATAATAGCTTTTGCTTTAAGGATTCCACAGACTGATACACAGACATCCTACAAAAAACTTGTGCAACAATTTAAATACCCAGTTTCTTACTGCAACACAATGCATTATAGCTGGTGCACAAAGTTCGGGAGAGGAAAAAATATATAGTGTGCCACAATAACAAAATTTCGTATGATACGCTATCCACAATGGCATGATCTCACTATAGAACTTCAAAAATAAATCGTTTGACAGACGATTGAAAGTTAACAGTTCATCAAACCTCAAGAACTTCCGCGAATCTCTCCTTCGTCATATGGATAAGAAAAATTGAGAACAGAGTTTTTCCGTTTAAACACGGAAGCGGATTTCTAAAAATCCAGAATTTTTCGTTAACACATCTACTAAACGGAAATTTACCGTCAATATACCCAGGGTAAGAAAGGAATTGCTGAATGATTTCTAAAAATTCAGAAGTTTCCTGGAGTACGAAAAATTGCTGAAATTCAGGTTCTTTCCGTCATTTCACGGAAAATGTTGTATCAGAAACATGCTTCGTTAATTCCCGAAAGGAATCACGGAATGTGGCTCGTGAATTTCAAAAACTTTTGTACAGTGTAAAGTTCGGAAGAAGAGAGAAACTTTAAACAGTGTTCAATAAAAATCTAAATTCATAAGAGTTCCACTACAGTTGAACTCAATCAATGCTTTTTAATAACCATTGCTTGAACTCAGACTTTCTAACTACGGTCATAAGAAACGATATGATTCTTATGTCCAATCAAAAAGTTCCGAGACTAGGCGATATACAACAAAACACTGGCTATGATCTCCCTCAAAGTAGTCTCCTTGGGCAGCGATACACCGCTGCTAGCGTTTTTGCCACTGTTGGTAAGCTCCCTGGAAGTCCTGTTCGCGAATCGTGTCAAGCAACGTCTGCAATTCGCGCTGGATCTCGTCCACGGTTTCAAAACGGCGACCCTTGAGCTTCAGTTTCATCCTCGGGAACAGAAAGAAGTCGTAGGGGGCCAAATCTGGCGAATAAGGCGGGTGAGAAAAGGTAGTCATACTGTTGCGGCTGCAAAACTGGCGTGTTGCTAACGTTCTGTGAGCTACTCCATTGTCGTGGTGGAGCCCGAAATCGCCCCAGCGCCACACATTTCAGGGCGTTTGCGCCGAATGTCCTCCCTAAGATGCCGCAGAACATTGTAGTAAAAAGGGTGGTGACGGTCTAGCCCTAGGGGACGAATTCATGGTGCACAACCCCACGAATGTCGAAGAACACGATGAGCATGCTTTTGGTTGCGCTCTGGACCTGTCGGGCCTTTTTTGGTCGTGGATATGCCGGGCTTTTCCACTGCGATGACTGTTGTTTGGTCTCCAGGTCGTAACCGTAGACCCAAGTCTCTTCCCCAGTGATGACCCGCGACAGGAACGTTGCTTCATTCACCACCTGCTGACGAAGATCTTGACAGAGTTCGACACACAGCGCCTTCTGTTCGGGGTTCAGAATCGTTGGCACAAACTTTGCAGCATGTTCAAAACCGACGTCAGAATTTCTTGCACTGTTCCATATGAAACATTGACGGTGGTAACAATGTCTTGAATAGCTCTCCGACGGTCTTCATGCACCAGTTCCCTAATTTTGTCCACATTTTCGGGGGTTTTGCTCGTGGACTGTCGCCCTCCCTTCTCGTCGTTTTCAGTGCCGTTCTGCCGCTCTTGAAGCGCGAGTGCCACTCCAAACACCTCGCACGATTCATTGCTTCATTACCATATGCCTGCCGCAACATTTCATGCGTCTCGGTTCCCAATTTGCCTAGTTTGACTTAGAATTTGGTGTTCGCTCGCTGCTCTAGTTTGCAGTCCATACCGAAATCGCAGCTGTGTTCTGCACGTGGTCACCAAATATCGTGTAGCACAGCTCATGGTGTTCAAAGAACGACGCAACTCGGCACAATGACTGACGAAGGTCACTGCCCTCGAGCTCTGCTCGCGCATCCGCGTACTACCATCTGTTGGCGCTGTGTACCTAGTCTCGGAAGGTTTTTATCGCACTACGTATGTCACCTTATTTTCCATTGTTTTTATCAGCAGTTCACACCCATGCAATATAAGTGTTAATTTTCGACATATTTTTGTGGTTATTTTACTTTAACTTCCACCAGATTTTTTATTTTATCATGATGTGATAATTTCGTGCTTTATTCAAGTACTAGCAAATGGAGTCGGCGTACCGTAAATATAGAAAATTTGAAATATTTTGTACATATATATATATATATTTATCTATTCTGATCAGTGCAGCATGTCGAAATTCCCAAGCGAAAATGTGTTTATACAGAGGGTGAGTAAAAAGGTTTGCAGTATTTGCATAAACGCATGTGCTGCGGCGGGTATGTCACGTGTTTAAACTAGTTCAAGTTGCGCATTGCGGTCAGTCGAAAGGGATATAAAGTGGTAGTCGTTGCTGTGAACAGCACTACCTGTCGTCATTCTGTGGTTGGGACGCCTAAAAGATGAACATCCACAACCGGCTAGTTAGGGAATGTTTGCTTTACGAGTTTGAATTCGGCCATAACACAGCTCCGGCAACACGAAACATTTGTCATGCGAAAGGGGAAGGGTTCCGTGGACCACAGCATCGCAACCAGATGGTTCAAGAAATTCCGCTCAGGTGACAGAAACTTCGACGGTCAGCCAAGGTCAGGTAGGCCGTGAACCGTGCATTCGAAAGACGTGCGCCTGGCCGTAGAGGCAAATCCGACAGCCAGCACTCTTAGATTATCAGACGGGTTATGCATATCACAGACCACCGTGGTTCGTCACCTTCAGGACTTCGGCAGGGTCTAGACTCTAGAGGAAGTGCCGCATTGTCCCTCACGAACTGACGCCAGCTGAAGCAAACCGCCGAGTGGAAGTGTGCACGAAACTCCTAGAAAATCCGCGTGATGTACGTTTCAAGAGAATCATTACGTGCGATGAAAAGTGGGTCTATTTCCGTAATCCTAGCACAAAACGGCAGTGGTTTTAAGTCCGGGCCAGCTTCCTGAACCTGTTGCCAAACGTGGGCTCTTCGAGCACAAGGTGATGCTCTCTGTCGGGTGAAATTTCGAAAGAATAATCCATTACGAATTTGTTCCAGACGGTCGGAAAATCAACGTCAATCTCTACTTTGAACAGCTGGAACGGATGTATGCCGTTTTGGGAAAGAAGTACCCGGCACTGATGAATAGAAAGCGCGCTCTCCTACAGCAGGACAACGCTCGGCCTCATACAGTGAGAACGACCCGAGCAAAACTCCAGGAACTTTAGGGCATCGAACTGATGCCACACCCAGCATATAATCCGGATCTTGCCCCGTCGGATTAATACTTGTTCCGGTTCATGGCCCACTACCTTCGCGGGCGGTACTTCAACCACCAAGAGGGGCCGCGGATGGCCTAGTGGGCAACGTTCGTGACTGACACGGAAAGGACCTCAGGTTCGATCCCAGGCAGGTACGAACGCTCGATCCACTAAATATCCGCCGTGTGTCGGATGGGCACGTTAAGCCGTCGGACCCCGGGTACTGGCTCCCCGGTAATAAATAAGGGCGTCCTCCTCCCACTTTCTACCTCGCTTTCGTGTTACTTTCCTATCGGGCACTCGAGCCCAAATCTCCTAGCTTCCTATTTCTAAGGGTTGTTAAAGACCTGGGGTCAGACACTCCCTTTCGAAAATCCTCTACATATGATCATGATCATGATCAACCACCAAGAGGAGATGGCAGCTGAGGTGAAGGAGTTCTTCTCCTTAGGAGATTAGGATAGATGAAATTTATGCACATCAGTGCGATGAAATATTGTTGCGTTTATGTAAAAAAATAATGAAATGATGTTGTGCAGAGTGAAAATGAATAGTTTACGTAACAATGAAATACACTACTGTTGATTGAGCGTGTGGCATAGAATACCGCAAGATTAGATTTCGACAATGATTTCTTGAACATTGGCTGAGTATTTTATAACAAGGCATAAATGAATTACAAATTACGAAATTTGAATTTCAGAAAAGGGTTCCAAAGTGCGCGCCCCCAATTTGGCTTGCACCTTCATACTACGTTTCAAGTTCCATAGTTTCTTCTGTAAGTTTCAGACAGACATACAAACATAGCAGTTTTATTAATATTGAGTGTCCATTCTTACGTCCGTGGTGAGCTTCATTCCAAACTTTGGAATAAACGTATGTCAAGAGAACATTAAAGAGTTTTCCATTTGCCATCATTTTGGTCCCGTAATGATTTGAACCCTGATAATATTATACATTTTATGTAACATTGCTTCTCCCAGGATTGGCGGAATTTTATCCAACATTTGCGCACATGTATTGTACTATGACGCCATAATTTACTTGGCCGCATACCGATTGAATGGCTTCCATACATGCACTCTCAAAATAGGCTGTAACTCGGAAGTAAAAGGTTTCCATCCCAATGTTTGCATGACCTTTTGTCATCCCCAGGAGCATTCGATCACGTTCTCGAAACTGGACTAGACCCAGACTAACATTTCAACGAGTGGAAAGGGAAAAATATAAATATCTCGCTGCAAACACATTGAAAACTTACTAAATTTAGCTTCCGTTCC
Organism: Macrothele yani; assembly: GCA_039090855.1. NCBI lineage: Eukaryota > Metazoa > Arthropoda > Arachnida > Araneae > Macrothelidae > Macrothele > Macrothele yani. Next base: position 133,253,962 of record CM076990.1, read on the forward strand.
TCTCAGATTTTGTGCATCTGCTGCGTGGCTTCCCTATGATTCTTTCCACATGAAAGCTTTATCGTGTACGCTTCAGCGACTTGCAGTAGTCACTGCTTCACTTCAGAACTGTCTTATTTCTTTGTCTAGGCTTCCAGAGTTACTCGGTGTTTCTCTTCTTCATGCTCTACTTTGTGCATTTTCCTACTTCAGTAGTAAGGATGACTTACCAGATTAACGATTTTGCCCTCGACCACAGTTATACACTGCCGGACAATTGCTAAGGACGGATGACAATAGCAACGATAGCAACCATAAAATAGAAGGCAGGAAAATGTGGAAATTAGCATAAGCGCGGGATACAGTAAGACGTGTTGTGCGTATGCAAATTTCGGATTGCCGAACGTGTTCGTGACGTCATAGCGCTGATAAGAGATATAAAGGATTTGACGCGTATTGACCGTTGTTGTTCAAACGCAAAGTTGAAAGGGAAAGAATCAATTGACGAACTTGCAATTTTCAGTATGTCTTCCCGACATCACCTAGACGATTTTACGCGTAGCCGTATTATTGGCAAGATTGAAGAAGGGCGAAAAATAACAGATGTTGCCAGGGAGTTCGACGTCAGTCACAGTGTTGTTTCAAGGTTTTGGAAATCATTTCAAACAAATGGAGAGTGTAGCAAACGTCACAGGGGAGGTCGTGTTCGCAGTACGACACCTGCAGAAGATCGGGTGCATAGTGCTATCAACAAAAAGACACCGGCGCAGCACAGCTAGTGAGGTAGCAAATCAGTTTATGGCTGCTACTGGCAAGCGGATCTCCCAAGAAACTGTCGCCAGACGTTTGCATGAAGGAGGACTATACGCCCGCCGTCCTGTTGAGTGCATCCCATTGACCAGACGTCACCGTACCGCCCATTTGCAATGGTGCCATCAACATCGCAATTGGACTGATAACGACTGGTCTGCTGTCCTCTTCTCAGATGAGAGTAGATACAGTCTATCGTCTGATTGTCGACGACAACTGATGTGGCGTGATAGTGGTACTGCATATTGTCCAGCAAACATACAGGAAAGGGACCGATATCCGACATGTAGTGTCACGGTATGGGCTGGCATCATGATCAATGTCCGTACGTCAGTCTATGTGCTTCCAACTGGGACTATGACTGGCCAACGATACATTAATGATGTTCTGCTACCTCATGTTTGCATGTTCCGTGGTGCTGTCAGTGATAGATTCATTCTCATGGACGACAACGCAACATGTCATCGAACAGTCGCTGTCCAGGAGTGTCTTGAGAGCGAGGATATTCAACGCCTCGTATGGCCAGCACGTTCTCCAGATCTGAATCCCATTGAAAATGTGTGGGATGCTTCGGGGAGGAGTCCTGCTGGTCGCCAATGCCCTCCAATAAACAAGGACACCCTCATCCGTGCACTGACAGAGGAATGGGATAAATTACCCCAACAGCTGCTTGATAATGTTGTGCAAAGCATGACACGACGTGTGGAATCTTGCATCGCCCTCCATGGTGGCCATATCCCGTATTGACATCATACGCCGGAACGCCTGCGGACGGTAATTGCATTTTTTCACGTTTACGTATTCTGCACAAAATGGCCTGTTTGTCCCTTGAACACATTCCAAAGCCTTCTGGATTCCCGAGCACCATAAATTGTCTTCTTTGTAATGTCCTGGCATTCTGACATTATTTTATTTCACTTGGCATCCAACCACACTTATTTTTTATGCGCTATATAGCCGTTTATGATTCGTCCTTAGCAATTGTCCAGCAGTGTATTTGCCTATCTTTGTTAGTCTATCTTGACTTACCAGATTAACGATTTTGTCTTCGAACACAGCTATCTTAATCTACCTTTACACGTCCAACTTGACTCTTCGTTAAATCAATTTCGATACCTGATGATTGTCTCTCCTCGCTTTAATTTTGCAAGTATTATTTTTAAGACAATTTTTGTTTAAAAATTAAAGATGATATTTTTTTACGATTTCCTGGAAAATCAAGGGCAAGCTGCGCTCGAAACACAAGTAGAAAGCTACAGTTGTCTCCGTTTCCCACATTTTGAGCTGTTAAAGCTACAAGCGGGGCAATGTCATTAAATTATAATATTAAGATTTCTCTGAAATTTCCATCTGCAGCATTTGTTGTGGCAAGACCTATCTCTCTCTCTCTCTCTCAGCTTTTATCTGCCCAGTGCTGGACCAAAGTTTGTAAAGTGGTTTTCCATTGCTCTGACGTACCTTGCTTTCCTTTCTAGATTTCATCTTCCCAACGTCCCTTGGGTCTTCCCTTTTTCTCGTGCTTTCTTTGGACATCATTGAGTAACCGTCACCGTCCACCTACCAGCACCCATTGTTGTTATACTTCCGGTGAATCTCCAGTCTTTCAATTTCACATGCTTGAAAATTCCCTCTACTTTTGTGCTCTGTTTCGTTCGATATTTTATTTTCTTGTTTCTCGGCGTAAAACTCAAAATGGATGTTTCCCCGTTTCCTGTGCTCAGATCTATATAACTGCGTTACATCTTGTGTTAAAGCCAAAGTCTCGCGGCCATACCTGAGAGCGGGGAAGATAAACTGCTAAAATTTCTGTAGTAAGTTGTGCACCAAAACGTGGTGCCACAGCAACTGAATAGGTTTTGGGACAAAGGTAAACAAATTTGAGATGTATGAAACATACAGAAACATGGCGCAATTGGTGCTAGTTCGCGCGATTCAGGTTGAATACCATATCGTTGTGCACAATTGCATCAAGGTTTGGTGCATTTCATGATTCACACAATGGTTTACCTTTTCCCCAAATGGGCTACAGCTGGTGTAGCACCAGTTTTTGGTGCAACATACAATTTTTAACAGTTTACTTTAATCAAAAGTGCTTTTTCAGATAGCGATACTACTTTTAAATACTTCACGCAATTTACCTTATACAACCTGGCCTAGTTGAATTCTACGATTCGCCTTTCCCGTTTCACTGTTGGAGACAATGTCAGGTACTAATTATTATACACTTGTTGCCGTTTCATTTTGAGACAGTCTCCCGGCTCTTCTGATACACTTATTTCCATTTCAACTTCGGGGGACAGAATCTTAAATACTATTATACACTTGTTCCCCTTTCATTTTGAAACAGAATCACAGGTATTATTACATATTGTTGCCATTTCATTCTGAAATAGAATCTCAGATATAGTTACACAGTTGTTCCCATTTCATTTAGGGATTGAATATCAGGTGATATTACAGGTTTCCAAATCGAACAATTAAAAGAAGAAATATAGAATAATATATGAATGATCTGTAGGCCCCCTAGCGAAAGAATTTTGCATAATGGAAAATTTGAAAATATGCATAAAGTGTTCTTCATAGCTAAACCTATGCTAAGGAAAAAATTTTTAAATACTTCTCACGAAAACAGGGACAGCGAGAAAAAGGTGTTGACCTTTACGCCCCCTAGCGTGAAAGCTGTGCATTATTTAAAAAGGGTAATGTTCTCCGTCTTTATTGCAGCGAATGGGACACAGTAAAAAAATAAAATTTTGAAAACCGGTTTTAAAAGCTTAGATACAATTACAAACAGAACTGTAAACTATAAAAATCCGAAGTAAAAACCTAAAATGTTTCGCAAGGTAAATGGTATCCTATGTTATAAGAATTTTTTTAAAATCGGCCGTTTAGAAGCAGAGAGATAGAAAGAGCACATTAAACGTTTGCTCCCGCTAGCGTGGAAATTGTATATCATTTTGGAAAGAAAATGCACACAGAAAGTATTCATTTAATAGTATCTGATAGAAAATTTTTTTTTCAATCGAGATTTTTGTCCCACAGGTATTGCTGCAAAAATGCTGTAAACGGAAGTATGAACTTACATTCTCTGGTATCACACTTCTGCGTTAAGAAAAAAATTGAAATTATAAGCAGATTTCGGGAACGAAATGCTCTCCGATAAAGAAATAATTTTTCAAATTGCACTATTTAAAGCATAGATATCGACAAAAATAATGTATATGTCTATGCTCCCTAGCGTAAAAACTCTGCACTATTTCAAACAGAAGGCATTCTCAAAAGATTTTCCGAGGTGAGTGGTATCGGTCCACGAAAGAATTTTTTCAATCGAGTTTTCAGAAGCTCAGATTTTGCTGCAAATGCATCAGAAGCAGGAAAAAATACTTACGCCCCCTGGTGGCCAAACATTTCTTTACCAAAATTTAGAAGTTATATGCAAAAAAATTCCCATCAGGAACAATATCATATGCAGAAATAATTTTTTTGATTGGATGTTTAGAAGCAGAGATATCATGGAAAACGTAAAGGTGAAATACTACTAATAATTACTTGAAAAGAGACTGAACATTAAACAGTCTTCGATATAAACGGCATCGAAAGGAAAAATAATTTTTTTCAGTCGGATATTAGACGCAGATAAATGGAATAAAATGTATTTTCAATTTGATGTTTTCTGTATTTACGCCCTCTATCGGCGAAGTACTGCACCAGAAGAAAAAAACCCCGGCATTCTACGATCATCATTCTCACATTTCAAGCTTCCCAATGCAAAAAGAATTTTTCAAATCGGATGAACAGTTTCAGAGATATGGCTTCCACAGACGGACGGACGGACGGACAAACCGATAACACAAGCACGATCTTTTTTTATACAAAAAACGTGCTAAAATAGAAATCCGTTTGGAAAAAGCAAAGAATACCACGGCATTCGATTCTGAAACATGTTCTTACAGACAGACTCCCAAAGCAATGTGTTTTTAAAAATGTGCACATGGCTGTAACGGAACAAACTTTCTGTGCAATGTGTGCTGTAACGCCAGTTTAATAGGCACACCTTCCCTCGTCACATAAATGTCTCACTCCACGTAAAACGCCACAAGAGTGTGTTGCGCTGTATATATCAGGCACACAAACTTGCCAGGCATTAGTTAGCGTTTGATTGAGCACTGCAAGGGGTAAAACAATTGATCTGAGTGATTTTGATCGTGGAATAATAGTTGTCACCAGGTAAATCGGTTCCACCGTCTTCTAAATGGACGACCTCCTGGGCTTATCGAGCACATCCGTAACAAGTAATTACCATGTAAAGTGTTACACAGAAAAATATTTCCAGTCATGGACGATCCTGTGGTCAAAAACAACTGGGCAGCCCCGGTAGCGAAATGGTATAAGAGTTGGTAAACACAACAGTGCAAACAGCGCGTAAGTCAACCGCACGCTTCTCCCATAGACTTTACATGGGAACTTCGTAAGTCAACCGCACGCTTCTCCCATAGACTTTACATGGGACCTTCGTAAGTCAACCGCACGCTTCTCCCATAGACTTTACATGGGAACTTCGTAAGTCAACCGCACGCTTCTCCCATAGACTTTACATGGGACCTTCGTAAGTCAACCGCACGCTTCTCCCATAGACTTTAAATGGGAACTTTGCCACCCCACAACGCCCGAACCATTGCCCTAATCTCATTTTTCTCTTTGGCTGGCACAACTACATGGTAACACCTTTATTTTGATACCTCAACCATATGTTTACGTTCAGCTCTTCTCTCACAACTGGTCTTACAGTAAAAAACCTTATAGAATTAATATATAGATCTATTTTGTAACCCGTTATTAATTGCTCCGGTTTTTTTTTTGAAGATGACTTGGAATTCTCATTCCATTTTTCTTTATAAGTTTACCATAATGTCTCTAAGACTATATGGTTATGTATTTAGAACGCTAAATAATGGAAATCATATGCGTAGAAATACTGCTTAGCCTGAAGTGATGTACTGTATGTACTTTTCATTCTGAAGAAGCTGTTGTGTGTTCTAAAAAAATCTAACAATTTGCTAGGCACTTGCTCCGTATTTATGTTTGTAGGGACACAGGGATGTTTTATTTACACTATTGCGTAATCCCAAGAAGAGATTTCAACTATTGTTTACTTAACTGGGTAATGTTTTTCAGCTTTTCAGTTAAAAAACCGAAACTGCCTTTGAGAACTTTTCTGGCCTGAGACAGAGCGCAAGTCTCCAAACATCTAACGCTCTCTTCTGTATAAGAAATTGCACAATACATGTATTTTAAATGTATGTACAACTCCTTGCATTTGCTACATAACTTGCTGTTTTATAACTTTCGGAAAATAAATTTGCAATTTTTTTATTTTGATTTGGAGCAAGTGTATTTTTGTATTAGCTGCTGTTTTTAGAAGCTCAAACAGTCGTTTGTGGTAGATAACTTTCCTGGTAAATTGTATTTCTTTATGTTTTGTAACGGATTTGCAAATTTTTATTTAATATTTTTTGTAAAACTGCTTTTTGATAGTTGTTTTCCGCTAGTATTTTTCTAGTTTTTCTTTTCGAATTTTCCATATTTTCTCAGCTGAGTTTATTTCATTTATTCTCTCCAAGGACTGACTCGTTATATTTACATAAAATAGAAGATAAGAATATTTAATATAAATGAGAAGATCTAAAAAATGTTCCTTACTTTCAAACTGAGTGCCTGAAGAGATTTTAGGGAATGAGGTAATTGATTTATACAAAGGCCCTTCCATAAAAACTGAGATTAGTCTTTTTCTTTTTTAGTTGGCAACAGTGCGAAGGGAAAAATAACCACGCAGACGACCAACTTAATTAAGGAAGTATCTATGGCAACAGTTATTAGGCGTGGTAGACGATTCTGGTTTTGTTATTGCGCAGTTGTTTAAGGTACGTCTGCATTTCATCATACAGCTATGGAGGTGAGTGATTCAAAGTTAAGAAGTGAAATTCGTTGTGCGATAAAATTTTGCTATCGTTTGGGTAAAACGGTTCCAGAAACAATTGTTTTAATAAAAAAAGCTTACAAAGATAAATGTTTGGGTGAGTCAAGGACGTTTAGATTGTACCATGATTTCCGAAAACGGCGTTTGTCGGCAGAACTCGCTCCAAGGTCTGGTAGACCTGAGAGTTTTGTTACGGAGCGTATTGTTAACACTGTTTGGGCAATTCTGCAAGAAGATCGACGAATAACGTGTGAAGACACAGCGGCGACAAATAACATTTCAAAAACGTCGGCATTCCGCATTTTTCACGACAAATTACTGCTGCATCGTGTGTGCTCTAGATGGGTACCTCATCACGTGACAAGAGAACAATTGTCAGCCAGAGTTCAGGTGTGTCATGAGTGGAAACAAATGATTGCAAAGAATCCAAACTTTCTAAACACAGTAACAACTGCCGATGAAACATGGGTCCACTATTTCGAAACCCCTCACGAAGCGCGCAACGAGTGTTTGGAAACACACAGGTTTGCCTCCTCCGAAAAACGTCCGCCAAACCAAACCAGCTGGGAAGGTGGTGGTGATAATTTTCTATGACCATAAAGGTGTAGTCTACCAGCATACAGTTCATCCACAAATTACTGTCAATGCAGAGTGTTACATTTCAGTTTTGAAGCATCTGCGACGACACACATCGATTAAGCAAACGGAGCTGGTAGGCAAGTAGACCCTACACCATGATAAGGCCCGCCCACAGGTTGCTGCTTGTGTTCAACAGTTTCTTACGAAATGCAGTGTTGAAATTATCCCACAGTCTACCTATAGTCCTGACCTAGCCCCGTGGGTTATTTTTTCTGGTTGTTTCCAACAATGAAGCAGAAGTTCCGTGGCGCAACATTCAACACAGATTCTGACGTTATTCAAGCTGTACAGGGGGTCGCTAAAACAGCTTCCACAAAATGCCTTCGCTACATGCTTCGAAAAGTGGACTGAACGATGAGACCATTGCATATCATCCGAGGGAAAATACTTTGAGAGAGAATAACATATATTTTGCTGTACCTATATTTCTTCATTTTGTGTGATTTCACTCTCCATTTTTATAGCACGGCAGTTGTATACATTTTCTAGAAACTTTTGTAACAAGTTTTTACCTGGCTTTCTATCACGAACTGAGTATCGTAAATTTTCCTAGTAAGTAGGCAAAAATATGTGGGATTTATATTCATGTGTTGTTCTAGCTTTTTTTACCCACATAATAATTTTCTAGTAATGCAGATAGTGGTTAAGCCATAGCTAGTCCAGATTTTGGAGATTTGTTTTTCTAATTGAAACCAGTTGTTCTTTGTGAAATGACGACTATTCCAGGTACACATTTTATCAATTTTATCTACAAGGTTAGGCAGGCCGTCAGCTGGGAACTCAGTCAACAAATCTAAACTGATGTTAATGTTCCTTAAAACTATGTTCAAACTTCTCATAGTCCATTTTTGGAAGTAGTACCAGCAATTTTTTCAGGTCTTTCCATTTTTACTTTATTTTTTTATATATTTTTTTATTTGTTTTGTAAAATAACGTGTACTTTTTTTTTAATTTTTGCAGATGAAATTTTGGAAAAAAGTTTAGATTAAAAGTAATGAAATTTTTGTATTTATCATGGGTATTTATATTTTTTTCTTAATTTTTATAAATTTTACAGTCCATATATTTGAGTAACTCTATAGCAAGGTTTCGAAAATTGCATGATTCTAGAAGTCAAATAAATTTTTTTTTCAGTTATTACTTTTGAGAATTTTTTGATAAGCCCAAGAAAAGAGGTTTCTTCTTCTTCGTCATAAATCAGCTTTTTAAGTTCGTCGTCCATATTTTCGAGATAATCTTATTTATCCATAAAAGTAATTATCTTACTTTTGTCAGTTTTAATCAGAATTACGTTATAATTTCTTTCTGAAACCTTTAAAAGAGATTTAAATAGTGAATTACTGATACGTTTGTAATTCTTTTTAAGAAAGGCTAATGTGGTTAATCCGTTCTGAGCAAATCTGCTGCAATTGTTTGTTTTTTTTCTTCCGGGATACTTAAGGAGGTTTATATTTCTGTTGTTATTTTCTTTATATATTTTTTTATTTTTTGAGTGGAGAGCTTAAGATTGCTGCATTTACTACCTGTGTGCAATACCTTTTTAGCCCCTGTACAGGCAATACATGACTTTAACATGTGCATATCTGGGAATTACCGAAGTAAAGTGGATTTTTTTTTAAAACGAAATTTAGCTTCTTCATTAAGAAGAGTTTTTGTGTAATTTCTTCTTCTTGCCACGAATCATTTACGTCTCTAAAAGAAATTTCTAACAGAGTTTATTAATGTCATTCAGGGAATTTTTCTGAAATAATTAAATTATTTTTGTTATAAATTTTTCTAGAAACCATTGCACTTTTATTTTGCCGCTGCACTTCTTTTTCAAAGTTTTTTCTTTTATTAATTAAAAAAACAACTTTCGTAAATGGTTTCCGAAGTCTGAGAGAAGAAGGAATATAAAGTTGTTTTACCTTGCATTTTTCTAGAAATTTGATTTAAGCTGCCGTTCGTTTGGCATTTAATTGTTCGTATTAATTTTTAGCACGTCTTTTGTAAAAAAAGATCGTGCTTAGGTTATCGGTTTGTCCGTCTGTCCGTCCGTCCATCTGTACCCACGGTATCTCTGCAACTATTAGTCCGATTTGAAAAGTTCTTTGTGCATTCGAAAGCTTGAAATATGCGAATGATGATCCTTCATTTCGCTTTTTTTACGATGTAAAAATTTCGCCGCTAGAGGGCGTAAATGCAGATGATGTCGAATTCAAAAATATGTTTTATTCCCCATATTTGCTTCTAAACATCCGATTGAAAAAAATATTTTATCTTTCGATTCCATTTATGTCGAAGAGTATTTTGGATATAGTTTCATTTTCAAATAACGCATAGAATTTCCGCTAGGGGGCGTAAAAGTAAATTACATTATTACCGATAACTTTTCTTCTAAAACTCCGATTTTAAATTTTTTTTCAGCGGATACATCTCGTGATGCACAATCTTTTGCATATAATTTCGAATTTTTCGTAAAGAATATTTTGACCACCAGGGGGCGTAAGTGTTAAATTTTGCTTATGATGTATTTGCCATTAAATCATAGCTTCTAAAATATCGATTGAAAAAATTCTTTCGTGGACTGATGCCACTCACATCGATAAACCTTTTCGGAATATTTTCTTCCTCAAATATTCCACAGTTTCTCCGCCAGGAGCGTTGATTTATATCTTATTTTTGTCAATATCTCGACTTCTAGGAGTCCGATTTAAAAAATTTCTTCTTTGTTGGACAGTGTTTTTCGTGTGACAAGTTTTCATATAATTTCAAATTTTTCAAGTAATTCATAGACTTTCCGGTAGGGAGCGTAAAGGTAAATTGCGTTTTCCCTTATATCTCTGCTTCTAAATCTCCGATCTGAAAAATTCTTTCTGCACCGGATACAGCTCTTGATGGGACATCATTTGCATATAATTTCTCATTTTTGTAAAAAATGGATTGGCCACCAGGGGCGTAAACCTTAATTTCCGCTTCTGATGTATTTGCAGCAAAATATGAACTTCTAAATTCCCGATTGAAAATAACGTCGTTTGTAGACCGATACTACTCATGCCGACAAACTTTTTAGAAACATTTTCTTCTTATAATAGTGCACGGTTTCTACGTCAGGGGCGTAGATGTATATCTTATTTTTGTCAATATCTCGACTTATAGGAGACCGATTTAGAAAATTCCTTCTTTATTGGATAGTGTTTTCCGTGTCGCATGTTTTTCATATAATTTCAAAATTTTAACGTAATTCATAGACTTTCCGCTAGGGGGCGTAAAGGTGAATTGCATTTTCCCCTATATCTCTGCTTCTAAATCTCCGATCTGAAAACTTCTTTCTGCACCGGATACAGCTCATGATGGGAAATCGTTTGCACGTAGTTTATAATTTTTGTAAGAAATTGTTTGGCCACCAGGTGGCGTAAGCTTTAATTTCCGCTTCTGATGTATTTGCAGCAAAATATGAGTTTCTAAAGTCTCGATTGAAAAAAAGTCTTTTGTGGAGCGATACTAATCATGTCGACAAACATTTTAGGAACATTTTCTTCTTGGAATAATGCATGGTTTCTACGCCAGGGGCGTAGATGTATATCTTATTTTTGTCAATATCTCCGTTAAGAATCCGTTTACAGCAATATCTGAGGGATTAAAGACCCCATTGAAAAACTTCTTTCTTCCGTCAGATACTATTGTTTTCCATATCGGTTCCATGGACTTTGAATAGCTTTGATAAATTTAATTTGCGTCAGAACGGATTCAAAAGACGTGCTTATTACACCCGAAAATTCGGTGTCATCTTTCTTGTTTTTATCGGGTGCCAAACTTTCGACACATATTTTAATTTGATTCTTGAAATGAAGTGCATTTTATTTGGCTATATCCAGCCTTGCTTAAAAATACTTTTTTTTTAATAAATTTTTACGGGATTTTACTTCAATTTTTTTTTCAATTTAGCAAATCTTCGGCAAAGACTCATCTAGTTCATCAAGATTGTTCATAAAACTAACAAGGAAGTTTACCTACCACACAGGGTTATTTGGATCTCTCACAAAATAAACAGTAAATAAATAAAACTAGAGCTGTTCGAAATCTAAATAATTAAATGAAAAAATTTGACGCTAACGAAAATATGCGTCAAGTACGACACTCACATATTGTGTGCAAGTACCGTATTTTTCGACATATAGTCCCCGGCGATGTATGATCTCCATACTGTGAAATTCATCAGAAAAAAGTCTTTGGTATATAATCCGCGGTGGTGTATAAACCGTAGACCCTGAAATCTATAAAAGAAATCGCTGTATATTCCGCTCTTGCGATGTTGATCTCAAGCCGTTATTTCCTACAGAAAAGTTGCGACTCACAGGATAACCCAGCAGTCTAAAGGAATTGAAAAAGACGATCATCTCTTTGAAGAGAAACAGTCATTTTCGAAATCCTTTTGTGTTAAATTTCAGCGAATAAAGACCAAAAAATCATGAGTTTTTTTGCATTACAACAGTTCTATGGAACTGATAGTTACGTAGTGTACATATCCGCTATTAGATCTTCAGCACTCACGAACGTGTGTGACGCTGAGCTTCCCACGTAACCATCCGCGAGAGCAAATAGTACCGACCTGGTTGCGTCGCATTTTCTCTCTCTCAAAAAAAAAAAAAAAATTACAACAGTCTACGAACATTTACTTTCATATTACGTTATGTTTCCTTGTGGTTAGTGCATTTTGATAATTTTCAAAATATACGACGCAGTTTTTTTAACAATCCAAATTTACCATCTTTGGCGATTTCTCAAATAATACGACACAGATTTTTGAAGAATCAAAGTGCCGCATTTATTTTATATTTTTTTGTTTTAAAGCCGCGTGTTTTTCGCAGAGCCAAAATTTATAAATTTTAATAGATTATCAGCGGATTATACGATGGAAACTACGGTAGTTTTTTTTTTCATGGTAAATGTAACTGTGGGCTTTCTTACATGCCGGAAACGTTTATAGCAAAACACAAAGCTGATATTAGAAAATGTTCAAGTAAGACCGGAACTAGGCAGACATTTTCGACAAACTCATCGCGACACGAATTGTGGCACTCCAAATAACATGAGTTTTCAGAATTACTTGCTGAAAAAAAAGTTAAATGAAGACTCGAAACAAAGAAGAGATCCGTCATCCATGACGTCATTGGAAATTCTCTGCAAGACATTCTGCGAAATTCAGTCAACCGTAACCGAACGTCCATCAGAGAAATGAATTCTTCTGAATAAGCCTAATATAGGAGATGAGTTACTTCGAAAAATTTGCTAAGTTTGAAAGAAAAAAAATCTAGTAAAAAAGAAAAATCCCCCAAAATGCGGAAATTTTAAACAAAACTAGAAATAACAAAAAAAAGTGAGTTTCGTTTTAAGAACCTTGTCCATTTTATTGAAGACATTCGAAATGCATAGAATTACTTAAAGTCAAAACAATTAATCAGCCGTTGGAAGTTTTAAATACACTTTAAAACAGTTTTCTAAACTATGTTATACTCCTATACTACATGTAACCAGGAGCGTACTGATAGCTTCCGCAACCCCCGCAGTGCGGAAGGGCCCGCGCAGCTAAGAGGGCCTTTAGTCTCAGTTAAAGAGTTTACAATTTTTTGAGGGAAATTCCGTATGGAACTGGTTAAAAATACAGGCCAAGAATCTTTGGCGGTAGCTGTTTTTTTATTGGAGGTTTAACGACCACCGTGAGCAACTCAGCAACTCAATGGGTTATAAGCAGTCTCCCGTCTCTAATTTAGGGCCACTGGTTCCAGGGAAGGAAGAGAGCCAGGGCCGTAAGACATACACAACATCCATGCCTCAACGGGACCCATCTCGGACGAATGATCAGCAGCCATCGCTCAGGCCGCTGCGCCACCGGGTCGGCAACGGTAGCTTTGAACGAAATATTAAGAAACAATTTTCGTACATTTTTCAATAAACAAGTAAAATATTCAGAAATCATTTTCGCTGTTTTAGTTTAAAATAATTAGATGATAGCAAAGCAGATATTCCAGAGGACTTTGATACCCCTTTTCACAGCCATAGAAATACTTCCAATATACATTATATGGACAAAAGTCACCGGACACCCCTTCAAAAGCAAATGAAAGGATCGGCTGCATTGTTAAGATTCGCGGTACAGCTGCAAACGGTATAAAAACAAACCTGCAGCTGACCGTGATCATATCGCACTGTTAGGGGGAGCGAAAATGTCGCGGCGGGAGAGAACTGACTTTGAGAAAGGAAATGTTGTTGGGTGTTGTATTAGTTGTCCATAAAAGAAACCAAGAGGCGTTTAAACATACCCAAATCAACTGTTTTGGATGTACTAAATAAATGGAAGGAACACGGCGCGCCTAAAGCAGCACAATGTACCGGCAGACCAAAGCAAATCAGTGATAGAGGACGTCAAAGCCTTAGGGGAGTCGTTACAGCTAATCGACGGAGTACTGTTTTTTTTTTTTTTGTTTTTTTTTTGATTGGAGGTTTAACGACCACCGTGAGCAACTCAATGGGCTATAAGCAGTCGCCCGTCCCTAATTTAGGGTCACTGGTTCCAGGGAAGGGAGAGAGCCAGTGCCGTAAGACAAACACAACATCCATGCCACACCGGGATTCGAACCCGGACCCCTTCGGACGAATGATCAGAGGCCAACGCCTTAGACCACTGAGCCACCGGGGCGGCGCGGAGTACTGTACAACAGCTCAGTGTACAGGTGAGTAAAATTGCTGGAACCTCGGTAGGTACACGTGCCATTCGCAGAGAACTTCATTCCATGAGTTACCGTGGTCGTGTTGCTGCTCATAAGCCTTTCATCTCCACTCGGGATGCTACTCGTCGTTTAGCATGGTGTAAAGAACATGTATCGTGGACCGTAGATCAATGGAAACGGGTTCTATGGACTGACAAGTATTGATACACGATCCATCAGTCTGATGGCCGTGTGTGGGTATCGCAGCCGTCGGGTGAATGCTATTTACCATAGTGTACTGTTCCTACGCTCAAGTTTGGAGATGGCAGTGTAATCGTGTGGGGTTGTTTTTTGTGGTATCGTCCCGGCCCATTGGTTAACGTGGACAAACCTGTTAACCACCACGTCTACCTCAATATTCTGGACAATTATGACCTACCAACTCTGTGGCAATACTATGTAACCGAGCCGTGTTGGTACCAGTAGAATAATGCACCGAGACATAAAGCAAGGACTGTTACGGCGTGGTTTGGCGATAATTCCGTATCATATGTGGACTGACCAGCACAGAGCCCTGATCTTTATCCCATACATCACCTATTGGATGAATTAGAGCGCCGCATAAGAAGTTTGGAACCAAAGCCTATTACTAAGCAACAGTTAGCTGCACCATTATGTACTGAATGGAAGCGCATACCTATCGCTGTGTTCCAAAACCTTGTCGAAAGCATGTCTCGAAGGGTCAGTGCATGCATTAAGGCCAAAGGTGGACCGACACCGTACTAATGTACGTCAATAAATGCTATGTTGTATTTCTCTTTTGGGTCTCCGGTGACTTTTGTAAATATAGTGTATGTACATTTAACAGAGAATATGAATGAAATATCAGTTCAATGAACGAAATTTTTATACCAATAAAGATGAGACGTTATGTGCTGCAGTAGTTTTCACATACCTACACATCGCTAAGAAAAATGTATTTTAGTTCTACTTCTTTGTGCCACAATTCTTAGTTGTTGGTTATTTACTGACCTATGTTCTGTACTTTCGTAGAAATCGGAAAATATCGTTAGGCATTGTCACATGGCAGTTGTGTGTTTTATGTGTGTAACCGGAAAGTATTTCAAAGAGGTTCGGCTTAGTTCTTTAAAAAAATAAAATTTGCGTTTGGTTAACTTAGGTGTAAATGTTTTGTACTTTGTACTGGCATAAAACTAGGGTAATCATTTTAATTACAAAGTGCGCATTTGTGTTACACGCAATAGAGTGCAAAAAGGTTTTGTTTATCCTGCTACTAACAAGGCGCGGTTCCATAATATTCCCATAGAGTTTGTGGGGCATAATTGCCCAGAATATCGAAGTAAATGTGGAGGTTAACAGGTTTGTCCACGATAACCAATGGGCCGGACTATAACCACGAAAAACAATCCCACATGAGTACACTTCCATCTCCAAACTTGGCCGTAAGAACAGTACACTGTGGTAAATAGCGTTCCCTCGGCTGCCGCATACCCACACACGGCCATCAGGCTGATAGATTGTGTATCTGGATTCATCAGTCCATAGGACCCGTTTCCACTAATCTACGGTATACTAAACGACGAGTAGCGTTCCGAGTGGAGATGAAAGGCTTATGAGCAGCCGCACGACCACCGTAACCCACGGAATGAAGTTCTCTGCGAATGGTACGTGCATATACCGAGGTTCCAGCATTTTTACTCACCTGTACACTGAGGTCTTGTGCAGTACTCCGTCGATTAACTGAAACGACTCTCCCGAGGCTTCGACGTCCTCCATCACTGATTTTCTTTGTTCTTCTTCAGGCACGCCATGTTTCTTCCACTTATTCAGTACATCCAAAACAGTTGACTTAGGTATGTTTATACGCCTCTCAGCTTCTCTCATCGACAGCCCATTAATATAACACCCAAAAATCTTTCCGTTCTCAAAGTCAGTTTTCACTCAACCTCACAGTGCGATATGAACGCAGTCGGCTGCAAGTTTGTTTTTATACTATTTGTAGCTGTACCGCGCATTTTAACAACGCATCGGATGCGTTCATTTGCTTTTGAAGGGGTGTCCGGTGAATTTTGTCAATATAGTGTGTGTATGTACACTACACGTAGTGGAGAAGCCTTCTTTATTTAAAGTTATTTCCCTAACTCGATTAAATATTCTCTATTGATGCACGACCTAAATGCTGTGGTAACTAATTAGTTTTCTTTTTTTTTCTCAGAGGGATTATAGAATTTCAGGTATTTAGCAAGCGTTTCCTCAGTGGGACGTGCTATCAATGTTCCTGGTAACGTTCTTAGTCACTTTGTTCTGCTTTTGAAAGCTATTTGTTCAGTTTTTTATATGTAAAATCCTGAATTACCTAGCTGGTCATTCGTTATGTGAGAGTTTTGTTTCTTAGTGCGTCATGATTGTTATATTATGCACGACTAACTTGTGAAAGGATACCTGCTATTTCAGCTTTCCTTCTTTCTTTTTTTCTCTTTAGGTTTTTGTTTTATTGCCCTGCCCTAGATAGTTTTCAGCTTAATTTCTAGACTGTTCTGAATCGTACAAGTGTTCTTTATTTCTACCTCTTTTTCCATACAAATGTATTTGCATGTTTACGCGTTTAGGGACCGTTGAGATGAAAAAGGAGTCTTATTTTCTGTGTTTTCTGTCATGGTGTATTTGGTAATGACGGCGAATACTTATTTCATCCATCCCTTCCCTGCTTTCACTCTAAACTGGATATGTTGGAAGGATCTGGTTTAGTGCATCTTTTTTCAATCCAATTCTCGGATCAAGGTAACTTTCGTTTCATTTTTTCCGAGCCAAAATAATTCAAGGATTTCTTCTAACTACTGGCCAATTCCTGACCAGTTACTTGTGTAATAGAATGCAGAGCAAAAGCGTTTCCTGTTTTCTTATTTTGGAAGCCTTACACTGTAAAAAATACGTGGTGTGATTTCATAGAAAATTGCTGAAAACAACGTGCGACAAAGTTGCCGGTAAACCAGAGGCTTTTAACGAAATTTCGGTTAGAAAAGCTGATAAGGGGCCCACACAGGCTAACATTAACCTTTTTTTGCTGGTTGTCTGTTATGTTGTACTTCTTAGAATGCTGACACCCAGTGCAATGTATAGGCCTCCACCAGTATTTTCCATCTTTCTCGATCCCTAGCCTCAGTCCACAATTTAGCACCTCTACATTTCTGGTTATCTCTCTATCTTATTCTCTGGTGCCCTCTTCGTATCCTTCCATCTCTAAGTTGCAATTCTGTTATTAATCTTATCCATCTTTTATGTTGTAGTATGAATGTTTAATATGTGTTTTTAATACTGTAGTACACACTGAAGTGGCAGAAAAACTGGCACACCAGTCGAATACTTGGTAGGTCCCCCACAAGAGTGCAAGACTGCAGAAATACGACGGGGCATGGACTCCACTAGCTTCTGGAAATATACTGTAGGTAATTCTCACCACACTTCCTGCAGAGCGTTCCACAATTCGGGTGTATTCCGAGGTCTCGGATTCCTTTGTTCGATAGCGCGTTGCATGGCATCCTAAATTTGTTCTATCACGTTCAGATCTGGGGGACTTGGGTGGAAATGGTAACACCCCAAACTCAGATGAATGCTCCACTAATCATAATGTGGCGTCCCGACACTTGTGTGAAGGTGCATTGTCCTGTTGGAACAGGCCTAACCCATCAGCATGAATACAGGACATGAACGGGTGTACCTCGTCAGAAAGGATGCGCACATAGCGTTGGCCGGTCACAGACATTTGTAGACGTACCAGGGGTCCCAGTGAGGTCCATATATACACACCCCATACCATTACGGACCCCCCACCAGCCGTTCCAGCGGTACAGTTCCCTGTTGCCAGGCGGGATCCATGGCTTCATGGGGTTTGCGCCACACACGAATCCTCTCATCTTCCTGATACATTTGGAAACGCTACTCGTCAGACAAGGCTACTTGTTTCCAGTCATCAAGTGTCCAGTGGTGGTGGTGCCGTGCCCAAGCGAGGCGCATAGCTCTGCGTCGTGCACCCATCAAGGGGATTCGAGTTGGGCCTCGGCTCCCAAAGACCATATCGTGCACGGTACGTTGCACAGTCCAGACGCTGATGCTTTTTGAGGCTCCAGCATTGAATTACGATGATGCCTGTGAGAGTGTTGCAAGCCTATCGCGTGAAACGATTCTTGACAGCCGACAATGGTCACTTTCACCCAATGTCTTTTTACGGCCACACTGGTATCGTAGGTTGTAGGTTTTGCCGGAATTCTTGTAGTCACGGTACACCCTTGCAATGGTCATCCGTGAAAATCCGAACTTCGTTTCTACCTCCGAATTACTATGGCCCATCTCACGAGTGCCAACTATGACACCGCGTTGAAAATAGCTTAAATCGTTATTACTTGTTATTCTCATGCCGAAAACAGCTCTTACAATTGGCAAGGATGTATATCGCTTTATATACGCACTGGAGAACGCAACCGAGTACGCGCATAGGTGACGTTGCTATGTATTTTGCATAAACCCGTCTGTAGCAGTTTTTCTGGCTACTCAGGGTGCGTGATAATGTTTTTAAATTGTTTATTATCAGTTTTTCTGGCACTTCAGTGTATAACGTGATGTTCTTTTAAGTTGTTTATTTCTGGTTTAGTATATTTATTTCTGGTGTATGTTCTTAACTGCGTGTAACATGGCTAATAAATAAACTAGTTACAGAAAACATAATTATAAATACACCACACTGTGAACAATCAAGAGACGCATATAGCGTATTAAATCCGTTTAATTTTGTGGTGCGGTAAGTACAAAGATTCGCGAAGCTTTGGCACTCCCTTGAAGTCTTTTTCAAGGCAATAGTAGACACAAAAATGAAGAGAATTGGAACACGTAAGGAATAAAGATGATTTTCGAAAATAACGTGGGTGACATCACGAGTATATTACACGAATGTTTATCACGCACTTATTTCAAAAACATTTTATTTGCGTGATAATGTTTTTAAATTTTTATCAAGCAAATAATTGCGTGATAAAAATTCGTGTGGTATGCTCGTCGTGTCACCCACGTTATTTTCAAAAATCATCTTTGTTCCTTACGTGTTCCAATTCCCTGAAGTTTTATGTCTACTATTGCCTTGAAAAAGCCTCCCAGTGGAGTGCGAAAGCTTGGCGAATATTTGTACTTACTATGCCACAAAAAATAAACGGATTTAATACGCTATATGCGTCTCTTGAGTGTTATAGTTAGGGAAACTCTACTATTTTGGTAGACTTTCAATTGCCACTAATCCCCTTCTTTTTGGAAAAGTCAATTTTGGTTTTTCCGTATTTATACGGAAACTCCAAAATCTGCCATTTCGACTTTTTCAGTCCTTTTTTACGCTTTACAAATATAGGTTGGAGAAGCATATATGCTCCAGATTTGTCCGTCCGTCTGTCCTTCCGCACGATAACACGCGTAAAAATAGTTCGATTTCGATGAAATTATAATATGTGATTGGGGATCAACTGGGGACGAGCCCTTTTGAAAATTGGCGAAATGGAGTGAAAGGTCAGGGCATAGAAGAGGGATCCACTCCATTGCCATTATGCGTCATAACTTGGTTAACATGCCTAGATTTCGATGAAATTTTAGTATGTGGTAGGGAACTACCTGGGGACGAAACTTGTTGAAAATGGGCGAATTGGGGTCAAAGGTCAGAACATAGGAGCGGGATCCATTCCATCGCATTTATGCGTTATAACTTACGTAAAAATGATTCGATTGAGACAAAACTTTATCATGTTGTTCCGGAAGTGTACTTTACCGGTTCTGTTGAATATCATCAAAATGGGGTCAAAGGTCAGGTCATAGGAGAGATTTATTCTACAGCTAATATCCTCATAACTTGAGAAATGATTTCTGGTATGTTGGAAAGCGTATCATAATCAGTGTTTTGCATGATTTTACTAACTTGTTTTTCCGATGTAGTAAGTGAAATAATAATTTCCCTTTGCCCCTAATGACTTGGATGCTAGCGAAGCTTTGTACCGACTGACCTAGAAAGACACTTCCCTGTTGCTCTCTAGAGTAGATAAGGAGATGACTCGAATCGCATGTATTGCTGGTTATTTAAGTTATCGTGGCCACATAAAAATATACAATAGCTAGGACAAAAAACTGAGAGATTGGGAAAGAATATCAGTTACCACAGTAGCCTAAATATCATGCAATATCTTATCCACAACATCCGATCTCGTTACACATCTTAAATATCAGGTCCTCCGACAGACGATTGAATTTAATAGTTAAAGAAATCTAAAATATTTCCGCAAGCCGATCCTACTATCTAAAATTTTCAGGTTTCTGAAAATTCAAAATTTTACGTTGGAACCTCTTTAAAACGGCATTTTCCTGTTAACATATGAAAGAAATCGCACAAAGGTTTCTTTCTGGAAATTTGAATTTTCCACTTAACTCCTCTTAGAAATGCAAATTCTACCGCTATTAAGCGGAGTAAGATGAAGGGGTAAATTTCTTTCAGGTATGAAAAAGTACCGATATTTAGGGGTTTTTTTCGTTTTTTCACAGAAACCGTTCGAATCGGGCATATGCTTCGTTAATTCACACAAAAAATCATGGAAAATGGCTCCTGAATAAAATATTTTTTTTTACAGTGCAAAATCGTTTTACATACAAAAAAAAAAAACGAAAAAAAAAACGAGTTTCTCTGTCATTGTTCAAATAAAAATTACTTCGTTCTCTTTGAATTTGTAGATCGTATGAAGGGTTTGCACGCAGACAGTGCCAAACTCAAAATACCGAATGTTTCTTGAAAAGTTGTTGAATTATTCTGCACATGCAATTCGTTTAACCAAGTGAAATTAACCTGTGTTTTCAGAATTATATAATTTAGAAAGTCCGTCGTATTAATTTAGTTTTCTATGTACGGATACAGTAACCAGACGAGTGTCTACGGGAAAAGTGAAATATAGATACTGATCCAGAGATCAGACCAGTGTCTTCGGGAAAAGTGAAATCTAGATACCGATCCAGAGATCAAACCGGTGTCTTCTGGAAAAGTGAAATCAGGAAGTTTAGCTTTCTAGGTAGGGGGATCCAAAGACCAGACCAGTGTCTTCTGGAAAAGTGCAATCAGGAAGTTTAGCTTTCTAGGTACGGAACCAGAGACCAGACCGGTGTCTTCGGGAAAAGTGAAATCAGGAAGGTTAGCTTTATAGGTACGGAACCAGAGACCAGACCAGTGTCTTCGGGAAAAGTGAAATCAGGAAGTTTAGCTTTCTAGATAGGGATCCAAAGACCAGACCGGTGTCTTCGGGAAAAGTGAAATCAGGAAGTTTAGCTTTCTAGGTAGGGATCCAAAGACCAGACCAGTGTCTTCTGGAAAAGTGCAATCTGGAAGTTTAGCTTTCTAGGTACGGAACCAGAGACCACCCCAGTGTTTTCGGGAAAAGTAAATCAGGAAGTTTAGCTTTCTAGGTAGGGATCCAAAGACCAGACCGGTGTCTTCGGGAAAAGTGAAATCAGGAAGGTTAGCTTTCTACGTACGGATCCAGAAACCAGGCCGGTGTCCTTGGGAAAAGTGAAATCGGGAAGTTTAGCTTTATAGGTAAGGATCCAGAGACCAGTCCAGTGTCTTCGGGAAAAGTGAAATCAGGAAGTTTAGCTTTCTAGGTAGGGATCCAAAGACCAGACCGGTGTCTTCGGGAAAAGTGAAATCATTAAGGTTAGCTTTCTAGGTACGGATCCAGAAACCAGGCCGGTGTCCTCGGGAAAAGTGAAATCGTGAAGTTTAGCTTTATAGGTAAGGATCCAGAGACCAGTCCAGTGTCTTCGGGAAAAGTGAAATCAGGAAGTTTACTCCTGTGGCTAGGATTCAGAAACATTCTTGCATGTCTCATTTCTTTTCTTTTTATCTCAAGGTTTAATGCTCAACATGAGTAACTCTTATGGCTATAAGCAGTCATCCATCCCTAATTTTTAGCACTGGTTTTAACAAAGATATAGAGCCAGCGCCGCCAAACAAGAATGATGCACGTGCATCACTCAGGAATTTATTTAGTCCGGGCCCGTATAGGGCCAATGGTCAGCGTCTGAGACTGATCGGCCATAAGAACGGCCATTCCAAACAGAGAAATACATAAATGTTTTGTGCTCCTATTCATGTGGTATAGTAACTAATACTTTCTTAACAACAAAAGGTTCAGAAAAATCTCTATCTTCAATACTAACTTTAAATTCTAAAATCGATTATGTGGAAGAGTTTTGATGCTAATCATGTTTTCGGACAGTAGTTAAGTAAATCCAAAGTAAAAAAAATTCGATGTAACTAAAATAGGTAACGTAAGTAGTTAAAACCATTGTTTAAATCAGATGTTTTAAACTACCCCATGAAGTGATGCAAGCATAGTTTATTTCTTTGTTATTCAACAATATGTTTTACTAAACTATCGAAGAAAATCATTTAATAACATTTTACAGAAACGTAAAAATATCTCCCTGCAGTCTGCGTAAAATATGAGAAATGCGATAAAATCCATTACAAAACGGCATTTTTGATGTAATGAAAACGATGTGCTGTTGCGAAAGTTTAACTTCCTCGCGATTCCTTCAAAGAAAGAAGGGTTACCTGATGTCGAGGAGCGTTTTTAAATGATATATAACACGATGGGGTGTAACCTGTAGATATTCTAGAACAAGATTACAAATTCCCCTCACTTACACTCTTGCGATTCAGCTTTTCTTTGTATCTTGAGGGCAGGTTTTAGCTTGCGCATGAGCAGATAGATTTTCTTAGCTACACTCCGCTTCATAGGTGTAAGGATCGTTTCTTACTTACGTCTAAATCTGAATAATATATAATAATAGTAATAAAAATAAATATTATTTTTGAAAAACTAAACAGTCGAAATACTTCTTATTGCCGCCGCAATACTTTTTGCAAATATTTACTTTTATGACGCATATCTGTTTTCATTGATTTTACGAAAATAACATTCATTAATCCATCTAAGTGCCAGTCAGTGTCAGGAATTAGCAAACTTTATTATTTATTTTTATGATATAATTCCTCTTAGTATGTCTCGGTTTGTGGCTTGGTGTGGTCGTGAATGACGCGAATGAATGTAATGTGTTGTTCGTAAGTAATTGCAAATTCTGGAATCTCTAGTTTTATTTCACACTTACAAGGATCATGTCATGCGTAAGATGTATAGCATAAATTATCACAGAACAACAAAAATTAACTTTTTGTTTGTTATAAAGACTGGTTATGCCGAATCATATAATATTTGTCATGCTGATTACAAATATGCTTGCTATATTTTGCAATCGGGCATAGTTCTCGAGTAACCTGTTGTTTCAGTGTATAATAAGCCTTCATTTCGGCATATATATTTCGCTACAAGCAATTAATTACCCTTCCCTTAAAAATCAGTTATTTTAGGTTTTCTTCAGTACTTTGTTTATACTACATCCCTTTTTAGAGTCCAACAGTAATCAGCTAGCATTTTAGGACTCCATTTTACTTTATAAATGTTTTCTATGGTATATATGTCCTGATGAAAACGTTCCCCGTGCTCATCGCTTACAGCCCCAAGTTCTGTGGGGAAAAGTACAGATGCGAGTGAAGGAAATGTATTTTAAGAGACATATTGCATCCCATGGGCTTATTATAGTTTGCTAGAAGCTTAGTAACAAATTCTTTATAATTTTCTGCCTTCCGGTTACCTAAAAAGTTCAGTACCACATCTTTAAGGGACTTCCGTGCATCAGCTTCAGTCTTATTCAAAGTGCCTTTAAATGCAAGATCACGCTTAAGTTCCCTTATTTGTGGACTAATAAAAATGCCTTGTTTAATTTTGGCTTCAGATATTTTGGGGAACTTGTTCTTTAGAAAACGAAAGGCTCCTCCGTCTTTAGTTAATGCGTTTACAAATTATTTTATCAAACCCAGTTTTACGTGAAGCCGTGGTAAGTACACGTTCTGATGACTTACTAATGACTCAGCAATAACATTGTTATTATCTGGAATTAAGGATCTCTTTTAGGCAAGGTCTTTTTAATATAATAAGAATTTCTGTCCCTACTGTTCCATTCACAGAGGAAGCACAAGAATTTTGTGTATCCAAGTTGTAGACCAAGGAGTAAAACTATCACTTTAAGCTCGCCACAAATATTCCACGAGTGTTTGTTGTATACTATACTTTAAAGCAACAGTTTCATATTTGCATATGTTTCTTTCATGTATGCAGCATATGCAATAGGTACTGACGGATACATGTTTCCTTTATGAAGAAGGGCAGCTGTTAAGTTTATTTTTGAGGAATCTATAAAACGTCTCCCTTCTTCAGGTTTATGTTGCCGTCCTAAGTCTTCAAATAATAGGTCTATATCATTGTAGCACACAAAATCACCACTCTTCGAAAGTAAGTGTTCAAACTCTTGCTGTCGTCGACGAAAACTACATAATTTTGTACTTGGTTGTAAAAGATTTAATCCCTTCAATCTTGAAGCCAATATTTCGGTCTGACTTTTTGCTGAATGAAGGTCACAAACCAGATCAATTAATTTTTTCTGATTTATAAGGTGAGGCACAGAATCTTCCGAGAAATCAGGGTCTTGTTGTACTTCAATATCTTCTTTGCTATGAGGATTTATTTCATCAGTATCACTATCATCTAAACTCCATGACTGTGGAGGTACAGGAACACGAATATCTGTATCATGAGGAACAGGTCTTGTGGCAGAAGGAATACTGGGATACTGAATCCTGTCTTTGGCCATAGCTGTAGTTCCGGATATCTTAGTGATGCAAAAGGAGGTCTGTTGAGTGGTCTTTCGATTCTCTCCAAACCATTGGTACCGCAAATGGCATTTGAAGTGATCCCTTCAACCAGCCAGTCAGCAAAGTTACATTTGAATTACAACTAATGTGAGGCGCTCAAGATTTATTTTCATCACCCATTTTGTACTGGAAATAAAGTTCATAGGATTTTCTAATCAACGGTGGGAAATGTCGCCTTTAAGACTTTAAAATAAATTGTCCACAAACGGAGAAGAAACTGTTTGGATGGTTCACACAAGTACGCGGCATTATTTAACGTACACTTTGCACAATCCACACTACTTTTGAAAACCACGAGAAAATGTACGTCCTTCTATATCGAATAAATGCATTCGAATGACAAAAATTCTACTTTTTCCTCCTTCCCAAAAGGAATTGCACAACAGGAAGTAATGGCGCCCGTATGTCTACTCTCAGAGACACAGCTACCCTGACTGCTGATATCTCCGTTGGGAAATATAGGAAAATTCTTTTAAATAACACAACATTCACCCCAATTGAGAATTCCATTACAAGAAATTGGAGCCCAGTGGAGCAATTGTGACTTCATATTTGGTTTCAGCACCCGTAAATACATACAAAACCGTTAAAGATTTCTTTGAAACAAAGCCACTGTTGTTCAGTGTTATCTACAAAGATAACCGTGGTGCTCTCTCGATTACTCGCGTGAACATAATTTAATATCGGCTGTATTTTTTTCGGGTTTTGACTACTACCACGAACAAGGGCCAAAAGCGACAACCCGACCTTAAATTCGAGCCACTCTTTTCAGAAAGGGGCAGACATATCCTAAAAGCACGTCAGCCATGCCTCATTCTGTGCTTCAGCCGGGTACTTATCTCCGACGAATGGTAAGAAGTCAACACTTCAGATTACTCCGCCACGGGAGCGGCCATTCCAGGTTGAAGAATCTGAAAATACTTTATACCACTAGTCAATGGTATAGCGATTAATATTTTTTTCAATTCCGAAAGTTATTTTTGGAAATTGTATCATAGATACTTGCTCTTATTTCTAAAGTCTACCATAGGGAAGACCATCTTCACGTGAACACAACTTAATTCTGGGTGGATTTGGACCGCATTTGATTTTTAGTTTGGGGTTTAACGACCACCATGAATAACCCTAATTTAGTGCCCATTAGTTAAAGGAAAGGGACAGAGCCAGGTCATCCAACAATGCCCAGGGCCCGTTCTCATTCCTATCTCAAATCCTGGTCTATATGGACGCCTAACTAAAAGCTCGTCCACACCTCACACAACTCGGCCACCATGGATATCAAATTGAATTTGATAAGGTAATCTACGAATTGTATAAATGAAAGGAAGTTGATTAAGAAGTTTGCTTCCGCAAGTGTTAAGGCTTCATCCACTATTTATCTTAAGTAGACTGTATTTGATAAGGTGATCTACGAATTGTATAAATGAAAGGAAATTAATTAAAACATTTGCTTCATCAAGCGTTTTATAGTTATACTATATCCAATATTTATCTTAAGTAGATTGTATTTGATAAGCTAATCTACGAATTGTACAAATGAAAGGAAATAGTATAACTATACTAGTGATCCGAATTTTTTGCGTAGAATAGAAAATCAAAGTTTCCAAGCTTTCGCACATCAACCAGATTTCTCTCTCAAGGAAGGTAGATGGCAAACTGCAAACTGAATAATAGAACGCTTCATCAAATATTATTCTCAGAATAGTTGGTGCACAGTTCCTATTTATTAATTAAATGAAAAGAAGTTGATTAAAATATTTGCTTCCTCAAGCGTTAAGGATTCGTCTGCTATTTACTTCAAGATTTGTATTTGATAAGCTTACCTTAGTAGATTATATTTGATAAGGTGATATATGAATTGTGTGTATGAAAGGAGATTGATTAAAATGTTTGCTTTCTCAAGCGTTAAGGTTTCATCCGCTATTTATCTTAAGCAAATTGTGTTTGATAAGGTGATCTACGAATTGTATAAATGAAAGGAAGTTGATTAAAATGTTTGCTTCCTCAAGCGTTAAGGCTTCATCCACTATTTATCTTAAGTAAATTGTATTTGATAAGGTGATCTACGAATTGTATAAATGAAAGGAAGTTGATTAAAACGTTTGCTTCCTCAAGCGTTAAGGCTTCATCCACTATTTATCTTAAGTAAATTGTATTTGATAAGGTGATCTACGAATTGTATAAATGAAAGGAAGTTGATTAAAACGTTTGCTTCCTCAAGCGTTAAGGCTTCATCCATTATTTATCTTAAGTAAATTGTATTTGATAAGGTGATCTACGAATTGTATAAATGAAAGGAAGTTGATTAAAATGTTTGCTTCCTCAAGCGTTAAGGCTTCATCCACTATTTATCTTAAGTAAATTGTATTTGGTAAGGTGATCTACGAATTGTACAGATGAAAGGAAGGTGATTAAAATGTTTGCTTCCTCAAGCGCTAAGGTTTCATCCGCTATTTATCTTAAGCAAATTGTGTTTGATAAGGTGATCTACGAATTGTATAAATGAAAGGAAGTTGATTAAAATGTTTGCTTCCTCAAGCGTTAAGGCTTCATCCATTATTTATCTTAAGTAAATTGTATTTAATAAGGTGATCTACGAATTGTATAAATGAAAGGAAGTTGATTAAAATGTTTGCTTCCTCAAGCGTTAAGGTTTCATCCGCTATTTATCTTAAGCAAATTGTGTTTGAACAGGTGATCTACGAATTGTATAAATGAAAGGAAGTTGATTAAAATGTTTGCTTCCTCAAGCGTTAAGGCTTCATCCACTATTTATCTTAAGTAAATTGTATTTAATAAGGTGATCTACGAATTGTATAAATGAAAGGAAGTTGATTAAAATCTTTGCTTCCTCAAGCGTTAAGGCTTCATCCACTATTTATCTTAAGTAAATTGTATTTGATAAGGTGATCTACGAATTGTATAAATGAAAGGAAGTTGATTAAAATGTTTGCTTCCTCAAGCGTTAAGGCTTCATCCACTATTTATCTTAAGTAAATTGTATTTGATAAGGTGATCTACAAATTATATAAATGCGAGTAAGTGTGACTAAGATGTTTGCTTCCTCATGCGTTAAGGCTGCGTCCGGTATTTATCTTCAGTACATTTGTGTACTCGACACATTAAAATACTTTGGCACTCCCGTGGTATAGTGGTCTAACTTTTCACCTGTAAACGTTCGTCCGATTGGGCAAGGGTTCCAGCTCTGGGTGAAGTATGCGCGGTGTGCTAGTCCTACGGAACTGACTCTCTTTGAAACCAGTAACTCCGTTACAGACTGGAGACTGCTTGTATCCCTAAGAGCTTCCCACGGTGTTCGTTAAACGCAGAAAAAAAAATGGATGATAAATGGTAAGGAAGCACATTGGTGTGCCGAAATAAAACTTTCAAATGACAAAAGAATAAACAAGACACACTATATCGTGTTTTTTAATGACATGGACGTAACGCTATTTTTGCCGGCTGGTTGGAGTGGCTGTATAAAACAAAACAGGCATGAAACATATTAAAACTAAAAGTACATCTGACGCGTATTGACAGTTTGAATAATGAAATACAGATTTTTTTTTAAAAGCAAGAAAGGAAAAGTGGTACACTTTGAGAATCATTAGTGCGAATCATAATGCATATCTTATGTCTTAAGTTTTTGATCTCGTTTCTTATATCGATTAGCAACTGTTCTCATTTTCGGCACGGAGACTACTACTTGTACATAAAGTTAAAAGATCGTTCACGACATTTTTAATTAAAGGGATAAGCTCATGAACATTCAAACTGTGAAAAAAAAATGGGAGAAAAAAAAGAGAGAAGTGATTCGTAAGAACGTGCTATAGGGTTTTCAGAAATGACAGAACGCCCTTTCTATCGTTCGCAAGCACGTAGGAGGAAAATCAAACAAAACAGAGGAAAATACAGGCGAAATAGCGAGATCTAAGTCTCTGTCAATAAGCAGAGAATGTTCTTTTTTCTTTTTGTTTTCTTAGCGTTTTTTTTTTCTGTCGTACCAAAATAAAATGAATTTAACACGCTCTGACGTCTTAGAGTTTTTTCGGGAAGTTATTCTAGTTTTTCTTTATCTGAATTTTAATTACTGGCTTCATTCGACGTAACAGGAAAGAAAAACTGGTTTTGTGCCCTGGAGGGAAAAAAAACAACGTCTGGCAGTGTATTTACCCAAATTTTGAATTTGACTTTACATTTAACGAGATAGAATTATTAATAACATAAAAATTGAAAAGGATAGAAACGAGACAATTACCAAGTGCTATCATCATCATCATCATCATTGTCAACCATTATCAATCCACTGCTGGACGAAGTTCTCTCCAAGCCTCTTCCACAACGGTCTGTCTTGTGCCAGTCTCCTCCATGTTACTCCCGCATACTTTCGAATTTCATCCACCCATCTTCCATGTGGTCTTCTTCTGGGTCTTTTCCTGTCCCTTGGAATCCAATCTAAAATTTCGACTGTCCATCGGTGGTCTGTCCTTCTGGCAGTATGTCCAGCCCATTGCTATTTCAGGGATTTAACTCTGATCATGATGTCTTCCACTCTTATCATTTTTCTGATCCACGAGTTCCTCTTATTATCTCTCCTGGTTACACCAAGCATGCACCTCTCCATGCTACTTTGAGTTATATGCAGCCTTTGTAGGTCTCTTTTAGTTAAGTTCTACGTCTCTGCACCATACGTAAGCACTGGAAGGATGCATTGATCAAACACTTTTCTTTTAAGACATAATGGCATAAAAACAATTATGCTGTTTCTTCCAAAAGCTCTCCAGGCAAGTTTTATACGCCGATCAATTTCTTCATCAATGTGACCCTCACTTGATATCTGCTGTCCAAGATAAATGTAGGTATTGGCTATCTCTAGCTTTTCCCCATCAATTGATAAATCTTTATTTCTTGTAAAAGCATTGAACATCACTTTTGTCTTCTGAAAGTTCATTTTTAATCCTACTTCTTTACTCTTGTCAGGGAGTTCCTGTTTCACACTCTACAGCTCTGATGGGGTTGTTGCAAAAATGATTACGTCATCAGCAAAACGAAGGTGAGTTAAATAATCTCCATTAATCTTTATCCCTTTGTTTTCCCAGTTCAGTGATTGAAAGACATTTTCAAGTGTGGCATTAAAGAGCTTGGGAGATATGGTGTCACCTTGTCTCACTCCCTTTCCAATTTTTATGTGTACTGTACTCTCAAACAACCGAATCTTTGCACTTACATTTTTATAGATGTTATTAATAATATTAATGTATGCATCTTCAACACCGCAGGATTTCAAAGCCATTGTAACTGCTGATGGTTTAACTGAATCAAAGGCCTTATATACTTTTAAATACCTATTACTATGATGTTCTTTTAGATTTCGTAAGTTTTTAACAATCGATTGATATGAGAAACAACGTTCGAAAGGTGTGTGAGGTTTTCGTATATATGCATTCTTTATAAAAATCTGAAGCTCATATTCCATTACTCCCTAAACGTGAATGACAAAAGTGTTGAGGACAATGCTCTGAATAATGACAGAAGGAGAAGCTGCTACTTAAAGAGGCGACTATAACAAAAGAGTTAACAAACGAAAGTTGTTGTAAACTATCCCCAATAACTATTTTCCGAAAGAGAAAATATTGTAATACGGGGGAATAAAAACAAACAGAAAATCATAGCTGTGACGATGTATTTTATGGAAATACAAATAAAAGAGCCATGTAACTGAACAAGAAATTAGTGGGGTTTCAGAAAATAGAAATTTATATCCATGTTCTTTAAAGCAAATGCGCCGTTTTCGCGCTCTTTATCTGCTGGTAGAGTAAATATCATAGCTGTTTAATATTTACTTTTCCACCAAAAAAATCGTCTGCGAATATCTATAATTTCACGTAATTTCTTCCAGGTAATCCCCGTAGGAATATTTTCTTTGAAAAGACCTCAAACAAAGGCATTCTTACAGTGTGATAAGATTACGTCACTTACACAAATCTGTATTTTCGGATCTCCATCAGAGATGGAAATGGGTCACGGGTCAACGGGTCGACAACTTCTTGCGGGTCCAACGGGTCGGGTCAAGGTGTTCCTGACCCCAATTTTGACCCAGTTTTATTCCAGTTTTTAATTTTTGAAAAGAGAAAAATATATTCCAAAGAAAAATGCGCGTTGTGCAATTATGTAGTTGATACTGGTGCCCAAGGAGAGAATAATAATTTTTCATGGGAAAATATTGTCGTCTCTTTCTTTCAGCAACGAAGATTTCCACCGACCGACGTCAGACACACCGACACTATACAGTAAAAAGATCCTTCCTTTTGCGTTCTTTTACAGTGCGATTGTCCAGGGCAAGGTACAGGCAAACGCCTTTCGTCTGATTCTTAGCTGATTCACTCTCTCCGTGCGAAGTTCACTGTATGACTAAAAGTTACTTTTCAAATCGCATCTTTAACATTCAGCATTCAGAGGTTTTCGATTGATGTGCTAACATCCCGTTCCCATGACATGTCATGTCGAAATTAACTCCTTATTTGTTAATATGGATGGATTCAATATTAAGGAGATTGATAAAGGCGTCGAGGCCAACAAGTACGTGCTTGTTGAAAACCACCAGGGGAAGAGTGAAAGCTGGAAGTTGTTTCGTCTCATTAAGGAACCGGTGAATAATTCTGTGTTGTTTGGTTTTGCTTCTTGTTTAAAATGAGGAAAATGTATATTTACAAAGAAAGATGTCGACGGTGTTACAAAAGATTATGGAACCAAAAATCTAACGGACCATATGAAAGTATGTGCACCTCCATCAAAGCGTGGAAAGAGTGAACAATCTAAATACATTAAAAAAAATACATTTGTGTAATCGTAAATAATGATTCCAATTTGCATATACACTCCAAGGTAACAGGTCATAGTCAGCCATTACTTCTGGATTACGCAAAGTACTGGCACTAAAAATGGCACTAATATTTAGCAAGTAACAATTTTTTTTATTGAAAAAGGATTTCACTTATTGAATATCAAGCAGTTATTGGGATGAATATGTATATTGCGTTTATATGTATATTGACATAAATTGAGCTTCGAATTTATAGTTCAAAGCCGATTTGTCAGGATCAGGTCCGGGTTGGCTCCGGATCCGAAATTGTTGATTCGTTTCCAAATCTGATCTTCATTTTCCTTAGTGTCAGGTGCATGACACTTATAAAACAGCATGCAAAGGCTGCCCAGATATAGGAAGCGCCTCGTCTGCATATATTTACAAATTTTATAATGTTTAAAGGGTTTCGAAATCTTTTTAACTTCAAACTAGTCTTATACTCGAATATGGCAATCTGGGTTTCGAAATCTTTTTAACATCAAACTAGTCTTATACTCGAATATGGCAATCTGATGCCCTGAGGTTTAATATAAAACGAACGTATATTTTTATGAAGTTCTGAATCGATAGGAGAACACACATACCATAAATGTTGCGAATAAGTGGTCATTCGGATATAGACACTGATTTGGTAAGACGGACAAAATAAAAATGATATGGAGGTGTCCTAAATCCTTACGTTTGATTTCCATACAAGTCCAACTTCGTGCTATTTCAGAACAGGTGATTCAAAAATTCTAACGCAGTTCTGTATAAGTTTTAGAATGTGCTTTGTCGTGGGTTTCTAACGAAGTGCTTTAGCAAGAGAGATAAGGCTGTACATCGGATATTGGTAAACATTCAAAGAGCTAGCTTTAACTCATGTAGAAATATTAATGCCAATCCGATTCATGAAATATACATAGAATATAATACATTTTAGGATAAGATGCCAATACCCTTTGCCAGAACTGAAGAATATAAAAATACATTGTTTTGTTGGACCCCTTACTGACATAAATTTGTGGAGCATTCCTTTTCGGAATATTTATTTATAATAGAGAAATGCACACTCGGTAGACAATACATTAGAGATAAGTCTGATAGACAGTTAACACGGTCATCCTCCAGCAGAGTGGAACAGACCCAAACCAAACGCTGCCGATAAATAGGTGGATGGCAGGGCTTCTCAACAGTGTATCGCAATCGACGAATATGGTGATCTGAGACTCTTCGATCGTGGACGCATTGTCGGCGCACGATCCGCCATCTGGTAACAACTCTAGGGTTCCCGAGGATAACCGTATCAACAGTGTACAGCAAGTATACCATCGACGGACGTACCAGCGCTCATAGAGGAAGCAGTGGCCGACCGCACGCCACTGATGACTGGGGCTGACGTAGCTTACCCAGGCTGGTATAGACTGACCGCTTGGTAACGGCGGAGCAAATCACATCCAGGTTAAATGTTGGGGCCTAAGCAGCGTCAGCGAGTGAACGGTATGGCGCACGCTTCATACCATGGACTACGGGAGACGACACCCTACTCGCGTGCCACTGTTGACTGCTTGTCATTGGACATATCGCCTTGCCTGGTGAGGGAAACATCAAAACTGGACGTCTGTTGAGTGGCGTTCCGTCGTGTGGTCAGACGAATCCCGCTTCCATCTTTACCGACCTGATGGGAGGGTACGGGTGTGGCGTCGACAGAATGAGGCCATGGCGCCGTCAGAATGAGGCCATGGCGCCGTCGTGCCTGGTCTGCTCCGTTCAAGGCGGTAGTGGCTCTGTAGTGGTTTGGATAGCGTTTTCATGGGACACATTTGTTTCCTTACTGTGTCTGGAGATATCTTTAAACGCTGCGTGATACAAGCATGTGTTGGCGGATCGCTTACACGCTTTTATGGCCTTCGCGCATCCTGACACAGATGGCCTGTTTGAGCAAGGACCATTAGCCGCTCCTCCAGGCAGCAAACAATCCAGGCATAACTCGAGGAATAGCCTTGTGATAATGGAAGTAACTAGTACGTAGTCTTCGGATTTAATCCAGTATAACTCGAGGAATAGCCTTGTGATAATGGAAGGAACTAGTACGTAGTCTTCGGATTTAATCCAGGTATAACTCGAGGAATAGTCATCTGAGTTTGGAATCCAGAATAGTCATCTGAGTTTGGAATATGCGATATGAGAAAATGTTCTACAGAAGCTGCTGTTGAAATTGGCTCACGAACGTACAGTCTCAAGGTTTTTACCACTCACTATTGTGCACACTGTTTAACACAGGATCATACCACTGCCTCCTGTGAACGCTTTCGACGTGCACGTTTATCAAGTTCGCAACTCATTGCTGAACATATTGGTCTTTCTACTATCCCCACAACCGGTAGTTTGCCCGACGCGACCTCTTTGTTTCTCCGTCAGACGAACATTCAGTGACGGACAATGCTGCCTATCCTGCACTCCCGACCCGTACGATTGTGCATCCACCTTCAAGATTGGCAGAGATGTCTTCTACTACAGATGTGTCTACAGCGGAGTGTTCCGATCCGGATGTGTTGTGTAGTGGTTTGGCAGATCGACCGTCTGGCTCTTCTCCTAGCCTCTCGGATATCGGATCTCCAATTACAACTTTGTCTACAATACCCTTGTTGCCAAATCTTCCCGCAGCCTCGGCTGTTGTACCAGTCTTCACTAAGGCTGATCTGCTACGTATTGCTTCTTCGGCGGCGTTGGTTTCCTCGTCTCCAGACTCGGGAGGTGAGCCTGATCCATTAATGGATACATCCGCCTCAGCATCTTCATCGAAGCGTAGTGGAACTTCCAAAGGCGCTGTAAAACAGAAAAAGTAAAAAAAACTTTCTGTGTCTCTTTCTGAGGATTCATCTAGTGTTCCCGGTGTTTCTGGTTCCGGTGTTTCTCCAACTGATGATTCTTCAAACAGTATGCTTCTCCGCTCGGATCCTGTTAATCCTCTCTCTGATGCTGAGGGTCTACAGGCCATTGATAGGTTTCCTCCAGTTCCTGAACCACTGTCCAGACAGCAACTTTTACGTTTGTTTTTCAACCTGCACGTACGATTGTTTGTTCTGAAGAATTCCTCCACTCACCTGATCTGGACCTGTTTGCAGCGGTAACGCAATTCGAAGATTATGTGTCATTTTTTAAATCTCTGTGTGCCACCGATCCTCGGTATCAGGCGTTTTTGAGACGTTACACGCGCCGTCTCGTCTCCTTGAAGGAGCTTGCTGAGAAACTTTTACAGCAACTTTTACGTTTGTTTTTCAACCTGCACGTACGATTGTTTGTTCTGAAGAATTCCTCCACTCACCTGATCTGGACCTGTTTGCAGCGGTAACGCAATTCGAAGATTATGTGTCATTTTTTAAATCTCTGTGTGCCACCGATCCTCGGTATCAGGCGTTTTTGAGACGTTACACGCGCCGTCTCGTCTCCTTGAAGGAGCTTGCTGAGAAGCATATATGTGATACCTCATTTCCTCTTGCCGATGACCTTTAGCTCACTACCCCATACCGGTCACTCTTTCTTCTCTTAATGCTAGGGATTTGCGAACCCGTTCGCAAATTTTCTGGTTTTTGTAGACTTATTGCCAGTTGATTCTGATGTTTTCCATGAATTTTAATTTTGCTATATTTATGTGTTTACTGTATTTCAGTAGTAATGTATTTTCAATTTGCTATAATTGTGTGTTTTTGCTGTGTTTTCACGAATAATAGGTCTTGTTACTTGTGTGAGCTCCCCAGTATCTCTTTATCATTATCTTATCTGTTGTTTCCTGAATTTGTGCCGTGTGTTTAAAATTTCCTATACTTGTGAGTTTTTGCTGTGTTAGTGCTTTCCTCGATCGCGGATTACTATAGTGGTACATTTGGTACCTTTGTTATTTTTTTACAGTTGATGAGTTACTCAATAATATTTTGCGCTCTAACCACATTTAAGTTCCGTTCGGATGAGTTATGATGGCATAGTACATTTCATATACTTGTGCACATGTGTTATTCATATCGTTTGACATGACGATATGCCATTCATTGTTCGTGTGAATATTCATTTCTTTTCTGTGTAACTTTGTGCTGCGTCGTCGATATACATACATTGCCGCACTTTTGTTTTCTGTACTGCAACTTTCAGTGAATCTCCTATGTCTGTATTTCGTAATAGCAATAAACTGGGTACCACTTTGGTACCCACAGTTACCAATACCAATACCAATGCCATTTCAAGGATTTCATTCTGTTCATGACATTTTCCACTCTTGCCAATTTCCTGATCCACGAGTTTTTGTTAATTTCCTGCTTCATAGGTTCCAATTGTATAAAACAAATTATAGGAGACTGATGAGTCTATAGCTCCTCAGATCCCTAATGTCGCCTGTTTTATGCAGCAGGATCATGGTAGCATTGTTTTATTCTTCATAAACCTTCCTTTCGTTGAGAGATCTAGTTACAACTTGGGCTAGAGTTGTTTCTATTTCTCCATTTGCTTCTTGTTTAATGCCCATGGTAATTCCATCTTCTACTGGAGCATGTTCTACATTAATGTATATAGCATTCCTTTATAGAAATATGAGCATTTCCTTTATATATACACTCACGGACAATGCAATTTGCGCACCAAGAAGAAAGCATCGGATTGAACTGGAATTTTATGGACGTAATGATACAGATGAATGATACACATGATGGCAAAAACAGACCTGCAGGACAATTACCGAGGGATCTGTGGTACGCAGTCCGGTCATTTTCAATAGCGCTTCGCACCGCTTCGTGCGGCGATACATGCTGCAGTACGGTTCAGCATGGAAGCGAACAGACGCCTCTTGTTGTCCTACGGCAGACTGGCCCACACGTGTTGGACGGTGTGCTCCAAATCTTGGATAGTGTGGCACGGCGGCAGCTGGCTTTTCAACTGGTCCCACACATGTTCGGTAAAGGATATGTTCATACTCGGTAGGGACATGTCATGACGAAGGCACTCTAGCGCAACCAAAGCCGTGTGCGGGCGCGCATTATCCTGCTGGTATAACGCACCTGGAATCCCGGCCACGCATGGGATCACATGGGGCCGTAGGATATCATCCACATACCGCTGGCCCGTCAATGCTCCACGTACCACTAATAGAGCTGATCGGCTATCGTAGGCTATGGCTCCTCAGACCATAATACATGCAGTTGGGGAGGTGCGGCGCTCGATAGCGAGGTTGGGGTTGTACCTTTGACCTGGGGACATCCACACCCGGACACAATGATCATCTGTCCCCAAAACGAAACGGCACTGATCGCTAAACACCACACGTCGTCAGTCTGTGGCGTTCCACGTCGCTCTGGCCGGGCACCACTGCACACGGAGCCGGCGATGTTTTGGTGTTAATGGCAGCACACGTAAGGGGCGCTGAGGTCGCATATTCGCTTTCGCGAGGCATCGGAAAATGGTTCGTGGGTACACAGGACCGGGTCCCTGTGGGATCCGTTCGTGCCTGGAGCACGATCCATTGATCTTCTCTACCGGCGGTCCTCCCGGTTCATCCGAAGCCGCTCCGCCGTGTGGCAGTGCCGTCACGTGTCCACTGCTCCCAACACAGTCGGATGGTATTGTCAGAACGATCCACGTGGCGGGCTACACGGCGCGGCGACCACCCTGCGGTAATTAGGCCAATGATGAGGCCTCTCTTGAAATCCGTAAGTTGCGTAAATCGACGTCTCTGGCGTCTAGCCGGCATTCGTATCACTCTGTACTCTTACTTTCATCGGCCGGTGATTTTCGCTCTAATGGGGCATCGACTACACGCCGGTTTATAAGGCGGCCGGTTCATGCTTTCAGCGCTACCACATGGTGTGCGGCCATGCGCAATCGCACCAAACGTGGAAAATTTGCATACCAGCACGCACTCTACGTATTTGTAAAGTTTTATTTTTCTTCTAGGTGAGCAAATTTCATTGTCCGTGAGTGTATATTGCCTTTTCGTTTTATAGCTCCTCGTCTAAATACCTATGCGGAACATGCATTCGTTTATAAATTTTAAATCTGATTTTTTGGAAATAGCACGCTATTCGATTTGAACGGAAATCACACGTACGGATCTATCACATTACTGATGTGACTAATCCAGTGTTCCTTAAAAGTGAACGAGACGCACGGAGACCATCGGTCTAAAGGACAGACATCAGAATAATTCACTTCCTGAAGAAAACGTGTATAAGAGATATGGGTATTCTATTACGAAGAGACTGAAGCAAAAAATTTTTGACTCATACCAAGTACAATATAGAAAAGGTTATGTATTGACCGGTGTGAGTAAACAGAGAAAAAAATAAAATAACTTAATGTAGAAAGTGTCGAGAATACTGAGCCTTGGTTTTTTCAAGGACCAGCAAAAACTCTGCATTTTCTCACTTCCACAAAGACCTATTTGGAAATAGGTTTCAGCAAAGTCATAGATGCAAGTAATAAGCCCACCAAAAAAAAATTTAAAAAATATATATATGTCATGACCTCCGCAGAGTTGCATTAATAAGTTATAGTTAACAATTTAGCTTGCATCCATAACTTTCCTAGCGCGACCCATGCTCTTTATCTGTTACTATTAAACAGAAAGAAGATGATTATAGAAAACTCAAGTTGTAAGAGTGACATAATGAATCAGAAATAATGTTCAGCAATAACAAATTGCCAAGTTCCCCTGAGAGAGAATTTAAACCTGAATAGCAATACAAAAGTATTACAAATTCTTAAGATAGCAATAAAAAAGGAAATATTCATTTTTTTTCTAAAGCACAGATTCTTGAAAGAAAACTGGACCATAAAAACCCCCTACTCCACAACCTCTGACAACACAAAAACGAGAATAAAATAAAGACAATAATAAACTAAAGAAATGCTTTGTGAAGGCTATGTGACATAAACAATTAGTTGCAATATGTGCAAAGTATTTCAGAAGTGCTTTAAGTGCATTATTAAGTAGTTATTAAGACCTTAACTACATTGAAAACACTGCGCAGACTACAAGAACAATGAAACGACCGGCTGCTTGGCCTTAGTTCCCTAAAAAACGCGCAAAGATACCAAGAAAAGAAAGAGTTAAAATCCACAAAAAAGTTAATAGACTTGCTAGTGCCTAAATGCTTAAAGCAAAAAAGGAAAAAATGTTCAAGAAGTTCAAATATTTAACCTGGAAAACCTAAAACCCAAAGACAATGAAGAGAGCTTACCTCTTATGCAACTGAACTTCTTCCACTCTTGAGGAAACATGGCCGACCTTTCAACCCAAACTTCCAAACACCCCTGCCACTCCCTAGTCGCTGGGGGGCAGTGTGGGTGGGGCTGAAGGCCTCCACACACTGAAAAAATCCTGCTCGCGGAGATTTTAACTAGAGAAAAAAATATAACTAAGATTGTGGTCCTGTATGATCAGAAAGAGCAGAATTAACTCTCCAGAATACATGAGAAATATGAAATACACAAGTAGTGTATTTAATAATCATTGCATGTATTTGATCACCTTAGTGAGCTTCTGTAGACTATTCAGAATCCTATTAATTTTAATGTTAGTTTTACTATTTTTAGTATAGCTATTCTAGTGAGTGAATAACTAGTTTTCTTTTATATTTATCTTTATATTCTTTTATATACAGATTTGTAAGTTTTTTTGTGATTTTGTCTATATTATTTATTTTTTTATTTTTAATAGGACCTTCTTATCCATAGCACTAAGGTTCCTTTTTGTAGTTAATATCATCCTCTAGCCAACTTCCAAAAGGCTTTCATTGGTCAGAATCATATTATTAACTGTGTAGAAAATTAAAGCAGATCTGCCAACCTTACTCTATTATTCAGAATAATTTTTCTTAAAGTTCTTTTGATGAAAGAAGTAGGAATTTTGTTCTCTAGAAAACTGTCTAATAGTATATTAATGTGGTAATTTAAGTCCAAATTGTTGCTGCAAATTCTTGAAATTCTAAGCACCTGAGAAATTAGTACATTCTCAATTACTTTGGTGGATATGTTATTATTCCAGTGTAGATATTTAATTACTTTGAAAGGAAAATTAACTCTTTTATCAAAGAGGCTAATAGATGGGTTACCCTTGTTAAGTTTAATGCTTAAGTCTAGGAACTCAAGTTCCTGATTACTGTGGTTGGTTTCACATAAGTTAAGAGAGCTAGGGTAGATATTATCAAAATCACTCTCTATAACTTCTGAATTATTTATACACAGCAGATCGTCAATATATCTAAATGTGTAAAGGTAGTTATCGGAGCAAGTGGAGTGATTTTTAATGAATTTATATTCCTTAAAGAACAGGAATAGATTTGCAATACTCGTGGATATTGACGTTCCCATAGGGATACCGTTTACTTGCTTATAGAGAGTATTATTTTTATAAGATATGGCTATTTTATGCAGCAATTGAGATAAGAGTTTCAGGTTCCTACATTAACAAATTGGTTAAATTTAAATTCTGCATACAGCTCTTTAAAGGTAGTGATTATATCTGATAGAGGCAGATTAGTATATAGGTTCTCAAAATCATAACTATTAATATCTAAGGGATTTACTTCGAGTATAGTGGAAATTACTTCTGCATTATTATTAATTATCCAAAAATATCTGTACTTCAAATTAGTACAGTTACTATATATATATATATATATATATATATATATGGGATGTAAGGTCAGGTGATGCGTAACATCACAGCCTCTCCTTGACAAATGTCAACCCCGCCTTCTCGTGGTGCATCCTGTTCCCACTAAAGGGGCTCTGACGACCGCCCATAGCGGTATAACTATACCATCGGGATCAGAGGAAATGCTATCCCACACTCACCAACCCGCTTGGCCAGCGTGGTGAGTTATGGCCAAACCCCTCCAAAATGATTCCACAACTTAAATCTTGGCCCTCAGTCTCCGGCAGCTGGAATGTACCTGGCCAAGGCAGCGGCCAGTGCGACATGAAGGCAGAGGGTGCTAAGAATCCCCGGAGGACCGGTCTAGGCTGCCATCTGATGCTGACCTTGGCTACTTACAATGGACGCTCCCTATCTTCTGATTCAAGGCTTCTTGAATTGGAAGAGGAACTACAAAGGATCAAGTGGGACATCGTGGGGCTAAGTGAGGTAAGGAGAAAAGGAGAAGATCTCATCGAACTGAAAAGTGGACATCTCTTCTACTATCGTGGGACAGATACTGGCAGAACTAGTGGTGTTGGATTTATAATAAACAAGAAACTGAAGAACAAAGTTGTAGAAGTTGAAAGTTCCTCTGACAGAGCTGCACGACTTGTTATCCAACTCTCGGCTCAGATTATTCAAACTTATGCACCCACCACAAGTCATCCTGAAGAAGAAATTGAAGAATTTTATGAGGAAATTTGTCATCTAAATAATAAAGGTAAGCAGCATTTGAAGATAATTATGGGAGATTTCAATGCAAAAATAGGGCAACGGCAACAGAATGAAACTTCAGTAGGTAAATTCGGTCATGGCAACAGAAACCAGCGTGGAAATACTCTCGTTGAGTTTGCAGAGGCAGAAGGGTTTTTCATCTTGAACTCCTTTTTCAAGAAAAAGCCACACAGGAAATGGACATGGAGACATCCAAATGGGACGACAAGTGAAATTGATTTTATTATGTGTAACAAAAAATTCG
Source organism: Macrothele yani (assembly GCA_039090855.1). Lineage (NCBI taxonomy): Eukaryota > Metazoa > Arthropoda > Arachnida > Araneae > Macrothelidae > Macrothele > Macrothele yani. Next base: position 133,295,429 of record CM076990.1, read on the forward strand.
TCATAGAAGACTGCAGTGTGCTAAACAAGTTCAACACAGGTAGTGACCATAGATTGGTGAGATGTAAGATGCACCTCAACACTAAACTTGGAACGTGGCAAGCTCATAGGACAAACAAAATCTATTGACATAACCAACCTTAAAAACACCATAATACCTTCAAGTTAGAACTGAAGAACGGGTTCTCTGCTTTAGAAGGCCTAACATCGGAAGAAGTGGACATCTCTGAAGTTAACAGAAAAGTAACCAAAGCTCTTATGGAAACAGCAACAAAATTAGCTGGGTCTAAGAACAAGTTGCATGTGAACAAATTATCAGGAAAAACCAAAATGTTGATGCAAAAAGAAGAGAGATGAGGACAACTAAAGAAGATGTGACTTCCAAAGTGGAATATATAGAGCTATGCAAGACAGTAAGAAAAAGTATCACTGAAGACGTAAGGAAATTCAACTGTGAACTAGTGAGGAAAGCAATTGAAAACAACCAAAGCCTAAAGATAGCAAAGGGACATCTCAGTAAGGGAAGAAAACAGATTATGGCACTGAGAAAAGAAGATGGTTCTATAACAAGAAATAGAGGCGAAATTTTGACAAGAGTGAAAGATTTCTACTCCAAATTATATGAAAGGGATGATATATGCACTCCAGACATCATGAAAGATACCAGTACCAGAGTTCCTCCAGTCCTTCCAGCAGAAGTTGCACATGCAATCAAGAACATGAAGCGAGGAAAAGCTCCAGGAGAAGATGGAATTACTGTAGACATCATACAAGAAGCAAGTGGAGAAATCGAAACAGTACTCGCCCAAATTTTCACTCGATGCCTTAATGAAGGAAAGATTCCTGAGGATTGGAACACCGCTACAATGATCCTGCTACATAAGAAAGGTGACATTGAGGATCTCGGAAACTACAGACCTATCAGCCTCCTATCAGTAGTTTATAAAATCTTCACTAAAGTTCTTTCACACCGCTTGAAGGTAACACTGGACATGGCTCAACCGAGAGAACAAGCTGGATTCAGGAGTGGCTACAGCACAATAGATCATATCCACGTGCTGAGAGAACTAATTGAAAGAGCGAGGGAATATGAACTTCCATTGTGCATGGCTTTTATCGATTATGAAAAAGCCTTTGATTCGGTGAAACCATCAGCAGTTACAATGGCTCTGAAAACCTGCGGTATTGAAGATGCATACATTAATATTATTAATAACATCTATGAAAATGCAAGTGCAAAGATTAGGCTATTTGAAAATACAACACACGTAAAAATTGGGAAGGGAGTGAGACAAGGTGACACCATATCTCCGAAGCTCTTTAATGCCACATTGGAGGGTGTTTTTCAGTCACTGAGCTGGGAAAACAAGGGGATAAAGATTAATGGAGATTATCTAACCCACCTTCGTTTTGCTGATGACGTAGTCATTTTTGCAACTACCCCATCAGAGCTGCAGAGTATGATCCAGGAACTTGCTGACAAGAGTAAAGAAGTGGGATTAAAAATGAACTTTCAGAAGACAAAAGTGATGTTCAATGCTTTTACAAGAAATGAAGATTTATCGATTGATGGAGAAAAGCTGGAGATAACAGACACGTACGTTTATCTTGGACAGCAGATATCAAGTGAGGGTCGCATTGATGAAGAAATTAATCGGCGTACAAAACTTGCCTGGAGAGCTTTTGGAAGAAACAGCATAATTTTCAAGAGCAATATGCCATTATGTCTTAAAAGAAAAGTGTTTGATCAATGCATCCTTCCAGTGCTTACGTATGGTGCGGAGACGTGGACCTTAACTAAAAGAGACATACAAAGGCTGCAGACAACTCAAAGAAGCATGGAGAGGTGCATGCTTGGTGTAACCAGGAGAGATAAGAAGAGGAACTCGTGGATCCGAAAAATGACAAGAGTGGAAGACATCATGATCAGAGTTAAATCCCTGAAATGGCAATGGGCTGGACATACTGCCAGAAGGACAGATCATCGATGGACAGCCGAAATTTTAGATTGGATTCCAAGGGACAGGAAAAGACCCAGAAGAAGACCACATGGGAGATGGGTGGATGAAATTCGAAAGTATGCAGGGGTGACATGGAGGAGACTGGCACAAGACAGACCGTTGTGGAGGAAACTTGGGGAGACCTTCGTCCAGCAGTGGATTGATAATGGTTGACAATGATGATGATGATGATGATGATATATATATATAAAACAACAACTCGAATCCCCAAAATCAATAACTAAAATTTACGAAACTCGAATTTAGGCTACAAAGAAAACTCATTTATTTAGATACCAAGTACAAATGCATAGTTTGATTCTTTCTGTTGAATTACGAACAAATCCTGGATTACATGAAATTGTATATTTTAGCCATTCTTACAGTTGTTCATACAAATGCGTAAAACACGCAAATTACCCGTATAAATGTATATTTCTAGAAACATATATGTATTCTTTATCTGATCTTCGAACTTACACTTAACGTTTTTTCTTGAAAACAAAAGACCGGCTTTAAAATCCCGACCCCTGGAAAAGCAAGCAAATAGCCCACACTTGAAGGACTTCTAAGTTCTGCAGTAGATCAAAGGACCGACTGTCCAACGAAAATAGGGGAAACGCAAAAAACAATAAACTACCATCCTCCAACGTGGGAACAAGAAACGCCGACTAAGAAATGCACTCTATCAGTCTCTAATGTGAAGTTTGGAGTATTTTGATGTTGTACCTTCCTGGCTGAAATTTTATTCCAATTACCCCACTTTATACGACGAAGTTCCTGTGGAGGTGCGCACAGAAACAGTGTGAGATAGACAGTTTTGTAAATTGTTGTTCAGATGATCTTGTAATCCCAATATAAGCCAGGTCAAATAAACAAAATAGATATCTGGCCAAGTTTTTTTTTAATTCCTGAACATGTTGGGTATGTTCAGGAATTGAAAAAAAATAATGATTTAAATCAACAGTGATAGCGAACTGTAACCACAAGTTCCAGCAATGAAAAAAGCACTATAAATAGTGCGCCATAAATGTTCTCACGTCTGTAAACATAGAAAGAACGTTTTCTGCAATAAAAATGATTTTGGATGAAAATGGCAAAACCTAAAAGTTGAACACCTATGGCAATACTAGATGAAAGCCCATCAACAATCACGGTAAAAATAAGATAATGTAGGGTAATATTTTAATAGCCAGGTATTTTACTTTAGTTTCTGAACTTAGAACTGCGCAGTTGCAAGTGTTTAAATGTTATGGTAGTTCATGCGCAAAAACACAAACCGTATCTTTTTTCTTTCTCGTTCATTTCTTCTAGATATATAAATAAAAGAATACCTGGTTATATTCTGCCAAAGAAAAAAATTAGTTATATTCTGTGAATTGCGTAGTTTAAGGAAAAAGAAAGTTCCCAAATTATATTTCTTCAGCATACGCATGAATTAATAATAAAATACTATTACCTACTGTATTAGAATTCTAAATTTTTAGACTTAAATGAGAAAAGAAACTGGTTTGATAATCTAAAATAATCATTTTAGGTTCGCAAGGGGAACCTTAAAATTAAATTTTATACGATAGAGCTCTAAATAAAAAATTATGTATGCCGTAATAGAACCAAAATTCCAGACGTAACGTTTTCCTGTTTCTAAAGAGTTGCTAAAACGATTTTAATAGTGCGACGTAACGCGTTTCTGACATCACGTCAAAATGATTTGGATGAGATCACGTCACACCAACAGCCGTGAAAAAACGGTTTTTGTTGCTATGACAAGAAAGCAAAGAAGCACACTCATGGGCTGTGTTCATTGGCTATATTTTATTGTTGTAAGAATCTTACCTTGATATGGAATGTCCCAAAAACACACGAAATAAGGTTTTGCCAAAGTAAAACAGAATAGATGTGTTCCAAATGTGAAACAATTAACATTACAAAAATGAGCATAAACATTATATATATATAGCTTGAGACAGACATTCAGCAATTAAAACAGGGAAGCACCTGGTGGCGTCAACAAAATGGGACCAACATTCAGACCTTCAGACAAAGGAAATTATAAATGTTTAGATATTCTGAACTTTTACAACAGAAATTGTGAATGAAGTATTACAGTTTAAGCGGATTTTTATTTATAAATTTCATTATTATATTTAAGAGTAATCAATGGCGGATCGTGACAAGAAAAACAGGCGAACCTTACCAAATGAGAATCGGTGAAAAAAATGCATTTGTATTTCTTCTAAAGAAGAACTGACCTTCTTTAGAAGAAATACAGATGCATTTTTAATCGATTCTCATTTGTGCGAGGTGTTCGTCACAATATGTTTCAATTTTTCAATGATGTTTTCGTAGAACTGCCGTTTAACTAGAAGCTCGGAGAGAAGTTCCTTTTTTATCGCGGAGCGAGATAACGATGTTTCTTAAGTAATTGTTTATTCGTTTTTTACAGGAAAACCTTTTCTCTATTGGCACAGTGGTTGAGGGTAAAGTAAGGACTAGACTAAATAATCTATATATTTCTTGGAATACATCCTTATGTTCGTTATATGTCTGCAACAACGCGCACACTATCATTTTCAGGGTACATTTTCATAACAAGAGCATGGATGCATAACACAAGAAGAATAAAAAAGAAACAGCGCTGAAACTGAAATTTACACTTGCAATTACTGTACAAATACAGCATACGAACCAAAGAGATAATCTAAACTCAAAATCGCACTGTGGGGTTGTGGCGGCTACTATCACTTATCCTCGTTCATTGCCGTTATTAGTTTCCACAGTGTTCCCCTTATTTAGTGAAGTCCAGGTTGCTATGTTGGCGCTCTTCACGGTCCCGGAGTTAAGTGATTTGAAACTGCGGCTCTTATTTCTTCACGTGGCCTATACGCAGTTACAAAGTCATCAGTTCGTAGTACCATGTGAAACGCCGTGCTTACACTTGTTGCTTGCTTTTGGAAAACGGGGAGCTTTCGTTTCAAAGACACAGCATTTTTCAGAAAACACTCTTGTAAATGAAAAAATAGGTAATTTAAAGAATCTGCTAAATCATTTGAAGAATTTGTGTTAGAAATTTTAGACGAGGCGGCGCTTCACTCACTTCATGTGACGAACCGCTAATGAGAGTAATGTATTAATTTGTGTGTGGTTCATCAATTCTTACTCGAGAAATCGTTTCGGGCACCATAATATTTATTTGAAGAGAAATAAACATAACTTATAAATGCACATTTTACATTTTTAGTGTATATTTTGTGTATTTCAAGTGCATAGTTATGTGTATATTTTGCTAATTTTTAGTGCATATAATGCGATCTATCAAAAACAAGTTACCTATCACAGGCTGCTTAAAATGTAGGTCCGTTTTCGAAGAGAACTGTTTCCTTTATCAAGCGTTTTATATACAGGGTGTCCCATAAAGGTGTAACTAATTTCAAATAATCGTAACAGTTGTAATATAAATGATCTCAATACACAACTTGCGTTAATTGACAGAACAGATCATGACATTTTATAGACTTTCAAGATGGGCACCATTTGTCACCCCAGCAATGTCTAAACGGTATTCAAGTTCCAACCACGTTCGTTCGAGAATGTCCGTATTAACTTTCCGCGGTGCGTGCGTAATCCTCCTATTTAGGTCAGCCATGTCTGCAACAGGCGTGCTGTAAACCTCACCCTTGATGAATCCCCATAAATAAAAAAAGTCATAGGGTGGGTCCGGCGAACGTGGGGGTCATGCAATGTGACCACCACGCCCAATCTATCGATTGGAAAATTTGGTATTAAGAGTCCTCCTCAAAATATCATAGCCCAATGTGGTGGCGCCCCATCTTATTGGAAAATGACCAGAGTTGCAAGTTCGTCTGACTGTGGATACACAAACTGCTCAATCATGTCCAGGTAATTATCAGCTCTCACGGTGGCTTACTGGAAGAAAAGGGGTCTAACAACACGGTTGACCATCAATCATACCTCACTAGACGTTCACTTTTGGGCTATCATGTTCATGTTCCATTGTGCAATGCGGGTGTTCAGCTCCCCAAATTATCACATTCTGTTTATTTACCTATCCAGAAACATGGAAAGTGCAATCATCAAAGAAACCGATTTGTCTCAGGAAAGATTCAGCACTTACAATGTTCTCCAACATCTCTTCAGCAAACAGTTTATGTTTCACATGATCATCTGGGGTAATGTGATGGGTTATCTGCAGTTTGTACGGGTGCATTTCTAATCTCTGACGTAACACTCTGTGCACTAACGACTTGGAGATGTCCAGCTGTCGTGCTGCTTGTCTGATTGACTTTCGAGGGCTACGAGTGAATGTTTGTCTCACAACCTCCTCCCTTTCTGAACCAGCGATGGTCGTCCAGGGCTTTTCTTTGTAAGGACTCTACCAGTTTTCTTGAATGACTTGTACCACTTTCTGATGCTGTCCCGTGTGGGCGGTTTGCTCCCATATTTTGTTCTGAAATTCCGCTGAAACTGCGTTTCGGATCGGGTTTCAATAAACCACTTTACAATCTGTGCTATCGTCGCAGACTCCATTGGTCACACACTTTTAAAGAACTTGAGGCTATTCCTTACCACCTGCAGGAAACAGAACGCTGATATTAGTTTTGTATCAAAAGTTATCATCTGAAGAAATTGGTTACACCTATTTGGGACACCATGTCGAAGTATATTGTTTATTCTATTGCGCCCAAAACCACTTGCAAAGCGTATCTTGTTATGAAGCGTTCGAGCAGACGATGGTAATATAAAATTTAACATATTTGATTATTTTCAAATGGCCTTTCATTCACACGCCCGTCACTTCTATTCACTTTGTTCACTAATAAATAATTATCGCTGGTAGAAATGATACGGTCTACGACGAGTATACGGAAATCATTTTTAAGTCATGCCTTTCTTTCGTGCAGCTCTTTGTCCCTGCTAGCCGTCCGATTTAGGTCGAAGTTCTAGTCGCAGATGAGGAATAGGTGGTGTGTATTGTGACGTGCCTGCCCCGCATGACGCATACGACATAAAGTCATATAGCAGCGAGAACGAACGCCCGCGTAGCTCAGTTGGTAGAGCGAATAATTCCGAAATAAGAGGACTCGGGTTCGATCCCCGGCGTGGACCAAAAGTGACGGAGCAATTTACTTCGTTATAATGGCGTCCGAACTTCCTGGATGACCCGGCCGTTCAAGATCTCGCAATGGTGTGATGTTCTTTCCACACCGCGAGATAGGAAAAATAAGAGAATCTCTTCTTCAGCGCTTCGAAAAATAAATGTGGGTAGGCACAGACCAGACTGACTGGGAGTTCTCAAGTGCATGCTTTTCAGCGGATGGCTGCATACGGCAATTCATGGTCACAGCTGACCCGTGGGCCGTGCCCCAGACCCTCTGCCGAGGAGATGTGACGTGCCTACCCCGCAGGACGCACACGACATATTGACAGATAGCAGCGAGAACGAACGTCTGCGTAGCTCAGTTGGTAGAGCGACTTGTTCTGGAATGAAAGGACTCGGGTTCGATCCCCGGCGTGCACCAAAAATGATGGAGAAATTTACTTCGTTATAGTATATCTTATGACGCTAGATTTCTCTCTTTCCTGGAGTCAGTATATGGGCGACTATCCACTGAGTTTCTCACAATGGTCTCCCCCGAAACTAAAAAAAGATAACTCTGGGCATACTTCATAGGGGTAGAAATATGATAATTAGTATTGGTTAAATCATTTAAAATATTCTTTAGAATTAGCACTGTACGAACTGAAATGCAACTACAATTTATTCGCATATTCTTCAAATATTTACCCATTTCGAAACATGTGATAAGAAAATCGCTCCTGAGCTCAAGCGTAAATAACAACGGTATTGGGGATGATTTCAAGAGCTGCTATTCCGATCTGTGTTCAGGCTACAAGACACGCTGCTTTTTAAAGTAACGTAAATACTCGCATATAAAACGATTCCCTAAGTTCAGCAGGTGAAAAGTAGTAAAAAATAAAATACAACAAGATATATGCCCCCGAATTTTCTGGTGTAACGACCCTGTCTTTTGAATCCGTTCTGATGCGATTTAAATTTAACAAAGCTATTCAAAATCAATGGAACCGGTATGGAAAACAATAGTATCTCACCGAAGTAAAAAAAAAGAAATCAGTCAGTTTGTTAATCCCGCAGATATTACTTAAACGGAAACGTCAACTTACGCCCTCTGGTGACAGATTTTTGCGTTAAGAAAAAATTGAATTTATATGACAAACATTTCGCAGCGGAAACTCTCTCTAACAAAGAAATAATTTTTCAAATCCGGCTCTTAGAAGCAGAGATATCGACAAATATAAGATATGCATCTACGCCCTCTGGCGGAAAAAGCATGCATTATTTTAAAGAAAAAAATTTCAAAAGGTTTTTCGATGTGAGCGGTATCGGTCGATGAAATATTTTTTTCAATCGAGTTTTCAGGAGCTCGGATTTTACTGCAAATACATCAGACGCAGAAATTAACTCTTACGCCCCTGGTGGCCAAACCATTTTTTTACAAATATTAGAAATTATACGCTGAAAATTTGCTATCAGGAGCTGTATCTGCTGCAGAAAGAATTTTTCAAATCGGAGTTTTAGAAGCAGAGATATTGAGGAAAACGCAATTTACCTTTACGCCCCCTAGCGGAAAGTCCATTAATTACTTGAAATTTTTTAACTTACATGAGAAACATTTTACACTGGATACGCTATCTAACAAATAAGTAATTTTTCATATCCGACTTTTAGAGGCAGAGATATTGCCAGAAATAAGATCGATATCTACGCCCTCTGGTGGAGAAACCGTGCATTACTTTAAGATGAAAATATTCTCAAATGCTTATTGACAGGTGCGGTATCGGTCCACGAAATAATTTTTTCAATCCGGCTTTTAGAAGATGAGATTTTGCTGCAAATAACTACGAAGCAGAAATTTAGCTCTTACGATCCCTGGTGGCCAAACCATATTTTATAAAAAATTAGAAATTACAATAAAACATTTCTAACAAGGAGCTGTATCCGGTGCTGGAAGAATTTTCAAATCGGAGTTTTAGAAGCAGAGATATCGGAGCAACCGCAATTAACCTTTTATCCCCCCCCCCCTAGCGAAAAGTCAATGCATTATTTTAAAATTTTGAAATTATATTAGAAACATATTGCACCGGAAACTCTGCCGAACAAAGAAAATATTTTTCAAATCGGATCATTAGAAGCAGAGATATTGACAAAAACAAGATATACATCTACACCCCTGGCGGAGAGATCATGCATTATTTTAAGAAGAAAATGTTCCGGAAAGGTTTGTTTACGTGAGTAGTATCGGTCTACGGAAGAAGTTTTTCAATCGAGATTTTAGAACTTCAGATTTTGCTGCAAATATATTAGAAGCAGAATTCAAAGCTTACGTGCCTTGGTGGCCAAACCATTTTATACCAAAAATTAGAAATTGTATGCAAAATATTTCCCATTACGAGCTGTATCTGCTGAAGGAAACATTTTTTAAATCGGAGTTTTAGAAGCAGGGAAGAAGCAATATTTATCTATAAAAATAAAGCAAGGGTATGTAACCAGAACGAACCTAGCACATTATCTGGCTTGTGGAAAGAACTAATAAGACAAGAAAAACAACAACAAAAGAAAAACCGGCAAAAAAGACAAGAAAACTAGGATAGGAAAAGAAACTAAAAAAAAAAAGTTGTTTTAATGAAACATAGATGGCGCCAGCCGGGCTTGATAACGAAATATATCCAAGAAAGTATATCCGACGAATGGCAACATGGAGTATCGGACTCCATTAGTGCGAAGTTAACCACGAACATCGGTGGTAAAGTCGCCACGCTCCTGAGGATGCCCAGAGTATGGGCGAAAATTTCGAGTATAAAGAACGGTAAAAATTGATGTGTCTGAATCCTAAGGCAAAGATCCCATCAGTATACCCAGCGAAAAGTGTGAGAAGTAAAGCTAGTCAACTCATACAACGGACTTTAGGACAAAAACATCAACAAAGACCGGAAAACACGTGTGTGAAATGTTTGCATCGCTAGAAAGGAATGCCAAGGTAAGTGTTATCCTCTAGAATATTGAACAAGCAATTTAATTTTACGCACCCTAGCGGAGAATATATGCGTAACTTGGAAAACTGGCTATGCCTAAAATCATCTTCGACTTCAATGGAATCGAAAAATAAAAGAAATTTTTGAATTGGATGTTAAGAAGCATATATATGGATTAGAAAGTGTTTTGAATTCGATATCATCTGCCTTTACGTCCTCTAGCGGCGAAATTTTGCATCGTAAAAAAACAACAAAATAAAGGATCATCATTCGCACATTTCAAGCTTCCTAATGAAACAATAATTTTTCAAATCAGACTATTAATTGCAGAGATATCGTGTCTACAGACGGACGGACGGACAAACCGATAACATAAGAACGACCTTTTTTTACAAAAGACGTGCTAAAAAGGTGAGGCGCCTGTAAGCCGAGTTCAAATACCAAGATTCCGGAAAATATATTTTTTGAAATAAAATTATGCAAATTTCTAAAATGGCCTTCTTTAAAACTTTTCTTAAAATTCGATTCTTTTACAAGGGATGCTGTGTGCCCTCTACATTATTTAAGATCTGTATTGAGGTTTGCTTCAGAGAATGGTTAGCGAAGTACAGAAATTTGGGATTATGGATTCAGAATGATTTCGCGTACCATTTGCTTTTTTGGGGATGAGTAAGTAATCTTGGCAGAAAATAAGGATGACATAGCTTATATGTTTCGTAAACTGATCTCTGAATATGACCGTTGGGGACTTAAAATTAACGAAAATAAAACTGAGCACTTGTCCTATGATCCCAGGGACTTCAATTGAAATAACCGATAATATTAGATTGAGAACATTTGAGGAATTTAAATACCTCGGATCCATAATACATTAGGATGGTACACGTCATCATGACATTGAGCGGAGAATTGCGGAGAGCAGGAAAGCTATTTCTGTTTTGAATCTTGTTCTTTGGAGCAGCAATGTCTTTCCAAGATTAAAAATACTCATTTTTTCTGCAATTGTACAGATCATCATTTTTTATCGTGCGAAGACATGGGCACTGTATAAAGGACATCAACAAAGATTATTGGCTACAGAGATGGACTTTTGGAGGCGTTCTGCGAGAAAATCCAGATGTGAAAAAGTGCGTAATACAAAAATTAGAGATATTATGAGTGACATTCTTCAAACTATTGAGATGCGGATATTGCAATGGTTCGGCCATGTAAGCAGAATGTCATCAGAGAGACTTCCTAAAATACTAATGGAGTGGGAGGCTCCAGGAAAGAGGAAGACCAAGGAGAAAGTGAATGGAGGAGATTAAATCCAGTTTAAGAAATAATTGACTGTATGAAGTGATGGCCTTGGATAGAGAGAAGTGAAGGAAGACAGTGGCTGAACTATATGGCCGAGGAAGTACGCTTAGTAGTGGAAATTCCTGATGATGAGTTTCCAAGCAATTTCTGTAAGTCCATTTCCGTTAAAATTGCGATAACAATATAAACCTTGTTGTCGGGAAAATTGTCGAGGTTGTTTTCTTTATTTGAATCATAAACCAGATCATGTGTACTGTCGATCGCGTTACTATGAAGCATGTTAGGAAAAGTTCACGACTTTGCGCTACCGTAATAACGACACCGCGAGCAGTAGCAAGAAGAGTATCCCATGCTTGCTGTGAAAGCACGGGAGATCGCTGATTAATTCTTTGCACCCCGCCCCAAAAGTGAAGTGACAGGATCGAAGTTTCTCATGATAGCGATGAATTTTCGTAGGAAACATTATAAAATATCGCTCAGATACATACATACATACATACATATCACTAAGCTGTTCGCCGATATCCAGAGGTTAGTTCTTCACAGAAAGACCTCACTGTTGCAGTATCCGGCGTCCCCAATTACAGCGATCTCATCACTCATTCTTTCAACATGGCCAGACCATCTAAGAATATTAGTCCCCAACTTACTAACAACATTTTGCCTTACATTACACATCTGCAACACATCTTCATTCCTCACATGATCAGAGCATGTCTTACCACAAAACACCCCGTAAGTAACGCATCTCCCACCACACAAACGACTCCTACGTCTACACACAATTGACGTGAATTAGGAACATCAAACAGAAGTCAACGTAGAAAGAGCGATGACTTCTGTTTGACTCCTATGTCTTTTCTGCAGAACCCAGGTTTCGCTGCCACACATCAGAGTAGGAACAGTTACGCTTTTATATACAGACATAGTCGCACGAGCAAGGCCTGGTTCATGTCTTGGATAAGATATGAAAGGTATTTTGTATAACAGCATTTAAACTTTCCCTTCCCCGGAACCATTGGTTCTAAATTAGGGAAGACAACTGTTTACAACATTCACAGTTGCTCACGTCGGTCGTTAAACACCGTAACAAAAAATGATATATTATGGTATTCATAAATACCCTATCTAGTGCACTCTGTTCATTGATATTCTTAAAGAGCTGTTTGGAAAGGATGTGCTTTGACAAAATTTGCAATTCCTATTAATGTCGTTAATTGCTTTTGTTTTGATATCAGAATTTTTGTAACAGTGACTGAAAGATGATCCAGGAAAAGTCTGAATTTTATTTATTCATTAGCATTTAGCAACTTTGCTTATAACGTGTAAAAGTACTGTACATACGTATATCAACAAGAATTCCGGATTAAATTGTCGCTACTATTAAAACTATACACAATTTTAAAACAACTTTTGAACAAGTCTTCAATCCGAATTATTGAAGCTAGCATTTTAAAAGAGTTAGTATCGCAATTGTGTTAGAGCTCGATTTAAAATTTTCACTTTACTGAACATGAAGTGTGCGTTGTGCTTCAAAATGTTCAAAATTTCTTTCCTTTAATACGAGACAATGGTAGACTTTATTTCAATTTGCTTAATGTTTATAGTACATTTACTCAGATATTTGCAGTCGAAAACACTAACTCTTTTGTTGCTTAATTAAATTACCCGTGATACCATCTATATTTTGTTCCATTCTTCACTACTTAGTGCTATTATTGAATATTTCTCAGCAAATATAACGTATGTACCATTATTGCATAGTCTCATGTGGCTCAAAAGCAGCTGTGTTTATATTTTGATTGCGAGGATCCTTAGTAATGATGATTCCCTCATGAGTCCTTCAGATTCCGTGCTTTTGGTATTGCTCACAATTAACCATTTCGCGAGAAAATCTAAGTTTAAAATATTAGAGGCGTCGAGTCGTTATAGGCATCCAAGGCTAAACCCCGCATGAGGAAAAATGTTTCTTCTTTCAATTTGAAAAATTCCGAAAGATAATCCGCATCAGTAGCCAGTCCCCAGATTTTCTGAATGCAAATATGAGCCATTGCAACAGTTGAATAACCGGGTAACACATTACAGCCTTCCATATCCGTTTATTAGAGGGCGCTGCATAGCGCCTGCGTGGGAGAGGCGACGCTGGTCAATTCGTCGCCTTGTCGAAGCTTCAGAAAACAGTAACGAATGAGAAAAGACGCTCTGAAGTGCGCATCCGTAAAACCGTATTTTTGGGTAGGTCGCATTTCTGTTTAACTATAGCAATTCTGCTTTTGCGTCGTCCCACATTGAGCGGCTGATTTTTGTTTCGGAGGTTTTAGGTTCGCTCGTGTAAGTAAAATGAACGAAGTGGACTTTTTTATCGAAACACCCTTTTAGTTCATTAAGGGATGAAAGTAAAAAAACGTTTAAGACTTGGACCCACATCGACCAAATATATGCTTGGTGCAGAAACATAAGACTCAGTCTTGAAGCGTGTAAAAACTTGCTTAGGAAATAAAATGAAACAAAAACGGGTAAATGCTTCAGCTGTTTTATCTGTTGAGAAAAAGTTCATTTCAGGAATGGATAATTTTAAAACGAAAGTTTTCCAGAAGTGCCGGGCAAAAAAACAGAGCCTAGTTCCTTAATAAGTTAAGTATGGTAAAAACTTCAACTTTTATTTTATGTTAAACAGCACTGCTTATAGAGTCATTTGCAAAAGTTTAAGACCACCTGTTGTTATTAGGAGATTTCTGCCGATAGCGTCACCTACTGTCTGTATTACTCAACTTCCAGTCGGTGTTGCACCATCCTTCAGCGGTAGCTGTTGATAGAGTTGGGATAAGCCTGCGAGCGTCAGTTTGCTTCTGGTTTTATGCTGAGAGGTTTTCTACGTATTTTCTATACAGTGAAAAACTGGCCAAAAAAGCGTCAGTCACTATTTGTGCCTCAGAGAGCACAAATAGTGACTTTATATCATGAAGGATACTCTGAACATAAGCAGAGAGATGAATGTGAGCAAGGCAGCTCTTCATAAATCGATCATGAAATATCGAGATACAGGTGAATTTAGCGAACGAAAGAGAAGTGGACGTCCAAGGAAAACAACTTCACGTGATGACAATATCATAAGGCAAATATTTATGCTTTCTCCATGGACTTCGTGCAGGAAAATCTAGGTCTTTCTACATTCAAAACGGTCTGATATTAGTATGAACACTGTTCCCGGCGGCAAAAAATTTGGGTTACAACCTTATATACACCATCTACCAACAGGTACTTGGACACCCCTGCAATCGACGATATCTGCAATCCTGATACACGTCACGGCCGCCTCCGTTAAATATCGTGTGAGAAACAACAACGCAACCAGTCGCATGCAAGATGCCACGCAGTTCGGAGCTCTCTGATTTCGAGAAAGGTGTAATCTTCGGGTATCGCAGAAATGGCCGATCCATACGTGACATATCCAGCGAGTTGAAGTACCCAGAATCGACAGTGGTTTACGTGATTTGCAAGTGGAAGATGAGAGGTGACTGTCGGAGTGTGCCCCTACACGGCAGACCCACAAAACTCGGAGTTAGGGACTGACGGGTGTTTGCCAGAGAAATTCGGAAGAACTGCACCAAATCGATGGGCAACATCCGCGAGGAGTTTCAACAGGCGTTCGGGAGTGTTCTTTCGATGAATACCATCCGTAAGGATGCCCATCTGCTAGGTTATCATGGGCGTGCTGCCGCCCACAAGCCTTTGATCACCAAGTCCAATAGCGCTGCTCGGCTAACGGGGTGCAAAGAACGTCGACAGTGGACCGTTGAACAGTGGAAACAGGTTCTCTGGAGCGACGAATCAAGGTTCACCCTCTACCGTTCGGATGGGTGGGTCTGAGTTTGGCGTCTGCTTAGAGGACGCTACTTGCCGGAATGTACTGTGCCAACTGTGAAGTTCGGCGGCGGTGGAATTATGCTATGGGGGTGTTTCTCCTGGCATGGCACGGGATTCTTGGTCGCAATTCCTGGTAGGCTTGACCCCGAGACCTACTGCACCATTTTGGATGACCATGCGCTTCCTACGTTGTGGCAGTCTTACGGGGTGGACCCATGTTACTTTCAGGATGACAATGGCACCTGTCATGTTGCGAGGTCCACCATGGCTTGGTATGGTGACAATGGGTTTAATCAAATGGATTGGCCTGCGCAGAGCCCAGACCTTAACACTATCGAGCCCCTCTGGAACGAGTTGGTGCGTCGACTTAAGAGGTACCCCCACCGTCCGAAATCGGTGAAGGAACTGATCTGTCTTCTCCAAGCCGAGTGGAAGAAAATACCGCTAGCCGTCGTACAACACCTGGTTGAGAGTATGCGCCGGAGGGTCGCAGCTGTAATCGCCGCTCGTGGAGGCTCCGCCAACTATTGAAGGTGAATAAACTTCATTTTCCTTTGCTATCACAGGCGTCCAATTACTTGTTGGTAGATAGTGTACTTGCACATAAACACAGACTAACCTCTGTCATAAAAAAGAAGAGATCAGTTTGCGAAGCGTCATCAATCATGGACTGTTGAAAATTGGAGTTCAGTTCTTTTTTCCGATGAATCAACTGTGCGTCAATTTGAATCACGTAAAGCACATGTTCGACAACCAAAAGGAGATCAAAGGCAAAAGGTTTGATGAAAAATACACCGTTAGCACCGTGAGACATCCACCTAGTCAGATGATATAGGGTACTATGTCAGCATCCGGTTCTGCTTCATGATCCTTTTGCCGACAGGCACTACCATGACTGGTCTTTTTTATGTGGAAATGTTACGTGAGAAGCTGTTAACTCAAATGCAAGTGCACAGATGCACAATTTTTGTGCATGATGGTGCTCCATGCCACAGATCAAAGACAGAAAAGGACTACCTGAGGAGGAAAAATACAACTGTGCTTGACTGGCCCGGTAATAGTCCAACCTTAACCCCATTGGAAATTTGTGGAACGTTTTAAAAGACAAGGTAGCAGAAAAACAGCCATCAAATTCCCAAGATTTGAGTAAGGCGATAAAGTACGTGTGGTGCAAAGACATTTCAAGTGTCTACTGCAAATCCCTCATTGAGAGTATGCCACATCGTGTTCTGTCCGTTATAAAAAACAAAGGTTGCCACAAAAAGTACTGATTTCGGTCTGTTTGTGTTCTAAAGAATGTAAGTATTCACTTGTGATATAATTTTTTGAAATATCTCTGACTAGTAATTAGTTGTTTCTTTGGAAATCTTAATTTTCAATAAATTGGCAGGTGGTATTAAATGATTGATTGTAATATAACTAAAAGTTCTACCTCATTGCATCTGGTTATATATATGATTTCAGCATGTGACGTTTGGAAACCTCACAATCCACTGAATTGAGAGCAGTTTTTAAAAATATTAAACCCTAAATAAATTTTAGGTTCCCCTATGCTACTGCAAAATGTTATTAATTCACTCGTATCATTCATACCCATAACGTGGTCAGGTTATCGATAAAGAAAATCACGTCACGTAAACATAAATTACGTAAACCTAAAACGGAAATAATTTTAAGACGAAATAAAAACTAACTTGAAGGAAACCCGTCGGAATCGATGGTAAGGGTTTTTTTTTTTTTTTTTTAGAAAAGAATAAACTCATATGAAACGTTTATTTACATCTTTACATATTGAGAAACGCCTTACCTGCGTGAATAAACTGGATCGAATGAATGTTAAATTGTATGTATACATCACACAGTCCAATGGCACAACGCAATCAGGTCTTCGAGTGTTCGCTGTTCCGATAAGAACTTTCTAACAAACTCCTACTAGCGTTGTTTTGCACAACGGTTCGCTGAGATGATGAGAAGAGAGACTTCGGACTTCGGACTTTCTGAGTCCCTCCATACTTCCGCCTTCAACAGCGCGTTAGTCAACCGCACGCTTCTCCCGTTGACGTTACATGGAAACTTAGCCGCCCCACAACGCCCGAATCGTGGCCCCAATCTCCTTTTTCTCTTTGACTGGCACAACTACATGGTAACACCTTTATTTTGATACCTCAACCATATGCCTACGTTCAGCCGTTCTCTCACAACTGGTCTTACAGTAAAAAATCTTATATAATTAATATATAGATGCTTCCTAATGAAACTAATTTTATTAGGTGTCACGTGCTACATAACCTCTTTATGACAAATTACTACTAGGTTACTAAGGGCCCATTTTAGCATAAGCTCATGTCGTTCAGCCTTGAAATCTTGGTCTGCGAACGGATAATTGAGAATGTAAAATCTGTAGGTACAATATTCTTCTTACGAAGCCATCAACAATACATACTGCTTGCGATAGAAAACGCTACACCAGAAAGTATTAGGTGTACAAATAAGTTTTAAAGCGTCTTAAGACAAAGCAACATTTAATTTGAGAGAAAACAACAATACCTTTACGAATCGAAATATGCGCCGTGATTATCTTTCACCTTCCGCCATCAGTCGGCAGCTGACGGATTCCAGCCATGAATAATACTTCGTCGCGTGACGCAATAAAGTCGTCAACCCATTTTTGCACTTTGTCACATGTCCGGAACCATATAGCAGACAAACCATGTTGCATACATCGGAGCAAATGATAGTCTGAAGGGGCTATGTCGGGTCTATACGCTGTGTACTACAAAACTTCCCAGTCAAACGTCAATAACGTTTCCTTGGCCGATTTCGCGACATGCTGCCTAGCGTTGTAATGCAGTAATTTCACGAGACACCATCCTTTGCCTGTGAATGGACATTTCCGACAGATTTCCTGATTCAGTCGCATCTATTGTTGCTTGTAGCGATCAGCAGTAACAGTTTGACACTGTTCTAATAGTTTTTAATAGAGCACACCCTTCATATCCCACCAGATGCACAGCATAACTTTTTTGGAGTGAATTTGCATTTTGGTGTGCAAGTCGTTGCTTCACTGGGGTGTACCCAGTGTTTTTTTGCGTTTGTGATTGTCGTACCGTATCCACGTTTCATCACCCGTAACGACTTTCCACAGGAAAGATTTTGGGTTTGTTTATTCAACAGATTCAAACACTTCTTGACACGCTCAACCGTGTTCCTCTGGCTCAGGTTAGGTGGAATCTATGTTCCTGCCTTCTGAATCTTTCCCATTGCGCGTAAACGATTGGAAATGGTTTGTTGAGTTACTTTCATTTTTTCAGCTAGTTCTTTTTGCGTTTGAGGCGAATCTTCATCCAGCAATACTTGCAGTTTCCTCATGTGCAATCTTCTGCGGGGCGCCGCTACGTTTTTGATTGCTAACATCAAAATCACCTGCTTTAAACCGTCTAAATCAAAACTCACACGTGCTTTTTGATGCAATATCCTCCCCCAAAACAGAACAGATCAATGCACATGCTTTTGCGGCACTTTTTCCTTGGTGAAATTCGTAACAAACGCAGTGTCGAATAAATGCAGTATCGCTTGCCATCTTTCACCTACCGATGTGCAAGTGCATTTGACTGTTGGGCAAACTTCTGTGTCACATTTTATACTCTGGACCAGTTACTGTCACATGACAACAACGCGGGGTAACGTCAGATATGTAAATTAGTGGTATACGTCACACACAAAAAAGGTTTTAAAACTTATTTGTACACCTAATATGTGTTGAAACATCATGTAAACTGATTGGGTACGTATTGACAGTTGGGTTATGTAAATGATCGCAGTTGCGGAACTATCACGTGCTAGATGAAGGAGATGAAACAGCAAAACGGCCCGAGGTAGCTGCGCTTGCTCGTCCTCACTTTGGCATGCACACCACTGCTTCAAAATGATCTCTGTTTACGGAAATTATGGGGCTCTGCACGGCTGGTTGGTCCCTGCGTTGTGGAAACACATCCGGATACAACACATCAGCGCAGATTATGGCGAGCGTGGTTTTAGGATGGTAAAGTGTACCGTCATATTCGGACTGCTGCTTGTAGACGGACGTCCGAACGCCTTGATTTCCGCATTCGATTGCAAGCCGTAGGAGCTCCAACAGTCCACCTGCGGACGACATTCGACAAGGTGCCAGGCAGCTATGGATATTTTCGTATCTTCAATGAATGTGAATCGCAGATTGACAGAGGGAAGATAGCGCTCATATCAGCCATTGCTAACACTGCCACTCGCAACAGCACAGCGTCACGCAAGGCTACAATGGTACCCTACCAGATATGGGGGGGGGGGCGGTTAGAACCAAGTATCATGTTCAGCGACGAGTCCCGCTTCTGTCTGTGTCTGAGATCGCCGACTGGGAGACTATAGCATACGTCGTGCTCAACGGAATGATCAGTTTTTCGCACTGGAGTTACAATGCACTGCAGTTTAACAACTCGTCAAAGATAATCACAGCAGCATACTTTTTAATGCTTCAAGAACTGAACCTCTACAATTTTAAGTTCCAAGTACCTCATTCCTAATACAATCTTTATCAGCAATATGCAGCTAATTGAAAAAGTACACGCAAGCTGCACTAACCTACCGATACTTTTCGCTGCTTGCTCCCCACATTACATACCTTGTTCTTGTCTTGTCAAACATACACACCCTTCGCGTGTTCTTCGGGTTCTGCAAAGGCGTGTTTATTTGAATATGTGGACGTGCTCTAATACATTTGTGTACAAAGTGTACATACTTATAAAGATGTCCTGCACTTTTAACACATGCAAGCACTTGTAGGTCCACAATTTTTGTAGGCCAACGGTATATGTGTCAGTGTGGTTTTAAGGAAAAATCGGTCAATTATCGACAGTATATTTCGAAATCTTCGTCTTATTTATTTTATTCTTAAGAACATGGGGAATTAACCAATGTTTTTTGTACGTTGAAATTTTACAGGACTCCGTTACAGCGAGTCAGGAAGCGCAGGATGATGATGGAGTAATATTTCCTCAAGAATGCACGTATCATACATTTTGTGGCAATTTAAAACAGTCTCGGCCGGTGGCGCAGTGGTCTAAGAAATGGCCTCTGATCATTCGTGCGAAAGGGGTCCGGGTTCGAATCCCTGTGAGGCAATGGATGTTGTGTTTGTCTTTCAGCGCTGGCTCTTTCCCTTTCCTGGAATCAGTGACCTTAAATTAGGGACGGGAGACTGCTTATAGCCCATTGAGTTGCTTACGGTGGTCGCTAAACCTCCAATTAAAAAAAAAATCAGTCTCGGGCTTTTTCGTTTGGAGGTTTACCGACCACTGTGAGCAACTCAATGGGCTATAAGCAGTCGCCCGTCCCTAATTTAAGGTCACTGATTCCAGGGAAGGGAAACAGCAAGCGCCGAAAGACAAACAAAACATCCATGCCTCACCGGGATTTGAACCCGAACCCGGTTCGGACGAATGATCAGAGGTCATCGCTTAGATCACTGCGCCACCGAGGCTGCGTTTCGGGCTTTACTCTCTTTTAGTTAGTTCATCGCACAGGTATTGATTGATATATTATTTCGGTTTTCATCAGTCGATTTGCATGAATTGTTACAGAATATGTTCTCTGTATGGCACATATTTCTAGAATTATGTAATATACAAGTAAAGAAAGACACCACAGAAGCTGTTTATTTTCCGAACAATGTAGAATCATATCAGCAGTTTGCTATTGGAAACACCACTGTGGAAGGTTCGTCCTAAGTCCTTTCATACCCAGACGCTATTTATTTCATTTCAGACTAAGATATTTCGCATTTAGTAACGTATCCTATTTGTCTAAATTTATGAGCTGCTGCGAGTACGTTCTAATTGCTTTACCTTCCGTTTTCGTGGATAATTTTCATGAGAGTCCAATCTATATAATGCCGGAAACAATGGACAGTTTAGTCTAATAATGTTAAAATGTAGTATAACTCAAAACAGTTTATTGGACTTTGATTGGAATACCCTGGTTTACAAAAATTAAGGGGAAAAAATAGAAAGCTCGCGATAACTTAGAAAATGCACTACATACATCATACATATCAATAAGCTGTTCTATAAGATTCAGAGGTTAGCTCCAAAAAGAAATACAAACTACCAGATAATGTTTACTTACTGTTTCCGCATCAAACTTCATTTACAGCGATCTAGATATACAACATCACTGACATCCGTCACACGCCGTTCACAAGATCTTCTATACTTCATACTCATAAACTTTTTCTCATGCAGACACTTCTGAATCTGATCCTCCCATGACTTCCTTGGCCTTCCTCTGCCTTTCCTTCCTGCCACTTGGGCTAAAAAGATTATCTTAGTAAGCATCCCTTCCCTCATTCTTTCAACATGGCCAAACCACTGAAGCAGCAGATTTCAGTCCATTTTGTTAACAACATGTAAATTTGTTCCACCCAGTTGTAGGGTTAATGCTTACAGCGAGGAACTCTTAAGACTATAAGCAGTCTCCCGTTCCTAAGCTAAGCCCACTGGTTCCAAGGAAGCGAGAGAGCCAGCGCCGTGAAACAAAAGCACAACTCATGCTTCAACTGGAAGTCGATATCGGCCCATCTGGGACGTATGATTAAAAGCTATTGTTTCGTACCGCTCGGCCTCCGGGTATGCTCATATCATCTTCGTGATAAGCCTTTTCGTATTTCTTTGTGTCATTTCATGTAACAGTTTGACATTACGATCTACTGTTTGCTAATTTTGGGACTTTCTTTCAAATTTCTGCTGTTATGAAATAGAGCTTTTTAGCACGTCTTTTGTAAAAAGATCGTGCTTCTGTTATCGGTTTGTCCGTCCGTCCGTCTGTCAGTCCGTCAGTCCGACTGTACCCACGATATCGCTGCAACTATTAGTTCGATTTGAACAATTCTTTTTGCATTCGAAAGCTTGAAATATGCAAATGCTGATCCTTCATTTCGGTTTTTTACGATGTACAATTTCGCCGCTAGAGGGCGTAAATGCAGATGATGTTGAATTCAAAAATACGTTTTATTCCACATATTTGCTTCTAAACATCGGATTGAAAAAATCTTTTATTTTTCGATTCCATTTACGTCGAAGAGTATTTTAGATAAAATTACTTTTTCAAATTACGCATAGGTTTTCCGCTAGAGGGCGTAAAATAAATTACATTTTCCCCGATAAATCTTTTTCTGAAACTCCTATTTGAAAAAAAAAATATTCGGCGGATACATCTTTTGATGGAAAATCTTGTGCATATAATTTCAAATTTTTGGTAAAGAATACTTTGGCCACCAGGGGGCGTAAGTGTTAATTTTTGCTTCTGATGTATTTGCCATAAAATCGGAGCTTCTAAAATATCGATTGAAAAAATTCTTTCGTGGACTGATGCCACTCACATCGACAAACCTTTTCGGAATATTTTCTTCTTAAAATATTGCAGTATCTCCGCCAGGGGGCGCAGATGTACATCTTATTTTTGTCAATATCTCTACTTCTAGGAGTCTGATTTGAAAAATTCCTTCTTTGTTGGATAATGTTTTCCGTGTGACATGTTTTTCATATAATTTCAAAATTTTCAAGTAATTCATAGACTTTCCGCTAGGGGGCGTAGCGGTAATTTGCGTTTTCCCCTATATCTCTGCTTCTAAATCGCCGATTCGAAAAATTCTTTCTGCACCGGATACAGATCCTAATGAAAATTCGTTTGCACATAATTTATAATTTTTGTAAAAAAAATAGTTTGGCCACCAGGGGGCGTAAATATTAATTTCCGTTTGTGTTGTATTTGCAACAAAATATAAGCTTCTAAATTCTCGATTGAAAAAAACATCTTTTGTTGACCGATACTACTCATGTCGACAAACCTTGTAGAAACATTTTCTTCTTAAAATAGTGCATGGTTTCTACGCCAGGGGGCGTAGACGTATATCTTATTTTTGTCAACATCTCTACTTCTAGAAGTCCGATTTGAAAAAATCCTTCTTTGTTGGATAGTGTTTCTAGTGTGACATGTGGTTCATATAATTTCAAAATTTTCAAGTAATTCATAGACTTTCCGCTAGGGGGCGTAAATGTAAATTGCGTTTCCCGCTATATCTCTGCTTCGATATTTCCGATTTGAAAATTTATTTCTGCACCGCATACAGCTCCTGATGGGAAATCGTTTGCACATAATTTCTAATTTTTGTAAGAAATGGCTAGGCCACCAGGTGGCGTAAGTCTTAATTTTCGCTTCTGTTGTATTTGCAGCAAAATATGAGCTTCTAGAATCTTGATTGTAAAAAAACGTCATTTGTTGACCGATACTGCTCATGTCGACAAACCTTTTAGGAAAATTTTCTTCTTGAAAAAATGCATGGTTTGTACGCCAGGGGCGTAGACGTATATCTCATTTTTGTCAATATCTCTACTTTTAAGAGTCCGATTTGAAAAATTCTTTCTTTGTTGGATAGTGTTTGCGATGCGAAATGTTTTTCCTATAAATTCAAAATTCTCAAGTATATCATAGACTTTCCGCTAGGAGGCACAAAGGTAAATTGCGTTTTCTGCGTTATTTCTGCTCCTAAAGCTCTGATTTGAAAATATTCTTCCCGTATCGCATACAAGACCTGATGGAAAGAATTTTTCACATAATTTCTAATGTTTGGTAAAGAATGGTTTAGCCACCAGATGTCATAAGTGTTAATTTCTGCTTCTGAAGTATTTGTTGCAAAATCTGGGCTCCTGAAAACGCGACTAATTTTTTTTTTCTTGGACCGATACCGCTTATATGGATAAATCTTTTGAGAATACTTTCTTCCTAAAATAATGCATGGTTTTCCCACCAGGGGACATAAAGTCACATCTTTTTTTTGTCGATATCTCTGTTTCTAAGAGTTTGTAAGCTCACGATTCCGTTTATAGTAATATCTGAGGGATTAATAACTCGATTGAAAATCTTCTTTCTTTCGTCAGATCTATTGTTTTCCTTTTTCCAGTTCCATTGACTTTGAATAGCTTTGATAAATTTAATTTGCGTCAGAACGGATTCAAAAGACGTGCTTATTACATTCGAAAATTCCGCGTCATCTTTCTTGTTAATTATTTTAACCGAATATGTCGTAAAATGTTTTTACAGCATAACAGTTTATCGATAGATGCTGAGCGTAAAATAAAATGCACATGTTCATCGCGGAATTTGAGTTTAGGAACTAGTGAAAACATATTTTACATTCATAACAAGCATTTCGTTATTAGTAATGTCGATATTCTTTTTTTGTTGTTGTTGTTGTTGAAGGCTTAACGATCACCGTGAGCAACTTCAGTGGGCTGAAAGCAGTCGCCCGTCCCAAATTTAGGGTTACTGCTTTCAGGGAAGGGAAAGAGCTCTTAAAGGCAAACACATCATCCACGCCATACCTGAATTCGAACTCGGATCCATCACGGAAAGATCCACTGCGCCACCGGGGCAGCCAGCATATGTTTAAGCAAACAGAATACCATCCGCTTAGAATAAAAACTTCTCATCATTTTAGAAATAATTCTCAGGAATTACATTTTCCTCGACTCTGTATCAAGTAGGAAGACATTTTTGTTTGTACTGAAAGCACGTTTGGTGCCACAGACAGAGGATCCGTGTTCAGTTCAATAAGAGGCTTCTACGAAATCCTATTTTACCTGCCTTATCATTCTGTTTACTCTCCAGTAGACTGATAAATGCGACAAAATAACTGTCCCTTTCGCCGTGCGGTAAGGAGGAGATCACAGTTTGAAACACTACACATTCACCTCGCTATCGCTGTTTCTCTTCACTTCCGTCATGTTCACTCGCTAATTATGCTGATGATGAAGACCTTAAGTGCTCCTGTCTGATCACAGATAAGAACCGAGGACAAATTACGCTGATTCTGATATTGTTCAAATTACCTGTGATCGCTACGACTCAGCTTCTGTGTAATTCCAGAGTCCCGCATCTCTCATACACTCAGTTTGATTGGTGTTTCTTTGATTTTTTGCCTCTTTATAATTCCGGAAAATATTTTAATTTCCTTCCAATCTTATATTTCAAAGAAAAAGGAAAACATTCGTGATTCGATTTGACCAGTTGCCTTAAATGAAACGAGTGTTCATCCGAAGTAAGCAAACAACGTACGAAATAATCACAGAAAACAAGAAGTAGTGTGCTTCTATACCGTTGCAAATGTGACCTATGAATGAGTTTGAAAGTAATAAAATATTACGAATTCCTACCATCAGTCTGAGTAAATCAAAATCACTGGAGTTGGTCCAACACCAATAAAGAAGCAAATGAATAACTTGACACTAGTAATTTTGATATTAGTTATGAAGGATCCACACATAAACGCTATTAGAAGAAAACGCTGTTATTCACCCGTCTACATACTCATGTATCTTTTAACAAGTTAGTAAAATCATGCAATGCATTGATTATGATACTCTTTCCAACATACCAGAAATCATCACTCATGTTATTACTGAAGTTATGAGGATAGTGGCTGTAGAATAAATCTCGCTCCTATGCCTTAACCTTTGACCCCATTTCGACGATATTCAACAGAACCGATTAAGTATACTTCCCAGAAAAACATGATGAAGTTTTGTTTCAATCAAAGCGTTTTTACGTAAGTTATGTCGCACAAGGGTGATGGAATTAATCCCTCTCCTATGTCATGACCTTTGACCCAATTTCGCCTATTTTTAATAGGGTTCGTTCGGAAGAAGTTTCCTACCACATACTAAAATTTGATCGAAATCGAACCATTTTTACGCACGTTATGACGCATAAGGGAAATGGAATGGATCCCACTCTTATGTCCTGACCTTTGACCACATTTCGCCCATTTTTAATAGGGTCCTGCCGGAGGTAGTTCCCTACCACATACTAAAATTTCATCGAAATCGAACCATTTTTACGCGAATTATCTTGAGGACAGACAGACGGACAAAGCTGGAACATATACGCCTCTTCAATATACGGTCGGAAAGCGTAAAATAGGTTTACGACATAAGTAAAGAACACTTCTCATACTTTTGACCAGAATTATATCCACTCTTCTACCTTTCAGAGGAGCTTTGCACTCGTGCGTTGCAAGTAGAAGTAAAACAACCATGCATACATAATTTACAAAAATATTAATGATTTTAAGATATAATTTGACGACTATTTCTAAATCCAAACTCAAAATCCTGCTTTAGAAGCATCATGTCAAATGTTGTTCTTAAAAAAGATACGAAAGCATGTTGTTTTTGATTTGCCAGTCTAATTATTTCGTTTCCTTACACAGCACACATTTACACCACTGGAATCCGAGAAGTTGAAGCTCTTTCGTCAAGCACTTCTCTGTAGACGAGTTAAGTTCCGGAATCTCCCGGATTGGAGTGGGTGGTGAAGCGTACGATTGGAAACCAAGAAAATTGCGATGCGATCAGCAAGACAGAATCGAAAGTTTACAGTGATAGGCCAGGAAATTCCCTCTACATTATAGAACAAATAGGAGCGGCAGAAAAACAGCATTTTATCTAACTGGAAGTCATTTTTAACCCTGGGCAGAGAAACAAAACGATGGAAATTGTTGAAATAGAAATTCTAAACTTCAACATTTGATTGATTACCATTGATACATTGCAGTTCTCTAAGAATATCTGGTCCTTACTCCATTTTCTCTGTGAACGGCAAACTTTTTATAAAAGAGGATGCCAGATAAAGTAGAGGAAACTAGGATTTTGTGATGTAGCCTTTCACATGTAGCGATGGCGACGCTATAAGAGCAGAATACCAGATTCTTTTAAAAAGATGATATTCGGTATTGAAAGGAGATTCATGATATCAAGTTAGGATCAGAAAATTTAAAACTCCAGCTTCCTAGCCTCTGTTTCAAATATGCAAACATGCCGTTATTCTCCATGGATTCTTTCGGATTGTAGGGTCATAGAGGTCGACATTTTAAATCATAAATCAAAACTATTCTGAGAGCAATGTAAGTCTGACTATCCAAAATTTACCATGATATTCCTACCACGATTCATTTTTTATCAGTAGGAAATGAATTCTTTGTTACAGACGCATGAGCCCAAGAAATGTTTTCCACCAGAATGATGAGAGGCGCAGTAAAAATTAGGTCTTGCGTGCTGTGAACACATGACTGCAAAGAATAACTGATATGACATACACTCAGTAGACAAAATATTAGAGATAGGGGTGATGGGCAACTGGCATGGGAATCCCCCGTATAGAGTGGATCAGAGCCAAAACGAATGCAGGCGATTAATAGGTGTACAGCAAGACTTCCCAACAGTCTAATCGACGAACATGGGTAAACGTGGTGATATGAGCGACTTGATCGTGGATGCATTGTTGGCGAAAGACAGATGGGTCGTTCTATCACCCAAGTGGTAAGAACCCTAGAGTTCTTGAGGGCAACCGTGTCAAGGGCTGTACCGCGAGAATACCGTCAACGGAATTACCAGCACCCAGAGAGTAAGCGGTAGCCGAATACACCACATTGATAACCAGGGTAGACGTAGACCATCCAGGTTCGTACAGAGCGACCACTTGGCAAAGGTGGCGTAAATCAGATCCAGATTAAACGACACTTTTAAAACGATTACACCACTTCGGGGAGCCTACGATCAATACAGCACGGAACTCCATAATGACAACAAATCAGATCTAATGCAATAATCAAAACAAAGGATGATAATTTTTTGTGCCACCTCTTTTTTCACGTGGTAATGATAACTAAAGTGCAGTCTCTGTGCTGCACTTTGGTTGCATTTGCGAAATAGAAATTTTTGATGCATTTCCGAAATAGAAATTATTGACACAGATGTCTGTTTTGTTTCTGTACCTACCACATACATTTCGACAGAAGTTTTTCTACATAGCCTGGAAAGAAATGTTTTCAGTTTTGCGCTGTAGTTTTAAAACTGGAAGTGTTAAAATTCTCAACTAAATACAGTTCCTTCCTTCTTTATGTGTATAAGACGTGGAGATAAAACAGTTTAATTAATGTTTATCACTGATGGCTTTTCCTCAGCACTCCAACAACTATCATACATGGATATCGTTCTCTTACCCCAATACCAAGGTATTATGTTCTTGACAAATTAACTAATATCTAGTCAAAGGCGTGATGAGGGTTATACTTGAGCAATGGAGTAAGTAGATTTATCACATTTCGTTAAGGTATACATTTTATGCTATGCATACCTGAAATGAATATCTCTCCAGAAGAGAATTCTAGCGGTAATCAGAATTATAAGCACATTTTCTCTACATGAAACTTTAAAACAGATTTAATTTGCTTTAAGGTGGACAGATAGACTAATTTAAATTAATTCAAGAATTAAATGCGTTTGAAAATTGATGTGCATATTTCACAGCAAAAGGATGATCAAATGTTCATAAACTCCCCAAAATTAGTAGACTCAAGCACTGTGCGTTCGCAGCGCATATTTTTCAGAATTCATGTGAATTGGTTCAAATTATTTAGTTTCGAATAAAGCCCATAATACTTTATAATACTTTATTCAGTCATTGAGCCGCTAAAGTTATGCCTAACTGAGTGCTCTAAATACATCTTAGATGATGCAAGTAGCCAATAATTGCTAATTTTGGCAAATTGTTTATCTCTATTGAGAAAATTAATTGCAAAAGTACGGCAATCAATTATATAAGTTTAGAAATCCAGTTCAGTCAGAGCATTTTTTTCAACTGACACAACATAAAAATCTTCTAGTTTAGAAATACGGTGTGTGACAATTTAATAAATGTAACGGTCGCGTACTGCTGCCCTTGTGGCGGTGCTCGCAGAATCACGTGCTATACGTGTCTGTACATGTTTCAAATAGTGCATGCGTTAACCACAGAGCGTAGCCACTGGTGAGTGATCAGTTGATAAAGCAATGCAGTTAATAAGTCTGTGTGGGAGTTTTCACGTAAAAAGGAAGTTGAAACTACAAATACGCACGTTTTATATAATAAAATGAAAAAAAAACCCGTCTCTGTGTGTTCAAATAACGTTAGCCCTAATACACAATACTTTAATTAAAATGTCATATACACTTTTAAAACACTAGTACTTTCTGGCCACTATAGCCCACATTCAGACACAAGACAGATCTTTGGTTAATACAGCAGTGGCCAAAATTGTTAAAACCTTTTGGAAATAGTGTATTTTTGAGGTTTGAGGGCTCATAACACCACTTTTGTTTGGAGTAATACTATAAAATTACATATCAATGGAAAGATAATTTCATCAAGAATGTAATGCAATAACTTTTATGAAGGATTTTGTATCAGGACAGCAGTTATAAAGAAGAAAAGTGAAACACAAAGAAAAAATGAGATATACACAAATTCTCACCATGTCAGTTAATACTTAGTTGGGTAACCGTTAGCGTTAATTACGGCCTTACAACATCTTTCCATGGAGTGAACACATTTTTCAGTTCTGCAGCTGTTATAATGTGAAACCAAGATTGAATTATTGCTTCTATTAATTGGGGTTTATTGCTGGGTTGCTTCTGACTAACAAGTTTCGTTAGTCGGCTCAAAATATATTCGATGAGGTTAAGGTCTGTCCTCTTCCCAGGCCATTCCAGCAGTGAAATATGATTATCTTGAAACCATTTTTTGCACACAGCAGCAACGTAACATGGAGCTGAATCCTGTTGAAATATAAATGCTTCGTTATCTTGGAAAAGATCACGTGCGGAAGGCTTCAGTTTGGGCTCAAATATTTCATTAATGTATTTTTGGCCATTTATATTCTTATTAATCACGCAAATTGTGCCCACTCCTTTTGATGTCATACAACCCCAGATCATAACACTAACTGTGTGTTTCACGGTACATGTAATGCAATCAGGCTGCAAATCTTCTCCGATTCTTCTCCTTACGTATTTTATGCCATCATTTGAAAACTACACTTTTTCAAAAAGGTTTCCACGATTTTG
Source organism: Macrothele yani (assembly GCA_039090855.1). Lineage (NCBI taxonomy): Eukaryota > Metazoa > Arthropoda > Arachnida > Araneae > Macrothelidae > Macrothele > Macrothele yani. The sequence continues at coordinate 133,325,639 of CM076990.1, forward strand.
GCCACTACTGTACATACATAAGGAGGCAGCGCAAAGAATCATTAGGAAGGGGGCGGGGCTACAATGGCGTGGGCCCGTACAGAGGGCTGCTGCCAAAGTAATGTATCCCTCCAAACGGGGGCTACATTGAAATGCAGGGACGTATTAAGGCAGGGGCGTATTAGGGCAGTAATTTTATCGCGGGAAACTAGGAGATTTGGGCTAGAGTGCCCGATAGGAAAGTGAGACGGAAGCGAAGTAGAAAGGGGGAGGAACGCTCCCTTATTTATTACCGGGGAGGGGGGCAGTACCCGGGGTCCGACGGCTTAACGTGCCCATCCGACGCATGGCGGATATTTAGTGGATCGAGCGTTCGTACCTGCCTGGGATTGAACCTGAGGTCCTTTCCGTGGCAGTCACGAACGTTGCCCACTAGGCCACCCGCGGCCCTTTGACTGTTTGTCAAACTTCTGTGTCACATTTTATACTCTGGACCAGTTACGGTCACATGACAACAACGCGGGGGGAATATCGGATATGTAAATTAGCGGTATACGTCACACAAAAATCGCTTTAAAACTAATTTGTATACCTAATAGTGCGGCAATGCGAAGAACATACAGTGTGTAATAAATGCCTATTTTCTTTTATAATTTGTGATGCTTTTATCTTTCCATCGGCGAACTGGATAAGTGGTGTTAACCCACAGCTTAGACACTTAAATGGAGAAATGAAGTCATTTGAGGGGATTCCTTACTGAGACGTTCATTAAGAAATAAAAGTCCCATAACAGTGCTTTATAGGATATCATCGGCGAAGCAATAAGTGATTTAAATTTAAGATGCCTGGCTAGCGCAGTTGTCTGTGTGGTGACTTCCGACTGTTCGTCCGAGAGGGCCTGACTTCCAGTTTGGGATGAGGAATTAGGTGGTGCACCTGTACTACGAAACTGGCTCTCTACCATACTTGGAGCCAGTGACCCGAAATTAAGGGACGGGAGACTGCCTATATCACAGTGAGTTTCTCACGTTAGTCGTTAAATCCCCAAATATGAAAAAAATAAAGAAGCCGTTAATTTAAGGAATCTGATAAAAAGAAGGGACAGGGCTTTTCAGAAATCATAAAATCAAACCAAAGTTTTACTGAAATCTTTTGCAAAACCACTGCCAAAAATAAATTTAAACAATTATTACCGGGCTTTTCAGAAATCATAAAATCAAACCAAAGTTTTACTGAAATCTTTTGCAAAACCACTGCCAAAAATAAATTTAAACAATTATTACCGGGCTTTTCAGAAATCATAAAATCAAACCAAAGTTTTACTGAAATCTTTTGCAAAACCACTGCCAAAAATAAATTTAAACAATTATTACCTCTAGAAAACAGAGAAATTGGAAATGTTAAGAGCAACAACAAATCAAATAAGTAGTTTTGAGTTTCTCCTAAATATTTTGTAAAATTCCATAAACACTGCCGAGTTCAGTTCGGTACAAATTGATTTCCTTCACAATGAACATATAATTAACTAAGCATAACCTGAAAAAATTTCATTGCAGTCAAAAACTGTTATCGAATTGTATTCCGTAACTACAGCATGATGATGCAGAATTTTTTTATAAGTTCTGCTCTAAAACCGCGCAGGAAATTCAGTGAAGCTAGTTCATGAAAATAAAAATCCACCAAACAAAAAAAAAAAAAAAATTCCGAATATAAATGTTTTTAAGTCTTAGAAAACATCAGAATATTACATAAAACTGTCCTACATAAATGGAATATTATATTACAAGATAAGTTTTCACAATGAAAAAATAAAGTTTGTGGGAAGAATATCGCTATATTATTAAAAATATTTCCTTAAAAGGAAATGTTTGAGATCTTAATTAATGATGACAAATTTTGGTGAAAGATACTTTTCCTTTTTGTTGAGAGAATCATCCTCGCGTTTCAGTTACAAGAGGGAGAAACGAAATGAATGCTGAAACGAAATATTCCATAATTTTTTCGGTAATTCTTAAACTAGAAGGCGAATATGTCATGCTAAATCACTTCGATATATACTAAACAATTTGTATCCCTCAGCTTTCGCTTTCCTAAAATGAGTTTTTTTGCGAAATAATAGCTTTTCATTGTAAAACATAAGTCCCACTGAAATGAATATTTGCAGATTGTACAAAATGTGTCTTACTATTTGATTGATTTCGTAATATTAATTAGCGTAAAGAACTCAACTCTTAAACCAACAAAAACCTGAACCAAAGTATTTAAGGCTTTTTGGTCCTTTAATTAATGTGATAAGTTCTTAAAGTGAAGCAATATGTTAAAAGAAATAAAAAACGTAGATTCTGTAAAGAAAAAAAAATGTGGAATTTGTATGGACACGCTTAGTTTAAGACAAATGACACTGTTTCATTTTTCTTTCCAACGAAAGCGTTAAAACGAAAAACTCAGGAAAAAAACTGGAATGTAAGTCATTGTGAGAAAACGAAATAATGAAATACCAGTACTTGTCTTTGTTATGTGCTTTTCTTTCTTCTTCTTCTTCTTTTTTCACTTCTGCGAAAACTAAATGAATTTCATGATTGGGGAAATCTAAAACATCTTTTTGTACGGAATTTATCTCCACTTTTCTGACGTTTAATTACGGTATTCACATTTTGCAAAGGCTTGAGAAAACCCTTAACGAAAAGACAACGGCGAAATATTCAGTGTTTCTTCTGAGCTATTTTCATCATTTGATTGAGGTTGTTTTCTGAAAGCTATGTATGCTTCACTGCATTCCAAATTTCTCTGAAGGGATTCCAGATTACTAGAGCGTTTGATGGATAAATTACAGTTACTAAATGTGATCTCTCGAAAAACTAAAATACGTTACCAATGCTTATTGTAGTGAATTTGTTATATTTTTGGCTTCATTTCCGCGAAATCTATTTTACATACCGGTATTTGCTTCTTCCGAGAACGTCTAAAGCCTTGAAAAAGGTTATTGTTTCAGTTAAAGTTCATAAGTTATTTTCATTGAATTGCTTTTAAAGAACAAAACATCATTGAACTGTTGTGGACGCTTTACCGTAAAAGGACTAATCCCAGCACGTTGGAGAGTTTCGATGAAACTGTAAACTCGAGCGACTTAGAATTTTCACTAAAAGTGAGTTCTTTTCTGGAAAGAAAGTTTCTCCAATTGTAAAACTTTTCTTCGTTTTCAAAGATCTTTTGGTTAATTCACTTTGAAATTATATAGTTATCAATATGATTCATATATTTACATTTAACTGCGTTTAAGGTCAGCAAATGAGATATAAATAGCAGTTTTATATTCGCCAGCTTAGGTTTTATTTCGATGCTCCAGCTGCACGTTTTTATTTTCATGTCATTCAGCCGTTTCCCCAATGAAACTGCGATATTTCCTCTGAAAAATGTACTTTATTTACTTTATTTATCGTATAAATATATAATTTTGTTTTAAATTTTCAGAAGGATTCTTGAAGAATGTGACAGTTCTTCTCATCCTTTGAACAGTGTTTTTGTCACATAATGAACCAGATAAAGCGTGCAATAAAAGAGCTATGTGCTTTCTATGGGGGTACGTAGTTTCTCCAGGTATTTAATTATCCTTCTTTCAGGCATACACAGAAAATTCTGTTACTGTATTCAGTGATCTCAAAATATTATTTTTACATCACTAAATTTCAAATATTTTTATCTTGTTTTTCTGATTGAATTTATGTAATTAAGATGTAAAAATTTTAAGGTAGTTTGACAATTAGTAATCACAAATAAATTAGAAAGTGTGTAATGTCTTTAAAGATCGCGGATGTAATTTTCAAATAAGCAGTACTCAGTTAAAGATATGCGATATGATACCTACTTGTGTTGTCTGCTAGCAATCGCTTTCTGAAGACGTCGTCGCGTGGGATCTCTGTTGCAAGAGTATCAGATCAAGGTAAAATACAGATGTTGTCCACACTGTTAACTGAATATTTTGTTTTCTGGATCCAGAAGTCCAATATTATGGTTCCTTTAATCGTTTTAACCACAGATGCTCAGGATATCGTTAAATTAAAAAAACAAAAACAAAAAGAAAATCGTCTATTATGTTTCCAAATTTTCCAAAGCATTACATTGGACAATGGTCATAAAACACAATTTAAGTTTTGGCGTTTTGAGTTGCTATAAAACTGTACGGGATATCTTACCCTTTTGTAATTACGATTGCCGTTGCACATATTCCGATTTACCTGGTGTCATGTTGCCTTTCCTAGCACGTAATCCGTACTACTTGTTTTATTTTGTTTTTCCTCTTATTTATACCATATTACCTATTCTATTTTGTCTTTCCTCTCATATACAGGGGGCACAGGAAGGCCCTTTTAGCCTGGAATAATTTGCGAACGGAGAGAGGTACATTTATGCAAGTGAGATAGCGGTATAGTAAAGCGACTACGCCCGATTCAATGAAACCAATAGCAGCGCCCCTAGTGGCGAAATGCGGATGTTAGCCATTGCAAATCGAAAACGAAATGGGATAGAGCAAAATTTCCATCTACAAAGTAAGTTGTAGGACATCAGTTAATCAGTACAAAACGACATTTGTTTCACACGGATAATATAAATTGTCGCCTTAATACCCTACAATGTCCGAAATCGATGCGCAACGATTCGAATCTGCATATTCACATTTCGCTAATGTAGCCGTATGCAAATGCAGATTGTGACGTTGTACCGTACCTACGATAAAAAGAACCAGTAGCAGGATGTACCCTGATCAGAAATTTAGGTCTACGTACGCTGTGTGAGAAGGGCGAGCTTGGATTTCTGGGGTTACGCAAAAAAACAGGTGTATGCAACAGCGCCTACAAGTCTGCTGGATCTACGTCGTCGTGTTACAGACGCTTGCAATAGTGTGACACCTTCCATGCTGAGGAATGTGTATGCAGAGTTACTTTCACGAATACAAATGTGTATCTTTGGAAGTGGCGAACTCTTCGAGCATACTCGACATTAACTTTTTACCACTGTGCTCCAGTTTGCCTTTTTTGTTTTTGTTTTGTCGGACGTCATCAAACTGCATAGACATAAGTACGCATTTATGCAATAGATTGTGTATATTTGCTCATACCTATGCCTGTTCCTTTCAAACGTTAACACAAACTGTCGCGCAACGATTTCGGACATTTTAGGGTAATGAGGCGAAAATTTATCTTATTCGTGTGAAACAAATGTCGTTTTGTTCTCATTAATTGATGCGCTACAACTTTGTAATTGGAAGTTTTGCTCTATCTCTTTTCGTTTTCGATTTGCAATGGCTAACTTCCGCATTTGGCCACTAGGGACGCTGCTATTGGTTACATTCGATCGGGTGTAGTCGCTGTACTATACCGTTATCTCACTTGCATAACTGTATCTCTCCGTTCGCAAGGGACTTTCCTATGCACCCTGTATATTTCGTATTACGTACTTTCTGACGTACCCACCTCAGAAGTGTCGCACTTGTCAAGACGAAAAGTATCAGTGATACGCCCTTGCCGGCATAGCTTAATTGGGAAGTCATTTGACTCCAGAGCAGAAGGATGTGGTTTAAATTGTCGCTGACGGGAGACAGATGATTTGAGATTCATGTTGGCGCCTGAACGTAAAAGTGGGTCTACTAGTCGTTAGGTTCTTCGAAATATGAGTGATTTTCCTTCCCCACATCATCTGGAATTGATGAGAATTCCTTATTCACCCCCAAAAATGTGTGATGTTCCTTACACACATCGTCCGGAATTGACATAACTTCCTTCTTCACCCCAAAAAATGTGTTATGTCCCTTACATACATCGTCCAGAATTGACGAGAATTCCTTCTTCACTCCACAACATGTGTGATGTCCTTTACATACATCGTCTGGAATTGACGAGAATTCCTTCTTCAGCCCAAACAATGTGTGATGTTTCTTCCACAAGTTGTCTGGAATTAGTGAGAATTCCTTATATGGAGAGTTACTTCAAGCACGATTCACCAGCTGACCCGGAAACCCACGACTCCATCCAAACCCTTTCTCAAGAATGGGGCGATACATGCAAGTTACCTATCTAAGACGTGACGGACATGTCAAGACGGCAAGTAGCAGTGATAAGCCCCTTGCCGGCGCGGCTTAATTATCAGGAGATTCGCGAAACCAGCAAATTTGTGTTTCACAACCTGTTTTATTTCGACCTTCCGTTTCTGTTAACTTTACACTGATGTAAATTTTGGTTCTTTCTCTTTATATAGTATTCGTACTGATCATTACGTCTGATCTTCCACGACGTTTTCTTCTTTTGGGCTATGACTGGCATTCAATCAAGTCATGATAATTGGTATAAATGACCACGAAACTTGAACTTCTGTACTGATTAAGAATTCCACTTAAGTTAGTATTGACTTCGTCTGTGAATGTGTGCTGTTATCGCCTCACTTAAATCCTTTAAGCGGCTGATGTACTGTGCTTGAACTAAACGGTGCCTACAATTTTTGCTTCCTCCAAACACAAATGTTCTCATTGCGAAGGTGTTTTACGACAGCTGTAGTAAAATACGGTAAACACTATAATTCGTGCATAAACACTAGTATTAGAAGGAATCCGTCTTGTTGCACGATGATATTTATTCAGCTAAATAAAGAACGAAATCTATGCACATGTTAAAAAACACATGAGCACTTTCGGTGTCACAGTGACACCTTCATCAGATGTGATTTTCATCATGTGGTTACATGCTGGTCTTAAATACATGGAGCAGATGCATCATGGGAAAGGTAATGTCAGTGTCACATGATATACCAGATAACAAGACAGTCAAAAAAGCATAATTAGCCAACGAAAATTACTTAACGGAAACAATAGTTATTGTGCAGTCCTCCCCAATAAGATTGTTCCAGGGTTCAGGTAAGACACAAGGATAATAGTCATTACAGCAACGTGTACAGTAAACCTCTATATTTCGGCTTATAATACACGTTGCTGTAATGACTATTATCTTTGTGTCTTACCTGAACCCTGGAACAATCTTATTGGGGAGGACAGCACAATAACTATTGTTTCTGTTGAGTAATTTTCGTTGGCTAATTATGCTTTTTTGACTGTCTTGTTATCTGGTATATCATGTGACACTGACATTACCTTTCCCATGATGCATCTGCTCCACGTATTTAAGACCAGCATGTAACCACATGATGGAAATCACATCTGATGAAGGTGTCACTGTGACACCCAAAGTGCTCATGTGTTTTTTAACCTGTACATAGATTTCGTTCTTTAGCTGAATAAATATCATCGTGCAACAAGACGGATTCCTTCTAATACTAATGCAGTAAAATATTTTATCTTTACCCCTTTCATCTCAGCCGCCGCGAAAATAAGCATGCCATAGGTCACCACAGCTCCTCCATCTAGTCTTATATTCCCTGTTCCATGACCTAAAACATGATAGGAAAGGACTAGTCTCCCTGAAACGAACATCATGCAACTGCATGAAAAAGTTACTCAAATGTCTTCTCTCTCTCTTTCTTTCCTTAAATTTGTCTCCATTGCCGTAATCCTTTCTCAGTTAATGTGTCAGAAGAGATTGGCGTCAATCATACGCGTGAATGACCAGTCTGAATAACAAATCTAAGGGCGAAAGCAACTTTTTCGATGCTCTAGTCTTCAAGGTAACTCGTACGAGCTGCTTTGGGACCACTAAACATACCCTGAATGAATTCGTTCCAGTAACGTTCGACCCATTTCTTAGACAGTGAATTTACTCGTTGGAGTTGAGTTCAGGCCATTTTGGTAACCCCGAGTTAACTCGTTCCAGCTGGTTAAAGGGTTAATTACGGACGCCATGCTATTCAGATCATGTAGAATACCTGAAGATACCTCCGGCCGTCTGGTGGCCGGCTGAAGGAATTCTTTAGGTATATCTGCGACGATTAAAGGAGTCATGGGGACAATACGTAGTAGGTATGGTCGTATGCTGGATCATGAGTATATATCATCTAGTATACATTGCGCACTGCTCCGTAAAATACAGTTCGCTCGCGAATAACGAAAACAATTATAGCGTAACAGTATTTTAAGCCACATCTTCCTTCTACGGAATCGGAATTTTACCGCTTGAACTACACAAACGAAAACTTATCTCTTCAGATTTCCGTTTTCATATGTGCGTGACCTAGAAGGTAGGTACGTCCCATATATCGTCCCTTCCCCTCACCCTTTAAAAAGGACGAATTTGAATTCTGCTAATGGGTCGCTGGTGGCCTAGTGACCCATGTTCGTGACTCCCACAAAGAAGACCTCGGGTTCGATCCCAAGAAGGTACGAATGCGCGAACCACTAAATATCCGCCGTGCGTCGGATGAGCACGTTAAGTCGTCTGGCCCCGGGCACTGGCCCCCGGTAATGAATAAGGGCGTCTTCCTTTCCCTTTCTACCTAGCTTCCGTGTCACTTTTCTATCGGGAACTCTAGCCCAAATCTCCTAGCTTCCTATTTCTAAGGGTTGTTTAAGACCTGGGATTCGACACTCCCTTCCTAAAATCCTCTACATGTGATGCGATCCGATCTGAAAAGGGGTTTAATCGCAGGTTTATTCGGTTCAGGATGCATTCCAGGCTGGAAGGATCACACGATAAGTTCCACACGATGTGTTTAAGAAACATCACACATTTGTACGGTACCTCACGGCCAGTTCATTTATTATACGTTTCGGGAGCCAATATTGCGTTAAAAGCCTAATTTACCGGTGACGGCTCTCAAACCAAAATCTTCGTTATCCGGAGTCGGATATTCTGACGTTTAAACTACACCGATGAAGGCTTTTCGTTGAAACTGATCGTTTGGATGTGTGCATAACTTCTGAGAGAGATACTGTGCAAATCCTGCGGACACTTTTAAAGAGGTGACAACACCGAGATGAATGACACTTGCAGTTGAAAACATGGATAAATTTGTCGAAGATGAAGCGTTGTACTACGTGCGATGCTTCCCTACTGCTGAATTTTTTATATTTATGTCAAGCCCTATACGTGTACGATGGTGTTCTCTTGTGGATTTCTGATCCTTTTCGTATCGTACGGGAACTTCAGAAAATCAGCTCGAAACGGATGTTTTCTGTTGCAAATCGCTTGAGCGCACAAACTGAGCTTTCTCTCTCACCGAACAGACTGGGGTCACTTACCTGGACATACCAAACAATTTATGTTACTAGAGTTTTGGGTTATGCAACTTAACACAGTAACACAATGTGTTTTTTATTTTTTTATTGGAGGTTTCACGACCACCGTGAGCAACGCAGTGGGCTATAAGAAGTCGCCCGTCCCTAATTAGGGCCACTGCTTCCAGGGAAGGGAGAGAGCCAGCGCCGTAAGACAAACACAGCATCCATGCCTCACCGCGATTCGAATCCGGACCCATCTCTGACGAAAGATCAGAAGTTATCGCTTAGACCATTGCGCCTCTGGGGCGGCACACAGTAATTCAAAGGATGAGCGTCCACTACATTTGGCCCTCTGTAATAGCGAATTTTTTGGTATGAAATTTTCAGAAAGGTGCGTTGGACGAGGAGGTCATGTTTTCTGGGAGGCATCCTGCTCTCTTAAAAAAAACCCAGTCGTTGTTTTTCTAGGGGAGCTGCGTGAAAGATATTGTCTACGATACTTAAGTCAAAAATTTTCAGAAACTTCACATTAGGATTTACAGAACCTTCTGCACGATCATTCCTGATGTCCGACTGCATACATTAGCTGAACTCGACTGGCCATCCCGGTGGCGCAGTGGTCCAAGCGCTGGCTTGTGATCATTCGTCCAAGAAGGACATGGGTCCGAATCCCGGTGAGGCATGGATGTTTTGTGTTTGTCTTATGGCATTGGCTCTGTCCCTTCCCTGAAACCAGTGGCTCTAAATTAGGGACAGGCGACTTCATGGAACCATTGAGTTGCTTACGGGTGCGGTTCAATGAAAAACACTAGTCCTTTGTATACATATTATAAAACACCGAATCTGGTACGGGATAATAATAAAGGAAAGCAAACTTCATGTAAGAATTTCTTATTAGAGCACAGAATTATTATTTTTTTTTTTTTTTTTTTGATTGGAGGTTTAACGACCACCGTGAGCAACTCAATGGGCTATAAGCAGTCGCCCGTCCCTAATTTAGGGTCACTGGTTCCAGGGAAGGGAGAGAGCCAGTGCCGTAAGACAAACACAACATCCATGCCTGACCGGGATTCGAACCCGGACCCCTTACGGACGAATGATCAGAGGCCAGCGCCTTAGACCACTGCGCCACCGGGGCGGCAAAGCACAGAATTAAATCTTACCTGCTTTAGAAGCTGCTCCTCTGCTGATATCATCTACACGCCAGTAACATAGCAGAGCCAGTAAGAAAAACACAGCGGACAACAACTCAGCTCTACCTACAACGCTGGCCACCTGAAAGATAAAGCGATGCATGATTCTTTTCTGTGCTTATGATATGTTGAAATAGCAGAAAAACAACGCAATGATTATTTTTACAGTTCACACACTAAGAGAAAAAGTAACAAAATAACACGTAATTCAGCAGAATTTAGGGAACAGCGTATATAATTTAAAACTCACAGTTTTGATGATGTGCTTGAAATGTATGTCCCTATATCATTAAACATCCTAGATTTACACTTTTCACCAGCTGGGAAGGATTACCGTATTTTTCCGTATATAAGAGACGAAATTTTTTTCCAAACTTTTCAAACCAAAAATTAGGGGTCGTACCGGCGAAACTGCCAGTAACCCATCTCCCCCCCCCTTCCCCTCTACAACTTACAAGCAGTTATTCATGGCGGACGTAAAGGTCAGCTACAGCCTCTAGATTTTTCCATCAACAAGTCCTTCAAAGCCCTAATGAAAGAAAAATGGAATAAATAGATGCAAAAAGCAGGCAATAACTTGACACCGACAGGGAGTGTGAAAAAACCAACCATTACTGAGGTCTGCAAGTTGGTTCTAAACTCATGGAATGGAGTCAAGCAAGAGGTGGTTGTGAAGTCCTTCAAGAAATGTGGAATCAGCAATGCCATAAATGGAACTGAGGATGATCTAAAATATATAGACAGTGACTCAGACAACAGCAGTGATGCATTTGAGGTTGAAGAAAGTGATATATCTGGAACTAATAGTGCTGAAGAAAGTGGTGCATAATTTCATAGTTCCTATCTTAGAAAAATATTACCTAATTTCTAAATAATATTAACTTTCGAACTTCTTTTTTATATATATTTTCCACAAATTTTTGTTTGTGCAAATTATCTAATTTCTAAATGCACTTCAATGATAATACCTGATTTCTAAAAAATATCAAATGTGTCCTTTTTTGTAATAGAAATATTGATTTCTTAATTTTCTGCTCGAACAAGTACGTCGTCTTATACACGGAAAAATACAGTAACTTCAGGTTACCAAAACGGGAAGAAATCAGGACGAACGAATATATTCGCTGTCTAAGTAGTGGGCCGAATGCGGCCGGAACGTGTGAACCAGCGCATTAGAAAACGTAACTTTCTCCTTAGCTTGGTTATTCAAATTGGTTATTTATGGAAATGAATGACACTATTTCTATCTGTCTTATTACCTCCTAAAATGGCTATAACACTGTCGACAAACTTAAGAAAGAAGAAACAAGATATTTCAGTCACTTCTTTGTACCAGAAACATGATGTCCATGCCAGAGAAACTATTCCTTTTCCATCAGACCTTAGGTCATGGAACCGCGAATAAAAGACTAAAAGAGAGCGCTTATCAGCAGCGTCAGATTTATGGCTGGGGAAAGGGATTGTTTTGCCGTAGCTTTCGCAAAACCCGGTTGATATTCAAACATTTCTGTACTGGGTGTGCAGAAAATATTGGGCACCATTTGGACCGCTTAAAGGATTACATTATGTTTGGTTACATACAGTTTGTTCTCCATCGTAATTCGGAAGTTCAATTACAATACATCCAGTCACATTTCCACATAAAGCGAGTAATACACACCGCCTAACCTAAATGTAGATGGCGACGATTAACAAAATGTTGCATTAAATGTGTAATTAGCATGAAACCTCTCAAAATTAAAAAAAAATACATCGAAGCTGAAAGATTGATTCTGGAATTTAACATTCATGTAAAATATGCTCTTTCCAAAGCTCAAGTTCCCGCTCACTGGCATTTTGGCAATGAGTTGAAAACTTGGGCTTTGGACTACGTGAAAATAAAGCTCGATGCTTGTGTCACACTAGCATATACTGTATAACATTTACTGAAAGCTCCGAGAACATAACAGTATATACGTGTAAGGAACAATTAAACTATACTTGTTCTTCCAGCTGCGTGCTAAAATATAAACGTACTGGAAAATAAAAATGCTTACTAAGTGCCGAAGATAACAGACAAAACGCTGTTTCTGCACATTTATGCAAAGTCAATATACTTAGAGGACTTGGTATGAATTTAACGGGACATACTGTTGTGACACCAATCTGATTTTCTAATATCCCAAGCAAAAACCGCGAGCTACTGTTTTATAATTTTTTACCTGTAAATGAACAGACTTTGTGTTCGCCGTAGATAATTATATATTTCTTGTTCTTCCACTGTTTTCCCCTTCAACATGATGACTAAGCAAACGATTGTGTTAGTACAGTGTTGCAAAAAGAGCCCTTCAAAATTCTTTACTATATCAACCTGTTTTCCTGATCTCAGGATTAATCAAATATACAAAAGTTTAGGTCATTGTTGCAGCTGCAAAATATGTAGCCTGCAAAATATTTCCAGGTCGCCTCTGATACTTCAGCGGCTATATAGCAGTTCAGATTTTAATTGATATTATTAACATGGTTTTCTGGCAAAGTATGCTGCAGAAACAATAACACGGACTTTCCGCAGTGGAAAAATAAAACAGTTCCTTGACCTTTAAACCTTTAATTAGTACCTTACGTTTGGCCAATATTAGGGCGCCGTTCGTAAGACCATTCGCAACTAGCAGAAAACTTAAATATTTGGATGGCAATATGCGGTGCGCTTAACACATTGGGATGGATGGATGATAATTACATTTCGAGTGATTGCACATTTCACAAAAATCAATGCCATACTATGTACCAGTGCAGAATGAACATCTTATGTTTCTCCATAAACGCTTTCTTTTTTGCTATAGAAGTCCTCTTAAATTAAGTGAATATCATCATTTCTACAAGTTTTCAAAGGACGTTTTCCATTTCCACTGGCTGTGAACATTATTGTCAGAGATTGTCTCGTTTGGCGTTAGACTGGGATGTACCTTAGTCTGCAGCGGTGCTATGTTTTATCTTGCCGTACATAAAAAAACATATCTTATGGCCTCAAAGATCAAACAATAAGGTATTCCTTGAGTACCTTTTAACTATGAAGCAAACAACGTAAATCATACTGATGATGTTTGTTGGACTTCAGTTTTCCAGCGGTATGAATTCATAGATAATTTAATTTGAATCAAACTTGTCCCAGATTAGCAATACAGACTTTGAAATTTCTATGTTTCACACAAAACGTTTTGTTGTTAGAGATTTCATTTATGTCTACATAGATTTAGGTTTCTTCATTCATCAACTATCTGTAAACGCAAATCACGGCTACTGCAAACCGAATAATCTTAAAATTACTCCAAAGAGGAGTGAGAGATGTTTCAGAAATATGAAGTCTGCCTGTGACGTTTTCACGTGGAGCATTCTTGAATTACGACAGGATAAATACTGTCAGTTACTTATTAGAAAAATCTACGGCGTGTTATTGTTTTTCAAAACACATTATGTTAGGTGATGTATTAAGTACGTAAAAAACCAAACGATTCTTACACATACCGGACACTGAATTAGAAACTTGTATTCAGTATCGGCTACGCAAAACCGCTTACTGCACTATGCGGTTTCGCATAGATTCCACAAGCTTTCGGAGTGCATCTACGTCTACAGCGTACCAGGCGACCAGACAGTAATTTAACTGGCACAGTTTTGACGGAAGATGGCTTTGCTCCTGTATCTTATTTTCTAACATGTCCCATATATTCTCAATAGGGTTAAGATTTGGGCCTCTTAGTGGTCAAGGAACATGGTGGAAGTCTCTGTCATGCGCATTGAATGACTGCTGAACACGTCGTGCGCGATGGACAGCAGCATTGTCGATCATGAAACAGCCGTTTATTGCTGAAGAAAATGCCAAAATTGCAGAATTGACTTTATCGGCAATTATGTTCAGATGACACACGAAGGACAGTATCCGTTCCATAAATATCAGGAGGCTCGTTCCATACCAACAGAATGTTCTCCATGCCATGACATTATCTTCAAAACATTCAGTTGTGCTTAAAAGATAAGCTGTGTACATTGCCTCATGGAGTTCCCCATGCCATGACACCATCTCCAAAACCTTCGGTTGTGCTTAAAAGGTAAGCTGTGTACATTGCCTCATGGAGTTCCCCATGCCATTACATCATCTCCAAATCCTTCAGTTGTGCTTAAAAGATAAGCTGTGTACATTGCCTCATGGAGTTCCCCATGCTATTACACCATCTCCAAAACCTTCAGTTGTGCTTAAAAGATAAGCTGTGTACATTGCCTCATGGAGTTCCCCATGCCATGACACCATCTCCAAAACCTTCAGTTGTGCTTAAAAGGTAAGCTGTGTACATTGCCTCATGGAGTTCCTCATGCCATTACATCATCTCCAAATTCTTCAGTTGTGCTTAAAAGATAAGCTGTGTACATTGCCTCATGAAGTTCCCATGACATGACACCATCTCCAAAACCTTCAGTTGTGCTTAAAAGATAAGCTGTGTACATTGCCCCATGGAGTTCCCGCAAGCCATCTTCCCATGTCGATATAGGACAGGGTGTACTGCGACTGGTCGAATCACTTTACTTTTATTCCAATCCACCAGTAGCCAGTCACGGTGTTCCTGGCACCACTGTAGGTGAACATCCCATTCTTCGCAAAGATGGAGTTTCCGTGTAGGCATGTGACTGGCAATACAAACCCTCTTCAATTCTTTGCCCATTGTTCTCTGAGATGTGGCTCGAAAACGGCATTCATTGAATGCTTCGATCAATTGCTGCACACAAGTAGTCCTGTTACTCCGTAAAAGCTTTCTCAGACGCCTGCGATCTCATTCCTGGTAGACTGTCGTCGCACCACAGTTATGCCTCTTAAACAATCAATGTGTTTTATTTCTTCGCTGATTGAAGACGGGTTAGCTCACCTTTTGAGAAAGAAATGGGCTCTTCCGTTTTCAAAATAGTCGCTCCTGCTTGACTGGCACCCACAACAAGCCGTTTAGGGTACTCCGAATGATCCATCAATTCTACTGACGAACAGCATTCTTAAATAGTTGCCTAGAGCAGGTAGTGACGTACGTCACGTTGTATATTTTTCATATAGGTTGGGTAAAGGGCGTTTCAAAGTTTCAAGTAATTCATATTTTCCTGGGAACCTTTCTGTTTTCGTAAAACCAATTACAAATACGAATGGAGAGCAGAGAAATATAAACTACTGATACGTAAAAAAACTCATATGATACCGTGAATATGAATATCTGCAGTAGATGTTACTGAATGAGCTGAAATGCGCCATATTAAAGAAGAAGATATCCTAATTATTCACCACTTCTTTAAAAGTGAGTAATCTGGAATGACGGATAGTCTTAAGAAGTTCAGGTTCTATATGTGTATCTACACATATACGTGAAACATCACCAATAGTTATATATATATGTATAGCTGAAGGATATTCTTTAAGATTGTGACAATCTATAAAATAGGCATAAAGAATAGCATTAAACAGTTCCTTGAAAATTTCTCTATTGACGTTTTCGATATTCATTCTGATTTCCTGTATCATTAATAACTCGTATTTTTATGTTCGTTTTGCTCATCCGAAAGAAAGAAGAGAAGAGTCTGACAGCCATTTTCAATGTTTTCATCTGTCATGGAATTACTGGTAATATTATAGGTGATGTATACCTCTGATTAACCTTTCTTCTAGTTTTTTTTTATATTAGGTGTGCAACTCAATTCTCGGCCCCTAACCGCATGCGATCATAGAAAGTCGGCAAATGCAAAAAGCTAGGTGCGATAATGGCTGATTACGGTGCCATCCAACAGCTTTCCAGACAACCGTATCCAGTCACAGCTGTAGTGAGAGAAGGAACCAAAGTTGACGGTGAAAACAATGTCGTTCGAGAAGCAACATTTGAGGCGCTGCCTCCTCTTCGCGTTTCAGCTGAAAAAAGTGCCGCAGAAGCCCAGAAAATGATCTGTGCTACTCTGGGTGAGGCAGCTGCTGTGTCTTACAGTACGTGTAAGACGTGGTTCCAGCGGTTTAATCAGGGAAATTTCAGTCTTCGTGATGGAGAACATCCGGGACAGCCACATAAAGTTGACGATGAGGAACTGGAACAAATGTTGGACGCGGATCCCTGTCACACACAGTTAGATCTCGCCTAGGAACTCGGAGTAACACGACAAGTCATTGCAAAGCGCCTGCACAAGCTTGGACGGATTCAAAAGGAGGGCCGTTGGGTGCCCCACCAACTCACAGCTGCGAACAAGTCTAAGCACTAGGATGTTGGTGTGTCCTTGCTCTCCAGATTCAAGAAGA
The DNA here is from genome assembly GCA_039090855.1 of Macrothele yani. NCBI lineage: Eukaryota > Metazoa > Arthropoda > Arachnida > Araneae > Macrothelidae > Macrothele > Macrothele yani. Next base: position 133,342,263 of record CM076990.1, read on the forward strand.
AGGATTTCCTCCACAAGATTTTGACGTGTGATGAGAAGTGGATCCTCTACGATAATACTAAACGGCGCAAATCGTGGGTTTATACAGGTCAGTCTACGACCAGTACCGCAAAACCCGAATATCCATGCCAGGAAGTGGTTGCTATGCATATGGTGGGATCAGCGCGGCGTCGTACACTATGAGTTGCTCAAACCTGGTGAAACAGTCAAAGCTGAGCGTTTTTGTCAGCAACTCATTCCTGTGAGTGACGTAATGGAGGCGAAAAGGCCATACACCGGCAAGGGCAGAAGGTCGGTGCTGTTGCTTCAGGATAACGCGCGTCTTCACCTCGCGAAAACGACTTTATACACGATCACCGACCTGGAATGCTAGATTGTGTCCCACCCGCCGTATTCTCCAGGCGTATTCTCCGGTGATGATCCCCGTAGGATTATCACCTCTTTCGCTCCATGCAACATCACGTGAGTGATACGCACTTCACTTCTGTCGAAAAGGTCCACACAATTAATGATGCCTTTATCAACTCGAAACAGCCCTCTTTTTTCCGCAGTGGCATTCGCCAGCTCCCTGAGCGATGGCTCAAATGTATCCAACACGACGGGGATTATTTCCCTAATTAGGTACGTATTCGATTTGGTATAATTTGCTGTCAACGTGTCGTGCCTGTGGCTGGGAATTAAGTTTCCCATCTAATAATATAATCTTTGTCACTTCTTACTTAAGCATTATCTCACCGAAAGGCCTATTACTTCCACGTACAGCTTTTACAGTTTGGCAAAACTATCGTAACTCAGAGCAAAATAAAAAGTGACTAGACCGAATGTGGAGTGAATGAAGATTTGTGTAGTTGTCTAGAGATTGGGAGTAGATATTTAAGAGATGATATTCTAAAAAAAAAAACCTCCTTTATATATTGTATATGTGAGTGAAGAATATGTGTCATTATCATACGACTGTGTTGCTACCAGCGGGATTATATCATGGCAGTGGATTATATTGCTGTACTTAAGAGCAGATGCTTGGAGAATAAATTCTTGGAATTATGTAAGTCCATAGCTGACTATTTTATAATTTGTCGTTTGGTTATTCGTTTTTAAAGTGTAATTTATGTGTAGACAAACTATATAAGAATATTTGTTAATTTTCTACCCATTTAAACTACATTCAAAAGTTAAAATTTTATACATGTGAGTGTTGCAGTGGTCAAAGCGCTGCTTTGGGACCAGTCGTTCCATATGAGTTCAATTCTGGGTGATGCATGGTTGTTGTACTTCTCTTGTGGCACTGGTGTTCTCCCGTCCCTGGTGCCAGTGACCCTCAATTAGGGAGAGCCAACTGGTTAACCCATAGAGTTCAACTCTATGTGGTCATTACACCCGCCCCCATATATATATATATATCATCATCATCATTGTCAACCATTATCAATCCACTGCTGGACGAAGGTCTCCCCAAGTTTCCTCCACAACGGTCTGTAATGTGCCAGTCTCCTCCATGTCACCCCTGCATACTTTCGAATTTCATCCACCCATCTCCCATGTGGTCTTCTTCTGGGTCTTTTCCTGTCCCTTGGAATCCAATCTAAAATTTCGGCTGTCCATCGATGATCTGTCCTTCTGGCAGTATGTCCAGCCCATTGCCATTTCAGGGATTTAACTCTGATCATGATGTCTTCCACTCTTGTCATTTTTCGGATCCACGAGTTCCTCTTCTTATCTCTCCTGGTTACACCAAGTATGCACCTGTCCATGCTTCTTTGAGTTGTCTGCAGCCTTTGTATGTCTCTTTTAGTTAAGGTCCACGTCTCTGCACCGTACGTAAGCACTGGAAGGATGCATTGATCAAACACTTTTCTTTTAAGACATAATGGCATATTGCTCTTGAAAATTTTGCTGTTTCTTCCAAAAGCTCTCCAGGCAAGTTTTGTACGCCGATTAATTTCTTCATCAATGTGACCCTCACTTGATATCTGCTGTCCAAGATAATCTGCTGTCGTAAGTGTCTGTTATCTCCAGCTTTTCTCCATCAATCGATAAATCTTCATTTCTTGTAAAAGCATTGAACATCACTTTTGTCTTCTAAAAGTTCATTTTTAATCCCACTTCTTTACTCTTGTCAGCAAGTTCCTGGATCATACTCTGCAGCTCTGATGGGGTAGTTGCAAAAATGACTACGTCATCAGCAAAACAAAGGTCGGTCAGATAATCTCCATTAATCTTTATCCCCTTGTTTTCCCAGCTCAGCGACTGAAAAACACCCTCCAATGTGGCATTAAAGAGCTTCGGAGATATGGTGTCACCTTGTCTCACTCCCTTTCCAATTTTTACGTGTGTTGTATTTTCAAACAGCCGAATCTTTGCACTTGCATTTTCATAGATGTTATTAATGATATTAATGTATGCATCTTCAATACCGCAGGTTTTCAGAGCCATTGTAACTGCTGATGGTTTCACCGAATCAAAGGCTTTTTCATAATCGATAAAAGCCATGCACAATGGAAGTTCATATTCCCTCGCTCTTTCAATTAGTTCTCTCAGTACGTGGATATGATCTATTGTGCTGTAGCCACTCCTGAATCCAGCTTGTTCTCTCGGTTGAGCCATGTCCAGTGTTACCTTCAAGCGGTGTGAAAGAACTTTAGTGAAGATTTTATAAACTACTGATAGGAGGCTGATAGGTCTGTAGTTTCCGAGATCCTTAATGTCACCTTTCTTATGTAGCAGGATCATTGTAGCGGTGTTCCAATCCTCAGAATCTTTCCTTCATTAAGGCATCGAGTGAAAATTTGGGCGAGTACTGTTTCGATTTCTCCACTTGCTTCTTGTATGATGTCTACAGTAATTCCATCTTCTCCTGGAGCTTTTCCCCGCTTCATGTTCTTGATTGCATGTGCAACTTCTGCTGGAAGGACTGGAGGAACTCTGGTACTGGTATCTTTCATGATGTCTGGAGTGCATGTATCATCCCTTTCATATAATTTGGAGTAGAAATCTTTCACTCTTGTCAAAATTTCGCCTCTATTTCTTGTTACAGAACCATCTTCTTTTCTCAGTGCCATAATCTGTTTTCTTCCCTTACTGAGATATCCCTTTGCTATCTTTAGGCTTTGGTTGTTTTCAATTGCTTTCCTCACTAGCTCACAGTTGAATTTTCTTACGTCTTCAGTGATACTTTTTCTTACTGTCTTGCATAGCCCTATATATTCCGCTTTGGAAGTCACATCTTCTTTAGTTGTCCTCATCTCTCTTCTTTTTTGCATCAACATTTTCGTTTTTCCTGATAATTTGTTTGCATGCAACTTGTTCTTAGACCCAGCTAATTTTGTTGCTGTTTCCATAAGAGCTTTGGTTACTTTTCTGTTAACTTCAGAGATGTCCACTTCTTCCGATGTTAGGCCTTCTAAAGCAGAGAACCTGTTCTTCAGTTCCAACTTGAAGGTATTATGGTGTTTTTTAAGGTTGGTTATGTCAATAGATTTTGTTTGTCTTATGAGCTTGCCACGTTCAAGTTTAGTGTTGAGGTGCATCTTACATCTCACCAATCTATGGTCACTACCTGTGTTGAACTTGTTTAGCACACTGCAGTCTTCTATGACGAATTTTTTGTTACACATAATAAAATCAATTTCACTTGTCGTCCCATTTGGATGTCTCCATGTCCATTTCCTGTGTGGCTTTTTCTTGAAGAAGGAGTTCAAGATGAAAAACCCTTCTGCCTCTGCAAACTCAACGAGAGTATTTCCACGCTGGTTTCTGTTGCCGTGACCGAATTTACCTACTGAAGTTTCATTCTGTTGCCGTTGCCCTATTTTTGCATTGAAATCTCCCATAATTATTTTCAAATGCTGCTTACCTTTATTATTTAGATGACAAATTTCCTCATAAAATTCTTCAATTTCTTCTTCAGGATGACTTGTGGTGGGTGCATAAGTTTGAATAATCTGAGCCTGGTATCTTTTCGAGAGTTGGATAACAAGTCGTGCAGCTCTGTCAGAGGAACTTTCAACTTCTACAACTTTATCCTTCAGTTTCTTGTTTATTATAAATCCAACACAACTAGTTCGGCCAGTATCTGTCCCACGATAGTAGAAGAGATGTCCACTTTTCAGTTCGATGAGATCTTCTCCTTTTCTCCTTACCTCACTTAGCCCCACGATGTCCCACTTGATCCTTTGTAGTTCCTCTTCCAATTCAAGAAGCCTTGAATCAGAAGATAGGGAGCGTCCATTATACGTAGCCAAGGTCAGCATCAGATGGCAGCCTAGTCCGGTCGTCCGGGGATTCTCAGCACCCTCTGCCTTCATGTCGCACTGGCAGCTGCCTTGGCCAGGTACATTCCAGCTGCCGGAGACTGAGGGCCAAGATTTAAGTTGTGGAATCATTTTGGAGGGGTTTGGCCATAACTCACCACGCTGGCCAAGCGGGTTGGTTAGTGTGGGATAGAATTTCCTCTAATCCCGATGGTATAGTTATACCGCTATTGGCGGTCGTCAGAGCCCCTTTAGTGGGAACAGGATGCACCACGAGAAGGCGGGGTTGACATTTGTCAAGGAGAGGCTGTGATGTTACGCATCACCTGACCTTACATCCCTATATATATATATACACGGTCGAGTCACACTATTGTGACCAACAGCAAATATCCAGAGTAACGGCCGTGTGCAGCCAGGACAGCAGCTAGACTGACTCAATAAGGTGCTTGAAGGTGTTCACAGGTATGTGGAGCCATGCTGACTGTAGTGCATCTGACAGATGCTGGAGTGTGCCTGGTCGAGAATCCATAGAGCGAACAACACGATCGAGGTGGTTCTTCAGATGCTCAATTGGGTTTAAATCTGGGGAATTAGGTGGCCATTGAAGTACTTTGAAGTATTCATCGTGCTCTTCCAACCACTCTCGGATATTTCTAGCTGTGTGAAATGTCGCATTTTCGTGCTAGAATATCCCATCCGCCCCAGGGAAGACAATCAGCATGTATGGGCTTGGTTGGATTCATGTATGGGCTTGGATGGAATCACGTGGTGTGCGAGGATGAATTCACGTGGTGTGCGAGGATGAATTCACGTGGTGTGCGAGGATGAATTCACGTGGTGTGCGAGGATGGATTCATAACGAATTCGGTCCATAGTGACTTCCACAGGTATGAGTGGACCCAGAGAATGACACCAAAGCATTCCCCAGACCACAACGCTGCCCCCACCTGTTTGTGTTCTTCCAGCAATGGTTGAAGAGTGTTTGTTCTCCGATGTTTCTCGCCTTATACGCCAACGTCCATCTGTTCGATGAAGCAGAAAACGTGACGCATCGGAGAAGGTAATCCTTTCTCAATCAGAGGAAGTCCAATTCCGATACTGCCGTGCAAATGTGAGATTTTTCTGCCGATGCACTTTCGTTAGTATAGGTGCAGTAACCATCCGTCTGACCATACCGCCGATGCACTTTCGTTAGCATAGGTGCAGTGACCATCCATCTAACCATACACAGCAGCGCTAGCTGAACTGTCGCTTTAGACACACTTCCTGTACCCCCTGGTTCATTCGGCCAATGAGTTGCTCCACTGTAGCGTGTCGATCGGACTTCACGCACCTTCGCAGCCAATGTTCACCTCTCACATCAATGGCAAGTCGTGTTCCACAGTTTCCCCGTCGCTTATTTGTAATGGTGCCATTTCTCCAATCCCGATACACTTTAACCACAGTAGCACGCGAACAGTTCACAAACTGCGCTGTTTCCGAAATACTGCCAGCCTTGGTCAGAGAGCCGGTAATCAACCCTTTTTGCAAATCTGATAAATCGCTCCTTTTATCCATGACAGCAGGGAGTGATATGTTTTCGGAATGCCTACACTACACCTTATATACCCTTCAAGCCAGGTGACGACACATGCCTTCTTTCATTGGCTATTCGCTGTTGACGTCAAAAGTAGGAGGTGGCCACAATAATGTGACTCGACTGTATGTATATATATATATATATTATGAAAAGTATTCAGACACTACCAAATATTTGCATAAATGCAAAGGATGGTTGCACAGGAAGGTGCGCTGTTGGTGGGGAGGTATGTAACATGTTATCACAAACTTTAAAGCAGGTGTTCCGGGTGGACGAGAACTTTCCTAGTTACAGCGTGAGCTGGCCATATGATGTAATTTGAGTAACGTTTCCATACTGAGCAATGCAGCTAAACTAAACATATCAAAATCGACTGTAAGTGATGTCGTGAAGGGATGGAAGCAGGTCGGTGGAACTACAGCCCGAAAGCATTCGGAAAAGGCCACACAAACTGATGCGACGTGTCAGAAGAGCCATGGTAAGAAATGCTAAGGAATCACGTTCTTCCTCTGCTGTTTCTATCGCTTCTGATGTAGGAAATGCTTGTAATGTCCCGGCCAGTACTGTAGCTATCCGCAGAGAGTTGCACAGTGTGCGTTATTACAGTAAAACAGCGGCAAACAAGACATACATCACTACTGTGAATGCGAAGGGCCGTATTGAGTGGTGCGTCTTCCGTCTTTCCTGCACTGTGGGCCACTGGAAAGCTGTTCTTTGGAGTGATGAGTCACACTTTCCACTCTTCTAATCGCATGGGTGTGTTTGTACTTGGCGACAGCTCGGCAAATGATTTTCATCGGACTGTGCTCTTCCAAATGTTACATTTGGCGGAGGTTCCGTAATGCTCTGGAAATATGTTTCATGGATGAGACTCGGCCTATTGGCTATTATACCACAAACCATGAACTCTGCAATGTACCTCAACGTTGTGGATAATTTTGCCCTACCAACAATGAGGCAGTATTAAGGAAATGACTATTGCCTCATCCAACACGACCAAGCTCCTTGCCCGCCGTGCGCAGGACTGGTTTCTTGAAAATGACGTGGAACTCTTAGAATGGCTTGCTCAGAACCCTGCTCTTAATCCCATAAAACACTCGTGGAATGAACTGAACAATGGATACGAAATCGAAAGCAACGATCGTCTTTGCTTTCTGCTCAGGCAGCAGCTTTGCAGGACGAATGGTGAGCCACCATTGCTGTCAATATCTACCGGAATTCGGTTGATAGTATGCCTCGACGTGTTGCCCCTGTCATACAAGCAAAAGGAGGGCTGACTAGTTATTACATACGATAATAACGCCATCTGTATGCACACTATATTGACAAAAGTCACCGGATACCTAGAAGAGATACACAACATAGCATTTATTGACATATATTAGTACGGTGTCGATCCACCTTTGGTCTTAGTGCATGCACTGACCCTTCGAGACATGCTTTCGACAAGGTTTTGGAACACAACGATTGGTATGCGCTTCCATTCAGTACATAATGCTACCGCTAACTGTTGCTTAGTGGTAGGCCTCGGTTCCAAACTTCTTATGCGGCGCTCTAATTCGTCCCATAGGTGCTTTATAGGATTAAGGTCAGTGCTCTGTGCTGGCCTGTCCACACACTATACGGAATTACAGTCAAATCACGCCGTAACAGTCCTTGCTTTATGGATCTGTGCATTATCCTGCTGGTACCAACAAGGCTCGGTTCCATAATATTGCCACAGAGTTGGAAAGGCATAATTGATCGGAATATCGAGGTAGACGTGCTGGTTAACAGGTTGGTCCACGATAACCAATGCGCCTGACCATACCACGAAAAACACCCCATACGAGTACACTGCCAGCTCCAAACTTGACCGTACGAGCAGTATACTGTGGTAAACAGCATTCCCCCGGCTGCCGCCATACCCACACACGGCCATCAGGCCGATGGATTGTGTATCTGGATTCATCAGTCCATAGGACCAGTTTCCATTGACCTATGGTCCACGATAAATGGTCTTCACACCGTGCTAAACGACGAGTAGCATTCCGAGTGGAGATGAAAGGCTTTTGAGCAGCCGCACGACCACGGTAACCCATGTAATGAAGTTCTGTGCGAATGGTACGTGTACATACCGAGCCTGCAGCATTTTTACTCACTTGTACACTGGGGTCTTGTGCAGTTCCCCGTCGAATAGCTGTAACGACTCTGATGAGGCTTCGACGTCCTCTATCACTGATTTTTTTGATCAGCCGGTACCTTTTGCTGCTTCAAGCACACCATGTGTCTTCCACTTATTCAGTACATCCAAAACAGTTGACTTGGTTATGTTTAAATGCCTTTCGGTTTCTCTTATGGACAACCGTTAATATAACACTCAACAATCTTTCCTTTCTCAAAGTCAGTTCTCTCCCGCCGCGGCACTTTCACTCAACCTCACAGTGCGATATGATTGCGGTCAGCTGCATGCTTGTTTTTATACCGTTTGCAGCTGTACCGCGCATCTGAACAACGCAGAGGAAGTGTTCATTTGCTTTTGAAGTGAAGTCCGGTGACTTTGTCAATATAGTGTATGTATGTATGCATCTATCCTTTCTATTCAGCATCCTCTATGTCTTGTGCATTTTGTGGCTTATACACTGCCGGACAATTGCTAAGGACGGATGAAAATAGCAACGATAGCAACCATAAAATGGAAGGCAAGAAAATGTGGAAATTAGCATAAGTGCGGGATACAGTAAGACGTGTTGTGCGTATGCAAATTTTGGATTGCCGAACTTGTTCGTGACGTCATAGCGCTGATAAGAGATATAAAGGATTTGACGCGTATTAACCGTTGTTGTTCAAACGCAAAGTTGAAAGGGAAAGAATCAATTGACGAACGTGCAATTTTCAGTATGTCTTCCCGACATCACCTAGATGATTTTACGCGTGGCCGTATTATTGGCAAGATTGAAGAAGGGCGAAAATTAACATATGCTGCCAGGGAGTTCGACGTCAGCCACGGTGTTGTTTCAAGGCTTTGGAAATCATTTCAAACAAATGGAGAGTGTAGCAAACGTCACGCGGGAGGTCGTGTTCGCAGTACGACACCAGCAGAAGATCGATACATAGTGCTATCAACAAAAAGACACCGGCGCAGCACAGCTAGTGAGGTAGCAAATCAGTTTATGGCTGCTACTGGCAAGCGGATCTCCCGAAAAACTGTCGCCAGACGTTTGCATGAAGGAGGACTATACGCCCGCCGTCCTGTTGTGTGCATCCCATTGTCCAGACGTCACCGTACCGCCCGTTTGCAATGGTGCCATCAACATCGCAATTGGACTGATAACGACTGGTCTGCTGTCCTCTTCTCAGATGAGAGTAGATACAGTCTATCGTCTGATTGTCGACGACAACTGATCTGGCGTGATAGTGGTACTGCATATTGTCCAGCAAACATACAGGAAAGGGACCGATATCCGACATGTAGTGTCATGGTATGGGCTGGCATCATGATCAATGGCCGTACGTCCCTCTATGTGTTTCCAACTGGGACTATGACTGGCCAACGATACATTAATGATGTTCTGCTACCTCATGTTCGCATGTTCCGTGGTGCTGTCGGTGATAGATTTATTTTTATGGACGACAGCGCAACATGTCATCGAACAGTCGCTGTCCAGGAGTGTCTTGAGAGCGAGGATATTCAACGCCTCGTATGGCCAGCACGTTCTCCAGATCTGAATCCCATTGAAAATGTGTTGGATGCTTTGGGGAGGAGTCTTTCTGGTCGCCAATGCCCTCCAATAAACAAGGACACCCTCATCCGTGCACTGACAGAGGAATGGGATAAATTACCCCAACAGCTGCTTGATAATGTTGTGCAAAGCATGACACGACGTGTGGAATCTTGCATTGCCCTCCATGGTGGCCATATCCCGTATTCGCATCTTACGCCGGAACGGCTGCTGACGGTAATTACATTTTTTTCACGTATACGTATTCTGCACAAAATGGCCTGTTTGTCCCTTGAACACGTTCCAAAGCCTTCTGGATTTCAGAGCACAATAAATTGTCTTTGTTGTAATGTCCTGGCATTCTGACATTATTTTATTTCACTTGGCATCCAACCACACTTACTTTTTTATGCGCTATATAGCCGTTTATGATCCGTCCTTAGCAATTGTCCAGCAGTGTATTTTGCACTGAAGCATAAAATAGAGTTGTTGACTCCTGCTTAAATTTGTTTTCCATTTGCCATTGATCATGCCAGACTAGATTTGCTTATACAAATGTTTTAAACTCCTCGCTGAACTGAATTTTGTAGTTAGGCAGACGCTAAAACTTAATCTGAATTAAGTTCGAATGTTCATCTTGCGTGTCTGCTCTTGAGCGCACGAGTTAGTGTTGTGTGTAAAACTTGATGTATATTATGAGAAATGATTTTTGTTTGGAATAAACTTCGGGCACATCAAAACGACTCTGTAAATTCTAATCTTTGTAAGCCTTCGCCAAACTCACTCTCCTGTGTCTGACTTGGTTTTTATTCATGTCTCTAGAATTTTCAAAAGTATTAGAAGTACTTCCAGCGAGAAGCTTTAAATGAATTTCCTCTTTCGAGTATGGCAATGAGTATTGTGGATTTTATTCAACTGCTATTTCTATGCGACAATCAAAGAACATTATTATTGGCTTTTGCGTTAAAGTTTTGTACGGTGCATATCACATATTAAAATTTGCGCATTAATATGGTTACCCTTGAGAATTACATTTATCTCGGTGTATTTTTAAATTTCTCTGTTAAGATGAGAACACAGAAAAAAAAAATAATAGTTAATTTACTTCACCAATAACAAAATTAAAGAAATTTACGATATCTGATGCGCACCTCTAATTTAACCTTCCTATAGAGTTTGTGTTCTTGTGTAAAATTGGTTTCTTCTCGCAAAGTATTTTCTAACTTAAACACACATTTTCCCTCCTGACGTATTTTTCAAAGTTGGCATCCTGACAGCGAGTCAAAGATAAACAGAAATGTTAGTAAAATCACGTAATGCATTGATTATGGTACGCTTTCTAACATACCAGAAATCGCATGCAGAAAAACCCACCTCCCTACCCTGACTGTTGATTCGTTCAGTATACCGCCGGAACAATATACTAAAGTTTTGTCGCAATAGAAGCATTTTTACTCAAGCTATTACTCAAGTTTTGAGGATAATGGCTGTGGAATAAATCTCGCTTCAGGGCCCTGACCTTTAACCCAATTTCCATGATATTCAACAGAACCGGTTCAGTGTACCGAAACAAAATGATAAAGTTTTGTCGCAATCGAAGCATTTTGCGTAAGTTATGACACATAAGGGCGATGGAATGGATCCCGCTCCTATATCCTGACCTTTCATCTCATTTCGCCCATGTTTAGTAGGGTTTGCCCGCAGGTTGTCACCTACCACATACTAAAATTACATCGAAATCGAACCATTTTTACGCGAGTCATCGTGCGAACAGTTAGAGGGACAGACGGACAAAACTGGAGCATGTACGCTTCTTCAACTTACGCTTTGAAAACGTAAAAAAGTAAGCTATGTAAGTTATGCTAGATGTCATATTATGAGCTAAGAGCAGAGTGATAAGAGAAGTAGGAACGAGGTAAGAGCGAATTAAGTTTGTAAAACCTGACTTACAAGGAGTTATCAGAATAAGTGTTGATTACAGTTATGTGGTTACATACCGTGCGAAATTGATAACTGTGCCTTGTGAAGATATAAAGAGTACTGGTTTGAATCACTGGATTTAATTCCTGTGCACAGTTAAAACGGAATCTACAAAATCCTACTTTAGCTGCGATGGACGAAAGCAAGTGCAATGAAATTTTACAAGAACTTAAATTGACACATATTAGAAGACTTACATATTGCAAAACTTCGCAATTGTAACATAAACAGGAAATATGCACGTGGGAACCGGAAGAGAAAACTGGAAGTTCTCCGCAATCGTTGTCCAAAACACAGACATACAGCTCTCGCAACAACTTCCATACTGTTAATAAGACTGTCAATTAAGGCTTGTGTAATTAACGGACACCCCTCAGAAGAGGCTTCTAGGAGTTACTGGAGTGTCCTAGTTTGGGGCAGGCATTCTGAAGCTCTCCTTCCGAAGGCATCCCATACATGCTCAATAGGATTCATACCCGGCGAATATGCTGGCCAATCCATTCGAGTGATATCTTCTGTTTCCATACAATCATCCACCTGTTGCGCACGATGTGGTCTGACATTATCGTGCATCAGGAGGGAACAAGGACTGACGGCAGTGGGGTGCCCATAATATTTTTTTCGGAGACGTGGTTACGAAATTAATTTTTATATAATTAGACGTGTTATGAGTGCGTTTACTGAAAATACATTTTGAAATGAGTGATTTTACTAAATGTATTTGTGTTATGAGTGAATTTATTGAAAATATATTTTTGAAATATCGAAAGATTCCCAATTTTTGGAAAGATATAACACCCTACAGCCCTCCCCTCTTGGGCACGCCACTAACTGACGGCACCACTGAACAGCCTAGCATAGGGGTCCCGAATCTCATCTCTATATCTCTGGACAGTCATCGAGCCATTCTGGAAGATGCACAGGTCAATGCGACAGCCTGTAATGATGCTGTCCCAGACAAGAAAGCTACCACCATGATAAGTGGAGCAAAATACAGACATTCGACGTGGACCAGGAACATCAAACAGAAGTCATCGCTCTTTCCACGTTTATAAGTGAGTCACGGAAAAAGAGCGACGACTTCTGTTTGATGTTCCTGGTCCACGTCAAATGTCTGTATTTATTATTCATTCGCCTTCTAATTATTTGTTCAGTTGCTGCTTACCATCTTTGGTGAATCCCCAGCATCGTGCGGGGCTCCAAGAAGCAACCTTCCAAGTGACTTGGCAGTTAGTGTATGTGAGTCTGGAAGAATTCGAGGCCGCGGTGGTGTAGCGGAAGCATATCCGGCGCGTAACTGGAAGACCCTGGGTTCGATTCCCGGTGGCGGCCGATGAGAAATTTTCCGTGACTTACTTGTAAACGTGGAAAGAGCGATGACTTCTGTTTGATGATAAGTGGACCTTCAACCGATATTTGAAGATCTCGCGAGTCCCTGGTTCTTACCAGATGGGAATACTTCGGGAATTATTATTTACACTACATCATGACTCATTCGCGAAAAGCACACGTGCCCAGTTACTAGTCTCTATTGGCAATATTGGCGTCTCCATCTTAAATGCGCCTCTCTGGAGCAGGACGTTACGGGAACCCAGATCATAGCTTTCCACACATAGAGATCTCTCGCACGCAGCGTAAACTGTAAATCGAGTTATTCTCGTGCATATGGCTGCTGCGAACTCCATAGTGAGTTGCTTAGTGACGGCCTTTGGCAGCAGTGGTAGACTTAAAACGATCATGTCCTTGTCGACGAGAAACATCTCCTGTACTAAGGAAGCCTCCATTGTCTCTGAGATGGCATTTTGTGGTATATTCTAGTCTCTGGACACCTAAGACTGGGATTGACCCGCTTCTATTTTACCCATCACTTCCCACCGCTGTGAGTCGGTCGAAACTAATCTTGCTACCGATTCATAACATTTTCAACTCAGTCTAACACTCAATATGTGTTAGATTGGGTTGAAAATGCTGTCTTCGGGTCAGTTTCAACTGAAGCTAACTCTTCAATACTGTCCATCCTACTTCAAGAAGGAATAGCATGTGCAATAAAAATCAAGCCGGTCTACCGCTTTGAGAAAGCCATCATGATTTGCACATCCTGCTTTAACAGATACCAAGTTTCTTTTTCGATATCACAATACACTATATTGACAAAAGTCACTGGAAACCTAGAAGAGAAAGACAACATAGCATTTATTGACATACATTAGTACGGTGTCGGTCCACCTTTGGTCTTAATACATGCACTGACCCTTCGAGACATGCTTTCGACAAGGTTTTGGAACATAGCGATAGCTATGCGCTTCCATTCAGTACATAATGCTGCCCTTAATTGTTGCTTATTAGTAGGCCTTTGTTCGAAACTTCTTATGCGGTGTCTAATTCATCCCATAGGTGCTTTATGGGATTAAGATCAAGGTTCTGTGCTGGCCAGTCCACACACGATACGGAATTATCGTCAAAGCATGCCGTAACAGTCCTTGCTTTATGGCTCGGTGCATTATCCTGCTGGTACCAACAAGGCTCAGTTCCATAGTGTTCCCACAGAGTTGGTAGGACATAATCGTTCGGAATATCGAGGTAGACGTGGCTGTTAACAAGTTTGTGCACGATACCCAATGGGTCGGGACTATACCACGAAAAACCCCCACACGAGTACACTGCCAGCCCCAAACTTGACGGTAGGAACAGTACACTGTGGTAAATACCGTTCTGCCGGCTGACGCCATAGCCACACACGGCCATCAGACTGATGGATCGTGTATCTGGATTCATCAGTCCATAGGACCCGTTTAAATTGATCTACGGTCCACGATAAATGATCTTTACACCATTCTAAACGACGAGTAGCACTCTGAGTGGAGATAAAAGGCTTATGAGCAGCCGCGCGACCACGGTGACCCATGGAATGAAGTTCTCTGCAAATGGTACTTGCAACAACCGAGGTTTCAGCATTTTTACTCACCTGTACACTGAGGTCTTGTGCAGTACTCCGTCGATTAGCTGTAACGACTCTCCTGAGACTTTGACATCTTCTATCACTGATTTTCTTTAATCTGCCGGTACGTTTTGCGGCTTCAGGCACACCATGTGTCTTCCACTTATTCAATACATTCAAAACAGTTGACTTTGGTATGTTTAAACGCCTCTCTGTTTCTCTTATGGACAACCCACTAATATAACACCTAACAATCTTTCCTTTCTCACAGTCAGTTCTCCCTTCGGCCGCGACATTTGCACTCAACCTCACAGTGCGACATGATTGCGTTCAGCTGCTGGCTTGTTTTTATAGCATTTGCAATAGTACCACGCATCTTAACAAAGCAAGCAACGGATCCGTTCATTTGCTTTTGAAGGGGTGTACGGCGACTTTTGTCAATATAGTATATATTTGCATATTCATCCAATTTCATTGCATAACCGACCATGTACCGCGTTTTTAAGGCGATTTGTCTATTATCTTTTAATTTTCCACACCATTGTACAGCATCCTCTTGTATTTTGTCAAGTTGCTCTTCAGCAAGGACACAGAATAACGATTGGTCGTTGAACTTGTAAGTACTGGTCCTATTGGATCACTTACTCTTGACCTTTGACTTTAAAGTAACGTAAATATGGACTACTTGAACCCCTGCTCCCCAAAACGTTTTAAATCAATGTTAAATATGATATACCCTGCAATGCAGACTTAGTTCATAGTTTTTCCGTTAGACGACAACACTGGAGACATTCAAACTGGTTCCTTGATGCTGTAACTACGTAGCAGTTCAGTTGATGACAAAAGTTGTGTTATTGATACTCTTCAAGCTTTCACCTGCACGCGTATTCTTGCTGACGTTACACCAATGATAAGTAAACATTTCAAGAACCAAAACCTTAGAAGTCAGTAATCAAGAACCATAATCTTAGAAGGCAAATTAGCAGAAGGCCCAAATGAAGTGAAAGTCCTTGTTCAAGTAACCTATGCTGACAGTATGTATTTAGAGATTTTGTAAATTTTCAGTTAAGTTTAGAGATGGTACGGTAGAAGTTAATATTTAAAAGTTAGGAGCTACATTTAAGTTCAGGAAATATTCGAACCTGAATATTTCACAGATATTCATACCTAAAGTTGTACACTTTCTGTCTAGAGAGCCCAAGTCCACACGGGCACAGTGACGCAGAAAAAAATCGCAACTCTTTCTCTTACGTCAAGTTTTTTTTTCTCATATGTTTGAAACACAATTCGTGTGAAGTGAGAAACTTCGTGCAACAAGAGTAGTTGGAATGATGGATAAAGGAATGTCATTCTGGGTACTTACGGCATCTGTATGAATGGGATGTGCAGCAAACAAAAGAGCAGCTACCAGAGCATCATCTGCCCGCAACACTTGACGACAGAACCTGTAAGAAAATGTTGGAAAAGCAGAAAAAAAGAGAGAATTAAGCAAGGAAAACAAATGGCAAGAGTAAAAAATGAC
Source organism: Macrothele yani (assembly GCA_039090855.1). NCBI lineage: Eukaryota > Metazoa > Arthropoda > Arachnida > Araneae > Macrothelidae > Macrothele > Macrothele yani. Next base: position 133,358,235 of record CM076990.1, read on the forward strand.
TAAAGCAATAGAAAAAGGGAGAATAAAAAAGAAGGATTGTTAGTTTTAGAAGGTTTCCCTCTCTTAGTGTGATGCATTAGAAATAATGGGATAGGCAAAAAGGCGAGGGAGGTAATTAACGAAAGTGCAGTGAAAAAGCACATTTCCCGCTTTTTTTCCCAACCCATCGTATCTCAGTTTCACATTCAGGTCTTTTGGCCATAGTCTCATTAGCACCGTAAAGAAGAAAAATGAAGGGAAAGAACGCGTAAACCAAGATACTTATATGGCTGTTTCTTAGAGATCCTCACGATTATTTCCACATATATTATATCCATATATATGTCACTGTGTAAATAATCACGGGGTCTCCAAATAATCCCGAGGATCTCCTCTAGCATTAAAATGGATACACGCGTGTCCCTTTTAGTGCTGGGGGCAATAGCGTTACTGGGTTCCAAAACAACAACAACAACCCCCCAAACCAATGGCACTCGTTTTATAATGAGGACGCTCTGCAATAAAGGTTTCTTAGCAGTAACACCAGCGAAAGTTATGAATGCCCCCGAGGATTTAATACTTCGCACCATCTTGCTCCGATCGTAAAATGAGGTCCATCGTTGTACTCTAAGCTTGATAGGATATTAAACATGGCGCGTGTGGGTGGGTTCTGCTATATTAAATGCCCCTATCCTTAGGCTAGTAATTTCGCACATCGAAAGTTTTCTGATTTCCCTCTAACGGAGCTCAACTTCCTGAGCCTGCAACACAAAAATGCAAAGTCCTCCGTGCACTGAGATGAAAAAGAGAGGGAGAGAGAGAGAGAGACACGGATGATCTTAGAACGGGCACTAAGAAATGGAAAGCCGTTGCTCCCTTTTTGCTATTACTTTTAATTTTCAGATGCGTTTATGTGGATCTGCTAAGTTGACTGAGAATTGCAACGGTTAACATATCTACTACGGCATGAACTGGACATTTTCAGGTATCATTAAACACGACGAAGTTTGCGTTTATTAAGAAATAAATGCTACCTTTCTGGTGTATTTGCTCGACACATATAATATCAAGTTAAAAGACATGCTTTGAGTCAAAGCGAAAGGAATATCTGAGACTCTGCTGAGCTAGGTCTTAGTTAATTTCAGATATTTGAGTAAAAATGAGAAGCGTATCGAATTTTAGGTGAAACGCACGTCTTTTTTCTTAAAAACACTTTCAGACCTAATACGCTGTAACTCGATTTAAAGATAATCTTCAATTGGTTAACAACAGTTTTTAGAAAATTTCAATTTTCCATGACACCTGGATACATTTGGGTATGTTTCATTTTACGCTATGGGAAAAGAAGATTTACGTCAGACTTGATACCAAAGATATCGTTAAACATGCAAATACGTGTATACACTGGTTTGCATAAATTAACAAAGTAAGACATAAATTCAGTATTTCAATAAAACTTACAAAGAAGTTAACAAGTTAATTAAATCATGCAGTGCATTGATTATGATACACTTTCCTACATACCAGAAATCGCGCACAGACAAACCCTCCTACCTACCCTGACTATTGATTTGTTCAGTATACCTCCGGAACAACATACTAGAGTTTCGTTGCAATTTGTCAAATTATGTTATGAGGGTAATGGCTGTGGAATAAATCTTACTCCTGTTCCCTGACCTTTGACTCCATTTCGATTATATTCAACAGCACCGGTTCAATATACGGTCTCCGGAACAACATGATAAAGTTTTGTTGGAATCGAAGCATTTTTTCGCAAGTCATGACGCATAAGAGAGATGGAATGGATCCCGCTCCCATGTATTGCCCTTTGACCCCATTTCGCCCATTTTCAACAGGGATCGTCCCAATGTTGGCACCTACCACATACTAAATTCTCATCAAAATCGAACCATTTTTACGCGTGTTATCGTGCGGACAGACAGATAGACGGACAAAGCTGGAGCATATACGCTCCTTCCTACGGTTGGAAAGCGTAAAAAAGACTTTCCATGGATAGATATTTTGATATATCTCGTCAGAAGTCTTTAAAGTACAAGGTAATGTGCCTTTTGATCATGATAAGTACGTGAAACTTAAGCCCATTTTTTACCAGCGGTGTGATTCGAACTTAGGATTCCCCTTTACGGAACGAGTTATTCACGAGACCGAACAACACCGACATTAGCTTATCGCTACAGCTTGCCATTTTGACCATTACATCACTTTAGTGGCACGTCACATATATACTCTCCCCTGAGAAACATCTGGGATGGAATTGTAGGTTTTCGGGTCAGCCGTCAAACCATGCTTGAAGGAGCTCACTGTAGAAGAAGGAATTCTCATTAATTCCAGAAGATGCGTGGAAGAAGCATCACATATGTTTTGGAGCCTCGCGGCAGAAAGATTCACTTTAACGTAGGGGCGCCAATTGAAAATTAAGCCCCGTTTGCCGATGATATGATTCGAACCCCTCATCTGTCTTCTCCGGAGTTGGCTGTTCTACCGATTGAACTACACCGACCATGGCTCATTGCTGCATATTGCTGTTTTGACTTTTGCGTCATCTCAGTGATACGTCACAAATCTTGCAAATACGTAAATGTCTAATTTTAAAGGTGAGTATTTCGGAGTTCGCTTGGAGTCAGTAAAATATATAGACAGTCACATTTAGTTGTTAGTGTTATACATGCCTCACAAAGATCCCTGATGCTTTCAACTAGGAGGTTCGGGAGCTCAGCAGAGATAGTTCCCCATTCATCTGACAGCCTAAATCTTCCACAGTGTGATAGATGGAAAGGTCTACTGATCCTAAATATTCCCCAGTGTGATAGATGGATAGGTCTACTGATCCTAAATCTTCCCTAGTGTGATAGATGGAAAGGTATACTGATCCTAAATCTTCGCCAGTGTGATAAATGGAAAGGCCTACTGATCCTAAATCTTCCCCAGTGTGATAGATGGAAAGGTCTATTGATCCTAAATTTGCCCCAGTAAGATAAATGGAAAGGTCTACCGATCCTAAATCTTCCCCAGTGTGATAGATGGAAAGGTCTACTGATCCAAAATTTTTCCCAGTAAAATAGATGGAAAGGTCTACTATCCAAAATCTTCCCCAGTGTGATAGATGGAAAGGTCTACTGATCCTAAATCTTCCCTAGTGTGATAGATGGAAAGGTCTACTGATCCTAAATCTTCCCCTGTGTGATAGATGGAAAGGTCTACTGATCCTAAATCTTCCCCAGTGTGATAGATGGAAAGGTCTGCTGATCCTAAATTTTCCCCAGTAAGATAGATGGAAATGTCTACTGATCCTAAATCTTCCCCAGTGTGATAGATGGAAAGGTCTACTGATCCAAAATTTTCCCCAGTAAGATAGATGGAAAGGTCTACTATCCAAAATCTTCCATAGTGTGATAGATGGAAAGGTCTACTATCCAAAATCTTCCATAGTGTGATAGATGGAAAGGTCTACTGATCCAAAATTTTTCCCAGTAAAATAGATGGAAAGGTCTACTGATCCTAAATCTTCCCCAGTGTGATAAATGGAAAGGCCTACTGATCCTAAATCTTCCCCAGTGTGATAGATGGAAAGGTCTACTGATCCAAAATTTTCCCCAGTGTGATAGATGGAAAGGTCTACTGATCCTAAATCTTCCCCAGTGTGATAGATGGAAAGATCTACTGATCCTAAATCTTCCCCAGTGTGATAGATGGAAAGGCCAACTGATCCTAAATCTTCCCCAGTGTGATAGATGGAAAGGTCTACTGATCCTAAATCTTCCACAGTGTGATAGATGGAAAGGTCTACTGATCCAAAATTTTCCCCAGTAAGATAGATGGAAAGGTCTACTGATCCTAAATCTTCCCCAGTGTGATAGATGGAAAGGTCTACTGATCCTAAATCTTCCCCAGTGTGATAGATGGAAAGGTCTACTGATCCTAAATTTTCCCCAGTAAAATAGATGGAAAGGTCTACTATCAAAAATGTTCCCCAGTGTGATAGATGGAAAGGTCTACTGATCCTAAATCTTCCCTAGTGTGATAGATGGAAAGGTCTACTGATCCTAAATCTTTCCGAGTGTGATAGATGGAAACTTCTGCTGATCCTAAATCTTCCCCTGTGTGATAGATGGAAAGGTCTACTGATCCTAAATCTTCCCCAGTGTGATAGATGGAAAGGTCTACTGATCCTAAATTTTCCCCAGTAAGATAGATGGAAAGGTCTACTGATCCTAAATCTTCCCCAGTAAGATAGATGGAAAGGTCTACTATCAAAAATCTTCCCCAGTGTGATAGATGGAAAGGTCTACTGATCCTAAATATTCCCTAGTGTGATAGATGGAAAGGTCTACTGATCCTAAATCTTCCCCAGTGTGATAGATGGAAAGGTCTACTGATCCAAAATTTTCCCCAGTAAGATAGATGGAAAGGTCTACTATCCAAAATCTTCCCCAGTGTGATAGATGGAAAGGTCTACTGATCCTAAATCTTCCCCAGTGTGATAGATGGAAAGGTCTACTGATCCTAAATCTTTCCCAGTGTGATTGATGGAAAGGTCTACAGATCCTAAATCTTCCCCAGTGTGATAGATGGAAGTTCTACTGATCCTAAATTTTCCCCAGTGTGATAGATGGAAATGTCTACTGATCCTAAATCTTCCCCAGTGTGATAGATGGAAAGGTCTACTGATCCTAAATCTTCCCCAGTGTGATAGATGGAAAAGTCTACTGATTCTAAATCTTCCCCAGTGTGATAGATGGAAAGGTCTACGGAGCGCACTAGCCAATCCATTCTTTTTATATCTTCACTTTCCTGATCTCACTCTATGAGGACGAAAATTATTTACGCTTTCCAACCGTAGGTTGAAGAAGCGTTTATGCTCCAGCTTTGCCCGTCTATCTGTCTTTCTGCGCAATAACTCGCGCAAAAATGGTTCAATCTCAGGGAAATTTTAGTGGGTGGTAGGAGACAACCTGGGGACGAACCCTATTGAAAATGGGCGAAATGGAGTCAAAGGTCAGGACATAGGAACAGGATCCATTCCATCTCCCTTATGCGTCTACGTAAAAAGGTTTCGATTGCGACTGCATTTTATCATGTTGTTCCGGAGGTATACTGAACAGGTTCTACTGAATATCATCAAAATTGGGTCAAAGGTCAAGGCACAGGAGCGAGATTTATTCCACAGCCATTATCCTCATAACTTGAGTAATAACTTCAGTAACGGTTTCTGGTATATTGGAAAGCATATCGTAATCAATGCATTGCATGATTTTACTAAATTGTCATCCATGGGAACAAGTTATGGATCATCATCCTGTTGAAATTTCGTACAAGTGATTTTGAGTTCTCGATATCGGTTTCCAGTGAAGTTCCACTATCGAAGGCATGTAGAAAGGTACGACCATTAAAAATGATATCTACCTCCACCATTACATTTCCACTTTCTAAACTGTCCTTTGCCATTATAACGAACGATGAGTTTAGGTTCCTGCCTCTCTCTCCAAATGCACTTTCGTCTAGTATTGCTTGTTATCAAATATATTCGCACATTTGTAAAGAGCATATATTCCCACTGCTCAGCTGACCATTTGTACTGTTGCCTATCTCCATGCTAATTGAGCTATTTTGCGGCCGAATGCAAGAGGGGGTGGTACAAACCTAAGTTTCCCGGTAAACAATCCTATTTCAGGATGCTGAATACAGTCCACCTTGATACTAATCTATCCAGTGTGGAAGTAAGCTTCAAGAAGAGTTGACGAGGTATAGTGCATCTACTGCACGTTGTATTAATAGTTGGAGCTCAGTACATTCAGTTTAGTGAGCGTCTCTTTGTTTCGAAACTTTCGCAAATGTTTTGATGTGATACTTTCTGACACATTAATAAATCTGGCAACATCTTAATGACTTTAACTTTCCTCTATCTTTCCGGTGGCTGTCCACATCTATGTGTCATTAAAGCAGTGTCGTGAGGACATTTGGAACAAGCATCGCGGTGTCACTAGTTACAAATAAAAGAGAGGTGACTAGTGAGCTTTTAATAAAGTTGTCCCTAATTGCTTGTTATGTGTTGCAAAAGATTATTTGCATAGCGTATCACAACATTACCACGCATATGTATATTAATTGTGACTGAAAAATTCGATTTTATTGTTAACGAAATATAAAATCCAGGAATTTCCACCATTTCGAACGCTCCTGTATTTATGTATGCCAGCAGTTAAAAGCCTCTGTGTTAGGAAAATATACGCAATCCAAAGAAAACACTAATCGTTAACCTCGGTGGCGCAGTGGTTTAAGAGCTGTCTGCTGACTTATCCCTCCAGTGGGACGGGGTTGGAGTCACAGATGAGGAATGCGTTGCGTGTTTGGCTTACGGCACTTGCTCTCTACCTTCCCTAGAACCAGTGACCCCAAATTAGAGAGAAGCGACGGTTTATAGTCCTTAGACTTGTTCACGGTAGTAGTTAAACTGAAAAAAACTCCACACTGCGCGAAATTACTTTTTCTTTCTGACAAAAAGAAGCACTTACACTGCCGGCCACCCAAAATGCAACACCAAGAAGGAAGCATCCGATTCGCCTGAAATTCGCAGCATGCGTCACCCGCGAGAGGACATGCAAACAATTAGCATTGCAGGGCATATGCAAATCATGTGCGCCCGGCACGCCACCGAAAAGTACTATAAGAAGGGTGCACAGAAGGCGGGGTGTAAGTAGTGGAAGTGTGTTCTGCTGCCGGACCTGTGCGTGGAAAGCTTCCTGATGCCTCGTCGCAGAATACGGCAGTTATTCCAGCACGTTCCGAAGTTCGACAGAGGACGAATAGTGGCTTATCGTGACAGCGGTTTAGCGTACCGAGACATCGGCGCCCGTGTGGGACGACATCCAGCAACCGTGAGGCGAGTACGAATTCGGTGGGTGCAGGAGGGGCGGACTGACCGACGTGAGCGATTGCCGCACCCGCGGCACACCACCAAACGAGAGGACCGGCATGTTGTGCGGCGGGAATTGACGGCTCGCACCGCCACATCACGAACGTTAGCGCAGGAATTAGGGTGTGTTGCGTAACCACCTGTGTCAGCACGTACCGTTTGATGTCGTCTGCAAGAGCGGGGACTTGTCGCACGGCGCCCATTGCTCCGTTACCATTGACGTTACACCACCGGCGAGCGCTGCGGCAGTAGGCAGTTGAGCGCCTCACTTCAAATACGAAATGGCACGACATTGTCTTCTCCGACGAATCCCGCTTCAGCCTGCAACACCACGATGTTCGGATCCGCGCGTGGCGGTACCGCGGCGAGAGAGTGTATGGCGTCTGCATTATGCATCGCCATACTGGTCCGTCGCCTGGCGTATGGTTTGGGGCGCAAGTGGAAATGACACCTGCACCCCTCTGGTACGCATCGCCGGTACACTCAACAGCCACCGCTACATCACCGACGCTTTGGAGCCTGTTGTCCTCCCTTACCTTCCGGACCTTCCAGAGGCAACGTTTTAATAGGACAATGCGCGCCCGTACGTGGCACGCATCTTGCAACAATTCTTCCAAGCCCACAAGGTGTCACTGCTGCCGTGGCCCACCTGTTCTTCCGATATGTCTCCCATCGAACACGTCTGGTCGCTGATCGGCTGCTGAGTGCCCCGGCAAGCACCACCCTCTGCTACGCTTGATGAACTGTGGCAAAGTGTGGAAGCAGTCTGGCCCGACATACCCGAAGCCCACATCCAAAGCCTCTTTCGTTCGATGCCGTGGTGTGTTGCGGTCGTTATTGCCAGCCATTGGGGCCACACGAACTATTGATGTCTGCGTGTTCCGCAAGTCTCACGGGCCTGTAAGCTGAGTCATTTCATCTTTGTATCTGTTGTTATGTATCCAGTAACTCTGGCTTTGTTATCTCGTGTCCTTCTTGTGGTTGCATTTTTGGTGGCCAGCAGTGTATATAATGCGAATGCACGTTTTCACCTTCCAGTACGAAAATGTTTTTTAAGTACAGCTGGGAAAGGGCTGTGTAATCTTCACAGCATGTTGCTGGCTGTTCGTTTCACAAAGAAACGTTTTTAATCGAATTACACGCCCAAATCTTGTGCTAAATATAAATACGAGTGTGTTAGGCCAATTAACAGAAATACTCAGTGCCAGAAAATGGCCTAAAAACATCCATAATTATTGAAGATGTCGGTTTAGAATTGTAAATAAAAAAAATTATTGAACTGTTACATTCGCAGGCATCCTGGGAGGTCCAAGTATCTAGTTACATCACCTACCTGGAAATTTCAGCATGTGTTGAGGAGTTCGAAAAAAATTGTATTTGCGATAAATAAAAGGTACTGCTTCAAGATCTTGTGAGAGTTAATACTTATATTTCCCAAAAAACACGAATCTTCCTTATAAGTATAACATACGCATCTTTCTGCAAAGTGTTTAATACCGGTACGGTACCATGCCTTTGACTTGAAGAGAATAACTATTGATGCCCACTTTTGATGTCGTCTGAGTCAAGAAAGTGTCTACGACGGACAAAGTGAGCCATCCCTCCCTCGAAACAGTTGATAATAAGAAAAGACAAGTTCGGGGCTGCACGCTATGTGTGGCTCGATTCCGTAAATTTTGTGAAGCGTTACCTGTGGAGGAATGGATGTGTCAGACTTGGCATATTCATGTTGAAGTAGAACCTGCTTTTGATTTACTAAAGCAAGGTATCTTTGCTTTTGTTCCTCGTATAGCTGACCCAGATACTTGGAATACAGTTAAGCAGTGAATCCTACCATCAGGAACGAGCTCAAAGTGGATAATATTCTTGAATTCAACCAGGTACATATCATGACATTTCTTTCTAAACGTCCGCATTTGGGGACCGAAAAAGCTGGTTCACCTAAGTCCTAAAACTTAGAGATATATTCAAATATACGAAGAACATTTCGCAGTGTTTTGAACTGAACATTTTAAAAATTGTTTTCTTGAGAACCAGTGAACACGTCTGACAATATCGCGGTTTATCTGGTCAACCGTGGGGTCAAAACGATTGTGCGTGGTATCGTCTTAAAGCTCTCGACGAGATCTATTCAATTATATAAAGAACATATCGCAGTGGTTTAAACTAAAATTTTTAAGAATTGTTTTCGTGTGAACGGGTTAACATTTTCGACAATGCCGCGGAATTAGCAGAATGAACGCAAGCAAAATTAGAGAAAGTGAAACAGAGAGGCAAGAGGAAGTGACTAGTAATGTAACAAGCTAAGATGACGGAGAACCATGTTGGGTAACTCGTGTACCGATTTGCTTTGTGTTCGTAATGTATACAGTATTATTTGCAAACATTATTTAAGCTCCTTTTCATATCATAGACCTGCGTTGGCTATAACAAATTAACCCTTTAACGACCATGACCCCAAAATCTTGTATCACTCTAAATACTATAACGCCCGAAACTGTCTGTTGGTTCACTTCTTTGTTTAATAACAACAACAGTGATTGAGAGTGACACTTGCTGATCCCTCATAGGTCGTGGAAATTTGAAGAACAGGTAAGGGCAGAAAATCTGACTCACTCTAGAGAGGCGTTTCAAGCGTCTATTTTCTTTAGTATGTAGGGCGTTTTGGGCGTTATGGAGGTTAAAGGGTTAAATAAACGCTTTGAAACCATACTCGACTAGCTCCTTTCAACTCTCCGATCTGCAAGTCGTAATCCTGCGTTTCAAACTGACGGCTCAACCAGAACTGAGCCTACCTGTATTTTTTTTTTGTTTGTTGTTGGTGTTGTTGGATTTCCTTCAACAGTCGTGATCAAGGGCGTATACCCCAAGTAATAAATCCATAGAAAAAAGTTTTAAAACTTTGTTTTGACAGTGAGGTGCAGAAAGACGTTTATCGCATATGAACAAGTATCTCATAGAATGAACTTTTTTACGATCTGCAACCTGCACAGCCTATGCCGCTGAAACTATGCAAATTAGCAACAAAAGTAAAACACAATGCAAAAACCAATTTTTTTCTAAACACCGCAATAAATAAACTGCATTTTTTTAAATATTAGGCATAGGCTATGGAGTAAAACAAAGAAAATTTGAAATGGAACTTTTAGGACTCAAACTGGGTCACAAACATACTTCTTACACCACCAAGCTGAAAAATAATGTTTCCGAACAATTAGAAAGCATATTTATCTGCCTGCTTATAGCCATCCAATATTAAAGTATCTTTTAATCCAATCTGCAGTAGTGAAATATCGCCGTATTAAAATTCCGATTTTACGTGACTTTGCAGAAATATATGCTTTAAAAATATTAGAAATATTAGAAATATTTTGCTTTAAAAAAGGGCAAGCATTTTTTTTTCGTGTTTGCAGAAAAAGAAAAAAAGAAAATGAAATTATGTCGTGCGAAGAATCCTCGGATACAAAAAGCAGATTCAATAACGGACATTTGGAAGCCAATATATAGTTCCAAACACATGTTTACTCTACTACGAGGAAATAGTTGTCTGGAAATTCAAGAATTATCTGGTTAGCACTGATCGTGGGAGCAACTAATCGATATGAAAACATTTTTCCAATGCTATCTTCAAAAGACGAGACATAACGGAAGCCAACTGGCGGAAATATTTGCATAAAAAGTGTGAGGCTCTAAGGGAATACGAAATGTATGAGAAATTTGATCAGCTGTCTGAATGAAAAGAGAGTTCGCCAAATCTTTGTTTTTGAAGTGGAGATATCTTTCCAAATGCAATTGCCCATTTGCGGCACTTCGTGGCGATCAATGTTCATGCAACCTAGGGGGGGGGGAGCTGTGCATCTTGAAAACCCAGGAATATATGAAGAATTTTGTCTATATATTTATTTCTATCCAACACGAAAAACTTCTTTAATACTGGTTTTGAAAGGGAAATTATCATATATAAAATACGAAACTACATTTTCATCATCTAGCGGAAATGCCGCTGGTCAAGAAAAGCTGGTAGGATATTCACTCTGTGGACCCTCTCATGGAATCCTCAGAGATTTATTTTTCCGATCCAGATGCTACATCTTGTGTAAACGCTGACGGACAAAACGACGGCGATAGCACATTTATGTCTGGATGTGTATTCGTATGCCAAAACAAATGGCCAGCTAAAATTATTAGAAAGAGTTGTATTCTCTGTTTTGTATATGGCAGAACAGGACAGGAATAAATTTATGAAAAAACGAGACTAAATATTAGGGAGTTTCTAACAGAAACTTCGCTCTGCACTCGTTTAACACTTTAACGATCATGACTAAAATGCAGCATCATTCTAAATACCATAACGCCGGAAACTGTCTGTTGTTTCACTTCTTTATTTAGTAACAACAATGGTGACTGACGGTGACTACTGCTGAACCCTCATAGGTTGTGCGAATTTAAAGAACAGGTAAGAGTAGGAAATCTGACTCATTCTAGACAGGCGTTTTCAGCATCTATGGTCGTTTATATGCACGGGCGTTCTGGGCGTTATGGTCGTTAAAGGGTTAAAACCAACATACTATGCACTTACCTAAGCTGCATGTTTTGACTGTTTCGGAGAATTTCAAAGTGCATGTCTGAAACATAAAACAACACAAAGGGAAGTACTCAAAAGTAAACAAAGTAAAGCCTACCAAGAGACAAAGAGTTCATACTAACGAAGGAGTAGTTTGGCCATTTTCGCTGCTAGGGGCAAAGTAATTTTTATTTTCCAACGGAAATTGAAATTCGAAATGCCACACTGCTTAATGGCATTTTCCTTTGGGGCATTTAACGGAAAACAACGGTGATTTCTTTTTTTTTCTGGGTCGAACAATACCCGCGAGCATCCAATACTTTACGGGTTGCCAGTACCTAATGTGGGGCAACTGGTTCCAGGTAAAGGCACAACTATCGCTTTGGAGAGAATACAAAAACCATGCTTCATCCAGGACTTGAACCAGGCCCAGTCATGATCTCCAGAACATAGAATGTTATGATGCTGTTTTTTGGGACGTCAGACTATCCGTCCGGTGCAGGAAATATTATTTAACATTTCTTTTCCAAAGTAAATAATGATGACTATAAAATGTGTTAATGTAGCTCAATTATATACTTTGTTTTGAATAAAAGGTATTAAAAAACAATTAACGTCTGTTCCTTTTCGTAAACTCGTTTAATTCAAAACAAAGAATAATTTTGCTGGATTAAATAGTCATTTGAAAAAGGAATTTTAAACGAAAATGTCTGATTCAAACGGATCGTGTGACGTCACAAAATAGGTCTCATGTAGTCCTATCTCCCGGGTACCGCATCCCAAGGGGATAATCGGTCAGAAGCACTCTCCACTGACCTCTAGAGGGATCGGTATTTTTGGTTTGTAAAACAATGGATTGACATCTTGCTATTATTATGTCACGATGCAAAAGCCGGATTTTGAGCACTCTAATTGGGAGCCGTATTCGAAACATAGTATGGAATAACAGATAGCACAGCAAAATGTCAAGTAAGACATGCTCAAAGTCCCCTAAAAATTGAAAAAGCATGGCAAAAAAAACAACAAGAAATGCTACGTGTCAGTATAATTAGTTTATGGTCGTAATAAATAGCAATCACTTGTGTGTCTTTGGTAGTTATGTTTTTCTTGATTTAGGGGGTAAAGAAAGTGGTCTTACTAATTCTACTTCTCGAGTTTACAAAACTCAATATTGAAAAATGCTGAGAAATATTAAAAGAATTTCAGTAAATCAATTTAACATGAGATAAAACCATCGATATAATCGACATCTTTAAAAAATGATTGTAATATAATGTATTTAACCCGTTTATAATTGGTTAGTGGACCTGGATAATTTTTTTAAATCGGCAGGTACCGAGGGAATACGCGCAGAACTGAGAATCTAAATAATAATTAAAAATTGAGAACAACACTTAATTTTCCAAACGTTCATTGGGGACATTTGTTTGTGCGCACATGCGGTACCTAATTAGAAACCTTTACGCAGACCGTAAATGATCTGTTATTCTTTGTTTTTAATTACAAGATCGTAGTACACTTTGTTTATGCAAATCACTGCAGCACCACGTGATGTAAACGACTATTTAATACAACTGCTCATCAGTATTCTTCAGTAGTGTTGATCACAATGAGAAAAACAAAGGATCTTTCATAGCAGATCTGACGGAGCAGATCAAAACAGCAGATCTGACTATTTTATCAAAAAGTGACATATACCAGCTTTTTAATCAATGGAAAAATAAGCCACAGTGCTTGCCTAAGAGTCGTAATTGTGGCGCGACGATAATGTGTCAGGATAGAGATCACCGTCGTCTGAGAAGCTTGTACGAAGAAACAGAACTTCCTGCGTGCTGCGCATCACCGAAGCATTCAATGAAGGATGTTCCCGATCCATATATCAGCAAATTATGTGCACGGAATTGAAGAGGATCGGCATTGAAAATCCCATGCCTATATAGAAACTGCAGTTTTCTCTGAAGAACCGGAAAGTTTGTCTACAGAGGTGTTAGTAACACCGTAACTGGGCACTGACAAACAGGAAAAAAATAATGTAGTCTAATCTGTTATTCTTTGTGTTGAATTACAAGGTCGTAGTTGTTTTGTACAGACGGTAGGTATATAGTTTGTATCCAGCTCCATGAAGCCGCTTGCCCTGTAAACACAGGTGGTGTCATGGTGGGAGGCATGTTCTGTTGATACGAAACTGGTCTCTTAATATTGTTGGAAGGTTGGGTATCCACCAGGAATTTATCTGTACCTTGTTGGCAATCAAGTCTATCCTGAAATGTTGAATTTCTTTCCAACAGGTGACGGCTGTTTCATGGACGAAAATGCTACTGTCCATCGCGCAAGTTATATTCAACGAGCATGACAGTAACGGTAACCATTTTCTCTCTCTCGCCCCCACAAATCCCAGATCTGAATCCTATTGGAGATATGTGAGACATATTAGAAAAACATTTCCGGGAGCAAAGTTTGCTTCCGCCAAATGTTAGCCAGTTAAGAGATTGTCTGAGAAATGCCTTGTACGCTATAGACGTAGATGCATTCCAAAATCTTGTGGAATTTATGCCAAACCTCATACATGCTTTAATTCGGGCTAAATGAGGTCCAACCCAGTATTGAATAAAAATTAATAATTCAGTAGATGGTATGTGTATAATGTATGCTAACAAATCACAAATGCTGCGACAGGTTTACGGGATGATTGAATGATTTTTGTCACGTTGAGTATACTATAGAGAAGAGATATATGCCCCGAATTTAAGCTTTCGAAAATTGCCAATATTCTTCAAATCCAATCCTTGCGGTTGCGCATTTGTTTGAATATAATCATCGTCTTTTACAAAAATGATATTGGAATATAATTTTTTTTTGGGGGAGGGGGGGTGTTCGAGGTTTAACGACCAGCGTGAGCAACTCGATAGGCTATAAGCAGTCGCCCGTTCCCTATTTAGGGACATTGGTTCCAGAGAAAGGAAGAAACCCAGTGCTCTAATACAAATAAAACATCCATGACTCAGTAGGAATCGAACCCGGACCCTTCACGGACGAATTGTCATAAGCCAGCGCTTAGACCACTGCGCCACCATAGAAATCTTGAATCCATGTTTGAGTCCCAAACGTTGGGGAAATTTATTGTGAAAGCGTGAAATAAAACTTACAAGCATGTCTATTAGCGTTTGTCAGGAATATGTGGTACCGTGAAGATTGCAAAGCAATATCATAAAACGGAAAGTTGTGTTAAAGTTTGTTTTAATGATTAGCTTATGTCGCTGCGTGGTGAACTATGGTGGACTGAAATGACCTTTTTCTTGAGATGAAGTTCACTGAGGCAATTAGTATACACTCACGCACAATGAAATTTGCCCACCAAGATGGAAGCATCGGATTAAACTGAAATATTATGGACGTGATGATACAGATGAATGAAACACATGATGTCAAAAACAGAGCTGCAAGACAATTACAGAGGGATCTGTGGCACACTGTCCGGTCATCTTTAAGAGCGTGTCGCACCGCCTCGTGCGGCGGTACAGGACGCTATACGGTCCGGCATGGAGGTGAACAGACGCCTGATGTCCTGCGGCAGACTGGGCCACACGTGTTGGACGGTGTGCTCCAAATCTCGGATAGTGCGGCACGGCGGCAGCCGGTGTTTCAACTGGTCGCACACATGCTCGATATGGAACATGTCCGGGGAGCCGGCAGGCCATAGAAGTGTCTGGACACGACGTAGGTAGTCCTGGGCAACACCAGCCGTGTGCGGACGGGCATTATCCTGCTGGTATAGCGCACCTGGAATCCATACCAGGAATGGCAGCACATGGGGCAGTAGGATCTCATCCACATACCGTTTGGCCTGTCAATGATCAATGTACCACTACTACAGCTGATCGGCTATCGTAGACAATGGCTCCCCAGACCATAATTCCTGCAGTGGGGAAGGTGTGGCGCTCGGTAGCGAGGTTGGTGTTCTGCCGTTGACACGAGTACCTGCACCCCCTCACACGATGAACATCTGTCCTCAAAAAGAAGTGGCACTCATCGCTAAACATCACACGTCGCCAGTCTATGGCGTTCCATATTGCTCTGGCCTGGCACCACTGCACACGGAGCCGGCGATGTTCCGGCGTTAATGGCAGCACACGTATGTGGCCCTGGTATCGCAGATTAGTTCTGGCAAGGCGCCGGGAAATGGTTCACAGGCACACAAGAGCAGCTACAACTGCCTGTATAGTGGACCGGTTCCCCGTGGGATCCGTTCGTGGCTGCCGCAAGATCCGTCGATCCTCTCTATCGGTGGTCCTCCTGGTCCATCCGGAACCGCTCCGCGGTGTAGCAGTGCCGTCACGTGTCCACTCTTTCAAACACAGTCGGAAAGTGTGGTCAGAATGATCAACGTGGCTGGCTATACGGCGCGCCGACCACCCTGCGGTTTTCAGCCCAATGATCTGGCCTCTCTCATAGTCCAAAAGTTGCGTAAATCGACGTCTCTGGCGTCTACCCGGCACTCTTGCTTGCGTCGGCCAGCGATTTTCGCTTTCGTGGGGCATCGACTAAACGGCGGTTAATAAGGCTGCCGGTTCGTGCTTGCAACGCCATCACAGGATGTGAGGTCATGCGCACTCGCATGAAATGTGTGCCATTTGCATACCAGCACGCACTCTAGCTATTTTTTTTATTGGAGGTTTAACGACAACTGTGAGCAACTCAATGATGTATAAGCAGTTGCCGTCCCTAATTTAGGATCACTGGTTCTAGGGAAGCGAGAGAGCTAGTTTCGTAAAACAAACACAGCATCCATGCCTCACCGGGGTTCGAACCTGGACCTTTTTTGGACAAATGATCAGAGGCCATCGCTTATACCCTGCGTCACCGGTGAAGGCTTCTAGCTATTTGCAAAGTTTCGTGGTTTTATTTTTGTTTCTCATGAAAAATTATGATGCAGTTATGAGATTTATTTAGAGGTTTGACGATTGCTATACGAGAAACTCTGGTATCTATCTTCTGTTCCTAATTTGGAGCCATGCTTCCTGGGAGGTAGTTAGCCATACACTTTCACAAGTCGTACGAGCAGGGTCCGAGACCGAGTCCCGGGCCCAGATCTTACGACTTGTCAAAAACATGCGCCTCTGACAACTCTTTCACCGGCACCGCGGTAAAAGATCCTAAGTCTATTTCTCATCAAATAATTCAGGTAAATGTTCCATTTTTAGCTTACGAAAAATTCTGTTTTAGGTACTTATAAGGAAATGAACTACTCGCAGTGCATTAACACTGTGGTCAGAATAGCAAGCACAAAAGATGACACCGAATTTTTAGTTGTAAAGAGCAAGTCTTTTGAATCATTTCGAATACCTAAAAAAAAGAAAACAATTCAATTTTTTAGCTGATTTTTACAAAAGGAGAAAATCAGAAACAAAGAAACTCCATTTATTTCCCTCATCAAGAAGTTCGTGTTGTTTAAAAACGAGCAGTTACTGTAGTGTCATTCATCAGAAATGGTACCTGGTACAGAAATAACTTTAACCGGATTTAGAGAATATGAAAATCACGAAAGTGGATATATCTAAAAAGAAAGATGAATTTTGAAATATTTTAAGTAGAGGCAGAAATGCAAAGAAAAACGCAATATGACTTGACTCTACCTAGCAGATAATATGTGCTTTCTTTGGAGATGGAAATGGGTACAAAATGTACTTCATATTGAAGGATATTCTACTAAGGAAAGGTTTTTCAATGGGCATATTAGACGCTTAGATGCAGCTAAGGGTAATTGGTCAAGATCAATCTGGACTTACTCTCCTGGGTAGTGAAATCGTGGGTAGAAGTAGGAATTCACATTCAAAATATTAAACTTTATGGACCTAACACAAAAATAATTTTTCATATTGCAGTTTCAGAAGCTGATATACTCCAATATTTTGTATCATATCTTAAGAACTGAATATCCTTTCAGAAGCTGATATACTACATATTTTGTATCATATCTTAAGAACAGAAGTAGCTCCAGGAAAAAACTAAGATATTTTTTAAATATCCCATAACATTTTGCATCTAATGACATATAAACAATAAAATAACTATGAAAATTAGTTGGTTAAAAAAAGAGTAAGAATTAAACATCAAAATTCACTGTTCTTGAAGGTGAAGCAATACTTTTGCCCACCACTGTAGGCCAACACAAAATATAAACTGATTTCCTTGTACAAATTGAGTGCTCACAATTAGGAAAAGGTTGTTCATAACTTTTCTTTTGGCAGAAACTTTCTTACGCCGTTTGATTTCTACTTTTCGGACGACAAGTCATTACTCATAGTAACAAGTAACAGCGAATCACTGCATCTTCAAAAATGAAATTACATACTTTCGTTAAAGATATCATTTGGGCTAGATCGGTGACTAAACATAAGATCAAATTTCCGTTATAATAAGTTCATTGAAATGAAAATAATTAGTCGCAAAAACTCCGACGTTCAAGTTTTACAAATGCATTTTGTTTCAATTGCACGCGGTGAGAGTTTGTGTTTATAAAGCCTGAGAATAAAAAGTACACTCATTTGCAACATAAAGCGATCTTCAGCTGCTGAACAGCACCGAAAATCATGAGCTCTTTAACGTTCTCCGAGAGATAATATAATTACACGTTGACCACCTCCTTTAATAAATGTAAAGTGCAGAGTCCATTACCATTTTTATCCGGAACAAAAGAGCATTACTCCGGAAAATTAAATTGACATAAAAAATATTTTGACTGTGTTATGATGGTGGATTGCAAAAAAAACATAACTGAAAGAGGAAAGGAAACTATGCCTTGAGGAAATGCATTTCCTGAAGTTTATTTCATTACGTGGTAAGGGTTTTTTACTTAATAGGTAACAAAAGACGACCAATCATCTATCACTGTGGCTTCTGTAATGATTATTTTCTTTGTGCTTTATGGCGTATCTATTCCGTTCACTTTTTCAAAACTAAAATTGTTTTTGCGAAGATTCCTAACTTAAGAATCCCATTACATCAATTACTCAGCTTACCACATTTTTGTAAATACGATCAAAATAATTAGAGAAATGTTCTTTCTCCAAAGCAAATGATACATTCCAGATTTTTTATTGGGGAAACTAAATTGGATGGCAAACAAATAAGCATTCGAAAACGACAGTTTCCCCGCAGATTGATTCCTCGAATTCAATTTATGTTAAAACAACTAAACAGAAGTGGATAATGGTAGAGGGTTCATATCATGATGACAAAAGATATATAAAAAAATTAAGTGGGAAAAAAGTTATTTTATTGCCATATATTTAAATAGGTACAGACTTGTGCCTTTTCAGTGGAACTTCAAGGCTCAAATTTCGAATTATCTTGTTTGTGTCCTTAACAAAAGTGCTGCTAATTGACGTAGTCATTTAGCTGTCGAAGAAACGAGAATTAAATACCAAGAACCGAAATGAAGATTTGTTTAAAGTTCAAAAAGAAACAAAAAAACAGAAATATCGAAGAATGTTGAGCAACGGAAGGAAATAATACAGCTTTAACCTTAGAAATATTTTCCCATTATATGATTTTTCATTTAGAAGTATTCTCTGGAAACACCCAATTTTTACCACCAAGGCTCAGTGTACCATTGTCAGCTCCCAACGTTGGTCAATATTTAAATTATGATTACTGACAGTTGATTTCTTCTCATTGCTCAATTTTGCAACGTAGCATTTACTCTCTTTCCTTGGCTCAAAATATGAAACAGGTAATCCACGTAAAAATGGTTCGACGCTTATAGCCTTAGAATTTACAGGAATTGGTCTCTAAATAAGGCTCGCTATATTTTTGGTTCAGAGCATACGTATCGTTCTGACCACTCTTAATATGTCATTCGCAAACTAGTAGTTAGCCTCTGACG
The DNA here is from genome assembly GCA_039090855.1 of Macrothele yani. Classification (NCBI taxonomy): domain Eukaryota; kingdom Metazoa; phylum Arthropoda; class Arachnida; order Araneae; family Macrothelidae; genus Macrothele; species Macrothele yani. Next base: position 133,377,597 of record CM076990.1, read on the forward strand.
AATTCTCACTAATTTTGCTGTTCTTTTGAACGAACTTAATTTTGCTGCTGACAGAAAAGAACTTTTAAAGAATTTAGTAAAATCACGCAATGCACTGATTATAAATACGCTTTCCAACATACCAGAAATCATGACTCAAGATATTACTGAAGTTATGGGGATAATAGCTGTGGAATAAATCTCGCTTCTGAGCCCTGACCTTTGACCCCATTTCGATTATATTAAACAGAACCAGTTCAGTATATCTCCGTAACAACATGATGAAGTTTTGTCGCAACAATCGAAGCATTTTTACGTAAGTTATGAAGCATAAGGGCGATGGAATAGATCCCCTCCTATGTCCTGACCTTTGTCCCCATTTTGTCCATTTTTAATTGGGTTCCTTCACAGGTGGTCCCCTACTACATACTCGACGTTCATCGAAATCGAACCATTTTTACGTGGATTATCGTGCGGACAGGCAGATGGACGGACAGACAGACAGACAGACAAAAGGACAGACAGACAAACAGACAGACGGACGAACATACATGCATAGGGACGGACGGACAAAGCTGGAGTATATACGGTTGGAAAGCGTAAAAAAGGACATTTGCAGACCTTTTGTCTTACGAAAAGGACTTTTTGCTGCTGACAGAAAAGGACTAATCCCATACTGACAAAAAAGGACTTATCGCTAAATGTTTCTTACTTGGAAAAGAATTAATTCTAAAATCTTGCAAAATCGACAAAACCATCGTAACAGCGGAGTCCTTTAATGGAGACTTCGCTGATAAAATAGATTTTCGCTCTTCGATGAATACCACTTTCGTCGACTTTGATATTAAGCTTACCGCAAATTATTCCGAAATTCCCTTCAAATTTAAATAAGTGCCATTTCGAAATAGCGCCAACAACTGATTAACGGTTGAAACTCTTTTCCTTTCTTACAAAAAAAAAAAAAAAAGGAATTTTACGAGGTACCCTGCAGGCAAGAAGATGAACGTTAACAAAGTACATGACGTGTGAGTGTGTGTGTGTGTGCATTTTGGTGTTGCTTTGGTGAAACAACTTAATGGTAAAGTCTCGTCCTCAATAGATTTTGTTACACTGTCCTAAAGGCAGTTTATATTATCCAGAAGAACAGACACAATAAATGAATCATCGAGAGAAGCCCAGTGACAGGTGACGGAAGAAAATATGACCCGTGAGCCGTGTAAAAACAGCAGCGTTAAAACTGTTATTCCTTGCTCTGAAACACCGGAGAAGGGGGAAAAATAAATGGAGTTTTCCAGAAATCTTTGACATTTTCATAACAGGAGGACGTATTGCCTTCCCTGCGAACCATCATTTTCCCTGAACTTAGCATTACTTTATTATTTCTGTTCTTTTCCGAAGAGTCATAATTCTTGCAGCAAAGTGTCTCCGTACTTTAACCTTTCACCTTTCACAGAAAAAAAAAATGCTTCGAAAGCTCTTTCGAACTTCTTCACACCTCGGCCTTCAGAAGCCATATCCATTTCTCATCTCGATGGACGGAGAAATGTTTTTGCTCGAACAACTTTTATTTCATACGGCGTCTGGAGAATTTATGCACCTCCCCACCCCCAAGTCCATGAATGAATGGTTTTCCCCTATTCTCCCCAAATAGGTACCTCCCTCTATTGGAAGTTATTGGTTCAGGTTTTTATAACTTTTCCATTAGTTCTCAGAGTGAACGAGGATTTATTGTCTGGAACTTTAAGCGAAAATTTATAATCTCGGAGTCGAGAAATTGGTGACATTTTACATTGTTTTATGATTTAATGCTTCGCTGAATGGATATAAAAGCTTCCTTACTTTGACTTGAACTAAATATCATGAAGAGCAGTAGAATATGTAAATATTGTTTTTCATCAATGTGATTCTACTTTGGGAATATCCTCGTAAAAATGTTTTTAAATAAAATCACAAAATTAAGTATGTCGCTTGAAGAGTGATTTTTGTCTAAGCATTACCTGTAATTTATAACCTTAATCTTAAGATTCTTAAGAATCTTTATGTATGGAAGTCCTAGTGCGAGCGAACGAAGGTATATACGGAGCAACTCTGCTTATTACGTTTTAGTGCTGGCAATAAAAGAAAGGGGGTAAAATATTATGATTCACTTGCAACGTCCAAATGTATTTACATCGCATCTTGCTATACAATGGCAGAAATAAAAGGATATGAAAGCAATACACAAATGGTGTCCGAGTAAGAGTTGCTGATTTCAACTATGCAACAATGCTATGGTGTTGAAATTTCGCAATGCATCACGAAATGCAAACATTGGTTTACATTGATCAAATGGCATGTGGGTAGAACTAATTGCGTCATTGCATACAGAATGTAATCATACATTTTTTGACACTGAAATAACAGAGTGTAGAAGCAGTTTGTTAATTCTAATAAACTGCTAAATGTTTTAACATACAGTTTTTTGCTCTATTCAAACACTGACTGATATATGTGAAAAGTAAAATGCCTAAACGTTCTATGGTACCAAGCTTAACAATAAACAGAAAAAGAAAGGATAAAAGCTTTTGTGCTGAAAGTAACGCGATATTTGCTTTGAGTTATCAGCAAATATGAACAAATTTGCACAGTGTCTGTTACTTTGCCAGTCAATAATTTCAGCGAAAGTTCATATTAATAACCTTCTTTGATATCATCACACATGTCAAAATCATTTCTGATTTCGTTTATATATTTCCAGAGTCATTAAAGTTAGTTCGTTTCCCAGTTTTTAGCCATTCATTCCCTGGTACATTTCCAATGTTTGGAAAAAACATTATTGCTGACAATTTCCTTTAGTCGTTTATTCATGACGCTGAGTTTAATAATCACTGACATGCAGTTGAACTGATGGTCAAAAAGCCAGACAACGTAAAGTGGACGAGGGGGAAATCTCGCATTTTTCTTGAAAACGAGAGGAGGATACAAAGAGATAGTCTTAATCTAGGTGCTTGAGAGAGAAGGTGAGAGTTTTGGTGATTCTCCGTGTGATGGAGGGAGTTTTTGGCTCCTCAAGAAAAGAGTGGATTTTTTTTTCTTATTTCAAAATGTGACTCGGAGGTAGTTATTAAGTTGGAAGCAAGAACTGATCGATGTGAAAATAATAAGGGTAATGCATGAATTGAAATTAAAATAAACAAATGCGTAACCTCCCCTAAACTGCGCTAAATAAAGATCGCCATTGAAGAAGAGTGAGTAAAACATATCATCGGAAAAAATTTAATTTCATCATCGGGTGAAAATATAGCTAAACACGGGAATTGTAAGTGTTATAGCGGAATCCTCCGTATTCCAGTAGCATTCAAATTTCTTTAACTTTTTCTATTTATTTACAACTTTTCGATTCAGCCTTAGTGAATATTTACCCCTCGAGAAAAAAAAAACTATTTTATTAAAGATGAGTTTCAAAAAGTCGAGCAAGTCGACCCTGAGATTGGAGACCCTCACTTAGGGAACCCAATTTCCTCGTCGACACCACTAGACAAAATCTCGGGGAGTGGGGCGGTGTAACTTGTTATGCAAATTATGGCCATTTAACTTATTCCCACTACGGCGAATAAGACGTAGTAGTGGTTCGCGGATACCTGTTAACGGCGCTTTAATATTAGTTTTTTTTAGAAGAGAACTCTTGAAGAAACTACATTACAGAGCACTAACAGAAATCTGGTGCACAGTTTTGTAACACCTAATAATTTCGCATATTCTTAAAACCAGGGACACATATTTCGAGTAAGATTGGTTCTATCATAAAAAGATTTTGATGAGCTTCAATAAGAAAGCCGAAATATTTTATGCAATGCTTGCATAGAGTAACAAATGGTCTACTATTTTAATCATCTCGTTGAAACACCAAGTCTGCTTAGATGCCTTGCTTTATGATTTATGTGGCAAATAGAACTAAACCTGAAATTACTGGTGTTCACAGTAGCAGCATACTTCATCATACTACAAACCGAAGAATAAATTTACCTTATTTATTAGTTTACCCTGAATTTGTAGCTCCTCCAAGCTTAACCGGACGAATTTCAAATATGTGACGAAATACAGAATTGACACACATGTCAAGATGGTAAGTAGCAGTGATAAGCACATGTTGATGTAGCTTAATTGGAGAATCATTCTGCTCCGGATTCGAGTCTCGCTACCGGAAAACCACAGATATTGTGCAAATCTTCGTGAGAACGGAAGTTCTTTTGAGCCCAGCATACTTTGCAAATCTTATGAAATATTTCTAAGAAGCACAAAGTGCATTGCATATATTTACGAAAGATCCAGGTGTTTATGCTTCCTTTAAAGCTTTCCGGATTTTGAACAATTTTGCTGAAGTGCAAAAACTGTAGGACAACTGTGGATAGTTGTTTGACGTGGAAGAACTGGATGTGCAGCTACCTTCATGAGGTAAGTCGTAGGCAGATTTAGCCTATTGAAGAGGGAGAAAAAATACACATCACCAACTACATGAATCAAAAGGTGAAAGACTTATTTGATCAAAATATTCATAAGCAAGACAAGGGCGCTTAAATGTGATTCTGTTACTTGAAGATCAACGACGATCGGCTTCAGTATTTTGATTTTCTCTGAAAAAAACAAAAAAAAAAAAAAATACCTGCACAGTTTGGCAGGACTTTTGAATAAAGAGTAAGTGACCACAGTATCGCTTTTTCTATCCCTCCGTCTCAATGGACAGCATATCTCAGCACCTGCTAGTCCTATTTGAAAAATTATTTTTGCATTTGGAAGCCTGAAATGCGGAAACAATTATCTTTGCTTTCTGGCACTTTTCCAATGCAGAACTTCGTAACTAGAGAGAGAAAATGCAAGTGCTATCTAATCCAAAATATAGTTTACTATATCATTGCTTCAAAATATCGACTGAAAAAATTCTTTCTTTCCTCCATCGTTGTTTATAACGCAAATAATTTTGGATAGAGCTCCTGTTCTTTGAACATTTTCTATTTTTCTAAGTAATGCACATTTTTTCCTCAAGGAGACGTTAAGAAAAGAATTGCAATTTCACTGATATTTCCCCTTTTGAAATTCCGATTCTAAAAATCCTTTTTGCGTCGGATAGAGTTATCGTTGGGAAATATTCCACTTTTAATTCCTCATTTTTTTTTTGTTAAATACTGTTTTGCCACTAAGGGGAGTAAGTATATATTCCGGTTTCTGATTTATTTTCTGCAATATCTGAGTTTATGGAAACTACATTCCAAAAATTTCTTCTCGGTCAGATACGACGCACGACACAAAACCTTTTGCGTACATTTTCTGATTTAAACAACACAGCTTTTCCACCACATTGCTTACATATATATATAATATTTCCTTCGATGACTCTGCTTCCAAAAGTCTGATATGCAACATTTTTCTTTGTCGAACATTATTTCTGGTGGGGAAACCTTTCCATGTAATTTAAATATTTTCTTAACGAACAAGTTTGCCACTGGAGAGCATTAGTTTACGTTTCTGTTTAGAGAATTATTTACAACAAAATCTGTCCGTCTAAAAATCGGATTGAAAAACTTGTTTTCGGTTGCATACTATTAACTACGAACACACTTTACGCGCATTTCCTGCTCCAAATAATGCATAATTTTCCCGCAGGAGATGTAAATTTCTAAAATATATTTTTTTATGATTCCGCTTCTAAAAGTTCGATTAAAAAATTATTCGAACATCAGATGCCATTTATCTTCTGGAACATTTTGCATGCACTCGTGAGTTTTTGGTAGTTTACAGTTCTACCGCTTTATAGCATTAGTGTGTGTGTTACTGTTATTAACTTTTTGTCCGCTCCTAAAGATCCCACTGAAAAATTTCTTTCTAGAGTGTATGCCTTTCTCTTCACACTAGCGATCTGGAATATTAATTTAATTAAATAATCTCTTTATTTTAAATTTTACAATGCATAGTTTCCCCTCCAGGGGGCGTAAGGGTTAAAACATTTTCGTCATTATCTCTGCGTGCAGAAGGAGTATTTAAAAAAATAATTTTCTTGAGTGCAGATTTTGCTATGAAGAATGCTTTTCACATATTTTAAGTTTCCCAATTATTCAAAATTCTTTTGCCAGGAAGCGTCAGCTTATATTTCTACTTGGAAGAGTGTATCCGATTCTACTAAACCCTTTGAAAAATATTTTTTTGTTAAGATTCTCTTCATTATGAAGGCTATTTTGCACGCATTTTATTCATTAATTGAGGCAAAACTTTCCCCCTTGGGGAGCATACAGTTACATCACATTTTCGTCGATATCTTTTCTAACTTTTCGACTAAAAAATTCCTTTTCATTCTGATAAGGAAAACATTTTTCGAACAACTTTTTAATTTTCCTAACACACTTTTCAGCCGCTAGAGGGAGTAAGCATCTATTTCTATTTGTGGATATTTTATCGATTGTAGAAATCTGGCTGATTTTTTTTCGTAACCGGTTTCATTCACTATGAATAACCCCGCTCACATTGTGTATTTTAAATTGTGCGCAGTTTTTCGCTTGGTGGTTTAGGTGTATTCTCTTTTTCGAAGAACATTATTTTCTAAAAATATACTATGACATATTTTTTCCCGCCGGAAATAGTTCATGAGACGTCCTCGTTACAATGAATAATTTGCCTTCTTTTTGTTAGGAACTTCGTGTTTGCCAAACATTTTGCCAAAATTTTCAAACGTTAGAAAATATATGTGACGCCCATAACTTCTGGTACAGAACCAATCTTTGAGGTACAGAACTAATCTTTGAGGTGCAGGACTAATCTTTGAGGTACAAAACCAATCTTTGATGTACAGAACCAATGTTTGAGGTACAGAACCAATCTGGATTGATGTATTCGATATTCTATATAAAAAAATCGTCTTTTGGTGCCTGTTCAGGACGAAGCATGCGGTATTTGAAAATTTGAATAACAGTGAGCTGTACAGGAAATTTCCTTGAATATGTACACTTTTCAAGAAAAGTGCTTTTATCTGGAATTTAGCTGAGACGTATACAACAGCGGAACATATACACGGTCGAGTCCCATTATTGTGACTACCAGCTAATGTCTAGAGTAGCCTCCGTGTGCAGTGCGGACATCAACTAGACCGGCTGGGAGTGAAAGGTGTTCACAGGTATGTGGAGCCATGCTGACTGCAGTGCATCTGACAGCTGCTGGAGGGTGTGTGGTAGAGGATCCATGGAGCGAACAACACGACCGAGAGGGACCCATAGATGCTTAATTGGATTTAAATCTGGGGAATTAGGGAACCGGGGAAGTACTTTTAAGTCTTCATCGTGCTCTTCCAACCCCTCTCGGACATTTCTAGCTGTGTGACACGTCGCATTGTCGTTCTGGAAGATCCCATGAACCCCAGGGAAGACAATTAGCATGTATGGGTGTACGTGGTCTGCAAGGATAGATTCATCATGAATTCGGTCCATAGTGCCTTCCACAGGTATGAGTCGACCCAGAGGATGCCACGAAAACATTCTCCAGAAATAATTTTGCCCCAACCAGCTTGTGTTCTTACAGCAATTGTTGAAGAGTGTTTTTTCTCCAATGTTTCTCGCCTTATACACCAATTTCCATCCGTTTGATGAAGCAGAAAACGTGACTCATCGGAGAAGGCAATCAGCGGATGTCCAATTCCGATACTGTCGTGCAAGTGTTAGCCTTTTCTGTCTATGGATCTTTGTTAGCATAGGTGCAGTGACCACCCGTCTGCATCGGTGCCCCATCCGCAGCAGGGTTCAATGAACTGTCATTTTAGACACACTTCCGGGAGCCCCACCCCCTCCCTGGTACATTCGGCAAGTGAGTTGCTACACTGTAGCGTGTCGATCGGCCCTCAAGCACTTTCGAAGCCGACGTTCACCTCTCGCATCAATGGCGCGTGGTGCTCCACAGTTTTCACGTCGCTTATTCGCAATGGTACCATTTCTCCAATCAAGATACACTTTAGCCGCAGCAGCACGCGAACTGTTCACAAACTGCGCCGCTTCAGAAATACTGCCACCCTTGTTCCGAAAGCTGATAATCATCACTTTTTGGAAATCTGAAAAATTGCTCCTTTTATTTATGATAGCAACGAGAGATATGCTTTCAGATTGCCTACAGCACACCTTATATACCCTCCAAGCCAACTCACGACACGTGCCTTCTTTCATTGGCTACGCGCTGCTGACGTCAAAAGTAGGAGGTGGTCACAATAATGTGACTCGACTGTGTATAACTCATAATAACAATAATCTTAACTGGTAACTATATTACGCTATTGAGCTTTGTAGTGTAATGATGATTTCAAGCATCTGGCAATGGGGATTTTAAAACTTGCAGGGAAATAAGAACGAGTCAATATATTTAGAATGCAAGATACACTTTCTTACAAACAAGAAGATTAGCACAAAACTTTACATTTATTATTACGCTTTTCTAGACTTAAGTTTAAAGCGCTTGAGTGTCCGTTTATTACAACGCTTTTCTACAACTAAAGTTAGAGCACCTAAGTTTCCTTTTGTTACAACGCTTTTCTACACCTAAAGTTAGAGCGCATGAGTTTTCGTTTATTACAACGCTTTTCTACACCTAAAGTTAGAGCTCTTGAGTTTTCGTTCATTATAACGCTTTTCTACACCTAAAGATAGAGCGCCTGAGTTTCCGTTTATTACAACTCTTTTCTACAACTAAAGTTAGAGATCCTGAGTTTTCGTTTATTACAACGTTTTTCTACCCCTAAAGTTAGAGCTCACCAGTTTTCGTTTATTACAACGCTTTTCTACACCTAAAGTTAGAGCGGCTGAGTTTTCGTTCATTACAAAACTTTTCTATTGCTAAAGTTAGAGCTTCTGAATTTACGTTTATTACAATGCTTTCTATACCTAAAGTTAGAGCGCCATAGTTTCCGTGATTTCGGGACCATACCGGCTTCTGTGACTTCATTTCCGACCTAGCATATCTGGGTGGCTGTGTAAGCAGTACGGTAACAAAGATGTTCAAAAAGGGGAAAGGTTGAAAGAAAATAGCAAAACAACGGTTTAAACAGTAGGAGAAGCTCACCAGTTATCGCACGGGATGAAAAGTATCTGGAATATGTTGTGCCTGCTTGATAGGCACATACACTGAAGTGCCAGAAAAACATGGTACAGACGAGCTTATGCAAAATATATAACAACGTCACCTATGCTCGTACTCGGTTGCGTCCGCCAGTGCGTATATAAAGCAATAGACATTCTTCCCAGCTGTCAGAGCTGTTTTCGGCATTAGAATGACAAGTAATAACGATTTAAGCGATTTTCAACGCGGTGTCATTGTTGGCGCTCCTGAGATGGGCCATAGTAATTCGGAGGTAGAAGCGAAGTTCGGATTTTCACGGACGAACATTGCAAGGGTGTACCGTGACTACAAGAATTCCGGCAAAACCTCCAACCTACGATACCAGTGCGGCCGTAAAAAGACATGGGGTGAACGTGACCATCGTCGGCTGTGAAGAATAGTTTCACGCAATAAGCGTGCAACACTTTCGCAGGTATCATCGGAATTCAACGCTGGAGCCTCAACAAGCATCAGCGTCCGGACTGTGCAGCGTACCCTGCACGATATGGGCATTGAGAGTCGACGCCCAACTGTAGTCCACTTGATGGGTGCACGACACAGAGCTATGCGCCTCACTTGGGCACGGCAACACCACCACTGGACACTTGATTACTGCAAACAAGTAGCCTGGTCTGACGAGTCGCGTTTCCAACTGCATCGGGCAGATGGAAAGATTCGTGTGTGGCGCTAACCCCATGAAGCCATGGATCCCGCCTATCAACAGGGAACTGTACCGGCTGGTTGGGGGGTCCGTAATGGTATGGGGTGTGTTTACTGGACTTTACTGGGTACCCTGGTACATCTGCAAACGTCTGTGACCGGCCAAAGCTACTGTATGTGCGCATCCTTTCTGACGAGGTACACCCGTTCATGCCCTGCATTCATGCTGATGGGTTGGGCCTATTCCAACAAGACAATGCGCCTCCACACAAGTGTCGGGACGCCACATTAGGGTTAGAAGAGCATTGATCTGAGTTTGGGGTTTTGCCATTCCCACCCAAGTTCCCAGATCTGAACGTAATGGAACACATTTGGGATGCCATGCAACGCGCTATCGAACACAGGAATCCGAGACTTCGGAATACACCCGAATTCTGGAACGCTTTGCAAGAAGTATGGTGTACATTACCTACAGCATATTTCCAGAAGCTAGTGGAGTCCATGCGCCGTCGTATTTCTGCAGTCCTGCGCTCCCGTGGGGGACCTACCAAGTGTTAGACTGGTGCACCAGTTTTTCTGACACTTCAGTATAAGTGCGGGAACATACTGGAACAATTTCGATAAGGAAACATGGTAGTTTACTGCATAAGTTGGGATACAGGAAATAACAATGGATTCTCATACCTGCTTCCACTGCTAGATACAACCAGCAGAACCTTCAGTGGTATGCTTACGCCTGGCAATGTTCTTTGCTCTAATGAGTCTATGTAACCACTTCTTCACGCAGATAAAAACGCTCCGGGAAAACGAATAAGGGCACGGTACTTGTGTGCCTTTTGTAGGATTTCCAAATAAGTGAAAGTTACGTTCCTTATTATAGCCATCAGACCCTCTCGATTTGATGAATCGTGGGTGTGACTGAGACCAACGTTCTTCTCTCGCCTCTTGGTCGGGACCTGAACCAAAGCTGTTTCGAGTACTAGAGGTCTATGCCTACGCGATTTTTCTGTTTGTGACGTCAGCAACCAGGTCATAACAAACCAAACCCGCTACGATTGAAACCGAGAAACAGTCTGTTTATACACTGAGTGGCCACTTTATTATGACCACCCCCTCAGTACTTCGTTGAGCCACCTTTTGCATTTAACACTGGGTCGATTCTTAGTGGCATGGACTCCACGAGATGTTGATAGGTGGTTTGTGGAATCTTAGACCATGCTTGATGAATAGCACTTTCCAGCAGTGTGAGATTGCAGAGTTGTGGATCCAGCTGTCTGATGGCTCGTTCAACTTCATCACACAAATTCTCAATGGGGTTGAGATCTGGAGATTGTGGGAGCCACCTAAGCAAAGTAAACTCACCGGTATGTTCCTGAAACCAGTCCTGTACAATACGAGCACTATGGCAGTACACATTATCTTGTTGAAAGTAGCCAACGCCATTGGGATAAACTATCCACATGACAGGATGCACTTGGTCCGCAACGATGTTCAGATATGATGTGCCAGTCAGACGTTGATCAACACAAATTAAAGGGCCCAAAGCATGCCAGGAAAATATTTTCCAAACCCAAACGTTGCCTCCATCAGCTTGAAGGGTTGTAGCAATGCATTTGGGGTCTATGCTTTTGCGCTGTATCCACCAAATTCTCACTCGGCCATCGGCATGGTGCAACTGAAAACGTAATTTATCGGACCACATAATTTGTTTCCAATTATCGACTGTCCAATCCTTGTGCTCTTGTGCGAACTGGAGATGTTTTCTCTTGTTAACTGCAGACAGCAAAGGTGTTCGAACAGGCCTACGGCTGCCATATCCCATCGGATGCAGTGTACGGCTAACAGCACGTGCAGAGATTATTTGAGGGGATCCTTGATTAGAATGGTCTGTAATTTGATGCACTGTTGCTCTTTTGTTGTGTGCTAGCAGTCTGGACACTCTCCGTTCCGCCCGAGCAGTCACTAGTCGATGACGACCACACGTTGCACGTAGAGACCCAGTTTTTGGCTGACAGTCCAGTCTTTAAACACTTTAACAACAGCTGTTCTGCAACATTTCACGAATGCGGCGGTTTCGGTGATACTCGCTCCATGGCTCCGAGCTCCTACAATCATCCCACGTTGAAAGTCCGTCAAATCGCATTTTTACCCATGTCGTCACCCAAAAATCACTTCTACTACTGTCGCAAGCACTAAACGTTCCCTTTTAAAACTAGCCTCGCCCTCTGGCGGCAACATCGTGCAGCCATAGCTCATTTGCTTAAAACTGTCAGGTGGTCATAATAAAGTGACCACTCAGTGTATATACTAGGCGTGTGTTTTGTAGTAAGAGTCATATATGATATCAGGATTTGAAGAGCAGTTAGTCTTTTTTATTAATTTAGATCGAACATTTCTTGTTAATTTTTGATGAACTAGGCTATTTTGTGGCAATAATAATAGTTCCCACGAAACTAAGTTTGTTTAAGAAACCTTGTAGATACTAAGTATATTTTAGTTTCATGTATCATTAGGCTTAACCAACGTTTCATGAATCATTAAGCGTAGCAACGTTTCATCAATCATTATGCGTTGTTTTCTTGTCTAGTGCTGTTTCGCATTCCTTTGTATGAAATATGTGTACCTTTCCTACTTCACGCTGAAATAAAAAAAAATATGTATAAGTCGCACATTGTGTTGCTGAAAAAATATTGAATTACCATATCAGTAACGTCAATTTTAATGTCTTGCATGGTATGTTCCTTATTAACTTATCAAATAAAGTTTTTTTGTAAGTTTTGCCTTTTTTCTCCTTAAGTTATTTGAATGAAATAGAACACAATTTGTTTGTTTTTTAAATGAATGGTGCGTACGGTAATACAGGTGAATTTGTGCAAAGCAACAGCGCTTTGATGTAAAAAGAAAACTTTGAACACTTTTATACCTATATTAGTTCGTAGATATTAAATAATCACTGAATTCATCTCTCCCACGGCTCAAAAAGTGTTTGCGTTTTGATTTCTACCAAATGTTTTGAATTTACCGAAATTTATAACTTTTTTCCGTCGATATTGTGAAGTTACGAAAAATTAGAATCCTGATATCGCCTGTCTGTAACCTCGCTGCTAGCTTAAGATGTCAGTCACGACAACATTCGTTATGACCGTGATGGTGACGTCATGAATCGACCTGCAAGTATTGGAGCCGGCTTTGCCTGAGTGCTGATAATGTACGACAGCTGTGACGTTACACAAAGCGACGGGAAGTACCTGTTGGAAATCGTATCGTTACGTTAGCTTCTCATTGTCACAGCCGTTGTCTTGCTTCATTCTGTGCTATTTTCCCTTTGCCGAATCAAATTTTTTGCTTCCATTCATCCGTAAACTGTTGGCGATTTAACAAGAACTACTTTTGTAGGGTACAGGCTATTTTGCTTTCGCACCATCAAGAACCTTTTGTTGGTGATGGAACTTGGACTTAGTCACAAACTCAGTAAGCTAGCGATATTCTGCTTAGTTTACGTGACGTTAGAACTGCAAACCAGTAGGTCAGCAATTGTTTGTTCACAGAGTAGGACGTCATAAACGCAAACGAAGAACACTGGCAATTATTCTATTTAGTGTGACGTCAGCAGAAGCAGACAGGAAACTTCAAACATTAAACAGGTATTTTTCATTTGAAATGTATTCAATTTTTTTAAATGGCCCGTTAATATTGGTGGGAGACTCGTTTTTGTTCCAATTCCTTGTATTTGGTTAGAGAAAAATGTAAAATCTTAACCTCTGCCAATATCCTCATTTCCAGTTTTTGTCCGCAACTGCAATATGTACCTTCCTATATTTTATCTCTTTGAGGAAATGCTGAATTTAACTGTAGTATATCGCAAGCAGTATAACTTCGTTTTACCAACATGGGATCTACCATTCATCCAAAAAAATATATTTGATAACGGGCGCAACTCAAGAGAACCAATGTTGCTTTACTGTCCTCCCAGAGTAATGTCCGTCGCTTTGTGTGACGTCACTGCAGTGGAAAATTTTGTACGCCCAGACGTTGACCTAGAGACGTGGGAGGAACGGTGGCCCCAGTGTGACGTATGAGTCAAATGGACAATGAAACAGCGGTAAGCCTGCCAACGTAATTCAATTGGGAGAACATCTGCTCCACAGTAGGGAGACGTGAGTTCGAATCCAACTGTCGGCAAGGCTACAGAAAGTGTATATGAGAGCTATGGTGACATCAATGCATATGATTCGCAGCCGTTTTTGCATATCATGCTTCTCACTAGGAAAATGTATGTTCCAAAGCACAATGCCCCGGGATTTTCTTTTAGCACCCCAGTTCTCGAGAGTTCATATTGGCGCATTTGAGAGATTTCCGAGACCTGTGCCGAAATTTGCCAGATTTGAATAACGTCAGACATGTATGGGATCATTTGGAATGAACTCTGAAGAATACTGATCACCCGCTCTCTGTACAATATGCATGCAGTATCATGGAGTTAAATACCTGGCGTGTTTTGACACAATATGTACAACGAAGTGAATTTCTCCGTCATTTTTATCCGCGCCGGGGTTCGAACCCGGGTCCACTCATTCCGGAATAAGTTGCTCTACCAATTAAGCTACGCGGACATTTTATTCTGATTCCTATCTGCCTTTATGTCGTGTGCGTCCTTCGGGCAGGTACGTCACATCTCCTGGTACGTTACATCATCTCCCCCTTATTTTTTTTTTTTTTTTTTTTTTTTTATTTTTTCGAAGTGCTGGAGAAAGGATTATCTTATTTTTCCTATCTCGCGGTGTGGAAATAACATCACACCAATGCGAGATTTTGAACGGTCGGGTCATCCGGATAGTTCGGGCGCCATTATAACGAAGTGAATTTCTCCGTCATTTTTATCCGCGCCGGGGTTCGAACCCGGGTCCACTCATTCCGGAATAAGTTGCTCTACCAATTAAGCTACGCGGACATTTTGTTCTGATTCCTATCTGCCTTTATGTCGTGTGCGTCCTTCGGGCAGGTACGTCACATCTCCTGGTACGTTACATATGTTCAACACATTTCACGAAAAATTGTCGTGGCTCAGCATGTTGAAATTGATAAAACATATTGCTGGCAGTTATTTACTTTCGCATCCCTAAATCGCCTATCGTGCATTAAATTGAGACATTCGTATATAAACTGGTAAACAAACATTTCTAACAAATGTATGAGGGGAAAAATAACATGTGCAATAGATCTTGGTTAGGTACAAATTTCACTTATAATTCCTCATATAACTCGTAATAGGTCTTTCTTTCCCCAAAACGGTTAGAGGGACAGAAAACATGTGTGCATAGTTTCAAAGAACGTTATTCAGCTTTTGTGTGAACTCGTGTCAGAATTGAAAATGGGAATGAATCGATTGCATCTCATTCAGAACCTGTTTCCTGTGTCGCTGACGTTGACATAAGAGGCGCAATGCCGAAAAAGAATGAAGGCTTTACGTGCTTGAATATTACATAATATTTACGAATGTAGTAATCCAAATGCAGAGAGAAGTTGGCAAGCACATAGACCTGTTGGCAGGATTTTGTTCCTTTGTCGAGAGATGATTTTTTTTTCCATGTTCTTCTGAAAGGTTTTCCGAGAAAGTTGGTAAAACGCCATTAGAACGTTCTTCCCAATATAATTTTTTAAAGTGTGAGCTTCTACTAAATAGCATAAAAAGTAAACTAAAATAATTATAACTTGTGGCAAGAAATTAAATTACAGATGTATGTATTTTCCGTTAATTTCCAATTTACTCACAATTTCTTTTGTGGAAAAAGGTTATTTTCCATGTCTATTATCTTGGCTTTTAAGCTAGTAATCTCATTCAGGTGAGTGAATGTTGAACTAAATTATTTTCGCCTTCAAATGCCATCTTTCTTTGGTATATGAAAACGAAACGTTGAGAGTTGGTCAACGATTGTTATTGGTGTCTTTGAAGCTGTCTATTCTAAGAGAAGTTATGCAGGAAATTACAATTGTAGAACAAGCGTCGGGATGTTGTCACAAGGATTCTTCAGTGTTTCTAAAGAAGGATGATCCATTTAATGGTTTCTTGGGACACTGAAAGAAATATGAGCTATAATTTACAGAGCGTATGTAGGGTCTACGAGACATCCTGAACACTCGGATGTTCAATTTCGAACACAAGTACTTTCTCACAAGTCAGCACAAGTCAGCTGTATTAGCAAAACACAATACTGTATACCCTATGCTCTCTACTGCAAGATGCAGTTGATATATGGACGAATGAGTATGCTAATTACGATTTCCGGACTAATCTCCATAGTTTCTGTTTTCGCAATCCGGGAACATATGAGCGACTTTACAGTTTACCTAGAGGGTTCAGATTACGTATAACCTCAACTACATTCAGCATTTTTGTAGTATGATTCTCGGAAATTCATGCGGAATTTTGGGATAATCTTCTGAGATTATAAGACGATACGTGTACCGAGGTAAGGGTAATACTTTAAAGTAAAGCTATTTAATGTCAGTTAATGAAATAACTGCCTGCTTTGCAAAAAGTTTATTTGGAAAATAAATTTGAAAATCTGTATTTACAGCTGAATAGAAATCAAATCTTTTCCGTTTAGCTACTGAAGCTGCATGAAGTGTTTACGAGATTTCATCTAGTGTTGCATAAGAAGAAGCGTTAGAGTTGCAAAGTGCAGAATTTCCCTTAGAAAATCGAAAAATTATGCTTCTAGAAGTAGTGTTACTCACAATCGCTGCCTCTTAATTTTTAAGTTCTGCTGTATTAACAGCTTTGATGTGCAGACGCCTCGAAGTAACAGGAACATCTTGATAACGCGAGGAAAGTTCATGTTTTTCCTGGAAATAGGTGACATTATTCTGACGTTAAAACGTTGAGTGAAATTGGAGGCAAACGAAACCGTGGTCACCTATCGCTTGTCAAAGACAACCTTTTGAACCTGAGAAAAATAGTCGTTTTGACTTTAATTGCGTATTTCAGTTGATATTTGGATAAACAGCAATTATCTGAGAATCGAAAGTTGTTGCAAACTTGCTTTAGAACCACCACAATATCAGGAACTTCAGAACATATTGTTAAACACCTTGAAAAAGAGATACACTTTTTGGAAAGTGTAGTTAAAAGAAAAGTTTATCTGAATACACTAAAATCGTACAGATTACAATGTCAGATGTTCATACAAATATGTAAATAAATGTCGATGTCGAGATAACGGGTGAAACACTCGTACGCAGATGAGAAAATGAAAAGCGACAGTGAAGACTGCTGTCACCTGAGTTCAGAAGGTGGTTTCACAAAAAATAGCATGGTCGGTTTATAACAGAGTCAAAAACTTTAATATACGTCAATAACAATAAAATTAAAAATAGCAAATAAATATTTTGGCCAGCAAACTGTAAGTTAGAGATCGAAATTGGAAATTCAGAGAAAGCCTGCAGAATCGGATCTTAACACTACAGGAAAGATTACATTTCGTCATGTAAAGCAGTAGTAGAATTTAACTCTAAAATCAACTGACACTGGAATTTTATGCGAACGTTATGGGGCAGTTCAACATCTACATCACTTGCAGTAAGTTACACGATCCACCACAGCGACTGGACTGTCAATAAGGTGAAGGCGATAGGTGTGGTATTTCAAGAGCGTAAATAGATGATTGCATGCTAGATGACGTAGAGTGGCATTAGAAGTCAGTCACCAACACTTTGCAGTAATGTGAGCTTCTCCACACGACACAAAGGACTTTCTCATAGAGTACTCGAGTGGGCGGAGAAGGAATACTGCACGAGTACTATTGATACACAATAAATAGGAACTTAAAATGTTAAGCATTCTGCATTCAGTGCTATGCAATAGCACTGGGTGCAGAATGAATGCTTTTAATTACTTTCACAAGAATTACTACCAGGAAATTACCTGAGATAAAGAAGACTGACGATAGCATGAAGAATGACGTTGACTAAGTGGTAACCCCACGGATCAAGGCCATGTACCATGTAGTTCCACCTGAAGCTCAAAACGGTCAAGGGTCTGTAAGACTTATGGCTTTGCTCCTGCAATAAATCATAAAGATATTGAGGTGTTTAAGAAAATGTTTATTGCAATTTCAGAAGACGTTTTCATCTGTAAAATATGTTAAGTGCAGTTCGAAATCAAATAAGACATAAAATATCCAGGGCATTTAACAAATTACTATATGAAACCCGTCCGAATCGACGGTTAGTTTTACTTTTTCATTTTTTTTAAAGAATAAACTCATATGAAACAACAAATGTAAACTTTATTTGATTGACAAATTCATTCAACCACTTCAGTAAAGACAATAGTCTAGGTTGGTGATTTTTTTTTTGCCTGAAGTTTTAACAACCACCGTGAGCAACTCAATGGGCTATAAGCAGTCGCCCGTCCCTAATTTAGGGTCACTGGTTCTAGGGAAGGAAGAAAGCCAGTGACGTAAGACAAACACAAACGTCTTCTGAAGTAGTATGTTTAATATTATTTCAGAAGACGTTTTCATCTGGAAAATATGTTAAGTGCAGTTCGAAATCAAATAAGACATAAAATATCTAGGGCATTTAACAGATTACTCGACGAAACCTGTCGGAATCGACGGTTAGTTTTTCTTTTTCTATTTTTTCAAAGAATAAACTCATATGAGACAACAAATGTAACTTTATTTGACTGACAAATTCATTCAACCACATCAGTAAAGTCTAGGTTCGTGATTTTTTTTTTGACTGAAGATTTAACGACCACCGCGAGCAACTCAATGGCCTATAAGAAGTCGCCCGTCCCTAATTTAGGGTCACTGGCTCTAGGGAAGGGAGAGACCCAGTGCCGTAAGACAAACACAACATCCATGCCTATTCGGGATTCGAACCCGGACCCTTCACGAACAAATCATCATAAGGTACAGCTTAGACCACTGCTCCACCGGGCGGTCAGGTTCGTGATGAACATCACGACCGCACCCTTTTTCAGTCGTAAAATGTTAGGCGGAAGTCCACTCATCTCGATCGTGTGCAAAAATTCAACTGGATAGCGCACTCTTTCACTCTCAGCTTCAGTCACACCTGTGTTTGTAAATGTTGTTGGAATCAGATTTGCGTTGAGAATACTCTTCATTCTCTGTGGACTGAGACATATAGTTGCGACCCATTGATCACTCACGCCCACCAGGAAGCTTCTTACGTTTTTTTTTTGGGGGGGGGGCAGATACATTCTATTAAGGGTAAGTATGAATAACTATTTACTTACTTTAGGACTGTTCATAGAACAGCATGCACACACCAAGTCTGACACTGAAATGAGCCCCTAATGTACATAAGGGCCGTACGCTTCTCATTTTATTCTTCGATTGACACATGCACATGGTAAGACCTTTATTTTGATACCTGAACCATATTTTTACGTTTAGTGGTTCTCTTAAAATAGGTCTCACAGTAGAAAACCTTATAGATTGAATATATAGATGGCGCAACTGAATATGTGCATTCCAAATATTTTTACTAACAATGGTCAACGGAATGTTTATTTACATGTTTACATAATGGGAAACGTCTTACCTACGTGAATAAACTGGATCGAATGTATAATAAATTGTATATATATATATTACGCAGTCCAACGGCATAAAGCAAACAGGTCTTGGAGAGTGTTCGCTGTTCCGATGAGAAGAACGTTGATACGAATGCCTGCCAGCGTTGCTTTGCGCAACGGTTCGCTCAGAAAAAAGAAGACTTCGGACTTTGGAATATCTCAATCCCTCCATGCTTTGGACGACTTCGGACTATCTTAGTCCCTCCATGCTGCCGCCTTCAACAGAGCGTGAGTCAACCTCAGGCGATCAAATGTCAACCGCACGCTTCTCCCATAGGCTTTACACGGGAACTTTGCCGCTGTACAACGCCCGAACCGTTGCCCCAATTCATTATTCTCTTCGACTGGCACATTTACGTGGTAAAGCGTTTATTTTGATACCTCAACCATATCTTTACGTTCAGCCGTTCTCTCAAAATAGGAGCAGTAAAAAATCTTATAGAATTAATATATAGATTCGCCAGAATGTCTGCAAGAATTTATGGAGGGAAACAAATATTGAAACAGATATTCTTGTAGAAAAAGAAACCCGTCTTGTTGAACTGTTGAAAAGCAGAAGAAAATTAACCCACCAGATAGAGTAAGACCCACTTTTTCAAGGTTTAATGGCCCAGTATTTCAAGTTTTAAAATGGGCTACAAGCAGGTGTTCGTCTCAGAAAAACGGAAGAGTCAGTTCTGTATCACAAACATAACAAGCATTCTTCATCAGAGAATACGACCCGGACTTATCTCGGAGGAGTTGTCGCAAGTCAGCCACTAGACAACTATAGGTCAAAGGAACGGCAGTATGACACTTTGATCCAAACGCAGGATGTTTTAAAACACTAAATATGTGTATATCAGCAAATGATTACCATGCACTTTTCCTTCTTAGATTTTCCTAGCACTGCTTTTTGATTCGTTTCCCAGCAGACGCGACAAACAAACGTAAGTTTAACCACATGAGTGTATATGTTCTTTTTAAATCCGTCGCATTCGCGAAAGTTTCCGCTCCTCTCTGGCATCAGTGTGATGCCGACGACGGTTCATGGTTTGGCAATCGGTGCACCACTTTTGATACGTACTCACTACATCGTCACGTGAACAACCCACAAGGCGCTCCGTTTCCGATATTTTAGTTCCGAGGCGTCGTGCGTTCACAATTTGTCCTTCATCAAAATTCGGTAAATCGGCAGCTTTTCCCATTCTAATTCCGAACACTCTACTGACCGAAAGCCGGTACTCGGGTTGTATATACACTATATTGACAAAAGTCACTGGACATTTAGAAGATAAACACAACATAGCATTTATTGACATACATTAGTAGGGTGTCGGTCCACCTTTGGCCTTAATGCATGCACTGACCCTTCGAGACATGCTTTTGACAAGGTTTTGGAACACAGCGATAGGTATGCGCTTCCATTCAGTATATAATGCTGCCGCTAACTCTTGCTTAGTAGTAGGCCTTGGTTGTAAACTTCTTATGCAACGCACTAATTCATCTCATAAGTGCTCTATGGGATTAAGGTGAGGACTCTGTGTTGGCAAAGTCCACACATGATACGGAATTATCGTCAAACCACGTCGTAACAGTTTTTGCTTTATGGCTCGGTGCATTATCCTGCTGGTACCAACAAGGTTCGGTTCCATAGTATTGCCACAGAGTTGGTAAGGCATAATTGTCCAGAATATCGAGGTAGAGGTGCTTGTTAACAGATTTGTTCACGATAACCAATGGGCCGTACCATACCACGAAAAACACCGGCATACAAGTACACTGCCAGCTCCAAACTAGACCGTATGAACAACACACTGTGGTAAATAGCGTTTCCCCGGCTGCCGCCATACCCACACACGGCCATCGAACTGATGGATAGTATATCTGGATTCTTCAGTCCATAGGACCCGTTTCCATTAATCTACGGTTCATGATAAATGTTCTTTAAATCATGCTAAACGACGAGTAGCATTCCAAGTGGAGATGAAAGGCTTATGAGCAGCCGCACGACCACCGTAACCCATGGAATCAAGTTATCTGCAAATGGTATGTGTACATACCGAGGTTCCAGCATTTTTACTCACGTGTACACTGAGGTTTTATGCATCACTCCGTCGATTAGCTGTAACGACTCTCCTGAGGCTTCGACGTCCTCTAACACTGATTTTGTTTGGTTTGCCGGTAGGTTTTGCTCCTTCAGGCAGTACATCCAAAACAGTTGACTTGGGTATGTTTAAACGCCTCTCGGTTTCTTTTATGGACAACCCACTAATATAACACCCAACAATCTTTCCTTTCACAAACTCAGTTTTCTCCCGCCGCGATATTTTCACTCAACCTCGCAGTGCGATATGATCGCGGTGTGCTGCAGGCTTGTTTTTATACTGTTTGCACCTGTACTGCGCATCTTAACAACGCAGAGGGACCGTTTATTTGCTTTTGAAGGGGTGTCCGGTGACTTTTGTCAATATAGTGCATTCTGCTCTGTGAACTTCACCTACGTCACCGTTCGGTCTCCAGGCGCTTTCATTTCTCTAGGCTGAGGGTGGTCATAATGTAATGATTCATCGGTGTATATTATGCATTGCAATGCAGTCAGGTAGGAAAAATTAGCATTCCACAATCTACCATTGAATCGACTCTTCTAGCACGCACACAGGTAAAACGAAAACTGTTACGTGGCCACTGAAACGTGAAGTTTTGTAAGGTCACAAGACCTAAGCGCGCACTCCGAGTAAATTTTGTAGCATCACAAATCCCTCCAAATAGCTTCGTGTAGCAAGTGATGCTCATCAGCGCACGATACAAGGTACAATCGATTCATTGAGACAGCAGTAGGTAGACATTCTATCTATTAATTTATTTTTACTTAGAATATCCTTAAGTGCATTAGGAGACCGAATTTTTCCAGGTGCTGATATATTTCAATACACTCTGACGAACGCAGCTATTTGGAAATATTTTCCTTACATATCAAAAGTCAAACTTAAAAAAATAAAAACAAGAAAGATGACACCGAATTTTCTTTTGTAATAAACACGTCTTTTGAATAATTACAGACTCGAATACAATTTATCAAACTTACTCACAGTCAATAGCAATAGTTGGAAACAAAATCAACCGGATTTCCATAATCGATAAAACATCCAAAAATAGAAACAGCTACTTCCACCAGCATCTTGTTAAAGAAATTAGCAAATGGTGCACACAATGTTTCAACAAGCAGAAGTAAGGTATCAGAGACGAAAAAAAGTTTCAAATCGAGAAGAAATATAGAAGGAAACATGATGTAAATCAACGACTTCTAGCGGAAGAATTTTAAATTACAGAATAGTTGAAAATAGGAGAAAAATATTCTTCATGGGCAAAGCTATGCTAAGGAAAAATAATTATTTAAATGTGTCTCTTCGAAGCAGAGATAGTGAGAAAAAGGTTTTGATCTTCGCGCCATCAAGCGGGAGATCTGTGCATTATTTAAGGAAAATAATACTCCCCATCTTTACTCTACCGAATGGCATATGGTAAAAAAGAAATTTGTCAGTAGGGTTTTTTTAGAGGCGCAGATACAGCTGCATACAGGAGTGCACAAACACCACCAAGCGGCATAACTGTGAAAAATAAACTCCATAATTATTTACCTAATGTTCCACAAGGTGAGTGGCATCCGGTGTAGAACGAATTTTAAAATCGCACATGTAAAAGCAAAAACATTGTAAAAACCGATTACATATTAGGTCCCCCTAGCGGTGTAACTGTGAATTATTTTAGAAAGAAAATACGCACGCAGGGTTTGCATATTTAGTAGTATCTAACCACAAAAAGAAGTTTTTCAATCGGACATTTAGTACTGCATATATTGCTGTAAACAGAAAGGTATACTTACGCCCTATAGTGACACACTAGTGCGTTCAGAAAAGTTTTAAATTATATGAGAAACATTTCTCACTGGAAACGCTCTTCAACAAAGAATATTTCCAAGCGGGCTGTTAGAAGCAGAGGTATCGATAAAACATTATATATATATATATATATATACACTGACGGAAAAAATCCCAACACCAAGGATGGGTTGTAATAGATAAACGACAGTTGGTAGGCGGTGAGAGTACATCTGTAAGATGACATCTATGCAAATTTCGCGCTCGGCGCATACGTGTGGCGTTAGTAGCGCCGCTCGGAACAAGCAAAGCAGGTTTGCTGTAAATACGCGCTGTAACGTTCGTGAGCGTTAGTTATCGTTGAGATTCGACGTAGTGTGTTGATGTTAGTCAAGAATGCCTTTAAGAAGACGAAGAAGCCATTATAAACAACTCACGGAGTTTGAACGAGGTCGTGTAATAGGGCTACGAGAAGGTGGATTTTTTCCCCGCAATATTGTAGAACGACTTGGCAGGAATGTAGCCACTGTGCATGATTGTTGGCAGCGGTGGTCAAGGGAAGGTATTGCCTCAAGAAGACCGGGTTCCGGCCGGCCACGTGGCACTACTGAGAGGGAAGACCGCCGTGTACGGCGTATGGCCGTGGCGCATCGTAATGCGTCTGCGGCAGCAATTCGAGCTGCAGTTGCCACCACAGTGACACAACGAAATGTTACAAATCGGTTACTTGAAGGACAGCTCCGAGCCAGACGCCCTGTAGCGTGCATTCCACTTACTCCAAACCACTGCCGTTTGCGACGTCAGTGGTGTCAAGCTAGAGTTCATTGGAGGACGAAGTGGAGATCTGTTGTATTTTCTGATGAAAGCCGGTTTTGCCTGGGTGCCAGTGATGGCCGTGTGTTGGTTAGAAGGAGGCCAGGTGAGCGCCTGCAACCAACCTCTCTGCGGCCGAGACACACTGGACCTACATCTGGAGTTATTGTCTGGGGAGCTATTTCCTATGACAGCAGGGGCACTCTCGTGGTTATCCCACGCACCCTGACGGCACAATTGTACGTCGGTCTGGTGATTCAACCTGTTGTGCTGCCATTCATGAACATCATTCCAGGGGTTTTTTTCCAACAGGATAACGCTTGCCTGCATACCGCTGTTGTAACCCAACATGCTCTACAGAGTATCGACATGTTGCCGTGTCCTGCTAGATCACCATATCTTTCACCAATCGAGCACGTATGGGACATAATTGAACGACAACTCCAGCGTCACCCGCAACCAATATTAAGCGTACCTGTATTGACCGACCAAGTGCAACAGGCATGGAACTCCATCCCACAAACTGACATCCAGCACCTGTACGACACAATGCATGAACGTGTGCGAGCTTGCATTCAACATTCTGGCGGTTTCGCCGGTTATTAATGTACCAGCATTTCACATTTAAAATGGCTCTTCTCGCGCTTACATTAAGCTGTGATCTTGAAACCTTAATCGATTAAATATGTTAGCTATACAAATGTATTGACGCCATTTCATTCCTCTAGAACTATTTCTTCGTGGTGTTGGGATTTTTTTCCGTCAGTGTATATAATAATATAGTTTCCTGGCTGAAAAACTCTGCATTTTTAAGTAGAAAATATTCTGAAGAGGTTTTTGGAGTTGAGCGGTACGGTACGGGTCCACGAAATAATTTTTTCAATCGAGTTTTCAGAAGCTTACATTTTGGTGCAAATACATCAGAAGCAGAAATAGAAGCTTACGCCCCTGGTGGCCAAACCATTCTTCATCGAAAATTTGAAATTATATGCAAAACATTTCCATCACAGGCTGTATTCGGTGCATGAAGTATTTTTTAAATCGGAGTTTCAGAAGCAGAGATATCGGGGAAAATACAATTTACTTTTACGTCCCCATATCGGAAAATCTAAGAATTACTTGAAAATTTTGAAATCACATGACAAACATTCCGCACTGAGAACGCTCTCCAACAAATAAATAATTCTTCACGTTTCCTGGTGGCCAAACTCTTAGAAGCAGAGATATCGGCAAAAATAAAAGAAAAAAATATATGCATGTACCCGTCTGGCGGAAAAACTATGCACTGTTTTAAGCATGAATCATTCTCAACAGATTTTCCGACGTGAGCGGTACTGGTTGACGAAGGAATGTTTCCAAGTTAATTTTCAGAAGCTCATATTTTTTTGCAAACACTTCGGGAGGAGAAATAAGCACTTACGTTTCCTGGTGGCCAAACTATTCTTTACCAAGAATTAGAACCATTTAGCTTCAGGAGCTGTACTCGATGAATGAAGAATTTTTTAAATCGGAGTTTTTGAAGAAGATATATCGGGAAACACGTAATTTACCTTTCCGTCCCCTAGTGAAAAGTCTGGGCTTTATTTGAAAACGAAACGGTACTTAATATAGAATTCGATAAAAATGGCATCGAAAGGGAAAAAAATCGATCGGATGTTTGGAAGCAAATACACTGGCGGAAAGTGAAAAAAACACCAAGAAGGAGACGTCTGATACCAACGAAATTTATACAGCATAATAACAAAATACAGAGGATAACGTGATCAAAACATTATGGCAAAACACAGCTGTATTTTCTGGTAAACTGAAAAAGAAAATTTCCATGTAACATGGTTAGTACGAGGTTAAACCGCCATGAATTGCGTCACACTGTGCAATTCTGGCATGGAGTCTGTCGTACAGATGTTGGATGTAAGTTTGGGGTATTAAGTTCAAAGCATTCTCAACCTTGACAAGTAAATCGGGGATGGTCGTGGCTGGCCGTGGAGACCGGATAAGTCGTTGTCCCATAAAATTCCACACGTGCTCAATGGGGGACAAATCCGGTGAACGTGCAGGCCATGGAAGTTGTCTCACACCCTGAGGTGCATGTTGCGTTGCACGTGCCGTGTGTAGGCGTGCGTTATTTTGCTTGAAAACACCACGATGGACCGACCTTACATATGGCACAACAACGGGCTGAATGATGTTGTTGATGTAGGAGGTGCTGTTTAACGTACCCGGTACAAACACTAGTTGTGTACAGGAGTGATAGCTTATCGCTCCCCACACCAGGAGACCAGGTGTAGGCCCTGTGTGTCGCTGGCGGATGCAAGAAGGGTGGAGACGCTCCCCAGTGCGTCTGCGAACACGCATACGGTCATCGGAGGCTCCCAAGCAGAATCTGCTTTCATCGCTGAACACCACAGATCACCATTGCGTTCTCCAGTGCAGACGTTGGCGACACCACTGCAGCAGTTCCTGACAGTGGGCTGGAGTCAGAGGTACACATGCCAGAGGCACACGTGCACGTACTCCTGCATCCAGTAGACGGTTGCGGATTGTTCGCACAGTCACCTCAGGAGCAACGGGAGCTCGGATTTTCGTCGCAGTGGATATTCTGCTTGACAACGCCGCTCTTCTTATGCGTCGATCGGTCCGCTCATCAGTCCGTCTGTGACTCCCGATTCCACGTCTTCTCGTGTGGGAATGTTCCTCGGACTTTCTACGCCACCATCGTACCACCACCGATACTTCCCGTCCAATTCGCTTCGCAATACGACGATACGACCACCCGGCCTCGCGGAGTCCGACTAGACGGCCTCGCTCAAAGTCCGATAACTGCTGAAATCGTACACGTCTTCCATGTTCAGGCATTGTAGCTTCTTCAGGGTCTCCGCACGTGTCCGTACGCCGACGACTGATCACATTCACTTCGCTGTACTCCTTAAATACCTCCGACGATAATTTGCATATTATGCCGTGCTGTGGCGTAAGCGCTCACCGGTTGGTCTTGAAATTAACATCACACCTACGTAAACTCGACCCCATTAACATATGTACATTTTATGATCGTCCGCCAATTACTTCTTGGTGTTCGTTTTTCACTTTCCGCCAGTGTATGTGGAATAAAATGCATTTTGAGTTTCATCTGCATTTACGCTCTCTAGGAATTCCAGGATTGTCATTCTCGCATTTCAAATTTCCGAATGGAAAAAGAATTTTTCAAATTGGTCTAATAGTTGAAGGTAAAAGATGCCCATAGACAGACGGACGAAAAAAGGGTACGTAAGCATGTAACAAAAGACGAAAAAAATATATCAACTTACTTTAGAAAATAATTCTTTAATTTTATCTTCTATTTTTCATTACCTTTTGTTTTATCAGGGAGGATTTCAAAAACTTCCACTTTCTGTATGCCCCTCAGAAAATAATTATATGTATCCCTTGCACTCGCACTCAGCATATATGTAATTTCCAGGATAATCTTTTGCATGTTTTGTGACCTCTAACCTTTTCACAAACTTGCAGTGCTTCTTTGCAAGTTGAGTTCAGTAGAATCAATATATCGGATTCATTTTCTGTGGTTAAGGAAGTTAAAAGACCTTCCCTTGTTAACTGAAATCGTAGAGCATCCGTTTTCCCGTTAGCTTCATATGAAATGTTTTCTGCAAAATCTGCTGTGGAACGATACATAGCATTTCAAGATATCGACCGTTTCTGTGCGTGAAATTCAGTGGAGTATTCGCGAAACTTTGCCACTTTCATTTCCTATTCTCCTCAGCAACTTCAGCAGCCCGTTTTCTCATTTATCTTTCAGAGACAAGGGCTCTGATATTTTTTGGCATCACTCCTCAGTGAGTCTTTATCGTAATATGTCTCTCGGTATTGCTTTTGAAACAAAATTTGCATCGTTGCGTCAAATATTTTAGCCCTTCATATTACGAGTTGCAATGAAATATCTTGTTGCTCTGCTTTTACGGCGCATTAAAGCTAAAAGTGCAACAAAAATAATCAGAAGTAATTTCGTCGTTGGGGAACACATTTTTAAAAACCTGCTATATGCCAACTGCAATCGGAACTAACACTGCGTCTCTGCAGAAGCAATTTTAGGATATTTTTCACGTGATTATTTCTTTGCAAACTGAATTTAATCACTTGCATCTGGTCGATTTTCTGTTCTTCCCCATTGTGATTATTAGTAAATTTCTTCTACATCAGTGGTCTCAAACTCCCGGCCCATATGAATGACTACAAAATAAATCACTCTTTTTTCTAGTATATTATATTAAATGTAATATAAACATAGTAATGCTTAGCAAAGCCATCCTCTTTATAAGTAACAAGTTTTTGGGATTTGAGAGAAGAAATAAAGATGTTAGTTGAAAGCAAAGATCAACACGTCTCACGTTTCGATGATCCAAAATTGTTAAATGATCTGGCATTCAGCACAGATAAAGCTGGATACTTAAACGATTTGAATATGAAATTACAAGCCCAAAATAAACTAGTTACTGATGTTATTGATAATGTTAACGCATTTCAAAAGAAACTTCAGCTTTGTGAAGCTAAGCTCAGTGCGGGAAATCTTGCCCCCTTTTCCACTTTAAAAGCTTCAGCTGAAGAAGGAATCAACTTTGGTGAATGTTCTATGTTAAAAGAGGATTTCAACAGGCGGTTTGAATCTTTCAAATACATGGAAAATATTTTCAGATCTCCATTTTCCTATAATGCTGACAACTAACCTGATGAACTTCAGCTTGAATAAATAGACTTTCAGTGTGATTCAAATTCAACAGCTGCATTCTAACAGAGTTTTACCAGTTAGTTTCCAAGGACAAGTACGTAAGCATTGGTAACCTAGCTGCACGGGTTCTGTCTATGTTCGGAACAACATACTCATGTGAGCAGTTGTTTTCAAGAATAAACCAAGTAAACTGTCTTGCCGCCCCAGTGGCGCAGTGTTCTAAGCGATGGCTTCTGATCATTCGTCCGAAAGGGGTCCGGGTTCGAATCCTGGTGAGGCATGGATGTTGTGTTTGTCTTACGGCACTGGCTCTCTCCCTGCCCTGGAACCAGTGACCCTAAATTAGGAACGGGCAACTGCTTATAGCCCATTGAGTTGCTCACGGTGGTTCATTAACCCTTTACCTGGCTGGAACGAATTAACTCGGGGTTAACAAAATGGTATGATGTCAGATTGGACGAATATAAGCGCTATCTCAAAAGCGGCTTTGGCCAAACGCGGTTGGAGTGAATGAATCTTCTCATAAAAAAGCATTGCTTTCTCGTTAGCTTTCTTACTCAAACTAGTCTTCTAAGAAAATGACTAACACTAAACGTTCCTGACTTATTATCAGCTCAAAGTTCTACAACAGTGTAGACAAACCAAAGAAAGGTGAGAGAAGATATTTGAA
The DNA here is from genome assembly GCA_039090855.1 of Macrothele yani. Lineage (NCBI taxonomy): Eukaryota > Metazoa > Arthropoda > Arachnida > Araneae > Macrothelidae > Macrothele > Macrothele yani. Next base: position 133,407,014 of record CM076990.1, read on the forward strand.
TCACTGGTTTCTACACAGTGGTATTATGTCCATGTCAGAAGGACTAATCCTTATCCGTCATTCCTCGGGTTCTGGAGAAGAAAATATATGACTAGAAGCTTCCTTTTCACCGCGGAAGTACTGATCAACAAACTGCCTCTTATCACTAGTGACAGCTTATGGTCGGTATTACTGAGGTGAGAGGGGGAGGGGGGGGGGGTTGCCGTTGCTTTCGTAAAACTAGGCCTCTACCTGAACATTTCTCTTCGTGGACATCGGCCGCTTAAAGGGTTAAACCTGCAATAAAAAAGAAACTGTCTTGAAAGGAATAGGTTACGTGACAGTCATTGATGCTCACTTTTAAAAGTAACATTTTCAAAGGACATTATACCAAATATCGATAAGTTAGTGACTGAAAATCGAGCACAAGGTTCTTGTCAGAACATGTGATATTTTCTGTACCGTGTTCATTTGGTAAAATGTGATTGTTTTAAGATTTAGGTGAAAATAATTGCTATGCAAGTGATTGTTTTCAGTGATTGATAAAGCATTTGTATTTACTATTTACCGATAATTAGAAATAATTTCCCCCTCCAGTGCCAGACCATTGGTATAGTTTTGTAAAGTTGATATTTATTCATAAGAAATTTATTAATATTCATACGGTCCTCTAAGTTCCTTCAAAACTGGAAAATGGCCCTTCGAAAGGTCTGAGTTTGAGACAATTGTTCTACATTATGGTGCATTCAGTTAGATTTAATCCCGAAACTAATAGAGAAATATCTCGTTACAGCTTTGCAGCCATAATTTTATAGTTATATGGGTGAAACAGATACATACACAACTGAATAATATTAATTTTACGTGGATGAAAACTACATTATTTTATGAAATAGAGATGCCAGAAATAAATTTCTTCAACGCTATGGCCATTCAAGACATATCTTGGTACCACAATAATAATAATAATCTATAATTCTGTCTCTCACACCCGTTATTTCTTTTTTCATTAACTTCTCTGACGGTTTCATCTGAAGCTGCTGATATCTCACATGGACCTGTCTTTCAAGTGACAGTCTCTCAGCTACAAGAAAATATGCGCCTTAAGCAAGGCATTCTGAAAGTTTTTTTTCTAATTCTGGGAGATTGAATTATTTCGTGGAGCATCAATGTCGTGGATGATGTAATCGTAGTATGGTACTAATGGGAACTAAAAATAACAGTTCGATTCCATCTTCCTTCTACCAAGATGATACATATTTTCAGATTTTCCTATGTGATACGCTGGCAGCATTGAAGGAAATTATTTCAGATTTCTGAGGTCACAAATTACTGAGAAGTGTAAATGCGGATGCTGGAGTCTTTGCACGTAGACGTTATTGAAGGTTCTAGAAAAAACATTATCGTTTCAACATTTGAACTGACATCATACTTAGCGAATATTAAACGCCCTTCAACTTTGTAAAATATCGACTCAAGATTCCTCGCACATGACTGCAATTCCAAAGGAGGGCTTAAACTGTGTTGGCTTGGTTAATTCTAAGTGCCCTTAGTTGCTTACCGACAAATTACTGCTGACGGGCATTGGGAGAACGACGGCGGAGTGGGGTTTTTTGTTCATGGTAAGTCCCACGGTCAACGAAAGAATGAAATTTCAAGATCTGTCGAGCGCCTCATGTGACGTATATTCTATTTTAACTTTCATTTTTAGTTCCTTTTCCTATGTAAATTTGAGTTTGTTCTATTTTGCAGTTTCCAAACTTAACGTAATATCTTCTCTCTCACATGAATGAAGTTTGGCAACACCCCTGAGGTCAGTAGGTGAGTGACGTATACGTGCTGATAAGAACGAGAAAAGATATATATATATATTTGGCGATGCAGATGTTTGAGGTGGAGATATTAAACCTTTGCTGAGATTATTGATGGTATGAGAAATACAAGATGACTAAGCAGCAGATGTGTGTGCGGTGTGCCTCACTGTGCTATGTTTTGGACTTCGTAGACAACGTTATATGATTTCGTCTGAATTTGCTGGACCAATAAAATGTTTACATAAGTGACTTGGATTTCTGCATATGTTTCGTCTGGCCCTAAAAGCTTTAATTTAAAGTGAATTATTCGGTGCAACTAGTGTATAATATTTACATTTAATTCAACTTTTCCTCAGTCGTACATTTAGAACTTAGCATAACAACAAATCTCGCATAACGTAAAAAGTGTTACGTTATACTTATTTTAACTAAGGGGAATTTCTCTAGCTGCCGTACGCACACCAAATAACCAAAGTTACTAAACAAACAAAGACATCGCTCTTTCCACGTTTTACCAACACACAGCAGCCGAAAATTGTTATTCGGCCACTGCTGGGGAATTGAATCCCAGATCTCTCTATATCCAGCCGAGCGCGATAGCCTTACACCACGGTGGCCAACAATCCACGGCGCTATGTATGTTTGTCTGTCAGCTTCTGACATCATAAATCCATAAGATGAGCTCAGCTCTTACGGATTTATGATATCAGAAGCTGACAAAAAAAAACAACACACGTAGCGCCGTGGATTGTTGGCCACCGTGGTGTACGGCTAACGCGCTCATTTTGCCTCTGTGGTGTGAGGCTAACGCGCTCGGCTGGATAACGAGAGATCTGGGATTCGATTCCCCAGCAGTGGCCGAATAACAATTGTTCGGCTGCTGTGTGTTGGTAAAACGTGGAAAGAGCGATGTCTCTGTTTATTCACTAAGGCCATTTGGAGGATTTAACCAAATTTACTATTTAATTATACTTTCAATATTTCCATATAACAACTGCCAATAAATTGGAAAAAACATTCGGTTGTGTCTGTATTAAATCAGGGCTTATCAGCGAAAGAACTCACAACGGAAGGAATTAAAATTTCATTTTTACTTTGGTATGATTGTAAACTAATATAATAAATCAGTATATTTTTAAAGAATGGGGATTCAGCAAGAGCCAAGAATGACCAGTTTTCAGTTCTTGGTAAAAAAAAATTCTTACAAAATGTAGAAAAATAGTGAGACACTGTTAAGCTGTGTTAAGTTCATATACAATGAAATTAACGGCAACGTTTTAACTAATGTTATTATCTTCCGTATGTACGTTGGGCTCAGCGCCTTTTAATCGGGTGCTTCGGAAACATACTGAAATCTGGCTACTCGGCAATAAATAGCTGTTGATAAATGCCAACGTCAGATACCTGTGGGAAAATGTTGACTATTAAGCTTAACGGAGGGCATTTGTCACTCTCCGCGTGCTACTTGAGGAATCTGACAAAAGAGCGGAAAGATGATTTATTTCGTCAAAAGAAAAAAAAAAAAAAAAGGAAAAAGAGCTTTACACTGAGGTCTAAAAACTGGTAGAGATGAGCGGCATAAAGAGAGAGTATGATAACTTTGTAGCATCACTTTCCGAAAGCTTTAACGGCCTGTCATTTCACTGACTTCGATTTCGATTGTACGATTAAAAGCAAAACTAATCCACTTTTTTCAGATTAACTTTTCCTTTAATTCATTGAAGAATGTGAGCATGAAACGAACTACACTTTCAGTTGCCGATTATGCATGTAAAAAAGTATAACTATACTATAATAGTAGTCCGAATTTATTGGCGTAGAATAGAAATCGAAGTTCTAAGCTTTTGCACATCAGCCAAATGGGTTTTACAAGGAAGGTAGACAGCAAACCGCAAAATGAATAATAAAACACTTCAACAATTTGAACGCGGTGACTTGACTAGACAATAAATCGATAGATGCAGGTATGTTTTTTCATTCGTTGAAACGATGCGTCATGTTGGTTGAGCACACGGTACTGTGGTAGAAAACGCAGCATTATTTGAAGAATTAGTTCCAAGTGCGAGGCAACTCTAGAGACACGTCAAGCCTCGTTGTCGGTAATGATCTCTTAGGTTTCGAGAATGGCAGTAGATTTGAGCGTGGAGTAGAGAGCTAATTTCTTTATATAAATCCACGCAGGATCAGCAGATTTGAACTTGACTTCTCTGGATAGGGCAGTGGTTACTTTTTCGTCCTTTGTGTCTCTTCTATGTCCGTTGATTCTAATTCAAAAGAACGTTTGGTCATTCTGATGTAGTATTGCTTCGAGCTGTCCAGATGTTGTGGTAGGATGGCATAAACACCCGCCTCATTGAGAAGAGGTGGTATTGAGAAGAATTTCGCGTAAGGTGTTACCTTTCTATTTTTGCATCAACGCATTTGCCAATAATTCATCTCTCGATGAAACTCAAGTTTTACGTGGGTACAATCTTCACACTATTAGTAACAAACGTTATGCAACCTTCTGTTCTTTACGTTATGAAGGGCTTTAATTGTTAAAAGGAGCTCAATTATACAGTCATACTAAGATATTATTTTACAAGTAAAAACAGAATAATAGATTATTAAAGTGTACAAAGTACCTTACCTTGTTGGAGCGTTCCTGGAAAAGTATCCCTTGCATTCTCGGCAACTTGAGCTCCTCTCAACAATTAAATTCCTTCAAAACGTGAAGAACAGAAGGTTGCGTAACGTTTGTCACTAATAGAGTTTTTCTATTTTTGAATATTAAAATGTTACCTTTATATTTTTGAATAATGTTACCTTTATATTTTTGAATAATGTTACCTTTATATTTTTGAATAATGTTACCTTTCTATTTTTTTTATTATTAATTTATTATACTCGTGCAGCACTGAATTTCTCCAAAAATGTTACTTTTTTATTTTTGGATAAATTTCTTTATTTTTTGACGTTACATGTGTTATTAATCGTACACAGAATTTTTTTGTTTTTGATTTATCATTTTCTAGCCAATAAATACACTATGTTACGCACCGATGGAAAAGCTGTGACAGAAATTTTTCGTGTTCTAACTGAAAGATATTTCAATTAATACGATAAAATATTTTATTTCTTCTTAGATTACTGATGCTGGCAATATAATTATTCATTTTTTGTGAACGTGTTACAAATTTATTTTCTAAGGGTTTGGAAGATCTCGCAAAAAACAATTTCTCAAAAGTTCATTAGGCTTATCGCAATGGTTTCATTAAGAAAAAATAACTGAATTGTATTTATTTATCTATGGATTATATAGTGTCAGCTAACAGCGACAGCAGCATCATCTTAGCTATTTACTTGTCGAAGAATGACGGGAGTAAATATTAGAACAGCGACTCCGGTGGCGTAGTGGTCTACGCGTTGGCATCTTTCGCTTGAGACGGGTCCCGGATTGATTCTACTATGAGGCATGAATTGTGTTTTTGTCTTACGACACTGGCTCTTTCCACTCCTTGAATGCACTGGCCCTAAATTAGGGACGAAAGACTGCTTACAGTCCCTTGAGTTGCCGACGGTAGTCGTTAAACTCCCAAATCAAATGTATACATATCTGAATTTTTTTCCTCGAGACATTCGACCACGCGGTTGCCAAGCCTAAAAATTAATAATTACGGCAATTTACAGAAATATTCAAATTGTTTCTTGTACACTAGTCTTTCTTACGTGTCGTATATTGAATGCTACTTTTTAATAAATACTATATATACTCACATGACGTGCATTTCACATAAAAGTATCCCTTGCATTCTCGACAACTTCCGAGATCACCAGATACGGAAAGCTAATTTTACGTTGGAGACAATTGTGTCCACGTGACCCTTTCTACATCTCTCAGCAGAAAGTACTGTATTTTCCAGCTTAAGAAGAGAAAAATCTCACGAGACAGCATATACTTCACATTTTTCTCATGCAGGTTTATCTCTTTAGGATTGTGTGATAGATTGTGTGTTATATTTATTCTCGAAGTTTCAGAAATTCCGTCAGTAACTGTTTTCGTTTCGCACGATAACTTTATAATTTTCCCTCTTCTAGCACCACTGCCTCCATCGCGAAAGTCACATTTGTTTAGTGATGTGCTGGGAACGTATCGCTAAAAAAGTGATTGCTGCTTTTATTTTAAACACCGTGAAACAAAAGAGAACAAAGTATTGTTCTCTAACGAAATTTGGAACAAAAGTTTGAAATAGCGTTTTTTATAGCACTTTATGTGTGATAATAGATACGCAGCATGAATAGAATCGTTGTGGCACCAAAGGTTCAGAGGAATCTTGTTGAAACATTATCTGGAATAGTGAGAGAATCACGCTATGATTGTATTTTAACCTTTTAAGCGGCCTATGCACCTGAGGCAAACGGTTCCCGAAATTTTCTGCGAGCACTCAAATTGAAATTAAATACCAAATAGCGCCCGTGTTTTACGAAGGATACCAAAAACCAATTCCTTTTCCCCTCTCATCTCAGCAGTATCTACCACATACCTATAACCAGTGATAAACACTTCCTTCTAGACTTTTATTCACTGCTCAGTAACCCATGGCACGCTCCCTAACACAATTCCACGAACATCATGCCACTGCGAAAAATGAGTGACGCAACCATCTTCTGTCTCCTTTCTGAGGTTCATGTACGTTGTTACAGACCTTTGAGCAGGTAATAGTCTGAAAAGATTAGTGTCAATCATCCTAAATAACCACTTTGCATAACAAAGATAAGAGGAAAGCAACGCTTCCTGATGCGGTATTCACTCTAACCAGCCGCGTTCGACACACGACTTAGCAAATATTGAGTGTGTGCAAAAATTATACCCGTTTTTATAATAGATGCAAATAGCGATCGGAATAGTTACGTCACAGATGACGCTGCGATGCCGAATTTTCGGCCAATAAAGCGTGGAGCAGTAGAGCATATAGAGGCACTAGGTTTGTCCGAGTAAGTCATTCGTAACGGAAATCACGGATGGTGTAACTTGACATGCGATAGGGAGCACATTAGGCATTGTTTGCTGTACAAGTTCGATAAAGGTAGTACTGCAGCCGCGGCTTGTCGCAACATCTGTCACGTGTATGAGGAGGATGTAGTCGATGATAGCACATGTCGCCGTTGGTTTCGGAAATTCCGGAACGCAGACGGAAAATCTAATGATCAACCACGTCCTGGACGTCCATCCGTGGTTTCTGACGAGGATGTGGACCAAGCCATAACAAATGACCCACATCCAACCGTTCAGGAATTAGCGGAAATGTTGTCGGTACACAGAACAACAGTCCAAAGACGGATGCATGCGATTGGGTCCATCACCAAGTTTGATAACTGGGTTCCGCACCAGCAACGGAGGAGATAATTCGTACTTGTGTTTCTTTCCTTTCTCGTCACAGAAATGAGCCGTTTTTGTGAAGAATTGTAACGAGTGATGAGAAATGGGTACTGTACCGTAATGTAAAGCGTCGACGGACTGTGTGCCAGGGTGCGGAACCTACAACATCGACCTCGAAAGGAGGACTGCATCCGAAAAAGTTTTTGTTGAGTGTTTGCTGGGATGCCCAAGGAATAATCCACTGGGAGGTGTTGGCACCTAACCGAACGATACATGCTGACCTCTACTGTCAACAGTTGGACAGATTGTGAGAACAAGTGACATCGAAGTGGGGAGCATTCGTCAATCGCAAAGGCGTAATCCATTATCGTGATAACGCCAGACCTCATGCTGCTTTAATTACTCTGCAAAAATTACTGGACTTTGGTTGGGAAGTGTTACCTCACCCGGCGAATTCCCCTGACCTGGCAACTACGGATTACCACCTTTATCGATCGTTACAGAACGCCATCGCTCTCCAAACCTTCGATGATGTGGACGATGTGAAAACGGCATTACATGACTTTTTTGACTCTAAAACACAAGAGTTTTTCCCACGTGGGATTCACCTACTCATAGACACATGGCAAGAGGTTATACAGAATGGTGGAAATTATATGAAATCCTAGGTAAGTTATTTGTTGTGTTCTCCTCCTTCCTTTGTAGCCTACACAAATGTGTAGGTTAAGAATTATAATATATAACCTTTTGCCGGCAGTGGGCTTCGAACCCACATCTTCCTATTCCGGAGAAGCTGTTGTACTGATTGAAATACCCCGGCAAGCTTATCGTTGCTGAAATGTCAGTTTAACTCATGCGTCCCGTCAGTAGTACGTCCTCTACGTCATGTCGCTTAGTACGTTACATCATCCCCCCCTCCTTGAAGAATGTGAGGGCACAGAATCGCAGGTTTCGGGTCAGCTGACAGTCATGCCGGAAGGACCATGTCATTGTAGAAAATTTAATTTCATTAAGTACGTGCGTTGTTTGGATGACTCATCACAAAAGTATTTTAAACCTAATGGTTAGGAGATTCAGCTTCGTTCGGGCGCCAAAATAACTTATAACCTTTTGGGATTAGACACATATCTTCCTATTCTAGACGGCTGTTCTCCCAATTGTTCTACGCCCACAAGCTTATCGCTGTTTAAGTATCGACCAGACTCCCGCGTCACTTCAGTAATACGTCATCTACGTCGTTTCCCAATGCAAAATGGTGCTACAACGCGATAGAAATATCTCCCGAATTGCTGTACCTGAATAGAGCTATCAAGTTAGCACATAAACAACAGCAAACGCAATATATGGAGAAAAAGTTCCGCTGAATGCGAGGTTTGTTCTGCCTTTTAATTAAAGTCAAGTCAATGATTTTCCAGCGATGAAGAACCTCAAAGAATCGTAAATCATTAGCAGCGATAAGAGCATCAAAGTACTATTTAAGAAAACATAAGAAGATATTAAAGTGTATATGTTATCTATAATAAAATTTTCTGTAAACCAAAACTTCAGGTAAGATTTGTTTATGTATTGACTATAATGCTTTATCTTCAGCTGACAGGGCATTAGCCACGAAGACATCTCTCCGTTGGACGACATAATTCATTATGCATTGATCAAAAGCGTGCGCATCTCTGGGTTACGCAATGTGCACGTTCCCGCTGTTGATTACAGCTCATCCGTAGCATTCCCATTCCATGGGCTTGAGAAATCCTCCAGCTGACATTGAGGATGATCCTGCGGATAATATCCGGTGCATATAAGCTGTGTATGCAGAATTCGCTGGCAGCACGTCACACAACGTCAAGAGCTCACATTATGCAGGAGACGACAGTAAGTCCGTCGTGAATACATCTGTGGTCTGTGCAAGAGAAAAAAAATCCATTTCCCCTACCATGAGAGTTCACATTTCAAATCCGCCTGCGGAAAAAAAAATTACTTCGTGCAAGAAAACGTTGCGGATTGGTGGAAATTTAAAATCCCGATGATAAGCACTCTGCCGTCTAACGGAGCATGAAGATTAAGTCCGTTTTTCTGCTGAAGAAAGACAGGTCGTAATTGAATTTTACAGATGAAGAATGTGGATGCCGAAAATATCAGCACAAAATATTGATACAATGAATGAATTTGTCTCTATACCTGTCGATCGCTAATGGCGTTCGTCACTTTCCCTCCTAATAACCGGGTGATGATTTATGATTGTCTTTAAGCGAGTACAAAAGAAATGGGCAACCTAATTGCTTTATCGATATCCAGATTATTGGTAATAACTTAACGATGGGTATTTTGCTCTGAGGATAACAATGATAGCTGACATTTCAGGACATTAATTACCAATGGGCGATAACTGCAAATGTAAGGAGAAGAAGCTCTCTGCGCATAAAATGCCAAGACCTCCAGTGCCTCCTAAGTTTTTATAACGTAAAGAAGTCTGCTTTATGTTTTGCAAACGACAGTTACTAATTATTATGAAATATGTTCTCGAAAATCCACCGCAGTCGAAAAACAGCACTCCTTTCGCTGTCCCAAGAGTGGTTATTCTTTCACCCATGTATTTCTTCATTTTATCTAATTATTTTACTTATTGGGGACAAGCGAAATACACTAAAATAAACATGCTAATTACAGAATGAATATTAACAAATGGCAAAATAACAACATTAGTGCAGTTTTTCTATTAAGTATTTTCACTGAATGGAAAAATATGAATGTTTCTGAATTCCTGACAGGGTTTATAGCACTGAAAAGTCTAATTACATAAATGAAATACGTAGTAAGATCAGATAATCACTTGGCTCGTTAGGGACTGTAGGATAACTATGTAATTCGTAATTAATTTAAAATCGACTTAAAATATGTAAGAAACTCTTCTAGGGGAATAGAATATGAAAAAAAAAACCGATGAAAAGTATTCTTAGATAATTTGAATTGGAATCATGGGCAATTTTCCAGTTTTCTTCAGAACCTACATTTTTCGGTTGCTGTGTGTTAATTAAAGGAAAACGTGGGAAATGCTATGATTTGTCTATTTACATTGCCTCCACGTATTTAGAAGATCTTCACCATTTCCCTCGCCCTTTGGATTTATTAGCTATAATTAAATAACTGCGCCGTTAAGCCGCACCAGATGGAGATGACTCAGTTGCTGAGCCCATCACTACGGATTTGTGAAGTCAGATGTTGACTGATAAACACACATAGCGCCGTGGATTGTTGGCTCCGTAGCGGAAGGCGAACGCACTCGGCTAGTTATCGAAAGATCTGGGGTTCGATCCCAGCGGCGTCGAAACACAATTCTTCGGTTTGCTATGTGTTAATTAAAGGAAAACACGGAAAGATAGATGACTTTGTCTATTTACCTACAATGGATATTTGGAAAGTAATACCTCCGCGCAAGTATTTCGTTGTAAACAACGAACAGGTTTTTTCAACATGTTCCTTGTTCCGTGAGCTTCGGTTTGCAGTAAGCAAAGTTTCGGTAAACGTAGTTATTTACGTTACATTAGAGTCAAAATAGATGGCACGTTTTAGACCGTGAAACAGAGAGAAGTTATCGTCCTTTTGACGCGTAAAAAATGTAACTTCCATCGGAGTTCATCGGCAAATGTTGGCTTTTTATGGGGAAGATATTGTAGGCTAGTAGCGCTTACAGAATTTCTTAAAATAAGAGTCTAACAAGAAATCCACGGAACAAACACAAAATGCATCATATCATATAAACCCTCTCCTTTCTCCTACGGATAAATTATAATATATATTGTAAAAAAAAAAATCTGAAATTCACGAGCCACTTTCTGTCATTCCTTTCGTGAATTAACGAAGTGTATTTCTGATGCAACCTTTTCTGTGAAATAAAGGAAGGAAACCTAAATTTTACGGATTTTTCGTACCACAGGAAAATTCTGAATTTTCAGAAACCGTTCCGCAATTCCTTTCTTATAATAACGGAAAAACTCCGTTCTCACTTTTTTTGTATTCAAATAACGAAAACGTTCCGGTAGAAGAGATTCACGAGAATACTTGGAAATTTGATTAATTGTTAAATTTCTGAAGCCTGTCGAAGTTTTTGATTTTTAAGTTCTGTAGCAAGATTGGATATCCGGGATGATAGCACATCGCATGATTTTTTTTTATTGTGGCACAGAATATTTCTTTTCCTCTCCCCCATTCTGTGCACCAGCTGTTTATTATATATTGTGTTACTGTAAGAAACCGTGTACTTAGTGTTAAAAATTGGTACTTAGAAATAAGCAAAATGTACTCGTTTTTGAGTACATTCCGGGCTTATAATAGCTCCGAGTACTTGTGTTTCATTTTTGGAAAGACACGTACTCATTCTTGAGTACATACAGGTAATCAGTTGTACGTATATCTGGTATTTCGAATTTGAAATATATGTACTCATTTTTGAGTGCACATATTTCAAATACATGTTGCCAAATAATGCCCTATATTTCAAATATGTATATACACTCAAATAAAGCCATATATTTCAAATATATGTACTCAAATAAAGCCATATATTTCAAATATATGTACTCAAATAAAGCCATATATTTCATATTTATGTACTCAAATAAAGCCATATATTTCAAATATATGTACTCAAATAAAGCCATATATTTCAAATATATGTACTCAAATAAAGCCATATATTTCAAATATATGTACTCAAATAAAGCCATATATTTATTTTAAATATATGTGTACTCTAACTTCATTCAGTTTCTGTGCGCTTTCGGGCTGCGCACAGAAACTGAAGGAAGTTAGAGCGAATCTAGCGATTCTGACAGGATAGTTTGTAAGTGAGAGAGATTCACACTAAATGTCGCCACCGTACAAGCGTACGATTTTGCACGTAGAAGGCAGAGAGAAATTAGGGACGGCTTAGGAATGAGCACCTTTATATGTAACCCGGCGATTCCTACACGGCGCCGTCACTTAACGTGCTCGTCCGATGAACAGCTGATATTCAACTATTGTTAGAAATTCACACCACCACGGAGAGCCCCCAGGTTCAAGCCTATCAGGCTAGGTTTGAAACTGGGGTCGCTCCATCAGTAGTCTTAATCTCTAGCCCCTAATTCATCCGCTGCTCGATTTCAAACTTGGAATATGTGTACTCCATACGTACTCATTTATCCATAGAATGAACTGGAAGTATATTATTCGATGGCACATCTGGGATAATAGATATACTCGTTGTCACATGCTGAGCAAATGGACAGCACACTTTTATGACAAATATAGTGATGAAGCGACAATATATTATTTATGAGATTGAGACAAATATAATTTATGTAAAAACGTACACAAAGATACTTTATGCATAATTAAAAAACTTGTGATCAGTGACTTTGTTGTATTAGTGATTTATGTGTGTCACTTTACACATTTATTAAACAATTTCTCTTGAAATCTATAATATCTAAAATGAAGTAATACGAGATTATATTTATTGTTATTGACGCAGTTATTTGTAAGTACGTATGGTTACTTATATTTGAGCATGTCATGTATCGCTTACGATACGATTGTACTTAAAAAAAAACGAGTAAGTTCAGGTTCTCATTTTTAAGGAGATTTTTTTTTACAGTGTAACTTATTGTACAGGTGATTATACGATGTCTATGCATCAGACTTTTGACCTCATAAAACAAACGCTATTATAGCTATCAAGAGTAAATTTTATATTTAGGAGTTTTATGAAGTAAAACTATTAAAAAGTACACTTCACGTTTTTTTAAATATATTTGAAAGTCATTGTCAGTTTAAAAACGTTCAAGTTGCAAAGCATTTTTGCTTCAAAAAATCACGACGAAAAACGCTGAATTTCTGGAAAGTCCTCCTACAGAAAAAAATAATTGTAACAAACCTATTCAGGAAAATAATAAGCTCTAACAGAAAATAAATAAAATGACCAAATCACTCGCATTAAAAACAAAACAAAAATTTTCATCGTCGCGCAATCTGTTTTACGATGAACGTGAGACATATTCCCGAGTGTTTCTGGCTCAGTGGTTCAAGGCACGCGTCGGGGGTTTGATCCTGACTGCTGCGAAAGGATTGTCTGGTGTAGCTCTGAAAAGTGCAATTTCTTCATTTTCTGCAAAATTTCAGTTTATATACGGGAAAAAATTAAACGGACTTTTCTGAAATGAACGGAATTTCTGACTGCGGTAAATCTGTGAAAATACTGAAGTTAAAATAAACAGGCACTTTTAAAAAGCGAAATTTCGTTAAAAAACACGAACCTACCGGCAACTTTGCTGCATGTTATTTTCAGAAATTTGCCGTGAATTCACACCCCTTTTCTTTTACAGTGTATATACAGTATATGCATATATGAATGTACGCATTTTATCAAATGAACGTTAACAGAAATCAACATTGTTGTGTACACAGATAAAAGAATAACGTTTTGGGATAAGTAAGACAAATTTGATAATTATTTTAAGACTGTAACACGTACATTCAAATAACGATCATTACGAAAATTAGAACAAAGACATGCAGATAAATATTTGATCATAACGAAAATTTTCGAATTATAAAAGCATGTACGAAAATAATTTTGTTTTAAAATTTAGCCGTAGTCGTAATAACGTATTCGGAAGGAACATCATTTGTTTCTTGCCTCTGATGAATGAAATAAAAGGGCATTCCTGTGAGTCGTGAGCGGTCCTGACCTAGCAGCCTCTCCAGGTGTGCCCGCCACTGCTGTGGGCATAATTATTCTGAGTTATTAGGTGAGAATATCAAGACAAACTTTTGGATCCAAACGACCGAACACCGTAACTCGGGATCAGCAACATACAAAAAATTGTCAACCAAATAATGCAACAAAAATCGACGAATTACTCAAAGACCCGTAACGGGAAAGTTACACATTGCGTAGATTGGTCAATGAGATTATTACAGATCTGCAGTATAGGAAAAGGTGTGATAGATTGAAGACACATAAGTTTATTCCCGAAATAAAGACAGCAAACACCTAAACGTAAGCTGACCCGAAGTCCCGATTTCCTCAAGAATTTGGATTTAGTTTACTGTCGCCAAAAACATCTGATGCCTTTGAGGACGCAAATTGTCCTCAAGTGTCCTCCAATTTGCATTTCCTCATGTTACCAAGAGGTATCCTCAATAAAAACTGCAACTTAATAAACCAGGATATGCGAGACCTCGGAGAAGTGCCAATGTGCAATCAATTTGCAAACTATTGTCATCTGAATTTCCATGGAGTAGCTAAAACTCACAAACTACCAGTAACGGGAAATACGCGTATTTCATATTGAACGTCGATGGCAGTGGTATTTTAATTAAAAAATATAGAATCAGGACTGTTGGACACGGTGCTCTATGGAAATAGAAGCTTGCCGTAATTTGTCTTCATCGATAGAAAGATCATGGACTTGTCCCCAGGGGAGCAAACGGTGTGAGAAAGAACTGTTGTCTAAATAGTACGTACAGTATGGTGGCAGAGGAGTTGACGTGGAGTTGATTTTTTGAGTTTTACTTGGAGTTGATTTTTTGAGTTTTACTTGGAGTTGATTTTTTGAGTTTTACTTGGAGTTGATTTTTTGAGTTTTACTTGGAGTTGATTTTTTGAGTTTTACTTGGAGTTGATTTTTTGAGTTTTACTTGGAGTTGATTTTTTTGAGTTTTACTTGGAGTTGATTTTTTGAGTTTTACTTGGAGTTGATTTTTTGAGTTTTACTTGGAGTTGATTTTGTGGTAGGGAACTAATTTGCTGGGGTTTATCAATACTAACAAAAGCGAGAGATATCTACTTTGATGATCTTCGAAAGGTGCTTCTTCATTTACGGAATTCTGGGTTTACATGTTTTTTAAAGGATCTCCACCTTGATGCTTGCCCCTATATTTTGACTTTTAAATAACGTCGGGCTCAATGGGTAGCTCACAGCCCAGAATAAACTCTGAGAGTGAATAATATCTGAATAAAGCCTAGATAGTGAATTAAAAGTTCACTAGCTGAGTTTAGGAAAATCCTATGTGAAAAACGAAAGCAAATTTCTCATAATATTTGTCAGAGGACAAAAAGTAGTTATTGCTCTTTATCTGATATATCTAAAAGGTTTTGAAAATACTTTTATTTCTCACATTTTCTGCGCATCTAGCAGGAAGAGTTAAAAAGTGTTTCCCGGCCTTGGCTTAAGGCCACTAATTCGAGAGGAAAATGAGAACCAATGAGATCAGAATAGAAACAATATTTTTGTCTTAACGGGCATTAGACTCCAATATCAGCAGAAACGAGAAACTCAGGCCCCAACCACTCGACCAGCGCTATTACATGTATAATAGAGTATTGTTCTTAGTGATGAGAACCATCTTCATTTTCCAGTGGAATAAAGGTAGTAACGCATATGTATAAGGATATTTAGATCAAACCAGAAATCAGAGAAGAATACCCCTTCAAGAAACATTCTGGCACAGTTACTTGAGTTTATACTTTCTTGTAATGTGAAAAGTTATTTGAAATGAGCTTATTTTCCAAAAAAATAGGTATCGGTACAATACATTTGCCTCACAACAATCTTATTGCATCTCATGATATCTCAGAATAACTGGAGGATGTCGAGAGGAATCGATGAGAGAACTGAATCTTGACAGTACTGAAATCCAAAATGAAGCACTGGCTTTGACCCATATCACATGGTTCATTGTCAGCGCCGAGAGTTTCAGACCTGCCAGCCGGGACCTGACGGGTCTGAATCACTACTTTAAAGCACTACAAAAAGTTCCAGATATGAGCACGCGTTTAAGACCCTGAGGAGACACTAGAGGTGAGTTTGTTTAATGGCGCCTGGTTTTCTTCTTCCCTAGAAACCGGTGGACGGAAGTTAAGTTTTCAAATCTAAATGCTAGTTAGTACTCCAAAACAATCAACGGTCGTCATAGACGTACGCAACACTTAAATGGCCATCACAAAGTGAATTTCTTGCAGGAGGACTGAGATTAACTTACCAGCTGTAACAGCTGTCCTTTACCGCTCATAAAGCACAGTAACATTGCTCACGGGATAGAGATCCTTCTATGCGGAACAGTATGATATTGCCTTCAGTGATTGATCTCTTTGGTTATCATAATTGGTAAGTATGTTTCACATCATTTGACAAAATTATAGCCCCCGCTCGCATATTGTTGGCCACTACAAGATATGCACTATATGATTAAAAGTACCCTGACACTTGCCTATCCACAAACTCTCTGTAACTGAACAAGAAAAAATATTGAGTTGATACACCATTTGCTGCTATTATAGCCAGAGTTCGAAACGGGGCAAAATTGTTGGACAGGGACCCGACCCGGGCTGACCCGGACAAATCTACAATGAGCTATAAATTCGAATATATCATCATCAGCATCAGCATCGTCAATCACTATCAATCCCCTACTGGATGAAGGTATCTCCAAATTTCTTCCGAAACGGACAATCTTGGGCCAATCTCCTCCATCCACCCATCTCCCACGTGGTATTTTTCTGGGTCCCTTGGAATCCACTCAAAAATTTCGGTTGTTCATCGGTGGTCAGTTTTCTTGATAATATGTCCAACACATTGCCTTTTCAGGGATTTTACGCTGATAGTGACGCCTTCCACTCTTGTTATTTTCTTTCTCCACGATTTCCTTTTTTATCTTTCTTGGTTGCACCAAGCATGCATCTCTCCATGCGCTTTCCAGTTGTATGCAGTCTTTGCATGTCTTTTTTATTAAGATGCACGTCGCTGCTTCGTGCGTAAGCACTGTAAAGATGCATTGATTAACCCCTTAACGACCATAACGCCCAAAACGCCAGTACATACAAACGGTCATAGCCGCCCGTAACATCTAGAAGTAGTCTGATTTCCTACCCTTACCTGTTTTTCAAATTTGAACGACTGATGAGGAATCAACAGGAGTCCCTCTCGATCACTTGTGTTATTATTAAACAAATAAATGTACAAATAGACAGTTTCGGGTGTTATGGTATTTAGAGTGATACAAGATCTTGGGGCTATGGTTGTTAAAGGGTTAAACACTTTTCTTTCAAGACATAATGGCATATTGCTCTTAAAAATTATACTGTTTGTTTCAAAAGCCTTGCAACCAAATTTTATGCGCCGATTAATTTTTTCATCAGTGTGAGGCTTGCTTGATATAGGCTGCTCAAGGTAATTGTTGGAATTAGTTATCTCCAGCTTTTCCGCAACAATTGATAAATCTTCATTCCTTGTAAAACCGTTGTACATCAGTTTTGTCTTCTGAAAAGTTCATTTTTAATCTCATTTCTTTATCCTTCTCAACAAGATCCTGGTTCATACTCTGCAGCTCTGAAGTATTATTTCAAAGATCTACATGAAGGGTTGTTTGGAATATCTATTCCTTTTCTATTAAAAAAAAACGGAAATAAAACCGGGTCGAAATCGGGTCATAAACACCTTGACTCGACCCGTTTGACCCGCAAGAAATTGTCGACCCAGTGACCCGTTGACCCACTAACCTGTGACCCGCTTTCATCTCTGATCATAGCATCCACTTTTTTGAGACTTTCCGCTAGGTTTTTGTAAATGCAGCTGGAATTACCTTCCATTCTGTCACAAAAGCACAGTCAGGTGCGTCACTGTTGCCAAACGGCTTGGCGTCGTTTGCAGTCGGCGTTCCATTTCATCCCAAAGGTGTTCCACGCGGTTGAGATTGGAGGTCTGTACAAGTCAGTAGAGTTGTTCCATACCTATCACATCCAACCATTCACTCGTGGTCCTCGCTTTGTGGATGGGAGCGTTGTCCTGTTGTCAAAGGAATGGGCCTTTACTGCCATGCTGGGAGTACAGAACTGTCGAGATGGACATTATAGGCCGTAGCTTTAAGATTCCCGGGCACTGGAGCTAGGGGGCCTAGCCCAAGCCGTGAAAAAAACCCCAGCCACAGAATACGACAACGAATTCCACAGTTGGTTCAACACAGTCGTGCAAGTAGCGTCCACCTGAAATCCTCAGCACGCAGACTCCTCCGTTTCACTGTCGGATGATGATGTGTGATTCATGAATCAAGAGAACGCATTTCCCCTGCTCCAGTGTTCACTGGAGCTGAGATTTGTACCACTCTATTCAACATTTAATGACGATCTTGCTGACGTTAGGCTTTTGTGCAGTTGCCCGGCCATGGAAACCGATTCCTTTGAACTCTTGATGAACTTTTATGGTGCTGGCGTTTATTCCAGAGGAACTTTAGACCTCGGCGGTCAGTGCTGTAACAGAGGACAGGCGATTTTGTAGCTCCAACCGTTTCAGCCACCGGATGCCCCGCTGTGTCATTTTGCGTGGCCTAGTAGGTTGAGATTGCATTGTTGTTGTTCCAATGCTTTTCCACTTCACAATACCAACACTAACAGTTTACAGCGTCATATGCACCAGGAAGGAAATATCCCAACTCCCTTTTTACTGAGATTGCATCCCATGATCGCGCCACGTTAAAATTCCCTGAGTTCTACCGTACGGTTCAAATTCATGCTTGTTTATGACATTTTCCAAGACATGTTCGTCTTTTTGTAACTGTAAAGGCCACTGCTGTGGCGTATATGGGTAAATCCGCTACATGAAATGGGTGTGCGGATATTTTTGACCACTTAGTTTATTTATAAAGCTTCCAGATTATACTGACACTGCCCAAGTGGTCGAGTGGCAAGAAGCGCTGACTCCGAATCATTCATCTGATATGGGTTCGGGTTCAAGTCACGGATGGTGTGTTTATCTAACGGCACTGGGACTCTCGCACTCTTCCTTGGAATTTGTGTTCCTAAATTAGGAACGGGGGGCTGGCTATAGCCCATTCAGTTGTTCACGGTGGTCATAAAACCCTGTAACAAACGAACAGAAAAATAATTATATTGTAATCGACCATTTCGCGAGACAATACAAATTTGAAAGATGCGAATCCGTTTATTGGGGTAGATATGTCATGGATGTTAAGTCAGATAATAGCCGTAAACGTGAAAATTTTGTCCTGGAACGGGAATCAAACACGCGTCTCCTGGATAGCGCCCGAGTGTGCTAAACACCACTACAACAGCCAGAACGACCAAGTTTCAAGTTTCTGTTTAATTTGAATACAACCATTACAAGATTCGCTAGTCGAGGCAACCGGCATTGATATATAGCGAATCTGGAAGTTCATTCCCGTGATTGCCCTGAGACTCACAATATCAATGAAAGAAATACGGGATTACACCATTGTACAATACAAATGTGGAAGATGCATCTACCAAATTTGTATTAATCAATGGTGTAATTCCGTATTTCATTCATTCATTTCTGGAGATCTGTGTCATATCTAGTTTCTTTTGGACATGACCCCTTCTGCATGCAGGATCATCTTTAAATGATATAATATTTGTTTAGGTAATAATCCAAGCATTCGGAGAAATTTACGTTTAATATAGGTAATTAACAGGGACTTTATGTGTAAAAGCAATCAGTCGTGATTTCAAACAAAATTTAGTTTTTCCTCAAACGGGTTTAATGATAACTCTTTAAAATCCCAGGAAATTTCTAACAAGCCTATTCAGAACGTGAGCAGTTTAGGTAAACAGAATGAGATTTGTTTGCACGAGAAATGCTAGTTCTTTGAGCTAGCCTTATCTCGATATTTGTCTTAGACACGTAAATAAATGATCTGCCTTCCTTGGATTGGAATAAACTGTACGAATTTTTCTTTATGTTTTCAATTTTTTATGTTGATTAGATGCTAAAAGAAAAGAATGATATTTCGCTCAGAGAGCGTAATCGAGTAAAACGTTGTCTAAGATAAATATCATTTGTTTCTCAAAAAAGGTAGGAATAAACGAGGTGAGAGCGCTAAAAAACGGTTTCGCGAAGAGAAAATCCTTTTTTCGATTAAGTATATCATATCCTTTTGAAGGACGAATGCTACACAGCAATTAATCTGAAGAAATAAAATGGGAACTGAAACCATTTCATGCGTGTGCGTCAGTTATTTTCCTCTCTCTATTAAACCAATCTTTGTACAAAGCTAAAACAAAATACGGATTTTTCTCTATTTCGTAACAACAACAAGTGAAAAAGCAGCAACGTTCCATAATATAGATATGGACTAGTTAAAGAGTTTATTCTTCTAAAATAAATATCCGAGACGACTCATTAGTAAGTACGAGATGGCTTAAATTTCGTGTAAAATATACTCTAATATAACTTCTCTTTTAACGTAGTTCCTGTTAGATACAGGAACTAAAGAGGAAATATAACTATATTCTAAATTTTGGATCGCTCTTCTTAAACTGTTTCTAAACTTAACGCTACACTTCTGTTTCGAATAAATATCTTGTGGGAACCTGAAATGTTAAAAGTCGATTAGTTTGTTATTCAGGAGTAGAACGACGTATCTGTTCAACAGAGATAAGAAGGACGTTTACGATATATATTCAGGCTGTATCTCGTTGGATGTATTCTGCTGATTTTTTTTAGGCTGGCTGTCTTTCATTAGATGTACTGACTGGCTAACGTCAGAGAGATTCACTCTCTTGTTGGATGTTTTTGGGGTTTATTGTTAAATGTTTTGAGTTTCCCATTTAGAAGCTCGATCTTGTTAAAAGTCGATTAGCTTGGCTATTCTTCTTTGGAGGTAGAAGTTAAAGTTTAACCTATCCGTCGATAAATTTTGTCACATTGAAAATTTGAAAGATATTAAAAAGTATTCAGTGTATTTGAGAATTAGTTGTTTCCAGAGTCAAAGTACTGGATGATTTATTGGTGTGTGCTAACAATCAGTGAATTACACGGTCCAATCAGAAAAATATGACCACCTACCTAATAATGGGAATAACCAACTTTTTCCTAGATGACAGTGGCGAGACGGCTTGGTATGGGAGCAATGAGGCCATGAAGGTTGCCCGAGAAGGTTTCTGGAAGGTAGACATCATCACCATTAGGGTAAACGTCCAACATGAAGGGCTGCATGTGGTCAGAGAGGATGGACAGGTAGATATTGGTGTTTAGGGACCCATCCAGTGGTACCAGCGGTCCCGGGTCATACCAGGAAAACATCCCCCAGGTATGCCCACTGCCATACCGCCGGTCTGTACTTGACCGACAAGCATGTCCTGGTGTTGGTTCGCGTGTGTCTGACGTCATATCCGCCACCGCCCGTCACTTCTGTGGAGTATAAACCTCGATTCGTGGGAGAAGGCAACATTTTCCTACTCTTCCACTGTCCAATGATGGTTGTCCCATGCTAACTGCAAGCGTCGTTGCCGATGGTCCTGCATTAACGTGAGTGCCTTGACGCAGCTTCGACTCCGGAGACCCATGCATAACAGGGTTCGGCCTACTGTTATCGGGGACACGTATCTGGGTGCCCCAGTGTTCATTTGCGTGGTCAATTGCCGCAGTGCTGCGCGTCGATAACCATTTACTAGTCGACGTAGGTGGCGTTTCTCCTCTGGGCTCCATGGTCTTTGGTGCTCCACAGTTATGACGTCGGGAGGAGGTGCCCGATGTGCCAGCGGTCCATTCGTGGCACACCCTTACTACAGAATCTCGCGAACAGCCCACGAAGTCTGCTGTTCCTGCGATGCTTCTACCCTTGGAGCGATAGCCGATGATCATTATTTTGTGAACAATCACAATCTCTACTCATTGTGCTCACGCAACGCAAAGCTCATCTATCCTGGTCGGCTGCTTATATCTCCGTGTGGTCGACCTATTCAGGTGTATTCTGTGACGCGCATGCGCGGGTACACTATTATTCCGGGGGTATTCACATTATTCTGATACGACTGTGTACGAGTGACCTACGTCAGTAGCTTTGTTTTCACTGAATCTTTAGACGTAACCTTGACGTTATATTTCTGTGCTTATTTAAGGACATCTCCAGGTACTAAGTTAATTAAGCTATCCGGAGCATCAAGTAAAAGCTTCCATCAAAGCAGCGTTTTTTATTCACATAATAGGAGGTGTGAGAGTTTAATTCCCGGATTAGTTGCGTTATGTCGCCCTTGTGGCGATGCTGGAAGAATCACATGTCTATGCCGGTCTGTACATGTTTCAAGTAGCACATGCGTTAATCACAAACCATTAGAGCCATTCATGAGTGAGCAGTTGATAAATCAATGCAAATCTCTGTGCTAGTTTTGACGTAAAAATTAGGGACAGAAATTTAGAACAGGCAGCGCACTGACATCAAATTCTATATGAAGATCGGTAAAAGTGCTACTGAAACGTGAGAGTTATTAAAAGTGGCATATAGTGAAGATGCTATGAAACAGTCAAGTCTCTTTGAGTGGCATAAGAGCCGAAAAAACGACAATGTCATACTCGTAGTTCAAGACCATGCTTGTGTAATTTTTCGATCGCAATTCATCTCGAATTAATTTAATGGAGACAAACTGTCAACCAACAATGCTAGTGAGAACGATTATAACTAGTCAAGGAGTTAATTCTTCTAAAATAAATATCCAAAACATATCGTTAGGAAATACGTAATGGCTAAAATTGTCGTGTAACGTATACCCTAATACAACTTTCTTTTTTTAGTTCCTGCATCTAACAGGAACTAAAAAAAATGTTATATTGATAAATATAATTATATTGTAAATTTTGGTTTGCTCTCCTTAAATTGTTTCTTAACTTAACGCTACATCTGTGTTTCGAATGGATATCTTGCTGCAACCGGAATTGAGGTCAGGTGTACAATGACGTATCTGTCACGGAATTCTGTTCGAAGGAAGAGCTGAAATGTGACCTTGCAAGTAGATCATACATAATGACGATGCCCCTAACCATGATGCGCTCAGTGTAATAAATCAGTTGCCGAATTGGACCATCTACCGTATTCACCTGACGTAGTAGGCCCTTGGGATTTCTGGTTATTCTCCCAAAATAGAAACTGCCATGAAAAAACGAATAATTTCAGACAATTCTGACATCCAGCATAACGTGACGAAGGAACTCACGAGTATTCCGGAAACAGGGTCCGAGGTCAGTTTCCAGCAATGGTAACAGACAAGTCATGCATGAAGACTTGAAAATCACATCGTCCTGAAACGTGAATCGAACTCGCAGCTCCCACTTAACATTCAAGTATGTTACCTTTACACCACCCAGAACGAAGAACCTCCAAACAATTGAGGATGTGTCAAGGCTCAGATGAAACGCTCCGCCGAGCTCAAATCGAAGCATATATGAACCTTCATCTTAGCTGGGTAATTTCTTGAGGGGACTCGCCTTCTGCTTGCGTGCTGCTAAGATGAAGGATCGTATATGCTTAGATTTGCGCACAGAGAAGCATTTCATTTGAATCTTGACATATCCTAAGTTGCTTGGAGGTAACATACCTGAACGTAAATCGGGAGCTGCGGGTTCGATTCCAGTTCCAGGATAATGCAATTTTCAAATTTTCTCCAGGCAGTATGTGTACCAGAGCTGAATTTGGGCTCAATTTTAAGAACCCAAGCCACCCACAGCCCGAAGTATGTCAGCTCGATTACGCCCGAGCCCGAATTTTATATTGCAAAATAGAGCCCGTGCCCGAACGAGCCGGAAAACTGTGATTAACCTGTTTAAGCATTAAAAAATATCTTCCAAACTTCCACTTTTTCCTTCCGATGCAATTAACTGATGTCTTTCTCAACTGCGGAGTCGGGAAGGGATGTCTATGTATTTCTACAGTTTCTTTGGCAAGTCATTTCTCCTTGAAATGCTTCGGGGGACCTGGCACGAGCAAAAACTAGGAGGCACAACAATCTACGTCGTACGTTGCTCAGTATCATTAGCAGGGTGCTACCCCGTTGAGGTAGGGAGCAAAATTTCGTCGGCTTGCTATCAACTATCTATAGTTCTTACATAGAGACACTTTTCCTTCGCAGAAATTCAGTAATTCTTGGCCAACGGTATTTGTTACCCAAGCCCAGTATGAATAGCACTGCAGAGTCCCCACTCCCCATCTAGAACCAGTTGCCGAAGAATTCTATTCAACAACTAGAAAGTGTAACAAAAAAAGTCTCATGTGCTAAGTCATACAAACTCACATTTAAAAAAAATGAAGAAAATTCTCTCCTCTCTCAGAGTCCGAGCCCGAACTCTAGTAAGTATTATGAAGCTTGAGCCCCGTTCGGGCTTTCCTGCTCGGGCCGTCTCAGCACTGATGTGTACTTGTCTGATTAATTTTACATCCATCTGGCTGCACATTTATTTGATTATTAAGAGCAACAAAGTCTTGCCAAATGCATAGCTGCTGAAGGGGATTTCTTCGAAGGTGACAGCAGCCGCTAGAGCACTGGGTCATATACACATATTTATTTTCTACAGATGCATTCCGGGAATTAAATTGCCACACCTTTTTATTATTTTTATTATTGGAGGTTTAACAAACACCTCCAGCATCTCAATGGACTATAGGCAGTCTCCCGTCTCTAATTTAGGGCCAGTGATTTCAGGGAAAGGAGAGAAACATGGCCGTAAGAGACAAACACAAAAGTCCATGCCGCACCGGGTTCGAACCCGGACCCCATCTCGGACGAATGATCAGAAGCCATCGTTTAGACCACTGCGCCACAGCAGTTGCTGTCCCACCTCCCGTAAGTTTCCAGGAAACTGAATTTTCACCCCTACTTACACATAATTTAACGTAAGAACATTATAGTCGTTTCTGCATTGAGACTGTGGCAGCTTTTTTTTTTAAATCAACCGTTAATTTCAATAAAAGTAGGAAACGTAGTATCGAAATTTCGAAAGAAGGTTTTGCTCGCGAAGTTTAGAAAATGAAAATGCGGACTTATTTTCGACTGGATATGCAAACAAACAAAGCAGCGCTCCAAAATGATTTGGAAACTAATACCGAATTTCGGATGCTGGAATGAGAAACAACACATCGCTGCTAATTAGGTTGTTTCCGAACACACGGAAGCAGAGATTCAGCCACGCAGTCAAACATCTCGTAGAGAACACGCCAAAGTGATTTCGATGTTGTCATTACTAATAATTGTTTGAGTGATCATGAAGACATGCCATGGTGCTTTTCATCGCCACTACATGGCTTCCCCAACTATTCTACTAGAAAATAGGTGTGTTGAATGCGTGCCTTGTGTTTACCTCTCTGGGAAATTGGCTTCAAGGAGAGAGTCAATTAAAGCAGCTACATGCTGTTTAAATAAAACCTGCACTATGGCACCGTTGGAGCCCACGAATTGATAAAAGGCTTGCTAAAGGCATCATAAAGGCTGCTTACACACAGTTTTATTGATGTTCAATATATTTGGGCTCTGCATTACTCTCTAGACATTTATTTACACGAAAAATTTCAGAATTGAGTCAGAATTCGACATATGATCGTGACTCAATATTATTTTGCTTCCAAATATTGGGTAAGTTCATGTCATTTTATTTCACGCGTGCTTCCCATGTCAGTAGTGACGGTGCAGATGGCCAGTTGTATATATGAAAATGTAGCCAATAATATCGTGCATATAAAACATATTGCGTTGTGTGATTGTGGCTAATGGCCTTTTTGGTTTTCATGTCCGGAAATATGGGGTGTGTGACGTGCCTCCCCCGCAGGACGCACACGACATAAAGGCAGATAGCAGCGAGAACGGAAGTCTGCGTAGCTCAGTTGGTAGAGCGACTTGTTCCGGAATAACAGGACTCGGGTTCGATCCCCGGCGTGGACCAAAAAATGACGGAGAAATTTACTTCGTCATAATGGGGCCCGAACTTCTCGGATGACCCGGCCGTTAAAGATCTCGTAATGGTGTGATATTCTTTCCACACCACGAGACAAGAAAAATAAGAGAATCCTTTCTTCACCGCTTCGAAAAATAAATGTGTGTGATGTTGCATTCCACACACCAGATTGGCAGGGAGTTCTCAAGTGCATGTTCTTCAGCGGATGGCTGCCTGCAACGCTACATGGTCCCGCCTGACCAGCAGGCCATGCCCCGGCCCTCTTTCGGGGGGATTAGACGTGCCTGTCCTGTAGGACGCACGCGACATAAAGGCACATAGCAGCGAGAACGAACGTCTGCGTAGCTCAGTTGGTAGAGCGACTTGTTCCGGAATAAGAGGACTCGGGTTCGATCATCGCCGTGGACCAAAAATGACGGAAACATTTACTTCGTTATATGTGTCAAGTAGAGAGGAATGAACATTTCCGACGTCTACGAGCTTAATAAGAGATCCACAGCTGCCGAGGCTACTCGAAAAATTTGCGCTGTGCATGGAAAGGATGATATTGCTCCCAGGACAGCCCGCAAATAGTTTGAGCAGTTCCGAGGTGGCAATTTTGACCCCAACGATTCTCCACACTCAGGTCGTCCATCTCACTTTATTGAGGATCGTTTGAACCATCTGATCCATTTGGATCCACGTCAAGTCACACGCAAATTGGACACTGACATGGACTGTGATCAGGCCACAGTGGTGCGAACCCTGGAACGTATGGGAAAGGTCTAGAAATTGGGGTCTTCAGTGCCTCACGCTCTCACCGAGGACAACAAGAATCAGCGTGTTGCCATATGTGGTTCCTTGCTCGCCCGTTATCGCGAATGTTCTCCGCAACAGAAACCATTTCTTTCCCATATTATTACTGGAGATGAAAAGTGGTGCGTGTACGTGAATTTCAGGCATCGGAGGGAATGGCTAAGCCCAAACAAGACGCCCACTCCACGTCCAAAACATTACCTTCATCTTGCGAAGATCATGTTGTGTCTCCGGTGGCACTTTGGATGGCATTATTCACGGGAAAGAGCTGCCGAGGAATCGGACCATCAACGCTGCACTCTGTTGTGAGAAACTCCGTCGTGTGGAGGGAAAATTCTGCAGAAACAGCCAAATCAGCACCATGATGTCCTTCTCCAAAATGATAACTGTGCAAATTAAGACCAAAATGGCCATTCAGGACATGAAATGGGAGATCCTTCCACATCCGGCCTATTCCCCAGATGCCGTCCCTTCAGACTATCACCTGTTTGGATATCTGTCGAATACACTCCGTGGCAGAACTTTCAACAATGATGTTGATCTCCAGAATTTCCTTGATGATTTCTTCGCTGCAAAACCTGCACGTTTTTTTTAAGAATGGCATTGCAGACCTATCCAGACGTTGGGACACCATCGTAAACAATAGGGGTTGGGGATACATAGTTCATTGATTCCGTTTTCCCTTCTGATGTAATACATTCTTGTAGTGCGGTGAAAAAAAACCGCATGAGCTTATGCATCCACCCAATCAATCTGATTTTCTCATTTCGTTGAGAAACCGCAATTTCGAGACAGAGATGCACTTTAAAACCCTAGGCAGATCAAAGTATTAGGAGAATTAGTTCAAGCTCACTGTCTATTGCAGCGGTTTTCAGAAGTAGGAAGGACAAAATCCTCCATTCAAGATGTATGCTTTTGTTAGCTTTCATGTGTTTTAGAACTTTATAACCATATTCCTGAAATAACAGGTGATAACATTTAATCGGGAGGTAGAGCTCTGTAGCGAAGCATCTACGGGACGAAACGCAACCGAACTAGGTGGGAATACTATCACGAATGAGTGCTCACCATTCATGATAAACGGAAAAGTACCATATTGTGCCACCAGAGGATATATGGCGCTGCATACGCCAGTACAGCGTACAAGGGTGATTACATTGCAAGAAGAGGGGATTCTTTACGTGAAGCTCTTACATTATGTGAACGTTTGTTGCTTGTCAAGCTTCTATTATCAAAACAGCGATAATGCAAGTGCGGTGCTTTGAGAATTGTGATGACTGGAGTACATGTGGAGACGCCGAATCCATTACAAGCCTACGAAAAATGATTGCAGGCTTTGAGAATACCAAATCTTTAAGAGTGTGACCAAGACGAAGGCGCATACCTACGATGACTCAAATAGCGGAAGAAGTCACTGCTGCAGTCGTGGAGCAGGGAATAGTTAGTACAACACATTCCAGCAGTGCACGAGCGATATCAATGCAAATGGATTTATCGAACGCAACAGTGTGGAAGATTTCGCGCAAAATGTTGCAGTTTGTTTCCATATACGTTCACATACATTCAACAATTGCTTCATGGTGATAAACAAACCCGACTGACGTTTGCTCAGACATTACAGGCTTACATGGAGCTGGCTATTTCACGCCCTTGGATGATATTGTGGAGTGATGAGGCTTATTTCCATCTGCACGGTAGTGTTAACACTCTGAGGAACCTCATTTGGGCTGATGAAAACTTGTACTCGCCGAAAGTACCATTTATAAGTGGGCAGAGTGTTTTCCGAGGAAAATAGTCCAACAGGACCAGTTACTCGTGCCCGCAATGCCCACAGGTATCAAGAGATGCTCCAAAATTTTGTGATCTCTCAAATTCAACATAGACGAAGTCTTGACGCAGCCATATTTATACAGCATAGACCACCACCTTTTATTGCGTTGCTAGTAAAGCAGCAGTTATGAAGAGAGTTTACCAATAACAGAGAGTTTAGTCGTGTATTTCCTACAGCCTAGGTACCTCGTTAGGTACCTATGTCTCAGCCTAGGCTGTAAGTTGTTCAAAGACATGGGCTGCGACCTAGGTACATGAACCACTGTGCTTTTTGGTTGTGGGAACACTTCAAAAGCGTGGCTTATCCCGGCAATGTTCCCAATTTGGCAGTCCTGAAAGACAATAACGCAGCATGCGAAACAAATTCATTTCACTGTGGAGAACGTCGTTCAAGTCATGCAGTGTTTAGAAAGTAGGACCCATTGAACCATATTTGTATGTAACCTGTACCAAAGTAAGAGGTATAGTCACTCTTTCCAGTTAGCTTTTATTGTTTACAGTAACTATTACGCTTAACCCCATGTGTAATATTTTTGCATTTTTAATTGCATTTTTTAATTGCGTCATACAGCGTGAGGTTGCGTTTAGTCCAACTGCGATTTTGGTACGTGTCTTTGAACATCGCCTCTTGCCTTACATTGAAATCATCCCAGTATATTTTTCAGGCGCTTGCAGTACCACATATTCCCTGGTGGCTTAAACTGGAACTTGCTTCATAGATCGAGAGTACGTATTCGTGATAGTATTGTGACGTGGCTGACCCGCAGAGCGCATATGAGATAAAGGCAGATAGCAGTGAGAGCACATGCCAGTGTAGTATAGTGGATAGCACTTGGAGCTCCGCAGCCGAGAGTTTTCGGCTCGAACCCCACCCCTGGTATAAAAATGGTGG
This sequence comes from Macrothele yani, assembly GCA_039090855.1. Lineage (NCBI taxonomy): Eukaryota > Metazoa > Arthropoda > Arachnida > Araneae > Macrothelidae > Macrothele > Macrothele yani. Next base: position 133,436,414 of record CM076990.1, read on the forward strand.
ATAAATTTACTTCGTCATTATTCCTACTAAGTTTAGTTGCGGTTCGTCGCATAGACCTTTTGGAACAGGCTCCGAATGCCTCCATTTTAAATGTGATTACCCAGTATTTGAAAATATTGAAATAAGTGTCAAAAAATAGGTAATTGATCATTCTTTTAACATTTTACAGGACTGGGTTGGTGATGTCATATTTATTCTTTCTGGCTTCTGAACAACACAATCAATTAATCTGTTGCTCTAATAGAGACAGTCTATGGAGACAGCGTGTAACAAAATTTAAAACTTAGAGGTATTAGCCAGGAAGAACTCTATGCAGGAGTCATCTAATAATGTGTTTTCTTTGTTTAATGACATCCACGAGAAACACTGAGCTCTATAAGTTGTCGCCCGATTGTAGTTTGGGACCACAAGTTCTAGGGGCCGGATACACTTGCAAACGGAAACAAATCAGAGACCCCACCTAGCGACGAAATATAAACTACAAAAACTCCACAAGTACAGCGAAGTGTTTTACAAGGAAAATGGCATCCAACATTAAAAGACTTCCTTAAATTGGACATTTAAAAGCAGAGATATTGAGAAAAAAATTTAACAATTGCTCCCTTGGAGGGAAATTTGTACAATGTAATTGGGACAGGGGCAATTGTCTCTAGCGCTGCGAACCAGATGCCTACAGATTTGACTACCCGGCGAGCGGGTCTGAGATTTGGCAGACTGCTATTGAAGATCCTTTTCTTACTTCAATGCACAATGAAAACCAGTGTGTTTTCTACAGGGGTCAACGAAAGTAAGATGACCACTCGTGAGGCGAAATTTTCAGAGACATTGATTTCTGATTTGTTTTCAGAGCTGAGTCCAGCTCAAGTCTCAGATGAGGCACATGGCTCTAGATCTCCCACGTCCTCATGAGCCTGAAGCCCCAAGTTAGAGACAGGTGATTTCCTTCATAGCTGCGTATGCTCTGCTGACGAAAGAAAATGCCCAAAGTTAGCTGATGAAATTAAGAATGATATTATTAATAATAGTAATAATATCATCCAATGAGCGTATTACATTATTTATATTCATTGATGAAAATCACTCACATGGATGAAGTTAAACTTTCAGATCGCTCAGTGCAGTTGCGGCATATACCGCATAAAATGCTGCATATGTAGCATGTGCAAACACAAAACTAATGAAAACTTAGTGAATATCATGAATTCCGCGTTGCTCATAAACAGTACGAACTGTTGTTCTCAGAAACAAAGTCGTCATTATGTATGAATTTGAACAGCGAAAAGAACTTCAACAACCTAGTTCTTATAAATTCTTATGTAACCAACTGCAAGCTAAATGACTGCATACTATTCAAACACAGGGAAATCTAACACATATAAATTATTGCGTTTTGAATTTGATAAACAGAATCACTCCATTGGTAAAAAAGTTATTCAAACTGTACTTTTTTTTCAGTTTGGGGGTTTAACGACCACCGTGAGTAACTTGATGGGCTATAAGCAGTCGTCCTTCCCTAAGTTAGGGTTACTGGTTCCAGAGAAGGAAGAGAGCCACTTCCGTAAGACAAACGTGACATACATGGCTCACGGGATTCGAACCCGACCCATCTTGGATAAATGTTCATAAAACCATTCGTTCAAGATGTGTCTTAGATCATTGCGCCACCAAGTCGCTTTCACGCAGTACAACGTCTTCGCATGTAACAACCATATTCAAAAGAGTACTGAACATAAGTTTTGGAGATGAATGTACGAGCATAATGTGTAAATAAAGCGTATTATATCCTTCTTTTGAAAGACTTAGGGTGTTCAACTCTTCAATGTTTCACGATTTTTCTCTAATTTTCTTCACCGGAAAACTTCACATTTTAAAACCGTGGTGGCATTTTATCTACTGATAAAATTAATACTGTTTAAAGAATTAATCATTCCGACTACTGTTCTCCACAAATCATATAACACCATTTACTTTATATTGAGAGAACTGAGTAGTTCTTTATATGAGCTAACGTCAACCATCGAGATACATGATACATATTTGATTTAGAATTCACTATCATTTCTCAATGTTTTTTCTTACCTTTAACTGTAAATAGTAAAAGAAAAACCAACCTACAGGAAGTTCATTCTTCTTCATATTGATTTCTTCAACATCTACAACCAATATATTCGGATATCACTTTGCTTTTTTACAAGACGTTACAGAATTGTCGCATCGTGGACAGATCACGCAGTTTTTGTCGTGACAACGAATAACGTACGTCTTTAGTTTTTAAGACAACCGTCGTGCGGATAGAACGTATCAATTTTAAAATCGTTTTTAAAAATTGTCATTTTACTTTAATATTTCGTAAATAGTTTAAAAGCGCAGTTTCAGTATCGAGTTTTATTTGCAACATTGTAAGGCGTCTCCCGAGAATTTAAACAATGCTTTAAAAATACATTAAAACATTTTTCAAAATGCATTAATACATTTCTTTATCTGACTTTCTACACACAGCACTGTGGCTGCTTGACTTTAATCCGTACCACACACTACTTATTTAATCTCACTTTTCAAATAATTAAAAACAATCAGTTTTGATGACTATTTGTATCCCTTTCTCTCCAATAATACGTATATGGTACTACTTATTCAATCTTGATTTGAGCTACGTATTGCTTTTTCACAAAAAGTATTATCAGGCAAAGTTTCCCTTTAGAATTGCAAGTTTATGCGAAGGTGAAAATATTTTGAGCAAACTGCACGAATATTATTTTTTTTCGTTATAACGTCTTAATTTGAAGCTGTTCAAATTGGCCTTTTTCGTTCGTAGAGAAATATTTCTAATTTAGAAATGAAAGTAGGAAATCGAGATTTGCACAATGATCCTTCTGACCTGAGCGAGAAAAAAAAATATTTTTGTTACCTCCATTATATGTGCCCATAGAAATATTAACCGATGCTATGTCGGCATTCATTTGTCTGAATTTTTTTCCTGCCTAGGAATTTTGAAGTCATTTACCACTTCGGTATTTCATCATGTTACACAAATTAAATTTTCTTTTTATAAGCACGCAGGAAATGCACCAATAAGAGATAACATTGATTACCTTTAGCAAAACAGAGAGAAGGAAAAACGACGAAAAGGGAAAAGGTAAATTAAGACGAATACTTTCGTTGATAAATCCTTTGAAATCCCTAGTATAAAATAACATTGAAACCATTTGCCACAATATTAAGCTTAAAATGAAATAAGTGAGTTATGTCGCAGGCAGAAAATGGGAACTCGAACTGCCAACAGAGCATTAGCCCTGAAGGAATTCGTTATGGCTCCGTGGCTGGAGTGAACTACTTTTGATGAAATTGTTGAATTTTGCTATTATGTTGTATAACTGAAATGTCTGAGGCAGAAATGTAATTGAACTAAAGTGGAATTACGAAGTACAATTTATCAATAAAATTGCGACCTCTTGAAATATTTGTCTAACTCAAATGTGAGGACGTTTTCGTATTGTTCACAGTTTATTCAGAAATTTCTCAGTAATTTGAGATGTCACCAGTTCGTTATGTTGGGCTGCAAGGCCAATCGATAGATACATTGAATCAAGTAAAAGCTCTCTAATATATTATACTTCACAAATCGATTTCATTTTATATTCATTCGTTAAGTAGATAATTCTTCATTGCTATAAATTTCACCTTTCTGAAATAATCTCCGACTGATATCAAATATTAAATTTTGAAACAATCCATTTGAATGTCGAAGTTTATTATTTGTGCGTACAAGCAGACAGCAGACCAAAGTAAATTAATTCCTCAGAATTAGTTCTCCCTTGTTTAAATATTTATTTTAATGTGAAATAAACGTAAACGCAGCGTGGCCTAAAAAAATTGGAAGTGAAGCACAAATAAGTATAAACTGATGCTTTCCTTGAGGAGCGGGAGTGCAAATAAGCTTAAACTGATGATTATGTACCTTTGTGGCACGAAAAATGTAAACTCGTAATTTCCTTTTGGGGTGAGGCAATTCTTCAAAAGAGTTTATCCCTAAATATCCCAAAATGTGTTTTTTTAAGTGCAGAACAGCTTTTATTATTATGCATTGCTCTTCAACTACTGCTCTGATAAAAAACGAGGACGGACAGTCGAGCAGATGTTTAATAAGATGCTAATTTTTTTAAATAACGTCCTCCCGCTTATTATAAATTATTTAAAATACCACAGATCTCTCAGGTTATAGACGAACAATCTTATATAATGAGTTTCTTACAGGTGGTGAACAGAATAATGTGAACACCATACTCAAACTCAAACACATGACTTTTAATACAGCTGCGTACGTCGCAATACGCAAAGGTTACCACCACGTTTTGGTCGTAACAGCTTTGTTTAGAACCTCCAGGTCCAGTTTAAGTGTATTTAAAGTGTCTTGTTGAAAAATGTCGTTCAGGGTGACAACGAAATGAGAGACCTAACGGACTTCAAAAGAGGACTAATTGTTGGTGGCCGGCCAGTTGGTGCCTCCGAGACAACAGTCGCCAGAGTAGTAGGGGTATCGAGAGCTACTGTGTCTAGCGCCATGACAGCATATCATGTTCGTGGCAAAATCACATCTGTAAAACACAAGAGCGGCAGGAAAACGACCCTGACTGACTGAGACAGAAGAGCATTAAAGAGGACTGTTAACCGTAATAAGAAGTCCACGGCTCCAAAAATCAGTACGGAGATCAATCTACATCGCCAGACCCCAGTATGAACGAAAACAGTACGCATGGAATTGCATAAACAAGATATTCATGGCAGAGCTGATATTGCAAAACCTCTGATGACCCGGATGAATGCACAACGGCGACGACAATGGTGCCAGGAGCATACAACGTGGATTCCGATGCATGGAAGAGTGTTTTTTTTTATTTTTTTGATTTGAGGTTTAACGACCACCGTGAGCAACTCAATGGGCTATAAGCAGTCGCCCGTCCCTAATTTAGGGTCACTGGTTCCAGGGAAGGGAGAGAGCCAGTGCCGTAAGACAAACACAACATCCATGCCTGACCGGGATTCGAACCCGGACCCCTTACGGACGAATGATCAGAGGCCAACGCCTTAGACCACTGCGCCACCGGGGCGGCCATGGAAGAGTGTAATGTGGTCGGATGAATTTACATTCATATTATTCCCCACCACAGGACGTGTTTACGAGTGGAGAACGCAGTCAGAAGCGTACAACCCAGACTGCCAGCTTCTTAACAGTGCAGTATGGTGGTATTTCTGTCATGCTCTGGGTGGTCATATTGTGGTTTTCAGCAGGTCCTCTGATCTCCTTGAAAGGACGGATGACAAGTAGGGCGTATGGAGCCATTTTGGCCGACCAAGTCCATCTAATGGCTCCGGCATTGTTCTCTGCAGAGGAAGCCATCTATCAAGATGATAACGGCCCAATTCACAGACCTCGGAATGTCCAATCATGGTTTGAGGAACATGAAGACGAACTTTCACACCTTCCTTGGCCTTCCCAATCACCAGACGTAAACATTATCGAGCCACTGTGGTTTGGGTTTGAAAACAGAATTAGATCCCGTTATCCTCCTCCTGCATCTCTCAAGGACCTGGAGCAGTTTATGCATGAAGAATGGTGTAGCATCCCACTAACCTCCATCCAGATTTGTATGCGTCCATTCCAAGGAGAATTCAGGCTGTTTTGAATGCTAAAGGTGGTTCCATACCCTACTAGGTACGTGAAACCTTCTTTTCCTAGGTGTTCACATTATTCTGTCCAACCCCTGTATATTGGTAGCAGTTTGGGGTGATTTTTCATTTTCGCAAAAATGAATCACAGCGTAATCTAAAAGGTGTGTATAACACTGTGAACATAATCTAAAAGTTGACTACAACAGCGCATATGCGTGTGTGTGTGTAACGCTTTTGGCTTGCACTCTTTGAACTTCGTAGCTCCATTCGCAACCCCAGCAAATATTGAATGGTAGCCATTCAAAAGGCTCCCATTCATATTTGGAGGCTTGTTCTTGCAAATTGAAAGGGCACTTTCCTCACTGTGCACCATACCCCCCTCGACTCTACGCCTGTGGTAATAAAACTCTCGTTGCTAAACGTACATTTCTCGGTTATAACTAGTCTCTTTCTTCACCTTTCCACCGAACACATGTATAATATTCTTTATAACCAATCACTCACTTTGTCACAATATCGGTTATTCAGTTGATGTTATACGGAGTAGGATCGAAAAGTTCCGGGACAGCGCCTACCCGTGACACCGCAAACATGTAGTAAAAGTTACAGCGTCTGAAATACATCCCTCCACTTCGTAGTCAGAATGGTTTGGCCCATGGAAAGGTATTGGAATGCTCGCGTAGACATTTGCTGCTGTGGCTAGTCGTCTGTCTTCTGCGACGTGAAAAGCATGGCATTTGAAGAGCTGTAACGTATGTTATATTTTAAATTTCCTTTTGATTTTCTTCATCTCTTTTTTTTTTTTTTTTTAGATTGGAGGTTTAACGACCACCGTGAGCAACTCAATGGGCTATAAGCAGTCGCCCGTCCCTAATTTAGGCTCACTGGTTCCAGGGACGGGAGAGAGCCAGTGCCGTAAGACAAACACAACATCCATGCCTCACCGGGATTCGAACCCGGACCCCGTTCGGACGAACGATCAGAGGCCATCGCTTAGACCAGGCGGCTTTCTTTATCTCTGTAAATTTGAGTTTTTTCTCTTAGACATTTTCAAGCTTTAACGTTTTCTCTTAGACATTTTCAAGCTTTAACGTTATGCCTTTTCCCTCAAACGAGAATAATGTTGGTAACACACTGAGAGGTCGGAACAAGTGTGACGTATGTGTAGCCGGATAAGAACGAGAGATAAAAAGTCAATGCAGGGGTTGTTTAAGGAGGATTGATGTTATTGATGATAGAAGTGGTGAGTAAGAGTAAGCCAGTAAACCATATGTGAGTGTGGACTACAACCTATGCAAGCAAAATAAAAGTATTTTTAAGTACTACTTGACCTCTTTCTTGTAAGGTGTACGGTTACCTTCTAATATTGCATTGACTTAGCACACATAATGTAATTACTAACGTAAGCACTAAGTTACAGCGGAAAGAAAATTACGTTATAGAGCAACATTGAAACATTAAATTTTGTGAGCGTATGGGTAAAACAGCTGCAGATACCTTAGAAATTCTTTCGAAGGTGTACGGTCACTCTACAATGGATAGATTGTAGGTGTACGAGTGGTATCGGCGTTTCAAACAGGGCCGAGAATCCATCGCAGATAATGAGTGTAATGGTCAACATGTTACGACGGTGGCGCAGTGTGTTCGTCAGGATCGTAGCCAAACCATTGAGGAAATCGCTAACGCAACTAACTTATCGGAGACCACATCCCAACGCATTTTGACGGAGGATCTTAACATGCACTGCGTGTGTCAGCACTTTGTACCTCGCCTTTTGACCTCCGAACAAAAGGATGAACAGATGCGGATATCCGGCGAATTAATCGACAAATTCGATAGCGATCGTACGTTTTTGGGTAACATCATCACAGGCGATGAAACGTGGTGCTACGTGTTTGAAATTCAGTCAAAGTGTGGTTCTTCAACATGGAAATCACAGTCTTCACCGCGGTTAAAGAAATTCAGGCAGGATCGCAGCAAAGGAAAATTCATGCTGGATGTGTTTTTTGATTCTCGCGGCATTGTCTACACTGAATTGATTCCTGAGAGCACAACAGTTAACAACGAACGTTATCTGGACCTTTTACGTCGATTACGAGAGTCAATCCGTCGTAAACGACCGGAGATGTGGCGAAGTGGACAATGGTTCCTTCTCCATGACAACGCGCCTGCACATCGGTCCTTACTGGTCACGGAGATTCTCGCCAGAAATCGTAGTAATGTGCTTCCACATCCATCCTTTTCACCCGACTTAGCCCCGTGCGATTTTTACCTCTTTCCACTGATGAAAAAAATCTGAAGGGACGTCGTTTTGTGTCAACAAATGATAAAAAAAATGCTGGAGGCATTACGAAGGGTTGCAAAACATGGCTTTCAGCAATGTTTCCAGAAGCTTTACGAGCGCCTGGCAAAAGTGCATCGTCGCCCAAGGGGATTATTTTGAAGGTGGTTCTGCATCGGTGTTTGAAAGTATTGAAGGTAAAGAACTGTATGCCAAGTCCCCGAACTTTGGGATCCTGCCTCGTATTACGAATATCTGCCAATATGTTGCTTTCAATTCACGTAGAAGCGAAGTATTTCAGCCATTACAAAAATTAAAAAATTTTCTATCATCAAGTTATACGGAAGTAATTTACATTAGAGAAATTCTGGAAAACTCTATTTCAGTATTTTTATTTCCTTTCGAGTTAATCAAATATTTTTCACACACATACAGACGCAAATTTTCCTTATCTACAGACGCAAATTTTCCTTCTCGGACTTTACCAGGTCATTTAAAAAATACTTCAGCTCTTGAATGAAAATATACACACTCCTGCCGTTAAATTCCGGACACCTGCATGTCTGCAAACAATCTTAATGTACAGAAAATTCAGTACGGTGAACTAAAATTTTTGGCCCTAATGAAGACCTCAAATCTCTGTGGATAATTCTCGTCCCCCTTTTTTTGTAAATGTCAGCTCATATGTTACGTCATTCGGTCTTCAAAGCAGTTACTGCGTCAACTTCTTTTGTTGGGCAATCTCTTTCTCCACGCACTCAACGGTTCAATTCGTCTTAGATTTTCTCCACGTGGTTCAGGTAAGTAGTACTCTGGGCAGGCCAGTCTAACGCTTCGAAGGTCGTACCCTCTAACAACGCGAGCACTATGACATGGTGCGTTGTCCTACTTATAGAGGTATGGGTCTTCCTCGAAGTACTGCCGTAACGTTTGTAGTGCATAATTTTTATTTTTATTTTTTTATTTATTTCAATATTTATGCTGTTACATTATGACATCCAATGAGAGATATATATGTGCAATTAAAAAGTAATAGCAGCAAAGGGAAGAAGGGAAAAGGCCTCGCAGAGACGTGACGTGCCCTGAATCCCCAAAACCGAACAAATGACTCAAGCACCGGCCAAAACAACACAGTAAGACAAAGATGTGTATGTTAGTCCTATTTTTTTTAGTTATTAGTAAGTATATTTTTAATTTTTTTAAATAATGTTAGATTATTGATATCAATTAACTCCACGGGCAAACCATTCCAGTACTCAGCACCAATGTTGTTAACACCTTGACATCTGTCTCTTTGGTAAAACAGACCGCGGTAATGCCTTATTCCTTGTTTTATAGTTATGAATAATGAAATTTAAATAAATTACATGGGAAATTTTTTTTATCCTTTTGAACATTAATTTACCAATGTTAAAATGAAATTGTTGTTTAATCGACGGAATTCCATATCTATTTGGGTCAACACGAGTATGATGATAGTGTAATAATTGTAAGTTGTTAATAGTAGAGGGGCAGATCTTTGAATCCGATAATCTGATAAACTTATTCTGTAAAATTTGCAACTTATTTATATTAGTTTGGGTAGTCTGTCCCCAAGAGTCAATGCTATGATTAATATGTGAATGAATCAATGAATAGTACAACATTTTAAGAGTTTTAATTTTCAAACATGATATAACCCTAGAGACAATACCTATATGTTTTGCAATTTTACTTTCAATATATGTTACTTATATGATTATTCCATTTTAGAGTAGAGTTTAGAATAATTCCCCCCAAAAACTTAAATTTTTGCACACATTCAATAGTTGGATTATTCAAAGTTAAATGATGGTGGTGAATCAAAGATATTCTTTGTCTAGTGAAGATTAAATGTTTTGTCTTATTGAGATTAACTGTTAAATCATTATATTTCAACCATTCGCAATAAATTTGAAATTTTGTATTAGCCTGCATAAAGAGATCGTTGATATTTGTTTCTCGGAAAAGTAATGTTATGTCATCTACATACAGCATTACCTCATTACAAGACTGAACATGTAAATATTCTTTGTCAAGTGAAGATTAAATATTTTGTCTTATTGAGATTAACTGTTAAATATCTAGTGAAGATTAAATATTTTGTCTTATTGAGATTAACTGTTAAATCATTATATTTCAACCATTCGCAATAAATTTGAAATTGTGTATTAGCCTGCACAAAAGAGATCGTTAATATTTGTTTCTCGGAAAAGTAATGTTATGTCATCTACATACAGCATTACCTCATTACAAGACTGAACATGGAAAATATCATTTATGTATGAGTTAAATAGTAGGGGACCAGGAATATAGCCCTGTGGAACAGCACTGGTCACTTTCAACAAAGGTTAAGTAAAGTGATCAATAGAAGTGAATACAAATCTATCAACTACATAATTCTTAAGAAGAGTGTGGAAAACACCCCTGATCCTCAAATTATACAACTTAGTTAATAGGAAATTATGATTCACAGTATGAAAGGCCTTAAATAAGTCCAAAAAATAGCAAAAGTTGATTCTGCAAGTTCTAAAGTTTTTTTAATAAGCGTTTGCAAATGTAAGAGCGCAGATTCAGTAAATTTATTAGGCTGGAATCCAAACTGATTGCCATTTATAATATTATATTTTAGGAAGTATGTGATCTATTTCCTGTATAACAAACAAGACCTTTGCAAATATTGAAATGTTGGCAATTGGTCGGTAATTATTAGGATCACTTCGGGAGCCAGACTTATATGTAGGAATTAATTTTGTGAATTTTAAAGAACTGGGATATGTACCTGAGGAAAAAATAGAGTTATAGATTATTAGCAAAGGGTCTATGATTAAATCAGCCACATCCTTTAAAACCGATGGATGAATTTCATCATAAACTGGACTGCAGTTTGTCTTAATGAGATCTAATTCCGTCAACAATTTAGATTTTGAAATTGGCAGTAAGGGAAAATTATTAGTTATGTGTAAGTTATTGAAATATTGTAAATATGTTTTATTAAAAGGTCACTGGTTTAAATTTTAATTTTGAGATAGTGAACTAAAATAGTTATTTAAATAATTAGTTATGTGTTGAATATTAGTAATTTTGCTACCATCAGAATTTACTAAATGTTCTGGAAAGATACTTTTATGCTGATTACCTAATAAGTTATTTAGGTGCTTCCAAGTCAACTCCATGTTATTCGGGCCAACAATATTACCATAATAATCTTTTTTAATTTTACGAATTTAAGGAATTTCGGTACAATTTAAAATCATCATAATCAGTTTGTTGTTTACGTTTTAAGAATATAGAAACCAATCTATTTTTCTTATTTATTTGATCTATGAGGTGTGATATAATCCATGGTTTACGATTTTTTTTGTGAGTGAGCTCTCGAAATAGTCGGAAAAGCACGGTCGTAGTTTTCTTAAAGACTCGGAAGAATTTATCAAAAGATGTATTTGGAGAGTCATCTAGTTGTAAGACATCCCATCGTATTTGAATTAATAATTGCTTAAATTTTTCAAAATATGTTTTATTTATTTTGCGTGATAATAGTACTGTAGGTTTCTCATTATAATTTACCGCATAAAAACCAAAGTTGGTAAATGACCACTTACATCAAATTCAAGAATACCTGATACTACAATTTCAGGGTGAACATATGTGACAGCCAGATCTAATATAGTTTTTGTAAGTGGGGTAATTCTAGTTGAAGATGTAACCGCATTCCAAAAACCCAGATGATGATAACAACCGATGAACAGTGGTGTATTGCTAAAAAAGAAGTGCCAGAACGCACCATATAAAACGAACGATGTTTAAATTCACGTGTATATAATAGGCAGAATTTTTTAGATAAAAAAAATGTAAAAAGTACAAGTGTGTGCACAAGTAGAAAATGGCAAAGGCTTCACCATCCATTATAGGCCTATTGTCTCAGACGTCTGTACTAGAACTGGAATGGGTGGTCGTAAATTGTAACACACTATACATTGGTTAATGTTAATGTAAAATATGGCATGAATAGTTGAAGGAGCCCAGGGCTGCTGTAATGAGTAGGAAACTAATAACTAATACAGTTGAGTATTGCGTTTAAGAATAATAAAAATGTCCCTTATGACTTACATAACTGCATGGATGTAATTAGGCGAAACAATGCTTAGTTTATCTCCTTAAAAGAACTTCCAAAGTTGATCCAGTGGACTTTCTGTGTGCTTGACTGCTTTCATCAGGCTATCAGATGCTGAGCGATGATTCCTCAGCCGCTTGCGAACGCAATTGTCTGGTTTGCACTGGTCAATCGGAGGTCTGTGAAGTTTGATGAACATAAGATTTGACGCATGGCTAATTAGTAATCTTGATCTAGTATCCCCGTAATTATAAGGTTCATAGTGCTAAAGCCTCTTTCACATTCGGAAGAGCTGCAAGAAGAAACAAATTAGATGGAATATCTCGTCCGCCATTGTCCAGGAAGTCTCTGTAGGCCGTGAGTGTCCTCGAAAATACCATCTGAAGCGGCTGCAAAGACACTATTTAAAATTTTCCATAATCAGGGTGTATTTCTGCTGGCCATTCACTAGTTTCTAGTACAGAAAGCTCTGAAATTATGTTGACCTTACTGGGAATGATGTCTGAAGAGCCTGTTTCTGATCGAATTGACTCGTGTGAAGAGGTTGTTGAAAATAAGCGACGTTTCATATTATTTACGATACTGGTTAAAAACTGAGTGTGATTAACAGAAACAATCTTGTTATCGGTCAGCTTTACTGAGCAAAATTCCATTTCCTTCACTGCATTATCTTTTTCTTTTTTTTGATTGTAGGTTTAACGACCACCGTGAGCAACTCAATGGCTATAGGCAGTCGTATATAATTTAGGGTGACTGGTTCCAGGGAAGGGAAAGAGCCAGTGCCGTAAGACAAACACAACATCCATGCCTCACCGGGATTCGAACCCTGACCCCGTTCGGACGAATGATCAGAGGCCATCGCTTAGACCACTGCGCCACCGGGGCGGCCTGCATTATCTGCTTCCAACATATGTTTACCTTTACGTTCCTTCCTTGAGTCTAGAAATCGTATGGTGCGACGAACTAGCTTATCAGCATGAACAAGAGTCCTATGTCGTCTCTGGAGGGACTCGGAAAGAAGTGAGAGTTCGCATAAAACATCATGCATGAGTGTCAGGTCCATCACAAATTGTTTCGATGAAATACGTTTGTAAAGTCCCTTGAATTTTTCTTGGTCCGATTGCAAGCTGTTTGTATCATTACTTGCAGACTCAAATTGACAACACAGAGATCTATAGCTTTTCCAAATTGCAGAAACGGTTCAAAACGAACTTGAAACCCACCTCACTCAAAATACACGACATAATTTCTTGATCTCTTCGTTTAGCGTCGACGCACACTTTTCAATTTTATTTTGGTTTTTGGGAGGTTGGCTATATAACGAGTACAGTTTGTTCATAAATGTACGGACATTAACAACACCATGCACTTCGGAAATTGCGTCTCCAACTGACAGTTCTAATCGATGATTAAGGCAATGCCACACGATAATAGAAAGCTACACATGTTGCAGCCGTTGTGCAACACCTGAATTTCTTCCCAGCATGACACTAGCACCATCCCAGGTAAAAGAAACTAGATTGTTCTGAAGACATGTATGGTCGAATTCATATGTGCTGAGGCATGTTATTAAACGATCGGTAATTGTTTTCTCTGTTTGATCAGGGAATTCGATCAAATCTAAAAAAATGAAATGTGGATTGATTGACGTATCTGTTTCACATTTTTTAAAATACATTATCAAAACAGTTTTTCTACTGACAGTTGTAGACTCGTCTATTATCACAGATACTTTTCCATTTATTTCAATTATGCGTTTACAGACTCTAGACTTCATTTCTCGCGCAACGTGACCAATTATGTTTGTAGCGCTAAATCTCGATCGCAAACCAGGTGAGATTATTGCACCATTTAATTGTTGTAACTGCAATAGTTCAGCATGATCAGAATATGGTCTATCATGTTTAGCAATAAAATATGCGGTTCTGAAAACCTTGTTAGTGGCCTCAACTTCAGTTTCATTTAAACGGTCTACAATATTTTCAGTCGATTGTGTTTTAGCTCCCTGCATAATATTTTCATCGCTTGTGTGTCACTGGGACTCTGAATGCTCAGATAGGTTTTTCCCTCAATGATGTAAGTTGCGCTGTACAAATGCTACCATTAAATAAAGGTGACACCGAACTCCATTACTTGGAAACTTTCAGTCCTTGCGATTTCAATGGACCTAAAGTTGTCACCCTAGGACAAGATGAACACCCGAATTTACCAGACTTACATACAATCGATGGGAAGGTTTTTTTCTTCTCTTCCCACATAGCAGCAAACCAAATTTCAGACCATTCGGACTTGAGATTGTTATCGCTAGTCCAATTATCATCTTTCGGAATCACTTCACTAACAACACTAACACCATCTCCTTTTGGAATCGCTTTACTCTTTGTCTCATTCACGTCGTGTTCACTAACACTAACACTTTTCTTTTCTTCAGAGTGTGCTAATTGTTTCTTGTTTTGAGTAACAAATGCATCCATGCGCGTTTGTTTTCGTTTCACACCCATCTTTAAAACTAAAACACAAGACACAGCCCAAGAAAAAGTTTGATGCTGCTTGAAAGTAAGTCGCGACACAACTGAGAAAAACGAAAAGTCACTCCCAATCCCATCCCCACTCTCTCTTTTACTGTGCATTGCGAAACCTGTAGATACAACCCTACCTTCTGCATAATCCGTCGCCAAGTTTTCTTCTTGAAAGATTCTTCTGATCACGCTGCGCAAACAGGCGCGACGTGATCAGGAAGAGTTTGACTCGGCGAGGATAAGAAGAAATGTTTTGAAATATTTCTTCTGATCCCGCCGCGCCAGCAATGTGAGTTGTGACTGAGAGTTTTCACTAAACAGCCCAATTTGCTACAAATGACTAAGGAAGGAGCGTGCATACATATTATTTCATTTTACAATATTTCCTAGCACAAATATTAATTTCTTTACATTTTGTGAACGCATTCGAACCGTTCTAATACTAATAAAAGTGGGGTACGTCGTTCCGGCTTGAAAATAAGTGGCGGAACGACGTTCCTCCCCGAATACACCACTGTTGCTGAAACTGAACAAGATCAATGTTAAAGTCACCAACAAGGAATGTTTTCTTTCTTGTGAAATTAATCATATTGGGAAAATCATCTAGAAGTATAAAATAATTATTTGTATCTGAAGATGGAAGTCTATAACATACCGAAATAATGTGTAATTGGCTTTGAATAGTTAGTAGCTCAAAATCTGTGTTAATTATTGTAAATTCAGTTAAGGAAAATATGGATATAAATTATTAATATAAATAGCTACACCCCTACCCTAGAATTTAATCTATTCACGTTGAAGACCTGGTAATCATCTATTGATATTGTGAAATCCTCTGGAAACCATGTTTCTGTAATACATATTATATCTAACGAGGAGTTAATTATCTGCATTAGCGTCTCCAATTTCTCCAATTGAGAAATTTTGTTAATCAGAGATCTACCATTAAGATGTATCAATTTAAGTGTATAGTTAGTAGTTAGTGTTAGTTGTTAGTAAATGGTTAAGGTTATGAATAGTATAATATTGTCTTTGCAAAATAAAGATTCAAAGTACAAAAAAAATAGTAACATAAATTAAATATTTAGTCCATACTATTGCAGATCCTCAATGCAAACAACTTTTTTCTTCGATCACCAGCTCTCTGTTTTACACAGTGCGTCAAAGAATTTTTAAGACTGGCGCTAGATTTCAGCCTACGGTGGCGCCACCAGTGTAATCGCGAATGCGTTATAAACTGTGACCATCTGCTTGCTTTCTGCCAAAAGTATTGCGCAGTTGTTAAAGTAACTCAAACGAAACGAGCGTTCATTAGAGAAGTAAAATTTTTTTCATGTTGAATTATTAAGAGGGAACAAAGGGATGTTATTAATTTTAACGCAAAACTTGGTAAAAGTGCCTCGGAAACGTACCAAATGATGAAACAAGTTTACAGTGAGTTTTGTTTAAGTATATCAAATGTTTTCCTGTGGCTAGAAGATGTTTTCCTGACGCTAGAAGATGATAAGCATACCGGAAGACCAAGTTCATCTAGGACACCTGAGATTATTGAAAAAGTGCTTGATTTCGTGGCAAACAATCGATGTGCGTCACTAAGAATGATGGAAGAGTCTTTAAACATCAACAAAGAAACGATTCGAACCATCCTGCATGAAGATTTGGGCAAAACAAAAGCTTGTGCCAAATTTGTTCAACACGTTAACCAATGAACAAAAATCAAGGAGAAGTGCACATTGCAGAGACATCATTTCAGCCGCTGAAAATGATCCAAACTTCTTAAAATCGATTGTTACTGGTGATGAAACATGGTGTTTTCAATATGATCCTAAAACAAAGCGACAAAGTGCGGAATGGAAGTCAAAAAACTCGCCACAAGCCAAAAAAACAAGAAAAGTTTAATCGAAAATCAAAACAATGCTCATTACCTTCTTCGATAGTAAGGGTATTACCGGCATAAAATTTGAACCAAGTGGAAGAACAATTACTGGTGAGTTTTATTTAAATGTTTTGAGGCGTTTGATGAGCAGAATTCGTCGCATTTGTCCAGAATATCGAGATGAAAACAGTTGGTGTTTGTTGCACGTAATGCACCCAGTCACACCTCACTTCTTGTTCGTAGATGTTTGGCGAAAAATAACGTCTGTGTGTTGACTCATCCACCATATTTGCCTACTTTAGCACCCTGCGACTTTTCTTTGTTCCCAAACCTTAAAATGACGTTAAAAGGGTGTTATTTTGATGATATTTTGACCATGCAAACAGCTTCGACGCGTGCTTTGGAGGCAATCCCGCAAAATGAACTGGAACAGGCTTTCGAATCATTATTAAACCGCTGTAACAAGTGTATTGAAGCCGGAGGGACTTATTTTGAATAACAAACCGAAACAAAATATAATTTCTTGTTTCTATTTCATTTTACAGACCCAGTCTTAAAATTTCTTTGACGTACTGTGTATATATAAGTTGTCATTATTAATCCATGCATATTTGATCATACCCTGATTAACCAACTGTCCGGCATCCCAATGCATATTTTGATAGTATGGTGACAAATTTTCATTAACGTAGATTCTAGTTTTTTGTCTGTTAGGGTCCAAATCTGAGTCTAAAATGGAAATCTTTTCTTCCCTAACCATCTATTTCTACCTGATCTGGTAGAAAATTAGATAATGATAGGTACGGTAGGTTAGATCCTGCGAGACATTTCCCATTCCGCTGCCATTTGCATTCTACATCACTAAGTGTTGAGCTAGGATCTTCAATGCTAATTAAACGTCACGTACGAAGCGACTACTTGTGTGGTACACTCTTACCAATCCGAATTGAAAAGAAGTTAAATCCGCAGACTAGGGAATCTTGCATTCACAGTCATGCAATTGCTTCATCGTAGCCCAACCAGCATATTTATTGTTGGGTGTGTGACGCGATACTTGCATAGGGCTTAATTGACTATCAGTAGAGCGTTGTCCGGAAACAAATAGTTGGACATTTTATAAGTAAACCTCTGAGATCTTCAGATTCTCCCAATACCTAAACTTTGGTAAACAAAAAGCTACATGATCTGCAATCACCGAATTATTTCTATTTGGACGTACGCAGTGTTAAAGTATGCAATGCTCTTAGTTACTTATGTGTAAAGAAAAGCCAGCCGCATTAGAACATTACACGCAGTCAAGTCGCATTATTGTGACCACCTCTTACTTTTGACGTCAACAGCGCGTAGCCAATGAAAGATGGCACGTTTCGTGAGTTGGCTTGGAGGGTATACAATGTGTACTGTAGGCAATCTGAAAACATATCCCTCGCTGCTGTCATGGATAAAAGGAGCAATTTATCAGATTTTCAAAAAAAGATGATTATCGGCTTTCGGGCCTAAGGTGGCAGCATTTCTGAAACAGCACAGTTTGGGAACTGTTCGCGTGCTGCTGTGGTTAAAGTGTATCGTGCCTGGAGAAATGGCATCATTGCGAATAAGCAACGTGGAAACTGCAGAGCACCACGTGCCATTGACGTGAGAACTGAACGTCGGCTTCGAAGGTGCGTGAGGGCCGATCGACACGCTACAGTGGAGCAACTCACTGGTCGAATGAACCAGCGGGCTAACAGAAGTGTGTCTAAAACGACATTTTAGCGAACCCTGCTGCGTATGGGGCTCCAATGCAGACGGATGGTCACTGCACCTACATATGCTAACGAAGGTGCATCGGCAGAAAAGGCTTACATTTGCACGGCCGTATCGGGATTGGACCACCGCTGATTGGCAAACGATTGCCTTCTCCGATGAGTCACGTTTTCTACTTTTTCGAACGGATGGACTTTGGTGTATAAGGCGAGAAACATCGGAGACCAAACATTTTTCAACCATTGCTTGCAGAACACAAACTAGAAATGGAGGCAGCTTTATGGTCTAGGGAATGTTTTTCGTGGCATTCTCTGGGTGCACTCATACCTGTGGAAGGCACTTTGTACCAAATTCATTATGAATCCACCCTTGCAGAACACGTACACTCATACATGCAGATTGTCTTCTCTGGGACGGATGGGATCTTCCAGAACGACATTGCGACGTGTCACACAGCTAGAAATGTCCGAGAATAGTTGGAAGAACACGATGAAGACTTCAAAGTACTTCACTGTCCCCCTAATTCCCCAGACTTAAACCCGGTTGAGCATCTGTGGGACCACCTCAATCGTGTGTTGTTCGCTCTATGGATCCTCCACCACACACCCTTCAGCAGCTATGAGATGCACTGCAGTTAGCATGGCTCCAAATACCTGTGAACACCTTCCAGCATCTTATGGAGTTACTCCCATCCCGTCTAGATGCTGTCCGCACTGCACACGGAGGTTACTCTGGATATTAGCTGGTGGTCACAATAATGTGACTCGACCGTTTATATATATATGTACGGTCGAGTCAAATTTTCTAACGACATGTTTAGCCCATGGCCATTCCGGGGATTTTAGTTTGATAATGAGGTTAATATAGACATTTGGCGTGGACTAGGAACATCAAACTGAAGTCATCGCTCTTTACACGTTTATAAGTGAGTCACGGAAAAATTCTCATTGGCCACCACCGGGAATCGAACCCAGGGTCTCCCAGTTACGCGCCAGATATGCTTCCACTGCACCAGAGCGGCCTCGAATTCCTCCAGACTCACATACACTAACTTCCAAGCCCTGTCAGGTTGCTTCTTTGAGCCCCGCACAATGTTAGGGATTCACCAAAGATGGTAAGCAGCAACTGATCAAATAATTAGAAGGCGAATAAATAATTAATACAGACATGTGACGTCGAATAGGTACATCAAACAGAAGTCATCGCTCTTTTTGCGTTTATAAGTGAGTCACGGAAAAATTATCATTGGCCGCCACCGGTAAGCAAACCCAGTGTCTTCCAGTTTCGTAGTGGAAGGATATCCGGTGCGTAACTGGAAGACCCTGGGTTTGATTCCCAGTGGCGGCCAATGAGAATTTTTCGGGGACTCACTTATAAACTTGGAAAGAGCGATGACTTCTGTTTGATGTTGATAATTAGGTCTTTCACTCCTGTCATTTCCTGATCTACGAGTTCCTCTTCTTATCTTTCCTGGTTACAACCTGTATGTCTTTTTAAGTTAAGGTACATGTCTCTGCTCTATACGTACGAACTGGAAGGATGTGTTGACTACATACTTTTCTTTTAAGACGTAATTGTGAATTACCCTTTAATATTTCATTGTTTCTTCCGAAATGCTCTCCAATCCAGTGACATACGCCGACTAATTTTTTTCGTACGGCCCTCCTTTGATACCTGTTACAGAAAGTAAATTTAGGAATCGGTTAGCATTAGATTTACCCCGGACAATCGCTGAATCTTCATTTCTTGTAAAAATGTACTTATTGTGCATCAATTTTGTATTCTGAAAGTTCATTTTTAATCCCACGTCTTTACTCTTGCCAAGAAGTTCCTGAATAATACTTTGCAGTGATGAAGGGTTATTTGCAGAAATGACTATGTCATTAAGAAAACGAAGGTGATTCAAATGATGTCTATTTATATTTATTCCCTTGTCTTCCCAGTCCAGTGATTGAAAGCCATTCAGCAATGTGGATATACGCACGCACGCTGACAAACACACGCGCGCGCGCAGACACTGATTGGGCAAAAATCATGCGATACCTACACCTGTCGCTCGGATAAGTACTGTCACACGGAGAGGCGTAGAGTCCACTAGATCACGAAAGCGTTCTACAGTTATCTCCACCAATGCTTGCTGCACCGCTCTCCCTAATTCCGTCGAAATACTGGATAAATGATCCGAAGCCCGAACTGACATCTCCACAGCCTTCCAAATATTTTCCACAAGGTTCATGCTTGGTGAACGTGGAGGCCATTCCAGGGTGGAACCTTCTGCAAAATATTTTTGTATCGATGTTCCAGTAGCCACGGCTCTATAGGAAGTTGCATTGTCCTTCTGCAAGAGTCCATTACCCTGTGGGTGCACGATGTCCATTAACGTATGCAGATGGTCTTCAGAGATGGAACCTTAGCGTGGAGTGTACAGAGATACATACAAACATACCAGAGGTCCCAACGTCCGCCAGATGAATACGACGCGGACCATAACCGAGGCTTCACCAGCCTGAACAGTTCCTTGTTGATATACTGGGTCCACCGTTTCGTGCGGTTTCCGCCAAATTATCATCCTCTCATCTGGGAGAATAACTGGATACGAGACTCATCGAACCAGAAGAGCCGTCTCCAATCATTCAAGGTGTAGTGTCGACTTTCTTTCGTCCAGTTGAGGAGTACAATCCGATACTGTGGTGTTAGCAAAGGGACTCTGGTGGGTCAACAGCTTCTGTAACCTATTCCACCTGATGATCACCTGACGGTCTTCGTGGCGAAGGTTTTGGCACCGCCCTCGGTAAAGTTGGCGGTGATTTGTGCCACTGTCGCTCTCTGGTTGATTGAACTTTGGTTGTAACTATGAGATACGAACGCCGATGGCCACTTTCATCCACCGAGCTCTCAACGATATGATGTTATTTCCGAAATGGCGTAGTCTTGATACACTCATTGTGGGGATACTGCAATTGCTGCGCGACCTACGTAATACACAGGCCCATGCGTCTGTCACCCTCTTTCACACTTACCTCACGGCATTTCATCGTGAGTTAAGAAACATTTCATTAACTCACGACATTTCATCCTTAGTAATATATCATCTGCATGAACGCAGTGATATCCTCTTACCTCTATACTTGCCACGCGGTGGGTTCTTTTTTTTTTTTTTTGATTGGAGGTTTAACGACCACCGTGAGCAACTCAATGGGCTATAAGCAGTCGCCCGTCCCTAATTTAGGGTCACTGGGTCCACGGAAGGGAGAGAGCCAGTGTCGTAAGATAAACACAACATCCATGCCTCACCGGAATTCGAACCCGGACCCCTTTCGGATGAATGATCAGAGGCCATTGCCTTAGACCACTGCGCCACCGGGGCGGCCGCGGTGGGTTCGTCCACTAGCGATAGAGGTGACTGTGGCACATTACCCAGGAGCTACGCAGGTGTCTCATGATTTATGTCTTCTCAGTATATACTGTATATACAGGGCAGTTCAAAATGATTGTCGGGATTTTAAAAAAAATCGCCGCAGGTACTGCACTTGAAATAGGAACATAACGTTTTGTAAATTGTGCAAGTAAATTCATCAAGTATAATTTTTTACCTTACAAATGCTCAATATGGGCAGCTTTTGTCACTGCTTACATTCACACAGAAGTCCATTTCTTCCCATACACCACGTAGCATCTCAGCGTTGATGGTTTAAACGTCATTCGATAGCGTTGATTTTTTTCTGTTGAAGCAACCGTCCACACAAATGAACGGTTGATTCATTGTAAAAATTCAGTCTGTGGCAAAAGCCTTCTTCTGTGCGTATTACGTCTTGCACTGCCGTACAAAAATTCCTCTTTAGGCAGTAATCATCACGCTTTATCTCCATTTAAAGTAAGAACACTTAATTTTATTTGCCCTTTTAGTCTTGGTATATTAAATTTCAAAAATCTGTTTCATTACAGCATTATTTTTTTTAGGATGTTGAATCTTTGTATTCTTCTCATATGTGTCGGCTCGGGAATATTAATAACTCTATGATTTCTACCACCCTTTAAAGCTTTGACATGCATTATTCGGCCTAAACATTAAAAAAATCAAAACATATTAAAATTTATTTAATTGCTATTACTTTGTTGACCTATTACAGCTATTGTCAAAACCCAATGCGTTCGGTCTTACCGTAAATGTGGAACCGTGTTGACTAGCATTCTCTAGATAAGACCAACATTGCTGAGCCATATTTATATAATCGTTTTTGACAGTTGGGATCGTTTCTTTTCACTTCATTTATAGTTTTGCCAAGGATACTTATGCAATCGTTGAAGAATAGTTGGTTTTGCTTTTCTTGCATATAGATATATCCAGTGCTTTTCTTCTAAAATAAAGTTTACCAGTACTCTCTCATCCCATCCCCTTACGCAGCTCCATTATTTTCACCGGTGCAATGTGAACGTTATAAATAATAATAATACTTAATAAATTTAAGTTATTTAATAATAATATATTCATAATAACAAACAACACAAATATGAGTACCTAATATCTAAGCAGACTAAAAAAGGGCATTGCATTATATAACGTAATTCCTTTTCGTGCTGAAATATTGTCGTTCTTACGTTATGTCTAAATCATTAGATAAGAATATGATGCATTAATTCCTAATTTAAATCTTTACTGCCAAACGAAACATAACACAGAAGTCAACTTAAGGTAATTGATTTATTCCACCACTATATCATCAGCACATCATCGCACTTCACATTTTACTTAACAAATCAATATCCATCACAGAAACTGCTATCTCGTCTTTTTATCTATCGTTCTTATCTCATGTGTCACGTTCACTCTGACCTCAAGACTGTTGCCAACAGTACTCTCGTGAGAGAGAAGATGTCGCGTTAAGTTGGGAAGTATAACTGAGAACAAACTCAAAATTTACATAGGGAAAGAAACTAAAATATGAAAGTTAATTTAGAATATCAGTCACAATTGATACTGCCATTTTCACGTGCCCGTGGCTTACTTTTAGTGTCACTTGGTAGATGTCTACTTTTAAGGAACCAGGAATTTATGTGAGTTAAAAGTCGAAACACACATAGAGGAGGACCAACCAGCTTAATGAACATCAGCGAACTTAGGCTCTTAAGGTGTATTGATGGCTTTGTTGGTGTTACAATTAAATTCATTTGCGCGAAAATACGTTCACACTTGGTGGTAGAAATTGGTATGCTGTTTATTATATTTTATAGGAGACAACAAAGGCCAGGTAGTAATTTCTTGTCGATTAAGGAGTTTCGGTAGCTTCTTAGGATTTGTCTTTCTGGAAGCTCAAGTCGCTTACATACATTCGCTACTTCCATCTCACCGAATGTTACATTTTAAGTGTTGTATGGCCAACGTCTCGGATCTAAGACTTTCGTCCGTTCGGGTATTTGTGTGTCATATTTTGATAAAAGTTGGTTTTCCATGCGTTGTTGGAGCCTATACCATTAGTGTCTTCCTTGAAAAAGTTTACCGGTATGCGTGCCTGCCCAAACCGGCTAAAAATGCCCTGGAAATATCCATTTACCATGGGCAACGCGCACCGAAAACGGATCACTCACTATCAGGTGTTGTTTTAGATCTATGGCCCGAACCAGCCTTGCAGCCGATTTAGTTGTACTATTCCATAGCCAAAGCTTGACATAAACCAAACGAGCAAATATTCCTCAGAAATATGCAGTTAAATAGTTGCAAATTATTTTGAGACTAAAGGGATTTAATCTCCGTCTCTTAAATTTTAAGCGTTTTTCTGTGGCCTTCTCTCTCCAAGGATGATTACACTTTGACTACATCATGTGACCTTTCAATGCAGAAATATGCAACGCTCTTCTTGATTCAGTCTTGGTTAGAAAGTTTTCAAAAGCAGAGACTCATGAATATCCTCCGTAGCCGTTTCACGACAGCAGTCATACCGCTGCTAATATCAACATAGTATCTCTGAAACCTCAATTAAACGGCTGTTATCAATAAAAACTCCACTTGCTCTTAGTTTTAATGAAGAGAAATGGCACACTTTAAAAGTTTTGTTTATGCACTTAAGAATTTAGCCCGGTTGTCGTCCCAGTAGCAATGTAGGAGGCACAGCTGTTTACCAAAGATTGATGTCCCATCATCCTTCAGACCTCCTCTCCTGCTACCTTCCCTCCGCTTTGTAACGTATAATTTGCTCCCAGCGGCGTATTTTATCATTTTGTCTCGCATGGTGAAATTTTATTCATACGAGTCTCCTCCAACTTCTCGAGGCTGAAACTTTTCTTTCGAGAAAGCATCTCCCCAGCTGCATATGCTGGTGCGTCTCCTGTCAGCGGCGACATGCGGTACACTGAGCTGACTTCGAAAATCATATTATTTTCTACCCATCCTCCGTGCTCTTACGCTCTTTCTGTTTCTCTTCGCGACGGAATATTTTATCCCTTTGCACTATGCTTATCACGTTCTCGTGTTCGTAGCTTCTCAGCCAACTGGGGATTGCCTCTTGGCTCAAGGAAAGATGACCGCAGCTGTCATTTTTCTCCTACATACATTGTGTATTGTTTTCTCTTACAAGGAAGCAAAACAAGGAAGTTTCCCCCTGCTCCAGATCATGTTTCCGAAAGTGCCTTTTGAATTCCGCCTTATTTCATATTTCTAGTTTACAGATCTATAGTTAAACACGAACCCACTGTTTCACAATCTGCATCACAGGTTCGGAGATCATCTTTGTCTTATAAGTGTGTAAGTCAGGTCGGCATTCGCGTTCAGGGCAAAAGCCGTGAATATTGATAAGAACTCCACGAGATGCTGTGAAATATTCAGAGTTGAATAACTTCGTGTTAGTCGCGTAAAATCGAATCATAGTCAGTCTTTACATAACATGCGTTTGAAACTGCATTTTATATCTCTGAGGCCGAAATAAAGTAAAGAGGTCAGACCGGAAAGTAAAGTAATAGCGATAACGCTCTTTACTCCACGTCTACATCGGAGGTTCGGCAATTTGTATTGGTTTAGTAAAACGCAATTGATCGGAATCCGCGGTGAAAGCCTTTTATTTATCTCATTTCACCTAATGCACTCATGGTACAATAAAAAAAAAGTTTTTCATTTATAAATGACTCAGTTTTAAGAATTCACAGCCCAGGAATGAGATTCGTCGATTCGAAACTTCTTACCAGACGTATTAATATTTCGGCATCCGATCTTCCAGCTTTTTGTTTACATGGTCTTACCTAATGCATATATGTTATAGTCTGAAAAATGCTTTTCAATTTTGAAACACTCAAGTTTACAATATCACAGCCCAGAAATCCAGTTTTTAGGTCCGAACTTTCATATTAGATATACTAGAATTTAAGCGTCTGGTTTTAAAACTCTTTCTTTACCTAGTTTCACTTAACGTACGCATACACTGGTGCGCAAAAATTAAGGACGAAAAGGAGAAATTTGCATACCAGCGGAACTAGCTGGCAGAACGGACCAACAGACAACTCAGGAGATAGACTATGGTCCGGTACGGTAAGGCTTGCGCATATAAGCAGCATGACGTGGGGGGGTGTCGGAAGGGTATAAAGCACACGGGCGGAGTACACTCAGCAATTCGGTGAAAGCTATTGCACTGTGTACATCGGTTTGAACGACGTCGAATTGCGGCCACTGTGTGATATGGCCAACAGGCAATCCAGTAGACGACATCTGGATGACTTTACCCGAGGTCGCGTCATTGGGAAGTTGGAAGAAGGTCGAAGTGTAACTAGTGTGGCCGAGGAGTTCGGGATCGCTCACAGCATCGTTTCACGAGCTTGGAGAGCATTTCAAACGACAGGAACAGCTGTCCGAGAGTTTAGCAGTGGTCGTGCACGAACAACCACGGCGGCGGACGACTGGTATATTTTCCTACAGGTAAGAAGAGACAGACGGCAGACAACGGAGAAATCGCAAGGCACATGCAACAGACAACTGGACGTCCGTTATCGCGTTTTACCGTGGCCTAGAGGCTGCACAAAGGTGGTCTATTTGCACGACGACCAGTGCGGTGTGTGCCATCAACGCCTGCTCATCGGAGACTGTGGTTTCTGTGGTGCCAGGAACACAAAAATTCGACACATCAGCAATGGGGTCGAGTTCTCTTTACGGATAAGAGCCGATTTAGTCTGACGAGAGATTCTGGACGTATACACATCTGGAGAGAGCAGGGAACACGCAATCACACCTCCAACATCATCGAAAGGGACCGGTTTGGAGGTGGCGGAGTTCTCGTTTGGGGCGGTATCATGCTTGGTAGCCGTACTGACCTCCACATCTTCCAAGGAGGTTCAGTCACTGGTGTCCGCTATTGTACCCAGGTTCTTCTGCCTCACGTGCGTCTGTTTAGAGGTGCTGTGGGTCCTGAGTTCCTCTTCATGGACGACAACGCTACACCTCATCGTACAGTGGCTATCGCAGAGCTGTTGGAGAGTGAAGATATTCAACGCATGGATTGGCTCGCAAGGCCCCGGACCTAAATCCAATCGAACACGTGTGGAACCTTCTCGGGAGACGCTTGGCAGCACGTCACCAGCCGCCAACAACGATTCCGCAGCTGCGATTGGCGCTACAAGAGGAATGGGCCAAGATGCCTTAACAGCTCCTTGACAACCTCGTCCTCAACATGAACAGACGATGTAAATCTTGCAACGCAGTCAGGGGTGATCATATCCCCTACTAAAGACTGTATTTTTCTTAGCTGCCGCCTGTCGCATGGACGTTTCTGTCTTCTGTCCAGTTGTGTTCGAAGCTACCTTTTCAATAAAGTGCCTTTGTATCCTTTGGATTCCTTGTTTGGACGGTTTTGCTCACTTGTCCCATATTCGTACATCTTGGGGATATTATGGTATGATTTGAGTTGATGTGGTGCACTTCTGGACGACGTTATATTCGAAAAACCGTCTCGTCCTGAATTTTTCCACGCCAGTGTAATACAGGACATCCATAAAGTCTTTCTTACATTACAAATATTAATGTAAAACATGTATTACATGTACGAGAAAGCGATTGCACGACAATGATGGTAAATATTTCTTTCCATTGTCAGTGCACCTCCACATGGGCGCCCTTTGTCGCCTGGACGAGATCTAAGCGATATTCGATTTCACGTCATGTTTTGTTTAACATCTCAGCAGAGACAGAACCAAAGAAATCCGTTATTCTGCTCTTCAGCGTCTCGACATCCGGAGCATGTGCTAGAGTGAACTTGGTCTTTCACATAACCCCACAGGAAAACGTCTCGGGGGGGGGGCATGAAAGGCGATCAAGGCGGCCATGTCACGGGACCTCCCCGTCCAATCCATCTGTTCCGCAGTGTCGCATTCAGGAACGTACGAACCATTATTGAACAATGTGGTGAGGCACCGTCTTGTTGGAAAATAACAGAAGGTAGGAGTGCATGCAACCGAGGTACTGCAAAACGTTCCAGCAAGTCCAGGTATACGCTATATGATACCGTGGGCTCTGTAAAAGGAAGAGTCCGATGATTCTTTCATGCATCAGTACGCACCATGTGTTCACTTTCAGGCTAGCCTATTGTTGTTCAATGACAAAATGGGGATTTTCTGATCCTCAGATTTTTACATTGTGCCGATTTACTCTACAAGAGATGTGGAATATGGCTTCATCTGAGAAACAGACATTTTGCAGATAATCACTATCATGAGCTATGCGCTGCAACATCTCCGTTGAAAATGTAGCAGGGAGAGGCCTGTCGTCGAGCTGAAGAGCTTGAACGTTATGTACCTTACAAGCATACAGATGAAGACGCTGGACAGTAAACCGCCGATTTGATTTCACACAACACACACACCGCTTTTTTCTTGCTTAGAGGCCATTATCGATGAAATGCTCCTCTTATACAGCAGTAGCTCTCACCTAAATAATAGAAAAAAATATTTGAGTGCTGCTATATTATGCTAACAACTATTTTATTTAAACTTACATAGATTTTTTTATATTAATTCTTGTAATGTGGGAAATATTTTATGGATACCCTGTACATTCAGAAACATTTTTTTCCCTTATGAAAGAGTCAATTTTACGAAGTCACAGTCCAGCAATGCGGTTCTTGGACACTCGAAAGTTCTTATCAGATGTGTTAGTATATCTTAAATTACGGAATCGTGGAATGAAAGTTCTCCTAACTTCAAAGAATGAACCGAAAGTTGACAGCGAACTTAATGTAAGAAATGGAGGCTATTAAATATATTTTTGTGCATAACTTAATCCCTTTAATCATTTCAAAACGCGAATGTTTTTAGAGGGGATGCTTGCCATTTCCGTTTTGCATAGTTAATTAAAAGCAACCCTGTCAATCAAGTGTAAGTGAAATATAAATCTGTGGTCATTCCAATGAACCACATAACTGGTTCACTTTACAAATCGTCATGCTCACGTTTGTGTGTTAGGCGACAATTTTCGACTTCCCATCGAGTTCTTGGTTTTTCCATGTTTTACTCGAATATAGCACGAATGCGCGAAAATCATTCCTAGATTTGTGACCTACCTCCGACGGTTGCCTCAGGGTATTTTTACTCTCCCCAGCTTTCAGTTGACAATCCGATCTGGTCTAAACCCTGCGGCGAGTGCTAATAGCGCTGAGCGTCAATTCAGCGGCAAGGGATCCTGATGACATGTAATAACATATGAAGATCACCCCAGTGAACAAACGCGGTTCGGCTAGAAAGTTGCAGTCGTTCGTGCAACACATGGAGATGTAACACTATGCCGATAAAAGTTTTTCCGCTTGTATGCGGACTTCTGTGCTGTGGGAGAAGGTGCTTAGGACGACCTACAGAGCGCTCAGACCTTCCTGTATCGTACAGACCTCCAACATTGCCAAAGTTCGACATTTGCTAATGTAAAATACTCGCGTAGACCTCCGCGTGATAGCAAACGAGCTTTACATCAGCAAGGACATTGTGCGTTCGATGGTTGTCGATTATTTTTTGAAAAACAAATGTACTTTAGCTTCGTACTGCATGCATTGACGACCGAACTGAAAGAGCACCGAGCTGCTGAATGTAGAGATTTCACTGAGATAGCAGACAATGATCCAGACTGTATAAAAAAATCATAACTGGTGAATGATACTGGTGCTTTGCGTAAGACCCGAAGCAGAACGACAATCAGCTGCATGCGTTGAAGAAAATTTGACGGCGCCAAAGAAACTCCTGTTCCAAAACTCTCGAAGCAAAATGGTGTTAGTGATTTCTTTTTTCAGTTGGTAAAGAGTTGGGCACAAAGAATTTCTACCGGAAGGTGGGACAATTTCTCTGAATTTTAGAGAAATGTGAGGGACAAACCGTTGAAAAGAATTTGGTGTAATCGGGCTTAATGGCCCCGAATTATTTGAACTTTCTAGCAAGGATGGGCATTTCAGTGCTCGACGAACCGCCGTGTTCGACAGATTCAACACCTGCCGATTATTTTCTTTTCCCAAAGTGAAATCCCGCCTGACGGGGCACCGTTTGACAACGAAGTCTAAAATACCTTGACGAGGGAGTTAAACATGGCTTTACAAACAAACTCATTTCAGCAGAGCCACGCCAAAGTAAAAAACATTGGAACGAGGTAGATCAAGTTAGGAGGAATGCACTTCTAAGATTAAATGCTAAGAAATTTATTTCCTTTGAAATGTTGATATTTTATAAATGTAGTGTTTAAAATGTTCATACATACGAAATTTTTAGCTAGTGAAGAAAAGAAAATAATTGTGAAAACGGAATATTTAGCAAATCTTAAGTGTTCAACTGCAGAGTCGTTGTGGTGGGGTATTTAATTGTTTAGACGGATGCAAGTAATGCAAAGTTTACATCTGTAACTGCAACATGAGTTGTAACTAGTTCAGTATTCTCTCTTTAAAATATGCTTTGTTTCCAGGATCTGAAGCCTCTCAGTGGCGCAATGGTCAAGCCGTAGGTTCGGCCCACCGGCTCGAGTTCCGTATGAAGAATGGGTTATGTTTTCGTCTAACGGCAATAGCTCTATCTATTCGTCGCCACGGATTCTAAGTTACAGACAGGCGACTGCTACAGCCCATTGATTGATTCATGGTGGTCGTTAAACTCCGAAACAACAACAAGAAAGCTAGGGTCTGAACATTTGTTCTTCTTTAAAATTGGGAAAGTGATTTCTTCTAGCTTTATACATTGTGCGCTTACATTCCGTTTTCTCAATATTACAGAAAATATGTGTGTGTGTGATTGGAGGTTTAACGACCACCGTGAGCAACTCAATGGGCTATAAGCAGTCGCCCGTCCCTAATTTAGGGCCACTGGTTCCAGGGAAGGGAGAGAGCCAGTGCCGAAAGACAAAAACAACATCTACGCCTCACCGGGATTCGAACCCGGACCCCTTTGGAACGAATGATCAGAGGCCATCGCTTAGACCACTGCGCCACCGGGGCGGCACAGAAAATATGCTCGAAAGAATATCTTATACTAAGTTAGGGATGCCTTTCCCAATGAAAATAATTGCAGTACGGTTATTAACTTTTCTAACTTCCTTTACCAGGCGTGTGCGTGTGATCTAAGATACGGCTGCTGAACAACCAATCTGAAGAAAATAGACCGCACGGTGGCTCAGTGGTTAAATCTCTCGCTCCTGGCTGTTCGTTCAAGATGGGGCCCGGGTTCGAGTCCGGATGTGGCATAAGTGGTATGTTTGTTGTGCAGCAATGGGTCTCTCCCCTAAGACACCAGTGTCTCTAAATTAGAGACGGGCAACTGCTTATAAGCTATAGAGTTATCACAGTGGTCTTTGAAGCCAAAAGTAAAAAATAAAAGAATAGAAAGGTGGTAAAATGCATGAGAATTTTGAAGTACAAGAGAACAAACAATTTGAAATATAAACGCAGATTTCAATAATTCTCATTCTTAAAACAAAAGAAGAAAACAAAATCCTTCAGATATGGAAAACATGAACGCATTTTTCTTACATTTATGTATCTGAGCCAATATCTGCACGCAAAGAACACCTTCCATTTTGTGAGTAGTCAAGCCGTGCGTCGTTCTCGTGGTCTTCAGCCCACTCTTTCGTTCTCTCTCTCTCTTTCGTCCTTCTCTTACGTTCCATCTAGATGGCACGGCAGCTGTCTTGAGCATCTTATTACAATTCAGTTCTTGTTTCACTTTCGTGACCGTTGCTACTTTTTTCTCTTGCTTATGGCAGGAACTCAGAGATAAAATTCTGAAGAACGTAGGATCTCATGAACCTGCCATTCATGAAAACGTACACACCTAAGTGTTTGCTCATATCCTCATTTTAGATGCGTCGTAAAATGAAGACACCACGGTTGATAGTTTTATGACTATTAAGAGGCCATTCAAGATTCCAGAAAATTATGTCATTTTGGATCTTAAAAGCAGCAACAGTGAAGGAAATGTGGGTTCATCCGTCATTAGCTACACGCAAAAAGGCGCTTTTCCGGCATCAGCGTATAGTGGCATACTTTGCTGTTTTTTTTTTTTTTTTGTCCGTTCGGTGCTGTAATGGGGAATATGAAGGACAAGAGCATTTCCAGATGCTCAGTGATTGTTTCGCTCCTCCTCTCCTCTTCTACCGCCTTGCGTCTCTAGACATATGAACTGCATCATTTTCTTTTCCTATCTTTTCTAAAATGCTTGTGGTTTTTCATCATGCGTATCCTAAATGCCCCTCAAGTAATTTTCAAGATTCAAACTCTTTTATTGTGTATTTCTAACCTAGCCAGAATTTGAACGGAGCTCCATTGTATTCTACCTTTGTTTTTCTTTGTAAAAAAATTCGTAAAACGATGTTTTACTTTAAACGTAATTTTCTTGTCATTTTTCTTTCAGTTTTTCGAATATGGACAACATGATTGAACAGCTGATTTTATGTCTAGTTCTATTTTATGCTTTTATCTACCTGCATTAAATTAGCACGAGTATTATAAGTCTTCACCGTTTCTCATTAGATTTCTGACCGGACTGTGCTAAATGTTTAATTTCGTAACGGTTCAGAGATCCAGAAGCTGCAGGTTTTTCGCAAAGCCCTTGTGTGTGATATTCTTTATATTCTACGTAGCCTGTCTTCTTTTACAACAAATCCTTCGGAGCTGTGGGTTAAATCACACAGCAACTTTTATCAAAATCCGAGACGATTCGTGATTCGTCGCCGACAATATTGTTCCAGATATTTTCCACAGCATAATTCTAGATTTCATCAATAGAGGAAAAACTACTCCCTACTTTGTAAACAAATCGCATAGTCCTTCAGTATTGAACATCTGGAGTTGCGGCTTGGGTCAATAGCCATTGTTTCTGCAATACGTTCTGAGAAAAAGGAACGAAATGTTTTATTATTTTCTTCAAATGGTACTCTACGTGCACGTTCATTTTCTTGTCTTTCCTCATCGGAATTTCGTTCTTTCAGTTTGAGAGTTTTTCACATACTCACTACTTTTCTATCTTTAAAGGTTGCTAAATACCAGTTTGGAAATTATGAAGGTATCAAATTTTGCTGTTCAAATTTCCTATAGGTAAATAAACAAAGACATCGCTCTTTCCACGATTAGCAACGCACAACAACCGAACAATTGTTATAGTGAATAAGCAAAGACATCGCTCTTTCCACGTATAACAATTTAATATGGCATTGCTCTTTCCACGTATAACAATTTAACTTGACATCGCTCTTTCCACAATATAACAATTTTTCGGTTGCTGTGTGTTGCTAAACGTGGAAAGAGCGATGTTTTTGTTTATTAACTGACGCCACGTATTTGGAGGATTTTCCCTTTGGATCTCGCCCTTTGGATTTACCTGCTATAATTAATATACACCCAGAGCCGTTAATGCCCACCAGATGGAGACGCCTCAGTTGCTGAGCCCATCTTACGGATTTATAATGTCACATGCTGACAGAAAAACGCACATAGCACCGTAGATTGCTGGCCACCGTGGTGTAAGGCTAACGCACTCATCTAGATATCGAGAGATCCGGGATTCAATTCCCCGGCGGCGTCCGAATAACAATTTTTCGGTTGCTGTGCGTTGCTAAACGTGGGAAGAGCGATGTCTTTGTTTATTCACTGACGCCACGTATTTGGAGGATTTTCACTTCCTATATTTAATTTGTGTATTATCTAGCTACGTCTTCAAGAAAATCAACGATGACTTATTTTGGCAGTACCTCTCGAAATGCACTTTTCCGGCATTTTTGTTTTGTTCTGTTTTCATTTTTTAACGAGTACTACGAGCAATTCTGAGGAAGACAAACAGTCTTTGTTTCCAGGAAAATGACACAATCAGCGCTATCAGACAAACACGCAACTCATGCCTCATACGGAATTCAAGTCGGGGCCAATTTTACACGTATGATCAGAAGCCAGCTTCTCAGACAACTTTGCCTTTCTTAAATAAATAAATCTTCTTGTAAGGTTGGAAACAGTTATTTTTAAAAATAAAGTATCCTTTCGTTACATATTTTAAAAAACGCAAAGAGATTTGGACTTGCGCGTGCTTAAAAAAAGTGCATTAATTGGCTTCTGGCCCAAGGGTGTTCGAGTGTTCTTGCAATTAAGAATAGGACATGTTGCATTGAAACATTTAATAGAAATGTGATCCAGTAACAAAAAGAAGGGAATTAAAGAAAAGTAAACAATCTATAGTTATGTCGGCACAATCGCCTGAAACTGGCAGTCTTCATTGACTGCAAATATGGGAAATTTACAATTTTTGATGAGTTGTGATCTGTGTACTGAGTGAGTCTACAGTTCTTATTAAGCGCACATAAGTTGCTGCTTGAAGAGCCTCTGCGTAAACGATATTGTTGCGTATTTTTCCACTTGGAGTCAAGATGAGCTTTTTATTGTTTCCAGATCTGGGGCAATCTACATAGAGAAAAAACATGGGTTTTGCAGATTAAGTCGAACAACATTTAACATTAGACCCTGTGCCTTGTAATTAAAGGAGTGCTAAGAAACACACACACACCAGAGATGAAGTGACAAAACACCACATACGTGAACATAAAAAAAGTAATCAAAGTGATGTGGGAGAATGCGCGAACAGAAAACGGAAAAGCTTTGAAAAAATGAAATACGGGAAAATTATTCACTGCCGGACAATTGCGAAGGACGGATGACAATAGCAACGATAGCAACCATAAAATGAAAGGCAGGAAAATGTGGAAATTAACATAAGTGCGGGATACAGTAAGACGTGTTGTGCGTATGCAAATTTTGGATTGCCGAACTTGTTCGTGACGTCATAGCGCTGATAAGAGATATAAAGGGTTTGACGCGTATTGACCGTTGTTGTTCAAACGCAAAGTTGAAAGGGAAAGAATCAATTGACGAACTTGCAATTTTCAGTATATCTTCCCGACATCACCTAGATGATTTTACGCATGGCCGAATTATTAGCAAGATTGAAGAAGGGCGAAAAATAACACATGTTGCCAGGGAGTTCGACGTCAGCCACAGTGTTGTTTCAAGGCTTTGGAAATCATTTCAAACAAATGGAGAGTGTAGCAAACGTCACGGGGGAGGTCGTGTTCTCAGTACGACACCTGCAGGAGATCGGTACATAGTGCTATCAACAAAAAGACACCGGCGCAGCACAGCTAGTGAGGTAGCAAATCAGTTTATGGCTGCTACTGGCAAGCGCCAGACGTTTGCATGAAGGAGGACTAAACGCCCGCCGTCCTGTTGTGTTCATCCCATTGTCCAGACTTCACCGTATTGCCCGTTTGCAATGGTGCCATCAACATCGCAATTGGACTGATAACGACTGGTCTGCTGTCCTCTTCTCAGAAGAGAGTAGATACAGTCTATCGTCTGATTGTCGACGACAACTGATCTGGCGTGATAGTGGTACTGCACATTGTCCAGCAAACATACAGGAAAGGGACCGATATCCGACATGTAGTGTCATGGTATGGGCTGGCATCATGATCAATGGCCGTACGTCCCTCTGTGTGCTTCAAACTGGGACTATGAATGGCCAACGATACATTAATGATGATCTGCTACCTCATGTTCGCATGTTCCGTGGTGCTGTCGGTTATAGATTCATTTTCATGGACGACAACGCAACATGTCATCGAACAGTCACTGTCCAGGAGTGTCTTGAGAGCGAGGATATTCAACTCCTTGTATGGCCAGCACGTTCTCTAGATCTGAATCCCATTAAAAATGTGTGGGATGCTTTGGGGAGGAGTCTTGCTGGTCGCCAATGCCCTCCACTAAACAAGGACACCCTCATCCGTGCACTGACAGAGGAATGGGATAAATTACCCCAACAGCTGCTTGATAATGTTGTGCAAAGCATGACACGACGTGTGGAATCTTGCATCGCCCTCCATGGTGGCCATATCCCGTATTGGCATCTTACGCCGGAACGCCTGCGGACGGTAATTGCATTTTTTCGCGTTTACGTATTCTGCACAAAATGGCCTGTTTGTCCCTTGAACACGTTATAAAGCCTTCTGGATTTCAGAGCACAATAAATTGTCTTTCTTGTAATGTCCTGGCATTCTGACATTATTTTATTTCACTTGGCATCCAACTACACTTACTTTTTTATGCGCTATATAGCCGTTTATGAACCGTCCTTAGCAATTGTCCAGCAGTGTATATTTTCGTATTATAAATTCTGTTTGCTCTTTGTGCGTTACTACGCTCTATAATCCAATGATGGACGATGTGTTGACCTAACAATTGCAGCAAACCAAATGTATCTGCCAATAAATATATGTTTAATGAACGTTTCAAATATGTCAATGACTTTGAAACCATCCTGTATTTCTTTTCCATTTAGTTTAGATCACTATTTTCTGATGCAGATAAAAATGAGGTTGGATGTATCCATTTCACATATTTAGAAATTGTTCGTTCATATTTAGGTCTACAGTATTTAAAACTATATTTATTTATATGGGATGTAAGGTCAGGTGATGCGTAACATCACAGCCTCTCCTTGACAAATGTCAACCCCGCCTTCTCGTGGTGCATCCTGTTCCCACTAAAGGGGCTCTGACGACCGCCCATAGCGGTATAACTATACCATCGGGATTAGAGGAAATTCTATCCCACACTCACCAACCCGCTTGGCCAGCGTGGTGAGTTATGGCCAAACCCCTCCAAAATGATTCCACAACTTAAATCTTGGCACTCAGTCTCCGGCAGCTGGAATGTACCTGGCCAAGGCAGCGGCCAGTGCGACATGAAGGCAGAGGGTGCTAAGAATCCCCGGAGGACCGGACTAGGCTGCCATCTGATGCTGACCTTGGCTACTTACAATGGTCGCTCCCTATCTTCTGATTCAAGGCTTCTTGAATTGGAAAAGGAACTACAAAGGATCAAGTGGGACATCGTGGGGCTAAGTGAGGTAAGGAGAAAAGGAGAAGATCTCATCGAACTGAAAAGTGGACATCTCTTCTACTATCGTGGGACAGATACTGGCAGAGCTAGTGGTGTTGGATTTATAATAAACAAGAAACTGAAGGATAAAGTTGTAGAAGTTGAAAGTTCCTCTGACAGAGCTGCACGACTAGTTATCCAACTCTCGCAAAGATACCAGGCTCAGATTATTCAAACTTATGCACGTACCACAAGTCATCCGGAAGAAGAAATTGAAGAATTTTATGAGGAAATTTGTCATCTAAATAATAAAGGTAAGCAGCACTTGAAAATAATTATGGGAGATTTCAATGCAAAAATAGGGCAACGGCAACAGAATGAAACTTCAGTAGGTAAATTCGGTTACGGCAACAGAAACCAGCGTGGAAATACTCTCGTTGAGTTTGCAGAGGCAGAAGGGTTTTTCATCTTGAACTCCTTCTTCAAGAAAAAGCCACACAGGAAATGGACATGGAGACATCCAAATGGGATGACAAGTGAAATTGATTTTATTATGTGTAACAAAAAATTCGTCATAGAAGACTGCAGTGTGCTGAACAAGTTCAACACAGGTAGTGACCATAGATTGGTGAGATGTAAGATGCACCTCAACACTAAACTTGAACGTGGCAAGCTCATAAGACAAACAAAATCTATTAGCATAACCAACCTTAAAAAACACCATAATACCTTCAAGTTGGAACTGAAGAACAGGTTCTCTGCTTTAGAAGGCCTAACATCGGAAGAAGTGGACATCTCTGAAGTTAACAGAAAAGTAACCAAAGCTCTTATGGAAACAGCAACAAAATTAGCTGGGTCTAAGAACAAGTTGCATGTGAACAAATTATCAGGAAAAACCAAAATGTTGATGCAAAAAAGAAGAGAGATGAGGACAACTAAAAAAGATGTGACTTCCAAAGTGGAATATATAGAGCTATGCAAGACAGTAAGAAAAAGTATCACTGAAGACGTAAGGAAATTCAACTGAGAACTAGTGAGGAAAGCAATTGAAAACAACCAAATCCTTAAGATAGCAAAGGGACATCTCAGTAAGTGAAGAAAACAGATTATGGCACTGAGAAAAGAAGATGGTTCTGTAACAAGAAATAGAGGCGAAATTTTGACAAGAGTGAAAGATTTCTACTCCAAATTATATGAAAGGGATGATATATGCACTCCAGACATCATGAAAGATACCAGTACCAGAGTTCCTCCAGTCCTTCCAGCAGAAGTTGCACATGCAATCAAGAACATGAAGCGAGGAAAAGCTCCAGGAGAAGATGGAATTACTGTAGACATCATACAAGAAGCAAGTGGAGAAATCGAAACAGTACTCGCCCAAATTTTCACTCGATGCCTTAATGAAGGAAAGATTCCTGAGGGTTGGAACACCGCTACAATGATCCTGCTACATAAGAAAGGTGACATTGAGGATCTCGGAAACTGCAGACCTATCAGCCTCCTATCAGTAGTTTATAAAATCTTCACTAAAGTTCTTTCACACCGCTTGAAGGTAACACTGGACATGGCTCAACCGAGAGAACAAGCTGGATTCAGGAGTGGCTACAGCACAATAGATCATATCCACGTGCTGAGAGAAATAATTGAAAGAGCGAGGGAATATGAACTTCCATTGTGCATGGCTTTTATTGATTATGAAAAAGCCTTTGATTCGGTGAAACCATCAGCAGTTACAATGGCTCTGAAAACCTGCGGTATTGAAGATGCATACATTAATATTATTAATAACATCTATGAAAATGCAAGTGGCTGTTTGAAAATACAACACACGTAAAAATTGGAAAGGGAGTGAGACAAGGTGACACCATATCTCCGAAGCTCTTTAATGCCACATTGGAGGGTGTTTTTTAGTCGCTGAGCTGGGAAAACAAGGGGATAAAGATTAATGGAGATTATCTAACCCACCTTCGTTTTGCTGATGACGTAGTCATTTTCGCAACTACCCCATCAGAGCTGCAGTGTATGATCCAGGAACTTGCTGACAAGAGTAAAGAAGTGGGATTAAAAATGAACTTTCAGAAGACAAAAGTGATGCTCAATGCTTTTACAAGAAATGAAGATTTATCGATTGATGGAGAAAAGCTGGAGATAACAGACACGTACGTTTATCTTGGACAGCAGATATCAAGTGAGGGTCACATTGATGAAGAAATTAATCGGCGTACAAAACTTGCCTGGAGAGCTTTTATAAGAAACAGCATAATTTTCAAGAGCAATATGCCATTATGTCTTAAAAGAAAAGTGTTTGATCAATGCATCCTTCCAGTGCTTACGTATGGTGCAGAGACGTGGACCTTAACTAAAAGAGACATACAA
The DNA here is from genome assembly GCA_039090855.1 of Macrothele yani. Classification (NCBI taxonomy): domain Eukaryota; kingdom Metazoa; phylum Arthropoda; class Arachnida; order Araneae; family Macrothelidae; genus Macrothele; species Macrothele yani. Next base: position 133,475,367 of record CM076990.1, read on the forward strand.
AGGCTGCAGACAACTCAAAGTACCATGGAGAGGTGCATGCTTGGTGTAACCAGGAGAGATAAGAAGAGGAACTCGTGGATCCGAAAAATGACAAGAGTGGAAGACATCATGATCAGAGTTAAATCCCTGAAATGGCAATGGGCTGGACATACTGCCAGAAGGACAGATCATCGATGGACAGCCGAAATTTTAGATTGGATTCCAAGGGACAGGAAAAGACCCAGAAGAAGACCACATGGGAGATGGGTGGATGAAATTCGAAAGTATGCAGGGGTGACATGGAGGAGACTGGCACAAGACAGACCGTTGTGGAGGAAACTTGGGGAGACCTTCGTCCAGCAGTGGATTGATAATGGTTGACAATGATGATGATGATGATGATATTTATATGATAAGCCAACAATTGAAACTATTTCTAAGTTCTATGAAAATTATCTGCATCTGCAGGTCCAAAATAGCATATTATTTACCCAAGGCAAATGAATGTTCTTATATGTATAACTGATTTAGTGATTTCAAGCACAACAGGATTTGGCTGATGCTGAAGACACTCATGGTGTCTTTTTTCCGTTATACTGAATTTCTCCTTTCGTTAAAGACAGTAACCTTGAATTAGAAATGTGCGATTCATTGTTGTCTTAGATAAGTTAATAATGTTCGAAAGACTTGCAGAAAAATAAACTCCATGACCTTACTATTATTTTAAACAAGTCTCATATGTGCATCATTTTGTTCTTGAAAGTATTTCATTCATACGAAAGATGGCACGAACTGCAATTAACTTTGGGAGCTATATTGTAGAGTTGAGCAGTCTGTGTACATTTAAGTTGCGGTGCAAGATCAAACTACATCGTAAATTCAAAACGACACAAGGAATGTGGTAAGTAGAGCAATTGAAGAAACGGAATGATTAGTTTTGCCTGTAAATAATCATAAACACCTTCTGAAACGAATATGCTGGGGTACTTCAAGCCACTCAAGATAATGTTTCAAATTTCTTTATGAAAACTTCTCAAATAATAAGGGGAATTCCCTTACAAAAACTGCCATTTTCAGGGGAAATGTATTTCATGTTAATAAGCAAATGTTAGCTTTAATAAGTTCCAACACAGTGACATTTTGAAAAATAGTTTTTGCAAAAGGAGCGCTTCAAATAAAGAAGCGAAAGCCTGATTCAACAACGCAAACCATCTTGAATTACGTTTTTCTTGTTAACAGAAGTTAAAAGGGTTAGCAGAGTGATGCATCTGCAGCAAACTTGAAACTCATTTCCCTGTCTGAAACTTATTAGATATCTCAATGCAATAAAATCTGAATAATAAGTCTGATTACAATTAATCTAAAAATTTTCTAAATATCTTCAAAAGGAAAACTAACTGTAAGTTAGAAGTAGAAAGGAAAGAAAAGGAATAGGCCTTCTCAGAAAATGACGGCGTCTGGAGAAGCAATACAACCGCTACCAATCGCCACCCCACAATCCGGGTGTTTGAGAATTAAGGGCTTCATGCTCATCGTCCTAATTGACCCGGGTTTTGGACTTAGACTTAGGGGCATGGGCAGTTGGACTTAGGGGCATGGGCAGTGTGTTAGTTCTACGACTCTAAATCTCTCCCTTACCTGGAACGAGAGGCTTCTCTATTAGCAGGAGAGACATTTAAAGAACTTCAGCTCGTTAAACCTCGAAATCCGGCGAATTACTTGCATTACGATTTCTAAATAGAAAATGATGAACTAACACTGTCATACTTATTCAACTGCTTCTTTATTTTGTTTTTTGATTGGAGGTTTAACGACCACCGTGATCAACTCAATGGGACATAGGCAGGCGCTCGTCCATAATTTAGGGTCACTGGTTCCAGGGAAGGAAGAGAGTCAGTGCCGTAAGACAAACACAACATCCATGCCTCACCGCTATTCAAACCCGCAGCTGTATCGGACGAATGATCAGAGGCCATCGCTTAGACCACTGCGCCACCGGGGCATTTTTTTTTTTTGATTGGAGGTTTAACGACCACCGTGAGCAACTCAATGGGCTATAAGCAGTCGCCCGTCCCTAATTTGTGGTCACTGGTTCCAGGGAAGGGAGAGAACCAGTGCCGTAAGACACACACAACATCCATGCCTCACCGGGATTCGAACCTGGACCCCGTTCGGACGAATGATCAGAGGCCATCGCTTAGACCACTGCGCCACCGGGGCGGCCCACCGGGGCATCTTCAACTGCTTTACTGGTTGCAAAACAAGCTTTGATCGAATGTTCGTTGTATATTATCCCGAATTGTAGTAAAATTTGAAAATTTTCATGCTAACAAAAATGCAATTTAATTCTTCAGAGAGGAAGAACCGAACTGTTTCCTATCACACACGGAGTAAAGAAATGATGGTTTATCTCTCCAGGTAGCCTAGGGAATACTTTCATCTCTAATTTAGTGTCATGGAAATCTAGAAAGACAGATTTTCAGTGCCATTACTACGATTCGGGTTTGGAAGTCGATTGCTGGTGACTCGTTAGAACAACCGCAGAAAATTTTGCGTCTACATAGAAAATACAATGTTAGGAGTGAAACCACTGATTGCCATTTTTTTCTCTTTGTTTTTTGTTTTTGTAATTAAGGACCACCATGAACAACTGTGAATGTTATAAGTAGTCGAATATCTGTAATTTGGCCATTGATTCTTACAAAAGGGAAAGAAAACCACTCTGAAACCAGTGCCAATGATAGCTCGGCAACCGGCGGGCGGTCGACTTGGTTTTTGCAGAGCCAGTCTGTGAACTCGCACATTGTTGTGATGTGTCATATTCCACTTGTTTCGAACAGGATAATGTATCTAATCTCCTCAAAAACCAGCTGAATTCATCAATGCAAAATTTTAAGATAATGCACTGCTACCCCTGGAGAAAGGTATTCTATTTTGAGACAAGATCAGTTTGAAAAAGACCGCGCTTCTCTATGTCATCTATTTCCTAGTATCTTGTAAAACACGTATTTGCAATTTTATCTAGGTGGATTTAGTTTCATTTTTTGCCGCCCCGGTGGCGCTGGCCTCTGATCATTCGTTCGTGAGGGGTCCGTTTTCGAATCCCGGTCAGGCATGGATGTTGTGTTTGTCTTACGGCACTGGCGCTCTCCCTTCCCTGGAACCAGTGACCCTAAATTAGGGACGGGCGACTGCTAATTTAGGGTCACTGGCGACTGCTAATTTAGGACCATTGAGTTTCTCACGGTGGTCGTTAAACCTCCAATCAAAAAAAGTTTCATTTTAGTTAAAGACAGAAATTATGTTCTAGCACTTGATTTTTTTTCTTCCTACTGTAACAAGCGATAGCTATACATAACTATGCCTTTTGCATACATACACCAATTAATCCTCAATATTAAACATCTACAAAAAATAATATGTTTTCTCTTTTGCTGATGTCTATTATTAGGTGTGCAACTTAGCTGTGTGCGATAATGGCTGATTGCAGCGCCATTCAACAACTTTCCAGGCTACCGTAACCGCTCACAGCTGTAGTGAGAGAAGGGACGAAAGTTGACGGTGAAAGCAATGTCGTTTGAGAAGCAACATTTGAGGCACCGCCTCCTGTTCGCGTTTCAGCTGAAAAAAGTGCTGCGGAAGCCCAACAAATTATATGTGCTGCTTTGGGTGAGGCTGTTGTGTCCTCCAGTACGTGTAAGAAGTGGTTCCAGTGGTTTAGGCAGGGGAATTTCGATCTCCGTGATGTAGAACGTCAGGTACAGCCACAGAAAGTTGACGACGAGGACCTGGAACAAATGTTGGACGCGGATCCCTTTCGCACACAGTCAGAGCTAGCCCAGGAACTCGGAATAACACGGCAAGCCATTGAAAAGCGCCTGCACATGCTTGGACGGATTTACAAGGAGGGCCGTTGGGTGCCCCACCAACTAACAGCTGCGAACAAGTCTAGGCGCTACGATGTTGCTGTGTCCTTACTCTCCATATTCAAGAAGAAGGATTTCCTCCTCAAGATTTCGACCTGTGATGAGACGTGGATCCTCTACGATAATCCTAAGCGGCGCAAATCGTGGGTTTATCCAGGTCAACCTACCACCAGTACCGCCAAACCGAATATACATGCCAGGAAGTTGTTGCTGTGCATATGGTGGGATCAGCGCGGTGTCGTGCACTATGAGTTGCTCAAACCTGCTGAAACGGTCAATGCTGAGCGTTATTGTCAGCAACTCATCCGTGTGAGTGACGCAATGGAGGCAAAAAGGCCATACACCGGCAAGGGCAGAAGGTCGGTCTTGTTGCTTCAGGATAACGACCGTCGTCACACCACAAAAACGACTTTAAACACGATCACCGACCTGGGATGGGAGACTTTGTACCACGCTGCGTATTTTCCGAACTTCGTCGGATTATCATCTGTTTTTCTCCCTGCAACATCACCTGAGTGATACGCACTTCACTTCTTTCGAGGAGGTCCACACCAGTATTGAAGACTGTATCAACTCAAAGCAGCCCTCGTTTTTCCGCAGTGGCATTCGGCAGCTCCCTGACCGATGGCTGAAATGTATATCCAACACGACGGAGAATATTTCCCTGATTAGGTACGTATTCGATTTGCTATAGTTTGCTCTCTACTTGTCGTGACGGTGCCCGAGAATGGAGTTGTATACATAATATATCTTTACACGTACAGACACAGAACGTCTTATTCAGTAAAAATAATTTCAATGTTAAAATACATTTTATTTTATTTCGGAGTTTAAGGACCAACAGGAATAACTCGTAAGACAATAAACAGTCGCCCGTCCCTTATTTAGGGCCACTGATTCCAGAGAGGGGACAGAAACAACACTGTCCAACAAGTCTCAGGTGTTCCGCATAGACGTGCAATTAAAGAGAGTTTCGTAACATACAAGGTACTAGTTCGAATGGCAGAACATGGGCACCGTTGTAAAGAGCAGTTGTGAAAATTATAAACCAGGCAAATTTCGGTGCGCAGAAGCCATCTACTTATGTCGCATTGCGGAAGAAGTAGGTAGCTTCTGCCTCAGTCTCCATGTGACTCCACAGCAGAAGGTGTTTTTGTGCCATCGCTTGCGGAATTTATATCCGTGACTTTTTTACAGCACCGTTTACGCCGCGAGTATAACTTTGGAGCGATCGCAGACGATACGAATTACATGTTCATTATGAAATGGGACTAGCAACTGAGAAAAACGGGATGCTTGTTACCGATGACTGGTACACATGCTAAGTGTACGGTGTACGAGGAAAGCGTTGAACGGATTCGAAAGTTATTTCAAAGAAGCCCGAAGAAATCGATCCAAGAGACTAGTGTGCAGCTAGACATCCCACCAACAACAATACTCCATAAAATGTGACGCTTACATACGTACAAAATTCCACTGCATCAACAAGTTAGGCCGCATGACAGGGCAGCATTGGAAAAATTGGCGGGAAAAATCGTCAACAAAATTGAAGCCGACAATACATTGCTAGACCGGGTATGCTTTTCAGACGAGTCAACATACCACGTGCGTGGAATAGTAAACATTCATAACTGGGATCCGAAAATCCGTACGTGAACACAAACGAGATTCTTCAAAATGCAATGTTTGGTGTCGGGTCACGAAGGACAAAATCATGGGTTTGGTTTATTTTTGCTGAAGCCACGGTAACTGGACTAACATACCTGGACATGTTACAGGAATTCGCTGTGCTTCGGCTGCATGAAGCAACAATATTCCAACAAGATCGGGCTTCTCACCACTTTGCCAATGATATCCTCACATTCTCGGATGACCACTTCTCTACAGGATGGATTGGGAGAGGATCAACTTTCATTGCGTGGTCCTCAGATCACCAGACCTAACTCCACCTGACATTTTACTGAGGGGTTTTGTTAAAGACCAGGTGTATGCTACAACGGTGCGTAATATGGAAGTTTTACAATACAGAATATGTGTGTTGCAATCAACAATGTAACACTACAAATTCTTCTTAACACATGGATTGCCTGTTGAACGTTTGCAGCCTCACCAGGGGAACTCATGTTAAAGTTTATTGGGTATGTAAAAAAAATGTGTAACTGGAAAAATACGTGTCGCTAATAAATTGCGGTAAGTTCAGAATTTAGGATACTTCCTTTTATTATATGTCTGAGCAGAACACCTTGTTATGATTCCCTTTCTTCTTCCGGGACCCCAAGCCTGGCGCATTTCTAATAAATAGTCAGAAGCCAACACCTCAGAACACGCAGTCACTGGGGTGGTAACGTTGAAACATGTGTTACACAGATGTTACTGTTTTGTAAGCATAACGGTTTTGTTAGCAAAATTACAAGGGTTTGACAGAATAATGTGAACACCAAGGAAAAAAAAATTTTACCTACCTACACTGGCGGAAAGTGAAAAAAGAACACCAAAAAGGAGACGTCTGATACCAACGAAATTTATACAGAATAATAACGGAAAACAGAGGATAACGTGATAAAAAAATTATGGCAAAATCCAGCTGTATTTGCTGGTAAACCGAAAAATAACATTTCCATGTAACATGGTTTGTACGAGGTTGAACCGCCATGAACTGCGTCACACTGTGCAATTCTGGCATGGAGTCTGTCGTACAGATGTTGGATGTAAGGTTGGGGTATTGAGTTCCAAGCATCCTCAACCTGGACGCGTAAATCGGGGATGGTCGTGGCTGGCCGTGTAGACCGGATAAGTCGTTGTCCCATAAAATCCCACACGTGCTCAATGGGGGACAAATCCGGTGAACATGCAGGCCATGGAAGTTGTCTCACACCCTGAAGTGCATGTTGTGGTGCACGTGCCGTGTGTGGGCGTGCGTTATCTTGCTGGAAAACACCACGATGGACTGACCTTACATATGGCACAACAACGGGCTGAATGATGTTGTTGATGTAGGAGGTGCTGTTTAACGTACCCGGTACAAACACTAGTTGTGTACGGGAGTGATAGCTGATCGCTCCCCACTCCAGGAGACCAGGTATAGGCCCTGTGTGTCGCTGGCGGATGCAAGAAGAGTGGAGACGGTCCTCTGTGCGTCTGCGAACACGCATACGGCCATCGGACGCTCCCAAAAGAATCTGCTTTCATCGCTGAAAACGACAGATCGCCATTGCGTTCTCCAGTGCAGACGTTGGCGACACCACTGCAGCCGTTCCTGACGGTGGGCTGGAGTCAGAGGTACACAAGCCAGAGGCACACGTGCACGTAGTCCTGCATGGAGTTGACGGTTGCGGATTGTTCGCACAGTCACCTCAGGAGCAACGGTAGCTCGGATTTGCGTCGCAGTGGATGTTCTGCTTGACAACGCCGCTATTCTTATGCGTCGATCGGTCCGCTCATCAGTCCGTCTGTGACTGCCGATTCCACGTCTTCTCGTGTGGGAATGTTCCTCGGACCTTCTACGCCACCATCGTACCACCACCGATACTTCCCGTCCAATTCGCTCCGCAATACAACGATACCCGCTCCGCAATACAACGATACCCGGCCTCGCGGAGTCCGACTGGACGACCTCGCTCAAAGTCCGATAACTGCTGAAATCGTACACGTATTCCATGTCCAGGCATTGTAGCTTCTTTAGGGTATCCGCACGTGTCCGTACGCCGACGACTCATTACATTCACTTCGCCGTACTCCTTAAATACCACCGACGATAATTTGCATATTATGCCGTGCTGTGGCGTAAGCGCTCACCGGTTGGTCTTGAAATTAACATCACACCTACGTAAACTCGACCCCATTAACATATGTAAATTTTATGATCGTCCGCCAATTCCTTCTTGGTGTTCTTTTTTAACTTTCCGCCAGTGTATTTAGGGTGTGGGACCACCTCTGGAATTCAAAACCGCCTGAATCCTCCTTGGAATGGACGCATACAAATCCTGGATGGTGGTTAGTGGGATGTTACAACATTCTTCATGCAGAAACTGTTCCAGGTCCTTGAAAGATGCAAGAAGAGAATAACGAGATCTTACTCTGTTTTGTAACACAGTGGCTCGGCGATGTTTAAGTCTGGTGATTGGAGAGGCCAAAGAAGTTGGGAAAACACATCCTCGTGTTCCTCAAACCATGTTTGGACATTCCGAGCTCTGTGAATTGGGGCGTTTTCACCTTGATAGATGGCATCCCTTTAAGAAAAGAATGACTGAGCCATTGGATGGACTTGGTCAGCCAAAATAGTTTCATACGCCCTGCCCGTCATCCTTCATTTCAAGGTCATCAGACTACCTGCAGAATACCACGATATGACCGTCCAGAGCATGACATGACCACGCCCACGGGAGCAGACAGCCTGAGTTGTACGCTTCTGACGGTGTTCCCCTCACGTAAACACGTCCTGCGGTGAGGAATAGTGTGAATAAGGACTCATCCGACCACATCACACCCCCTTCCATGCATCGGCAGTCCAGGTTGTATGATTCTGGCACCACTGCCGCCGCCATTGTACATTCACCCGAGTAACCAGAGGTTTCGCAATAGCAGCCCTGAAATGGTTATCTTGTTTATGCAGTTCCGTTCGCATTGTTTTCCTTGATACTGTAGTATGGAGGTGCAGATTGAGCTCCGCACTAATTATCGTCGTCATGGTCTTCTTACTCGTAACAACCCTGTTTAACGCTCTCCTGTCTCTATCAGTAAGGATTGTTTTCCGGCCGCTTTTGTGTTTCACAGACGAGGTTTTGCCACGAACACGGTATGTTGCCATGACGCTAGACACAGTAGCTCTCGATATCCCAACTATCCTGACGATTGTAGTCACGGGGGTGGGGGAGGGAACACCAACTATCCGGCCACTAACAATTAGCCCCTTTTTCGAAGTCCGTGAGGTCGCTCATTTTGACGTTCCCATGAGAGAAATTTTGTGACAAGACTCTGTAACGAAGTAAATTTCTCCGTCAGTTTTGGTCCACGCCGGGGATTGAATCCGAGTCCACTTATTCCGGAAAAAGTCGCTCTACCAACCAAGCTACGCAGACGTCCCTTCTCGCTGCTATCTGCCATTATGTTGTGTGCGTCCTGCGGGGCAGGCACGTCACATTCCCCACCCTTCGAAAGAGGGACGGCACCATGCGCCGTAGTAGGCAGCATCTGCTGAAGAACGTGCACTTGAGAATTTCCAGTCAATCTGTTGCGTGGAATGCAACGTCACACACATTAATTTCTCGAAGCGCTAAAGAAGGGATTCTCTTATTTTCCTTGTCTCGCGGTGTGGAAAGAACATCACACCATTGCGAGATCTTTAACGGCCGGGTCATCCGGGAAGTTCGGGCGTCATTATAACGAAGTAAATTTCCCCGTCATTTTTCGTCCACGCCGCGGATCGAACCCGAGTCCACTTATTCCGGAACAAGTCGCTCTACCAACTGAGCTACGCAGACGTTCGTTCTCGCTGCTATCTGCCTTTATGTCGTGTGCGTCCTGCGGTGCAGGCACGTCACAACTCTTTAAATGCACTTCAACAGGACCTTGGGGTTCTGAACAAAGTTATTACAACCAAAAAATGGTGGATACCTTTTTGCGACGTACGCAGCTGCGTTAAAAGTCGTGTCTCTGAGAGTGGTGTTCACATTTTTCTGTCCAACCGCTGTTAGTGACAACGACTGATTTATTATTTTTCTGAAAATTTTGTGCTAATATGCTGCAGCGAAATTTCCGTCAGTATCACAATTACATTCACAGTATAAAGCGGTAATAACTAACAGTCCTAATTAGTGTGCAAATGTGTTAATAAAGCCCAACGGCGTTTCTGAACTTGTTAAACAACACATGGTTCTCATAAATCAGCAAATCCACATTAAAACTACATAAACATCTCGGTAGCCTGATCCCTAACCGAATTTCAGAAGAACAGTTTCCCGAGGATTAAAGTGCCAAAAACTAAGCGCTGGATAAGCCACGCAAAATTGATATAAACGATTCAAAACGATAACTGCGTAACATAAGTGTCATTGCTAAATGGACGGGATGCAGCAGAAGTCCGTCTAGTTTGCCCACTGCTTGTCATCACCCTAACACCAGTTGGATGTTCTCTTGGCGATAAAGTCTATGACATAGACATGTTACCGCCAATCGACTTAAAGCGGCTCCTTCTTTGCAATATGCTGCACTCACGGTTAGGGGAATCACTTTAACCGCCTCTCAGTCGTGCGGATGGTCTCCATGGTAACGGCACAGAAGCTAATGACGGTCCGTGTAAATCAGCAGGGGAGGAAATGGACGACGTGCAAGGAAAACGCGCTTGGTATTAATGGTGATTACGATTTGCCATAGCTCCCCTTTCTCCACACGGGAACTAGATTAAAGGCGAAGATCATCTCACTATGTAAGTGAGCGGGCATCAACAGCGCAGAGATATCAATCTTTATCCGTGGTAGGGATTCGTTTTAGCTTTTTATCGTCGGGCTGAAAATTGGACGGGTTGCCTTACCAATCGGCACCCTCTGTTGTAAGGAATTCTGATCGCACCGCAAAGGATGAAGTTAATATTGACTTGGCCTTCTCAGCATGATCTTTCATAGAGTGAAAGGCACTCGGCTCTTTCAAAAGGCGAAAGAATGGTGGCAGCTTCATAGATAATGCAAAGGAGAAGAAAACAATGTACTTCAAAGCGCAGAAAATTTGCGCTTCCTATCTCATCAGGGGAAGTGTTTGCAAAACTAGTTACGTTTCTGCCTTCCAGTATACAGACATTTTGTAGTAGCAAAATTTCAGACTACAATGCGCGAACGCACACACGCACACATGCTTTGTTTGTCTAAGCTAGAAAAGGAAAGCAAAATCCGATGCCTCGCAAAATGGCTTTTCGTGGACCTTGTAAAAATGGATAAAACTAAGAATAATCCAGAAGACTCGTTTCTATAAAACCACTTGTATTTACGCACGCACTTACGCAATGGGGGGATCCAGACTGTACGTAATTTAAAATGAACTTATAGAAGCGAAAATGTGCTTACGCTTATGTGCGTCATCATAAAATTTGCTGGTATATTTTAAGCCGGAGGAACAAAATACAACGACAAGTTTCTTAAATATTCAAAATTCGCCATAAGATAAGGTTTGTATGAATACTGAAAAAAATTGTGTAGCCGGTTTGGGATAGATAGCTGTTTATACATTTTTAGTTAGTTCGCTAGGAGCTGTGCAATGTCATACATAACAAATTGTCACCGTTATACGTAACATTTTTGTTGTGAGATCAGCTATTGGAGAACTCCATCCAGCAGTTTAATCTGCCATAAATAAACATCTCTAATAACATTTCTAATAATGTAGTTAATAATATTTCTAATAATATCATAGCTAATAATACCATTTCTAATCATATCATACCTAATATCATTTCTAATCATATCATAGATAATGATATCATATCTAATATTTCATGTTGCTCTACAAAGAAGCCCAGCTGTTCAGAAGAGTCCACGTTTGAGTGTTGATACGATATTTTTGAAATTTTAAGATATTATCAGTTGTAATATTTCATAATATAGCCGACACAAAAAATATTTTTGCTTTTATTATCATTAAAAGTTTGAGCAAAGAGAATATTCATAATAGTTATGTTTTTATGATATTCGAATACCTTTTGGTAGCGAAAACGGATGCTAAACTCTAAATTCAGATGAAGAAAGTTTATCTGTCAGATAATTTATTGTGAAGTAATATTCGGAAACCCATACCATCAGAGAAAGGAACTCATCCTACGAGTAGTTTCTATAAAAGCAAATTACTCTGCAATTGTTTCAAATTCTGGTTTTAAATTTTTTACCAAAACGACAATAACTATAACAAAAAAAAATCCTTGGAAATCGTTAAAATCTTTTAATATATATGTACATATATAGAGAGAGAGTGAGAGAGAGAGAGAGAGAAAGAGAGACATACTGAAGAGCCTAATAACATGTTGGTTTTCCATGTTCCGTCAAAGAAGCTCTTACCCGGTAAGGAATAGACGCTACAAGATTTCTAAAGGTGTCTTGTGGTATCTGGTAGGAACAGGTTACCGGCAAATCATTTAATCCTTGTATGTTACATGGTTAAAGCGACACAGATGATGTTGCAACACAAATCACAGATGCTGTTGCAACACAAACCGCAGATGCTGTTGCAACACAAATTACAGATGCTGTTGCAACACAAATCACAGATGCTGTTGCAACACAAACCACAGATGATGTTGCAACACAAACCACAGATTCTGTTGCAACACAAACCCCAGATGATGCTGCAACACAAACCCCAGATGATGCTGCAGCACAAATCACAGATGATGTTGCAACACAAACCACAGATGTTGTTGCAACACAAACCACAGATGATGTTGCAACACAAACCACAGATGTTTGATTGATTTGATGTTTGGGGAATTTGAAGGCTGGACGTCTTCTACATGTTCCGTGAACCATTCTTAAACAACCCGGGCAGTGTGGCATAGCGCATTATCCTGCTAAAAGAAAGCACTGCAAGAGGAGAATACCCCTGCCATGAAAAGACGTACATGTTCTACAATGATGTCTACGTAGGCGGTACACTCCATAGTTTCCTGCACATGAAAGACTGGAAACAGAGTATCCCATCAGAACATTGCAAAAACATCATACTTCCTCTAACGCCATGTTTTTTGTCCCACGGTGCATCCTAGTGCCAAAAGTTCACCAAGTAAACGACAAACTCGCACCTTGTCGTCCACGTGGTGCAACAGGAAACGAGATTCATTCGAGCAGAAGACCTTCCAATCATTCAAGGTCTAGTTTTGATGTTCGCGTGTCCATCGCATGCATTTTCGACTGTAAGCCGAAGTTAGTATGGGTACTCGGAGCTGCTTGCTTCTACACACCTCTGTTTTCAGCAGTATTCGGAGTAATGTGTGTCACCAGCATTCAAATTACCGGCGAGATGAGGCACCTATCCCGTCTGTTGGCACATGTTATACGGGACAGCCTTCGCTCTTCTCTAACATCGATGACCTGAGGTCGTGCCGGCGGCTCGTGGTTTTGCCCTCCTCAGTCCTCGTTTTGGAAGTAGTAAGCAAGGCTAGCCGAACGCACTAAACAGGCCTTCTATACAAAGTCCTCACATACGCCACTTTCAATGGCTTTAACGTTTCAGTAGCACTTTTATCGATCTTCCCACCTAATTTGCTATTAATGAGCTGCTCTAAATTTCTATCGCTCATTTTTACGCCAAAACTAACTCACACAGACTTGCATTACTTTCGCATCTGCTCACTCAAGAATGGATCTACTAGTCTGCGGTAAATGCATGCACTACGTGAAACGTGTCTAGACACGAATATGCACGTGATTCTTCCCGCATCGCTACAAGGGCGACGCTACGCGACTGTTCCGCGAACTAAATTGTCACACCTCAGGTACGTTACATTCGTGTTTCCGATTATGATCGGACGCCAGAAATTTAGGAGTCCCGTTTGGAATATCTATGATCACATGCCACGGCTCAAAGTTTCTGCATAGCTTTTGATATTTAGAATAACTCAAATCATGCTCTGATTCCCAAAACGCTGAATACTCAAACCACAAAAAGAACTGCACCCTATACTTGAAGAAAAACTATTTAATATTGCAGAAATGTTAGGTACGATTGCATTTATGTAAATTCTTTTGAAGTTTGCCAAATATATTATCTTCCATTTCGTCAGAATACCGTATAATTGAGGAGAATCAACGGAGTAAGTACTCAAGTCAGTCAGCTCGGGAGTTTATAACTGACTTGTGATCTAATCTGTATCACTTGGCTTTGAATGAGCGTTAAACGCCGATTTTCAGATGTTCCGATGCAATGCGTGTTAATGGCGTTACGCATCAATTCGTGATCTTGGGATCAATAGTGGAGTTCCTGTGTAGTCTAAATTGACTGAGAGGGAAATACCCAGATTTTGAACATGGAATGGGAGATGTCGCATTATGTACCAGCAAGTGCTTAGTACTTCAGCCCGTAGGATAGGTAAACATCAGGAGACGCATCTCTGTCGCCCGTTACAAGTTTAACCTAAATAGTTTAATCACCTGGTAAGCCTGCGAAATGGGAAAGTTATAGGCGCTTCAATTGTATATTGACACGTGGAACTGAAACTGAAATTAATGTCGATGAGCTGGTGTTCGAATTGATCACTTAAAAGTGTTGGATTAATACTATATATTCTCTCTCTATATAGTATTACATATACATGTATATATATATTATTCATTTGGCAGACATAACTTTCTCATCATCTTATCTTGTAACAAGAAGGACGAGACCGAGCTAGCGGATGTAATGAGCACCGGGCGTAGCTACAGGGAGGGCGATTGCTCTCCCAGAATGATCATTCCAAGGGAGTAAATTCATACTCTGAGGGATGTATGAAATAAAAAGTGTAACTAAGAAAGAAAGTTACATCTTTCAGTATTATCTTTATAAGGACTTTGGTTAGTCCCGTACAGTATTCCATGCACTTAACCAGGGTACAGAATAACATACTCGTACATTGTGAGTTCTGAACGTCTCATATCCATGAAGGGAATTTTCCAAAATAGTGAATAGAGTATATACCTTTCCTAACATCAAAATAGTAATGCCTTTCCTAACATCAAAATAGTAATACCTTTCCTAACACCAAAATAGTAATACCTTTCCGAACATGATGTTGAGATGAAGAGCTAATTAATCATCTGTGCCCTGTCGCAGATATTTCTCTGAGCGTTTAACCTTGAACGGAATTTTTCCAATCCCTACCCCTAAAACTTCTTCCTATGGTTACGTTCACTGTCCGATACTCATTCATTCTGTGATTTGTGTTTTGTTCTGTATTTCTGTGGAGTGTTGTGTTGTCGGCGATCACATAACGTTTACGCTTTACTTCGTATTTACAACCTGTGATTTTGAATATTTCTTTAGTTTTAACATTTTGAATAAAATTATGTTAAAAACCTGAAATGCGATTTTTGAACGATCATAATACTTCCCTATAACTGCGGTGTGTGAGAAAGTAAAAACCACGTATTATTTGAGTGGAAGTCGAAGGGGCGTAATTTTGAACTCGAAGGGGCGTAATTTTGAACTCGAAGGGTCGTAATTTCAAGTCTCGCCATCCAAAATAAGAAAAGCTTGCCACGGTCCTGAATCTGAATGAGCAGATCTTTTGAATGTCTTTCGAACACAAAAGAATAACTCAGATTAGAGTTGTAGAAAAAGAAATAATCAGCGAAAAACAAAATGCGTTAATTCCCCCTAGCGAAAATAGTGGAAATTACTTGAAATAACCAACGTGAGCAGTGATCTTCATACTGAAAGGAGCCGGTTACAGAAACAAAAAGAAATTCAACCGGATTTCTACAATCTGAAAATCATCCAACAAAAGAAATAGCCGCCTATATCCACCTGCGGTAAGACTGTATTACGAAAAATGATATTTAACATAAAAATATTTCTGATAGCATAAGATACCAAAGGCAAAAAATTTTTCTGAAATCAAACAATTTGAAGAAGATATAAGGAAAGAAGCAAGAAATAACGTTACGCCTAATAGACGATAAGCTGTGCATCATTTATCAAAGGCACCGCATCCAAAATATGATTCGTAGTAAATAATATTGTAAAAATAACATTTTACACACAACATATTTTTGGATATATAGAAGATAACAAAGGCAAAAGGAATTTTTCAAATCACACAATTTGAAGAAGATATATGGAGAAAAGGAAGAAATAACGTTACTTCCTGCAAACGATAAGTCGTGCATTATTTACCAAAGGCTTCATAATAAAAAGCATTATGTGAAGAAATTCTTTTTCCAAAGCATTCTGTGAACCAGAGATACACTGACAAAATGAAATATACGCCCCAACCCGCCCACTTCCGGCGGCATTATTGTGAATAATGAAGAAGTAAGAAATATGCGTAAAATTCACGAGGTTTACATATAAGAATCTCACAAAAGGTTAACATGCTAACTCGTATAGTAATGCAACCTGTATAACTAGCCTATATGAAAATGATAGATCGTAGTTTTTTTTTCTTTTTTTTTTTCAGTTTAATAGAGTTCTACGTGAGAGATTTTAATTACGCAGACAACATAATACAAACAATATTCCAGTTTATTCAAAGTTCGTTCAAGAATATCAGGTGCGATGGTGGCTACAGCATTTGTGATCCCGATTCGATGTTCTAGAGAAGCTTGCACTAGAACACACCCAATGTTTGTCGCATATCCCTGCAAGAAAAAATCTAGTGGGGTTGTAGAACGACGTGGCTAGAAAGTCTGCTCACTTCAATCAATCCATTTGACCGGAAACCCCTTGTCAAAATATCTCGTTCACTTAGAGAGACCAGTGGAGGGTAGCCCCATCTTGTTGAAACACAGTCTCAGGTTGCAGTTTCTGTAGCTGTGATAAAATGGGATGTTCTAACATATCAAGATAAACAATCCCGCTCTCTCTCTTTTCGATGAAAAAGAAAGACCCTATTAACCGGTCATGCACGACGTCACACCAGACATTAATTTTTGCACTGCTTCTCTCGTGGAACTCGAGAGGAAACAGCTCGTGGTGCTCAGAACCTCGGATTCGAATGTTTTGGCGGTTAACGTGGCGTGACACATGAAATATTGCTTCTTCCAAAAACATTGCACACTGCAGAAATGTGTTACCGTTATCAGTTTTATCCGAAAACTCTACCAGAAACTCTCTCAGTTTCAGTTTGTTTTCTGCGTGGAGAGCTTGCAAAGTTTGAGCTTTGCCAGAAAACAATTTCATTCTTTAACGGAGCATTTCTTTGAGAATTGACTGTGGTATTTGAGGTTTTCCAGATGCCTGTATTGCCAGCGCAGAGTTGAACAGCTATCCTAATTTGATTCCTCGAAACACTACTCTTTTCTATGAAGCGATCACATCAGTGTGTTACGTCCTAATGGCGAAATACGCACTACATCGTTCCAGTGAAATTTTTCTGTTCTTCCGTATTTAATTTGCTCTCGATGAACCATTTCACACACATAGCTTTCTGCTGCGCAGATGTCACCATTTCTAATGGAATGTTCGTCAACTTCTGCTTCTTCATTTTACCATTCCTCTGTTACATGCAGCGCCATCTACTAGCACTAATATAAACCCCCACTCTTGCTTTTTTTTTTTTGCAGGTTTAACGACTACCGTGAGCAACTCAATGGGCTATAAGCAGTCGCCCGTCCCTAATTTTGGGTCACTGGTTCCAGGGAAGGGAAAGAGCCAGCGCCGTAAGACAACCACAACATCCATGCCTCACCGGGATTCGAACCCGGACCCCTTACGGACGAATGATCAGAGGCCATCGCTTAGACCACTGCGCCACCGGGGCGGCCCACTCTTGCTTTCTTACTAGCGAAAATCGACAAGACGACAGCTACAACATTTTTGTGTTTTATAAATTTTTCATTTTGGAGTAATGCGATGTCGAGAGGCAGAGATAGCGACAGAAATATTTTAATTACACTTCCTAGCGGGAAAAATGCGCGCTATTTAAAGTTGTTAATCTTCCCAATCTTTACGGTAGCGACTGTCATGCAGTATGAAATGATTTTTTTTTCAATAGGACAATTAGAAGCGGAAATACAGTTGGAAACAGAAAATCACATTAGAGAGACAGAACTGTGCACGACATGAAAATCAAAGGGTACTTGCACAGCGTTTCATAAAGTGAATGGTGTCCGGGGTTAAGGGATTTTTTCAATCTATCTTTTAAATGCAGAGATATCGATAAAATATATTGTAAAGTTGTGTCACCTAATGGGTAAAGTATGCGCTTTTTTGAAGGAGCAGGAGATTCACGTAACATCTGCTCGTATTAAGCGGTATGTGAATTAAAACAATTTTGTTTTAATGGGGTCTTTAGACACAGATAGACAACCACAATTATGTCTCAAAGAGAAATACTCACTTATGCTCTTTGCTGACGAAATTGTGTGCTGAGAAAATTAGAAATTCAATGCAAAATTTCATCAGTTGGAACTCTGTCCACCGAAAACAAAAATTCTGATTGAAATGCTAGAAGCAGGAATATCCAGAAATGTAGATTATAAATTTACTCCGCCTTCCGTAAAAACTGTATTATTACATGCAAGAGATATCAGCAAAAAATATTTTCGGCGTATGCCGTACCTGACAAAGAATTTTTCATTCTAATTATATTAGGAGCGCATTTACTGCTGCATACATATATCGGTAACAGGAACATGCATTCCCTCCCCTTAGTGGCAAAAGTGTTTGTTACGAATATTTCTCATTATTTGTAAAATTCATCTCAGCCAAGAAATATCTCAGACACATTTTATTGTAATCGGTAGTAGAAATGTCTATGGAATGCAGTATCCTTTGAGAAAAAGTGCATTATTTGAAAAGAAACTGTATGCCAAATTGCCTTCATTGTAATCTCTTTAAGAGGAAAGAAAGGATATTCCAATCGCATATTTGGAAGCAACGATGTGGAATATTATATACAATGAAAACTGTCTAGCAAAGTTATCCACGGTTCTTTGCGAAAACAACAGTCGTTATAGGTGACAGCCGAATCAAGTAGTTCAACTCCCCTTTTTACTTGAAAATAAAATAGACTTGCCGTGTTTAATGCAGCCTGCAGTGAAGTCTTGTGTCACTCCTCCATTTTGATATTTAGGAATATTTTTAACTAAATATATCACTAAGAGCCAGAAGTAAGACAGAGAAACAGAATAAGATGTTCGGAACATACGTACGTTGTTGCTAATCAGGCGGTCCAACCAAATGTTCCACCGGAGGAAATGGAAGGTAATAAAACACCGAACGCAACAGCAGCACTACAGAGGTTAATATTGAAACCATACTTACTTACACATCCTGTCTCTTCCTTAAACTCAGTGATTTGTTCTTTTGCCACAAGTTGGGGGTAGTCAAGTATCCTCAAACATTACGGCCCCTATGTGGGAAAGTAAGGTTCGTTTGGATTTGGAAGAATTCCTCCTCCGTGGACTAAAAATGTTTACGAAAATGACCCAAGATTTCCCTTTGTTGCTCTCATCGATCGATAAAAATTTTCATGAAAATGATCAAAGATTTCTCTTGTAAGAAGCAAAAACTTATTTATTGACTAATCGGATTCAACCATCAAACTTGATATTTTGGAAGCTCTGCATCTATATCAAACTTTGTCGCTGGCTTTTGTGCAATGACCTTTGTTTGGCAGTTGCTGCCACACGCTACGTAGAAATGGCATCTACGCCATTTCTACGTAGCGTGTGGCAACAATTGACAAACACCCGTAACCCTCAAAGCAGTTGATGATGTTATGTGTGGTTTGAATATTTAGGTGCAATTCGTGTTGAAAGATCTAAGCGAAAGCACAGCGATTTCATGGTCAATAAGAATACTAAAGCAACTGTGAAGAAACATTATTGTTCTTCATCTTAAACACATATATTTATCATAACTTCCTTAACGTAACAAGAAAAAACGCTTTTTCACCTAACATATATTATTGCTGGCCCTTCTTCAGAGGTGTAACTAGGGCGGGGCATACGGGGAGGCCGCCCCAGGCGCAGGTCCAGGAAGGGCGCAATAATCACTGTTTGCAATCTGATTAAAATTGGAGAATTGAAAGCTTTACCCTAGTTTCTGGTACACATAGAAATAGAATTTCTTCTTAAAATTTTCTTGGGATGCTAGTTAAGCACACTCAGAAATCAAAGCCCGACTCTATAGTCCGTGCAAGTAAAGAACCACGGCCTTTGTCAACAACGATGGATCTAGAAGTTTTCCTTTAGTTAGATAAATAAAGACGTCGTGTTTCTATAATTGATATTCTCTGGGGGCTATTTGACCATTGCTGTTTCTGTGAGCCACGACGGCCAGCTACATTCGGGTCATTTGATGTGACAAAATCCTTGACCCTACAAATTTAAACGGTTAGTTAATTCTAACTGCCGTTTGATGGGTCACTAACGGCTGAAGTATATGAGCCGCCCTGGTGGCGCAGTGGGCTAAGCGCTAGCTTATGACCATTCTTCCGAGAAGAGTCCGGGTTCGAATCCCGGTCGGGCATGGATGCTGTGCTTCTTTTACGGTACTGGCTCTGTCCTTTCTCTGGAAGCTGTGACCCTAAATTTGAGACGGGCGACTGCTTATAGCCTATTGAGTCTCTCACTGTGGCAGAGTTGGAAACGGGTCAAAAATTTCACACCCGATCCGGACCCGTAACTGACCCGGGCAAATCTGCTTTGAACTACAAATTCGAAACTCTCTCTCTCTCTATATATATATACATACAAACGCAATATATGTATTCATTCCAATACTGCTTGATATTTAATATTGAAATCCTTTTTTAATAATAAAATTTGATTACTTGCAAAGTTTTACTGCCACTATTTTCCGTAATCCAAAAGTAATGGGTGACTCTGACCGTGACAGTGGAGTATATTACAAAAAGGGAATCATTATTTACTATTACACAAATGCATTTTTAAATGTATTTAGATTGTTCGCTCTTTCCACGCTTTGATGGAGGTGCGCATACTTTCATATGGTCCGTTAGATTTTTGGTTCCATAATCTTTTATTACTCAGTCAACATCTTCTTTCTTTGTAATTATACACTTTCCACATTTTGAACAACAAGCAAGACCAAACAACACAGAATTATTCACCGGTTCCTTAATGAGACGAAACAATTTCCAGCATTCACTCTTCCCCTTGTGGTTTTTAACAAGCACGTATTTGTTGGCCTCGACGCCTTTCTCAACCTCCTTAACATTAAATCCACCCATATGAACAAATAAGGAGTTAATTTCGACATGACATGTCATGGGAACGGGATATTAGCACATCAATCAAAAACTTCTAAATGCTCAATGTAAAAGATGCGATGTGAAAAGTAACTCTTAGTCATACAGTGAACTTCGCACGGAGAGAGTGAATCAGCTGAGAAGCAGGCGAATGGCGTGTGCCTGGACCTTGCCCTGGACAATCTCACTGTAAAAGAACGCAAAGGAAGGATCTTTTTTACGCTTTCCAACCGTAGGTTGAAGAAGCGTATATGCTCCAGCTTTGTCCGTCCGTCAGCCCGTCCGCACGATAACTCACGTGAAAATGGTTCGATTTCGACGAAATTTTAGTATGTGGTAGGGGACCCCCTGGGGACGAACTCTATTGAAAATGGGCGAAACAGGGTCGAAGATCAGGACATAGGAGCGGGATTCATTCCATTGCTCTTATGCGTCACAACTTGCGTAAATAGGTTTCGATGTCGATGAAATTTTAGTATGTAGTAGGGAACCACCTGGGGGCACAACCTATTGAAAATGGGTGAAATAGGGTCAAAGGTCAGGATATAGGAGCTGGATCCATTCCAGTGCCTTTATGCATCATAACTTGCGTAAAAATCGTTCGATTTCGCTGACTTTCTAGTATGTGGTAGGGAACCACCTGGGCACGAGCCCTATTTAAAATGGGCGAAATGGGGTCAAATGTCAGGCAGGACATAAGAGCGGGATTTGTTCCATTGCCCTTACGCGGCATAACTTGCGTAAAAATGGTTCGATTTCGATGAAGTTTTAGTACGCGGAATGGAATCAACTGGGGACGAACCCTATTGAAAATGGGCGAAATGGGGTTAAAGGTCAGGACACTGGAGTGAGATCCATTCCATTGCCCTTGTGCATCATAACTTACGTAAAAATGCTTCGATTGCGAAAAAACATTATCATGTTGTTCCGGAGGTATAGTGAACTGGTTCTTTTGAATATCAACGAAATGGGGTCAAAGGTCATTGCACAAAAGTCAGATTTATTTCACAGCCATTAATCTCATAACATGCGTAAAACTGCTTCTATTACGACAAACCTTTAGTATGCTGTTCCTGAGGTATACTCAACCGGTTCTGTTGAATATCATCGAAATGGGGTCAAAGGTCAGGACACAGGAGCGAGATTTATTCCACAGCCATTATCCACATAACTTGAGTAATAATTTCTGGTATGTTGGAAAGCGTATCATAATCAATGCATTGCAGGATTTTACTACCTTTTTACGATATGGAGTCGGTGTGTTGTCTGACGTCGTACGGTGGAAATCTTCGTTGCTTTAAGAAAGAGACAATATTTTTTCATGACAAATCATTATTCACTCCGTGGGCACCAGTATCGACCACAGAATTCCACAACGCGCACTTTTAATTGGAATATATATTTTTTCTTTTCAAAAATAAAACGTGAATAAAACTGGGTCCAAATCGGGTAAGGAACACATTGACCCGACCCGTTGGACCGGCAAGAAATTTTCTACCCGTTGACCTGTGACCCGTTTCCATCTTTGCACCGTGGCCGTTAAACCTTCAATCAAAAAAAAAAAAAGAAAGGAAAGTAATTGACTAACACCGACATGGTTTACACGTAGCAACCACATGACATTCCTCCTATGTCTTCCTTTCAATGGTTTGCTGTTTGTGTTAAGCGTGACCGTTCGCTTTTTTTTTATTGGAGGTTTAACGACCACCGTGAGCAACTCAATGGGCTATAAGCAGTCGCCCGTCCCTAATTTAGGGTCACTGGTTCGAGGGAAGGGAGAGAGCCAGTGCCGTAAGACAAACACAACATCCATGCCTCACCGGGATTCGAACCCGGACCCCGTTCGGATAAATGATCAGAGGCCATCGCTTAGACCACTGCGCCACCGGGGCGGCACCGTTTGCTTCACCTTTCACCTTTCGAGCACACATACGTGTCTGTTGGGTTTGTTCATTAACTCGTGTTTGGGATGCAGTTTTAGCATTTCCTTTGTGTCTCGTAGCTACGAGAACGTATTCAGCGAGGCTTTTGGCTTCGGCCAACTTATTTTGCTGATTTAGAAAAGCCACTTCGCCCAACCAGCGTTCTCCTGAAGATAATGATTGGGATTTGTTTCATGTTATTCTGGTCTCACGTCGACTATTTTTAAGGATTTAGTTATAAGGGTTTATGGTAGTTTTGGTGTGTAGCGCATTTCTGGGTTATTTTACTGCTTGCGTAGTGCGAGTTTGAGGATTGTTCGTGCATTGGTTTTGTGGATTTCTTAGGGGTAGTCCATGACAATTTTGATATTCAACTCACGAGTGTTATGTACAGGGTGATTCAAATTAAAATATCCCTGCTTGGAACATTGTGGAGAGAGAACCCTTTTACGTAACGGCCTAAAATCTGGAGGGGTATACATGTCAGACCCTGGGAAAATAATTGGGGGAAAATAAAATTTTAGTTCCAAAAATGGCCGATAGGTGAACATGTGGCGCTGCGAGCTGTTCTGGAGAACAACATCTGCATAAGACGCGCGTGCAAGGGCCTTGTATACCGTATGTGACTGTATGGATAGGTTTTACCGCCAACTTTTTGGTTGTTCCATTTTTCTTTGAGGAACTCAGTCCGCAGAATCGAGAGACCTGTTCCGTGTCAGCAGCGCGTTATCGGGATATGTTGCAGATTGTCGCCATTAATGAACTCCAGAAACGCGGATGCCTCGATACAATAACGTTCCAACAATATGGGGTGCCCCCACACATTGGCCGAGCCGTTCAACAGTTGTTGCGAAATCAGTTTTCCGAGGATCGAATTATCAGTTGTGCATTTCCTACAAGATGGCTTCCGCGGTCACCGGACCTTAGACCTTGCGACTTTTGGTTTTGGGGCTACCTGAAACACAAAGTTCATCAAGAAGACCATGGAAACCTGGTGGATTTGAAGAGCCATATCACCTTGCACGCACGCAAAATTTGTAATGATCAGTTAAGTGCTGCTGTGGAGCATGTTGTGACACGGTATAACTTGTTGGCCCTGCAGCACGGTGGACACATTGAACACCGCCTGTGACACCGTTGTACGGCAGCTCCGACGACTTGGTTTGCTGTTATGTTCTGATGTGAAGCCTGTGTTTGATGCATGTATTTCGTTGGTGCTGCGAGACACAGCTCTGTGTGATCGACAGTTTGTTTGTGTATGGGGTGCATTCATAAAGGCACATGATATCACTTCTTCTGCTGTTGATTATTGGTAGTGTCGTGTTTTATATTCCTTATCTGCACACTCTCGCCGCCCTACATGTTCACCTATCGGCTATTTTTGTAATTACAATTTTTCCCCCCAATCATTATCCCATGGTCTGACATGTATAACCTCCAGATTTGGGGCCGTTACCTCCAAGGGTTCTCTCCCCACACTATTCCAAACAGGGATACTTTAATTTGAATCACCCAGTTTATATAACTACATGCCAATAAGTAGTGTCTCTCAGTATGGCATCGAGCAGTCATGTTAGCTCACACATCATACTAGACGTCTCGGCATGGAATTGTACCGGTTCCTAATGGTGTCCTGCAATAAGCCATCCCATGCAGCTTGAATCTTCTCACGCAGTTCCTGAAGATTGTTCAGTAGAAGCGCAGTATCGAAAGCACGTCCAATAGCATCCCACACATTTTCAATCAGCGATAGATCTGGCGATGTTGCTGGCCATGGCAGAGTATCAGTGCCTTGAAGGCAAGCTCTCGAGACAGCAGCAGTATGCGGACGAGGGTTGTCCTGTTGAAAACCAGCACCGGAATGAACTTTCAGAGAAGGTAATGCCACTGGTTGCAGGACCTCATTAACGTAACTTTGGGTTGTCAAAGTGCATGTAATGAACACCAAAGGTGATCTGGCATTGTAGGTATTTGCAACCCACACCATGACACCAGGCCTTTTGGACGTGTGGCTCTCGACAACAAACCAGTCATCTTGGCGCTGACGACGGTGCCTCCCCACACGGATTAGTTGGTTGTCTCATGCAAGACGAAAGTGGGACTCGTCACTGACGATCATTAGCTGACATTCTGAGTGACTCCAAGACAGTCTGGCACGACGCCATTGCAGTCTTTGGCGACGTTTGCAATGGTGTTAAGGGCAGTCGTCGTACGTAACGGTCTACGTGCGTGTAGTTCTACAACGTGCAGCCATCTCCCAATGGTGCTTGCACTAATCGGACGATGCAGGAAGCGCACTTCTCCTCGCTGAATATCCGCAATCGTGGCAGTTGGGTCACTCCGTGCATGGCGGACAACCGGTGGGTCTTATCTCTCCGTGTTTCATGTAATTCTCCAAGAACCTTCTTGTCGTTGCAGAGTGCCTCGTTCTATCCACTGCCGTCAACAGGGTGCTACGGTGATATCCACACCACCGGTACGGCAAGCAGTACGGCGATAAGATTATCTCACCTCCCGGAACCCGCCTGCGCGGCCGTACTCGAACTCCTCCAACTGCTCGAATTGCTTCCGAACTTTTCTCCGAGGCATACTTCACTTGCAAAGAATGCAACTAACACAACAAGATGAGTCAGAATGGAAAGCGCGCGCAACGGGACGACCCTATATAGCCGGTCATGCACAACGTTACGACCCCTCCTGGTTTGCATCACATGCGCCGCCGAGCGTAATATACTTGAATCATTTGCATGTCTCACGATGTCAAACCTACCCACCAAGTTTTATTTCTGTCGGTTACATCCTTCTGGGTGCAACTATTTTTTTACGATGAGTGTATATATCATAACAGTTTATTACTAAACTAAAAAAGAAATTTTTCGGTGTGTGTAAAGTTACCGAGGTGTATCATTCTGAATTATACAACTTTATGGCATAAGCGTCGCGTACCATGAAGCAGGAATAAATTCGGGAGAAAAAAGTAAGCATGAGCGTTACTTAAGGTAATTCTGGGCTGTTGAACAACTGGCGTGGGAACCACATTCAAAACAATTCCACCTTAAAGAATGTTACAGTTTTCATGTCTGAGCCAAAGCGTGGATATCAAGTGTATCAGATATTAATGCCGAATTCAAACGCCTACTGAAACAAAAAGTAGAAAACTAGACTGAGCATGATATCACTTTTGTCCATCTCTCCATATGGAAACACGACATCTTGGCATCTTTTGGTTAGACACGACAAATGCTTCGTTTTCATTTCACAGATGAAGACAGGCAAAACACGATCCTGGCATTTTGCCAGCTACTTCTCCTGGTAACAATAGGATTGGATAATTTTATTTTATTCCTTAGTTGAAACTATGACAAAATACTTCCTTGCATATTCTACTTCACAGAGTGCCCACCTTTCCAGTAATATTAGAGTTGTAAGCACTTGTCACGGCATACTGGTGTATAAGGCAATCGAACACAAAGCGTCATAGGCATTATTTCATTGCTATTAGTATGCTTCCTGGAGCTGTGTATAATGCCCTGAAATCTCTGTGCTTCCCTTTCCAAAAGAATATTATTAAGATTGTTGGAGATTCCGATTAATTGGGCCATCGGTCAATCCGGGCAGCAGTTTATTTGCATAGCTGTGGCAGTCGCTTAATTAAGTCATAGTGTTCTAGCCTCTGAAGTGTCCCAGTTAACCGGATTCACTCTACTAAAATTTAATATTGTTATTGCCGCAGTTTTGAGTGACATTTTCTTTATTCCCGGTAACGTGAATACATATGCAGTGTAGTTTCCTTAATGTAACAACTCCGCTCATTTATGGTACTAGTAGCCATAAATTAGGTACACGACACCGCTTGTAGCTCAACGTGCTACTCCATTGTGGTTATTAAGCCTCAAAATAAGGAAACAAACAAGAAAGGTGACACCGAATTTTCGGGTGTAATAAGCACTTCTTTTGAATCGGTTCTGACGCGAATTAAATTTATCAAAGCTAGTCAATGAAACCGGATATTTCTATAAACGGAATCGTTCACTTACTCCCACTGGTTGCAGTCTTATGCGTTAAGAAAAATTCGAAATTATATGAGAAACATTTCGCAGCAAAAATGCTCTCCAGCGAAGAAAGAATTTTTCAAATTGGGCTCTTAGAGGCGGAGATATCGACAAATATAAAATATGCATCCACGCCCCCTGGCGGAAAAAAACATACACTATTTTAAGAAGATTGTATTCTCGAAAGGTATTTCGATGTGAGCTGTATCGGTACAGGAAAGACTTTTTTTAGTCCAGTTTTCAGGAGCTCAGATTTTGCTGCAAATATATCAGAAACAGAAATTAACCCTTATGCCCCCTGGTGGCCAAACAATTCTATACCAAATATTAGAAATTATAAAAAAAAAAAAAAAAAAAAAAAAAACATTTCACATCAGGAGTTGTATGAGATACTGCAAGAAGTTTTCAAATCGGAGTTTTAGAAGCTGAGATATCGGGAGAAATGCAATTTACCTTAACGCCCCCTAGCGGAAATTCTATGCATTACGTGAAAATTTTGATATTATAGGGGAAAAAATTCACATGGGAAACGCTATGCAACAAAAAGGGAATTTTTCAAAGCTGACACTTAGAAGTAGAGGTTTTGACAAAAATTACATATACATCTACGCCCCTTGGGGAAGAAAACATGCATTATTTTAAGAAGAAAATATTCCTAAAAGGTTTATCGACGTGAGCAGCATCAGTCCACGAACCTAATTTTTCCAATTGAGATTTTTGAAGCTCAGGTGTTGTGGAATTCATATAAAGAAATTAGCACTTACGTTCCCTGCTGGCCACACCGTTTTTTACCAAAAATTTTAAATTATATGCAAAATGTTTCCATTAGGAGCTGTATCCATTGAAGGAAATTTTTCAGATCGAAGTTTTAAAAGTAGAGATATCAGGAAAAACGCAATTTGCTTTTACACACCCTAACGGAAAATCTATGCGTAACTTGAAAAATTATATTATACCTAAAATACTCTTCGACATATATGGACTCGAAAGGTAAAAGAAATTTTTCAATCGGATGTTTAGAAGCAAATATATGGAATAAAACGTATTTTGAATTCGATATCATCTGCATTTACGCCCTCTAGTGGCGAAATTGTACATCGTATAAAAAAAAACGAAATGAAGGATCATCATTCGCATATTTCAAGCTTCCCAATGCAAAAAGAATGTTTCAAATTGGATTAATAGTTGCACATATATGGTGCCTACGGACGGACGGACGGGCAAACCGATAACATAAGCACAACCCTTTTTACAAAAAGCGTGCTAAGAAAAGCACGACATAAAGAGGTAACGTCTTTACACCGTAAAAACAAATTCTGTGAGTGAGGACGCGAACCTCATGCGTACACTACATTGACAAAAGTCACTGGACACCCCTTTAAAACTAAGTGGACGGATCCGCTGCGTTTTTAAGATGCGCGGCACAGTTGCAAACGGTATAAAAACAAGCTTGCAACTGACCGCAATCATATCGCACTCTGAGGTTGAATGAAAATGCCCCGGCGGGAGAGAACTCACTTCGAGAAAGTAAAGTTTGTCGGTTGTTATAATAGTGTCTTGTCCATAAGAGAAACCAATAGGCGTTTAAACTGTGAAACCAATAGGCCAAGTCAACTGTTTCGGATGTACCGAATAAGTGGAAGACACATGGCGTGCCTAAAGCAGCAAAACGTACCGGCAGACCAAAGAAAATCAGCGATAGAGGACGTCGCAGCCTCAAGAAAGTCGTTACAGCTAATCGACGGAGTACTGCACAAGACCTCAGTATACAGGTGATTAAAAACGCTGAAACCTCGGTATGTACACGTACGATTCTCAGAGAACTTCATTTCATGGGTTACCCTGGTCGGCGGCTGCTGATAAGCCTTTCATCTCCACTCAGAATGCTATTCGTCGTTTAGCATGGTGTAAAGAACATTTATCCTGGACCGTAGATCAATGGAAACCGGTCCTATGGACTGATGAATCCAGATACACGATCCATCAGTTATATGGCCGTGTGTGGTTATGGCGGCAGTCGGGGTAATGCTATTCACCACAGTGTACTGTTCCTACGGTCAAGTTTGGAGCTGGCAGTGTACTCGTGTGGGGGTGTTTTTCGTGGTATAGTCCCGGCCCATTGGTTATCGATGGGCAAACCTGTTAACCAGTACGTCAACCTCGATATTGTGGACAATTATGCCCTACCAACTCTGTGACAATACTATGGAACCGAGGCTTGTTGGTACCAGCAGGATAATGCACTGATCCATAAAGCACGGACTGTTACAGCGTGGTTTGACGGTAATTCAGTATCGTGTGTGGACTGGCCAGCACAGAGCCCACGTCTTATACCATAGAGCACCTATGGGAGGAATTAGAGCGCCGCATAAGAAGTTTGAAACCGTGGCCTACTACTGAGCAACAGTTAGCGGCAGCATTATGTACTGAATGGAAGCGCATACTTATCGCTGTGTTCCAAAACCTACTCGAAAGCATGTCTCGAAGGGTCAGTGCATGTATTAAGGCCAAAGGTGGACCGATACCATACTGATGTATGCCAGTAAATGCTATGTTGTGTTTCTTTTCTAGGTGCCCGGTGACCTCTGTCAATATAGTGTCTTTTTCATGCTCTGCGCTGAAAAAAACGATAATGTGTTTTCCCGTGCACTGGATACTGCCACATCCAGAAGCAATATTCTTAAAACAAATTTACCTAATGAAATATTGAACAAACTGGAGGTAGTTTTTCAATGGGTGCACATACGGCACACAAGTAATCATTCAAACATATTCAAACATACACTGCCGGACAATTGCTAATGACGGATGACAATAGCAACGATAGCAACCATACAATGGAAGGCAGGAAAATGTGGAAATTAGCATAAGTGCGGGATACAGTAAGATGTGTTTTGCGTATGCAAATTTTGGATTGCCGAACTTGTTCGTGACGTCATAGCGCTGATAAGAGATATAAAGGATTTGACGCGTATTGAACGTTGTTGTTCAAACGCAAAGTTGAAAGGGAAAGAATCAATTGACGAACTTGCAAGTTTCAGTATGTATTCCCGACATCACGTAGATGATTTTACGCGTAGCCGTATTATTGGCAAGATTGAAGAAGGGTAAAAAATAACAGATGTTGCCAGGGAGTTCGACGTCAGCCACAGTGTTGTTTCAAGGCTTTGGAAATCATTTCAAACAAATGGAGAGTGTAGCAAACGTCACCGGGGAGGTCGTGTTCGCAGTACGACACCTGCAGAAGATCGGTACATCGACAGAGGCGTACGTGAATCAACAAAAAGACATCGGCGCAACACAGGTAGTGAGGTAGCAATTCAGTTTATGGCTGATACTGGCAAGCGGATCTCCCGAAAAACTGTCGCCAGACGTTTACATGAAGGAGGACTATACGCCCGCCGTCCTGTTGTCCTGGCATTCTGACATTATTTCATTTCACTTGGCATCTAACCACACTTACTTTTTTATGCGCTATATAGCCGTTTATGATCCGTCCTTAGCAATTGTCCAGCAGTGTACTTTGCCCGGTAGTGAAAAAAATTAAAAGTTTCCTTGCAATTTTTCATTACCTGTTTCACTTGCTTTCCGATGTCGTCTGAAGCGCTGAAATTGCTACCATAGATTACATTCATGCTGTATATTGCTTTAAAGAAAGTACTCTTATTAGCACAATCTTCTCTTAAATGCGCACGTGTATGTACAGTTACTTCAGCTTTCTGATATTAGATGATCATAAGTAGTTCATCAATTTGGAACATTCATTAAGATGGAAATCTTTGTCCGAGAGACGTCACCGTCTTTCAAATCGAAATTAGAGTAAAACGTTCTTTGTTTATCGAAAACATTTCCCAAAATCTATAGCAAAAAAGTTCAATGCTGTAAACACTAGCTGACTTAATGGAGAAATTGAGAGCTGTCAAGGAAATCCGATGCTGTCGAAGAGACGAATGCAAGAAAAAGAGAGTGCTTCTTTTGGACATTTAATCTGTTTATGCTAAAGTGAAGAATATTTTCTGTCAGACAGAACGTCGTTGTGAATTATTGAGCAAACTTTACTGTATACAATTTAATTCCTACTTTCCGAACGATATAGGTCCTTACACAAACCACTTGTTGTCAATGTGCGAGATCTTAGTGACGATATTTCTAGCTCTTCTACTCTTATCAGAGATAAAAATTGTTAACCAGAAACAAAAGCGATTAAATAATGCACCACAATGTCAAGGTGTCAGATAGTCATTGAGTGCATTCTGAATCACAGTAACAACAGGAAACAAATAGTAATTTTTTAAAATCATTTCCGAAATAAATATCATTAAAATGTGATTTAAATGCGTGAAAATGTTTTTAAAAGTCCGTAAAATTGTTTGAAATCAATATTAATATTTGATGACAAATATTTACATCTTACACAATTGGTAAACGAATTTCCCCGAAGAACTTCGAGGGCGATCATAAATACACGGTAGGCATTCTAATGCTATTATTGGCATATTTTCACTGTATTCCATGCAAACACTTCCTTCCGAAAACCTGAAAAATTTCATTGTTCCCGCTGCAGGACGATAAAAATTTTAAAGTTTTCTGAAGGAAGTGGTTACCTGGAATACAGTACAATATGCCAATAATAGCATTACAAATATTTACCTTTTTAATTTTGTGATCTTACAGATTGTTTGTTTATTTCATGATATGTTTCTAATATTCTTCATCAGATTCTTTGATTATCATGTCGGTATCTTTTATTTTGCAATAGATGTAGCAAAACGTTTGCTTTTTATAGTTCTAAACCTTTTCTGTTCTTCTTGAGCTATAAATTCTCTTGTTTCGCTGTAACAAGAGGAATTTTCCAAACCATTCTAATTCGGCCAGGTGCACCTATTACGAGTAATGTGTAACTTCCTGAATTCCGAACAATATATATGAGGTCCGATCGAAAAGTTCCGAGGTAAGGCCTATATACAACATACGTTACTTAAGTCTGGCTATGATTTTCTTCAAAGTAGTCTCCTTGGCTATACACCTCTGCTGGCGCTTTTGTCATTGTTCGGCCGCTCCTAGAAGTACTGTTCGCGAATCGTCTGCGATTCGCGCTAGATCGCGTCCACGGTTTCACAACGGTGACCCTTGAGCTTCTGCTCCATCTTCGGGAACAGGAAGAAGTCATAGGGAGCCAAATCCGGCGAGTAAGGCGGATGACGAAGGGTAGTCATGCTGTTGCGGCTGCAAAACTGGCGTGTTGCTAATGCTCTGTGAGCTATCTCGTAACATAGGAAATTGTTCCTGCGTCACATTTCAGGTCATTTGCGGCGAATGTCCTCCCTAAGACGCAGTAGAACATCGCAGTAAAAAAGAGCGGTGACGGTATGGCACTGAGGGACCAGTTCACGGAGCAAAACCCCACGAATGTCGAAGAACACGATGAGCATGCTTTTGGTTGCTCTTCGGACCTGTCGAACCTTCTTCGGTTCCGGTGATGCCTGGCGCTTTCACTGCGACGACTGTTATTTGGTCTCCTGGTCGTAACCGTAGACCCAAATCTGGTTCCCAGTGATGACCCGCGACCTGCACGTTGGTTCCCGATTTTCCGAGTTTGACGCAGAATTTGATGTTCGCTCGCTGCTCAAGTTTGCAGTCCATACCGAAATCGCAGCTGTGTTCTGCACGTGGTCGCCAAATATCGTGTAGTACAGCTCCCGATGTTCACAGAACGACGCAACTCGGCAAAATGACTCGTGATGGTTACTGCCCTCGACCGCTGCTCGCGCATCCGCGTACTGCCATCTGTTGGCGCGCTACGTACGTAGTCTCGGAACTTTTTTGATCACACTACGTATGGTCTGAGAAAAATCATGGTCTGAGAAAAATCCCTGAAATGGCGATGGGCTGGACATCTTATTGCCAGAATAAAGGACCAGCGATGGATAACTGACACTTTGGACTGGATACCAAAAGGCAGGAAAATACCCAGAAGAAGCCTATGTGAGGGATGTGTGGATGAAATTCGAAAGCATGCCGTGCGTGATAACATGGGGGAGACTGGCTCAAGACAGAAAGACAGACCACTGTGGAAGAAACTTTGGGAGGCTTTCATCCATATATATCTATATCATCATCTTTATCGTCATCAACAATAACAACCATTATAGATCCACTGCTGGAGGAAGGTCTCCCCAAGTTTCTTTTTAAACGGACTATCTTGCGCCAGCCTCTTCCATGTCACTCGCGCATGCTTTTGAATTTCATCCACCTATCTCTCATGTAGTCTTCTTCTGGGTCTTTTCCTGTTCCTTGGAATCCAGTCTGGAATTGGTTGCCATCGGTGATCCGTTCTCATGGCAACATGTCCAGCCCATCGCATACATATATATATGTATATCACATTACAGTGACCACCAACTAATATCCAGAGTAACGTCCGTGTGCAGGGCGAACAGCAGTTATATGGGCTGGGAGTGACTCAATAAATTGCTAGAAGGTGTTCACAGGCATGTGGAGCCATAGTGGCAGCAATGCATCTGACAGCTACTGGAGGGTACGCTGTGGAGGATCCATAGAACGAACAACACGATCAAGGTGGTCCCACAGATTCTCAATTTGGTTTACGTTTGGGGAATTAGAGGGCCAGGGACGTACTTTGAATTCTTTATCGTGCTCTTGCAACGACTCTCGGACATTTCTAGCTGTGAGACACGACGCATTATCGTGCTGGAAGATTCCATCCGCCCCAGTGAAGACAATCAGCATTTATGGGTGTTCGTGGTCTGCAAGTATGGATTCATAACAAATTCTGTCCACAGTGCTTTCCACAGGTATGAGTGGATCCAGAGAATGCCACAAAAACATTCCTCAGACCATAACACTACCCCCACCAATTTGTGTTCTTCCAGCAATATTTAAATAGTGTTTGTTCTTCGACATTTCTCGCCTTATACGCCAACGTCCGTCTGTTCGATGAAGCAGAAAACGTGACTCATCGGAGAAGGAATCCTTTGCCAATCAGCGGAGGACCGATTCCGATACGTCTGTGCAAATGTAAGCCTTTTCTGCCGATGATCCTTCGTTAGCATAGGTGCAGTGACCATCCGTCTGTATCGGAGCTCCATATGCAGCAGGGTTCGCTGAACTGTCGTTTCAGACACACCTCCTGTATCACCCTGGTCCATTCGGCCAGTGAGTTGTTCCACTGTTTCGTGTCGATCGGCTCTCACGTACCTTCGAAGCCGACGTTCACCTCTTACAGCAATGGCACTTGGTGCTCCGCAGTTTCCTCGTTGCTTATTCGCAATGGTGCCGTTTCTCCAATCACGATACACTTTAATCACAGCAGCAAGCGAACAGTTAAAAAACTGCTCTGTTTCAGAAATACTGCCACCCTTAGCCCGAAAGCCGATAAGCACTCCTTTTTGCAAATCTGATAAATCGCTCCTTTTTATACATGACAGCAACGTGGGATATGTTTTAAGAATGCCTATATAACACCTTATATACCCTCCGAGCCTGTTCATGACACGTGCCTTCTTTCATTGGCCACGCTCTGTTGACCTCGAAAGTAGAAGTTGGTCACAATAATGTGACTCGACGATGTACAAAGCTTTTACAAGAAATGAAGATTTATGGTTAGATGGGGAAAAGCCGGAGATAGGCGATACCTGCATTTACCTTGAACAGCAGATATCAAGCGAAGGTCGTATTGATCAAGAAATTAATCGGCGTTTAAAACTTGGTTGAAGAGCTTTTGGAATAAACAGTACAAGTTTGAAAAGCAATATACACTGAAGGGCAATTGAATTTGAGACAGCTGGCATTATGCAAATATGGCGCTGTGGGCGGCCCTGTAAACGGAAACGACATGACGTATGCAGCGATCCGACAATATAAGGAGTGATGCGACGGAAATCAGTAAGAGTCGGACGCAGTATGGGTAAGACGAAGGATCTAAACGCATTTGGTCGTGGGCAAATTGTCGGGGCCCGACGAATGGGTCATCCCATCTCGGAAGTCGCGCAGGCACTGGTAATTTCACGAGCCACTGTGTCACGGGTGCACAGTAAGTACATCGAATCCGGTAAAACCATCCCTGCAAGGGCCAACTGCCGTGGACAACAGCGTGTGGATGAGCGGGAACATCGGCTAGTTCGCATTGTAACAGCGGATAAACTGGCCACAGCGCAAGAATCACTCGGCAATTTAACGCTGGTGCACAAAAACGTGTAAGGAGCCACACCATCCAGAACCATTTCCTCGCTATGGGGTACAGAAGCCATCGTCCCACGAGGGTACCGCTGCTGACCGCACATCACAGGGTGCAAAGATTAGCATGAGCGCGGGAACATCGCCACTGGACCCTAGACATGTGGAAAAATGTTGCCTGGACTGATGAGTCGAGATTCACGTTGGTACATGAGGATAGCAGGATACGAGTACGGCGCAAACCACATGAAACGATGGATCTTTCTTGCAAGCAGGGTACTCTTTAAGCTGATGAGGGTGGAATTCTCGTCTGGGGACTGTTTACGTGGAGTGAAATGGGACCCCTGGTACGTGTGACATCGTCG
Source organism: Macrothele yani (assembly GCA_039090855.1). Classification (NCBI taxonomy): domain Eukaryota; kingdom Metazoa; phylum Arthropoda; class Arachnida; order Araneae; family Macrothelidae; genus Macrothele; species Macrothele yani. Next base: position 133,510,698 of record CM076990.1, read on the forward strand.
CTCTTAGGTCAACGTTACCGGGACATCTTGGACGACGATTTGCTCCCGTTTGTGCGTCTTCAACATCTCACTGGGGACCTCATCCTGCAACAAGACAATGCACCGTGTCATCGCTCCCGAATGGTATCCGAATTTTTGGATGAACACTCCACCGACGTGACCTCGCTTCCTTGGACAGCTAGGTCACCTGACCTCAATCCCATCGAGCACATCTGGGATGCCATCGATAGAGATGTTCTAGGCTCTGACCCTCCCCCCCATTGAATCTTCGTGAACTGTTGGAGCTTGTTCAGGGGTCGTGGATCCGTATGGCTTCCCAACGTTTCCGGTGTCTTGTCGAGTCCATGCCGAGACGAATCGCCGCCGTCATCAAGGCGAAAGGTGGTGCTAAACGTTACTAGACATGTATTTCTAATTCAATTGCTCTTCAGTGTATCATTATGTCTTAAAAGAAAAGTGTTTAATGAATGCATATTTGCAATGCAAGCGTACGAAGCAGAGACGTGGACCTTAACTAAAAAAGACATAGAAAAGACTGCAGACAACTGAAAGAATGTCTGGAGAGATGCTCGCTTGGTGTAACCAGGAAAGATAAGAAAAATAACTCGTGGGTAAGGAAAATGACAAAAGTGGAAGACATCATGATTAGAGTTAAATCCCTGAAATGGCAATGGGCTGGACATACTGCCAGGACGGACTACCATTGTACAACCGAATTTTTAGACTGTATACCAAGAGACAGAAACCCAGAAGCAGACCACATGGGAGATGGATAGATGAAACTCAAAAGCATGAGGGAGTGACATGAAGGAGACTGGCTCAAGGCAGACGGTTGTGGAAGGAATATGGGGAGATCTTCATCCAGCTGATTATATATATATACAGAATGAACACACACACACACACACACGCACGCACACGCACGCACGCACACACACACACTCCAAATATTTTTAAATGAACAGGTCTCCCCATATTTTTTAAATGAACATGTATATTTTAGATATATATATTCATTTAAAGAAATACATTTATATTTTTATAATGAACACACACACACACACACACACACACACACATATATATATATATATATATATATGAACCTCTCATTTTTTTCTCATGAAAATAATACCTGCCTGCTGAAATGTTCTAAAAAATATAATGGAAAAGAAGAAGAAAATTCACGTATGATCATCCCCAAGGGACAGTAACGACACGAAGGTATTTTGGAAAGGTTACACACCCCTGAATCCCTAAAAATAATGGGGTATTTTATTTCTCTTCTCATTTCATGAGAACCTACCTTTGCCAGTCGCAGAGAAATCTCTTGAAATAAAAAAACTGCGGAAAAATAAACGAAAAGCAAATGCTCAAAACTTCCTTTCGCATTTTACCAACAATAAACATTATCAGTATTGAAGAACGGAAGCGTGAGAGGAGAACTTCTATAAAATTTTCCGAGGAAGATAATAATTACTGTAATGCCTCCTTTTTCAGAGTTTTAATATATTTGTGAAGTGATGGGGCTACGAAGGTAGTAACTTTATACTCACTTTTTAATGCTTCCCATAAAACGCTTCAATAAAAGAAAAAGACTGGAGCTAAGAAAAGCATAAAATTTCTTGGAATCTCTTACTGGAGCTCAAGGACATCACGGATGAACAACAATTACCGGAATCTTGGATATAATTTCGGTTGTAAACGGCGCCTGGTTTCATATTTAAAGATGAATTTTGTTGAAAAATAAAAAAAAAAGGAAGGAGCAGGGAGTAAATAAAATACATCACGTCTGAATTGCACCGTGTTTAATAATTCCTATGGTGAATTGATGCGCTCTTAAATTTCTTTTCATATGGAATTGAGAAAGAAATGTAAGGTATTTGCCTTTGGATATGCTGGTAGAAGAGTAAGTGCCGATCTGAGCAAACATCATCAAAAAAATGACGGCAAATTGCACGCCTTAAGAACATTTATACCATACTTACACATTAACATTCCTCATGAGAACTGAGAAAGAGTTTAATAAAAATATGCTCTTAGGAAAACAAGCATACACTATTTTCCCAAACATTTCCATATCAGGAAATCTTTAGTAATTTTTCTCTGTCTATAAATCTCTTCACACGAATTACTGATTTTGGAGAGAAGTACACATTACAAATCATCATCATCATCATCATCATTGTCAACCATTATCAATCCACTGCTGGACGAAGATCTCCCCAAGTTTCCTCCACAAAGGTCTATCTTGTGCCGGTCTCCTCCATGTCACTCCCGCATATTTTCGAATTTCATCCACCCATCTCCCATGTGGTCTTCTTCTAGGGCTTTTCCTGACCCTTGGAATCCAATCTAAAATTTCGGCTGTCCATCGATGGTCTGTCCTTCTGGGAGTATGTCCAGCCCATTGCCATTTCAGGGATTTAACTCTGATCATGACATCTTCCACTCTCGTCATTTTTCGGATCCACGAGTTCCTCTTCTGATCTCTCCTGGTTATACCAAGCATGCACCTCTCCATGCTGTTTGAGTTGTCTGCAGCTTTTGTATGTCTCTTTTAGTTAAGGTCCACGTCTCTGCACCATACGTAAGCACTGGAAGGATGCATTGATCAAACACTTTTCTTTTAAGAAATAATGGCATATTGCTCTTGAAAATTATGCTGTTTCTTCCAAATGCTCTCCAGCCAAGTTTTGTACGCCGATTAATTTCTTCATCAATGTGACCCTCACTTGATATCTGCTGTCCAAGATAAACGTACGAGTCTGTTATCTCCAGTTTTTCTCCATCAATCGATAAATCTTCATTTCTTGTAAAAGCATTGAATATCACTTTTGTCTTCTGAAAGTTCATTTTTAATCCCACTTCTTTACTGTTGTCAGCAAGTTCCTGGATCATACTCTGCAGCTCTGGTGGGGTAGTTGCAAAAATTACTACGTCATCAGCAAAACGAAGATGGGTTAGATAATCTCCATTAATCTTTATCCCTTTGTTTTCCCAGTTCAGTGATTGAAAGACATTTTCCAATGTGGCATTAAAGAGCTTCGGAGATATGGTGTCACCTTGTCTCACTCCCTTTCCAATTTTTATGTGTGTTGTATTTTCAAACAGCCGTTCACTTTGTTTCAATTGGTAACGGCACAAATGAAAATATGTCTGTATTTGTTTCTAGGTTAAGTATCCACCAGTAAAGGTTATGGGCTACCCGGCCTTAGTTTCAGTTGGCGGGGGGGGGGCACCACCGACGCCTCTTCCTCCAGGACTCGAACTCTGGCGCACTCAGAGGCAAGATCATAAAAAACTGCGGGCTACACTTTTTTTTTATTGAAGTTTTTTTTTTTAAATGAACCCTTTTTTATTAATTTTTATTGGGGTTTTTTTAAATGATTTATTGGACCTGATGGCACAGAGACATGACAAACAAGCAGACATAGACAGGAGACAGATGTTTCACATCAACAAGTACATATCAAACATGGTTTTTACAGTAGGCTAAATGACCAATGCACACAGAGAGCCAGAGAGTTGATCAAGTAACACATTATCAACAAGTACACATCGAACATGGTTTTACTGTTGACCCATGTACACAAAGAGCCAGTGCTGATCAAGAAACACCTTGATAGCCAGTGCCGATAGAAAAGTACAAACATCCAAGCCTCACCGGGATTCGAACCAGGACCCAATTAAGGCAAATGGGCAGAAGCCATGGATTAGACTACTACGCCACCTGGGTGGCGGCTACACTTTGTGTTGTATGGCTGTTACTTGTTGAAACTATGCTGCCTATCAGCTTAACTGGCCTAATCGTTGCTTCAGTGCTTCAATTCATCAAACAAAGAGCGCATTGAGTTAAAATATGGGTTCTTAATTATGGTGCGGTAAGTGACTTTTAATGTGGCAGTGAGATTTATCGTAGTAAGATTAAGGCTTTACACCTTATAGGGAAAGTGAGATCTTTAGCAGTTGTCTGGATATGTTGCTTTAAACTCTTCCTGAGCACTAGATAATGCAATAAAAAGCAATTACGCACATAACCTTTTGGAGGACACGTTGCTTCATCTTGAAACAGCGCTCTTCCCTAATTGTTAGCACAATGCATGGATGTTTGTGGGCATTCAGGCAATTTACATACTGAATATTTTCGATTGCCTCTACGGTGGCGCAGTTGTCCTAGAACTGGCTCCAAACTACACTTCCGAGCTTGGTGTGGGTTCGAATCACGATCTGGCATGGATGATGAAAGTGTCTTACGGCACTGGCTGAATTGAGGGAACCCTAAACAGCCAGCGATACATCAGGGAATACACCAGGGCTGTTTTAGAGGCAGAGGTGTTACCCTTCCTTCAGATTTGTCCTGGCGCTATAGTCCAGCAGGACAATGCTCGGCCAAATGTGGCCCGGAATGTTCGATACCAATTCCATGGACAGCAGACACCTCTTCTTCCCTGGCCTACATGTTTGCCCGATATGTCCTCGATCGAACATGTTTGGGACATGGTAGCTAAACGACTGGCCTATCAAGTGCCTCCGCCAGTCACCGTAAATGTACTCTGGTCTCGCATAGAAGCAGCCTGGTAGGATATTCCTCATGATGATACCAAAACCCTCTCCCATTTAGTTCCAGGCTAACATTGTTTCTCGAGGAGGCTGCGCAGGATATTGAGTTTTGAAGCGAAAAATCTTGTATAACTCTACAAACGTAATTAGTTATATACTGTAACATGATGAATCTGTGTTATTATTTCATTTGAATAACGTGATTCCTTCTTGGTGTTGTAATTTTCACAAACAGCAGTAAAGATGTCCCATTAAATATATTGTAGTATGCACATTTTGCTGTTTTTAAATTTTATTATATTATTTTTATTTATGTTTCATGTAGTGACAAACACAGAAAGGGCTTTTTTGTAAATTTTTTTACATACCCTTTATTATAATTATTTTTTAAATTCGAAATCAATTTACGGCATAGGATTGAAGGACGTAAATTTTCCGTTTCTAGCTAAAGGTATCCATGCACCTTTAAAATACGATTTTTCATGAAAATATCGATTTCCCAGTTTTGTTCTAATATTAAAGCCTGTCTTTTTTTTCATTCCAAATCCGGTTAAAATTTGTTTATGTATTTCTTAGAACATGGGATACACTTACTTTAATGTTACTTGACAGCAACTTTTTAGAACCGGAAGTAGTGTTACGTTAACCGGAAGTGAGCTTTAATGTTTATTTACATTGCAATTTTATTAAATACGAAGGCTCAAATTTGAACCTGTATATAAAACAAACAGAAATTAAAATTTCAATTATTCAGAATACTTAAAAATATATGGCAAAACATATTTTGTTAAACACCTGGCAACAAAGTTATGATATGGCAGAAAATACCGAAGGAGGTTTTCGTTTGTCTCAAAAATATGAAATTAGAGGTATACAATACTGTACCGCAACTTGATGATTGCCTTCAAGGTTGTTTGAAAATACTAGCCAAGTTGAACATTGAAAATCCAATAATTTTCATATTGCAGGGTTATAGACATTTAGATAGCATTCGAATCCATGACTGGAAACGGCATGCACTCGCTGTTGCTAACAAACGTAGAAAATGTTTATGAGCCCTCAGGATGAAAATAATAATAGTTTTGCATACTAAAGAGGGTGAAATTTATAAATCAGATGCACTTTATCGTTTAATTTTCATTTTGAAAGTAGAATTTGTGTTTAAAAGTTATTTTCAGCTTTTTCTCAGAATGATTTTTTTTATACTTTGCCTTCATGCCAAACATCATTACGCAAAAAAATATGCTCGAAATGCCTTGAAAATTTACAGGAATATATTGCAAGCGAATATAAAGGGAACAGAGTATTTCCATGACTGTACATTTATTAGTCTTTTTTATGGTATAAATTACGAATTGCTATAAATTATGAATGATTTTCTTTTCGACAGTACTTTAACGTTTACAGCTATATAAAAAACTGAGTTATGACAATGGGAATAGTCCATTCCCTAGAGGTTGTTATTGTCATTATAATAAAATTTACAAAATGAAAATATATTGATTTGTTTTGAGTTACCATGTTTTGCGGAAAGGTTACTTTTTTGCGCTTTTTACCTATTTTTCGAGCTAAAATTGAAAATAAAAAATTATAACCTTTTTTTTTTGTTATTCCATATTTTTACCCATATTCCATTATAAAATAAAGAAAAAAAAAGAAATTCAAATAATTTGAAAAAATCCTCTCGCAAGGTGTACGGATGCCTTAAGCAAGATGAATGCACAATATAAATGTGCATGCTGCATTCCTTTTCAAATTCAATATTAAAAAAAAATGCAAGTAATACTACTTGCGTTTTTTTTTTATTTCAAAATCAATACCGTGGTTCGCAGGACAGATTATTGTTAAAACAACGAAATGAAAAACCTTATACTGGAATTCTTTTAAGTATACACTTGCACAAAGAGTCGATCTATTAAATTTGACTTTGGAGATTCTAGTTATAAAAATGTTAACAGTGAAGAATAATCTTTCCCAGTGAAAATTACCTTCAACAGAAAACAATTCTGCATTAAGTTTGGAATATCAGTTTGCGATATGCAAATCAACTGCCGATGGATCTTTTCAAGACGGTTACCAGAAGAACGAAATTTTGAAGAGAAACGGAAATTTAAATACGAACTTCTTCTGTATGAAGTCTTTCATCTTGCCATTTTTTCTACATACCATACTTTCACTTTAGTAACTAAATTTCTAACTGCGCACGTTAGTTATGAAATTTTATTCAAGCGTGCAATATTATTTTATCTCTGCTTTGCTTAGTTTCACGTTTATGTTAGATAGAGCAATGAGTATCGTACACGTTAAACTTGCCCAGTCTGCACAATTATTTAAACCAATGCAATCTGTTATGCTTAGTTTTCCAGAAAGCTTTTCTGTGAAAATGTTTTGATTTTTATTCAGGCAGTATAAACTCTTAAAAGAAGTTAAGTAAATTTAAAGTGTTGCTTCTAAAGTTCTCGCATTTACTTAGCTTTTACTCTTTTGCTTAATGTAATTTTTACACAAATGTCATTTGCCTGGATTCAAATAACTTGGCTTCAAAATCGATACAATAGCAGTTCGTGTTCGAAAAGTCTCCACACCACATGAACGACATAGAATTTTTTTCTTTATTCAGAATTCCAGTAACCTGTATCCTACTTTTGAGACTGACGCAAACTGAAATCTTGATGTTTTTAGGTCATGCTTTCGAGAAAAGCCTGCACAGAAATACATTGCTGTTTCTTCCGGAAAACTTATTTCTTCTAAATGGGCTGAACGTTCTTGATCGGCTCTCATCTTAAAATCCCTTGGCAATGTTAAAATCCCTTTCTTTGCAGGATAATCCACTTCCGTTTCAGAAAACCTTCTGCCGTCCCATAATGTTTTCATGCGTTTACACTGAATACTTAAACGATAATCACTCGTTAACAAGCAGACTTCTCGAAAGTACAACTCCTAGAAGATTTATTTCGACAACAGAACATATTCCTTCGCCAAGGGATTAAAACGTATGATCAGAATGGATGGGAGGTCTATAGTACTGGCCTTCTCATTAAACTTCATGGTTACTCGGTGACAAAACAGAAGTATACATTCGATGATAGGGCATTCATCATCATTAAATAGCACAGTTTTACACACATCTCCCACCATAGAATGTCAGAGTTCGTGAGGGCAAGATCCTTTCATTTCCGTTCGAACAGTGGAACACTTACCTCCATGCTTGAGGCTGTCTGAAAGTGCAGTCGCTAACATCTGACTCACAAATACAATGGGACCTCAGTTATAGGTTTTCCGATTACAGGCGTTTTACTTTTATAGGTAACTAGCTTAAACACCCTTACCTATAAATTTAGGCTTATTAATTTCATATTCCATTATATGTCACTGAAAAGTTCGGGACAAAAATTGATGCTTGCAAGAAAGAAAAAAGCAGATTTCACAAATTCGATCATTACAAATTATTTATTCATAGTATGATTATTTCAGCACTTGGACTTACACAACATTTTTGGTTTCTCCTTCATCAGCGACAATATATAATTTTGTTAGATCCTTTGCTCTTGACATTCCAACATACAGCTGTAGAATCAAACGGACCAAAAGCGTTACGAATTATTTAACACGCGTCCAGGAGACACAGCATTGGAACCCTGACTAAACAAAATTCGTTAACAATTTGTTATCGACGATGAAATGGATCATGTGATTTTAGTTTCAGACGTTTTTGAGAGGCGAGTCTCTGGGATAAAAAAGTTAAAAACGTATCTTTGCGAATATTTTATGAAACAGGCTGAAATTTTAACGAACACCATAAATTGTTAATAGAAACATGGCCTCCGCATTCGCCTGAATCGGTAAATAACTTTTTAATTAGCCGTCAAAATTTCATTAACCATTTCTGCGTATTTCTGATTACCGATCAATTAAAAATTGCATGCCTGTTTTAAACATTTTTGACCGGATTACGGTGAAATTTTGAGGACTCCTCTTATTACAAATTCATGGTGTTGACAAAATTTCAGCCCGTTTCGTTAAGATTCGTAAAGTTCGTTTCTGCATTTTTTATTCACAGTTCTCAAAGAATAGAAACACCTGTGGATGAATGCAGTCACTTGCTTTCAGATTTGGAACAGATAACGATGATGTAGCAAACGACGCAGACTTTATCGCGAACGGAACAACTTAGAGATCTTAAAATAGTTTCGTTGACCTAGAAATTCTAATATGAATAAGCTACCCAAATTTCACGATGCCACAGTTCGGCGTTCGAGAATTTTTCGTGCTTCAGACAAACAGACGTTTTGTGTTTTATACACTGCTGGCCACCCAAAAGGCAACACCAAGAAGGACACGAGATAGCAGAGCCAGATTTACTGGACACATAACAACAGATACAAAGATGAAACGATTGAGCTTACAGGCCCGTGCGACTTCGGAACACGCAGACGCCAATAATTCGTGTGGCCCCCATGGCTGGCAATAACGGCCGCTACACGCCGCGGCTTCATACAAAAGAGGCTTTGGATGTGGGCTTGGGGTATGTCGGTCCCGGCTGCTTCCACACGTTGCCACAGTTCAGCAGGCGTAGCCGCGGGTGACGCTTGCCGGGCCACTCGGTTGCCGATCTGGGACCAGACGTGTATCGGGAGAACAGGCGGTACCGGCAGCAATGATACATAGTGGGCCGTGAAGAATTGTTGCACGATGCGTGCCACGTGCGGTTGCGTATTGTCCTGTTGAAACGGGGCCGCTGGCAGGTCCGGCATGTAAAAGAGGACTATAGGCTCCAAAACGTCGGAGATGTAGTGATGGCTTTTGGGTGTGCCGGCGATGCGTACCAGAGGGGTGCGGGTGTCATATCAAATTGCGCCCCAAATCATAACGCCAGGCGACGGACCGGTATGGCGATGCATAATGCAGGCGTCATACAGTCTCTCACCGCGGTGCCACCACACGCGGATCCGACCATCGTGGTTTTGCAGGCAGAAGCGGGATTTGTCGGAGAAGACAATGTCGTCCCATTCCGTAGTCCAAGTGCGGCGTTCAACGGCCCATTGCCACCGCACTCGCCGGTGGTGTAACGTCAATGGTAATCGGGAGCAATGCGCGACGTGCGACAAGTCCCAGCTCCTGCAGACGACGTCGAACGGTACGTGCTGACACAGGTTGTTGCGCTACACACCCTAATTCCTGCGCTAACGTTCGTGATGTGGCGGTGCGAACCGTCAATGCCTGCCGCACAACATGCAGGTCCTCTCGTTCGGTGGTGTGCCGCGGCTGCGGCAATCGCTCACGTTGGTCCGTCCATCCCTTCTGCACCCACCGAATCCATACTCGCCTCACTGTGGCTGGATGTCGTCCCACACGGGCGCCGATGTCTCGGTTCGATAAACCGCTGTCGCGATAAGCCACTATTCGTCCTCTGTCGAACTCCGAAACTTGCTGGAATGATCGCGATATTCTGCGACGAGGCATCAGGAAGCTTCCCACGCACAGGTCCGTCGGCACAATACACTTCCACTACTTACACCCTGCATTCTGTGCACCCTTCTTATAGTACTTCTCGCTGGCGTGCCGGGCGTACATGATTTGCTTATGCCCTGCAATGCTAAACGTTTGCATGACGTCTCGCGAGCGACGCATGCTGCGAATTTCAGGCCAATCGGATGCTTCCTTCTTGGTGTTGCGTTTTGGGTGGCCAGAAGTGTGCATATGCTAAGACTAGAAACACGTACTAATCGAAAGGTGCTTAATCTTGGTAAACCGCCGACATGTCCGTTCCTTTAAGAGATAATTAAACTTTAGTATATGAAAATACAATTAAACTTTAGTATATGTTTGAAAATACAACACACATAAAAATTGGAAAGGGAGTGAGACAAGGTGACACCATATCTCCGAAGCTCTTTAATGCCACATTGGAAAATGTCTTTCAATCACTGAACTGGGAAAACAAAGGGATAAAGATTAATGGAGATTATCTAACCCACCTTCGTTTTGCTGATGACGTAGTCATTTTTGCAACTACCCCATCAGAGCTGCAGAGTATGATCCAGGAACTTGCTGACAAGAGTAAAGAAGTGGGATTAAAATAGAACTTTCAGAAGACAAAAGTGATGTTCAATGCTTTTACAAGGAATGAAGATTTATTGATTGATGGAGAAAAACTGGAGATAACAGATACGTATGTTTATCTTGGACAGCAGATATCAAGTGAGGGTCACATTGATGAAGAAATTAATCGGCGTACAAAACTTGCCTGGAGAGCTTTTGGAAGAAACAGCATAATTTTCAAGAGCAATATGCCATTATGTCTTAAAAGAAAAGTGTTTGATCAATGCATCCTTCCAGTGCTTACGTATGGTGCAGAGACGTGGACCTTAACTAAAAGAGACATACAAAGGCTGCAGACAACTCAAAGAAGCATGGAGAGGTGCATGCTTGGTGTAACCAGGAGAGATAAGAAGAGGAACTCGTGGATCCGAAAAATGACGAGAGTGGAAGACATCATGATCAGAGTTAAATCCCTAAAATGGCAATGGGCTGGACATACTGCCAGAAGGACAGACCATAGATGGACAGCCGAAATTTTAGATTGGATTCCAAGGGACAGGAAAAGACCCAGAAAAAGACCACATGGGAGATGGGTGGATGAAATTCGTAAATATGCGGGAGTGACATGGAAGAGACTGGCACAAGACAGACCGTTGTGGAGGAAACTTGGGGAGACCTTCGTCCAGCAGTGGATTGATAATGGTTGACAATGATGATGATGATGATGATATGAAAAGATCAGCGAAAAAGCGCCAGTTAATCCTAAAACATAAGAGCACATGTAACTGAAAGAAAATTAGCATGATTACAGTGATATGTATATAAGGTCGAGTCATATTATTTTGACCACAAGCTAATAACCATAATATCCGCAGTGTGCAGCGCGGACAGCAGATAGGCTGGCTGGAAGTGAATCATTAAGGTACTGGAAGGTGCTCACAGGTATGTGGAGCCATGCTGACTGCAGCGCATCTGACAGCTGCTGGATGGTGCGTGGTATAGAATTCATAGAGCTAACAACACAACCAAGGTGGTCCCACAGATTCTTAATTGGGCTTAAGTCTCGTGAATTAGATGTTCAGGGAAGTACTTTCAAGTTTTCATCATGCTTTTCCAACCAATCTGGGACATTTCTAGATGTGTGACACTTCGCATTGTCGTGCTTGAAGATCCCATCAGTTTCAAGAAAGACAACAAGCATGTAAGGGTGTACGTCGTCTGCAAGGATGGATTCATAACGAATTTGGTCGATAGTGCCTTCCAGAGGTACGAGTGGATCCAGAGAATGTCACGAAAACATTCCCCAGACCACAACGCTGTCCCCGCGAGCTTGTGTCCTGTCAGCAGTGTTGAAGAGTGTTTGTTCTGCGATGTCTCTCGTCTTATACGCGAACGCCCATACGTTCGATGTAGCAGGAAATGTGACTCATCGAAGAAGGCAATACTTTGCTAATCAGCGGAGGTCCAATTTCGATACTGCCGTGCAAATGTAAGCCTTTTCTGCCGATGCACCTTCGTTAGCATAGGTGCAGTGACCATCCGTCTGCATCGGAGCCCGATGCGCAGCAGGGTTCATTGAACTGTCGTTTTAGACGCACTTCCGGTAGCCCCCTGGTTCATTCGGTCAGTCACTTGCTCCACTGTAGCATGTCGAACGGCCCTCACGCACCTTCGCAGCAGCCTTTCACCTCTCACATCGATTTCTGGTGGTACTTCACAGTTTGCACATCGCTTATTCGCAATGGTGCCATTTCTCCAATCACGATGCACTTTAGCCACAGCAGCACGCAAACAGTTCACACTCTGAGTTGTTTCAGAAATACTGCCACCCTTGTCCCGAAAGACGAAAATCTTCTTTTTTTGCAAAACTGATAAATCCCTCCTTTTATCCATGACAGCAACGAGGGATATGTTTTCAGATCGCCTACAGCACACCTTATATACCCTTTAAGCCAACTTACGGCCCGTGCCTTTTTTCATTGGCTACCCGCTGTTGACGGGAAAAGTAGGAGGTGGTCAAAATAATGTGACTCGACTGTGTATATATAATCACTATATTGACAAAAATCACCAGTCACCTAGAAGAGAAACACAACATACCATTAACTGACATGCATTAGTACGTTGTCGGTCCACCTTTGGCCTAAGTCACGTTTTTCTGAGCTCCGTGTTGTGTGCCTATTTAGTGTGTTTTATCGTGTGGTTCGTCATTTTCCTTTCGTGTTCCTTCAAGCTGAAGGTTCGTGCTTTGTTTTGATACATCTCCCAAGTTGGTGAGTAGTTCATTTTTTCTGTTATCATCATTTGAATTGTCGACCTAGCTGGTTGATTTCTCAGGCAGCCCTCGTCATTAACAATGGCGGCGGCTGCTGCTGATAAGAGCGATGTCCACGCCCATATCAGCGAGGCATTTCCTGCCGCCTCCTCCTCCTCCTCGACACGAGACCAATCTCCTCCAATGCTTGTAGGTGACGTCACCCAACCACTAGAAGTGGAAAGTGACTCCTCAACTACAGCTCAAGCTTCTTGCCCTGCTTCGACCAGTGACGTCAGTGCAGCGCAACTCTCTGTTGCTTTAAGTGAAGACATGGATGTGTCTGACAGCGCTGCTAATTTACCCTCTACTTCCACTCAGTTCAAACAGCAGGTTGCGTTGCAGCCTTCACGCTCGAGTCCTGCTCCTAGGGCATACTCTGCCGCTCTTACTGGAACAAAAGCTCCTTCCAAGTTTGTTGCAGAAGTCTTACCAGACTCGTACGTCATTGTTGATGGCCTTACTGCCACCATAGATATTCCCGAAGATTCCCCAGCGGGAAAACAATTCTATTCTAGAATGGACTTCGGAGTGTGTTTTGATGCGCTCCCAGACACAAAGTTGAAAGAATATAGTATGGCTCTCAAGCAGATACTTCCAGCTGGAGCCAGTATTACTCACATGGCTCGAAAACCTCGAGCTGTGTTGGTGTACTTTGCTCTTAAAGAGCATGCGGATCTTGTCTTGACAGAAGGTTTGTCCCTCAAAGACGTCCATCTTCTACCAGAACCTGTCTCTCAGCGTCCAATCCAGGTTACATTTTATCCGGTTCCACCTGAGGTGTCAGACGTTGCGCTGTGCACTGTACTCAGTAAGTTCGGCCGAGTTGTTGGGCCAGTTACTACTCTTTCAGCCGCGCCAAGAGATCCAGACGATAAATCCATAGGAGGATTTCGCCGAAGTGCAAGAGTGATCTTTCCATCTGATGAACATTTGCTCGCCTGCCCAAAGGTGCTCAACGTTCGTTGTGGACAGCAACGTAGGAGAATTGAAGTGACTACCTTCCTCCACTGCACTTTTTGCCACGGAGAGAATCATTTACGTGTGCATTGCCCACATCTAGCATCACAGGCTCCTGATAATTCTCCTACAACTTCTGGCCCTCTTCTGAGCCGAGCAACACCTTCTTCCACTGCACAGAAAGCTTCAGAATCGAAACTTTCACAAAAGTCGACTGCAGGAGTTGGTCAACGCGTGTCTACGGACCCTTTATCCTTCGACCAGCAACTGGATTTTCCCTCACTTAATTGTTCGCTTCCCATGAGTCGTCATTCTGTAGCGGAGTCCCCTTCAGGGGGTTTCTCCACTGCCCTTATCATTGATACTTCTAAATCTGCTGATGACGGATTTTCTGGCTACGAATCTCGAGTTAATGAGAGCTCAACTGAGCCTTCGCTGAAACGTCGTGGTTCTTCTCGAAGACGCCCACCGAAGAAGCCGACTGCCGCATCACCCCGCACCTCTCCCCGTACTGGTAGTACCTCTCGAAAGAATTCACCATCAAAGGCTGCTACCTCTTCTGTCCAGGCCGACGAAGAGCCTCCTCTTAAATTTGAGGATCTTGTCGAACACCTTAAGGATGGCTCGGTTCCTACTGGGCCGATTTCATTTGAAGATTTACATCAATACCTGTCACATAAGACAGACCACTCCACAACGCATGCTTTACTCTCAAAGTATGCATCGTTTCTCCCTCTAGTGCATGATCAGATCCAAGTCCTTAATCAATGCATCTCCCACCTTCGCAAGGAACATCCGTGGGCTAAAACCTATTTTAATCGACTCAAATCATTTCCTCCTGTTGTGAAGGCTCTTCAGCAAGCATTAATGGAAAAAAGTCTTCAAGATTGTATCTCTTAATTGCAGGGGATTTGCATCCCCATTTTCTAATGCCTTGGTACATGAAGACCTCACTCCGTTAGGAGATGATCTTCTCTTACTACAAGAGACGAATTGCCAATCCACTACGATATTCTCACGATGGCGCCAGTGGAACTACACATTTCACCACGCCTACCAGCTATCATCCCATAGTGGTCTAGCTATAGGTATCCGCCATACTTTCAACTCCATAATCACCTCTTTTTCGGTTCGAAACTTATGTCGAGACCTATTACAGTGTGCATCATTCACCATAGCTTCCACATCTTATCATATATTTAATATTTATATTCCAAGCTCTTCAACCCACTTGACAATACTTTTTACTCGCCTTCGTCGTGCCTTGTCTCGCATTCCTCCCATAGATCATGTTTTAATTGGAGGGGATTTCAATTGCACTCTGAATCCTACCCTGGATCGATCTCCTTCCACCAGAGAACGCCGTGTTAACTTGGTGAATCTTCTTCAGTCAGTGGTCTCCGACAACTCATTCATTGATGTTCACCGTCACTTCCATCCTTCATCGACTGTACATACTTGGCGCTCGCAACATAATCAAAATCCGTACACAGCTCGCCTTGACAGATACTACGCCTCATCTACTCTGCTTACAGCTGTGACAGAATCTATTATCACTCCTACAGCTTCTTCTGACCATTGTGCCATCGTTCTTATTATTCAAGCAGTTCCAGCACAACCCCGTACAATTCGTCCATGGACTCTTGACGACACTCTTCTTACAGATCCAGACTTCTGTACTTCAGTACGCTCCTTCCTTAAGGACAAACGACCTCAACTTCAATCAGCTCCTTGTGGTCTGACTTTTTGGTTGGACATTAAACAGCAACTCGTTCTCCACGTTCGCAATCTTTCTTTTAAAGCAAAAACGCTTCAAAACATGCGTCTCAACCATGTCCGTTCCATGCTCTCCATCCTAAGCCTAAGTGATCCTCTCTTCTGCCACTATCAAGAAGAACTGCGATCAATCCTCCTTCCTCTGGCTCAACAAGCTCTACAACGTCTCCGGCTACAACATCTATCGCCAGACGCATCCAATTACGATTTCCTTACATCCATGGAAAAAACACGAACAGCATCGAATTCACTTCGGCACCTTCGCCTCGCGTCTGGAGAGGTGTCTGATGATCCACTCACTCTATGTTCCCAGGTCCGAAAGTTCTATACAGAGAAGTTCTGTGAATCTCCTCCGCCATCCTCTTCAGCTTTGGCATCACTTCTTTCTAACCTACCACAAGTTCCTCCCCATCTTGCCTCTTCTCTCCTCCTTCCTCCCACGTTCTCTGAACTATCCTCTACGTTTTCTTCTTTAAACTATAGGGCCGCACCGGGTCCGGACGGCCTCACTTTCCTGTTCTATAAAATCTTTTTACCTCTCCTTCTACCATTTCTCTTTTCTGCACTTTCTGCTGCTTTCAATCACTCCCCTCTACCGAGGCGATTCACAGTAGCATATGTTGTACTATTCCCTAAGAAAGGGGATCTCCTTGACCTGGGGAATTGGCGCCCTATCTCCCTCTTAAATCTAGATTATAAACTTTATACTAAACTTCTTTCCCAACGCCTTAACCCCATTCTCACTCACATTCTCTCCCCAAATCAAACTTACACAGTTCCCGGCCGTTCACTTTCTCATAACATCCATCTACTAAATGATCTAATCCATCTTGCCCGATCTCGCTCTGAACCCCTCGCCCTTCTCTCTCTTGACCAACAATCCGCTTTTGATAATATCTCACATTCCTATCTATCGGCTACACTCCTTCACTTCGGTTTTCCTCCTTCCTTCGTCTCTCTTCTTTTCTCACTCTATCAAGACGCCGTTCTCCAGGTCAAGCTGCCCACCTTTCTCACAGCGCCTATTCCCTTCCGCCGGGGAGTGCGGCAGGGTTGCCCACTCTCCGGACAACTCTTTGCAATCGCAATTGAACCCTTCCTCCGCTCTGTACACCAATCTTTTACAGCAGTTCTGCCACCACTCTCTGCCTGCACAAGACATCATGCCACTACCTCTGTTGCATACGCAGATGATGTCACCATCTGCATCCGTCATGACTCACAGTTTCCGTGTCTCCAACGTCTATTCGCAGCTTATGCCTCATGCTCCGGTGCAGCGCTCAACTCATCTAAAAGCACTGGTTTATGGTGCGGCTCATGGGCACATCGTGTAGACACCCCTTGGGGAGCAAGCTGGTCGTCCATCTCACAGCGCTTCCTTGGAGTTCATCTTGGTTCCTTGCAAGCTGCCCCCCTCTACACGTGGAATGCTATTCACCCACGCTTCCTCAGGTCAACTGCCTCCTGGAGGAGAGCCCAGTTCTGCTCATCATTCTTCCAGAGTGCTCGCCTCTCTCGAACTTACCTGATTTCCTTGTGCACACACTCTTGGCTTGGTGTCAAGTCTCTACAACTCCGCCTTCATGAAATTACCCGTTGTCTTACTTCTCTGATTTGGACCTGCCACCACTGGGTCAGTGTCACAAAGCTTTGCCTCCCTCCGGATCACGGCGGCATCGGACTCCTTGATACACAGGAGTACTACAAGGCCGTCAGAATCACTACTTTTCTCCGTCTCTTCACGTCGCCAGTACCAGATGCCGTTTTAGCTAGGGACGTCATCGCCTCCCCGAGCAACCCTAACTTTTCTTTTCTCTCCTTACTACTCATGGACCACCGACCCCTCACCCTCATTCGACTTCCCCCTGTTTACCGTGAAGCTCTAACTTTCCTTCGTTCCCTCCCTCTCTCTCGTTCTCCACCTGATTCCACAACTGAGCTCCTTGCTGAACCCCTCTTTTATTCTTCGATTATTCACCCCTCTCATCTTCCGTACTTTGCCTATCCTACCTGGCTCCGAGCAGGTGTGGTAACATTTAAAGATCTCACTAACCCTGACCTTTCTTGGCGACCCTTCGCCAGTCTCCCTCCCTCTCTTCTCCTCTCCTCCTCCTCTCGTGACATCTACGACTCTATTCTTTCGTCTATCATTTCTCAATTTCCTCATCTTGCTTCCCACTCAGGTCTTTCCTTTGTTCCTTCTGCTTCTCTCCCATTTCCTCTTTTCTTGCTTACTTCTGGCTCAGCTCATCCCATTTCTTCTCTCTCGGTGTCAGCTCTTTATCGGTTCCTCTCTATGTCCCATTCTTCTCCTCCTCTCCCCATTCCTGATGTTCCCCCTGCTGCCACTGCTACGGTGTGGTCAGCCGCCCTGTCTCCTCTTTCTGCTCCTCTAGAAATTAATACCCATTGGCTTTTCCTCCATCGCCGGCTTCCTGTTCCCTCCGTTCTTTTCCGAATGTCTCTTCTCGATTCCCCTCTTTGCCCTTTCTGTGCTCGGGAGGCTGATGTCTCCCATGTCTATCAACACTGTGTTATATTACTCCCAATGCTGAACTTAGCATTTACTGTCGCCCAATGCTCCATTACAGCAGATCTCACATTTGATGCATATCGGACTCTTCTGCTACAGACCTATCCCCCAGTCAAGCTCCCATCAGTCTGTGCCTATATTTTTATTTTAGCGAAGCATGTAATCTACGTGTTTCATCAACGCTGCAGATATTTGACTACTCCTCTGACTGTGCATGAAGCTTCTACGGCATTATTATGCCATTTCCGCGACCGTCTGACATCTCGACTTCGGCTAGAGTATTCTGTTGCAGTTACTCAGCGTCGGGAGAGCCAGTTCCTTGCCACCTGGTCACCGGCTGCCTCATGGTTTACCAGCTCGCCAGCGTCATACCTGACGGTCGGCAGATTTGGTATTTGACCTTTTTGAATCAGCAATGCATATGTAAATATCAACAATCTGTTTTCAAGATCTTTGCACGGCTTGGAAATTTACCGCATGGGTTTTTTTTATAAAGGGCTGTACGTGTTTACACAGCAAATTGTTTTTTGTGACACTCATCTTGTATTTTTTTTTCCTACATTGACGTTCAAGTTAGTTCGTCTTTAGTTTACATTTTGAGTATAAATATTGCAGTTAGTCATTAGCATAGTGCTGTATAAACATAGATATTGTTTCTGCAGTGTAGTTTTTTTGTAATTTTGTTCTATTTTGTTTCCCGAACATGTTTGCACTGTGCTGTATAATTGTACATAGTTTTCAAAATATTGCGGAACAAGTAATCCATCTTATTTGCATCAGAATGTCCAAGTTTAGTTATTTCCTGTTATTAAACATTCCAATGATTTGTCTGATAATCAGTTTTTTAAATTGCATAGTACTGTACATCCTTGTAAATATGTTGTGTTAAAACTCACTGTCATATCGTACCTTCTTTCAAGAGACATGTTGACTAATGATTCTTACTGTATTTATTTTTGCACAAGTTAGTCAATTGCATGGTGTTGTACTCATGAGTAATATATTTTGAAAAACATTTTACCTATTTTGTTCTTTTGTGTGAGGTGATGCTTGGTACTATCATTCTTCTATCACTACATTTGGATAGTGAGAATATGTTAAAGCTTTCTTCATCGTGTGTTTTCTTATTATACTTACATTTTCTATCTGGTCAACAGAATAGTGTTACATTTCTGTATATGGTCCGCTTTTGATTTGTAACATGTTGACACTGTGCTGTATATCTGTACATTGTTTTTGAATATTGCCGAACAGGTAATATATTATATTTACACCAGGAAGTCCAAGTTTGTTCTTCTCCTGATATTCATCATTTCATTGATTTGTCTTATGATCAGTTTGTCAATTGCTTTGTACTGTACATTCTTGTAACTATGATGTGTTACACCTTACTGTCTTATTGTATTGTATTTTTTTTTTTTTTTTTTTTTTCAAGAGAAATGTTGTCTCCTGAAGCTCTCAATTTTCTTGAACAAGTTTGTTAATCGCACAGCAATGCACTTATGAGCAATAAGTTTTTTTGTTAAAATCCTTCCTCAATGCCCAGACATGCTTGTCGCTGTTCATTTATCACGAGCTGTAATTTTGCTCCATTTTTCAACTTGTGCACTATGCTGTATATTTTTATATAGGTTTTAGTAGTTTAACGATCTTTGATCTTATTTTATTTGTATTTAGACGTCCTTATTAGTTCGTCTCCTGATTTCTACCTTGAATAAAGATATTTTGAAACCACCTTTGGCCTAAGTCACGTTTTTCTGAGCTCCGTGTTGTGTCCTATTTAGTGTGTTTTATCGTGTGGTTCGTCATTTTCCTTTCGTGTTCCTTCAAGCTGAAGGTTCGTGCTTTGTTTTGATACATCTCCCAAGTTGGTGAGTAGTTTATTTTTTCTGTTATCATCATTTGAATTGTCGACCTAGCTGGTCGATTTCTCAGGCAGCCCTCGTCATTAACAATGGCGGCGGCTGCTGCTGATAAGAGCGATGTCCACGCCCATATCAGCGAGGCATTTCCTGCCGCCTCCTCCTCCTCCTCCCCGACACGAGACCAATCTCCTCCAATGCGTGTAGGTGACGTCACCCAACCACTAGAAGTGGAAAGTGACTCCTCAACTACAGCTCAAGCTTCTTGCCCTGCTTCGACCAGTGACGTCAGTGCAGCGCAACTGTCTGTTGCTTTAAGTGAAGACATGGATGTGTCTGACAGCGCTGCTAATTTACCCTCTACTTCAACTCAGTTCAAACAGCCGGTTGCGTTGCAGCCCTCACGCTCGAGTCCTGCTCCTAGGGCATACTCTGCCGCTCTTACTGGAACAAAAGCTCCTTCCAAGTTTGTTGCAGAAGTCTTACCAGACTCGTACGTCATTGTTGATGGCCTTACTGCCACCATAGATATTCCCGAAGATTCCCCAGCGGGAAAACAATTCTATTCTAGAATGGACTTCGGAGTGTGTTTTGATGCGCTCCCAGACACAAAGTTGAAAGAATATAGTATGGCTCTCAAGCAGATACTTCCAGCTGGAGCCAGTATTACTCACATGGCTCGAAAACCTCGAGCTGTGTTGGTGTACTTTGCTCTTAAAGAGCATGCGGATCTTGTCTTGACAGAAGGTTTGTCCCTCAAAGACGTCCATCTTCTACCAGAACCTGTCTCTCAGCGTCCAATCCAGGTTACATTTTATCCGGTTCCACCTGAGGTGTCAGACGTTGCGCTGTGCACTGTACTCAGTATGTTCGGCCGAGTTGTTGGGCCAGTTACTACTCTTTCAGCCGCGCCGAGAGATCCAGACGATAAATCCATAGGAGGATTTCGCCGAAGTGCAAGAGTGATCTTTCCATCTGATGAACATTTGCTCGCCTGCCCAAAGGTGCTCAACGTTCGTTGTGGACAGCAACGTAGGAGAATTGAAGTGACTACCTTCCTCCACTGCACTTTTTGCCACGGAGAGAATCATTTACGTGTGCATTGCCCACATCTAGCATCACGGGCTCCTAATAATTCTCCTACAACTTCTGGCCCTCTTCTGAGCCGAGCAACACCTTCTTCCACTGCACAGAAAGCTTCAGAATCGAAACTTTCACAAAAGTCGACTGCAGGAGTTGGTCAACGCGTGTCTACGGACCCTTTATCCTTCGACCAGCAACTGGATTTTCCCTCACTTAATTGTTCGCTTCCCATGCGTCGTCATTCTGTAGCGGAGTCCCCTTCAGGGGGTTTCTCCACTGCCCTTATCATTGATACTTCTAAATCTGCTGATGACGGATTTTCTGGCCACGAATCTCGAGTTGATGAGAGCTCAACTGAGCCTTCGCTGAAACGTCGTGGTTCTTCTCGAAGACGCCCACCGAAGAAGCCGACTACCGCATCACCCCGTACTGGTAGTACCTCTCGAAAGAATTCACCATCAAAGGCTGCTACCTCTTCTGTCCAGGCCGACGAAGAGCCTCCTCTTAAATTTGAGAATCTTGTCGAATACCTTAAGGATGGCTCGGTTCCTACTGGGCCGATTTCATTTGAAGATTTACATCAATACCTGTCACATAAGACAGACCACTCCACAACGCATGCTTTACTCTCAAAGTATGCATCGTTTCTCCCTCTAGTGCATGATCAGATCCAAGTCCTTAATCAATGCATCTCCCACCTTCGCAAGGAACATCCGTGGGCTAAAACCTATTTTAATCGACTCAAATCATTTCCTCCTGTTGTGAAGGCTCTTCAGCAAGCATTAATGGAAAAAAGTCTTCAAGATTGTATCTCTTAATTGCAGGGGATTTGCATCCCCATTTTCTAATGCCTTGGTACATGAAGACCTCACTCCGTTAGGAGCTGATCTTCTCTTACTACAAGAGACGAATTGCCAATCCACTACGATATTCTCACGATGGCGCCAGTGGAACTACACATTTCACCACGCCTACCAACTATCATCCCATAGTGGTCTAGCTATAGGTATCCGCCATACTTTCAACTCCATAATCACCTCTTTTTCGGTTCGAAACTTATGTCGAGACCTATTACAGTGTGCATCATTCACCATAGCTTCCACATCTTATCATATATTTAATATTTATATTCCAAGCTCTTCAACCCACTTGACAATACTTTTTACTCGCCTTCGTCGAGCCTTGTCTCGCATTCCTCCCATAGATCATGTTTTAATTGGAGGGGATTTCAATTGCACTCTGAATCCTACCCTGGACCGATCTCCTTCCACCAGAGAACGCCGTGTTAACTTGGTGAATCTTCTTCAGTCAGTGGTCTCCGACAACTCATTCATTGATGTTCACCGTCACTTCCATCCTTCATCGACTGTCCATACTTGGCGCTCGCAACATAATCAAAATCCGTACACAGCTCGCCTTGACAGATGCTACGCCTCATCTACTCTGCTTACAGCTGTGACAGAATCTATTATCACTCCTACAGCTTCTTCTGACCATTGTGCCATCGTTCTTATTATTCAAGCAGTTCCAGCACAACCCCGTACAATTCGTCCATGGACTCTTGACGACACTCGTCTTACAGATCCAGACTTCTGTACTTCAGTACGCTCCTTCCTTAAGGACAAACGACCTCAACTTCAATCAGCTCCTTGTGGTCTGACTTTTTGGTTGGACATTAAACAGCAACTCGTTCTCCACGTTCGCAATCTTTCTTTTAAAGCAAAAACGCTTCAAAACATGCGTCTCAACCATGTCCGTTCCATGCTCTCCATCCTAAGCCTAAGTGATCCTCTCTTCTGCCACTATCAAAAAGAACTGCGATCAATCCTCCTTCCTCTGGCTCAACAAGCTCTACGACGTCTCCGGCTACAACATCTATCGCCAGACGCATCCAATTACGATTTCCTTACATCCATGGAAAAAAACACGAACAGCATCGAATTCACTTCGGCACCTTCGCCTCGCATCTGGAGAGGTGTCTGATGATCCACTCACTCTATGTTTCCAGGTCCGAAAGTTCTATACAGAGAAGTTCTGTGAATCTCCTCCGCCATCCTCTTCAGCTTTGGCATCACTTCTTTCTAACCTACCACAAGTTCCTCCCCATCTTGCCTCTTCCCTCCTCCTTCCTCCCACGTTCTCTGAACTATCCTCTACGTTTTCTTCTTTAAACTCTAGGGCCGCACCGGGTCCGGACGGCCTCACTTTCCTCTTCTATAAAACCTTTCTACCTCTCCTTCTACCATTTCTCTTTTCTGCACTTTCTGCTGCTTTCAATCACTCCCCTCTATCAAGGCGATTCACAGTAGCATATGTTGTACTATTCCCTAAGAAAGGTGATCTCCTTGACCTAGGGAATTGGCGCCCTATCTCCCTCTTAAATCTAGATTATAAACTTTATACTAAACTTCTTTCCCAACGCCTTAACCCCATTCTCACTCACATTCTCTCCCCAAATTAAACTTACTCAGTTCCCGGCCGTTCACTTTCTCATAACATCCATCTACTAAATGATCTAATCCATCTTGCCCGATCTCGCTCTGAACCCCTCGCCCTTCTCTCTCTTGACCAACAATCCGCTTTTGATAATATCTCACATTCCTATCTATCGGCTACACTCCTTCACTTCGGTTTTCCTCCTTCCTTCGTCTCTCTTCTTTTCTCACTCTATCAAGACGCCGTTCTCCAGGTCAAGCTGCCAACCTTTCTCACAGCGCCTATTCCCTTCCGCCGGGGAGTGCGGCAGGGTTGCCCACTCTCCGGACAACTCTTTGCAATCGCAATTGAACCCTTCCTCCGCTCTGTACACCAATCCTTTAAAGCAGTTCTGCCACCACTCTCTGCCTGCACAAGACATCATGCCACTACCTCTGTTGCATACGCAGATGATGTCACCATCTGCATCCGTCATGACTCACAGTTTCCGTGTCTCCAACGTCTATTCGCAGCTTATGCCTCATGCTCCGGTGCAGCGCTCAACTCATCTAAAAGCACTGGTTTATGGTGCGGCTCATGGGCACATCGTGTAGACACCCCTTGGGGAGCAAGCTGGTCGTCCATCTCACAGCGCTTCCTTGGAGTTCATCTTGGTTCCTTGCAAGCTGCCCCTCTCTACACGTGGAATGCTATTCACCCACGCTTGCTCAGGTCATCTGCCTCCTGGAGGAGAGCCCAGTTCTGCTCATCATTCTTCCAGAGAGCTCGCCTCTCTCGAACTTACCTGATTTCCTTGTGCACACACTCTTGGCTTGGTGTCAAGTCTCTACAACTCCGCCTTCATGAAATTACCCGATGTCTTACTTCTCTGATATGGACCTGCCACCACTGGATCAGTGTCACAAAGCTTTGCCTCCCTCCGGATCACGGCGGCATCGGACTCCTTGATACACAGGAGTACTACAAGGCCGTCAGAATTACTACTTTTCTCCGTCTCTTCACGTCGCCAGTACCAGATGCCGTTTTAGCTAGGGACGTCATCGCCTCCCCGAGCAACCCTAACTTTTCTTTTCTCTCCTTACTACTCATGGACCACCGACCCCTCACCCTCATTCGACTTCCCCCTGTTTACCGTGAAGCTCTAACTTTCCTTCGTTCCCTGTCTCTTTCTCGTTCTCTACCTGATTCCACAACTGAGCTCCTTGCTGAACCCCTCTTTTATTCTTCGATTATTCACACCTCTCATCTTCCGTACTTTGCCTATCCTACCTGGCTCCGAGCAGGTGTGGTAACAGTTAAAGATCTCACTAACCCTGACCTTTCTTGGCGACCCTTCGCCAGCCTTCCTCCCTCTCTTCTCCTCTCCTCCTCCTCTCGTGACATCTACGACTCTATTCTTTCATCTATCATTTCTCAATTTCCTCATCTTGCTTCCCACTCAGGTCTTTCCTTTGTTCCTTCTGCTTCTCTCCCATTTCCTCTTTTCTTGCTTACTTCTGGCTGAGCTCATCCCATTTCTTCTCTCTCGGTGTCAGCTCTTTATCGGTTCCTCTCTATGTCCCATTCTTCTCCTCCTCTCCCCATTCCTGATGTTCCCCCTGCTGCCACTGCTACGGTGTGGTCAGCCGCCCTGTCTCCTCTTTCTGCTCCTCTAGAAATTAATACCCATTGGCTTTTCCTCCATCGCCGGCTTCCTGTTCCCTCCGTTCTTTTCCGAATGTCTCTTCTCGATTCCCCTCTTTGCCCTTTCTGTGCTCGGGAGGCTGATGTCTCCCATGTCTATCAACACTGTGTTATATTACTCCCAATGCTGAACTTGGCATTTACTATCGCCCAATGTTCCATTACAGCAGATCTTACATTTGATGCATATCGGACTCTTCTGCTACAGAACTATACCCCAGTCAAGCTCCCATCAGTCTGTGCCTATATTTTTATTTTAGCGAAGCATGTAATCTATGTGTTTCATCAACGCTGCAGATATTTGACTACTCCTCTGACTGTGCATGAAGCTTCTACGGCATTATTATGCCATTTCCGCGACCGTCTGACATCTCGACTTCAGCTAGAGTATTCTGTTGCAGTTACTCAGCGTCAGGAGAGCCAGTTCCTTGCCACCTGGTCACCGGCTGCCTCATGGTTTACCAGCTCGCCAGCGTCATTGTACCTGACGGTCGGCAGATTTGGTATTTGACCTTTTTGAATCAGAAATGAATATGTAAATATCAACAATCTGTTTTCAAGATCTTTGCACAGCTTGGAAATTTACCGCATGGGTTTTTTTGATAAAGGGCTGTACGTGTTTACCCAGCAAATTGTTTTTTGTGACACTCATCTTGTATTTTTTTCTTACATTGACGTTCAAGTTAGTTCGTCTTTAGTTTACATTTTTAGTATAAATATCGCAGTTAGTCATTAGCATAGTGCTGTATAAACATAGAAATTGTTTCTGCAGTGTAGTTTTTTGTAATTTTGTCCTATTTTGTTACCCGAACATGTTTGCACGGTGCTGTATAATTGTACATAGTTTTCAAAATATTGCGGAACAAGTAATCCATCTTATTTGCATCAGGATGTCCAAGTTTAGTTATTTCCTGTTATTAAACATTCCAATGATTTGTCTGATAATCAGTTTTTTTTTTTTTTTTTTTTTTAAATTGCATAGTACTGTACATCCTTGTAAATATGTTGTGTTAAAACTCACTGTCATATCGTACCTTCTTTCAAGAGACATGTTGACTAATGATTCTTACTGTATTTATTTTTGCACAAGTTAGTCAATTGCATGGTGTTGTACTCATGAGTAATATATTTTGAAAAACATTTTACCTATTTTGTTCTTTTGTGTGAGGTGATGCTTGGTACTATCATTCTTCTATTACTACATATGGATAGTGAGAATATGTTAAAGCTTTATTCATCGTGTGTTTTCTTATTATACTTACATTTTCTATCTGGTCAACAGAATAGTGTTACATTTCTGTTTATGGTCCGATTTTGATTTGTAACATGTTGACACTGTGCTGTATATCTGTACATTGTTTTTGAATATTGCCGAACAGGTAATATATTATATTTACACCAGGAAGTCCAAGTTTGTTCTTCTCCTGATATTCATCATTTCATTGATTTGTCTTATGATCAGTTTGTCAATTGCTTTGTACTGTACATTCTTGTAACTATGATGTGTTACACCTTACTGTGTTATTGTATTTTTTTTTTTTTTTTTCAAGAGAAATGTTGTCTCCTGAAGCTCTCAATATTTTCTTGAACAAGTTTGTTAATCGCACAGCAATGCACTTATGAGCAATAAGTTTTTTTGTTAAAATCCTTCCTAAATGCCCAGACATGCTTGTCGCTGTTCATTTATCACGAGCTGTAATTATGCTCCATTTTTCAACTTGTGCACTATGCTGTATGTTTTTATATAGGTTTTAGTAGTTTAACGATCTTTGATCGTATTTTATTTGTATTTAGACGTCCTTATTAGTTCGTCTCCTGATTTCTACCTTGAATAAAGATATTTTGAAACCACCTTTTGCCTTAATGCATGCACTGACCCTTCGAGACATGCTTTTTACAAGGTTTTGGAACACAGCAATAGGTATGCGTTTCCATTCAGTACATAATGCTGCCGCTAATTGTTGCTTAGTAATAGGCCTTGGTTTCAAACTTATTTTGCGGCCTTCTAATTCATCCCATAGGTGCTCTATGGGATTAAGATCAGGGATCTGTGCTGGTCAGTCAACACATGATACGCAACTATTGTCAGACCACGCTATAACAGTCCTTGCTTTATGGCTCAGTGCATTATCCTGGTGGCACCAAGAAGCCTTGTTTCCAAAGTATTGCCATAGAGTTGGTAGGGCGTAATTGCCCGGAATATCGAGATAGACGTGCTGGTTAACAGGGTTGTCCACGGTAACCAATGGGCCGGGACCATACCACGAAAAACACCCCACAGGAGTACACTGCTAGCTCCAAACTTGACCGTAGAAACAGTACACTCTGGTTAATAGCGTTCCCCCGGCTGCCGCCATACCCACACACGGCCATCAGACTGATGGATCGCGTATATGGATTCATCAGTCCATAGGACACGTTTCCATTGATCTTCGGTCCACGATAAATGCTCTTTACACCAGTGGATCCCAACCTTTTCTACAATATCCCTCCCCCATCGGGGCTAGCTTGAAATGGCGCGTCCCCCACACACCCACCCCTTCAACGTACGCACAGGTCTTCATTGCTGTATAATCAGTATTCAATTCAATACCTTGCAGGAAGAAAATAATTAATCATAATCACATAACACTTGTCCTTGCTCAATATTTTAGTGGGAAAAAAACCGCATACAAATTAACAAGGCAGAACACGTAAAAAATCTGCTGCGCCATACATTTTCCTGATAACAATTAATAATGTGAAATCTTTATCAGCTGTAATAATAATAATGGTAACAATTAATAATGATAATAACTGTCATTCGTATGAATGAAATTCTGATAAGTACATGAACACCGCCCCTCACCTTCAAAAAAATTCGGAGGAGATCATCCATACAAGGCTTAATCCTTGAGGTGTACAGTTCATGGGCTTGTAACCCCCTAAATCAAATGCGTTCCTACGCTACTGACTACTATTATTAGGTTCACTTTGTTCTTCAGATTTTGAATTACTCATAGTTATCTTTAAAGAGCGGTCCATTCTCAATATCAAGTAGATTAGTTTAGATAAAGTAGAATATATGGCGATAGTCAAAAAGAATGATACTTGTGCGATGACGGAAAATACCATGTACGTGTGGACGACTATCACATTGTGTTTGGAGGAGTTTCATCCACGTACAGTGAATAACATTGCGCGCATCGGCTCGCGCCTCCCCTGCAGGTTCTCCGAGCCGCCCAAGGGAGGCGCGACTCACCGGTTGGAAACCTAGGTTTTACACCATGCTAAACAACGAGTAGCATTCCGAGTGGAGATGAAAGGCTCATGAGGAACCGCAGAACCACGGTGGTAACCCATGGAATGAAGTTCTCTGCGAATGGTGCGTGTATATACCGAGGTTTCAGCATTTTTACTCACCTGTACACTGAGTTCCTATACAGTACTCCATCGATTAGCTGTAACGACTCTCCTGAGGCTTCGACGCCCTCTATCACTGATTTTCTTTAGTCTGTCGGTTCGTTTTGATGCTTCAGGCATGCCATGTGTCTTCCACTTATTCAGTACATCCAAAACAGTTGACTTGGGTATGTTTTTCACTCAACCTCACAGTGCGATATGATTGCGGTCAGCTGCAGGCTTGTTTTTATACCGTTTGCCGCTGTACCGCGCATCGTAACAACGCAGAGAATCATTTCATTTGCTTTTGAAGGGGTGTCAGTGACTTTTGTCAATATAGTGTATATAAGCATATGAAACAACAGGTAAAAAAACCTAACTGAAAATGTATACATTGCTTTAAATTCGTACTCAATCCCGCTCAAGGGACTCCGGATCCGAGGACCCCCCCCCCACCCCATTGGCTACGCCACTGGTTTGAGGTAGTGGGTTAGAGGGATCTAAAATGTGTAACTTAATGAACATTACATACAAGGTATGTCAGACAAAGATTCTACTTTTTTTTTAATTTTTTGTTCGAGGTGACTTTTTTTTCTTTGCTTGGAACAGTTGTTTATGCACAAAATAAAACAGGCATAAATATGACTGGAATGTATGTATAAAAGTGTGATAACAAAACCTTTGATCGCATGCTTTTTCTGAGATTTTTTAATATCCTTTTACTACTTTTACACAAAACCGCGTGTGCTTGGTGAAGCTGAATCCAATATTAAGCTGTGTGTCAGAAGTAAATCCTATCCGCTGTTTGCGTTCTTCCATAGTAACGCTGCGTGTGATCCTATACTCAAATATTTTACTACCATGATTCTTCTTCAGAAAAAGTAGCCAAAAGAGGAAATAAAACTACGTTCAGGTGATTCTAAATTAGCTCAGAGGCTGCAGCAATGTTAAATCCTTCATCGCATCTAAAAATACCGAGAAGATTTTTGATCATCTCAAACGTTTGCTGTTCTGCAGAGATCAGGACGCAACCGAATTTCTTCTTGCATACTACACAGTTTCTCTCACGAAGTAAGCCGGAGTCGCTATTCTGAAATAGATGCTTAACTCACTTATTTTATGCAACGCATTACTAAGGAAAGCAAGTTTTCGACCTCTACGAAATGTTTCAGTTCATCTGAATCCTATTCTACTAAGCTTTAATCTTTTTTTAAAGATCAAACAATGATCTTTAAACGTTCTCTTTTAATAGCCGTTTGATTGCTGCATGAAATATGAGTATTCGACTCCCACTCAATTTCCACGGTGCTTCCCATTCTGGTATTCAGCATGAACTTCATTATGAAATTTTCTGACTGAGCTAGATTCAAGAAAAAAAAAAAAAAAAAAAAAACGCTTTATGAAATGCTGAGCTTTCTTGATTCTTTACCAAATACTACTGATTAATATAATGATGCTGTGGTCAGCAGCCTTTGTAACTCTGCCATCTTATCTCGGAAGTTTTGTAAATAAGGTCAATTCGCCATCTGTATCAACAAAGCACAGTTTTCTTGCTGCAATTCTACTTTAGAAAATGTGTTATTTCCTTGTCGGTTTATTGCGGAAATGAGTCACTCTGACGTGATAATTCATCATATTCTGCGGTATTGTTAAAACTGAAATAAAGACACCCTTCGCAGCATAAAAGATATCAGTTTGATAATTTAACTCAATAAACAAACACTGAGGCTCGTTATTTCTCTAAACTTTATGCCTCTATAGTTTTCTTTAGGAGTTTAACGAACATTATTTCTCTATAATTTATGCCCGTGTAACTTTCTTTAGTGTTTAACGAACCATATTTTCAGTTCTTAAGGCTATAAGCCCTCGACCGTCCCTAATTATATGACTCTTGTTCCAGCTGTGAGAAAAAGAGCAAGGGCCGAGTGATAAGCGTGCCACCCATGCCTCATACAGGTATCGAACCATGGCCCGGCTCTGACGACCAATCAGAAACCAGCGACTCAGGCCACTTGGCCACTGGGACAACCGATTTCATATCTCGTAAAATACAAAAAAAAAAAAAATCATTCATTGGATTGCATTGCATGACAAAAGAATGTCGAAAGCACATGGGGGAATTGATTTGTCGCAGACTTTTTTAAAGCTGCTTTCAGCTGTATATTGCATCTGACATTTAGCAATTTGCAATAACCAAATTTAACGATTTTTACAGTAAACGCATAACTGATTAACCGTTTTAAGAAATCGATTTTCAAACATCCTTTTCCCCTTAATCGGATTCAGTAAGCATTCCCGTGTGTTGTTCTAATTAGATAATTTTTTTCATGGCTCATTTCGACGAACAATATGATAAGGAAAGGGAAAAGAGAAACAAAGATAATCTTTAGATTACAGTCTCTGTATATCTTGAAAAATAACAAAAATTTAGTCGTGGTTGTATTTTTTCACTCTCTGTATTTCTTATTTATGTTTAACGTGGTCGTCCTCATCATCATTTCTATGGATACAAGTGAAATTGTCACCATTTGTTAACCCTAAATTTTCGTAACGGTACTGAATTGAAACCCTGTATCGATTTTCATGTGTTTCTTATTGTTTTCTGTGATACAGATGTGTACTCAGAGCTGCAGAGTATGATCCAGGAACTAGCTGACAAGAGTAAAGAAGTGGGATTAAAAATAAACTTTCAGAAGACTAGAATGATGTTCAATGCTTTTACAAGAAATGGAGATTAATCGATTGATGGAGAAAAGCTGGAGGTAACAGACACGTACGCTTATCTTTGGCCGGAAGATATCAAGTGAGGGTCACATTGATGAAGAAATTAATCGGCGTACAAAACTTGCCTGGAAAGCTTTTGGAAGAAACAGCATAATTTTCAAGAGCAATATGCCATTATTTCTTAAAAGAAAGGTGTTTGATCAGTGCATCCTTCCAGTGCTTACGTATGGTGCAGAGACGTGGACCTTGAGTAAAAGAGACATACAAAGGCTGCAGACAACTCAAAGTAGGATGGAGAGGTGCATGCTTGGTGTAACCAGGAGAGATAAGAAGAGGAACTCGTGGAACTGAAAAATGACAAGAGTGGAAGACATCATGCTCAGAGTTAAATCCCTGAAATGGCAATGGGCTGGACATACTGCCAGAAAGACAGACCATCGATGGACAGCCGAAATTTTAGATTGGATTCCAAGGGACAGGATAGGACTCAGAAGAAGACCACATGGGAGATGGGCGGATCAAATTCGAAAGTATGCGGGAGTAACATGCAGGAGACTGGCACAAGACAGATCGTTGTGAAAGAAACTTGGGGAGACCTTCCTCCAGCAGTGGATTGATAATGGTTGACAATGATGATGATGATATGAATAGAACTGAAATGGATAAATCTCATTAAAAAATGCACACTGAATGCCCGTTGTTCTTAAATCAAATGAATCGTAATGCTTATTTGATAAAAAATACAATCAAAGATAATATAAACACTGTGAAACAAGTAAAAAAATATCTAAGAAGTAAAACAGCAATAGGTAATTGGAAAGTTGCGCTGCGTTTAGGAATCATAACGATTATTTAGAGCAGCTGAACGCCAACACATCATGTGTTTTTTAATATCATTCAAATATTTTCTATGGTTTGTATGCTTTGGAAATGTAACGTTTGCAAAATGTCCAAAGCTGATGCCTTACAGATCTTAATGTATTAAAAAGTAAAAACGTAGCAAAACATTTTTAGCTATCTTGAATTTGTAATAAAGCAGAAGGAATTACGCAAATATGAGAATCAAATACAATCACACACAGAAAAATGGCTATTTGATGAATATTTTAAACATTTAAGAATATTTTTTATTTAAATGACTTCGTAATTCTGGTAAAGTGTTAGAATTGAACAGCAAATATCTTTTTAAGAAAAGATGAAACTTTGAAACGTGGAATAAATAATTTTATTGTGCATCTACCTGAATTACGTATATTATACGCTGTCCAATGTTTAAAATATAATCTTTATACTGTGATTTTTATTGTAGTGAATAATTGTGTCGTGATTACCACTTTATCAATTGCACTGTTTGCGTGTAAACCTTTTTTGCAGTAAGGTAATAATAACGATGGAATTCGTGAGTATGAAAAACCTCAATTGAAAGTTCATAATACCTTTTTTATATACTACGTTAATGGTCTATATCCGTTCAGTGAAAACACAGAGGCAGTGATTGGACGACGTTCAGAAAGAAATGATCATCGACTACCTCGCCAAGGGTGGTAGCATCTCAGAAACAGCAGACTTCGTGGGATGTTCTCGAGGTGCTGAAGTAAGGGTGTGCCAAGAATGAACCGCCCACACACCGAGTGCCTCCCGACGTCATAACTGTGGAGCCCCAAAGACCATCGACACCAGAAGAGAACGTCGCCTCCATCGACTGGTAAAGGGCAATCGACGTGCAACAGTAAAGTAATGGACCACGCAAATGAACAATTGGGCACCCAGCTACGTGTCCTTGATAACAGCAAAGTGAACCCTGTTACACATGGATCTCCTGACTCGACGCTGCGTCAAGGCGCCCATGTTAACCCAGGTCCATCGGCAACGACGCTTGCAGTTCGCATGGGACTACCGTCATTGGACAGTGGAAGAGTGGGAAAAGGTTGCCTTCTCAGACGAATTGAGGTTTCTACTCCACAGAAGTGACGGGCGGTGGCGGATATGACGTCAGACACACGAGAACCAACACCCGGTCACGCTTGTCCGTCAAACACAGGCCAACCGTGGCAGTGTGCATGTCTGGGGGATGATTTCCTGGTATGACCTGGCATCGCTGGTACCACTGGTTGGGTCCCTGAACGCCAATGGCTACCTATCCATCCTCGCTGACTACATGCATCCTTTCATGTTGGGCATTTACCCTGGTGATGATGGTGTCAACCAACAGAACAATGCGCCGTGCTATATCGCTAAGTGGGTGCGTGACTGGTTCCCGGAACACGAGAGCAATTTCTCTGTTCTTCCTTGACAGGCGAAATTATCCGGGACAAGCTTCCAGGTCCTCATTGGGTTCGTGCCACGCCGTCTCACTTCTGTCATCCGGGATAAGGGTGGTTATTCCCAGGTGGTCATATTATTCTGATAGGACTGCATAAGTTCGGTAAGCATATCCTTTACAATTCTTCCTGAACCGCAGGTGAACTAAATTACCCGACTCAAGACCGGTAGTGTAGCAATGCATACATCGAAAATGTGATGTAGATTCTCAGCTATCAGATTGTGACCACCGCTCAAATAACAACACCCCAATATGGAATGTCGTTTCACTTTTCGTTTTGGACACGTGCCAGAACATTTTGATACCCCTGCCAGAACATTTTAATACCCGTGCCAGAACATTTTAATACCCGTGCCAGAACATTTTAATACCCGTGCCAATGGCAGTGTGCGTACACGAAAATTTAAGGTCTCATACATTCTGTGCTACTTCTTCAGAGTTTTGTTTGGCTTAGAAATAACATTGCCGTCCTGGTGAAAAAGTGGCCAGAAGCGTAAGTTTCTGAATTCCTCTCGAAACTTTGAAATGAAATAAAGTAAAGCAAATTAAAATTGTTTAGAGTTGGCGTAGTGCACATTGAAACGGTAATAGTAGATGCAAAGACAGTAGAAGGAGAATTATATGGAGATCCATTTGATTTTTAAACTCTGTCCTGCCAGGTTCTTCCGGCTATGTCTTCCAACTAATTCATGCACGATCATCAGTTTAACATATGGCGTCATTTTAAGTAATCTCCCTACCTCAAGATATGTCATCATTTTTTATGTAGAAGTTCTTTTAATACATTTTTAGGGCATTTAAACAGTTTTGGTTTTTGGTTTTCTTGCCTTTCGTGTGGTGATCCATCTGCATTAATTTGCTCTGACACGAATATAGTAGTTTTTAAATTAATCGTAAATACATTGCCATGAATGGAAATATGGAAAAAAGCATTGAGATAGTTCTGCTGAGGAAAATGGAGAAAGCTACAAACAAATACCACAAAAACAGAACAACATCGCTTAGCTTTTTCCTTTTAATTCTTCCAACTCTTAAGATTTTCTAGATATATTTTCCTAGCAAGAGCAACTAGCGTTCATTTGGCTTTGAAAGTCTTCGTCTCTAGAAATTTGACCGATGCATCCGCAGGGATTTGAGCTTGCGATATATTTAGAGCACGAAATGGATTAATCATTTATTTCCACAGACACTTCTCAATCACTCCAGGCTTGAAGCGTTAAGAGAAAAATAATGATTTGTCGGATAATCCTGAAGTACTCGTGCTTGCAGTATTTGGGCCACAAAAACGATTTCTCAGGTATTTTAATAAACATTTCTGAAGTATTTTTATGCTTGAAATATTTGGAGTATTAAAATGATTTGTTAGGTATTTTGATATACTCTGCTGAAAAAATTCGTGCTCTTAATAGTTGGATAACAAGAAGAATTCGTCAGGTAGTTTGATATACATTTCTAAAAGATTTTATGTTTGTAATATTTGGAGCACAAAAAGCATTTTTCAGGTATTTTGATAAACACTTCTAAAGAACAGTTTGCTGTCTATTTTCCTTGAGAAAGCCATCTGGGTGACGTGCGAAAGATTGGAAACTTTGATCACTATTCTACGCCAAGAAACTCGGGTCACTAGGATAGTTATACTATTTTGAGTATAGTTGGTGTACAGTTCCTGTTTATTAATTTCTTCTGAGGGACTTTATGCTTGCAATATGTGGCGCACAAAAAGAATTTGTCATTTTTTTTGACAAACATTTCTGAAGGACCTCGTGTTTCCAATATTTGGAGCACAGAGAGGATTTGAAAGGTATTTTGATAGACGATTCTGAAAGACTTTGAGCTTGTAATATTTGTGGAGCCAAATGAATTGTCCGGTGTTTTCTTTGACACTAAAGAACGCAAAACAAAAATTAGGCTCACGAACCGTTCCATGGAAACTGTCTATTGTCACCTCCTGTAAGCTTGCAACAGTAATAGAAAAATACTATAGCAGGCATATTCGATTGTTATGCTTTAGTCTGAAGGGTTTCTTTTATGCACATCGATTAAAATCTCAAAGAAAAGGAATAAAATAGCATTGCCATAGTAAAGAACCTTAGGCCGATGACATGAGGAGGCGGATGTCATGAAAGAAGAGACGAGCCCCGTCATTTTGCTGTCAGTGGAACGTGAACAAATGGATACGCCTGGGATGGTCGCCTTTTATTCCGCTGGACGTTGACACAGACAAAAAGGTGTGGCTGCTGCCGAAGGTCATTATTACCTATGCTATGAATTGCATGACGTCCCTGCTCGGACATAAATGAGAAAATCCTTAAGTGATAGATTAGATTTGGTTTCGTGCTTGAGAAAGGTGAATACTGCTCTGCAACTAATAAGCTGCATTTATATCGTCGTGATAGAAGTAGAGCAATCTCAAATGATTAAAAGCGTATTCTCGCCCTCATTCCCAATTATTCAGTCTGTTTTTATTAGACAGTAGATGAATTGAGGTACTATGACGCTATCAAACGGTCTGTTATTATCACTTGAAGCCAATAAGCTTCAATGCTACTCCAAAGAATTACCCAAAGGGTATCAGAAATTGATATGCACACACAGCACCCTATCACTCAGAGACTTGAACATACGAGTATTCACTTTCTAAGGTGGGCGTAATTATCTTTTCCTAGTTTTAAGGCAATGAATCAGCAATAAACGGAAATAATAATATTCTATGGAAACCAAAAAGTACTTAAGTTAAGACTAATTTCTCATGCGAAGCAATAAAAGCACGGGTGCATTTTACACTAGAAATATATATTTTGTATTGAAACACTAGCATTTCATTGCATTTCTAGCGGAAAGCAACTTACCTGTATGTTGTGATCATTTTCTTCTCTCTATTTTTTTCTAAGTGTTTAATTTAACAGACTCATAAGCAATTGATTTTTTTGATACTTCGTTTTAATTTTAATACTGCAGTGTCAACATAATTTTAAAGTCTGCCATAAACATTCTGTGTTTGTATTGCTTTTCATTTCTTGCACCTGCGATAATAACAGACAGTGTTTGTGTAGGAGGGGGCTTTTCCCCTGTTGCGGTGTAGATGTGGTGATCAATCTCATGTCGAAATTCTAACTGCAAAATTATTTAATATACTAACTTTTTTTTTCCTTGATGAGAGGCGTTGTAACGACCAAAATGAGTATCTCTGAGCACTATAAGTGGTCGGCCGTCCCTAATTAGTAGCCATTGATTCAACAAGAGAGTCTGGAGTTTTATAATGACATATTCCAGCAAACTCCCAGTAGCAATGGCGTATTCAAGCAATTAAGATAAGCATACCATGCATGCCTCCTATAGGATTAGAACCATTTGCATTTCAAAGTTGTTGTTATATTTCCCAGGATCATCAGTTAATGTTTCTTCTGGAATGGAATAGGGCCTTAAAATGTTCATCGTAGGAGAAAAATTGGAAAATAATTATATTTGAAGAAGTTACCATGAAGAAATTCGAATTTAGTATATATTTCTAAAGCCGAAATTACACTGAAATGTCTTTTCATTAGAGATAGAAATTATGAAAATACTTGGCTGCTGTTCCCGTATTATCTTTCATGCGCGGCCAGAAATGCGGTTAAATAAGTATTTACAACCATATCCCACAGCTTCCCCAACAGTGATCGATTACGGGAGTGGTGGGTTTGGATGCTTTTGATAGAGGGCAGGTTGTTGGTGCTCGCAGGATGAGCGACTTCATCTCGGAAGTCATCAGCACACAGGGTTTTTTCCGTGCTACAGTGCCCAGAGTGTTCCGGGAATATGAAAATTCTGGCAAAACAGCAATCTCCAGAATGAACTGCAGAGATCTACCAGCCATGATATCATGACTTGTTTGAACTGAAAGACGCACGGCAATATCAGAAATCACTACCAACTTAAACAGTGAACCAAGTCGCCACGTCATCGAAAGGACAGTGCAACGCACTCTTAAACTTCTGAAGTTCGGGAGCCGCCGGCACTCAAGTGTCTCGTTGTTAATGGCACGACATCGGGCTCTACACTTTTCCTAGGCAAAAGCACATGACACTGGACCACAGATGACTTGAAGCAGATAGCCTGGTGTGAATAATTCAGATTTGTATCATCCCAATGACAGAGTGAGGATCTGGCATCAACCTCGCAAAGCCATGGACACTTCGTGTCAAATTGGAACAATACAGGCTGCTGGTAGTTCAATAATGTTCTAGGGTATCTTTAGCTGGAGTTCTCTGAGACCTTTGGTACATGTACAGTCGACTTTGAGTGTGGCCAAGCATGTGGATATCCTAGCCGGCCATTTACACATATTTGTGTTCAGCATGTATCCTAGAGGTCATGGAGTATTTCAGCAAGATAGCTGCACATCGCACAAGTCCCACCTGGCTACTGCTTGCTTACAAAAGCACTCCAGTAAATTTCAAACCCTTCAGTCGAGACCTAGACGTCCAGATTTGAACCCATTCGAGCATTTTTCGGGTAGCGTTGAACAGGATGTTCGGGAACTTGTCTCATCGGCTACAAACCTGAGCAAATGATGGATAGCTTTGGAATAAGCATGGCTGGTTATACCTGAGAGAATATTTTTGTTAGCTAGTCGTGTGGCGACTGTCATTGGTACGAGAGGTGGCCCAACGCATTACTAGACAGATATCTCCAATTCAAAGGTATTTTGGTGTAAAACGTTTTCAATTGGTTTACGTTGAAAACTACTCGTGGTTCATAACTCATGAGACGTATCCGGTAATCCCAAATTTTTGAAATCCCTTGCCCGCAAATTTTAATTCGTGATTCGTTATTAATGTTATAACATTTAACTAACTTACGCATAGAAGAACTTTCAGCATCGAAAGAGAGTCGGTAAAATTGTGTGTAATTAAATTATAAGATTATTGCTTGTGATGATGTCGTGTGCAATGTTTTATCAATTGTTTGTTGTACTTCTAGAGTGTAATAATTTGAATCCCAAATTGTTAAATATGTGTTAATACTTAACCTGAATCTTATCTAAAGTCTGAATAAGTTTAAAAGAAAAAACATGGGAAACGAATCTCCGGAAGAATCAATCCTAACAAACACGTGCAAGGCAAACATAGCAAATATACTGTTTATCATTCTCGGCATATAGCAACGGTACACTTTGCCTTTTCTCATGTGTCTATTCTTCAGAAAACTAAAACATTACGTCATGCTGGAACGGGAATCGACCCCACATTCCTTGACCTGGCTGGTGTAACAGTAACATTCCCGAATTTAAATCGGAAGTTGCAGGTCCGATACCATGGCAATGTAATTTTAAGTTTTTTGAAGAGTGATTACATGGGAAACAGCGAAATGCTCGGCATTTATATGCCGACAATAATAAGCTTTTATATTGATCAATCCCTGAACGAATCAGTTCTGCATGTTTTGAAACTGCCTTTTCTTGAGAATGGACATAAAAGCACAAGCTGAAGAAAAGCAGCAAGGAAAATGTAAAATACAAAACCAAAATAATAAAAATGCCTTATTCCTTAAAACTTTATTATTACGCATTATTACCTACTTTGTAAGTTGTGAAATACAGAATGGCATTTAGGATCGGTCTTAGTCCGACCATGAGTCAATCTGCACTCCTTGAATGTTGTCTAACTCTCTGCTACGACCTCAAATAAATTTCACTTTGGTTTCTTGGGGTTTAACAGCCGCCGTGAGCAACACAATGGGAAGTACTTCATTCATCACTTGGAGTTACTGGTTCAGGGCAACAGGAAGTGCCGTAACACAGACACACCCTTCCAGCTTAGCCCTAATTCTAACCCCAGAGCGTTTGCCAAATCCTCAGTACTAATCCTTTTATCTTAGTCCCGGTTCTCTGAGACCTGACGACTGCCACACTAGATTTAACCCGCCCCTCCTTCTCCATTTCGTTCTGGCGATTGGTGGGTGGGTGAGTGGAAGACCTTTTATTAGCATATCATCAAGTCATATTCAGTAGAGGGCCGCGGTTGGCCTACTGGTCAACGTTCGTGAGTGTCACGGAGAAGACCTTGGGTTCGATCTCAGCCAGGTAGGAACGCTCGAACCACTAAATATCCGCCGTGCGTCGGATGGGCACGTTAAGCAGTCGGGCCCCAGGTACTGGCTCCCCGGTAATAAATAAGGGCTTCTTCCTACCACTTTCTACCTCGCTTCTCTTAGCTCCCTATTTCTAAAGGCTGTTTAAGATTTTGGGTCAGACACTCCTTCCTAAAATCCTCTACATATGATTTGATCTGATATAATATGTAGATGATTTTAAGAAAGGAGTGCCTGTCCGAAATCGAACCAGGCCCGAAGCAGGCTCGGGCAGAAAATACTTACTGGATTTCG
The DNA here is from genome assembly GCA_039090855.1 of Macrothele yani. Classification (NCBI taxonomy): domain Eukaryota; kingdom Metazoa; phylum Arthropoda; class Arachnida; order Araneae; family Macrothelidae; genus Macrothele; species Macrothele yani. Next base: position 133,550,744 of record CM076990.1, read on the forward strand.
GGTTCGGGCTCTTACATAGGGAGATAATTTTTTTCCCTTTTCTTTCAATGGGATTTTGTATGATTTATCACACGATACTTTTTTTACACTTTCTAGTTTTTAAAGAGAATTCTTCTTCAACTGGGTCTAGATGAAGAGCAGGAATTTGACAGGGATATTTATTCCGACTTGGGTAATAAATACCATAGCCCATGGATTGCTGGATTTCTGCGAAGGAAAATTTTGTTCAAGAATTTTAGATACAGTTGTAGATAGCACGCTGACGAAATTCCGCCCCACGCCTTCAAGCGGCAGGCAGCTCTTTGCTAATTATGTTGAGCGACCTTCGACGTAGATTCCTGTGCTGCCTGAGTTTTTCTGATGCCCTGCCCCCGAATCATTGGAAAAGAAATCAATGGTCAAAGAAACTATAAAAGTAAGTAGACTTTCGTTCCCCAATCCGCAGTTGAGAAAATCATCAGGTGATTGAACGGGGAGGGAAAAAATGGAAGCCTGGAGGAGGAGATTTTTTAATGCTTAAACAGGTAAATCATAGTTTTCGAGCTCATTCCGGCCCGGGCTCTATCTTGAAATATAAAATTCGGGCTCGGGCTCGGGCTCTTAAAATTTAGCCTGAGCTCAGCTATGGTGCCTGACCATAGGTCTTAAACAGCCCTTAGAATTAGGAAGCTAGGAGATTCGGGCTAGAATGACCGATAGGAAAGTGACACGGAAGTGAGGCACAAAGGGGAGGAAGACGCCCTTATTTATAACCGAGGGGTTAGTATCCGGGTTCCGACGGCTTAACGTCCCCATCCGAAGCACGGCGGACACTTAGTGGTTCGAGCGTTCGTTCCTGCCTGGGATCGAACCTGAGATCTCTCCGTACCAGTCACGAACGCTGAAAACTAGGCCATCCGCGGCCCCCTTTTTAGTAGCACCTAGACTCGCCAAGAAATCTATCAAGACAGCTGAAGCTCATCCTAATGGACTTGTTAAGGGTGCGGTTGACTATGAATCCAGCGCAGTCCTCAGGCGCCCAAGAACTAAGGCGGTAGTCATAGTTCCACGCCTCCTTCTCCCGATGTAAACAAAGGATTAAAAATGCTAATATCGATACATTGTATAAATTAAAGTCCACAGCAGGCGTCTGTCTGTTTGTTCGGGCTAATCTCGAGAATCGCTGGACGGATTTGGATGCGGTTTTTGCCATTCCATAGAGCATTTGTCGAGGAAGGTGTAGGTGCATGAAACATTAATCTATGACAAAGGGAGCTGAGAAGTAACGATTTTAGTGACAAGTTAAAGAAAAAACCTTAGTTCGCATTCTTTCGTGGCTTCCACTGCCTAAACAACGATGCGCGGCGACCGCTTTGCGAAACGTTTTTGCTCATTGGCAAAAAGACGCAAGACGCATGCGTGGTGGCCGGTCTGACAGCATGTAAGGCTTCAGACTAAATGCGTAGTTACATCAGACGCTGAAAGAATTTGTTTATCGGCGCTCGCACAGACTAAATGAGTAGTTGTTTTCGTCCACACGTATGTATCTCTTTGAATAGCTCTTTAATTAAAATTTAAATACTGTAGTAACATTATGTCGAGACGAAAATCGAATATAGGTCGTAGAACATCGGACGCTAAAAGAATTTGTTTATCCCGTCATAATGAAACGTTCCAAGAAACATAATTTCGATTGGCAAATGACAGACAAAGAATGGCTTTACAAAGATAACGACAGTCGCCTATTGAACGTAATAATCGTCTCTCTTTAGATTCGCCGTAAATTCTAAATTGCTACCGTGCGAAGCCGGGCCCTGTCGCTAGTAATAATATAAATATGTGTAGTAATTATTCGTTATTACGCAGAGTGTAACAAAAGTTTGGATTTTTGAAATCACAGTGAAATCAGTAGCGCAGCCAAGTGCGGGGAAGGGGGGGGGAGAGGTGTGGGTTATCTGTACAGTGGAAATGTATGAATAATAACATTGTGAGACAAATATGAAAACTTGAAAATAAAATGAAACAGATTTCAATTTCTCCAATTTTTTAAATAACCAAATGCAATTTTTACCGTAACCAAGGCACGTCAAAATAAACTCCCATTTGAAATTTCGTCAAAATCCGATGGAAACTTTAGAAGTTAGGCATTTTCTTCTTATTATTATTATTAATGAATGTTGGCTGAAAGCCTCCATAGTCCATACTTCCTCTCTCTATAACGACTCTCTTCCGTGTCATATGTTTCTGGCTACAGGCCAGTGTTGAGCCGAGTTGTAGGTTTTCCCGTTAAATTTTGGGGGACATTTTTAAGTTTAGGAGGAAATTTTGCAATGCTGTGACGTTCTAAAAATTTCCGCGGTCCCATTGACCGGAAGAAGCAGCGATGGTGATCCACGTGGTGCCATCTCCAGAAATTCTGGGGCCTTTACACGTTTTAAACAAGAAGGTGGTTTAAAATGAAAAAAAAAAAATAAAAAAACACATCAATTTTTTTTCTGGGTAGCTATGGCGATTCAAGATTGAGTCGCAACCCATAGGTTAAGAACTCCTGGATTAGATAGACAGAAGGAATCACATACCAGAGGGGTGCTAAACAAAATAGCGCCCCATTTCTTTTTTAAGTTGTCTTGTTATGGAAAATACTGATGAAAGCTCTGGGCACCCGACGTTTTTTTCTGAAGTTTCACTTCCTCCCTGGGGTTCTAAAAATTCCAAACTTCAGAAACCACGAAGTTTTACTTACCCCAGGAGTGAAGTGAAACTTCAGAAACCACAACAACCAACCGTCATGACAATCCCCTTGGGGTTGTGATGGTGGCTGGTTTTTGTGTCATTCTGGTAGCTTCTGCCCGTCCGACTGCGTGCATTTCTTCCCTTCTTCTGATTCCGGCAGGACAGTTACTTTTCAGTGTTCTCTCACTATCTCTAAATCCTTCCTATTTTTCTTTCCTATCACTTTCTTGAAATCTCCTAGCTCCTAATTTCCAAATTCAAGGTTTAGACTTGGTATCAGACACTTTTTTGTTAAAATTACTTAGTCATTTGCAAAAGTTTGAAACCACCTGTGAATTTATAAAAAATTAAGATTTTAAAAGAAACAACAAATTACTAGTCAGAGATATTTTAAAAAATTACACCACAGATGAATACTTACATTTTTTAGAACACAAAAAGACGGAAATCAGTACTTTGTGTGGCCACCTCTGTTTTCTATGATGTACAGAATACGATGTGGCATACTCTCAATGAGGGATTTACAGTAGTCACTTGAAATGTCTTTGTACCACACGTACGTTACCGCGTCAATCAAAGCTTGGGAATTTGACGGCTGTTTTTCTGCTACCATGTATTTTAAAATGGTCCACAGATTTTCGATGGGGTTAAGGTTGGGATTATTACCGGGCCAGTCAAGCACCGTTATGTCTTTCCTCTGCAGGTAGTCTCACTGTCTTTGATCTGTGGCATGGAGCACCATCATGCATAATGATTTTGCATATGAGCACTTGCATATCAGTTTACAGCTTCTCACGTATAACATTTCCACATGAATGGGACCAATCACGTAGTGCCTTTCGGCAAAAAGGAAAATGAAGCAGTACTGGAAGGGGACATAGCACTCCAATATAATCTGACTAGGCCGATGCCTCACGCTGCTAACGGTGTATTTTTCATCAAACCTTTTGTCTTTTGGTCGTGGAACATGTGCTTCACGTGATTCAAATTGACGCACAGTTGATTCATCGGAAGAAAGAACCGGTGACCAGCACTAATCCTTGAAGCGGCGGATGTATCTTAACCAAATGGTGCTCAAAATTGTCTGTGTTCCCGAAAGAGAAATGTTCACATAGCGGCCGGAGTTCACGGAAGCTAGGGCAAAATAATTATTTTCCCACTCTCACCCCAGCAGCACAGACTATGCAAAATCCTGTTACTCGTGGTAAACGCTCGATTCTAATACCTCTTTCTGTGCTGTATGACCCACGGCGTGAAAGGAAATGTCTGGTCCCCCTAAGACGGGCACCAAGACTCTGACAGAAACGTAAGTGACTCAAAAAGTTTCCTTCTCTTTACTTTGGATTGTCGCTGATGTTGTAGACCTTTTACCATGTAAAAAATTATTTTTATCAATCTTCGCCCTAAAGACCATATTGCATAACAAAGCTAACGGCAAAGCAACGTTTTCTGATGCGTAGGTTCACTTGTACCAGCCTCGTTCTGCTCACTTCTTAGGCAGCGAATATATTCGTCGGAGCTGATTTTAGCCCATTTTGATAAACCCGAGGTTATTCGTTCTAGCCGGTTAAAGGTTTAATGGATCAATCCGGCTGTTGGGTGAGACTCTGGCAGAAAATCATCACCAGCCTGACAAAAAAATCATCACCAGCCCTGACTCAACAGTCAGTTTCTAGGGCTTCCACCCATAGAAGAGGTTTCGCTTCGAATAGTTACGCCTGGACAGAGTCTCGGCCTGAGTAGAGAGACGGAAGGACATTAGGTGGAACCTAGAGCCTTACGATAGGAAAGCTGGAAGACAGAGGAAGTCAGTAAATATAGCCACTAGTGTGCTTCGCGGAAGCGACTGACGTCACACAATATCAAAGTACACGCCAGAAGTACTTGAAAGAGAAAGGGATTGGGGGAGGAACACATGCCCTTATTTTGTACCGGGGGGAGGTACCCGAGGTACGATGGCTTATCGTGCCCATCCGACGCACAGGGGATATTTAGTGGTCCGAACGTTCCAACCAGCCTGGGATCTATCCTGGGACCTTTCAGTAAAAGAGCGTGATAGAAATTCGAAAAGCAAACAATTTCGGGTATAATGATACTCTGGGCGACAGAAGATTTTAGGGTACCGGTCATTAGGGAGTTAAGTTAACTTTAAACTTAAAAACCTTTCTAATATACTTCAATATCTACTGAGTCAAGGTAAAAAAACTGCAAATTCTGCATTATTTGTTTATCAGAGTATGTCTTCGTCTGATCATAATCACAGACAGTCTGCACTATGCTCTTTTTTAAGAGCTAGGTTCCCACTTAGCTCTTTATTAAGAGCTAAGTGGAAATTGAAATTGGGAAATAAAAAAACGCCAACTTTGTTCAATGTGAACACCTCAGTGGCAGCGCAAGAAGTAACTTATGGGGAATATCATATACTAATAAAATCAAAATTCAGTACTCTTATTAAACTGTGAGTTGTTAAATCTCCAAAAAAGTGTAAGCTTGTGTTTTCTTATGAAGCACATTTCTACACCTAATTTTTGTTGCATGTAGACAAGAACTGCTAAATTTTTGACGATGTTAAAGTTGTGTTTGTGTTAGATAGTTCAAATACAATATTCGTCAACCTTACATGAACTTACGCAGCTCTAGGTGTCGTGATTCTCTCTGAAAACTTACAATAACTATAGATTAATTAACCTGTTAATGCAACAATACGGACACTTAAAAGTAAATCCCTGTCAAATTGATCGCATTTATGTCTGCTGTGGGTAGAATTTTCTGACGAGCATGAAATAACGATTGCAGATTTTATTTAATGTTTCTATTTTTCCGCGTTAAAGTTATACACAGATTTACAAAGTTTTCACTTTTTCCTCTCTGCAATGCCACAGAAAGTCGTGCAATGCCGAAACTACCAGGATTTGGTGTGGGAAACAGAAAGAGGAAGAAGCCTCGCGGTGATCAATAAATAGATTTTAGATTTTGAACAAATCATTCAAATAGCAGTTACGGCATTTGCCCGGCAGTGCATTGTTTGCACGGCAGTACAGTTCACTGTTTTATATGTTATTTCGGAATGCTCCACAAAAATAAAACCTATATAATAAGCTACGTCTGTCCAAAAACGCTCTGACGTCATCTGTACTTGCAGCGCCATCTGCTTTTATCCGGTGTCCGAAATCGGAACTAAGCTCATCCCTATCGAACGATACGTTAAATCAAGGAGAAATTGCGGAAAATGAAATAAAGTTAGAAAGTCAAACGACTTCATCTGTGGCAACACGCATGTGCTCGAACAACTGTCTGCGGCGTTTGTTCTGTCACGTAGGTTCTATGTCGTGTTTCATTTCATTTTCTTCTCATTGCAGAGCAATTTCATAAAAGGGAATATAATTGCGGAGTAACTTCATAAAAAGGAATCAGCATTATTTTAATTTATTTCATTAAAAGTATGAGCGCTATTTTATTTCATTAAAAGTATGAGCGTTATTTTATTTCATAAAAACGAACAAGTAAAATTGTAAGAAAGTAATTGCAGGCGTAGTTTTGATTCACTGTGATGGAAATTTAAAAAAAAAATATTGTTTCCGTGGATTTTTTTCTTTGTAATACAAGATGGAAAATAAACGTCGCTTAAATAGAGAACGACAACGGCGATGGCGTGCAAACCAATTTTTTTAATATATGATTCGTGTTATAAAAATTTCCGTCACAGCTTTTTTACCCGTTCATGGCAAGAGCTATGAGCTGGCGTTTTTTATAAGTAAATGTAAGTTAGTGTGGGAAAGTTATCCTTACCACAACTGTACCATTTCTACACAGTTCATGGGAGATCATCCCGTTCAGTAAAGCTCACGAAACACAATCATATAGGCTTTTGCAGCTCCAGTGGGCTGCCTAGGTGGCGCAGTGGTCTACGCAATGGCTTCTGATTTTTCGTCCGAGATGGGTCCGGGTTCGAATCCCGGTGAGGCATTAATTTTGTGTTTGTCTTACGACATAGGTTCAATCCCTTCCTTGGAACCAGTGGCCCTAAATTAGGGACGGGTGACTGCTTATAGCCCATTGAGTTGCTCAAGGCGGTCATTCAACCCCCAATTAAATAAACAAATCAGCCCCAGTGGCCTAGGGGGTCTGAATCGCTGTTTTCTGACCATTCATCTGAGAGGGGACCTGTTCCGAGTAGTAGGTGTTTCCTTGCATAAAGGCACTGGCCCTCTACCTCGCATTTAACAACTGGTCCTATATCAAAACCGGAAGTGTGCTTACGGCTCCAAGAGTTGCTCACGGTGGATGATATTTCCCGAAACAAAAGGTCTGACGAATAACCCATTTCAAATTCTTTTGTTTTAGATGAAAATTAAAAGACAGTGTTTTTTTTTTCTTCTGTAACTTATAGTTGGGATTAAGACTTGCCAAAAACTGATAATCTGCAACTGACTGAGCAAATTTCATCACCAAACGACATCATGAAGTCATGTACATCGTTACCCAATGGTTTTCTGCCACGAAATTGCAAGAAGGTTTCGTTTCTTTTCTGTTTCAGGGTTTAACGGCCACTTGAGCAACTCTAAAGGCTATAAGCAATATCCTTCCCATAACTTAGGGCCTCTGGATCTAGCGAAGGGGTACAGTCATTTCCGGAAGACAACCAGGTCTCACCCTATAGACAACCTCGGGTCCAATCGAAAGAGCAGTCCGAAGCTGTGATCACTACACCGTTTCTTCTAGTTAAATACACAGGTACTCAAAATTAAAAAGAATAACTTATAAATTCGTACATGACTCGACGTATTTATGAGGAAGTTTAATGAAATTCGGTAAAGACGTTTATTACTACATTACTTATATAATTCAAGCAGAATAAATATTATCATAATTTAGATGTTTGTATGATAATCTTGCAATTTACGTGAAAGATAAGTCCAAGGAACAATATTTAATCTTTTTCTTAAGACGTGTTGCATGTTAATATGGATTATGATCAACTCTGATAAACATGCAATTCTGGTAACGGCACTTCATGCTATTATGAGAGTATAGATGAAGTCTAGAGAGACAAATTACCACTCTTCAACAAAAGCTCTTCTAAGACCTTGAAGGGTTCTGGGAGGAGGCTGGTGAGCTCCAAATCCTCTTCCTATTGCATCCCATACATGCTCAATAGGATTAAGGTCAGTGATCCTGGGTGGCCACTCCATTTGGCAAATTTCTTTCTCTTCGAGAAAATTGCCGACCAAATGAGTTCGACGAGGTTGGACATTATCGTCGTTAAGAATAAAATCTGGACCAAAGGCTCAACTTAATTGGCCTGCCATTTGGGTTCCCTATTTCGGGGCACTAACAGGGTGACTCTGAAAGATGGGCAGATCTGTCCTCCCGTTCTTCAAGATTCATACCCTGATCATCATGATACAGCCAACAGGATGTCCTTATTCTGATGCTAGAAGAACTGTCCAGGCTCACTAGTTTGCTCTAGGTGGGAATACGTCGCGAATCAGTACTTAAACTGAATTGCGATTTATCCGAGGAACGATCATTCGCGCACTGGTCTGTGCGTGTGATGATGGCGACACCATGGTAAACGAGCTCGACTGGCGGCGGAAGTTAGAGACAAATAACTGGTCTTCTTGCACAAAAGTCTTTACTCATGGAGTTTTCTGCAAACAGTATTCCTTGAAATCATTGTTCCTGCAAGCTCCAAGGAGAGATGCCTAGCCGACATCTCTCCCAAGGTAGCAAAGTCTTACAGTCTATAAATAAATACATCGCTCTATCCACGTTCCAGAAACACACAGCAATTAAAAAATGGTGCCGCCGCTGTGGAATTGAACCAACAGAACTCTCGATGTCTAGCCGAGCGCGTTACATATACGCCACGGTGGCCAACAATCCACGGTGCTATGAGTATTTTTAAGTCAACTTCTGACATCAGAAATCCGTAAGATGGGCTCAGCTACTGAGACGTCTCCATCTGGTGGGCATTAATGGCACTTAGCTATATATATATTATAGCAGTTAAATTCAAAGGGCGAGATCCAAGGTGAAAATATCATCGAAATATGCTCAAAGGTCAGGGCACAGGAGCGAGATTTATTCCGCAGGCATTATCCTCATAACTTGACTAATGATTCCTGGTATTTTGGAGAGCGTATCATAATCAATGCATTCCATGATTTTACTAACTTGTTTAAAGGTAACGGAAACTCACTGTCATACAAATTTTGAAGATGACAATCCGATTTTTGGCGTAAATGTGACAAGGATAGTAAGTCAGATAAAATCCGAAAACTTGAAAATTTTCATCGTCCTGGAGCGGGACTCGAACATGCGTTTCCCAGAAAACGCCCGGGTATGCTAGCCACTACACTACACAGAACGACCAAGTTTCAAGTTTGCGATCAATTTGAATATAACCATCACAGGATTCGCTAGTCGAAGCAACCGGCATTCATGTTTAGCGAATCTGGAGGTTAAGAGTCTTATCCCGTGTTTGCCCGGAGAAGCAGATAAATCATGAAAGAAATACGTGATTACGCCATATAATACAAATTTTGAAGATGACATGCCGATTTTTGGCGTAAATGTGACAAGGATGGTAAGTCAGATAAAATCCGAAAACTTGAAAATGTTTTTTTTTTTTAGACGCGGGTTCAAGTCCCGCTCCAGGACGATGAAAATTTTCAAGTTTTCGGATTTTATCTGACTTACCATCCTTGTCACATTTACGCCAAAAATCGGATTGTCATCTTCAAAATTTGTATTATATGGCGTAATCCCGTATTTCTTTCATGAGTCACTGTCATCTTAAAAAACATCAAGTCGCAATCCTGTTGCTTCGAAATATAGCGATGAAATATTCTTAATTTATGAAAAGTGCTCCTACAGAAAAAAATATTACAAACCTATTAAGAAAAAACATAAGCTACAACAGCAAATAAAACGACTAAATCACTCGTATTAATGACAAAAAAATGTGCAATTTATTTTACGATGTACACACATGACCAGAATTACCGAGTGTCTGTTGCTCAGGAGTTACAGGCGTGCGTTACCTGTTGAAACCGCCTTATAGTTCAATCCTGACTGGAGCGGAATATTTATCTGGGGAAAGGGCTGAAGAATGCAGTGTCGTCGGTTTTGCGGAATTTCAGTTTAAATACGGGAAAACCTGAAATAGATTTTTCTGAGATAAATTTCTGAATACGGAAAATCTGTGAAAATACGGTAGTTAAAACACAATAAACGGGAACTTTTGAAAACGGAAATTTCTGAAAAGCACAGATACCTACCGGCAACTTTGCTTTACGTTATTTTCAGGCATTTTCCGTGAATTTACACCAATTATTTTTAACAATGTAGTAATAACAGTGCCCCACCTAATTCCTCTGATTCCGTGCACCGAGCGAACGTGGTCCTGAGCGTATAAAAAAGGTGACCAGGTGGACTGAGCGGACAAGGAATAGGGGACAGCTACAATCAGTGATATGGCGCAAAATTCAACAACTTGGATTAGAAACAGGGTGCAAAGATAATGGAGGCATTCGAATTCACATAAAAATGTGCGCCGCCCTTGCTTGTTTACCAGAAAGGAAATCGATAACGGCTGGCTACATTATGGAAAATTCCCCACAAAGTCAAAAGCTTTTAGAATGTAACGACTCTTTTGTGGAACTATGGTTAGACAACCCCAAAATGCCAGTGCAACTTTGGAAATCCATGGTCAAAGACACAGAACCAATAACCCGATTGAAAGTTGACATTCTAAATTAAATTAGAGAATGGGAATAAAAAACCCAAATATATATGCTCTTGTAAATAAATTAAAAGAAGATGCGCAGCATACAGAATTGGTTCTAAAACAACTGGAAACAGGCGAACCTCTTCGCAAACGAAAGTAGAATTACATCCAAGCAGACCAGAAAATGGAAACAATTTGCAAAAAATTTGAAAAAGACAAATTCAATGAAGTATGCATTTCGCGATAAGGTAGCATTTTAGAATGAAATTTGTACTATTTTTCAGCAGTATGTATTTGTACTATTTTTCAGCAGTAACTATTTGCAGTATTTTGGGGGTATGTAGTATGTATTTGTAGTATTTTGGGGGTATGTAGTATGTATTTGTTGTATTTTTTAGCACAAATTAATAAAACCCTTTTGAAATAATAAAATCACCTTTTAAACACACCTATTTTGCGGTTCATTTAAAGGCATGAACGCAAGATAGCCAGTCCTACGTCTGGGAGTAAAGTGTAAAGGGAAAATGGTGTATTTAGCAAAATATATCTTTGAGCAAACATAATAAAGATTTCGTTTAAACCCCTTTTGAAACAATTAATAAATTCACCTTTTAAACACACCTATTTTGCGGTTCATTTGAAGGCAAGATAGCCAGACCTAAGTATGGGTATAAAGTGTGAAGATAAATATTTAGCATTTACGTCTAACATTTAGCGGATAAGTTACTGGAAAGCCTAGTTTCCGCTCAGTACACGCTGAAATCGAGAATATACGCATAGGACACAATTTTCCATTGTACGCTCAGGACACGTCCGCTCAGTCCACGACACCATTCCTTTTGTACGAGACTTTACTTTTGTAGGCTGGACTCTTTTTCCCAAACGATAGCTGCTTACGGACTAGTCTTTCTCAAAACATAACGTGGCTTGTAATTTGTAGATAAAATCACAAATTACGAACCACGAAACAAGAATTCCGTTGCCTCGTTTTTTATGTGAAAGATCGGTGTTCTACAAAGTGGATTACGTAACTGAGATCTGATATTGAAAGTTTACGAACATTACTTTTTCATGACTTCTATCATTCGTGTTCTCTCTATTTCTCATTTCGACGTAATAATACAAGTTCAACAAACTAATTAAGATTAGTTATAATAACTATCAATCAAAGAAAACGATGAGGTGCACACAATAACAGTTAAGTGTTAGTTAACGGGATATCAGAATTTATTGTAATTTTCTTTTTGCTATTCTTACCTTGTGTATTGGAGTTCCCCAGAAATCATGCAAGAATAGATTGGAAAGTGGTGAATGAGGTCGGATGTCACGATTTTCTTTTAGAGCGGCAATATCATCGAACACCAAACCTCCTCTGAGGGAAGGGTAGTAGCACGTGACCGCGGCCGCTGCCACTGCGGCACTATGCAACCAAGGACTGACGTCCTGCACCTACAATAAACAAAACAGATTCGTCAGAATTACAGTAAATACACTATTGCTTGTGAAAATCGCAACACGAAGAAAGAACTATGAGATTCAAATGAAATTTATAGCACACATTACTGATATGACTGTATATAAGTGATTAAATTTTCAGAACAATACAGCAATTTTTACTTGCGAAAATCAGTATCTTGTGAAGCCTCCGCGAGCTTCTAGATGGTGTAGCATTGAGTCAAAAAGGCGTTGGAGGGTGTCCTGGTTAATTGCTTACCAGGCGGCATGTATGGGAGTCCACAGATCATCGCTACTGACCGCTGAACGACTTTGATGTGCCAGTTGACGAGTGGCCGGACATATTTAATAGGCGACATGCACGGCGAACGTGTAGCCAGGGAAGAAACGGTATTTGCTGTGAAGAGAGCTTGAACATTCCTGGAAAAATGTGATCGGGCATTTCCCTGCTAGAATATACCCCGCCAGGAGTGCTCTAAGAGAAGGGTATGACTTTTGCCTGTACAACTTCCCTGATGTAGCGGTCGCTGTTGAGATTACACTCACGTCGTAGCTGCGCACATCGCGAATGGTATCCAATGGCACCCCACACCATCGCACTTGGCTTTCGCCCGTATGACGCTCGACAATGCATGCTGGAAGAAGGCTCTTACCACAATACCGTCTAATGCGTATGCTGCCATCATGGTAGTTCAAGCTGAATTGGGACTCGTCCGAAAGCCCAACATGATGCAAATCAGTATGCCATTGGATGTATTGAAAACCCCATTCCACCCTGAGGTGTCCATGGTTCAGGGTCAAATGAATTCGCCGCAAAGTACTGCGTGCAGCCAGTACTCTGTGCAGAAGACGGCGTCGAACTGTGGAGACAGACAATGCGACACCTGTTGCAGTGCTCCACGGTTGTGCTAACTCTTGCGAAGATGCGGAACGGCTCTTTTCTACCATGCGAATGAGCTGTCCGTCATTCCGCGGTGTCTTCACATTTCTCGGTCCACTGCCGGATTGTTCGATGCACCTGGTTCTCCTTGGTCCACGGCCGCCACACGCGCATCACCCTCGTGACGTTACGTCCCGACCGAGCCGGAATATCGTGGTACGAAAATGCCCGTTCCCGCAGACCAATTATTCGTCCCAGTTCAAACTCTGTGGTATGGTGATTTTGCGCCCTTCGTCGTCGCCGAGGCTTTTATTGAATCCTGGAGACCCTTTTACAACTCGCTGTCCCCGATGCACTACTGGTGTGTATTCTAAACAGCCCTGCCTTTATACCTCTCACTGGACAGTCCAGGGGGCTGTGCGGGGCCCTGACATGCGCAGTGACTCTGCATTTCTAATCATTTGCATGTCTTACCCTGCTCTGCATATCATGTAATTTTCACGTGATTACCATCATTCCTTCATAATGTTGCAATTTTCACAAACATTATTTTTAGTATCGATATTGTTGTCGCATGGTGAAAAAACATGATACACATAAAAATAGAGGGGAATTATTTCGATTTTTTCATGTTCTTGCAGCAAGAAGAAATCGAAATAAAATCCATAGTCTCGCTCGCACACACCTGAAGGCGCGGACAGCTATGAATAAGGTATATGCTACGACGAGTGGCTGAAATGGGTAGAATCATTGGTTGACAATGGGCTGTACACAAATGTCAGGGCATACCATTAATCTAAGAGGTTTCACAGAGGATGTTTACACATTTTTAGAACGCCTTTGATAAGATACAGTATTACAGAAAGTAAAAGAAGTTCAAAGAACTGAAACTGGCAACAGCGTGTTACATGAACACGAAAGAAACATCTGCTGCAGTTAAATGTCGTATTCTAAAAAAATGGCGCATGTAAACAAGCTGTGGATAGATGGCTACGTTTTTGCCCTTTACAAAGAGAAATATTCGTATTCTGTAATTAATAAACGTTGTGAAAATCATGATATTGGCATTTCTAAATGCAAAATGAGCAATATTATTAATAATAAAAGGGGAAATCGTCAAGAACTGCTTTTATCAGAAAAATGAACACCAAAAGAATATCCAAAGCAGGTACGTACTTTTACGACTATTTTAAAAGTAAGGTCTCTGGTCTTAAAAGAAAATCCGCCTACCCAAAGAGCAGTCACTAAGTCATTAAAAATATTTATATGAACTGTAAACAAGATAATTAACAAAGATTTGAATCTCAAGAAAAACAAAAACCCATAAAGTTCACCGCCTTTTGCCTAGACACGTGACTGTACACAGAGCATTGTGTACTCGTCTTTATGAAAATCACTTAGCCGGAGATAGACGGAAATTTATTGTGACTATTGATGAAGCATAGATCTACGTAAACGAGTGTAATAAAAAAAGGTCGATTTATTATCACAAAGGACGGAAAAAGGACTTACAAACTTGGTTCCAAGAATCAAAAGAAAATTTCAGTAAAGGATTCATGATTACTGCTGGTTTCTCATGTAATGAGGAATTAATTTCAAGAATAGTTGAAAAGCAATGTTAAAATCAATCTTACATATTACCAAAATGATGTCTTAACTTCTATGTTTAAAAAGGAAATGCCATTCCTTTATCCACAGAGCCTTCAAAGAATACAACTCCATCAGGATTAGGCCATCAGTAAAATCTACCATTCTATTTCTTGAAAAAATTGAGGCGGGTATCAAATCTGTACCTTTTGGTCATATTCCTTCAGAGTTCGTTTATGTATCACCAATTGTCTATTGTGAATTCGGACTGCTAAAAAGAGAGCTTTCTAAACGCAGACCTAAAATAAAACAATGATTGGATTATAGAAAGAAGTGGAAGAAGAGTGAAATAAAATACCACTACCAATTTTAAGAAATGACCGGTTATTTTGGAAATCTAGATGTAGTTTCATAGTCCAGAGAAAGGGTTATGAGAAATAACATTTAAAGAAGAAATAATTTTATTTAGACATTGATTATATTGCTAAAAAAATGTTTTAAAAATGTAAAATCCTTTGCATTGGCTCGCCGTGAGGTCATTAAGCGGTAGACTAGGCCTGGTAGATATCTAAATAGCCGTGGAATAGCCAATGTTTTTTTACGCTTTCCAACCGTAGGTTGAAGAAGCGTATATGCATCAGCTTTGTCCGTCTGCCCGTCCGCACGATAACTCCCGAAAAATGGTTTGATTTCGATGAAAATTTTAATATGTGGTAGGGGAACACCCAGGGACGAAGCCTAGTGAAAATGGACGAAATGGGGTCAAAGGTCACAACACAGGAGCGGGATTCATTCCATTGCCCTTATGCGTCATAACTTGCGTAACAATGGTTCGATTTCGATGAAATTTTAGTATGTGGTAGGGGAACTCCTGGGGTCAAACCCTATTGAAAATGAACGAAATGGGGTCGAAAGGTCAGGACATAGGAGCGGGATTCATTCCATTGCCTTTATGCATCATAACTTGCGTAACAATGGTTCGATTTCGATGAAACTTCAGTATGTGGTAGGGGACCCACCTGGAGACGAACCTCATTGGAAGTGGACG
Source organism: Macrothele yani (assembly GCA_039090855.1). Classification (NCBI taxonomy): domain Eukaryota; kingdom Metazoa; phylum Arthropoda; class Arachnida; order Araneae; family Macrothelidae; genus Macrothele; species Macrothele yani. Next base: position 133,566,158 of record CM076990.1, read on the forward strand.
AAATCGGGTTGAAGTTCACGACATAGGAGCGGGATGCATTCCATTGCCCTTGTGCGTCATAACTTACGTAAAAATGCTTCCATTGCGACGAAACTCTAGTATGTTGTTCCGAAAGTATACTGATCCGGTTTTGCGTAATGTCATTGAAATGGGGTCAAAGGTCAGGTGATAGGAACGAGATTTATTTTAGAGGCATTATTTTTATAATTTGTGTAATAACTTTGTGATGAATTCTGGCATTTTGGAAAGCGTATTATAATCAATGCATTGCATGATTTTACTAACTTGGTTATCTTTACATATGAGAGAGGAGAGCACCGATTTAAAACAGTGAACGAAGACATCAGTTTCATTTAAACTCCACCTCCATAGAACAAAGTGAGTTGGCTTCACTTTGCTGTGAAGTTCCTTTCACATTTTTTGTTTCGAGGTTTAACGACCACCATGCACGACTATAAGCAGTCGCCCTTCTATAATTTCTGGTCACTGGTTACAGGAAAAAGACAGACCCAGGGCCGTCAGAACTCGCTGCACCTTCTTCCTTCGGGACTAGAACAACTACCCATCTCTAGTGAGCGGTCAGATGACAGCGCTTTAGACCATACTGTGACCGGAGAGGCCTGTGATGTATCACGAAGTAAATTTCTCCATCACTTTTATGCCAGTGGCAGGATTTGAACCTGCAACTCTCGCTCTGGAGCTCTACTATGCCACACTGGCATGTGCCTTCACTGTTATCTGGCTTTATCTCATGTGCATCCTGGGGCAGGCATGTCGCAGACGTTAGGGACTAATGCCACAGAATACCTGTAACACAATTATCCCCTTACTGAGTAAGATACCTGAAGCTGATAATAAATGGAAGATAACAACTTATTTTGTAACGGTAAGGAATTAAAGAAAAACTGTCATCACAAAAAATTGAGGTCCCAAAACATTTCAAGGTTCGTTACGCAGAAAATGTTTTAAGTCAGGTATAAAATTTATCATCCAGTTGACAACTTGGGTAAGCAGATGATAAAAGTTCGGTTAATTTAGTGATGGATCCAAAGAGTAAAACACCTAGTCTCGAGGTAAATGAAACTTCATAAACTCATTTCCACATTAATCTAAATGCAAAGTAAAGCCATACTAAATCATTTTGTTCTTCTGTCTGTTTCCATTTTTTCAGAAATGATTCCGATTACTTGAGATCCCCTGAGCTAGTTTACGTAACAATGCAGTTCCGAAATTACTAAATGTTCATATAGAACGTATATGTTATTTGAGATTGAGGCAAGTTTACTTAACGCAGGGTATCAGCCATTCAAAAGAAGTAGAATTTTTGGTATTTCAAAATAGTCATTTTTAAGGGTTTACGACCACCTTGAGCAACTTGATTTTTTTTATTATATGTTTAACGACCACTGTGGGCAGCTCGGTTGGCTATAAGCAGTCGCCCTACCCTAATTTAGGGCCACTGGTTCCAGGGAAGGGAGAAAGAGCCAGAGCTGTAAAACAAACACAACATCCATGCCTCACCGGGATTCGAACCCGAACCCATCTCGGACGAATGATCAAAATCCAGCCCTTAAACCAGTGGACGCGGCTATTCATATTTTCTTTCTCATTTATAGTGCGATGCGAATAACCTGAGAAGAAAATTACTGGTTTGCTTCCAGTTGACGGTTTCACAATAAAAGATGTTCTTTTTTAAAATTTCAAAATAAAAATTGAACAAAGCGCGAACAGGTTTCTAAACTTTAGTAGCTTCCCAACTTTGCTAACACATTCGCCAACTTTGGAAAACCTGAAAAAAAATTGCTATAGAATAGGGCAGAATCAGCGTGAGGAGGAAGAGCTCGATAGAGCAGTATTTCTCCTAACAAAGTCTTAATTTTCTGCGGAAGAGCTTATAAATTCAAGACTTTGGAGATGTCAACAATGGTGTCGAATGCGATGAAAGAACCGTAAACATCTTTCGATACATTGCTGGTATGCTACAGCTAATCCACACATCGTTCAGCTACATTGAATGACTTATATATCTGTGTTTGTGTACTGTAGATGATACCAAAAATAAAATTGAAGAAAACAAACAGGAAAGCCAATGCTGTCGTTTTTCTCTTACTTACAGCCTTATACTTAGCACTCCGTTTTATTGTACGGAAAACGGAACTGTGAAACCATAAAGTATTTCTTTCGTTCTAAGGTAAAACTGATAGTTTTGTTTAGACTGCACTTCCGCAGGAATCTGGAACAAACTTACCTTTCAGAGAGCACGTGAAATTTAAAAAAATATATTATTAGGAAAGTAGCGTCCACGCAGCGCATTCTATTGTTCTTTTTTTTTTTTTTTTTTGTCTTCTCAGACGACTTTTCCGTGGTCTCACGGTTAGTTGGTTTTTTGGGGGATGGGGTGGGATGGGGGATTAACGACAACAGTGAGTAGTTCTAAGGGCTATAAGCAGTCGGCCATCCCTAATTTCGTTCTACATGTTGTTGTTTTTTTTTGGGGGGGGGCGGAATTAAGAACCACTGTGAGTATCCTTAAGGTCTACAGTCAACCGTCTCTAATTTCGTGCCACCGGTTTTCTTTGGGGGAGGTGAGGGAAGGGTTAACGCCAATCGTGAGTAGTTCTAAGGGCTACAAGCAGTCAGCAGTCTCAAATTTCGTGTCACCTGCTGTTTTTTTGTTTCTTTTTGCCTTTTTTTTGGGGGGGGGGGGGATTAACACCCACTGTGGGTAGCTTTAAGGTCTATAAGCAGTCGGCCGTCTCTAATTTCGTGCCACCAGTCCAGGGCTAGGGAAAGCTAGCGACGTAACACAAACACACTATAAATGCTTCAACCGGGACTCGAACGCGGAGCTAGCTTGGGCGACTAGCCAGAAACCTACGCCTCTGATCACAAAGCCACAGGTGACCCCGACACAGGTTCGGGTTTCGTAATCTACCACCTCTGAACATGGGTTCAAACTTTGAGTAAAGTATTGATGTTGTTTTGTTCTCATAGCTCTGACTCCCACCCTTTCCTAAAACTAAGCTCTCTGAACTGGGGAATGCCAACTCCTCTAGTCTTTGGTTTCTCAGAGAAATCACCAGAATCTAAAACATAAAAATGAAATACATTTGTTCGAAACGTTTTTATGCTTTTCGAAGAAAGGGGGACAGGTAGCGTATATGTCTTGCAAATTTTATGTAAATTTTGCCTTTTTCTCCTTAAGCAGTTTCTGACTTAACGTTACATTTTCTCTGTCGACTAAATGTCTTTTGGCAACGTGAATTGAGGTCGGAGGTTGAGTGATGTATGTGAAAAGCAGAGATAAGAAGATTATTTACCATGCATGTTTGCTGGCTTATGAGCTATGTGGTGTTCTGCTAGCAGTGATCTAATGCTTTCTAGTAAATTTACGTGAAACTGCTGTTTCACGTTAACAATTTGGAGTTGTTAGTCTGGTGTTTGGAGTCTCTCATTTTTGAGGCTCGAGTTTCTTAGAAGTTTATTGTTACATTTTTTTAAACTTACAGTCTGTTACCGCGGTTGTTTATACTTGACGAATATTACCCGTTACGTGTAAAATGGTGACGTGTGTTAATTTTCTAAAATGCCTAAAGGACTGAATAAACGTTAAAAGTTTCTGTAAGAACATTTGTCTTCACTAAATTTCTAGACATATTCCCGAAGTGATATTTCTGTACTTAATCATAAAGACATTACTGCACATTTTAAACTATCCGGGAATCAGCTAAAATAAATCAAGTATGATAGTCAATAAAGCTTCACGTAATGTTGCTGTTCTAGGTAAGCTCACATTTCCACATATATTTACATTCTTAGAACCTAAGGAAATCACATTCTTTGCTATCGCAGTCTTTGCTGTTTATTTGAACTCGAAGGATGAATGAATACAATTTTGTCTGCCTTTATTAGAGTGAAAACCGTCACTAACAGTGACAGATTTTACACAATCCGTATCGAAAAAAATAATTATCATGTGTCATTCATGAGACATTTGTTTTGCAATATTTAACTTTTTTGAAATGTTTACGCGTAATTTCACGTGAAACTTTTTTATTCATGGACCTAAAATGTGTCTCAAGAATTTTGAATGTTTTTGCCACTTTTTTAATTTCAGCTATCACGAACAACTTTTATGTTGGTAAAAATTATACATCCCAAATGTAGGTTCACCTGTTTCAGGGAGCATTCATAGCCAAGAACAAACACACCACAAATGCCTCGTCCAGGACGAGAAAACTGGCCCATCTCGGACGAACGGTAAGTATCAAGTGTCGCACACCACAAACCCCCATTTACACCCCATCATTCACTAATTTTATTTTTTCTCGTTTTTCTATCGATTTCAAATCTTATTTGGAGAAAACGTTCGTGAGTTTTCACACTTTAAGCATATCTTTTCTTTTCAGATAAATTCCGGAGCATCCTTGTAACAAAAAGTTTATTATTTCCCTGACACGTCTGAAAGGTCATTTTCATGCTCTTCACATGCGGCTATGCCCTTCAGTGTTCAATTATGTATTATATAGTTTCATGTGATATGCATATTAAAGGAGCCTAGCAACACCCCATCCAGCATTTCCATGCTTTTTTTCGTCGATTTACGGCCATTAATAAATATGGAGTTTTATACTCTTTTACTTAGTTGTAATGTTAAATGCTCAATGGATTAGCTACCTAATTGGCTAATGTTCTTAACTAGCTTCGTTGTACATAGATCACACATTGTAAATAAATAACCAAAAGGCCAGGAAAATAATCAGCTTTTCACTTACGTTGTTTCACCAATGTAAGAATTGTTGAAACTTTCCTTCCAGCTTCCCCATTTAAAAGTGGGAAGCTTATAACTATGTCATTTGTTGATTGATGACATATATCTCAACAGATTTTATATCAACGCTTACCAATCTACTTTTTACCAACTTTTCTCTCTTCACCAATACTCCGAATTTATTTCTACTACATTCGTTTTGGTTTTCTTTATGTTTCTGTGACACACTGTCAGTGTTTACAAATAGGAAAAGCTGTGCGGGGAAGTAATCTGTCGTTTTGTTGGAAAACGCTTAATAAAAAAAAACAACAAATTTATGTAATAGAAACTTAAATGTAAGGTCAAATAGAGATACTGCACATATAACATGAGACAACTAGGAGTGCGTCTTTGAAATATGGTTCTCAATTACCCATGAAGTTTAAGGTGGAACTTTATAAAAGGGTAGATATTTTGTTACAGCTTCATAGGAAATAAAGGTTTTCAATTGATTCAGTTTGGATTTGGTTGAGAAAAAAATTAAAACGTTTCTCATGAGATGCAGGAAACGCGCTTTCCTCTCGGTGCTTAGCTATCGCTTCAAACTGAAAAATCCTGTATTGGTAACCGGAAAAGTCCACCACAAAGAAAGTCACCCATCGGAAAAATTCCCCACATGAAAAGTCTCCCATCGGAAAAGTCCCCCAGAGAAAAAGTCTTCCATTCGAAATGACCCCCACATGAACAGTCTAGCATTGTAAAAGTCCCCCACAGGAAAAGTCTCCCATCAAAAAAGTCCCCCACAGGAAAGTATCCCATAGGAAAAGTCCCCCACAGAAAAAGTATCCCATAGGAAAAGTCCCCACATTGGGTAAATTCTCCTACACTGAAGAACTCCCCCATAGGAAAAGTCCCCACGGAAATGTCCCCCACCTTTTTCAGTCAGGAACAGTGCTCGGATTGCATTTTACGCAAAATTTGGAATCTGGGGAGATTTCCGGAGTCACCATTTACAATTTTACACAATTTAAAACAAGATGCAGCCGTTCAAGTAGCACAAATATGTGGGGAAAATTTCTGGCGTCGTCATTTCCATTTTTACTGCAACTTACAGATGTTTCATTAGTATATCGACTTTTACCGCAGGTTATAGTAAAAAATCGGTCTTACAATTAGCAGGCTGGCAGGGTGGGGGAAATATCTGGGGTTTCCGCGATTTACAGATGTTTTAAAAGTAAAAGAAGAATATGGGGGAAATTTCCGGTTTCGGCAATATCACTTTTACCGCAACTTACATGTTTCATAGAGCGAGTGTAAAGACGTGATGTCATGTCTGTCTCTGCGGTGTCTGCTCATGATGACATTACCGTAGCCGGTAAATCGCCCCTCACATGATAACTGCCACACATTCTCAGAAACTTTGAAAAAAGCCACACATTGGAAAACTGCCCCATTTTTTCACTGAGGGACCGTGCACAAATTGTTTCCCTCCGAGGAACACTTGAATGTGTGCCAGTTTTCCATTGTGTGGCAGTTTTTCTATGTGGCGGTGTACCGGCTACCTTATGAAACACCTCTAAGTTGCGGTAGAAGTGGAAATGTAGAACTCGGAAATTTCCCCCGCGTATTTGTGCTGCTTGTACGGCTGCATTTGATTTTAAACTGCGTGGAAATGGAAACGGTGATCCCGGAAATCTTCCCCACATTATTTCTGTAAAATGCAATTTGTGCACCGCCTCTGACTCAAAAAGGTGGGAAGCTTTTCCAATGTGGGGGAATTTACCGAATGTGGGGACTTTCTCGGTAGTGAATTTTTCCGTGCATCTTCTGTATTATGTCAACTTCGAGGTGTTTAACTTCAAAATTGCCCGATTTGAACGGGAAAGAGTCAATGCTTGACTGTCAGTTGCAGATGCTGTAAAGTTAAATTAATATTTAGATTATTTAACGATGAAATATATCTCTTCTTGCTACTAAAATGTGAATCAGCAAGTGAAAGAAATAAAGCACACTTTTTATGTTCCGTTTGATGCTTCCGGCGTTCGGAACATCAATGGAAAAAATGCGATTTTTGTGGAAAAGAAAAACAGAGAGAGAGAGAGGAAGGAGGAGATTCGGAAAACCAGTAAAGAAGTTTCCTCAAGTAACGCCTGTAGACAGTTTCCTATGGCGAACCTCGTAGATAAAGCATGCCAAAGCCATTGGTGTTCATCGTTCCGAAGTCCAGAGAGTGAAGATGTCCTGTCAGGCGTAGGATGTTTCCCCTCTCAATCAGTGACCGGAAGTAAAGCCCGTGGCAATTAAGCTTTCCTCCCAAACATTGCGGTGCACCCTCGGACTCAATCTTGAAATACTTCAGCGTAGAACCTTTTGCATTGACATATATTCAATCGTTTACGATATCAGGAGTTTTCTATGGAGATTTCGTGTAAACTGAAAAGCATCAGGTATTGAATGATAAGGCAAATGTGCCGAAAATCAAAACAAACTGCGATGTAGTCTAGAATAGAATCACCAATGTGCGCCTGAAACTGTCTGAATTGTTCAAACTTTCCTTCCAGCTTCCCCCTTTTAAAAGCGGGAAGATAAGATTCGGAAAGGAAAACACAATCGCTAAGCGAGCTGTATTCTACATCTATTTAAATGACTGAATAAACCGAGGCAGAAGTCCATTTTATCATTTGGGCGTGGGTGTTTAAACAATTATCAAAATGAATACTCTAGCATTATCTCTGGGCCGCATAACTTTGGATATTGGTTAAGTATTGCCTTAACTACTGCTTGCAATCATGTACCAAAATCATCGTTTGTTCCATCTTTTGGGAATTTCATTATTATTCGCATATACACTATATGGATATTATATTTAACTTTTGTGAACAATTCTTTTATTTCCATTGGTTAAAAAAATGTTAAAATTGCCTTTATTTATTTTTCGTATTTGTAATCTCTTAATGGATTTTCTGATTTTTCGCTTTATTAAATTTTACGACATATCACTCTGGCTTATGTTGTAACACAAATTTTATCATAAATCTTAAAATTCAGAAAATATAGCAAAAAATAAGTTTTTGAATTTGTTAATATTCTCTAGAATGTTAGACGCTTACCTGATATAATATGCCATTGTTGGTTTTCTTAAGCCGTAGAAAGAAATAATTATTTCCATGAAAACAAAACTCAGCACTATAATATTCGATTGTTTCTCTGCAGTCTGTGTTCATGTGAAAAGTTGAGCAACAGAAAACTTTCACGACAATATGATTGCATGTAAAATGTAGTGTCACTAACGGATCTTGTGCAGATATTATACTGTGCAAATTAATTAGGACAAAATAAAAAATCATTCTTTTTCCCAAAACTATGCCTTTATATCATTCTATGCCTTGATCATCATCATCATCATCAATGTCAACCATTATCAATTCACTGCTGGACGAAGGTCTCCCCAAGTTTCCTCCACAATGGTCTGTCTTGTGCCAGTCTCCTCCATGTTACTCCCGCATACTTTCGAATTTCATCCACCCATCTCCCATGTGGTCTTCTTCCAGGTCTTATCCTGTCCCTTGGAATCCAATCTAAAATTTCATCTGTCCATCGATGGTCTGTCCTGGCAGTATGTCCAGCCCATTGCTATTTCAGGGATTTAACTCTGATCATGCTGTCTTCCACTCTCGTCATTTTTCGGATCCACGAGTTCCGCTTCTTAGCTCTCCTGGTTACACCAAGCATGCACCTCTCCATGCTACTTTGAGTTGTCAGCAGCCTTTGTATGTCTCTTTTAGTTAAGGTCCACGTCTCTGCACCATACGTAAGCACTGGGTGGATGCATTGGTCAAACACTTTTCTTTTAAGACATAATGGCATATTGATCTTGAAAATTATGATGTTTCTTCCAAAAGCTCTCCAGGCAAGTCTTGTACGCCGATAAATTTCTTCATCAATGTGATCCTCACTTGATATCTGCTGTCCAAGATAAACGTACGTGTCTGTTATCTTCAGCTTTTCTCCATCAATCGATAAATCTTCATTTCTTGTAAAAGCATTGAACATCACTTTTGTCTTCTGAAAGTTCATTTTTAATCCTACTTTTTTACTCGTGTCAGCAAGTTCCTGGATCATACTCTGCAGCTCTTTTTTTTTTTTATTGGAGGTTTAACGACCACCGTGAGCAACTCAATGGGCTATAAGCAGTCGCCCGTCCCTAATTTAGGATCACTGGTTCCAGGGAAGGGAGAGAGCCAGTGCCGTAAGACAAACACAACATCCATGCCTCAACGGGATTCGAACCCGGACCCCTTACAGGCGAATGATCAGAGGCCAGTGCCTTAGACCACTGCGCCTCCGGCGTGGCTCTGCAGCTCTGATGGGATAGTTGCAAAAATGACTACGTCATCAGCAAAACGAAGGTGGTTTAGATAATCTCCATTAATCTTTATCCCTTTGTTTTCCCAGTTCAGCGACTGAAAGACATTTTCCAATGTGGCATTAAAGAGCTTCGGAGATATGGTGTCACCTTGTCTCACTCCCTTTCCAATTTTTATTTGTGTTGTATTTTCAAACAGCCGAATCTTTGCACTTGAATTTTCATAAATGTTATTAATAATATTAATGTATGCATCTTCAATACCGCAGGATTTCAGAGCCATTGTAACTGCTGATGGTTTCACCGAATCAAAGGCTTTTTCATAATCGATAAAAGCCATGCACAATGGAAGTTCATATTCCCTTGCTCTTTCAATTAGTTCTCTCAGTACGTGGATATGATCTATTGTGCTGTAGCCACTCCTGAATCCAGCTTGTTCTCTCGGTTGAGCCATGTCCAGTGTTTCCTTCAAACGGTGTGAAAGAACTTTAGTGAAGATTTTATAAACCACTGATAGAAGGCTGATAGGTCTGTAGTTCCTGGGATCCTCAATGTCACCTTTTTTATGTAGCAGGATCATTGTAGCGTTGTTCCAATCCTCCGGAATCTTCCCTTCATTAAGGCATCGAGTGAAAATTTGGGCGAGTACTGTTTCGATTTCTCCACTTGCTTCTTGTATGATGTCTACAGTAATTCCATCTTCTCCTGGAGCTCTTCCCCGCTTCATGTTCTTGATTGCATGTGCAACTTCTGCTGGGAGAACTGGAAGAACTCTGGTACTGAATACACTGATAAATACCTGTATTATTATTAAGTATGTCCTCCTCTAGCAGAAATGACCTCTTAATTTCGTTTTGGCATTGACTCCACTAATTTAGTGCACATATTTTTGACTTCATAATAGTGGAACCACACTTTCATATCATTCGTTATCATGCGTTCTGTGATTGTACAGTCCATTTTACCTAAACGTCTTTTCAAAATATTCCACAAGTTTTCTATGGGATTTAAGTCTGGTGAATTTTCAGGCCAATCAAGCAAATGAATTTGATTTTCTAGCCTGAAATCCTTGACCAATTTCGAATTGTGACATTGAGCCAAATCATGTTGAAATGTCCCGTCAAAAGTTTGCAAGAATGGAACAATCCTACGTTGTAATATTTCTACGTACATGGCTGAATTCATTATACCTTGAACAGGAACTAAGCTTCCAGTGCCATTCGATGTGAAAAAAAAACCCAAAACATCTGTTTCAGAGGGTGTTTTACAGTTTGTTTGACATGCTCAGGTCTTGAGGGTTCACAGTTGCTACGGCTCACGACATTTTCTTAGTAACCCTGCACAAATAAATGAGTTACATCACTGAAAATTGCCTTTTTCCAGTCGTCAGCAGTCCATGATTTATATTTTTTGGCCCATGCTAAACGTTTTATCTTCATTTTCGCATTCAAATATTGTTTTTTCGTTGGTCTTCTTGCCGTACGGCCAACTTTTAGAAGCCTACGGCGTACAGTTGAATCACTAACATCACAACCACTAGCCAATAAACCTCTTTGAAGGTCGGTGCTTGTTTTTTTTTTTTTTTTGGATTCATTTTACTATTTCTGATTAGATATTTATCGGTTCGTGGAGTTGTTTTTCGTTTTTTTCCACATTTACCTCTCCTTTTTGGAGACGATGATCCAGATGCATTGTATCGCGTAAGCAGTCTTGATACACTTCATTTGCCTACACCACCTGCAGAAGCGATATATCTCACTGTCATAGAAGTGTGATCCTTCAGAGCAATTATTTTTGCACGCTTCCTTGGGGAAATATCCATTTTTCAATACACGAAAGCAACACGTACTCACAGAGAGCAAAAACTAACATCCTAACTGTCACACACGAAAACTCACAACTGAAGCTGAAGTGCCTATTTCCTATTTAAAACCGGTCAAACCACATTCTTACTATCAAGTTCTAACAGTCACACCACCTCACAGGTGATTAGACCGGTTTACGAGGGTTTCCGACATCAACTGGCGATCACATTACAATTCTGAGAATAAAATAGTTTGTTCCAATTAATTTGCACAGTATAGTACCATGTATAAAGAGGAAAACGAATATGCTGGTACTGAAGAAAACTGGGCATGACGGCAAAGATCATCAACAGATGGAAACTGCTTTATTTTGAATACCCTGCCCAAAGAAATCTCATTTACCCTTTAATAGGGACAGAAAGCAATGCTGAAGGAAAATATTCCAAAGTATGCTAGAAAACGGATGGACGACAAATAGCCATGATTTTCTGATGCATCACCCAACACAGTATATGGAACTTCTAAAAGTTTTACCACGTACAAGAGATCTTCAGATGGCCTATGACGTATATTTTAATTTAACTTTTATTTGTAGTTTCATTCCTTGTATAAATTTTGAGTTCATTCTCTTGAAGCGTTTAAACCTTAACGTTATATTTTTCTCACTCACTGAATGTTATGTGGTAACAGTCGAGGTCAGATTGAATGACTTGTGTATGCTTTGAGAAAATAAGAAGGATTTTTTTTAATTATTGGAGGTTTAACGGCCACCGAAAGCACTTCAATGGTCTGTAAGCAGTCGCCCGTCCCTAATTTAGGGCCACTGGTTCCAGGAAAGGGAGAGAGCCCGTGCCGTAAGACAAACACAACGTCCATGCCCTCTGGTATTCGAACCTGGACCCCTTTTGGATGAATGATCAGAAGCCAACGCTTAGACCCCGGGTCGGCTAAGAACGATCTATAATGTTTGGAGCGCTCAGCGAAAGTTGTGGGTAGATTAGTGCAGCCTTGCGTGGCATCTTAAAGACTATATATGTGAAAAAATTGTATTAATATACTTGTATTTATTAGAAAAATGTATTGATATAAGAAATTGTATAGATATCCTCAACACATACACGAGCAGTCGTCAGAGCTCCCGGATATTTCTTGTGTCAATGCGGTAATATCTCGTGTGGAGTGGTTTAAAGTAGCGTGACATGTTTGGGAATGTTTCGTGCATCTTTTCATGAAGTTACAGAGTATTAAGTAGTATCGTTTGTTCATACGAAGAGTTTTCCTGAGTGGTTGTGTTTGCCGTTGACGAGTTTTGCAAATGGCGGTTTCCGCCAACCATGTTGCACGTAGCTCTCGAGCGGAAGTTGATCGACGTGGAGCAGAATCTACTGATAAGGCATCGTCAAATCCACAGAGTGCTCCTATCGTGACCTCTGAGAGGGTTGCCATGGAGATCGATCTGAGGTCTTCCAGAGAAAACAATCCGACTAGCCGAACCGGTCCTGGAAGTCAACAGAGTTCATCTTCGCAAGTCCCTGCTGAGGGAATTTCTTCGGCGTTAAGGTCGCCAGGTATTTCTACTGACGGGACGGGAACTTACAGTTGGGACAGGTGGTTGAAGAAACGAATCCAAATGAAACAACAGATCGACGCTGTACTTCAGAGACTGGTTTATACGGACAACGTATTCGTCTGACGTTTTCGGAAGACTCTAAGGTATATCAAGATGCTCTTGATCTTTTAGGACGAACGACTGTTTTTCATGCGTTACCACACACAGCGTTGCCTGCATACATGAAGGCTTTGGAGGAACGAGTAGAAGCTATCGAAGGAAAATCACGCGTAGTCAACGTGGCATTTCAGTTTTATTTATTAATAGTTCCGATTGTAATATTGTTGTAGAACAAGGGATTTCCCTTAATAAACAAATATTGTACCCTGTTTATGCATGTGAACGACCTGCTACTCTTACTGTTTTTCCAGTCCCACTTGATGTGACGGATTACGCATTGTCGGCAATTCTTTCTTAGAAGTGCCGGGTGGTAGGACCAGTGCACAGAGTAAAAGATGCTCCTCGGTCATCTACCTATTGCCATGTTAGTGGGTCAAGGCGGACACTTCGAGTCGTCTTTCCCGATTAGTCATCTCTTCAGGCTTGCCCTAAGGAGGCTGAAATCGGATTGGGCTCTAGACGTTTTATCTTTAATATTTATACAGGTCTTTACTGCTTCGCTCGCAAAGAAAGGGGACATATCCGAGCTCAGTGTACAACTCCACATAGGTCATCTACAAAAGGCTGATTTCTTTGTGTCTCCTGAAGGAAGATCAGTTGAACCTGAAGTCCGTATGGATTTAGAACAAGGTACTACACAAGTCGGTGACACAGCTTCTTCCTTGTCTGAGACTCATGAGACAAGATTGACGGAACCAGACAAGACAGTTGAGAGAGGTTTGTTAAAGCGTCTGGGGGCATACAACAGTCGGCTACTCTGTTAAACAGAGATGTTAGTTCGATGTCCGATTCTTTGGATTCTGGTTTTAGGTCAGCAGTTATTGCTGGTACTTTAGAAAATGTTACCACACCGGATTGTTTGGTGGTATTCCAAAGTCTTGCAGAGGACATAAGTGTATCTTCGGTATCAAAACGTTCTAGCAGAGATTCTGGTAGTGACCAGTTGAAACGTAGCAAATCTGAAGTTATATTCAACCGAAATTTATGCCTAATACAGATCTTTCTTTTCTTTTGGATTCTGAGTGAGACGAGGAAAGAAATAAACCATCACTGCATCGCCTTCTTCTGGAACTTCTTGCAGCATACATTGATGAGGGCGAAACAATGGATTTGCTTGAATTGAAAGACGTATTTGTGCCAAATAAAAAAGCACGTCCACTCACTCCTGAGTTTTATAAGGAACATGAACGTAGTTTAAATATTATTGTTTCTAAACTAATTGCTGTTTTACACTGGATTATAACGAAAATTCCTGTTCCAGACCTATTAAAAACCTATTATGAAGTATATTATAAACGTATTGAGGACAATAAAGCTTATATAAAAAAAATGTTGGTAGACAGAGCTTGATGGGTCACTTGATGCCTGCAGGTGTATTAGATGGACTTTTTTTTAAATTGTTTTTTTTTTTTACTTTTCAGCGTTTCTGATTGTGTTACACTGTTTCCTAGTGACTTACGTTTCACAATTTTCTTGTTAACTTATGAACCTTTATTGGATATTTTTAATTAACTTAAGAATTTTTTGTTTTGGTTTATATAATTCTATGATTATTTGTTCATTAAATCAGGTGTATTTTTCACCTGCAATATTACTTACTATACAGGAAGTTTCAAAAAGAGTGTCCGGAAGGAATACGAAAGTAACGATTGGTCGTAGAAGTAAAGCGAAAAATGCAAAATACGGAGCAAACAAAGGACAATTCAGTAATGATTATTTCATAAACACACGAAAATTAAGTAATTATACGGCGTCCCACTGTAACCATAGTCAATTAGCAAATTAGCAGGAAAAAAAAAAAACGCCCCGCGCCGAATTAGGAAGAAAGAAATTTGCCTGGACGCCTTAAAGGAATATTTCGCTGGCCAACCCGGTGGCGCAGTGGTCTAAGCGATGGCTTCTGATCATTCGTAGGAAAGGAGTCCGGGTTCGAATCCCGGCGAGGCATGGATGTGTTGTTCGTCTTACGGCAGTGGCTCTCTCCCTACCTCTTCAGCAGCAGAGTGTCCTAAGCGCTAGCTTCTGATCCTTTTTCCAAATTGGTCCAGGGTTTGATCTTCGGATGAGGCATGAATGGAGCATTTGCTTTACGGCACTCTCTGTTTCTCCTTCCTGGAACCAGTGGCTCTATATTAGGGACGCTTAATTGGGCCAAAGTGTTCTGCCTCCGATGTATCCCAATTTACCGGAATCTACTGAGATAAACGTGGTAACATTTTACCCAGGTATGTTCACCTTTTTCATTTCAAATAATTAAAACTTCATACTCTCAACACACAATCAATGTACTGGGTCGTAGGAGCATTGTTCCCAGAATTGTCTTTATGCCCCTCCTACCGTACGATAGAAAACACAGAATTTTAGCATTACTCAGCCTTTAGGAACTGCAAGAGGTTTGTTATTTTCTGCAGCTTATCCGTAGAGAATTCTTCCACGAAACATAATCCCTAAGGTTGCTCCATTTTACGTGCGGCTTTCCAACGCCATTGCATAGCCCGTTATTTTTCATTTTATTTACTACTACATTCATTTCAGAAGATTTAATAACGGTGGAAAAAGACTTCTTGTTTCTTTAAAATAAAGTAGGCATTTCATACCAGTAGGCAATTTACGATTTTTTTGCAAAATGCACGCACTTATAACGCTACATTAATTATCGTCTTGATGGCTCTTCCATAATGTTGAAACTCTCAAAGTTTTAGGTAGTTTAAGTAAAATTACGCTTTCTGAGTAATTAATCCTCTCCATCGTCGTATAATACATTCATTAAAGTGTTTTGGTTTTTCTCATTTTCGCGCTTTCGTATTTAGGTATTGAAATGAATTTTTTTAAATGCGCTGGGGTTTCTTTTTTCTTACCTTTTTTAAGAAGCGGAGCTCTTCGACGAGCTCGGAACACGAAAACCTCGGAGACCACATTTGCAGAATGAGTACAGAAATTTAATAGGTGTTGGTATTTTTAGCATCCTCTTATTGGGATAACTTCATGCAAATGAGCCCCTGCTAACTAAGTGAAAACAAATCTTCTTGTTCATTAAGAGTGCTGTGTGGTCTTAATGAAGACGATTTAAGTAACAATATCTGTCAGTCTGGGTTCATAAAAGATTCCTTGAATTCACTATGCGTGTTTACATGCAAATCAATTTACTCTCACGTGTTTATCTTTTCCCCATTTATTGTGTGACGCGTTTATTTCATTTAGCTATGGAGCTCATTTAAAGGAATCCGTGCTTTTTTAATACCGTAAAGAACTTCGTTTTATATAGGAGTTGCTTTATCTTGGATATATCTTCAATAATAAATATTTAAACCCTAATTGGACCAATAAAGCCGTTTTAACGACCCCGGCTTAAGAGACGACATAAAGCTGTTGTGAGGCTTCGGTGGTTGTTAACGGTAAAATATGTGACGTGGTATTATCATCGATATCGATTTCACTTAATTAGAGAATAATGACATCAGCGAAGAGCGCTAATGACTCGGAATTATTTCCATTACTGTGTATTTAATTTTGCGATAAATAATGTACCGCCTACCGCTGATTCTGTCTTCAGTATTGTATATTCCGTTTTATTTCTTTCCCATTTTTTTTCTTAGCTTCCGCTCAATTTATTTCAACGAGCTTAAACAAAATTATTTTATGGATCCTTGTGATGAAGACTACTGTACTACATATTCAGCATTTACTGGAGTTAATATTCTGAGATGTGCGTGTGTTTGGAGTTGTGTGTGAATAATCTATAACGTGTAGTAACAACCTTTCGTCATCATGCGCAGGTAAGTAGACATTTGATGCGGCTCTCTGACGAGATTATGTTAGGATAGGAAGATGATCTAAATATGAACACACGATCGAATAATTTGCTGGCACGCTGCCAAGAAGTAGATAAACGCAAATCCCCAGTGGCTGAATTTTAATTGTCCAACACGGTTGACTCCTAGTAAAAATACCCTACTTATGTCCTCACATAATAAACCGCTACATGATTATACACGGTGATTCAAATAGGACTTTACAACTTTGAAAGCGTATAGAAATTTATTCAGAATACTTACAGAATTTTTGAGGCGTGTAAAACACATCACGTTTTATCCCACGTAGTCAATTTGGCTCGATATGACTGCCATTGGTGAAAAATCCACAATAAACGATGTACGATGTTAAACGACCAGCGACATAAGCATATTCACCATACAAAAGCTTTAATACAGAAAAAAGCTATATACACTTTAAAATACACCACGAGATCTTTCGAGACGGTAGCCGTCCCATCATCAGATAAAATACAAGGTTTATCCGGAAAGTAATGAGACCACTTTTCCTGGGCCATTCAAAAGGGACGCAGCGCGGAGTTTCCGGGCGTGACGGGGGCGGGGTATGTTAGGTAAACGATCGATATCTCGTCAGTTGGCTCTGAGCTTTTACAGAGTGAGAATCGCTTGCGAAATGGACAGCTGGGTGAGCATCGCGTAACGGTCAAAATGCAGAAGAGTGTCGAACAGCGATACGCGGTAAAGTTCTGTGTTAAACTTGAAAAATCCGCGACCGAGACGCTTGCTATGATAGATAATGCCTACGGGAAGGATGCTTTATCGAAAACCCAAGTGTTACGGTTGGCACAAAAAGTTCACAGATGGAAGAGAGAGCGTCGAGGATGAGCCACCCCCAGGGCGCCCTTCAACGTCTCACACTTCGGACAATGTGAGAAAGGTGAATGCGGTTTTGGACTCTGACCGACGTCTGAGTGTTAGATTGATAGCAGAGCACGTGGGACTCGCGAAATCTATTGTGCATGAAATCATCACGCAAGAATTGCAGATGAGGAAAGTTTGCGCAAATTGGTTAATAAGGTTTTGACAGATGAACAGAGGAACAACCGTGAGTCAATTTCTCGTGAGCTTGTGGACCGTGTGAAGAGTGAACCTGGTATTTTGGAGAAAGTGATAACAGGTGATGAAACGTGGGTCTTTGAGTACGATCCGGAGACGAAAAGACAGAGCTCAGAGTGGCACACTGCCGAGTCTCCTCGACCAAAGAAGGCTCGAATATGCAAATCGAAGATGACATCGATGCTCGTTGTCTTCTTTGACTGTAAAAGTGTTGCCCATAAGGAGTTCGTACCACCCGGACAAACGGTCAACGCTGCATTTTACGTGGAAGTGCTTCAACAGCTGAACAACAGAGTTGCGCGGGTCCGCCCGGAGATCACCAACACTTGGGTTCTTCACCATGATAATGCGCCGAGCCATGCGCATTACCGTGGTGAGAGTGAGAGAGTTTCTGACGGAACACAACTTGGCAATGCTGCCCCAACCTCCCTACAGCTCGGACATGGCCCCGGCTGATTTCTTTTTGTTTCCCCGGCTCAAATCCAGCGTGAAAGGACACCATTTTGGGACTGTTACAAACGTGCAAACTCCCGCAACGAGTGCTTTGAAATCGATCCCTGTTCCCGACTTCCAGGCAAGCTACGCGGTGTGGCAGAACCGCTGGCAGTGGTGTATTGATGTTCAAGGATGTTATTTCGAGGAATTTTAATGTTATGTAAGTATAACTTTAATTAAACGCCTGTTAATAAATGAGGCTTATTACTTTCCGGACAGACCTTGTATACTAAAAACGGTTGAATTAGGGATACAGTACTGTATACATGCACAAGGTAATTCAACATGCCCGCATATTCTCCATCAAGTTACATTAAATGTTTATAATCGTCAGTTACGCGAATCGGCAGCCTATAAGATGGAACTCCAATAATAAAATGGGAAAATAAATCTCAATTATTTATAATTCTGTTAAGTACTTGCAAAGAGATTTGGTGGTGAACCTGTTGAGTGTTCATAAGACAAAAAGGTATTGAACGAAATAAACAATTACCATCAGGAGAAATTGGAATCCTTCTAAAATTAATGTTGTGTACTGACATTTTTCACACCATGATAACGCACACCTGCTGTTTTCGAATTCGAAACTAAGACTGTTGTCTGAGTTTGAGTGACTCGTGTTCGTGCCTCATTGTGGTTCGTGACAGATCGAAATGTGACGTCCCAACATAGCGCTGGTTCATCTTTCCAATGATATGAAACACGTCGTCAAAGTGTGATGTCACAACATAAAACTGAAACTAACATTAGCTAACATGTTAACAACGTGTGTTTATGCCCAGTCGCCATGATGTGACGTCACGAATTCGATGACGTATACGGTACATAAACTCGAAGCATATGCCCTAAAACGAGTGTGGTAAGGGAAAAAAACATTAAAACTTTTGAGGCAAATAAAAAATAGACGGAATCAAAAATCACGATTCTTTAGATTTTTGTGCATATCTACATTGTCAAGGTCTTCATTAAAAAATCATCAAAATCGGTCTGGTAGAAATGCATAATAAAAGCCGGAAAGGAACGGCTTAGCCTTTTATATATTAAGATATGGTAATGTATGACGTGGATAGTTGTTGCAGCGTAGGCTCACGGTGATGGCACAGAGTTCACAGATAAGGTTAGATAGTCTATTCATCGGGGGAGGAGGGGTGGTGGTGGGGGTGTTGTTAACGGCAGATCAATAGACCTGGCACCCCGAACCAGCGGTTTCCATGACGGTGGAATAACACATGGCCGCTCATCGTTACAACATGCATCGCCAAATTTGTAAATAAACAGGCTCTCAGCAAAAAGTGTGGCTCGCTTGGTTTTCAGGCTTACTACTACTCTGCTGTCGTCCCATATAGGGGTGTGGGAACCACTAACCGAGAGGCGTGACAGAGCAGTTGCCGAGGACCGGCAACGGACCTCGGCAACTGCTCTGTCACGATTTATGTTAAGCCATTCCTACTCCCACCGTCCTAAGAGCCAATGTATATTTAATCCCCAACAGAGGGTTGACTACTCCGAAGGGGGATACGGTATATGCCACTCTTCTGCGTTTCGCCGACCGGGTCGCGGTCTTCCTTGATTATTGAGTACGGATGGGAGGTTGTTTCGCCAAACTTCATATATAATTTGTTATATGGTGAACGGCATTTTCATCTTAGTGCCATTAGTGATACGGCAGACGTCCCACCAGAAGTTAATTTCTTCCCAAGCTCGAAGCAGTATTTATGTGGTCACTTCACCAACTGCGGTGGTGACTCAAGTTTTGAGTGCAGCGAGATTTGCAAGTAATCTCTGTACCAACTCGATCTTCAATGAAACCCCATATGGAAACATCGAGAGGTGTCAAGTCGGGGCAACAAAGTGGTCATGCTATCGTCCCTGCTCGACAAATCCACCGGCCTCGAAAACGTTTATTGAGGAAATTCCGGAGATCTGTTCAATAGTGAGGTGGTGCGCCGTCTTGCTGAAAATGAATGCATCCGTCTTGGTTAACATCGTCCAAATGTGGAATGAGAATTTTTGAGCATATCCAGATATTCCTCATCAAAAAAGATGGGGCCTTAAACCTAATGTTTGTTCACTGCACAAAACACATTCACCATTGAGCTATCACGAACATGTTCTAGAGATTCACGTGGATTTTCGGCGATTAAAATCCTTCACCTCTGGATGTTGACTTTACCACTAACATCAAATGTCGACTGATTATGAGTTACAGGAATGTTCCTCCCGTTTTCCTCTATCCAATGCAACATTTCCGCATGGAATTTCCGACGAACGACACAATCTGCCCTACTAATTTTTTTTTTTTGATTGGAAGTTTAACGACCAACGTGAGCAACTCATTGGGCCATAAGCAGTAGCCCGTCCCTAATTTAGGGCCACTGGTTCCAGGAAAGGAAGAGAGCCAGCTCCGTAAGACAAACACAACATCCATGGCTCTCCGGGATTCGAACACGGACCCCTTTCGGACGAATTACCAGAAGCTAGCGCTTAGACCACTACGCCACGGCGTACTAATTTCTTGAACCGTGGTAAATCTGTATGACTTTAAGTGCAATCGTTTTCGTAACACTCTCCAAACCGTCTGTTGTTAAATACCCATTTCACCAGATGCACGGCCCGTTGATTTCGTGGGACTACAAATTCAACGATAAATACAAAAGTTGAATGGATAACTAGATAAAAAATTATTAAAATGCCCGAGAAAAGAATCAATGCTTTGCATTTACATTCTCAGTTGTTTTGTTCAGGACTGCGAAATTCCAGGGGAAGAGGAAACTAATTGCAGAATTTAATAATTACGAGGATTCTTAATACAGTAATCAGAATAGCCTAAATTGTCTAGTTTGCTCTTCAACGCGTAACATCCTTTCAGAAAACATTAAATTTACATACTTCGACTAATGCATGGGGCATTAGTCGAAGTCATTTACAGTTTCCGGATGGCTACTCGAAAGTGATAACACTAGTCGACTAGCGTCCTGAGCCCTGTACGAATGTCAACATCAGTCCCAATGTCGCACATAGGGTTTGCGTAATTTGAACCAATGTGCTTTTGCGTTCTGAGCAGAACAAGCTTTTGCGGAGCTGTCCTTTCACGTTGGGTTAGCTTCATAGGTGTACCAGCTTTTCGTGGCTTATTCAGACTTACTCCGCTGCGATTTGCATAACCAATCACAAACCGGGGACACAAGAGTCTTCAATGCATCTGAAATGTCACGTACCGATCGATTGCGTATGTGGAACCCTAAGATCAATTCGCGCTAGAAATCAGTTAAATATGTTAATTGAGGCATATTGCATTTGCAGTCGTGCAATTCTCTTGCTATAGGCCTACGAGCATATACATGCATATGATTGCGTACACTGTAAAAACGTTTCTGAAATTCCCGAGCCATTTTCCGTCATTTCTGTCGTTAATTAACGAAGCATATTTCTAATATAACCTTTTCATGAAATGGAAGGAAGAAAACTCAATTTCACGGATTTTTCGTACCACTGGTAAATTCTGAATTTTCAGAAACCTTTCAACAGTTAGTTTCTTTCGTATATCGACGACAAATTGCCGTTTTAGAGATGCGTTAACGGAAAATTCTGATTTTCAGAAACCTGTCTGAAATGCCGATCGTACATTAACGGAAAAACTCAGTTCTCACTTTTTCCGTATCCGTATGACGAGAAATGACCGCTAATAGGAGATTGGTGAGAATACTTGAAGTTTGATTAACTTGTTAATTTCAATCGCGTGTCGATGGATCCGATTTTGAAGTTTCGCAGCGAGATCGGATATTGTGGATAGCGCATCGCATGCTTTTTTTAATTGTGGCGTAGGATATTTCTTCTCCTCTCCCTATTTTTTGCACCAGCTATTTATTATATATTGTGTTATTGTAGTGACAAATGTCAACCCCGCCTTCTCGTGGTGCATCCTGTTCCCACTAAAGGGGCTCTGACGACCGGCAATAGCGGTATAACTATACCATCGGGATCAGAGGAAATGCTATCCCACACTCACCAACCCGCTTGGCCAGCGTGGTGAGTTATGGCCAAACACCTCCAAAATGACTCTACAACTTAAATCTTGGCCCTCAGTCTCCGGCAGCTGGAATGTACCTGGCCAAGGCAGCGGCCAGTGCGACATGAAGGCAGAGGGTGCTAAGAATCCCCGGAGGACCGGACTAGGCTGCCATTTGATGCTGGCCTTGGCTACCTATAACGGACGCTCCCTATCTTCTGATTCAAGGCTTCTTGAATTGGAAGAGGAACTACAAAGGATCAAGTGGGACATCGTCGGGCTAAGTGAGGTAAGGAGAAAAGGAGAAGATCTCATTGAACTGAAAAGTGGACATCTCTTCTATTATCGTGGGACAGATACTGGCAGAACTAGTGGTGTTGGATTTATAATAAACAAGAAACTGAAGGATAAAGTGGTAGAAGTTGAAAGTTCCTCTGACAGAGCTGCACGACTCGTTATCCAACTATCGAGAAGATACCAGGCTCAGATTATTCAAACTTATGCACCCACCACAAGTCATCCTGAAGAAGAAATTGAAGAATTTTATGAGGAAATTCGTCATCTAAATAATAAAGGTAAGCAGCACTTGAAGATAATTATGGGGAGATTTCAATGCAAAAATAGGGCACCAGCAACAGAATGAAACTTCAGTAGGTAAATTCGGTCACGGCAACAGAAACCAGCGTGGAAATACTCTCGTTGAGTTTGCAGAGGCAGAAGTATTTTTTCATCTTGAACTCCTTTTTCAAGAAAAAGCCACACAGGAAATGGACATGGAGACATCCAATTGGGACGACAATTGAAATTGATTTTATTATGTGTAACAAAAAATTCGTCATCGAAGACTGCAGTGTGCTGAACAAGTTCAACACAGGTAGTGACCATAGATTGGTGAGATGTAAGATGCACCTCAACACTAAACTGGAACGTGGCAAGCTCATAAGACAAACAAAATGTATTGACATAACCAACCTTAAAAAACACCATAATACTTTCAAGTTGGAACTGAAGAACAGATTCTCTGCTTTAGAAAACTAACATCGGAAGAAATGGATAATTCGGAAGTTAACAGAAAAGTAACCAAATCTCTTATGGAAACAGCAACAAAATTAGCTGGGTCTAAGAACAAGTTGCATGTGAACAAATTATCAGGAAAAACCAAAATGTTGATGCAAAAAAGAAGAGAGATGAGGACAACTAAAGAAAATGTGACTTCCAAAATGGAATATATAGAGCTATGCAAGACAGCACGAAAAAGTATCACTGAAGACGTAAGGAACTTCAACTGTGAGTTAGTGAGGAAAGCAATTGAAAAACAACCAAAGCCTTAAGATAGCAAAGGGACATCTCAGTAAGGGAAGAAACAGATTATTGCTCTGAGAAAAGAAGATGGTTCTATAACAAGAAATAGAGGCGAAATTTTGACAAGAGTGAAAGATTTCTACTCCAAATTATATGAAAGGGATGATACATGTACTCTAGACATCATGAAAGGTACCAGAGTTCTTCCAGTCCTCCCAGCAGAAGTTGCTCATGCAATCAAGAACATGAAGCGGGGAAAGCTCCAGGAGAAGATGGAATTACTATAGACATCATACAAGAAGCAAGTGGAGAAATTGAAACAGTACTGCCCAAATTTTCACTCGATGCCTTAATGAAGGGAAGATTCCTGAGGATTGGAACAATGCTACAATGATCCTGCTACATAAAAAAGGTGACATTGAGGATCTCAGGAACTACAGACCTATCAGCCTCGTATCAGTGGTTTATAAAATCTTCACTAAAGTTCTTTCACACCGCTTGAAGGTAACACTGGACATGGCTCAACCGAGAGAACAAGCTGGACTCAGGAGTGGCTACAGCACAATAGATCATTTCCACGTACTGAGAGAACTAATTGAAAGAGCGAGGGAACATGAACTTCCATTGTGCATGGCTTTTATCGATTATGAAAAAGCCTTTGATTCGGTGAAACCATCAGCAGTTACCACGGCTCTAAAATCCTGCGGTATTGAAGATGCATACATTAATATTATTAATAACATCTTTGAAAATGCAAGTGCAAAGATTCGGCTGTTTGAAAATACAACACACATAAAAATTGGAAAGGGAGTGAGACAAGGTGACACCATATCTCCGAAGCTCTTTAATGCCACATTGGAAAATGTCTTTCAATCACTGAACTGGGAAAACAAAGGGATAAAGATTAATGGAGATTATCTAACCCACCTTCGTTTTGCTGATGACGTAGTCATTTTTGCAACTACCCCATCAGAGTTGCAGAGTATGATCCAGGAACTTACTGAAAAGAGTAAAGAAGTGGGATTAAAAATGAACTTTCAGAAGACAAAAGTGATGTTCAATGCTTTTACAAGAAATGAAGATTTATCGATTGATGGAGAAAAACTGGAGATAACAGATACGTATGTTTATCTTGGATAGCAGATATCAAGTGAGGGTCACATTGATGAAGAAATTAATCGGCGTACAAAACTTGCCTGGAGAGCTTTTGGAAGAAACAGCATAATTTTCAAGAGCAATATGCCAGTATGTCTTAAAAGAAAAGTGTTTGATCAATGCATCCTTCCAGTGCTTACGTATGGTGCAGAGACGTGGACCTTAACTAAAAGAGACATACAAAGGCTGCAGACAACTCAAAGCAGCATGGAGAGGTGCATGCTTGGTATAACCAGGAAAGATAAGAAGAGGAACTCGTGGATCCGAAAAATGACGAGAGTGGAAGACATCATGATCCGAGTTAAATCCCTGAAATGGCAATGGGCTGGACATACTGCCAGAAGGACAGACCATAGATGGACAGCCGAAATTTTAGTTTGGATTCCAAGGGACAGGAAAAGACCCAGAAAAAGACCACATGGGAGATGGGTGGATGAAATTCGTAAATATGCGGG
This sequence comes from Macrothele yani, assembly GCA_039090855.1. Classification (NCBI taxonomy): domain Eukaryota; kingdom Metazoa; phylum Arthropoda; class Arachnida; order Araneae; family Macrothelidae; genus Macrothele; species Macrothele yani. The sequence continues at coordinate 133,591,113 of CM076990.1, forward strand.
AGTGATATGGAGGAGTCTGACACAAGACAGACCGTTGTGGAGGAAACTTGGGGAGACCTTCGTCCAGCAGTGGATTGATAATGGTTGACAATGATGATGATGATGATGATATATACGAACGATGAAGAACGGGTTTCTGTACGCCAAATTAATGAGAAGACGATAAAAAGTAAACTAAGTTTATCAGACGTATAAACGATGAGGAAATAAAGAGATGCTAGCTTTCACTACCTCCAGGTGGCTTCATCAGGATTGTAGCAACTGGAAAAAATACTTCTAAGAAAATAAGCAAATTCAAAATAAGCAAGACACTTGCACGATGTCACGAGTGGTTTGATCCCAGGCCGGGTGCTCACGTGTAACTTCAAGGAGCCGGTGCCATATCAAAGATAGGTTCGTGGTTACGTCCTTGTTGTACACATTCCGTCGCGTGATGATCTCAATGGTTTCGCGGAGCGCAGTAGCTTTTGCGCTATAGTAAGGTGCTAGTTTCTTAACGTCACTCCATCTGGCTGCTGCCCCATCAGTTGCAACATCACAGGCTACGACCGTCGTACCTTTTCTAGCATTAATGTCCCTTTCGTGCTCAGAAATACGGATCTGGATCGATCTTGTTGTCATCCCGATGTAGAATGTAATGGATGCGTCAGGGTAATCTTAAAGAATAGTCTAGACCACGGCGTCAGATAGCGTACAAGGTGATGCGCACTGGTCTGTTGTGAGGTTATCAGACAAAGGTCTAGGCCCCCTCACGCCGATATCGTAACCCAGTCTTCGAAGAGTATTCTTTAGGAAGCACGCTAACCTAGAAATGTAGGGAATCGAACTCACAAACCGAGCCGGCTGCGCTGTGGGGTTGTAACGAGGCTGTATGCGTGCAGTTGTTGCTGCTTTTCTGACTATTTGGTCGATTGTGAGCATGTTTCTATAGCTATGGATCTTTTATTGTCAGTAGGAAACGCACCCCTTCGTCAAATTTGGAAAAAGCGTTCTCGTCCTTCTTTCAGCTGTTCCTACCGCCAGCGAAAAGTGTCTTACTCTCTTCAGCTGCTTTTGTTTTCAGACTGAAGTCCACGACAGTGTCACCAAGTGACATCATTGCAACGTTTGACATCAAGTCTTTATACCCCTCAGTGCCGGTGCATGAAGCCACTAAAAACCTGAAGCGCTCTATCGCTGAGTCGAACCTGTTCCCTTCGGAAACTGTGGAAGCTATTTCAAAACTACTGGACGCAGGCACGAACTCAAATTTTTCCAGCTTCCGATCTAGGATTTACAAACAAAGCAAAGTGGTACATATGGGGTCCTCTATGTCGGCGGCCCTTGCTGAAATAGTCCTTCGGCATCTCGAAATTGACCTCGTGCAATGGTTGGCCCGACTACCTAAAATCTAGTTGCGATACGCTGACGATATTTCCTTTTTGGCAGCATGGACAAGCCAGCCTACGTGAGTTTCTCGCCTGAATGAACGCCGCGCACCGGGACATTAACTTCTCAGCTAAATATGAATCCGGAGGTGCGTTACCTCTTCTGGATGTACTGGTAAGAAGATTACCCTCTGGAGTACTTAGCACAGAGGTCTACTACAATACCATCCACGTGGGCAACCCCATACTGCCTGACTCCGCATGCCCGGCCGCTACAAAATATGCGCTTTTCAGGTACGGGGCATAGCGAGCCTTCGAACTCTCATTGAACTAGGCCACATGCGAGGAGGAGATCCGTAGCCTTTGAAACCTAACGGCTGCAGCGGGGTACGACATGCTCACAATCGACCAAATAGTCAGAAAAGAATCAACACCTGCACGCACACAGCCTCGTGTCAACCCCACAGCGCAGCCCGCCCGGTTCGTGGGTTCGATTCCCTACATTCCTAGGCTAACGTGCTTCCTGAAGAATACTCTTCGAAGACTGGATTACGATATCGGCGTGAGGGGGCCTAGACCTTTGTCTGATAACCTCACAACAGACCAGCGCGCATTACCTTCTACGCTATCTGACGCCGTGCTCTATGCTATTCTTTTAGATTACTCTGACATATCCATTAAGTTCTACATCGGGATGATAAAAAGATCGATCCAGATCCGTATTTCTGAGCACCAAAGGGACGTTAAGGCTGGAAAACCTGCCACGGCCCTAGCCCGTGATGTTGCGACTGAGTGGGCAGTACCCAGATGGAGAGACGTTCAGAAACCAGCACCTTACGATAGCGCAAGGGCTACTGCGCTCCGCGTAACCATTGAGATCCTCACGCAACGGAATATGTGCAACAAGGACGTAACCACGAGCCTTCCTTTGATATGGCACTGGCTTCTTGAAGTTACACGTGAGCACACGGCCCTGGGATCAAACCACTCGTGGCATCGTGCAAGTGTCTTGCTTATTTTGAATGTGCTTATTTTCTTAGAAGTATTTTTTTCAGTTGTTTCTGCGACCTTATCTACTAAATGCGTATCTGATGAAGCTACCCGGAAGTAGCGAAAGCTAGCATCTCTTTATTTTCTCATCGTTTATACGCCTGATAAACGGAGTTCACCTTTTTATCGTCTTCTGATAAAACTGTGTCTAGCAATCAATCTTTGGACAACTTAAGACAAAAGCAGTTACATCTATCAAGGGTAAATTTCATATTTAGGAAGGTTTTTCTATGGTGGGGGAATAATACTATAAAAAAGTACATTTCGCCTTTTTAAAGATAACTGAAAATTATTGTCAGTTTAAAAAAATTCCGTTGCAAAACACTTTGTTGTTTCACAAAATCACGATGAAAAATGCTTAATTTGTGAAAAGTCGTCCTACAGAAAAAGAAATTATTACAAAGCTATTCAGAAAAGTAATTATCTCCAACATAGAATAAAACGAATAAATCATTCGTATTAATGACAAAGAAAAAATCATCGTCACGCAATTTGTTTTAGGATGTACGTGATTCGGATTTCCGAGCGTTTGTGGATCAGTAGTTAAAGGCGGGCGTTACCCACCCTAAACGACGGGGGTTAGATCCTGATTGGAGCAGATGGATTATCTGTGGTAAGGGCTAAAAAATGCAGGGTCGTCGATTTTGTGGAATTTTAGTTTAAATACGGAAAACCCTGAAATGGACTTTTCTGAAATAAACGGAATCTCTGACTACGGGAGATCTCTGATATAATACGGAAGTTAAAATAAACGGGCACTTTTAAAAACAGACATTTTTGAAAAAAACTGAACACCTGCTGGCAACCTTTCTGCACATTCTTTTCAGAAATTTTCCGTGAATTCACGCGATTTATTTTTTTACAGTGTAAGACCGAACGCACTATCAATAAGGATGTGCTCATATATTAATGGCAGGGAAAGTGTGCATGTATAATATGCTAGGGAAATCTGCTTGCAGCATTTTCAATGGTATCTTTTACGTAAATGGAAACACCTAAACCGTTGGTGTGGTCAAATGGTCTAAAGCGCTGGCTTTGCATCATTCGTTACAGACCCGAGCATCGAATGAGGTATGGGTGTTTTATTCTTCTTGTGGCTCTGGCTCTGCCTTCTTTATTAGCCAGTGGCGTTAAAGAAGAAATGAACGACTGGTTTTAGCAGAAATAGTCGCTTATGATGGTTGTTAAAGTCTCAAACAAGCAAAACAAAGAAAGAGAAGCAGATGGCGTCACGTATTATCAACTTTCAGTAGTATTTTGGAGCTTCTACTCAGAGATATGGTTTCTGTTTTCGTGAGAAAGCGACCAAAGATTAAATTCTTACCAAACACGACGTGCACAAAAGTACAAGGTTGTATCAGATAAAAAGGAGGCACAATTATATGAAAAACCAACAACATTCCTATGGGACGAAATGTGCGTGTTTATCTGTCGATTTACTTTTCGTCCACGGGAAGAGCTAGAAGTTACAATGGGCAGAATCTGGACCGCTCAGTACGTGGTACAACACCGGTTTTCATTCTCTTCTAAAATATCCGTTTAAACACGAGAAACATGCAAACGTGGGTTATTGTGATGAAGAAGCAGTAGGATCTCCTCGATATACTTTTGCGGAAGTTTATTTCAAAAATGCCATGGCACTGTGCTTAAAATTATGGAGTAGCATGCACCAATAACTCTTCTATGTGGCATTACAAAATGTTTTGAAATAAACCCCACGTTATCAAAGATTATTCTTCATGATTTTAAGGGAAGAAATGTCGGCCACTGCTCACCGATATTACTAACCTCTTTAATCCGACCATGCAACTGCACAGCGGATTAAAAATGGCTCCTGCTCGTACCCTACAACGGCACAACGCTCAGGGGTGTTTGATGATAAATATTAGGTGTACAAAAAGGTTTTAATGCGTTTTCTGTGAGACGTATACCGCTAATGTACATATCCGACATCCCCACGCGCTGTTGTTATGTGACAGCAACTGGTCCAGAGTACTAAATGGGACACAGAAGTTTGCCCAACAGTCAAACGCGCTTTCACATCAGTAGGTGCGAAGGATGGCAAGCGATACTGGCTCTATTCGACACTGCATTCGCTAGGAATTTCATCAAGAAAAAAGTGCTGTAAAAATTTGTGCATCGATCTGTTCTGTTCTGAGGGAGAATTTTGTATCGAAAAGCACGTGTGAATTTGGGTTTAGACGGTTTAAAGCAGGGTATTTTGATGTTAGCTATCGAGAACGTAGTGGCGCCCCACAGAAGGTTGCACATGAGTAACTGCAAACATTGCTGCATGAAGATTCGTCTCAAACGCAACACGAACTAGCTGAACAACTGAGGGTAACTCAACAAATAATTTCCAATCGTTTAAGGGGCAATGGGAAACATTCAGAAGGAAGGAAAATTGGTGTCACATGACCTGATCCAGAGGAACAAGGGTAAGCGTGTCATGAAGTGTTTAAATCTGTTGAATAAACAACACAGAAAGTCTTTTCTGTGGAAAATCGTTACGGGTGATGAAAAATGGATATCAATCCCAAACGCAAAAAACACTGGTTACACCCCGGTGAAGCAACGACTTCGATACCGAAACGCAATATTCACTTCAAGAAAGTGTATATTCACTTCTTTTTCGTGAGCAAGATTGGCGTTACGCTATGTCTAAGGAATGTTGAAATAAGTAAGAATACGATGCAATAGTTCCTAATTAAGCTTTTACGGCCAGACGAAACATAAACAGAAGTCAGACTTACTATAACCTCTTATTAGTCCAGCACGAAATTCAGTAAAACTCCACAATATAAGACAGCGGATATCGGATTACATTTCTCTAATTGAACGTCTACACACACACATCTTACCGGAGCAACTGTCGCATCGTCCTTTTTATCCAGCGTTCTTATCACATTCATACGTCACATTCTCTCTGACCTCAAATGTGTTGCCAACCTCGTTCTCCTTTGAGGGAAAGACATAACGTTAAATTTGGAAGTATAAAGGAGAACAAACTCAAATTTACATAGGAAAAGAAACTAAAAATGAGAGTGAATTTAGAATATACGTCACAAGGGTTTTTGTTTTACTTTTATGCTATTACGGCTTGGCTTCGTCGTAAAACGATTCAAAAACTTGAAGATAGGGATTATTGAAAAAAATATTTAAAAAGTAATTGAATTGCTGAAAATTTGAGTTATAGCATGTATAAAAGTTTTGAGATTAATTCTATGCCATTGTTTTCTAGGAGGATGCGGAAAAAGCAAAACAAAAGAGTGGTAGAATTCCGGGAGATATTTTTTTATCGCTTTAAAATAAGTATAAACAGACAAATCAAATATATTGTTCACGTCGCCTTTTCGGCAGAAAGAAAACAATGAGTACAGAATAGATTGAGAAAATTTTCGACTACATGCCCAGACCAAACGCGTTTAAGATCCCTCTACAGCCAACAAATCCGCGAATAAAATTCGTATGCTGTCTCCAGGCATCCGAGTGAGATAACCAAAAGCGGAACTGTGAGGTGTAGAGGATCGTGATATTTTACATAAAAACCAGCAAAAACAGTGAGCATGCTGATACCTCCTCGATCAGCATCCGACACTTTCATCCTCTCCTTAGACCCTTTCAGTCACATTCTTGACCCTCTGAAAGAATCACCCTCGAATTATTCATTCGCTATCTTCATGGCGAGAACCGGAGGAGGGGTAATGGTGGAAAATGGAGAGATTCGAGAAAAAAAAATGCAATAATAAAAAAAAAGGAAACCGGTAGTATCTAAAGGCCGTCAAAATCCTGTCAAAAACAATGAGCGCTTCGGAGAGTCAGCTAGAGCTCGTGAAAAGGATTCTCCTTTTGATCCCTTTCGTCAAAGTTCATCCTATTCTTCTTATCTTAACGTTTTTCTTTCCCCCGCTACCCACGCTTTTCACTCGAATCATGGCAAGAGATTTGAAATTCTTTTCTTTTTCTGAGTGCGAGATTTTATTATTTACTTTTATCAGCAAAACATAGAAAGGAGTTACTTTTTCGCATTCTGGAGGCATGTATTATATTTTTTTTCAAACATCAGCTATGTACTCGTATTCTCATTTTCGCGGACTTAAATATTTACGGTAGAAACCATGATGACAAAGATGAAATGATACTGCGCATAGGCTAAAGAAGTACCCGGACTGGAAAAACTCCCAAAATCTTCAATTACTGAAAACGTAGATGTGTGCTGCCCGTAGAACATGGATAACTCGGTTTAATAATTCAGCAATAGAGATAAATGCAAAAGAAAAGCGCCGTATTCCGTCAACGTGCATTGTGTCGTGCTATCTTCAGTGGAAAAATTTTCCATTCCATTGCGTAAAGGAATAGAATTATATTCTCTGCCCTCTAAAGCCGTCACATCTTGCCAAAAAATGCTCCTTGTTGCGACCTTTCTTCAAGTTTGCATTTTCTATCCATTTCTTTTAAATAAAGAATGTTATGTAAACTAAGTATCGTAGCCTAAACTTCATTGCACAAAGTATTGCATCGACGATACGATTTGTCCTGATCTAGCTTTTTCTTTATAGAATTAATTATCTGTTTTCAAAGAAAGCTAAGAAAAGTCAAAATTTTCTGAGATTTTATACGAAAACCTTAAGAAGATTTGATTTTTCTTTACTAAGCCTAAGGAGGAAAACAGTATGGCTTAGATAAGCTCTATGTGTATACCAAGAAAGAAGACTCCAAATTTTCGGTTGTAACGAGCACATATTTTGAATCCTCTCCGCCATGAATAAAACATTTCAAAATAATTCTCATTCAATGGAATCCATTCAAAAAATACAGAAAGAATCGACTGCATTTCTACACTCGATAAAACGACTAGAAACAGAAACAGTTACTATCTCCTGCTAACGGTTGAAAAGTCTGTTTCGAAAATTAACAAATTGTGCTCAAAAATTCTCTTAGCTGAAGGAAAATATTGGTGACAGCGAATTTTATATCAAAGAGTTAGAATAGATATAATGGAAAACATGACTAAACTTTACGCCCCTTGCGGAAGAAATTCAATAATGGGAACTTAGAAAATATGTAAAAAGGTATTCTTCACAGCAAAAGCAAAGCTATAATATATTAAGGAAGAATAAGTTTTCAAATACGTTTCATGGAAGCAAAGCTAACCAGAAGAGGAGATAAAGCGTCGAAGAGAAGTGCACTCAAACACCTCGAAAATTCAGAACACTGAACTGCAAAACTCACCTATAGAGGCGAAGTGTTTCGCAAAGTAAATAACATACGGCGTTAAAAAATTTATTTAAATTGGACTTTTAAAAGCAGAGATATTGACAAAATTAAAACTACCAACTGGCATGTACACACACCGGCCACTGAATTAGAAACATTTATGCACACGTACGTAAACATCACTTACTCAGAGTATATGCAAACTACGTGGTCACGTGCGTCACTACGAGATCTAGCCAACTACACTGCTGGCCACACAAAATGCAACACCAAGAAGGACACGAGATAGCAAAGCCAGATTTACTGGACACATAACAACAGATACAAAGATGAAACGATTGATCTTACAGGACCGTGAGACTTGCGGAATACGCAAGCATCAATAGTTCGTGTGGCCCCCATGGCTGGCAATAACGGCCGCTACACGCCGAGGCATCGAACGAAAGTGGCTTTGGATGTGGGCTTGGGGTATGTCGGTCCAGGCTGCTTCTTCACTTTGCCACAGTTCATCAGGCGTGGCCGCGGCTGGTGCTTTGCCGAGCCACTCAGTTGCCGATTAGCGACCAGACGTGTTCGATGGGTGACATATCGGGAGAACAGGCGGGCCACGGCAGCAGTGACACCTGGTGGGCGGTGAAGAATTGTTGCACGATGCGTGCGACGTGCGGGCGCGCATTGTCCTGTTGAAACGTGGTAGCTGGCAGGTCCTGCAGGTAAGTGAGGACTACAGGCTACAAAACGTCGGAGATGCAGCGGTGGCTGTTGAGTGTACCGGCGATGCGTACAAGAGGGGTGCAGGTGTCATATCCAATTTCGACCCAAACTATAACGCCAGGCAACGGACCGGTATGGCGATGCATAATGCAGGCGTCATACAGTCTCTTGCCGCGGTGCCGCCACACGCGGATCCGGCCATCCTGGTGTTGTAGGCTGAAGCGGGGTTCGTCGGAGAAGACCTTGTCGTGCCATTCCGCAGTCCAGGTGCGGCGTTCAACGGCCCACTGGCGCCGCACTCGCCGGTGGAAACTTCCCACGCACAGGTGCGGCAGCACAACACACTTCTACTACTTACACCCCGCCTTCTGTGCACCCTTCTTATAGTGCTTCTCGGTGGCGTGCCGGGCGCACATGATTTGCATATGCCCTGCAATGCTAATCCTTTGCATGTCCTCTTGCGGGCGTTGCATGCTGCGAATTTCTGCCCAATCGGATGCTTCCTTCTTGGTGTTGCATTTTGGGTGGCCAGTAGTGTATTTGGGACGTCTACTCGTCAGTAATCGTCAATAATGCGGATCAAAATGGGAAAAACAAGTGATCTTTCGGTGTTTGGTAAAGGGCTTATTGTGGGTGCCCATCTGGCTGGAGTGACGATTTTTAACACAGCGGAAATATGAGGTTTCTCAATAGGTACAATATCCAGGGTTTTTTATTAGTGGAAAAATAACTCACATTTCCTGTCTAAGAGACGTAACTATGGCGGGGCTATAATCAGACAGGAACGAGATCGCCGACGTCTCAGAAGGCTTGTACGAATAAACAGGACATTTCATGTGCAGCAATTGATCGGGGCATTCAACGAAGGCTGTTCCCCACTCATACCTCAGCGAATTATGTGCAAGGAATTGGACAGGGTCGGTAGTGGTAGTCGCACGCCTGTGCGGAGACGACTGATTTCTGCGAAGAACAGGAAAATTCGGATACAGTGGTGTCAAGAACACCGTGGCTAGACACTGGAAGACTGGGAAAGTCATGTGATCCGACGAGCCGCAGTAGATCTTGTACTGTACTAACGGTACGCAGGGTGTTTGGTGGGAGTTCCATGAAGCAATGGACTCAGCTTGCCCTGTAAATGGAACTCAAGGTATTGGCGAGGGTGTCATTGGGTGAGGCACGTTCTCCTGGTAGGAAACGAGTTTTCTGATATTGCTAAAAAATCGGCTGTTCTCTAAGGATTATCTGAACACTGTTACTGATCAACTTGCAATGTTGACTTTTCATACAGCTGGTAACAGCTGTTTCATGAACGAAAATGCTACTCTCCATCACGCAAGATGCATTCAGCAGTGTTCCAGCGAACGTGATAGCGACTTCCACAATCTTCGCTTGGCACTACAAAGCCAGGATCTAAACCCCATATGGGACATGTTAGAAAAACAGATTCGGAAGAGATGTCCTCTTCCGTCAAATCAGAGACAGTTATAAAGGACTGTCCACGGGTGAACGCGTAGTATGCTGTAGATGTAGATGCTATCCAACACCTTGGGGAATCTATGTTAAGCCGCATAGGTGCTGCAATTCGAGCTAAATGTGATCCAACCCGGTATTGAATAAAAGTTTCTAATGCAGTGACCGGTATGTTTATTATTATTAGGTGTACAAATAAGTTTTAAAGCGTTTTAAGACAACGCAACATGTCATTTGAGAGAAAACAACAATACCTTTACGAATCAAAATATGCGCCGTCATTATTTATCACCTTCCTCCATCGGTCGGGCAGCTGACGGATTCCAGCCATGAAGAATACTTCGTCGTGTGACGCGATGAAGTCGTCAACCCATTTTTGCCCTTCGTCACATGTCCGGAACCGTACAGCTGACAAACCATGTTACATCGATCGCAACAAATGATAGTCTGAAGAGGCTATGTCGAGACTATACGACGGGTGCTCCAAAACTTCCCAGCCAAGCGTCAATAACGTTTCTTTGACCGATGTCGCGACATACAGTCTAGCGTTGTCATGCAGTAGTTTCACGGGACGCAATACTTTGCCTGTGAATCGAGATTTCTGACAGATTTCTTGGTATATCATTGTTGCTTGTAGCGATAAGCAGTAACAGTTTGACCCTGTTCCAATTGTTCATAATATAGCACATCCTTCATATCCCACTAGATGCACAGCAGAACTTTCTTCGGGTGAATATTGCGTTTCGGTGTCGAAGTCGTTGCTTCACCGGTGCTTATCCAGTGTTGTTTTGCGTTTGGGATTATCGTACCATATCCAATTTCCATCACCTGTAACGATTTTCCGCAGGAAATACTTTGTGTTATTTATTCAACAGATTCAAATACTTCTTGACGCGCTCATCCTTGTTCCTCTGACTCAGGTCAAGTGGCACCCATTTTCCTTTCCTTCTGAATTTTTCCCATTGCACGTACACGACAGGAATTGGCTTGTTAAGTTACCCCCAGTTGTTCAACTTGTTCGTTTTGCGTTTGAGACGAATCTTCATCCAGCAATGCTTGCAGTTCCCCATGTGCAACCTTCTGCGGGGTGCCGCTACTTTCTCGATCGCTAACATCAAAATCACCTGCTTTAAGCCTTCTGAACCAAAACTGACACGTGCTTTGCGATGCAATATCCCCCCCCCGAACAGAACAGATGGATGCACATGCTTTTGCAGAACGTTTTCCTTGATGAAATTCATTATGAATGCAGTGTCGAAATCGCTTGCCATTTTTCACCTACCGATGTGCAAGTGCGTTTGACTGTTGGGTAAACTTCGATGTCACATGAAATTCATTATGAATGCAGTGTCGAAATCGCTTGCCATTTTTCACCTACCGATGTGCAAGTGCGTTTGACTGTTGGGTAAACTTCGGTGTCACATGAAATTCATTATGAATGCAGTGTCGAAATAGCTTGCCATTTTTCACCTACCGATGTGCAAGTGCGTTTGACTGTTGGGGAAACTTTGGTGTCACATTTTATACTCTGGATCAGTTACGGTCACATGACAAGACAACAACGCGAGGGAATGTCGGATATGTAAAGTAGCGGTATAAGTCACACAAAAAACGCTTTAAAACTTATTTGTACAGCTAATATTAAGGGATTTATATCTATTACAAAGAATTGGAAAACCGCTCGTAATGTTTTACGCGCTCCTTAAAAAAATAGTAATACGTGTTTCTTACGCGTTCTGCTTTTAGAAAGCCTCCCGGTTGAATGCCAAACCTCGGAGATTTTAATTTGCAATGCCATACCAGTAAATAATGGAGTTTGTATTATGATGTTGTATGGGCTTTCATCTTACGAGGCACGAGATTACGAAAAAATAAAACGCTGCTTTTGTGGTAATTACTTGAAAAACTTTTAGGCATAAATTCGTGAGTTTGCGATTTGAAAATAAATACCTGTTTTTGAAAGTGTCTGAAACATGTGCAGGAACTGCTATGATGTGATGCATTCATTTTACTTGAGGAGGATGCCAGGTGCTATTCAAGACTACTCGCCTTACCAACACCGCTTCCGTTGAGAGCGTTTCACTCATGAATTCAATTATTCTCCTAATAAAAATCTCACTACACTCAAGCACAAAGAACATTGTGTGATCGGTTTCTGTGTTTGTGATCCACTCCCCGACGCCTTTTCACACCTCAGAGTGCTCCAAATATCTGGCATCAGGAGGACAGAGGGGTCCTCCATTTGTCATCTGCCATTTCCTATCAGCCTCTCTATCGATCACAGAACCTCTGGAGAACACTTATAGTTTTCCCCACTTTCTGAAAACTTCTCCAGCAGCCTAAGGTTCTCTGCGTTCAAAAGATGGAAATTTTCAAGAGGGATTCTTCATTTATAGCTTTTGCGAAAACTGAATATGAATGCAAGATCTTCTTGAGGAAAATACTTTTGTTATAGAGATACATGTTAAAAAAAATTAGATATATTTTTAACGAACATCTCATTGTTTAGGGCTGTCTTTGGCATCGGCTTTCTTCTTTTAATCTCCTTTTCGCATCTGCCATCGTTTGAAAAGCAAGCTTGGTGACATTTCACATGCCTCATTTTGACCCCACTTTTGTCATTGATATAAATATTTACACCTGAAGCCTTATTGAGATTGGAAATTGTTTTGTTTCCTTTCATTTTGTTAACAGAATTTGTTCTTCATTTTTTTATTTTACTGCCTTTAATGAATTGCAAAGGGCTTCTTGATTATTTACAATAGGTTCATCGAAACTTTCAAATGTTAGGTTGCTTACATTTTCACCTTCTATCTTCATTACTTCCTCATTAACATCTTTGAAAATATTATACATATGGAAATTAAAAAAGAGCGCTAATAGCGCATGCACCTGTTTCACTCTTCTTTGTATCATAAACTGATGTGAAATAATGTCATTTCAAAGAATATTTCTACCCTGTCCTCCCTTCCTTCAAAATATTTTTAATCATTCTTTTGTCTTTCGATGTGACTTCGATAGAAAGTTAATTAGCAATTAATGTTGAACTCTTTCAAAAGCATCGGAGTAGTAATTGAGAAAGGAGCTATTTTTATGATTGTTTCGCACCTCTCAGGAATCATGTACAAATGAAATATTTATTCGTTATTTTGCAATCAACTGTGAATTTAATTTTTTTCAACAGCTTGTTAATTTATTTGCTGCCTTGTTATTATCGGTAGTTTTGTTTCCTGCATTTTTGCACTCATTCTTCTAATATACTAATAGGGTTATGTTAATCTTATATTTTATTGGGGGATAGAATGAATAAATACTGTACTTTGAAGACTGTTAGCTAAAACATATATGTTGTATCATATATGTTTCATATATGATACAACATCACACAGCTCTTGCAAAGCGGTCAGACTGATTTCCTCCACTGATCTTAACATTTTTGTTGACATGTTGTCTGCTATACTGCTTTTCTATTGTTTACGACTATGACATATTTCCCTTCAAATAACCGATAGGTTTTCCAAGCATCTCACTTTTTGAGGCACCACATCGAACTCTCTTCTAGCTCTCGTGCATGTGGCTCTAATTCACTGCTTATCTTGCAAACAATGGAATTCCAAAAATACCATATTCCACTTAATTATTTATACTCTCACACACAAAACTTATGGCTAATTCTGATTGTTGAATGCGTTTCATTGAACATATTACTTTGCAAATTATTCCACTTCCTTAGACTGCTTTTAAATCACATCCTTATAATTATTTTTGCATTTGATTTTCTTTATTCTTTTGTTTAGTCCTTCATCGCACGGAGTTGGTTCTTTTTAATTTACTTCTCCAAAACCCACTGCCTTATTTTCCCATCCACAACTATTTCCAAATATTTCTTCTTGTTTATAATACTTTTAACCCTTTAACCGGCTAGAACGAGTTATCTCGGGATTAGTATAATGGATTGAAGTCAGCTCTAACGAGTGTATTTGCTGTCTAAGAAGTAGGTAGGACGGGGCTGGAAAGAGTGAACCTGGGCATCACAAATCGTTGCTTTCCCTTTAGGTTTATTATTCAAACTGGTCGTTTTGGAAAATGTTCATTTTAATCCTTTCTGATCGATTGTAAAGGCTGTAGCAACAGCGACGAACCTAAGAAAAAAGAGGGACGATGTTTTAGTCACTTGTTTCAGTCTAGTGTCCTGATGTCCGTGTCAGGTAGGACTAGACTTTGACAGTGATGATACTAACGCGTCTTAAAATCCAAGAGTGGAATTAAATGTCGACTAAACACGATAAAAACAAATGTAATGCACAATATAACACATGTTAAAACACTTTATTAATAAAAACACAATGTACGCTTCATCAGATCTTTCGAACACACATCGTCTTTGCAACATCACGAGAAGGACATTGACTTAAATACTGTTGAATGGCATCACAGATATATAAATCACGCCATATATGAATGAACATTGCTGAAAACAAACAATTTCAAATACTCCATCAACATGAAGAGGTACTAACCAATATATTTGTCCATGGTTTGGCTATCATTTTTGGTACATGATCATTACAACACCTGTGTCCAAATCAGGTAATATACAAACTTTCCATAAAAAAAAACCTTTCGTATATTACCTCATTTGGACATAGGTGTTGTAATGATCATGTACCAAAACTGATAGCCAAACCATGGACAAATGTGTTGGTTATTAACTCTTCATGTTGATGGGGCATTTGAAATTGTTTGTTCTCAGCAATGTTCATTCATAGATGGCGTGATTTATGTATTTGTGATGCCACTCAACAGTATTTAAGTCAATGTCTTTCTCATGATGCTTCACTGCATTATCTGATGATGAAGACGATATGTCTTCGAAAGATCTAATGAAGCGTATGGTGTGTTTTTATTAGTAAAGTGTTTTAACGTGTGGTTCGTTGTGCACTGCATTTGTTTTTATCGTGTTTATTCGACATTTTATTCTACTATTAAAATCTGACGCCATGACACTTGTCAGGAACAAGCCGTTTCCCTTCATATTAGGTCATAGAAGGGAGCGCCGTAATAAAGAACTAGAATAGAGCGCTTATCAACGGTGACAGGTTTATGGCCAGTACTGCTGAAATGAGAAGAAGAGAAACTGTTCTTCCGTAGCTTTCTTAAACCTGGGCGCTATGTGAACATTCCAATTTGTGCAGTTCATTAAATTTTGAACACAATTTGGTTCAGGTACATCGGCAGCTTAAAATGTTAAAATTGCTTCTGCGAACTTCTTGTGAGAGTTTTCATATATCTTCACAAATGTCATCCTCTCTTCATTTCATGGTATACCTTCATTAATCATTGATATAATTTCCCGATTAAGTAACTTATTGATTTTATTGTAAAACTGTTTACGCCAGCTGGTATTTTTAAATTGGTTCTTTTTTATTCTTTCACATAGTTTACTCCGTATTTGTAAGTTTGATATTTAGAAATAGTAATTCTTTGGTTCGTGAATATTTTTTGTATAGCTAAACGCGATTTCTGAATCTTCCGTTTTGTCGTTACGTAGTAGGTCTGAAATGATATTGGTCCATTTCATCAGAATTTATCTATTTGTCTAAAATTTTTGCTGGTGATTGTGATTGGGGATTCTACAAACAAAATGAAAAAATTAGACCGACCTTTCACCTTTTCTTTGCTTAATTTTTTCCAAGACCTGCCACTCCTTCTTTGGATATAATTTTCTAGAACGTAACTACTTTTTTTAATTTAGGCTTAATTCTAAGGGCTATAAGCAGTCGCCCGTCCTTAACTTTGAACAACTGTTTCTACGGAAGGAAAGGAGCTAGTATCGTAAGAAAAACACACTGCCCATGCTTCATCCAGGAAGTGATTTCCTGGTCCACCCGGACGAAAGGTCAGAGGCTAGTGCTTGGGCGACTGCATCTCCGCTGCGGCGGAAATTAACTTTAATTTATCTCACTAATTGTCCTTTAATCATATTTTACATATTTTAATGCATATAAACTACCTTACACAATAGTTCTGAGTATGAATATTTATCATGATTTTCAATGTTTTTACCCCGCGTACTGAAACACTTAAGAGCATACTTTTAGTCTTCAGTTATGATCTACCAAATTACACTGTTCACCTTGTGTCGAGTTATTGTCAATTAGGGTTCACTTGTCTGTTAGCAATCTGTTTTAATCTTCACCTGTGATTGTGTTTTTGCGTTCCCAGTTTTCACCTAATAAGTACGTGAGAGTCTTTATTTTGATCCATGATCAGTGGCGGAAAAAAATCGAGGATTTAGAAAGTGAGAAATCAGGTTTAAAAAAACGCAGGAAATTTCTGGTGAAATGTCTGAAAAATATAACTTATATTATTTTTTCCTAAGACCAATCTGTTTCCGTATATCTTAAATAAATATTAATAAGGTACATGCCATTATGTTTCAAGTTACTTGACCAAATTCATTTTATCAATACCAGAAACGTGAATATCAATAACATCAGTAAGAAGCTTGTATAGCAAAAAGTTGGGAGGTTTTACACTCTTGGTTGGTGGACCAGAATATGCACATTGTCTTCTGCTTCGGCTATTAAGAAATTGTCTACTATTGCTCTTGCACTGGGCATTGAAAGAACAGGAACTCATCTTATACCATTCCTAACAGATACAATATATGATCAAAGTGAAGTTCTCTTGCCATTGGCTTAGGAGTTGGGGAATTTTACACTCTTGGTTGTTGGACCGGAATATGCACATTGTCTCCGCTTTGGCTCAATAGTATTAAGAAATTGTCTACTATTGCTTTTGCACTGAGCATTAAAAGAACACGAACTGAACTTATACCATTCCTGATCAGTAAAAATTGCCAGAATCCAACATCCAACGTCATACGAAAATAAACTTTAAGCATGTATCTCACCTTCATATCGCACATCATGTCTCTGTGTCAGTTGCTTATTTTCCTATAAGTAACTTGGAAGAAGATGTCAAATTAAAGGAATTGTTAATTCCTTTAATTTGACATCTTATTCCAAGTGACTTATAGAAAAATTAAAAGAATTCGTCCTAATGTTGTTGAAAATATTTATATTTTACTATATCTACCTCAGCATCCTATAAACTATTTCTCTTACTCTTTTCTCAGAAATTATTGAAAATTTCGTTTCTCTTCCCATGAATTTAAAAATTGAAAAGCAATTAGTAAAACTATTATCTACTTGATACCGGGTAAATAATTCCTGATATTTTCCGCTACAAACCATATATTCTGGTTATCTATGAACCATGCATTTCAACGTGATTCTGAATTTCACATTTTTTAAACTGTGCTAAACATAAACTTGGAGTTCCAATTTTAGTGATCGTAGACTACAACGCAGTCTAGGCTTCAAAACTTTATTCGTTCCTACAATGTGTTTCTCTTAGACAGCTCGGAGTATCTATAATAATAAATTAACCATGTTTGTCTGTCTGGCAGCCACCTACAGAAGAAAGTACAGAACGTAGAGACTTATAATTTGGTAAAACATTTTGGCGAACTTCGGAAATTGCACCTTGGAGACATTTTCCTGAAATTCGAATTTACCAAATTTTAATTAATTTGTTAGTTTTTAAATCATCCTATCTTTGTCAAAATCTTATCTTAAGGTATTCTGAACCGCAACTTTACTCAGCAATAGTTTATTTCAGTGATATGCAATACTGTTTTACTATTTTTTAGGAAGTAGTAAAACAGGTAGTCGGGTGGCATACGTTATACGCTCTATGGAACCATGCTCTAAAAGCAGAAATTTTGTACTCTTTTGGGCAGTGCGAATCAGGAGGGACAAGGTTCTATATAGCGTATAACGTATGCCACCCCGACTACCTAAATGACAAGGAAATTGATAATATTTATAGCAAATGTCTAAAGTCTGGATATAAGAGGGATGTAATAGACAGAATACATAGAACTGTAAGAAATTGTATAATGTCAGCAACAAGAAAATCACCTAGTAAGACAATGAAGTACGCAGGATCCATTTCATAAATCCCAGGCTTTGCATATATTGGTTAAAGAATTTGTTACGTAAATACAAAATATTAATAGCAAGGAAGTCCCCGACCCCATTATCACATATAGTATCAAGCTGCAAGGAAGAGACAGTGTGAAAAAGAAAAGGCGGGTGTGTACGCTATACCGTTGCTATATCCTGACAACACGGAAAAGTTATATATCGGAATGACAAAGCGATCCTTGGACACTAGATGTAAAGAATACGTGCGAAGTGTTAACCAGGACATGCAGAATACATCCCTCGCCTGAGAAGTTATGCATTCATCGGCCACTCCGGTATGGAATAGTACTAGAATAATTGCCCTTTACACGAACTTTAAAGAGACTGTCATCAGGTCAACTGTCGAAATCCTCTCCAGCAAAGTCGCATGCAACGACATGATCTCTACTGAACTACCAATGGTTTGGCATGCGTTATTAAAAGACGGGAACAGGTCGCCGCGTACAGTGTAATTACGTGCTAAAAACATTTCACGAAATACGCTGCTGATATCACCCACGTTACTTTCAAAAATCATCTTTGTTCCTTATCTGTTGCAATTCCCTGTATTTTTATGTCTACCGTTGCTTTGAAAAAGCCTCCCAGTGGAGTGCAAAAGCTTGGCGATTCTCTGTGATTACTACACCTTAAGAAATAAACGAATATAATACGCTATATGCGTTTCTTGAATATTCATATTGTGGTGTATTTAAAATAACGTTATAATGTTAATTGTGGAAGAGACGTTGTCTAATTGAGGTTTGAGCTAGTTGAAGGCTGGGTGTTATATTCCAGTGTTGTTGTTGTTTTATTAACCAAGTGTTATTATTATTATTAACTCACGTGCGTTTGTTTAAAATAGTATTATAATAACAAGTTAGTAAAGTCATGCAATGCATTGATTATAATACGCTTTCCAACATACAAGAAATCATTACTCAAGTTATGAGGATAATTGCTGTGGAATAAATCTCGGTGCTGTGCCCTGACCTTTTATCCCATTTCGATGATATTCAACAGAACCGGTTCAGTTTACCTCCGAAATAACATGATAAAGATTTGTCGAAATGGAATCACTTTTACGTAAGTTATGATGCATAAGGGCTATGGAATAGGTCCCTCTCCTGTCTCCTAACATTTATGACCCCATTTCGCCCGTTTTCAACAGGATTCGTCCCCAGGCAAGCCCCTACAACACACTAACATTTCATCCAAAGCGAATACTTTTTACGTAAGTTATAATGCATAATGGCGATGGAAGTGATTCCGCTCCTATGTCCTGACCTTTGACCCCATTTCGCCCATTTTCAATAGGTTTTGTCCCCAGGTGGTTCCCTACCACATACTAAAATTTCATCGAAATCGAACCTTTTTTACGTAGTTATGACGCATAAGAACAGTGGAATGGATCCCGCTCCTATGTCCTAATCTTTGACACCATTTTGTTCATTTTCAATAGGGTTCCTTCCGAGGTATTCCCCTTCCACATACTAAATGTTCATCAAAATCGAACAATTTTTACGCGAGTTATCGGGCGGCCGGACATACGCACACAATGCGTGACGTAATGAGGCAGATGGGAATCGCGACCATCTGCTCGAAAGAGTGTGACGTCGAAAAACTTTAACAGGATCCACACACAACGCGTGACTACATGAGACAGATGGCGTGACCGCGCGCCAACATCTCAATCGCGAGATTGTGATGTCATAAGGTTTCTAAGCATGGGCAACATTAACGGGACGACGTCATGACACTAAAAACGTGGTGATTCGGGGTGGTTATTCAACGCACTAAACGAATTTTCCTAAAGTCCAGATTAAGCTAAATCGATTTCTAGTACCAGAAAACGATAGGTTAACGACTTTCATCAAAATCCTTAGAGCCGTTTTCAAAACAAAATTTACATACATACAAGAATTGCTCCTTTAATAGTATGGGATAAGGGCGATGGAATGAATCAAGATCTTATGTCCTGACCTTTGACCCCATTTGTATATTTTCAATAGGGTTCGTCCCCCCCCCCCCAGGTGGTCCCCTACCACATACTAAAATTTCATCGACATCGAACCATTTTTACGCACGTTATGACGCATAAGGGCAATGGAATGCATCCCGCTCGTATGCCCTGCACTTTGTCTCCACTTGACCCATTTTCAATAGAATTCATTCCTAGATGGTCCTCTACAATATACTAAAATTTCATCGACATCGAACCATATTCACGCACGTTATGACGCATAAGGGCAGTGGAATGGATCCCGCTCCTATGCCGTGACCTTTGAACACATGTCATCCATTTTCAATATGGTTCGTCTCCAGATGGTCCCCTACCACATACGAAAATTTCATTGAAATGGAACCATTTTTACACGAGCTATCGTGCCGACAGGCGGACGGACAAAACTGGAGCATATACGCTTCTTTCAACCTACTGTTGGAAAGCGTAAAAAAGAGTTGTAGTTATGCCTTTTTGAAGTGCCAAATGATTAGTGGCTGAATAAAGATTAGTAATAAGTAACTTCTTCTCGACGTTTTCTTTAATGACTCCTGTTTCACTGTAGGTGAAGTTTTTCAGAACTGATTCATGTTGTGTTCAGTCAGCTAAACATGCACGAACATTACAATACGTTTCTGGTTTCCAGTTTTATATGTTCTTACAATTCATCTGTTTTTCGTTTTCTATTTTTTTTTTTTTTGGGGGGGGGAGGATGCTTTAAAGTTTGGCCACCCATCTGTCATGAAGCTTTCCGTGGAACTGCACATATGCCTCACACCAGTCTTCTGTACAATTATTTAAGTCGCTCATTCATCGCTTTGCCAATACATTAATTACTTAATTACTTCTCCATAGAAAATTTAGAGTTGTTTTCTCTTTATATTTTTCTTCCAGACAGCCGGTTGGTCTAAGGCGCCGGTATTCACTCAGTCGTCCGTGATAGTACCGGGCTCAAATCCTAGGTGAGACATGGATGGTGATGGTATATTTGGATGTAACCGATGGCCCTAAACTGCGCATGGGGGACTGCTTAAATTCTCTTAAGTTGCTCAAGGCTGTCATTAGACCCACGAGCAAGCAAACCTATTTAAAATATCCAGAAAAATCAATCTGAAGTTATTCAAATTAAAACCAAATTAATGTCACACATTTTGAAAGAGAGCATAACACCTCGGGTGCAGAGTGTTGACAGATGCAGGTTATTGAGTAATCCTCCAAGCACCACCTATTCCTCACCTGGAACTAGGGGTCGAGCTCCAGATGAGGAATGGACGGTGGGTTAGATAAACGGCGCTGTCTCTTTCTCTTCCCTGGAACCAGTAACTTCAAATTATGAACGAACGATTTCTGATAGTCCTTATATCTGCTTATCGTGGTTCCTAAAAGAAAAAAGACAATTTTCCGTTCTTCCACGCCATGTGACTTCTGCAAGTCATAAATAATTTTCAGAAGGAGAAAAAAAACCCTTGCGGTTGGTTGTACGTGTTCATTGATTTATCCGATATTCAAACGAGTGCTCATGACATTTGCTTTTTTGCCAAGATAATTCTATTTGTCGAGATCTAACAAGCAGTTGTTACTAAGAAACATCACAAAACTGATAGGATATACAGCGAAATAGTGAATTATTAGGAACACCTATTTAATAATATGTTGGACCGTTTTTAGCCTTCAAAGAGACTTCGATTCGATGTGGCATAGACTTCATGAGGTGATGATTGTGTTCTATAGGTATGATAAGCCAAGAGGATGTGATGCAAGTCCTTGAATTGCGGAATGTTCGCAAAAGGAAGATCTCTGTTACGATTGGATCTCTAAATCTCATCCCATGGGTGTTCGATTACATTCATCTCTGAGGACTATGTGGACCATTTTAACATAGAACCTTGTGTATTGCTGTATTATCCTGCAGGAAGTATTCCTCTTCATCAGGAAACACCATGGATATGTACGGGAGTGTCTGATCCGCAATGGCATTCAGATACCTCATGGCGTCCAAATACTGTTTCAGAAGTATTGCTCTTTATTAACCCTTTAAGCGGCTCGAACGAAATAACTCGGGGTACGTTTCTGTGGCCCATGACGGCTGGCACGAAATAACTCGGGGTACGTTTCAGTGGCCCATAGCGGCTGGCACGAAATAACTCGGGGTACACAATCTGTCCACTGCCCAGCTCACCCGAGTGACCTCGAACTCCGGTTAACAGTGAACATTGCATTCCCCCTTTGCTTTGTTATTCAAACTGCTCGTTTACGGGGACTGTTGACACTAATCCTTTCTGATTGATTACCTGTTAAAAGGGTTCGCACAATGGCACTGAATCTAAAAGGAGAGACATTTGGATGTCATTGCAGTTTCTACATTTGTCTTGGAAAGATAAATTCACGAAGCTTGAACTGTAGTTATGCGACAATTAAAACTGAAGGAAAACTTTAGAGTATTTCAGTAATTCTCTGTAATCAACTTGGCAAGAAAAAATTTTACTTTCGGGAACACAATCTTTTAATTTTAAAATACTTAATTAACGCAATTTTATTTAAAGAAATAGGAAATCCACTGTGAAACTGATTTTTCGGTTTGCAACAGCAACCTAAAAATAATTGAAATAATATGACATGATATTTTTTTACGTGAAATTTCTGATTAGGTGGTAATGAAAACAAAATTTAAATTTCAAAAATTACTTTATTTTAGGATTTTTCAAAAGTGCTTTGCTATTTTAAATGAAAACAGCAACGATTTGAGCTATTAGTGAGAACAGATAGTTAGATATAAGTGTGAGCAATAAAAAGTACATAAAACACACAAGACACAAAAGCGATTTTCTTTAATTTAACAGGAGGAAATAGTTGGTCGGTTGTCAATCAGCATGCTTTGTACGAAGACAGTTGATCTAATTCTTTTGAACACATATGATTTCGGATTCACAGAGATGGAAAATGGTTTGCTAGAAAAAAATCGCGCTATCCTTGCAGAAGTCCAGTCAGACTATCATTCATTGTATGTTATTTAGAATTCAATAATATTACAAGCTATGCTTATCAGAAAGCTTAATATCGAGTTGCCCATAGTTGGATTTTTTGAACCTACATATTTTGAGGAGCGAGATCAGACGGGTGTAGGAGAAGTGGCCACCCGGAGAAGTGGCCACCGAAGAACTGACCACCAGGAGAACTGGCCACAAAATTTTTAAGGGGTCGTATAAAAATTGCGTTTTTGACCGCTTTATGCCCACGACCCCCAGAGGTTGGTTATCTGAGTCATATAAAGTTTCCGTAATTTCGTCTTTTCTTAATTGCGATAATTAATGTAATTCTTTTATAAAAAATGTTTATGATCTACATTTCAACAGAAGATTTCAGGGTTTTCAAACTACAAGTCTGCAAATTATCTGAGCGCATGTGCTGACTCAGGAAACTTGTCGGGGGGGGGGGGGTCCAAAAGTGTAAAATATAAAGCATTTCTCGACCCATCCGAAGATTTTCAGCATTTACAAGCTACAACTCGACACATTATATGAGCGTATGTGCCTACTCTGGAAACATTAATACCAAAAGTGCAACATATGAAAAATTTTTCGTCCGATCGGAAGATTTTTGGCATTTATAAGCTACAACTCGGCAAATTTTCTGACGGCATGTGCCTACTCAGCATACTGTCGTGGGGGGGGGTAATACCAAAACTGTAAAATATGAAAAACTTTCTCGTCCGATCTGGAGATTTTCAGCATTTACAAGCTACGTACAACTCGACAAATTATCTGAGGACATGTGCCTACTCTTCAAACCCTTCGGAGGGGGGATTGACACCAAAAGTGTAAGATATGACGAATTTTTCGTCCGATAGGGAGATTTTCAGCATTTACACGTTACAACTCGACGTATTATCTTATCTGAGAGTATGTTCCTACTCTGGAAACCTGTCGGGGGAGGGGGATACAAAAACTGTAAAATATGAAGAATTTCTCGTGTGATCCGAAGATTTTCAACATTTACAAGCTCCCCCCCCCCCCCCCCGACAGGTCTACTGAGTAGGCACATGCCTTCAGATAATGTCTCGAGTTGTAACGTAAATGCCAAAAATCTCCTGATCGGACGAGGAATTTTTCATATTTTACACGTTCGGTATTAACCCCATCTCGCCGACAGGTTTCCAGAGAGAGTGCACATGCGCTGAGAAAATTTGTCGTGTTGCAGCTTGTAAATGCTGAAGATCTCCCGATCGGAAAAGAAATGAGAAATACTTGATATTTTACGCTTTTGGTATCGCCCCCCCCCTAGTTTCCTGAGGCGGCAGATGCCCTCAGACAATTCCATTACTTTGTAGCTTGTAATGGCTGGAAATCTCCTGATCGAACCAGAAATTCTTCATATTTCATATTTTAGGTTTTAAGTCCCCCCACCCCCACCCGACAAGTTTCCTGGGTTTGCTCATACTCGCAGAGAATTTGTTTAGTAGTAGTTTATAGAAAAATATCGTGAATAAGAAAATACGAAATTACGGACATTTTATGTGTGTCAGATAACCAATCTCGGGGAGACGTGGCAACGGAAAAATTTTGTGGCCAGTTCTCCGCTTAGTCTTAGCTCCGAAAATCTTGGAAATGTCTAAATTTCTTACTGAAAATGAAATATTAAAAAAAAATTATGAACAGAAGTTGCTCAAGTAGTGGGGAATATAGCCACACGAAATTTGTTTATGCAGAACAATTTCATGGCAC
Source organism: Macrothele yani (assembly GCA_039090855.1). Classification (NCBI taxonomy): domain Eukaryota; kingdom Metazoa; phylum Arthropoda; class Arachnida; order Araneae; family Macrothelidae; genus Macrothele; species Macrothele yani. Next base: position 133,615,684 of record CM076990.1, read on the forward strand.
TGAAATTGCAATGTGTCCAGTTCTCCGGTGGCCAGTTCTCCGGTGACCAGTTCTCAGTACCCGAGATCAGACAGGATTCATTTTTCATAAATACAGTCATATAAACACTTGCATTTATTTTAAAAACAGCCTACGCCTCCTAATGCACAATCTCGTGTCTGTTATGTTTAATCCGATGTGAATAACGAATGCACACAGAAATATTGCTCACAGAAAATATCGCACTCCTCGAAAATAAGAAAAAAATGCCCACGTCTTGAAAATAAGATAATACTCGGATGTGTGTTGTTTTCTTACGTCTGTTAGAAACAAGAGGTCATTTTTAATTTCACTAAGAAATATCTTGATTTTAACTAAGCAATCGACAAAACTAGTTAGATCATTTCCTCTGCTGAGCGGCAGAACTTTACCTAGCGTTACACGGAAATTGAACAGTTCTGAAAATTTCACAACAGTCTTGTTCGAAGAAACTCAGCAATTTTAATATCTCGTAAGTGTGAACTTGCAGTCAAATGTTATTAAGAAGCAAGAACGGACTGAACCTAAAACGCTTACAAAATTCCTATGCCTTGGACTTTTCAACAAAATTTAGCTTTTACATTGGAGTTTTAAGGTGAGGTGTATTCAAATATACATTCTAAAATTGGGATAGGAGAAGTAGTACATCAATCCTTAGATGCCTGCATGAACAAAAAGTTCTAAGCTCTTTTTACGACGTTTTCCGTTAAATGCTTGATATTTCATTTTTGTATACGAATGACAATTACCAATAAAAAAATTGTGCTACACATGAAACTCGTGCAAAGCTCCCTAGGCTTTTTCAGCAGAATTTTTGTTACAATCATAATGTTTGATATGTTTAAATAAATAAGAAAAAGTGGTAAATGGATATCAACATATCAGTCATCGGATGTTTGAAACAATATATCAGTCATCAGGTGTTTGTATCTCCCAAACTCTTTAATGCCACATTGCAAATGTCATGCAGTCACTGAACTGGGAAAACAAAGAGATAAAGATCAATGGAGATTATTTAATTCACCTTCGTTTTGCTGAAGACGTCATTTTTGGAACTGGCACTTCAAAACTGCAGAGTATGTTCCAATAACTTGCTGACAAGAGTGAAGAAGTGGAATTAAAAATGAACTTGCAGAAGAAAAAACTGATGTACAAAGCAAATTTTGAAGATATGAATCTTTTTTTTTTTTTTTTTTTTTTTGGTGTAAATACGAAGTGGTGGTAAGTCAGATAATATCCGAAAACTTGAAAAATTCGTCGTCCTGCTGCGGGAATCGAACCCGCGTTTCCTGATGAATCGAACCCGCGTCACCCTAATAGCGCCCTAGTCTATCCGGGAGACGCGGATTTGATTCCCGCTCCAGGACGACGACATTTTCAAGTTTTCGGATACTATCTGACTTATCATCCATGCCATATTTACACTAAAAAACGGATTCACATTTTCCAGATTTGTATTGTATGGTGTAATCCTGTATTCGCCGCCCCGGTGGCGCAGTGGTCTAAGCGATGGCCTCTGATCATTCGTCCGAAGGGATCCGGGTTCGAATCCCGGTAAGGCATGAATGTTGTGTTTGTCTTTCGGCACTGGCTCTCTCCCTTCCCTGGAACCAGTGACCCTAAATTAGGGACGGGCGACTGCTTATAGCCCATTGAGTTGCTCACGGTGGTCGTTAAACCTCCATTCAAAAAAAAAAATCCTTTATTCCATTCATGATGTACAATGATTTTACAAGAAATAAAGAATTACTGATTGATAGGGAGAAGCTGGAGATAACGGATACCTACATTCACCTTCGATAGTAGATATCAAGCGATGGTCCCTTTGATGAATAAATTAATCTGCGTATAAAACTTGATCGGCGTGCTTTTGGAAGAAACAGTGAATTTTTAAAGAGCAATATGCTATTATGTTTTAAAAGAAAAGTGCCTAATTAATGCATCCTTCCAGTGCTTACATATGGAGTGAGACGTGAACCTTAACGAATAAAGGCTTAAAAAAATACGGACAACTGAAAAGAAGCTTAATATAACCAGGAAAGAAAAGAAGAGGATCTCGAGAATGAAGAAAATGACATGAGTGGAAGACAGCTTGATCAGTGCAAAATCCCTGAAATGGCAATGGGCTGGATACATTGCCAGAGGAACGGACCACCGACGCTGAACTGAAATTTTAGACTGGACTCCACAGGACTAGAAAAGACCCAGAAGGAGACCGCATGGGAGATGGATAGATGAAATTCGAAAGCATGCGGGAGGGTCATGGAGGAGACTGGCTCGAGGCAGATCGTTATGGAGGAAAGCTAGGGAGACCTTCATCCAACAGTGGATGATAACGGTTGACAATGATGATATAGGTGCAAGAGAAGTGGCCACCGGAGATTGGCCACCCAGAGAACTGAACACAAATATATAAAGGGACCGTATAATAATCGTCCATTTGACTGCTCCATGTAAACATTCCCAGTTGTGACTCATAACGACCCTCATAATTTTGTGTTCCTTTTTAATTGAGATATTTAGTGTATTATAGAGATGTGAGTCTCTTCCTCAGTTCTTTTTCCTGTGATATTACTATGCCGTTTGTCCCAAAAGTGTAAATTACAAAGAAAACAAAAGAACGACAATTCTGATCTTCCTTTTTTGATTGAAGGTTTAACGACCACCGTGAGCAACTCGATGGGCTACAAGCTGTCGCCCGTTCCAAATTTAAGGCCACTGATTCCAGGGAAGGGAACAGTGGCATGAAATCAGAATGATCTCATGCCAGTGTTGAACAGATAAGAAATCAGAATGTGGCCCAGTGCCGTAAGACAAACGCAACGTTCATGCCTCACCGGGCAGGATTTAAACCCGAGCCCTTCACGGACGCGTCAATGTGCACGTTAAGCCATCAGACTCCGGGTACTGGACCCCCGGTAATAAATAAGGGTGTCTTCCTCCCCTTTCTACCTCGCTTCCGTGTAACTTTCCTATCGGGCACTCTAGCCCAAATCTCCTAGCTTCCTATTTCTAACGGTTGTTTAAGAACTGGGGTCAGGCACTCCTTTCCTAAAAACCTCTGCATATAATATGATAGGATGTGGGTAAAAATACCCCTGGAAAAAAATATTCCCGGGGAAAATACCCCTCAAAACTTAAAAGCGGTAAAAAGTTACCCCGAAGGAAATAATCCCAGAACAAACTGTTCACTGTAAACTGCCACACAGGAACACTGATGTGTGGCAGTGTTCCGGTGTGGCAATTTACCGGCAACCCTGCCACACATCTTTCAGCAACTTGGAAAATTGCCCTGTTTTTCATTAAGGGGCCCGGCACAAATAGTTGTTCCTCCGAAGAGCACTTTGAATGTGTGACAATTTTTCTAATGGGGTAGTTTTCCAAATTCCAAATATATTCCGATTTATACGTGACAGTAAAAAAAATCCGAATTATATGTGGCAGATTTCCAAGGTGCCTAACGAGGGGAAGAAGCTCTTTTATTTGTCTGAATTTCCATGCAGGTTCTTACGAGTTTAAGGCAACTGGCTACAAAAGTTCAAGGGGGAGGGGGGGGCTATAAAGATTGCCGTTTCTGGGCCTATTTTGAGAACTGAATTGGGAACTCCAAACGAATTTTGAGAATACGTTCCATGCCAGCCAAGCGAGAATTGTACTTTAATTTGAAGAAATAAATTGCCGAGGATCCGAGGTACACTTAGTTTGGGAGGGGGGGGGGTCCCCAACTTCCGTAATATTATATTCTGGGCCGTTTAGAGTGCAAACAGGTGATCAAGGTAAGGGATTTGCTCGCAATTTCTATACTTCATGTTGTGTTTAGTGGCAGACTATGTATGCCTTTCCCCGCTGCCCCGGTCAGTTGGTGAAGTCTGTAAATGGGATACGAGGTGTTTGGTTTGGAGGGCTCTACCCCCAACTTCCGTAATTTTATATTCTGGACCTCTAGAGTCGGTCAGTGTATCCTCGATGTTATCCATGAAGAGCTGTTAGACACATGAGGGGGGGGCTGAATTCACCCCACCCTCCTGAAAATTCGTGGTCGTGTACAGAATCATTATATAAAATATGGTACTGATGTTTACAGCTCTACGTCCATTCTAACATTTTGTGGTAACCCCCCCCCCCCAGCGCACGGACCTTGCGGACGCTTCAAGAGGAACATCCTGGATACACTGACAAACTCCAGCGGCCAAGAATATAATATTACGGAAGTTGGGGGTAGAGCCCCTCCCAAACCAAGGGTACCTCGAATCCTCGGCAATTTATTTCTTCAAATTAAAGTACAATTCTCGCTCGGCTTACATGGAAGGTTTTCTCGAAATTCGTTTGGAGTTCCCAATTAAGTTCTCAATATAGGTTCAGAAACGGCAATCTTTATAGCCCCCCCCCCCACTTGAACTCTTGTGGCCAGTTGCCCTAAACACGTATGAACCCGCATAAAAATTCAGACAAACAAAAGAGTTCCTTCCCCTCTTTAGGTACCTTGAAAACTGCCACACATAACTCGGAAATTTAGAAAACTACCCCACTGGAAAAATTGTCACACATTCAAAGTGTTCTTCGGAGGAACAGCAATTTGTAATCGACCCTTTAATGAAAAACGTGGCAATTTTCTTCTGTGGAAATTTTCCAAGTTGCTGAAAGAGGTGTGGCAGGGTTGCCGGTAAATCGCCTCACCGGAACATTGCCTTTACCGCTTTTAAATTTTCATGGGTATTTTCAGGGGGTATTTTTACCGTTTACCGATATGATATGGTGTGATTGTTTCCCGAAAAAGAGCATAGGTAATGAGTGGTAGGGAATCCTGGGTACCTTACACTTCGGAGTCCCACTAGAGATTAATCCCCCCCCCTACAAAAAAAAAGAAAAAAAAAGTTTCCCTGAAATGTATACTGTGGTTTCGTAAAAGGGTTGGAACTGTTTCTTTTTCATTACGGTACAATAACATCATTCCTTCACTAAAGAAAAAAAATTAAAGGGGAAGGTGACGAAGGGAATGAGATATTTTTACACGTACATCGTTTGCATAATCTAAGAGCTACGGCTCTTGTGGAATTTATACTACAGCAGACATGTCCAAATCAATACCGTTTGTCACTGTTTAATTTACAAATGCGGAATATCTAGGTTGCAACTTAAAATCTATTCAAAAGGCCCGCGGACTAGGTGGCTTGTAAATAGGTGAGAAATAATCCTTTGTGTGTCTTTCATTAGGTTCAATAGTATGTTTACAAATACGAAATTTCTAGGTTGTAACCTAAAATCTTCTAAAAGGGCCCGCGGCCTAGGTGGCTTGTGATCCATTGAGTGCCTTTTATTAGGTTTTATAAAATGTTTAGAAATACGGAATATCAAGGTTGTAATTTAAAATCTTCTAAAGGATCAGCACCTGAATATCGATTCGTTGAGCCCCTGTTAATTAGCCTTTATTGCTTGTTATCACATGGGAGATATTAAAATCATAACTCAAGATTAAAGGAGTCAGAAACGTTCTACATAAACCTTGAGCCATTTTGATCTTACATACCCATTGAGATCCCTAGGAAAACTGGTACATTCCGTTTTGTTCAGCTAGGAAAACTCGTACACTTTGTCAAAATCTCGGACCGAAACGCAATTTGTGTATATCCCCTTACTTGAAAGGGTGCACGAGTTTTTCCGCCGTTTGCACTTTTCTCAGCGGCATGAGAAAGTGTATGAGTTTTCCTGGATCCGTTGGAATAAGGTAATTTTTGTTCCTTCATCTGAGCAATGGACAAGAATTTTTGGAAGGGTGGGGAAAGGGGACGGACCTTATGGGTTTTGCCCGGGTATGCGCCACTGATAACACACAGTGGTATGAAAACAAATGTAACTTCATATCGATATATTTGGTTTTAGAAAAATATAGAACACAATTATTTTGAATTAATATTGAAATTTTATACATACAAAGTTTTGAAATTAAAAAAATTAGGAAAGAGTAATATGTTATGTGAAAAACTTTATTCAAAAATTCAGGGGTGTTCTCGATAACGGAAGTTGAGGGGAACGTGTGTTCTCGTCTACATACGATTCAACCCCTTTGGTTAAATCCAATGTATGCGGATGTAAAACTGTTTTCTTTTTTTTTTTTCAATGTAGTGGGCATCACTGTCTTTACATGTTAATTCTTTCCTTTAATTTTTTTTTCTTCCGACCGACTCAGCAAGAATTGTGTTGGAGGAGACTGGCCTTCCTGTTCTCGCCTTGGGTCATAGAACGGAGCATAAAGGACACTTGATGGCATCGTTAATCCCTGTCACAGGGTTGCGTTCCACCCGCTGAGGTGAAAAGGGGGACAGCAATCGCTATGTTGGAAAAGCTGAAATCCCGCCGAAATGGGACCAGCTTTTTCGAAAGAGGAAGGGAATTTGGAGACAATACGCGTTCAAGCTTCGGGTGATTTTGGCGACAATTTGTTCCCGCAGACCGGCCGGTTAAAGGGTTAAGAAACACATGCATATGCACGAGTGTGTGTGGTCCGCAATGAAGTTCAGAAAACTCGTGGCATCCAAATGCTGTTTCATAAGTAATTATCTTCATTAGGAAACACCATGCACATGTGCGGGTGTGTCTGGTTCGCAATGATGTTCAGGTACCTCGTGGCATCCAAATACTGTTTCAGAAGTATTGCTCTTTATTAAGAAATACCATGCACATGTAAGGGTGTGTCTGATTCGCAATGATGTTCAGATACCTCGTGGCATCGAAATGCTGTTTTAAAAGTATTCCTCTTCATTAAGAAACACCATGCACATACACGGGTGTGTCTGGCCCACAATGATGTTCAGATACCTCGTCGCATCCAAATGCTGTTTCAGAAGTATTGCTCTTCATTAAGAAACACATACACGGGTTGCCTGGTCCGCAATGATATTCAGATACCTCGTGGCATCCAAATGCTGTTTGAGAAGTATTCTTCTTCATTAAGAAATACCATACACATATAAGAGTGTGTCTGCGCCGCAATGATATTCAGGTACATCGTGGCATCCAAATTCTGTTTCAGAAGTACTGTTCTTCATTAAGAAACACATGCACGGGTGTGTCTGGTCAGCAATGATGTTCAGATACCTCGTGGCATCCAAATGCTGTTTTTGAAGTATTCCTCTTCATTAGGAAACGCCATGCACATGTGAGGGTGTGTCTGGTTCGCAATGTTGCTCAGGTACCTCGTGGCATCCGAATGCTGTTTCAGAAGTGTTCCTCTTCATTAAGTAATACCATGCACAATTGCACTTGTAAGGGTGTGTCTGGATCGCAATGATGTTCAAATACCTTGTGGCATCTAAATGCTGTTTCAAAAGCATTCCTCTTCATTAAGAAACACCATGCACATCCACGGGTGTGTCTGGCCTGCAATGATTGTTCAGATACCTCTTGGCATCCAAATGCTGTTTCAGAAGTATTGCTCTTCATTACGAAATACATACACGAGTGTGTCTGGTCCGCAATGATGTTCAGATACCTCGTGGCATCCACATGCTGTTTGAGAAGTATTCCTCTTGATTAAGAAACACCATGCACATGTAAGGGTGTGCCTGGTTCGCAATGATGTTCCGGTACCTCGAGGCATCCGAATGCTTTTTCAAAGATATTAGGGAACACGGGGCCCGCCATGAAAATATATCACAAACCATTTCATGGCTTCTGCCAACACAGTCAATACTGGACATCTGGAATCCATCGATTCGTGCTGTTGATGCCACATTCCAGCACGTTGATCAGCGCGGAATAACTAAAAGCGTGACACACTGAACGCAGTGCTCAAGAGTTCATTTCTGGTGCACCCATACCAACTGTAGACGGTTATGTTTGTTTTTCCTGAAAATGAGATGATAAACGAAGGGTGCGGCGGGATGTGTAAGCTGAATTTCTCATTTCGATACCGATGTTGTACTATGAGGTTACTTGACACTATGAAGCATGTCTGTTACCTCGTACAATCGTCTCCAGCTGCCTTTACCCTCGAATATCAACCAGTCGTTTCCGACCTCAAGAAGGCCGCCGACTGATTGTTTTGTTTTTTGTGCACCCCTCTCTGACACCGTCGATAAGGTGTTCTTCCATAGCCGAGAAGTTTTGCCGTTCCTGAGATGATTGTATCTGTCCACATAGCGTACTTTCTCATGCCTGTCTCAAAGTAGCTTTAATCACGAGCCTTCCTCATACTGCCGCTATGAACGGTTGGTACAAGACGGAATCCTTTTGCAGGGTGATCTGTATGTTAAGCCAACTCAAAGTTATAGTTGCGTACGTGACGTTGGCATGTGTCTAATTGCTTTTGGGTGCGGCCATTGATTTGCTGCTTAAGTGTACATACGTTCAAAGACAATATACCTAGGGGGCTCATAAGTTCTTGGCTTTTCCTATTTCACATATTCTTAGACTTATAATACTCTTGTCATATCAAATGCAAAATTAATTTCTACGTATATGTCTGACCAAATATCATAATTGTAGCCTGATTATTTCATTTTGTTGCTGATCTGAAATGAAAATTATGCACAAAAGGAAAGATTTCACTGCAAAAGAGTACCGAGGAGTGATTAAATATTTTGTTCCTAAAAGGGAACTCGGCCAAACAAATTTATGATGAAATGTCGGTTACATTATGTGATAAGTTCCATTCCTACTCCCCAGTCAACAACTGGGTTGCTAAGTTCAGAAAAGGACATCTGAGCACCGAGGTCTAAGAATGTTCGGGGAGACCAACCCAAGTGACAATTTCAGAAAACTCAGGTGCCATTCATTACACGATGTGGGATGATCGAATAAAATACACTGAAAAGATGGTAGGGTCTCTGGTGATATCCCGAGAACGAGTACGCTGTATTATTCGCGATATTTTAGACATGATAATACTCCCAATCGTCTCAATATTTACCAGAAGCGTGATCGAATGATTGCTTCACAAGATATTGCTGACCGATTTCGGCTGGATTCTGTGGGATTTTTGAACTTTCTCGTAACCATGGATGAAATGTGGAATCGTATATGTGATCCAGAGACTAAAACACAGTACAAAGAATGGAGACACAGTGGTTGCCCACGTCCAAAGAAGTTCAAGATACAGAAGTCATCAAGCAAGTTATTGGCGTCTGTCTTCGGGGAGAAAAACGGAATTTTGCTCGTAGATTATCTGAGAAAAGGTACAACCACCACTGCAAGGTACTACGTTGCATTTCTCGACAAACTAAAGTAGCAACTGGTCTCTAAACGTCGAGGCAAGCTTTCGAAAGGAATCTTGTTCTTTCAAGAAAGTACCTTTTCTCACAAAGCGGCCATTACGGAGCAGCAATCGGCAAATCTTTACTTTGAAATTCCGAAACACCCGGTCTACTCACTTGAATAGACTCCTTCGGAATACTACCTCTTTTCTAACCTGAAAAAGCACCACATGGCAAAATTTCTTCAAGCGTTGAAGACGCCACAGGGGCTGCGGGTGAGTGGTTTGGAGCACAACTGAAATAATTTTGTTGAGGGGTAAAAAAAATTAGAACAACGAAATCATAACTGTGTCGATCTCAGGGGAGAATATGTAATTTTTTTTTCAATCCTGTAGTTTTTTGGCATATTTACTCTTGCACACCTCGACTCCCAACTAAACAGAATACATTTTTATTTAGCTGGCAATAAACTGATTTGAACCCGAAAGTGAGGCACCACCTTGAACTTATATTTTCCGAAAGATGCGCATTCAATCAAAGACGAAAGTTTTGGAATCATTATGATGACATGTTTCTTTTCCTACGATTTTCCATGTACGTCTCTAGAGCATTTAAAAATAGAAGACTTACATAATTTTAATTTCAGTTTCAGTTTTTATTAAAAGTACATGTTGCGGATTGATCCAGAAAAACTAATGAAAAAATATTGATCACAATTTGGAGTTCCCTAATTTAAAATAATATACAGATGTATTATTACAACATCACTCTGTTGGAAGAGTAATGGCAATAACAAAAAATAGATAGATGGAATATACTAGATGCTAATGAAAATAAGGAAAAATTAAGAAACAAAAAAGCAGCAGTTCTTTTTCTAAGTAATATGCATCACCTAACTCTTTCAGAAGCAGCAAGCATAAGAACACGGAAGGAGAGATACCCATCTTTTTATCTTGATAAAGACATATTTTCTACTCCCTCGAAAGGAAGACGTAGAAAATTTTTAAACAAATATCTCCAACCAGAGAATTCACGTTTCACCGAACAAACACAGTGCATTTGATTTCCATTTCACCCTTATCCTAGAAGGGTTTCAATGCTTTTCTCTGCATATTGTGCTCGCTCTTAATATCCGTTCGGGGATGAAACCCAAGCCCCAACAAACCCTTAACAGGCTCCAGTAATTACACATAATTAGACTAACTGCAATTGTGTTCGCCGTAATAAATACCATCCAATTTCGCTACGGGTAACAAAAGAATAAGAACTTAGAAGATGAATGAATGGGACTTGGCAAGTTGTGAAAAATGGGACCTTGTCATTCCCGCGTCTGTTGGAGCGTATTGAATTACTATGCAAATTTATTCCCTTAATCTCTGACATGCCTGACTTAGCAAACACCTCTGCCGACTGCAAATAAATGAATAAAACTCGGAAAAATTGAGATTCTTTGACATTTTAGCGTAAATAAATAAAGAAACCAAAGGGGGGTTCAGGCGGAGAGGCATTCTTTCCGTACTTTAAATTCTGCTTGAGTTCGCTTCTTTGAAATCATTATTTTCTTTTGAAGCATTATCTGTCCCTCAATGGGGCTTTTTACTTCGTCTTATGGCTGGCTAGCGTGTGCGAGAAAGCCAAGGCACGGGAACATTTACTTCAAGTCCATTGTTTTCTTTTGTTCAATTTCTTTTGCGAAAATAAAGTCAAAAGAGAAATTCAAGAATTGTGTCAAAAGATTTCAAAATTTGCATAGATGATAATTCTTGTTTATTTCTGTTATCCTTAACTACTGTCTTCCGAAGTGTTGTGTGGGAGTAAACAAAAACAGACAGGAGTGTTGTAAAGAATTGTTTCTATGTATTTAGTGATTTTGGAAGGAAGACGTAAAATCTCTTAAACCATCATGATTTTCTTTCACATACGTGTTCAAAGCAATTAAGGAGCGTTTCGACATATGTAGAACTGACTGCATTGCGTAAAGATCTTCTTTATACTGGAAAGTTTGTACGATAAACACGCAGAAATCGAATAAGTTCCGTAAATTCTTTCTGATGTTGCAAAGCGTATAAACAAAAATCTAAGAATTTTATCCTGAAGCATAGTCAAAAATAAAATTAAAATAATTAAATAAATGTTTCATTGGGCAGGAAGGAACGATTTAAATTTCAAATGTTTAGCTGAGTGCTTTTTCATGTTTTAAAGAGTTTCGTTCTTTCAAGCAGCAGGGAAGTGAATCACAGTTGTATCAGTAACTCGACGAATGTTACATTTTGTGAAAACACTTCTTCCATTTTTTATAGGAGTTAATGTGCACCATGAGAAAACGTTAGGGATATGTTCAATCGCTCTTCTATAATTTAGGGTCACTGGTTCCAGGTAGGGCACAAAACCAGCGACACTAGACAAGTACACCAACCATGCGTCATCAAGGTGTCCAAAACCGCTCCATTTCGACGAATGATCAGAATCCAGAGATTCAGATCACTCGGCTAAAGGGGTGGCTTCAAATAGTCAAGTGACATTTCCGCCATTCGGTTCTTAGAATTGCAACTTCCTGCGTTGTACTTTTGGGAAATCTTCTGACGGTTTTACACTCAATGGACAAAATGTTAGAGATATCTACCTAATAGCGTGTTGGTTCCCATTTTGCGCGAATAACAGCCTACATCGACTCCACCAACTGCCGAAGAGTTTTTTGAGGTAACGGTAGTTGTTGCAGTATTGGCCACAACTCCGTCAGAGATGTCGGTGAAGCATCTGTGGATCTGAAGTTATGCTCTACAAAATACTAGATAACTTCCATAGGCTTTACATCCAGGGACCTTGGGGACCACTGGATGGTTCCAAACTCAGATGAGTGTTTCTCGTACCATGCCTGGGTAGTTGTGGCCCGGTGGGGCTTCGAAGTCTCCTGCTGCAATACACCATCGGCCATATGGGGTGCAAACGCCATGAAAGAGTGTAGATGATCAGCCAGCACATGCTGGTAGCGCGTAGCGATTAAAAACTTCTTTAGACACACTAACGGACCTAATGTGTCCCCATTAAAAGACTCCACAAAATATTTCAGATTCACCAGCGCCTTGAACTGAGCAGGCCGGACACGACCGGGCCATGGCCTTATGCTGTAGGCTCCACACCCATAAGCTTCCGTCAGCTCGGTACAGATGAAAACGGTTTTGATCTGACCACACGACGGGGTCCGGTTTTAATGTCCCTGGCACCAGGCAGCGCTTAATTTCCGATGTCGAGAATTCAGCAGTGGCACACAGGCTCCCATGGCCCAGGATATGTACAGTGCGCGGAACCGTTCGTTCGCTGATGCTTCTTGGGCCTCCGATATTTAACTTGGATCTGATTTGCGCTGCCGTTGTCAAGCGGTCGGTCTGTACGAGCCTTGATAGTCTAATCCGACCCTTGCCATCAATGGCGTGTGTTCGGCCATCTCTTGCTGTTTTGGGCGCAGCTGCGTCCGAAGGTGTCGATGTACACCCTTGTTACGATTGTTCTTGGGAACCTTAGAGTTCTTACCATTTGGGAGACAGAATGGCCAATCTGTCTTGCGCCGACAGTGCGGCCACGATCAAAGTCGCTCAGATCACCACGTTTACCCATGTTCGTCGATTGCAATACACAGTTGGAAAGTCCACCTAGCCGCCTATTTACAGCCTGTGTTCGGTTTGAGTTTGCTAAATTATGCGCGGGGGATTCCCATGTCAACTACCCATCACCCCTATCTCTAACGTTTTGTCTACTGAGTATATTTCTTTGCATAAGTGCGTCGTTAATCATGTTTAACAGTTTTCTCATGTCAATGGCTTTCAAGAAGTGTGCGGTGATATCTACACTTAAATTCTTTTTTTGATTTCATCCTAATTGTCAGTCAAGAAATATTCACTGAAGAGCAATTGAATTAGTGATACCTGTCTAGTAACGTGTAGCACCACCTTTCACCCTGATGACGGCGGTCATTCGTCTCGGCATGGACTCGACAAGACACCGGAAGCGTTGCGAAGCCATAAGGAATCCACGACCCCTAAACAAGCTCCCACAGTTTACGAAGATTTGATGGAGGGGGGAACATCTCTCTCGATGGCATCCCAGATGTGCTCGATGGGATTGAGGTCAGGTGACCTAGCTGGCCAAGAAAGCGAGTTCACGTCGGTGGAGTGTTCATCCAACCATTCGGATACAATGCGGAATCGATGACACGGTGCATTGTCTTGTAACTGGATGAGGTCCTCAGTGGGATGTTGAAGACGCACAAACGGGAGCAAATGATCGTCCAGGATATCCCAGTAACGTTGGCATGTGAAGGACGATGTCACACGTACCAGGGCTCCCATTTCAGTCCACATAAACAGTCCCCAGACGAGAATTCCACTCCCACCAGCTTGAAAAGTACCCAGCTGGCAAGAAGGATCCATCGCTTCATGTGATTTGCGCCGTACTCGTTTCCTGCCATCCGCATGTACCAACGTGAATCTCGACTCTTCAGTCAGGCAACATTTTTCCCACATGTCTAGGGTCCAGTGGCGACGTTCCCGCGCCCATGCTAATCTTTGCACCCTGTGATGTTCGGTCAGCAGCGGTACCCTCGTGGGACGATGGCTTCTGTACCCCATAGCGAGGAGACGGTTCTGGATGGTGTGGCTGCTTACACGTTTTTGTGCACCAGCGTTGAATTGCCGATTGATTTCTTGCACTGTGGCCCGTCTATCCGCTGTTACAATGCGAGCTAGCCGACGATGACCCCGCTCATCCTCACGCTGTTGTCCACGGCGGTTGGCCCTTGCAGGGATGGTTTTACCGGATTCGGTGTACTCACGTTGCACCCGTGTCACAGTGGCCCCTTAAAATCCCAGTGTCTGCATGACGTCCGAGATGGAGTGACCCATTCGTCGGGCACCGACAATTTGCCCAAGATCAAATGCGCTTAGATCCCTCGTCTTACCCATACCGCGTCCGACTCTTACTGATTCCCTTCGCATCACTCCTTATATTGTCGGATTGCTGCATACGCCATGTCGTTTCCGTTTACTGGGCAGCCCACAGCGCCACATATGCATAACGCCAGCTGTCTCTGATTCAATTGCTCCTCAGTGTGTTGCATGTATTGTGATTTTTGAGGATGCGATAACCGACGACTAGAGGGTGAATATTTAGTGAGATCAATGCTTTATTTTGTATAGTTTTAGACTAAAATGGAAGCAACATAATTTATGGTGTAAAGTAAATGAACAACAACCTTAGTAATGAACAGGTTTTAAAGTAGATAACCATATAAAGTTTAGAATGAAGCAGAAAGGTTTCAATATAACAAAAGAAATCTGTGTTTTATAAATGATTCGGGACTGGTTTAAATCTGAAACGTCCCAACAACTTCATATGCATAAGTCTGAAAATTTAGAAAGGCCACAAATGCAGTAAACCTTCCGTGAGTGTTCGAAGCTAATAGAAACATGCTCAACGGAGTAAACGCAAATGCTACTTCGGAAAGTTGAAATCTCAGTAACACAGGAAAAAAATCGTCTCCAAATAAGTGGATATTTTCATCTTCGGGGATGAGGTTTTTGCCCATGAGAATCTCACAGCAAGAGGAAGCTTCTACTATTTATTTAAATTCACTGATTCCAGGGAAGAGGCAGAACCAGTGTCGTAGAACAAACACATCGCCCATAACTCATCGCGGTCTCTAGGCATGACCTAGTCTAGATGATTGCACTTGAGTTCGTTTTTGTGATCAATGGTTTCTTTTTTTTTTCATTCTCATTTGTTGGACGACGGAGCAGCTACGCTGCAGATTATATGCGTGAAGAATGCGACATGTTCGCAGTGTTTTCGTTTTTAAAATAAATTTACTTGTTTAACCTCGTCTAGTTTTAAACGTGTTCACTCTCATCTTTTACTTTTACCGAATGAACCTCATTTTAACCTTTAGTACGGTTTTAAATTAATTATTTTTTTTTGTCTTCTTTTGAGTTTCTTTTGTTTGGCGCTCTTTGGCCAACCATGGCTCTTGCGCCATAAAAAATAAACAACCAACCTAGATGATTGGCCAGAAGGTCGCGCCTCTGCCTACTCAGACACTGAACAGCCCAAATGAGCCCCACCTTAGTGCCAACTTTGGAGTTAATCTAAAAGGAAAACTGATAGTCAACAATCAGCACAGAACAGCAGCTCCGATTATATTTCATATTTCCATAAGTGTCAATAAGAAAATAATGTGCACTGATGCTCAAAATTATAGGTTTATTATATATATGTGCATAACGCGAAGTATTCATGACGAAATACAAGGAAATGTGGTAAAAAGGTATATTATTACATTTGTTATTACATTACTGATGTCTTACTTCAGTAGAAGCGAATCATAATCTGATAATTTACATGTATTAATACCATAATCTTGGTTATTTACACGAAAGAGCAGTCCATGGAACAAAATTTAAAGACTTTTACTTAAGAAATGTGGTATTTTAATGTGGAGTATGATCAACCCTCACACCCACATAGCTCAAGCAAAGACTCTCTATACTGTATAGGAGGATATTCATGAGGGCTTGAGGAATTAATGCCCATTTCTCAACAAGAGTTGTCTTGTGCGTCTGGCGTACTTTGTCCAAACATGGCACTTGTGCCATAAGAATCAACTAAACAACCAACCAACCAACAAGAGCTCTTCTGAGTTCTTCTAGCAGAATGCTAGAGAGCTGAAATGCGTCTTCCTACAGTATCCTATACATGCTCAAAAAGACTATGTGTGAGTGTGTGTGGTAAAGTGATTTATTACATTCGGGGAGCACTTTTCGAGAAAATCGTCAACCAAATGAGCTCGAAGATATTAGGCTTCATTGTTTACAAGAATAAAACCTGGACCGGCGGCTTCTCTCAATGGCCTAATTTATGAGGTCAATATCTCATCTCTGTACCTCAGGGCAATAACATAGTGCAACTCAAAGATGTGTAGGTCTGTGCGCCCGTTCTTCATGATTTCTGCCATGACCACTCTTACGTCACGGCCAGTACAGTAGTTCTTCCCAGTTATGTTAGAGGGACAATTGTCAGTCCCTAGTTCACTCCAGATGAAAATACGTTACGAGTCAGCACTTGAGGTTCATAGCAGTTCATTCGTGAAAAGGACATTCGTGCATCGGTCTTGACTCCAAGTGTGACGTTGGTGGTACAATTAATCTAGGCCCGACTCAGATGAATGATCAGAAGCCAACGATACAGACCATTGAGCACCTATGAGTCACATAAATATTTTAAACTCGCATAATTTAGCATGCCTGAACATACAGCTTCTCACTCGAAAATTAAATACATTTGGGAAACATGCTTAGCAACGTAAGCGAAAAGAACAGCAGTTTTGAAACATACAGTATATCCCGGTTAATTGGGACATATGAAGGCTGGAATACCTATTTACGCTGCTGCCCCCATTATGCGATCTTTGTCCCAAAGAGCTGATTTGGGATGTTTTTCAAGAATCGTACCAACAAAATCGGCTATTCCGATTACCCGATGTCACCAATTAAACGTAATCTACTTTGTTTCCTTTTCCAGGGTACCTGATATCTCCCACAACGGAAAAAATACTTAATGTCGACATAGCCAAAGAGCCGACCGAGTACAGACACAAAGGAGGAATGAACGTTGGCATCTACTCAGTTTCAATAACTTGGTCTTGTGGTACTGAGAAATATTCCATTTGAGTATCAGAAGTTTCTCCGGAACCGAACAAGCCGATATTACACTGATTTCCAAAAATTTCGAGAAAGAACAGAAAAATCGCGATAACTCCAAAAGTATGTAATGAAATGTCACGGAAGTTGATGGAAATCTGTATCGTACGTTAGAGAAAGACCCTAAAGCATTTCACAAGAAACTCTTCACTCCGACAAAAATGACCACATAAAGGACCAGTTGAAAAATAAGGTGCCAAAATGAAACAGCCAAAATTCCTGAATATGGAGTGTGATCCCTCTTCATAGCAACGCAGGCCTCAGCGATGTTTCATGTTGTTGGTGACAGTGTCTATAAGCTCAGTAAGTAGCAACGATTGGGATTCGTGCAATGCTTGTCTAATCCCCTCAGGGGTCTTTTGGAGGGGGTTTGAGGGCGGCAGAACGTCTTGTCTAAGCCCCTTCGACCTTTATCCGATCCCAAACATGCTCGATCGGATAAAGATCGTGGTATCGGGCCTGCCAATTCATACGGACTATGGGTCTTTTCTTGAAAATATTGATAAACCAGGCTCGCTTGGTGGAGAGAAGCGCTATCGTCTAGCAGGGGAATGTATCTTCTAGGGCAGCTGCATAAGGAAAAACATAAGGATCCAGGACATTATCATTATAACGTCCAACGTTCATGATTCTTATTGGAAGCACATAGATGTCCAGGGGTCCAGCTAACAAAATGCTACCCCAAACGATCACTGTCCCACCACCATAAGTTTCCCTTTCACGGACCATAGAGTGATGGATCCTTGTCCTCTACAGATGAAAGCACGCCTCTAATAGTTCGACAAAGCAAACCTGGACTCATCTGTGAAAAACATTGACTTCCACTGGTTTTCACTCCAATTGACATGAAGTGTTGTCCAATTCAAATGTTCCTCCCGGTGACCGGAGTATGAAGAGAGCAGAGTGCTGGTCGTCTAACAGAACGACATCCTTCGTGAAGCATTATGTGCACAGTTGGAACAAATACCACCGTTGCTGTAGCCACAGGAAGCAGGGGGGGGGATTAAAGCTGTCCTGCTCATCCGCGCAGTTAATAGGAGATATCGGTTATGCATGGATGTTGTAGACGTAGGCATTCCTTCGTTGTACTTTTGAGAAGCTGATCGCGTATTATGAAATTGTTTCTACAGCCTGTGGACCACAGAAGGTCTCACATGCAGCCATCTTACAACATTCCCTTGAATCTGGCCTGTATGTTTTCTTCCGAGTGCTCTCTACTTCAGTTCATCTGTTAAATCATGTTTCGCCGCAATCACAGCAGATCCGTTCTCTTAAAATCTATTTTATATACTCCGCAATCGACGTGACGCACACCTCCGCAACAGCCCCTTCCAAGCTGTGACTTATTTGCATAGCCTTTGCCATCGCCATCCATTTGCATAAGATACCCTGACTCCGAGTTACATTTCAGGTTGTAACCCAAAGTGTCGTGCATTTCCAATACTTCTTTCATAAATAATCGCCATTTTCCTGTAGTTTCCTTAATTTAGGGAAACCAGTGTTTTTACAACTTCTACCATCGCCAGAAAACCACATCAACACTGGCATAAGCCTGCTTGATTGAAACCGCCAAGCTAATGTGGAACAAAAAATCAGCAATTATACCACACTATTTGAAATGGAATGCAAGGTCATGTGACACATAAACAACTGCAGGCCTGTCTGCTCCTTATATTAGCGGTTTATAAAATATTTACCAAGGTTCTTTCACATCGCTCGGACATGGCTCAACCGATAGAACAAGCTGTATTCATGAGAGGCCACAGCACACCTGAATACAGTACTGAGAAAATTAATTGAATCATATCCATGTACTGAGAGAACTAATTGAATCATATCCATGTACTGAAAGAACTAATTGGAATCCTTTCCATGTACTGAGAGAACTAATTGAATCATATCCATGTACTGAAAGAACTCATTGAATCATATCCATGTACTGAGATACCTAATTGAATCATATCCATGTACTTAGAGAACTAATTGAAAGAACGAGGGAATATGAACTTCCATTATGCATGGCTTTTATTGATTATGAAAAGGCCTTTGTTTCCTGAAACCACCTAGCTAGTCGTTAGATAAGAAATTAAATTCAGTTTAGTTCTAAGATCATCATGCGCAAAATTAAGCCCGGATATTTCAGATTTCAGTAGTATTGATGCCCAAGCATGTTTAGACAGATTTATTAGAAACTGCCTTTCATAATTTGAGAAATAAAGGCAAAGAAAGAAACAATGTACATGTCATCGTTTTTTTTTCAAATACATCTACCAAGATCTAGTGAATATTTTCATTCAACAGAACAACTAGAACATATCTTCAACTTTTTGATCATAAAGTGACAACAGCTAGTAGTCATACTCTTCTCGAAGTTTCTGTACAGAATATCATCTCCCTTCTAGGACTATTGGTGTGCTACTGTTCGGAGAGGCCTATGGTGAATCAGATGGGAATGTCAGCAAAAGGTCTAAGGGCCTAGTTTTAGGGAAAACGGTATGTTTTATTTATTCCGATTGTAAAACCTTTGACATATTTTTGGAGGCTCCACCAACTATTGAATGGGAATAAACTTCGTTTTCCTTTGCTATCACAGGTGCCCAGTTACTTGTTGGTAGATAGTGTATAATATTCCTGTTACTCCTGTACCGGGAATTATAATCAAATTGTCAGTATTACTAAAGTATAGACTGGATGTGCTGTGTGTAAGTGAAACGAAAAAGAAGGTAATTGGGGTAGAAGAAGTGAATGGCACGATGAGTGTGTGGTCTGGAATATTGGATAATATGAGAGGACAGGCTGGTGTAGGTGTGATTTTAAGTGAAAAGATGAAGAACAACTTGATTCACTATAGTTGCGCAAGTGAGAGGATTCTCTGGATTCGTTTGAAAGTTAAACTTCAGAGAATTGTAATTGTTGTAGTGTGTGCTCCTTGTGACTCGGAACCTTCTGATAAGAAGGACGATTTCTGGAATGAGCTAAAAGCTGTTTTGAGCCAGTTTGGTGCTAAAGAAAAAAGTTATAATAGCAGGGGATTTCAGTGCTAGAGTAGGTGTGCAGAATGCAATTTCTGACAATGTTCTGGGTAAGTTTAGTGATCCTTGTGTGAATGATAAGGGTAAAAGATTAATTGAACTCTGCATTGAGAATGGTTTGTGTGTATCTAATACATTATTTCAACCACAAGTATATCCACACATATACTTGGGAAAATCGTACTCTTGATCAAAAGTGTGTGATAGATTTTGTTGTCTACGATCAGCTTTTGAAACACCTAGTTGTTGACACCCGTGTGATGAGAGGTGCGGATGTTGGTTCTGATCATTACTTGGTAGTGTCACGAGTGAAACGTAACGTTGGTTGGAGGAAAATGAATAGGAAGAGACCCAGGATAGAAAAAGTAAAGGTTGATAGGCTCCTTGAAGATCATCAGTGTTATTCTGACTTACTCAGAGAACGACTGAAGGAGCTGAAGTCTGGTGAGAGGAATGTAGAAAAGAAGTGGGAATGTTTTAAGAACTGTGTTGTCACTGCTGCTAAAGCGGTCTGTAGCACCACAATAGTAGGTAACAATAGAGGTGATGCTTGGTGGAACAGTGAGATTGAAGAGGCAGTAAAGAGAAAGAAGGCAGCCTATTTGGTGATGTTGCAAGAAACAGTCTCTGTGAATGAATATCGCTGTAAGAAGCGTGAAGCTGCTAAGGCAAAAGATAGGAAGGAGAAGTGGAAAAGCATGAACTGGCTTTTTGGAAAGATAGGAAGTCCTTCTGGAAGTACATGAGACTCAGAAAAAATAGGGGAAACAAAGTTGTAGGTTGCGTGCAGAATCAGATCGGGGAAATGATATGGGGAGCCCAATGAGTTAAGTGAAAGATGGGGTGAATACTTCTGTGAGTTATTAGATCAGAAAAGCAAGATGATGTCACAATGAGAGATGTAAGCACAGGAGGGATCTCAAGAGAAGAAGTGTGTAAATCTCTAAAATCTCTTCAGAATGGTAAGGCTCTGGGAGTTGATGGCATAACTGCCGAGATTTTGAAATATGGTGGTGACTCTGTAAAATTGACTGGTTAACAGAAATTTGCCAGTTGTGATAGGAGTTAGGAATGTTCCTTCTGGATTGGAAGGATGCTGTTGTTGTTCCCTTGTAAAAGGGAAAAGGTGATCAGACTGAATGCAAGAACTGTCGTGGTATTAGCCTGATTGGAAAGTATCTGGCTGTTGGGAAGCAAGTTGTTACTGCCTTCATAGATTTAGAGAAAGCTTACGACCGAGTGAATAGGATACTTTTGTGGAAGGTATTGAATGAATATGGTGTTACTGGGAATTTACCTAATAGTGTAAAAGCCATGTATGCGGGTAGTAGAGCTTGTGTACGAGTGAATGGTGTTTTATCAAAGTGGTTTTCCATTGGTGCAGGAGTTAGACAAGGTTGTGTAATGTCACTATGGCTGTTTAATATATTTATGGACGCATGCATGCGTGATGCCAAAATAGATAATAGTGATTTATGTCTTGGTGATATCCGTGTCTGCAGATTGCTGTATGCTGATGACACTGTCCTGTTGGCAGAGAGCAATATTGAGTTGCAGAGTATGTTGACTCGAATGCACGAAGTTTGCATGAAATTCAAACTGAGTATAAATAAGGGAAAAACCAAAGTTATAGTGTTTGAGAAAGGAACGGGTAGCACTGAATGTAATGTAAGTATAAATAAGACTGTGATTGACCAGGTGAGTGAGTTAGGAAGCATGTTTGACAGATAGAACAAGTTGGATGGTGAAATCAGTAGGCGAGTGAATTCTTCTTTGAAAGTCTTGGCTGCTCTGGGAGGTTTTTACAGAAATGATGGGTTCTCTTGAGAGTCCCGCATGGCTTTGTATGAAACAGTAAATGTTCCTACTCTGATGCATGGCAGTGAAATCTGGGTACTGCAGAAGAAACAAAGGAGTCGTTTGTGTGCTGGAGAAATGCGTTATTACGTGGGGTTTGTGACAAGACACGGTCTGATTGTGTGCGGAATGAAGATGTGTTGCAGTTGTGTCATGTAAAGCAAAATGTTTTTAGCAAGGTGGAGACCAATATGCTTTGGTGGTTTGGGCATGTTGAAAGAATGAGTGATGAGATGCTTACTAAGAAAATCTTTTTAGCCCAAGTGGCAGGAAGGAAAGGCAGAGGAAGACCAAGGAAGACATGGATGGATTAGATTCAGGAGTGTCTGCATGAGAAAAAGATTATGAGCATCAAGTATAAAAGATCTTGTGTACGGCGTGTAATGGATATCAGTGAAGCACGAGTTGTATGTCAAGATCGTTGTAAATGGAGAAGTTCGATACGACAACAGTAAGTAAAAATATCTGGTAGTTTGTGTTTCTTTTTGGAGCTAACCTCTGAATCTCAGAGAACAGCTTAGTGATATGTATGTACTAGGGGTGTTCAAATGAAAAGGTACGAAACGACACTGTGGGTATAAATGAAGACTTTATTCAAAGTATACACCATAGGCCGTAGCACAACGATCCCATTGATTAACGAGCCGAAATATTCCTTGTTCCCAGAATTCCTGTGGCCGTGACGAGACCCAGTCCTGCACAGCGTACTTGAGTTCGTCGTCCGAGTGGAAGCGCTTCCCTTTCAGATGTTTTTTCAGGGGACCAAACACATGGAAATCGCAGGGCGACATGTCCGGGCTGTAGGGCGGATATTCAAGCTGCTCCCACTGGAACTTGGCCAGTTCCGCGTGTGTGACCCTGGAGACGTGTGGACGTGCGTTATCATGGAGCAGAACCACACCCTCCGTAAGCAGCCCCGGTCTTTTGTTCTTGATGGACCTGCTTAGGCTTCGGAGTGTCTCACAGTACACATCGGAGTTAATGGTTCGTCTGTGCTGGA
The DNA here is from genome assembly GCA_039090855.1 of Macrothele yani. Taxonomy (NCBI): domain Eukaryota; kingdom Metazoa; phylum Arthropoda; class Arachnida; order Araneae; family Macrothelidae; genus Macrothele; species Macrothele yani. The sequence goes on from CM076990.1 coordinate 133,638,530, forward strand.
GGAATTCAACAAGTAGTCAATTGGACGGAGTTCTTTATAAGAGCCTCTGCTCTCTCCAGCGCATGCGGGCGCCCGCGCATGCTCCGATCCACGCCGGCGACTCCAATCGTATCCCTAGATGCGTCGCTACGCTCTCCCATAGCGGCATAGGCAAATATGTTAACGGTTACGTTCTTATGACGTTTCGTACCTTTTCATTTGAACACCCCTAGTATGTATGTATCAGTTACAAAAAGCGATTTCTAAAGTCTTTCAAACGAACGCATTTTCTAAAATAGGTCTTTTAAAGGGAAATCTTTACAGAAAGAGTTCATTCGAAACCAAGACCCTTGCCATAACATTTACTGCTGTAAGAAGTGCTAGGATCAAATATTGATATTTTAGGAGCGGATTCTCAGAGATACTCACGAAGCATTAGCGCGAGGTCCTGCGACTCAGAGTAACAATTTTCGTTTTGCTTAAAAAAATTAAAAAAAAAAAAAAAAAAAAAAAGGAAAAGAATGACATGACATGTTTCGCTGCACTATGTGTTGACAACTTGTTTCTCCCTGAACAGGAAGTATTTCATTCACAAGTATTAATTTACTAGCTTAAATACAAATGACTGAATTCATTTTGGCATCAATATAACTTAATAGTACACTATAACTGAGTTCAGATATTGGTGTTATTTGTGGTTTATTCACTTTGAATGCAAGAAAATTTTTATCCTTAATTCGGCATTTAAAATGGGTATCCATGCTTCCGTTAATTGTTCACCCCTTTCAGTTCATTTTAAAAGACAATCACAAGACGGTTACGGTATGAGTAGTGTGGCAATGAAATAGCTAGTTTTACGAGATACTTTAATCGATTTCGTTCTCATTGAAGCTTCTTAGGCAACTATCAGTGGAGTGGAATCTGATAATATTCGGCGGTAGATCTCACACTAGAAATTATTTGTGCGATTCCTTGGATGTAAATGTACATTAAAGCATTACAATAAACTAACCGAATGGAACACGATAATTATTAGTATACTGTGATTCAGTGATTATTCTTACATAGGTTCGACTAAGAAAGGCTTTCCCACTTGGAACTTTCGCTATCTCTCTTCCTCATCGGGGTGTAAAAATGACCTTAAATATTAAATTTCATCTTGATAGAGGTAGGTGTTTTTCAGTTATGGAGGCAACAAACTACGCACGAAGACACCATTAAGAGAACAGACGAATCTTGTTCGGGGAACCCAAAATGCACTCGTATATTTCCGATGAAATCTCGAAATTGATTTTTATTTTTTGGATTCCAACAATCGGGAAGAAGAAGATATGCGGCAACAATAAATTTATTTTTCAAGGCTGGCTGGGGAAAATGGGGGGGGGGTGACGCAAAGAAATGATGCTGTGTGCTGAGACTCACAAAGCTCTAAGTACGACAGTGGAAGATATATAAATATTTTACATATCGTACCATTTTAACCCTATATTTCATATATTATTTTTTCCCTGAAACCTTTTCTTGCCTAAATATGTATGTAAATGATGCTTACAAAAATCATGTGGAATTCTGAAAATCAGGATTGGGTTGATAAATAATGAAAAATAGGTTGGTGACGAATTTGGTACTTTGTGCAACTAGAGTCTCCAACACAGTAATACAAAATTAATGCTCTTTTTCATGAAGATATTTTTACAAGATATTTTGCATATTATTTTATTATTAAGGTATGAATGTATTGAAGATATTTTTCAATACAAATCTTTGAATAAGTCACTGATATTGCCATAAAATTCAATCAATGATCATTGTTTGAGCAAATGACATGAATGGTAAATTATTACAGTCATATGATGCATGAAAGTCGACAAAACAATGATGATGCTTGACCTTCCTGCTTGCATTCTTTCTTTCTTGTTTAATTTACACAAACACTCAGCAGCCTCTGCCCTGAAGTCATATAAAGTCAGGAGACTAGATGGTGAATGGCCATTGTACCCTGCGGCTCGTGTGCACAACAGCCATGTCGCGATGACACTCATATCTAAAATATGATGGAATATTCTGAAGTACCATTTCTTTGAGCATATCTTGATTCTGTATAATCCTAAAAAAGAGTCGATGAGGTGAACGCCACCCATATGCTTATTATATTGAATTATCACACTCGGACAATCAATTTTTACACGTTCTTTGTTTTTCGATGACCAATGACTGACTTCAGTGTTAGGTGTTATTCCTACGAATGTGGATAATATATATTGACAGGGTTGTTGTCATACCAACTTGTATATGCTATATCAACGTTATCTCAGATTCTGGATCTTCATCATTGCAGATCCTCCAACTGTGAGTCCTCATTCAAGTCTGCTATTACAGCAGCTTTAATACGTTTCCCCCCATAAACCAGCTTTGGGTTCATTCTCTGTACAAAGTAACTCAGAATAAGAAACCACGTTGGAAACAAAGTAGCTGGACTGGACCCCCTAAATGCATGTAGCGCCAAGTTTGGTGCCAACCTAAGTAAGTGATTTACTTCCAAGCAGAGGCTCAAACTTCTACATAAAAGAATACAAATGATAATTTTTCAATTTATCTCGTAATGAACTTTTAAATATTAGCGAAATTATTTTGTTTGGTTAACTGTTATTCATTGAACAATAATGACGACAATTTCACACAATTTATGGCTGTACTGTACTGCAGCCTAAAGAGTGGCCCCAGATCTGACTCTCTATGAACATATGGGTCAAAAAAATTTATCTATTGAAAAATGGATGAAGCAGATCGCTTGGTTCTTTTGTTTTTCTTATTTTATTGGAGGATTAACGACAACCGTGAGCAACTCTATGGGATGTAAGCAATCGCCCGTCTCGAATTTAGGGTTACTTGTTCCAGTGAAGGGGAGAGCTAGCAACGTAAGACGAACACAACACCCATGCCTCGCCAGGATTCAAACCCGGACCCATGCTCAGAAGCCATCGCTTAGACCACTGCGTTACCGGGGCGGCATCGCTTGGTTCCAAACTGAGCACCATATGAAATATACGGTTAAAGACTTGTGAGTCTCACAAAATGTTTAAGGAAAACAAAAATGACTACTACAGTAAAATACTATGATAACTGTGCTATGTAATGCAAAGCATCTCTTGTGATCAATTAGAGGAATGTATTGGTCAGTTGTCATGCTAATTATGGCTCGGCATATCCTTTTCCTTGAATTCAGTTTTCTTAAGCGCTAGCTAAAATTCTCTTCTGAAACAAAGAACGCAGCGCGACCATGTCGACAGCAGTATGATGCAGGCAAGTTTTTCTGGTTTATTGTAAAATTCCAGATAACATGTGAAATGCTAATCTCCGCTAAGTGTAACAGCAGGTAATTCGTTCTGGTATGTTTCCACACATAAAAGGTGCACAATGCACTGCACGATAATTTTATAATCATTGCCCATAATTTGGAAGGATGTATCATAAGATTGGGAAATGAACTACAAGAGAAACGACCACGAGCCTCAAGATATGGGGGATACGGAAATCTCTTTATATCTACTTACAAAAACTGGCAGAAGCTGCAACGTATGGTTGAGAGGGTTTACTGAAAAGCTCCGAAATATGTTCTGTTGAGGTACAAAGCATGGACCACTTACCAATGTTCTTTAAATTAATCTGACCATATTCTGATATGGACAGAAAGATATAATTCAGTGTGCAACTACATGTAAAAATAAACAATATTCTTTATCAGTACTGATACCAGTTCTTTTACTTAATGTGAATCTGACATTTGATTATTGTAATAGACCTTAAATGTGAATAATAACAATGTAGAAAACAGCAACATGAAATGACGAACCACTGATTTCTGAGTGGAACCCCAAAATAGCCATGAAGACCAAAACCCAAGATTCAAATTATGCTTATTTTTATGAAAAACAGAATGAACGCAGACATAAAAATTTCTTAACAAACTACCTCGTGTTACTAACATATATCTTGAAGAATATGCACATGATATATTCAGAGCCTTTATCAAATGTAAATTAAAGTTTATAATTTTACATGCGATAATTACATAAGAGCTGTTTGATGAGTATCAATAAGAAATGTATAGATTCCAAAACCTGTATTTTCCAGTGCTCCTTGAGATAAGGATTTCCATGAATCACTAGCCCATTCGTACGGCACATCAAGTAATTCGTATGTGTCAGCTTTCCAAAAATATCATACCATCTAAATTCACCTCAGCTAACGCCGGTGCCTTTATATACTGTTAAAAAAGTAATCTTACGACAAATGGGGATATTTTAGTGTGCACAAACATACAAGAAGCGATGAAAATCTTTCATTTGTTAAAGTTATGGGGAGAGGCATTGACGATATTGCCCTTTTACATAGCGACTGAACGACATCCATACTGAATGTATGGATTTGAAATAAAGAATTATGTATATTTTAGAAATAATTACAACCCCCCTCCCCCCTATAAGGAAAAATTTAAGGCGCCAGATATTCACTCTATCTCAAAATCATCTGCATTGTAATCCGCAATTAATTGACAACTACGGAGGAATCTGAAGGCCACCAGGAACGTCATATCCATTTTCCAGGCCAAAAAATATTTTAATGATCAAAAATCCATGCTGTCTCCTGCGCATTTTGACCTTAAGAAATGTGAAGTTGCGATAGGAACTGAAATTGAAAGGATATGGAGTATGATCAAGAAATTTCCTCTTCTCTTCCACACTGATGAGGAACATTGCTTGTCTGTATAAGTTAGGGAATTTTCTTACCTATAGTGACGAAACTGCACAAAGCAATGATAACATTGCTCATTGTTCTCTTACGTGAATTCTACGGTACAAAATAACTGTATTCCAGCCGTAGGCAATAATCAGCATTACATTTACAGCAGATTGCTAACGTCATATTCATTGAATAGAAAAATGGATAATGGCACACCTCTGTTTGGCTTCTAAAATTTTTAAGGAAGCATTTACTTCTCCTTGTTGAGCCTTCGATACTTCAGAAAAAGAAATTCGATGCCAGTTTATTTTCCACAGTTAAATGTTAAGGGACCAGTTGGGCATCTTATCATCATTTGTAGATATTTTGTAAGCAACCGTTTTAAGGATTTTAAGAAACCCACTGCAATTGATTTCACGCCATTCGGCGATCGTTCTTCCCAAAAGGTGCGTTATTGTGGTGACTGCTGCTTGTCGTCCAGAATTATAGTGGTGGTACATCATGAGCGATGTCTGCCGGTTCATTGTGAGATACTCTGAATGTGTGAACCCATAACTTTGTATCATTTAAATGAAGTTTAAAAATGGCACCGATTTGCTAGTTGTGAAATGTATATAGGAAGTTGTGACATTACTTTTTTTTAAAGCATTCAAACAACTCCCCCGACACCCTTTGTACATTTTGGAATCTATTCCTAATTTTTGCAAGGAATGTTCCTTAATTGATAAGCAGCTATTTGAACGACGAATCTACACCGATGAGCAATTACATTATAATCAGCAACCTAATAAGCTATAGGGCCCATTAAACCCCGCGAAACAGCGGCCACTCGGCGAGGCAACGATTCGATGTGGTGGCGATAGGTATCCTGTTATATCTGGTAACATAAAATCAATGGCAGGTCTTCCAGTTCCCGTACATTTCAGGGGGAGGTGGATTTAGCGCGAACCCGCTTTTCAAAGTCGAACCACAAATGTTCGATTGGGTTCATGTCAGGTGAATTTGGAGGCACCAACTTGATTATTTAACCAGCATGATTATTAACCAGCATGTTCCTGGAACCACTCCTTGGCAACTCTGGCAGTGTGACATTATTTATTATCCTGTTGATAATGGCGATCACTAGCAAGGAACACAATTGCCATAAGTGGGCGAACTTGGTCCGCAACGATATGTAGATACCTGACAGCCGTCAGGGATTGTGCTATTGGGAAAATGAGGCCTAAAGTGTCCCAAGAAAACATGGCCCACAGCATAACACCACCACAGCCGGCCTGTTTCCGCCCAAAAGTGCAATTAGGTGCCATAGCCTCAGTTCATAATTGGCGTATCTGAGCTCGGCCGTCTGCGTGATACACCAGGAATCTGGATTCGTCAGACCAGGTCACTTTCTTCCAATCATCCACTGTCCAAACTCGATTATCTTCCTCACATTTCATGTGTTGTTGGCGATGACGTGCAGTGAGCATGAGAACACGGCTGGGTCTTCTGTTACGCAGACGCATGCGCAGAAGGCCACGATGTTTCGTATGCTGAGTCACATTGCACTGTTCTCCACTGTTGTATCTGCGGGTGATTTGTCGCTCTGTAACGCTGCGGTCGCTGTGAACAATGCGCGACAGTCTCCGCTCCGCTGTGGCATCAATGAGCTGCGGACAACATACGGCTGGAAGATGGTTTGTCGTTTGGCCATTTGTGCAGCACGTTCGATACGAACTTAACCTACAAGCCGCGCAGTCTCCTAGATTGTAGTTCCGAAGCGCCATACCATCACAATTAGTCCCTTATCAAACTCCGATAAACTGGCAGCTTTTTCCATTATGACTCCAAACACTCAGCTAACAGAACGCCGGTCCTCGGGTTGTATATATACTGCTCTGTGAACTTCACTTGCGCCACGTTCGGTCTCCAGGCGCGCTCATTTCTTTAGGGGGTGGTGGTCATAATGTAATGGCTGATCGGTGTAGATGACGTATGCTCATCATTTAGCAGCGCGAGTGCAACCTGCCTTCTAGTATCACGAAATGGACGTTAGCTATCATTCCAATTTCTATGTTTCGGGATTTAACGACCACCGTCATCAACTCAATGGGCTATAAGCAGTTGCCCGTCTCTAATTTAAGGTCAATAGTTTCGGGGAAGGGAGAGAGCCAGTGCCGTAAGACTAACACAACATCCATGCCTCACCGCGATTCCAACACCAACCCATCTCGGACGAATGATCAAAAGCCATAGCTTAGTCCACTGTGCCACCAGAGCGGCAGCTATTTCTTTTTGCAATTACTTATACTAAACTTCCTTATATATTATATAAATGAATTTTAATGAATGTTATTGATCAACGTCAGGTGTTGTACGTGAAATGTCTTACCTCGAGAAACGCATACAATATATTGACAAAGTCACCGGACAACTAGAAGAGAAACACAACATAGCATTTATTGACATACATTAGTACGGTCTCAGTCCATCTTTGCCCTTAATGCATGCACTCACTCTTCGAGACATGCTTTTGACAAGGTTTTGGAACACAGCGATAGCTATGCGTTTCCATTCAGTACAAAATGCTGCTGCAAACTGTTGCTTAGTAGTAGGCCTTGGTTATAAACTTCTTATGCGGCGCTCTATTCCATGCCATAGGTACTCTATGCGTTTAAGATCAGGGCTCAGTGCTGGCCAGTCCACACACGATACGCAATTTTCGTCAAACCACTCCGTAACAGTCCCTGCTTTATGGCTCGGTGCGTTATCCTGCTGGTAACAACAAGGCTCGGTTCCATAGTATTTCCACAGAGTTGGTAGGGCATAATTGTCCAGAATATCGAGGTAGACGTGCTGGTTAACAGGGTTGTCCACGATAGCCAATGGGAAGGGGCGAAACCACGAAAATCACCCCCATACGGGTGCACTGCCAGCTCCAAACTTGACCATAGGAACAGTACACTGTGGTGAATAGCGTTTCCCTGGCTGCCGCCATACCCACACACGACCGTTAGACTGATAGATCGTGTATCTGGATTCATCAGTCCATAGGACTCGTTTCCTTTGATCTACGGTCCACGATAAATGTTCTTCACACCATGCTAAACGACGAGTAGCATTCCGAGTGGAGATGAAAAGTTTATGAGCAGCCGAACGACCACGGCAACCCAGGGAATGAAGTTCGCTGGGAACGGTATGTGTATATACTGAGGTTCCAGCGTTTTTACTCACCTGTATACTGAGGTCTTGTGCAGTACTCCGTTGATTAGCTGTAACGGCTCTCCTGAGGCTTTGGCGTCCTCAATGATTGATTTTCGTTTGTCTGCTGGTACGTTTTGCTGCTTCAGGGAACGCCATATGCTTTCCACTTATTCAGTACAACCAAAACAATTGACTAGGGTGTGTTTGAACGCCTGTCGATTTCTCTTATGGACAACACATTATTATAACATCCAACAATATTTCCCTTCTCAAACTCAGTTCTCTGCCGCCGCGATGGTTTCACTCAAATGCACAGTGCGATATGATCGCGGTCATCTGCAAGCTTAGTTTTGTGCCGTTTGTAGCTGTACCGCGCTTCTCAGCAAAGCAGTGGACCCGTTCATTTGCTTTTGAAGGGGTGTCCGGTGAACTTTGTCAATACAGTGTACAGCGTATTAAATCCGTTTACTTTTGTGGTGTAATAAACACCAAGATTCGCCATGCTTTCGCACTCCACTGGGAGGCTTTTTCAAGGGAATTGTAGGCATTTTTATATTTTGAGTATTCACAGTCTGATGTATTTAAAATACTGTCTTACTTCTGTTAGCAACTTTTCGGGTTACCAAAGATTACCGGGATGAAAACTACATTATATTATTAAACTGTTTTTTTTTCTATTGCGCTCGAAGTTTGTTAGCTGAAAGAGATGTTCTTTGCAAGTTGAAAATTGCTGGTAAATACACGATGCAAAATGAAAACTCCTTGTATTTTATTTAATTTTACTTTTCCATATAGGAATAGCTTTGTTTGAAGTCGAAATACAACTCATATTTTGTGGGAAATAGGAAAAGTAACTTAATTCCTACCGAAAAAGCAATCCATCAAATAACAGCTGATGTCAGGAATTGGGTGTTTCCTTTCTCAAAAAGGTTACGTCTTTCTTTATTTTCGTGCCTAACTTTTCTATAAGAAAGTGAAAGCAAACATCTTCAAAATCTGATGTTCAAAATGGACTTCTGAGAATTTTACCTTTTAGTTTTTCTAAGAGTAATGTTTCTTACGCATAAGCGAAATCCTATCTCAATTTCCCCATACAGCACAAAACGTTTCAGATATGTATCAATAAATGTTACAATCTCTTATTTTCATCACACTTTCAGAGATATCTTACAATTCCCTTTCAGCAACATCCATTTTGGAAAATAACTCTTTGTACATTACGGTTACATTAAAAATAGCGTTCACTAATTCACTGCTGGACAATTGCTAAGGACGGATCATAAACGGCTATATAGCGCATAAAAAAGTAAGTGTGGTTGGATGCCAAGTGAAATAAAATAATGTCAGAATGTCAGGACATTACAAGAAAGACAATTTATTGTGCACTGAAATCCAGAAGACTTTGGAACGTGTTCAAGGGACAAACAGGCCATTTTGTGCAGAATACGTAAACGTGAAAAAAATGCAATTACTGTCCGCAGGCGTTCCGGCGTAAGATGTAAATACGGGATATGGCCACCATGGAGGGCGATGCAAGATTCCACACGTCGTGTCATGCTTTGCACAACATTATCAAGCAGCTGTTGGGGTAATTTATCTCATTCCTCTGTTAGTGCACAGATGAGGGTGTCCTTGTTTATTGGAGGGCATTGGCGACCAGGAAGACTCCACCCCAAAGCATCCCACACATTTTCAATGGGATTCAGATCTGGAGCACGTGCTGGCCATACGAGGCGTTGAATATCCTCGCTCTCAAGCCACTCCTGGACAGCGACTGATCGATGACATGTTGCGTTGTCGTCCAAGAAAATGAATCTATCACCGACAGCACCACGGAACATGCAAACATGAGGTAGCAGAACATCATTAATGTATCGTTGGCCAGTCATAGTCCCAGTTGGAAGCACATAGAGGGACGTACGGCCATTGATCATGATGCCAGCCCATACCATGACACTACATGTCGGATATCGGTCCCTTTCCTGTATGTTTGCTGGACAATATGCAGTACCACTATCACGCCAGATCAGTTGTCGTCGACAATCAGACGATAGACTGTATCTACTCTCACCTGAGAAGAGGACACCAGACCAGTCGTTATCAGTCCAATTGCGATGTTGATGGCACCATTGCAAACGGGCGGTACGGTGACGTCTGGACAATGAAATGCTCACAACAGGATAGCGGGCGTATAGTCCTCCTTCATGCAAACGTCTGGCGACAGTTTTTCGGTAGATCCGCTTGCCAGTAGCAGCCATAAACTGATTTGCTACCTCACTAGCTGTGCTGCGCCGGTGTCTTTTTGTTGATAGCACTATGTACCGATCTTCTGCAGGTGTCGTACTGAGAACACGACCTCCCCCGTTACGTTTGCTACACTCTCCATTTGTTTGAAATGATTTCCAAAGCCTTGAAACAACACTGGGGCTGACGTCGAACTCCCTGGCAACATCTGTTATTTTTAGCCCTTCTTCAATCTTGCCAATAATACGGCCACGCGTAAAATCATCTAGGTGATGTCGGGAAGACATACTGAAAATTGCAAGTTCGTCAATTGATTCTTTCCTTTCAACTTTGCGTTTGAACAACAACGGTCAATACACGTCAAATCCTTTATATCTCTTATCAGCGCTATGACGTCACGAACAATTTCGGCAATCCAAAATTTGCATACGCACAACACGTCGTACTGTATCCCGCACTTATGCTAATTTCCACATTTTCCTGCCTTCCATCTTATGGTTACTATCGTTGCTATGGTCATCCGCCCTTAGCAGTTGTCCGGCAGTGTACTACTGTTTTATAGTTTCCATTGTACATAATTGCTACCGTGATGTCAAGGTTAATAGACAGCAAAGTTTGCTCATCCCGCCTTCCTCGCAGACGAATAATCGTGACGTCACTGTCCTAACATGTGAATCGTAGATCCGAACTGTAGCTATGGAAGAAGATGTCTTGTCATCAATTTGTATAAGGTTTACTCATCCCGCCTTCCTCGCAGACGAATAATCGTGACGTCACCGTCCTGACATGTGAATCGTAGATCCGAACTGTTGTCAACAATTTTTATAACTCACCACAGAAGAAAAACTTATGCAAAAGCACACTTACATTAAATACAGAAGAAATTCACAGTCAGGTGAATATTTTAGTAACGGAAATTTCAAAAATACCTCCCCCACATTTCTTTTAAATCCTAATTTAGTTACAAGGGGAATTTCTGCTGTTTTTACATAAATTTAAAAAGGAAAACGCATAGCAGGACATATGATCGTCATATAATAAAGAATTTCTTTATGAGGAATAGGAAAAGCATTTCGGTAACATTCCTCAAATTTTTGAAATTAAAAATTGAAAACATTAAACATTAAAAAATGTGATAGAATTTATGAAAATTATTCCAGCTGATTTACGAATAATAATTTCCACACGCTGCTGTGGTGCAGATACGAAAAAACGTGGTGATTGATTAGGTAGTCTTACGATGGCGATTTGGGCAGTGACGTCACAAAGCAATCACCGGAAGTACAGGATGACCATAACCTTGTCAGCTACTAACCTTGCCTTGATGTTACATTCTGGCGATATTTACAATTTTTGGTTTGGCAACGGCGTGGATGCGCACGCGCATTTATGCCATTTCGCCGAAACACTCTGGTAGTCGTATTTTCATGTGCTACTAGGATATTCTTTGGTGATACTGTCGTACTAGAGTTAGCTAGTTAGTGATTTAATATTTCATTCCTTTCTTTTTTGTAATCCAAGATTATCTGAAAGTAAGTAATGTTTTTGATTATTATAATTTTTAAATTCTAAAAAGCATTTTATAAAATATAAGTATATGGCTGTGTTGTTATATTAGTATACTATACCAACATGTTTTGTTTTTTACTTGAAGCTGAGAAAATTCATATTGGTAGATATTTAGAGAAATGGCGAATTTGATTTTCTTTCTTTTTTACGCTGAAATATAGTCTATTTCACATGTATAATAGAAATTCGACATTCATTTGGAACTGATTTTTATAATATACTGGTATAAACGCCGTCACTGTTCCCAATGCACAGCGGACTGCGTTGAACATGTAAAAACGTAAACAACTCGTAATACGACTGTTGTTGTCTTTTGTGACAGTTGTCGAGTGTATTATTTTTTATTGTGATTTTACAAAGTTTAGTAAAACTATAATGTTCAATGTAGTAAATACGTAACAGTAATATCATGATGTAACAAATATCTTTCAAATACGTAACAGTTACATGAAATTGGTATGTTGAAATTAAAAACACCTTCCACTGTAACGTATCGGTTATGTTTTAAAGTTATGTAACGTTCCAGGACATTTTGATGGAACCGTAAGGTTTCTTAAGGATTACTGTTACATTACGCAACGTACCTGAGAAGTCCCAATGTTTCAGTGCTACGTACTTGTAACATATACGAAATATTCTGTGCTGTGTGGGTATGTATGTGGCATCAGTTCAGGGGGATACTTATTATTATGGTGGATGTTTCTATTTTAAAACTTTTGACTTTGAATTTTAAAGAAATAAATTTTCCTGTCACGATCTAGCGGCATAAAGCAGCAATGCATCGCTAGAAATTTCCAGCTTTTACTGTTAAATTTATAAAAATAAATGTATCTGAGTTTACTTAGGAATTCTTACTTTAATTAATTCGAAATTAAATACAAGATACCAGAAAAATGACGAAAAGAAAAGAAAAGCAAAATACACGGCTGGATTTACGCGGATTTAATTTGCATCTCTGGGACGTGAGATAAAATTTAATCCATTCCGACTTCAGTACACTCGATAGTAGATGGTGCAACTCATTAAAAAGGAGAAAGTTTTAAAGTGTCGTGTCGAAACTTATTAAAATTAATATATTTGCGAATATAACAGATCAATAAGGTGTTTATTATATAACCACAATAGAAGGAGGATAACACTAAATGACAACACATAAAACAAACAAATAGGTGATGTCTCGAGGTTGTGTTTCGAACCTATAATCACCAACGGTAGAAACGGAAATTCATATTATAGAATATAACAAATGAGCCAAAAGCTTTGAAAATTGGTGACACGAAAGGAAATGGAATAACGTAGGATGCAGAAGCTGCGTAAAACCAGTGTTTTTGTGTATGATAATATTCATATTAGTATAAAGGTATGTGGCTCCAGCTATATTCCAAATATGTGTTAGGAAGAAAGTAAAACTGAAAAATTAAAAGTTCAGGAAAGATTTTTCGCTATAACTGAAACACAAACAATAGTAGTGCCGTCTGGTGGTGTCAAAAGGAATCTAGATTTTTAACATGTCCATAAAACCAATGGAACTATGTTGAAAATTCACATTCTGATAAACCTTTATATAATGGAAATTACGAATTTCAGTGGGCTGTAGAATAGCAGTTATTTGCAATTATTATGGTAATAGTATGTGCCAAATGTTTAATTTTATATTTTATTTTCTTCCTAACGAAATTTCAGAATGTAGATGGCGTTAATACCTTTAAATTTACAATTATTACCGCAAACATAAATACTCCGATTTTGGGGGCTTTCTTCTCCATACGTTAAAGTGTAGTTCCTTCCGTACCCTCTCATCAATTTTCAAAGCTTTTGGTTCATTTGTTATATCCTAAAATGTGAATTTTGATTTCTACATTGGTGTAGGTTAAAAAGACAGCCTTAAGCGTCACAGAAAATACTTCAATCGTATTTTTTTAGCACCTTCAAGATGAAAGAGTAGCTGTTATTGTATTTACAAATTTAGAAAAGTTCACAACTTTAGCACAAGAAAACGAAAAATGCCAAGCGACATTCGGGCGAGCACTTCTCGTAGTTGTGACGTATTCTGTAATCACAGAACACTAACGGTGCTTTCTGGAATTCGAAAGGTAAGATGAAGTTACTGAACATATAGCGAATCGCAGAAAATTTAAAATCTACACACCAATGTGATTAAACCTACACTTTTCACTTCATTACAACTTTCAGAAAAGTTTCCTTTGCGAGAGTGATAGCTTTTCTAATGTATTTATTAATATACACTTTGTTTGTTCTTTTGTAAAGTATTAGCTGTTATTCCGTGTGGAAATCCCCCATTTGCACAACAGGGTGTAGTGCAAGCAAAAATTAGGCCGTCTCGGTGGCTCAGTGGTTTAAGTGATGGCTTTTGACCTTTCGTCCATGAAGGGTCCGGATTCGAATCCCGGTGAGGCATGAATGCTGTGTTTTTCTTACAGCTCTAGCCCTCTTCCATTCCCTTGAAGACGTGGCCCTAAATTAGGGACGGGCAACTGCTTATAGCCCATCGAGTTGCTCACGGTGGCTCCAGAAAGAAATCAAATCCTTGCGGAAGGAGGGCGCATCGCTGTAATCGTATGTAAATTTGGCCATAAGGAGGGTTATTTTCGGAAAATAGATATTTCCTTAAAACTTAGAGTAACTGCTAATTCTACAACATCAGTGAGTGACAGGAAGATGTCCGATACCACAATGCATACTACAAGTCTAGAAGAATATATAACCAACAGAGTGCGCAGGTCACCAAGTCCCATCTTTTGGCAAATCTCCGTTTAATGAAAAAGACTCTTTCACAAGTAAAGCGTCCTTCAAATCACGGAGACTTAGCAAAAGATAGAGAACATATCAATGTATTCAAAACAAGTTAAAATTTTGTTTCTCCAAATTTACGAAAAAATACCACTACCATAATAATACAATGATTACTAAAGTCCTGCCGATATCAGAACGTCAGAGAACGCTATTGCACCATCGAAAGTGACCGTTGACTAGAGCAGTAATTTTTCAAGGCAAATCTTCAAATTTGTCAAAACACAACGTTTCTTAAAAAGGATGCTTTCTAAAACATATCTTTCTCAAGTAGAAATCTGAGCAGCAATTTAAGGCTGACAAAGGTCGGTCGGTATTCTTTGTGAGCGGTTATTTCGAAAAAAAGAGCAAGTTGAAGTTGCTGTAATTAATACAGCAAACAAAGTCTTCGCTCTTTCCACGTTTGTAAGCGAGTCACGGAAAAATAAATTCTCATTGGCCGCCACCGGGAGTCGAATCCAGGGTCTTCCAGTTACGCGCCGGATATGCTTCCGCTACACCACAGCGGCCGCAGTTTCCTCCAGACTCACACACGCTAACAGCCAAGCCAAGATGGCAGGTTGCTTCTTGGAGCCCCGCACAATGCTGGGGATTCACCAAAGATGGTAAGCAGCAACTGAAGAAATAATTAGAAGGCGAATGAATAATTAATACAGACATTTAACGTGGTCCAGGAGCATCAAACAAAGGTCTTCGCTCTTTCCACGTTTTGAGTTGCTGTAGGAAAATTCCCATGCTGTTAAAAATTGTATTTAACAGCTTTTGCCCGCTCACTTCTACTCTAACGGCAAGCGAATTTGATTGACAACACATTCAAATGATAATTTTATCTCAAAATTTGAAGATGAGTTGAGAAAAGGCGGCACGTAAAGTATTCTACTCTTGAAGATTCTTCTTATGACTGACAGTGTTCCCGGTCATCCATCAGCAATATCAGAATTTCATGACAATACAAATGTCGTTCTTCGCCGTTTCAGTACGACGTCATTTTTCCAGACAATCAGCCAGGACGTTTCAACAATTTCCAAGGATCAGTGGCTTAAGGAACGATCTGATATGCTTGGGAAATTTCAAAGAAGGTTTTTTCGAGGCTGTAGCAACCGTTGAAAAGAAAATCTTGTTTATTATTAACAGACTCCTGAAATTAATTAAAAATGACACTGTAAACATTGCAGAAAAATTCAAATCAAGGACTGCATTATGTTTGTTAGTGATGGCTACAAAAGAGGTGCAGTTTCTCGTAAAAATAGCGAGCGAAAGGAACTTTGTCTTTAACTAATAACAACTTCAAGGCAATTAACGTCTATGCGATGTGGATAAAATGCGGAAAAAATAATTTTGCAATAATTAAGAGATGAATGGTATATGTGGTGGAATTAAATGATGCTTTGTGAAATCTCAGAAAGAGGAGCCTTCTGTTGAGTGTCTGCCGCAACTCGAGAAATGAAGTGAACAAGGTTACAAAATGAGGTAGAACAGTATTGACAGTGCTTACACTAATCAGTAAACAACTGGTAAACAACTAATCAGTAACAACAAGAGAGAGGCATTTCGCCTGACTAATAAAGTTCTTCTCACAGTTGATAAAGTTTAACTCCATAGCGAAATAAGAGCAAAAGAGTCATACATTTTGAAAGCAATGTTGTGTTTCGCAGAAATTTTAAAAGAAAAAACAAGTTAGTAAAATCATGCAATGCATTGATTATGATACGCTTTCCAACATACCAGAAATTATTACTCAAGTTATGTGGATAATGGCTGTGGAATACATCTCGCTTCTGTGTCCTGACTTTTGACCCTATTTCGATGATATTCAACAGAACCGGTGCAGTATACCTCAAGAATAACACACTAAAGTTTTGTCGCAATAGAAGCAGTTTTACGAAGTTATGAGAATAATGGCTGTGGAATAAATCTTGCTTTTGTGCAATGACCTTTGACCCCATTTCGTTGATATTCAACAGAACCGTTTCACTATACCTCCGGAACAACATGATAACGTTTTGTCGCAATCGAAACATTTTTAGGTAAGTTATGATGCACAAGGGCAATGGAATGGATCCCACTCCAGTGTCCTGATCTTTGACCCCATTTCGCCCATTCCCAATAGGGTTCGTCCCTAGGTGGTCTTCTACCACACAGTAAACTTTCATTGAAATTGAACCATATTTACGCAAGTTATGACGCATAAGGGTAATGGAATGATCCGCTCCTACGTCGTGACCTTTGACCCCATTTGTCCCATTTTCAATAGGGTTCGTCCCCTGGTGGTCCCCTACCATATAATAAAATTTTATCGAAATCGACCCATTTTTATGCCAGTTATCGTGCGGACGGACGGACAAAGCTGGAGCATATACGCTTCTTCAACCTACGGTTGGAAAGCGTAAAAAAGGCTTAATCTAGCTAACATCGTCGTTTTCGTACGCACAACAAGAAAGCAAAAACACCAACCATCCCAATTCACTAGTTTGGACATTACGGAATTTCGAAAGTAATAGAAACGGAAACTTTCCGTCGTTTCAAGTTTCATTTACCTTTCTGGAATTTCCATTTGCGCGCTAGGCAGGTACCGTTTTAGACTGGATAAATAGCACGTAATTTTTTATCTTTCATTTCGGAACCAAAAAAAAAGTTCCATTTTGGGCAGATTTCTGTTTTATGCAGACTCTTTCTTAAACAGGTTTCGCTGTATATATGTTTATGCCAGTATATATGTATATTTAGACGGGCGATCAAAGAGGATGACTTCTTTTGCAACAAAAGTTGGTTTGAGATTCAATCCCTGGTAAGGCATACGTGGGGTATTTGTCCTGTGGCGCTGGATCTCTCCATTCCTTGGAACCGGTTGCTCCAGATTATTGACGAATATAGGCTTATAAACCTTAAGAATTGTTAGAATTGGTGACACTTGCGTACATGTCAAATTTAGTGGCACTTGCGTGCCTATCAAGCCGTTCCCAAATCTAACAGGTGCAGCATAGGAATAGAGGTAACACTTGGGTACAACATTATATTTCCACTGTAACAGAATCTTCCTTGAAATTCATTTTTTTCAAAATTTGCTTTAATTAGAAATATAAGCAAAAGACTTCAAATACGTTTTTACATGTTGGGTATTTTCGTAATGTCGCAGAGTTCTAGAGATTCTCTGATCCAGTTTGGACCCGTCTTTATAAAATATGACAGACGCCTTAGTCATACAAACCCGTCCCCTCAATTTACTCTTTCACCCCTCACAGCTAATACAAACGGGAAAGCGCACCTTTTTTTTGTTGTTGTTAACTTCGAGGTAGAATATAAAGTAGCTTTAAACCTTAATGAGTAGACCACATCCTAAAATCAAGACCCTCATTCGAAAGTTAAAAGAATGATCTAAGTACAGTGACTTTCTTATAAATCGAGCAGACCCTGATCTTGAAGGAAAGAAACGATCTAAAAGGCACATCAAACTGGATCGGCGAAAATCTAGAACTCTGCGACATTACGAAAGCACGCAAAATGTAAAGAATTGTTTAAAATCTTTAGCTTATATTGCTCAATTAGGATAAGTTTTGAAAAAATGAATTGAAATATCTATAAAGGAAAAAAACACAAGAAAGAGACTAATGTCGCCTACAAGAAAATTAAATAAAAAAAATTAAGGCGAATATCACCTACAACTTTTAAAACGCCAGTACAGATGCTGCTTGGATAAAATGTGAAGGAACGTAAATAATCATTCAAAATATGGGCGACAGTTTTTTTTGGGTATAATTGCAAAAACATATAATTATCCCGAACATAGGACCTTGACATGTACACAAGTGTCACTGCACGCCTTGATATGTACGCAAAAGTCCTTAAATTTGACACGTACGCAACTGACACTGTACACAAGTGTCACTACAAAAATTGTTCATGGTACTTCCTGAACCCAGAGACAAAAGAAAACGGTGCTGCAAAGCTCTTTTAAAACAAAATGCCTCTGTTTGAAAAATATCTTTCCACTTTAAATGGTTCTATCAGTGTGAATGATAATATAACAAGAATGACTTATACATGCAGTGTAAAAATTAGTGAGCTGTTTTTCGGTGAAAAATCCTAAACATATTTTGTGCAAGAGCTGTAGATGAAAGAAATGCGTGTCCATGATGGTTTAAAAGCAAACTGTCCTACGTTGTTTTCCATTTACGCCGAACGAAACCAAATTTTTAGTATGTTATTATTCATTTAAGTGGCCTTGACCCGCACTTCATGAACAATTAGGCCAAAGAGGTTTCAGAGAAAATAAAATAACCTAGAACTGCTAACATACGAAAAGTAAAGTATTCAATATCAGGACAGATGCAAGAATGAAAGAAATGCCACAGTAAGAACGTCGGCATATGGCCGTCACGCCTGGCACTTGAATAAGAGAAGTAGCTCAAATACACTACTTCCATTTCGCTGCTCGCTACACTTTTCTTGCTCTTCTGATTCTTTTTCTTCCTTTCTGGGAGCTGTCTGTGTCCACGCCTAGCGTTGGAAATGGCTATGCTGCTTTGCTATCGATCCAAGAGGAAGAAGCATGTGTGTGCACGTAAAGGAAGCTCCAGCAACTGCATCATCTGCCTTCTCCAGCCTATACATAGAAAAGGGTTCACTACAAGCACGAGACGGCTTAACCAAGCCATCACATCCTCTCTCTCCTCCTTCTTCTGCTCTCGAAGGTGAAAGAGTGGAGGAGGAGGTGGAGAAGACGAAAAAAAATGACGGCCGTCTTTAGATCGTTCGGTCTCACGAAAGAACCCAATTTCAAGTCCTACCGATGGGAATCGTTTTGGTTACCAAAAGTGCTCCATCCCAGAAGTAAAAGTCTTTCAAATATCTTTTGCCAAAATATTGATCTAGGACTTTCGAAATCAATTTTTCTTCCCCAGCGCTACGAGAAATTAAGACCTCTGGTTCAGGAAAGTGCTTAAAAAGTTTGTTTAAAATATAGCTACAAAACGACTGTATATGTTGGGAAGACTCATTACGACGCTATACGAGCAGGGGTATCCGGTATTTCCCGGGTAAATATTACTATTCGTAAAAGCACCAAGTTCAGGGGGTGAAAGTTAATAAATTAAAAAGATATCCCTGAATTTTTCAGTAAATCTGCCTTAATTCATTTAGGTTATTGCATTTTGGTACACAATACTCTTCTTTTTTCCATTGGGAGCAAAAATGTTGCGATTTTTAGGAGTGCGAACCCTTGAGCAGGCGACGTAGGATGTCCGTGTAAAAAGCAGGGTTCTTCCAAATTAATGCTAGCCACTGATAATGGCTGGCTGATGCAGTAATATTTCTGCAAAAAAAAAAAAGAGTCGGGATGGCTGCAAATGTAAAAAAAAATGTGATTTAGTTAATTTAATTTTACGAAACGAAAAAGGAAAGAAGAGGAATAAAAATACCTTCGAGGAGACATCTACAGAACTGCCGTAAATCTGGCGTGTGCTTCTGATAATCCCGCGACACTGAAATGCAATGTTACCTGTGTCATGTCGCGAGCATGCGACTTGACATCGGCGTTTATCAACCTTTTACATACCGTTTTGAACTCTGAATATCTGGAACCCTCTATTTACATTACATTGCATTTCTGCCTGATAAAGCCGCCAGTTGGAGGTGAAAAGTAACGCTTATTCATTTGTGTCTTTAATACACTATTAAACTGATATTTTTTGCACTTTATTGTTATCTTTGGTCTCTAACTTAGACGGTAGATCCCGTATTGGAGTGCTGAATATTGTGTTGCAGTTTTTAAAAGGTAAAAATGGAACTTTTTACGAACATTTTGTATGGCGCACCTTGACCCTGGGCTCCGACCCCATCCGAAAGCCGTCTACGGTCTAAGTCAGAGTACCATGAGATAGTATACCAAATTTGGTGGTTTTAAATTGAAAACTGCATATTTTACGAAAATTTTGTATGAAGGCCTCGACGCTTTCCAAAAACCGTTTACGGTAAATACAGGTCTCCAAGCATTATTTGGGATAATTTATTCTCTTTTCATTAGACATAACTACGTTAATATGGGAGATTGTATATTTACAACATAAAGGGATACCAGTGGGTTCATCCTTTTCAAGTATTTTGCCGAACCTTTATTTGTATTATTATGAGGATAAATATAGGGTTAATACTGAAATCAACTCACGGCGGGTATTCAGGTATTTTGACGACATTACAGTTTTTAATTGGACTGATTTTCATATTGAAGCAGCTCGAATATATCCAGAACAACTCTCATTGGAGCGCAATGAGATGACAAATAATACCATCAACTTTTTGGACTTTGCTATTACATTACAAGATAAATTCATTCGCACAAACATCTATGACAAAAGAAGACACTTCGATTTTTATATTATTATTTTCACTGATTGGCATTTTAATATTTCTTGTAGAGTTCTCAGGAGTTTACTTATTAGTCAATTTTTAGATGGCAAGCCATTTCTAATCGACATGAATTTTACTTGTTGTCTATTACTTGGTTATTTAAAACCCTTCTTTCGATAGGTTATCCATTTCACTTCCTTAAAAATTCTTTTCAACAGTTACTTCATCATGCATATATTAATCTGCTTCAATCAAAATACATCTATATTTCAGACTTAATTAATCTCAGATCCCACAATATTAACAGATTAGCTTGCTAAGTGTTACTCGGCGGATCGATTGTAGTCATTCCAACTAACAGTTCATGTACCCGCCCCTTTCTTCACACGGCTTCACCTTTATTTTCAGGTCAACAAGTTCCTAACTTTAACGGTCATTATGCCAGATGCCAGCCGTTCTTCATTTCAGGTTCTATTCGCTCGGGTCTCTTGTGTGATGACTGTGTTCTCATTCTCAGAACAGGTTTGCTTTAGATTTCACTTTCAGGGTCATGGGTGTGGTTCGCTTATCTTCATTCCTTATGCTGGTGGCTTAGGGAACACGTTGGCAGGTTTCGGCGTTATGAGACTTCTTGCCATCTGTGAAAAGCCACTGCTTACATATCGGTATTTCCCCGATGAATACGAAATGTTGGTTTTATACTTCTGTTCTGAAATGTTGAGATAGGCATTCAACCTTATTCTTTATGTTTTTTTGCTTCTGTTCTGAAATGTTGAGGTAGGCATTCAACTTTATTCTATATGTATTTTTCACGAATCAATAACTACCATTTACAGTAGCAAAATACTGTTCTACACGTGTTTATACTAGCAATTTTAAGCAGAAGTCAACAGGTTCCTGGTAATATTAACTAAAAGCAAACGATAAGCAGCACATTCAAAAGGACTTACCCCAACTTTGAAAAGTAGGCCTACATCCATTGTCGTCCGGCTTCCTCTGCTAGTGAATGTATATCAGCAGTCGAAATGACGTATATCACAACGAACAGTGAAAACGACAGATTGAGTAAAACATGAATGAAACAGCACAAAACCGAGTAAGAAATGGTGAAATTCAAATGAGATGAGAACATTAAAATCTATTGAAAAGTAAAACCAACAAAGTTAAAAGCTGAAAATGACAAAACCAGTGAACCTATTTACATTCTACCCATGCTGGCAGCATCCAAACATGTTTCGGCAAATATTATGCCTTCATCAGTGGAAGAGTTCAAAAGTGCCCAGTCCTCCGTAATCGACTCAGATGTAATATGACATGCCTGAATGAAGAGACAGTATGTTAAATTCGTCGCATAGGCTATGAACACCTATAAACCATCGCGCAGTTCTTGTATAGCGCCATCTCTGGGGATTTCGCCAACTTTGTCATTTCGTGGGGATGGGGATTTTTGGGGATTTCGTGGTTTTGTTATTTTCAGCTTTGAACTTTGTTGGTTTTACTTTTCAATAGATTTTAATGTTCTCATTTCATTTGAATTTCACCATTTCGTACAAGGTTTTGTGCTGTTTCATTCATGTATTACTCAATTTGTCGTTTTTACCGTTCGTTGTGATATGTCCTTGCGACTGCTGATATACTTTCACTAGCAGAGGAAGTTTTTACTGTTCGTTGTGATATACACTAACGGAAAAAACAATCCCAACACCAAGAAGCGGTTGTGTTAGATAAACGACAGTTGGTAGGCGGTGAGAGTACATCTGTAAGATGACGTCTATGCAAATGTCGCGCTTGGCGCATACGTGTGGCTCTAGTAGCGCCCCTCGGAACATGCAAAGCAGGTTTGCTGTAAATACGCGCTGTAACGTTCGTGAGCATTAGTTATCGTTGAGATTCGACGTAGTGTGTTGATGTTAGTCAAGAATACCTTTAAGAAGACGAAGAAGCCATTATCAACAGCTCACTGAGTTTGAACGAGGTCGTGTAATAGGGCAACGAGAAGGTGGATTTTTGTTCCGCAATATTGCAGAATGACTTGGCAAGAATGTAGCCACTGTGCATGATTATTGGTAGCGGTGGTCAAGAGAAAGTACTGCCTCAAGAAGACCGGGTTCCGGCCGGCCACGTGGCACTACTGAGAGGGAAGACCGCCGTGTACGGCGTATGGCCGTGGCGCATCGTACTGCGTCTGAGGCAGCAATTCGAGCTGCAGTTGCCACCACAGTGACACAACGAACTGTTACATACCGGTTACTTGAAGGACAGCTCCGAGCCAGACGCCCTGTAGCGTGCATTACACTTACTCCAAACCACTGCCGTTTGCGACGTTAGTGGTGTGAAGCTAGAGCTCATTGAAGGACGGAGTGGAGATCTGTTGTGTTTTCTGATGAAAGCCGGTTCTGCCTGGGTGCCAGTGATGGCCGTGTGTTGATTAGAAGGAGGCCAGGTGAGCGCCTGCAGCCAACCTGTCTGCGGCCGAGACACACTGGACCTACACCTGGAGTTATGGTCTGGGGAACGATTTCCTATGACAGCAGGAGCACTCTCGTGGTTATCCCACGCACCCTGACGGCACAGTTGTACGTCGGTTCAAACTGTTGTGCTACCATTCATGAACAGCATTCCAGGGGGTGTTTTCCAACAGGATAACGCTCGCCCGCATACCACTGTTGTAACCCAACATGCTCTACAGAGTATCGACATGTTGCCGTGGCCTGCTAGATCACCAGATCTTTCACCAATCGAGCACGTATGGAACATCATTGGACGACAACTCCAGCGTCACCCCCAACCAGCATTAACCGTCCCTGTATTGACCGACCAAGGGCAACAGGCATGGAACTCCATCCCATAAACTGACATCCAGCACCTGTACGACACAATGCATGAACGTTTGCGTGCTTGCATTCAACATTCTGGCGGTTACACCGGTTATTAATGTGCCAGCATTTCACATTTAAAATGGCTCTTCTCGCGCTTACATTAACCTGTGATCTTGAAACCTTAATCGATTAAATATGTTACCTATACAAATGTATTGCCGCCATTTCATCCCTCTACAACTAGTTTTTCGTGGTATTGGGATTTTTTTCCCGTCAGTGTATGTCTTTTCGACTGCTGATATACATTCACTAGCAGAGGAAGCCGGACGACAATGGATGTAGGCCTACCTTTCAAAGTTGAGGTAAGTCCTTTCGATTGTGCTGCTTGTCGTTTGCTTTTAGTTAATATTACCAGGAACCTGTTGACTTCTGCTTAAAATTGCTAGTATAAACACGTGTAGAACAGTATTTTGCTACTGTAAATGGTAGTTATTGATTCATTTCCTTAGCCACGTAGTATCCGTTAGTGCATTTATGCACTTGGTTTTTTTGTTGGTTTTTTCACTTCTGTTTTGAAATGTTGAAGTAGGCATTCAACCTTATTCTATATGGTTTCTTACTTCTGTTTTGAAATGCTGAGTTAGACTTTCAACTTTTTTAAGCATGTCTTATTTTATATTTGTTTATAATGTGTTGGTGTGTGAATTCAATTATTTTGCAGGGCACTATTTTTACCTTTTTTTCAAATTCATTCAGTTCATAGTTCGGTTTGAATTTTTATTATTTTTCGGGTCGATCATTTCTGAAAGTGCTTCGTTCCGCATCATAAGTTCGTCTTTTGGTTTTTTGAATTCAAATTGGCAGGTAGGATTACACACACACACACGCACGCAAGTACATCCCGGTTAAATACAGCGGAAAATCTAAAACAGTTAGAAACGATTTAGTGCACAATATTTTAAAATTGCGTAGCTAAGCGTAGTGGTACAGTCTGAGTATATTACAGCATGTAAGTAAATAAAAAAATATTTTCTTAGCGATGGATACCATTCTTGCCCAAATCGCGTAGCAAAAGGATTCAATGAGAGTCGAACGAACGCATGCATGACTGGTTTTGTATGGGTATTCTTGTATCCACAATTTCTTTACTGTGTAGCGTACACTGTTAAAAGTTTTTGGTAGGTTGCACCAATATGTAACGCTACACCAGCTGAATCACTCTCTGGGAAAATGTACACCATTATGTGGTGCAAACAAACCCAACAACGTTGCACTACATTATGGCACAAGGGTGCACCACATTATGTTGCAAGGTTACACCATGTTCTTGGGTTTTGTTTTCAGCACACAATGGTGTATATTTCCCAAGAAAGTGGTACAGGTGGTGTAGCACCACTTTTCGTGCAACCTACCAAAAATTTGTAACAGTGTGTACACTATTAAAACTTCCCTTTTTAGTTCTTGTGCCTATACAAATTTTAGTACATTATTCTTTAAGAAGTTTCTACTCAAGCTTAACTATTCGGTCGAGAGAGAAAATCTCTCTCGACCGAATGTTTTATAGCAACTTGTATATAAGTCTGAAGTTGAGTGATGTATGAGAAAAGCTGAAAGAAGATGGTTGTTTATTATATATCATGACTGGCTGGCTGTTTGGTTAGCTGTGTTTTACAGTTTTACTACACTGCCATGCTCTCGTTAGAATTCAGCTAGAGATTGTTGTAATTATTACGGAAATAGATTTGTTATGCTAAGTGAATGTTTTATGAATCTTTTGTTATTCAAGCGTGATTGAAGCGTTTGTATTGAAATATGTGCTTCATTATTGTTGAAGTGACATTTATTATTTGTCAGTGTGACGTAAATATTATAGTATGTTACGAGCTGTCGATTATTCTACAATTGAAGTATCCGTTGAGAAGACTACTGTTTTTGCTGACCTGAATAAGAGGTTGAAACTAAAGTACTTCTCTGCTTATGATCATGGAGTTCGGTCCGGGTTCGAATCCCAGTGAGGCATGGATGTTTTCTATGTCTTACGGTACTGGTCACCTGGAGCCAGTGACCCTAAATTAAAGACGGGTGACTACTAATAGCTCATCGAATTGCTCACGGTGGTCGCTAAATACCCAAACAAGTCACCTTTTGGCGCACTCTTGAAGCGACACTTTTCTTTTGAATGAAAAACATTTCCAGCCATTAATTAAGCAATCGAAATTTTAACTAAAACGAATGAGTTATGATAATTAATCAAGCATCACTTAATGTTGGTGTTCTAGGTATATAGACTTTTCACGTACAGTTATATTCTTAAAACCAACTAACAACGCATTAGGAAAATACAGTAACATTCCGTTAGAACGAATTTGACGGACCGCCCGAGGTCGTTCGTTATAACGGGATTTCGCTTTTTTTTTTTTTTTAGAAATTTTAATCTAACAACAAATTCAGAAAATTTGACATTAAATTTTGGCTTTAAAACCTTCCATTTTCAGGTATGCTTCACACAACAAAAACAAATACCTAACAAAATTCGAAACAAATCTATGCTTGTACGCACGTACGTATACGTATTTACACCTCCTTCGTTTGCACAAATTATGTATTTTTTTTTTTTGTACTGTGGCTCCAGAAACAAAGTTTTGCAGGGAACGTATACTTAAAAAAATATATTCCTAGAGATGTTTGTTAGTTAAGAAATGAAATAACACACGTTTTTGAACCATGAAACTGCTTCCGATACATTGATGGTTGGCAACGAAATCGTGATATCTTCGTCGTCATTGCTTTCCTGATCATCTCCGTTAATTCGTTTGTCCGTAATTGACTGAATGATATCGGCATCGGTCAGTTCATAGGAGGTAAGTAAACAATCACCTACCGACAAAAAAAAATCTTTAAGTTTTATATCATTAGGGACAGAAGTCTAACAACCGGAGCGCAAAAATCCGAACGGTAAACTTTTGCAGATGTTGCTACCTTCCTTCTGAAACAGGAAAAATGTGTTCTTTGTAACGAACAGTTGTAAAAAATTAATTTCGTTACAATGAAATAAAAATACATTAATTCAAGGAAATGTTTGCAGGGGGTTCGTAATATTTTCTTTATATTGGATTTCGTTCTAACGGGATACCACCGCATAATGTTGCGTTAGACAGTATTTAAAGGGGAACGCACTAAAATTTACATAGATAGAGCAAATAAAAAGGAAAGCTATTTGAGAGTATATGTTATAAACTGTTCAATCAAAAACGTGGAAAAGTCTTAGCCGAGAGTTCGGCTACGCATTTGTGCTCTTTTTTGTAATATATTTTAACCATGATATGCCGAAATGGTTTTAAGGTAAGCTTCATTTGGCTGTTTAACAACAAGAAAATCACATTATGAACTTTCATTTGGTTTGACTAATTTATCACGAACACTTTTCAATGAGAAATACGTCTGTCCTTACGGCCAAGCAGTTTAAGGCGTTCTGTTTCAGAGTGTTTGGTCTCTGGTTGTCTTACAACGCCGACTCTTTCGCTCCTTCGATCGTGCTGGTTCCGGGGTTGATTCTCGGATAGAGTCATGGGTTGTGTGTTTGTCTTACATCGTTTGCTATAGACCCTCCTTGGACGGAGTGGTCCCAATTTATGGACAGGCGATCGCTTATAGACAGACGAGTTGGTCATGACAATCGCCTAACTCCGGAACAAAACAAAACAAAACGGAAGGATACTCGGAGAGAAAAACGGAGCCATTTCCCCCTTATTTTCATACCTGCCATTTTCCATTTGTAAACGTTTCTTTTTATTCTTGATTGAAGGTTTAACGACCATTGTGAGCAACTCGACGGGCTATAAGCAGTCACCCGTCCCTAATTTAGGTCACTAGTTCCAGGGAAGGGAGAGAGCCAGTGCCGTAAGACAAACACAATATCCATGCCTCATCGGGATTCGGACCCGCATCCTTCACGGATGAATGATCATAAGCTAGCACTTAGACCATTGCGCCACCGGGCGGCAAATTATAGCGTTCTGGAGAGGGAACCGAACTGTAACAGTTTTTTTTTAATTGGAGGTTTAACGACCACCGTGAGCAACTCAATCGGCTATAAGCAGTCGCCCGTCCCTAATTTAGGGTCACTGGTTCCAGGGAAGGGAGAGAGCCAATGCCGTAAGACAAACACAACATCCATGCCTGACCGGGATTCGAACCCGGACCCCTTACGGACGAATGATCAGAGGCCAACGCCTTAGACCACTGCGCCACTGGGGCGGCCTGTAACAGTTTCCCAGAATCGAAAGTGCAAATTAGCTTATATTTATTCCCAGGATTTTGAAAAAATATGTCAGCCAAACAGTTTGCTTTATATATGATATAAAGAAGGACATATGTATGTTCAATAAAATGAGATAAAAACAGAATTTATTTGCATTGGACCGGATGAGATAAGGGAGAATTTATTTATTTATATTTGACGAATGAGAAACATTAATTGGTCAAGGAAAAAGCAGTTTCCTTTTGTGAGAGTAAAAAACACGACATGGAATGCATCAAGCCTTTGTGTAACTGGGAGAAAGAAAGCGAATCGTGTTTTCGTATCTCCCAGATAACGGTACCCTGGGGAGATACATTTACTTTACAAATAAAACTGCAAATATCTAGACACACATATATATAAAAAAAGATATATATCGAATGCGGAAAAGGAAGGACGGCAAAAAAGTTAGCCTGATAATCCTCAAAATAAAAACATCCGTAGAAACAGGAATTCGTCTACACACACACGCACAAATAAAAAAAAAGCTAAAATGAAACAGAAAAGACGCTAACAGAAGTCTTTATAATTCTTTTCTTCGAACATATTCCTCCGCTATATTTTTTTTTTCAGGAGATATTGATGTTTTTGTCAAAACATAGTAGATTAACTACAACAGCCTCAGGAGAAAGCTCAGAATTGGTGTGTAGAGGTCAAAAGGTCAATTTCTTCTTCCGGGTTGAGAAAACAAAATGGAAGAAGAGATGACCCTCTTATAAAAGATAGCAAATACATCCCAAGGGTAGTAGTGCAAAAATAAACGAAGTAAGAATTCCGAAAGAGAAATATAAGAGAATAAAACAGGAAGAATTGGATAAGAAGTAATTTTTTTAAAGGTGAATCCCTGATTCACGAAACCATCCGCTGTTGAGTGATACCCACTTTTCTTTTAGGTCTCAGGCTCTGAATCTTTATATCTCAGTGGGCTCAACCATCGTTTATTTGAGACTTATGCTAAAGGATTTTCGAAAGTTTCCGAAAAAAAAAGTACATACCAATTACATGTACGCATAGTTTTGATTTCTTTGAAAAACGTAACTTCTGCTTTCAACTATTGATATCACTGGTCTACAAAAAAAAAATCTGAGTTTTTGGCCCCTGAGAAATAATACGTTATTTTAATAGGATTTTTATGCTGAATTTAAATATGATTTCTATGATGAACTTAATATTAGTTTTATTACTCTATCACGCACGTTTTTTTAGTGACTTGCTGCTTAAGTTTGAATAAATCAATGAGTAATTTAAATTGCACTTATAAACCATTAGCAAATTACGTAAAGACTAACAAATGATTACTTCCTGGTGTATTTCGCCTTTGAAAGGTCTCTGTTGAGTGTCCAGCAGTAATTGACGTATTGCAATGCAAACAATAAGTGGTGTGAATTCACGGAACATTTCTGAAAATAGCGTGCAGCAAAGTTGCAGATATGTTTTCGTCTTTTAACCAAATTCCTGTTTTTATATAAATGTGCCCTTTTTTATTTTAACTTCCGTACTTTCACAGATTTTCCGTAGTCCGAAATTCCGTTAATTCAGAAAATTTCGTTTCAGGTTTTTCCGTTTTTAGACAGAAATTTTGTAAAAGCCAAAACGCTGAGTTATTCAGACCCTACACCAGATACTCATTTCGCAGCGGTGGGGATGGAACCTACGTAGCTTCGTTCGGCTGAACAGCTAACACTTGTCTTTATCACTGAGACAGAAAGACTCCGGAAATATGAATCATGCTCATGGTAAAACTAATTGCGCGATGATGATTTTTTTTGTCATTAATGCGAGTGATTTAGTCATTTATTTTCTGTTCGAGCTTATTATTTTCTGAATAGGTTTGTAGCAATCTTATTTTTTCTGTAGAAGGAGTTATCACATATTAAGTTTTTTTTTTATCGTGATATTTCGAAGCAACAGGATACTTTGGAACTTGTGATCTTTTTAAACTGACAATTACTTTTAACTATATTTTAAGTGAAAGTAAAATGTACTGTTTTGTAGTATTATTTCACAAACCTCCTAAATATAAAATCTGTTCTGAATAGCTATAACAGTTTGTGTCTTAAGGTGTCCAAAGATTAATACACAGACCTGTACAGCAATTTAAGTACCCGGTTTCTTACAGTAATACAATATATAATAGCTGTCGCCCAAAATTGTTGAGAGGAGAAGAAATATCCTGTGGCACAACAACCAAAATTCATGCGATATGCCTATCCGCAACACCCGATCTCGCTGCACAATTTCAAAATCAGATCCTTTGACAGAAGATTGAAATTTAACTGTTAATCAAACCTCAAGGATCAAGTTGGAAACACATGGAATTATTAATATGGACATTAATCAAGCTGTTCTTTTCATGTAACACAACCACAGATATTTGAAAATTTAATCGTCCTGTAACTGGAATCGAACCCGCATCTCCCGATTTGCTCTCGATTATGCTAGCCATTACACCACATAGGACAATGAAATCCAAACAACTGAGGCATTAATCTGTAACGTCAGACTTTTATTGTCCTGGGTGGTGAAATGGTTAGCATACTCGAATTTCTGATTTCTGTGATTATGTTACATGGAAAGAACAGCTTGATTTATGTCTATACAAACCTCAAGTATTCTCACGAATCTCTCCTATTAACGGAAATTTCTCGTCACGCGGATACGGAAAAAGGGAGAACGGAGCTTTTTCGATAATATACGAAAGGAATTGCCGAAAATTTTCAGAAAATTCAGAATTTTCCTGGCGTACATAAAATCCGTGAAATTCAGGTTTCTTTCCATCATTTCACGGAAAAGATCGTATCAGAAATATGCTTCGTTAATTCACGAAATGAATCATGGAAAGTGGCACATGAATTTGAAAAAAATAATGTACAGTGCGGGACTCTACGTGGTCTTGTGCCGCTTT
This sequence comes from Macrothele yani, assembly GCA_039090855.1. Classification (NCBI taxonomy): domain Eukaryota; kingdom Metazoa; phylum Arthropoda; class Arachnida; order Araneae; family Macrothelidae; genus Macrothele; species Macrothele yani. The sequence continues at coordinate 133,669,428 of CM076990.1, forward strand.
TTCATGCTGGAAATATCTTGATAAAATCACTCGCCATGTAATATCTCAGGAAAGAAATCAAAGCGAGATTCCATTAAACGAATTTGCAGAGACGTATGCCATCCCATAGCTTTGCACGAATCCACGAGTTCGCACACAATAAGTCACGATAGTTTCCTGACTTAAAATTTTCAGAAAAAGTTTAGTAACACTTTTGAAAGAATTTCAAACTGCTTTTTTATTTTACTTGGCTCAACTTTATCGTCCTGTATCAACTCCCTTATTTGAGGGCCTACAAAAATCACTTTCTTAATTTTGGCGTCTTAATTTTTTGGGGAATTTTTTCCTTAAATATGTGAATCCAGCACTATTTTGATGCATTGCTTTGATAAAATGTTTCATAAGTATTAATTTAATTGTAGGGGGAGGGGGTAATTAAACATTTCTGGAGTCGACCAGTGGAGGGTCTACGGCATTTTTCTACCCCGGAGTTATGACACAAAGTTTTGGTTAGCTCTTTCTCATGTAAGGACTTCTATCTGTCCTATGCCACTCACACGGGAAGCAACAAAATTCTGTGCGTGCAAACTGCAAATGAAGCAAAACCGCAATGAATTACAAATCACCAAAGATGTTCCAAGCGTATTTTTCACACTGGATTTTCTCTAAAAGTAAGTTTTATATTTTTACATGATTATTTCATGTCAGTAGCTTCAGCTAATTGCACTGACGTAAATTTATTTTCGTTGTGTAGAAGCACAGCTTTCAGGCTAACCTTAGAGTTGTGATACCCCTAAGTCTTCCATAATCTTCTGTATTGCATTGTGGATCATAGTTCAGTTGTGTAATAAGCTCAAGGATTGGGACTCGTCTCTCCGCGCGAATCAATTCATCCACTCGCTGAGGATTCGTGTCAATGGTCGCAGATAATGGTCTCCAACTGCATGGTTTGTCTTCAATGCTGGTTTCCTCTTCTTTAAACTTCTTCATCTATCTGTGCAGATTGCTCTTGTCATTGGAGTCATCTCGGTAAACATTCTGTAGCCTTCTGTGGATGTCAGACAGCCTGCACCCTTCCTTTATCAAGAACTCAATGACCGCACGTTGCTTGCTCTTGGAATTCATTACTTACCTGCAATGAAGAAGGATTACTATAGAGGAAGAGTTACTCTACCAACATGTGCATTTGAACGACCTCTGTCAGTTAGTGAAAACGTTATGCCCACTTTTGCAGTATTTTCTGTACAACCCTCGTACTTTTTAACCACTGGATTACTTTTACAATTAACACCCATAAACATGTTTTTTTAATAATCAGAAGAAATATATATACAACAAATAAAAATGTTGATTTTTCATACTAAAAGGTATCTGCACACATAACAACGCTTTGTTTTAAATCAGTTAAACATTACATTACGCAAATCGACAATAAATGAAAGTCTCGCACTGTTTAAAAGACGTGTTGTATGATATTTGGAGAGGCAATTTAGTTAGTTTCAGCTGGCATGGTTATGAAAGAGTGCGAGTTTTCCATTGCAATCCGGGATAGGACTATAGCTGTTCATGACTGTGGTCTAAGATATCGCGAAATTGGTAAGAAGTTAAAATTGAACTTTTCCAGTGTTCGGCAGGTAATAATAAAAAAAAAAGAGAATGGTAGCACAGAGAATTAATTGCGATATTTGCGTACGAAAAAGCTAAGTGCAAAGCACCTGGAGGAATATCATTAGGAAAATAACGAGAAACCCGTCCGTAAGTGCTCGAGAATTGAGTACCGATGTCGCTTCTGCATCGGGGATTATAGTAAGTCTTCAAATTATTCGTAATATTTTAATGATGCACATTTTTGAGGCAGGGTACCCCCAGAAAAACCCTGTATCAGTGAAAGAAATAGGCAGAAAAGCCTTTATTGTGCTAAAGCTTACGTCAGCAAAGCAGCAGTGTTTTAGAAAAAATGTGATATTTTCCGACGAAAGCAAGTTTCATAATTTCGGTTCGGATGGAAAGAGATATGTATAGCAAATGCCAAACACTTCCTTTGAAACAAAAAAAATAATAATATTAAGACGAATGTAATGATTTGTAGATGAACGACTTTTAATGGAGTTGACACTATGACCTTTATTGAAGATAATATGAATGCTAGATAATATATTGATGGTCATTCATTTGCCAGTGAATCGAAATTGCGAATTGCAGATTCATTCTGTTTTCAAGAAGACGACGATTCTAAACATACAGCCAACGTTACAAGGTCGTGGTTGCTAATCACCAGACCTCAACACTGTTCAGAATGTGTGGCTTTATTGGATTTTCAGATGAGGAAAAGGAAACTTTCCAACAAAACAGGACTTAGACAAGTATTCAGTAAAATATGGCTGAAAATCAATGTGGAAACCGTAAGAAAATTAGTAGAATAAATTCCCAGGCGATTACGAACTGTAATCGAAGCAAAAATCATGCATACTAATTAATCGTAACAGTTTTTAATTTCCAAAGTTTCTTCTTTTTTTTACTTTTACTAGTGTACAGATACTTTTTTACACGGAAAAAAATATTTTTGTTTGTTATACTTATATATATATATTTCTTCTGTGTAGTAAAAACAAGTTATTAAAATCATGCAATGCATTGATTATGATACGCTTTTCAACATACCAGAAATTATTACTCAAGTTATGAGGATAATGGCTGTAAAATAAATCTCGCTCCTATGTCCTGACCTTTGATCTCATTTCGTCCTTTTTCAATAGGGTTCATCCCACGGTGGACCACATACTAAAATGTCATCAAAATCGAACCGTTTTTACGCGAGTTATCGTGCGGACGGACAGACAGACAGGCGGACAAACCTGGAGCATATCAGCTTCTTCAACCTACGGTTGGAAAGCGTAAAAACGAAGCACGTGCGTGAGTGTTTATTGTAAAAGTAATCCAATGGCTAAAACTATTTCGTCACAATTGCTTTCCAAGTTTACTTGTGCAAAATGGTGTATGTGTGCAAATAGTTTTTTAGCCCACTGTAGTCTAATCGAAGGAAGATACGAAAAGTGACGAGTTTTATGCGTAGGAGGTAGGGATATCTCTGTGGAGAAACAGAATCGGAAATCTAGTTTGTCAATGCAGGAAGATTAGGTTTTGCGCGGAGAGTTATAATGTTATCTACAGCTTGAATTTGTAGCATGCATTTGCAGAAATTAGCCCTTAAACCGGCTGGAACGAATTAACTTGGGGTTAGCAAAATGGGCTGAAATCAGCTAGAACGAATACATTTGCTGTCTAGAAAGAGGGCCAAACGGGGTTAAAACGAGTGAATCTGTGCATCAGAAACCATTGTTTCTCCTTAGATTTGATATTCGAAGGGGTCTGTGCCTTTGATATTCGAAGCCATATAGGGGGATGATTGACATTAATCCTTTATGACTGATTACATAGTAAAAAGCTTATAGCACTTAATAGGGGAAAACCTAAGAAGGGGAGAGGTATTTGAGTGACTTATTTTTACTTTGTCAGGGAAACGCGATAACCGTCTGTACGTAAAAGTTTCATACCAAAATCACATATTATCGTGATCAAGTTTTAATTTTTAGCGATTGATTAACGAGGCGATAAACACATGTGCCTGAGATTGAAAACAGCATGGCATAATGGGAAGAGACATAATAGAACACCAAAAGCGTGACTTGAAATTCAGTGCGGCAGATATCTTTACCCACCTCAAAGGAATTGTCGTCGCTCAATCAGAAGAAGGTGTTTCTCATTTAAGAGCTAGATTTTAGAGCAGTTTTCTCTTTTATCAAACCTTCATATATCAAAACCTACTCCAAGATTTGAACTTCTTTAGCGGATTCTTCAAGACACTTTCTAGATTATGCAAACCGAAAATAAATATCGAATTTCTGTGGGGAGTGCTGATTTCGTGATTAAGCAAACTAAGCTTCCTTACACTGCACTCTACTTTAAATATATCGAAATTCTGTGGGGAGTGCTGATTTCGTGATTAGGCAAACTAAGCTTCCTTGCACTGCACTCTACTTTAAAAATATCGAAATTCTGTGGGGAGTGCTGATTTCGTGATTAGGCAAACCAGGCTTGCCTGCACTGCACTCTACTTTGAAAATACCGAACTTCTATGGGGAGTGCTTATTATTTTTTTCGTGATTAGGCAAACCGAGCTTGCCTGCACTGCACTCTACTTTAAAAATATCGAACTTCTATGGGGAGTGCTGATTTTTTTTTTCGTGATTAGGCAAACCGAGCTTGCCTGCACTGCACTCTACTTTAAAAATACCGAACTTCTATGGGGAGTGCTTATTATTTTTTTTTTCGTGATTAGGCAAACCGAGCTTGCCTGCACTGCACTCTACTTTAAAAATATCGAACTTCTATGGGGAGTGCTGATTTTTTTTTCGTTATTAGGCAAACCGAGCTTGCCTGCACTGCACTCTACTTTAAAAATACCGAACTTCTATGGGGAGTGCTTATTTTTTTTTTCGTGATTAGGCAAACCGAGCTTGTCTGCACTGCACTCTACTTTAAAAATAATAAAATTCTTTGGGAAGTGCCGATTTCGTGATAAGCCAAACCGAGCTTGTCTGCACTGCACTCTACTTTAAAAATAACGAACTTTTATGGGAAGTGCTGATTTCGTGATTATGCAAACCGAGCATGCCTGCACTGCACTCTAGTTTCAAAATATTGAAACTCTACGGGGAGTGCTTAATTAGCAATAAGGCGAAAAAGCTTGCCTGCACTACACTGTAGTTTAAAAATATCGAACTTCTACGGTTAGTGCTGATTTTGTAGCAGCCAAAACGGGAAATAGATTGGTCACGTGGAAGTCATTTCTCAACTCATATATTAATTTGGAAAAAAGGTTTAGCTAACTAATTTTATTGTTGAATTGATACATGTTTCAGATATTTTTTTCCCTTTACCAAACAAAGGAACATTTGGTTCAATAATGGAGAACTGTCCTGCTTTCTGTATTTTGAAAAAACAACATATTGGAGAAATATTCTGGATCCGAGTATGTCATCTTCTACGTATTTACATTAGACGTATTATCTGGCTAAAACACCAACCGAATTTCTAGAACACACTGATCTCGATACCTATGAAAAGTATAAAACGTTTCAGCTGCCATTTCCGATTCGTTAGATAAGCAAGCCTCCATGTTTGACCAAACGCTGTGTTCAATATGACAACATGCGATTTACGAGTCATCTCGAAACTCAGACTTAATAATGATGATATCGGAACACAAATTACTGACATTTTCCCATACTCAGAGAAGCTTAATACCGCGCAGATCGATAGGTGTTCACATCTTTCCTACCATAAAGAAACAATTCAAGCTGAAAATATTCATTTTCATGCACGGCAATTTTTGAGATGAATATCATAACATCGAACTACGAAGACTGGAAGCTGGTTTCTCTAATCATTTAAAAGCAGTAAAACAAAATATGAACATTGCTGCTTATTTTTTCACACCAATTCGAAACAATTAAACAGGGACTCAGGTTTGCGATTCGACGAATGACTACGTTTCATCATCGTTTATTCATTTTTTTTTAAAAAGGGTCACACGAGACACAATTTCCTCGTTGTTACAGGTGATCATTACGCTGCATATCCGAAGATAAAAACGAAAAAGAAATAAACGAAATATATTTAAACTGGGAATTGTTAACGATTTGTTCATCCCCATATTTGATTAAAGTTCCACGATGTAAGTGCTGCGACCATTTCTTCTAATGAGAATTCACCATTGCTAATGTTGTAAAGGCATACACTGAAGAGCAATTGAATTAGAGACAGCTGGCGTTATGCAAATGTGGCGCTGTGGGAGGCACTGTAAACGGAAACGACATCACGTATGCAGCGATCCGACAATATAAGAGTGATGCGACGGGAATCAGTAAGAGTCGGACGCAGTATGGGTAAGACGAAGGATCTAAGAGCATTTGATTGTGGGCAAATAAATTGTCGAGTCCCGACGAATGGGTCACTGCATCTCGGAAGTCCTGCAGGCACTGGGATTTTCACGAGTCACTGTGTCACGGGTGCACCGTGAGTACATCAAATCCGGCAAAACCATCCCTGCAAGGGCCAACTGCCGTGGACAACAGCGTGTGGATGAGCGGGGTCATTGCCTGCTAGCTCGCATTGTAACGGCGGATAGGCGGGTCACAGTGCAAGAAATCACTCGGCAATTTAACGCTGGCGCAAGAAAACGTGTAAGCAGCCACACCATCCCGAACCATCTCCTCACTATGGGGTACAGAAGCCATCGTCCCACGAGGGTGCCGCTGCTGACCGCACATCACAGGGTGTAAAGATTAGCATGGGCGCGGGAACATCGCCACTAGGCCCTAGACATGTGAAAAATGTTGCCTGGACTGATGAGTCCAGATTCACGTTGGTACAGGCGGATGGCAGGATACGAGTACGGCGCAAACTACATGAAGCGATGGGTCCTTCTTGTCAGCAGGGTACTCTTCAAGCTGGTGGGGGTGGCATTCTCGTCTGGGGACTGTTACGTGGACTGAAATGGGACCCCTGGCACGTGTGACATCGTCACTTACAGGTCAACGTTACCGGGATATCCTGGACGACCATTTGCTTCCGTTTGTGCGTCTTCAACATCCCACTGTGGACCTCATCCTGCAACAAGACAATGCATCTCCCGAATCGTATCCGAATGATTGGATGAACACTCCACCGACGTGACCTCGTTTCCTTGGGCAGCTAGGTCACCTGACCTCAATCCCATCGAGCACATCTGGAATGTCATCGAAAGAGATGTTCGAGGCTCTGAACCACCTCCATCAAATCTTCGTGAACTGTGGGAGCTTGTTCAAGGGTCGTGGATCCGTATGGCTTCCCAACGCTTCCGGTGTCTTGTCGAGTCCATGTCGAGACAAATCGCTGCCGTCATCAGGCCGAAAGGTGGTGCAACACGTTACTAGATAGGTATCTCTAATTCAACTGCTCTTCAGTTTATATAGACGGGGTTTACCGAAATCACAGTAGCGCCGACTGCGACGGGAGTACACTCAATGTGCCACATGCAAAGAACAGGGACGACGTGATGTGAGGTATATAAAATGGTGCAGCACCAGCGATGTCAGGTATCACGTAGAGTTGCAGCTGCTGTGAAGTAATTCATCATCTCAGTGAAAGGCATAATCATTGATCGTGTCTCGAAATAACCTCAGTAACTAGAAGACAGGAATATTTGTTGTGTGCAAAAGTTCAACCCTTTTTTGTAATAGATGCAAATCGCGATCAGAGTAGTTACATCACAAATGACGCTGCGATGCCCAATGTTCGGCCGATAAAGCGTGGTGCAACAGAGCATATAGAGGCACTAGGTTTGCCCGAGTAAGCCATATGTAACGGAAATCACGGACGGTGTAACACGGCATTCGATAAGGAACACATTAGACATTGTTTACTATACGAGTTCGATAAAGTCAGTACTGCAGCCACGGCTTGCCGCAACATCTGTCAAGTGTATGGGGAGGATGCAGTTGATGATAGCACATGTCGCCGTTGGTTTCGGAAATTCCAAGACGGAGACAGAAGCTGCATTATCAACCACGTACTGGACTTCCATCCATGGTTTCTGAAGAGGATGTGGACCAAGCCATAACAAATGACTCATATTCAACCTTTCAGAAATTAGCGGAAACGTTGTCGGTACACATGACAACAGTCTAAAGACAGATGCATACGCTCTTGGATTCATCACCAAGTTCGATAACTGGGTTCCGCACCAGCTTTCTGCAAAGCAACGAATAGAAATAATCCGTACCTGTGTTTCTTTGCTTTTTCGTCATAGAAATGAACCGTTCTATGGAAGAATGGTAAAGAGTGATGATAAATGGATACTGTACCGTAATGTAAAGCGTCGACGGACTGTGTGGCAAGTTGTGGAGCATGCTCCATCTATCTCAAAAGGAGGACTGCATCCCAAAAAGGTTTTGTTAAGTGTTTGGTGGTATGTCCAGGGAATAATCCACTGGGAGGTGTAGGTGCCTAACCGATCGATAAATGCTGACCTCTACTGCCAACAGTTGGACAGATTGCGAGAACAACTGACATCGAAGTGGCCAGCACTTGACAATCGCAAAGGCGTGATCATTCATCGTGATAACGCCAGACCTCATGCTGTTTTAATCACTCGGCAAAAATTACTGGACTTTGGTTGTGAAGTGTAACTCCCTCCAGGTGTATTCCCCTGACCTGACACCTACGAACTACCATCGTTTTCGATCGTTACGGAACGCCTTCTCTCTCCAAACCATCGATGATATGGACGATATGAAAATGGCATTACATTACTTTTTTTACTCTAAAACACAGGAGTTTTTCCTACGTGGGATTCACCTACTCACAAGAGATCATACAGAACGATGGCGATTATGTGAAATCCTAAGTACGTTATTTGCTGTGTTCTCCTCTTTTCTCTGTAGCCTACAAAAACGGGTAGAAATTATGCACACATCCAATAGCAGGTGCAACATGATAAATTGTATCGAACACAATGACTACCTATCAAAACAGGCACGGCGTTGTTTCCAAACGTGCACATTGTGAATGCATTTCAAAAATGTTAGATGGGATAGACCAAGGTCGAAAGGGACTGAACAACAGAAGTATGAGACATTTTCCACCATTTGTAGAGTGTGCGTCTGGCCAAAATTGGTAAAAGCGTACCACCCCGACTTCTTTGGTTCAGACTGCCAAGCGTGGAGGTGGATCCCCCATCCTGTAGGGTACCACATCATAGCATTCCATAGTGCCATTATATTTATTCTTCAGCGTCGTGTCACGTCTGCAACGTATGAATCCATTCTTTGGGATTAACCTGCACCCAATGTCGCAGGCATTGTTTCCTAAAGACCGTCCCCGGTTTCCAGTAAATGCTGCTCCCATGCATTGTGCCAAACTTGTCAAGTTGTGATTTGCAGAGCATGATGACGAGATACCGCAGCTCCTCTGGCCAACACAATCTCCAAACCTCAATATTATTGAACATTTGTGGGAATATCTGGAGCAAAAGGTCATTTCACACTTTCCGATTGCAACATCATTGGCACAATTGGGACACATTTTACAGGGAGAATGGTCCCAAATTTCGTTATCACATGTACATGATCTGTATAAATCTATTCCACGTCCAATTGCTTCTGTTCTGAAAACCTGAAGTGGAACTAAAGCTTATTAATGAAAAATCTTCACATACAGTAAGTGCTTCCATTATTTTGATAAACTCCTGTATTAGTTTCGAATTCTTGGATCGAATGAACATATTATCCAGACTATTATAGAGCATATTAGTGATCCCCCAGGCAAGATGAGCAACGAAAGGCCCAATGTAAAGGCTTTAAATTTCTTGTGGAAGCCTCCAAAGGAATTTCAAGTTTCAGAAATAGTTATAGGAATTTCTCGATATCAACACGACGGTTTAAAAAGTGCAAAATTGCGAATTTCATTAAATACGTAGAACAGATCTTCACTTTTTTTGCCAATCACAGGGGATTTAATTCTTCTCAAATGAATTGCAAGCAACCACATACTTGACAAAAGCACTTACATGTACTATAGCCAACTTTAGAGAAAAAAATTAACAGAATGTTGTGCCTTCGGCAAAAGGGAGTTTACATTACTGGAAAAACTGTCCCTATGGTTGGAATATGAGAGCTACCTCTCTGACACTGTCACACAAAAATTTAAAAAGATAAATGCCTCTTCATTCCATTTGCCATCCCTACAATTTGCCCTTCAAGAGTTTCAGGAATTCCTTCCTTGGTTGTGTTGATTCTGAGTAGAGGGAACTTGGGACAGAACTGCATTTAAAAATACTTTACTTGTTTAAGAGTTTTCTATATTATCCCGTGAAACCCAATTCAGTATGAAAGGAGAACATACAGCGCGCATTTCCAAGATCAATCAGCGAATCATGCATTATAGTTTTTGAACCATATGTACACAGAAGCAGCAAATGTCTTCACCCTCAGCCTCCGATTTTTTATTTCTGCTTAATATTTCATTCATACAAGAAAAACCGCATTGTTTTACACTGACGTTCATCGTAATGTATTTAACCAATACCTTTATCACTTACGCGGTGGAAGCAACTATGATTTTTGTACTCATCCTAATTCAAGTACACTTTTTAGCAAATTTTTTTCAGACGGACATAGGGGTCCATGAAGAATAGTGCATACCCTAAATTATGAATACTTTGAGTCGTCTCCCTGTAGAATCGAAAAAAATTGATTTTTGATTCGAAAATCCTTTATCAAGTGGTTCACAATGGCAGAAAATTGCTGAAGTATAGCTCTGAAACTACTTCATAAAAACGAGAGTTAATTCACCTAACAATACTTGTGTCTGTACAGTTGTGGTTATAAACTTACTGCAGAAACTTATTCTTGCTTATACCACAACTAAAAACCTAACATACTTCACTGTAGAGCTCATTCATCTTACTGAAATGTTCTGTAAAGTCATGCCCCGGATAGCTTCAATACATACAATGAACAAAACATTAGATATAATTTTCTAATAGCGTGTTAGTCATCCTGTAGCGCGAATAACAGCCTATACACGCCGAGGTATGGAATCCACTAGATGTCGGAGTGTTTCCGTAGGTAATGCCAGCCATGCTTGTTGCAGAAATGTTCAGAACTCTACTCGAGACGTTGGTCCAGGACCCATGAATCTGATGTCCCAATTCATGGCATCCGAGAGAGCTTCCACAGGGTTTACATCCAGGAACCTTGGGGACAACTGAATGCTTCGAAACTTAGATAAATGGTTCTTGAGTGGTTGCAGCCGGGTGGGAAGGTTTCACAGCTGTCGGAAACCATAAAAGAAATTGAACTACACTACTCTTTGTAAATATTTCAACACCAAGAAAGAACCATGCGATTCGATGGAAATTTATATCACACATTACTGATGTGATTTTACATCAGTGGTTTTAATTTTCAGAACAATATGCACAATTTTTACTTGAAAACTCAGTACCTTGTGAAGCCTCCGCGAGCTGTAATAAGAGCTTCTAGACGGCGTGGCATTGAATCGAAAAGGCGTTGGATGGTGTCCTGGGTAATTGCTTGCCAGGAAGTATGTATACGAGTCCACACATCAATTGTAATGACTGCTGGAGGACTTTGATGGGCCAATTGCCGAGTGACTATACCCCAGACATGTTCAATAGGAGACATGTCTGGCGAACGTAAAGCCAGGGAAGAAGCGGTATCTTCTGTGCTGCGAAGAGAACATGAAGATTCCTGGAAACATTTCGGGTATTGTCGTGCTGGAATATAGCGCCAGGAGTGCTCTGAAGGAAGGACATGACTTCTGCCTGTACAACTTTTCTGATGTAGTGGCCGCTGTGGAGATTGCCCATAAGTCGTAGTAGCCGAAATCGCAAATGGTACCCAATGGCACCCCACACCATCATACTTGACTTTCGGCCCGTATGACCTTCGACAATGCATGCTGGAAGAAGGCGTTCATCACAATACCGTTTAATAGGTATGCAACCATCATGGTAGTCTAAATTGAATCGGGACTCGTCCGAAAACACGGCATGTTGCCAATCAGCATGCCATTGTCTGTTTTGAGAAACCTATTCGGGCCTAAGGCGTCCATGGCTCAGAATGAAAGGAATCCGCCACAAAGGGATGCGTGCAACCAGTCCTCTGTGCAGCAGACAGCGTCGAAATGTGGAGGCAGACAATGACACACCTGTTGCAGTGCTTCACTGTTGTGCTAACACTCGCGAACATACGGAACGGTTCACCACTGTCGTGCTGAAATGGTGTCGGTCATCCCGCGGTGTCGTCACATTTCTCGGTCCACTGTCGATTTATCGATCTACCTGTTTCTTAAATGACCACTGCCGCCACAAGCGCAACACAACCGTGGCGTCATGTCCCGTCCGAGCCGCAATGTCGCGGTACGAAAATGAACCTTCACAAAGGCAAATTAAATCTACCCCGTTCAAACTTTGTCGTATGGTGATATTGCGCTCTTCGTCGTCGCCGAGGCATTATTGAATACTGGAGACCCTTTTACAAATCTCTGTCCGCGATGCACTACTGTGGGTATATCCTAAACAGCCCTCTCTTTATACTCCTCATTCGACTGTTCAAAGGGCGCTGTCGGTCCCAGACATGCGCGATGACTCTGCACTTCTAATCATTTGCATGTCCTACCCTGCTCTACATATCCTGTAAGTTTCACGCGATTATCTTCATGGTGTTAAAATTAAAAAAAAACCCAGTAGTTTATATTATAATATTTCTCTTCAAATTACGTATTTCAGTAATTGTGATAAAATAACACTGAATATATTTCTTTTAGTCAACGGAAGTTTTCTTGGAAGTAGTAAATTATGCAGATATAGGTACTTCCTGAATTTTAAAAAGCACTGTTTTGGCACAGGTTTAATGGACTAATAAAATGGAACATGTCATGGATTATCTGAATTAAAAAAATCATCATTCAGCCAATTCTTTTTACATACTTTGTCACTAACAATATATCGTAAATAATGAGCATTTGAAAAGCATTTGAAATATCTTATCAATAATTCCAGGCACAAAGTTAAAGTACTTTTTTCCTTTTCTTTCAAACCTCCCTATGATAGATTTAGAGCACACAGATAGATTTATAGATTTAGAGCCTCTCACTGTAGATTATTTTTGAATCTTTAATGAAAAAGTAATACTGAACATATAAAATTTGGACCATATCTTGAAATTGCATTAAAATGAAAGAGTTCGCGAAAATGTTCAGGATTGGGAGCCGATTTCAGCTCATCATTTATAACGAAGTGAATTTCTCCGTCATTTTTGGTCTACGCTGGGATTCGAGATCGAGTCCGCTTATTCCGGAATAAGTCGCTCTACCAATTGAGCTTCGCGGACGTTTGTTCTGATTGCTATGTGTCTTTATGTCGTGTGCGTCCTGCTGGCAGGTACGTCACACATTATCTTACAACAAGTTCATGTGTAATAGGAAACAAATGCATTTAATTAGAAATAAAAATACACCTGTGGATTTCCGCTCCTATATTTGCCCCTCCCATGCAAATGGAATCAAATTTTGATCTTATATTTCCCACATCAATAAAAACCGAATATAGTACACATTTCTTGTGCGCAAAGGTCATGAACATTTTAAATTTTATCTGCTAAATGTCTCTGGTTTTTCCCAACAGTTTTACCCAGTGAAAATTTGGCACGTGTTTAATAAACATAGGAACCAAACATGTAATAAAATTAATACAAAAAAGCAGAAAGAACGTTATTAAGTTGAACAAGCGAACCAAATGTTTGAATTAAATATATAGAAAACACAACGTTTAGTAAACATGGGAAGCAAAATACTGAATGATTTATGCATTTAACATGAAATTAAGAGATATCGGAGTAACACATCAATTTACTCATATTACATTTTTAGAAACTGAACTTCACACTCCCTTTCGTTTTTTTGTTTGCTACATTTTAGCAACTGGCGTATGCTTATCATTATTGTTTTGTAAATACCGTTTTAATGAAGTGGAGGATAACTGGTGTTTCGGCTAATAAATTTGCATATGTGAAATGTAAAATATCTGCTTTTGTTAAACAATGCAAAACGTAAAAGTCTCCCATTAACGAAATGACATGAACCCAACTGGACACTTGGTCCCTATGCATTCCTATGGCTTCGTTACTACAACGAAGTAAATTTCTCCGTCATTTTTTTACTACGCCGGGATTCGAACCCGAGTCCGCTTATTCCGGAACAAGTCGCTCTACCAACTGAGCTTCGCAGACGTTCATTCTGATTGCTATCTGCCTTTATGTCGTGTGCGTCCTGCTGGCAGGTACGTCACATCTCCCCCCAAAGAGGGCCGGGGGCATGGCACACGGGTCAGCCGTGTGCCATGAATCGTCGTAGGCAGCTATCCACTGTAGAACGTGCACTTGAGAACTCCCAGTCAATCTGGTGTGTGGAATGCAACGTCACACACATTTATTTTTCTAAGCGCTGAAGAAGAGATTCTCTGATTTTTCCTATCTCGCGGTGTGGAAATAACATCACACCAATGCGAGATTTTGAACGGTCGGGTCATCCGGACAGTTCGGGCGCCATTATAACGAAGTAAATTTCTCCGTCATTTTTGGTCTACGCCGCGATTCGAACCCGAGTCCGCTTATTCCGGAACAAGTCGCTCTACCAACTGAGCTACGCAGACGTTCATTCTGATTGCTATCTGCCTTTATGTCGTGTGCGTCCTGCTGGCAGGTACGTCACATTACCTAGCTCCGAGAAGAGTGTATAACAGGTGATTACATATTTATCAGAAGTGAACTTCAGCAGTCATTTGGCGGGATAAATAATTGGAATCATTTTCCTTCAATTCCCGCCATTTTGATGGGCTGGGCAGCGAACAGGCAAAGTTCTTCTTTTCCCACGCGTCGCAGCAGAGGAGGCAGCTAAGCAATTAAGAACATAGGGTTTTGAGACTGCAGGCGTGGCCGCGTTTTCTAGGAATAGGTCGGACGAGGGGACAGTTTTTTAGGGGTTGCTCTCCTGCAAAGAGAACAAGAGACTCCGTGGCAAAAAGTCGAAGAAGGAAGGATAATTTTTAAGAGGTTCTGAAGGCCTCGCGTATTTTGTCGGAACGGATGAAGGAAAAGGTTTGAATGGCCGGGAAGAGATAAGCACAATTCGGCGAGTAGGACACCGAGGGACAAATAAAATAAAGAAAGCACGAAAATGACGGACAAAAGTTTGGTGACATTCCCCTCAACATCTGAATAAAGTCTTCCTCACTGCACGAAAAGAGTTTAACTAGATTCGATTTTTGATACCTTGTATTTTATTTATCGACTCCAGTTGGGAGAATTACGGGTAAACCCCATATACAGAGAAAACATCAAACGAACTCTCCACACAGGGCGCTGTAATTGAACTCAGCACCAAGTCCTGTAACAAGTGCCTAACCGCGCATTCTCAGATACCGATAAACAAGGCTCGTTGCTCAACGTCGGCAGTTGGTGAGGGTTTTAACTTGTTTCCGGGCATAATGCTGTTTTCACTCACATCAGATAACACTAACTCCACGTCCTTTAATTTTAAGAACATTTTATAATCAATCTTTACTCATTTTTTTTGTTTCGATAAAATGTCTTCAAACACAATGCATACAGCAGCAGCGTATTTGCTCCCATGTATCAGCTGCCCCTGGTTTCCACACACGTTGTTAAGAATATCAGTGTAAGCACTTCATAAAACGTTGAGCTTTCCTATAACTTCTGAACATGTGGGGTGCAGTCTGGTAAAGGGACGTTCAATAAGTTCCTCTTATGTACGACGTTTTGTATTTGATTTGCATCGAAGTCCAAAAGTAAAGAAGAAAGATAATTTTGCACAGTGCAAACCCAAAAAACAGCTCCAAGACCTACGAAGTCAAAAAAAAAAAAGCTACAAACTGCTAGATAAGATTTATATAAATCTTAGCTGAAAATGAAATATCTTTCTTCAATTGCAGAGAGGACATTTTACAAACAATTCAGTGAGAAATATACATTTCTTCATGAAATATAAAATTAATAACAATCATAAGCAAACACAGAACTGCGAAAATTTAAATTTGGGGAATTTTATAACAAAAGAGGTCGTATGTTTGATACAGTTTGGTTCTTTCATATATGTATGCAAAATTACTAACATAGACTTTAGAATATGTGTATAGAAACGCATATTACACTCATTTTCCAAGCAAAAGAAGTTGTGTACGTTCATCATAGGTACAATATGTTGATACACGTAAGAAAGAAAAATGTTCTGATTAATACCCGGTAAAATTAGATTACACCATCTATACACAGGGTTTAAAGGAAAGTCCTTATTAAGGGCAATAACTGCGGAACGAAGGGTCCGAGTGGTACACAAGTTAGGTCTATGTATAGGAAAAGGACGATGGCAGATCGAAAGGAAGCAATTGGAGCTCCCCTAGTGGCAAAGGTAAGAAGTTAGAAAACCTAACTCGCGAACAACGTAAGATAGAAACAAAATTTCTACTACAAAGTTGTAGCGCATCGTCTAAATAGTAGGAAACAACATATGGTGCGCATGAATTATGTACATGGATGGGTCAAAATGCTGACAAAGTGCAGCGGTTGCTAGATGGTTAGGCAATGCAAAATACCGGCCCACACTGGAAAACGATTCAAATGCGTATGTAAATATTGATGTCATCGCAACAGCGAATATCATCGCAATGCCCACGAAGCTGCAAGGCGGTATGCCGAGCGTTTTCTGACTGGTCAACATCCAACTGCAGCGACTATTAACAATTGTGTTCGCCGCCTCCAAGAGACCGGAATCATACAGGCACGTCCGCAATCTGGCAGACTTACGGGTTCGGGTGTTACAGTGCATCCTTAGGCTGTCCTGGGATATGTGTTTGCCAATCCCAACATTAGTACCACAGCAGTCGCCGAAGCATGCGGATTACCAGCACAACATGTGTGGCAAATACTGAACGAGCATGGAGCTCACTCGTACCACGTTCAGATAGTGCAAGGTTTGATGGATGAAGACCAGGGAAGGCGTTTTGATTTCTGCACCTTTGTACATAACCCGTTGGAGGTTAATCCCAAACCTCTTGGCCGATATCTTGTGGACAGACGAGTCCCGATTTAGACGGAACGGAATTGTCAGTCGGTATAACACCCATTACTGGGCTCTGAGCAACACGTCAATGGGACGAGCTGCTCAAAATCAACGACGTTGGGCAACTAACGTTTGGTATGGAATTTTGCGAAACACACTAATTGGACCCATTTTCTATGATGGGACATTAACAGGTCAGCGGTACCTTCAGCTCTTACGGGGCCCGATATCTTACTTTCTTAATGATCTTCCTCTCAGAGATCTGCTGCGCATGTGGTACTAACATGATTGTGCGTCACCTCACATAGCAGCCATGTCCGGAGTTTCCTGGCTGAAACATTGAGACACCAGATAATTTGTTGTGGCGGTACGGTGGAATGGCCTCCGCGGTCATCGGACTTAACACCTTTGGACTTCTTCCTGTAGGGTTACTTGAAGAAACAGGTGTGTACGCTACACAACCTAGTAGTCAAGAGGATTTACGACACCGCACT
Source organism: Macrothele yani (assembly GCA_039090855.1). Lineage (NCBI taxonomy): Eukaryota > Metazoa > Arthropoda > Arachnida > Araneae > Macrothelidae > Macrothele > Macrothele yani. The sequence goes on from CM076990.1 coordinate 133,686,605, forward strand.
GTGTGCGCCTGTAACACAGTGACACCTGCCATGCTAGATAGTGTACGATAAGCTGTTCTTACGCGCCTTGGAATGTGCATTGTATCCGATGGTAGCCACTTCGAACCGGCTGTATATTAACTTCGCGCATATGTGCGTTGTGCCTGTAAATAGGCATATATCCTGCAAACATTTTTCAGTATTATAAATAAGCCTGCACAGCTTTTATCTCGTGTCATTATTTTTGCGGATGTTTCCCCTGCTTTACCGATTTCGAATTAACAACATTTTTACCCGTCCATGTATTAAATTCGTGCACACCATATGTCGTTTCCTACTAATTAGACGATGCGCTACAAATTTGTAATTGGAATTTTGTTTTTAGCTCGCGTTGTTCGCGAGTTAGGCTTCCTAACGTTTTACCTTTGCCGCTAGGAGCGCTCCAATCGCCTTCATTCGATAGGCCATCATTCCTTTCTTATACATAGACCTAACTTGTGTACCATTCGGACCCTTTCTTCCGCAGTTATCGTCCTGAATATGGACTTTTTTTTTTTTTTTTGATTGGAGGTTTAACGACCACAATGAGCAACTCAATGGGCTATAAGCAGTCGCCCGTCCCTAATTTAGAGTCACTGGTTCCAGGGAAGGGAGAGAGCCAGTGCCGTAAGACAAACACAACATCCATGCCTCACCGGGATTCGAACCCGGACCCCGTTCGGACGAATGATCAGAGGCCATCACTCAGACCACTGCGCCACCGGGGCGGCGAATATGGACTTTCCTTTGAACCCTGTATAACTAATCATTTTGAAGATTAACAATTTTGACGGTAGGTAAAATATTAGCTACCTATCCTCAACATAGGTGCTGCGAATTTACTATTTAAGGTACTACATGACATCACGTAAACGGGACGTACTATAGAGGTGACGCAAGAGTCAGATTGACCATGAAGCAGCTTACCAATGTCAGTTGGAAGAACAGCCGCATCAGAGTAGAAGGACGTGGTTTCGAGTGCCTCCATGGGCAAAAAAAAAATATATATATATATATTATAACTAAAACTGAGAATTCGTAAAGTAGGTAATGTATCATTCTATTTGAAGTTCAAGTATGTTTGGATATCAGAAGTTTAAGTTTTGTTCTCCTCTATCATTGCTATGTGGGTTTACGGTAAAGGACAAATAATTGCATGTAGACATATTCACTGAAGAAAAGCGTTAGTTATAACGAAATAGCCGTTTGACAATATGCTATACATAAATGTAGGGGTTTTTTCTGAGTCCTGAATTATAAAATTCTATATTTAGAACATATGATCAACATTGAATAGCCGTTTATTTGGAAGCAAATAGGTAATTCACATAGTTCTATTTCAAATTAAATCGGTAAAACACTCTCCCCAGTACACTCGATTCTTGTGGTTTTGATAGTGTTTAAAAATATCGTTTTAACAACGAAATGGAAGTTTACCTTGTGATTTAAGGTGGTTCAACCTAAAATCTGTGCCTTGTGTTTTCAATGGTAAAACTGGCAAACTTCTTTACATATTTTCTTCGCAATTAATGTATTCCCAAAGATGAAAATTTGCACATCGATAAAACGAACTTTTTGGGATACTTAATACTTGCTAAACCATAACCATAATTAAGCAATCCAACATTTGTTTGTCTACTGACGTCATCAATGTACAGGTCGCGCCATCTATTAACAGGTCTGAACATTACTCAAAGAAAAATGATTGGTTTTTATTATAATTACGGTTATGTTTTCAGAAGCATTAAGTATCCCTCGCTATAACTTAAAGTTAGTTTTATCGATGTGCGAATTTTCATTCTTGGGAATACATTAATTTCGAAGAAAATATGTAAAGAAGTTTTACCATTGGAAACATGAGGCAGAGATTTTAGGTGAAAGAACCTTAATGAAGCAAGGGAAAAACCTTTGCTCTGAGACGAAATCACGCATAAAAATGTATGTACACAATTTCGAAGACGATAAAAATACAAAATTTTATATTTATATTTCATTCACAACAATCAGTCATTGAAGAGAATGTGAGATTCTCAAATCCGGCCCACCTGAAAATGTGCCAATATGTATTCACATCTTTTCTGTATTCACGATTTCATTAGATGTCTTGATTTACGTCATTTTGTCTGTGCTGGTCGAATCTAAAATGTACCAGATAACAGGCACGAGTAAGAGAAAGTAGTAAGTGATTAAAACTGTTGCAACCACATTGACGTGTCGGATCACCTAAATTGTGGTAGGGCTCTGCATTTTTGTAAAGATAATTATACGCTGATGTGTCATCATTCTAAATGTGTTAAACTAACGCATCGGCAGCGTGTTTGATGGCTCCATGTCAGCAGATGGAGGTGTGTAGGAAGAAGTACAGAAATGAACGACTTCAAGGGCACATTTCGAAGAGATTGTGAACCGAACAAATAGACATTTGGCACGCATAACGGATTGTAACAATGGTTTATGGCTGGTTTTTTTCATTGAAAGCTAGCGTGTGTAAATCAGTCGAGCAAAAAAATTAAGAAACGAAACGAATCGCTGGGAAGCTTGGTCGAACGAACGACAATAAAAATTATTTGGCATTTGAGGACTGGAATGCGAAAGGAATCAGCGATGGTTTGTAGAGTTGAAATTCAACGGGACCACGAGATTAAAGGAACGTTTCGACTTCTCCGTTTGCTGATGAAACGAGACAGGAAGTCAGTTACTCTCCTCTAAAACATTGATTAAAAATTTTTTTAAGTTCAACGCACTTTGAATGTTTGTAAAGACTGTCTATCGAATATCGCTTATTTTGAACACTGATCAATATAAAAAAAGTGGAATCAGTAGTGCCAAAACACGCAAAAATTCAAAATAAGTACTAGGCTCCCGTGAAATTCAATCGCTGAGAGGACCTTATGTAAACTGACGGACGGCAAGACGCGGAACGTTACAACCGATGACTACTTTTTTCTCTCGCAAAGTTCAAGGATATGGCCCTTTGTAAATGACATTTTAACTCTTTTCCTTCACTTGGCAGACTGATCACCTGTTCTAAACTTAGCATCTACAGAAGTGATTATGAAAAGCGCTCACCGGCTGTAATTCATGAAACAAGTAATCTTGACTGAGGGGCCTCTGTGCAAATACACAGTCGAGTGACATTATTGTGACCACCTCCTACTTTTGATGTCAACATAGCGTAGCCAATGAAAGAAGGTACGTGTCATGAGCTGGCTTGGAGGGTTTATAAGGTGTGCCACAGGCATTCTGTAAACATATCACTCGTTGTTGTCATGGATAAAAGGAGCTATTTATCAGATTTGTAAAAAAGTGATGACTATCGGCTTTCGGGCCAAGGGTGGCAGTATTTCTGAAACAGCTCGGTTTGTGAACAGTTCACGTGCTGCTGTGGTTAAAGAGTGTAGTGATTGGCGAAATGGCCGCATTGCAAATAAGCGGCGCGGAACCTACTGATCACTACGTGCGATTGATGTGCGAGGTGAACGTCGGCTTCGAAAGTGTGTGCGCTACAGTGGAGCAACTCGCTGGCCGAATGAATCAAGAGGATACCGGATGTGTACCTAAAATGACAATTCAGCAAACCCTGCTGTGTATGGTGCTCCGACGCAGACGGGAAGTCACTGCACATATGCTAACGAAGGTGCATCGGCAGATAAGGCTTACATTTCCTCGGCAGTATCGGAAGTGGACCTCCGCTGATTGGCAAAGGATTGCCTTCTCGATGAGTCACGTTTTCTGCTTCATCGGACCTATGGACGTTGGCGTATAAGACGGGAAACATCGGAGAACGAACCTCTTCAACCATTGCTAGAAGAAAACAAGCTGGTGGGGGCGGCGTTATGGCCTGGGGATGTTTTCGTGGTACTCTCTGGGTCCCCTCATACCTGTGGAAGGCACTATGGACCGAATTCGTTATGAATCCATCCTTGCAGACCACGTACACATATACACGCTGATTATCTTCCCTGGGGTGGATGGGTCTTCCAACACAACAATGCGAAGTGTCACACAGCTAGAAATGTCCGAGAATGGTTGGAAGAGCACGATGAAGACTTCAAAATACTTCCCTGGCCCCCTAATTCACCAGACCTTAACCTAATTGAGCATCTAAGGGACCACCGCAATCGGGTTGTTCGCTCTATGGATTTTCTACCACTCACTTTTCAGTAGCTGTCAGATGCACTGCAATCAGCATGGTTCCACATACCTGTGAACACCTTCCAGAAACTTACTTAGTCACTGCCAACCCGTCCAGCTGTTGTCCAGGCTGAACACGGCGGTTACTTTGGATATTAACTGGTGGTCACAATAAAAATATGTGACTCGACCGTGTATAAACTTCATGGCAAAATCACAACTTCAGGTGATTGTAAGAGTGCTTTCTCGAGCATTAAATCGTAAACCAAACTGATTCAGAGTAATAACTAACGAAGCTGAGATGACAAAATGCGAGACAACGGTAATTTAAAGTGATCCACTTGTTCCTTAAAGAACTGCATTTAGCGATCTCCAAGCGTAACTTCTAGAGTAAAAACATACCAAAGGAAAGGGGTCTTACTTAATCAAAAGAGCTCTCTTCAACTAAACATTCATTCACTTTTTTTTCGGTAAGCATTGAAAAGCCGAAAATCAATCTGGCAGCTTTACCTCATTCCTTTCTCATGCAGTACCCTTATTAATGAATAGGCGATATATCAACTTTAATGATCTCTCATTTTCAGCAAACGCTGAAAGGCATAAAAATACAGGAGTTTTCTAGAGTATCAGGGAATTCTCTCGGCCATCTTTTCTGACAAAAGCTATCGACTAAGTTCAACAATAGTGCATTCTTCTAGGAGAGTCATCAGAATGTCAAGAATTATAGAACAAAGAAAGAATGCTGAAGAAGTGAAGACCCGCATCTTTAGAAAACGCCTCCCACTTATCTAATGAAAAGAGGTGAAGATCTAAACAACAACACAAGTGATCCCGCAGTTTTCGTGGTCTTAACAAGTTTTCGTTTTTCTTCGAAAACTTCGCTCTGCCTCATCATCTATTGAAAACGTCATTGGTGATGCGAAATGGAGTCAGAAATCAACAAAAACGGAGAACCAAAAATGTACATTATTTAGGAAAGGCTGATGATGCGATGTCTCACTAGTTCATAGAAGAAGCAGGAGCACAGATTATGGATTCTATCGTCGCTATGGTAACGCCTAGATGGCTCGGCGGGTCGGTAGGGTTTTATTTGGCAACATTTATCGGAAAGCTCATACGAGTCGCTCTGACGGGGTAACACAAATTTTGTTCCGGCTATTTCTTCCCTCGTTTGTATTCGCCGGAGCTCAGAATTCACCGCTTTGCGGAGCGCCTGGAAGAGATCAAAAAGTACTTCTTGTTTTAGATAAACGGCGTACTATCGCGATAAAAACGGAGAAAACTTAGATTATCGTTAACGGCCCATAATTTCGCAATTTTTACCGTTTTTTTTTATATTTTTTATTCAGGTCGTAGGATTCAGTCCATTTTATAAGTATCACTTCCGTAACAAACAGGGTGTGATTCTGAATGATTTTACTTGATGGCAAATCTTTGGAATCTCTTGAAACAGTTCGATCATTTGCAAAAACAAGTAATGGAGCATATTAAAAATTCGTGCACTTTGAGCTGAAAAGATGAGATTGACCGAGAAACCAGGATACAAGGTAACAATAAAAGCAAAAGACTATCGAACAACAAGAATCCGGTCGTTTCAACATCGTAGATGCACTGAATGAAGTATCGAAAGGTAAGTATAATATGTTAAAATGGTGCTGTAAATACGAATGATTCTGAGTTAGACAAGGAAAGGAGTAACTCAAACTCTACGTGGAAGCCTCCATATGAACAGAAGGTCTATTAAAATTAATGAGATGATTATTATGTATGTTGGCAACATCAATGATATCCAAAAACGAATCAGACATAGAATGACGAGGCTTTCACAACTGCAATGGAATGGCGGGCATTCTAGTTGAGAATCTGTGCATCAAAATATTCTGCAGGATATATCCAAATTCCATATCGCACATTTTGAAATTGTCGTATATGATCCAGCTCATTAAATATGGGCATAATGACTAAAAGCGTTTATGCTGCTTCGGTGGCGCTGTGGTTTAAACTATGGCTTCAGATCACTCGTCCGAGATAGGTCCGGGTTCGAATACCGGCGAGGCATGGATGTTATGTTTGTCTTACGGTGCTGGCTCATTCCCTTCCCTGGAGCCAGTGGCCCCAAATTAGGGACGGGCGACTGCTTACAGCGCATTGAGTTGCTCACGGTGGTCGTTAAACCTCCAATTAAAAAAAAAACGCTTTTATAAGTCTCGAAAATTTAACCCTTTAAGCGATTGGAACGAATTTCCTCGGAGTTAGAGAAATGGGCAAAAATCTGCTCGAACGAATATATTCGTTGTCTAAGAAGTAGGTCGAATGAGGCTGGAATAAATGAAACTGCGCATCAGAAATAGTTACATTTTCTTTAGAATTTTCGTTGAAAGTGATAATTTAAGGGGAATAATAGCCATTAATGCTTTCTGTCTAATTACCTTATCCGTTAAAAATACTATAAAAATGACGGAGAACCTAAAAAAGAAAAAATATGTTTGAGTAACTTGTGGCATGATATCTGTGGCAGGGGGACTAACAGTTCCCAATCATTTCTTAGCGCATGGAGCAGAGAATAAAGAACCATACGGGAATATGACTATAGACTGTAAGCATAAGGCTTTTAAGGTAACACTCCTCACCTGCGACAGACGTATGGTCGATACTTCTGAGAGCAGAGGACAGGAATCGTTTTGCTGTAGCTTTCGTAAAACCCGGCCGCTATGTAAAGATATCTATTTGAGGATCGCAGAAATTTTTGGGTACCGTTTCGTACAGGTACGTTATCCCCTTAAAGGGTTAAAGATTAGAGATGTAAGTGTGAGCAACACAACCGATTATACACTGAGTGGCCACTTTAATACCACCTGACAGTTTTAAGCAAGTGAGCTATGACTGCACGCTGTTTCCGCCAGAGGGCGAGGCCAGTATAAAAATGGAAAGCTTAGTGCTTGCTAAGTAGTAGAAGTGAATTTTGGGTGGCGAGATGGGGAAATGTTGCGATTTGATAGACTTTCAACGTGGGATGATTGTAGGAGCTCGGAGCCACGGAGCGAGTATCACCGAAACCGCCGCATTTGTGAAATGTTCCAGAGAAGCTGTTGTTAAAGTGTTTAAAGATTGGACTCTCAGCCAAAAAACTGGGTCTCTACGTGCAACGTGTGGTCGTCATCGACAAGTGACTGCTCAGGCGGAACGGAAAGTGTCCAGACTGGTAACAGACAACAGAAGGACAACAGTGCAGCAAATTACAGACCATCTTAATCAAGGATCCCCTGAAATGATCTCTGCACGCACTGTTCGCCGTACACTGCATCGGACGGGATATGACAGTCGAAAGCCTGTTCGAACACCTTTGCTGTCTGCAGTTAACAAGAAAAAACGTCTACAGTTCGCACAGGAGCACAAGGATTGGACAGTCGATAATTGGAAACAAGTTATGTGGTCCGATGAATCACATTTTCAGTTACACCATGCCAATGGCCGAGTGAGAATTTGGCTGAAACAGCACGAAAGCATGGACCCCAAATGCATTGCTACCTCCCTTCAAGCTGGTGGAGGCAACGTTATGGTTTGGGGAATGTTTTCCTGGCATGCTTTGTGCCCTTTAATTCGTGTTGATCAACGTCTGATTGGCACATCTTATCTAAATATTGTTGCGGACCAAGTAAATCCTGTCATGTGGATGGTTTATCCTAATGGCGATAGCTAGTTTCAGCAAGATAATGCGTCCTGCCATAGTGCTCGTATTGTACAGGATTGGTTTCAGGAACATGCCGGTGAGTTTACTTTGCTTAGGTGGTCCCCACAATCTCCAGATCTCAACCTCATTGAAAATTTGTGGGATGAAGTTGAACGAGTCATCAGACAGCTAGATCCACAACCCTGCAATATCACACTCCTGGAAAGTGCTATTCATCAAGGATGGTCTCAGATTCCACAAACCACCTATCAACATCTCGTGGAGTCCATGGCACGAACAATCGACGCAGTATTAAAGGCTAAAGGTGGCCCAACGAAGTACTGAGTGGGTGGTCATAATATAGTGGACACTCAGTGTATAAATATTATATTTATAGAAAAGTGTATCTTAAAAATAGGAATGAATGTACGCTTTCTAATTTTTAATACAGCCAAAAATGCACACTTACTTTTACGCACGCGCGCGCTCAAAGAATTATGCAAGTTCACATGGCAGGGGAATAAACCAATTATCAGATTTGAAAAAGTGTAATTGAATACTACTTCTCTGAATTGTTTTTGTGTTAGTTTCTTGACAAACTGCTAAGAAATGTTCTGTTTGTGTGTGGAATAGTATCATGTTCAACCATTCTCAATCCTGTGCTGGGTGAAGGTCTCCCCAAAGCCCTTCTACAAACATTTGAGTCACGGGAGTATAAAGAACCTTTTTTACTGGGGGGAGGGGCCGACAAAAAATGGAAGTTTCTAAAAATCATTAGGACAAATTTTTAACAAAATAAAAGTTAATGAAGAGTAGAAGAACACATCCAAAGCATTATTTTCTAATGTAAGTTGATTCATTTTTTATTAAATTAGAGCAATTCTTCTAATGTAAGTCGCATTTTAAAAGAAAAATAAAACACTTTCTGGGATCAAGGAACCTTGCACTCTCCCGAGAAATGTTCTATATACGCCCCTGACTTGAGAGTCAGATTTTGATCAGGATGTCATCCACCTTGAAATTTTCCTTATCCATTCGTTTCTTTTGTCACCTTTCTTATTTTCACTAAGCATGTATCTCTCCATACTTATGTGAGTTGTCCGCAGTCTCTGAATGTCTTTTGTAGTTAAGATCCATGCCTTTGATCCGCAAAGAAGAAGTGGAGATCTGCAACAAAACATAATGGTAAACTGCTGTTGAAAATTTTACTGTTTCTTACAAATACATTGCCCGACATTGAAATTGTCCCACCCGAAAGGAGGTATGCTACAAAGATAGCAAATCTCAGGGCGGGTGTAACCACTCGAGATATGAAGTGATTTTAAACTGGAGCCGATGACGTCACACATTTGTGAGATAAAGGTTCCAGCTGCAACAGGGATGGTAATGTGTGGTTGCAGGTGACAGTGTCGCGCACGTTTCAGATTTGTTGTTTGTGCTAGGAAACTGTTCAGCGAAGGCCGACAATGCTGGGTACACACCGTCGGCAGGTATATCGCCATGGCTATAGGAAGGTCCGTACGTGCGTCGGAGCGGCTGTGGGGCAGTCTGAGAGACGTCAACACGTCTAGACCGGCGGATTATTCGACACCCTCGTTCGTCACCAGAAAGCACTGCAGTCGATATTCGACGTGCTGTGTCATTGGCCATGGACGTAGCAATAACGACCCGAACTGTAAACCGAAGGTTATATGTGGCAAACCTCAGCAGTAGGCAACTGTTACGCCGACTGCCATTGACTGCCAACCAACGCAACGCTCGTCTGTCTTGGTGTAGACGTCATGCGAACTGCGGTCACGAATGGACCACTGTGGTCTTTCGTGATGAATCCCGTTTTTGTCTGGGTGCTGACGATGGACGGATCCCTGTCTATCGACACCCTGGTGAGCGGACGGATCCCTGTCTGTCGACACCCTGGTGAGCGGACGGATCCCTGTCTGCCGACACACTGGTGAGCGGACGGATCCTAGTCTCTCGACACCCTGGTGAGCGGACGGATCCCTGTCTGTCGACACCCTGGTGAGCGGACGGATCCCTGTCTCTCGACACTCTGGTGAGCGGACGGATCCCTGTCTGCCGACACCCTGGTGAGCGGGCGGATCCCAGTTTCGTTTGCGACCACCACACTGCCCGTCAGGCAAGTATCATGGTATGGGGTGCTATTGCGCATGACATCAGGTCACCTCTTGTCGACATCACGGGCACACTGACAGCTGCAAAATACGTGCACGAGATTTTGCAGCCCATTTTGATACCGTTCTTCAATGGTCTACAGCCCTCCATTTTCCAGCAAGAAAACGCCCATGTACATACCGCTCGGGTCTCAAAACAATGTTTGCAACATGTTCAAACACTGCCATGGCCTGCAAGATCGCCCGATTTATCCCCAATCGAAAACCTTCGTTACCAGATTGGACACCATCTGCATCATATTGGCCTACGCACGGTCTCGATGAATTAAGGGAGCAAGTTAACCGTGCTTAGTGTTCCATTCATGAGGACGATACCCGTCGACTGTATGACTCATTGTTACGCCGTATTGCTGCCTGTATTACCGTACACAGCGTTTCAAACAATTACTGAGGCGCACCCATTGTGCTGCATTATCTCACCTGATAAACACTGTACGAGGCTGAAAATTATATTTAGGTAAACCCTTATGCAGTCCTAGCTGCATGCTCAGTTTCATCCCTCTATCCGCAATCCTTCTGGGTGGGGAAATTTGAATTCCGAGCAATGTACGTATATGCAGCCAAGTCTTATACAACTATTAGTTATTTCTTCGAGGGGACCTCACTTGGTGTGTGTTGCCCAAATTAGATACAGGTCAAACAGAAATCATCTCTCTTTCCACGTTAATAAGTGAGTCACGAAAAAATTATCATCTGCCGCCACAGGGAATCAAACCCAGGGCCTTCATGTTACACGCCGGACATGTTACCACTGCACCACAGCTGCTTAGAATTCTCCAGACTCACATGTGATGAACTGCCAAACTACATGGCAGGTTGCTTCCTGGAGCCCCGCACAATGCAGGGGATTTCCCAAAGATGGAAAGCAGCAACTGAACAAATATCTAGGAGGCAAATGCATAATTAATTCAAACACTCGACGTGGATCAGGAACACCAAACAGAAATCATCGCTGTTTCTACGTTCATAAGTGAGCCACGAAAAAAGTATCATCCGCCGCAGCCGGGAATCGAACCCAGGTCTTCCCAGCAATGTGCGAGGCTCCATAAAGCAACCTGTCATGTAGTTTGGCAGGTAATCACACGTGAATCTGGAGAATTCGAGGCCGCTGAAGTGCAGTGGTAGCATGTCCGCTGCGTAACCGGAAGACGCTGGGTTCGATTCCCGGTGGCGGCCGATTAGGATTTTTCGTGACTCACTTATTAACGTGGAAAGAGCGATGATTTCTGTTTGGTGTTCCTGATCCACGTCGAGTGTTTGAATTAATAATTGTTATTCCTAAATTTTGCTCTTCAATCCCTAAATGTCCAGTTCTTTTAAAAACATTGTATATCAGTTTTGTAGCGACGCCAATCTTGCCCTTTCTCTGAGGAGGCCGTCCCGCATTTTAATCTAAAGTATGTTTTGTGGCACTGCTCTGTCTATCTCTCAATGTGTGTGTGTTTGCACGAGTCTTGTGATTTTTATGCAACTTTTCTTTTAATACAACCAATTACGAAAGATTTGTTCTCATCTATATCTTAAATGCTTAATGTGTCTATTTTATCATGATCTTCATCATTAGTAAGTAATATGATAAACACAAATGCGTTCATGTTTCAATGAAGTGGAACTTTATAACTATCGTTACAACCCAAAGTCTGTTTTCAAATTGCAGAAAACACTTTGGGTCTTCTGTTATTATAAGTTACACCTATTGTTTAAATAATACATTCCCGATATCTAGTACATTAAATTTCTAAACTGCTAGTAACTTCTTTCTTTTTCTAGTTTGCTGTTACCATTTTCATTCTCTGAAAATCCGGAGAAAGCATTTGTGATTTTTGTTGTCATGATTTTGGTACGAAACGTAAGCCGAAACACTATGTGAAACAGTTAAAAATTTTGAAACTATTATCCACTATTCTCTTTTTATTATTTACGAAGAATAACGGCGAGAAAAAATTCTTTAAAATATTTTGTTGCCGCTAAACATAATTTAAACATTAATCGGAAAAGTATTCTTAGTAGTGTGATTTAGGAGATTAATTTTTTTTTCAAATACGACCTTTAGAAGCAGATACAGCATGAAGGTAATTTATACATATACGCTCTTCATTATGCAAACTGTGCACATTTAGAGTGGATAACATTTGCATAGTTTACCATGACGAATGTTTGAAGAATTTTTTCAATAGGATTTTCGAAGACGAAAAAGCAGAGGAAAACAGAAATTCGCACTTTAGCCACTGGGCAAAGAAAATGTGCACAAAATGATCTCCGCTATAGAGATCTCAAAAAAAAAATAAAAAAAAATATAAGGTATGGCTTCAATTTGGTTTTTGAAGCAATAATATGGAGTAACATATATTTTGAATTCGGTGCATTTGCGTTTACGCTTTCTAGCGGTGAAATAATCCGCCAGAAACAAAACCGAAAGGCATCTTTTGGGCTTCCCAATGGAAAAAAAGTAAACATTCCGAATGAAGAAAAATGGTGTGCAGAGGCGAACCGACAGAATGAAAATATGAGCACATTCTTTTTTTCGAAATGGCGTGCTAAAAATAAAATGGACCATCTTCCTTTTCGTCATTTTCTCTAAGGATCATCACTCTGCTGCACCGGTAACAGGAAAATATGTGTCTTTTCCATTTTTACTTAATCATACAAAAGGAGTAGCTAACTTTACCTCCAATACATGGCAATCCAGAAGTAATCATCATTACAGATTTTTAGACCTAATTGGTCAAAGAAAAGTTTTTGGTCACAAATTTTGACTATTTAGCACGGCACAAGAAAGCTCAAAAACAGTCCTTCGTCACAAATTCAGACTGAGCACGACTCAAGAACACTCAATAACAGAAAGACTTCTTTATCACAAATTTAGAGTATCTTTACGACGCAAGAAAGATCAATAATAAGAAAAAGCACTTGGTCACAAATATAGAGTATGTATACGATGCAAGCGAACTTGGTAACAGAAAAGTTCTTGGTCACAAATTTAGAACATGTATACGGCGTAAGAACACTCAATAATAGGAAATGTTTTTGGTAACAAATTTAGAGTATGTATAAGACACAAGAAAACTCGGTAATAGAAATGATCATGGTTACAAATTTGGACTACTTAGCACAACACAAGAAAACTCAAAACTTGGTCACAAATTTAGACTGTGCACGGTTCAAGAAAACTCAATAACAGACAAAGTTCCTTGTCACAAATTTAGACTGTGCACGGTTCAAGAAAACTCAATAACAGACAAAGTTCCTTGTCACAAATTTAGAGTATATGTGCGACTCAAGAAAACTCGATAACAAAAAGCTCTTGGTCCCGAATTTTGAGTATTTATACGACGCAAGAAAACTCAATAACAGGAAATGTTCTTGTTCACAAATGAAAACTCAAGCAGGTTTTGAAATGTTCATTTTCAAGAATTACGTAAAGGAAATATTTTTGACACATAAAATTTTCATTTTAAATGAGTCCACAGGCTATGCTTTTATCTCAACTAAACAGGTGCAGTATCTCAAGCAGGTTTTGAAATACGCAAAGGAAAAATTCCTGATAGATAAAATTTATTACGTAAAGGAAAAATTCCTGGTAGATAAAATTTTCATTTTAAATGCGTCGATAGACTATGTTTTTATATCTACTAAACAGGTGCAGTATCTCAAGCAGGTTTTGAAATACGTAAAACAAAAATTCCTGATAGATAAAATTTATTACGTAAATGAAAAATTCCTGATAGATAAAATGTATTACGTAAATGAAAAATTCCTGATAGATAAAATTTATTACGTAAATGAAAGATTCCTGATAGATAAAATTTATTACGTAAATGAAACATTCCTGATAGATAAAATTTATTACGTAAATGGAAAAATTCCTGATAGATAACATTTTTAATTTTTAAATGCGTCGATAGGCTATGTTTTATCACAGCTAAACAGGTGTAGTAATTCAAAGAGGTTTTGAAATGTTCATTTTCAAGAATTACGTAAAGGAAAAATTCCCGATAGATAAAATTTTCATTTTAAATGCGTCGATAGGCTATGCTTTTATCTCAACTAAGCAGGTGTAGCATCTCAAGCAGGTTTTGGAATACGTAAAGGAAAAATTCCTGATAGATAAAATTTTCGTATTAAATGCGTCGATAAGCTATGCTTTTTATCTCAACTAAAGAGGTGTAGTGAGTATCTGAAGCAGCTTTTGAAATGTTCATTTTCAAGAATTACGTAAAGGAAATATTCCTGATAGATAAAATTTTCATTTTAAATGCGTCGATAGGCTATGCTTTTATCTCAACTTAACAGGTGTTTTATCTCAAGCATGTTTTGAAATAAGCAAAGGAAAAAATTCCTGATAGATAAAAATTTATTACGTAAATGAAAAATTCCTGATAAATAAAATTTTCATAATAAATGTGTTGATAAGCTATGCTTTTATCTCAACTAAACAGGTGTAGTAAATCAAGCAGGTTTTGAAATGTTCATTTTCAAGAATTACGTAAAGGAAAAATTCCTGATAGATAAAATTTTCACTTTAAGTGCGTCGATAGGCTATGGTTTTATCTCAACTAAACAGGTGTAGTATGTCACGCACATTTAGAGAAAAGGACGATTGAAATATGAAACTAAAGCTCATATGAGAATTTAATTTATTTAATTTTTTGTAGTCATGAATTAGAGAGAGAGAGAGAGAGAGAGAGAGAGGGGGGAAGGAGAGCTTGGAGTCTAATTACAACATCTAGCAAAAATTCTTACGCTGGTGAAAAACATGAACTCCTGCGCGTTTGTGCTTCTGCATCTTTGCTAACTCATATGTTTAAATTAAATATTTTTGGTTGGATGTGTGTACAACACTTCTTGCTTGTTGCAATTTTCCCTTGTAAACGTTAATATTGCGGTTTCATGTCATTAAGTTGGCAAAGGCGTGAGGGCGGCACTGAATTTCCCTAATATGGTGCAGGTAAGTTAATTGCGTCATTTCTCTTGCTTTGTTTATGCTGTACTTTTGTCCGTTTCTTTCAGCAATGGCATTTGTTTACGTGGATGTAAAGAAACGCTTTATTATTGTGCAAACCGTATCCGCTAAATAATATCTTTGAGCTCTGTGAATAGTTCATCTAATAAAAATGAACTTCACCGCACTGGTAAAAGAAGAGTTTCGGGCAAAGGAAGAGAAAAATATTTAAAAAAAAAAAAGGAATCGAAAGTATGGCCTGTTCGTCAACGCGTAGGGGGAGGAAACGCAGAGGACGATGGGGCGTGCGAAGTTAGTAACAAAATATTGATTTGTCACGAAGAGGCAAAAGGAGGGGCCTTAATTACTAGGGTTTGAGTCGAAGCTGATAACGTATCCCGGAGCTTGGCCCGGTAATGCGGTCACGTTTTTGCAACGACTTCTTTCAAAAGAAAAATATTCGTTTTGGTTGCTGAGCTGTAACAGGTCATTATCCTCTCCTACCCCTCTTTTTTTCCTCTCCTTTCCTCTCTCCGTCTTGGCTGTTCCCTCTCTTTCTCTCTGTCACTCTTTTCCTCTCATGGGCAAATTTCCTTTCATTGGGAATAGGCAGAGAGAGAGAGAGAGGGGAAGGGGGGGGATCTCCAAAATGAATATGGTTACAGGATCCAGCAGGAGTAACACGCAGTGATGGAGTAGGATGTATGCCTTTTCAAAAAGGTTGCACAGATAAGGTGAGGGAGTTTCTTATTCAAAAGCAACTTGCAACCCTTAATTAAAATTGGAACTGGTGTCATTAGGAAAATGTATCGTAATGAGGTAAGATACTTAAAGCCACGTGGCCCCAGAAGGCAAAGAAAAACATTTTTTTCCGCTTCTGTAAAAAGAAACTCGAATGTAAGATGTTAATCTTTCTTTGTTGATGATAAAATGAGAGTTTATGCAAATTTCCGAACGTTGGAATTCTTCCCCAGACGTCTCATTTTGTAATTTAGTATATAATTGTCATTAGTCTGAGTCAAGCACCAATTACTGTTGAATCAATTGCAAAGTGAACAGAATGAAAGACAAATGCATCGTCTAATATCCACAGGTATAAAGAAAGCTTGTTATGTAAATATTACACTCGGCAAAAGAGATTTAAATGGATGTGAATATGAACCAAAATAAGTAACTTCGTTGAATACAAACCAATTTGGTTAAACTCATAGTTGGCTAATTGGCTTTCCGATGCGAAGGCCTGAATTTGTAATGAAGACTAAGAATGTAATGATTCCGCAAATCAGACAGCTTGTCGGTAGAAAAATTATTATCTGGTGATTTCATAAAGGGAACGTTTACGCCATTTTTCTCTTGTTTAAAGTTGTCGTATTTTAAACGTCGCGCAATCTTTTTTCTTTCTTTTCCTTTTTTTTTTTTTTTTTTTTTTTTGCGTGGAGACTGCAATGAGCAACTCAGAGACCTGTAAGCCTCTGAGTCTGCAATAAGCAACTCAGAGAGCTGTGAGCCTCTGAGTCTGCAATAAGCAACTCAGAGAGCTGTAAAGCCTCTGAGTCTGCAATAAGCTACTCAGAGAGATGTAGGCCTCTGCGTCTGCAATAAGCAACTCAGAGAGCTGCAAAGCCTCTGAGTCTGCAGTAAGCAACTCAGAGTTTAAAGTTGTCGTATTTTAAACGTCGCGCAATCTTTTTTCTTTCTTTTCTTTTTTTTTTTTTTTTTTTTTTGCGTGGAGACTGCAAGGAGAACTCAGAGACCTGTAAGCCTCTGAGTCTGCAATAAGCAACTCAGAGAGCTGTAAAGCCTCTGAGGTTGCAATAAGCATCTCAGAGAGCTGTGAGCCTTTGAGTCTGCAATAAGCAACTCAGAGAGCTGCAAAGCCTCTGAGTCTGCAACAAGCAACTCAGAGAACTGTAAAGCCTCTGAGTCTGCAATAAGCAACTCAGAGAGCTGTAAGCCTCTGAGTCTGCAAGAAGGAACTCAGAGAGCTGTAAGCCTCTGAGTCTGCAAGAAGGAACTCAGAGAGCTGTAAGCCTCTGAGTCTGCAATATGCAACTCAGAGAGCTGTAAGCCGTCAAGTATCGTAAAATAACATCACCATCGATGCCTCACATGTGAATCAAACCCGGACCAATCTTGGACGAATAACTAGAATCTCGAGCACCTGGTTACCTCTCACAATCTTCCATCCTAATGAAATACGTAGCTTGCCCCAAAACAACTGAGAATGTTTTTATGAAAAATGCGCAATATTGCGTTCGACTTGGGCATGAGTCTCGAAAAATCAGCAGTTGTTGTAGTAAACATAGCGACCAGTTACATCTGTTTATCACGCATGCCGCTAAGGTAGTCAATAAGCGTTGTTTCGTGAACCCCTTACAAGTGTTTTCGCGCAGTAAGTTTTAGAAAAAATGGATGTGAAAATGAAACAAAGATGCGCAATTAAATTTTGCTGTCTACTTCAGAAGTATGTTGGAGAGACTTTCCGTCTTATGCTAGAGGTTGATGAAGATGAATGTCTGGGAAAATCAGCAATTTACAGATGGCATAAATACAGTAATTTATAGATAGTCATAAGTCGGCGGAATTAATCGCGCGTGAAGGTAGACCTCCAACGAGTGTTACAGAGCTAAACATCAATACAATAAATGTTATTATAAGGGAAGATACACTTGCATTTCACAACAATCCATTTTGTCCACGAGTTACCCAGAATGTGTTCAAAATCTGTTTTGAATGTTTCCAATATGTTGGTAATGGGCTCCTAACATGTTTTGCATGCATTCCCA
The DNA here is from genome assembly GCA_039090855.1 of Macrothele yani. Lineage (NCBI taxonomy): Eukaryota > Metazoa > Arthropoda > Arachnida > Araneae > Macrothelidae > Macrothele > Macrothele yani. The sequence continues at coordinate 133,704,347 of CM076990.1, forward strand.
TCAATTATGAATGTGCTCCTGATATGTTCTCAGTGTGTTCTAAAATTTACACCCGATGCGTTCTAAATTTGAACTCATTAAAAACACATCAAATGTGTTCTTACTTATGTTCCCGCGTTTCCACATTGCTGACAAACCTTTCCTGATTACGTAGAGATGATTAGTGTGCACCGCATGAGACGTTGACAATTATCACTTGTTATTTCGTTATCGCTCCGAAATGTAAAACGGGGGTGTTTCTAATGCGAAGCTAACTCAGTGTATGAAATATAGCAGCGCAGGATTCTAGGAGCTTGCAATTACGATATGTTCAAATTTTATCACTGAGTTGCTCTTGATAGTCATGAAACCACCAAACAAACAAATGATTTGACATTTTCCCAAGAAAAAGTGTGTTTTACACAACTGCAGCTGAATTTCATCGATGCCACATACAGAACTATCAGCCAGGTCATAATGAATAGAACGCAGTGGGTTAGGTTCCCTATCACTTCGTCCGTGTTCATTTCGTCCACGCTCACTTCGTCCAGTTCATTTCGTCCAACGTTCACTTTATCCACTGTTCACTTCGTCCGCTGTTCACTTAGTCCAATGCTCACTTCGTCCACTGTTCATTTCGTCCGCCGTTCACTTTGTCCACGTTCATTTCGTCCTCAGAATGAATGGAATACCGTGGGAATTTTCTGTTTTCATGGAAATTTTGTTATAGGCAGAAGAAAAGGTCAGCGGACATTGCTTGCATGAGATTCTTCTTCCTGTCGAAGTTTCTCGATTAAAACGTAACGATTTTAAATGTTATTTAAAGTAAAACGAGAAACTGAACTTTGAAGAGCTTTTTAACTCTTTTGTGTGGTACGATGTCAATCACTACAGCATGACTCACGCTATGTTCGAAAAAGGACTATAAGGTGGGATTTTTTAATAAAACTGCAATTTTACTTAGGCATTAAATATTATATTTACATAAGATGCCTAATATTTCTCTTTTACTGAGACACTAAATACTAATTACTATGCCTCATGTGTAGGCCCTTTTGACAGGTTTTATTCTGCCGATGTCATATTCATAATGCTTACGCATCAAGTCAAGGTGATAATATTGCGCTTTTGCTCGGCCACTAAATATTATTTCATAGGCCCTAGGCCTAGCCCTTTTTTCACTGTTTTTATTCTAAGTACGTCACATTCGTAACATTTTCATATCAAATAAAGGTAATAATATTGCGCTTTTGCTTATGCAATAAATATTATTTCATAGTCCCTAGGCCTAGGCCTTTTTCACAGTTTTTATTCTAACCATGTTGTATTCATAACGCTTACATATCAAGTCAAGTTAGTAACGTTGCACCTTTACTTTGGCTCCAAACATTATTTACTAAACCTAGGTCTTTTTAACAGTTTTTAATTCATTACACTAAATGTCCATAGCATTTGCATGACATGTCAAGTAATTAATATTGATCTTTTACTTAGGCATAAAATTTTAATTACTAGGGCCTAGGACATCGGTACAATAAACACGTTAAAAGGTCCTAGGCCTAAGGCCTATGAATTAATGTTTAGTGCCTAATTAAAAACGGAATATTACTAAATTGTTATGTCATGTAAACGCTTGAATATGAGAGCGGCGGATTAAAAACTGTTAAACCGCCTAGGTCTAAGGCCAGTAAATTAATGTTTGGTGCCTAAGTTAAAACGCAACATTATTACCTTGAGTTGATAGGTAAACGTTATGAATATGACATCCGTAGAATAAAAACTGTTGGAACGGCCTAAGCCTAGGGATTATGAATAAATATTTCGTGCCTCAGTAAAAGCACCTTGAATGGATATGTAAACGTTTTGAATATGACATCGGCAGAATAAAAACTGTCAAGAGGGCCTTCGCATGAGGCATAGTAATTAGTATTTAGTACCTAAGTAAGTAAAAGAGAAATATTAATAACTTGACATCTTATGTAAATATTTAGTGCATAAGTAAATATGCAGCATTATTAAAAAAATCCCTTCTTATAGTCCTTTTCCGAACATAGCGTGAGTCATGCTGTAGTGATTGACATCGTACCACACAAAAGAGTTAAAAGCTCTTCAAAGTTCAGTTTCTCGTTTTACTTTAAATAACATTTAAAATCGTTACGTTTTAATCGAGAAACTTCGACAGGAAGAAGAATCCCATGCAAGCAATGTCCGCTGACCTTTTCTTCTGCCTATAACAAAATTTCCATGAAAACAGAATTCTGAGGACGAAATGAATGTGGACAAAGTGAACGGTGGACGAAATGAACAGTGGACGAAGTGAGCATTGGACTAAGTGAACAGCGGACGAAGTGAACAGTAGACAAAATGAACGTTGGACGAAATGAACTGGACCAAGTGAACGTGGACGAAATGAACACGGACAAAGTGATCCGTCACCAGTGGGTTATAAGCAGTCTTCCGTCTTTAACTCCTGGTCACTGGTTACAGGGAAGGGAGAGAGGACCAATGCCTTAAGAAGAGCCATGACTCAACAGGATTCAAGCTTCTATGCCTCAAACGGATTTCAAGCTTCTATGCCTCAATCATCTAAGTCACAAACGAGATCCAAGCCATTATGCCTCAATCACCTATGGAGCAACCAGAATTCAAGACTATGCCACAATCATCTATGCCTCGACTCAGATACAAGCCTCTATGTCTCAACCGGAAATCCAGCCTCTATACCGTAATCATCTATGCCTCAACCGGGATTCAAGCCTCTATGCCTCAACCTAGATTCAAGACTTTATGCCTCAACCGAGACTCAAGACTTTATGCCTCAACCGGAATTCAAGCCTTTATGTCTCAATCATCTATGGCTCAACCAGAATTCAAGACTATGCCTCAATCATCCATGACTCGACCCATATACAAGCCTCAACCGGAAATCAAGCCTCTATACCGTAATCATCAATACCTCAACCAGGATTCAAGCCTCTATGCCTCAACCGAGATTCAAGACTTTATGTCTCAACCGGAGTTCAAGCCCTTATGTCTCAATCATCTATGGCTTAACCAAAATTCAAGACTGTGCCTCAATCATCTATGCATCAGCCCAGATACAAGCCTCTATGCCTCAACCGGAAACCAAGCATCTATACCTTAACCGGAAACCAAGCCTCTATACCGTAATCATCTGTGCCTCAACCCAGATACAAGCCGCTATGCCTCAACCGAGATTTAAGCCTTTCGCCTCAACTGGAATTCAAGCCCTTATGCTTTAATCCAGATACAAGCCTTTATGCCTCAGTAACCTATGCCTTAATCCAGATTCAAGCCTGTATGCCTCAATCATCTATGCCTCCACCGGAATTGAAGCTTGTATGCCTCAATCACCTATGCCTCCGCCGAGATTCAAGCCTCTATACCTCAATCATCTATGGACCAACCAGAATTCAAGCCTGTATGACTTAACCGGATTGCAAGCCTCTATGTCTCAATCATCTATGCTTCAAACCAGATTCAAGCATGTATGCCTCAATCACCTATGCCTTAACTTAAAAATTCAAGCCTCTATGCATGAACCGAAATTCAAACCCGGACACATCTCAGATGACTGATTAGAAACCAAGCGTCATACCACTTGCTGATAGCTGAAGCTTGATGAATAATTATTGTACTAATACATTTGGCATGACTATATCCAATTAATGTTAAATGAAGTAAAGTTTGTAGTAGGTATTTAAATTCAACACGAAACCACACGGACGTTCAAGGGTGAAAGGAACCTGTTACTACATACATTGTATGAAATTTCGACTTGTCCCTGTTGTCAAGTGGTGTGATGGGCCAGATTTTGACCATTCATCAAAAAAGTACCCAGACTCAAGTTACGGATGTGGCATGAGTGGTGTGATGATCTGATGTATCTACTGTAGCTCTGTCTCTTCCCTGGAATATGTGGCCCAAAATTAGGGACGAGCGACAGCTTATGACCCTGTGAGTTGCTCAAGGTGGTCGGTAAACCAAGAAACAAACCAAAAATAAAATTTTCCCGAATACAGAACGAAGAAAGGTGAAACAGTGTTTCTAAACTTTTGGATATTATGTGTTATCTCTTGTTTTGAGGAATATATCCAGAGTCGCCTTGCTTGTATGATGACTTAGCGTTCGAAAGTGCAAGAAAGACAAAACCGAGTCACTGTATTAAATTATAGTCAGGTTTTCGGAGTTGCGAATTTATTTCTCGATTTAAAGTAGAAGATTTAACACCACTACAACTCGTAGTGCAATCGAAGGTTTAACAGAGTGTAATGTTACAGGTTCACAGGCGGATCAAATATTAGCTTGAATGAAGTTCCTACTCTGTGAAGACATTTAAATTGCACGGAACTTGTATTTATACTAGTTACTGTTATTTGAATGACCGCCAGTCATAACCTAAAGAAGAAAACTCAAGGTAGTTCAGACATGATCTTCAGCATGAAAAATATAGCGAGAAGCATTCAAAATTTACATAAAAATAGTCACCAAAAGCGAAAGCTCAGAAAGGCACTATAAGTCACACTTGTCAGGATTGTATAGTATATATTTCAAATTGCGGTTCCGGAAAAGTAGTTGTGCAGTAATGGAATGATAAATCTTTTTTCGAGGAACCTGGCGGGAATGACATTTATATTTGAATCAGGGAAGTCATATCTTTGAGATTCTGCTTATAAAATGTAATTAACCGATGTTAATTAATTAATTATGATTCTTCATTGAGTCACATGCAAAAATTCACTTTAGGTAACGATAAAAAGTGAATTTTTAATTTAATTAGGAACGAAAATAAGGTAATTGTTATTTTATACGAATAAATTATTTACGGAGGCGGCAAGGACACAATGGCATTAAATGACATTAGTCTTGTTTCAGAACAACAGAAAAATTCCCACGAAATATAAATCTTGAAAATTTTTAAACGTGCTGTTCTGAAGGTTTGCGTGTTTTTCCTTTCTCGATGAAACACGATTTCATTTACAGTCAGCATTGGCGCATTTAATGCAGTTGTTTTAATTCACTGGAATGAGATTCCAAATAAATGTGAACACTGAAGATTTTTAAGTTAAATGCTTCTAAGATAAATAATCTACAATGATTATTTCGTACAACATGCACAGAAACTAGTTTGGATATAGGGTAAGCAGTGGCAATTTCATGATAATTTCGGAAATTTCCATTTTAACCACAAATATTTTATCGCCCGTGTTTATAAAAAAACCAGTACCCTATACGCAACACATTTGCTCATAATACCAGTAACGTGGATAAAAGTAGGACTGTATGTTTGTGCTCCACAACGTATGTCTCCGCATAAGGTTTACCGGTGGTTATTCTATGATAACCTTGCTAACTTCGTGATAGTACCTTGCTAAGTCTGTGGTAGTGAACAGGTTGTTCATTTGTACAAACAACACCTCGTGAATGTAAAGAAATGTAGAAATAATGTCATAACTGACATATGCACAGTTTGCTGTTGTCAAAAATGGAAAAAATACATATTTTATCAATAAAATGCTGTCTTTTTCCATAGCGTGCCATTTTCACATTTTAGTTTCAGTCATTATCACCAGTTCTCACAGGCGTGTCACATGAACATTGTTCATTTTCATCGGAAGAGTTTTGGCACTTCATGTGGTACAATATTATTCAAAAGCTACGTTGAACCCAGTGAGCTCCTTTTTTTCTTTTCTTTAAATATTCGTTATAGTTGTGTCCTCAAAATTCGACATCGCAGTTATCGTCTTCTCTTTGTATGGGCCTATTGATAAAAACTGTATATATGAGCTATATTTTGTTACATTTTAATTACATCAACTATTACGTATCACGTGGTTATCACCTACAGGTGGTAACCACGGGATATCTTGGTCATTTCGTGGCAGGCTAAAATTAATTGAAAACTGAAACTGTGATGTCTAATAGAACCCCAGCTATCATGATTACGATTCAGTAATCAGATACTGTAGTTTAAAATATGGAAAAGGAAAATATTTTTTAAATCAACATTAATGTCTTAAATAATTAACTCCCCAAAACTAAATACCATGCGTTCATGGCTAAACCTCTACACGCTATAGAATGTTCATAAATGACTTCCAGTGTTTAGTAGGGGATATGATCACCCCTTGACTGCGTTGCAGGATTTACAACGTCTGTCAATGCTGAGGACGAGGTTGTCAAGGAGCTGTTGAGGTCTCGCGGCCCATTCCTCTTGTAGCGCTAATCGCAGCTGCGGAATCGTTGCTGGCGGCTGGTGACGTGCTGCCAAGCATCTCCCGAGAAGGACACACACGTGTTCGATTGGATTTAAATCCGGGGACCTTGCGGGCCAATCCATGAGTTGAATATCTTCACTCTCCAACAGCCACTGTACGATGAGGTGTAGCGTTGTCGTCCATGAAGAGGAACTCAGGACCCACATCACCTCTAAACATACACACGTGAGGCAGGAGAACTTTGGTACAATAGCGGACACCAGTGACTGAACCTCCTTGGAAGATGTGGAGGTCAGGACGGCTACCAAGCATGATACCGCCCCAAACGAGAACTCCACCACCTCCAAATCGCGGTCCCTTTCGTTGATGCTGGTGGTGTGATTGCGTGTTCCCTGCTCTCTCCAGATGTGTATACGTCCAGAATCGTTCGTCAGACTAAATCGGCTCTCATCCGTAAAGAGAACTCAACCCCATTGCTGATGTGTCCAATTCTTGTGTTCCTGGTACCACAACCGCCGTCTCCGAAGAGCATGCGTTAATGGCACACACCGTAGTGGTCGTCGTGCAAATAGACCACCTTTGTGCAGCCTCCTGGCCACAGTAAAACACGATAACGGACGTACAGTTGTCTGTTGCATGTGCCTTGCGATTTCTTCTGCAGTCTGCCGTCTGTCTCTTCTCGCCTGTAGGACAGTATACCGGTCGTCCACCACTGTGGTTGCTCGTGGACGACCACTGCTAAACTCTCGGATGGCTGTTCCTGTCGTTTGAAATGCTCTCCAAGCTCGTGAAACGATGCTGTGAGCGATTCCGAACTCCTCGGCCACACTAGTCACACTTCGACCTTCTTACAACTTCCCAATGACGCGACCTCGGATAAAGTCATTCAGATGTCGTCTACTGAATTGCCTGTTGGCCATATCACACGGTGGCAGCAACTCGACGTCGCTCAAACCGATGTATACCGTGCAATAGCTTTCACCGAATTGCTGAGCGTACACCACCCTTGTGCTTTATACCCTTCCGACACCCCCTTCCCCTTACGTCATGCTGCATATATGCGCATTCCCTACCGTACCGGACCCTAGTCTATCTCCTGAGTTGTCTTTCTGTCCGTTCTGCCTGCTCGTTCCGCTGTTATGCCAATTTCTCCTTTTCGTCCTTAAGTTTTGTACACTAGTGTATTAGTAACGATAGCATACTATATATGTGTGTATTTCTTAATTTAATAATGACAGTACATCCATACATATCTGAAAAATAATAATGCAAACTTATCGGGGTGAAGATTGAAATGCTCAGAGATGGAAATAGGTCACGGGGCAGCAACGTCTTGCTGGTCAAACGGGTAGGATCAAGGTGTTCCTGACCGGATTTCGACCCGGTTTTATTTCCGTTTTATTTTGATAAGAGAAAATTATATTTCAAACAAAAATGCGTACTGTGGAATTTTGTGCTCGATACTGGTGCCAGCAGAGGAAAAAATAATTTGTCATGCAAAAATATTGCCTTCTCTTTCTTAAAGCAACGAAGATTTCCGTCGATAGACGACACGACGCAGACGTTAGACTCACCGATACCATACAGTAAAATGGTACTACCTTTGTTTTTGTTTTCAGCACGATTGTCCGGAGAAAGACATATGCAAATGCCTGTTACCTGCTTCTCTGGTGATTCATTCTGTGACATCCCGCGTGTCACATTGTAAGACTGAGAGCTACTTTTCACATTGCATCTTTTGCATTAAGCATTTGGAGGTTTTTGTTTGACGTGCTAATATCCCGTTCTATTGCATGTCGTGTCAGAATTAATGTATTATTTGTTAACATGGATGCATTTAATATTAAGGTAATTGAAAAAAGGCTTCGAGACCAACGAATGCGTACTTGTTGAGAACAAAAAGAGGAAGAGTTAATGCTGTTAAAATGTTTGGTGTCATTAAGAAATCAGAATATGTTTCACAGTAACACCAATTTTCACAAGCTTCTGAGGAGTTGACAGTTTCTAAAATCTGAATGTTGATTTCATGGGTGTTCCTTTCTTCTGAGAGGCAATGATGAAATCAGCATCCACATATTGGAAACTTTCAACGCATCAGAAGCTGGTGAAAATTGGTGGTACTGTGAAACATACTCTGAAGCTTGATATGACATCAAGAAAACAGCAAAAACTGAAATTATATACACCACAAGTTACTTAATTCAAACATTCAGACTGGAACAGCCTTAATATTACTACGGAGGAACTTTGTGACTCTCGTAAATGTGTTTGAAAACATGTGTAAAACAGTTAGGCTATGTGAAGGATGACAGTTTCAATACTCTCTGTAAGTAAGTGAGTAAATTATACGTTCCTGTAAAATCTATCTATATAAACAGTATATATGGGCCGCGGATGGCCTAGTGGTCAACGTTCGTGACTGCCATGGATAAACCTCAGGTTCGATCCCAGGCAGGTACAAGCGCTCGAACCGAGAAACTCCTGCCGTGCGTCGGATGGGCACGTTAAGCCGTAGGACCCCGGGTACTGGCCCCCAGGTAATAAATAAAAGCGTCTTTCTCCCCCTTTCTACCTCACTTCCCTGTCACTTTCCTATCGGGCGCTCTAGCCGAAATCTCCTAGCTTCCTATTTCTAAGGGTTGTTTAAGACCTGGGGTCAGACACTCCCTTCCTAAAATCCTCTACATATGATCTGATCTCATCTGTATGTATGATTATGTATAATTATAAGTAGAGTTTTGAATTTATAGTTCAAAGAGGATTTGTACGGGTCAGGTCCAGACCGGGTCCGGGTCCAAAATGTTTGACCCGTTTTTGCTGATTCATAGACGTAGTACTAACTTCCTTTGGCCGAGTACTCAACTTAGTGTTCATATATCCGTGGAATCCGGATGACTGTTCCAAATTCCTGATATCGCCAATCAGCGGCAAGAAAACTCTAGCATCCTGCACTGCGGTTGATATCGGAATTTCAGATTATGGGAAATGCGGACTCAGGCTCTTCAAGTGGTGAAAAAATTAGGGTAGGAAAACTGTTTCGGTTCTCATAGAAAAATTCAAGTGAAAAAGAAGCGCCATATGTAAGAGACAGATACACAGGGCGTGTCTTGTCGGATGGATGAACTTGACAATTTTCGATAGAAGAAACAAGGACATGTGCATGAGGACGAGCAATATTCGATATTACGTCTTTTATTTCAAATTACCTGGATGATTCGTATGTCAAGCATCCACTAACATGTTATTACCGGATAGAAGAAGGATGAATTTGAAGATCTAAAACCTTGTACACGGATAAGCCATTATATTATGACCACCTACCTAATAAGCTGCAGGACACCCTTTAGCGCATAATACAGCGGCCACTGGGAGAGGCATCGATTCCATGAGGTGGCGATAGCTATCCTAAGGTATCTGTTACAATAATGTCAACAGCAGGTCTTCCTGTTCCCGTACATGTCTGGGTGGTGGTGATTTAGCGCCAACAAGCTTTTCCAAGTCAAACCACAAATGCTCGATTGGGTTCATTTCAAGTGAATTTGGAGGCCAGGTCATTAACATAAAGTCACCAGCATGTTCCTCAAAACACTCTTTGACGATTCTGGCAGTGTGGTATGGCGTATTATCGTGTTAGTAATGGCCATCACCAGCAGGGAACACAGTTGCCATGAATGGGTGAACTTGGTCCGCAGCGATGTTTAGATACCTGACAGCTGTCAGGGATTGTGCTATCGGGATAATGGGGCCTAAGGTGTCCCAAGAAAACATCGCCCACAGCATAACACCGTCGCAGCCAGCCTGTTTCCACCCAACAGTGCATCCAGTTGCCATAGCGACCGTTGGTAATCGGCGTATCCGCGCTCAGCTGTCTACGTGATGCACCAGGAATCTTGATTCGTCAGACCAGGCCACTTCCAATCATCTACGGTCCAATCTCGATGATCGTGAGCCCATTTCATCCGTTGTTGGTGATGATGTGCAGTGAGCATGAGGACCCGACAGAGTCTGCGGCTACGCAGTCCCATGCGCAAATGGCTGCGATGAACTGTGCGCTGTGACACATGAACCTGATTACCACTGCTGTAGCCGCGGGTAATCTGCCGCACTGTGGCCCTGTGGTCGCAGTCGACAATGCGCGACAGTCTCCCCTCTCTTCTGGCATCAATCAGCGCGGACAACACACGGCTGGACGAAGGGTCGTCATTTGGCCATCTGTGCACCACTTTTGATACGTACTCACTAAAGCGGCACGTGAACAAGCCGCGCCGTTTCTGAGATCGCAGTTCCAAGGCGCCGTGCTATCACAATTTGTCTTTTATCAAACTGCGAGAAATCGGCAGCTTTTCCCATTATGTCTCCGAACACTCTACTAACCGAAAGCTGCTCCTCGGTTTGTATGTATACTGCTTTGTGAACTTCACCTGCTCCACCGTTCGGTCTCCTGGCGCGCTTTTTCTCCAGATAGGGGTGGTCATGTAACGTACCAGGAGATGTGACGTACCTGCCAGAAGGACGCCCACGACATAAAGGCAGATAGGAATCAGAATAAAATGTCCGCGTAGCTCAATTGGTAGAGCAACTTATTCCGGAATGAGTGGACCCGGGTTCGAATCCTGGCGCGGATAAAAATGACGGAGAAATTCACTTCGTTATAATGGCGCCCGAACTATCCGGATGACCCGACCGTTCACAATCTCGTAATGGTGTGATGTTATTTCCACACCGCGAGATAGGAAAAATAAGAGCAGCACTTCGAAAAAAAAATAATAAAAATAAGGGGGAGATGATGTAACGTACCAGGAGATGTGACGTACCTGCCAGAAGGACGCACACGACATAAAGGCAGATAGGAATCAGAATAAAATGTCCGCGTAGCTCAATTGGTAGAGCAACTTATTCCGGAATGAGTGGACCCGGGTTCGAATCCTGGCGCGGATAAAAATGACGGAGAAATTCTCTTCGTTATAGTCATAATGTAACAGCTCATTAGTGTATGATCTGCATACAAACCTGATGAAGCGATTTTTTTAATTTGTGCTTTAGTGCATGCCACCTAGAAGAGTGTAAAGACCCAACATTCAGAATCAAACAGGCTATAAAAAAATTCTTCTCTGCTTCACATTTACATAGATGCTCCTTTAGGTGGGCCAATCAAGACAAATGTTTTGTACCAGGATAAGGTAGCGGTAATCGTATATGATACATGTAAACCATAAAGGTCCTGTGCGCAGTGGGAGGAAATTGCTGCATGAAATTTTTTATGCATAACATGGAGAGTCTCATGCATGAGACCGAGATTTGTGGTGCAACTTTCTCTCAAAAAATGCAGGAGATACTGTGGCGTGAAGGTGTACTTCCATTTGCCCAAACAGGATATTAGCGCAGCTTGAGGATTTTCCTAGCATCGGAACTACCATATTCTTTCATGTGAATTTTCAGTGTCAAAGAATACGGTTATCACGCTTACATATTTAACCACTAGCTTTGTATATACGTCTCAAGAACAGATATTTCAAAGCAGAACGGATGATTTTGAGGAGAATGCTCACATCTTTCTGATAAGAAAAATCTATTCTAAAGAAATGTAGCAAATCTGTGTTCGGAAGCCTTGGTCGTTAATTAAGAGAGTTCCTAAATAGTGCTGTTACTCAACTCCTGTTGAACCGAAATAGAAAATGTCGGAAATACGACAATGACAAGTGTTCTGTGATGCGACAGTAAATGCTATCTAGCTATCCCTGAAGATATGCTACTCGTTCGAAGCAGAGCTAACCTCAGTGCGCTGATCACGAAGGAGCTGTTGCAATCAATCTTCGCAAAGCGTCGAAGAGATAGGTTAAGAAAGATCAGTGGAAACCATAGAACGAGCTACAGCTGGGAAATTAATAAAACTTAACAGATCGACAACAGTACTCATGATAATACAGATGTAATGGGGGCAATAGTTGCTATCGATATTGCGAATAGTAGACTTCAATTCAGCTTTGATCAATATCACATATACGTTATCCAGAAATCCTTCTTACTACAACGAGCAACCAAATGCGCGTCAGACAGTGCGTAAAAGAGATCAACTTCGCATCAGTAGCCCTTGTGCAACTCTCTCGCGTCACCGCTGAATTCGGGGCTTCACTGAGGTTTCAGGTAAATTGAGATTTTGTCGAGGTATGGCGAATAGTAATCTAAGTTAAGTAAATGCTCAATTCTTGATTGCTGCGTGATCAGATTCAGTTCATTTCTGGATAAAAACATTCTCAAATATAAGACATCATATTGTGGATTAGTTGCCACTAAACGTACAATGGCCTGCACATTCAGCTGCCATTAAGACGACACAGAAATGGAATTTATAAAAGACCCACCTATCAAATCACAATGCGAATAACTTCAAATAGATAAAGTATTGAAAATCTACCACGTATTGTAAAAGAATCTGATGAAAATCGAACAGACTGTCAGCACTTTCTGTAATTCTCTAGCTACCTTTAATATTTACATTACGTTATCACCTGAGAAATGAATGAGGCACAGTTCTGAAATGCCGCTAGAACATAATTACTTGCTTGATAACACTCTCGGTCAAGAGACATGCGGAATACTTGTGGGTTGCTCTCCTTTGCACAGCTTATTTATAATTACCAGATAATACCTGAATTACCTTGGTTGGTAATTAACCAGTATTTAAATGATTAACCAGCAGTTTATGTTCAGTTTTTATCAAAACTTTCTTGTGACACAGAAATATGAAGGGAATTATGAAAATTATGCCCATGGACAATCAAAAACACCATTTCAAACTCCAGTTCTCAAAATTGCTTGAACTGAGCTAAGAGTATTCAGTTCGTTAACGCAATGAATGACGTGCTCTATTCTAATTCTATTCAGTGCACTTATGGACCCTCAAATCATTAAAAAAAATGTAAAAAAATATCTCATCAGCTAAACCTTTCCCTTATCTGCTGCAAAATGCTAAATAAGTGCCACGTATTAATCCCATTTCTTAAATTCTTAATGGAATTCTTGCCTTTTCCTGCGTCACTTTATATTATTTAGATAATTTAAATCTATTACTACGATTGAATAGTAGTGATTCAAATCTTCAAAACTAGAAGATTTGAATCACTACTAAGCATTATTGCGTATATAATTACTAAAATATAAAATTTGATTCTGCATTTCGCAGTTGCTTTCCAGTAAATCACAAATATATTTCATGAAGGGTAAATAAAGTCAAGGAAATTTCAATTCAAAATTTCGGAATGTATTTTAATAGCAAAACATTTATTTACTTACTTCATTAAACACCATTAAGAATTGCATATTTAAGAAGAAAGATTGGCCCAAAAAATATAGCATTTTTTTAACAAAATGATACAAACAGCCTCCGTTCAATCAATCTCAATTGAGAGTTGTCGGTGGTTTTTCAGAAGAGGCGCTTTTTTTTCCAATATTCTAATTATTGTATCTTGGAGCTTTATAGCCAGTATGAACCCAAAAGTCAATAAAGCCGACGTTTGTCCCTAAGTTAAGGCTACTTGTCCCAGAGAGGAGATAGATCCAGGAGAGGATATCACCCACGCCTCATCAGGAATTCGAACCCGGACCCAATTTGAAAGAACAGAAGCCAGCTTTTCCGACTACACAAGCACATGGCTGGTCATAACCCTAATTAGACATTTCCAATTTGATCTTATATATCACCTTTATTTCTCTGCTCAAAGAACCTGAATATCAAATGAGTGTTCAACTTCTTTTCTTTATTTATTGTTTCGGGGTTTGACGACTACTATGAGCAACTTTAACGCGGCTATCAGCAATCTCCTGTTTCCAGTTCGGGGCCCTTAGTTCCAGGGAGTGGCTAGTGTCGTAATACAGAAGCACCAGCCACGCCTCATCCGAGATTTTAATCTCAGCCCATTTGGACAAATGATCAGAAGCCAGCTGTTAGAGAACTGAGCTACAGCGACGGCTGTGTTGCAGTGGGTGTTTTTATTTTCCTTACAATATATGTTAGTTTTTACTATGGCTTATTAGTTTGAGTATGAAATTTATTTTTCCGTAACACAGCACAAACGTTTATATATACTGAAGAGCAATTGAATTAGAGACAGCTGGCGTTATGCAAATGTGGCGCTCTGGGCGACTCTATAAGCGGAAACGACAGGGCGTATGCAGCGATCCGACAATATAAGGAGTGATGTGACGGGAATCAGTTAGAGTCGGACGCAGTATGGGTAAGACGAAGGATCTAAGCGCATTTGATCTTGGGCAAATTCTCGGGGCCCAACGAATGGGTCACTCCATCTCGGAAGTCGTGCAGGCACTGCGATTTTCACGAGCCACTGTGTTACGAGTGCGCCGTGAGTACATCGAATCCAGTAAAACCATCCCTGCAAGGGCCAACTGCCGTGTACAACAGCGTGTGGATGAGCGGGGTCATCGTCGGCTAGCTCGCACTCTAACAGCGGATAGACGGGCCACAGTGCAAGAAATCACTCGGCAATTTAAGGCTGGTGCACAAAAACGTTTAGGCAGCCACGCCATCCAGAACTATCGCCTTGCTATGGTGTACAGAAGCCATCGTCCCACGAGAGTACCGCTGCTGACCGCACATCACAGGGTGCAAAGATTAACATGGGTGCGGGAACATCGCCACTGGACCCTAGACATGTGGGAAAAATGTTACCTGCACTGATGAGTCGAGATTCACGTTGATACATGAGGATGACAGGATACGAGTACGGCGCAAACCACATGAATCGATGGATCCTTCTTGCCAGCAGAGTACTTTTAAAGCTGGTGCTGGTGACATTCTTGTTTGGGGACTGTTTACGTGGACTGATATGGGACCCCTGGTACGTGTGACATCGTCCCTCACATGTCAACGTTACCGGGATATTCTTAACGACCATTTGCTCTCGTTTGTGCGTCTTCAACATCCCACTGGGGACTTCATCCTGCAACAAGACAATACACTGTTCCATCGCTCCTGAATTGTATCAGAATGGTTGGATAAACACTCCACCGACGTGACGTCGCTTCCTTGGCCAGCTAGGTCACCTGACCGTAATCCCATCGAGCACATCTGGTATGCCATCGAGAAAGATGTTCGAGACTCTGACCGCCCTCCGTGAAATCTTCGTGAACTGTGAGAGCTTGTTCAGGGGTCGTGGATCCGTATGGCTTCCCAACGCTTCCGGGGTCTTGTCGAGTCCATGCAGAGACGAATCGCCGCCGTCATCAGGGCGAAAGGTGGTGCAACACGTTACTAGACAGGTATCTATAATTTAATTGCTCTTCAGTGTATACATGTCTATATCATCATCATCATCATTGTCAACCATTATCAATCCACTGCTGGACGAAGGTCTCCCCAAGTTTCCTCCACAACGGTCTGTCTTGTGCCAGTCTCCTCCATGTCACCCCTGCATACTTTCGAATTACATCCACCCATCTCCCATGTGGTCTTCTTCTGGTTCTTTTCCTGTCCCTTGGAATCCAATCTAAAATTTCGGCTGTCCATCGATGATCCGTCCTTCTGGCAGTATGTCCAGCCCATTGCCATTTCAGGGATTTAACTCTGATCATGATGTCTTCCACTCTTGTCATTTTTCGGATCCACGAGTTCCTCTTCTTATCTCTCCTGGTTACACCAAGTATGCACCTCTCCATGCTTCTTTGAGTTGTCTGCAGCCTTTGTATGTCTCTTTTAGTTAAGGTCCACGTCTCTGCACCATACGTAAGCACTGGAAGGATGCATTGATCAAACACTTTTCTTTTAAGACATAATGGCATATTGCTCTTGAAAATTATGCTGTTTCTTCCAAAAGCTCTCCAGGAAAGTTTTGTACGCCGATTAATTTCTTCATCAATAAGACCCTCACTTGATATCTGCTGTCCAAGATAAACGTACGTATCTGTTATCTCCAGCTTTTCTGCATCAATCGATAAATCTTCATTTCTTGTAAAAGCATTGAACATCACTTTTGTTTTCTGAAAGTTCATTTTTAATCCCACTTCTTTACTCTTGTCAGCAAGTTCCTGGATCATACTCTGCAGCTCTGATGGGGTAGTTGCAAAACTGACTACGTCATCAGCAAAACGAAGGTGGGTTAGATAATCTCCATTAATCTTTATCCCCTTGTTTTCCCAGCTCAGTGACTGAAAAACACCCTCCAATGTGGCATTAAAGAGCTTCGGAGATATGGTGTCACCTTGTCTCACTCCCTTTTCAATTTTTATGTGTGTTGTATTTTCAAACAGCCTAATCTTTGCACTTGCATTTTCATAGATGTTATTAATAATATTAATGTATGCATCTTCAATACCGCAGGTTTTCAGAGCCATTGTAACTGCTGATGGTTTCACCGAATCAAAGGCTTTTTCATAATCGATAAAAGCCATGCACAATGGAAGTTCATATTCCCTCGCTCTTTCAATTAGTTCTCTCAGCACATGGATATGATCTATTGTGCTGTAGCCACTCCTGAATCCAGCTTGTTCTCTCGGTTGAGCCATGTCCAGTGTTACCTTCAAGCTGTGTGAAAGAACTTTAGTGAAGATTTTATAAACTACTGATAGGATGCTGATAGGTCTGTAGTTTCCGAGATCCTCAATGTCACCTTTCTTATGTAGCAGGATCATTGTAGCGGTGTTCCAGTCCTCAGGAATCTTTCCTTCATTAAGGCATCGAGTGAAAATTTGGGCGAGTACTGTTTCGATTTCTCCACTTGCTTCTTGTATGATGTCTACAGTAATTCCATCTTCTCCTGGAGCTTTTCCCCGCTTCATGTTCTTGATTGCATATGCAACTTCTGCTGGAAGGACTGGAGGAACTCTGGTACTGGTATCTTTCATGATGTCTGGAGTGCATGTATCATCCCTTTCATATAATTTGGAGTAGAAATCTTTCACTCTTGTCAAAATTTCGCCTCTATTTCTTGTGTTACAGAACCATCTTCTTTTCTCAGTGCCATAATCTGTTTTCTTCCCTTACTGAGATGTCCCTTTGCTATCTTTAGGCTTTGGTTGTTTTCAATTGCTTTCTCACTAGTTCACAGTTGAATTTTCTTACGTCTTTAGTGATACTTTTTCTTACTGTCTTGCATAGCTCTATATATTCCAATTTGGAAGTCACATCTTCTTTAGTTGTCCTCATCTCTCTTCTTTTTTGCATCAACATTTTCGTTTTTCCTGATAATTTATTTACATGCAACTTGTTCTTAGACCCAGCTAATTTTGTTGCTGTTTCCATAAGAGCTTTAGTTACTTTTCTGTTAACTTCAGAGATGTCCACTTCTTCCGATGTTAGGCATTCTAAAGCAGAGAACCTGTTCTTCAGTTCCAACTTGAAGGTATTATGGTGTTTTTTAAGGTTGGTTATGTCAAAAGATTTTGTTTGTCTTATGAGCTTGCCACGTTCAAGTTTAGTGTTGAGGTGCATCTTACATCTCACCAATCTATGGTCACTACCTGTGTTGTACTTGTTTAGCACACTGCAGTCTTCTATGACGAATTTTTTGTTACACATAATAAAATCAATTTCACTTGTCGTCCCATTTGGATGTCTCCATGTCCATTTCCTGTGTGGCTTTTTCTTGAAGAAGGAGTTCAAGATGAAAAACCCTTCTGCCTCTGCAAACTCAACGAGAGTATTTCCACTCTGGTTTCTGTTGCCGTGACCGAATTTACCTACTGAAGTTTCATTCTGTTGCCGTTGCCCTATTTTTGCATTGAAATCTCCCATAATTATCTTCAAGTGCTGCTTACCTTTATTATTTAGATGACAAATTTCCTCATAAAATTCTTCAATTTCTTCTTCAGGATGACTTGTGGTGGGTGCATAAGTTTGAATAATCTGAGCCTGGTATCTTCTCGATAGTTGGATAACGAGTCGTGCAGCTCTGTCAGAGGAACTTTCAACTTCTACCACTTTATCCTTCAGTTTCTTGTTTATTATAAATCCAACACCACTAGTTCTGCCAGTATCTGTCCCACGATAGTAGAAGAGATGTCCACTTTTCAGTTCGATGAGATCTTCTCCTTTTCTCCTTACCTCACTTAGCCCCACGATGTCCCACTTGATCCTTTGTAGTTCCTCTTCCAATTCAAGAAGCCTTGAATCAGAAGATAGGGAGCGTCCATTGTACGTTGCCAAGGTCAGCATCAGATGGCAGCCTAGTCCGGTCCTCCGGGGATTCTTAGCACCCTCTGCCTTCATGTCGCACTGGCCGCTGCCTTGGCCAGGTACATTCCAGCTGCCGGAGACTGAGGGCCAAGATTTAAGTTGTGGAGTCATTTTGGAGGGGTTTGGCCATAACTCACCACTCTGGCCAAGCGGGTTGGTGAGTGTGGGATAGAATTTCCTCTGATCCCGATGGTATAGTTATACCGCTATTGGCGGTCGTCAGAGCCCCTTTAGTGGGAACAGGATGCACCACGAGAAGGCGGGGTTGACATTTGTCAAGGAGAGGCTGTGATGTTACGCATCACCTGACCTTACATCCCACATGTCTATATATATATATATGTGTGTGTGTGTGTGTGTGTAAACGGTCGAGTCACAATATTGCGACAACCAACTGTCGTTTTAGACACACATCCGGTAGCCCCCTGTTTCATTAGGCTAGAGGGTTGCTCCAACGTAGCGTGTTGATCGGCCCTCACGCACCTTCAAAGCCGACGTTCACCTCTCACATCAATGGCACGTAGTGTTCCACAGTTTTCACGTCGCTTATTCGCAGTGGTGCCATTCCTCTAATCACGATGCACTTTAACCACAGCAGCACGCGAGCAGTTTGCAAACTGCGCGTTTTCAGAAATACGGCCACCCTTGGTCCGAAAGCCGATATACATTCCTTTTTGCAAATCTGATAAATCGTTCTTTTTATCCATGACAGCAACGAGTGATATGTTTTTTAGAATGCCTACAGCACATCTTATACACCCTCCAATGCACCTCACGACACGTGTCTTCTTTCATTGGCTACGCGCTGTTAACGTCAAAATTAGGAGATGGCCGCAATAATGTGACTGGACTGTGTATATATACCTATATATAATGTACATAAAATACATCCGGTGAGAACGAAACCTGAAAATTTAAA
Organism: Macrothele yani; assembly: GCA_039090855.1. Taxonomy (NCBI): domain Eukaryota; kingdom Metazoa; phylum Arthropoda; class Arachnida; order Araneae; family Macrothelidae; genus Macrothele; species Macrothele yani. The sequence goes on from CM076990.1 coordinate 133,723,671, forward strand.
TGGATGAAAAAGAAAAAAACGACATATAACCGGATGGTAATCTTTAGGGAGTATTATTCCGGTGAAAGTGGCTATTCAAAATACCAGGGAAGAGCACGTAATACCAATGCCCACTAGTAATACTCCCTAAGCCATAGACCGTAAACCTTATAATAAAATACAAAATATGTAGTTAAAATATCTATATTTATCTCTATCTATAAATATATATAACTGAGTATACTTTTTTCAATGTTATCTTATTTGGAAGTTTAAGTAAAATTAATTTCCTTAAAAACAGTTTATCTTTTAATGGCAGACTGTAACCTTTAATAATAACATTCAGAACCACATATGGTCGTTGCTTGAAATTTTTGGATATAATAAGCGATCACCAGGATGATCGTCCATAATTTGATATTTATTGTGATTTCAAGCATATTTTTATTAACAATATTAGTTGTATGATTTGACTTACACTACGGAGGAATTCACTTTAGTAATTTCTTCTCCCAAGCTGAATCTCTCTCTCTCTCACATACACACACTTGTGTTAGTTTTTAAAGTAGTATTCCCTAGAAATTCCAAGAAATGGATGATTTTTAAAAATAAAATTCATGTTAAAGATTCCCGACTTTCACTTTTATGCATAGGTTTTCATTTCGTCCGGAAGAAAGAACGTATCACAATTTTTAGATCTTTTATTGGTTCAACACTCACACACATGCACGTGTGTCTCTATAAACATGTCTGTGCGTGCGTGTGTGTACTCATACGTATGAAAGACACGCCAACTTGGTATAACTCAGTGTTAGTCGCATGCTTCTGGCCAATCCTCCGAAATGCGCCAGGGTTCGAATCCACATGTGGCATGTGTGTTGTGTTTTTTCTACGAAGCTGGCTATTTGCCTTCCCTGGAAGCAGTAGCTTTTAAATATTGACGGTTTTCTGGTGTTAAACCCTGAATCAAACAATAACAACAAAAAACAGACAGTCTTACAGATAGCCACACCACGAAAAATAATGCATATATGTGCATCCATATGTGTAATGTTTCTTCCTTTCTTAAAGGACGCATTTCGAGGAAGCGGTGCTCAGTTGCATGGAAGCAAGAAGAAATAATTTAATTTAAAGTGCTATCGATTAATGCAAATGATTCACGCAGCTACTCTCCTCGTCTTGTAAATTCTGAAATGAGTTAAGTATGCAATTCATTGCTGCTCCGTTCGATGAAGTTTTGTATCGATATATGCTTCGCTGTGTATCTTTTCTAAACTTTAGTTTTACTGTTACGTTGTTTCTTTCTGCTCTCCGCATACATGCCTCGTTCTTCTCCGTGGAGGAGCACGCAGAGGTCAGCACACATCCATTATATGGGGCTCACTAATGGTGCCGTTGTTTAAATTTCGTGTGTGTGCGTGTGTGTGTGTTCTCGGTCAGACCATCGCCTAATTACCTTATGACGGAGAAACAGTGCAGAGGGGATGCAGGGGCATGCTCTCTGCTGGCACGAGACCAGCACAACAACTCTTCCGTAATTCAATCGCTAGGAGTTTCGATGGAAAGGCCTGGGTCGCTAATGGTGTTACTTATCTTGGAATTGGCTCAGGTAAGAAGAGAAAATTGCCAAGGCGTCCCTTAAGGCATCGGAAAAGGCACCACGCCTCTCACTCTCTCCGCTTATGGTAAAGCTGCACCACCATTGTTGGCAAGTGTACGATTATGTACAAATGGTCTTTAATTTCACGTCATACCCTTTCTTGTTAATCAGGTGTAAGAGAGGCCGTTTTCGACCTTTCATCTTAAGCATTCTTCTGAATATGGAAACTTTCCTACCTTCAATTTGGAAATATAACTGAAAGTATCTGCAGCTCGAATACCATCAAAAACGTGACGTTTTCTAAAATAAAAAGCAGTATGCAATGGTTTGAGTGCCTTGTGGTAATATTTACAAAATCCCTTATAGCATCATTCCAGTAACCAGAAATAATGTTATACCCATTATGCCATAGAATCAGGTTGTATATACGTAGAAACAAATAATTGGACATTGTTGTTCATGGGATATATCAGGCAAAGCCGGCGACAATCTGTTTTCATGAGTTATACTCTGAATTAGATTTGCTTCAGGAACACCCCTCTTTTTGCCTATTTGTAGCCATAACGAAGTACCATGTGATATCAACATCACATGTGGCTACTATAAATTGTGCACAAATATCCCTTGCACGTAATCAGTAAATGTTTGTTAGCAATAGGGAAACGTGGCGACTTAAGCCAATCTGACCGCAGCCGGATGGTTGGGGCCTGGAGAGCAGGTGCCAGTATTTCGAAAAAAGTCGCACTTGTTAGCTTCTCCGTACTACTGCATCAAGATGGTACAAGGGCTGTATTAAGCATGCTTAGGCATCATGCCGCAGAAGGGCTCACATTGGTCAGCCACGCGCTGTTGGTCTTAGCAGTGAGAGTCTGATGTCACGACTGATTATCTCATTAACAACGTGCGACAATCACGCAGCACACACCCACCAGTACAACAGCGGTGCAGTCCGACCTATTTTTACATGCACCCATGCGACGTACCGTGCGTCGCCTGGGGTGCCTCAGCCGGAGACCAAAGAGGACACATATGATGACGTCCAAACTTCGCAAACAACGCCACGCATGGGCCAATGAACTTCTGCAATGGATCTTGAACAGATGGAAGAGAGTATCTGGATTGATGATTCCCATTTTCTGCTGCTCCATTCTGATGGTCAAATTTACGTATGGCGTAAACATGACAAAGACCTATTCCTTTGTTGCATATTTGGTGTACAACAGGCCAGTGAAAGTGGTGTTCTACTCTGCTTAACCTTTTCCTAGCAAGCACTAGGTCCGTTGGTTATCATCTCACAAACACCGAATGGTGGACACTCTAAGGATCTGTTGGCCGACCATCTCCATCCATGTCTGCAGGAAGTTTACTCGGACATCGTACCATCTTTTCGTCATGTCATCAGTCTTAAATAACCACTGAGAGATTGGAGGAAGACGACAACGAATTCACCACGTTGCCTTGGTCCTCACGCTCTCTGTACTGTAACCCAATTGAGCAATTGTGGGATACGGTAGAACATTTGTGGGATATGGTAGAGCATTTGTGGGATATGGTAGAACATTTGTGGGATACGGAGAACTGCTGATTCTTCTCCACGGAATGAGAGTGAAGTGATAAAGTTGCTGCAGCGGACATAGGTCAAGTTACGCAGCGATGATGTTCGACACCTTTTATAATCTGTTACTAGGAGTCTGCGAGCCGTGATTGGACCGAAAGGTGGATCAACGCGTTTTTAGGTAGGTGTTCCTAATGAAAACCAAACACAGTGTATTTACATGTATACCCGATTTGTGATGAATTATGAAATGGATGATAGCTATAATTAGGCTTAAACTGCTCAAAAAGTACAAGGACAGATATTATTAGTTAATTTATAACCATAATGTACATGATAATCATCTGCGATTTTCAGTATGTTACATTTCTAATTTCTGACGAACTGGTGCTCCAGGAAAAGTTCCTTTCCTCTGAAAACTTTTGAGATAAGAAACAATTTCGGATGAGCAATATATTTCTGCATATGCCTATAGGCTTATTTTACTAAATCGTTCTCCAAGATTCAGAGCTTATCTCCTTAAAGTTAGATTACCATCATCTGCCAAATTAAAATTATATTAAGCGTGTCCTATTGTTGATGCATTGAATATCTCCATTTACAGCAATTTCGGCACACAACTCGAGCTTCACTGACATCCTTCACAAGACTCATAACCTTTTGCCCTTGAATTTGGTCCACTCATGTTTTGCTAAACTTTTCACTTACAGTATTTTCTTGCCACTTGGGACGTATAAATTATCTTAGCAACTGATCACTAATTCTTTTACCCTAGCCAGCCACCTTAGAACATTTGTATTCATCCTACACCCACAGCATTTTGCTTCACATATCTTTCCTGGAACACTTTACATTTATTCGTATGATCACTTTCTACAAACCAAACTGCCCGCCGACAATGCGCATTTCGCCAGTACACGAACGGTTGTTCTGTCACTTTCGGAGTAACTAGGTTTTATTACAATATCAAAGTTGGAAAAATTACACTTTCACCCGCAGCCATACAGACAGTTTTGTCTCTTCAAAAGTATCCAGGTTTCACTACCATATCAAAGTTGGAAAACTTACACTTTCACCCACAGCCAACCGGATCTTTTGGCCCTTCTGATGTAATCAGGTTTCACTACCATATCAAAGTTGGAAACATTACACTTTCACAAGCAGCCATCGGAACAGTTTTAGTAATTAATCAGTACTGTGAAATTCGCCTACGGCTGCAATGACTTTCAAAGCTGAATGTACTCATCTACAGATTTCACCGTCTAATCATATGAGAGGATTGCTTAAGATGGTTCCTCCTGATAACTCACAAGATTGTTCCTCCTGATAACTCATAAGTTGGTTCCTCCTGATAACTCATAAGTTGGTTCCTCCTGATAACTCATAAGTTGGTTCCTCCTGATAACTCATAAGATGGTTACTCCTGATAACTCATAAGATGGTTACTCCTGATAACTCATAAGATGGTTCCTCCTGATAAAACATATGAGAGGGGATTGCTTAAGATGGTTCCTCCTGATAACGCATAAGATGGTTCCTCCTGAAAACTCATAAGATGGTTCCTCCTGATAACTCATAAGATGGTTACTCCTGGTAACTCATAAGATGGTTCCTCCTGGTAACTCATAAGTTGGTTCCTCCTGATAACTCATAAAATGGTTCCTCCTGATAACTCATAAGATGGTTACTCCTGATAACTCATAAAATGGTTCCTCTTGATAAAACATATGAGAGGGGATAGCTTAAGATTGTTCCTCCTGATAACGCATAAGATGGTTCCTCCTGTTAACTCATAAGATGGTTCCTCCTGATAACTCATAAGATGGTTACTCCTGGTAACTCATAAGATGGTTCCTCCTGATAAAACATATGAGAGGGGATTGCTTAAGATGGTTCCTCCTATGTGTCCTTTGGCAAAAAAATTTGTAGGCACTTTCTTCGCAATTAACGTATTCCCAAGGATGAAAATTTACGCATCTATAAAATTAACTTGAAATTGTAGCATGTCATGCGTAATATATGCTAAAACGTTACCACAATTATATTAAAAAATCCATCATTTTTCTTTGGGTAATGTTCAGATCTGCTAACAGATGGTGCGACCTGTACCTTGATGACATTAGTGGGCAATTAAATGTTTGATTGCTTATTCAGGATTTAAAAGTCAGCAGTGCCTACAGTTCTGTTGAAAGTTTTGCAATAATCTTATCAATCAAAATAGTATAACTATGCTAAAAATCCAAAAATTCTTGGCGTAGAATAGAAATAAAAGTTTCCAAGCTTTCGCACATCAACCAGATGGCTTTCTCAAGGAAGGTAGATAGCTAACTGCAAACTGGATAATAGAACGTTTCAACACGTTGAACGAGGTGACTTGATTAGACGATAAAGGATTAGGAACAAACGTGATATTTTGATGAAACGAGGTCACGTTAGTTGGTCACGCGGTACAATGGCAAAGAACTCAGCATTATTTGAAGAACTGATTCCAAATACGTGGCAACTCCAGAGAAACGCTATCATTGCAAGCCTCGCAACTGGTCAAGATTTCCAAGGTTTCGCGAATGGCGGTAGATTTGGGTGTGGAGTATGAAGCTAATTTCTTTACATCACTCCATATAGGACCGGCGGACTTTAACTTGACTTCTCTTGATAGGGCAGTGGACATTTTCCCGTCTCTTGTATCCCTTTTATGTTCGCTGATTCTAATTCCAAACGAACGTTTGGTCATTCCGATGTAGTATCGCCTGGAGCCGTCCGCGTATTTTAGTGGGATGGCATAAACACCTGCTTCATTGAGAAGAGGGTACTCGTCAATATTTCTCTTAAGCATCCTGTATAAAGATGCCGGAGATCTTGTGCCGACACCAAAGTTCATCCTCCTGAGCGCGTTTTTTGAGTTGATAGGAAATATTTGGTACGTAGGGAATAGAGCCCAGGTAGCAAAGTAGCGGCATAGAAATGTTATTAGCACTGCTGGTTCTGGCTTTCTCGAAAAAGTTATGCATCTGGTTCGAAGTATATCCTGCCTCAGTGGCCAATTCCTATCAAATATTTCCTATCAACTCAAAAACGCGCTCAGGAGGATGAACTTCAGTGTCGGCATAAGATCTCCGGCATCTTTATACACGATGCTTAAGAGAAATATTGACAAGCCCTCTTCTCAATGAAGCTGGTGTTTATGCCGTCGCACTAAAATACCCGGACGGCTCCAGGCGATACTACATCGGAATGACCAAACGTTCTTTTGGAATTAGAATCAATGAACATAAAAGGGATACAAGAGACGGGAAAATAACCACTGCCCTATCAAGAGAAGTCAAGTTAAAGTCCGCCGATCCTATATGGAGTGATGTAAAGAAATTAGCTTCATACTCCACACCCAAATCTACCGCTATTCGCGAAACCATGGAAATCTTGACCAGCTGCTTGCAATGATAGCGTTTCTCTGGAGTTGCCACGTATTTGGAATCAGTTCTTCAAATAATGCTGAGTTCTCTACCATTGTACCGCGTGACCAACCAACGTGACCTCGTTTCTTCGAAATATCACGTTTGTTCCTAATCATTTATTGTCTAGTCAAGTCACCTCGTTCAACGTGTGAAACGTTCTATTATCCAGTTTGCAGTTAGCTGTCTACCGTCCTTGAGAAAGCCATCTGGTTGATGTACGAAAGCTTGGAAAATCTTATTTCTATTCTACGCCAAGAATTTTCGGATTTTTAGTATAGTTATACTATTTTGAGTATAATTTGGTGTACAGTTCTTACTTTTTGAATCATATCAATATTTGGAATGGAATCAAAATTCGAAGCTATCCATGCGACAGTCTGAAATGTTGAGAATGATCTGAGCAACTTAGATTGAATGTTCTGACAGTAATTTAGCTGCTAATATCAACATAACTATAGGTAATCCTGATTTCTAATTCCGAAATAAGCCATCAAACATTTGTTTGTCCACTGACATCACCAATATACAGGTCGTGCCGTCTATTAGTCTGTCTCGACATTACCCGGAAAAAATTCTACTTTCATCATATTTACGGTTAAGTTTCAGCATCTGCTGATTAGCATACTCGAACGGTAATCAGGAGATGCGGGTTCGATTACCGCTCCAGGGGGATGAAATTTTAAGTTATCTGATGTGATTGACATTACCTGAAGAACAGTAAATACAGTTGATTCATAGATGTCTGATTGATTTGTTAATTATCATGACTCATTTTCCACGTATTATGAGAGGAATATTTCTTCCACAATGTGTATTCTAAAGAAAGATTTTTGAATGTTTTTCAACACGAAATAAAGTTAGCTTCTTTTTAGATTTCCATGAAAGTGATTATTTGATAACCATGTACTATGTCAGCTTTTATTGCCCCTGTATAGAAACTCAAATTGGAAAATTTCGAAAATAAACTGGCATTCAAAGCAGAGAATGAATAACAATATGGGATATATGTGAAATTATCTAAGGTTTACTTTGCTTTCGGGTAGAACAGAAACGTATAGTGTTCCAGATTGAAGCCACTGCACTAAAATATCAATGTTGCTTAGTTAGGTAGAGCGTTTCACAAAAAGCTAGGCACATATCTGAAGCGAAGAAAAGTAAAAACCGGAAATGCAGAAGCTATTAGGATTTCTATTTTATAATGACGTCTGCGTAAGTTATAGATTTCTGCTGGAATCAAACAGCATGTGAATAATAGGAAAAGTGAACAGCATGCCTTCAATGTAAGAATCTTTTTTTTTTTCAAGATCTAGGTTTAGTAAAGAACCATTATATCCAACTGAGTGGGCGAGAATAAGTCCCGATGGAAAAAGAATAAGTTAGATGAGAAGAAAAAAAATAGAGTTATCATCTTTTAGTAGGGGCCTTTTGTGAATTGACAAATGCCCGGACGTGAACGTCAAAAGGGGAATCGTGTTTCGTTCTGGTCTCCGAAAATGCTTGCGAACTGGCCCTAAGTGAAGTTTCCCCATTGTCAGAAGATGCTGAAGAGGGGGCATCTGAAAGAAGAGCTCCAATCCTCTAATCTGTCAAAGAAAATCTCATCTTATAAGAAACATAAGCCGAAGAGTCTCAGGAAGGAGGAAACTGGAAATAAAGAAATAGAAAAAAAACTGGGAAAAAATGTGAAGAACAAGCTGAAAGGAAAGGAAGAGACGATCTAGAAGAAAGACAGTTTGTCAATGAAGAGAAAGACTTACGATAAAAAACCATTACTTTTAACGGACGACTAATAACGGAACTTGTATAAAATTGCTTCTTTTTATTTTTCTCCGCATATCAAAGGCCAACGGTAAGGGGAAAAGAAACAGGAATGTTTAATACTTGAGAAAACGGTAAAACTACTGTCTGTTGTAGCTTGTATATTATTAATCACGCAGTTTGTTGGGAAGTTTTCAACAAAAGGTGCCTTTCAAATATTTTCGCTGTGTACACGAATTTTCATCTTTCTTGCCACGAATTCTTTGAAAGAGTTAATCCGAACTTCTTTTCGCACAAAAATGAAAGCAAAATAATGGAAACTCACCAGAATATATTAAAAATAATGAAGGACTTCGCGAACGAAGTCGTGACCCAAAGTAATTATAAATGTGTTACTCCGTGCTGAGGAAAGTTTGTTTAGTTTCATTTTACATGACTTAAATTCAGTTGAACTCAGGTAAATTATCTTTTGTTAAAGACCATCTCATCATGACTGAAATAAAATGAAACGTTTTTTCCAGCTTATTGCATAGACGCTGTCCAAAACAGAAATCATTGCAACATATATAAAAAAAACAATGAAATACATTCCAATATATTTACCGCACCTGAATAGAAAAACTGAAATACGTATATGTAATTCCATTTGTTTTATAAGTGACGGAATCAATTCAAGCTCGTCTTTTATAATGAAATCTAGTAAATGTAATTATTCTTCCTTGATGTTCATGTTTCGACAAGAAGATACATATTCATGCTAGCTGTTTTTATAAGAAAAGCAAGCGTTTAAGGAAACTTGCAAAACGCCTAAAGAGATTCTTGGAAAAAAAATACAAATGCCGTATATTCAAATTCTTAAGGACCAAACACTGGCAGAAAGATCTGACAATATAGGAAACTTCGTGTATTTAAGTCACTTATTTCATTCTAGTTTAACTAAGTGCGTCTTTTAGCTTCCATGATCATTAGTTTTACTCTTCTTACTCTTTTTTGGATAATTCATTACAAAATGTCCTTATGTTTGGCCTCTTACAGCGTTTTGCCTAAATCCCGTTTGGATGCATTTTAACCCCAAGTCTTAGCTGCCCTTAAAGATTTACTCAAAACTTACATCTGCTGAAAGTGCTCACGAATACATATCAAAAGTATCAAATTATTAGAAACATCCAATAGCAATCAGATACGTGCCATCTACATTTATGTACGCAACTATGACTTTGAGATGGCTTTATATACAGCTCACTGCAAATAATTCACACGTGTGCGAATCACAGATAGTGGTAATATGGGAAAAGACTTGTGATTTAAGATAATTTGAAAGACAGCAGCCTGGTGGAGGGCAGGTACAATAATATCAGAAACGGTAAACCCTCTCTGCTGTACAAGAACAACAGTATTGAATGTGAAATATTAATGCTTCAAGTATAGAGCCACTGGGTAGTTTAGCTACAAAACTGCTACGAAAATAATCTGAATGGTGACTGGTACTGATCGATGAATTCCTGTTTAAATGAGATATAGATTCATATCATTCAACTTCGTAATTTTCATGCAATTTTCACAGAAGTAATCATTAAAAATTTATTGAAAAGTTTCAAATTTGGTGTGTATAATTTTTTAGTATAACAATTGACCATTGAAAATAAAGAGTTAATGTTCTTAACGACAGAAGAATATTTTCTCGTGATCACGGAAAAAATCCGATGTCTATTCTTCACAACAAAATGCATTTATTACAAAGCCGGAATGTTTATTTGTTCACAATAAATATGTATTATATGTATTTAATTTCCAGAATAGAGTGCACAATTACTTTCCACAATAAAGTGCAAGAAGAAATATTCTTCTCATAATACGTGGAAAATACGTTATAATAACACAAAACAGAAACCATGTCTCTCTCCCCGTTAATAAGTGAGTCTCGGAAAACTTTTCATCGGCCGCTACCGGGAATCAAACCCAGGGTCTACCACTGCACAACATCGGCCTCTAATTCTCCAGACTTACATGTGATTAACTGCCAAACTACATGGCAGGTTGCTTTATGGAGCCCCGCACAATGCTGGGGATTCACCAAAGATGGAAAGCAGCAACTGAACAAATATCTAGGAGGCGAATAGATAATTAATTCACTTGACGGGGATCAGGAACAAGATAATTTTTTCGAGACACACTTATTAACGTCGAAAGAGCGATTACTTCTGTTTGGTGTTCCCGATCCACGTCGAGTGTTTGAATAAATTACGTCATGATAATTAACACAGCAATCCGACATTTCTGAACTGACTGCGTTTTACTGTTCTCACGTAATATCAGTCATTCAGAAAACTTTAAAATTTCATCGTGAGAACAGTAAAAATACAGTCAATGCAGAGATGTCTGATTGCTATGTTAATCATGATGACGTATTTTCCACATATTAAGGCTGTTTCTTCCATACTATATAACTGAACGACTGGTGCTATGCTGAACAACGCTAGATAGCAGCACAGTTTGCTTCGATTAAGAATGCGGTCGGAGAATATTCCGATTTGCTTAATACTCAGATACTTAGGACTTCTTTGTCCTGGGTGGTGTAACGGTTAGCATGATCCATCGGTAATCAGGAGATGCAGGTTCGTATTCCGCTCCAGGGCGATACAATTTTCTAGTTTTCTGAGTGATTGATATTACGCAAGAACAGTAAAAATACAGTCAATTCAGAGATGTCTGATTGCTGTGTTAAATATCAAGAGCAATATTACTTTCCACAGTGTACTCGTACTTTGTCGAAAGTGCAGCATTATTTTATAATAAGTGTTATTGTCACTTATTTACTGAGGAGCATTTTTAAAGTGGTCAAGAACATTATTCTGTTTGATTACGACTGTGAAACTTAGAGCGGGATCCCCGATGGTATGTGGTGTAATATCATTCCATTCCTTAAAGCCACTGATTATTCTGTAGGGTCGTGTTATGTCTGCAACGTACGAATTCATTTTTAGGAACCACTTGCATCTAATGTTGCAGGCATTGCTCCTCTAATGGCCACTCCTAGTTTCAAGCAGATAATGCACCATCGGTGGCTCAGTGTTGGGCCTACGTTAATTGCGAGGAGGTTCTACCTGGGTGTGAAACAAGAGCAAACGACTGGGAAAATTATGACAAGTTGTTTTTAAAATGCTTCATGTATACTTCTAAGAAACACATGGTATTGTGTTCAACTCTCTCGACTATTTCGTATTAGACTAATTAGGTAAATTTTCACAATGAAACCTTGGAACCAATAGTAATTCACAGTACCCACGATCACGGATAATCTGAGTTGTGGCAACCTAAGTCATTCTTTTAGGATTGTTAATGCATGTGATAAAATTCAAAAAGTGACCCACGATTCACATTATCTCCGATTTTATCTAATTAATGCCATTCTGGGTAACCAGAGAAAATGCTACAATGCAGATGCGAATTGAAGAAGCTTTTTAAGACTTACCAGGGCAGTGTACATTTTACGAAAGGCATCTTTAATTGAATACTTTACTTGTCATGATTAAAGTTAGTGTTGCTAATGTACTGTATTTCTTTTCTCTCGATATTTACAGTGTATTGAAGCTGCACTAATATACGTTATTAGGTTCCAAATTCCGAAGATCTGAGAAACCTACTATTTACCAAGGACCTATGTTCCAAGGCAATACAGTGACTTTTTCTTCCCCTTTCTATTCACTAAGTTTCATAAGTTAGCCTCCATAGTATGCGTGCGCCATTTCCGATTTCATTCTACAGGTAACAAAATTGCGAGATTGTTTAAAAATTATGTCATCAATTTACAAATCAATAACTTCAGAAAAAAAAAACACGTTTACCTTAAGAGCAAACCTTAAATTATCTATAAAGCAATGTTATGGCTTCATCGACGAAATAAGGTTCTTGGCAATCTCCGCTGAGATAAAATGGAACTAAAGTACACCTGTGAAAAATAACTTATTTGTTTTAATTCAAAAACAAATATCGAAGTTAGGAAGATAGATATCTTACAATTAATATGCAGATTCTTAAGATTCACTAGGCAGTGGATTTAAATTTGAAAATATTGTCCAGGTCATAGTAAACGTAGATTTGCTTTGCGTGCATTTTACCTGTGAAAATAATATTTTTAAATGACATGAGTGAATTACATCTTGATTAAAATATAGGCACTCAAGGGATAATATGCTGGATATATTCTTAACAAAATCTACTACGGTTGGGCAACTGGAGTCATTGACTAAATACCAAAGGACAATTAAAAGAAGACCAAGACGGAGATTTGCGGATCAAAATTGAAAGCATGAAAAAATTACTCAACATAGGGCTATGTGGAAGCGATTTGTGGAGATCTTGATCCAGTAGTGGATTGACGATTGTTGATGAAGATATATTCCGTAATAAATCATGGCAGTACTCCATTTTTTTAAAAGAGACGAAAACTATGTCCCGGGCTTCATTCGTGTTTCTCAGGAGAGCAAGAAAGGAAAAGAGGAAGAAAACACTCTGTGACTTTGATGAATTTCACGTAATTCATGAAATAACCGAGGACAACTGGGTGCATTTACGGAACTTTATTTAATGTTGGTGAAATTTTGGCGTCGATGTGTGGGAAAATCACCATTTGGCCAACAGGGACTGACAGTGCCCTCGAGCGAAATGAGGCTACTGATCCAAAGAACAAAAAGGAAAATAAAGAAATTGTGTTTCTCTACTGCATACAGTAGCAAGGAAAATGAAAGGATGTCCAGCGATATGAGGTATCGATCTTCTCAAAGCTGCACCCAAAGGCCATCGTCTATTGCGATGAAGTACACACAAGGGACAATCCCTGCTGCAAACGACGTCCAAGCTAATGGACAACCTTCGAAATTCCTCGGGCCTGAAGATAATCATCTGCCCTTCTTTTTTGGTATTGCATTTTTTTATACGTATTTGTGGTGCACACACGCCAACGTCGATTTGACACTCTCGTTCACTTTACTTTCTCTTCGGCAGTAATTTTCTTCTCAATAAGAGACTAACTGGTTCTATCATCTTTTGTACTTCATGAGGCAAAGACTAACGGAGAAAAAGTAATTCAGCTGAAGCACCTGGTTACGAATATAACAGCCTAACACTAACAAGAATTATAAATAGGATGTATACTAAAATAAGCCTAATATATAGGCCTAACGAATCCGAATATAACAGTCTAAAACGAACCAAAATTATTATATTTTAAAGCAAGTTTTCACTTATATTTTCTAGAAGCTAAAATCGGTGTTTGATTTCGTTATTAATAAAAAAAATAGGTGAAATATGATTTCATTACTAACCAAATGGGTAAAACTTTGGGTGAAATTTATTCATTAAAATAAATTTCACCCAGATCTGACGAACTGACAACCAACATCTAAAGATTGTTTAATAAGTAGTGATATTCTTTGGCTGGAATGCGTTTGCGCTTCCTAATTATGTCAATGGGTGGCACTAGTTTACCGAAGATTTACAGGCTGTGCAACTGCATGGGTATGTAACGATTGGTCGACAAACGAGTGGTCGACACAACGATTGGCCGACAGTAACGATTGGTCGGCATAACGAATGGTCGACAGAAATGATTAGTCGGCATAACGATTGGTCGACAGCAATGATTAGTCGACAGTAACAACTGGTCGATATAACGATTAGTCGACATTGGTAGACATAAAATGGTCAACGGAACTTGAAATTTTTTTATTTGGATAAGTGCAGTTTGGCGGTAAATTTCCCCACCGGAAGATTACCACACATCTTTCAGCAACACGGAAAATTGCCACACACAGAAAAATTGCCCCACCGGAAAATTGCCACATGGTTTTCATTAAGGGGACGAGCACAAATCGCCGTTCGCCCGAGAAACGCTTTGAATGTGTGGCAATTTTCCGATGGGGCGATTTTCCGTGTTTTCGAATTATGTGTGGTAGTTTCCCCAAGGTTCCTATACCTAAAGTGCCCCGGGGGCCTTTTCGGAAATAACATCGTTCAGAAGGCCCTCTACATAGATTTCACTTAGAGTACAAAAGATGACACGGGGGCCTATTTGGAAGTAATATGTTATAATGCTGTACGTTCTGAGGACTACATTCTAAAAGGTATTATTTCCAAAAAGGAACGTTACGTTTTGAGAGGTCAGTACGTTCTGAGAGGTACCGCTGCGAATGTAAACCATAATCCTCTGAACCAATGGTTATCTCGACCAATCGTGCTGTCGACTGATCGTTATGTCGACCAATAGTTACTGTCGACTAGTCGTTACGGTCGGCTGATCGTTATGTCGACTAATCGTGCGGCCGAACAATCGTTACTGTCGACCAATTGTTATGCCGACCAATTGTTATGCCGACCAATCGTTACTGTCGACCAATCGGGTGTCAACCAATCGTTATTCGACCAATCGTGCGACACCACAACTGCATTGCAGCTTGCTTGTCACGGAAGCCGTGTAACGTGCTGGACTAATTTAATTGTTCTCTCGTAGGAAATGGATATGTCCAAAGTTGCTCATCGTGCTGTAATACAGTTTTTGAAAGCAGAGAAAACGCCAACAAAAGAAATTGACAGATGAATGAAGGCGGTGTATGGGCCTGCTTGTCTTCTACGCAGTACTGTAAAGTGGTGTTGCCATCTCTTTAGTGGCAAACGAAAAATCACTGCAGCCTAGCCAAAATCCGGAGCACCAGGCCGTGTTGTTTCAGTGACGACAACTGCACTTGTGGATGCTTCAGTGAAGGCCAACCAAAGAATCACGATCCAAGAACTGGCCAGCAGTACGGATGTGAGCATCGTAACTGTCAATACGATCATGTAAGTATTTCACCTTGAATATTGTAAGGTCTGCGTCACATGGGTACGCATCACATGGAGTCAAAGTTAGTTTTCTCTAAGTGTCATAATTTTTGAGTTAAGCGCCACATAGGCGTTAGCCGTGCCTGACGAGAAGCGCTATTGAGAAGCAAATTCTTTGTAAGATCCGCACCGGCGAAAGAGACTAACTCCAAAGTTTTGTGATCTCTTATCCACCAAACAGAAGTCATCGTTATTTCCACGTTTATAAGTGAGTCAAGGAAAAATTATGATCGGCAGCCACCGGGAATCGAACACAGGGTTTTCTGGTTCTCTTATAAACGTGGAAAGAGCGAAGATCTTTGTTTGATGATGAGTATACGTCAATTGGGTGTATTAATTTTCTATCCATATCAATTTTGCAATCCCTTATCCAATCCATCTCTTATCCTCCAAAATTTTGCTGTCTCTTATACACCTTCGACAAACTAAACCGTAACACATTTGGATCACTACTTGAACGATTTTATTTTTGTAAAGCCTGTTTTTTATAATATCTTTTAGGTTATTTTCGGTAATTTATTGAGAATATGAAAATGAAATGGATGGTAGCATTGAAAATATCGAATGTTATTTCCCTTATAATCTTATTTATTAATTATTTGAGGTTAATCGTCTTTTTGAAAGGGTGATACTGTTTAGCAAAATTCAATTCTGTTTTTTAATTTTAAGCACGTTCTTCTACAAGGAATTTTTATTTAATTTTCTCACTTCGTTTCCGCTCACTTATGTTTTGATAGCACAAAGCAGTTTTTTCAGCTAAGAATAACACTCTTAGTGTATACCGTGAGGATTGTATTTACAAGTTGGAATTCATAAACAGTATCACCTTCTCAGAACAATTATTAACGCAAATAAATAAATAAAATGATAAAGGAAAGAACATTCGGAATTGTCAATGCCATCATCAATTTAATTTAATTTCTATATGAATATATTAAATTACTGAAAGTGACTTAAAGATGTTGCGGAAAAATGACTAATTTTTTTATAACAATTTTAACCCTGGTTTATTGAACAACAGTAAATTCTTAGATGTGCTGCAGGTGGTAAAACGACCAAAACGTAGAATCACTGCTACAATTTCCTGTTATATAGACGATCGAGTCACATTATTGTGACCATCAGCTAATATCCAGAATAACCGCCGTGTGCAACGCGAACAGCAGCTAGATCGGTTGGGAGAGACTCAATAAGGTGCTTGAAAGTGTTCACAGTTATGTGTAGCCATGTTGACTGCAGTACATCGGACAGCTGTTGGAGGGTGCATGGTGGAAGATACACAGAGAGAACAACACGATTGAGGTGGTCCCACAGATGCTCAATTGGGTTTAAGTCTGGGAAATTAGGGGGCCAGAGAAGTGCTTTGAAGAAGTCTTCATCCTGCTCTTTCAACCACTCTTGGGCATTTCTAGCTGTGTGACAAGTCGCATTGTGGTTCTGGAAGATCCCATCCATCACAGAAAAGACAACCAGCACGTGTGAGTGCACGTGCTGGTTGTCATTATGGGCCGAATTCACAAGGAATTCGGCCCATAATGACTTCAACAGGTATGAGTGGACCCAGAAAATGCCACGAAAATATTCCCCAGACCATAACGCTGGCTGCCCCTACCAGCTTGTGTTCTGCAAGCAATGGTTGAAGGGTGTTTGTTCTCCGATGTTTCTCGCCTTATACGCGAATGTCCCTCCGTTCGATGAAGAAGAAAACGTGACTCATCGGAGAAGGCAATCCTTTGCCAGTCAGCGGAGGTCCAATTCCGATACTGCCGTGCAAATGTAAGCCTTTTCTGCCGATTTACCTCAGTATGCATCGGAACTCCATACGCTGAAGGGCTCACTGAACTGTCGTTTTAGACACACTTCCGGTAGCCTTCTGGTTCACTCGGCTGGTAAGTTGCTCCACTGTATCGTGTCGATTGGCCTTCACGCACCTTCGAAGCCGACATGCACCTCTCACATCAATTGAACGTGGTGCTCCGCAGTTTCCACGTCGCTTATTCGGAATTGTGCCATTTCTCTATTCACGATGCGCTTTAACCCCAGCAGCACACTATTAGTTCACAAATTGCGCTGTTTCAAAAATACTGCCACCCTTGGCCCGAAAGCCGTTAACCATCGCTTTTTGAAGATCTGATAAATCCCTCCTTTCGTCCATGACAGCAACGAGTGATTTGTTCTCAGATCAGATCCTATGTAGAGGATTTTAGGAAGGGAGTGTCTGACCCCAGGTCTTAAACAACCCTTAGAAATAGGAAACTAGGAGATTTGGGCTAGAGTGCCCGATAGGAAAGTGATACGGAAGCGAGGTAGAAAGAGGAGGAAGACGTCTTTATTTATTACCGGGGGCCAGTACCCAGGTTGTTCTCAGAATTAATACAGCGCACCTTACAAGTCAACTCATGACACGTGCCTTCGGTCATTGGCTACGCGCTGGTGACTTCAAAAGTAGGAGGTGGTCACAATAATGTGACTCGACTGTATATATTTGGCTTTTAAGTTGACCGTGTTTGAGAGAAATGTCCCTTAACTCCATCAAACCGCTGTGAGGGGCTTTAACGCTAGGGTGAAGACGAAATAGTTAATCAACCGAGGTACAAAGATTTTGCCGTATTTAAAACCTTTGTTCAGTGCAATTTTGTAAGCAAAATGCACAAGGCAAGTCACCGAGAAAAACATCACGGCAATGGATCTTCCTGTAGCCCTTCATAACCTTGTATAGTTTTAAAAGAGGATGTTTACTGTGAGAGCCAAACCACACACAAACTTACAATTCTTGTTTGCTAAGCAGTTGTTTAGGAAAACAGTTCTGGTTAAATCCGCATTGGCATAAGAACAGCAGGGTGAAAAAAAAAGCGCTTTTTTTACCATAAGAGTCGCGGTTCTTATCCCAAAAATTACGGTTAATATACGACAAAGGTCCAGAGGAGCAGCAGATATACATCGGTGTGAGAACTCACATCAAAACTGCATCATAACAAATTTCTACTTGAACATTGAAGGAACTGGTAAACGCCCTTTTACTGTAGCATTGAAGCACAATGCAGAACATTAAACTCCTAGATGTGAAACATACTTTATTTCAGTTTGGGCTCGTGAATTTGACTGCCGTAAACTCGTTGTTAAACGGATAAAACAAATAGTGAGGAGTGATACACACACAAATAGCTACTAATAAATTTTGCTTCTGTAGTTAAAGAGCAGCAGAAACTCCCGCTCAATATTATATCGCTGCTGATAAAACGTTTTTCGAAACTTGAAGTAATTGCTTATTCTCCGGTTTTCTCCCTGAAAATATAATCCATGGACTTTATTACCTGGAATGCAAGCTAACACGCCCGGCTCTAGTGGCGCAGCGGTATAAGCGCTGGGTCCTGTCCGTTCGTCAAAGATGGGTCCGTGTTCGGAACATGGCAATGCATAAATGTCGTGTTGGTCATACGGTACTGGTTCTCTGTCTACCATAGAAACAGTGGCCCAAATTACGGACGGGGTTCTTAATGGGCCATCGCCCCCCCCCCAAAAAACAGATCATGTTGCGTCTCTCATAAAAAAAACGGTAGTGTGATAACTGCCCAATTTTCGAACAAAACGCACATTTTAATATTAACATGTTTTTCTGAGGAGCTAAGATGAAATTTTACCTTTCTTCGAACAATTTTTACTAGGACCACGCCTTCTCGGCACCCCATGGTCTAAACCCTAGCACCAAATCTTTTTTTTTTTTTTATGACGTAGAGCTACGTCTTCCTGCGCGCTGACTACGGGGTAACAACGGGAGAACGGACGAAACGAAAACGTGTCACAATTTGAACTCTCGTACCTGCGAAACTAATAATCGTAAAGAAAAAATAATAAAATACGTCATTAGATAGTTTATAGAGTCCCATTTATGACAAAACAGGTTTCAACCCTCCACCCCTTAACTCTTCGATACAATAGAGTTAGAAACTTAAACTAAATTTCGCGTGGTTTTGTTTCGCCTCACGCCGTTTTAAAGTTGATTACTAGTGAATCGATAATGATAGCGATGAACTCAGCCCCGCAATCCGTAGCTGACTGTCAGAGATAACGGACGTATGTGATAAACTGAAATAAAGTGGAATTAAATTTTTTTTTTTAGATGAAAACAATTTGGTGACGAAAATTTAGAAACGCCGCGAACATTCAGGAAAAATTACTATAAGAACCGACGAAAGTGGAAGAAACAACTAGAGGAGGACGAGAGGAAACCGAAAAGGCTCACTAGGTCATCGCATCAACCGAAAGGTCACTGGAATGTAGGATGCCCAGAACGTCCGCTCGCCAGGATGCGTTTCACCCGAGTTCGACTCTACTGCCACAACTGTCCACTTCAACTGCACAAATTGAGCCCGAGCAGCAAAGACAAATGGAGACTTATATCATCGATGCAAATTTTCATATTTTCACACCGAGCATGGAATACCAATGTACATCGCCAGTCTTCAGAACTTCGCTGGATAATGAATGTATTACGTCTCAAACACACCGCCGATGCATTCTGAATGAATGTATTACGTCTCAAACACACCGCCGATGCATTCTGAATGAATGCATTACATCTTTTACACCGCCGATGCATTCTGAATCTAGACAAGAACAAGATCAACAACAAGAAGAGTACATTATATAGGCCCGAGGCGTATCGCCAAATTTATAACAAGGCAATTAAGGAGTTTGAAAAATTATTTCTGAAGAACAATTCTATAGAAATAACTACTGAAAATGATGATACTAGGCCTTCTACTTCTACTAACATTAATTTGTAATCAGCATAAGTTACTATGAATTGTATATACAGTAGTATAAGTTGCTTTTAAGTAAATAAAGTAAAACATTTCTTCCGTTTTGTTTCTTAAAAATTTTATATCTGAAAAAAATTGAAGGGGCACAGTAGCAACCACGCTGCAACCTACAACGTAGGGCTACGTAAACTGTCCCTCGCTGAATATTTTAAGGACCTAGAACTAGTGAGACAGTGCCATGAAATAGTGACAGTTGACACAGTTCTACTTTTTGTGCGGCACACTTGCTACTGTGCCCCTTTGATTTTTTCCAGATATAAAATATTTTTAATTGAAGATTTAACGACCACTGTGTGCAACTCGATGGGCTGTAAGCAGTTGCCCGTCCCTAATTTAGGGCCCCTTGTTCCAGGGAAGAGAGAGAACCAGTGCCGAAAGACAAACACAACATGCAATCCTCATTGGGATTCGAATCCGGATTACTTCTCAGACGAATGGTGATAAGCTATCGCTTAGACAACTGCGCCACAGGGGCTGCTATAATAATTCTTCCTAGATGGGTTCGTATTCCGGTAAGACTTGTATGTAGTGCTTGTACAACGGCCCTGGATCTCTCTCTCTCTCTCTCTCTTTTTACCCTTGAACCAGTGGCCCTAAATTTGGGAAGGGTGACTGCTTACAGCCCATCGAGCAGCGCAACGTGGTCGTAAAACCTCCATTAAAAAAAGATAGAAACTCACTCTCCCGCCCGAATATTCCCTATTTTTCTGCTCAAGAAGGATAATTTTATTTCATCTTGAAACTATTCTACAGATACAGTGTCACAATATCCTTATTTGGAACTTGAAGGGTTTACGATTGCATAATTTGCACGCAAACCTTTGTGATAAAAAGGACGGCATGACGACACTAAAAGCGTATACCTATCAATACAAAGAAATAAGATCAACGTGTGTCAGCCAAAATTGCTACCAGATGATAGAATTCACATTCACATTATTCTTCAGACAATGAATCATCCTTTACAAACTGAGCTGGGGACAAAAAAGGAAAGCGGTAAAACTGGGCATCAGACGTCGCAATACTGACGCGAATATCCTTCCTTACACCCTATATTGCTAGTTCGCCTGAGGATATAATATTTCTGCTTCAGAGATTGAAACGCGTTGAGAGAGCCACATTCCTAGGATGACGGATGAAAGCAAACAGATGAAAATGCAGGTAATACTAATTTAGATCTGAGATGTGTGACGCAATTCTTTCCGATAAATACCGAATATCAAAATTCCCTTCGAACAAAATATCCAATCAGAGCTGAAATATCACATATAGTATTCCATTTTACTTGCTTTTGTCTTCTTATTAAAAAAAAAAAAATTCGCGAAGTGTATGACCCAAAACGCAAGTGAAGAAATAAGTCTCAGATTGATTGACTAACATTCTAATAATGACTACCGCTTTCTGAAAGTTGTCTTGTGTGTCGCAGTTTTCAAAAATGTACTCGTATTTTTGTGCAAGAGATGACTGCCTATCTTCGTTTGTCATTTCATTCACTGTTAGTTTTAGCAAGGCCTTTTGTATAAAAAGGAACATGCTCATCACATTATAATATATCACTTTTTCCGTCCTTCCATCTGTGGGGACTATATTTCTGCAATTATGATTCCGATTTAAAGGATCCTATTTCCATTGGGAATTCTGAAGTGTTAAACACGCGGCGATCCTTACTTTTTGTTTTTTTACGATGCAAAACTTTGCCGCTAGATGGCGCAAATGCAGATACCATCGAATTCAAAATAAATTTTATATCATATGATTACTTCTAACTATCCGACTGATTTCCATTAGATACCATTTATAACTAAGACTATTTAGGTTACAGTTTCTTTTTCAAGCAATCCATACTTTCCCCCTGGGCTCCGTTATATAATAATTGCGATTTTCCAGATATTTCTGCTTCTAAAAAGCCGATTTGAAAATGTCTTTCAGCATTTGATATAACTCATAGAGAAAAATGTTTTGCATACAATTTCTAATTTTTGGTAAAGAACGATTTTGCTATTGGAAGCGATAGTGAATATTATTGTTTCTGATGTGCACTATATTGACAAAAAGGTCACCTGACACTCCTTCAAGAGCAAACGAACGAATCCGCTGCGTTGTTAAGACGCGCAGTACAGCTGGAAACGGTATAAAAACAAGCCTGCAGCTGACCGCGATCATATCGCATTGTGAGGTTGAGTGAAAATATCGCGTTGGGAGAGAACGGACTTTTAGAAAGGAAAGATTGTTAAGTGTTATATTAGTGGGCTGTCCACAAGAGAAACCGAGAGGCGTTTAAACATACCCAAGTCAACTGTTCTGGATGTACTGAATAAGTAAGTGGAAGTCACATGGCGTGCCTGAAGTAGTGAAATGTACCGGCAGACCAAAGAAAATCAGTGATAGAGGACGTCGAAGCCTCAGGAGAGTCGTTACAGCTAATAGATGGAGCACTTCACAATACCTCAGTGTACAGGTGAGTAAAAATTTTGGAACCTCGGTATGTAAACATACCATTCGCAGAGAACTTCATTCCATGGGTTATAGATAAAAGCTTTAAGTAGCCGTGGTCGTGCGGCTGCTCAAAGCTTTTTATCTCAGCGCGGAATGCTACTCGTCGTTTAGCATGCTGTAAAGAACATATATCCTGTTCCGTATATCAATGGAAGAGGGTCCTATGAAATGATGAATCTAGATACACGATCCACCAGTCTGACGGCAGTGTGTGGGAATAGTTGCAGCTGTGGGAACGCAATTTACCACAGTGTACTGTTGCTACGGCCAAGTTTGGAGCTGGCAGTGCACTTGTGTAAGGGCGTTTTTTGTGGTATGGTCCCAGCCCATTGGGTATTGTGGATAAACCTGTTAACCAGCATGTCTACCTCAATATTCGAGACAATTATGCCCTATCAACTCTGTGGCAATATTACGGAACCGAGCCTTGTTGGTACCAGCGGGATAATGCACCGAGCCATAAAACAAGGACTGTTACGGCGTGGTTTGGCGATAATTCTGTATCGTGTGTAGACTGGTCAGCACAGTGCCCTGATCTTAACATTATAGAACACCTATGGGATGAATTACAGCGCCGCATAGGAGGTTTTAACCAAGGCCTACTACTAAGCAACAGTTAGCTGCAGCATTATGTACTGAATAGAAGCGCATACCTATCGCCGTGTTTCAAAACCTTGTCGAAAGCATATCTTGAAGGGTTAGTGTATGCATTAAGGCCTAAGGTGGACCGACATCGTACTAATGCGTGTCAATAAATGCTATGTTGTGTTTCTTTTCTAGGTGTTTGGTGACCTTTGTCAATATAGTGTATTTGCAAATATACGGGAGTTTCAGAAAACTCGATTGAAAAAATTATTTTTTTGTTTGATACAGATCACCACAAAAAACATTTTGAGAATACCTCTTACTTAATATAATGAACAGTTTTCCACAACGAAGCGCAGATGTATATCTTATTTTTATCGACATCTCTGCTTATAACAGTCCGATTTGAAAATTCCTTTTGTTTTTAGAAAACGTTTCTGGTGCGAATTGTTTTTCCACATAATTGAAAGATCTTGTCTACGCAAAATGTGCCTCAATAGGGCGTACGTTCACCTTTCTTTTAACGAGATATTCACAGAAATTTCTGCGTGTCGAAAATCCTAACTGAAAGAATCCATTTTCGGATTCTTTCAGTTAGGAATTTTCGACACGATTTTCGTCAGTTCTTTTAGCATCGGAAACTGTTTACCTTGTACAACGCTTCAAACTCTGGGTTTTTTGGAGTTCACAGTTCTGTCACTAGGTGGCATTTGTGTATTACTGTTCGCAGTTGTATCTTTGCATTTAAAAATCCTATTGAAAAATTCCTTTTTTACGTTTTCCAACAGCAGGTTGAAGAAGCGTATATGCTCCAGCTTTTCGTCTGTCTGTCTGTCTGTTTCTCCACACGATAACTCGCGTAAAATTGGTTCGATTTCGATGAAATTTTAGTATGTAATAGGGAACAAGCTGGGAACGAACTCTATTGAAAATGGACGAAATGAAGTCAAAGGTCAGGACATAGGAGCGGGATCTATTCCATCCCCCTTTCGCGTCATAACGTACGTAAAAATGATTCGATTGCGACAAAACGTTATCATGTTGTTCCGGTGGTATACTGAACCGCTTCTGTTGAATATCATCGAAATGGGGTCACATGAGCGAGATTTATTCCAGTCATCATACTCATAACTTGACTAAAAAGTCTTCTATTGCGACAAAACTGTATCATGTTATTCCGGAGGTATACTAAACCAAATCTGTTTAATATAATCGAAATGGGTTCAAAGGTCAGGGTACAGGTGCGAGATTTATTCCACAGCCATTATCCTCAAAACTTGAGCAATGATTTCTGGTATGTTGGAAAGCGTATCATAAGCAATGCATTGCATGATGTTAATAACTTATTTGACTGTATGCCGTTCGCTACGATAACGATGGAAGAGCTTATTTTTATTAACTAAAGCACAGTTTATCCGCTAGAAGGCGTAAATATCAAAGCATTTTTTTCGATATTTGTGCTTTCAGGAGACTTATCAAGAATAATTTTTTTCAGGACAGTTTTTGCTAGGAATAATGCGTTTAGCGTATTTTCCTTTGTCCCATTATTCAATTTTTTCCGCTAAGGAGCGTAAACTGTTATACTCGAAAATAATTTTGTCTGTAACACATTTCTGCTGCTGTGAGAAACCTATTGCACACTATTTGTTAATTTTGGTAACATCAAAATTAAGAAATAGTGTGCAACGGATTTTAGGTGTGCAACAGCTTTTTTTTTTTCATCTAACCAGTTAACTACGTATAAATTTTAAATTGATATTAAATTTTAAATTGATAATTTTTCATTTAACCAGTTAACTACGTATAAATTTAAAATTAATATTAAACGCTTGACTACTTATAAATTTGAAAATTTTTATTTGCGTGGGGAACGATTTAAAACGCGTACTCATTACAACCGAAAATTCGGTGCCATCTTTCTTTTTTGTTTGGGGGTTTAACGACCACCCTGAGCATTTCCGTGGGCAGAGTCAGTACATTTATACAAATACAACAACCATGCCTCACCAGGATTCAAATCCGAACCCACCTCGGGTGAATGGTCAGATCCTAGCGCATAGACCACTGCGCCACAGAAGCAGGTTTCCTATTCCTCTTTGTTCTGCTTGTATCAGCTTTGTATATAAAGTTCCGCCTCATCAGGAAACTAAAGTGAGGGGGAGAGATCTTTGAAGTTAAATTAAAAGCAACAAGCTTTTAAATACCAAATAATTTAAACAGATGCCAAATTTTTCATGAAGTATGACTGTGAAAGGAAGCTAAATCCTCTGTTAGGAAGCAAATTCTGTTTCCTTCCTAACAGAAGATGAGATGGGCGTTCATTTGGAATTGTGTTTATTAGAACTGGTGTTTCATGAAGTAGATTTTAGCATGCTTTCGAGACTTAACGTCCATCTCACCATACACACTTGTTCAACAATACTTGCTTTGCATTCTCCATCCACTCTACCTAAAACCATGTTTATTAATCCACATTCTCTCGCAAGGAAGAAGCAGCATGTAGAATCGGGGCGTAATTTCTCGAGTGTAAATTCAGCGTAACATCCATGGCATTATGAATGAGATGAACCCTTTTACTTCGGATTAAGCTCACTGAAGTGAAAAGAGATATTTAATAAACGAATTTATTTGGGAATAATTGTTTCCGCAACACACATTTTACTCTGGAAACCGTATAAGCATTCCATCGTACCAGTTATTCGCTTTAAAGTTATCTTTGAAGAAAAGTCAAATGTTGTTCTCATTCATTTCTAACAGAGAGGTGTGGGGAAAAATTAGAGCATATCAGCTAGGAAAAATAAATTAATTTTTCTTATAAAATTGAATAAACTGAATGAGATACTTCCCATGTGCGCATACATTTTCAAGGATAACAAATAGACAGAGTTAAAGAAAATATGCTTTACTTCTACCACACAGATTTTTGACTGTGCGAAAGGAATAATGATAAAATATAAATTCTTTGTCATACCAATGAAATTATCTAATTGTACAGAAACTTCAGCGTAGAAGATAATTTCAGTATTAGCATTAACATATTAGGTGTGCAAATAAGTTTCAAAGCGTTTCTTGTGTGACGTATACCGCTATTTTACATATCCGATATTCCCCCGCGTTGTTGTCATGTGACCGTAACTGGTCCAGAGTATAGAACGTGGCACAGAAGTTTGCCCAATAGTCAAACGTAGCACAACGGTAGGTGAAAGATGGCAAGCGATACTGCATTTACTCGACACTTCATTCGTTACGAATTTCATCAACGAAAAAGTGCTGGAAAAGCATGTGCATCGATCTGTTCTGTTCTGGGGAAGAATATTGTATCGCAAAGCAAGTGTGAGTTTTGGTTTAGCCTGTTTAAAACAGGTCATTCTGATGTTAGCGATCGAAAATGTAGCGGCTCCCGGCAGAAGGTTGCACACGAAGAACTGCAAGCATTGCTGGATAAAGATTCGTTTCAAATGCAAAGAGAACTAGCTGAACAACTGGGGATAACTCAAAAACCATTTCCAATCGCTTACGCGCAATGGAAAAGATTCAGAAGGAAGGAAAATGGGTGTCACATGACCTGAGCCAGAGGAACAAGGATGCGCGCGTCATGAAGTGTTTGAATCTGTTGAATAAACAACACATAAAGTCTTTCCTGTGGAAAATCGTTACTGGTGATGAAAAGTGGATATGGTTCGACAATCCCAAACGCAAAACAACCCAGGGTAGACCCCGGTGCAGCAACGACTTCGACACCGAAACGCAATATTCAATCCAAAAATAAATGTCCTGCTGTGCATCTGGCGGCATATGAAGGATGTGCTCTATTATGAACTATTAGAACAGGGTCAAACTGTTAATGCTGATCGCTACAAGCAACAATTGCTGCGATTTAACGAAGCAATCTGTCCGAAACATTCATTCACAGGCAAAAGATTGCGTCCCGTGAAATTACTGCATGTCAACGCTAGGTCGCATGTCGTGAAATCGGTCAAGGAAACGTTTTTGACGCTTGGCTGGGAAGTTTTGGAGCACCCGCCCTATAGTCCCGACACAGCTGCTTTAGACTATCATTTTTTCCGATAGATGCAACATGCTTCGTCTGTTGTACGATTCCGGACATGTGACGAAGAGCAAAAATGAGTTGACGACGTCATCGCGTCACACGACGAATTATCCTTCATGGCTACAATCCGTCAGCTTCCCAACCGATGGCGGTAGGTGATAGATAACGACAGCGCATATTTTGATTCGTAAAGGTACTGTTGTTTCCTCTCAAATTACATGTTGGTTTGTCTTAAATCGCTTTAAAACTTATTTGTACACCTAACATAAAAATCCACCTGTTTAGCTATTGACCTATGTTTTTCATTTTGCTGTTTCAAAATCATTTTCTCAGAAGTATTTTTATTTTACAAATTTTTATATCTCAAGATTTCACTTAAACTGATACTCCACACCAGAAGGGTTCGGTTTGATCTGTGAACCTAATATAAATTATTCTCATCAGCATTTTCATTGTCCTAGGTTTCCTAGAGTATTCCTTCATATAACGCGGATTTCAATCATTCTGTTGTATCTGTGTAGGACATTTCGTTTTCAGTATTTCAAATATAACATTTTATTTTCATAACTTCCCTAGGTTGTTCTAAGACATTAACAATCATTTCTTCTGTCTACATTTTTCGTTTACACGTTAGTAAAAGTATATCCCATTTTTTCTTATAAATCATTTTTCGAACTTTGAGAGTACTTTGATATCCTTGCACAAGATAACTTTTGCTCTTAATTTCAGAATGTATTTCCTTGGCTTTACTCAAATGAATTTTGTGAAGCAGTAGGAACTCAACAAAAGCATCTATTATTTTTTGTGGTTGACAAAGTATTTTGCTGTTTTCAGAACTCAACTACAAGGCATTAACCGGAAGGACTCTCTTCCACTGGCTCTAGGAAAGGGGCGCAACCAGAACAGTGAACAATAAAACAAGCACACCACACTTAAGTCATCCTGGACATGAATCTCGATCCAGATAGGACCATAATTCTGCGCCTTTGAACACTTTGCTACCGAAGTAGTTTTAGCATTATTTATATAACAGCTTTCTTGTTTCTAAATGCAATTTCAGTCCCGCTACCAAAGATTGACTGCATTCAATAACACACCCGTGTATCCGAAATGCTTGTGAAATAACATTATTTGATTTTGAAATATAAAAATTCGAACGAAACCTAACTGTTTGGTCTTCAGACTGATGCGATTTATCTGCGCATTTTTTTATATAATTAATAAATTATTTTCTTATGTTAACTTACTAAAAGCTAGGTCCATAAGCTTTGTGGATTGATTTGTTGATATTTTATTGTGATATGTAATCTTTCTTTAATAATATGTTTTGCTAAGGAGAAGCTGTCTGTCTAAAATCTGAGTTTTATCCAATTAAGAATTTTGTTCACATGTCTCCCTGTGTGTTTGAAAATTCTTAGCAGTAAATTATTTGCGGAATTTAAGTTTTCCTTTCAATTCTTAAACCATTTGTCAAGTTTTAGAAGCTTCCTCTGATTTGGAGATTTTCATGTGTTTTTCAAGCATCAGGAATTTCATAATAGTTACGAACATGATAATCAAATTAGAAAAAGAAAACCTTGAAATTTATTTCCATTTTTATAAAAAAAAAATATTTCTAATTTAAGGATCTAGGCACATGTTTTCGTGGCAAGGAAAATTTATAATTCACAATATCCTTCAGCTATGTGCAAGATCAAGCTAACGTGTGATGTCATTGCTCTAAGTAGAAGTACATAAATAAACTGCTTTTATCACCTAAGAAGCCATCTTGCGTTCAGAACGCCTGATGATTCTCTGGTCATTATGCTGATTTCTCCACCTGTCCATGAGAACGGAATGCACTCAGTAAAATAACTCAAACAGGGAACAACGTCTATGCGACAGTTGCGCAGAGCGAAGAGACTGGTTAAAAAATGGAGTGGAAGAAGAAAGAGAGAGAGAGAGAGAGAGAAGGCGTTTGGGATGCAAAAACGTCTTCCCCATCAATTGACGGAAGATGGTGATGGTAGTGGCCACAGAGTGTAGCTGACTCCCCTCCCTCCCCCTGAAAGCACGCATTCAGCCACCGTGAATGCGGTTTTGTGCACAGGGTACTGCATTTCCACCCTCCCACAGATTTCCATCTCTCGTTGCTTCTTCTCGACTTGTTCCCACTCTCGGAACTTCCTCATAAAAGCAGTCATAGACTTGTAAAATAGGCAGTGAAGTCTCAATCGGAATCCATCATGGCTGCTTGTAGTGGACTTTCTTCTTTTCCTTTTCGGATTTCTTTGCTTTCTTTGTTCATTCCCCTGTTTTCTTTTCTACTTCCTCTTTCTGTTTTTTCGTTTTTGTTTTCCTTTTGAGCACAACAGTTTCAAAGAATAAAAACTTAAACTTGATATTGGGGTTTCCTTAGTAAGTTAAAAGAATTGTGATGAGAAAAACTGACATCCACACACACAGCAAGAATATAGAATCTCCATCGTATATATCCCTTTAATTAAAAGATATACAGATTTCTCCCGTTATCCGAAAGTACAGCGTTCCTAAGAAACCTTTGGTAAGCCGAAATGGCGCAAAGCGAAGAAGCAATTACAATTAATTTTGATGGGAAAATATTTTAAGCGTTCCCAGACCCAAAAATAACCTACCCAATCATACCAAATATCACACAGAAACTATAAAGACACTAACACATACACTGAAGTGCCAAAAGTCATGCGATAGCAGTATGCAAATTTTTAACTGGCACTGCCGTGGTATAAAGGCTTCGACGCACACCACTTATTCATCAGTTGTGAGTGTAATCTCGTTAGTCAGGTTGAACAACCACCAGTAGGATTTCAGCAAGGCGATGTGAATTACCGGAGTTTGAACGAGACATAGTAGTGGAATACAGACGGATGGGACATTCAATTTCCGAAGTTGTACGAACATTCAACATTCCTCGATCCATGGTGTCACGTGTGTACCGATAACACCTCGTGGAAGGTTGAGAACTCACCGTGGAGAGCGCAGTGGCCGACCACGGGTGCCGAACGAGCAGTCCCAGGTGTCTGACCAGGATTGTCCATGCTAACAGATAAGCGACACTGGCACAAATCACATTAACATTCAATGCAGAAGGTACCAGATACATATACATCAAATCAGTGCAGAGTAATTTAGCGTTCATAAGTTATGGGAGCAGAAGACCTACCAAGAGTGACTTTGTTAATAGAACGACATCGGACATAACGCCTCACCTGGACTCGTGAATACGGTAATTGGACGCTGGAAGACTGGCAACATATGGCGTGGTCCAATTAGTTACGCTACCAGTTGTTATGAGCTGATGGTAAGGTTCGGGAGTGGCGCAGCCCCTATGAAGCCATGGACCCAAGCTGTCAACTAGGCACTGTGCAAGCTAGTGGTGGTTCTGCACATGTGTGGGGTATCATTACGCGGCACGGTTTGGGTCCTTTGGTCTTCGTAAGCACGTCATTAACTTCCAATCGCATTGCTGCTCTGCCGTGTGACCTTTTGCAGCCCTTCATGGACTTCATGTACCCCAACAACGATGGAATTTTCCAGGTGGACAATGTATCATGTCGCCGCCCCAAGTTGTCGGAAAATTAGCTCGAACAGCATTCTAGACAGTTCCGATGGAGGATGTGGCCACCACGTTCGCCCGATATGAACCCACAAGAGCCCTTATGGTGGAAAGGTTCATTCACACCCAAGATCCCTGCACCTTCAAATATCAGGGAACTGTGGGCGGCTAATCAGACAGCACGGCTCAACATCTCTCAATCCTCCAAATACGTGGCGTCAGTGAATAAACAAAGACATCGCTCTTTCCACGTTTAACAACGCACAGCAACCGAGAAATTGTTATTGTTGGCCACCGTGGTGTAAGGCTATCGCGCTCGGCTAGATATCGAGAGATCCGGGATTCAATTCCACGGCGGTGGCCAAATAACAATTTTTCGGTTGCTGTGCGTTGCCAAACGTGGAAACAGCGATGTCTTTGTTTAATCTCTCCAGAAGTGTTTCGGCCACTTGTAGAATCGATGCCACGTCGAGTTACTGCACTTCGACGGGCTAGAGGAGTCCTACACGCAGTGGATACGTTTCCCATGACTTTTGGCATTTCAGTGTAGTAAAAGCAGGAATGATATGATGAATACACATTTTATTCGTTACTGGATACCTACTAAAAGAGACCACTTTGCTACTAGCACAACCAGCAGTAACTTTGCTAACTTTCAAGATTATTTCTCTGTGCGTGCAAACAGTACGAAAGGTGGACAGGAAAGTCCAACGCTTGTGCAATATCTTTATTTCGTTCACTACGATCGATACGCTAAATTTCGTCCAGTTCCATGGTCACGAACTTTCTTAGGTTATTATGATACCTTTTGGCACATCTTGCTAACAGACGTACAAAATAAATCGAGATAAAGTACAGATACTCACAGATACATTTCAGAGCTATGGTGGCTGGATGCTGAGTGTAGTTCCCGGGGAAGAAACTCGGCAGCTTCACTTCCGCCGCTCGGGAACGAACACAAAACGCTATTTTGGCCTTAAAAGCGAAAATTCTTATCGGATCTTTTTCGGTTAGCGAAAACAAGTACTGATGTAGGTCCTTCGTAAAAGCGAAATGGCGTAAAACGAACTTTCAGAAAGCGTGGTATTTGCTTCACTCAACAAATGAACATCAGGTGTTTGGGATAACCCATAGTTTAGCTCTCCCAGAGGCAGAGAGGTTTGAAATGCTAGCCTCTGATACTTCATTCTGGACGGATTTAGGCTGAAGGCGCAGAGTGAGTGACAAGAGTTAAACCCGATATTTCTACAGATGTAAAC
The DNA here is from genome assembly GCA_039090855.1 of Macrothele yani. Taxonomy (NCBI): domain Eukaryota; kingdom Metazoa; phylum Arthropoda; class Arachnida; order Araneae; family Macrothelidae; genus Macrothele; species Macrothele yani. The sequence continues at coordinate 133,755,679 of CM076990.1, forward strand.
CTTTATTGTTTTATAAGGTCCATAATGACGAAACCGTTCGTCACGAAAAATTGCCAGTTATACGTAAAGTATTCCTCGCGATCGACGCTATCCGATGCAAAAATAAATTTTAAAACAGAGATATATGGAGAACATTATAATGTATGCCGCCTAATGAAAATAAAAGTGCGTATTATTTTGAGAAGGGAATGATTTCAGTGGGAAGTTGTGTCGCCCACCAGAAAAAATTTATAGTCACCCTTTCAGAAACGAGGGCACTGCTTCAATTGTAGTGCTAACAGAATTACGCTCCTAAGTCATTCCTCGTGGCGAACATTAACTTCATGAAAATTTCTTTAAAATAAAAGTTTTTCGCTTTTGACTTCACCCAAGGCAAACGAATTTTCCAAATCCATTATTTAGAAGAAGAATACCGTAACAAAATTCACCCGTTGTGCCCTTTAGCGAGAAAAAATTCATATTATTTTTTATAAGGAATTGTATTGGGGAAAGGTGTCAAATAAAGAAAACTGTTTCAATGGAATTTTAAGAAGCGAAAATAAACTATATTGGTCAAACGTTTCCAGACAAATCTATTCAGTAGTGGATGTGCCCATATACATCACAAGTATTGCCCCTTACAGTTATAAAAAAACGCTCGTGACCTGGAGAATAAAAAAACCCCGTGAAAAACAGACTTCGGTTTTATTTCAAAAAGGTGCTACCTCAGTCTTACTATGCTAATTCTACAAAACGTTTATCGATAAAATACTTTAGCAACAAAAAATGCATATGTATATTTATATATATTTCTTATTGTACAAATTTATATAGACAATATCTACACCATCATAGAAATTATCCCAGAAAAATACCCAATAAATACTTGGAAAATTATTGCAGCAAAATTCTGGGATTGTTTTAATTCTCAGTGAATAACCCCTATGTGACGGCTGCTCTATCATTATTTCGGAGTCCACTATATAGCTCTAGTCGCAGGGATCAATCAAGGTTGAGAAAAGTCCCTATTGGCTACTGGGCTTAAGGTTGTCACAAACCAGTTGTGAAATGATCTCGAGTTGACAGCCAAAAGTGGATTGTAACGGAATATCATCATCATCATCATCATTGTCAACCATTATCAATCCACTGCTGGACGAAGGTCTCCCCAAGTTTCCTCCACAACGGTCTGTCCTGTGCCAGTCTCCTCCATGTCACTCCTGCATATTTTCGAATTTCATCCACCCATCTCCCATGTGGTCTTCTTCTGGGTCTTTTCCTGTCCCTTGGAATCCGATCTAAAATTTCGGCTGTCCATCGATGATCTGTCCTTCTGGCAGTATGTCCAGCCCATTGCCATTTCAGGGATTTAACTCTGATCATGATGTCTTCCACTCTTGTCATTTTTCGGATCCACGAGTTCCTCTTCTTATCTCTCCTGGTTACACCAAGCATGCACCTCTCCATGCTCTTTGAGTTGTCTGAAGCCTTTGTATGTCTCTTTTAGTTAAGGTCCACGTCTCTGCACCATACGTAAGCACTGGAAGGATGCATTGATCAAACACTTTTCTTTTAAGACATAATGGCATATTGCTCTTGAAAATTATGCTGTTTCTTCCAAAAGCTCTCCAAGCAAGTTTTATACGCCGATTAATTTTTTCATCAATGTGACCCTCACTTGATATCTGCTGTCCAAGATAAACGTACGTGTCTGTTATCTCCAGCTTTTCTCCATCAATCGATAAATCTTCATTTCTTGTAAAAGCATTGAACATCACTTTTGTCTTCTGAAAGTTCATTTTTAATCCCACTTCTTTACTCTTGTCAGCAAGTTCCTGGATCATACTCTGCAGCTCTGATGGGGTAGTTGCAAAAATGACTACGTCATCAGCAAAACGAAGGTGGGTTAGATAATCTCCATTAATCTTTATCCCCTTGTTTTCCCAGCTCAGCGACTGAAAAACACCCTCCAATGTGGCATTAAAGAGCTTCGAGATATGGTGTCACCTTGTCTCACTCCCTTTCCAATTTTTACGTGTGTTGTATTTTCAAACAGCCTAATCTTTGCACTTGCATTTTCATAGATGTTATTAATAATATTAATGTATGCATCTTCAATACCGCAGGTTTTCAGAGCCATTGTAACTGCTGATGGTTTCACCGAATCAAAGGCTTTTTCATAATCGATAAAAGCCATGCACAATGGAAGTTCATATTCCCTCGCTCTTTCAATTAGTTCTCTCAGCACGTGGATATGATCTATTGTGCTGTAGCCACTCCTGAATCCAGCTTGTTCTCTCGTTTGAGCCATGTCCAGTGTTACCTTCAAGCGGTGTGAAAGAACTTTAGTGAAGATTTTATAAACTACTGATAGGAGGCTGATAGGTCTGTAGTTTCCGAGATCCTCAATGTCACCTTTCTTATGTAGCAGGATCATTGTAGCAGTGTTCCAATCCTCAGGAATCTTTCCTTCATTAAGGCATCGAGTGAAAATTTGGGCGAGTACTGTTTCGATTTCTCCACTTGCTTCTTGTATGATGTCTACAGTAATTCCATCTTCTCCTGGAGCTTTTCCCCGCTTCATGTTCTTGATTGCATGTGCAACTTCTGCTGGAAGGACTGGAGGAACTCTGGTACTGGTATCTTTCATGATGTCTGGAGTGCATATATCATCGCTTTCATATAATTTGGAGTAGAAATCTTTCACTCTTGTCAAAATTTCGCCTCTATTTCTTGTTACAGAACCATCTTCTTTTCTTTTCGGAATATATATATATCATCATCATCATCATTGTCAACCATTATCAATCCACTGCTGGACGAAGGTCTCCCCAAGTTTCCTCCACAACGGTCTGTCTTGTGCCATTCTCCTCCATGTCACCCCTGCATACTTTCGAATTTCATCCACCCATCTCCCATGTGGTCTTCTTCTGGGTCTTTTCCTGTCCCTTGGAATCCAATCTAAAATTTCGGCTGTCCATCGATGATCTGTCCTTCTGGCAGTATGTCCAGCCCATTGCCATTTCAGGGATTTAACTCTGATCATGATGTCTTCCACTCTTGTCATTTTTCGGATCCACGAGTTCCTCTTCTTATCTCTCCTGGTTACACCAAGCATGCACCTCTCCATGCTTCTTTGAGTTGTCTGCAGCCTTTGTATGTCTCTTTTAGTTAAGGTCCACGTCTCTGCACCATACGTAAGCACTGGAAGGATGCATTGATCAAACACTTTTCTTTTAAGACATAATGGCATATTGCTCTTGAAAATTATGCTGTTTCTTCCAAAAGCTCTCCAGGCAAGTTTTGTACGCCGATTAATTTCTTCATCAATGTGACCCTCACTAGATATCTGCTGTCCAAGATAAACGTACGTGCCTGTTATCTCCAGCTTTTCTCCATCAATCGATAAATCTTCATTTCTTGTAAAAGCATTGAACATCACTTTTGTCTTCTGAAAGTTCATTTTTAATCCCACTTCTTTACTCTTGTCAGCAAGTTCCTGGATCATACTCTGCAGCTCTGATGGGGTAGTTGCAAAAATGACTACGTCATCAGCAAAACGAAGGTGGGTTAGATAATCTCCATTAATCTTTATCCCCTTGTTTTCCCAGCTCAGCGACTGAAAAACACCCTCCAATGTGGCATTAAAGAGCTTCGGAGATATGGTGTCACCTTGTCTCACTCCCTTTCCAATTTTTACGTGTGTTGTATTTTCAAACAGCCTAATCTTTGCACTTGCATTTTCATAGATGTTATTAATAATATTAATGTATGCATCTTCAATACCGCAGGTTTTCAGAGCCATTGTAACTGCTGATGGTTTCACCGAATCAAAGGCTTTTTCATAATCGATAAAAGCCATGCACAATGGAAGTTCATATTCCTCGCTCTTTCAATTAGTTCTCTCAGCACGTGGATATGATCTATTGTGCTGTAGCCACTCCTGAATCCAGCTTGTTCTCTCGTTTGAGCCATGTCCAGTGTTACCTTCAAGCGGTGTGAAAGAACTTTAGTGAAGATTTTATAAACTACTGATAGGAGGCTGATAGGTCTGTAGTTTCCGAGATCCTCAATGTCACCTTTCTTATGTAGCAGGATCATTGTAGCAGTGTTCCAATCCTCAGGAATCTTTCCTTCATTAAGGCATCGAGTGAAAATTTGGGCGAGTACTGTTTCGATTTCTCCACTTGCTTCTTGTATGATGTCTACAGTAATTCCATCTTCTCCTGGAGCTTTTCCCCGCTTCATGTTCTTGATTGCATGTGCAACTTCTGCTGGAAGGACTGGAGGAACTCTGGTACTGGTATCTTTCATGATGTCTGGAGTGCATATATCATCGCTTTCATATAATTTGGAGTAGAAATCTTTCACTCTTGTCAAAATTTCGCCTCTATTTCTTGTTACAGAACCATCTTCTTTTCTTTTCGGAATATATATATATCATCATCATCATCATCATTGTCAACCATTATCAATCCACTGCTGGACGAAGGTCTCCCCAAGTTTCCTCCACAACGGTCTGTCTTGTGCCACTCTCCTCCATGTCACTCCCACATACTTTCGAATTTCATCCACCCATCTTCCACCTGGTCTCCCTCTGGGTCTTTTCCTGTCCCTTGGAATCCAATCTAAAATTTCGGCTGTCCATCGATGATCTGTCCTTCTGGCAGTATGTCCAGCCCATTGCCATTTCAGGGATTTAACTCTGATCATGATGTCTTCCACTCTTGTCATTTTTCGGATCCACGAGTTCCTCTTCTTATCTCTCCTGGTTACACCAAGCATGCACCTCTCCATGCTTCTTTGAGTTGTCTGCAGCCTTTGTATGTCTCTTTTAGTTAAGGTCCACGTCTCTGCACCATACGTAAGCACTGGAAGGATGCATTGATCAAGCACTTTTCTTTTAAGACATAATGGCATATTGCTCTTGAAAATTATGCTGTTTCTTCCAAAAGCTCTCCAGGCAAGTTTTGTACGCCGATTAATTTCTTCATCAATGTGACCCTCACTTGATATCTGCTGTCCAAGATAAACGTACGTGTCTGTTATCTCCAGCTTTTCTCCATCAATCGATAAATCTTCATTTCTTGTAAAAGCATTGAACATCACTTTTGTCTTCTGAAAGTTCATTTTTAATCCCACTTCTTTACTCTTGTCAGCAAGTTCCTGGATCATACTCTGCAGCTCTGATGGGCTAGTTGCAAAAATGACTACGTCATCAGCAAAACGAAGGTGGGTTAGATAATCTCCATTAATCTTTATCCCCTTGTTTTCCCAGCTCAGTGCCTGAAAAACGCCCTCCAATGTGGCATTAAAGAGCTTCGGAGATATGGTGTCACCTTGTCTCACTCCCTTTCCAATTTTTATGTGTGTTGTATTTTCAAACAGCCTAATCTTTGCACTTGCATTTTCATAGATGTTATTAATAATATTAATGTATGCATCTTCAATACCGCAGGTTTTCAGAGCAATTGTAACTGCTGATGGTTTCACCGAATCAAAGGCTTTTTCATAATCGATAAAAGCCATGCACAATGGAAGTTCATATTCCCTCGCTCTTTCAATTAGTTCTCTCAGCACATGGATATGATCTATTGTGCTGTAGCCACTCCTGAATCCAGCTTGTTCTCTCGGTTGAGCCATGTCCATTGTTACCTTCAAGCGGTGTGAAAGAACTTTAGTGAAGATTTTATAAACTACTGATAGGAGGCTGATAGGTCTGTAGTTTCCGAGATCCTCAATGTCACCTTTCTTATGTAGCAGGATCATTCTAGCGGTGTTCCAATCCTCAGGAATCTTTCCTTCATTAAGGCATCGAGTGAAAATTTGGGCGAGTACTGTTTCGATTTCTCCACTTGCTTCTTGTATGATGTCTACAGTAATTTCATCTTCTCCTGGAGCTTTTCCCCGCTTCATGTTCTTGATTGCATGTGCAACTTCTGCTGGAAGGACTGGAGGAACTCTGGTACTGGTATCTTTCATGATGTCTGGAGTGCATGTATCATCCCTTTCATATAATTTGGAGTAGAAATCTTTCACTCTTGTCAAAATTTCGCCTCTATTTCTTGTTACAGAACCATCTTCTTTTCTCAGTGCCATAATCTGTTTTCTTCCCTTACTGTGATGTCCCTTTGCTATCTTTAGGCTTTGGTTGTTTTCAATTGCTTTCCTCACTAGTTCACAGTTGAATTTTCTTACGTCTTCAGTAATACTTTTTCGTACTGTCTTGCATAGCTCTATATATTCCACTTTGGAAGTCACATCTTCTTTAGTTGTCCTCATCTCTCTTCTTTTCTGCATCAACATTTTCGTTTTTCCTGATAATTTATTTACATGCAACTTGTTCTTAGACCCAGCTAATTTTGTTGCTGTTTCCATAAGAGCTTTGGTTACTTTTCTGTTAACTTCAGAGATGTCCACTTCTTCCAATGTTAGGCCTTCTAAAGCAGAGAACCTGTTCTTCAGTTCCAACTTGAAGGTATTATGGTGTTTTTTAAGGTTGGTTATGTCAATAGATTTTGTTTGTCTTATGAGCTTGCCACGTTCAAGTTTAGTGTTGAGGTGCATCTTACATCTCACCAATCTATGGTCACTACCTGTGTTGAACTTGTTTAGCACACTGCAGTCTTCGATGACGAATTTTTTGTTACACATAATAAAATCAATTTCACTTGTCGTCCCATTTGGATGTCTCCATGTCCATTTCCTGTGTGGCTTTTTCTTGAAGAAGGAGTTCAAGATGAAAAACCCTTCTGCCTCTGCAAACTCAACGAGAGTATTTCCACGCTGGTTTCTGTTGCCGTGACCGAATTTACCTACTGAAGTTTCATTCTGTTGCCGTTGCCCTATTTTTGCATTGAAATCTCCCATAATTATTTTCAAGTGCTGCTTACCTTTATTATTTAGATGACAAATTTCCTCATAAAATTCTTCAATTTCTTCTTCAGGATGACTTGTGGTGGGTGCATAAGTTTGAATAATCTGAGCCTGGTATCTTCTCGATAGTTGGATAACGAGTCGTGCAGCTCTGTCAGAGGAACTTTCAACTTCTACAACTTTATCCTTCAGTTTCTTGTTTATTATAAATCCAACACCACTAGTTCTGCCAGTATCTGTCCCACGATAGTAGAAGAGATGTCCACTTTTCAGTTCGATGAGATCTTCTCCTTTTCTTCTTACCTCACTTAGCCCCACGATGTCCCACTTGATCCTTTGTAGTTCCTCTTCCAATTCAAGAAGCCTTGAATCAGAAGATAGGGAGCGTCCATTGTACGTTGCCAAGGTCAGCATCAGATGGCAGCCTAGTCCGGTCCTCCGGGGATTCTTAGCACCCTCTGCCTTCATGTCACACTGGCCGCTGCCTTGGCCAGGTACATTCCAGCTGCCGGAGACTGAGGGCCAAGATTTAAGTTGTGGAGTCATTTTGGAGGGGTTTGGCCATAACTCACCACGCTGGCCAAGCGGGTTGGTGAGTGTGGGATAGAATTTCCTCTAATCCCGATGGTATAGTTATACCGCTATGGGCGGTCGTCAGAGCCCCTTTAGTGGGAACAGGATGCACCACGAGAAGGCGGGGTTGACATTTGTCAAGGAGAGGCTGTGATGTTACGCATCACCTGACCTTATATATATATATATATATATATATATTCTATTAAGAAGAGACCTAAGCAAAAAAATACATATATAATTTTGACTCACACCAAGTACAACATAGAAAAGGTTATGTATCTACCGGTGTGAGTAAAAGGAGAAAAGATAAAAAAATAATAAAATAAAACAACTGAATGTAGAAGGTGTCGAGAATACTGAGCCTTGGCTTTATCAAGGACCAGCAAAAACTCTGCATTTTCTCACTTCCACAAAGACCTAGTTGGAAATGGGTTTCTGCAAGGCCATAGATGCAAGTAACATGCCCGCCTAAAATTGTTTTAAAAAATATATATATGTCATGTCCTCCGCAGAGTTGTATGACCTAGCACTAGTTAACAATTTTGCTCGCATCCATTAACCTTCCTGGCCAGACCCATGCTCTTCATCTGTTACTATTAAACAGAGAGAAGAAGATTAAAGAGAAGTCAAGCTGTGAGAGTGACATAATAATTAGAAATAATTTTCAGCTATAACGAAATGCCAAGTTCGTCTGAGAGAGAATTTAAACCTGAAAAACAATGCAAAAGAAATCCAAATTTATACTTTGCAATTAAAAAAGGAAATATTAATTTTTAATAAACAGATTTTTGAAAGAAAACTTGAGTCTAAAACCCCCTACTCTACAACTTATGACAACACGAAAACGAGAATAAGTTAAAGACAATAATTAACTAAAGAAAACTTTGTGAAAGTTATATGACTTAAACAGTTAGTTGCAATATGTACAAAGTATTTCATCAGTGCTTTAAGTGCATAATTAAGTAGTTATTAAGAACTTAACTACTTTGAAAATACAGCGCAAAGAAAAGGAACAATGCTTAGCCATCTGCTGTGCCTTAGTACCCCAAAAGACGCGCAAAGTTACCAAGAAAAGAAAGAGTTAAAACCCGCAAAAATGTTAACAGACAAGCCAGTACCTAAAAGCTGAAAAGCAAAAAATCAACAGAGAAAAAAAGTAAATGAAGAACAAATATTGAACTTATAAAAGCTAACACCCAAATACAAGGAAGAGAGCTTACCTTTTGTGCAACTAAACTTTCTCCTCACAAGAGTAAAACATGGCTGACCTCTTCCCTGACACTTCTGCCACTCCCTAGTCGCTGGGGGCAGTGTGGGTGGGGCTGATGGATTCCTCATACAGAAAGAAACCAACTCGCGGAGATTTTAACCAGAGAAAAAATATATAAACTTAAGACTGTGGATCTGTATGATCAGAAAGAGCAGAATTAACTCTCCAGAATACATGAGAAATATTATAAAATACACGAGTAGTGTATTTAATAATCTTTGCATGTATTAAATCACCTTAGTGAGCTTCTATAGATTAATCAGAATCTTATTAATTTTAATGTTGGTTTTACTATTTTTAGTATAGCTATCCTAGTGATGAATAACTAGTTTTCTTTTTTATTTGTTTTTATTTTCTTTTATAAACAGATTTTTAAGCTTTTTTTGTGATTTTGTTTATATTATTTAATTTTTTGTTTTAATAGGACCTTCATATCCATAGCACTAATGTTCCTTTTAGTAGTTAATAGGCATCCTCTAGCCAACTTCCTTACGGCTTTGATTGGTCAGAATCATATTATTAACTGTGTAGAAAATTAAAGCAGATCTGCCAAGTTTACTCTATTATTCAGAATAATTTTTCTTAAAGTTCTTTTGATTAAAGAAGAAGGAATTTCGTTCTCTAGAAAACTATCTAATAGTATATTAATGTGGTAATTGAAGTCCAAATTGTTGCTGCAAATTCTTGAAATTCTTAGGACCTGAGAAATTAGTACATTCTCAATTACTTTGGTTGATATGTTATTATTCCAGTGTAGATATTTAATTACTTTGAAAGGAAAATTAACTCTTTTATCAAAAAGGCTAATAGATGGGTTACCTCTGTTGAGCTTAATGCTTAAGTCTAGGAACTCAAGTTCCTGATTACTGTGGTTGGTTTTACATAAGTTAAGAGAGCTAGGATAGATATTATCAAAATCACTCTCTATAACTTCTGAATTATTGATACACAGCAGATCATCAATATATCTAAATGTGTAAAGGTAGTTATCTGAGCATGTGGGGTGATTTTTAATGAATTTATATTCCTTAAAGAACAGGAATAGATTAGCGATATTCGTGGACGTTGATGTTCCCATGGGAATACCGTTCACTTGCTTATAGAGAGTATTATTATATAAGATATGGTTATTTTTTATGCAGCAATTGAGATAAGAGTTCCAAGTTCCTGCATTAACAAATTGGTTAAGTTTAAATTCTGCATACAGCTCTTTAAAGGTAGTGATTATATCTGATAGAGGCAGATTAGTATATAGGTTTTCAAAATCATAACTATTAATATCTAAGGGACAAACTTTGAGTATAGTAGAAATTACTTCTGCATTATTATTAATTATCCAAAAATCTCTGTACATCAGATTAGTACAGTTTCTAATGTGTTTCAAAACCTTCTTTAAGACATCTTCAAAAGCAAGATCTATTTTCTTTTTATGTCTCCTTACTCCACTAGCTATGAACCTGAACTTCACAGGATCCTTATGAAACTTAACTGTTGCAAAAAGAAAAGGAAATTCAGGCTCATATCTTCTAGTTTGTGGAATTTTAAGTTTCTTGAAGAATGCCTTAAACCGATTTTCTAACTGCTTGGTAGAATAACTTACGGGCTTGTATGTTACTCTATTATTGAGTTCCATAGTTAACAATTCAAAATAGAACTTCTTACAGATAATTGCAAAATTATTGCTAGCTTTATCCGTAGTGGTAAAAATAAATAGGTCTTGTAGTTTGGAGAGTGACCTTTTAGCTTCTCCAGAGAAAAAGAGATTTCTGTCGAAACAAAAGTCCAGACCTGCCAACTCACCGGTGAAGCTATTGATTATATTATATTTCCATTCTGCGAAGGCCTCAATAGGCTGATTGTACGTTAAACTGGTTTTTACGATGTACCTATTAACATCTTGAGTGAAGCTCTCAAGAATCCTTTCTTTGGAAATTGTGAAGGAAGGTCTGAATTTAGAGCCATACTCTAATAAATTCCTAAGCTTTTCATTTTCAACAAAACTCAAGTTTCCGGTGATAATATGGTTGTAATTCTTATCATAGTGAACTGTTTCTTTATGTTCATCACAAGAACATGTAGTAATTACAGGAATGTAACTCGAAGAGTTAAGTTTGTAGTTTTTAACTATAGACCCTAAGGTCTTAACATATTTAAAACTTACAATAGACTGGTGCCTGTGGATGGGAAAAAAATTGCATTATTGTAGAACAGCTTCCTTACATTGAGGTGATCGTAGGCTTTATTTAGAAACCTGATGGTTACAAAATTACTGGAAAATTCTTTAAGAGAAATTTTATCTTTAAGAATATGTTTAAGAATGTCCAGAACCAAAGCAAAAACATGCTTATCAACATGGTCAGCAGTTTCATTCCAGAATTTGAAAAAACTTTTAAGGACAGAGTGCTTGAAGGACTTGAGTATTTTCTAAGTATTATTAACAAAATTAGTGCCAGTTTTAAAGCTTTCCAGAGTTATTAGCAAGTTAGCAAAATCAACTTTGCTTGATGTGCGAAATAACCTCTGTCCTCTATTACCTCTAGTGCAGCTCTTATTATTAACAAGAAAGAAGAGTTCACGAATTGAAAATTATGCTGATTATGCTTATTGTCATATAGAGTGGAATTAAGACCATAGGGATAAAGAGACTGATGCTGCAAAATTTCAAGGGATTCAGTTTCTAGCCGAGCATAGAGGTCAGTGATAATATGTAGTACCTCTATTTTCACTTTGTCAAAACCATGAGTATGGAAATGCTCTAATTCAAAGGTAGAGTACTGGTTAGCGTTTGTGGAGGGGTTCACTCCTGAATTAGAGAACTTGTTAACTAGAGACCTGTGACCATTAATCCTAAGATGAAGAGGATTTTTACTTTGGCCAATATAGCTAAGGTTGCAGACAGTACAGGTGAGCTTATAGATGGTATTGTAGCCTTTGCAAAACTTGTTGGAGCAATTATCCTCAACAGAAGAATACAGGTTAGGATCTGCAGATTTACATGTCAAACAACGTTTGTCATTTCTTAACTTTAGATTACCTTTGCCAGCGAGTTCATACACTATGGGATAGGGTGCTAGCCTAACCGAGCGGGAGGACTTAAAATATCTGAGCTGACCTCCAATCCTTTCATCGTCCTTAAAACTCCACTTGGGCCAAAACATACAAATTCTGAGCAAACCAACTAGGAAAATTTTTAGAAATAAGCAGTCCAAGAAAATACCAAACTCGAGTATAAACTACACTCCAAAAGGCTGCATCCAAAACATACTAAAATTAAAAATTCGAAATAAAAATAAGAGTGAATTGTAAATAAATAGGAAATGAAAAAAAAAAAAAAAAAAAAACCCAAAAAACAAAATAGTAATAAAAAATAAAAAAATAATAAAACATTTCAACTAGAATTTGCGCATGAGCTGCTAAATAATAAATTGAAATCAGTTACTAAAGAACAAAACTGAAAACTAAGGAAAAACTTTAGAATTTAAATCGAAAGTTGCAAAATAACCTGAAGATCAAAACGCGCAACGCAGCAGTTTTGAAAATTCAGAATTCACATTCTATTAAGAAGAGACCTAAGCAAAAAAATACATATATAATTTTGACTCACACCAAGTACAACATAGAAAAGGTTATGTATCTACCGGTGTGAGTAAAAGGAAGAAAAGATAAAAAAATAATAAAACAAAACAACTGAATGTAGAAGGTGTCGAGAATACTGAGCCTTGGCTTTATCAAGGACCAGCAAAAACTCTGCATTTTCTCACTTCCACAAAGACCTAGTTGGAAATGGGTTTCTGCAAGGCCATAGATGCAAGTAACATGCCCGCCTAAAATTGTTTTAAAAAATATATATATGTCATGTCCTCCGCAGAGTTGTATGACCTAGCACTAGTTAACAATTTTGCTTGCATCCATTAACCTTCCTGGCCCGACCCATGATCTTCATCTGTTACTATTAAACAGAGAGAAGAAGATTAAAGAGAACTCAAGCTGTGAGAGTGACATAATAATTAGAAATAATTTTCAGCTATAACGAAATGCCAAGTTCGTCTGAGAGAGAATTTAAACCTGAAAAACAATGCAAAAGAAATCCAAATTTATACTTTGCAATTAAAAAAGGAAATATTAATTTTTAATAAACAGATTTTTGAAAGAAAACTTGAGTCTAAAACCCCCTACTCTACAACTTATGACAACACGAAAACGAGAATAAGTTAAAGACAATAATTAACTAAAGAAAACTTTGTGAAAGTTATATGACTTAAACAGTTAGTTGCAATATGTACAAAGTATTTCATCAGTGCTTTAAGTGCATAATTAAGTAGTTATTAAGAACTTAACTACTTTGAAAATACAGCGCAAAGAAAAGGAACAATGCTTAGCCATCTGCTGTGACTTAGTACCCCAAAAGACGCGCAAAGTTACCAAGAAAAGAAAGAGTTAAAACCCGCAAAAATGTTAACAGACAAGCCAGTACCTAAAAGCTGAAAAGCAAAAAATCAATATATATATCATCATCATCATCATTGTCAACCATTATCAATCCACTGCTGGACGAAGGTCTCCCCAAGTTTCCTCCACAATGGTCTGTCTTGTGCCAGTCTCCTCCATGTCACTCCCGCATATTTACGAATTTCATCCACCCATCTCCCATGTGGTCTTTTTCTGGGTCTTTTCCTGTCCCTTGGAATCCAATCTAAAATTTCGGCTGTCCATCTATGGTCTGTCCTTCTGGCAGTATGTCCAGCCCATTGCCATTTCAGGAATTTAACTCTGATCATGATGTCTTCCACTCTCGTCATTTTTCGGATCCACGAGTTCCTCTTCTTATCTCTCCTGGTTATACCAAGCATGCACCTCTCCATGCTTCTTTGAGTTGTCTGCAGCCTTTGTATGCCTCTTTTAGTTAAGGTCCACGTCTCTGCACCATACGTAAGCACTGGAAGGATGCATTGATCAAACACTTTTCTTTTAAGACATAATGGCATATTGCTCTTGAAAATTATGCTGTTTCTTCCAAAAGCTCTCCAGGCAAGTTTTGTACGCCGATTAATTTCTTCATCAATGTGACCCTCACTTGATATCTGCTGTCCAAGATAAACATACGTATCTGTTATCTCCAGTTTTTCTCCATCAATCGATAAATCTTCATTTCTTGTAAAAGCATTGAACATCACTTTTGTCTTCTGAAAGTTCATTTTTAATCCCACTTCTTTACTCTTGTCAGCAAGTTCCTGGATCATACTCTGCAGCTCTGATGGGGTAGTTGCAAAAATGACTACGTCATCAGCAAAACGAAGGTGGGTTAGATAATCTCCATTAATCTTTATCCCTTTGTTTTCCCAGTTCAGTGATTGAAAGACATTTTCCAATGTGGCATTAAAGAGCTTCGGAGATATGGTGTCACCTTGTCTCACTCCCTTTCCAATTTTTATGTGTGTTGTATTTTCAAACAGCCGAATCTTTGCACTTGCATTTTCATAGATGTTATTAATAATATTAATGTATGCATCTTCAATACCGCAGGATTTCAGAGCCGTGGTAACTGCTGATGGTTTCACCGAATCAAAGGCTTTTTCATAATCGATAAAAGCCATGCACAATGGAAGTTCATATTCCCTCGCTCTTTCAATTAGTTCTCTCAGCACATGGATATGATCTATTGTGCTGTAGCCACTCCTGAATCCAGCTTGTTCTCTCGGTTGAGCCATGTCCAGTGTTACCTTCAAGCGGTGTGAAAGAACTTTAGTGAAGATTTTATAAACCACTGATAGGAGGCTGATAGGTCTGTAGTTCCTGAGATCCTCAATGTCACCTTTTTTATGTAGCAGGATCATTGTAGCATTGTTCCAATCCTCAGGAATCTTCCCTTCATTAAGGCATCGAGTGAAAATTTGGGCGAGTACTGTTTCAATTTCTCCACTTGCTTCTTGTATGATGTCTATAGTAATTCCATCTTCTCCTGGAGCTTTCCCCCGCTTCATGTTCTTGATTGCATGTGCAACTTCTGCTGGGAGGACTGGAAGAACTCTGGTACCTTTCATGATGTCTGGAGTACATGTATCATCCCTTTCATATAATTTGGAGTAGAAATCTTTCACTCTTGTCAAAATTTCGCCTCTATTTCTTGTTATAGAACCATCTTCTTTTCTCAGAGCCATAATCTGTTTTCTTCCCTTACTGAGATGTTCCTTTGCTATCTTTAGGCTTTGGTTGTTTTCAATTGCTTTCCTCACTAGTTCACAGTTGAATTTTCTTACGTCTTCAGTGATACTTTTTCGTACTGTCTTGCATAACTCTATATATTCCACTTTGGAAGTCACATCTTCTTTAGTTGTCCTCATCACTCTTCTTTTTGCATCAACATTTTGGTTTTTCCTGATAATTTGTTTACATGCAACTTGTTCTTAGACCCAGCTAATTTTGTTGCTGTTTCCATAAGAGCTTTGGTTACTTTTCTGTTAACTTCCGAAATATCCACTTCTTCCGATGTTAGGCCTTCTAAAGCAGAGAATCTGTTCTTCAGTTCCAACTTGAAAGTATTATGGTGTTTTTTAAGGTTGGTTATGTCAATACATTTTGTTTGTCTTATGAGCTTGCCACGTTCCAGTTTAGTGTTGAGGTGCATCTTACATCTCACCAATCTATGGTCACTACCTGTGTTGAACTTGTTTAGCACACTGCAGTCTTCGATGACGAATTTTTTGTTACACATAATAAAATCAATTTCACTTGTCGTCCCAATTGGATGTCTCCATGTCCATTTCCTGTGTGGCTTTTTCTTGAAAAAGGAATTCAAGATGAAAAATCCTTCTGCCTCTGCAAACTCAACGAGAGTATTTCCACGCTGGTTTCTGTTGCCGTGACCGAATTTACCTACTGAAGTTTCATTCTGTTGCCGGTGCCCTATTTTTGCATTGAAATCTCCCATAATTATCTTCAAGTGCTGCTTACCTTTATTATTTAGATGACGAATTTCCTCATAAAATTCTTCAATTTCTTCTTCAGGATGACTTGTGGTGGGTGCATACGTTTGAATAATCTGAGCCTGGTATCTTCTCGATAGTTGGATAACGAGTCGTGCAGCTCTGTCAGAGGAACTTTCAACTTCTACCACTTTATCCTTCAGTTTCTTGTTTATTATAAATCCAACACCACTAGTTCTGCCAGTATCTGTCCCACGATAATAGAAGAGATGTCCACTTTTCAGTTCAATGAGATCTTCTCCTTTTCTCCTTACCTCACTTAGCCCCACGATGTCCCACTTGATCCTTTGTAGTTCCTCTTCCAATTCAAGAAGCCTTGAATCAGAGGATAGGGAGCGTCCGTTGTAGGTAGCCAAGGTCAGCATCAAATGGCAGCCTAGTCCGGTCCTCCGGGGATTCTTAGCACCCTCTGCCTTCATGTCGCACTGGCCGCTGCCTTGGCCAGGTACATTCCAGCTGCCGGAGACTGAGGGCCAAGATTTAAGTTGTAGAGTCATTTTGGAGGTGTTTGGCCATAACTCACCACGCTGGCCAAGCGGGTTGGTGAGTGTGGGATAGCATTTCCTCTGATCCCGATGGTATAGTTATACCGCTATTTGCGGTCGTCAGAGCCCCTTTAGTGGGAACAGGATGCACCACGAGAAGGCGGGGTTGACATTTGTCAAGGAGAGAGGCTGTGATGTTACGCATCACCTGACCTTACATCCCCAATATATATATATATATATATATATATACATTTAGTCAAAGGTGCCTTTCAATTACATTACGTTTTCAAAGACGACATTTAATTTGCAAATTTTGCAAGAAACTATATTTTAGCTAAAAAATAGCGAGAACTGTGCAGCCCTTGTGTTTTTTTTCTGTGCTTTCTTTACAGGCACACTCTTTTTCCTTGATCCTTTATACACTTTTCTCTGTTTCTGTTTGTGGTTGACTGCTGTACAGGTAAGTACGCAGGGCAGTTTACAACTTCCTCACTTAACGGCCAGCCGTATATCTCTTTGGCTCTAATTTTTCAGCCCTACACTATTTTTTACTTTACTATAAGGGCACCCTGTTCCCGCTTCTAAATAATTTTCTTTTCTTCCTCCCTCCAAAAGGTGCAGCGCGCTGTAGGTGAATTGACTCTGAACCTTTTTAGGAATTCTTCGATTCGATTTAGAACGGGCCGTACTGCAAAAGTGACTTTCAGCGGGGCACGGTCATACAATACTATCTCAGCAACAGGCCTTTGCGCGAATTTTTGTCCTGCCGCAGCTTCCCAGATCAAATGTAAATGGCGTCATTGTGAAGTGAAAACACCTAGGACGAATAACAGCGTCATCGCGACATGGTAGGCCAGGTAAAATAACAAAACACGTGCTGCAGCGAGTGGTGCAACAAAAATCGATTGTCATCGATTGTGACTCTCATCACCGAATTACAAAATGCCTCTGGGAGCGACGCCAGCACCATAACGATTCGACGAAAGCTGCAGGAAATAGGTTTTCATGAACGAGCAGCAGCACACGAACCTAAAACCAGCAAGATCAGCGTCAGCCTCTCTTTCGAGTGGCATAAAGCCCTGTGTCAATGGTCTCTGTAGTACCGAAATACGTTCTCTGCAGTAACGAATGGTGCTTCACCCTCCGGCATGCCGATAGTCTGGGTGTTGAGAATACTTGATGGTCGCTACCTGCCCGACTGTGTTGTCCCAACTGTGAAGTTTTGTGGAGAAGGCATGGTAGCTATTTTTCATGGTTTGAGTTGAGCCCCTTAGTTTCAGCCCCCAAGAATCTTGACGCTGGAGCTTATAATACCTTTCTCGACAATTCTATGCTCCCAAAATTATGACAGCTGTGTAATCAATCCCTCTCCTATACTAACACGACTATGTATCGTCCACAAAGTGAGCTCCGTGGAGGAACGGTTGATGAGAGTGGTGCGGAAAAACTTGAGTGGCCTGCACAGAGCTCCGAACTCAACCCCATGGAACAGCTTTTGAGTGAATTGTGACGCTTACTTGCAAGTCAAACTGAAACATCCTGACATCGGTGATCGACCTGACTAATGCTCTTGTGGCAGAATGGAAGGCAATTTCTGCAGAAACGTCCCAAACTCTTGTGCAAAGCCTTATAAGAAAAGTAGAACCTGTGATAGCAGCAAAGAGTGGGCGTTGTTGATATTAACTCCTTTCTTGTTTCTGGGTGTTTGTGGATAGGGATGTGTCCGGATAATTTTGATCACATAGTGTATGTTATAAAACATATTTTCCAATGCAATAGCACTGGGCGTTTGTGTCCTCTAGTGGCAACATTTTATATCGGAAAAAGTCAAAAATAAGTAGATGACCTTTCCAACAGTTCAATCTTCTCCATGAAAGAATCATTTTCCAATCGGACTAATATTGATGTACAGATATGATGTCAAGAAACGGGAAAACATTTTTATACCATAAGCACGTTTGTTTTTTCAAAAGCTGCTTAAAAATGGACGACACTAGTTTTATACAATCACAACATTGTGTACAGAATTTTCTTGGTACGTGTTGCATATTATTCTTTCTCCGGAATTTTGGTGGTACTTGGTACATATTTTTTTCTGCGGAATTTTGTTGGTACATGTTGCATATTTAATTTCACTCCAGAATTTTGTTGGCACGTGTTGCATATTTATTCTTTCTCCAGAATTTTGTTGCTACGTGTTGCATATTTATTCTCTTTCCAGTATTTTTTGTAGGTGTTGCATTTCTGTTCTCTTTCTCTCTCCCGCTCTCTCTCTCTCCAGAATTTGGTTGGTAGGTGTTGCATTTCTGTTCATTTTCACTCTCCCTCTCTCTCTTCAGAATTTTGTTGGTATGTGTTGCACGTTAATTCTTTTTCCAGAAGTTGTTGGTACATGTTGCATATTTAATTTCACTCCAGAATTTTGTTGGCACGTGTTGCATATTTATTCTTTCTCCAGAATTTTGTTGCTACGTGTTGCATATTTATTCTCTTTCCAGTATTTTTTGGTAGGTGTTGCATTTCTGTTCTCTTTCTCTCTCCCTCTCTCCAGAATTTTGTTGGTAGGTGTTGCATTTCTGTTCTTTCTCTCTCTCTCTCTCTCTCTCTCTCTCTCTCTATCTCTCCAGAATTTTGTTGTTATGTGTTGAACGTTAATTCTCTTTCCAGAAATAGTGGTATTGATTTAGTCTCTTAATTTAGAATCATGGAACTCTTCAGATTTTTAGTAGATCTTGCATGCAAAGAAAACTTATCCAATCAGTATACTATGTCTGGGAAATTCTTCTGATGTCGCAAACCAAATGTCGATTCAAGACATCTTTTAATACCGACTAGGGCCTGAAATTCCGATTTCTATGCAATTATACAAAATGGATTTCGATAGCCAGAAGTACTGTCCTTCGAGAACCTTTAACAAAATGAGAACAACGTGGTTACATGATTGAGACATTTAGATGATGTATATTGCAATCTGGAGATTATTACAGCCGTAGCAATTAAATAAATAGCCCACTATATCTCCGTCAATCATCTTATGAAAAGGAGATACGAGGAAACCAAAATCTTGATAAATTTCTCTTAGCCACTAGGAGACCCATGACTTTCAGAAAAGCTTTGGAGGACAAGGGGAAAAGAAAAACACTCTCTAATATTTGTATTGTAAAAATCATAACAGCCATTTTCTCAAGTCGGACTCACTTTAAGTTCTTATGGTCTACATTATATTCTTTTAAATTAGCTTTGTCGAAAGGACAGTATTTTCACACTGTTTTCTTATTGTTATTCTCTTTCATTTAGTACAAAATTACTCCCTTTTACAATTAACAAAACTAGTGGCATTATGAGATCCAAAAACGATGCATAACTTTGGTTAATAATGAAATATGACACTGTATTTTGGCTTCGCATTTTCTTATAAATACAAAAAGCCGTTACGTTTGTTATATTTATGAGTCTACTCAATGTCAGAAGTGTTCAGAAAAGCTTTGGAGGACAAGGGGAAAAGAGTCGTTTTTTCCTCATGATACATCGAGGGTGAATCGTGCTAATGTTCAGTGATGCCACTGGAAACAGTTTTAAATAAATAAAAATAATTTATTCAAAATGTGAAACAATAATGATGTGCAAATTATCTATGAAGTAGTTCATTCTATATTGGCCGTCGGGCGATAGTACGCACTGGTCTTCTTTGTGAATAAACACATACATAGCTTAGCGCCATTAGCAATGTGTGTTTCCACTTCTGAAAGTGGTTACGAAACACTGCAACTGACGTTGACAGCATTTTCTCACACAAGATGCATGAAGTCTTATACAGTCACAGAGCATGCGTTCCCGGCCACATTACATGGTATGGTAATATTTTAGATTATGAATCATTTCTTTTCCATTGATTTCCGTGCTTTTCTCACGTCTGTTTTACCAGCTACTGCATAGGAATAAAGGTTTTATCATGATTTTGTAAGTATATCCTTCGAATATTAATGCAACGAGTTAAAGTGCTTATTTATTTGTATATTGTACTTTGCTAAAGAAAAATTTAGCTTTTGAAAGTAAAAGTGTGAAGTGTTGCGCTTAAATGTGCTAAAAAGGGAAATCCTGTGAGAAAAGCGACATTAAAAAACCCTGCACACAAAACACACTCTGAGCTTTAGTAACGACAATAATTCTGAACATGATTATAAAATGTCATTAAACCCTTTAACGACCATGACCCGAAAATTTTGTATCACTCTAAATACCATAACACTCAAAACTGTTTGTTGGTTCACTTCTTTGTTTAGTAACAATAACGATGACAGAAAGTGAACTCTAATGATCCCTCATAGGTCGTTCAAATTTAAAGAAAAACAGTAAAGGTAGGAAATCTGACTCACACTAGACAGGCGTTTCGGGAAGCTATGGCCGTTTGTATGTAAGGGCGTTTTGGGCGTTATGGTCGTTAAAGGGTTAAAATACATTTTTTATCATCCATTGTCTCTTATACTTCCTATCGTAAGATTAAGATAACAGAATAGAACAGGACAGGCCTCGCCATTGTGACACCCACTGTGTGGCCAGATTATTATGATCACCAGACAATTTTATACAAGCAGCTATTCGGCAGATGCTGTTGATGAAAGCTGGCTGAATCAGGATAAAAAGGGAACGCTGAAGGCATTCGGAGATTACCCCTTCCTCACGGACCGGTGTCACGGATCAGTATATTTTTCTGTTTGTCTTTCCTATTGAGTTCACTTACTCAGATCTCCTAGCGGTCTATTTCTAAGGGCAGTTTTATACCTGGGGTCAGACACTGTCTTCCTAAAACTTCTTCAAATACCATACCATACCATTCGGAGACTAATGAAGAGTACTGCGCAAGAAATACGGAGTAAACGACGCAGTTTGACGGACTTTGAACGTAGAATGATCGTTGGTGCTCGAAGCATTGGAGCGAGAATTAGCAAACCGGCTGCACTTGTGAAATGTTCGAGGACAGTATTAGTTAAAATTCACAGAGAGTGGACCACCAGTCAAAAAACCGGGTCTGAGCGCACGGAGTGGGGTCGTCAACGCCTACTGGATGCTCGAGCTGAGAGTAGGCAGACTTGTTTAGTTCAACAGATAGGCAACATTTCGTCAGATTACAGATAATCTGAATCAGGGAACAAGTCCTGAGCTCTCTCAAAGCATAGTTCGCAGCCACGTTACATCATATGTGCTACTGAAGCAGACGGCCTGTCCGTAAGCCATTGGTATCTGAAGCGAACAGGAAGAAACGTCTACAGTTCGCTCACCAACACAAGAATAGGACCGTAAATGGGTGGTAAAAGGTAATGTGGTTCAACAAAGCGCGTTTGCAACTACATCATATAGATAGAAGGGTGAGGATATGGAGACAGCAGCACGAAATCATGGACCCATCTCGCATCGTCACTACTATGCAAGCTGGAGGAGGCAACGTTATGGTCTGGGGCATGTTCTCGTCGGAGTGTTTTGTCCCTTTGATTTGTGTGGAGCAACGTCTGACCGTCCAAAGGTATTTAAATATCGTTGTCGAGCAAGTTATGTTGATTATTTATCCGAATGGAGATTAATTCTTCCAGCATGACAATGCTGAATGTCAAAGTGTTCACAGTGTAAGCGAATGGTTTAAGGAGCACCACGGAGACTTTACTCTACTACATTGGTCTTTACAATCACCGGATCTCAATCCAATGGAGCATTTGTGGGAGGAAGTCTAAAGGCATCAGGTAGCTGGAACCGCTACCATCAAATACTCAAGAGCTGCATTGTGGAATTCATCGCATTTGGGATATTATATCTCAAGCCACTTGCCGACACTAAATGGAGTTTATACCAAAACGAATTCAAGCAGTATTAAGGGCAAAACGTGGTCTAACAACGTACTAACAGGGGGTCATAATAATTTGGCCACTCAATGTATACATCCACACATATAAAGGAATACCATTTACTTTTTTACATGTCTGTATTGTGAAAACGTAATGGACATTTGAAAAAGTCATAGAAAAGATGTTGAGTAAACCAACGAAAGGAAATTTCGAATGATCGAAGCTGAAAGAAAAAGGGAGAGCGGAAAGGGCTGGCCAGCGGTCGAGTGGCCTAAGGGATAATTTTCTGGCTAGTGGACCCGGATAAGAAATGTATTTTACGTTTGTCTCATGATCCTAATCTTCTCCTTCCCCGTAACCAATGAAGCCCAGTTAGAAACAAACTACTGCTTGTAACCCGTAGAGTTGCTCATGAAAGTCATTAATAAACTCTGAAAAAAAAAGAGAAGAACTGAAAGGTTTTTGCCCTAATGTGTTACTACAAAACTAAAGAAATATAAGCATCCGATTGCACCGAGCGTCTTTCCTGAAGCTCTACAAAACACAACTTTATCTAAATTCGGAATTTTTAAAATAATATCTAAGGTTTTCATAAAAGTATTCTTACTCTTATGTCTCATTCAAAGATTAACAATGTATTTTGATCTGAAGCTTACTCTTATGTCTCATTCAAAGATTAATAATGTATTTTGATCTTTAGCAAAACTAATGAGTGGTTGTTCGCTCTTCATTCATGAAGCGCGTAAATAGTTTAAAATTTCTTGTGAACTGGAATGCCGATTTTATTATTTTTTCTGTAGCGTAACCACGTCATCGCAAAAGAGCAGCAACAGATATTTTTTATGCATTTTGCCTATTCTCATCTGTTCCCTCTTCCAGCTGTGGACTGACAGACAGAAACACTTTGAAATCTGTAAGAGTTTTTATGCTATCGGGTTTTTTTTAATAAACATATTTGCAAGAAAAAACAGTTTTTAAACGTTTTTTACATAATTGGGTCAATGCAGTGATTTTCGTGTCCAAAGAAAACAAACGTATTGACCCCAAAACGCTGAATCAGTACCAAATATTTCTTGATACCGTTTACAACAGCATTTAAATATTTATTACAAACCATTCTCCCGAAACAAAATTTTCCAGCTGCAGATGATTTAGATTTATGTTTCCTGTTCTTCCGTTATTCATATTTGACATTTCCCATCAGTTCCGGAGTGGAATGTTTAAAAAAAATAAAAACGTGAAAAGAGCGCATTGTCCTAAGCTGTAAAAATATAAAAAGAAAAAGTGGCAGATCTTCGAGAAAAGGGCCAGAATCTAAGGAAATGTAATAGAAAAGAAAATTGGTACACGGAAACAAGGAATCGCGAAGAGATGAAGAGACGCCAAATAAAAAGAAAGAAAAAGAGGTGGAAAGAAACGAATTGAAGCAATAGGGAAGCGTAGCATTTGGCAGTTGCTGCCGCGTGTGAAGGAGAGTTCCTGCGATTGGAAGACTGATGGGCTTACGTATGTAGTTAGAGACCGAAGCGTTCCAGCGGTCGAAATGCCTGTCGCCGAGAAGCTCACGCACTCGGCGACGTGGATGGCACACTTCCTGAGGTCTAACTGCCCTTCTTATTGTCGACTAAACACTTTCGCAAAGAATTGTGGGAGCGGGAGGAGGAAGTGAAGGAGGCAGGAGAAGAAAAGCGTATAGCCGTGATCTGAGGAGCGTTTCCGAGCCCGTTTTGAGCTATCAAGTGACGTTAACTCCACAAGCGAGTTTCTTTCAGGAGCTCAGAGTCACGTAACACTTTGTGTCTGTCACCGATTCACCTCGAATCTGGCGTAATTTCAAGATACATGACAGAAACGAGCAGTTTATCAGTTGCTATAGTCATGCATATTCTTTCAAAGGAATTTACAGATTTCTTTCAAAGTGATCGGGTTTTCTTTCGACGACATCGGCTATTTCTATAGGTTTCTTCAAAAGAAGTCTGCAAATGTTCGCTTCTGAAGTAATAATATAATGCAGTAACAAGTAATAAATTTCAAAATGTGTCAAAACTGAATTGAAGATATTTATTTCACATTACTTCACGACGAATACAGAAATATGCATCTATATTCCGTGAACTAAGTACATCAGGATTTATACAGTGAAACTACCGAATAACGGTAACTGCTCGGACGGGGAAAAAGTGATCATGTTCGGCGTTTAGGCCTAAGTTAATATTGCTAGGCCGATGCGTTTCTGCAAAAGTCAAATAAATGTATAAAGCTTATGCACAATAAGGAAAACGTTGCACAAATGCTGTCTGTTGAATAAAACTGTATATACAAAGGCCGTTTCATAATACCTGAGATAATTTTTTTTTTGAGTTGGTAGCATTGCGAAGGCGGAAAATAACCACGCAAACGACTAACTGAATTAAGGAAGTATCCATGGCAACAGTAATTAGCCGTTGCAGACGATTCTAGCTTTGTTATTGCGCATTTGTTTAAGGTACGTCTGCATTTCGCCATACAGCTATGGAGGTGAGCAATTCAGAGTTAAGAAGTGAAATGCGTTGTGAGATAAAATTTGCTATCGTTCGGGTAAAACGGCTCCAGAAACAGTTGATTTAATAAAGAAAGCTTACAAAGATAAATGTTTTTGTGAGTCAACGATCTTTAGATGGCACCATGATTTCAAAAAAGGGCGTTTGTTGGCAGAACTAGCTCTTAGGGCTGGTCGACCTTAAAGTGTTGTTACTGAGCAATTATTAATACTGTTTGGGCAACCCTGTAGGAAGTTCGACGAATGACGTGTGAAAACATAGCGGCGTAAACTAATATTTCAAAAACGTCGACATTGCGCATTCTACGCGACAAATTACTGCGGCATCGTGTGTTTTCCAGATGGGTACTTCATCACCTGACGAGAAAATAATTGTCAGCCAGAGGTCAGGTGAGTCATGAGGGGAAACAAATGATTGCAAAGAATCCAAACTTTCTAAACACAGTAATAACTGCCGATGAAACATGGGTCCATTCTTTCGACCCCCTCACGAAGCGCGCAACGAGTGTCTGGAAAAACACAGGCTCGCCTCCTCCGAAAAAGTTCTCCAAACCAATTCAGCTGAGGAGGAGACGATGAAAATTTTCTTTGATCATAAAGGTGTAGTCTACCAGCATGCCGTTCCTCCCTAAATTACTGCCAATGCTGAGTTTTACATTTCAGTCTTGAAGTGTCTGCGACGACACATATCAATTAAGCGATCGGAACTGGTGGGCAAATGGACCCTACACCATTATAACGCCCCCTCATTTGTGGCTGCTTGTGTTGAACAGTTTCTTACGAGATGCAGTATTGAAATCATGCCACGGCCTGCCTACAGTCCTGATCTCGCCCCGTGCGATTTCTGGTTGTTTCCAACAATGAAGGCGAAGTTCCGTTGCGCAACGTTTAACACAGATTCAAACTTTATTCAAGATGTACAGTGGTCGCTAAAGCAGGTTCCACAAAATGGCTTCGCCACATGCTTTGAAGAGTGGACTGAACGATGGGACCGTTGCATATCATCCGAGGGAAAATACTTTGAGAAAGAATAACATATTTTTCTGTGCTTATATTTCTTCATTTTGTGTGATTTTACTCTCAGTTTTTATGGAAAGGCCGTTGTAATAATTAAATAAATAGTTCATGGTGTAGAGATTTTTAAGAAAACGCTGTCTGACTTCTAGTATAAAACAGCCCTTAGAAATAGCAAGCTAGGAGATCAAAGTTAGAGTATGCTAAAGGAATGAAAAATGTTAGATAGTAAAGCGTAACTGCACAATTAGTTGCTCGCGTGCCGTAAAGCAGGAACAGAGCCCACAAGGACCAAACCAAGAAACATCTCCCTCAACGGGCAAAACTCTAGGTCCCATTCACCACCCTAGCAGCCGTCGGGGATGATTTAAACATGCCTGAAAGCTGCAGCTCGCCTCACGTCAAATTAAACTTTTAACCTTTCTTTTCCTATATACATTCTGCCTTTAGCAATAAATATTCTATGTATCTATCTTATCCCTCTTGCCGAAGTACAGAAGCAACTACGTAAAATCCAAGGAACTGGGTGTCAGATCTCCTTCGCGGATGAGTGGGGTGTCCGTTGACCGATGTTAAGAGGTTTCGTTGTACGGAGGTTATCGTTAACGTCAATCATACAGCAGCTATTCTGTACTAATCAAAACTTGTTGCTGCTCGTAGGTGTTCGTTAATGGAGGTTTCACTATATCAACAACTCTGTTCAGGATTTAAGTTATTATTAAAAACAAGGTGAAAGCCCGTCAATAATGACGGGGTGAAATAAGATATGTACAGTAACTGTTTAATAAGCAGATATTCTTTTTTTTGTGTGTGTGTGTTTTCCAAACGTGAAAAAAAATTTCATGAACATTACAACAACGAACATCCAGAGCACATTTAAGGAGACAAGGGGCATAGGGGCCGGACGGTATTTTGGGGACCCGGTTTTAATGGCACATCTAGGATTTCATTACTGGTGGCAGAATAAAAATACCAAGGAGAAAGCATTCCCGAAATATGATGAGGCAGCCGCCATAAAAGTATTCCCGCCATATTGCAGCGTGTATCTCATGATTCATGGACGAATCAATGTCAGCAAGGAAATGTAAAAATTCATGGTTGAAAAATGAATACCATTTCAGTTCTGCTTTAATTCCCATCTCCCTTCCCCAGGGTTCAACTTCTCAAAAATATATCAAAGTAGTGGACAAAATAATATGATCCAAATATCATGATTCAAAAGAATTCTTAAAGTATGGAAATTTCTTCCTATTACAGAAGTGTAAATAAAAAACATCTGCAATGATTTCGAAAGATTTGAGGATAGGCTCAGAGCGACTACTTTTCTTGCGGACTCCTAAAAGAGTGGAAAGAAATAGAATTTTTTTTTCACAAGGCAGTTTCTTATAGTTTTTGCTGTGCAATCTGCAAAAAATCGAAAGAAATAAAAAACTGTAGAACTCTGTCAAATCTTCAAGTATCCTGCATAATTCTGGGACCCCTTAAAAATGCGGGGCTCAGAGCTACAACCCCCTTCCTACTTAAATGGGCTCTGAGATAATCAATAATAGTTGTCTAACGAACTGATTATTTTTTGGATTTCTCTGCACTGCCTTGACTGTTGCGAACAGTCATGCACCTAATTATGTACTGCCGCCATCTAGTGGAAAAACAGGCAATATCTCTTTCCACTGCGCCACCAAACTGGGACAAACCTTCAGACAAAGAAAATTATTATACAACGTGAAATATTTAATCCGTATTGAATGGTGTAGCAATTTATAAACATACAACGACTAAGTGCCGAGCTTTCACACTCCAAACGGGAGGCTTTCTCAAGGCCAGTGAACACAAGAATATTCTCGAAAATATTCTTGTGTTCACAAGAATATTTTACTAAGTGCCGAGCTTTCACACTCCCGTTTGGAGTGTGAAAGCTCGGCACTTAGTCGTTGTATGTTTATAAATTGCTACACCATTCAATACGGATTAAATATTTCACGTTGTATAATACTCAGGTGTAAGTTCCATGATCGTAAAGAAAATTATATTGTTTGTGATATGCACGATCTCTGAAAGCAAGTGCCACAAAATGGAGGTTTGGTAATTCGTAAAATAATATATCGTCATTAGGGAACGGCATTTTAGGTGCTGAAATACAGAAAAATATTTATTTTTTTATTCGCTAATAGTTTCAAAAATATTTGCTGAAAACAGAAAAATATTTGCTCAAAATTAAAATACATTTTCTTTATAGATAATGTAATTATTTTTTTCTGTGAGAAAAGATATAGTGTTAGGCCACTTCAAACGAAACATCTGTGAAAATTTTCATTAAGTTTATCAATCGACTCAATTTACAACCCTGCGACTACGACTATGCTAAACATCAACGTATGCTATCCTTTGATGTGGTATCTATGTTCACTAATGATCCACTAAAAGGAGCTCTGGAATTCCTAAAAGCAAGTATTATAGAGCATCATTACAGACAACCTGAAGTAGAAGAAATAACGAGATTAGTGGATATTTGCATAAAACAGAACAGTTTCACTTTCCGTAGAACGTTTTATGAACAGACGGAAGGTCAAGCCAGGCGCAGAACATTGCCACCTATATTATGTGAAATAATATATGCATGTATTATAGGTGACAATTGTCACCTATATTATGTGAAATCTACATGCGTCGATTTGAAGAAGAACTTTTCAAATTGGTGAAATTTGACTTATGGTTGCGATATGCAGACGATATTTTCGTTCTATGGAAAGGAAAAAATTATGAAATTCCGGAATTAGTCAAACGTAAAAATTTCATTGATCCTCACGTTCAATTCAGCTATGGAACTGAAAATAACGGATGCTTACCATTCCTTGACGTCCTGCTTACTCGCTCAAATGGATCTCTCGCAGCTACAATTTATTGGAAGTCTTTCGCTGTTTTCTAAGATCCACATGCCAAGTCGAATCACCCATTGAGAACAAAAACTCAGCGCCTTTTACAGTTGCATATATCGCGGGATCCATATATTTTCAGTTAAAGACAGTTTGGAAAAAGAACTTGGTTTTCTTAAACGTGTTGCAGTACATCGAGGATAAAACTCTTTCATTATAGACAAGGCTCCAACAAAATTCCGGAAACCGAAGCCTATCTTCACGTTAACACCTGTGATGCGCCCATTACGTGAGACTTTTGTTATTATATTGTCTTCAAAACTTCTCAAAATCTTTAATTTAAAGTGTTTCTTAAACCCATAAACAAAATGAAGTTTTTACGATCAAAATACTATGTTGAAAACAAAGACTCCTGAAGAATTTATCAAATTCCATGTGAATGTGGGGCTTCGTATATAGGACGGACTCGTAGTGTAGTGCCTTGCGTTTTCGATTGAAGGAGCACAAGACCTATGTTCGAAACTGTGACATAAAGGCTAAACACCGTTACGAAGAGGACCATAAATTTCTCTTTGAAGAAGTAAAAGTAATTGACAAGCCAGGTTCAACCACCAAACCTGATATCAAATTACTTAAAAAACATGCTGCTTTTCGCACAATATTATACTAGCAGTTAAAGTAATCCAAAGGTGTCCAAATACCTTTAATCATTATAAACATAAAAGTTAAAATATATGTAAAAAATCAAAACCAAATTAAAAAAACGAAATACCAAATGAATTGAGCAGCGCATGGCCAATTTCCAGAGTGGCGATGCATATTGTAAAACAAAAGTAGACTGGTAAAACACCAAAAAAGTAATAAACCCATGTTACGTAGAACTCTAATTCTACGTAACGTGGGTTTATTACTTTATTGGTGTTTTACCAGTCTACTTTTTGTTTTACAATATGCATCGCCCCTCTGGAAATTGGTCATGCGCTGTTCAATTTATTTGGTTTTTCGTTTTATTATCTGTGGCATCATGTTTTACTGTATATAAGACTTCCGCTGTTCGGTACTACGTCTTGCATCTGATGATGATCCCTATGAGAGGGTCGTAAGATCTTATGTGGTTTTTTAACGCTCTCTATATATTTTAGTTTTTATGTTTATAATGATTAAAGGTATTTTTGATTACTTTAACTGCAAGTATAATATCGTGCAAAAAACAGCATGTTTTTTTAAGTATTTTGGCTTCTGTGCACAACGATTTTCACCTCATCAAACTTGATATTTTGGAAGCTTTCCATGCAATGACATGGCATGCACACCATTTCTATCGAGCGCGTGGAAGCAACTAACCAAAACCCGTGACTGTAAACACTATTTATGATATCATGTACAATTTGAATATTTACGTTCCATTCGTCCTGATGAAGCTAGGTCAATATACAGCGAAACTTCGGTCGACTTGAAAAAATAAAAGAAATGTGACAAACTTCGTATAGGTATTTTCTTAATATAGATATTGTTGGTATTCAACTTACTAATCACAGTTATAAATTTGATGGAAAAAGTTCTTCGAAGTTGCAGTGGGCAACAAATATCATCTTGGATTTCACATCACAAATCCATGCCTATTGTCACGAAACAATGACAAATAAAACTGCCGAGTACTGAAACTAAAGAAATTCTATGACCGGACCAGATCACTTGAAACTGGCAACAATCTTCATTTGGACAGACGTTGCTAATAGGACGAAGAAATACAAAGTAAAGCTGCAAACTTCCTAAAATGTTTTGCATGATGTTGACTTATTGTGGTTGTGGACGATAATGCCCCATGATGTCACATCCACCCTAGTTTTTTAATAGTATGCTGTCCCATTTTGTTTCCTGGGGCTTTGGACTTTGACTCAATTTTTACTCAGAAACCCGCCGTGAAAAGGCAGAATATTCGTTAAAACTAAACAAAGAGATTTAGTCGGCACAGTTATACATGTTTTAGAAATTATTTACTCGTTGCATTTTACAACCACACTTTAGCACGTAATATAGGAGCAGAATAATGTCGCAGAAAGAAGAACATGCCAGCCGCAGCAAATAGACTAAACCGCATCAACAACCACGAGTATGAGGCGAGCGGGTTACATGTATATTCTCTCCGTGTTGGATTTTGAGACGTACTGGTGCACCGATAACCGATAAAAGGAGTGCTCCTCGTGGAGAGGAAATGGGACATAAATTCCACCTGCTCGCTACAACATCCTTTTTTTTTTGTTTCCTTTTTTTTCGTTGAAAATTTATTTCGGTTTTATTTACACTGAAAAATTAAAAATGGAGAAAACATGCACATTTGTGTATTTATTAATTTTAGAAAATATGTATTTACATACAAAATTTCGGAAGCATGTGTTTTTATGTGAAAATATTTAGTTACCTAAAAATCTGTTCAGCAATCATCATCGTCAGCAACAGTTATACGTCTACTTCTGGATGAAACTCTCCCAAAGTCTTCTGCACAACACTTTGTCTTGAGCCAGTCCATTCCAGCAAGTAATACCAGCATATGCTTGAATTTCACACCCCCATCTCTTACGTGATATTCTTCTGGGTCCTGTTCTGCCCGTAGCACTTCAGTTGTCAAATGGTGGTCAGTTCTCCCAGCAATATGTCCATTCCCTTACTATTTAAGGATCTTCACTTTTGGTTACGATGTCGTCAACACTAGTCTCATCCTTAACCCCTATGTGTTCTTCCTGTCTTTCCTGATTACACCAAGTATGCATGTCTCATTCTTCTTTCAGTTATCTGCAGCTTTTGTATGTCTTTTTTAGTTAAGGTTCATGTCAACTGTTTTTCCTTAGCATCTTAGCATAGCCTTTTCCTTGAAGAATATTTTTCTTCTATTTTCAAATTTCCCGTTATGCAAAATTATTTTGCTAAAAGGTGGAGAGTTATATCAAGTTTCCTTCTATATTTCTTCTTGTAAATGTTCGATTTGAAAATCCGTTTGTCTGCATT
This sequence comes from Macrothele yani, assembly GCA_039090855.1. Taxonomy (NCBI): domain Eukaryota; kingdom Metazoa; phylum Arthropoda; class Arachnida; order Araneae; family Macrothelidae; genus Macrothele; species Macrothele yani. Next base: position 133,787,120 of record CM076990.1, read on the forward strand.
ACCTTCCTTCTGCTATTAGGAACTTTTTGTGCGCCATTTGCTAATTTTTGTAAAAAAAAAAAAGTTTTAGCCACGGGTAGAAGTAAGTAGCTGTTTCTATTTCTGGGTGTATCATCGATTGTAGAAATCCGGTTGAATTTTTTCTAACCTGTAACCTTGATTTTGAATAACTTTGATAAATTTAATTCGCGTCCCAAAAGACTTGCTCACTATAAACGAAAATTCGGTGTCATCTTTCTTGTTTACAGTTTTTCACGTAAAACAACCGGGTTTGACTTTTTAGACTATAATTAGGAGATTGCGCAATTCTTTAATTGAACTTTTTTCTCTACGAAGGCTGCATAAAATATATTTTTCAATTTTTATGCAAATGCTATTAACAGGGATTCAACTGCCATATCGTACGTTTTTACGTCATTTTGCATTTTGTGTATTTTTCTAATTGACAGTATGTATCTGTGATAAACGTTTGAAGAGATAAAAACTTATTTCAATCTTTTTCGAGACACCCAGTACATTGTATACACAGTCGTATCAGAATAATATGCCCACGTACCTCATAATGCGAGTAACCACCCTTGCCCCTGATGGCAGCGGGGAGACGGCGTGACATGGACGCCATGAGTTCCTGGAAAGTTGCCCGAGGTACACGTGCTCATTCGGATTGCAGCAGTGCACGGAGGTTTCGGGAATGAGTGATTCTGAGTCGGCATGTCAATCCTGTCGATCCAAATTGTCCCACAAATGCTCTATGGGATTGAGGTCGAGCAATTTCGGCGGCCAAGGGAGAATGGAGACATCGCTGTCGTGTTCCTGGAACCAGTCACTCACCCCTTTAGTGACGTGATATGGCGGATTGTCCAGTTGGTAGACACCATCACCACCAGAGTAAACGTCCAACATAAACGGATGCATAAAACGGAAGTCATCGCTCTTTCCACGTTTATAAGTGGGTCACGGAAAAATTCCCATTGCCCGCCACAGGGAATCGAACCCAAGGTTTTCCATGAGTTCAAAATATTTGATATTCACGACCCTGGGTTCGATTACAGGTGGTGGCCAATGAGAATTTTTCCGTGACTCACTTATAAACGTCGAAAGAGCGAAGATCTTTGTTTGATGTTCCTGGTCCAGGTTAAATGTCTTTATTAATTATTCATTCGCCTTCTAATTATTTCTTCAGTTGCTGCTTACCATCTTTGGTGAATCCCCAGCATTGTGCGGAGCTCCAAGAAGCAACCTGCCAAATTTGCTTGGTTGTTAGTGTGTGTGAGTCTGGAGGTATTCGAGGCCGCTGTGGTGCAGTGGAAGCATATCTGGCGCGTAACTCGAAGACCCTGTGTTCGATTCCCGGTGGCGGCCAATGAGAATTTTTCAGTGACTCACTTAGAAACGTGGAAAGAGCGACGACCTCTGTTTGATGTTCCTGGTCCACGTCAAATGTCTGTATTAATTATTCAATAGCGGATGCATTTGGTCAGCGAGGATGGACAGGTAGCCACAGGCGTTCAGGGACCCATCCAGTGGTTTCGGCGGTCCCAGGTTATACCAGGAAAACATCCCCGAGATATTCACACTACTATTGCCGGCGTGTACTTGGCCGACAAGCTGGTCCGGATGTTGGTTCTCGTGTGTCTGACACCGTATCCATCACGGCTCGTCATTTCTGAGCAGTAGAAACCTTGATTTGTCGAAGAAGGCAACCTTTTTGCACTCTTCCATTGTTCAATGACGGTAGTCCCATGCGAACTGCAGGTGCCGTTGCCGATGAACCTGGGTTTACATGGGCACCTTGACGCAATGTCGACTCCGGAGACCCATGCGTAATAGGGTTAGCCCTACCTTTATCGGGGACACTACCTGTTTGCCCAGAGTTCATTTACTTGGTCGATTGGTGCACTGTTGCACGTCGACTGTCCTTTACCAATCGACGGAAGCGACGTTTTCCTCTGGGGTCGATCGAAGCCTTTGGAGCTCCATTATGACGTTGGGAGGTACTCGGTGTGCCAGCGGTCCGATATTGGTAAATCCTTACTAAAGCACCTTGCGAGCAGCCCACGAAGTCTGCTGTTTCTGAGATGTTTCCACCCTTGGCGCCGTAGCCGATGATCATTCCTTTTCGAGCGTCCGTTAAATCACTACCTCTGTCGATTGTTCTTATGTAACGCAAAATGGCACATCTGTCCTGCCCGGCCGCTCGTATCTCCGATTGGTCCATCTTGTCACGTTCACTCTGTGACGCGTCTGGGCGGATACGAGTACACTGTAATTCCGGGGGAGGGGGGGTCATATTATTCGGATACGACCGTGTATGTTCGACAAGTTAACTAAAACCGTTTGGTTATTCATTCGTCAAAGAGTTAGATAAGGATACCTGTTAGTTAATTATACAAATTCTAGTAACAACGACATTGCATGGCACTTCGGAGTATAAAATTTGGAATGTGTCGTGATGAATAATTATAACAGCACGTAATACGTATAACATAAACATTGCAACTATTTGCACGCAAAATGGGTAGTTTATTAATGTACATATTGAAATTTGTCTTTCTCGAAGACCCTTTACACAAAGCAAATATCCATTCAACTGAAAAAAGATATGTAATTAACTTCAAACAAATTTACGAAATCGGCACGCACTGGTTATTACCGATCTCAATACTTATGCAATCTTTCTGGTAATCGCAGCTTCCAAAATTATTTTCCGCTTAAAATAGTAATTCTCCCTTGATTCGATCAGCGAAGTTCTGGCGACTGTTAACTCCCTGTCCCTCTTTACTCTATTGTCGGTACGAGGAAAAGGAGGAGGAAATGATGCTCCTCTTGCTCATTTCTGGTTATGGAAAATGCGCATTAAACGGCAACTTCTGCATTTTCACGTTATTTCGCTGCCAAACCAGAAATCCTGTTCAGATAAATTTGCGAAGACTTGCGAAATTAGTTTTATCTACTTCACATATCGGTGAGCTCGGGATAATGATCTCCCTCTTTCGTGTTCACTTCACCATTACGGCTTATATTATAACAAAAAAGAACTCCGTGAGACGTGCTAAAAATTTCAAGGTTTGAGCAGAACTTTGATACCTGTAGCACAAAATGGTTCGGAAGTTTCTCCTGATGACACATGCAATTTGCAGTTTCTTACTTCAAGCGTTGTGCGCATTAAAGTTTTCTAGATTTCAAGAGTAAATTTAAAACTATAACGACTTGAATAAGGAACTTTGACTCAGCAAAAAGCAAGGCATAAAGTCTTCATTAAATTGTAGCCGACTAGAAAAGCGGTAAGTTTAGAACGATTTTTCCAGAAATAATAAATAAACTGCAGATTATTAAGTACAGTACCTCCCTGTCAGACCCCGTTTAAGAGGAAGGCGATGATGGCTGCAGCCCATGTCCCCGTGTTTTCAAGGGAATAGCACAGCAAAAAAATTCGGTCCTCGTATTTTTAGAGAAAGAACAGCAAAAAAAAAAATCTGCCTTGTGAAAAATTCTTATATCCTATTTTTAGGAGGATTCCGCAAAAAGTATAGTACCCATTCCTCCCTCAAATATTTCAATAGCGTTACACATATTTTGTACACATCTGTAAATTTTCATGTATTAAGAATTCGGCAGACATTAAAATTCGTGCATGAATACCAGTATTAAAAGAAATCCGTCTTGTTGCACGATGATATTTATTCAGCTAAAAAACGAAATCTATATACAGTTTAAAAAACACATGAGCACTTTCGGTGTCACATTGACACCTTCATCAGATGTGATTTCACCATGTGGTTACATGCTGGTCTTAAGTACGTGGAGTAGATGCATCATGGGAAAGGTAATGTCAATGTCACATGATATACCAGATAACAAGACAATCAAAAAAAGGCATAATTAGCCAATGAAGATCACTTAACAGAAACAATTGCTATTGTGTTGTCCTTCCCAACAAGATTGCTCCAAGGTTCAGGTAAAACATAAGGATAATAGTCATTACAGCAACGTGTATTATAAGCTGAAATATAAAGGCTTTCTGTAAATAACAAGGAATAAACAGAGTTAGGTGTGTTTATTATCTTAGCATTGTCCCAGTCTGGGATGGAATTTCCAGCACTTATGGTTCTTGCAAAAGAGGTGCTTTGGTGATTCATTTTTAGATCATATCTGTGTTCATTTAATCTCAAATCCAAATTTCTTTTGGTAGAACCCTTGTAATGATTATTTAGTTCACCAGAGATAGTGTCGAGCATAGGAATAACATACACACCCAATTTTTTCCCTTTGTAAATTTTGTCACGATCGTTGCGGATAATGGTATATAGATTGCATGATCGTATTCCAAATTGTATTTTATGACGAGAACTTATGTTGGTAAGGAGGTTTACAACATGTGGATTAAATACAACAGATCCAACATTCTTTTTAGGCACTTGTTCACTAATTAAAGCAGTTGACATAGATAACCGTACTTTATTGTGCACCCCTTAACAACGTTGTCCGGGTAACCATGGTTTTTAGCGACTGATGATATCCATTGTAGTTCTTGAGCTCTGGCGAAATGGCTAGAAGAATGTGAATATGCTCTTCTAACTAGGAAGTGCAGAGCAGAAATTTTATGCTGAAAAATGTGAGCAGAATTGTACGGAATTAGAGTGGGTGTGGAAGTAGGTTTTCGATAAACGGCAAAAGACAGGGAATTGTCAGAAGGGTTACGAGTAATTTGAAAGTCAAGATAAGGTAAGACGAAATTATTTTCAAGTTCTATCGTGAGTTTGATGGAGGGGTATTGAGCAGAAATAGCGTTGACAAACTGATGTATCTGATTTATGGTATATGGCCAAATTATCAAGATGTCATCAACGTAACGCATATAGAGACTAGGTTTTTGTGGGAATTCTTGTATGACTTTATTTTCAATATGCTGTAGAAGAATTTCTGCTAAGACTGCGGATAAAGGTGAACCCATGGCTAATGTGGGTAATGAATTGTATTTGCATGAACTGGACCATGACAGCTATAACTCTGATTCACATAATGGAGTCAGAAACCTAAGTGATAAAGTTCTGAATCCCATTCAACTAAGAGCCTTGCAACGAGGTTACAACTTCGCTTACCCTAACCAACGTAAAGTGGACTTATTCAAAATAACTCCGCAAATTGAGGAAATTATATATTCACTTCCAATGGAAGATAGGAACTTCGCAAGAATGAAAATCGCAAGGTCTCTTCACAAACCCAATCCAAGACGGTGTAAAACCACCGAAGAATGCCATCTTCATGAGGAAATGCAGCAGCTGATTGAACTGAAAAAGGACCCAGACATTTCCATTCTTTTAGCTGATAAAACTAGTCAAGTTGTGCTTTTAAATTAAAGTGATTATATTCAAAAAATGCTCAATGCCATTTCTAGTGTCCCTCATGTAGTAGTGGAACGAGACCCCACCAGGGCTACTGTTAGTGCTTTAAGCCGCCTTAAGAACTCTTCAGCTCCTCCGGACTCCTTTTCAAAAGCCTTCAATCTACCCCCGGCTGCCATGTGCCTGATTTATTTGGTAAATTAAAACTACACAAGGAAGGGTACCCTATTCGCCCTCTTGTATCAGGTTACATTGCCCCCACCCGACCTTTGGAAAAAGCTTTGTCAAGTTATCTCACCAAATTTACAGTGAATTCTTCCTACTCAATAAAGAACACCACACAAGCTATTGATAGGTTAAAGTTAATTCAGCCACTACCAAATTCCTATTTTTTGGCGTCCCTAGATGTAGTTTCGTTATACACGAATGTACCTATGGAAGCTACATTTCAGTTGATTCAGGCTTTGCTCATTGATCCTGACATTCCTGCCAATGATATTGCTTTCATAATGAAAGCTCTTCATCTCATTAAAAAGCGTTCATTTTTCAAATTTCAGAACATTTTTTACCAACAAACCGACGGGACAGCCATGGGTTCACCTTTATCCGCAGTCTTAGCAGAAATTCTTCTACAGCATATTGAAAATAAAGTCATTCAAGAATTCCCACAAAAACCTAGTCTCTATATCCGTTACGTTGATGACATCTTGGTAATTTGGCCATATACCATAAATCAGTTACATCAGTTTGTCAACGCTATGTCTGCTCAATACCCCTCCATCAAACTCACGATAGAACTTGAAAATAATTTCGTCTTACCTTATCTTGACTTTCAAATTACTCGTAACTCTTCTGACAATTCCCTGTCTTTTGCCGTTTATCGAAAACCAACTTCCACACCCACTCTAATTCCGTACAATTCTGCTCACATTTTTCAGCATAAAATTTCTGCTCTGCACTTCCTAGTTAGAAGAGCATATTAACATTCTTCTAGCCATTTTGCCAGAGCTTAAGAACTACAATGGATATCATCCCTCGCTAAAAACCATGGTTACCCGGACAACGTTGTTAAGGGGTGCACAATAAAGTACGGTTTTCTATGTCAACTGCTTTAATTAGTGAACAAGTGCCTAAAAAGTATGTTGGATCTGTTGTATTTAATTCACATGTTGTAAACCTCCTTACCAACATATGTTCTCGTCATAAAATACAATTTGGAATACGATCATGCAATCTATATACCATTATCCGCAACGATCGTGACAAAATTTACAAAGGGAAAAAATTGGGTGTTTATGTTATTCCTATGCTCGACACTATCTCTGGTGAACTAAATAATTATTATGTGGGTTCTACCAAAAGAAATTTTGATTTGAGATTAAATGAACACAGATATGATCTAAAAATGAATCACCAAAGCACCTCTTTTGCAAGAACCATAAGTGCTGGAAATTCCATCCCAGACTGGGACAACGCTAAGATCATAAACACACCTAACTCTGTTTATTCCTTGTTATTTACAGAAAGCCTCTATATTTCGGCTTATAATACACGTTGCTGTAATGACCATTATCCTTATGTTTTACCTGAACCTTGGAGCAATCTTGTTGGGAAGGACAGCACAATAGCAATTGTTTCTGTTAAGTGATCTTCATTGGCTAATTATGCCTTTTTTTATTGTCTTGTTATCTGGTATATCATGTGACATTGAGATTACCTTTCCCATGATGCATCTACTCCACGTACTTAAGACCAGCATGTAACCACATGGTGAAATCACATCTGATGAAGGTGTCAATGTGACACCGAAAGTGCTCATGTGTTTTTAAACTGTATATAGATTTCGTTTTTCATCTGAATAAATATCATCGTGCAACAAGACGGATTTTTTTAATACTACTATTAAGAAATTCATTTGAATCATGATATTTGGATCATATTATTTTTTTCCACTACTTTGATATAATTTGAACAAAATACCTTGGAAGAATAAAGCAGAAGTGAACTGGTATCCATTTTCCAGCAATGTTTTTTTATAATTTTGTACTAACAATGATTCGTCCATGAAGAATCATGGAATACGCACTTCAATATGGCAGGTATATTTTTTATGGCATCCTCATTTTGGGAAAGTTTTCTCTGGGTATTTTTATTAATCCACGCATAGTGAAACCCTAGATAGGCCTACTGGGCACCCAAAATACTGTCCAGCCACCGGCCCCCTGTCTCCTTAAAAGTGCTCTGCTCCCTGTCCTTTAAAAGTTTACACTAGTTTTATTCTAAATACAATATTCTCCCATGAGCAAAACTATATGTAAATTAAAAATCCCAGATGTTGAGTTTAGGACAACACGTTAAAACTGGGAGCACTGCTGCCAGATCTATTTAAAAACTAGTAGATCTATGGATTTTTGGATGTATCAACTGATATACACAGCGCGGCTATTAAGTAAAAACGGATTTGTTTTAATATCAGTGAAACAAACTGGTCGCGAAGGCATGGTTTCTTGATAAACCATTTATCAGCTATGCGGTGGCAACAGCGTTTGCGTGAGAATTTCCCAGATGATTATTTACACTGTGTATTACGTCATTTGGTAGAAGAACATTGTCACAGCTCTGTCATAGAGCAGAGAGCAAACATCCGGTTTTGTTTGAAAATCGGCAAAACAGCATCCAAGACAGTTGTATTCTTCCGTGATGTGTATGGGGGCTATTTGTCTATCTCGTTCACAAATATGCCGATGGTATGCACGTTTAAAGGATGGGCGTGAAGATTCGGAAAATGACGAAACGCACAGGCGTCCGATTTCAGTGCGCACTTCTGAAACCATTGAGAAAGTTTGCGAAAGGAGAACAAGTAAGTAAAATCATGCAACTCATTGATTATGATATGCTTTCCAACATACTAGAAATCATTACTCAAATTATTACTCAAGTTAGGAAGATAATGGATATGGAATAAATCTCACTCTTGTGCCCTGACGTTTGACCCCATTTCGATGATATTAAACAGAATTGGTTTAGTATACTTCCGGAATAACATGATAAAATTTTGTCGCAATCGAAGTCTTTCTACCTACGATATGACGCATAAGTGCAATGGAACGGATCCCGCTCCTATGTCTTGGCATTTGACCTCATTTCTCCCATTTTCAACAGGGTTACTACATCCTGAGAGTTCATCGAAATCGAACCATTTTTACGCGAGTTATCGTGCAGACAGATAGATGGACGGATGGACAGAGCCGGATCACATACGCTTCTTCAATCTACGGTTGGAAAGCTAAATAAGAAAGCGATCGTTCTGTGACCATGCGGATGCTGGGATGTGAGCTCAGTGTTATTAAGGAGACGATTCGCCAAATTTTAGTGCAATATTTGAATGGGAAAAAATGTGTGCTGGCATTGTCCCGCATGTTTTGTCAGACGACCGAGTGGAGTACTAAGGGGACATTTTCGAGACTGCTGAATCAATGCAAAATGTTCTTCAAAGCATTGTGGCAGGTGACGAGACATTGTGTTTTTGTTATATTCTCATAGTGTTTTGGTTATACAGGGTGTCCGAGAATTATTGGACACAAGAAAAAATATATAAAACAAAACATTAAACAGATAGAAAGAAACTGACAGCACTAATTTACAATGTAACTACACAAGTTAATAAATTTCGATGTGAGATCCTCTGGTTCCACGTAGTACATCCAAACGATACTCGATTTCATGCCATGTAATGGCAAGCATCTGAGGAATTATGGAATTAATAGTAGCTGTGATACGCTGCTTCAGTTCCTGAAAATCAGTACAAGGCGTCTGATAGATACGATCCTTCACGTAACCCCACATGAAATAATCCAATGGAGTTAGATCTGGAGAGCGAGGAGGCCACGGAATGGCACCACCACGCCCAATCCATCTGTTGGGAAAATGCTCATTTAGGCACTTACCTACACACGTTTACCAATGAGGGAGGCGCGCCGTCCTGTTGGAAAAGAACGTTGCCATATCTTTTGATTTGGGATATAGCGAAATTTTCTAGCATATCCAAGTAAATGTCACCCTTTATGGATTTTTCTCAGAAGAAGAAAAGGCCAATCAATTCTCTTTTGATATGGTACACCACACATTAACTTTTGGAGATTCATGTTCCAGTTCAATAGCAGCATGAGACGGTTCACTGCCCCATATCCTACAGTTGTGACGATTCACAATACCTGATACATGAAATGTGGATTCATCACTAAAAATTAAAGTTCCGAGGAGGTTTTCGTCGTTTTCCACTCGCATATCCACAGCGAAATCGTATCACAGAGTGTGATCATTTACATGCATCTTTTGCACTATTTGAATATTATAAGCATGAAACTTTAATTTCTTGTACAAGATATCGTGAACTGTCGATTTCGGAATGCACAATTCTCTGCTTGCTTTCCGAACAAATTTCCTGCGGCTTCGTCGGAAACTTTCATTAGCTTTGTCAACCGTGTAACCGCTGACGCTAAGCCTACGGGCTCCTCCTCCACGATGTTCCACAGTGTCAGTTTCTTTAAACTGTTTCATTTACCGCTTAAATGAATTCGCTGACGGAGGATTACAACCATACTCTAAACGGTACCATCTTTTAACTTTAATGACGGACTTTAATTCCGCAAGCCATAACACACACATCGCCTTCTGCTGTACGGATGACATGACTACTGATTGCGCATTTCTCATACATTCCTCATCAGGCCACTCCTAGGGCCATCTATCGGATTCTGGGAATAACAAGTGTGCAAAAACAAAAATATAGAAACCGTGTTAGTAATAAGTGACACACAAAAACAGACAATGCTCAAAGGGTTTTTTTTTGTACACAATTTTTTAATGTGTCCAATAATTTTGGACACCCTGTATACATTGTGGCAGGTGACGAGACATGGTGTTTTGGTTATTATTCTGGAACGAAGCGTCAGAGTGCTCGGTGGAAGTAGTTACAGTCACCCAAAGGAAAGAAGATCAGGTTACAGAAGTCCAAAATCAAGGCAATGCATGTGTGCTTTTACTGCAGCAAGCGAATACTGCTACATCTGTCACTGGTAATGCTCGCACATCCATTTAGGAACGATTGATTGTTCATGTCAGGCTTGAATACAAAAAACGGGCAATCGTTCCTTCTTCACGATAACGCACTTGCTCACAGAACTGACTGTTCTGTGAGCAAGTGTGTTATCGTGAAGAAGGAACGATTGCCCGTTTTTGGCACGAAAGCAAGTAAGTGTATTCAACCATCCTCCCTATTCTTCAGATTTGTCACCGAGTGACTACTTTGTGTTTCCTAAATTGAAGCTGCCTTTAAAAGGAAAAGTTTTTCACGATATTGAAGACCTGCAAAGAAATGTGAAATCAGCTCTTCATTCCATACCAAAAGATGGCCACTGCAAGTGCATTTCTTGCATTAACACAGGAGGAATGTATTTCGAATAAAATATATCCACCTAAATGTTCCTGCTTTTCCATTTTTTTATTCATTCTCATTGCTTAATTATTTCCCCACTGTGTAGTAATAAAATATTTGAAATTACGTAATTCTGCTTTTAACTTTTTGGAATACTGTCAATCACTTCACCCCGCTTGAATTCTGCTATCCTGGTTATCTATTGTAAAGAAGCTCCATGTTTTTCTGGGATATTAAAATCAGCAACTTTTGCGATTCCTCGTATCCCCTGTGAATAATGAACGTATGAGTTTTGATTTCAAGGAGAGGGTGATTGCAACCATGATTCATTTCATTTTATCTCTGATGCTTCTACTTTGATTTTCACAATAGCGTCATAGTGTTGCTTGCGTGAAGCTGTTGTTTTGAAATATTCTTTCCATCATCTTTTCTTTTCCTTTTCTATATTTCTTGAACAGATTAATCGTTTCTGTAACGATTTCCTATTACTTATATTTATTATCTCTGGTAAGATAGCATATTTGAATGACACTTTATTAATCATGGCATTTCTTTCTTCACTGGTGAGAAGAAACTTCTTTTTCTAGGGGGATTTTTAAGCATATTTATTATTTCTGAAAGGCTTTTTTTATTGGAAAGTGGATAGGTTTTCATTGATCTGATTTTACATACTCGGGCTTTTAATTTTTTTTATTTTTGGGATTTCTAAAACTTACTTTTTAATATAATCCACGAGCGTTTCTTCGGATGCTTTACATCACCGTTTCCACAAGACGATCTAGCTGCCACAAAAAAGACTTCATTATTCTTCTGCAACTATTTGCTGATCGCACTTTTCTTATTTCTAAGGCTTTTTCTCCTCTTGATGTTTGCTCTTCCCATCTTTTTGTGATATACACAATCATAACCGAATAAGATGACCACTCCCTGAATCACCGTGTACCCGCCCAGGTGAGTCACTGAGTGCGCGTTACAAGGTCGCCCTCACGGAGATATCAGCGGCCGGCCAAGACAGATGAGCCATGGTGCGTAACGCGAGTACAATGGGCAGAGGTAATGATTTGACGGACGTTCAAAAAGGAATGATCATCGGCTACCGCGCCACGCGTGGAAGCATCTCAGAAACAGCAGACTTCGTGGGCTGTTCGCGAGGTGCTGTAGTAAGGGTATATACCATTAATGGACCGCTGCCACACCGAGTACCTCCCGACGTCGTAACTGTGGAACCCCCGTATGCCATCGACCCCAGAGGAGAGCGTCACCTCCGTCGACTGGTAAAGGGCAGTAGACGTGCAAAAGTTCAGCAATTGACCACACAAATGAATTCTGGGGCACCCAGGTACATATCCCCGATAATAGTAGAGCGAACCCAGTTGCACATAGGTTTACCGAGTCGACGCTGCGTCAAAGCGCCCGTGGTAACCCAGGTTCATCGCTAACGACGCCTACAGTTCTCATGGGATTACCAACATTAGACAGTGGAAGAGTGGAAATAAGGTCGTTTTCTCCGACGAATCCAGGTTCGTAGTACACAGGAGTAATGGGCGATGACGGATATTGCGTCAGACACACGTTTGTCGGTCCAGTACAGGCCGGCGGGGGCAGCGTGCACGTCTGAGGGATGTTTTCCTCTATGACCAGGGAACGCTGAATGGGTTCCTGAACGCCATGGCTACCTGTCCATCCTCGCTGACCAAATTCTTCCTTTTATGCTGAGCGTTTACCCTGGTGGTCATGCTGTCTAAAAACAGGATAATACGCAGTGCCACGTCGCTAAAGGGGTGCGAGACTGGTACCAGGAGAACAACAGCGATGCCTCCGTTCTCCCTTGTCTAGGAAAATCGCCCGTCCTATATCCCATAGATCACATGTGGGACTATTTCGATCGACAGGTTCAACGTGCCGACCCAGAACCACGTCATTACTGGGACCTCTCAGCTCTTCTGCAGTTCGAATGAGCACGGGTGCCCCGGGCAACCTCGCAGGACCTCATTGCGTCCATGCCTCGCCGTCACTCCGCTGTCATCCGGGCCTAGTGTGGCTATTACCATTATTAGGTAGATGGTTATATTATTTATAATGAATATATCGCTTCTGCTACTGAATTATAATGAATATATGCTTCTTCTAATGCTTGTTGGTTGTTAATTATATCATGAATAAACTTTCCTGCTAGTAGTGTAGTAATAATAATGAACAAGCTTTTAACTGCTAGTAATGTTGTAGTAGTAATTAAGATGAATAAAGTCTTATGCTGGTTGTTAATAATAATCAACTAATGAAATTAACCTAACAGCCAGACAGAGATCTGACAAAAATATGAACTGAGAAAGACGTACTTACTAAGACAATCTTTTATTTGGTAAACTTCTGGCTCTCACATAAACGAAGATCTCTTTACACACGAAGCAAAGCTCTCACGCACATAAACGACCGCTCTCTCTATACAACAACAGCTCTCTGACACATAAACAACAGCTCACTTCGTACAACAACAGCTCTCTCTGTACAACAACAGCTCTTCCTACGTATCGTTGAACGCGCCTATTTATACTGACTACCACCACGTCATGACTTACACTCATTGCCAGATCTCATTCAGCGGGTGAAATAACATCTCGTTCAGTAAGAAGATAATTTACATAGGAAAATAAAATAACCAGAGATGGTAAAAATCAAAAGGAAAGTGAATCTAGAGTATACGTTACATATTTTATTACGACCGTGTACACTGTTAAAAATTTTGTGGTAGGTTGTACCAAAAAGTGGTGCTACCCCCGCTGCACCACATTCTTAACAAGATACGCCATTGTGTGGGGCAAATGAAACCCAATAACATGGTGAAACCTTGCACCATATTGTGGTTTACCCTTGTACCATATCTCGATGCAAAGTTGCACCATTTTGTATAGTTTTGTTTGCACCCCACAGTGGTTTATCGTTTCTCAGAAAGTAGTGCAGCTGGTGTAGCACCACGTTTTGGTGAAACCTACCACAAAATGTCTAACAGTGTACATACCTGCATGAACTTTTAGAATTGAATCTGCATTTATAAATAATTTTGCAAGATGTAGATATTATGTTTGCTGTAAATGTAATATAGCAAATATTCACACTTCATAAGTAAATGCCAATTTATTGGTATATCTGGAAAGTGACTCTGCATTCCACGTTTCAGCAATGCCTGATGATTTCTACTAATTTTTCGCAGCTCTATCTGCGGTAGGATAAATTTCAGCGATGACCTCCGAACAACAAGCCTTCTTAATAGCTGCAAAAGGACACCCAAGACAGTCTGGAAGACGATCTAACAATCATCTTGTCTCTTGGAATTTTACTTGCCATCTCCAATATTCAGTGGGTGTGTAAGTCGGGAACGAAGAATATTGCTATAAGAACTGGGTCTTGGGAATGATGGATTAAATTTCAAAGAGTACTTCAGCATGTTTAAATGAGAAATGATTAAATTTTAGTTCGGCGTGTGACAGCAATTGCTTGAGGCGAGATCCAGCTTCCGTGTATGCCTTAGTTTTCCAACGAGGTCGGGGGCAGGCGAGTGTTCGTGCCTGGAATACTTTCCGTTGAACCCTGGTGTATCCTGGTTTGGTCCTTGTAGGCTTTCTTCCGGTGTTACACGCGTGGCTGCCCAACTGTGCAGTTATCCTTCACTGTTCCAAAAGTTGTTTTGTTCTATTCTATTCTTCTCTGTCGAGTAATTTATTCCTAATCTCCAAGCTTTTAAATTCTAAGCGGTGTTTAAGACCAGGGATCAGACACCGCCTTCGTAAAATTGGCTATGCCATCTGGATTGTTAAAAGGTCAGCTGTAGATGACCCAATTCAAGTGATGACAACAAATTCTAGTGAACATAAACTCCAAAACATCTTGCACTTAAGTCGATGAAATCATGCTCCTTATTCATTTTGCTGGTTCCAAAAACTCAGCTCGCAGACAATCAGTTGTTTCTACAAATCTAAATTTCCATATTTTTATTCTTGAATTAAGCTCGGTTTAAACATTATGCACCTTGAATCCTGATCTCTGTATCAGTATAGTAGTTGACCACATCGAATTCCGCCGTTGATTTTCAGGATCTTCTCTGCGCAAATGTTACTGACATACTGTTTACATTGAAGTCTAACCACCATGCAAAGGTCACCTTCCAACAACGGTTATTTTTTACTTGTTCAAGAGATTACTATTATTCAGAGGCTTCAGTGTATTTGTCCGTCTGTCCGTCCGTCTGCTTGTCTGCACGATACCTCGCGTAAAAATGGTTCGATTTCGACGAAATTTTAGTATGTGGTAGGGGACCACCTAGGGACGAACCCTATTGAAAATGGGACAAATTGGGTCAAAGGTCACGTCGTAGGAGCGGGATCATTCCATTGCCCTTATGCGTCATAACTTGCGTAAATACAGTTCGATTTCGATGAAATTTTAGTATCTCGTAGGGGACCACCTGGGACCAAATCGTATTGAAAATGGGTGAAGTGGGTTCAAAAGTCAGGACATAGGAGCAGGGTGCATTCCATTGCTCTTATGCGTCATAACGTGCGTACAAATGGTTCGATTTCGATGAAATTTCAGTTTGTGGTAGGGGACCTCCTGGGAACGAACCCTATTGAAAATGGACGAAATGGGGTCAAAGGGCAGAACATAGGGCCGGGATCCATTCCATCGCCCTTATCTCATACTATTAAAGGAGCAATTCTTTTATGTATGTAAATTTTATTTTGAAAATGGCTCTAAGGATTTTGATCAAAGTTGTTAACCTACCGTTTTCTGGTACTAGAAATCGATTTAGCTTGATCTGGACTTTAGGAAAATTCGTTTAGTGGGCTACATAACCACCCCGAATTACCACGTTTTTAGTGTCATGGTGTCGTCCCACTAATGTTACCCTTGCTTAGAAATCTTATGACGTCACAATCTTGCGATTGAGATGTTGGCGCACGGTCAACCATCTGTCTCATTACGTCCCGCGTTGTGTGTGGATCCTATTAAAGTTTAATGACGTCACACTCTTGCGAGCAGATGGTCGCGATTCCCATCTACCTCATTACGTCACGCGTTGGGTGCGTATGCCTTTCCGCATGATTACTCGCGTAAAAATCGTTCGATTTCGATGAAATTTTAGTATGTGGTAGGGGAACACCTGGGAAGGAACCCTATTGAAAGTGAACGAAATGGGTTCAAAGATCAGGACATAGGAGCGGGATCCGTTCCACTGCTCTCATTCGCCATAACTAACGTAAAAAAGATTCGATTTCCATGAAATTTTATTATGTGGTAGGGGACCACCTGGGAACAAACCCTATTGAAAATGGACGAAATGGGGTCAAAGGTTAGGACATAAGATCAGGATTCATTTCATCGCCCTTATGCATTATAACTTACGTAAAAATGTTTCGATTGTCACAAACCTTTATCATGTTGTTTCGGAAGTATGCTTTACTGGTTCTGTTGAATACCATTGAAATGGGGTCAAATGTCAGGTTATAGGAGTGAGATTTATTCTGCTGCCATTATCCTCCTAACTTGAGTAATAACTTGAGTAATGACTTCTTGTATGTTTGAAAGCGTATCATAATCAATGCATTGCATGATTTTACTAACTTGTTACACATATATTTTTTACCAATCATATGAAGCGCACTTGAACACCACGGAGATATGCTTGTCGCTTCCAAATATTTTGGGAGATGTTTCCTCCGGGGTATTTTTATTTGCATTTCCAATATTTTGTGCCACCCCGATAAAGAAATCCTGAGTGCCCCACTGTCAGAGCATACATAACTAATCTTCTTTCCTACTGCTTTTATGAACTGGTTTAAATCGTGACTTCTGAATTAGTGAGGTATTCTTTGTAATATGCTTATTGAAAGCATAATAATGTGAATTTTTTTTTTCATTTGTACAATACTTTGAGATTCAGGGTAATCGGCACAATGGAAATTAATACACACTCCCCACTTAAATGAACCTATATTTACATTAAACTTATTTTAAAATATTTGTTTTTACACTGAATAGAATAAATTGGGTTGTTCGAAAAGTCATGACGTATTTTGGCAGCCGATGGCGGTTGGGCGGTTTTGGAAGTACTAGAGCCATGCGCAGCTCTGTTATCGCTATGGCATTTGACAGGTGCTAGTTCTAGCTGCAGTGTAAAAGAAATAGTGAGTGATTTCGTTGATTTGCGGAGAATTGACATCAAGATGAAGATGAAAGACCAAACTGTGTATTTTCGCCTTATTTTACTGTTTTATTTCCGTAAAGAGAAGAACGCGCGTCAAGCTTGTGAAGAGTTGCGTAAAGTGTACGGTGATAATGCTGCACAAGAACGTCAGTGCCAGCTGTGGTTCACAAATTTCCGTGTTGGTGATTTTGACCTCAACGATGCTCCTCGGTCGGGGAAGCCTACCGAGGTTGATGACGACCAAATCAAGGCATTGATCAAGTCAAACCCACGTTACACGACACGAGAGATTGCAGACACATTGCACATCCATCATTCAAGCGTTCACGACCACCTGAAGAAGCTGGAATACGTAAACAAGCTTGATGTGTGGGTTCCTCATGAACTCGAAGAAGCTCAATTGACGGCGCGTATAAACATCTGCGATATGCTCATTAAACGTGAGGAAAACGATCCTTTTTTAAAGCGAATGATAACTGGTGACGAAAAGTGGATTGTGTACAACAATGTACTGAGCAAACGGTCTTGGTCCCGACGTGCTCCTTCGCCTCAAACGACATCCAAAGCACACATTCATCAGCGGAAGGTTCCGGTCTCCGTGTGGTGGGATTTTAAAGGTGTCTTGTTTTTCGAGCTCCTACCACGGAACCAAACAATCAATTCGAATGTGTTCTGTCGGCGATTGGACAGTTTGAACGAATTCATCATCCAGAAACGTCCAGAATTCGTTCATCGTAAAGGTGTTGTGTTCCATCACGACATCGCGAGACCACACACGAGTTTGATCACCCGGCAAAATTTATTGGAGCTTGGGTGGGATGTGTTGCCACACCCAGCATACTCGCGTGACCTTGCGCCGTCAGACTTCCACTGGTTTCGCTCTCTTCAACAGTCCTTGTGTGTATAACGTTAAATTCAGATGACTCTAAATCAGCACCTTGTAGAGTTTTTCGCCACGAAAGACAGGTCCTTCTATGAACGAGGAATTCTGCAGCTCACTGAAAGATGGCAAATGGTTATCGAACAAAACGGGCATTATATCATTGATTGATCTTTGCAAAACATGGCTAACATACGTCATGACTTTTCCGAAAACTCAATATTTCTGGAAATTCAAGAGACGTACGAATGACGTGTCATAGAAAATGAAGAAGCCAATTTAGCTAATTATATTGAAGTTAAGTGCTGCGTCCTTTCCAGTGGGACGTTATCCACCAGTTAGATTGACGGCCCGCTAATTCAGAAAGAAGCACCTTTCAAAGCAAAGATCTCACTGATTCACATGGATCATTTTATAAGCCACAATGCTTTACGCGCATTTTCAAAATTTTATGCGAGGGAAATTTCAATTTTTTTGGACAAAATATAATTTTCAAAAAGTTATTTAAGGCGCATTTTCACCCGTTCACCAAATCTCATATGTCCTACGAACTGCTTAGTAATTATTTTGCCTCAAAGTTCTTTTAGCATGCTACTCACACAGTGCATTACAGAAAATATTGCAATGCTTTAAAGAATCAACTCACCTCTCAGTGTCTTCCGAAAAAGTGTTAGAATTCTTTACATCAGAATGGAGGAAATATTCGAAAAGTTTCAAGTTCAGCCTCATAGGTACGTTGTGCGCTCAAAAAGTTCCGAGACTAGGTACGTAGCGCGCTGACAGATGGCAGTACGTGGATGCGCGAGCAGCGGTCGAGGGCAGTGACCTTCATAAGTCATTGTGCCGAGTGGCGTCGTTCTGTGAACTTCCGGAGCTCTGGTACACGATATTTGGTGAACAGGTGCAGAACACAGCTGCGATTTTTCGGTATGGACTGCAAACTAGAGCAGCGAGCGAGCATCAAATTCTGCGTCAAACTCGACAAATCGTTCCTGTCCAGGGTCATTACTGAGGACGAGACTTGGGTTTACGGTTACGATCCGGAGACTAAACAACAGTCCTTGCAGTGGAAGAGCCCGTCATCTCCAGAACAATAGAAGGCCCGATATGTCCAGAGCGCAATCAAAGCATGCTCATCGTATTCTTCGACATCCGTGGGGTTTTGCACCGTGAATTCGTCCCCCAAGGCCAGACCGTCACGGCCCTTTTTTACTGCGATTTCTGCGGCGCCTTAGGGAGGACATTTGCCGGAAACGACCTGAAATGTGGCGCAGGGGCGATTTCCTGCTCCATCACGACAATACAGAAGCGCACAGATCGTTAGCAACATGCCATTTTTACAGCCTCAATAGCATGATTACCCATTTTCACCCCTCCGGATTTGGCCGCTCTGCGACTTCTTTCTGTTCCCAAAGATGAAGCTGAAGCTCATGGATTGCTGTTTTGAAACCGTGGATGAGATCCAGCTCGAATCGCAGACGGTGCTTGACACGATTCGCGAACAGGACTTCTAGGGAGCGTTCCAACAGCGGCGAAAACGCTGGCTACGGTATATCGCTGCCCAAGGAGACTACTTTGAGTGAGATCATAGCCAGACTTAAGTAACGTAATTACTTTGTTGTATATCAGAATAGTCTCGGAACGTTTTGACCGGACCTCGTATAGTCATATAGGAAGCATGATTTGGAATACCTAAACGTCTCTTCCGAAATTTTTAAAATTATGTTCATTTACCAGGATCACATACGAAGCCGACGCGTAAATCGTAATCAATTGCATTAGAGTTAAAAATCTCTACATATTTCAGTTTTTCACGTTTGACGAAAAGAAACCTGTCTTGATTGATTGATTGATTGATTGATTGGAGGTTTAACGACCACCGTGAGCAACTCAATGGGCTATAAGCAGTCGCCCGTCCCTAATTTAGGGTCACTGGTTCCAGGGAAGGGAGAGAGCCAGTGCCGTAAGACAAACACAACATCCATGCCTGACCGGGATTCGAACCCGGACCCCTTACGGACGAATGATCAGAGGCCAGCGCCTTAGACCACTGCGCCACCGTGGCAGCAAACCTGTCTTGTACCGAAAGTTCAAATTTATTTCCAGTTCCACACCCAGTAGCTTTCATTACAGATCCACTTCGACAGCTTTTTTAGTTGAAGCCTTCTCCTAGTCCTGTTATAACAAATGAACGCGGTTGGTTTGTAGAAACAAATGAAAACAAAGGTAATTCTTTTGCGTATGGCGTTCTGGCTGACAGGATAAACCGCAGCCAACAAACACAACGACTCGCAGCATGTAAAGAGATCTAGAGTAAGAGTAGATGATGCTCAAGCTTAACGGACATTTTTTTCGGAAAATTGTTTGTTATCAAAGTGTCCTTTCTTATGAAGGCATCATGCTTTGAAATTCTCACCGATGAGTCATTACATTATGACCACCCCCCAGCCTAGAGAAATGAGCTCGCATGGAGACCGAACGGTGGTGCAGTTGAAGTTCATAGAGCAGTATATATACAATCCGAAAACGGGCTTTCGGTTAGTAGAGTGTTCGGAGTCAGAATGGGAAAAGCTGCCGATTTATGGGACTTTGATAAAGGACAAATTGTGATGGCACAACGCCTCGGAAGTACGGTCTAGGAAACGGCGTGATTTGTCGGTTGTTCCCGTACCGCTGTTGTGAGTACGTATCAAAAGTGGTGGACATATGACCAAACACGAACCGTCGTACCACCGTGTGTCGTCCACCGTCGTACAACCGTGTGTCGTCCACCGTCGTACAACCGTGTGTCGTCCACCGTCGTACAACCGTGTGTCGTCCACCGTCGTACCACCGTGTGTCGTCCACCGTCGTACCACCGTGTGTCGTCCACCGTCGTACAACCGTGTGTCGTCCACCGTCGTCCAACCGTGTGTCGTCCACCGTCGTACAACCGTGTGTCGTCCACCGTCGTACAACCGTGTGTCGTCCACCGTCGTACAACCGTGTGTCGTCCACCGTCGTACCACCGTGTGTCGTCCACCGTCGTACAACCGTGTGTCGTCCACCGTCGTACAACCGTGTGTCGTCCACCGTCGTACAACCGTGTGTCGTCCACCGTCGTACAACCGTGGGTCGTCCACCGTCGTACAACCGTGGGTCGTCCACCGTCGTACAACCGTGTGTCGTCCACCGTCGTCCAACCGTGGGTCGTCCACCGTCGTACAACCGTGTGTCGTCCACCGTCGTCCAACCGTGTGTCGTCCACCGTCGTGCAACCGTGTGTCGTCCACCGTCGTGCAACCGTGTGTCGTCCACCGTCGTGCAACCGTGTGTCGTCCACCGTCGTACAACCGTGTGTCGTCCACCGTCGTACAACCGTGTGTCGTCCACCGTCGTACAACCGTGTGTCGTCCACCGTCGTGCAACCGTGTGTCGTCCACCGTCGTGCAACCGTGTGTCGTCCACCGTCGTGCAACCGTGTGTCGTCCACCGTCGTACCACCGTGTGTCGTCCACCGTCGTACCACCGTGTGTCGTCCACCGTCGTACAACCGTGTGTCGTCCACCGTCGTACAACCGTGTGTCGTCCACCGTCGTACAACCGTGTGTCGTCCACCGTCGTACAACCGTGTGTCGTCCACCGTCGTACAACCGTGTGTCGTCCACCGTCGTGCAACCGTGTGTCGTCCACCGTCGTGCAACCGTGTGTCGTCCACCGTCGTGCAACCGTGTGTCGTCCACCGTCGTACAACCGTGTGTCGTCCACCGTCGTACCACCGTGTGTCGTCCACCGTCGTACCACCGTGTGTCGTCCACCGTCGTACCACCGTGTGTCGTCCACCGTCGTACCACCGTGTGTCGTCCACCGTCGTACAACCGTGTGTCGTCCACCGTCGTACAACCGTGTGTCGTCCACCGTCGTGCAACCGTGTGTCGTCCACCGTCGTGCAACCGTGTGTCGTCCAACCGTCGTACAACCGTGTGTCGTCCACCGTCGTACAACCGTGTGTCGTCCACCGTCGTACAACCGTGTGTCGTCCACCGTCGTACAACCGTGTGTCGTCCACCGTCGTACAACCGTGTGTCGTCCACCGTCGTACAACCGTGTGTCGTCCACCGTCGTACAACCGTGTGTCGTCCACCGTCGTACAACCGTGTGTCGTCCACCGTCGTACCAACCGTGTGTCGTCCACCGTCGTACCACCGTGTGTCGTCCACCGTCGTACAACCGTGTGTCGTCCACCGTCGTACAACCGTGTGTCGTCCACCGTCGTACAACCGTGTGTCGTCCACCGTCGTGCAACCGTGTGTCGTCCACCGTCGTACAACCGTGTGTCGTCCACCGTCGTACAACCGTGTGTCGTCCACCGTCGTACAACCGTGTGTCGTCCACCGTCGTACAACCGTGTGTCGTCCACCGTCGTACAACCGTGTGTCGTCCACCGTCGTACAACCGTGTGTCGTCCACCGTCGTACAACCGTGTGTCGTCCACCGTCGTACAACCGTGTGTCGTCCACCGTCGTACAACCGTGTGTCGTCCACCGTCGTACCACCGTGTGTCGTCCACCGTCGTACAACCGTGTGTCGTCCACCGTCGTACAACCGTGTGTCGTCCACCGTCGTGCAACCGTGTGTCGTCCACCGTCGTGCAACCGTGTGTCGTCCACCGTCGTACCACCGTGTGTCGTCCACCGTCGTACAACCGTGTGTCGTCCACCGTCGTGCAACCGTGTGTCGTCCACCGTCGTGCAACCGTGTGTCGTCCACCGTCGTACAACCGTGTGTCGTCCACCGTCGTACCACCGTGTGTCGTCCACCGTCGTGCAGTCGTCCACCGTGTGTCGTCCACCGTCGTCGTCGTACCACCGTGTGTCGTCCACCGTCGTACCACCGTGTGTCGTCCACCGTCGTCCACCGTCGTACCGTCCACCGTGTCGTCGTCCACCGTGTGTCGTCCACCGTCGTACCACCGTACCGTCGTGTCGTCCACCGTCGTCGTCAACCGTGTGTCGTCCACCGTCGTGCAACCGTGTGTCGTCCACGTCGTCGTACCACCGTGTGTCGTCCACCGTCGTACCACCGTGTGTCGTCCACCGTCGTACCACCGTGTGTCGTCCACCGTCGTACCACCGTGTGTCGTCCACCGTCGTACCACCGTGTGTCGTCCACCGTCGTGCAACCGTGTGTCGTCCACCGTCGTGCAACCGTGTGTCGTCCACCGTCGTGCAACCGTGTGTCGTCCACCGTCGTACCACCGTGTGTCGTCCACCGTCGTACCACCGTGTGTCGTCCACCGTCGTACAACCGTGTGTCGTCCACCGTCGTACAACCGTGTGTCGTCCACCGTCGTACCACCGTGTGTCGTCCACCGTCGTGCAACCGTGTGTCGTCCACCGTCGTACCACCGTGTGTCGTCCACCGTCGTACCACCGTGTGTCGTCCACCGTCGTACAACCGTGTGTCGTCCACCGTCGTGCAACCGTGTGTCGTCCACCGTCGTACCACCGTGTGTCGTCCACCGTCGTACCACCGTGTGTCGTCCACCGTCGTGCAACCGTGTGTCGTCCACCGTCGTGCAACCGTGTGTCGTCCACCGTCGTGCAACCGTGTGTCGTCCACCGTCGTACCACCGTGTGTCGTCCACCGTCGTACCACCGTGTGTCGTCCACCGTCGTACCACCGTGTGTCGTCCACCGTCGTGCAACCGTGTGTCGTCCACCGTCGTGCAACCGTGTGTCGTCCACCGTCGTACAACCGTGTGTCGTCCACCGTCGTACCACCGTGTGTCGTCCACCGTCGTACCACCGTGTGTCGTCCACCGTCGTACAACCGTGTGTCGTCCACCGTCGTACAACCGTGTGTCGTCCACCGTCGTACAACCGTGTGTCGTCCACCGTCGTGCAACCGTGTGTCGTCCACCGTCGTACCACCGTGTGTCGTCCACCGTCGTACCACCGTGTGTCGTCCACCGTCGTACCACCGTGTGTCGTCCACCGTCGTACAACCGTGTGTCGTCCACCGTCGTGCAACCGTGTGTCGTCCACCGTCGTACAACCGTGTGTCGTCCACCGTCGTACCACCGTGTGTCGTCCACCGTCGTACCACCGTGTGTCGTCCACCGTCGTACAACCGTGTGTCGTCCACCGTCGTACAACCGTGTGTCGTCCACCGTCGTACAACCGTGTGTCGTCCACCGTCGTGCAACCGTGTGTCGTCCACCGTCGTACCACCGTGTGTCGTCCACCGTCGTACCACCGTGTGTCGTCCACCGTCGTACAACCGTGTGTCGTCCACCGTCGTACAACCGTGTGTCGTCCACCGTCGTACAACCGTGTGTCGTCCACCGTCGTACAACCGTGTGTCGTCCACCGTCGTGCAACCGTGTGTCGTCCACCGTCGTGCAACCGTGTGTCGTCCACCGTCGTACAACCGTGTGTCGTCCACCGTCGTACCAACCGTGTGTCGTCCACCGTCGTACCACCGTGTGTCGTCCACCGTCGTACCACCGTGTGTCGTCCACCGTCGTACAACCGTGTGTCGTCCACCGTCGTGCAACCGTGTGTCGTCCACCGTCGTGCAACCGTGTGTCGTCCACCGTCGTACAACCGTGTGTCGTCCACCGTCGTGCAACCGTGTGTCGTCCACCGTCGTGCAACCGTGTGTCGTCCACCGTCGTACAACCGTGTGTCGTCCACCGTCGTACAACCGTGTGTCGTCCACCGTCGTACAACCGTGTGTCGTCCACCGTCGTACCACCGTGTGTCGTCCACCGTTGTACCACCGTGTGTCGTCCACCGTCGTACAACCGTGGGTCGTCCACCGTCGTACAACCGTGTGTCGTCCACCGTCGTGCAACCGTGTGTCGTCCACCGTCGTGCAACCGTGTGTCGTCCACCGTCGTACAACCGTGTGTCGTCCACCGTCGTACAACCGTGTGTCGTCCACCGTCGTACAACCGTGTGTCGTCCACCGTCGTACAACCGTGTGTCGTCCACCGTCGTGCAACCGTGTGTCGTCCACCGTCGTACAACCGTGTGTCGTCCACCGTCGTACAACCGTGTGTCGTCCACCGTCGTACCACCGTGTGTCGTCCACCGTCGTACCACCGTGTGTCGTCCACCGTCGTACAACCGTGTGTCGTCCACCGTCGTACAACCGTGTGTCGTCCACCGTCGTGCAACCGTGTGTCGTCCACCGTCGTGCAACCGTGTGTCGCCCACCGTCGTACCACCGTGTGTCGTCCACCGTCGTACCACCGTGTGTCGTCCACCGTCGTGCAACCGTGTGTCGTCCACCGTCGTGCAACCGTGTGTCGTCCACCGTCGTGCAACCGTGTGTCGTCCACCGTCGTACCACCGTGTGTCGTCCACCGTCGTACCACCGTGTGTCGTCCACCGTCGTACCACCGTGTGTCGTCCACCGTCGTACCACCGTGTGTCGTCCACCGTCGTGCAACCGTGTGTCGTCCACCGTCGTGCAACCGTGTGTCGTCCACCGTCGTGCAACCGTGTGTCGTCCACCGTCGTACCACCGTGTGTCGTCCACCGTCGTACCACCGTGTGTCGTCCACCGTCGTACAACCGTGTGTCGTCCACCGTCGTACAACCGTGTGTCGTCCACCGTCGTACCACCGTGTGTCGTCCACCGTCGTGCAACCGTGTGTCGTCCACCGTCGTGCAACCGTGTGTCGTCCACCGTCGTACCACCGTGTGTCGTCCACCGTCGTGCAACCGTGTGTCGTCCACCGTCGTGCAACCGTGTGTCGTCCACCGTCGTACCACCGTGTGTCGTCCACCGTCGTACAACCGTGTGTCGTCCACCGTCGTGCAACCGTGTGTCGTCCACCGTCGTGCAACCGTGTGTCGTCCACCGTCGTGCAACCGTGTGTCGTCCACCGTCGTACCACCGTGTGTCGTCCACCGTCGTACCACCGTGTGTCGTCCACCGTCGTACCACCGTGTGTCGTCCACCGTCGTGCAACCGTGTGTCGTCCACCGTCGTGCAACCGTGTGTCGTCCACCGTCGTACAACCGTGTGTCGTCCACCGTCGTACCACCGTGTGTCGTCCACCGTCGTACCACCGTGTGTCGTCCACCGTCGTACAACCGTGTGTCGTCCACCGTCGTGCAACCGTGTGTCGTCCACCGTCGTACAACCGTGTGTCGTCCACCGTCGTGCAACCGTGTGTCGTCCACCGTCGTACCACCGTGTGTCGTCCACCGTCGTACCACCGTGTGTCGTCCACCGTCGTACCACCGTGTGTCGTCCACCGTCGTGCAACCGTGTGTCGTCCACCGTCGTGCAACCGTGTGTCGTCCACCGTCGTACAACCGTGTGTCGTCCACCGTCGTACCACCGTGTGTCGTCCACCGTCGTACCACCGTGTGTCGTCCACCGTCGTACAACCGTGTGTCGTCCACCGTCGTACAACCGTGTGTCGTCCACCGTCGTACAACCGTGTGTCGTCCACCGTCGTGCAACCGTGTGTCGTCCACCGTCGTACCACCGTGTGTCGTCCACCGTCGTACCACCGTGTGTCGTCCACCGTCGTACAACCGTGTGTCGTCCACCGTCGTACAACCGTGTGTCGTCCACCGTCGTACAACCGTGTGTCGTCCACCGTCGTACAACCGTGTGTCGTCCACCGTCGTGCAACCGTGTGTCGTCCACCGTCGTGCAACCGTGTGTCGTCCACCGTCGTACAACCGTGTGTCGTCCACCGTCGTACAACCGTGTGTCGTCCACCGTCGTACCACCGTGTGTCGTCCACCGTCGTACCACCGTGTGTCGTCCACCGTCGTACAACCGTGTGTCGTCCGTAGCTCCTTGATGCCAAAGGGGAGCGGAGACTGTCGCGCATTGTTCACAGCGACCGCAGGGCCACAGTGCGACAAATCACTCGCAGCTGCAACAGTGGTGATCAGGGCAATGTGTCACAGCACACAGTTCATCGCAGCTTACTGCGCATGGGCCTGCGTAGCCGAAGACCCAGCCGGTTTCCAATGCTCAATGCCTGTCATTGCTAACAATATATGAAATGGGCTCAAGATCATCGAGATTGGACCGCGAATGATTGGAAAAAAGTCGCCTGGTCTGACGAATCAAGATTCTTGGTGCAGCACGTACATTACCAACGGAGGCTATAGCACCAGGGTGCCCTGTTGGGCGGAAACAGCGCGTGGCATGCTCTGAGCGATGTTTTCTTGGGACGCATTAGGCCCCATTATCCCAATCGCCCAATCCCTGACAGCTGACAAGTATCTGAACATCTTTGCTGATCAAATTTATCAATTCATGACGACTGTGTTCCATGCTGGGGATGGCCATTACCAACTGGATAATGCGCCATACCATACTGCGAGAGTCGTGAAGGAGTGGTTCGAGGAACATGCTGGTGACTTTCTGTTAATGTCCTGGTCTCTAAATTTACCTGACATGAACCCAATCCAACATTTGTGGTTCGACTTGGAAAAGCGTGTTAGCGATAAGTCACCACTAACCCGAAATGTACGGGAACTGGAGAACCTTCTGTTGACATTATGGTAGCAGATATCCCAGGATACCTAACGCCACCTCATAGAATCGATGCCTCGAAGAGTGGCCGCTGTTTTGGGAGCTAAAGGGGATCCTACAAGTTATTGGGTAGGAGGTCATAATGTAACGGCGTGCATTTTGCATTCGAGTCAAAGAGCAAATGGTGAGAACCGTCAAAGAAAAATGCTTCGGTTTTCGTAGACAGAGATTGCCTTACAAATTCTCTTGTCTTCGCGAGGGAGAAACGCGTTGATAATTGGAATTATTGTTACATCATCGGTATGTTAAACATACCGAAATACATTATGAATTGTTTGAAGAAAATAAAAGGGAAAGAGCGCAGAAACTAATGAAACTGTAGTCTGCATATTATATTTAAATGATTAAAAAACGTTCCAAGGGAAACTACATGGACGACACTAAGTCGCTTCTGATGAGATGTTCTTGGTTATGACATCTCTTACTCTCAGCTGGGATATTTATCTGAGAGAGTGTTAATTTAGTTTCAACAACCAGTGTTTTACTATTTTCAGTGGGAATCATACACTTGTTCTTTCTCAGAAACAAGAGGGATTTCTGCAGAATAACGGTCAAGGAGTGACATTCTTATCTACGGAAAAAATCCTAACGTTTTAAAAGAAATGACACTATAAAAACGCCAAGGGAAAACGAAAAGGAACAAGCAGCTGTCTCAAAGGAATTAGAAAATGTTCGCGATACTGCTCCGTTCAGAACTAAATTCTTAGGCTATAACAAAGTTCCCCTCTCTTCCCACATTGAAAGTGACAACGCTCAGGCGATTATCAAGAAACTGAGAAGTTTGTCACCGCATGGCTTAAGATTGTCCTACATAGTGATATTCCTGTCACGGACCATACGTTGCAGATAAAAGCAGACGGATTGATGGGAGTGGGGCGTTTCGAAAAGAGCTCAAGTTCACGTCACGTGAGCGAAACAGTACTTTCTAAGAAGCACGTTCTTTATTGAAAGGAAGAAGTGTTAATAGAGTACCGATGCTGTTACAATGTAGTACAACGAAAGAATAAGCACGTTTTTCTTCGTTTCTGGGTTTGACTACTACCATGAGCAACACTGAGAGCTATAATAGCCTGTCCTAAATTTAGGGCCACTAGTTTTAGAGAAGGAAAAGATCCAGCGCCGTACGGTTAACTGATCACCCATACCTCATTCGGGGCTCTATTCCTTAGCCTAGTTCAGGCGGATAGCCAGAATTAAGCGCCTCAGACCAATCGTGCACACGGGCAACTGAACACGTGTTGAAGGTGTTTGTTGATATGTATCGTAAGACGTGTTTAACGCTTGCAAATTAAGGTACTTAAAAAAATCAAAGAGGCACAGTAGCAACCCTACCGCAGCCTACAATCAAATGTCACTATTTCACGACCATTATCACACTAGTTTTACGTCGTTAACCCTTTTAGTGGCTGGAACGAATTATCTCGGGGTAAGCATGAAGGGCTGAGAGCAGCTACAATAAATATATTTGCTGTCTAAGAAGAGGGTAGAACGTCGCTGGAAGGAGTGGATCTGCGCATCAGAAAGCGTTACTTTCCCTTAGCTTTCTTATTCAAAGACGTCATTTAGGGAAATAATTGACCCCAATCCTTTCTGACTGAGTACCTGCTGAAATCAGTGTAACAATGATAACGTACTAAGAAAAGGAAGGAAGGATATATATGTATATAAACTGAATTGCCAGAAAAACTGGTACACCAGTCTAATACTTGGTAGGTCCCCCACGGGAGCGCAGAACTGCAGAAATACGACGGGGCATGGACTCCCTAGCTTCTGAAAATATGCTATAGGCAATGCACACCATACTTCCTGCAGAGCGTTCCACAATTCGGGTGTATTCCGGGATCTCGGATTCCTGTGTTGTATAGCACTTTGCATGGCATCCCAAATGTGTTCTATCACGTTCAGATCTGGGGATTGGGGTGAGATGGCAACACCCCAAACTCAGCTCCTCTAACCATAATGTGGCGTCCCGACACTTGTGTGGAGGTGTATTGTCCTGTTGGAACAGGCCCAGCCCATCAGCATGAATGCAGGACATGAACGGGTGTACCTCGTCAGAAGCGCACATAGCGTTGGCCGGTCACAGACGTTTGTATACGTGCCAGGGATCTCGGTGAAGTCCAGCTAAACACACTCCATACCATTACGTACCCCCCACCAGCTGGTACAGTTCCCTGTTGACAGAAAGGATCCATGGCTTCATGGGGTTGGCGCCAGACACGAATCCTTCCATCTGTCCGATACAGTTGGAAACGCGACTCGTCAGACCAGTCTACTTGTTTCCAGTCATTAAGAGCCCAGTGGTGGTGTTATCGTGCCCAAGCGAGGCGCATAGCTCTGTGCCGTGCATCCATCAAGGGGACTCGAGTTGGGCGTCGGCTCCCAAAGCCCATATCGTGCAGGGTACGTTGCACAGTCCGGACGCTGATGTTTGCTGAGGCTCCAGCATTGAATTCCGACGATGTTTGCGAGAGTGTTGCACGCCTATCGTGTGAAACCATTCTTGACAGCCAACGATGGTCCCGTTCACCCAATGTCTTTTTACGGCCACACTGGTATCGTCGGTTGGAGGTTTTGCCGGAATTCTTGTAGTCATAGTACACCCTTGCAATGGTCATCCGTGAAAATCCGAACTTCGTTTCTACCTCCGAATTGCTACGGTCAATTTCACGAGCGCCAACTATGACAGCGCGTTGCAAATCGCTTAAATCGTTATTACTTATGATTCTCATGCCGAAAACAGTTCTGACAACTGGCAATGGTGTCTATCTCTTTATATACGCACTGGCGGACGCAACCGAAGGCGCGCATAGGTAACGTTGCTCTGTATTTTGCATAAGCTTGTCTGTACCAGTTTTTCTGACACTTCAGTGTGTATATATATATATATATATATATATATATAGAGAGAGAGAGAGAGAGAGAGAGAGAGAGAGAGAGAGAAAGAGGGAGAGAGAGATGATGATGTTTTATCCATATATTTCTGCTTATTTGCATGATGTCCCCGTAAGTGGGACTAGACACTGTCACCCCGACGCTGGGAATAAACAAGCTCTTTCCTTTCAGTCGTTAAGTCGTACAGTAGACTAAAAGGGAGCTCTAGAATAGAGAACTGGGAAAGGGGAAAGGAATTGTGTGTGTTTTGCGGTAGTTTTTTATTTTACGCTTTCCAACCGATGGTTGAAGAAGCGTATATGCTCCAGCTTTTTCGGTCCGTCTGTCCGTCCGTCCGTCTGTCGGCACCATAACTAACGTAAAAATGGTTCGATTTCGATGAAATTTTAGTATGTGGTAGGGGACCGCCAGGGGACGAACCCCATTGAAAATGGGTGAAGTGGGGTCAAAGGTCACGACATAAGAGCGCAATTCATTCAATTGTCCTTATGCGTCATAACTTGCGTAAATATGGTTCGATTTCAATGAAATTTTAGTATGTGATAGGGGACCACCTGGAGACGAATCCTATTGAAAATGGGTAAAGTGGAGTCAAAGGTTAGGACATAGGATCGGGATGTATTCCATTGCCCTTATGTGGCATAAGGTGCTTAAAAATGATTCGATTTCGATGAAATTTTAATATGTGGTAGGGGACCGCCTGGATAGTAACCCAATTGAAAATGGGACAAATGGAATCAAAGGTCAGGACATAGGAGAGGGATCCATTCCAGCGCCCTTATCCCACACTATTAAGGTGGATGTCAAGTAATTTTGCTTCCTATATTTCCAATGGAAAACCTTTTGTACACATTTCCTTCACAATTAGTGTGTTCCCAAGGATGGAAATTTGAACATCGATTAAAATAACTTCATACTATAACTTGAAATACTTAACATTTTGTAAAACATAAGCATAATTATATTAAAAAACAATAACGTTTCCTTTCGTGGTGTTGAAACCAGAAAAAAGATGGCGCGATCTGTGCTTTGATGACGTCAGTGGACAAATAAATGTTGGATTGCATAATTACAGTTATGTTTTTTTAGAAAATATTAAGTATTCCAAGTTATGAAATGAAGCTATTTTAATGGATGTTCAAATTTTCATCCTTGGGAACGCATTGTTTGTAAAGAAAATGTGTACAGAAGTTTTTCCATTGGAAGTATAGGAAGCAAAATTTCTTGACGTCCACCTTAAAGTAGCAATTCTTGTATGTATGTATGTATGTGCATTTTATTTTGAAAACGGCTCTAAGAATTTTGATGAAAGTCGTTAACCTACAATTTTCTGGTACTAGAAATCGATTTAGCTTGATCTCGACTTTAGGAGAATTCGTTTAGTGGGTTAAATACCCACCCCGAATTATTATTGCCATGGCGTCGTTCCATTAATGTTACCAATGCTTAGAAATCTTATGACATCATAATCTCGCGTTTGAGAATGTTGGCGCGCGGTCACGATATCGGTCTCATTACGTCATGCGTTGTGTGTGGATCCTATTAAAGTTCTATAACGTCACACCCTTGTGGCGAGCAGAAGGTCGCGATTCCCATCTGCCTCATTACGTCACGCGTTGTGTGTCTATGTCCGTCCGCACGATAACTCGCGTAACAATCGTTCGATTTCGATGAAATTTTAGTATCTGGTAGGGGATCACCTGGGAAGGAACCCTATTTAAAGTGAATGAAATGGGGTCAAAGGTCAGTACATAGGAGGGGGATCCCTTTCACTGCTTTTATGCGCCATAACTAACGTAAAAAAGGATCGATTTCGATTAAATTTTAGTATGTGGTAGGGGACCGCCTGGCGACAAACCCTATTGGAAATGGGCGAAATGGGGTCAAAGGTCACATATCGGAGCGGAATCACTTCCATCGCCATTATGCGTCATAGTTTACGTAAAAATGCTTCGATT
The DNA here is from genome assembly GCA_039090855.1 of Macrothele yani. Taxonomy (NCBI): domain Eukaryota; kingdom Metazoa; phylum Arthropoda; class Arachnida; order Araneae; family Macrothelidae; genus Macrothele; species Macrothele yani. The sequence goes on from CM076990.1 coordinate 133,819,392, forward strand.
TGGATAAAATGTTAGTATGTTGTAGGGGCCTGCCTGGGGACGAATTATGTTGAAAATGGGCGAAATGGGGTCAAAGGTTAGGACACAGGAGCAGGATCTATTCCATAGCCCTTATGCATCATAATTTACGTAAAAATGCTTCGATTGCGACAAAACCTTATCATGTTATTTCGGAGGTATACCGAACCGATTCTGTTGAATATCATGGAAATGGGATCAAAGGTCAGGGCACAGTACCGAGATTTATTCCACAGCCATAATTCTCATAACTTGAGTAAAGATTTCTGGTATGTTGGAAAGCGTATCGTAATCAATGCATTGCATGATTTTACTAAATTGTTTTTTTCTTGATTGGAGGTTTAACGACAACCGTGAGCAACTCAATGGGCCTTAAGCAGTTGCCTGTCCCTAATTTATGGCCACTAGTTCCAGGGAAAGGAGACAGCCAGTGCCGCAAGGCAAACACAACATCCATGTCTCACCGGGATTCGAACCCGGACAGCTTTCCGACTAATGATCAGAAGCCATCGCTTAGACCACTGCGCCGCTGGGGCGTAGCTCTGGTCGAACCCGGCCACTATGAGCACACTACTGTTTAGGCAGCTGACTAAATTTTGGGCACCATTTGGTTGAGCTACATCGGCAGCTTAAAGGGTTAAAGTATTCAGCGATGGACAGTTGACATATCCTTGCGTTGTAAGTTTCTACACATTTGCTATTGTGCCCCTTTGATTTTTTTTTCAGATATAAATTTTTAAGAAATAAAAAGAAAGATATGTTCTACTTTATTTACTTAAAAACAACTTATACTATAAATGAATTACAATTCATTTCCCGCAGAGATTCGTCAATTGGACTTGCTGCAGAGGAATCGGAGCAGGACTGGGAACCTTCAATTTGTGTTGTTTGTTTGCGCTATTTGAAATTATGTTGTAATTTTTAATGAATTATGTTGTAATTTTTAGTGAATTATGTTGTAATTTTTAGTGAATTATGCAGTAATTTTTAGTGAATTATGTTGTAATTTTTAGTGAATTATGTTGTAATATTTAGTGGATTATGTTGTAAATTTTAGTGGATTATGTTGTAAATTTTAGTGAATTATGTTGTAATTTTTACTGAATTATGATGTAATTTTTAATGAATTATGTTGTAATTTTTAGTGGATTATGTTGTAAATTTTAGTGAATTATGTTGTAAATTTTAGTGGATTATGTTGTAAATTTTAGTTAATTTTTTTGTAATTTTTAGTGAATTATGTTGTAATTTTTAGTGAATTATGTTGTAATTTTTAGTGGATTATGTTGTAAATTTTAGTGAATTATGTTGTAATTTTTAGTGGATTATGTTGTAAATTTTAGTGAATTATGTTGTAATTTTTAGTGAATTATGTTGTAATTTTTAGTGGATTATGTTGTAAATTTTAGTGAATTATGTTGTAATTTTTAGTGAATTATATTGTACTTTTTAGTGAAATTAATTACTTAATATGGTTTAGTAATTCAATGGTCTACATAAGCTTGGATTCAATGGCGTACATAAGTTTGATTTTAATTTATCATTGATTATATAATATTTTGGGTTTGACTTAATTTATGACATTTGTTATTAATTATTTCTTTTTTTTTCTGTGCGAAGTCAGGATATTTAGGAGTAGGAAAATGTTGGTGTTCAAATATTGGTGTGATTATTTGGAATTTAGTTTTGTGTTTTTGAATGCTTTTTTTTCGTTTAACATCCTTCTTTTGAAAGATTGTATTAATATGTGTATTGGATTAGCGGGTTTTTTTCCCGCACGTAATTGGTTCTGTTCATCCCTGTGAAGCCAATTGGCTGTACAGGTTTTATAATAAATTACTATTACTATATACAATTCAGAGTAACTTATGCTCATAATAAATTAATTTTAGCAGAAGGAGAAGGCGTTGTATCATCGTTGTCAGTAGTTATTGCTGAAACTGTTTCTGAAGAAATCTTTCTTCAGAAACAATTTTTCAAACACCTTAGTTGCCTTGTTATAAATCTGGTGTTATGTCTCGAGCCAAATGTTCTTTTCTTGGTGTTACGTCTTGGGCGTAAATGGACTCTTTTTGTTGTTACTCTTGTTCTTGTCTTGATTCAGAATGCATCTGCGGTGTAAAGGTTTGTGACGAAATACATTTATTATTCAGCGAAGCTGTGGTGACTAGAGATATACATTGGTATTCCATGCTCGGGTGAAAATTTAACAAGAAAGATGACACCGAATTTTCGGGTGTAATAAGCACGTCTTTTGAATCCGTTCTGACGCAAATTAAATTTAGCAAAGCTATTCAAAGCCAATGAATCCGGTATGGAACACAATAGTATCTGACGGAAGAAAGAAGTTTTTCAATCGGGTTTTAATCCCTCAGATATTGGTGTAAACGGAATCTTGAACTCATAAACTCTTAGAAACAGAGTTACGACAAAAATAAGATGTGGCTTTACGTCCCCTGGTGGGTAAACCATGCATTATTTTAGGAAGAAGGTATTCGCAAAAGGTTTATCCATATGAGAGGCATCGCTCCAAGAAAAAAATTTAGTCGAGTTTTCAGGAGCCCAGATTTTGCTACAAATACATCAGATGCAGAAAACAACACTTATGACCCATGGTGGCCAAACCATTCTTTACAAAACATTAGAAATTATGTGAAAAAGATTTTCCATCAGGTCTTGTATGCAATACAGGAAGAATTTTTCAAATCGGAGTTTTAGGAGCAGAAAACGCAATTTACCTTTATGCGCCCTAGCGGAAAGTCTTAAATGATTTACGTAAAAATTTTGAATTTATAGGAAAATCATTTCGCATCGGAAACACTATCCAACAAAGAAGGAATTTTTGAAATTGGACTTTTAGAAGTAGAGATATTGACAAAAATATGATGTACATCTACACCCCCTGGCGTAGAAACCATGAATTATTTCAAGAAGAAAATGGTCCTAAAAGGTTTGTAGACATGAATAGCATCGGTCAACAAAAGACTTTTTTTTTCAATCGAGATTTTAGAAGCTCATATTTTGCTGCAAATACTTTAGAAGCGGGAATTAAGACTTACGCCACCTGGTTGCCATACCATTTTTTTTACAAAAATTAGAAATTATGTGCAAACGATTTCCCATCAGGAGCTGTATCCCGTGCAGAAAGAATTTTTCAAATCGGAGGTTTAGAAGCAGAGAAATAGTGGGAAACGCAATTTACTTTTACGCCCCCTAGCAAAAAGTCTACGAATTACTGGAAAATTTTGAAATTATATGAAAGACATGTCACACTGGAAACACTATCCAACAAAGAAGGAATTTTTCAAATCGAACCCCTAGAAGAATAGATATTGACAAAAAAAAGATATACGTCTACGCCACCTGGCGTAGAAACCCTGCACTATTTTAAAGAGAAAATGTTCCTAAAAGGTTTGTCGACATGAGTAGTATCGGTCTACAAACGACGTTTTTTTCAATCGAGAATTTAAAAGCTCATATTTTGCTGCAAATACATCAAAAGCGGAACTTAAGATTTACGCCCCCTGGTGGCTAAACCATTTTTTTTACAAAAATTAGAATTTATGTGCAAACGATTTCCCATCAGGAGCTGTATCAGGTGCAGAAAGAATGTTTCAAATCGGAGATTTAGAAACAGAGATATAGGGAGAAACGCAATTTACCCTTACGCCCTCTAGCGGAAAGTCTATGAATTACTTGAAAATTTTGAAATTATATGAAAAAAATGTCACACGGAAAACACTATCCAACAAAGAAGGATTTTTTTTTAAATCAGACTCTTAGAAGTAGAGATATTGACAAAAATAAGATATACATCTACGCCCTCTGGCGGAGAAACTGTGGAATATTTTAGGAAGAAAATTTTCCGAAAATATTAACCGATGTGCGGTCAGTCCACAAAAGAATTTTTTCAATCGATATTTTAGAAGCTCAGATTTTATGGCAAATACATAAGAAGCAAAAATTAACACTTACGCCCCCTGGTGGCCAAAGTATTCTTTACCAAAAATTCGAAATTATATGCTGAAGATTTTCTATCAGGAGATGTATCCGCTGAAAAAAATACAAATCGGAGTTTTAGGAGAAGAGTTATCGGGAAAAATGTATTTTACTTTTACGCCCCCTAGCGGAAAATATGTGCGTAATTTGAAAAGGAAACTACATCTAAAACACTCTTCGACATAAATGGAATCGAAAGATAAAATAATTTTTTCAATCGGATGTTCAGAAGCAGATATGTGGATTAAAACGTAATTTTGAATTCGCATCATCTGCATTTACGCCCTCTAGCGGCAAAATTGTACATCGTAAAAAAACCGAAATAATGAAGGATCATCGTTTGCATATTTCAAGCTTCTGAATGCAAAAAGAATTTTCCAAATCGGACTAATAGTTGCAGAGATACCGTCGGTACAGACGGACGGACAAACCGATAACAGAAGCACGATCTTTTTTTACGAAAGACGTGCTAAAAATTTTGGATGGCGACTTCAATCTCCATCTGTTCTTGCTGCTAACTCGGGTGAAACGCATCCTAGCGCGCGAACTTTTCGGATTACTCTCGTTCTCCTGTAGCTATTTCTTCAACTTTCGCCGGTTTCTACAGTAACGTTCCGTGGATTTTCGCGGCATTGCTAAATTTTTGGCACCAATTTTTTATTTATGTGAAAAATAAATACATTTTAAATCCATTTTATTTCGGTTTATCAAATACGTTCGTTAGCTCTGACTGTCAATTGCCGAATGCGGGACTGAGATAACCGATATATGTATTATATATTTCTCTACGACTATTATTTTCGAAGACGTAAGCGTGTAAGTGACACGTTTTTGTTACATCTGTGTCCACGACGTTACACCCTACCCTGCGCTGAGAAAGGCATAGTTCTTCGTCAAAAGGAAGACTTGCCCTGAATGAAACTCGAATGATGAGAATTCGGCTCTTATTTCACGAAATTGTCTCGCTTCGTATGAGAGCACTAATTTTACAGGGCAATGCTTTACAATATTTCCGTTTTTCATAATGGTCGAAGCAAGTGAAGCCTTTTGACATCGTACGCGCTGTGTATCTGTTTTATAATTTTACTAGTGACCCGGCCCAGCTTTGCACGATAGCAATTTAGAATTCGCGGCGAATCTAAAGAGAGACGATTATTACGATCAACAGGCTACTGTCTTTCTTTCTGTAAAGTCATTCTTTGTCTGTCATTTGCCAATCGAAATTCTGTTTCTTGGAAAGTTTCATTATGACCTGATAAACAAATTCTTTTAGCTTCCGATGTGCTACGACCTATATTCGATTTTCGTCTCGGTATAATGTTAATACAATATTTAAATTTTAATAAAAAAGCTGCTCAAAGAGAAACATACGTGTGGACGAAACAACTACGCATTTAGTCTGTGCGAGCGCCGATAAACCAATTCTTTCAGCGTCCGATGAAACTATGCCTTCAGTCTGTGCGAGCGCCAATAAACCAATTCTTTTAGCGTCCGATGTAACTATGCCTTCAGTCTGTGCGAGCGCCGATAAACCAATTCTTTTAGCGTCCGATGTAACTATGCCTTCAGTCTGTGCGAGCGCCGATAAACCAATTCTTTTAGCGTCCGATGTAACTATGCCTTCAGGCTGTGCGAGCGTCGATAAACCAATTCTTTCAGCGTCCGATGTAACTATGCCTTCAGTCTGTTCGAGCGCCGATAAACCAATTCTTTCAGCGTCCGATGTAACTACGCATTTTGTTTGTAGCCTTACATGCTGTCAGATCGGCCGCCGCTTGCGCCACGCGTCTTTTTCCCAATGAACGAAAAAGTTCCGTAAGCCGGTCGCCGTGCATCGTTGTTTATGCAGTGGAAGACACGAAAGAATGCGAACGACGTTTTTTTTTTTTTGACTTGTGACTAAAATCGTTACTGCTCGGTTCCCTTTTAGATTAATGTTTCATACACCTGAACCTTCCTCGACAGATGCTCTATGAAATAGTGAAAACTGCATCAAAATCCGTCCAGCGGTTCACGAGATTAACCCGAACAAACAGACAGACGCCTACCGGGGACTTTATTTTATATTATCTATAGATATTCGGAAGATGCATCGAGACTCACGACTTTTGCAGTACATCGCAGATCACATTTCCAAGACTGATTATATTTTTGAAGTAGAAATCACAACACAGTTCTATGTCCAATTTCCAAACCATATCCTATCTCCAGGAAATCAAAAATTCTAAACACTTGAAGAGTTAAAACTTTAAGGTTACTTGAATGTTACAACTTTAGATTTCAATCAGACAAACATGCAAAAAATAACTGAAAACTATATGGTATTTTCTCGTAAAACAAACCAAAACAAAATATCAGTAGTTCCTAAATGGAAAATTCAATTATTGAAGCGAAAAAATTGTTCGATGTGCAAGAGTCAAAATTGGAGATTTGGATCATCCACTCTAGGTTTACTTATCGAATTGTAGTTTATAACTCAGACATCGGATGAATGATAAAAAGGAGAGAGAAAGGAAAAAGAAATCCAATACGCGGAGAGACTTGCATTGGAGATCTAGTGAAAAAATATCTTTTCACGTCAGTCTGTATTTACTTTTTTGGTTTCACATTATAAAACCAAATATTTTTGTAAAATCCATTGGAATGATTCTTACTCTCAAAATAAAGAAACATTTGATAGATATACAGGAAAATATTAAGCCATAGCCACCCACTGCGCTGTAACAGTTTTTAGTGAGCGTCATTCCTCTTCTAATATTCCCTGCATTTTATTCTCTTTTCCAGATTATTAGCTTAGATGATGTGGGAAGATAATGCACCACCAGGTTCTGTGTAGTCGCTAGAAGCATTGTAGAAAAACAGCTTTTAGTAATACCGACCAAACTGCAAAACGTGTAGGTTTCTTTTTGTATCAAACTTTTGAATTTTCAATATAACTTGCGACTGTATTCTCCCGATCTCTGAGACCGAAATTTAAAATACATTTGCAGGAAGATTTTAGTCCTGACATGTTGGATTTTTACTACAAGTTCTGAAACCCGTTTGTCTGTAAATCCTTACATCCAGGACACTCCGGTTCATGGAATAAGAGATCTTATTTTCAAACTTCAATTTGTGAAAATTCTTTGCGTTCTATGCAGCTTTTTGGGATAGTGGAGAGGCATCATTTGAAGATACACAAATCGCGAGGATGTACGAAGTATGTTGTGAAATACCGCTAATGTTTCAACATATTTCCCCTCTCTTAAGTCAGCAGACTTCCTTATACAATTCACTAGCATTCAAATTCTGCTTAAATGAAATTCAGAAGATTGTGACTGAAATTATTGTTCACTGTATTTTTATCACAGAATGATCACTATGGATATTCTACCCTTTAACGTCCATTTCGAGATTTGGAAATAGGAAATGGTTCGATTAATCCAAGTTCGATGTGTAGGAAGAACGACCTCATGGCTTGAACACACAGTTATAACGAATAAAGTTCTCCGTCATTTCTATCCGCGCCAGGATTCGAACCCGGGTCCCCTCATTCCGGAATAAGTTGCTCTACCAATTGAGCTACGCGGACTTTTTTTATTCTGATTCCTATCTGCCTTTATGACGTGTGTGTCCTTCTGGCAGGTACGTCACATCTCCTGGTACATTACACAGTCACCGTAGTGTTTGTTACCTGACTGAAATACAAAGTGTTCCGTTCAATAATATTAATGAAAGGTAAGTCCTCTGGCTAATCTCCCGCACTTAAAACGTTTTATTTTAAAATGATGTATTTTGTATAGCTTTAGTGTTTTACTGTGAAAGCTAAGTTTTAATGTTTTGCTTTACTGCAAAACACTAAAAGCTTAGCTCTTGTAATTTTACATTAGTGAATCGCCGTGTAGAATCTGGATAACTTCACTGTTCGATGAAGCTTAAAAAAATTACCGATACACTCAATACATTTTCATAATAACGTCCCATATTATTAAATGAATAAACTTGATTCACATATAATCGAACTTTATTTACTGTTATGCACGTCACCGAAGTTTAATACAGGCAGGAAAGTTCTCACTGGCTTCGAACCAAATCGCAGTAATACTTTTTTCAATCCCAAATACAATTTATTTCTCGCAGCTCTTAACAATCGTGAGCTTACAGATTTTCGTTCAGAGGAATCAATCTTGAATCATTTAATATAAATTGCTCAAGAACAGCCTAAGAAGAATTGTTCACGAATCGTATAAGAAACATTGACTCAGTGTACTCAGTTTTTGTCGCAGCAATGTTACTACGTATACTGGTGTATAATGAAATTTACGCACCGAGAAAGAAGCACCGGATTGAACTGAAATTTTGTGAACGTAATGATACACATGATGGCAGAAACAGAGCTGTAGGACAATTACAGAGGGATCTGTGGCACGCAGTCCGGTCATCTTCAATAGAGCGCCGCACCGCCATGTGCGGCGATATATACTGTGATACGGTCTAGCATGGAGGCAAACAGACGCCTGATGTTGTCCTACGGCAGACTGGCCCACACGTGTTGGACGGTGTGCTCCAAATCCCGGATAGTGAGGCACGGCGGCAGCTCATGTTTCAACTGGTACAACACATGCCCGATAGGGGACATATCAGGGAAGCGGACATGCCATGGAAGTGTCTGGACACGTCGTAGGCAGTCCTGAGCAAACCGAGTCGTGTGCGGGCGGGCATTATCCTACTGGTATGACGCACCTGGAATCCCTGCCAGAAATGTGAGCAAATGCGGCTGTAGGATCTCATACATATACTTCTGGCTTATCAACGATCAACGTACTACTACTAGAGCTGATTGGCTATCGTACGCAATGGCTTCCAAAACCGTAATGCCTGCAGTGGGGGAGGTGTGGCGTTCGATAGCGAAGCTGAGATTATGCCGTTGACCCGGGGACCTCCAAACCCGAACATGATGACCATCTATCACAAAAACGAAGCGGCACTCATCGCTAAACACCACACGTCGCCAGTCTGTGGCGCTCTACGTTTCTCAGGCCTGACACCACTGCACACGGAGCCGGCGACGTTCCGGTTTTAATGGCAGCACACGTAAGGGTCGCTGGAATCTCAGATTTGCTTCCGCGAGGCGTCGGGAAATGGTTCGTGGGCACACAGGAGCCATTACATCTGCCTGTATAGTGGATGGGATCCCCGTGGGATCCGTTCGTGCTTGGCGCACGATACGTCGATTCTCTGTATAGGTGGTCCTCCTGGTCCGTCCGTAGTCGCTCCGCCGTGTGGCCGTGCCGTCATGTATCAACTGCTCGCCACACAGACGGACGATACGGTCAGAACAATCCACGGGGCGAGATATACGGCCCTTCAACACCCTGTGGTTTTCAGAACGATGATCAGGCATCTCTCAAAGTACGTGCGTTGCGTAAATGCACGTCTCTGGCGTCTACTCCGCATTCTTGTCACTCTGTACTCTTGTTGGCGTCGGCCGGTACTTTCGTTTTCATGGGGCATCGAATACACGTCGGTTTATAAGGCTGCCGGTTCGTGATTGCAGCACCACAACAGGGTGTGCGGTCATGCGCACTCGCACCAAACGTGGATCATTTGCATACCAGCAAGCACTCTACCTATTTCCAAAGTTTCACGGTTGTAGCATGTTTTTTTCTTGGGGTGCAAATTTCATTGTTCGTGAGCGTAGTTTACCCACTTAGGTGTTACCAACTGTAAATTCCATCTAGTGGTGTAACGTCAGTAAACTATTTAACGAGAGGAAACTAGATTCACAATATAAGAGCACAGGTACTCAAACGGAAGGTTAAATTTGAGATATTCATCGCACTCCTCTTGCGCTCCGTTTCCTCTCGAAAATACCTCAGTAGGTTAGAATAAAACTTTGCATTGATAGTGGTGCTTCATTCTAGAAAATCAGAGGTAATCACTACATCTTAAAAGTCGGATACAATTACTTTTCCAGGACTACTTCCGCACTTGAAACTCGAAAGAGTGGAGAAGTATGCTTCCATTTTGTCGATTGGTCTTTTGTTTCAGGGTCTAAGTGGTGCACCCATGTTTCGTCCACAGTGATTTGCTGACTCCAAGACTGAACTTCATCAGCTTCAAAAAGCTACACAATATAATGAAAACATTTCACTCTTTTGCGCTTCTGGCGCATTCAGAGGTATAGAGATCCACCTCGTGAAAGCCGTCTTTATTTCCTGAAAGATTCATCAAAATATCGTGAGCTCACTGATGGGATAAGTTAAATGTTGCCTCATTGTACTTTAATGTTATTTTGCTGTATTGCGTGGTCAAGTCATAAATGGCATCCACATTTGCTGGTGTCGACGCGATAACAGTCCTTCCAGTGCGGGGTGAATGCCCAAAACTGTATCGGATAGGTTTAAATTTTGCAAAGCAGTTTCTACCTAAACTTGGCGCACAAAGGACAAGATTGCTTTGATATTTACTGTACGTTCTCACAAATATCATTTCCAACATTTTCTTTAAATGGAGGTAATAAATGGTGAAAATCCTCCAGTAAATAAATAAGTACATCGGTCTTTCCACGTTCCAGAAACACATAGCAACCGAAAAATTGTTTTCAGCCGCCGCCGTGGAATCGAACCACGGATCTCTCGATATCTAGCCGAGATGATTTCACGGTTCTTGATTCTATCAGCAGTCGCCATCGTAATTCTTCTTCTTTACTACAAGGTCCTCTGTAAGGAAAAAGAAATCGTTGCAAACCTGAAATTTTCTGTGAAGATACAGGAAGAATCATAGCACAGATTGACGATATTTTCTTTCACGAAATGCTTCGCGATCTAGATTGGACTAAAAAATTTTCAAGCCTCCCTTCATTTGTCCAATCACGTTCTTTTTGTCATTTACAAGAAGAATTCGAGAAGAATAAAAATATCGTAACCACCTGCTAGGCGTGAAGCTCCCGTTTCTAAAAATAATCACATTTTGCAAACTTAAGATCTTGTGGGAAAATTTGGGTTAAGGGCACTCAAGTCTTAGCTGAAGCTATATAACCTTCCTTTGCAGTCGATTCGAATCCACAGTCTACTACGTCGGAGCGCCTGTTCTCCCAAATGAACTACACCGGCCGGCTTTTCGCCGTTTCATTGTCGATTCGACTTATACACTAGTACTTCATCTAAGCTCATGTCACATAGTAGGTTATAGTTTTCACAACCTCAAAAACAATTGTCACCTATGATAAATGAAAAGAGCATAGCACAGTAAAAAAATTTTAATACATCATCATCTGAGCATTCAGTTGCTGCCTGGGATTCAGAAAAGAATATTATATGCCGGATTAAAATTTTAATAATGTATACTGTATACTGTTCATAAGTCAAGCGTCTTTATTTTCAGTGATCTTAGCACACAGCTCGAGCTTCATTGGCGTCCATGGTAATTCTCACATATGATATTTTATATTTCATGCTATTCATCTTCTTTGGTCATTGAACCTAATATTTGCAGTAATATAAATTATGTACTAATTAATTAAATACAGTTACGTACCTTCAATCTTTAGTCCACTTGATGCACATTGTTGGTGCGTAATTTTTATTTGTTTATGGAATTATTGACACCTCTCAATACATGGGATATTCCAAAAATAACTCCCTGGGAGATGAAATATTCGATTTTTAATCTTTTCTTTTATATACACTATGTACAAACACTATTACACCCTGGTTTCAGCTGTTTAAATGCAAAAAAATACTATACGCATGTTGATACACTGTCTTATTTCATCAATGTTCTCTGTACTTATAGTCTAATAAATCAATTTGAAGTTAAATTTTTTTTCCAGTGAAAGTCACATTCTATTTATGTTCACTGTACCTGTTGCACCAGTAGTTATACTCGAAATTTAAAATATTTGATTGCTAAAATCATTTTCTTTTATGTACACTATGTACAAACCCTATTACACTCCGGTTCCAGCTGTTCAAATGCAAAATCACTATATATATGTTGATACACTGTTTTATTTAATCAATGTTCTCTGTACCTATACTACTAATAGTTCATTTGAAGTCTAAAAATAAGACAGTGTATTAACAAAAATATATAGCGTTTATGCATTTGAACAGCTGGAACCGGAGTGTAATAGTGTTTGCACATAATGTACATAAACGAAAAGATTAAAAATCGAATATTTCATCTCCCAGGGAATTATTTTTGGAATATCACGACATGTATTGAGAGGTGTCAGTAATTCCATGAACAGAGAAAAATTACACACCAACAATGTGCATCAAGTGGACTAAAGATTGAAGGTACGTAATTGTATTTAATCCATTAGTGCATAATTTATGTTACTGTGAATTTTCGGTGTGGCTTATCAACGAGGACCCGAAATTGTGGTCCTACTGAAATATTTTATTAATATTTGCATCATTTTCTAGGCCGCTCTTCAGCTTTTCTGCCACTTGAGCTAAATGCATTCTCTTTGACATTAAATCATGACCTGTCCTTCCTGCATCGTTAAACAATTTCTTAGTTTTTATTTCTACTCACCCAATAAGATTTTTCTGCACATTAAACGTCTGCAGAACATCTTCATTCGACATATTTTTAGAACGAATTTCTTTCGCGCACACAAGCGACTTATGTGTCTTTACAAATGAACCTAGGTCTTCGTGCCATACATCAGGGTAAGAACAATAGGACTTTCACGAAAAGACATTCGGGACATCTTTTGCAAAACCATCAATCTAAAATGAGGTGAGAATGAAAGAAATGGTGAGGAAAACATTACATACGCCCGCTGAGTAGCTCACAATGTAAATTCATTTTTTATCACGTCTTTTGTAAAAAAAAAGATCGTGCTTATGTTACCGGTTTGTCCGTCCGTCCGTTTATACCCACGATATCCCCGCAACTATTAGTCCGATTTGAAAAATTATTTTTGCATTGGGAAGCTTGAAAATGTAAATTCATGCGCATGATGATCCTTCGTTTCGTTTTTTTTTACGATGTACAATTTCGCCGCTAGAGGGCGTAAATGCTGATGTCGATTTCAAAAATACGTTTTATTCCACATATTTGCTTCTAAACATCCGATTGAAAAAATTATTTTACCTTTCGATTCCATTTATGTCGAAGAGTAGTTTAGATATAGTTACTTTTTCAAATTACGCATAGATTTCCCGCTAGGGGGAGTAAAAATAAATTACATTTTTCCCGATAACTCTTCTTCTAAAGCTCCGATTTGAAAATTGTTTTCTTCAGCGGATACGCCTCCTGATGGAAAATCTTTTCCATATAATTTCAAATTTTTGGTAAATAATACTTTGGCCACCAGGGGGCGCACTGATGTATTTGCCATAAAATCTGAGCTTCTAAAATATTGATTGAAAAAATTATTTTATGGACTGATGCCACTCACATTGATAAACCGTTTCGGAATATTTTCTTCTTAATATATTCCACAGTTTCTCCGCCAGGGGCAGTAGATGTATATCTTATTTTTGTCAATATCTTTAATTCTAATAGTCCGATTTGAAAAATTCCTTCCTTGTTGGATATTGTATTTCGTGTGACATGGTTTTCATATAATTTCAAAGTTTTCAAGTAATTCATAGACTTTCCGCTAGGGGGCATAGAGGTGCATTGCGTTCCCCCTATATCTCTTCTTCTAAACCATCCGATTTGAAAAGTTCTTTCTGCACCGGATGCAGCTTCTGATAGAAAATCATCTGCACATAATTTCGAATTTTTGTAAAAAAATGGTTTGGCCACCAGGTGGCGTAAATCTTAATTTCCGTTTGTGATGTATTTGCAGCAAAATATGAGATTCTAAATTCTCGATTGGAAGAAAACTTTGTTTGTAGATCGATACTACTCATGTCGACAAACCTGTTAGAAACATTTTCTTCTCAAAATAATGCATGGTTTCTGCTCCAGAGGGCGTAGATGTATATCTTATTTTTGTCAATATCTCAACTTCTAGGAGACCGATTTGAAAAATTCCTTCTTTGTTGGATAGTGTTTCCGATGCGAAATGTTTTATCCTATAAATTCAAAATTTTCAAGTAAATCATAGACTTTTCGCTAGTGGACACAAAGGTAAAATGCGTTTTCTGCGTTATTTCAGCTTCTTAAACTCCGATTTGAAAAATTCTTCCTGTATCGCATACAAGACCTGATGGAAAATATTTTTCACATAATTTCTAATGTTTGGTAAAGGATCGTTTGGCCACCAGGATGCATAAGTGTTAATTTCTGTTTCTGATGTATATGTAGCAAAATCTGGGCTCCTGAAAACTCGACTAAAATTTTTTTTTCTTGGACCGAAACCGCTCATATGGAAAATCCTTTTGAGAATACTTTCTTCCTAAAATAATGCATGGTTTTCCCACCAGAGGACGTAATGTCACGTCTTATTTTTGTCGATATCTCTGTTTCAAAGAGACCTATTTGAAAATTTTCTTCGGTGTTGGGGAGCGTTTCCGGTGCGAAATGTTTCTCATATAAATGTATATTTTTCTTAACGCACAAGTCTGCAACCAGAAGGAGTAAGCTCACGATTTCGTTTACAGCAATATCTGAGGGATTAAAAACCCGATTGAAAAACTTCTTTCTTCCGTCAGATGCTATTGTTTTCCATACCGGTTCCATTGACTTTGAATAGCTTTGATAAATTTAATTTGCATCAGAACGGATTCAAAAGACGTGCTTATTACACCCGTAAATTCGGTGTCATCTTTCTTGTTTAATTTGTGGTGTACGGAAGACCGTGAGCAACACTACGGGCTATGAGTGGGCGTCTGTCCATGATTTAGGGAAAATGTTTTCAGGAAAGGAGAAATTCAGTTTTGAAGAACGCAACGAATGGTGCCGAAGGGATATCAATAAGTTTTGTGACTTTAAAGAGTACGTATATTCTTATTTTGACTTACAATAAAATTTGGGATACTCTGTCGAAAATAAAAAGAGGGAGTAGTCTAGTAGCTTGCTGCTCGTTTCTTGTCATGGATTGCTGTCAAGGAGAGTTTTTTTACTTTTCGAAAGGACTGTCCAAATATTCTTTACCAAGTGCTGAAAGGAATGAAGATGATATTGCAGACAATCTCAAAAGAGTAGAAATCTCTGAATTTATTTCTCTATTGGAATCCATAGTCTTAGGGCAAGGGGGAAGGGGCACGAAGGATCACTCTCCTCCAGGAATTTTAGAAATGTAAATGTTAGAGCAAGTCATAACATTTACGTAATACAGGACTATCTTTTGCCCAATACAGGACAAAAGATTTTCCTGTATTGACATTAATAAAGCTCGTTCTCTTGAAGAATAATAAGCACAGAACACCGCAGTATTCGTGATCTCTACGCAATCCATCGTGTGCTACTCTTGAGGCGTACCACTGGTGCGAAGCAGGTGTCAAAACGGAAAGTTGCAGTGATAAGACTATGTCAGTGTAGTTCAGTCGAAGAATAACGGACTCCGGAAAGAAAGGACGTGGTTACGAATCTCACCACCACCAAATCTGAGATTTAACTCTATAATACACTGTAAAAAATTTTGTGACGTAACGAACTAAAAAACGTGGTGCTACAAAAGTTGAAGTACCACTTTGGCAAAAGTAAACAACTGTGCATTGCACGAAACGCATAAAATCAAGATGAAATTTGCCACATGTTATTGCATTTAACTGGATTAGTGCGTTCATCCATTGCACTATGTTTTTGTGAATTTCGTGCTACATAAGAGAGTACCGTAGCCCCAAAAGATAGTACAAATCTTGTAGCACCACTTTCAAGTGCAACGTACTATGAAACTTTTAACAGTGCACTCATAGCGTTTGTATTCAGCATATAGTGATCAATACTGTAGGTTCTACAGTGAACCTTTACGTGGAACGTGAGTGTTAGCTGTCAAGAAGTAGATGAAATCACTACACTGGAATTTCTCTAGAGTCCTGGTAAGTCGAAAAATGTTTTGTTTCGATGCCATCGTGCAGTGCATTTTTGTCAAAATAAACGGGTGGATTCCAGGCAATTTTCTTTTACTTCATACAGAACAATTCGCTGAACACACTACTCTTTAACGTCTGTCTTTAGTCGTATATTCCTGCAAACTGAATTACATCTTGCCAAGACTACACACTCTTACTGCGATCCACAATCATGGTGACTGTTTTTGTGGAACAAAGTGCTATTTTCTTGGCGCACACACGCACAAAAACACGCTTCTAAATATCGTTGATGGTGAAGAACATGTCTCTTCACCATTTTGATGGAAAATGCAAATGAATTTTTCCATCATAATGATGTTTCGGGCCAGGAGATTAGGATGTCTGAAGATACGTTCCAGGACAAGAAAAGTTGTGTCACATTTCTCCAGCGATCTTTACTCTTACCAAGACCAAATTCAATCGATAAAATGTGGCATGTGGTGTACCTTTGCAACGGCGATTGGAAGAAAATGGACTCACTCTGGATAAGCGTTCATGTGCAGATCCTTAGACACCATGTGGAGTCTAATTCCTCATAAATTCAGGTAGTTCAGAGAGTAAAAGGGCTAGGCTTATATTTAGTACATTTGAACATGGGCGGTGGTACCCAATGTTTACAGCGGGGGTCCACATTTCCGAGAGTTAAAACAATAAGAAACGAAAAAAGAGATAAAAAAAAACCCGTAGGATGTTTATGTATATACACGTACTCGGGCATATAATTATCAACCTTTATCAACCCACTGCTGGATGGAGGCCTCCCCAAATATATTCCACAACTTTCTGTCTTGAGCGTATATCTTCCATGTCACTCCAGTATGATTTCGACTCAAGTGGTCTTCTTCTGGGTCTTTTCTCCTGCCCATTGCACCTAGGGAATTCTTTAGCAATATTTTCAAAAGTGAAGAACACAACATCGCGTTAACTTTTCAACTCATTTGTGTAAACTCAATTTTCAAAATTGTACTTGAAACGTTTTCTACTGTAAAATTCTGCAAAACGTCGTGACGGTCTCCAGGAAATCTTCATAAAAACCAAACAATTTAAACATACGTGAACCACAAATTTTAAAAACAAAAAACATTTCATAGGGATTCCCCAGTGAGGGACCATGAAATTCTAGGGTGCGTCAGGACACTTTTGTTCCCTACTTTCCGCCTCCCGTGCGTTTTAAATTGACTGTAATGCGCATTTCAAAGATTTTTTTGTAAAATTTGATTTTTGCGGATTTGCAGAATTTGTTTTTAGCAAAACTATCTACATATTCTATTCGTGGCTGTCGTCAGGGATCCTATTAAACCTAATGAGATAATCCAATAACTCCTTGCATATAAGATCAGAGCATGACAAGAATCTTTTGCGAAAATATTTGATAGAAACGTGTTTTCGAAAAGAAACAAGATTTTCGAAAGATTTTTAATGGAAAAGAAATAATGTATTTATATATTTGATAAGAAATGATACATTTCAATGACATATTTCATTGAAACATGATTTCGAAAAGAAACAAGATATTCCATAGATTTTTTTAAAGGAAAAGAAAAGTCTCGTTTACTAAAGAGAAAAAATTCTTACGAAACGGATCATATGCTTTTTATAAATGCAAATGCGAATTTTCTGGAAAACTCAACATGGAGTCGCAAATGCATTTCTTGAATGAAAGGCTCAACTAATGGCCAGAAGGATATCATCCACAGAAAATTCCACCTTGTTCCTCGATGCAACTGCAACATGAAAGGAATGTTCCGGAGGGTAATTACACTTGATCATGGAATCTCATTCATTGAGACATAGGCTTTTCTGCTTGAGATTGCATTCCATCGTATGATGAAATGCGCTCACAATGCCTATAACGAGCTTCCTTTCACCAAATGAAAACACTGGGTGCCCATGCAATCTACGTTAGGTTCCTCTGCTACCGATTCGAATGGAAAGTAAACTGTATTCCTCTCTACAAAGACAGGTGTATTGATTGTTTAAGGTACATATCTACAGGTCTTTGAATTAAATGCAAAGAATAGCAGAAATGATGCTAACTGGCTATCTATCGATTCTCGAAGTACCTATCAATATTTCTTCCATTAATGACAGAAAAGGTGATTTAGCGTTACATATTATCTGGAAGCGAATATATAATAATTCTCCTGCTTGTCCTGATTTTGATAATTCAAAAGGAATGACAGGGTCATTTTTAGTCGAGAACCTACTTACAGTAATTTTTCAGATTCATATACAGCGTGATTCATAATTATTGTCGGGGTTTCCGTGGCCTTACATGGTCAAACCGTAACTGACCAAATAAAACTGCCTACAGCATAAACAAGTTCACAGCGGAAAATTTTATGTGACAACACGGTACCCGCTGAATTGACGTCATACTTCAAAATGGCGACTGTTCAATAAAAAAGCAATATGCGTACTTTGGGTCTTGGAAACGAAATCAGTTATCACAACGGAACGTCGTTACAGAATGCAGTATGGCAGAGCTCCACTTTCCGATAATGCTATCCGACGTTAGTTAAAGCAGTTTCAAAAGACTGTAGTGTGCAGCTTAAAAAAGAAGCCTGTAAGTGTGCAGCTTAAAAAAAGAAGCCTGTAGTGTGCAGCTTAAAAAAGAAGCCTGTAGTGTGCAACTTAAAAAAGAAGCCTGTAGTGTGCAGCTTAAAAAAGAAGCCTAAAAAAGAAGCATGTAGTGTGCAGCTTAAAAAAGACGCGGTAAGACTGAGCATTTCGCATGATGATGTCGATTGCGTCCAGAAAGCCTTTTCTGGAAGCCCTCCGGAGTCAACGAGACGAGCTGCGTCCAGTTAGATATGCCACAAACGACTGTTTGGAGGGTTCTGCCTAACCACATACAACTCCGTGCGTACAAACTGCAGATTGTACAGGCTTTACAGCGGAACGATAAACCCCGCCGTTTCCAAACTGTACAAGACATTTTGTCCAAAGCCGAAGCTGATGAACATTATCTACGGACATTGATATTTAGTGATGATGCAAAGCTTTTCGTCTCAGGGAGAGTACATCTGCATAACTGAAGAATATGGTGCTTCGAAAACTCTTAGGAGTCAAGCGAGATAGTCAAATGTTGAACGTCTGGTGCGCTTTGTCATGTTCGAAAGTGTTGGGGCCCCTTTTTCTTTGTGGAGAAAACAGGTAAAGCGGTGACCTGTCTGGACACGCTACAGCCGTATCTGTTGCCTCAGTTGGAAGATCGGCAGCCCGATGGGGTGTTCCAGCACGATGGTGCACCGCCGCATTGGACTGTTATTGTCCCAGAATTTCTTGACCTGCATTTTCCTGGGCTCTGGGTGGGGCGTGGTGGACCCATTCCGTCCGTGACCTCCGCGCTCACCCGATATTACGCCACTTGATTTCTTCCCGTGGGGATACGTGAAAAACAGCGTATACCAGACCCCTGTGACCTCCCTCGATGACTTGACGGCCAGAATTGGTGCTTCAAAAGCAACAGTAACGCCGCAAATGCTGTCGAACACTTGGCGGGAAATTGATTATCGCTTGGATATCTTACGTGCCACGACAGGCGCGCATGTCGAAGTGGTTTAGCAAACTCCTGTATCGACTCTTCCGGTAATGAAACTTTTAGTTGCCATCTGTCATATTCTGTTTGCAGTTTTAGTTTGTTGTTTCCCGTTTTCCGATTATGTGTCACTGAAACCACGACACAAATTATGAATCACCCTGCATGTAAATACTTTGTGCTGATTTTTTTGTACTAATCCATTCGAACCTTTTCGCCTCTTAAATGTCATACGAACACAATGCTTTCGAAAGGAAAAGTTCGCAATTTACTTCTATAAGAAAACTCTCTCTACCAACATGGGAAAAGATTTAATCTTCCTCAGTGAAAGAAAAAGGCTAAATGAAGGATATAATAAGCTGTACTTGGAGAAAGAAACAAGTGTACACGACTGGTACCAACATATTACTAGGAGATATTTTAATTCTTGTAAGTTACGTGCGTGAGACGCCGCAGATCGGATTCACTGTTCCAGCACACACCACAGGTGCCCGATTGGATTGTTGCCTGAGGAACTCGAAGGCCAGAGCAATAGGTGGAAGTCTTTCTCATGTTTTTTTCTTATTGAATGTTTAACTACCACCGTGAGCAACTCAATTGGCTATAAGCAGTCGCCCGTCCTAACTTAGGGCCACAGAGTCCAGAGAAGGGAGGCAGCTATGCCCCACCTTATACGAACCAGGTCCCATCTAGGACGAATGATCAGAAGCCATCGCTTAGAACACTGAGCAACGGGCTTTCTCATGTTCTTGTGAACCATCATAAAATATTCTGGGGAGTGTGTCATAACGCATAAAAGAAAGCAGAATTAGAGGAGAATACCGCTACAATGGAATGGTATACCTGGTCTGCAGTGATGTTTATGTTGGTGGTAGACATCATAGTGCCTTCACATGAATCACTAGACCCAGGGGTTTTGCAGCAAAGCATTGCCCAAAGCATTGTACTTCCGCCACCATGTTGTTTTTGTCCTGCGGTGCGTCCTTGTACCAAAACGTCCCCAGATAAACGTTGTACACGTAGCCAGCTGTCCACACCGTGCGACAAAAAACGAGAGTCGTCGGACCATATGACAGTCTTCCAATCATTCACGGTCCAGTTTTTATGCTCGCCTGTTCATTGTACGTGAACCAAAGTTAGCATCTGTTCTCGAGCGGTATGAGGTTATGCAGTTCCGCATACCGCTGCTAGTGGCGGTAAGTATGAGATACATTACTCCAGTCACCAGCATTCAAGTTACTGGCGAGCTGTACCAGATTATCCATTCAGTTCGCTCGTACCATACGAGATAGCTTTAGCTTACTTCTAGCACTAATTAAGCAGCGGTCAGCTCACACCTGGCCGCTGGTTCGTGGGGTTTCCACCTCGGATACCTTTATGAAGCTGTAACCACGACTCACCGTGAGCATATCTCAAAGATTAGCCGTCTGGTCATTACGATGTGTTTTGTTTTTTTTCAAACTGACTTAGGTTCGCTGCCTTTCGAATAACATTGATTACTAACAGAGCTCAGTGCAGGGCCGGATTAAGGCCTTAGTGGACCTCTAGGCTAAGCCATTTGAGTGTGCCCCAAGGCTAAGACACCTGATTGGGCCCCACGGCTAAGACACCTGATATGGCCCCCGAAAACACTTATGAAGGGGAATTATTAAACTCGTTAAAACACGAAACTGTAACTACTAAATTATCTGCAGATTTTTCAATATAAGTCACTGTATTTTTCATTTTTCTCACAAGAACACGAGTTAAAAGCTTAAGATTCCTAAATTTTGTCTTGGATTTTAGCACTGTATACTTTTCTTAGTGCATATTTTCTAATATGCGATGTGAAGCCACAGGAGACTTCGCCCATTAACGGTTCCAAGTGTAAATTGGGAGATGTAGGTAAATGGTAGGGAAAAGGCTGAAACTGTCTGACCGATCCCGTTGTACACAGCGTCATGAAACCTTTACCCTTAGTGAGTCACTGCCTTGTAATATGTTCGTCTTCCAGTCTCTATTTTTGACCAAGTGGAATTCATACGAGACAGAAGTAAAACTAGTTTATAAACCTCTCTCTCTCTCTCTCTCTCTCCCTCTCTCTCACCTATCTATTACTTGCCCAGACATACCTCCTGTGCCCTTGGGCATTGTGGGCCTCAAGGCTACAGCACGTATAGACTCCCCCTTAATCCAGCTCTGACTCAGTGTCCTCGGTATTAGAAGTTACTGATACCGTTTCATGATCGTCGAATGCGTTGTAGTATACCTGCAGTTGTTTTCGATTTGTATGAAGACGCGTTGGCCATAATGTTACTGCTCTTCGGTGTATTTTCTACAGTGTACACCACATAGTATCTAATAGCATGTTCAAAGCAAGCTGAGTATTTCATATATGGAAAAATGTTGCACAAATTTATTCCTTTACCATGATAAGCACAAAGTTATTTCTTCGGCGGTAAGCTCACATTTATTTAAAAGCATACTGTGATTAAGTGTCTAAAAGAATAAAATTAATCGATTGGGATTTCGTGGTCATAATGTGAACTTAAACGAGCTTAAAATCTTGCCAGTTGCTACATCCATGTTCAAAGGCCATGTACAGTGTCTGCAAATAAGTAAATAATTTTATGAAACAAATTAAACGTAATCGTCCACCAAGTCGATCGAAAGATTTTTCAGGTTACCTCTAGTTTAAAAAAGATGTATGTACTGTTAATAGCTAACTAGGGTTTAACTCTGTTTTATGTCAAAGCACACGTTTTCTTATCGAAAGGATATGAATTCGATACCGACAATAGAAAACTCTTCAGTTTTCAAAAAAGCAAGTCATGCGTGATGCGCCGAAAAGTGTAATGATCGAAACATTCTCCCATTATCACCAGATAAAAAAGTGGTGCCGCGAAATATTTACACAGAGAAAAAAAGAATCTACTAGAAAAAATTCTTCCCCAACACATCTACGAGAAATTCATCATCATGCGCTGCAACCCTAATGTCTTGCGAAAGAGGAGCAAAACGGCAATACTGATTTTATCATCTTCTCGATGCGAAGAGAACCGGTAAGTTGATTGCAGAACACTTCCACGTTTCCGCACGGCATCACGGTTCCCTTCTTATGACCTAGAATGCTGCCGGCCATCAGCCACGGGGGACTTAAAGTGTAAATTCTTTGACAATGGCTCAAAATTATTTTGCGCCGAGATCGTTAGTTAACATTATTGATAACACCGTAACGATACCGTCAAGAAGGCATTTCAAAAGTGAGCCTTCATGCAGGGTTATTTCCAGGAGGTCGAGTGAAACTTTGGGAAAGTATCTTGTTGTGCACACAGTGGCAAAAAGATAGGCCCAATGGAAACTATTTCCCACAGAGGAGAAGATACAGAGGTCCAACTGTCGTACTTAAGACAGTGCCCCAGTGGTCGGACATGAAATTACGATAGTGTATGGCACGTGATACGGTAACAGTAGCTATATACACTCATCGTCAAAAACATAGTTGCAACGAGACGGAAGCAACTGACAGGAATGAAACTTGGTGGGTAGGTTTGTTTCAAGTATTACGCTTGGCCGCATATGAGACGCAAGAAAAAGGAATCGTAGCACTGTGCCTGACAGGCTATATTAGGTCGTCCCGTTGCGCGTGATTGTCATTCTGACTCGTGCTGTTGTGTTGGTTGCATCCTTTGCAAGTGAAGTATGCCTAGGCGAAAAGTTTCGAAAGCAATTCGAGCAGTTAGAGGCGTTCGAGAGGGGCCGCATCGTCCTGTTCCGGGATGGTTTCATTGCCGTATTATGCTCCATACCGCTCGTGCGGATATCACCATAGTACGTTGTTAGCGCCAGTGGATAGAACAAGACACGAAGCAGCGACAGGAAGGGTATGGGAGACGTGGCCGAAACACGGAGTGAGAGGACCGACGGGTTGCTCGATATGCGCGGAGTGACCCAACAGCCACGATTGCGGATATTCAGCGAGCAGTGGTGTCCTCCATGCATCGTCCTATTAGTACCATTACCATTGGCAGACGGCTGCACGACTTAGCACTACACGCCCGAAGACATTTACGACGACTGCCCTTAACACCATTGCATCGTCACAAGAGATTGCAATGGTGTCGTGCCAGACTGTCATGGAGCGACTCAGAATGGCAGCGGGGATCTTCAGTGATGAGCCCGACTTATGTCTTGGAGGAGACGACCAACGAATCCGTGTATGGAGGCAACGTGGTCAGCCCCAAGGTGAACGGTTTGTTGTCAAGTGTCACACGTCCATAAGGCCTTGTATCATGGTGTTGGGGAGCAAATGAATACGATGCCAGATCACATTTGGTGTTCACTACAGGCAATTTGACAGCTCAACGTTACGTTAATGAAGTCCTGAAAACAGTGGCTCTACCTTTTCTGAACGCTCACTCCGGTGCGATATTCCAACCGGACAACGCTCGTCTGCATACTGCCGCTGTATCGAGAGCTTGCCTTCAAGGCACTGACGCTCTGCCATGGTTAGCCGCATCGTCAGACCTATCGTCGACTGAAAATGTGTGTGACGTTATGGGACGCACTATCCACACTCCACCTTTACCGCACAATCTGCAGGAACTGCCTGAGAAGATTCAAGCTGCATGGGATGGCTTATCGCAGGACACCATTAAGAACCTGTACAACTCCATGCCGAGACTTCTGGCATGCTGTGTGAGCAAATATGGCGACCCGACGCATTACTGAGAGACACTACTTATTGGCGTGTAGCTCAATAAATATTGCCCATATCAGTCTCAATGTTTAATCATTTATTGTTCTTTGTCACCTTTACTTTCCTCCCGAATAGCACCTTAATCCGACACGTCCTTCTGGGTGCAACTATTTTTTTGACGATGAGTGTAAGTAACACCGCCCAGAGAGTTGTTCGGTTGACTACGATCCCAGCGAATGCCTTAGGTATCCCAGAACTAAGGCGGCCATCTTTGCCCCCCCCGACATGGACTTGAGGAAGGGAAGCATTGTTGAGCACTATTTCGTGGGCTGGAGGCCTTGGATCAGTGGAGGACTGGATCGGATGGAGTGTTAAGTGTGTGAACACTGGTGTAGTGTTAGAAAGACCATCACTCCCTTCTTTTACAGGTTAGCGTTGTGATGACGAGCGCGGATTGCTGCTCCGGCATCCGAATGTGGTTTCTGTAAATTTCTGTCCTCCCCGAGAGCGTCTGCGGCTGTGTGGCGGTGTGTGTGTGTGTGTGTGTGCGTGGGTGTGTTTTTATTGAAGGTTTAACGACCACCGTGAGCAACTCAATGGGCTATAAGCAGTCGCCCGTCCCTAATTTAGGGTAACTGGTTCCAGGGAAGGGAGAGAGCTAGTGCCGTAAGACAAACACAACAGCCATGCCTCACCGTGATTCGAACCCTGACCCTTCACGGACGAATGATTATAAGCTAGCGCTTAGATCACTGTGCTACCGGGGAGGCGGGTGGTGGTGTGGTTTTTTGTGGTTGGTTCTGTGGTGCTTGGTTACCCCTTGCCCGTTCCTTTCTCTCCCTTTCCACCTCTGACTGGTGTCACGGTTCACTCGAAAGATTTGCCCTCCTCTCCCTTCACTCATTTTTCTCTGTTGTCATTTCCCACTAAGTTCACTTACTCAAATATCCTAGCTTTCTATTTCTAAGGGAAGTTTTAGACCTGGAGTGATACACTCCCTTCTTAAAACTTCTTCAAACGTAGCGAGTTATAAAATCTTACCAAAAAAAAAAAAAAAAAAAAAGGCAGATGGTTACGGTTCAACGGTTTAGTTCCATGTCCGTCCACTTGCGTGCTTGTTCTATTGAGATCTTCGGGGCCAATTTTTTGCCATGGGTCTCTATGGAAGATTTACCTCTGTGTCTCCTACTCTGTGCAACTTCCTTCTGAGCTGTAGTTCATTTTGAGATTGCAAATAAGGAAACCACTCAAAAGTTCCGCTACCAGGTAAATTTGCATCATTTGAATGCACGACGGCAGAGAACAGTTATACAAACATTAAGCAAACTCCCAACCAGGATGTGTTACTACACTGCTCCGTTGAAATAGTCGCAGTCGGAATTCGCGCAATACGTCACAGGGAAAGCACGAACCCGTCACTTCTCCTTTGCCTTACGAAGCAAGTTCGAAGATGTCGCATTCTGCTTGTCATACAATACGTAGACAGAAGGCTGGGAAATTGTTTACCGTACGTTTCTTGAAATTCTGCTTTACTAAAAATCTGGGTACTGAAATTCAGACGAAAAGGCAATTGTAAAGTAAAGAATGTGAGGATTTGCTGTAAGAGTTTTACTCACGTCAGTTATCTTTACTATTTAATCTCGACAAGGGATTTATAGCACCACGACAAGATTTCCTTCTTTTTTTGTCGCCTAATACCATTGCAAGTATATATACCATACATTTTTACAATTTTTGCTGTTATTTTCGTTCAAAGGGTTTTAGTGCCAGTACTTAAAGTCATTTTAAAATCAAAATTTTATGGGAAAAGACGTTGCGTGGAGCAAATTTTCAAAATTAAAATACTACATATTGTCTTTCAAAAAACACGCATTTTACATGACGCTAGTTATTTACTATCATATGTTAAATACTTCTTTATCTGATTTTCATAAATTTTAAGCATATTATTAAAACTACACTGCTGGCCACCCAAACTGCAACACCAAGAAGGAAGCATCCGATTCGCCTGAAATTCGCAGCATTCGTTGCCCGTGAGAGGACATGAAAACGATTAGCATTGCAGGGCAAATTCAAGTCATGTGCTCCCGGCACGCCACCGAGAAGCACTATAAGAAGGGTGCACAGAAGGCGAAGTGGAAGTAGTGGAAGTGTGATGTGCTGCCGGACCTGTGCGCGGGAAGTTTCCTGGTGCCTCGTTGCAGAATACGGCAGTTATTCTAGCACGTTTCGGAGTTCGACAGAGGACGAATAGTGGCTTATCGCGACAGCGGTTTATCGTACTGAGACATCGGCACCCGTGTGGGACGACATCCAGCCACAGTGAGACGAGTATGGATTCGTTGGGTGCAGTAGGGACGGATGGACTGACGTGAGTGATTGCCGCTGCCGCGGCACACCACCGAACGAGAGGACGGCGTGTTGCGCGGCGGGCATTGACGGCTCGCAGCGTCACATCACGAACGTTAGCGTAGGAATTAGGGTGTGTTGCACAACAACCTGTGTCAGCACTTACCGTTCGACGGCGTCTGCAGGAGCGGGGACTCGTCGCACAGCGTCCATTACTCCGATTACCATTGACGTTACACCACCGGCGGGTGCGGCGGTAGTGGGCCGTTGAACGCCGCACCTGGACTACGGAATGGCACGACGTTATCCCCTCCGACGAATCCCGCTTCTGCCTGCAACACCACGATGGTCTGATCCGCGTGTGGCGGCACCGTGGCGACAGACTATATGACGCCTGCAATATGCATCGCCATACCGGTCAGTCGCCTGGCGTTATGGTTTGGGGCGCAATTGGATATGACACCCGCACCTCTCTGGTACGCATCGCTAGTACACTTAACAGCCACCGCTACATCTGCAGCGTTTTGGAGCCTGTAGTCCTCCCTTACCTACAGGACCTGCCAGCGGCCACGTTTCAGCAGGAAATTGCGCGCCCGCACGTGGCACGCATCGTGCAACAATTCTTCACGGCTCACCAGTGTCACTGCTGCCGTGTCCCGCCTGTTCTCCCGATATGTCGCCGATCGGCACGTCTGGTCGATAATCGACAACCGAGTGGCCAGGCAAGCACCACCCGCGGCTACGCCTGATGAACTGTGGGAACGTGTGGAAGCAGCCTGGAGCAACATACACCAAGCCCACATGCAAAGCCTCTTTCGTTTGATGCCGCGGCGTGTAGCGGCCGTTATTGCCAGCCATGGGGGCCACACGAACTATTGATGTCTGCGTGTTCCGAAAGTCGCACGGACCTGTAAGCTCAATCGTTTCATCTTTGTATCTGTTGTTATGTCTCCAGTAAATCTGGCTTTGCTATCTCGTGTCCTTCTTTGTGTTTCATTTTTTGTGGCCATATTGTTTCAGATTTGTATAATCTGTTTTTTTATGCTTTGAAACCACTACATTTGCATTCATAACACGTTTGCTTGGGTTGATTTTTCGGAAACCATTTCCTATATGAACTAAGTCTAGCTATTGATTTCTTTATCGCAATAAAGACAGATATATTCATTCACATTTTGTTCTTTTTTTTTGTTACTTCTTAATTTAATAATTTATTGATAAACAGAAAAGCCGGCCCGATGGAGCAGTGGTCTAAGCGATGGCTTCTGATCATTCGTCCGAAAGGAATCCGTGTTCGAATCCCGGTGAGGCATATAATTGGAAACATTTTCTGTTGCATTTGTTGCTTACATTTCTTTTATAGCAAGAAACTATTAGGAATAGTGCTTGTAGTAGCTTCCGTTGCTTTAACTCTGACGCCATTTCGACCACCAAAAGCAATTCGTATCCGAAATGGCTCAACATATCTTCGACGAAACTGCCAGGCAAGATTACACTACATAAAAAGGTGTGCATTCTCACTCCAAGATGCTGTAAATTTCAAGTTTTCTGTTACATGTTGAACATGAAACTGGGTAATTCAGCAGGATCCGAGCTAACTTTATTTATCTGGGAAGGTTAGACTTTAAATTACGCCCCTCGAATTCAAAGCTTCCTTACTTCCACTCAAATAGCATGTAGTTTTTATTTTTACACCCTGTATTCGACAAAATGATTGTGATCATTCAAAAACAACACTTCGGATTTTTATCATAATTTTACTAAAAGTGCGGAAACTATTTAAACACCAAAACGTCAAGCTAAACGTAAAAGTTATGTAAATGCCGACAAGATAGCAATCCGCAAATACACAAAATTGGAAACGAACCTGCACACAGCGAGTGAATATCAGATAGTGAAATTACGTCAGGACATGCTTTTGGGGTAACGTTGGAAAACTCCTGTTAGAGTTTAAATGTTGAGGGTCGGGCGGGGTTCTCCGGAGAAGCAGAGATAACTAATTAGCTCTTCATTCCTTCAGCGTATAACGAAGTAAATTTCTCCGTCATTTCTGGTCTACGCCGGGATTCGAACCCGAGTCCGCTTATTCCGGAACAAGTTGCTCTACCAATTGAGCTACGCGGACATTTTACTCTGATTCCTATCTGCCTTTATGTTGTGTGCGTCCTTCTGGCAGGTACGTCACATCTCCTGGTACGTTACATCATCTACCCCTTATTTTTTTACTTTTTTTATTTTTCGAAGTGCTGCTCTTATTTTTCCTATCTCGCGGTGTCGAAATAACATCACACCATTGCCTGATTGTGAACGGTGGGGTCATCCGGATAGTTCGGGCGCCATTATAACGAAGTAAATTTCTCCGTCACTTCTGGTCTACGCCGGGATTCGAACCCGAGTCCGCTTATTCCGGAACAAGTTGCTCTACCAATTGAGCTACGCGGACATTTTATTCTGATTCCTATCTGCCTTTATGTTGTGTGCGTCCTTCTGGCAGGTACGTCACATCTCCTGGTACGTTACAAGCGTATTCAGGAAGACACACTAGTTAGTCATATATATGTATTGTTTTAGATATTTGCCTCTCTCCGCTGTTTTGGACGATTCCTTTTATCCCAGCGAGAAGTACAGACTTAGCAGAGTAGGTTAGTTTCTACCCTGGAAGACGGGCGCTGGTCGGAAGTTTGGCCTAAGTTAACATTGCAAGACCGCTCCGTTATTACAAACGCGGAAGAAGTGTATGAAACTTATGCATAAAGAAAACGGTTGCAGGGTTTCCTCTAAATGCTGAATAAAACTCAATACAATAAATAAATATACACTAAAGAGCAATTGAATTAGAGACAGCTGTAGTTATGCAAATGTGGCGCTGCGGGCGTCCCTGTAAACGGAAACGACATGACGTATGCAGCGATCCGACAATATAACGAGTGATGCGACGGGAGTCAGTAAGAGTCGGACGCAGTATGGGTAAAACGAAGGATCTAAGCGCATTTGATCGTGGGCAAATTGTCGGGGCCCGACGAACGGGTCACTCCATCTCGGAAGTCGTACAGGCACGGGGATTTTCACGAGCCACTGTGTTACGAGTGAGTCGTGAGTACATCGAATCCGGTAAAACCATCCCTGCAAGGCCCAACTACCGTGGACAACAGCGTGTGGATGAGCGGGGTCATTGTCGGCTAGCTCGCATTGTAACAGCGGATAGACGGGCCACAGTGCAAGAAATCACTCGGAAATTTACCGCTGGTGCACAAAAACGTGTAAGCAGCCCCACCATCCAGAACCATCTCCTCGCTGTGGGGTACAGAATACATCGTCCCACGAGGGTACCGCTGCTGACCGCACATCACAGGGTGGAAAGATTAGCATGGGCGCAAGAACATCGCCACTGGACCCTAGACATGTGGGAAAATGTTGCCTTTTTCCACATGTCTAGGGTCCAGTGGCGATGCGGATGGATGGATATGAGTATGGCGCAAACCACATGAAGCGATGGATCCTTCTTGCCAGCTGGGTACTCTTCAAGCTGGTTGGGGTGGCATTCTCGTCTGGGAACTGTTTACGTGGAGTGAAATGGAACCTCTGGTACGTGTGACATCGTCTCTCACAGGTCAATGTTACCGGGATATCCTGGACGACCATTTGCTTCCGTTTGTGCGTCTTCAACATCCCACTGGGGACGTCATCCTGCAACAGAACAATGCACCGTGCCATTGCTCCCTAATTGTATCCGAATGGTTGGATGAACAGTTCACCTACATGACCTCGCTTCCTTGGTCAGCTAGATCACCATACATCAATTCCATCGAGCACATCTGGGATGCCATCGAGAGAGATATTCGAGGCTCTGACCCCTCCATCAAATCTTCGTGAACTGCGGGAGCTTGTTAAGGGGTTGTGGATCCGTATGGCTTCAAAACGTTTCCGGTATCTTGTCGAGTCCATGCCGAGACGATTCGCCGCCGTCATCAGGGCGAAAGGTGGTGCTACACGTTACTAGACAGGTATCTTTAATTCAATTGCTCTTCAGTGTATAATTGTGAGAGGATTAAAAGAAAACAATGTCCGGCGGCTGGTTTTAATGAAATATAGAAAGCTAGAGTTAAGGAATGCTACCTGAAAGAAAAATGTTCGAGAGTGAAGTGTAACTGCACATTTAGTTGACCCCGCGCAAGAAACCAGAACCCACAGGTACGAAACCAAGAGATACCGCCACCAAAGAAAAATATTGGAAGCTCTAGAAATCAACCCCGTAATAATTAAAGTGAGACTTAAACCTACACGGGAGCTGGAGCTCAATTCTCGGAACACCAAACTTTAACTCCTTCCTTTTTTACGGACTTATACCTACCTATTAATTTCGAGACACAGTTCCTTTAGCTATATCCTTTTCCCCTATATTGTCCCTTTCGTCGGAAGTGCCGGAACAACAACGTAAAATTATAAGGGACAAAGTGTCCAATAGATCTTCTTCGGGACTTACTGGGGTGTCCATTGACAGCTGTTAAGAGTCTTCGTTTTTAGGAGGTCGTCGTGAATGTTAATTTTACGGCATCTGTTCTGTACAAACCAAAACTTGCCATTACTCAGAGGTTACCTTCATTCGGAAGTTACCATTAGTAGCAGGTTAACGTTGTTCGGTGGTTACCGTTGCACGGAAGTCGCCGTTGTTCAGACGTTACTGTCGCTAGAAAGTAACAGTTGTTTGCAGGTTACCAATAATGGGAGATTACAGTTTTTTGTAGGTTACAGTTGCTCTGAGGTTACCGTCACTAAAACGTTACTGTTTTTCGGATGTTACGGTCGCTAGAAGGTTACCTTTGTTCGTAGGTTGCGTTGCTCGTAGTTACCGTTCCTGGGAGGTGGCCTTTGCTTGGAGGTTACCGTTGCTGAAAGGTAACCGTTTTTCGGAGTGCATTGTTACTCGGACGCTTCCATTGTCAGAGGTGTCTGTTAATGAAGTTTTCACTTACTGAAGGGCATAACTTTCTTTTTCGTTTAAAATTCGAAGTAAATTTATTCGTGCGTTTGGATACCTACATTTTACGACCCTCAGAACATGAATTTACGCTACCAGTATGACCATTGTGGAAGGGCAGCCGCCACCCTGCCCTTCTGTTAGCTACAACCCTGCAATTCAGGATATCATGAATGCCCTGCTAATAATGCCGCAGTTGCTTCTGAAAAAAATGTCTTACAAAATGTCTATATGGGTGTGTGAGTAGTTGTGCTAATCTGTAGTTCGGAAGTTACGAGTGGAGCGAAATAATTAGTCCTGTTGTTATTGTCGATCTACGAGTTATTTATAACTTGACCCTAAATAATCAATTTCTCCATTCATGGACGAGTGAACGTAAACAGAAGTGAAGTCCAGATTTCATATAAAATGGCTTTCCACAACGACGATTTCCAGCCAGAGCCATCTATTGGAGAGACAGGGCCCGTATCTCGGGTTACCACAGACTGGCGTGAGCTAAATGAGGCAGAGCACCAGCTTTAAAGAAACAGGTCCTGAATCCAGTCATATATAATTCCAGAACTAGAATTAGAACAGAAACAGCAGACTTAGGTGTTTCGCATTCAACTGTATGAAGAATTTGTCGCACGGTGCAATTCTTGCTATTCATGTACAGCGCTTCCAGGAACTCACCCGATGCTTTTCACCTATGAGTCGTACACTATAATGACAAAAATCCCCGGACACTCTTTCAAAAGAAAATGAACGGATCTGCTGCGTTGTTAAGATGCGCGGTACAGCTAAAATGGTATAAAAACAAACCTGTAGCTAACTGCGATCATTGCACACTGTGAGGTTGAGTGAAAATGCCGCGGCGGTAGAGAACTGACTCGGCGAAAGGAAACATTATTGGGTGTTATAGGAGTGGGTTGTCCATAAGAGAAACCAAGAGGCGTTTAAACATATCCAAGTCAACTGTTTTGGATGTACTGAATAAGTGGAAGACACGTGGCATGCCTGAAGCAGCAAAAAGTATCGGCAGGATAAAGAAATCAGTGATATAGGACGTCGAAGTCTCAGGAGAGTCGTTACAGCTAATCGATGGAGTACTGCACAAGACCTCAGGGTACATCAGTCTGATGGCCGTGTGTGGGTAAGGAGGAAGTCGGGGGAACGCTAATAAACACAGTGTATTGTTCCTACGGTCGAGTTTGGAGCTGGCAGTGCACTGCGGGGGGGGGTCGTGTTAAGGTCCCGGCTTATTGGTTATCGTGAACAAACTTGTTAGCCAGCACGTCTACCTCGATATTCTGGACAATTATGCTTTACCAACTTTGTGGCAATACTATGTAACCAAGCATTGTTGGTACCAGCAGGTTATTTCACCGAGCCATAAAGTAGAGATGTTTGACGGTAACTCCGTATCGTGTGTGAAGGGGCCAGTAGAGAGCCCTGATCTTAATCCCATAGAGCACCTATAGGATGAATTAGATAGCCGCATAAGAAGTTTGGAACCAAGGCCTACTACTGAGCTACAGTTAGCAGTAGCATTATATACTGAATGGAAGCACATAGCTATCGCTGTATTCCAAAACCTTGTCGAAAGCATGTTTCGAAGATTCAGTGCATGCATTGAATCCAAAGGTGGACTGACACCGTAGTAATGTATGCAATAAATGTCATGCTGTGTTTCTCTTCTAGGTGTTCGGTGACCTTTGTCAATATAGTGTATTTTACAATTCTTCCTGTAGTAGTGTGTTGTCTGGGTTTTATATATTATGCACTTCTCATCGATTAATCGTTATTCGCAGAGGATTAATCGAAATAATCGAAATCCGCACTGCCCTTAGTTTGGAAAGCCCAGTTCGGCCCATCGCATCTCAGAATTTCCAATGTATGGACCAGCCCGCCCAGTTTCAGTCTTTTATCACGCTCTCTCGTCCAATTATTGCAAATAGCACAAGACTTCCTCTAGTGCAGGGGTGTTCAACTCGTGGCCTGCAGTACACTAGTATCCCGCGGAGAACTTTTTAATGGCCCTCGAGAAGTTGTACACAAAGAAAATTCTAAAATGAAAAAGAAATACATTTTCGAAATGTTGAAAAAAAAAATCCAGGTACATTGGGTACATAGACTTCGAATTTCTAAATCTGTAAACAACTATACTCCTCTAAATCGTATAATTTTAATTTTTAAAGGGTACAAAAATGTTGGCATATCAGATAAGCATTTCGGATTTCTTTGTAGCATAGACATCATGTAATTGCATCGTTTCTTTTTCCGAACGGGTGTTTTTAGGATTTAAAACCTCTTTTAAATAATCGATATTCATATATAATTAACGCATGCCTTTTTACTCTTCTTTTTCATGTGGCCAGCGAATTCTATTCCGATTTAACAGGTGGTCCGCGATTCAGAAAAGGCTTGAAGACCGCTGCTCTTCAGAAACAAAGCTGTTTTGCTGAACTGAATTGAATCAGTAATAAAGGCGATGTAACGTAGAGAAACGTGTCATTTCTTGAAGGAATTCCTCCCACAGGCGAGGGTTCGAACTGACTACGTCTGTCAAAAACGTAAACGCGTATCTTCTAAACTTAAGTATAAATACGGTTGCTGTAGATATTCAAATACGTAAGCAAATCCTTCGAACTTCCTCGTCTCCGTTGTAGCACCAAATCGCCAGAAGCTCCTTTTAGTTTCGAGAAGCTGAAAACTTTATTGATGTAAACATTTCTCGGAAAATAAAGATAAAAGCCACGTGTTTTAGTCGCTAAAGTCAACGAAGTGAAAATGAAGTTTGATCTCAACCTTTAAAGAAATATACCATGCCATTTAAAACTCGGCAATTTTGGCTGTAATGCATCAACGTATCAGATGGCGGGTGGGGTCTTTCCTTTCACGCTGCGATCTTTGCCACCTGATTATTTAACAAGTCAGTCTTTGTTTTGTGAGATGAAATGTTTTTCTTTAATTCGGGTACAGAAGCCTAAACCTTTCGGTAGAGCTCCGAGTCCGGAAATTTTCGCTTAACTGATGCAAATAAAAGTCCGGAAAATAAATAAAAAAATCAAGAAAAGTACTGAAATCAAAAGAAAAAAAAGACTTATTGCGTAAGAGAAGCTGTGTAACCAAACCCTGGAATGCTGTCAGCCAAAGTATTCTTTGTGGGTCAGAGACTATCTGAAAACTTCTACTTTAACGACAGAACTAGCATTAATTCGTATCCACTATCGGAAGTGAAAACACACACATATGAGACCTTTCTAATGGCAATGCTATCTGCTCATTTTTAAAGCAGATCAGCGTGCGTTATATTATGACGTCCAATATGGAATAAATCACTTCATAGATAAATTTGCATGGCATTATTACTTATTTGAATAAATTAGTTTTGTTTATTTAAAACTGTTTCCAGTGTTAACACTAGAGAGAAGTACGATTCGCTTCATTGAACTTGGAATTAAGGAATTCTAACATTTGCCATAAGAATCTTTGCAATAGAAACATCCAGTCTTCAGGAAAATATCTGATTGAATCAGATATTTTCCTGAAGACTGATGAATCAGAAAGAAAAAAAAACAGAATAATAAAGACGAAAGAAAAAAACGCATTCTTTTCATTAATTTAATTCATTTAGTAAGCGATACTTTGTGGCTGAAACTGCATTTAATACAAAGATTTTAAATACCACGGTACCCAAAATTAAAGAAAATCTGCAGAAACGTATACAGCTACCCATGTGTGTAATACAGTAAGCTGAAAATTGGTAAACGGGCAAATCTCGCTACACAGAAGACCATCCCGTATATACTGTACTTCTACCGCAGGTAAGACGAAATATACATATTAAGATTGCGTTAAAAAGAAGCGCCAGTTTACTGCATCTTGTAGCTATCCTAGGCAAGACTTACTTTCACGTCAATGACAGGTGGAAGATATCGCATGGTTACATTTGAAGATAACTAATTCCATTGTTCAGAATTGTATGAAGAATGTCTTGAAATCATTGAACACCTGGACTACTGACATTCCTCTCCTCCCCATCCCCTCGTCTTTTTCAAATAGTACTGATGTACTTCTGTATGGGACCCAATTACACTTGACTTTCTGTGACATCATTCTAATAGTATATTTTTAAGTGAATTGTCTTTTTTGTTCAATAATGTGCGTTAAAAACCATAATGAGGAAATGAAAGATACACTTTTATAGTGTTCCCCTTTTTATGTAGGATCTATCTGCATGTTAGGAATGTGTAGCATTTACTGCCGCTGTTTCAAGGTATAAAGTATGAAGATGAATATTTAATATAGCATGAACTTATACAGTGTTTTGCAATAACTATTTTAAAAAATACAGAAAGTCAACCTACAGTACATGTTCGCATACATTCTAAGTAAGCTGACCCTAAAGGATCGTGTACCTTCATAAATGATTTTCAATTTAACTGATTTGGTAACGATATCCCGTCTGACACACTTAAACATGCACGATATTAGTGGATAATGTATCTTGATGAATAAGTGTAGAACGAACTACCTAGAACTTACAGCGAACCTATTATGAACATTACGGACTTTGTTGCCATTCAGGGAATGCTGCTATAGATTACCGTTCAGGTTAAGCTCTTCGAGACAGTTAAGTATATGGTTGCATCATAGGGAACCATTCATTTAGTTGACGACATTTGCAAATTGGGCTTGTCACAGAATTTCTTGCTTGAATATTATGGATATATATAGTTGTGTTTGAAAGTAATAGTGTATGTACATATATGTTTATAAATCGTTCGCATAAATAATTTTTAAATTCATTTGCAACATGCTACAATGACAATAGCAACGGATAGATCATACACTTTTAAGTATATAATTTCTATAAAATAAATGTCAGTGCAATATATATCAGTTATCATTCATTAGATTTACCATACTTCAAATGTGGTGTGGTCCTTAGCCACTCAAGAGCAAAGTGTAAAGAGTTTTTATATCAGCACGCACATTTTTTTTAAAGGTTTACGATATTATTACATATCTCCATAGCACGTGTCATTTAGACGATATTACAAATGCTAGTATTGAATTTAGCATGATCGCCTTGGATGATTTTCAGCCGTGGATATCGATTGTTAGTACGGAAGCAGATTATTTTCAGACGGAAGTTTCCAGAGCATCTGGAAACAGTTTCAACAGATAGCAGATGTTCGTTGTCAACCAGGACAAGGCCATCCCAGAGCCAAAGCTGCTGCAGACAATCGCTATATGAGTCTGACTGCCAGGTGGAACAGAGAGATATCCATAAGTCCTTTGGAGCTTGCAGCAGAAACGAGGGCTTCAAGGCATACTGTCTGCCAAAGACTTTGTGAGTAACGTGTTAATGCAAGGCCACCACTTATTTGCGTCCCTCTAACTTCAACCCCCCTGGCGATCTCGTTTAACTTAGACTGTTAAACTCACGCTTGGAGCACAGACCTTGAGGCGAATATTTTTGTTTACAGATGAATCGCAACTCAGCTTGAGTACTGATTCGCGACTTATATCATCTGGAGAAAATCAGGAACTGGGAAGAGTCCCTCTAACTTCACAGAAAGGGACTATTCTGGTGGCAGTGGTGCGATGTTCTGCGAAGGAATTATCACCAACGGACGCACAGACCTGTATATCTTTCAGTCTCCTTGTTGCTTCCCTGATGTTCAGAGACGACATCCTGATCCAATATGTCAATCCATTCAGAGGAGCCGTTGTTCCACAGTTTATTCTTATGTATGATGATACCCAACCGCATAGAGCTAATTTAGTCGACGATTTTCTCGAAGAGGAAAATATTTGCCGGATTCAGTGACCACCAAGATCCCTCGATCTCAGTGCACTGTGGATGAAGGGGCTGCTTCAGGGAGATGCTTTGAAGATTGCCAGCCTGCTGCAAGGACAATTCAGGAACTCAGAACATAGTTCCCGAATTGTTCTTGCCGGATGCTGGCGAGCTCCAAATTGTCCTTGCCGGATGCTGGCGAGCTCCAAATTGTCCTTGCCGGATGCTGGCGAGCTCCAAATTGTCCTTGCCGGATGCTGGCGAGCTCCAAATTGTCTCTTGTTAAGGAGTAGTCACTAGTTCCTCAAGACCTCATCAATACCCGCATAAACAGGATGAGTTCTTTCTTGAGCTTCATGGCTCTCTAAGATGATCATACTTACATACATACCATTAAGCTGTTCTCTGAGATTCAGAGGTTAGCTCCTCAAAGAAAAACCATGTACAAAGTATACATTTAACAGATAGAACTAGAATTTACTTACTGTGGGTGTATCAAATGTCTCCATTTTGTTTTCTTTTGATTGAAGGTTTAATAACCACCGTGAGCAACTTAATGATCTATAACAAGTCACCCGTCCCTAATGTAGGACCACTGGTTCCAGGGAAGGGAGAGAGCGAGAGCCGTAAGATAAACACAGAGACCATGCTTCACTGTGATTCGAACCAGGACCCTTCATGGACGAATGATCATAAGGCAGCGCTTAGACCACTGCGCCACCGGGCAGCTGTCTCCATTTGCAACGATCTCTACCCACAGCTTGAGCTTCATTAGCATCCATCAAACGCCGCACACACAAACATTTTGTACTTCATACTCATAATCTTTTTCTCAAGCAGACATTCCTTAATCTAGTCCTCCCATTATTTCCTTGGCCTTCCTCTATCTTTCTCTCCTGCCACTTGGGCTGAATAAATTCTCTTAGTTAGCACCTTATCACTCATTCTTTTAACATGAACAAATGACCTGAGAATATTAGTCTCCACCTTACTAACAACATTTTGCCTCACAGTACACATCTGCAACACATTTTCATTCCTCACATGATCAGCGCTTGTCTTACCACAAACCATCTGCCCAGCTCACACACGACTCCTATGTCTTTTATGCAGCATCCAGGTTTCACTGCCATACATCAGAGTAGCAACAATTACACTTTCATACACGGCCATTCTGGACTTCCTTGAGAACCCATCATTACTTTGAAATCCTCCTTATGACTTTCAATGAAGAATTCACTCGCCTATTAATTTCGCCATCTAATTTGTCAATGGAACAATATTTAAATCTTTTTCTTGAGTTATGTAGTATTTTAATATTAAATATGATCATCCATCATCTGTTTAACAAATGATCATACTTAATATTAAAATGCTACAAAACTTATGAAAAAGATTTAAATCTTTTTCCATGGATAGCGTTTTCATTTAAATTACAAGTATATGATATGTAATGTATCATAAATTTCTTTACCAAATTTCATTGAACTTGCTCATAAATACTTCCATTTATGTATTGGAATTTATAAATTATCTTTAATTTTGAACACCAGCGTGCCTACTGAAATGTATGACGGATATACTGAATTAGAATACCCTTAATGAAATTTCCTTAAAGTATTCGAAAAATATAATTTTCTCCATGTTTTCTAAATATTAACTATTAATTCTAATGAAGATAGTGCGTTCCGAGAATATTTTAATAAGAACTGTCTACATTTGCTGTTGAATGGATTGGAGAAGGGCAGAAAACCTCGTGATGCAAAATATTTTTTTTGTACTTAGAATGGCAAACCAATCGTTATCCTGCACATTTTATACAGTGGATTCTTATGAAGCTGTGTGAGCTTTTGTCCTTCGAATTTGCGTGACGAGTGATGCTGAATGACAATGACACGCCAGGTGGGGCACAGTCACGCAAAGTAAAACCACCCACCCTACTTCTGTCCTTTCAGAGAATGGCCATTCTTTTGCCTTCATTCCATGCCCGCCCTCTGATCACTTGCCCTAATTGTTCAGAGGTGGGGCTTCCTTTCCGCAGTTTTACTAGGAAACTTCCCAAGCCGTCGTTTACACCGAGGTACCGTAATAACTTCTCGTTTGTTGATAGTAACATAGGAGTTACAACTTAGTCTCCGATGTCTTTGCTAAACGAGGTGCTGTATCTTTGACAGCATGAGCAATGAGCACCTTCTCATTATATACAGGAACATTTCACCAGAGGCAACGCGAACTACAATAAATGAAATACCTACTTTAGGTATATTAAGAAAATACAACGTTTGTCACAAATATTTCATTTTTTCAAGTCGACCAAGGTTTCGCTGGTCTCTGGCCTTGCTTCATCGGGACGAATGGCACGTAAATAATTCAAATTGTACAAGGCATCATAAATGGTGTTTACAGTTACGGGTTTTTGTTAGTTGCTTCCACGCGATTGATAGAAATGGTGTGGATGCCATGTCATTAACAAGATGCGGATAATACTGATATACACTACATTGACAAAAGTCACCGGACACCCCTTCAAAAGAAAATGAACGCATCCGCCGCGTTGTTAAGATGCGCGGTACAGCTGCAAACGGTATAAAAACAAGCCTTCAACAGACCGCGATCGTATCGCACTGTGAGGCTGAGTAAAAATGTCGCGGCGGGATAGAACTGACTTTGGGCAATGGAAAGATTTTTGGGCGTTATATTAGTGGGTTGTCCATAAGAGAAACCGAGAGGAGTTTAAACATACCCAAGTCAACTGTTTTAGATGTAAGTGGAAAAAACATGGCATGCCTGAAGCAGCAAAACGTACCGGAAGACCAAACAAAATCAGTGATAAAGGACATCAAAGCCTCAGGAGAGTCGTTACAGCTAATCGACGGAGTACTGCAAAAGACCTCAATGTACACTTGAGTCAAAATGCTGGAACCTCGGTATGTACCCGTACCATTCGCAGAGAACTTCATTCCATGGGTTACTGTGGTCGTGCGGCTGCTCATAAGCCTTT
This sequence comes from Macrothele yani, assembly GCA_039090855.1. NCBI lineage: Eukaryota > Metazoa > Arthropoda > Arachnida > Araneae > Macrothelidae > Macrothele > Macrothele yani. The sequence goes on from CM076990.1 coordinate 133,859,704, forward strand.
CATCTCCACTCGGAATGCTACTTGTAGCTAAGCGTGGTGTAAAGAACATTTATCGTGAACCGTAGATCAATAGGAACGGGTCCTATGGACTGATGAATCCAGATACACGATCCATCAGTCTGATGGTCGTGTGTGGGTATGGAGGTAGCCGGAGAACGCTATTTACCACAATGTACTGTTCCTACGGTCAAGTTTCGAGCTGGCAGTGTACTCGTGTGGGGGTGTTTTTCGTGTTATGGTCCCGACCCATTGGTTACCGTGGACAAACCTGTTAACCAGCACGTCTACCTTTATATTCTGGACATTTATGCCTACCAACTCTGTCGCGGCAATACTATGGAACCGAGTCTTGTTTGTACTAGCAGGATAATGCACCGAGCCCTAAAGCAAGGAATGTTACGGCGTGGTTTGACGATTATTCCGTATCGAGTGTGGACTGATCAGCACAGAGCCCTGATTTTAATCACATAGGCCCTATGGGATGAATTTGAGCGCCGCGAAAGAAGTTTGGAACTAAGGCCTACTTCTAAGTGCCAGTTAGCGGCAGCATTATATACTAAATGGAAGCGCATAGCTATCGCTGTGTTCCAAAACCTTGTCGAAAGCATGTCTCGACGGGTCAGTGCATGCATTAAGGCCAATGGTGGAGCGACACCGTACTAATATATGTCAATAAATGCTATGTTGTGCATCTCTTGTAGGTGTCCGGTAACTTGTCAACATAGATTATATGGAAAGTTTCCAAAATATCAAGTTTCATGTTGAAGCTAGGCCAGAGCCCAGCGAAAACTTGGTCGACTTGAAAAAATAAAATATTTGTGACAAACGTTGTACTTTCTTAATGTGTATAATCATCCCAAGGGTGTAGTCTCTGGTTTCGAGAACCTACTTTAGGTATTGAATTACAAAATGCGTTTCATTTTTTTCATTTTATTGCAGGGCATTATTCAATTACAAACACCCTATGATAAATGAAACACTTATCTCTAATTTAGGGCCACTCTTTCCAGGGAAAAGAAGGAGGGAGACAGTGTCGTAAGATAAACACTCTGTAATGGAGGAAATATTGGTTCCTAATTTGGTGTATCATAATAACTACATAAAACAAAGAGTAAGGCAATGTCAATCATGTAAAGAAGAATGATTGTTTTAACAGCAAAATGCAATCGCTTAGTTACAGTTTAGATATAGATATGAGTTAAATCGCATTTTTAAACTTACAGAAAATCAGTAGTGCAAGCCACACATCTAACCAGCCTAAAAGGTATAGTTTTTAAGATGATAATGGCATTTGTAACTTCTACATTTACCCCTAACCAACTGTTTCTTGTCTTTTTATCAAGTTTCTCCCAACGATAGTTTGAAATGTTTGCAGACTTTTTTGTCTTTCTCAGGTATGCCCAATGTCTGTAAATCATTAGTGTGAACTTCAAAGGAGAAAAATAAAGATGAGCTTCTTTTTTTGTGTTTCAGAGTCTAAGGACCACCGTGAGCGACTCGATGGGTTATAAGCAGTCATCTGTCCCTTATTTATGGCCAATGGTTCCAGAGAAGAGAAGGAGGGAGCCAGTGCCGTACGACAAACAAAACACCCATGCTTCACTTGGATTCGGATCCGTCTAGGACAAATGGTCAGAAGTTACCGCATCCCAGGTGGCTTCTGATCTAGGAAATGGTCAGAAGCCACAAGGTCGGCGATGTGCTTCTGAAAAAAACATAAGCGTTTTCAAGCACATTGCACACAAGGTATACTATCTTTATGCAAATTGAAACGCAGGCTTTTACTATTTCCATTCAACTCCCCTCCAGGTGTTAGAGAGATCAAATGCTCTGGCTTCTGACTATTCGTTACTTCTAATTGTGAGAGTTCTTCCATGAATTCTATTCGTTCAAGATACGCACGTATTGACACCCGGATGGGGCAAGGGTGGTCATCCTGGAATCAGTTGCCCAAAATTAGTGACTGGCGACCGCTCATAACCCTTAGAGTTTCTCATGGTGCTCATTTAATCACGAACGAGTATTTTTTGGTTCACCTTCACCAACTGGCAATTCCGTCATAGTTAAAAAACGAGTAAAACATCGCTCATTAATTTTTGTGTACGTACTACTCCTTTGTACATTCCCTGTAACTAAACAAAACAGAAAAAGAAAAGAATAAGCAATGTCTTTACGAAAATTATGAGCAGTCTGCAGTAATCATTATCCTTTTGTCTTGATAGCTCATTGATTGCAAAACATTGAATGTGAAACAAATTGTTCGGCGGTATTTCGCCGAACAATTTGAGAGCAAAGCAATCATGACATTTGGAGTTTCAGTAATTGTCTCCCGAAAGAATGGCATTTCCGCTCTCGTATCCGTAAATATTTTCTATTATTTTAACGCAAACTTCTTCAGTTCTTCCTAACCAAGAAAAAGCAATGCGGACGGGGTGCTGAGATGCATCTCGTCTTTCAGCCAGTTCTTCCTCTATGCCGTAATGATCTGTTTCATTGTAGGCACTCCTGAGTCAAACCCTTTTCCTGTTTGCTGAGCTGTATTTCCTGTAAGCGATATGACAATATTTAATGAAGGATTTGTAAACAGAGAGCAATGGTAAAGAATTCATACGTCTTACAGCTATTCCGTGTACGTTTATTAAGTAACTGGATCGCCGAAGCGTCACTTCGTTCGCTAGAATTCACCCTTCATTAAAGAATCACGTTGGAGGAGGGTTTTTCTTTTATATTTATCTAGTTTTCAGGATGTCTTTTGTAATTTGATATTCTCCAAATGGCATTCCTCGTTTCATATTATTAATTTGAATCCCTACGTCTTTGGGAAACACTGAAGATATTGTGTGTCTCATTTTAAAATTGCAATTTTTTCTTCTGTTTTACTGAGTTTTATGTCTAAATATCTCAGTAGTTTTCAATATTTCCTTGCAATTTTTATTACAGCGTCATTTTTGTTTCGATGTAATGATTGTTTTATGCATTACTTTTGCCATTGTTTTTCTACATTTATTTTAGATTATTTATCTCTGTCCTCATTAAAAGTATATATTTTAAAATTTTCTTTGTACCTTCATTGGAAATTTTCACATTTGGGAAATATATTTCTTCAACAATTTTTATTTCTCTTCCCCAATTTCTCTACCTCTTCACGTTTGTTTTTCATTCCTCTTTTCACAAAAGAGGTTCTCCAACTTAAGCTGCCACTTTAATATGTATAAATATAAAGTTCAGTCCTGAATTGAACAACACATATCAGGTTATTTTTACATACCTTTCTCCTCTATGCTTCTTTTCTGCTTTATTGTGGTTTGGATATTTCTACTTCTTCCACAAGATGATAACTGTTAGATAACTGTCGTCTTCGATGGCACCTCTATTATGTGTGGTGTAATCCATTTTTATCAATTTATTATTTTAAATCTCTATTACACATACCCTAGAAAAATTTGCCTATTGTCGTTTCGCCTTTCTGCTGTTGCAATCAAGTGAGTGTTATGTCGCCTTCTTCGTAATTAGATAACTAGCGCGGATTATGACTTTCACATCCAAACGATCCAAAATATTTGATAGTCTATAGGTCCATTTTGTTTCATCACATGTTTGCGGTGCTATTAAGTACCGCAACCATATGATACATTTCCTGTTAATCGCGAGGTATTAATAAACACACTTTCGTTTGCTCATTCTGGATGGAAACTTCTCGAACGAATGGTCAGAAGACAGCGCTTGATTGATGGGGTATATCATTGCTAGTAATATGTTAGAATAATTTAGTTTCTTTTTCACATACTGTCCCTTTGTCAAAAATACCATCCCATGTATTATACACTGAGATACTAGTTTAATACCAGTAGATCAATTCATTTAGTAGCGTACAACTCCGCCTTTGATTTGCAGGAAATCCAGTGTTTATCGAAGCATGGAACATTTCACACGCTGAACGCTTCCTTTAGGAATGTTCTACCATTGCGGAATGATTGAATTGCTGAAAATTGGAAGGCGGCACAGTATTGCAGAGAACTGCCCTTTCCATCTCTTCCTAGGGGCGTTTGTTGGAGTTTAAATATAGGCACTGCGCAGTCTACTGAAGCAAAATAAAATAAACTCGTTGGCATCTTCCTGAGGCCATTCGGTGAAGTTACGAAACTTTGATTTGGTGCATTATCCTATCAATCTGCTGGTTTGTAAACTATAGACATGAAGGGATGAATTCGGTCTACAAGGGTGCTCAAACACTCCATGTCATTCAGCTGTATGTCCGAGATGGCTATTAGGGGGCATAATGCGTTCAAAGAATAATTCCCAAAGACCATCATACGGCTGCCACCGGTCTGTATTATTGATCCCTCATAGGGTTGCTAAATACACTCACGCTGTTTGTGCCAAATTCTGTTCCTTCCATCCGCATGATGCAAAAGAAATCTTAATTTGTCCACCCTGGCATCATTTTCCACGTCCCCCAGCGCCCACGGGAGGAACACTTTCGTATTCTGTGCTGACAACATTTGCATTCAAAGCCTCGCCGGTTGTTTTATCCCATTTGCGAAATGATGTGATGCGTGGTACGTTTGGCCCTTCGCACACTAGCGTTGAATTCTTCAATGACTTGCCGCTTTGTGGTCTTTGTGTTTGCGCTACACGATATTAACCAGTCTTTTTTGGCCCCACTGATCCTCTAGCTGTTTCCATCGACAGGATCATCCTATTTTTGAAAGTTTTTCGCGTGTCAATCCTTTGCTACGGTTGGGCGCAGTAACACCGAGAAATGGGGCTGTTTGGGAGATGATCGAACAGGTACGCTTGAAGCCAGTTCGAATGACACTTTCAAACTCCCTTCGGTCACTCGTTTTACCCACTCTAATCCTGAGTAGAACTCTAATTAATGTTCGAACAGCTGGTCTTTCTGATTCATACCGAACATCGCGCTCACGTGACGTATCATGTGTCGGAGTGAGCCATTTATGTGACAAAGGCAGGTGTACTTAATAAAGGGGCTTCGCTGTGTATATTGAAGTCACACATCACCTACACCTATGTGGTTGCGTGATTGTCACACCAAACTGCTCTCACCGTAGATATCTTTATATAACATTTCACAGAACTCTTGTGTGATTGGATGGTTGAATCAGGACACCAATTTATTAGGAAAACCTAACTGCACAATTTGAAATCCTTTGCTTTTATACACAGTCGAGTCAGATTATTGTAATGACTCCTACTTTTGACGTCAACGGGGTGTAGCCAACAAAAGAAGGCATGTGTCGTGAGCTTGCTTGGAGGGTATATATCGTGTGCTGTAGGCATTCCGAAAACATATCACTCGTTGCTGTCATGGATAAAAGGAGCGATTTCTCAGATTCGCAAAAAGGGATAATTATCTGCTTCTAGGCGAAGAGTGGTAGTATTTCTGAAGCAGCACAGTTTGTGAACTGTTCGCGTGCTGCTGTAGTTAAAGTCTATCATGATTGGAGAAATGGCACCATTGCGAATAAGCGCAATGCAAACTGCGGAGCACCACGTGTCATTGATGTGAGAGGTGAACGTCGGCTTCGAAGGTGCGTGAGGGCCGATTGACACGCTACAGTGGAGCAACTCACTGGCAGAATGAACCAGGGGGCTGTCGGAGGTGGGTCTAAAACGACAGTTCAGCAAACCTTGCAGCGTATGGGGCTCCGATGCAGACGGATGGTTACTGCCCCTATGCTAACGAAGGTGCATCGGCAGAAAAGGCTTACATTTGCACCGCAGTATCGGAATTTGACCTTCGCTGATTGACAAAGGATTGCCTTCTCCGATGAGACACGTTTTCTGCTTCGTCGAACGAATGGACAGAGGCGTATAAGGCGAGAAACATCGGGGAACAAACACTTCAACCATTGCTGGAAGAACCAGCGTTATGGTCTGCTGAATGTTTTCGTGGCTTTCTGTGGGTCCACTCATACCTGTGGAAGGCATTATGGACGGAATTCATTATGAATCCATCCTTGCAGACCACGTACACCCTTACATGCTGATTGTCTTCCCTGGGGCTGATAGGATATTCCAGCTCAAAAATGCGATGTGTCACACAGCTGGAAATGTCCGAGGGTGGTTGGAAGAGCATGATGAAAATCTCAAAGTACTTCCCTAGCCCCTTAATTCCCCAGATGTAAACCCAATTGAGAATCTGTGGGACCACTTCGATCGTGTTGTTCGCTCTATGGATGATCCACTACGCACGCTCTAGCAGCTGTCAGATGCACGGCAGTCAGCATGGCTCCACATACCTATGAACACCTTCCAGCACCTTATTGAGTCACCCCAGCCCGTCTAGCTGATGTCTGCGGTTAATCTGGATATTAGCTGGTGGTCACAAATAGTGTGACTCGACCGTGTATTTACAAATATTTCAAATGTAGCTTTTACGAATGGACCGTACATGACGTCTTACAGAGATACTGCGCATTATTTATATCTTTGTTTCCTGTTTAAGTGCAAGTCTAAGATGCAATGTAAGTGTTTCAACCATGAAGAGTAATTTTTCTCGTTTAAAAATAAAGTATAAACTTGATCTTGGTCTAGTAGCTGCTGTTCTTTCCAATCATTAAAGGAAAAATCTTTACAGCATAAATTTTATTCTCTTAAAAAACAAAAGTTTTTCAATCTTAAATCGCACTGGCTTTTAAACGATCAGATGGCAACTTTGTGAGCAGAAGCTATTATAATTGTCAGTTGTCCTGATACCGCCAGTGAGTAACTATGACTACCGATTTAATTAAATGCAAATCTCTCTGGTTCCATAATGTCAACCACGATAGCTATATTTTGTAGAACTACTTGTTATATTTTGTGTAAGAACGGTAAATAATGATTAAATATTACGACGATTTTGTGCAGTTTTACTAAGCTTAGGAAACTAAACTTAAAATTGAATTTTCTCACAACTGAAATAAAGAAACACAAGAACAGCATTTCATTAAAATGCAAGGATTCTTTTCTGTGTTTGAAAATTTTAAGCTTCAGCTGTCAGAGGAAATTCTTAGCATTAAGGTTTATGAAGTTTTTTCGACTTCTTTGGCGATCGAATTGCCCTTCTTCAAAATTTACCTGATAATTTTCATAATTACGTGCTTATAGCGACAAGTCTGCGAAGTGAAATTTAATATAGTGTATAGCGCTTTAATGCTTCACAATCTTAAAACATCTTTAGTTGGTAGTTCACTTTTTTTTCCTGGAAATTTTTTTCTCTGCGTTATCAATTCCAGATAATAAGCAAGTGAGATTCTAAAGATGCTAGCTAGGATGGGAGTTAGGAACTGTAACTCTAAATTGGAGAAATGCTACCTCAATACAAAGGAAAATGTGATCGGATTGACTGAATGAATTATCGTGGTAATATTTGCGCAAATTACACCAGATTGTGCACAAACAAAAGTCATAGCTGGACAATCAAAAAGTGATAGTTGGACAATCAAAAAGTCATAGTTGGTAGTTCACTTTTTTTCCTGGAAATTTTTTTCTCTGCGTTTTTAATTCCAGATAACAAGCAAGTGAGATTCTAAAGATGCTAGCTAGGATGAGAGTTAGGAGTTGTGACTCTGAATTGGAGAAATGCTACCTCAATACAAAGGAAAAATATGATCGGATTGACTGAATGAATTATCGTGGTAATATTAGTGCAAAGTACATCAGATTGTGTACAATCAAAAAGTCATAGTTGGACAATCAAATAATCATAGTTGGTAGTTCCCTTTTTCTTCCCTGGAAAATGTTTTCTCTGCGTTTTTAATTCCAGATAGCAAGCAAGTGAAATTCTAAAGATGCTAGCTAGGACGAGAGTTAGGAGTTATGACTCTCAATTGGAGAAATACTACCTTAATATAAGGTAAAATGTGATCGAATTGACTGAATGAATTATCGTGGTAATATTAGTGCAAAGTACATCAGATTGTGCACAATCAAAAAGTCCGTAGAACGTTGTAAAATCAGTTTATTTACTGGCATAAGATGCATTTAGATTCTCCAAGCTTTCGTTCTCCACACCACGAAATTAGACGGTGTGTTGCGATGTTTTACCATCCTTTAATAACGCATGCCAAACCATTGGTAGTTACGTAGAGACTATATCATTACATGCTAGTTGGTGGATAGGATTTCGACTATTTACCTGACGGCAGTCTCTTTAAAGTTCGTGTAAAAGGCAATTCTTCTAATACCAATATTATTCCACAAATAATACTGTAATATGTACTGTATATAAGTGGCAATTCTAATATTATTCCACAAATAATTTCTAATATTATTTGTTTGGCCGTTCCTATGAGGAATAATATTGTAAAAATGTCCCTTACACGAACTTTAAAGAGACTTCCATCTGGGAAACAGTTGAATTCTCTCCAGCAAAGTGGCATGCAATGATATGGTCTCTATAGAACTACTGATCATTTAGCATGCATCACTAAAGAATGGAAACACATCGCAGCATATCGTATAATTGCGCGATAAAAATTAATGTAATACTGCTCGTGATGTCACCCACGTTATTTTCAAAAAGTTCTAATTCCCTACATTTTATGTCTGCCTATTGCCTTGAAAAAGCCTTCCATGTCAAGAGCGAAAGCTTGGAGAATCCATATGCATCTTACACCAGTAAATAAACGGATTTTACAACGCTATAAGCGCTTTTTGATTATCGTGGTATCAGCCTGCTAAGTGTGTCAGGGACAGTGATTAGAAAGGCCATTACCAATAAAGACCGAGGTTTACTTCTGGAAAAGCGTGGGATGCCCCAAATGGTTTTATGATTGCTAAGGACTGAGCTAACAAGATTTTTGTATTGCGTATGATGATTGAAATATATCTGTCTCTCGGTAAGAAAGTATTTACTGCCTTTCTGTGTTTGACGAAAGCTTATGGCCGAGCTAGCAGGGGCTTTTTTAGAAGGTCATGTATAATTATGGTTCAACAGAGAATGTGCATGAATGTATGAACGCCACGTATTCTGTTATTAGGGAGCGCGTGTAGTGTACTTATGTGAATACGTTCAATCGAAGTGGTTTTCTATTGGTGTGTGAGTCACAGAGGTGAAATATCGCAATGGTGTTCAAAATATTTATAGATGCATGAATGTGTGATGCCACAGTAGACAATTACGCTAGTTTATGTCTTGTTAACTCTCGTGTATGCAGGGTGCTGTATGCTGATGAAATAGTTGTCCTTTTGGCGGAGAGCAAAAGTGAGTTGCAGAGTATACTGTCGCCTATGTAGGGAGGTTTGTATGAAATTCAAACCGATTACAAATAAGGGGGTAAACATAGTTTATGAGCGGGGAACGGTTAGTACTGAATGCAAGATCAGTCTACGTGGTACAGAGTAAGACGTGGTGAATGATTTTGTTCATTAAAGAGTCATGTTTGACATTGAAAACACATTACATGGTGAAATTAGTACGCGAATAAATTTAATTTTGAAAGCTGTAGCTATTTCAGGAGGATTTCACAGAACTGATGGGTTTCCGGATAGGTATCGAATGGCTGTATGAGAAAATGTAAATATTCCTCCTCTGATTTATGTTAGCAAAACCTGGGTATTGTAGAAGAAGAACATGAGTCGTTTGTGTGCTCAGAAGATGCCTTATTTACTGAAAGAACGAAGATGTGTTGCAGCCGTGTAATGTGAAGTAAAATGTTGTCTGTCATGTAAATTATACCACTAACTTAACCTTCCTTTGGAGTTCATGACTTCTTAAATAAATTTGTTTTTTCTCCTAAAATATTTTCTGAACTTAACGCCACAAAATTTCTTCCGGTGAATTTGATGTTGGCAATCCTGACAGTGAGTCAAACTGTACACTAGAAAGGAAGAAAAAGTCTTCTGAGGTGAGAGTTTGGTGTGCAGTGTTAGACGAACAATGCTAGATATCTAGTATTACCGTGGATAAGCGATTGACAAGAAGTGTGCAATATAGTCGATAAGATGCTTGCGTTGAGTGAGCAGTGTCACGTAAATTTTACGAAGCTGTTGTTTTAAGTTCGATCCAGAGTGTTTGTTACCAGTGCAGTAATTCATTTCCACTGTTGACGCGCTTCAATGCTAATAAAAAGGAATTGGAAATATTAAGTTGAATCTTGTACTTCTTTGAATTCTGACTCTAACTTGAAAGTGAATGTTATGTGTATTTAAGACTCTCAGTTAAAAGGAGCAAGTTGAAATACCCTAGGTTTTACAATGCAGCTAAATTCACTAAGGCAAGCAACCCAAGTTAAACCTTATCAGCTAAGCTTATTTAAACTTTATCAGCTAAGCTTAGTGAAACCTTATCAGCTAAGCTTAGTTAAACCTTATCAGCTAAGCTTAGTTAAACCTTATCAGCTAAGCTTAGTGAAACTTTATCAGCTAAGATTAATTAAACCTTATCAGCTAATATTAAAGTTTTAAATGCAGTTAAACATAACGAAAAATCAATTCTCCAAAAACAGTAAATAATTTTTGTTATAGCAGATTGAAGACAAGTACTTCAAGGTGGTTTGGTCATGTCGAAGAACGAGTGATCAGGCTCTAACAGAGAGACTTCATCCAGCCAAAATGGTAAGAAAGAAAGCTGAAGTAGTCGAAGGAAATAACTAAATAACGAGATTCAAGAATGTCTGCAAGAGAAAAAGATGAAGATTATGAAGTACAGAAAGTGTTATGTGAGACTTGTGATGAATGTCAGTTAAGCTGGAGTTGTGTGCCAGGAACGCTGTAAAATGAGAGGTGTGTACACCAATACTAAGTGAAATCTAAAACAGTCTGTAATTTTGAATTGGAAAATGATCTTTATTTGAGGAGCTAACCTCTGAATTTCAGAGAACAACTTACTGATATGTGTGTATCATTTCTTATGTCGAGCAGTTGTGACGTACCTGCCAGCAGGACGCACATGACATAAAAGGCAGATAGTAGTCAGAAGAAACGTCCGCGAAGCTCAATTGGTAGAGTGACTTATTCCGGAATGAGGGGATCCGGGTTCGAATCCTGGCGTGGACAGAAATGACGGAGAAATTTACTTCATTATAATGGCGCCCGAACTATCCGGATGACCCGACCGTTCGAAATCTCGCAATGGTGTGATGTTATTTCCACACCGCGAGATAGGAAAAATAAAAGAATCCCTTCTCCAGCACTTCGACAAAAAAAAAAAAAAAAAAAAAAAATGCGGGGAGATGATGTAACGTACCAGGAGATGTGACGTACCTGCCAGAAGGACGCACACGACATAGAGGCAGATAGGAATCAGAATAAAACGTCCGCGTAGCTCAATTGGTAGAGTGACTTATTCCGGAATGAGAGGATCCGGGTTCGAATCCTGGCGTGGACAGAAATGACGGAGAAATTTACTTCGTTATACAGTGTATAAGAGAGTGGGCTGTTTGACAATACCTTGAAAAATTGATACATAAGCAAAAGCAATGGAGAAAAGAGTTTCAGGGATTCGGTAAAGTATTAACCTTTAAGGAAACTTTCATGTGCTTTCCTCCAGGAAGCACATCTGAGCGGTCTTGAATGCGTTTCTTACGATCTTCAAATGTTTTCCAAGAATCCTTCCTTGAAAATGTCAGTCGCGTTTGTAACGAGTTTCTTAGTAAAGGCATGAAAGTAACATAATTATAAACCTGAGGTTCCCCGAAGGCATGACAAAACAAGATGTTATTGTCCATTATAAACGGCGTAATGTTTATAACTGTTTGTACCCCCACCTTTTGTTTCTCCTATTTCATCCCATGTGTGACCCAAATACTGAGACTATGTTATAAATCACCGGATGTCTGATATCGAGTGAAAAGTCGATTTCAGAGACGCGCTTGCGTTTTTCCAATAAAGAAAAATTTGCCGCCCCTTTTCCTACTGAAGTTTTTACCCTCGAGGTAATGCGGAAAGATTGTATGCGATACCACATTGCAGTTAACTGATGATTAGTTGCTTTCTGAGCGTCGCGTGTTTTTATTGGTAGTAGCAATGCGTCTCGTGACTTTTGTTTTATGGTGTTATCTGCACACCAGTGCAATTAGAAACTCGTGTTTTAGGTTTAGTAGGCAACGTAAATATTAAGTACATATTTGGTTCAAACAGTTTTGTTCGATGAGTTCCGTGAGGTTAAGTAAATTATGCCACTGCCAAGCGCTCTTAAAATCAAATACACCGATTGGACTTATTTTATGCACTTCGTGATTATTTTTGTTCCGAAGCATGTTCAAGATACAAATTAAAAATACAAGTACGGCCTTCTAGTTAATACAGTTTTTGTCAACCAGAACAAGCCGCCAAATGTAACCGATAAATGGGGTAAATATGCCAAATTTTGAGCGAAGCTATTGCAGAATCTAAGCTCATTAAGGCGTCTATTATAACACATTCTAAAAAAAACGAACGCGTGAAATATGACTTCCAGAACAAAAGTACGAAACATTCCAAAATGGAAATGCCTATAATTTATCACGAACTACTTTCCTTCACGCTGGTTGTGATCAGGTTGCATGTAAACAAAGCGGAAAGAGACACTCAGATCGAGAACAACGTTTTTTATTTTGCCTCACGCAACACAGACACATATACACATACACAAACTTCATTTTATTATTATACACTATCTACTACCAAGTAATTGGACACCTGTGATAGCAAAGGAAAACGAAGTTTATTCACCTTTAATAGTTGATGGAGCCTCCACGAGCGGCGATTACAGTTGCGACCCTCCGGTGCATACTGTTCTTCCACTCGGCTTGGAGAAAACAGGTCAGTTCCTTCACCGATTTCGGACGTTGGGGGCACCCCTTAAGTCGACGCTCCAACTCGTACCAGAGGTGCTCGATAGGGTTAAGGTCCGGGCTCTTGGGCAAGTCAGTCCATTCTATTAACCCCATTGTCACCATACCAAGCCATGATGGACCTCGCAACATGAGAGGTGGCATTGTCATGCTGAAAGTAACATGGGTCCATCCCGTAAAACTGCCACAACGTAGGAAGCGCATGGGCATCCAAAATGGTGCAGTAGGTCTCGGCGTTGAGTCTACCACGAATTGCGACCAAGGGTCCCGTGCCATACCAGGAGAAACATCCCCATAGCATAATTCCACCGCCGCCGAATTCACAGTTGGCACAATACATTCCGGCAGGAGGCGTTCTCCAGGCAGACGCCAAACCCAGACCCTGTCGTCCGAACGTTAGAGGCTGAACCTTGATTCGTCGCTCCAGAGAACCTGTTTTCACTGTTCAACGGTCCACTGTCGAAGTTATTTGCACCACGTTAGCCGAGCAGCGCTATTGGACGTAGTGAACAAAGGATTGTGGGTGCAGAACGTCCATGATAACCGAGCAGATGGGCTTCCTTACGGATGGTATTAATCGAAAAAACACTCCCGGATGCCTGTTGAAACTCGTCGCGGATGTGGCCCATCGATTTGGTGCGGTTCTTCCGAATTTCTCTGGCCAGCACCAGTCGGTCTCTAACTCCCAGGTTTGTGGGTTTGCCGGGTCGGGGCACATTCCGACAGTCACTTCTCATCTTCCACTTGCCAATCACGTAGGCCACTGTCGATTTTGGGTATTTCAACTCGCTGGATATGTCACGTATGGATCGGCCATTTTTGTGATACCTGACGATTACACCTTTCTCGAAATCGGAGAGCTCCGAACTGCGTGGCATCTTGCATGCGACTGGTTGCGTTGCTGTTTCCCTCACGATATTTAACGGCGGCGGCCGTGACGTGTATCAGGACCGCAGATATCGTCGAATGCAGGTGTGTCCAATTACTTGTTGGTAGATAGTGTAGATTAAGCAACTGTTGAGCTAACAGGCGGAATCTTTCCATTTCTTTGCTTCTCAATTCAAACGATTTTTTAAAATTAATGTTAGTGAGCCGACTTTTGTGAAACGGTTCAAGTAAAACGCCATCTAGTTTTTTTACTCCCGACAACCCTACATATGTCAAGCCGAGAGTGAATTCATAATATCATTTAAAAAATCAATGATTAGTGGCATGGGGTTGGTATCATGGTGATTTGTCTTGTCCAGTAGGAATAATGACCATTAAAAACTGATCAATTTTAATAATTCTAATTGAAATTCCTCAATGGCACGGAATTTTGGGAATCGGAAGGCGTCAAAACCTGACCATGGACGATATCCAATCGCATGCCAAAAATCACGGTGATCGAATGTGTCCTGTCGTAGCTATGCCCGAACAACTAATTGTTCCGAGTCTCGTATAAAGAGCGAATATTTTCAATTATTATTAAAACTGGTCAGTTTTTGAAAGATCATTATTTTTATACGACGCGACCAATCACCATGATAACAACCCAATGTCCTTCCCTTTCTCTTTGACAAGTGTCCCCGCGATCGGGTGAAGATCTTTGGAGGAGATAGGTAACAAACGACCCCTTCTCAAAATCTGGAAAAACCTCTAGAAATGTAAGTTTTTGGACAATTATTCCTCAATGACACGGAATTTCGGGTATCGGAATGCTTCAAAACCTGATCATGAACGATGTCCAATCGCATGCAAAAAATCACGGTGATCGGATATATGCCCGAACAACTAATTGTCTCGAGTCTCATAAAAAAGCTCAGCTCGGCCTTTGACCGAGCGGAGCTCAATTATCAAATATGAGCCGCGAGACCACCGCACATTTGTTTGTGTTCGGTAAGGTTGACACTGAGAAATTAAGCTTTTGTTGATTACAAAAATGTTTTTCTTTCGGAGTTAAATGATCACCGGTAAGGGTATTATCTGTTGCCAGTTCCTAATTTAAGGTCACTGGTTCCAGGGAAGAAAGGGGGCCAGTCCTATCAGGCAATCGCACCACCCAAGCCACATCCGGGACTCGATCTGTGGTCCATCTCGAACGAAATATCAGAAGCCAGAGCCTCATACCACTCGGTCGACAGGATAATTATTGCAGAATTATTTAAGATGTTTCAAAATTCCTTAAAATGCTACGTCATTGTTTTAAAAACCAGAAAATATTCTTTATTCCTAGACTATACGGGGTGCCCCGTATTTCTCAGGTAAATATTCGTGGAATAACCAAGTTCAGCGGTTGAAATTTTATGAATGAAAATTATATTCCAAAAATATATTTTTTGAATTTTGAATATCTGGAACTCTATTTACATAGCATTATATTTCTGCATGGTGGAGCAGTCCGTTGGTGGTGAAAGCCAGCGTAAAACTAAAAAATAAATGAAACTTTTTATGAAAATTTTGTATGGGGGCCCCTTGACCCCGGGCTCCGACTCCTTCCTAAAATCGTCTACAGTCAAAATTCCATGACATAGTATACCAAACTTGCTGGTTCTAAAATGAAAACTGTAGATTTTACGAAAATGTTGTGTGGGGACCCCTTGACCTCGGGCTCCGACCCCTTCTAAAACCGTCTTCAATCTAACTTAGTGTACCATGAGATAGTATAGCGAATTTGGTGGTTCTAAATGGAAAATTGCAGAAATGTTCTCGAAAATTTTGTATAGGCGTCCCCGTGACCTTCCCGGACTCCGACACATTGTAAAAACCGTGTACAGTATAAGTTAGAGTACCATGAGATAATATACCAAATTTGGTTGTTCTAAATTGAAAACTGTAGAACCTTTTACGAAAATGTTGTATGGGTGGCCCCTTGACTCCCCAGCTCTGACCCCTTCCAAAAACTCTCTACGGTCTAAGTCAGAGTATCATGAAATAATATTCCAAATTTCGTGGTTATAAATTGAAAACTGTAGAAATACGATTTTTTTTATGGGAGCCCTTTGACCTCGGGCTCCAAGCCCTCCCCCAAATCATCTACGGTCAAAGTCAGAGTTCCATGATATAGTATACTAAATTTTGTGGTTCTAAATTAAAAACTGTATAAATTGTACCTAAAATAACGAACATTTTGTATGGGTTTCCCCTTGAACCCCGCTGGCTCCGACGCCTACCAAAACCATTCTACAGTCTAAGTTAGATTATCATGATATAGTATACCAAATCTGGTGGTTCCAAGTTGAAAACTATAGATTTGTATAGCTGACAAACAGACAAATATTCAAACTTTCACTTTTATATATACAGTGTGTCCGAAAATTATTGGGCACATTAGAAAATTATATAAAACAAAACATTAAACAGATGGAAAGAAACTGATTGTACTAATTACAATGTAACTACACAAGTTAATAAATTTCGATTTGAAATCCCTTGTTTGCTCGTAGTACGTCCAAGCGATACTCGATTTCATGCCATGTATTGGCAAGCATCTGAGGAGTTATGGAATTAATAGAAGCTGTGATACGCAGCTTCAGATCCTGCAAATCAGTACAAGGCGTCTGATAGACACGATCCTTCACATAACCCCACATGAAATAATCCAATGGAGTTAGATCTGAAGAGTAAGGAAGACACGGAAGGGGACCACCACGCCCAATTCATCTGTTGGGGAAATGCTCATTTGGGCACTTACGTACACACGTTTGCCAATGCGGAGGCGCGCCGTCTTGTTGGAAAACGACGTTGTCATATCTTTTGATCTGGGGTATAGCGAAATTTTCTAGCATATCCAAGTAAATGTCACCATTTATGTTTTTTTCGCAGAAGAAAAAACAGCCAATCACTTCTCGTTTTGATAGGGCGCACCACACATTAACTTTTGGAGAATCGCGTTCCAGTTCAATAGCAGCATGAGGCGGTTCACTGCCCATATCCTACAGTTGTGATGATTCACAATACCTGATACATGAAATGTGGATTCATCACTAAAAATTACAGTACTGAGGAAGTTTTCGTCGTTTTCCACTCGATTCAGCGTATCCACAGCGACATCGTATCGCTGAGTGTGATCATTTACATGCATCTTTTGCACTATTTGAATTTTATAAGCATGAAACTTCAATTTCTTGTGCTAGATATCGTGAACTGTCGATTTCGGAATGCACAGTTCTCTGCTTGCTTTACGAACGGATTTCCTGGAGCTTCGTCGGAAACTTTCATTAACTTGGTCAACCGTCTCACCTCTGACGCTGGCCCTACCGGCTTCTCCACGATGTTCCACATTGCCAGTTTCTTTCAACAGTTTCATCCACCGTTTAATTGAATCCGTTAACGGAGGATTACAACCATACTCTAAACGGTACCGTCTTTTAACTTGAATGACAGACTTTAATTCAGCAAGCCATGGCACACACATCGCCTTCTACTGTACGGATGACATGACTACTGATTCCGCATTTCTCATACATTCCTTATCAGGCCACACCTAGCGCCATCTGTCGGGATCTGGGGATAACAATTCTGCAAAACAAAAATATAGAAACCGTGTTAGTAATACGTGACATAGAAAAACAGACAATGCTCATAGTTTTTTTGTACATAATTTTGTAATGTGTCCAATGATTCTCGGACACCCTGTATATATTAGTTTCTAGGGACATAAGCATTACTAAACACTGTTTTTCAAGGATTCTTGGAGATTCTTTTGTTAAACGAAGATTTCGTTTTAAGTTCTTAATTAGGTTGTTGTTCTATGAAACATTTAAAACGTAAAAGAAATATTTACAGTCGAGGTGTCATATGATGAAACACTGAAGCGACACCTCTTATGATAACACACGGAATAATTAGAGGTTGATTGCGCAATAATTATACAGGACACCTCTTATGTAACACTGCAGAATTAGAGGTTCATTTGGCAAAGTTCTAAGTAACGGATGTCTACATTTACCTTGAAGAACTCGTATAAGGGGTGGGACACATGGAAGAAGAAATCAATATGAGTAGGAAACTTGGCTAGACTGCATTTGGAAGAACGCGACAAAATTAACAAAGGGAAAAAATGGGGTGTGTATGTTATTCTTATTCTCGACACTATTTCTGGTGAACTAAATAATCATTATGTGGGTTCAACAAAAAGAAATTTGGATTTGCGATTAAATGAACACAGATATAATTTAAAAATGAATCACCAAAGCACCTCTTTTGCAAGAACTGTACGTACTGGAAATTCTATCCCAGACTGGAACAACGCTAAGATCATAAACACCGCTAACTCTGTTTATTCCTTGTTATTTACAGAAAGCCTCTATATTTTGGCGTATACTACACGTTGCTGTAATGACTATTACCCTTGTGTTTTACCTGAACCTTGGATCAATCTTATTGGGGAGGACAGCACAATAACTATTGTTTCTGTTGAGTAATTTTCGTTGGCTAATTACGCTTTTTTGACTGTCTTGTTATCTGGTATATCATATGAAACTGACATTACCTTTCCCATGATGCATCTGTTAAACATATTTAAGACCAGAATGTAACCACATGATGGAAATCACATCTGATGAAGGTGTCACTGTGACACCGAAAGTGCTCATGTGTTTTTTAACCTGTACATAGATTTCGTTTTTTAGCTGAATAAATATCATCGTGCAACAAGACGGATTTCTTTTAATACTAGGAGGAAACAACGCAATTTTCAAGATCAATCTACCTAAACTCAAGAAGTCACTTAGAAGAACTTTCACAACCCTTTCATGTGATCCATCGGAATCTAAGTACATCGGCTCCATGGATTACATACCAATTTTTAACTCAATACTGCGTAAATGTTTGTCCTAAGTGTAAACTTAATTTCGGTGTGAAAACAACAAACCTTATTTCCTTGCTTAAAAATGACAGGGACCCCATTGACATCGCTAATAAGAGTGGTATTTACTGTGTACCGTTGAACTCCGTGGATGTGAACAGCGAACAACGTGTTTATATTGGATCCACGGTACGTGCCTTGGCTACTCGTCTCAACGAACATAAATACAATATCAATATGGGTTCACAAAACATATCTTTAGCCAGTCTTGTTCACAGAGGTGAATTTAGCCCTGATTGGGACAGTGTCACTATCCTTGCGTCACCACCTAACAGGTTTTTGACTTTAATTACCGAAAGCTTGTATATATTACAACACAAAATGAGTGCCTGTCACGATGATTTTCCGTACCATGTTCCCTACCCTTGAAAAGTGCTCATAGAACGTGATGACTTAATTTTGTTTACTGTGTTTCCGATGTTTACGATTAGATATCCATCCTTTTTGCTAGATCTGCACATGTGTCAAATACTTACCCTACGTCACTGAGTTTTAACTAGATAGTTCAGTTGGTGTTCTCGCTCTGTTAGTCATACAAATGAAGATGGGGTCGCAAGCGACCCCAAAAGATCTCATGTACATTTATCACTCTTCCTTTTTTTAACTGTAATTAAAGTTTTAAATATCATATGGTTTTAGATACCAATATCATAAATCGTGCTTCGACGGCTATTTATTATTGAGGTTCTTATCCAGCACGAAAACCTGGTTAATTTCAATCTACCATTATGTCTTAAAATTGAATTTTTTAATCAATGCATCCTTCCGGTTCTTACTTATGAGTACGAAACATGGAACTCAACTAAAGCATCGAGAGGTTCATTCTTGATGTGACCAAGAAAGGCAAGAAAAGCGAATTAGAAAACTGACTAGTGCAAAACACAATGCTGAAAAGTGCATTATACGTTGCTCATTGCCTCTTTCCTGTGTGTCTTGTACTGAACTACCCCAAAAACAACACACATTTCTGAACTACTGATTTATTCCCACTGCTGTAAAGAAATTAGCAAAAGCTGTTAAGGAGCGTAATTTCTCCAGAGTACACATAAGCCAGCCAGCATCTACTTCTAATTCTTCTTTTTCCAGGACTTCAACGAGGGATCCACCCAACAGAAAAATGACGAGATCTACATCTTCTTCCCCTTATAAAGACGAAATAAATAGGGTGTTTTCTAAGCTAAAAATACTTCCCTCTCGAGCAAGCAGAGGTGTTAGTCCGAAAGCGTGGGAATGTTGGATATTTAAATTCGTCACACGAAAAACGCTTTAAAACTTATTTGTACACCTAATAAAAGCAGAAATGTCATGACAGCGATTAAAATTTAGCACCCCTTAAAAGGAAAACTAAACTTTATTTTGAGAAAAAAACTGCAGTTAAATATTTTACGCTGTGAGTGGGGACCGACTGAAAAATTATTTTCCGAGTTAAATTTTTGAGAGAAAATATGCGATTGCAAACATTTTAAACACAAAAATATGCACGTATGCTCCCTTGTGGCAAAGCATTTTGTCACAAGATATTGTAAACTGAATGAAATGCACTTGTCGTCGTGACGTCTAAAGAACTCAAAATATATTTAAAACCGATATTGGAAGTCAGCTATTTCGGAAAAAAATAAAATATACATTAACGCCCTCTAGCGGTGATACCAATCATTATTTCAAATAGAAACTGTATGTAAAATATCCATCGTAGTAAAAGGCATCAGAAGGTAAATATAAATTCTTTAAACCTTTTTTTATCTTCTTTTTGAAATAATTGTATTGAGTGAAACATATTTTGAATTTAGTAGCGCTTGCATCTACAACTCCAAGGTGCAAGGTTATACATCGGAGAAAATATGAATCATCATTTTCACAATGTATGAATGTACGAATCATCATTTTTACAATGTATGAATGTACGAATCATCATTTTCACAATGTATGAATGTACGAATCATCATTTTCACAATGTATGAATGTACGAATCATCATTGTCATAGTTCAGAGTTTCAACTACTAATAATTTTTCAAATCAGGCTAATAAAAGCGGAGGAGATATCACGAACGAACTGACATGGTCATTCTCTAAACACGTATTTTGTTTAGGACAGACCTGCTGAATAGAAAAAATATATCGTTTCCTTGTTAAAAAATATAAGCTTTAGAATAAAACCAGGTGCGTAATTCAAACCTCTTAGCTTTTAATCTCTACATAACAAGTCTGTCAGTACAGCAGAAATATTTAAGTAGTCGTATGTATCCCAGATAATCATGCAGATATTTGTAAAGAAAGTCTCAAAACTATGCTAGGTTTAAATAACGCTACAAGCACCTACATACAATCTTTCAATGCCAGAATTTTGCTGAGTTTTTATTTACCGCCCCGCTGGCCTAATTATAGTATCTCAGGGTTTGTTTACTCATAATCCCTTCGAGTTGGGGCCAGGATTTGGGTCGCGAATGAGGAATAGAAAGTGTGTTTGTCTTATGGTACTAGCTATCTCCCTTCTCTGGAACCAATGGCCCTTAAATAGGACCGGAAGATTCATTATAGCCCTTCGAATTGCTCATGTTGATTGTTAAACTCCCAAACAAACAAACTTTTGCCGTTGTTCATCGGCCGCCCTGGTAGTCGTGTGCTCAGAGCAATGGGTGTCTGGTTAGTTGTCCAGGATCTCAATAGCACCAAGTCCAGATGAGGCATGGGTGGTACGTCTGCCCCGAAAAACCAGTCCTCTCCCTCCTCATCCTCAGGACCACTACTGCGTATAAACCTTTTGAGTTAATCTGTGATATTCATATCACAGATTAACTCGAAGGGTTATGCGTTAGTAATTCTTCATGTTGAGGTGGTAATTGAAATTCTTTGTTTTCAGCATTGTTCTCTTATAGATGGCGTGATTTATGTGTTTGTGACGTCGCCCAACAGTATTTAAGTCAATATCCATCTCGTGATATTACACTGTATCATCTGATGATGAAGACGATGTGTCTTCGAAAGATCTAATGAAGCGTATGGTGTATTTTTGTTAGTAAAGTTTTTTAACATGTGGTACGTTGTGCACTGCATTTGTTTTTATCGTTTTTAGTCGATATTTTATTCTACTATTGGATTTTAATACGAATTAGTTTCATCAACCATTTGAGTTGCTCATTGTGTTCATTAAACCTGAGAAAAACAAAACAGCGTTTAATTTTAATGGCTGCTCGAATTCTGAATAAGTCATTTTTACCACTGACTGGAGCTCAGGGCACCAAACGTCCAATGTGTGCTTGAGCTATGGACATGAAGTCTAATGTGTGATCGAGTCCGGAAAAGTCGTTTTGGTGCTAAAGATCAGAACGTGAAATCGAATGGGTGCACAAAAGTTTTCACACACGTTCATAAATCTAAAGTGACACATCGATTATATTCCAATTTCGCGCACTGTTCAGTTGGTGATAGAATTTAAGAAGTAGGACGATAACATAATGAACCACGCCCTTAAATTTTCTATGCACTTTTTATGGATGTACCTGTCTTAATTTTGGTTCTTTTAAAATCGTATAAGAAACGTGCCAAATTACCTATTTATGTGTGTCTCTGTATGCATGCATGCATATATATATATATATATCAGCATCATTGTCAACCATTATCAATCCACTGCTGGACGAATGTCTCTCCAAGCCTCTTTCACAACGGTCTGTTTTGTGCCAGTCTCTTCCATGTTACTCCCGCATACTTTCGAATTTCAACCACCCATCTTCCATATGGTCTTCTTCTGGGTCTTTTCCTGTCCCTTGGAATCCAATGTAAAATTTTGACTGCCCATCGATTATCTGTCCTTCTGGCAGTATGTCCAGCCCAATGCCATTTCAGGGATTTTACTCTGACCATGATGTCTTCCACTCTTGTCATTTTTCTGATCCACGAGTTCCTCTTCTTATCTCTCCTGGTTACACCAAGCATGCACCTCTCCATGCTCATTTGAGTTGTCTGCAGCCTTTGTATGTCTTTTGTAGTTAAGGTCCACGTCTATGCACCATACGTAAGCACTGGAAGGATGCATTGAACAAACACTTTTCTTTTAAGACATAATGGCATACTGCTGTTGAAAATTATGCTGTTTCTTCCAAAAGCTCTCCAGGCAAGTTTTATACGCCGATTAATTTCTTCATTAATGTGACCCTCACTTGATATCTGCTGTCCAAGATAAATATAGGTATTGGTTATTCCCAGCTTTTCCCCATCAACTGATAAATCTTCATTTCTTGTAAAAGCATTGTACAACACGTTTGTCTTCTGAAAGTTCATTTTTAATCCCACTTCTTTACTCTTGTCAGCAAGTTCCTGGATCAAACTCTGCAGCTCTGATGGGGTAGTTGCAAAAATGACTACGTCATCAGCAAAACGAAGGTGGGTTAGATAATTTCCATTTATCTTTATCCCTTTGTTTTCCCAGTTCAGTGATTGAAAGACATTTTCCAATGTAGCATTAAACAGCTTGGGAGATATGGTGTCACCTTGTCTCACTCCTTTTCCAATTTTTATGTGTACTGTATTCTCAAACAGCAGAATTTTTGCACTTGCATTTTCAGAGATGTTATTAATAATATTAATGTATGCATCTTCAACACCACAGGATTTCAAAGACATTGTAACTGCTGATGATTTCACTGAATCAAAGGCCTTTTCATAATCGATAAAAGCCATGCACAATGGAAGTTCATATTCCCTCGCTGTTTCAATTAGTTCTCTCAGTACGTGGATATGATCTATAGTGCTGTAGCCACTCCTGAATCCAGCTTGTTCTCTCGGTTGAGTTATGTCCAGTGTTGCCTTCAAGCGGCGTGAAAGAACTTTAGTGAAGATTTTATAAACCACTGATAGGATGCTGAGAGATCTGTAGTTCCTGAGATCCTCAATGTCACCTTTTTTATGTAGCAGGATCATTGTAGCGTTGTTCCAATCCTCAGTAATCTTTCCTTTTAACTCGATGCCTTAGTGAAGGGAAGATTTCTGAGGATTGGAACAACGCTACAATGATCCTGCTACATAAAAAAGGTGACATTGAGGACCTCAGGAACTGCAGACTGCTCAGCCTCCTATCAGTGGTTTATATATATATATATATATAAATATATAATATATTTCTCTCTCTAAATTAGTCTTTGATCAAGTGATGGCGTGTTTTATTATTCATAATGTGCGTGATTCTAAAACAGCATTTCGGTAGAGTTTCATGAACACGACTATTTTATGTTCTCTTTCAGGTGGTTTATATTATTACACTACAAAGTACAGTTGATAGCCTTGCATCTCGCCCATATGAATATCACAGATTAAAATATAAGTTTTCGTCACAACACACACTCGAATTGTATAAATCATGTTATGCATAAAAGTACCGAAAGGAAAAAAAAATCAGTACGTTATCTCACGAAAAATTCAAAACCGACCAATTTAAGTTTCATATTTTCTGGGAGCTGGGACTTGTATATGACCAGTGACTTAATGAGGGTTTTGCAACCACTGATAAATTTCAAAAAGTATATAAACTTTGGAGCACATAAGTAGTCGGCGCCAATAAGCTAAGCATATTACGGCTGCTTTTTCTATCAACATATTTGTGGTTTTCTGCCATTTATTGGCCAAATCACGTCCTGGTCAGTATGTTTTGTACAATCTAAGAAACGTAAGCAAAATGTCTCAAAGACTTCACTGACTTTTATCACAAAATGGAGTTGTTTTCGGTGATGTAGTTTTGCAAAATATATGTTATACAATGTCCTGTCCTTATTCTGTAGTTTTCTCTTCACGCCTTTCATTAAATTTGGAGAAGACTATACGGAGAATGCACTCTGAAACATTTATCATTTTGCCAGAGCAAGAGATCCCAGAGAAGAATGACTATGTTAGCGTCGGAAGCAATGAGGGAATAGAGGAGACACACGCAGAGAGACTGAAAGACAGATTGAAAGAGAGAAGCCGATGCTGTGAGTATCCGACACTGTAAGGGTTGCTGGAGTGATGGAAGTGTCGAACACGCTGGACTGAAAAAAGCATCCATCAAAGAATTGAACTCGAGGATCTTCTTGATAAGGTGATTCGTCCTCCTTCCGCTCTTGTCCGCTCATCGATTTTTCCAGAGTTTAACTGGGCGCAAGAACATTACCTACTTTTCCAATGCCATCTGTTGTAAGAAAGAAGCAAGTCTCACCGAGCGAAAAGTGTTGGGACATTACACCTACCACTGTACAGCAAATGTCTTGTCGTTTCAATGAATGGTTCACAAATCTCGGAAAACTTCAAGTTACAAAACACAGGAAGTAATCTTCTTCATTCTTGCGTAGTATTGACATATAATATAATGTGAGAGATAAAAAGAAAGTACTTATTATCTTCAAACATCATGGAAAATGTGTTTACAACATGCGCCGTCTTTTGAGCTGATTTTCCTCATTCATATACAGGGTTAGTCAAAATGATTGATCCGATTTCAAATGACAGTTTTGGGAAGCTTACAAACACAGAGTGAGTAGTGATATATTAACCAAAAGAACCATTGTCCGAGTGTTGACTTTCACCTTTTAACTGTTCTATTTGACTTCCATTAGTTACACGAGTAACATCGAGACGATAATCTATTTCTTCCAATACTCCTTCCAGCATGTCCGTTGTCACTGACTACACAGCAGTAAAATGCGTTTTTGAGCACATGCAGGGTTGTAGGCAACGGCGGAACGTTCAGAGTATCCTAAATATACCCGCAAAAAAGAAATCGCACAGCGTAAGTAAGATCCGGTGATCAAGGCAGTCAGCTGTAGAGCATCAAGGCATAGGGTCCACTGCGAACAATCAAACGTCAAAGAAGCACTTCGTGGAGGAATCGGAGAACAGCGCAATGCTAATGAGGCGGCTCCTCATCTTGCTGGAAAATGTAACTGCCGGAATCTTCGTTTCATTATGAAACTAGCCAGTCTACAGCATGTTGAAATAGAAATGATCATTCACTGGAATTTCCACGAAAAAGTGACGGCCATAAACCTCTGCTAAGTTTTTCATGCTCGATACTTGAACGTTGTGAAGGTGTGGAGGTTTACATTGCAACTTAAACGAAATGTTGCTTCATCACTGAACACCAGGTGGGGAGGAAAAATCGTCATCCTGCAAAGCACCTTACACGAGTTGGCAAATATTTTGTCGCTTTTACTTGTCCCCTGGCCGAAGAGCCTGCAACAGTTGCAACCTGTATGGCTTCATAATCAAGCGTCTTATCAAAACACGCCAAACAGTCGTCTCAGGTATTCCCAATTTTCGAGTGACACGGGTGGTTGACTTCCTCAGGCTACGTAGGAAACTCTCTCTGATTTTTTGCACATTATCCTCAGACACGCGCAGTCATCCTGTGCTCTTACCTTTATAACATGTTAGTAAAAACATGCAATGCATTGATTATGATACGCTTCTCAACATACCAGAAATCATTATTCAAGTAATCACTCAAGTTATGAGGATAATGGCTGTGGAATAAATCTCTGTCCTGTACCCTGACCTTTGATCCCATTTCGATGATATTCAACAGAACCGGTTCCGTATACCTCCGAAATAACAGGACAAAGTTTTGTCGCAATCGAAGCATTTTTACGTAAGTTATGATGCATAAGGGTTATGGAATAGATCCCAATCCTGTGTCCTAACCTTTGACCCCATTTCACTCATTTTCAACAGGGTTTGTCCCCGGGTGCGTCCCTCCCACATACTAAATTTTCATCGAAATCGAACTGTTTTTACGTTAGTTATAACGCATAAGATCAGTAGAATGGATCCCGTTTCTATGTCCAGACCTTTGTCCCATTTCGTTCACTTTCAATAAGGTTCCTTTCGAGGTCTTCCCCTACCACATACTAAAATTTTATCGAAATTGAGCAATTTTTACGCGAGTTATCACGCGAACGGACATACGCACACAACGCGTTACATAATGAAGCAGATGGGACTCGCGAGTGTGACGTCATAAAACTTTAATGGGATCCACACACAACGCGTGACGTAATGAGACGGATAGCGTGACCCCGCGCCAACATCTCAATCGCGAGAGTGTGCCGTCATTGAATTTCTAAGCATGGGTAACATAAATGGGACGACGCCATGACACTAAAATTTTGGTAATTCGGGGTGGTTATTTAACCCACTAAACTAATTTTTCTAAAGTCAAGATCAAGCTAAATCGATTTCTAGTACCAGAAAACGGTACGTTAACGACTTTCATCAAAATCCTTAGAGCCGTTTTCAAAATAAAATTTACATACATACAAGAATTGCTCCTTCAATAGTATGGGATAAGGGCGATGGAATGGATCCCGATCTAATGTCTTGAGATTTGATTCCACTTTACCCATTTTCAACAGGGTTTGTCCCCAGGTAGTCCCCTACCATATACTAAAATTTCATTGAAATCGAACCATATTTACGCAAGTTATGACGCATTAAGGGCAATGGAATGGATCCCGCTCTTATGTCGTGATCTATGACCCCATTTGGACCCATTTTCAATAGAGTCCGTCCCCAGGTGGTCCCCTACCACATGCTAAACTTTCATCGAAATCGAACCAACTTTTACGCGAGTTATCGTGCGGACAGACATACAGCCAAAGCTAGAGCATATACGTTTCTTCAACCTACGGTTGTAAAGCTTAAAAAACATCCTGTTTCTTCAAACTGCAGAATCCACCGACGTATACTCTCAGCACCCGATGGATCAC
Organism: Macrothele yani; assembly: GCA_039090855.1. Lineage (NCBI taxonomy): Eukaryota > Metazoa > Arthropoda > Arachnida > Araneae > Macrothelidae > Macrothele > Macrothele yani. The sequence continues at coordinate 133,887,067 of CM076990.1, forward strand.
TTCCATAATGTAAACGAAACTCATGCTGCACTATGTCTAACTATTCGCTCCTCAAAACTGTAGCACACAATAAGCCTTCTGCTGTATGGTCACCATTTTCTCACAGACTGTCGGCCGCGAAGCTACAACGACAATGGAACCCTCTCGTGGTGTTCTACTGAAACTCTGAGATTTCTTCTTTTATTTGCCAATGTCATACACGGTTGATTGATTCGGAAGATGCATCTTTAGCAAGAGTTGATTCCAGAAGATGCATCTTTAGCAAGCGTGGAGGGAGAAGTGAGTGTGGTAGTAAGAATACTAAGCTCTTTTGAAATCATCAAGGATACTAAGCTTTTCGAAATCAGCAAATGTCTAAATCAATTTCTAAATGCGGTCCAAAGATAACTGCCCCTTGAAAATAGATATTACTACTGTACAAGAAATCTATCGACTAAAGTAAAATATATCTTTCCTTTAAGTAAAGAAGGTTAGCTTACGATCAACGGAAGTAAAAATTGGCTCATGACCGGCGTATTAGCTTCTAATATTTGTACATAACTATTTTTCTTGCTGATTCATTTAAAGTACAAAAGAGAAGCTAATTATTGGTGAAAGATTCTGAGATTTTCATATGCTGGTAGATTTTATCAAATACAGTAAAAAACAATTATAAAGCGAAGTGAAAAATATCCGATCTATGCCAACTTCGTGACAACCGGAAAAATAAGTAGGGATACTTTTGACATACACCTTTATGTCGGGTTAAAACTAGTCATTCGTAAGCTATTTGTCAAATGATCGGAGTCAAATAACACTCGTTAATTAAGAGCTGTAGCTAGCCCAATAATTTGAGTGAGATGCAATAAGCAAATCATTTAACTTACGTAAAAATTAAAAGAACTGGCAAACTTTTGAAATTTCACCTGCTACATATTATGTTGGATATACACTGAAGAGCAGTTCAATTAGAGATTCCTTTCTAGTAACGTGTAGCACCACCTTTTTCCCCTAATGACGGCGGCGATTCGTCTAGGCATGGACTCGACAAGACACCGGAAGCTTTGGGAAGCCATACGAATTCACAACCCCTGAACAAGCTCCCACAGTTCACGAAGATTTGATGGAGAGGGGTCAGAGCCTCGAATGTCTCTCTCGGTGGCATCCCAGATGTGCTCGATGGGATTGAGGTCAGGTGACCTAGCTAGCCAAGGAAGCGAGGTCACGTCGGTGGAGTGTTCATCCAACCATTCGGATACAAACAATTCGGGATCGATGGCACGGTGTATTGTCTTGTTGCAGGATGAGGACGCACAAACGGGAGCAAATGGTCGTCCAGGATAACCCGGTGACGTTGGCCTGTGAGAGACGATGTCACACGTACCAGGGGTCCCATTTCAGTTCACGTAAACAGTCCCCAGATGAGAATGCCACCCCCACCAGCTTGAAGAGTACCCTGCTGGCAAGAATGATCCATCGCTTCATGTAGTTTGCGCCGTACTCGTATCCTGCCATCAGCATGTATCAACGTGAATCTCGATTCATCAGTCCAGGCAACATTTTTCCACATGTCTAGTGTCCAGTGGTGATGTGCCCGCGCCCATGCTAATTTTTGTACCCTGTGATGTGCGGTCAGCAGCTGTACCCTCGAGGAGACGATGGCTTCTGTACCCCGTAGCAAGGAGATGGTTCTGAATGGTGTGGCTGCTTAGACGTTTTTGTGTACCAGCGTTAAATTTACGCGTGATTTCTTGCACTGTGACCCGTCTATCCGCTGTTACAATGCGAGCTAGCCGACGATGACAGCGCTCATCCAAACGCTGTTGTCCACGGCAGTTGGCCCTTGCAGGGATGGTTTTACCGGATTTGATGTACTCACGGTGAACCCGTGACACAGTGGCTCGAGAAAATCCCAGTGCGTGCACGACTTCCGAGATGGAGTGACCCATTCGTCGGGCCCCGGCAATTTGTCCACGATCAAATGCGCTTAGATCCTTCGTCTTACCCATACTTTGTCCGACTTTTACTGATTCCCATCGCATCACTCCTTATATTGTCGGATCACTGCATACGTCATGTCGTTTCCGTTTACAGGGCCGCCCACCGCCCCATATTTGCATAACGCAAGCTGTCTCTAATTCAATTGCTCTTCAGTGTATGAGCCAATTCTTGCGTGTTTTGTGCTTATCATGATAGCTTTTTTAATGTTTTACGACGCTGCGGTTAAGATATGCCTAGACGCAAAATAAACTAAGATTTTCTAAACAAAGACTCGTCGATTAGAAGAGAAAAAAAAAGAGAAAACGGACATAATTTTTCCAGAAGATGCATATTTTGCAAGCGTGGAGGGAGAAGTGGCTGAGGTAGTAAGAATGCAAATGAAACATACTTGTTTTCATGAGAAGTCACATATCCGTAAGAGAAACCACGGGTGTTCTCAACAGCAGGTAATTTCTCTTTTTCTAGCGAAGGAGGAAGGTTTAAAAATTGGGTGAATGCCGCTTACTTCGGTTGCTGACGACCGTGCTTAACTTCGATACATGCGATTTCTTCAAAAATGATTTTCGTAGTATTCCGATAAAATAACCAGGGATAATACTGCTAAATTCAAGGGATCTATATAAACTTCGATTTATGCGGAACTTTGTGTTACGGGAGCTCATTATACACTGAGTGGCCACTTTATTATGACCACCCCCTCAGTACTTCGTTGGGGCAGCTTTTGCCTTTAATACTGCGTCGATTCTTCGTGGCATGGACTCCACGAGATGTTGATAGGTGGTTTGTGGAATCTGAGAACATGCTTGATGAATAGCACTTTCTAGGAGTGTGAGATTGCAGGGTTGTGGATCCACTGTCTGATGGCTCGTTCAACTTCATCCCACAAATTCTCAATGGGGTTGAGATCTGAAGATTGTGGGGGCCACCTAAACAAAGTAAACTCACTGGCATGTTCCTGAAACCAATCCTGTTCAATACGAGCACTATGACAGAACGCATTATCTTGTTGAAAGTACCCATCGCCATGGGGATAAACCATCCACATAACAGGATGCACTTGGCCCGCAACAATGTTTAGATATGATGTGCTAGTCAGACGTTGATCAATACGAATTAAAGGGACTAAAGCATGCCAGGAAAACATTCCCCAAACCATAACTGTGCCTCCACCAGCTTGAAGGGTTATAGCAATGTATTTGGGGTCCATGCTTTCGTGCTGTTTCAGCCAAATTCTCACTCGGCCATCGGCATGGTGCAACTGAAAACGTGATTCATAGGACCACATAATTTGTTTCCAATTATTGACTGTCTAATCATTGTGCTCCTGTGCGAACTGGAGACGTTTTCTCTTGCTAGCTGCAGGCAGCAAAGTGTTCGAACAGGCAATGGCTGCCATATCCCATCCGATGCAGTGCGCGGCGAACAGTGCGTGCAGATATCATTTGAGGGGATCCTTGATTAAGATGGTGTGTAATTTGCTGCACTGTTGCCCTTCTGTTGTCTGTTACCAGTCTGGACACTCTCCGTTCCGCCCGAGCAGTCACTAGTCGATGACGATCACACGTTGCACGTAGAGACCCAGTGTTTTGGCTGACAGTCCAGTCTTTAAACACTTTAACAACAGCTGCTCTGGAACATTTCACGAATGCGGTAGTTTCGGTGACACTCGCTCCATGACTCCGAGCTCCTACAATCATCCCACTCTTAAAGTCCGTCAAATTGCATTTTTTACCCATCTCGTCACCCGAAAATCATTCTACTACTGTCGCAAGCAGTAAGTTTTCCCTTTTTATACTAGCCTCGCCCTCTGGAGGCAACCGCGTGCAGCCATGGGTAATTTGCTTAAAACTGTCAGGTGGTCATAATAAAGTGGCCACTCAGTGTATACGGGCTCAACTGTAAAACGAAATGAGTTTCGGGAGGATATTTATTGCTCTCTGGAACTGGTTGTTCACTATCTTTTTAGTAAAGTTCAAACAAAAAGTTATATATATATATATATATATATATATATTTCAAATTGATAACGAGGAACAGTACACCAATTAAGTAGTAAATAGTAACACTATACTAGTGATCCGATTTATTGGAGTAGGAAATAGACACATAAGCGTTTCCAAGCTTTCGCACATCAACCATATGTACTTTTCAAGGAATTTAGACAGAAACTGCAAACTGAAAAACAGAACGCGTTAACAATTTGAAAGTGGGAACTTGACTTGACAATAAATATATACGACGTTATATTCATTTAAAGATACGAGGCATCAGGTCGGTTGCGCGCGCGGTATCCTTGTTGGGATAAGGTGTGGAACCAATTTGAAGAATTGGTTCCAAATTCGTGGCAAATCGAGTGAGGCGCAATCATTGCAAGTATCGCTGTTGGTAATGATCTCCAAGATTTCCCGAATGGCTGTACATTTAGGGGTAGAGTAGCAAGCAATTTCTTTATATCATCCTACATAGGAGTAGTCGACTTGAATTTGACTTCTCCGGATAGTGCCATGGCTTCTTTACAGAATTTTGTGTCCCTCTTATGTTCGTTGACCCTGATTGCAAACGAACTCTTGGTCATTAAAATGTAGTATCGTTTAGAGCCGTCCGGACACTATAGGGGGTCGCATAAACACCTGTTTCGCAGGAGAGAGGTGGTTTTTCGCTATTTCTCTTTAGCATAGTGTATAAAGATGCAGGTGACCTTATGCCGACGCCGTAGTTCATCTTCTTGAGGGCGTTTTTGAGTTTGTAAGACACACTTGGTATGTAGGGAATTGAGACTAAATAGGCCTACGATGACACCTCTCGTGAACTCATCTGTATGACGAAATTGCGTACTACGACGCCTTATCGGCATTGGCACCCCTTGTTCGCTCTCCAGACACGGTTACTGCAGAACCACTCACTTCTGGCGGCCGTGACGATGTCACGACTAATGGGCTGGTTACCCGCTTATATCCTGGGGGCCTTTCGTGCGATTGGATTGCAAGTGCAATACTTTGCATAAATTGTATGCCTGCAATTTGCATGACGCTGCGTTCATGTCTTCGTGGTGTGGCATTTCATCTGACAGGTAGTGTATAATGTTTCAGTAGCAGCAGCATGTAGAGATGTTGGTAGTATGACGATATAATGATAGCTGTAAAACTGAGTCTTGGAGTTGCGATCTCTTGACCTCTGCGTATTATATATTTAGTGTTGGTGTTTTGTTTGTTTCGGTAAACGTTCCCGCATAAGTAAATTGGATAAGTTCACTAACATTGTTGAAGACTGAGTTGCGCTAAAGGATATTTAGCTGAATAAAGACTAACCTAAATAACATTTTCTGACGTTTCTTGAATGGCTCCTGTTTAACTGTAGGCGAAGTTCTGAGACTGATCTATGCAGTGTTCAGACACCCTTATTTCCAAGAACATCACAGTGCATCTAATGATATTCCTTAAATTAATTTTATTGTACTTTTTCAATGGTCTTGATATAGCCAGTTTAAGATCTCTTTTTTTTTCCGGAAATGAGACAGGATGATCTTTCAAAATATTACTTTTATCGAGGTAGAAGTGTGTTTAAAGTATGTCTCATGGAATTCTGCAAATCATAGTACAATTTTACGTTGGCTTTGCCGTTTTATATCCCTCTAATACGCGTACTACATGGAAGTAAAATTCCGTTCTTCATTCCCTAAATGTTCCTCATAACACAGTATATCGAATGGAGAAATGGTTGGCAGAGAATATTCTATTGATATACGCGTGCCACTTTTTACTGGAAGAAAATAAAAGTGATCCAGTTCGCAAGTGTCTTCGGTTGTGCCTCGGTATACATGTCACTTGCCCTACTGAAACGTCTCAAAGGAGGCAAACTAGGTAGCGCACTTTATTTTGTAACTATGTACTTTGGGATATTACCTATGCACTTCAATTTCTCGATATTCCTGTGAATGTGTCAGGTTTCATCCGAAACGGAGCAGAATCTGATGTTACGGGCGAAGGAAAGTTCGTCTTTATGACGATTTATTATGACTTCAAATCCGAGAGAGGAATGTTTCATGGTTTCCTTTTATGTGACATCTTGCCTGTTTTTGCAGTTCTTTTGCATCTTGATGCCTCTAAGCGAAGCGGGAACGGACGTATAAAAAAATTGAAAGCATTCATCCCGTTGGGAAATTTTTTCTAAAATGATATCCAAGTAATGTTACTATAACTTCAGCAGACGAAAATATAGCGGATGGAACTGTTTGATGACTCACGCGGTTGCGAGGACAAAAATCTTGATGAAATGAAAGAGGAATTTCATATATGAGGGAATTCATGATGCAAGATATTTTCCTCGTGTGGAAAAATGAGGATGTAGAAATATTGAAAAGGATGAAATCTCCCATTCGTTTTTAGAATAGTTTTGAATGTTTCACATCCTGAATTTTGGAGTTTTAGTAAAAGTGCTAAAATTGTATGTTCACACAAAAGAATTTGTTGTATCTTAAAAGTTAAGCTCTCTATGGTAATACCCCGTCATTTTGTACAGGTCAAATTTGCTTGAGAGTTGTTCACATCTCCCATGACTTGAATATAAACATACTTTGAAATGACTGAGACAGCTGGAGATATTTCTAGAACTTGACCAAAAATTAAATGCAATATGGTTCTTGCAAGAATTTGTGGAAATTGAAAATTTATATTGTTCTTCGATTTCTCGAAATTATTTAAAGAAATAATAATTTTTCTCCCATAAAGAAATATAGGGGTCGCCCAAATGAGAAAAGCTGCATGATGGAGTTAAGTGTACTTTATTACAGCATAAGAATATGTATACAGACAAATACATTCATACATAACACACGGGTGTTAATAGTCCTAGAAGTAGGCACCCCTAACATTTATCCAGGTACCTCATCGGTCGATAAGTTTACGGATTCTCTGTCAGGTGCTTTGGAACCCACTGCACACACACTTTCAAGTACCTCAGTTCTTAGCGAAGGATTGTGCCAATAGAGCCCTTGCTGATGCCTATTGTTTCAGTTGCTAACACGCTAACTGTTATTCTGCGGTTAACTTTCACAAGTTCGTCCACTGCAGCTATTGGGCCCGTTGTGATGGCGGCGTGTGCCTGGCCAGATCTTGAGAGATCCACAACGCTTTTACGTTCATCCTGAATTTTGTTTTTCATTGGAGGTTTAACGACCACCGTGAGCAACTCAATGGACTATAAACAGTCGCCCGTCCATAATTTAGGGTCACCGGTCCCGGGGAAGGGAGAGAGAGAGTTAGTGCCGTAAGACAAAAACAAAAACATCATCCATGCCTGTTTGGGAATCGAACCCGAACCCCTTTCGGACGAATGATCAGAGGCCATCGCTTAGACCAACCACTGCGCCTCCGGGGCGGACATCCTGAAATCCTTTTCACCATTTGCGTGCAAGGCATGCAATTCTGTAAGCCACCTGCATGCGCCGTAAGATTTCTGACGATTTGCTTTCTTCTTGTCAAAAATTGGATCACGGCTCGCTGTGCCCGCTTGGAGGTATCCATGAGACAGGTCGTTTACGTTCGTTTGATACTGCTTACACCCAACGTGTCGCACAAACTAAATGTTTTGATGACTGATCGAGAACCGAAGGTTCAAAATTTTGAAGAACACAGTTCAATAATTTTAAAAGACTCATTCGGTTTACTGGGTCCCTTAAAAGATTTAGTGACCAACATGCTCGCTCCTCGGAGCTTTCGATGATGGGGGAAAGACAGGCCGCCGTAGGTCCAACCGTTTTGAAAAGAGGAAAGAACAGATGCTCAGATAGGAAAGTTGTAAAGTGACAGCAATGAAAAAGTAGAGATAGAGTTGCTTTTGGCTGAATGCTAGGTCGGTGAAAAACTAAAACTCATACAATATATTTATTTTAACGTTTTTTAATTTTAATTGTTAATTTATTTAATTAATTATTTTATCTGTCTAAGTAATAAGTACTCTGTATTTTTCTTGTTTTTGTTTTAATTTCATTGCTCCTGTTTGGGGTAATTTACTCTTCTGGAGCTGCCCTTTGCAAAGCAAGTAAATCCTTTAATTTGACTGTCATTGCTTTATCCTTAGGCAACTTACGCTTCTTGAGCTGCCCTTTGCAAAGCATCGCACGCTGCATTCGTCTTTTATAAGTGATTGCCGCAGCGCCATCAGTCTACTCGAGCCTATGTTTCATTAGGACGAGCTATATATTAACATATATAGCTCGTCCAAATGAAACAGAGGAAAATATGTAACTGTTGAAACAGAGGAAAAATTCAATTTATGAGTAAAGTACGAGTAATTTTTGAGCAAGTCAAATAAATTTCACGAACATTTAACTACTGGCTTTGATATCTAATTAGAAGTACACGAAGAAATAAGATAAATATTTTCTTCACGCGCCTTAAAACATTCATTTTAATTTCACTGCAATTTCAGGAGCAAAATAAGAAAATAAATGTACCCACGGAAATGCAATACTATAGTAAAACAAGCGAATTGTAACCATAATTTACTATCGAAATATTAAATAATATTGAGTTGAACATATCCCGGATGGCGCAAAAAGAACGTTTCTCAGTTAAATCCTATGGAACTATAATTTAAAGAAGAGAGTTGAAAATAACAAAACTAAAACGAACTTGCAGCATTTCTTTTGAAATAGCGCTGGTTAAACATGAAATATTTCGACATAATATTGTAAGCAAGTTTTCGGAATGTACTTTCGTTTTTGCACGCACAAATAGGATGGAATTCAAATTTGCATTTCAGTAGTAACAACCTTTTTTTCTCAATAAAATGATCTATTGCCATTACGGGAAATTGTCAAATGGAAATATCAAGTGCTTATGACGTGCTATTTAAAAAATAGAAACATATACTCCCGGCTACAGTGATTGTGCAATTCTTTTCGAGAATATCTAAAACAAGAGATTTAAGCAGCTTATAACGTATCATGTTACTTGGCAGCGGCAAACTATAGCGTATAAGATCTCGAAACCATAGTTTTGCTGAGATTTCACGTAGGGCAGTATGGTAAGTTTACCCAGAATGGTTTGGCGCATGTATGGTATGTAACCAGTTGCAAGTCACTGGTCGAACAGAGTTCGTGGATGAAATGATTTGTGTTCAGTTGCAGACGAGATGCAGTTATCCCCAAAAAGCCAAATATTAACAGATCAGTAATCGTATGTAATAAATCATAATTTGTTGTTTCTTGTCATAGATGCAGAATGGAAGAAGACTTCTCCAGGTTACAAAAAAAATATTAAATCAAGATAAGAAATCCCGGTTTGAAGCGGGAAGGGTGACACATACACCAGAAACTGGAGTTATGTAAAAGTTTCCCCGGGTATGATTAATCGCTGTTGTTGCTTTATGCTGTTTTATTTAGATTTGAAAATCAGAAAATGGAAAAAGAAATCCAGAATTCTACGTGTTCATCCCCTAAAATTGAACATTATGATGTCATTGTAATGATTTGGGCATCTTTTCGTAGTAAAAAAAATAATATTCCTCGATACCAGTGGTGCAATATTTGAATAATGCGTAGTATCATAGCCTCGTTAATGATCACATGTTGTTGTTTTTTATATTTGGGAGTTTAACGACCATCGCGAGAACTGCAATGGGTTACAAACATTTGCTTGTCCATACGTTTGTTCCAGAGAATGAAAAGAACCAGTGCGGTAAAAAACACACCGTCAATGCCTCACTAGGATTCGAACTTGGACCCACCTTGGACCACTTCTGTATCCACCTGCTAAGGAAATATTTTATTAGCAGGATAATACTCCATTTAAAAAGGATTTTGGACCGCGAAGAAATATGTTTTAGGGCCATAATATTGACTACAAATTACTGAGCACGAGAAATTCACAAAAATGTGGAGCTTAAAAAATGATGTAAGGAAAATATTTATTCATTTGAAGAACGCGTTTCAATAGTCCTCCCTACAAGTTTTGGATCCTGTCCAATACATAGATTAAAGGAGATGTTAATTATTTCTTACGTATTACAAAAGTAGCAATCGGTTGACATGTAGCTGAATGAATGACCATGATGAGCAAAAGAAATAGTTTACCGGATTTACTTATTTTTGCTTCGGGGTTTAACGAAACCTACGACCTCCTAATGCGGTAAGAATTCGCACCTCCATAGTTTAGGGACACTGCTTCCAGGTAAGGGACATAGCCAGGATTCACCGAAAACTTGTCTTTTCACTATTGAGCCACCGATACGGTTTATTAAGTTCTAACATACCACAAACGGCCTTGGAAAGCACCACAACAGACATTTTAGGTGAGATTTAAAAAGAAAATGTGCAAGAAATATTTGGGGAGTAAATAATTAAGTCAGAGATGTGGATTCAACAAGGGGAAAGCTTTGAATCGATGTTCGGTGCTGCAGCTTCGACCAATGTGTCAGATATCATGCCCACGGCGGTTTGTCTTTGAGACGGGATCCCCCGCATTTTAACGCTGGAACGGAACCATTTTTGGGCAGCGTTGCTGTCTACTATTTCCTTGCTTTCAACTGCACAAATTTATCTCACTGCTGCTTCAGCGTTTAACCCCCTTTTTTGCAATAAAGGAGTAGGAGCACCCGAACAGCACATTTATCAACCTACATCCTCGGCTCACGGTAACGCAATATGACTCGATGCCAAATGCACGTAATCAAACTCGTGGGCTCCACATTATAGAGACCGTTACCCAGTCGACACTAGCGGGCTTTTCGTATAGGAATGGGTACTAAACATTAGGTGTAGCTCAAAGCGGGTCGAGCTTTTTATCATTCTCAGAACAGTCCTTAACATATTTCGAAATAAAAAAAGACAAGCTTGTTTCGTAAGAAAAACTAAAGAGTAAACAATTTTGTGGATAAGAAATTACCACCACCATTTCAGCGGAATACAATCTCTTCATATATCTGTCTGTCGAAACAGGCTTTTATTTTTCATTTATCGTCTACCACTGTTTCCCGTTCATTGCATATTTCAACAAAGTATAGCCTTTGTTAGAAAGAGATGTAATATTTTCCACTGTGTAAATCTTTGTTTACGAGATCCAAAAAGGGAAAGGCTGAACTGAACCGAGATTTGTTAGCAACCTGGTACAAAGATATGTCAATCAATACTTACGTCAAGAGAGGATCCTCCAAAGCAATGATCTGAGTTTCCAAATTTGTCAGGTAAAAAAAGGTAACATTCCGAATAGTTTAGTGCTGAAAGTATAATTACGTGCCTATATCTGAATTACATGTGAAATACACTGCGTAGTTCCCTTTTACGGAGAGCGTGCAGTTTGATATTTAACCACAAGTTTAATAAAAACCAATACTAACTTTCTGGATTCGATTTCACGCTGAAATCAAATTCCTTTCTTTTTATATCACAAAACAGGCCTAAAATATTTGTTGAACTTTGAAAAATACGTCAGATAATTTATATCTTAAGAGCGAAGACCGGACAATCTCTGAAGTTGGAAAATTCCACAAAACTTAACATTGTTCCAGAACTATTCAGAACAATTGCGCGTAGTAACTTTTTGTGGCAATCTCCGGCAGTATTAATGTTCGCATGCATTTTAAGAAGTTCCAGTTTGCTTAATTTCGGTTTCGCTGCGGAGGCGTTCGTGGAATGCAGATAGCCAGTAGCCTCAGAAAAAGCGCAGTTAAACTAATGAGAGCTCATTATGAAATCTCCGTACCATAAAGCAAGCTGCTGTTAAGCCAATTTTGGGCTTAATTCAAGGTACTTAATAGAAGCAGTGATAAATGATTTTGAATAAATTTTTTTGGTTATTTGGTCACTACACAGAAGGTCGGGTTTAATTTGAGCCACTTAACGTAAGCTGTAATAAATTATCTGAGAGTCGTGTTTTTGTTTTAAGCTGGTCAGCATTCAGAAAACCGAAAAATACTTAGCATTTACTTTCTAATTTTCCTAAAAAGAAATGACTATGCTAATGGCAGCTTCCCCGCACAGGAATAAAATGTCACAGAAACATCACATGTATAAAGTGCTTAAAGTCCAGCTCAAGAAGAAAACTCGAATGCCAGAGGATAGGCAGCAGTGAGAACAACATTGACCTGGGCGTCCCTAAAGCGCTTCCGCAGCACACAACTACAATAACACGGTGGAACTTTTGTGAGTTAAGTACGAGGTTAGACCTTGCTTTTAGATCAGAAAATCGCTGTCACGTGAGGGGATTGTAAACTTTCTCAGTCCGGAATTCTTTGACTTAAACTCTAACTATCAATTTCAATTAAGAGAAGTCAAATTCTCCAGGACCGTAATTTCCGCCATATAATCCGCGAATTATCTGTTAAAAAAGTTATAAATTACAGCTATGCGGATAATACGCCCAAGCGGATAATACTATGAGTAAAAAGAAAAACACGTTTTTGCGCCACTTTGATTTTTAAAGAATCTGCGTCGTAATCGTCAAAAGGGGTCATGTACTTGGAAAATTACAAATATGTGTGGAAACTGTAAAACGTAACGCAATACGAAGACAAGGCAAAATAATTGGAAAGTTTTCTTTTTCTTACTTACCAGCATTTTGGCAGTAAACACTATGCAACGAAGGCGGTAATATTTGATCTCACGCACGGTCATGTGTTGTTGGAAATTCAGCGTCACACACGTTCGTGCGTGGTCTAACTATGGAATTGCTATAATACTGAATAATCCTTGATTATTGCTCTTTAATCACTTGAAAGTAACACAGAAATACTTAAAAATTGCAGTTATTCTTTTTAATAAGAAGAGATTGTTTTCACTTAGTTCTGCAGGCGGCTGGATCATCGCATTAAATACGACTTTTCTGAAGGAAATGACGGTTCGCGATTAACATCGCAGCAGCGGATTAGTGGTTATTTTTTATTTTCTGAATTTCCCGGTGATGAATTATGAGCCGCCGCGGTTTATACGAAGGTCCCCCCCTGTATTTCACGATCTGCGGATTATACAATGAAAAATGCGATAAAGTGAAACAGGACCTTAGTGGACAATGATTCTAAACCAATGAGGCTGTGAAAACTGCAGTCCTTAACTGGTTGCACCAAATTGGAGGATACTTTTTCTGTACAGGTAGGGAAAAGTAAAGTATATCACACGTTCCAATAAATGTTTACAGCCCTTACGCGACTGTGTTGAAAAATGAATAAATGTTGCACCTTCCAACAAATGTACATCCTCTGAGAATGTCTCCTTATGTTGTTTTTTTATTCAACAGTCACTACCTTTTTGATCCGCCGACGTACCTTCAATTCAAATTTTGAAGATGGCAATCCGATTTTTGGTGTAAATGTGACAAGGATGGTAAGAATATCCGAAAAGTTGAAAATTTCATTGTCTGGAGCGGGACTCGAATCCGCGTCTCCCAGATAGCGCTCGGGTATGCTAACCACTACACCACCCAGAACAATCAAGTCTCAAGTTTCCGATTAATTTGAATATAACCATCACAGGATTCGCTAGTTGAAGCAAGCGGCATTCATGTTTAGCAAATCTGGAGGTTAAGAATCTTATCCCGTGATTGCCCGGAAGAGCATGTAAATCAAAAAAAAAAATAAGGGATTTCACCATATAATACAAATTTTGAAGATGACAATGCGATTTTTGGCGTAAATGTGACAAGGATGATAATTCAGATAATATCTGAAAACTTGAAAATTTCATTGTCCTGTAGCGGGACTCGAATCCGCGTCTCCCAGATAGCGGGTTTGAGTCGCGCGTCTCCCAGATGCTGTATATTAGAAAATAAATATGTAATAATGGAATATTAAGCTACGAAAACTAGTCTTCTGAGTAGCATACCAGGTCGATTTAAATGCTACTCATTTTGCAAAGAAATCACTCAACTAAATTCGTCACTATGTAGAGAGCTACTGTCCAAAAGTTAAAGGCGAAGTATATTCTGACCAATGAAAATCGGAAAAGGTGGTTTTACAGCTGTAAGGGGAATCGATGGCAATAGCAACAATAAAATGGAACTCACGACATCAAAAATAGTGAATAATATGTAATAAAGATAGAAACAGAACAAAATGTTAATAAGAAGGTACAGGCTCACCTGTGCTCTAGTGACACTTTTCCATAAGCATGGCATAAACGAAATACAAGGTGGAGTCCTCATTAGGAGACGTGTCCAACCCGCATCTGAATGCATGTTAGGCGCTGATGCGTCATGCTTAGCAACAAGTGTTTTAGGACCACATGAGGTAAATTTTTCCACTCCTGCTGAGGAGCCCAGAAGAGCCCAGAGAAGTGCTGCAATAGTATTTGTTGAAGGTTCCCTTGCGTAAAACGTCTCCCTAGGAAGTCCCATAAATATTCGATTGAATTGAGATCTTGGTAGCGCGCTGAACATTCCATCCGACAGATATCGTCACTAGCCAATACTTCATTCGCAGCTGCTGCGCTGTGAGAAGTAGCGTTATCATCCATACAAATGAAATCTGCGCTTACAGCACCACGGAGTAGATGAAAGAATCTGATTATTTCGGTACCGCTGACCGGTGGTTTCCCTTTGGTCCATCGCCTGAAGCTCGGTACGTCCATTGGTCAAGGTACCAGCCCACACCATGACGCCGTTCCTGCCATATCTTCCATGTTCACCGATGCTCCTAGTATCACACGCAGTCTCACGTTACCTCCAGATCAATTGCAGCTTGCAATCCGACGAAATACCAAAGCGGCTTTTATCTGTGAATCTTACCTTGGCCTACTGATGTGAACGTGAGACATACACCACAGATGATAGTGTGTACCTAGGATAACGGTAGACAGCAAACCAGACGTATAGTCCTGTTCCATTTAGATATCTTAACCGTTTGGGGCAAAATTCGTACACCTGTGCTTGCCTGGTAATTAGTCAACTGGCCGGCAGTACTTTTGTCGACTCTTTTGGCCATTGTGGCCAGGAAATGATGATTTTACTGGCTCGTACAGCGAGAACGACCCCAGAAAAGCAGCGGGAGGCAGTTCTGAGTCTTCTGAACGCTGTCCAAAGCAACGACACTGTACTGATGCTACATGAAACTCTCTGATCACCTTCTGACCTCTTCCAAGCTTGCTGATAAATCTGTCTTGATAAAAACGGACCAATGATTTCTGGGAAATATTCTTCATATTACCTTAGACATGCATTTTCTTTCTTCGTCGCTAAAACAATTGAAAAACAGAATAAACTCACGAGACACATTTAGACTAAGATTAAAGATTTTAGGAAGGGAGTTTCTCATCCCAAGTCTTAAACAACACTTAGAACTAAGAAACTAGGAGATTTGCGATAGAGTGCCAGACACGAAAGTCACACGGAAGCAAGGTAGAAAGGGGGAGGAAGACGCCCCTATTTATATCCGGTGGGCCAGTATCCTGGGTGCAACGGCTTAACGCACTCAACAGACGCACGGCGAATATTTAGTGGTTCGAAAATTCGTACCTTCCTGAGATCGATCCTAAGACTTTCCGCAGCATTCACGGAAGTTGACCACTAGGCCATCCAAGGCCCACTCATATTATACGATTCGTTGTCTTGCCTGTATACTCCCTCAGTTGTCACGTACTCACACCAAATTTGTGTCCGGACTGCACATTATGGAATGCCTTTATAAGTGGATGTGCATATTTTAGCCAGCTCTTTTATCCCCATGATGTTCTGTAGTCATCAGATTTCATGTTCGTTTTTAAGTTTTGTACAGCAGCGTATGTATGTGGCACTGCACCAACGCACGGCTATAGTGGCAAGAAGAGATAATTTGCCGTGCGTTAATACCTCACTTTTTAAATTTTTTCATGGAACAAGTGAGATGGCGCTCCTGCAAATTTCGATACTATGATTTCAAAATATTAGTCTGCTTTTCTATGGCGTGTTTGGTGGATAGCGATGGAAAAGGCGGTTTATTTGTTAAATCGGTCCTGAAAAGTAGTAGCAACGAGTGTGAAATTGAGAACGTGTTTCGTATGGAAGCAACAGTTGTTACAGGTCCTGTAAACAAAAGGTTAACTATATTTTCCATGCCGTAAGATGAGGCAAAGCGGATCGAATGACATTTCTTTTTCTTTTTTTACTTGTCCTAAATCAAGCTGGTAGCCACTCAGTAATTATTTAGTTAAGTATGCCACTTTTGTTTGTCGTATATATATCATCGCATTTTTTCTAAAATCATTGAAATTGGGTAGTTTCTTTTTTTTTTTTTTTTTTTTTTTTTTTTTGCCCAAAGCTCTGTAAACGTTATCGTGAGAAGATTAGGCCTAAGTACAGTATCATGTGACACCCAAATAAACATTTTGTGTCCTGTAGAGATAGAGAAAAGAGTGGCAACAGGATCAAAACAGAATCCAATACAATGATTAGGCAAGAATCCCAATATTTACGGAGAAAATTAGCGCAAAATGATGTATTTGTACTAACCAGCCTTGTGACAGTTAAATTCAATGCGAAATCATACGTTTTCCGAATAAAGTTCAAGAAGCTCCCCAAAAACACACCACTGGAAGAATATTCTCTTGTATCTATCCATACATGACATTAATCCCTTTTAGTATAACTGCAGGATAAAAAAGGAGATCCTTTGGTAAAACTTTAATCAAATTACTTCACTGTAGGGAATGAGAAGTACGTATATCTATGAAAATAGTTTACAGCAATAGAATTGGAGCTGTCTTCAGCGCCCTCTCTGATTTCATGATTTCAAGAACCCGTGCTGAGAAGCGCACGGCACACTATCTACTATATCCACTACAGTAAGCAGTGTTCGAATTACCCAGTGGTCCGTTGGCCATTGGGCAGTTAAACTTCTGTCGGGCTTCTTAACTATTAATTTTACTGGCCCCGGATGGCCAGATGTTTTCTTTCTTTCTTTCTTTCCTTCTTTCTTTCTTTCTTTCTTTCGTTTTTGTTTCTTTAATTTGTCACAAGTTAAAAAATGAATTTCTATTTATTTTATCTTGCTGTACGGTTTTCTTTTTAGGCTGCAAATAGGTTCATGAAATGATATTAGATAACAGCTATTTTTTATATCCCTCATGATTTGAAAAGAGTGGAAGAAATGACAAGTACAGAAAGGCAGTTTTCCAGTCCTTGTTTGTAACGGCAATAGCCGTTTTTTGTTACCTTTCGTCCCCACCATTCATAACGAGCAGAAGTAAGCAAAATAAACGTCCTGCTCTTCCTTGGATTTGCCCATACTAGTGAATGCAGCATATACTCATACCAAACACAAGCCAGCTTTTGTTTCTTCCCCAAGAAAATACACTAGCGGAGAAGGTCAATAAGATGTGTGAAGGTAATTTTTGCAGAAGAGCAAGTCACCTGAAGCAGTGTTCAATGGGGTACTAAAACTAACTTCATCGGAAACTAGGAGGAATGAGCAATAAGACTAAATTAAGGAAAAGAAAGCGAAACCCTAAACAATAAAACATAGAAAATAAGGCTGCTAATGTATATTAATTTTTGTGCCCATGGAGTCTCCTCGTTCCCTTCATACTTAAAAACAGATTGGGAATGAACGGTTAGTCTGCTATATCACCAATCCATCGGAATCTTATTCTGGAAACATTCCTGCGAGTTGCTCTTTCAAATTAGATGTTTCAGAAATAAATATTGGAATAATTCCTTTCGAATGATATGTTATTTTCTACATAGGCCTATATTGTAGATGTCTAAGGTTTATTTTCTACATAGGCCTATATTGTAGATGTCTAAAGTTTATTTTCTACATAGGCCTATATTGTAGATGTCTAAGGTTTATTTTCTACATAGGCCTATATTGTAGATGTCTAAGGTTTATTTTCTACATAGGCCTATATTGTAGATGTCTAAGGTTTATTTTCTACATAGGCCTATATTGTAGATGTCTAAGGTTTATTTTCTACATAGGCCTATATTGTAGATGTCTAAGGTTTATTTTCTACATAGGCCTATATTGTAGATGTCTAAGGTTTATTTTCTACATAGGCCTATATTGTAGATGTCTAAAGTTTATTTTCTACATAGGCCTGTATAGTAGATGTCTAAGGTTTATTTTCTACATAGGCCTATATTGTAGATGTCTAAGGTTTATTTATTTTTTACGGACCAGTGGCTTGCAAGTTCTATCGGTGCGCGGGGCACGTTGAAGATTTATTTCTAATTCTAACACTGGTAAGACCAAACAAGGTCGAAACTAAAACTTCTGTTAACGTAACTGCTATCACTAATAAGAAAACTCTCATCAGCTGTTTAATCAGACACCAGTTATACATTATGAAAACAGGAATATTTGTTACAGAGAATATATTTTGCCAATGGCATTTTCCCGATTCTTTCTTCTTTTTTATAGTCCAGTTTGAAAATTTGTAGAATAACTTACACTGTGTGCGACCCAATGAGACACCATTCTTAAAACCATGTACTTTTTTTCTCCCTTTCTTTTAATCTTTTTAAGAACAGAAAGGATACAACTATTTTATGCCCTTGCTTTATAAGCACAAGAAGAACTAGCTATTTTCTAAAAATATGCAATTAAGTTTTGTGAAGGGGGAAAGTCTCCCAGAGTTTGGATGTAGAGTGACACAAAGAGATAAGAAAGCAAAATATATGGTATCTGTTTCTCCACTTCTCCCTATTTTACTTTTCCTTCGCAGACGCAAAAGGGGAGAAAATAGAGGATGAACTATAACGTGGATGAGAGCTCTCTGAGCAGAGAAATACTGCGCTTCGAAATATTTGACAGAAAGGGGTGAAATAATAGCCACGCTTTATATATCTGGACGCAAGGATTCATCAGTTTTCTAAAGAAATCCCGTTGTAATCGAATTCTTTCAAAAATATAAATGGCTCCTGATTATAGGAATAAGCAAGCTATGTGGAAGGATGCTTATAATAAATGAAACGACACATTTTCCACTCTTCACTTCAAAAAATAGAGAAAGAGAGAAAAATGGGCTTTACTTTCAGCTGAATGCCTCAGAAAGCAAGACGGACAGGTGATGTCAGTTCGTTGCGAGAGACGATGACTTTCCGTGTCAAAAGGGATGAGATCTTGCCCAAATTGCAGGAATATTCGTTACAGAGGAATTTATAAGACATAAAATCCAAAATTATAATAGGCAAAAGAATCACAGCAATTGTTTCTTCTTTTGACAATATGTTGTAGGAATAAAGCAGTTTGTCTGTTTTACAGTAAATACTTTTGTTTTCATACATATGTCGAAACTTTTGTATGCCATAAAGAATCAACTTGAGGGAGCTGAAACGGTCTTCTGTTTTCCGCAGCTCCTGCTTAAATAAAATAATTTCCCGTGGGAATATTTGAGCGCAATGAACGAAAAATTGGTATCTTCATTTCACATACAACATGGATTTTATGGGATGCAGGTTTCACGATAATGTTTGCTGCATTAAGATTTTGTTTTAAAATATCAGCTAAAAACATTTGACTCAAAGTAAAGTCAGTGTATTACTTTTCGTTTTTTTATTCGTTTAGAATAATTAATTGTCTGTGCTAGCATGTTATCACTTCGTTTTATCTTATGGTATGATTTGAGTCGATGTGAAGCACTTCTGCACGACGTTGCATTCGAAAAACTGTCTCGTCCTTAATTTTGGCACGCCAGTGTATATATACACCACCATCGTCAGAAACCAGCAATATCGCAACGCCATCTAGGATTTACACAGTGCATTTAAAATAAATCATGAAAATGCTTAAATAAAATAGTCCATGGTTCCGATATAAATTTAGGGACATAATCATTACAGCAATGAGATCCGAATGATGCAATATATAGGCTCTCCATAAATAATAACAGTGAGAGCTTACCGGGAGAGTTTATAATGGATATATCATTCCGCTTGGAGTATAGAAACCGGTCGCAAAAAGACGAGCGAAGGTGGTTGTCAACTTGCCATTACGAACATCATATTTTTGCTCGAAAATTTATAATTAGTCGGGTGATAAGACCAGAAGGAAGGGTATAATTTCAACACTGGAAGACGGTTTTCTGAAAACGGAAAACTGCAAATGGTTCGAGAGGGTCCATTCCAAAATAAAATCCAAAAATGGTAAATTCCGGTTTTGTTCGATTTCAAGGGTGAAATTGATAGACGGAACTTTTGAGGAACAATACTCAGAAAATAAAACTAGGTCTAAAACAGAATATGTCCAAAATAGGTAAAAATCATCAAACATTGCTTTTGACAGGAAAAAGAACGCCAAACGAATACCCAAAGAAGATCCACCGACCCAAATAGAAATCGCTAAAATCTCTGTATCAATTATAAACAAGGTAATAAATAAAGATTTGAATCTTAAAAAAACTAAAAAACATAAAGTTTAGCGCCTTTTTCCTAGGCACGTGGGTGAGCAATGGACATGGTGTATACTTCTATATGAAAATCACTTAGCCGGAGACAGTGGGATTTTATATGACTATTGATAAAGCATGAATCTACCTAAACGACTGTAGCAAAAAAAGGTCAATTTACTATCACACAAGACCAGAAGAAGATTTACTAACTTAGTTCAAAGAATCCAATGTTTCAGTAAAGGATTCATGATTATTGCTGGTTTCTTCTACAATGGGAAATTAAAGTTAAGAAAAGCTGAATGTTCAAATCATTTTTACATTTTACCAAAATAATGTTTTAACCCCTATATTAGAAGAGGCAATAACATTACTTTACCAATAGAGCCTTCAAGGAGTTGTACTCCATCGTAGTACGCATACCAGTTATACATCCAAATCTCTTGAAAAAACGAAAAACAAAAACGGGTATGAAGTCTATACCCTTCGCTCGTATTCCTTCAAAGTCTCGTGGTGTGTCAGAAATGGACTATTGTGTCTTCGGACGCCTAAATAGATCGCACAGACCGATAGCACTGATTGGACCATGGAAAGCAGTGAAAGAGGAGTGGAATAAAATAGCACTATCAATTTTAAGAAATGTCCTGTTATCGTGAAAATGTAGATGTAAGTTCATAATCCACAGAAAAGGCTGTCAGACAGAACATTTCAGAAATAATTAATTGTATTTTAAAAATTAATTGTATTGCTGGAAAATCGTTCTAAAAAAGTGTGAACATTCTCTGTAAATTTACACTTTTAAACAAGAGTCCATATCATAAACGTTGGCTCGCCACCAAAGGGTCGTGATGTGTACAGTACAGGGCAACGTGCTAAGAGATAATAGAATGTCTAAAAAACTATCAACTCACGTGATAGCACCCACTGGTACAACTCACAAATACGTTAAATGTAAAATACGGATATTTAGCCTTTAATAAGTCTAGAACGGGTACCGACTTAACACAAAAAAAATAAAATTATATGAGGTATTCTACTAAGCTTCAGTGACTATTAGAACAACCCAAATGCATAAAATACATTTAGACCCCGAAGACCCTGGGTTGCTATATTAAATAAGATACTTATGAAAACTATGCAGAAAAAGTGCTTAAACCTGGGTACCCATTTTGCATGAAATGCATAATTTGCCATCAATATCCATGGAATGCATAAATTTTCCATCAATTTGCATTACATGCATTTTCCGCTCCAAATTGCATAAGCTACATTTTCCAAAGCAATATTTGGCGTTCAAGGTTTTTTTATTTGATAAAATTAAAGTGTGTGCTGATGACAACGCGACGGTGCGAGGTGGATTTGCCTCCGGCAGTAGGAGGTAAGGGGGGCGGGGGGCATATGTGAGCTGCTTTTTTTGTTTCATTGGATAGGTTGTAAGAGTGTGAGCTGGGAATCTGCTGAGATGACGCAGTTCAGGTGCCAAAGTCCAAACTTCTTTGTGTTCTCTCCCTATCTCAACCGCGCCAGTCAGCCGTCTGAAGGCAGCGCATAAGTACATTTTTTTCCGGCGGGGTGTGAAAGTTTAGTTAAAAAGTTTACGAAGCCGCCAAAAATGGGAAAGACAAAGTTACAGCGAGATCTCGTCTTCTACAGTTTCCACTTGAATTGAAATCTAATAATCTGTGGTGCAAGTACTGTTTAGAGGTTGATGATTTCACAAGAAAATCTGTCGTATCTGCCCATGTCGCAAGTGGGAAACATTTGCGGTGCGAAGAAAGACGTACCCATCAAGAGACTCTGGAAGAAACCGTTGACCGTTAAAATAGCAGTAAACAAGAGTGGGAGGAAATGGTGTCGGTTTTGGTTGGTGCCCAGATTCCGTTGCACGTGTTTCGGAACGAAACGTTTCGTCAGTGGATGAAGGAAAACGTCTGTAATGGAGAGAATCTCCCTTCTGAGACCACACTAAGATGGATCCACCTTCAAGTAAGCAACTCTGACCTCCAAGAAATGAGGCGCCTTTGCAAAGATCGCGATGTTTGTGCAATAGTTGACGAAACGCAGGATGTTCTTACTCGGAAAATAGTAAACATGTTGCTGACTCCACTGGGGAGACAAGCAAGGCCAAGAGTGATCGTTTTAAAAATCGTAGACAAGTGCAACGCATATACTGTCATCGACGTCACCCTCACTGCTTTGGAGACTGCAGGCGCCAATAGAATAAATTTATAAATAATAACACAAGGAACTGTACACCAACTATATATAAGATAGTACAACTATAATAGTTATCCGAATTTATTGGCGTATATAAAATCAAGGTTTCCAAGCTTTCGCACATGAACCAGATGGCTTTCTCAAGGAAGGTAGACAGCAAACATCGCATTTTGCTGTCTACCTTCCTTGAGAAAGCCATCTGGTTCATGTGCGAAAGCTTGGAAACCTTGATTTTATATACGCCAATAAATTCGGATAACTAGTATGATTGTACTATCTTATAGAATAAATCTAGTGGTATATTCCATGGACAATGCCCTCACCATGTGTGCTGCTGCAAATCAGTTGAAAGACTTATGCACAGCACGTGTTGGCCGCACGTTCTGCACCTAGTCTGCGAAGAAATACGATCTTCGCACAAAATCCTTGATCATTACATCATGCGTCATATTTGCTTTTTCTAAGGCTCCAGGTAGACGGCAAGCCCTACAAGACTGTATACGCGCTGCCAGGAAAACCCCAAATACTTCCGCCCTCTCCAGTAATTATCCGAATACCATCCCAAGAACGTTGAGGTAGAAGTGCTGTGGGTAGAAGCTCTTGATGACGACAGCCTGGCCGTAGAGGAACTGAAGGAACTACTCTGCAAGCATACCTTGGTTAAACAAATGCAGCGAGTTGCATTGGTTGCCGTCGATTTTGACATTGTAATCAAGAAGCTGGAAACTCGTAGAACCCATTCCTCGGAGATTTAGTTGCTGTTAGCCTCGATCCGGAACCTTTTGCAACAAAGTGGCCTCCCGCGCTCCAAGCTGCAGGCCTACCAAGATGGCAGGCACCCTAGTGGTCAATTTTGGAAAGAAGTACATTTTTCATCCCCGCAAGTGTTGTTCAGAAGATGTGGGGCTGTCTCTGTACTCGGAACTGCAGTGAATTTCGCTAGAAGATATACCAGCCCGAGAGTTCTCATTCTATGCTGCGACACTGGGGAAAGAAAAGTCGACGAAAGAGGTAGATCCTGTGTCCTTCTGGAGAAAGATGAGCCGGGACTATCCCCTGTTACGTGACGCAGCACTGAAGACGCTTTCCATCATAGCATACACTGTCGACGTTAAAAGAAGTTTCTCCTACCACAAAAATACTATCTGCGGATAGATCCCGATTTACCGAAGCAAACCTGGAGGCCCATTTTCGAGTGACATTTAATGGAGCAGCTGAAGAGTTGCAATCAGAACTTGAACATATTGCTGCTCAGGATTCAGATTCTGAATAAATGATGAGCTAATCCTGTAATATTTGTTTTTTAACACAGACAATTTGTTTAAATACTGTCGACATTAAAGCCATTTTCAAAATTTATTATTCAAATTTAACCTTTTTCTCACATAAACAAAAAACATAATAAAAAAAGTCTACCAAATGCAGCAGGGGTTTTTTTTATTAAATTTGCAAGCATTTAAACACAACATGCACAATTTTTATAATTTTTTGGATTTAAAACGCATAATTTCTAGATTTTATTTGCACAAAGTGGGTTGCCTTAGTGATTATGAAGAATAACAATCGAAATGCTCCCTGTGGTTTAATATGCAGATATAATTTTATGTTACTTTTTTAAGGGAAGTATTTGAAGGTTGTTGTCTGGTCTTAACGTAATCTCATTAAAAACTGGTGAGAATAGGATTGACTCAGTAGACCTCAATGGATAGAGCAAGCTGAATTTTATTCCAAGCCATTTTTACCGGTACATTTTTCCCCAGGGCCTAAGTCTTCTATAAAGGATCACTTGAAGTACAGCGCCGACATGCACAAGATCACCACAAGGGGTCGCTTAGGGCCAAACAAGTTCCTAGAAGTCGCATGCTGACCAATACAAAATCTTAATGATGGCTGTACGTCCCAAGTGCTCCGTTACGAAAAACTCAGTTTCTGGTGAGGGAAGCACTAATAAAAAAACTGGCGTCAAGTAAACCTCATCTTTCCCCTTTGAGTTTAACCTAGTCTACTCTGCTTTCACCAGTTTTTTTATCGATCATATTCGCAACCTGTTTAGTGAGACGGATACATGAATGCAAAACGTTTGTGAACGTCAGTACGAAGTGTCGGCACTTTCTGTGGCAATGCAAATATTAATACAGTAAGAAAGTGAATCCAAAAGATTCCTAATAGTGTCATGGTCAAGAGTTCTTCAGTCTTTCTGCCCTTGCACTAGAAGATTATTCACATTATTCACTGGAGTCTCTTCTGTTTACTGCCGTCGCTTTATGACGTCGAAGAACAGAGCTTTGCTCAATTTGAAGGAAGCCCAACCAATCGAGTGGCCATGGCATCACGGTGACGGTTTGTAGCCACTGTTGGGTAGCGCGTGCAGTATGTGGTGTGGCATTATCGTGAGATACGGCTGCATTTGCCATACTCTGAAAATCAAGAGAGCGATGTCCACATACAGCTGGGCTATTAAATTACCCTCGATAAGTATCAGAAGTAACAAGTTATCATGAAAGATAGTGCGCTCATTGATGCATGGAGGGAAAGGCTTTTCTCCATTCTCTCCCAAACAGATGCGGCTAAGTACTTTTCATTTCACTGTGACATTCAGCCCGTTTGTTTTGCAACACTGCAATCTTGTATTCCTATGTCTCAGTGTGGAAGCTATCTCAAATAGGCGAGGTGTGGGGGGAGGGGGGTACCTCCCATGCCATTGTTGTGCAGACTTTGATAACAGACCCTGGCTGTGCTGCATCAGTCTTTCCGTCAGTGGGTATCAGTCGAGTAGTCGCTTTTCTGTTACTGGCAGCGATACTGTGAATTTCTCAAAAATTACAGTCTATAGTCAGCAAACAATTAATCGCAGATCTTGTCCCAAAGGAGCTGCAATTTTTAATCCGTCAGATCATTCTGCTTAACACAGGGCAATGATTGACCTTGCGTAACCTGGGTGAGTTGATTAAACATTCGTTTACGTAGTACATATATATTTTTCTTTGATCATAACAGGTGTTGCAGATCCGATTCTATTTTTAAATCTACACTGCCTACGTTTTCTCAAAGCAAACTTCCCGTATAATTAATAGAATGCATATCGTCCACCACATGTTAGACGCATCTAGACGCGTGATTTTCTCTTCATTTGTTTATATTCTCTGTCCTGCTGTTCCACATTAATTTGCATAAACGTAGCCCTACTCCCACCGTTTAGGGTAATTTCTTGATGAGGAATGTATTATAAAACTTATTGTGAAAATTTAGAAATATTCGCATAAAACTTTATTTTGGGTTGGCTAAAAAGGCATTGTGTTTTTTACACATAAATGGCGAAGCATGTCTTGAAATGTAACTAACGCCATTTGAAACTAAACGCAAGTTCATTGTATAACGTGACAGCTGACAGTTCAAGCTTGTTTTAGGAATAGAAAGTGCACGATTTCGTTAATAAATGTTTGTTTGGCGTCGATTTCAAATTGTACAATCAAAAGGGACATTTTCGTCATGTTTTGCTATATTATTTGCGAAAAGGAAAAAACGCTGTGCAAGCTCATAAAAAGTTAAGTGATGTGTACGGTGAAGATGCCTTAAAAGTACGGCAGTGTCAGAATTGGGTTGCAACATTTTGGTCTGGAGATTTTAGTGTAGAAGATGCACCACGCTGAGAAAGGTCAAACGAAGTCCATGACAAAAATTGAAGGCATTGATCGAATCCAATCGGTGTTTAACGACACGAGAGATTGCTGAGAATCTGAACGTATCGCAATCGAGCGTTAAAAACCATTTAAAGCAACTGGGATAAGTCAGTAAGCTCGATTTGTAGGTACAAGCATGAAGAACCTGCTCAAAGCTCTTCAAAAGCAGATATGCAACAAAGGAAGGTTATGCTGTCAGCCTGGCGGGATTTCAAGGGCATTGTGTATTTTGAATGGCTTCCAAGGAACCAAACCATTAATTCGGGCGTGTACTGTCGTCAGCTGGATAAATTAAGTGACGCAATCAAAGAGAAGCGTCCAGAATTGGGGAATCGCAAAGGTGTTGTGTTTCATAATGATATCGCAAAACCACATAAAAGTTTGGTCACTCGTCAAAAATTGTTGTAGCTTGCATGAGATGTGTTTCCATATCCACCACATTTGCCAGACCTGACACCATCAGACTACCATTTGCTTCGTTCGTTGAAAAACACCTTGAATGGTAAAATCTTCCCAGCTGATGAGGCTATCAAACCGTTCTGGGAACTGTTTTTTTGTCGAAAAAAAAAACAAAAAAAAAATTAAGCGCGGAATCCTGAACTTGCCTGCGAGATGGCAAAAGGTCATCGAACAAAATGGATAATATATTATTGACCAAAGTTTTAGTTTCCCGTTCAAAATTTGCATCTCATTTACACAGGAAAAAAACGCAATTACTTTTTGACCAACACAATATTTTGTTCTGAAGTAAACTATTGGTAGATTATCTTGATTTAAACGACATCCTAGCTATAGTTTATAAAAAATCAATTAATCTTTCTGTCGCTAGGAGTCTTAAAGATAATTAGGAATTAAATGCAAGCACTTTGAATCGATTTATGGGTGAATATAGCATCCTAAATCCCAATGTTGTTCATAATTCAATTTTTTTTTACAATTTTCAAAAAAAATCCTAACGTATTGTGACGTACCTGCCAGCAGGACGCACACGACATAAAGGCAGATAGTAGTCAGAACAAACGTCCGCGTAGCTCAATTGGTAGAGTGACTTATTCCGGAATGAGGGGATCCGGGTTCGAATCCCGGCGTAACCAGAAATGACGGAGAAATTTACTTCGTTATAGTATGTAATAAGAAAGTATTTTCCTTATCTCGTATTCATTTGCAGTGACGGCACGAAAGCTGGTATGCAATAATTCCTTTGCGCTCTTAAAGAATGGTATTACTAGAATTACGGGAAGCGATGCATTTTTCCTTCTATCCTGCAGCGTAAACCAGATGCAAGCTTGCTCCAAAACATTTAGCTTTCGTTGATACACGTGTAAATCAGATTTAGTTTCCTGTAATTATGCATAGGATGTTACATGTACTGTGTGCGTTAAGCAGCTGGGTAGGGAATGAGGCGTCCAGTGGGATTTGGGATCTTTAGATACTGGACCTGAGATCACATAGTTTAAACTGTTAAATACCGAAGTACAAAATTTTACAAAAGAAAACTCTAAGTATATTTTTGTATAATTTCAGGGAACGTATGCAGAGGTTCTTAGAATCTCCAATGACAGAGGAGGTATGAGGCAATGACTTCGGATCACTCGTCTATTCATTCATTCGTCTAACTTGGAATCATTCGTCAATCCAAGAAACATTCAAGTTAGAGAGATAGTTCTCCTAAATTCGATGTTTCGTCTAACTTGGGATCATTTGTCTAACTTCACATCATATCATTCGCTTAACAATGACTTGGTATCATTTGTTTATCAGATACAAGTTGACAAAACATTCAAGTTAGACCGATCATTCGTCTAACTTGGATGTTTCGTCTAACTTCGGATCATTACATTCATCTAACAATGACTTCGGATCATTCGTCTAACTTGGGGCGGAGTTATAGTTCTTGATGAAGCATCTATGGTGTCTTTGTCTTACGGGGCACCGGCTTTTTTCCTTCTGTAGGATAAGTATCCCTAAATTAGGGACGAATGACTGCTTATAGCCCAACAACTTTCTTGGTGGTGGTCATTAAACCTACGCTCAGCCACGGAAAAAAATGTATGTTTTTACAACGTCTTTAAATATTTTTCTTTCAGAACTATGATATCTTAACTCTTTAAGCAATTGATGTGGTGCTGGAATTAATTCCCGCTGTTTCCCAATAGAGGGCAGCTGTGGTGCGCTGTGACCCGGACCAAAAGCGACCACCCTTGCACACGCACGTACCGTCCGTAGTCTGGGCGAAGCAGTGTGTGACACGCGATCGGAGGGCACAGAACACGAGTTTGTATCGCATTCAGGATGTCGAGTTTCGCACCAAAAAAGGAGCATTTGCGGGAAGCATTACTTTTCTGCTTTCATTTAAAGAAATATGCAGCGGAAAGTCATAACGTTTGCTAGTGCAGGCGTATGAGAAACATGCCCTATTGGAAACAACATGCAGAGAGTGGTTCCGACGCGTCAAAGCCAACGAATATGACGTGAAGGACAAAGAGAGCACTTGGCAGCCGAAAAAGTTCGAACATGGCGCATGGAGGCCTTATTGGACGAGGATTCATGTCAGACGCTGAACGAGTTGTCTGAAACACTACGAATCGATGAGTCAACGGTTAGCAAAAGTTTAAAGGCAATGGGAATGATACAGAAGCTCCCACATGAAAATGTTATTCTTCTCCACGACAACGCTAGACCTCATGTCGTCAAATCCGTGAAGGAACTCTTGGAGGCACTTGGCTGTGACTTCTTACCCCACTCGCCTTATGCCCTGGACATTGCTCCCCCGGACTTCCATTTTTTCCAGTCGCCACAACATCGCCTGTCAGAGCAGCACTTCCTTTCTGTCGCGGATATCCAAAAAGGGCTCGATGAATGGTTCGCCTCGAAAGAACCTGCATGTTTCTACCGCGGAATCCATTTGTTACCCCAGCGGTGGGAAAGGGTCCTAGCTGCCAATGGACACTACTTTGAATAGACTATCCTGTACCGTTCTGTGGCAACACACAGGTGTTTGTGTGGCAAAAGACAGCGGGAATTAATTCAAGCACCTAATACCTCAACAAATGGTGTCCAAAATTTTCTGCGCCTCCCCAAACACAAATATTCATATAACAGCCGAGTTTTACAAAAGTTATGACAAATAAATTCTTTTCCCCTTTTTATCGTAGCAGTACCGACTGTAAACATGTCACAAGTGATAAGCGTTCCCTTCTAGTTTTTATTCAATATAGCCATTTATGCAGTCTGGTCTTTTATTCAATCAAGTCTTTTATAGTCACTCTTTTATTTCGTTCTAGTTTTTTATTCATGCCCCGATGTAAGACGAGTACGGGTCATACTCTTCGACATGACGTCATATCATTGAGAAGAAACAAGTAACTCAAAGATCTCTCTCCTTTCATTGCTCTAGGCAATTCAGCAGGTGGTCAGTCAGAAAGTATTAGAGTCAATCATCCGCCTTTAAAAGAGAACTTGAATAACAAAACAAAGGAATAAGTGACTCTTTCCTTTGCGCCGGCGCACTCGTTCTAACCACGTGCGTCCCACTTCTTAGATAGCGATTATATTCGTTCGAGCTGATTTCAGCACGTTTTGCTTACCCAGATTTAATTCAGTCCAACTAGTTAAGGGGTTAATCATGATGTTGAATGCATATAATGTATTAAGAAATAACAATAGAAATGCGTTTTGAAATATGTATATCAGACCCGGTTGAAACGACACTTGACTATAACGTCACAAAAATTGTCATAAATGATTCGTTCCCTAGGACGACGTTACATACGAGTTCTAATGTATTTAGTTTCGCAGATATCAATTTTGAAATACGCAGTGAACGTTTTGGGCGGCATTATGCACTGGCGTCCAAAACTTAAGGACGAGACGATTTTTCGAATGTAACGTCGTGCAGAAGTGCTCTACATCAACTCAAATCATGCCAGAAGATCCCCAAGATGTACGAATATGGGACAAGTGAGGAAAACCGTCCAAACAAGGAATCCAAAGGATACAAAGGCACTTTATTGAAAAGGTAGCTTCGAGCACAACTGGACAGAAGACAGAAACGTCCATGTGACAGGCGGCTGCCAAGAAAAATCCAGTCTTTAGTAGGGGATATGATCAACCCTGACTGCGTTGCAGGATTTACAACGTCTGTCCATGCTGAGGACGAGGTTGTCAAGGAGCTGTTGAGGCATCGCGGCCCATTCCTCTTGTAGCGCCAATCGCAGCTGCGGAATCGTTGCTGGCGGCTGGTGACGTGCTGCCAAGCGCCTCCCGAGAAGGCCCCACACGAGTACGATTGGATATAGGTCCGGTGACCTTGCGGGCCAATCCATGCGTTGAATATCTTCACTCTCCAACAGCTCTGCGACAGCCACTGTACGATGAGGTGCAGCGTTGTCGTCCATGAAGAGGAACTCACGACCCACAGCACGACCCACTCACGTGCGTCTGTTTAGACGCACGTGAGGTTCTCTTGCCTCACGTGCGTCTAAACAGACGCACGTGAGGCAGGAGAACCTCGGTACAATAGCGAACACCAGTGACTGAACCTCCTTGGAAGATGTAGAGGTCAGTACGACTACCAAGCATGATACCGCCCCAAACGAGAACTCCGCCCCCTCCAAACCGGTCCCTTTCGATGGTGTTGGAGGTGTGCTTGCGTGTTCCCTGCTCTCTCCAGATGTGTATGCGTCGGAAATTGCTCGTCAGACTAAATCGGCTCTCATCCGTAAAGAGAACTCGACCAAATTGCTGACGTGTCCAGTTCCTGTCTTCCTGGCACCACAGAAACCGCCGTCTCAGATGAGCAGGCGTTAATGGCACACACCGTACTGGTCGTCATTCAAATAGACCATTTTTCTGCAGCCTCCTGGCCACGGTAAAACGCGATAACGGACGTCCAGTTGTCTGTTGCATGTGCCTTGCGATTTCTACCGCTGTCTGCCGTCTGTCTCTTCTCGTCTGTAGAAAAATATACCGGTCGTCCGCCGCCGTGGTTGCTCGTCGACGATCACTGCTAAACTCTTGGACAGCTGTTCCTGTTGTTTGAAATGCTTTCCAAGCTCGTGACACGATGCTGTGAGCGATCCCGGACTCATCGGCCACACTAGTCACACTTCGACCTTCTTCCAACTTCCCAATGACGCGACCTCGGGTAAAGTCATCCAGATGTCGTGTACTGGATTGCCTGTTGGCCATATCACACGGTGGCAGCAACTCGACGTCGTTCAAACCGATGTACACCGTGCAATAGCTTTCACTGAATTGCTGAGCATGATCATGATCATATGTAGAGGATTTTAGGAAGGGAGTGTCTGACCCCAGGTCTTAAACAACCCTTAGTGAATTTCTGAGCGTACACTGCCCGTGTGCTTTATACACTTCCGACACCCCCTCGTCATGCTTCATGTATGCGCATGCCCTACCGTACCGGTCCCTAGTCTATCTCCTGAGTGGTCTTTCGGTCCGTTCTGCCTGCTCGTTTCGCTGTTATGCTAATTTCTCCTCTTCCTCCTTAATTTTTGCACACCAGTGTACAAAGACTGTTCCATAAAAACTGAGAGTAATTCATTTTGTGTTGGCAACAGAGCGAAGGAAGAAAAAAATAATCCCACCGACAACTAACTGAATTCAGGAAGAATATATGGAAACAGTTACTAGCCGTGGCGAACGATTGTGGTATTGTTATTGCGCAGTTGTTTAATATACGTCTGCATTTCACCACAGAGCTATGGAGTTGAGTGATTTCGAGTTAAGAAGTGAAATGCGTTTTGCGATAACATATTGCTACCGTTTGGGTAAAACGGCTCGAGGAAGAGTTTGTTTATTTAATGAAAAGAGCTTACAAAGAAAAATGTTTGTATGAGTCAAGAATTTTTAGAAGACGCTATGATTTCAAAAAATGGCGTTTGTTGGCAGAACTCTTTCCTAGGCCTGATAGACCTGAAAGTGTTGTTACGGAGCGTATTGTTAACTGTTTGGGAAATCCTGCAGGAATATTGACGAATGACGTGAGAAGACATAGCGGCGTCAAATATTTCAATAACGTCAAGTATTTCTGTACAATATTTTAATAATATATCATTAACGTCGGCATTCCCCATTCTACGCGACAAATTACTGCTGCATCGTGTGCGTTTCAAATGGGTTCCTCATCACCTAACAAGAGAACAATTCTTAGCCAGTGTTCAGGTGTGTCGTGAGTGGAAACAAATGATTGCAAAGGATCCAAACTTTCTAAACACAGTAATAACTAATAACTGCCGATGAAACATAGGTCCACTATTTCGACCCCTTCAAGAGTCTGGAAACACACAGGCTCACCTCCTCCAAAAAAAAGTCCGTCAAACCAAATGAGCTGGGAAGGTGATGATGATAATTTTCTTTGATCATAAAGGTGTAGTCCACCAACATGCCCTTCCTCCACAATTCACTGTCTATGCTAAGTATTGCATTTCAGTCTTGAAACGTCTGCGACGACACATATCATTAAGCGACCGGATTTTGTGGGCAAGTGAACCCTAGACCATGATAACGCCTGCCCACATGTGGCTGCTTGTGTTCAACAGTGTCCTTATGAAATGCAGTATTGTAATCATGCCACAGCCCGCCTACATTCCTGACCTCGCCCCCGTACGATTTCTGGTGGTTTCCAACAATGAAGGAGAAGTTTATTTGAGCAGCATTTAACACAGATGCTGCCGTTATGCAAGCTGTACAGAGGTCGCTAAAGTAGCTTTCCAAAAATGCCTTCGGCACGTACTTTAAAAAGTGTACTAAACGTCCACTTTTCAAAGCAAAAGGACCGTTGCATATTATCAGAGGGAAGATACTTTGAGAAAGAATAACATATATTTTGCTGTACCTATATGTCTTCATTTTGTGCGATTTTACTCTCAGTTTTTACGGAACGGCTGTTGTATAATATTTATTTTTATTTACCCGTTGTTAAGAAATTAAATACCGTGTTCAGCTTCTGAAGAATTATTGTTGTAAAAGAAGTCTCAGAAATAAGAAATGTGAATTTACACTGCAATACGAATTTCCATACTCTTTTATAAATACGTTTCCTGCTAGATACTCTTTTCTTGGTTCATCGTTGATACGAAGATGACAACCTGAATATATTCTTGGTTGCTTTGCAGAGGGAAAATGTGTTTGCAGCTTTTTCTCTTCTTTAATAGAATGGATACCAACGTACTGCTCTTTTTCGAAATAAAATAGCAAAACCAAATATACTAATATATTAAAAAAGAATATGTATGTGTGTCAAACAAAAAACAAATGATGCATTGGCGCTGGAGCCCAACATGAGACCCTAGAGAGCTAGAAATGCTGTGAGAAGGGCCTGAGATCGATGAGTAGGTGATCCTAAGATGCTCTTGCCATCTGCCATCTCTCTCCTGCCGTACCAATAATAAAAGACACGCCAGAGCCGCCCGAACATGATAACCACGTTCGCAACGTATATTGATTACGCGTATCTCCAGAGATCCTCATGGGAAGTATTTTTGCTCCGGCTGTGAAATTGTAACCGTACATTCCGTTTGACTGTGGAGCTGTCGTCTCAAAATCGTGATCGGAATCCTTTTGTTGCGAAAGACTCTGCTAATTGCTCATGTCGCAACAAAACACATTTCGAGGTGACTCGCGAAGAAAGCTATCACCATTTTGGGAATGTAGACGCGCAGTCTCCTCAGAAATAAAAGCAATTCCTTGCAGAAAGACAAGCGAAATAACAAGCTGAAATGAGTTATTTTCTGAAAATATGAAAAATTCAGTAATTGGATCTCTTATCGGGTTATAGTTTTTCACTTCATTCGAGTGGTCATCGCTTTCAGACAGCAGAAATGGCGTTTCTTGTTAAGTCAATGTAATTTTTCTCCAACTCTAGAAGTAATCACACATTAGTAAAAGCTTTAGATATTGATCGCAATGAGTGTCGTTCAGCATGCACAATGGTATATTTGTGAAGGAAAAAGAAAAGTGAGAAAGGCAAACTTAATAATGAAGTCGCAAAACCTACAGTGCAGGAACATGATTGGAGCAGTTGCAGGCTTCTTTTCTGTATTTTTTTTTATTGGAGATTTAACGACCACCGTGAGCAACTCAATGGGCTATAAGCAGTCGCTCGTCCCTAATTTAGGGTCACTGGTTCCAGGGAAGCCAACGCCGTAAGGCCCACACAACATCCATGCCTCATCGGGATTCGAACCCGGACCCTTTTCGGACGAATAATCAGAGGCCAACGCTTAGATCCCTGCGCCACCGGGACGGTCTTCTGTATTTCAACAGGAATCGAGAATACAAATATCTCAGTTTTCACGAAAACGGAATTTACCACAGGATAGTTCCTGCTGCTAAAGGAGCTAAGAATATTTCACTGTCAGTCTAGTGGCCACAGAATGACTGCATACCCGCCCTTAATTTAGGGCCACTGTTTCCAGGGAAGGGAGAGAGCCAGTGACGTAAGACAAATACAACATTCATGCCTTACCGGGATTCGAACCCTGACCAATTTCGGACGAATGATCAGAGGTCATCGCTTAGATCACTGCGCCACAGGGGAGGATTTCATTTTCTAAATGCACAAGAGGATTAAGGCGCAATTATACACACTAAAGTAGCAAAACACCCAATAGGAATCAGATACATGCATCGCCTTTACGTATGACTTTGAGATGACTTTGTAAACAGCCCACTGTGTGTGTGCAAAGGATTCAAACGTGTAGGAAACGTAGATAGCGGCAACATGAAAAAAATTCGTGATTTAAGCGATCTTGAAAGAGGCATGTTAGTGAGATTTAGTGGGCATCTCCGAGGACCTTAGAAACGGCAAACAAACTGGGCTATGCAGGAGCAACTGTTTCGAGGGTATACAATAAGTGTTGCACATACAACATAACAAACATTCAACAGTTTTCTTTTGGGAAGAAACAACTGGCCGATATTCGAGAAAAACGGCTGCTGGGGAGGATTCTACGAGGAAACAGATGAGGTTCATTGAATCAGGTAACAGCGCGAGACAACAGCGGTATCGAAGCTGGTTGGTTGGTTGATTGATTTTTATAGCGCAAGGGTCATGTCGAATCTGGACCCTTGCGTACCGGGTAAAGGTCACTTGGTCCGATGAATCTCATTTTTAGTTACTGCACACCAATAGAGGGCCACAGTATAGTGGCAGAAGCACGAAATCGATGTAATAAGCTGCCTAATGTTAGCTTTGCAAGCATTTGGAGGGAGTGTTTTGGTTTTGTTTTCGGGCATTTGGGTTCCTTAATAGCTCTGGGACAGCATCTAGCTACCAAAGTTATCTTAACATCACTGCTGATCGGGAACCCAAGCCAATATTCATGACATTTCCTAATGAAGAGAGTTACTTCCAGTAGGATAATGGGTTATGCCAGAAGTTTGGGATTGCTATATAATGGTTTCTCGAGAAAGACAGTGTTTTCAAAATGTTCAAATGATTCCCACAGTCCCCAGAGCTTTACCCGATTGAACATCAGTGAGATGATATTGAGAGAGCCATTCGTAACGGAGATCTTTCTGCAGCGAACATTCGGCAATTACAATACAATACAATTATTTATTGCACACATTTAAAACTTACAGTTATATGAAAATGCAATACACCAGGAGGAATCTGAACACATTGGTTGTAAGGAGATTCCCCCTATCAGATGTAAGAAAAAGAATAAAACATATGGCATATATGAAAGCAAGTAAGGTGGTTATAAAAGAAGCACCACTGTTAGCAGCATGCTTGGAACTACAATTTAATGATAATGTTGAGATTCGTTATGGAGATCAGGGTAATTTACAATGTAATTTCACAGAGACAAGGAAAACTTTTTGATATTTTCCAGGGATCTGATGCTCTCTCGGAGATTATTCCATAGGATAATGACTTTATACAGTATGCTACTTAAACCATAATTAAGTCTAACACACGGCTGACATAATTTGTTGTTGGCAACAGATCTGGTGAAGATAGAATAATCCTGATATTTGATGTCAGATTGAAAAATAGGCAGTTTAAGATGCATTATTTTAAAAAACATGATAACTAGTTTCAAGGTAAACATTTCATTAATATTTATAATATTTAGTTTTAGAAATAATGGTTTAGAATGAGACATGTAATCTGTGTTCAGCATATAACGAACAGTTTTCTTCTGTAATTTGAGCAAGCATAACTTATTGTTTGCACTTATATTTGAATACCAAGATTCCAGACAATAGGAGAGATGGGTATAAATAAAAGCATAGTAAACTGTTTTTAGGACATTGACAGGGAAGAGATGCTTAATTTTACCAAGCAGGCCAACCTGTAAGGAAATTTTTTTAAAACAAACTGAACATGCGTATTCCAGTTAAAGAATTCATCAAACCAAACACCAAGATACTGAACTTTGTCCACAATTTTAAGAGGGAGATCATTAATCCTCACTGGAAAGTTATTTATGTCCTTTCTTTTATGAACGTTTCGGAAATATACGGCGTTGGTTTTTAGAATATTAAGTGATAATTTGTTAGAGCATAACCAATGAGATAAATGAGATAATTGACGGATGCCATCACAATATCTTCATTGAACGTACCTGCAGAATATCAGCACCACATTGAATCGATACTACACGAAATCGAGGTTGTTTATAAGACAAAAGACGACCCAATACGTTACTAGGTAGGTGTTTCTAACGATTTGCCATTTAGTGTACAATCCTTTAAAATCATACAGTGTGACTTAGCGGTTAAACGAATCACTGTACATTCTTGCTCTCCTCGTAGATTATTTATTATATTTTCGATGCATGTCTGCCTGTTTCAGTTATTCATTTCGGTTAGGTAAACTACACAGTCGAGTCCCATTATTGTGACCACCTCCTACTTTTCACGTCAAAAGCGCGTAGCCAATGAAATAAATTACGTGTGAGCTGGCTTGGAGTATATATATGGTGTACTAGGCAATCTGAAAACATATCACTCGTTGCTGTGATGGATAAAATGAGCGATTTATCAGATTTGAAAAAAGGGATGATTATCGGATTTCGGGCCAAGGGTGACAGTATTTCTGAAACAGCGCAGTTTGTGAACTGTTCGCGTGCTGCTGTAGTTAAAGTGTATCGTGATTGGAGAAATGGCACCATTGCGAATAAGCGACGTGGAAACTACAGAGCACCACGTGCCATTGATGTCAGAAGTAAACGTCGGCTGCGAAGGTGCATCAGGATCGATCGACACATTACAGTGGAACAACTAACTGGTCGAATGAACCAGGGTACTACCGGAAGTGTGTCTAAAACGACAGTTCAGCTAAACCTGATGCGTATGAGGCTCCGATGCAGAGGGATGGTCACTGCACCTTTGCCAACGAAGGTGCATCGGCAGAAAATGCTTACATTTGCACGGCAGTATGGGAATTTGACCTCCGCTGATTGGCAAAGGATTGTCTGAGTCTCATTTTCTGCTTCATTGAATGGATGGACGTTTGCGTATAAGGCGAGAAGTGTCGGAGAACAAACACTCTTTAACTATTGCTGGAAGAACACAAGCTGGCGGGGGCAGCGTTATGATCTGGTGAATGTTTTCGGGGCATTCTCTGGGTCCACTGATATTTGTGGAAGGCACTATGGACCAAATTCATTACGATTCCAGCGTTGCAGACCACGTACACCCATTCATGCTGATTGTCTTCTCTGGAGATGATGGGGTCTTCAAGCACGACAATGCGACGTCTCACACAGCTAGAAATGCCCAAGAGTGTTTGGAAGAGCACGATGAAGATTTCAAAGTACTTCCCTGACCCCTTAATTCTCCAGACTTAAACCCAATTGAGCATCTGTGCAACCACATCGATCGTGTTGTTCGTTCTATGGATCATCCACCACGCATCCTATAGCAGCTATCAGATGCATGGCAGTCAGCATGGCTCCACATACCTGTGAACACCTTCCAGCACCTTATTGAGTCACTCCCAGCCCGTCTAGCTGCTGCCCGCGCTGCACACGTCGATTATTCTTTATATTAGCTGGTGGTCACAATAATGTGACTCGGCCGTGTATAAAATAAAAGAAATTCAATCAATTGTATGCGTTCGAATCTTTTTTAGTATCTCCCTTCATCACAATATTCTTCTCCAACCTCATTTTCTTTAATGATGTGTGCCTTGTCTTCATGGTCATAAATTTAAAGTCAGATAATTTCAAGTGAGAATTAGATATTCAATGTATTATGAGCAATTTGTCATTCTCAGGGACAGATAGTGTCACGCACACCAGGTTATCGCACTTTAATTTGATTAATAGTTTTAGAAATATGCACCATCATTTCGGAAACGCCATTACGGCCTCGATATTTGTAAAATCCTACATGATTTAAAAGTTAATTCGCACTTCTTACGAAATTCTTTATTCTGAACATCATGAGATATGTTCTTTTAAAACCCATGAATTCCTTTAAACGGAAGATTTCATAGATTTCGCACAGTGCGTGTAATCTATTCGCAAGCGACTCTTTTGCCTTGACCTTGCTGCGAGAAGTCCTTGCAATTAGGTACAAATGAATATAATTCTGAGGTGAACGGAAGTACATTAAAGACTGCGACTGTTTTATTAAAATGTAGCTCCGAATTTAGGGATCTCAAACTACATCATTTTTCTTCATTTTAGAATTTTTCAAGATCTCTTAAGTAAAATCGATTTGGCAATCATCGATACACTGACTATTAGTTTTTCCGAACGCAAATGGGTTGACCACTTGTCTCTTTAGTTTTCATGTTCTTCACCCACACTGAATGTTCTCACTGTAGTTATTGCCGGAATCTCAGGAGTGTCAACAAACTCAACAAGGAATCTCTTCCGTTTTATTTTAGTGAGTAATATGTGACATTTTTGCGTTAGCATTTATGGTACAAAAGAACCACGATGGGCGATATAGTAGGTAGATAAATTTATATCCAGAAGTCATAACTGTATGAAAAGGTGGAGCTTTCATTTGGGTCATGCAGCAATAGTTGTATTTTGTAAGTGTTTAGTCAGTTTTAATATGGAGACAGTGTGAATCCTTCATTTCCTTACTGAATTCACAGCTTTCAACGCCCGATATGCAATGTTTTGAAATCTCCCTGCACGGATCATTATTTGTTGTACGCTGTGTGGGTATTTGTTGTACACTCTGAAGTGAAATGATGCTCTTCAGGAGGTGAGACCAGTTTTGACCGTTGTGATCAGAACTCAGAGCCTATGAAAATAATGTCAGCCAACTTCTCACAAAACCGTTTTGTGCATATCTAGAAAGCGTGTTCGTGCCCAGATGTATTCAATGAGAGCAAATGTTTTAACGGAAAGGTTCGTACTTTCTCTGCAGCACAAAAAGATATTCTAAACCCATTCAGAGTGCCACCCCCAAAAGCAAGTTTAGCAGTTTACATTATACCATATACATTAACTCCAATAAAACTGTTCTGAGACAACATATTTAAAGTACAAGTGTTCAAATTTTTAAGATTGCACCTAATTTGTTCAACATAGTTGGCGTACATAAGTTCAAAGGTAACGTATAAGTAAAGAACACGCGAAAACATGTTTTCAACGAAATATTTTACGTTAATACAAGTGAATAATGTTTGTTACGTATTGTAAAGTATAACAAAGGACTGAATTTTTCAGATTTTGAAAGAAACACACACACTATGCTTTTAATTAAAAATGCCTAAAAACAGAGATTATACGGGGGAATGAAAGACCCTTTTAACGAGCGTTGTAAGTGGAATAAAAGTAACTTTCACGAGTGTTATAAGCTGAATGAAAGTCACGAGTGTTATAAGCTGAATGAGGCCAGCATTACATATGAACATTCCTGAACTAAATAGAATACTAAAACATAACCTCCATGTGAAAATTACCACGTGTCGGTTGAAACATAAAGAAAATGTAGAAAGTAAGGTTCATAATTTATATACAGTAGTACACGGATAATATTTCGATAGTGGACTCTAAGCTAACAAAGGTCCCTTGGTTTACCCGCTGTTAAGAAAGATAAAAAGGCATAATAGAACACATATCCTCCGTTCCTCGCGTGTGGAGTTATTAATTCAAAGTTTATTGTGGGATTATTTAAAATCCGAGATTATGAGCACTCCATGCGTCACTTAAGTATTATTTTCCTATGATGTAAAGGCAGGCAAATGTTAATTCAAAATCGCCATCAGTGTAATTTACAAAATCCACGACGTATTAATTTGAATTTGTGATGAATAGTGCTTCCTCCTGGATCAGCATTCTTTATCCTCCCTCTCAACAATAGTTTTTATATAATTTATGGTCTTGGTTAAATACACTTCTTAGGTCTAAGAAATTTGAATTGGTAGGTTACTGTTGTAGAGTTTGTGGAATGTTTTCCGTTTTGACCGTAAGGCCTGTGCATAGCAAACATCTTTAACCTTGATATGCTCAAAAATATGAGCAATGTTTTGCAAACTGGGTTGTATAGGTTACAAATGCAATAAGCAAAGAAAATAAATTTTGTTCTATATTAGTAATCCAATTTCTCATAATTCTTGTAGTGTATGGTCTAACTTGCTTTACCCTGTGGCAGAAACGATTAATAAAATGTGAGGAAAATTAACATTTTCCTCACATTTTATTAATCGTTCACATTTCAATGAAATATATTTCATTTACATTTCAATGAAATATACTTCCTCTCCAAAAGAACAGTGGAACTACACTATATTGACAAAAGTCACCGGATACCTAGAAGAGAAACACAACATAGCATGTATTCACATACATACACTAAAGAGCAATTGAATAGCACCACCTTTATCCCTGATGACGGCGGCGATTCGTCTCGGCAAGACACCGAAAATGTTGGGAAGCCAAACGGATTTATGACCCCTGAGCCAGCTTCCACAGTTCACGAAGATTTGATGGAGGGGGGTCAGAGCCTCGAACATCTCTCTCGATGGCATCCCAGATGTGCTCGATGGGATTGAGGTCAGGTGACCTAGCTGGCCAAGGAAGCGAGGTCACGTCGGTGGAGTGTTCATCCATCCATTCGGATACAATTCCGGAGGGATGGCACGGTGCATTTTCTTGTTGCAGGATGAGGTCCCCAGTGGGATATTAAAGACGCACAAACGGGAGCAAATGGTCGTCCAGGATATCCCGGTAACGTTGACCTGTGAGGGACTATGTCACACGTACCAGGGGTCCTATTTCAGTCCACGTAAACAGTCCCCAGACGAGAATGCCACCACCACCAGCTTCAAGAGTACACTGCTGGCAAGAAGGATCCATCGCTTCATGTGGTTTGCGCCGTACTCGTATCCTGCCATCCGCATCTACCAACGTGAATCTCGACTCATCAGTCCAGGCATCATTTTTCAATATGTCTAGGGTCCAGTAGCGATGTTCCCGCGCTCATGCTAATCTTTACACCGTGTGATGTGTGGTCAGCAGCGGTACTCTCGTGGGACGATGGCTTCTGTACCCCAAAGCGAGGAGAAGGTTCGGGATGGTGTGGCTTCTAACACGTTTTGTGCACCAGCGTTAAATTGCAGAGTGATTTCTTGCACTGTGGCCCGTCTATCCGCTGTTACAATGCGAGCTTGCCGACGATGAACCCGCTAATCCACAAGCTGTTGTCCACGGCAGTTGGCCCTTGCATAGATGGTTTTACCGGAGTCGATGTACTCACGGTACACCCGTGACACAGTGGCTCGTGAAAATTCCAGTGCCTGCACGACTTCCTAGATGGAATGACCCATTCGTCGGGCCCCGACAATTTGCCCACGTTCAAATGCCCTTAGATAACTCGTCTTACCCATACTGCGTCCGATTCTTACTGATTGCCGTCGCATCACCCCTTTTAATGTCGGATCGCTGCATACGTCAGTTCGTTTCCGTTCACAGGGCCGCCCACAGCGCCACATTTGTATAACGCCAGCTGTTTCTAATTCAATTGCTCTTCAGTGTATATTAGTACGGCTTCGGTCCACCTTTTTTTACCTTAATACACGTATTGTCCCTTCGAGACATGCTTTCGACAAGGTTTTGGAACACAGCGATAGGTATGCGCTTTCATTCAGTACATAATACGGCCGCTAACTGTTGCTTAGTAGCAGGCCATGGTTCCAAACTTCCTTTGCGGTGCTCTAATTCATCCCATAGGTGCTCTATGGAATAAAGATCAGGGCTCTGTGCTGGCTAGTCCACATACGATACGGAATTATTGTCAAACCACGCCGTAACAGTTCTTGCTTTATGGCTCGGTCCATTTTCCTGCTGGTACCAACAAGGCTCGGTTCTATAGTATTGCCACAAAGTTGGTAGGGCATAATTGTCCAGAATATCGAGGTAGACGTGCTGGTTAACAGATTTGTCCACGATAACCGATTGGTCGGGATCATACCGCAAAACGCACCCCCACATGAGTACACTGGCTGCTGGAAACTTGACCGTAGGAAGTGTACACTGTGGTAAATAGCGCTCCTCCGGCTGCCGCCAAACCCAAACACGGCTCGTGTATCTGATTCAATGGCTCGTGTATCTGATTCAATGACTTGTGTATCTGATTCAATGGCTCTTTTATCTGATTCAATGGCTCGTGTATCTGGATTCATCAGTCCACAGGACCCATTTCCATTGATCTACGGTCCACCATAAGTGTTCTTTACACCATACTAAACAACGAGTAGCATTTCCAGTGAAGATGAAAGGCTTATGAGAAGCCGCACGACCACGGTAACCCATGGAACGAAGTTCTCTGCGAAGGCTACGTGTACATATCGAGTTTCCAGCGTTTTTACTCACCTGTACAGTGAGATCTTGTGCAGTACTCCGTCAATTAGCTGTAACGATTCTCCTGAGGCAACGACGTACTCTATCACTGATTCTCTTTGATCTGCCAGTACGTTTTGCTGTTTTAGGCACGCCATCTTTCTTCCACTTATTCAGTACAGCAAAAAAGTTGACCTGTATGTTTAAACGCCTCTCGGTTTCTGTTATGGACAACCAACTAATATAACACCCAACAATCTATCTCTTCTCAAAGTCAGTTCTCTCCAGCCGCGACATTTTCACTCAACCTCACAGTACGATATGATCGCAGTGAGCTGCAGGCTTGTTTTATATCGTTTGCAGCTGTTCCGCACATCTTAACAAACCAGAGGATCCGTCCATTTGCTTTTGAAGCGGTTTTCGGAGAATTTTGTCAACATAGTGTGTATATAATGTTTAGTACCACATCGACAGCCACGATGTGGTACTAGCCATTACAAATCCGGCAGCAACAGCTGAGGAAGGCAACACGTAAATAACACCTCCGAAGTTCAACCAAACACCTTTTCCACAGCCTATTAATATTGTCTGTTTTCTGACATCTTTCGTAAGGTTCGCGTTGTTTGTTTTCCTGAAAATCACGATAAAGTGTATAGAAATATTTCCCCTAGCATATAACACAGTAAATGACGAGATCACATTTAGCATTGTAAATCTCGAGCGTTATGTCAGATTCGTAACAATGTTATGGAAGCCAAATG
Source organism: Macrothele yani (assembly GCA_039090855.1). NCBI lineage: Eukaryota > Metazoa > Arthropoda > Arachnida > Araneae > Macrothelidae > Macrothele > Macrothele yani. The sequence goes on from CM076990.1 coordinate 133,930,772, forward strand.
AAAATTTTCCCGTAAAGATATTAGGATTATCAATTAAAATTTTGTAAATTGGGATTTCATGGAAAAAAAGGCTCCACAGGGCAAGCACTCCGGAGAGGCCTGGAAGGGGGGGAGGGGTATTGTTAGGTTTTTGCCAAATTTCAAACCTCCGCGCTTCAGACAATTCAGTGAGATGGGTTTTGCCACCTGCACCCTTCAGACACACCTGTGTGTGTGTGTGTGTGTGTGTGTGTGTTGGGTTTTTGCCAAATTTTAAACCTCCTCCCTTCAGTAGTTTATCCTGTATGGGGACGAAGAGTCACGCAGATAAGGGAATTTTATTATAGACTTTAATCTTATAATTATTTTTAGCAACCCGTTGTTCATTCAAGTGCAATTCTTCGTTAAGTGTTTGATAGCTGAAGAGCATGAGAGAATGTTTTTAAATACGCTTTAATGGAATTATTAAAAAAAAATTTCTCTAACAGGATAGTGAATGATTATCTAGGATGATGGACAGGATGTCAGTAATTCTTCTAAATTCCTTCTCTTTTTTAAAATTATTTTCAGGAAAGTAATGTATCATAAAATTAAAAGTAGTCTCTTTTTTTATCAAGGAAAGGTGATTTATTAGATGCTTCTATTTCAATAATAGCTTTTCCAGTAGGGCAGGTGATAGAGAAGATGGATCGAATGTGTTTGATAATATCTGCCATATGGTGTCCGAATTTTAAATGTCATCAACGCAACGAATGCAGTGGACAAGTGATATATATTTTACTATTATTCGAGAGTTTATTTTCTGCTTTTCGCATTAATGCTTTAGGACGTATACTAGAAAGTGGTGATACCAGAAGTATATGAAACTCTTTCTCATAAATATAGCATGAAGCATATCGATAACGGAATTTATAGTTTGAAAAAAAGCTTTTTATTTCCCTTCTTTTTAATTATTTGATGCTACTTTTGCTATACACTGCTCGTCATTGAAATTACCCCACCCCGAAAGAGTAAGCCAAATGACATAAAAATCAAAAGAAACACAGGATATGAGGAGGAGGATTTAATTTCCAATGAAATACATCCGTTAGGCTGGCTACAAGAGAGGATCACTTGACACCAGTCAGTACCATGTTGTGCAATGCAATCAGACATACTTCGTGGAACGGGGTCATACTGCCATATAAAGGTGTCCTGGGATATCTGGAACCACGTAGTTTACGTAGTCCCATAATTCACTGACACTCCCGGGTGGCCGAGAAGAGGCTTGTAAGCGTCGTTCAATGAAATTCTATACATGTTCAACAAATATATATATGATATATAGATCTGTCCATATGCTTCACGACCAGAGAGGTTTCCAGAAATATCAATATATGTCAAGAAATCTCTCTGGTCGTGGAAGCATACGGACCCCTCGTAGGTACGCTCAGAAGAGGTTAGTTGTGTGTGGTCAAGCATTATCACATTGGAAAATGCCTACGGGATAAAGTCAAAAACGGCAATGACACGGTTTATAAAAAGTAATTTAACTACAGCCACAGAATTCATTATCCGTACATATGAGACCGACTATCTAAACTAATTGCATCCATTACGATCACGTTCATTTGGCGAGTAGTGCCCTCCTTGCGAAAAACAGCTGGATATTCCCTGTGATGGCGTCTTTACCAGACTCGGACCCGGCTATCGTACGCATCAGTGAAGAATCGTTACTAATTTCTGAACACGTGTTGCCATTCCTGTTGCCAAGCAGCCCTAGTATGACACCACTCCAAGCTAATTGGGCGATTTTTGTTTTTGGATTGGAGGTTTAACAGCCACCGTGAGCAACTCAGTGGGCTATAAGCAGTAGCACGTCCCTAATTTAGGACCACTGGCTACAGGGAAGCGAAAGAGCCAGCGGCGTAAGACAAACACAACATCCATGCCTCGCCGGGTTTCGAACCCGGACCAATCTCGGATGAATGACCAGAAGTCATCGCTTAGACCACTGCGCAACCGGGGCAGCTGAACTGGGTGATGCTCTTCAGTCAATGGTAGTGGACACAACGGCTGCCAAAAGCACCGATCTGCCTCCGCTAATCTTTGGTTCATCATTCAAGTCCTGATGAGGATTCCACTATCGCCGCTACAACCTCTTGAAAGCTGTCTTCCATAACTTGTGGCTCCGCAGTTTCTCTGCAATGAGCTCCCCAATCGATTCGTTCTGACGTCCGACTAAGTACACCAGTCCTGCTAAGGCAATTCGCAGTGCCTTATTGCAATCACTCTTGCACGCAACGTCCAACTGTTCTGGCATCCCGATTCACATGGACAGCGACTCGACGAATCTACCAATCAGACTCACGGAAGCGTACGATCTATTAGCACAGAAACGCGTTCAGATGATACATGATAGAGATCAGAATAGGTTGACAAAGCAACAAAGCATCTTCGGTCCTCTGATAAACTGTATCAACCCTCAGCTCTCTGCTACTTTCTTCCTTACGACCTGAAGCACGATATGGCTTCGTTAGGGCTGCTCGCTTCTTTCTCTTTTATCGCTCGCATATCTCACATGATTAGTTGTGTAATCTAATGATGTACATATCACATCGGCCTGCATAAACTTAGCTATGTGCATGCTATTAAGCCTGCTCCTTCTGGGTTAGAAAAATTTCTGTGTCGAGCAGCAGTGCTGAGACGGACCGAGCCCGGGCCCGAACCGGGCTCGGGCTGCAGAATACATACTGGAGTTCAGGCTTGGGCTCTAAGAGAGGGAGATCCTTTTCTTCCCTTTTTTAATTCTGAATTTGTATGATTTATCACACCAGACTTTTACACTTTCTAGTTGTTAAATAGAATTCTTCGGCAAACTGGGATTGGGTAACAAATACCATAGGCAATGAATTACTGAGTTTCTGTGAAGGAAAAGTTTCGTTAAGAACTATTGATGGTAGACAGCATGCTGACCAAATTTTGCTCTGTACCATCAACGGGCCAGCTCCATGCTAACTCTGTTGGGCAAAATACGACGTAGATTGCTGTGGCGCCCGAGTTTTCCTAATGACCGGCCTCCCGAAGCATTTCAGGAAGAAATGAATATTCAAAGAATTTATAGAAATAAATAGACACCCCTTCCCCACTCCGTAGTTGAGAACGACATCGGTTAAGTGTTGAAGAAAAAGAGTGGAAATCCTGAAGAGTATTTTTTTAATGCCTAAGTAGGTTTATCATAGTTTTCGGGCTCGTTCTGGCCCCGGCAGTTCCTTGCAATATAAAATTCGGCCTCGGTCGGGCTCGGGTACACCATACTTCGGGCTCTTAAAATTGAGCCCGAACACAGCTCTGCCGAGAAGTACATACGAAACTTTCTACCAAGGCCTGCATTAAGAATTCGATTCGATCCAAGTGCTATTTGATGAGATTGATGACATCAGGAGAGCTGTTGGCTGAATATTTACGGAAACCTGAAAAACCACGAATCTAGGTAAGGTAAAAATTCTTCCCTGAATGAGAGTAAAATAAAAACCGATTAACGGAGGGTAACATCAAGACACACGACAAAGTGGAAGAAAAAAAACAATTAAGTGTGAAATGTGCACTGATGAACATTCTAGTGATGAAATTAAAATTTATTCATATACTGTATGTTTTAAGAAATGAAAAACATGTAGTTGGGTAATCTACATTTCTGAAAAAAATTCTGTGCAATCAGTGAACATTTAAAGATTTGATTTTCTAGTTTAAAATTGGCACCGTGTCATCTGACATTTTGGCTCAACATCCTAAGAAAGCTAAACTGAAAGAAAACACATACTTTTTTAGCACGACTTTTGTAAAAAAAGATCGTGCTTATGTTACCGGTTTGTCCGTCCGTCCGTTTGTATCTCTGCAACTATTAGTCCGATTTGAAAAATTACTTTTGCTTTTGGAAGCTTGAAATATGCGAATGATGATCCTTCATTTCTTTTTTTTTTTTTTACGATGTACAATTTTGCCGCTACAGGGCCGTAAATGCAGATGATGTCGAATTCAAAAATACGTTTTATTCCACATATTTCCTCCTAAACATCCGATTGAAAAAAATATTTTATCTTTGGATTATATTTATGTCGAAGAGTATGTTAGATATAGTTACTTTTTCAAATTACGCATAGATTTTGCGCTAGGGGGCGTAAAAGTAAATTACATTTTCCCCGATAACTCTTCTTCTAAAACTCCGATTTGAAAAATCCTTTCTTCAGCGGATACACTTCCTGATGGAAATTCTTTTGCATATAATTTCAAATTTTTGGTAAAGAATACTTTAGCCACCAGGGAGCGTAAGATTTAATTTTAGCAGCTGATGTATTTGCCGTTAAATCTGAGCTTCTAAAATATCGATTGAAAAAAATATTTCGTGGTCTGATGCCACTCACATCGATAAACCTTTTCTGAAAATTTTCTTCTTAAACTATTCCAAAATTCCTTCGCCAGGGGGAGAAAATGGGGAATCGTTTCTACAAAATTTCTAATTTTTGTAAAAATAAATGGATAGGCCACCAGGGGGCGTAAATCTTAATTTCCACTTCTGATGTACATATTTGCAGGAAAATATGAGCTTCTAAATTCTTGACTGAAAGAAACGTCGTTTGTAGACCTATAGTACTCATGTCGACAAACCTTTTAGAAACATTTTATTCTTAAAATAATGTATGGTTTCTACGCCAGGGGCGTAGATGTATATCTTATTTTTGTCAATATCTCTACTTCTAGAAATCCGAATCCAAAAAATTCTTTTTTGTTGGATAGTGTTCCCAGTGTGACATGTTTTTCATATAATATCAAAATCTTCAAATAATTCATAGACTTTCCGCTAGGGGGCGTAAAGGTAAATTGACCCCCCCCCCCCCCCTATATATATGCTTCTGAATCTCCGATTTGAAAAATTCTTTCTGAACCGAATACAGCTCCTGATGGGGAATCCTTTTCACATAATTTCTAATTTTTGTAAAAAATGGTTTGGCCACCAGGCGGCGTAAGTCTTAAATTCCGCTTCTCATGTATTTGCAGCAAAATATGAGCTTCTAAAATCTCGATTGAAAAAATTGTTTGTTGACCGATACTACTCATGTCTACAAAACTTTTAGGAACATATTCATCTCAAAATAATGTATGGTTTTTACGCCAGGGGGCGTAGATATATATCTTGTTTTTGTCAATATCTGTACTTCTAGGAGTCCGATTTTAAAAATTCCTTCTTTAATTCACCGATGCTGTCACACGTACGGTCATTCACAAACATAATTTTCAAATTGTAATTCAAGATTAAAAACACTTTATTTACAATTAAAAATTAATATTTACACGCGAGATCTTTCGGGGCTGAACATAGCACCCATCATCAGGCTCAAGCGCCACGAAACACAGGAGCAGACATTATATACTGTCAAACACGACCCACAATTCACTCGGTTTTCTCAATCACCGGTGATGCCATCAACAAATCGTTAAAGTCCAAAAAATCAAGTCTTAATATCTTATACTATAAAGTCCTCTTCTTCAGAGTTGTATGAGGAGGGGCCAACCATCTTTCTCCACTGTCGTGGAACAAATGTCAGGAGTTCAATGTTACAGCATGTTTCCCCATATGCAAGAATGAAGAGGCTTTCCGTAAGGAAGACAGTACGTTTATTAACACTTGAGTTAAGTACCCTAACATTTGTCCAATCTGGGGAGTAACCTCCCTGGTTAACAGCTTGAGTGAAAGCTGTGGAAACCGTTCCAGAACGAAGAGCGTATTTATGTTCACCCATTCTGACATTAACGGTTCTTAGGGTAGAACCTATATCTTGACCTACAATAATCTTGACCTACAATTTGACCTACAATTTGGAAATTATGTTTGTGAATGACCGTACGTGTGACAGCATCTGTGAATTACTTTAGTGACCTTTCGTACGATAGACTTTTAGCATTTACCATATCTTAGCTGAAAATTTCTTATGCTTTGTAAGGAACCTCTTCAAGTGGATACCTTACCTAAAGTGCACGAGGCATGGAAATGGCTTTTAAAATCTTCTGTGTTTTTCGCAGAAAATTATCTGTCAACGAGGCCCACTTAAGCTTTTATATTAATTGTCGCTAACTGAAAGTGATGCCAAAGTTTCTTAGAATCAGATGTTTCGCAATATCTCAAAGAGATGCCTGGGTCATCGCCAATGCACAACAAAAAAGGTTAACAGCTGAAATAAGGAGGAAACGAAGCTATGTGGACATGCTCAACCGTAAGTCATATAATGCATATGCCTACCTGACGAGACATGCTCACCAAATTACCTTGGGTAAGCGTTTAATGATTTTCTTTTCTAATTTACAAAAAGAGGTGAATGTGGTTAATCAACGACATATACGGAAACTCTATGACCTGGTTCTGGTATCAAACCGACCCTTACAAAATCATCTGCGAAGTCAAAATGTTGAACATGCTGATGAATACTCGCTACAAGAACCATTCCTTAACTACAGTTCTGTAGAACTCTCGGACAGCCAACGTTCAGCCCTAAGTCGAGGATTTAAATTTAGCTTTCCAGTGTCTTCTTTCGACCTCTAAATACCATCCCACAGGTTGAAACCATTATCAGAGCACTTCCCGAAGAAGTACGTGATTCTACTCGTTATACTTTGGCGAAGACTCTTGCAGGGCCTAATAGAACATCACCAGCTCTGAAATACGAACGAGAACAGTTACTACAGCTAGCAAAAAATCCAAACTTGTCAATAATTTGTGCAGACAAAACACAACAAATCATTATTCTGGACCGTGACTACTATTACGCTAGGATGAAACAGGCCATCAATTTAGTTCCCCACCGTGTTCTCAGGTCTGACCCAACTTCAGCTACTATTGCAGAATTAAGTAAACTAAGAAACCAAGGTTTCCTACCTAAATCTATTTCTACAAAAATGAGACCTCCAGTAGGACCTAGGGTTCCCGAGGTCTTTGGAAAAATGAAAATTCACAAACCGGACCAACCTCTTAGGTTGCTTGTTTCAGGAGATGCTAACCCTACTCGCACATTCGAGACAGCGTTGGCTTCATTTTTAAAACCTCTCACCTCAAATTCCTCTGTACCCATTAAAAGTTCTATGCAGGCTATATCTCGTATCAAAACCTTTGACTCTGGGGAACTGAGTTCATAATGGCTTCGCTGGATGTAGTATCACTATTTCCAAGTATACCACTCAACACCGTTCACTCAATTATTAAGGACAAATTACAAGAAGACAATTCCATCTCTCCACTTGAAGCTAATGCAATAATTTCTGGTCTCAAACTCATAGCTAAGAGAACTTACTTTAAATTTGATGGTAAGTTCTATCAACAAAAGGAAGGGGCACCAATGGGTACCCTCACCCCCGTTTTAGCCGAGATCCTCATGCAGCCGAGATCCTCTTGAAAACAAGGTCATGTTGGACTCCCCTTATCAACCGTCACTGTTGATTAGATACGTTGATGATATGTTGGTTTTTTGGCCCCATGCTTTACCTGTACTGGACGAATTTGTAGATTGTCTTTCTACCCAGTTTCCAACTATAAAGTTTACCAAAGACCTTGAGAAAGAGGGAAAATTGCCATTCCTGGACATTTTACTGTCTCGAGATAAGAATTCCAATGAAATTAAGCATTGTGTTTTCCGTAAACCGACGTTCATACCTTGTATGATCCCATTCACTTCTTCTCACCCTCCCGAACATAAAGCTTCAGCTTTACGCTTCTTAATAAGACGTGCCTTCACCCATTCTTCGACAAGTAAAACTCGACGTGAAGAACTTTCTAGAGTTCAAAATTTGGCCTTATTGTTTGGGTTCTCTGTCAAACTCTTCCAAGGACTATTACAACAATTTCAAAGACTGAGATTCACGACTTTGTCCACAGAGAAAAAACCTACCAAGTACATCGGCAAAGTTGATTTCATTACACCTCTTGTGTCTATCTTAAGAAAAGCCTGTTACAAACACAATCTAACGTTTGGAGTGTCCACCAGAAACCTTTTTTCCACGATAAGAAATGATAGAGATAGAGTCCCAGCACTTAACAAACCAGGCGTCTACTGCGTACCATTAATTCATGAGGATTCAGATACTGCAGTTAAATACTATATAGGTTCTACCCTAAGAACCGTTAATGTCAGAATGGGTGAACATAAATACGCTCTTCGTTCTGGAACGGTTTCCACAGCTTTCACTCAAGCTGTTAACCAGGGAGGTTACTCCCAGATTGGACAAATGTTAGGGTACTTAACGCAAGTGTTAATAAACGTACTGTCTTCCTTACGGAAAGCCTCTTCATTCTTGCATATGGGGAAACATGCTGTAACATTGAACTCCCGACATTTGTTCCACGACAGTGGAGAAAGATGGTTGCCCCCTCCTCACACAACTCTGAAGAAGAGGACTTTATAGGATAAGATATTAAGACTTGATTTTTTGGACTTTAACGATTTGTTGATGGTATCACCGGTGATTGAGAAAACCGAGTGAATTGTGGGTCGTGTTTGACAGTATATAATGTCTGCTCCTGTGTTTCGTAGCGCTTGAGCCTGATGATGGGTGCTATGTTCAGCCCCGAAAGATCTCGCGCGTAAATATTAATTTTTAATTGTAAATAAAGTGTTTTTAATCTTGACCTACAATTTGAAAATTATGTTTGTGAATGACCGTACGTGTGACAGCATCGGTGAATTACTTTAGTGACCTTTCGTACGATAGACTTTTAGCATTTACCAATTTCTTCTTTGTTGGATAGTGTTTCCGATGCGAAATGTTTTTCCCATACATTCAAAATTTTGAAGTAAATCATAGACTTTCCGCTACGGGGGCACAAAGGTAAATTGCGTTTTCTGCGTTATTTCTGCTTCTAAAACTGCGATTTGAAAAATTCTTTCTGTATTGCATACAAGACCTGATGGAAAATATTTTTCACATAATTTCTAATGCTTGGTAAAGAATGGTTTGGCCACCAGGGGGCTTAAGTGTTAAGTTCTGCTTCTGATGTATTTGTAGCAAAATCTGGGCTCCTGAAAACTCGACTAAATTTTTTTTCTCTGACCGATACCGCTCATATGGAAAAACGTTTTGTGAATACTTTCTTCCTAAAATATTGCATGGTTTTCCCACTAGGGGAAGTAAAGTCACATTTTATTTTTGTCTATATCTCTGTTTCTAAGAGTCCGATTTGAAAATTCTTTCTGTGTTGGAGAGCGTTTCCGCTGCGAAATGTTTCTTATATAAATTCCTGTTTTTCTTAACCCACAAGTCTGCAACCAGAGGGCGTAAGCTCACCATTCCGTTTACAGCAATATCTGAGGGATTAAAAACCAGATTGAGAAACGTCTTTCTTCCGTCAGATACTATTGTTTTCCATACCGGTTGATTTGACTTTGGACAGCTTTGATAAATTTAATTTGCGTCAGAACGAATTCAAAAGACGTGATTATTACACCCGAAAATTCGGTGTCATCTTTCTTGTTTTTGTTTTAATTGTGTATTCAACGACCACCGTTAACAACTCAATGGGTTATAAGCAGTCGCCTGTCCCTAATTTAGGGCTACTGGTTCTACGGAATGGACAACGCCAGCGCTGCAAATACAACATCCATTCGTCACTGGAATTCGAACAAGGGCGAATGGTCAGAAGCCGGTGCCACCTATGAGATACACACATACTCTCCATAATTGTGTATTCTCTCAATAAACCCACAGAAAAACTTGAAATAATAATTATATAAGTGAGGAACATAAAGTAAATGTATTCGTTTTAGTGTTATCGTGATATTTCGAATCCAGCTTACGGTTGGTGACATCGGTGTAGAAACCCTGTTGGAAACCACCCGTGATTCTCCAAAATGAAGTGCCCTGTCATTTTTAGCGAAACGAATAAAATCTTGGATATCATGGCAAGGAAGAAGTATGCAAAAATAGTCATCGGAGAGTAAGGTTTTACGAGCGTTTATACAATACATACTTTGAATTGTAATGAAACTAGTTTGCATGATATGAGAAATTTTAGTGACTCACCATTGGCAAAATTCATGCCGAAGTCATAGTGACAGAGTTTCTTTATAAAACTGAACTAGCAGTCATACTACTTGTTTAGTTTCAAAAATTCATTTGTTTAACTCTGTAACATGCAACACTTAAATTGCGATCGAAATAATATGAGAACTTATAACCTTATACAAATGGTTTGAGCAGCATTTGTAAGAAGAAATCCGGAATGTGCATATACATGTATAACAGGTGTATGGAATTTAGATTTCGATGACGTATTTCTTCGTAAGAAAGAATTTATTACGTATACATTTTAGGTAGATTAAATGCTGTAGAGGTAGCTATTAGTTTATGTGCTTACTTGCTTAAGTGCATAACCTCTGCAATAATTTCTACTGAATTTTGTGAACGCAAATATATCACTTGTCAATATAAAAATCAAAAGGCCAGAGTAATGAATCAGCGAATCAACTTACAGTAGTATAATAATTTATTAGCTTGTCACTTGTACCGCAGAACAGGAAGATCGACTCTTTGCCAGAATGTGTACTTGCTGGCTTCGACTCATAGAACGATCACAATACACTATCCTCACATTCATTCGTTATTGCTCAGGGTACCATTCTTCCAACAAATCTTTCTAACAGCTTTACGTGCTCGCAACATGCGTCTCTGACATGCCCTTCAGCTATCAGACGTCTTGAAAATATTCAGTATTTACATTTTATCGTGCTGCGACTCTGTCAGTGATGACAAAATGAAAAGAAGCTCTTCGGCAAAGTAATATATCGTTCAGTCAGAAAGCGTTTATCGAGAAAAATGTAAATTTACATAAGAACACAGACACTCAGGTATAGCTTTACATTCGTCATTAATTTCTGTTTTCCGAGTTTCTTCATATTTGATAATTAACACTGCTAATGCACTACATCGTGATGCATCCGTTGTGGTTAATAACAAGTTCTCTCTTAGTCTCAGTTTTAAAACTGATCTTTCAACTGAAGACTTCGTCACAGGAAGGGTTAGATATAATTTCAACGTCGCGCACAAATCTGGTAGAATGCTTGAAATTCAACTGTTACTAATTATTATTAAAACCTTTACTGTCTTTTTAAGGTAGTTGCTTTCTTTATTGCCTCTGCGTATTTAGAAGGTGTGTGCGTTTAAAAGAATGACATCTAACATGTCTAATCAGCATTTCCACGAATATTTCGTAGTTCGTACGTGCCTAGACAGAGAGCCCTCACTTAACATTTACTAGTTTGTACATTACTAGGGAGATGACCCAAAGTTAACACTTCCTAGTTTGTGCGTTCCCAGCGGAAGGTCCCATAATTAACATTTCCTAGTTTATGCATTACTATGGAGAGGACTCTAAAGCTAACATTTCCTAGTTTGTGCATTCTCAGCGGAAAGTCCCATAGTTAACATTTCCTAATTCGTACATTACTAAGGAGAGGACCCAAGGTTAGCATTTCCTATTCTGTGCGTTCCCAGCGGAAGGTCCCGTAATTAACATTTCCTAGTTTGTTGATTACTAAGGAGAGGACCCAAGGTTAGCATTTCCTATTCTGTGCGTTCCCAGCTGAAGATCCCATAATTAACGTTTCCTAGTTTGTACATTACTAAGGAGAGGACCTAAGGTTAGCATTTCCTATTCTGTGCGTTCCCAGCGGAAGGTCCCGTAATTAACATTTGCTAGTTTGTTGATTACTAAGGAGAGGACCCAAGGTTGGCAATTCCTATTCTGTGCGTTCCCAGTGGAAAGTCCCATAATTAGCATTTCCTAGTTTGTGCATTACTCAGTGCAAGGTCCCATAATTAACCTTTTCTATTTTGTGCGTACCCAGCGGAAGGTCCCATAATTAGCATTTCCTAGTTTGTGCGTTCCCAGCAGAAAATCCCATAATTAACGTTTCCTAGTTTGCACATTACTAAGGAGAAGACCCAAGGTTAGCATTTCCTATTCTGTGGGTTCCCAGTGGAAAGATCCCATAATTAACCTTTTCTATGTTGTGCGTTCCCAGCGGAAGGTCCCATTATTAACATTTCCTAGTTTGTGCTTTCCCAGCTGGAGAACTCACAGTTCACATTACCTAGCTTGTAATTTCCCTGTGGCAGGGCCCCCAGTTAACATCTCCTAGTTTGTAAGTTCCCTGTGGGAAGGCCCATAATTAGCATTTCCTAGTTTGTGCGATCCCAGCGGGAAAACTCACAGTTAACATTCCCTAGATTGTAAGTTCCTTGTGAGAGGGCTCATCATTAACATTTCTTAGTTTGTTAGTTCAGAGAGGGAGGATCCACAATTAACATTTCCAAGTTTGTAAGTTCCCAGATTGGAGGGCGAGCGCAATTGACATTTGCTCTATCATTTGCGTGCGGAAATAACATTTACGTCGAAATGGTCCTGATGCTTCTCTCCAAAAAGCTGAAGAAGCAGTGTTCTAAAATTATGAGGCCAGTTAAATCTCGTGAGCCCCTGTTTCCGCATGATCTCCACGAGCCTTTTCCACCCCACCGTTTAGGAACATGTCCTATGTGCGAGGAAGTACATATATAAACTTGCTTTACGTCTATCATTTCATTGCAGATTTTGTCATTTGAGTTAGTTGGTTTAGATATGAAAGGGTGGTAAATTTCATACTGTTAGTATTGGCACGACTTTGCTCTTGTCCACCTGCAAGTTCGACTGTGCGCGTCATCTATTTGCACTTGTTATTCGAATTTGGCATCTGGAACAATGCTAGCAAGGATAGAAACCTCATGGTTCCAATTTCCTTTATACATATTGCATTTCATACAACTGTCTCTATATTTCTGAATTAAAAAATAGTTTCGTAGGAATGTCAAATATGCTGCATATATCTTCTACTTGAAATAAAGCACTACTATTTTCCCACAAAGCATTTGAACACGCAAATTCCATTTGAATTTTCTCTCTCTGCTCTTAAAAGCTCGATACCTAAAGTTCTTTCTATTTCTGATCATACCTTCGAAGAGGAACATTTTTGCGGGGATTTTTTACTCTTCTCTGCCGTGATGGTAAAGTATGTACATACATCTGCCACCGTACTGATGTTTCTAAAAGAATCCGATAGATAAAAATTCATTTTGCACCTGACACCATTCACAATGATGGACATTTCGCGAGCTTTTACTGCTTCAAATAATGCCCAGTTCTCCCGATGGGATATAAATTTACATTCTATTACCCTAAATGTCTTTCCGTTTTTGAAAGGCCGATATGAATTTTCTTGTGCGCATATTAGAGGTGGTAAGAGCATGTTTCTGTTTACAACCATATCTCCATCTACGAAAATAACACTGAAAAGCATTCTGTTTTGTATGGGCATCGCTCAGTAAGACAGTCATTTCGTTTTAACATGCTACTTCTCGTATAGTTTTCAAATAAAATGAAACGTTGCAAAAATGTTATTTCTAGTTTTGAGACAGTGGTTTAAAAACATGCCGTAAAAATTGCATCCTAAAATTCACATCAATGTTAAACACGGAAGACCTTGCTCCTGTCTGAATTTTGTAAAGCCCTTACGTCGCGCCTGAAAAGCTACAAATGGAAATGTTGAGTAATTGCAAAAGTTCGCACTGTTTGCATGTATGAAAATGCAAACACAATGTTTTATTTATAAAAAGCTTAATGCAATATATAATTTCAGCTTATTGTATAGTTTCCAATATTAGCGATGACTTATTCCCATTGTTCGGTTAGCTGTTTAATTTTCTTATCAAAGAAAATACATTCTTTGTGTGAAAAGCAATTTAAATCGGCATTTCTACAGCTATATGACCTTCCATGGCTTTACCGGTCTGATAATTCGGCAGCGACAGAAACAAGAAAATATCTATAAATGCTAAATCGGATGAATACGGTGGATGAAGCAAAAACTCCTACAATTTATGCCGTGTTACCATAGTCAGGACCGGCTGAAGTCAGTTTTGAGTCCCGATGCAAACTGTCATTTCGGGGTCCTTCTGTAGACACTACGCTGGAGAAACGTTACATGATCTTTTCAAATTTAACATACATATATCTGTCTGTTCTGCTGCATTCCACTTCCTAAAATTTAGAGATAGGTGATTTTTAGTATCCTTGAAGTACTCAGTAACACAAATTGTGACGGGGAAATAGTGATTAACATTCACATTAAAAAAATACTGGATAGGAACTGTTTCCCTCGTAAAATTGTTCGGTGTACTAGATTCACCTAGTCAAATTGGCATTGTTTAAGCTTCTTTCCAGTCATAATAAACAGAAAAAAATACGCAAGGAATTTTTTAATGTCCTCTACATTTTATTAATGGGGGAAAAAATTGCTTGCTGAAATATTTAGCAAGCAAACTTCCGCCTCGCCGTTAACTGTCGCTCCAAGTAGATGCTTCCTTTGTATAATGGAAAACACAGTACTGAGGGATTGAGTTTCAGGCAAATGCACGCCGTGTTTCTTTTTCTGAGAAAAATAAAGAAATGAAGGGAAAAAAAGAGGGTTTGATAGATGCGACAAAGCCAGATACTTTGTGTCCGAAGAAGTAGACAGCACACATTCGTAAGTGCTGTTGTTTTGGATAAAATAAAAAAAAACTCCCCGTTTTTGGCTATGAAATGAAATAAAGCTATAGGAGACACAGAAATATTTTTTTTCTCTCCACACGGGGTATTCAACATTTAAAATTCCACAACAGTTGCGTTGTTAAAGGTTTCATCCTAGAGATGGCTCCCCGATTCCTTGGTTACTGGCTTCAGCCAGCCCTAGAGATAATCGCATGCTGTCGAGTGTTATCGTGACGGAAGACACCTCTTCCGTTCACCAAACTCGGACGAGTGGACTTCCATACCTCGTTTGCTCTGTCAGATCGCAGACATTAAAGACTCGCAGTGATCGTTTGGTTAGGAACCAAAAGCTCATGATGGGAAGTTCGCTTTCAATCCCACCAGAAAGCACAACTCAATCTATTTTTCGGGGAAGTGGAGACAAGCCTTTGGAGTTTGGACTCATTCTTGAATCTAATTTTCTAATATCCTTTTACAGCGCCAATTTTGTTTTTGTCTCCAACCAGCATTCGATCCCGCAAGCTGGATATAAACTCGTATACCGAGCTTACGAAGATACCCTTATCATCATTCTACAAATTCGGTTCTTAGCCGATAATTGATGTTGTACACATTGATCCAGTTTTTGGTCGATTCCAATAGCCTGAATTATCCTCACGGCAGTTGCTGAATGAACAGAAAGGCTGCCGGAAATATCCTCGTAGAACTGATGCTGATCTTCCTCAAGTAGTTACAATACTTCTTCATCAGACACTTCAGAAGAACGTCCAGAACGGATCTTATCTTCAAGCGTCCTACCACTAGAACGAGAACCAATCTCAGCATGTTGTTCACTTACAGCGTTAGTTCCGCATGCAGCGGAACTAACGCTGTATGTGAACAAAACGCTGTAAGTGCCTCGGCGGTCGTTTTTTACGCTTTCCAACCGTAGGTTGAAGAAGCGTATATGCTCCAGTTTTTTCCGTCCGTCTGTCCGTCTGCCTGTCGGCACGATAACTCACGTAACAATGGTTCGATTTCGATAAAATTTTAGTATGTGGTAGGGGACCACCAGGGGACAAACCCTATTGAAAATGAGTGAAGTGGGGTCAAAAGTCACGCTATAAGAGCGGGATCCATACAATTACCCTTATGCGTCATAACTTGCGTAAATATGGTTCGATTTAAATGAAATTTTAGTATGTGGTAGGGGACCACCTGGGAACGAACTCTATTGAAAATAAATGAAATGGGGTCAAAATTCAGGACATAGGAGCGGGATCCATTCCGTTGCCTTTATGCATCATAACTTGCGTAAAAATGGTTCGATTTCAATATAATTTGAGTATGTGGTAATGAACCACCTGGGAACAAACCCTGTCGAAAATGGGTGAAATGGGGTCAAAGGTCAGGACATACAAGCGGGATCCATTTCATTGCCTTTATGCGTCATAACATGCGTAAATATGGTTCGATTTCGATGAAATTTTAGTATGTGGTAGGGAACCACTGGGCACGAACCCTATTGAAAATGGGTGAATGGGGTCGAAGGTCAGGCAGGACATAAGAGCGGGATTTATTCTATTGCCCTTATGTGTCATAACTTGCGTAAAAATGGTTCGATTTCGATGAAATTTTAGTATTTCGTAGGGAGCCACTGGGGACGAACCCTATTGAAAATGGGCGAAATGGGATCAAAGGTCAGGACACTGGAGTGGGATCCATTCCATTGCCCTTGCGCATCATGGCATCATAACTTACCTAAAAATGTTTCGATTGCGACAAAACGTTATCATGTTTTTCCGGAGGTATAGTGAACCGGTTTTGTTGAATATCAACGAAATGGGGTCAAAGGTCATTGCACAAAAGCAAGATTTATTCCACAGCCATTATTCTCATAACTTGCGTAAAACTGCTTCTATTGCGACACAACTTTAGTATGTTATTCTTGAGGTATACTGAACCGGTTCTGTTGAATATCATCGAAATGGGGTCAAAGGTCAGGACACAGGAACAAGATTTATTAAACAGCCATTATCCTCATAACTTTAGTAATAATTTCTGGTATGTTGGAAAGCGTATCATAATCAATGCATTGCATGATTTTACTAACTTGTCCTTTTATCGAAAGCTAAAGTCAAACAGTGACGAACGTGGACTTTGCTAAAACTCATGTGAACACCCCAAGTGCAAAACACTGAAATCCAACTGCAAAGTTGTTGGTTTTATCTCACCAGAGATCCAATCTGCAAATTTTACTTATCATGCTCACACCAATTCTATACCGAGGAAACCAAACACAAATCATCTTTGCTAGGCAACGTTAAAAGTTGAGAACTTATGCATTTACCTAATATTTACCGCGTCAAGTGTAACTAAAGCGTGATGTTTATTTGAGAAGATAATATGGGATATTCAGAGAACTCACTATCAGTGATTCATATCGTGCTGATGTGCTATGTACACTAAAAATATGTACTTTCCATGGAAATACTGCAGAAATGTGACGCGGCAATCTTTTTTTTTTTTTAAATCTTCAATCGTGTGTATTTCCTAACTTTATATCTTGTTTCAGTAAGCTGAAATTGTCCTAAAGAAAAGAAACGGCTGTGTATTGCCCCCCCCCCTAAATTTAAATTTTATAATAGGTGATTTTTATCGATTGACAAAGTGGTTAACACGTTGAATAGCAACAGCGGAACCCGTTCTTTTTCCAACATGTACATAAACACGATGCCTTTCTCAAATACTGTTAAATGATCCAATAAGAAGAAATATGAGTTTTACCCTAAAAATCTGCGAAATTATTGTAATACTTGAAAATTTACACGAGTCCAAGGGCATCGTTTTTCAACTTTTGAAAAGAAACTTTCTGATCTGTATAAAACAGAAAGGTAAATAACAAAAGGTTAATTTTAAGATTTAATTGCACGGTACTGTGTAATTAAGATATACATCCGCGAATGAAAAGAGTGAAAAGTCATCTGAAAATGCCGTTTCTACAGTATACGCTACTTTGTTTTCTGAGGAATTTATATCCTAGGGATTTTTGAGATCTTCCTGAGCAATTTAGTTCACTACCGGCAAATATCAACTACGTGGAATATATATGTTGTGCTGTGGTATTATCACCATTCTTTATTATTTGAAAAATTAAAAAAAAATATCCTACTTGTCGTTCAACTACGAAGTTACCTGTAGTTCACATAATGTAAACACGAAATGTTAATGGGTTCAGCGCCTCATTTATTTAACTTTGCAAGATTATTAAACTGATTTTAAAGTCAATATAGATTTTTATATAAAGCCCAGAGGTCAACTACAATAAAAATAACACCTATGATTACTTATTCATCCGTAAATTTCATCGGGGAATTACAATGGAACGAACTTGAAGAAACCAGACACCAAACGCACCACATTAAAACGCATTTAATGGATGGATTTTTATGAAGCTTAACAAAATGTATTTAAAACTCTGAAATTATGAATAAGCGAATTACATTATCACACTAATCTGAACGAACCCGGATCACTATTGATGCAATTGAAATAATTATAAATCTAGAAGATAATTATCGAACTGATATATAAGAAAAGCTCACTTTTCCTGTACATTATATTTGCTGATTTTTTATTTCCAAATCCTACGAAATATTTAATTATTTCCGTTTGATTGAAAACCACAGCTATTTAGGAAACTACGAACATTTTTTTCATTTCCTTTTTTTTAAATCTTTTTTGAGGAAAACAGTGAGAAACATACCATACCGCTATTTTTTCAAAAATAGCATGAAGTAGTAAGGTGTAGCGCACAGCGACCAATTTATGCTTTCCAGCCTTGAAAGATAGAATTACTCTAAATAAATTCACCTACCCTTGATTTAAGTAGTTGAAGAGTGCTGCATTTGATGAAGATGAAATTTTAGGCAAGAGATTCTAGGGTTTCGATGTAACAAGAACGAATGATATGACAAAATCATTACTGTTGCACATAATGATAAGCAGAAGCCAACAAATGCATGTAATCAGCTATAGGCAGAAGCCAACAAATGCATGTAATCAACTATAGGCAGAAGCCAACAAATGCATGTAATCAACTATAGGCAGAAGCCAACAAATGCATGTAATCAACTATAGGCAGAAGCCAACGCTGTTGAAAACTGCAAACGGTGGACCACTGTTTGAGAAATTTTTAAATCAAAGCATGTGTAGCAGGCCAGAAAATGCATACACAGAGCTGCAAATATGAGGAGGGACAGATTGTCTATTTCCTAGAATCATTTAAGACTATAAAGAGACCCCGAATCCGAATTTTGCCGCCACTGTTTCTGGTACCAGAGCAAGAGCTCGATTACCTGCCCACAAGGAACCGAACGCAGACCCAGCTCAAACAATATGCGAGATTATCATCTTTCCAAGTACTCATCCACCGATTTGGGATATGCATATTCATAAAACAGTTTCTTCTGTTTCTATATGTGTAACGAGTGTGTAAAATACTCATTACCCCGGATACAGCTCCCCATGGGGGAATCCTTTGCACATAATTTCTAATTTTTGTAAAAATGGTTTGGGCACCAGGTGGCGTAAGTCTTAATTTCCGCTTCTCATGTATTTGCAGTAAAATATAAGCTTCTAAAATCTCGATTACAAAAAAAAGTCGTTTGTTGACCAATACTATCCATGTCGACAAACCTTTTAGGAACATTTTCTTCGTGAAATCATGCATGATTTCTGCGATAGGGGGCGTAGAGTTATATCTTATTTTTGTCAATATCTCTACTTCCAGGAGTCCGATTTGAATAATTCCATCTTTGTTTGATAGTGTTTCCAATGAGAAATGTTTTTCCTATGAATTCAAAATTTTCAAGTAAATCATAGACTTTCCGCTAGGGAGCGCAAAGGTAAATTGCGTTTTCTGCGTTATTTCTGCTTCTAAAAGTCCGATTTCAAAAATTATTCCTGTATCGCATACAAGACCTGATGGAAAATATTTTTCATATAATTTCTAATGTTTAGTAAACAATGGTTTGGCCACCAGGGGGCATAAGTGTTAATTTCTGCTTCTGATGAATATTTGTGGCAAAATCTTGGCTCCTGAAAACCCGACTAAATATTTTTTTCTTGGATCGATGCCGCTCATATGGAAAAACCTTTTGATAATACTTTCTTACTTTCTTCCTAAAATAATGCATGATTTTCCCATCAGGGGACGTAAAGTCACATCTTATTTTTGTCGATATCTCTGTTTCTAAGAGTCCGATTTGAAAAATTATTTCTGTGTTGGAGAGCGTTCCCGGTGCGAAATGTTTCTCACACAAATTCATGTTTTTCTTAACGCACAAGTCTGCAACCAGAGGGCGCAAGCTCACGATTCCGTTTACAGTAATATCTGAAGGATTAAAATCCCGATTGAGAAACGTCTTTCTTCCGTCAGATACTATCGTTTTCCATGCCGGTTCTAGTGACTTTGAATAGCTTTGATAAATTTAATTTGCGTCAGAACGGATTCAAAAGACGTGCTTAGTACACCCGAAAATTGTGTGTCATCTTTTTTGTTTATGATTAAGTACGATGTCCAAAGGTGCAAATCCGCTACTATTGGTTAGCCATTATCATTTTTTTTACTCTAACTTCAAAATGATTCATAACTTACGACTTAACTAGTTTTCTTCATTATTATCATGCCACTTTGGGCAACAGAACTGAATATCTTATTATTAAAAATGCGTTACGCGCACTTCACATCCAGAGCAGACTCACTGATTTGTGTTCACTCATGGGCGAAATAAATGCTCTTTTTTTTTTCTGGTGTCATTGATGATATTATTATCACAGTGTTCTTTAGAAGTCCATCGCGTGAAGAAGTTCTTAATATTGATTGGATGGTGACCGTGCGATGTAATGTTTTAATTGATATGCGAACAAACCCGTGAAACTCATTAAAAGAGATCCAATCGATAACCATGTGAGTTTAACAAAAGCTTAAAAAAGTCATCCAGTTATTCAGGGAATCGCTTCGTGCTTGCATGCATGGAAGGGTGCTTTTTTGGAAAAAATTGTCACTGAGTTGCAAGCAAGTCACGAAGCAACCACTTCTTCTAAATTAAGGCAATATTCCATGTTTTGAAAAATAATCTCTGTGATATAAATTTAAACACCTCGGTTTTGGTAAGATTGACCCCTTTTGTATAAATGTATAAAGAAATCTAATGACATGAAAAAATTGTCCAGTGCAAATCTATTAAAGGGAATATGTACAAGAAGCGTCTCTTACATGCATCGGACAAATCTACCAAACTTTGCAAATTCCATGTGTGAAGTATACTTCGAATTAACTTCCCTTTGGAGTTTGTTTCTTATGCCAATTTTGTTGCTTCTTCTCCAAATGTCTTGTACGTTCTGGCAACGCTAACAGTGAGTCAGAAATGTTACGATCTAATCCTATTATCTTAGATCAAGGGGCGTGGCCAGCCAGACAGATTAATTACAAAAGTAAATTAAACAGCGAGTGCTGATTAGGTTTCAGAGCAAGGAAAGAGGTCACTAAGTCAAATGGTATTTATCGCCCAAGGAATCTATCTTGCTGTATGTGGACGGGATAGATTCGAAAAGAGAACCATATATCTGAATTTAATCCCAGCAAAAACAGTGTTGCTGGTGCAGCACTGGCAGCCAGCAGTGGCCCAGCAATATGTTGCCCTGCCCAACCACCAGTAAAATGTTCCGGCGGCCACCATATGTGCCAGCAGTTTAGGCCAGCAGCTGGCCAACAGTTGGCACCCTCATCAGTTCTCATATGTCAGAACAGGGCCGTCAGTTATCTATCACCGGCAGTGGCTGCCACAAGCGGCCCTTAAGCGGTCCTGCAATCACGTGCCATAAATGATGGCTGACTAGCCTAATGTGGTCCACCAATTTCCCGGCAGTGGCAGCCAGCAATCACGTGACGTAACTGATGGCTTTCTGAACCTTGTCCGCCAATTTCCCAGTAGTAGCTATACCAAAAAAAAAAGAGAACCACAATTTCCCAAAGACACGACCACTTTTTTTTCTACAACCAGAAATCCTGCATGACGGCACGACATGACTCTCTTATAAATTTGCTACCAGAATTTTTCCCTAAACATTTTCATATGGAAACGCTGATTTGCGGGCAATGGCTCAATGCGCTCACGAATACGTAAGCAGTTAATTACACACTATCTGTAAGTGAGAATACGAAACGCTTTCTTTTTACCAAGGATAAGAGGATTCGGTTTTTCTCTGACAAAGCAGAGGTTAAAGAACTTCATGAGACAAACCCTATTACTAGACTAATAACCGAATGTATGACTTCCAAAAGAAAGCCACATTAGCATCCACACACCACACTTGCACGATAAAATGCTCTTCATACAGAAAGAGAAAAAATACTGAAATTCAATATTTAAATGCGAAATATTTCCTTTAAGCGATGCATAATACTTAAACTTTTGAAAACTTTCAGAAGTTATTTCAGACGAGAGTACACAGAAAAGTCAGTTCATCTTCCTCCCGTGTAAGCTAATTGGAATGTTTTAGCGCTTAATGTGATTTGAATGCAGAAAAGAAGAGCAACCTCCTTTTACATCAGCCTTTGAGGCGCTCATGTGAACGAAGATTTCTTTCATTTCTTTGTTGTCCCTGTATTCAAATCCCATTTCTATGAATATAAAACCATGGTTTTATGCATCCACACGGTCGCAGTTACATGAGACTACTAATAATTTCCGGAGAGAAAATTCCCATTAAAATGATTTCGACGACTAAGTAAAGAGCTGACTAAATGGCAAACTACCTGGAAATATTGCATACCTAAGGCACTCCAAAAAATGATACTAAAAATAAAAGATAACAAGTTAGAAAAAGCATGCAATGCATTGATTATAATACGCTTTCCAACATACCAGAAATCATTACTCAAGCTATGAGGATAATGGCTGTGGAATAAATATCGGTCCTGTGCCCTGCTCTGACATTTGATCTCATTTCGATTATATTTAACAGAACTGGTTCAGTATACCTCCGAAATAACATGATAAAGTTTTGTCGCAATGGAAGCATTGTTACGTAAGTTATGATTAATGAGGGTTATGCAATAGATTCCGCTCCTGTGTCCTAAACTTTGACCCCATCTCGGGTTTTTCAATAGGATTCTTCCCCAGGCAGGCCTCTACAACATACTAACATTTCATCCAAATCGAAGAATTTTTATGTAAGTTATGACGCATAATGGCGATGGAAGTGATTCCGCTCCTATGTCCTGACCGTTGACCCCATTTCGCCCATTTTCAATAGGGTTTTTCCCAGGTGATCCCCTTTTACATATTAAAAGTTCATCGAAATCGAACGATTTTTACGCGAGTTATCGTGCGGACGGGCAAACGCACACAACGCGTGACGTAATGAGGCAGATGGGAATCGCGACCATCTGTTTGCAAGAGTGTGACGTCATAAAACTTTAATAGGATATACACACAATGCGTGACGTAATGAGAAAGATGGCATGACTGCGCGCCAACATTTCAAGTGCAAGATAGTGACGTCATAAGATCGTTCCCAGGTGGTCCTCTACCACATAATATAATTTCATCGAAATCGAACCATTTTTAAGCACGCTATGATGCATAAAGGCAATGGAATGCATTCCGCTCCTATGTCCTGAACTTTGACCCCACTTTACCCATTTTCAATAGGGTTCGTCCCCAGGTGGTCCCCTACCTCATACTAAAATTTCGTCGAAATAGAACCACTTTTACGCGAGTTATCGTCCCGATGGACGGACGGACGGACGGGCATACGGACGGACAAAGCTGGAGCATATACGCTTCTTCAACCTACGGTTGGAAAGCGTAAAACAGATCTAGAATAAGAAATTTGCATTTAAGGAATGACTTTTTTTTTCTTATGAAAATGAGTATCTTTATTACTTGAAAAAAACCCTGCTCAACACAGAGTAACGTCGCGTTTCTCAAATAATCACGTCGAGAAAAAATTAACTACTACTCACACACGTATGCAATTTACCTGTGTAAAATTGTAACCTGAAAAGCACGGTTTATGAGGTTGTTGCCTGAAGACATTTGTCAAGAAAAGATTTAGGGCTACCATTATTTATGAAAGTCTATTATTTGCAATTTAAAGCACGATATTTCACAAAACAGGTTTTCCAAATTTTGTATGAAACAGATTTTTACTATTAAGTTTTGCAGATTATATATATGCTCAGTACTGAGAAAAATATGACGCCTGATGTATTTTAGGCTTCATGAAATCTGAAATTTCCAGTTAAAAAAACTGTCCTGTCGCCAGATTTCGTTAGACCTTTGCTTTTAAGGAGTCTAAGAGTTTAAACTGTATCTGTTCCTGATTATGGAACAAATAAAATACCAGCCAAAGTAGTGAAGACTAGCTCTGTTACAATTGTAGATTAGGTTTATTCAGTGAAATACGTAGAGATTCATCCAGATTTATTTGCGTTTCTTTACAGTAATAACACGTTAATCTGTTTTCGCTTTTTATTATGTCTTTTCCCCCGGTTATTTCGGTGCTAAATCTTTGTTTTCTGACTTTGTTTTTTATTCAACCTCCCTTCTCGATCCAGATCAAAAGTACCACCTGTTTTGTTCCGGACTACTTTCACGTGACCCCCTTGTCCAGCTCCTCTGTCACTCATTATTACCCCTGCACCTATGCCCGACTTCTTAATGAGTATTTTCTTTTGCAGACCCTCTGGCCGATCAACAGTTTTTCGACGCACCGTGAGAATTCCCTTCATTAAAACCTCAAAAATGTAAGAACAGTTATGTGCTTGTTTCTCTGACTCTGAAAGTATGGTCCACTGACTACATCGCAGTATAAAAAGCCATAAAACTGAATTCCGTAAATCTCGCTACAGCCAATTAAAAGCACGATATTTTACAAAACAGATTTCTCTACATTTTTTATGAAATAAATTTTCATGACTAAGTTTTTAAGAATGTATGTACTCAGTACAGAAAATAATAACCGGCCGAGATGTCGTTAAAGATTCACGAAATCTTAAAGATTCAGATAAAAACAGACTATTTTTATTTGATCTTAATATGGACAAAAATCGAGTGCAATAAGAGACTATGACGAAGTAAATTTCTCCGTCATTTTTTTGCACACCGGGCATCGAATCCGGGTCCGCTCACTCCGGATTAAGTCGATCTCCCAACTGTGCCACGCGGGCGTATGCTCTCGCTGCTATCGGTCTTTAGCTCATGTGCGTCCTGCGGTGCAGGCACTTCACAAGACGTACGAGAGTTTTCTATTAAATGTAGTTGAGTTGCATAGCCCTAATAATCTTTCAGTTCCATGAAGTGAGTCCTAATGTAAAAAATAAAGAAATAAAATATGTCCCTTATATAACAGATCGTTAAAGGACGAAAACCAAATGTATTGTTATTAAACACACGAATAAAACTTGAAGTGAATAGACTTGAAAGAAATGCATAATTTTCTGATATACCTTTCAAAAAATGCTTTCCTTTTGGAATTTATGTAGTAATAGTTGTAACCGACACGGACGTGCTCATTTAACCACTAAAAACTTAAACGTTCCTCTATTTTTCGGTGGATAACCCATATTTCTCAGTTACGTAATATATATTCACTAATAGGAAATAAAATGCACTTACTTATCATTATTATCCAGACACGTGTCTACAAACGATTTTATTTACAGAACATTTTACACTGTAGGTTGAAATCTTTGGCACCGGTGATGGATTCTAGTCTTTCCCTGCCAACTTTTTGGAAAAGTTCGCTGACATGTTCCGCCATTTGGCCTTCCAAGCAGTTATCAGTTTAGTTTTATTTCTTGAGCCATCTCCTTTTCCACACACCTGACAATCCAATTCGTTACAGAGATTCTCAATGAGGTTCAAATTAGCAATCGGGGCAGGCAAGTCCAACGTTTTGGAACCCATGTCCTTAAAAGGCAAACTGTAGTAACACGAGTAGTATGATATGGTGCGTTGTCCTGCTGATAGAGCTATAGGTGAATCCCAAAGTGCTGTCACGACATGATAATACTTTATGTTCCAGAACGTCTAGGTACATTTCAGTATTCTTTGTTTTGTCCAAACGAACAAGACTGCCTGAGCCGAACCACGGAAAACAGCTCCATAACAACACGCTGCTTCCATCAAATTTACACCATTGTCGGGATGATGTAGTCCAGATGACACCTTTCTTTCGGCATCCCCGACACCAGGAACGATCAAGCAGACTGTTC
Source organism: Macrothele yani (assembly GCA_039090855.1). Classification (NCBI taxonomy): domain Eukaryota; kingdom Metazoa; phylum Arthropoda; class Arachnida; order Araneae; family Macrothelidae; genus Macrothele; species Macrothele yani. The sequence continues at coordinate 133,956,601 of CM076990.1, forward strand.
AACCTGTGTGCCCCAAAAACAGTTTTCCATTTGTCTATTGTGACGGATTGGCGTTCCTTTTCACCACGCTAATCGGAGTGTGGCATTATGTAAAGTGATAAGCAGATTGTGGACGGCTGCTTGCCCTTGGTCTCCCATGTCGTGTAGTGTCCAATCAAGGCCGTCTAGAAAGTAGAAGGTTATGACATTAGAGAGAAGAGTTCCCTCAGTTTGTGAAGAAGTCACTCTCATGTTACACGGGCTGATACGTCGGTGTCGTGTTTGACGTCACACACGACGGTGTTGAAAACCAATCGAAAGTCTGGATTTCCGCGTGACGTCAATAAAATTAGGAACTCATCTCTCTAATGTCATGAGTGACGTCACACAGCCCTGGTCTAACGCACTGTAGCTAAACATTAGTCCAGAGAGTCTCCAATAGGGTTTGCGTGATTTGAGATAATTTTTATTTGCGTTATGAGTGGACAATTGTTGGATTAGCTCTCCCGTCTGGTTCCATTAGCTTCAGAAGTGTGCCGGATCGTTTCTATGTAGACTCAGCCTCAATCCTCTTTGATTTGCATACCATGTTACTAGGCGTCGAACAATGAACTTTTAGCGCCACTGAAATAGCACCTATTGAGCGATTACCTATGTGGCACCCATTGTCAATTCCCCTTATAAATCTTTGGTCGTACTGTTTTCTGATCATATCCTTACGAGCTTATTTATAGTCGCGTATGCGTCGTGGTGTTTGCTTAAAACTAAATTCACTATCAAAGGTAGGGTGTCCAGATATTAACGGTAAGACAGTGTATTAAAACATAGGTGTTTGCCTTAACCTTTCGTTTCTGTTTAACTTCGAAATATTTTGACATTCGGAAAGCACGTAGACAAACAAGCATTCCGTTTGGAAGCCGGTAAAGCTGCTAATTTCACAATAGGAAGAACTCGCGGATAATTCTAAATTTGATGAGGAATATGTAAGTTTAAATCAACAAAAAAGTATAGCTTGTATTCAGGATGAAGATACGTATAGACAGCTGTTCCCTTTGGATCCTTATGCTTAGTTTTTCATATCAATCTTCAACTTCTGTGCATAACAATATAAAGGACCACAGTCCTGAAAGCACTCCAGGGGTACTGCATTTTTAAGCGAGGCGACAAAGGGGAGATGAATAACTGGATATCAGTCTCCTTCATTTTTACAGCGGGTAAGTTGTTCACAAGAATCTTGCTGTTCCCAATCGCATTTCCAATTTTACTCAGCAGTATTGCACTCAGTACGACTATAGTACATACTATGTTTCGGTAGATCGTACGCGTTATGGTTTCCTTGCACACGAATGACTGGACCCAGGGTTACCCAACAGAATATTGACCCAAACATTTCACTTCCGCCATCGGAAGTGTAATGCTGTTACACTTTCGGCCATTTTATTAAGTACATGTTTTTTTTATGCTTTCCAACCGTAGGTTGAAGAAGCGTATATGCTCCAGATTTGTCCGTACGTCTGTCCGCATGATAACTCACGTGGAAATGGTTCGATTTCGAAGAACTTTTAGTATGTGGTAGGAGACCACCTGGGAACGAACCCTATTAAAAATGGGCGAAACAGGGTCAAAGGTCAGGACATAGGAGCGGGATCCATTCCATTGCTCTTATGCGTCATAACTTGCGTACAAATGGTTCGATTTCGATGAAATTTTAGTATGTGGTAAGGAACGACCTGGGAACGAACCGTGTTGAAAATGGGTGGAATGGGGTCAAAGGTCAGGACATAAAAGCGGGATGTATTTCATTGCATTTATGCGTCATAACATGCGTTAATATGGTTCGATTTCGATGAAAATTTAGTATGTGGTAGGGAACCACTGGGGACGAACCCTATTGACATTTGGCGAAATTGGGTCAAAGGTCAGCCCGGGCATAAGAGTGGGATTTATTCAATTGCTCTTATGCGTCATAACGTGCGTAAAAATGGTTCGATTTCGATGAAATTTTAGTATGTGGTAGGGAACCACCTGGGCACGAACCCTATTGAAAATGGTCGAAATGGGGTCAAAGGTCAGGCAGGGCATAATATCCATGACTTCGACACAAACAGTGAATACATTTCACCATACACGAAAGCAGAAAATTATGAGGAACACCTAACAGTAATAAGACACATGCCATACTCACTGAAGTACGCAATTATTACCCTGAGATGGCATTAGAAGCAGCTCACTGCGAAGGACTCAGACATGTAAGAAGCGTAGTTTGTGCCAAAGACTAGTGATGTAAGCGACTTTGAAAGAAGTATGATAAGTGAATGCCAAGGAGGGCAGGTGAAACTGTCTCAGAAACGACAAACCTTTTCAGGAAGAACAACTGTTTCGAGAGTGTAGAATGAGCGGTTCACAAACAACGAAACAAGCAGTCACTGGTTTTCCTTTGGGCGGAGACGATTATTCGATGTTGAAAGGCAATGGTAGACGAGCTCCATTTAAATAAGTGAGTTCCACTGTGTCAAGCAACCGCGCCGTACAGCAGTGGTAACAAGAGGAGAATTTGATCATAAGAGACACCCGCACATTAGCACCAAAGGACAATAAGAGCAGACGCCCCCTCAGTGTGTCACTTACCTCTAATTAACAAATTCGTCTGCATTAGGTACGGGAGAGCACAGATGCCAGATCTTCGAAGAGTGAGAAAATGTCGCCTGATCCGGTGAATAACTTTCAGTTAATGCACGCTTATGAGCCGGCCACAATATGGCTTTAAACTAAATCGATGGCTTCCAGCTGTATAAATTGGTGGAGGTCCTGGTCTGGATGTAACGAATTATCTTGCATCAGATAGGTCACGTCCGTGAACGTGCACGTTATTTCCTGGTGGAGAGGGATATTTTGAGTAAGATAATGCGCCATACCAAAGCTCGGGTCGTCACACGACTACGACAGTGATTTTAAAGCGCTAAAATCTCCTCACAACTCCCAGATCGTAACCCAATTGAACCCCTCTGCGATGAGACACAGAGAGACATTTGTAACATACATCCACCTCTAGCAAACATTTGACAATAGAAGGGTGTGATCAGGTCCACTTGGCTGAACATATCTGCCAAAGAACATCTACACATCGTTGAATCTATTCCACATGTAATCGTTACTATTCTGAGGTCCACAGGCGGTTCAACATATTACATGGTACGTGTTCCTAATAATTTGATACTTCAGAGTATCAGTGTTAATGCATTTGATCAACAATTCCATCTATCCTTTTCTTGTAAATGTCCAAACGCGCATTTGATCTTCCTGTTACTGCTACTTGAGAGAGAAGTAAGTAAACACCTGAGCATGCGCCATTCCTTTCGATTTGTGTCACATATACGCATAACTCCAATTTTCTGTGTGTAACCTGAGAACCTGAGGCATTCCGGAGCGGCTAGGAAACTCTTTTGCCTTACGTGAAAAATAAGAAATTGTGTTTAAAGTTCTCCGCAATTTTCGTCTCTTTTGACACTATTTTCTGACATGAAAAGACATTATTGTTTTGAACAAACCAGTCTGGAACGGTACAACTAAGAGACATGTAATTGTGCTTTTATTTGCTTTTATTTTTCAGAAAAGCAGCTATTTACTTGTGTGCATAATTATCTCCCAGCTGCACTTTTTATTTTTATTGGAATCGTAAAGAGAAAGGAAAAACTGTTCCAGAACGTTCTCTACTTGATGAAAATTGAAGTCAGGATTATTTTGTGCAAATGGAGAAAGAAAGCATTATATCTTATTAGAAGAAAAACTCCATCAGCGATAAAATAATAAAATATTCGTTAGCACAATGAAAGCAATGATGCGCAAGGTTTTTAAAGTTCGCAAGGAAAATTCATTCTTATGAAAGTAATTAAATCTCTGTCTAACCAACTTACGTTAAGAAATATAAGGCAGCAGCTGGAGTTACCGTTGCTGGAAAAGCCTTTTAATGGTTATAATCAATAAATCGTACATTATTCAAAGGATCGAAATAAAGTTACATAAAAATTATGTTCATACAAACCCGTTAATTTGACAGGGTACAACACTTTCGCGCTTCGAATAGATGGCATAAACATAAACTTCTTTCTACTTGAATGAAAACGTTTCTAAATTTTGGAATCTTCTTTATTGAGTGGTTTTCTTAGCCATTCAACTGACTTAGTATATATCTGTGTCATTTCGGAACTACTGTTTGCTCATCAATCGACAAAATTCTGAAAATCGTTAACCAATTACACATGCTAACCAAGCTGACGCTTCAAACCCAAAATAATACTTTCTAGACATGTTCTGTCTCATCATTCGAACTCACATCACCACCAAAAATAGAGAGCCAATAATCACATGTAACCCTGTTGCCACAAAAAAACACTGACCCAAGCACTGAATCTCTAATTCCAAACGTGGCTATTACTGAATAGTAACATTTATTCAATGATGGATTGGAACTACTTTAGTTCGAATTTCAGTGTGCATCTACGTCTATAAGCATACCAGGCGTTTACGAGACAGTTGGCTCAAATATCAAGGAAGAGGACTTTCTTCCCGTATGTTTCTCTGACATGCCCCATACCTTCTCAGTGAGTTTCAGTTTGGGCTTTGTGGTGGCAAAAAAGATGGTGGAAGTCGCTGTCATGTTTGTTGAAGCACTGCTGAACACATTTTGCGCGATGGACAGTACCATTGCCGTTCATGAAACAGTCACCTGCTAGATAAAAGTCAGCTTTGCAGGATGGACTTTATCGGTAACAATGTTACGATAATCCTTAGAGGCCATCCAGCTTTCCAACACTATAATGGGACCCGTGACATACCAACAGAACGTGTCCCACACCATGGTACAACCTCGAGTTGTGTTTACAGGTCAAACTTGGTTCGTTGCTTCATGGGGCTCGTACCAAACTAGAGGCCTACCGTCGGTACAGAACGACGTATTCTGTACTTCTGTATGACTTTTTCCAATTCTTAAGTGTCCAGTCACGATGCTTCTGAGACTGCTGTAGACGATCTTTTCGGTTCTTCTCATCAATAAATGGTTCCGGAACAGGCCTGCAGCTGCAAATACCGATCATCTTCAATTTCCTTCGCATAGTTCCCAGATAGCGGTCAGGAACAGTCTTCACTGAAGGCTTAGGTCAATTGCAGCACACAGGGAGTCTTGTTTCTACGTACAACCCTTCTCAGATGACGGCGATCCGGTTCCTAACGGATTGTCATCGCGCCACAGTTACACCTCTTAGACAAGAAATGTGGATTACTTTTCCACTGATTAAAAACTGGCTTTTTGAGAAACCAGTCACGTTTTCAAAGTACTCGCTGCAGCTAGACGGGCACCCGCAATAATCCATTTATCGAACTTCGAAAGACGCTTTCTTTTTTCCCGATTGGGATCAACACTAATGACGATTACTGACGAGCAGATGTCTTAAATAATTGCATAGTTCTCGTGGTGACCCACGTGACAACGGATTTTGTATATAAGCGGCGTAAATGGCGTTTACATACATCTCCATAAAGGTTTCTAATTCAGTGGTCCCCACATCGGTGTTTCATGTTTCAGCTACAGAGATGATCCCCACATCGGTGTTTCATGCTATGTGAAATGTTTAGGTTAACACACCACTGTTCTAAATTTGCGTAATTTTTCGCGTAAAATCAAATGGAAGTATAAAGTTTCATGAGTCCATCCATGCTAAGTGCAAATATCCGAATAGGGGTATCGTTTAGTGTTTGGCTTATATATTGCAATTCATGCAATTCTATATTATAACATGAACAAAAAATAGGATAGAGTAGCATATACACTGCGATGCCAGGTGTTTTGATACACTTGTCCTCGTCACATAAAGCGCTCACTACAACGTGAAAGACGTCATGTGAGTACAGTGTGCGGTAACCGGTAAAGCAGCTCGTCGAGCATCATCTGTCGTCCGATCGAGGGTAAAGTTGGCAAAACAAGTAATCTGAGCGCCAGGTGCACCTGTTGTCCTTCTAAGATTTTTGCGCACAACTCTAGTAAGCATTTGCCGTGAACCGTATCATCATTGTCAACCATTATCAATCCACTGCTGGACGAAGGTCTCCCCAAGTTTCCTCCACAACGGTCTGTCTTGTGCCAGTCTCCTCCATGTCACTCCCGCATACTTTCGAATTTCATCCACCCATCTCCCATGTGGTCTTCTTCTGGGTCTTTTCCTGTCCCTTGGAATCCAATCTAAAATTTCGGCTGTCCATCGATGATCTGTCCTTCTGGCAGTATGTCCAGCCCATTGCCATTTCAGGGATTTAACTCTGATCATGATGTCTTCCACTCTTGTCAATTTTCGGATCCACGAGCTCCTCTTCTTATCTCTCCTGGTTACACCAAGTATGCACCTCTCCATGCTGCTTTGAGTTGTCTGCAGCCTTTGTATGTCTCTTTTAGTTAAGGTCCACGTCTCTGCACCATACGTAAGCACTGGAAGGATGCATTGATCAAACACTTTTCTTTTAAGACATAATGGCATATTGCTCTTGAAAATTATGCTGTTTCTTCCAAAAGCTCTCCAGGCAAGTTTTGTACGCCGATTAATTTCTTCACCAATGTGACCCTCACTTGATATCTGCTGTCCAAGATAAACGTACGTTTCTGTTATCTCCAGCTTTTTTCCATCAATCGATAAATCTTCATTTCTTGTAAAAGCATTGAACATAACTTTTGTCTTCTGAAAGTTCATTTTTAATCCCACTTCTTTACTCTTGTCAGCAAGTTCCTGGATCATACTCTGCAGCTCTGATGGGCTAGTTGCAAAAATGAAACTTTCTAATTCAGTGGTCCCCACATGAACCGTATATTATTCCAAAAATGTGATTGATAAAGTAAAAATGTCAACTGCAAATTTGGAGAGAGTCGTTCGTTTGCTATAAATCGTCCATAAAAAAGCGAGCGTCAATGGACGAATTCAGGATGTACACTGACAAGGCAAGAATTATCTGGATCATTTCTGAGCGCGGCAGTATAATTAGATTGCAGTCGAGAGTCGGAAGGACACCTAAACGGAGGAGCGGCACATTGTTGCACTAGAATTCCTCCTTTCGTTTGAACAAACCTGTCATGTTGCGTTCGTTTGTTGCAATGTTGCAATTGCAGCATTGGGGCAAATCCTATGGCTCAGTGTGCAACCAGGAAGAAGGAACAAAAATTAGCAAATCTAGAATCTAGTGGGCAATGCATCCAAAATTCGGCAACCCTCGTGCATGCGTTGTACGCAGATGTAGCAACGACGCTTCAATGTGCAATGTATGCGAAATGCCGTGCCGTGACTTTTATGCATGTGTGGTGTGCAAATGTAGTGACATTGGGTAGTGCTTACATGGAATTTAAAGGGCTCACGGTACCCGAACCAAGGTTTCCTTGACTTCATCGAATAACAGCTGTATGCACACACGCACACACAAACACACACAACGAAGTACACTTTGTTGGAGTGTGTGAGATGCTGCTGATATACAGAGAACGTAATTGAATTATGCAGGAAGCTTCCCGGCTGAAAACACAGCGTTTTCCTGGTGGTCCCTATCGCACACATTCCACGATCATCTGCCTGGTACAACGGTTCTGTCAAACGGGTTGCGCGCTGGTTCGGAAATCCTCTGGTAGATCACATCAATATTTGAACAGATGAACTGTTGTGGCTTATGTACTTGCCCATTCTCTAGGCAGTGCAAGAGAACAGCTTGCAGCCGGTGGCCTGAATGCTTGGCGTGTGAGATATATACTATACAACCATCGGCTTCCCCTATAGAGTATAGCACCCCTAACAGGCCATGTATCGAGGTGATCATTAGCGTAATGTGTATTACTGTAACTATGTCCTCAATAACTGAGAATACAATTCCTCCTTTCTAGTCATATCTTTGCTTTCTTCACATTGTGCATGTACGAATAGACTTTCACACCTCAGGGTTGTTTCAACAGACACAAACAACATCATTGGGTAATGACAGTCCGCAACGGATACAGAAACTTTATTATCAGACATGTTAGTCAGTTAACGTGTGGCATGGTATTTGGAATAACACCAACTTCGGACCAATGTACGAATCGAGGTCACACCTGAGTGTTGTTTTAACACGCACAACTAACATCACTCAGCACTGTTTGTCCGCGACGGATGCAGAGAGTTCATTATCAGGTACTTTCGTCAGTTAACCTATCGTGTGGTATTTAGAATAGCACCATCTTCGGACCAATGTTCTTCCACCTTTCTCGTCAGTTAACCTATCGTGTGGTATGTAGAATAACACCATCTTCGACCAATGTTCTTCCACCTTTCTCGTCAGTTAACCTATCGTGTTGTATTTAGAATAACACCATCTTCGGACTAATGTTCTTCCACCTTTCTCGTCAGTTAACCTATCGTGTGGTATGTAGAATAACACCATCTTCGACCAATGTTCTTCCACCTTTCTCGTCAGTTAACCTATCGTGTGGTATGTAGAATAACACCATCTTCGACCAATGTTCTTCCACCTTTCTCGTCAGTTAACCTATCGTGTTGTATTTAGAATAACACCATCTTCGGACCAATGTTCTTCCACCTTTCTCGTCAGTTAACCTATCGTGTGGTATGTAGAATAACACCATCGTCGACCAATGTTCTTCCACCTTTCTCGTCAGTTAACCTATCGTGTGGTATGTAGAATAACACCATCTTCGAAAAATGTTCTTCCACCTTTCTCGTCAGTTAACCTATCGTGTGGTATTTAGAATAACAATATCTTCGGAAAAATGTTCTTCCACCTTTCTCTTACTGGAGAACGGGGCCTACAGATGATTCGTGGTACCATACCAGATATTTTGGATGCCGTTTCTCATATATTACGACATCGAATGTAGTTTTCCTTTTTTTTCTTTGACTGGAGGTTTGACGACAACCGTGAGTGTGGTATAAGCAGTCGCGCGTTCCTATTGCAGATTCGTTGATTCCAGGGAAGGGAGAGAGCCAGTGTCGTAAGCACAAGGTCATAAAAATGAAAATAGCCGCGAATTTTTAAATATTACGGTTTCCCCTTTTTACCATCAATATTTTGTCTCTTTTTGAAACGTTCCGTTATTTAAATAAAATGCGCTTCTCTTGATAAAAAACATACAAAAATCTAGATGTTGAGTAAGCGTCACCAGCAATGTTATTTAGAGATCTCAAATACATCTTTTCATTTAAATTCGTATGTAATTTAAAAAAAGTAATGAATTTCCCTTTTCAATCTCGCTTTGATTCCTTTTTTAAATTCTGCAGAGGAATAGAGAAAATAGCAAGAGTTCATTACAGTTAGAATGCCGAAACAATCTCATTTTCATCCGACTACATTAACCTATACAATCCATCTGTTCCAGTTGAACCAAGTATAATCGAATTTTACTTGAAGAAAATGATAATCGATTTCCCCCGATACGATGTAATACTCGTTTGAAATATTTAATCAGTAGTGCCTTGTCTTCTTTTTCAGTAATGTGTGAATGCGTTGATCAGAGTGCAATTTCTAAGAATAACAAATATATAACCAATTTCCATTTGAAGTTAAAATTTTATTCACTCGCTTATTCTTTTTGCTAAGGACAATGTAAGCAACTTATGCCATAATCTAAGTATTTTATATCATTATAATGCCGAACATATTCCCATTATCGTAGATCTCCCAAATGTTTAAGCGGAACTGGAATGCTATCGTTTCGTAGCATTTATTGTTTAATTTCCTATGTCGTTAAATGCCGTAAGCAGTTTTAGAAGATAAATAGATTTTTTCAGGTAGTGTTATTTTACCTTCAGAAAACTCTATACGTATGATTAAAGAAAAGAGCGACTGCCTGTATTTAACATTTGCGGGTTCTTTTAACGTGAACAATACGTTAATTATTCAGCCGTAGTCAACGTTTCAGAAACAAGGTAGTATTGTTTCTTTGTTGAAGGAAACGCTAATCAAGTTTATTATTTAAAAAATAATTAGTAAAAATGGCAGTACACTTATGACCCTCTATAAGCAAAAACTACCCATAATTAAAGTTAAATCATACAATATGAGTGAAGTTCATCGTGAATGGGACTTATTAACAAAACAAAAATATTAACCGAATTTCTAGAATCGGAAAAACACCTACAAATAGAAATAGCGGCTTAAAAAAAGAAATAACTAAATTCCTAGAATCAGAAAAAGATCTACTAATAGAAACAGCGGCTTAAAAAAAAGAATTAACGGAATTTCTAAAATCGCAAAAATATCTACAAAGAGAAATAGTGGCTTACGCCCACTAGAGACTGAAAATGTGTGCTGCGAAAGATCAAAAACTGTGCACAAAAATGTCTGGACTTTACAAATCGTACAATGAGAAAACGTGATACGGTCGAAAATGTGCCAAGCCGAAAAGTTGTGCGTTACAGAGAGAAGACAATGACTGCAAAATAGTCTTCGAAATGAAAAGAATCCTCCTAAGAAACAGTTTCCTAATACATTTGTACGTTTTCAGAACAAGAAATACATGCGTTAAACGTGTTCCTTCCTAAATGGTATCTCATACGAAAAGAATTATTTCAATATTTGTTTTCAGGAGTGCAGATATCACTGCAAATACATCGAAAACACAATTGTACACTTATGCCCCTAGTGACAACAATGTTCGATACAAAAAATCAGGAATAACAGTGGTAGCCAAAATTGTGGACAGCTTTTGAAAATTTCATGTTTTGCAAATTTGCAAGCTTATAGGGAATGTTATGTTTGACAAAATGCAAATTTTTATACATCAGTTGAAAGAGAATTTCATGCTGAATTCAGTACAAACAAAAATTCAAATATCTGCAGACAGAAAAAAGTTATGTTTATTTTAGACTAAAAAACAAACTCAGGTGCGATTCAGTTAAAAAGTAGATTGTGAGTGCAAACCCTACTGGCCAGTCACAGTCTGAGGACCAATCATGAATCGGCAATACGTGCGATACATCATGAATCATGAATGAATCATGAATAGGTGCAACACATCATGAATCATGAATGAATCATGAATAGGTGCAACACATCATGAATCATGAATGAATCATGAATAGGTGCAATACATAATGAATCATGAATCGGCAATAGGTTCAATACATTATGTGTCAAGTTGGGGAAAGTCAGTTTTGCTATTCGTTCTCCAGAAGAAAAACGATTATCGGTGTAAATGAAGCGCACTAGGAGATTGTGTGCATACTACTTTTAGTATTTCTTGAACTTTCAAGTGTAGATAATAAATAGAGCAAACGTATCACCGAAAAGAGTTGACTGAACACCCTCAAAGAGAAGTAGGATTGTTGTATTATGTAAATCGGGTCTTTCCTATCCTGAAATTGTAAGGCAAGTAGGTGGAACTGTGACGACATCTGGAGTACGTAAGTTGGGTTTGTGTTATTAGGAAACAAAGGCGCTCAAAACGAATGCACGAAAAGGCCAAAAAAAATAAAAATGCACAAAATCTATTGATGACAGAAGAATAAAACAGTTGTGTCTCAACGACAGAAGAATTTCATCGGAGGCTATCAGAGGTGAACTGAGTGCAACTGGTGTTCCTGTCATTTCAATAATGATAATGAGAAGACTATCAGATAAGGGACTAAGAGGTAGGATATTCCAAGAATAAAGCTATATCTGAATTTACAGCAGCGCAGAAAACGACTATAGTGGGAAAAAGAACACACTGAATGGACAGAAGATCAGTGGAAGCAAATTATTTGGAATGACAAAAGTAAGATATCCTTATTTGGTGGTGATGAGGGAAATATGCAAGACGTCGAGTGGGAGCTGAGCTACATCGTGACTGCATGCAAGCAATGTAAAGCACGCAACAAGCGTTATGATTTGGACATGTATGACAGCAGATGGTGTTGGCCTCTTTCATTCAGTTGACGGCACACTGAAAGCTAAAAAAATGTATTGACATTATCCTGGTACCCAAACTGCTACTTTCCATCAAGAATTTCTTTCCCGAGAATGTCCCATTTCTTTTTCAGCAGGATTCAGCTTCCTGCCACACAACAGGTGCAAGCAATGGTTCATAGCCAAGGGCATTCATCCCATTGTTGATCTGGACAAGAAACAGCCCTGATTTGAACTCCATAAGAAATGTGTGGTACCTTTTGAAAAACCTTGTACAAATGAGGTATCCATAAAATTAAAGGCAATTAATCAGGACTGTGATTGCTTCCTGGCACCACGTAATAGTGAAGGCAGAGCTTCAAACACTTGCTGGCTCAATGAGACGTTGCTGTGCTGCTGTTTTAAACAATAAAAGCTACACTTCTAAATAATGATAGTATATTGCAATCCTAAAGTATCGGATATGATTTTATTGGATTGTAGTGTAGATTTATCATGATTTAAGTATTCGCATTATAACTTTTTTAGCTCTGCAGATATTTCAACCCTGTTTTTCTGTATTGAATTCAGGATTAAATTCTGGATCTAAAAACATTTCCTACAAGACTGCAAAGTTTCAAAACATTAATTTTTCAAAAAGTATTCACAAGTGTGCCACCACTGTATTTGCAAAACCTTTACAATCTCTGTCCGACGTGAAAAGAATTTTTCAATCCAACATTTAGAAGCACTGTCATTGGGGAAAAGGAGATTTTCATTATCACCTCCTAGTGGAAAAACTGTTGATTATTTGAAAAAGAAACTACACCCACTTGGTCTTCTTTCTAAATGATATTGAAAGACAGAAGGAATATTTAAAATTGCATAAAAGAATAAAATGTACTTTGGTTTCAATAGCATCTGCATTTTCACCCTCTAGCGGCAAAGTTATGTATTGGAGAAAGACCAACATGCAGGAATTGTCGTTCTCAGGTTTTGGACTTCCCAATGCAAAGCGAAGTTTCTAAATTAGACTAACATTTGTAGAGATACGGTGTCCATGGAGAAGGCTGAAGGACACAGTGGTGCTATGAGCTAGCACATTGTTTTTTTCAAAAGACGTGCTGAAAAAACAAGAACAATCCCATCAACTTTCCCGAGTCCTGAAACTGGTATTTCCACCCGAAATAATTTCAGGATATCCTCATTGTGTGGAACGCACGCTCAAGTTCTTTTTTCCAAGCGTTATCTTCATCAGATTTATTTCTGTCAATGATATCTGTTAAACCCCTGCCGAATGTCACAGGTAAACGACTGTGTTATCATGAAGATTTACTTATCTAGTGCCTAAGGTTCAGAGGAACCGAAGTAGAAACGTAAATTTAAATTAAATAAGAATTCGCGTTCTAGTTACAGAAACCTCCGTATTTATTTCGCATACACATATGAGCACATGTCTCAAATGCGCAATCTCCTCGAATGTTGAGTCGCCTCAACTGTCTGTTCAAAGAGAGACCGTCTGCTTCCATTGTCTCTTCTATTTTTCCCAGTAGGGACAGAGCCCATTCTTCGAAGTAGGGGAAGGGGAAATAGGGGGTTGCGAAATGACCACAACACACACACACGATGACTGCGCCCTGTCGTGCATTCTTTTCCTCGCTATCATTGAAAGTAATCGGGCTGTCTTTCTGCGGTCATCGACGCATCGACGATCACGAGAAAAGCTTCGGCTCGATATCGTTGCAACAACTATTCAGTTAACATCAGCTAAAAGGCAGTACAGAAACTAAGCCTTGGGAATTTCGGATTGCATTTGTTATCCACCACAGTTGAACTTTTGTGTTCAGTTAATCCTACTTTATTAATTTGGCGTTATTCGAAACAAATTTGACAGGTAATATATACTCTATGCACATAGGATAACGAATACAGGTGATTGCTGTACGTTAAGGTTTACGAAATTTGGGACAAAAATACAGCAGCGGATTTAAGGGTGAATGCGAAAGAAAATGCTAAAATTCACACATATACACTATATTGACAAAAGTCACCACACACCCCTTCAAAAACACATGAACGGATCCGCTGCGTTGTTATGATGCGCGGTACAGCTGCAAAAGGTATAAAAACAAGCCTGCAGCTGACCGCGATCATATCGCACTGTGAGGTTGACTGAAAATATCGCGGCGGGAGAGAACTGACTTTGAGAAGGGAAATATTGTTGGGTGTTATATTAGTGGACTGTCCATAAGAGAAACCGAGAGGCGTTTAAACATAACCAAGTCAACTGTTTCGGATGTGCTGAATCAGTGGAAGATACATAGCGTGCCTGAAGCAGCAAAATGCACCGGCAGACTAAAGAAAATCAGTGATAGAGGACATGGAAGACTCAGCAGAGTCGTTACAGCTAATCGACGGAGTACTGCACAAGACCTCAGTGCACAGGTGAGTAAAAATACTTGAAACTTCGTATGTACACGTACCATTCGCAGAGAACTTTATTCCATAGGTTACCGTGGTCGTGCGGCTGCTCATAAGACTTTCATCTCCACTCGGAATGCCACTCGTTGTTTAGCATGGTGTAAAGAACATTTATCGTGGACCGTAGATCGATGGAAACGGATCCTATGGATTGATGAATCCAGATACACGATCCGTCAGTTTGATGGCCGTGTGTGGGTATGGCGGCAGCCGGGGAATGCTAGTTATAATAGTGCACTGTTCCCTACGGTCAAGTTTGGAGCTGGCGGTGTAGTCGTGTGGGGATGTTTTTCGTGGTATGTTCCCGGCCCATTAGTTATCGTGGACAAACTTGTTAACCAGCAAGTCTATCTCGATATTATCGACAATTACACCCTACAAACTCTGTGGATATGCCATGGAACCGAGCCTTGCTGGTACCAGCAGGTTAATGCACCGAGAGATGAAGTAATGACTGTTACTGCGTTGTTTGACGATAATTTCGTATTGTGTGTGGTCTGGCCAGCACAGATCATTGATCTTAATCCCATAGAGCACCTCTATGATGAATTAGAGCGCCGCATAAGAAGTTTGAAAAAAGGCCTACTACTAAGCAACAGTTACCAGCAGCTTTATGAACTGAATGGAAGCGCATACCTATCGATGTGTTCCAAAGCCTTGTCGAAAGCATATCTCGAAATGCTCAATGCATGCATGAAGGCGGAAGGTGGACTGACACCGTTCTAATGTATGTGAATAATAGCTACGTTGTGTTTCTCTTCTAGGTATCTTATGACTTTTGTAAATATAGTGTATATCCACACAAAACACGCGCACGGTTTTGACAGCAAAGTTTTGATAATTTCGCTGGACGTTCTTTAGCCAATGGACTTCTAAAAGTTTGTTTCCTGTTCATTACGTTTCTCATGGAAAACATATCAGCAACTCTTGAGAGATATTGTTACTCTCGACAGCTGCGAAATAACAACATCTCTCTCACTGTATTCAGTGACAGATATACTGTTACTTCGCTGGTGCCCTTCTTTCCGGAATCAAATTAGAGCACAGGATGAAACCTGAATAGTCGTATTCGACCTCTGGATTAGAGGGAAGTAAAGGAGACAGAGCAAACGTTAAAAGTTCCTCTGGAGAACATTAGATGAAAAAAGTGACAGTAATATTTAATCCCTAAAATATAAGTTGACATCAGAAGATCAGTACAATTACGTTAAATAAAGATAGTAAAACAACGCGTGCGTAAATTAGTCTGTCTGAATGTCTCTAGGTATTAAATTCGGAAAGCACACAATTTCTTTTGCACTGCAGGCAATAACTGGGCATCTTTCCTTTAAAATGCAATCATCTCAGTTTTTCCGTAAACGATCTGCTTAACTTTGCATATGAAGAAAGTGTAATCCACTTACGTATCAGTAACAAACACACACAAACCCACTTGTGACGACCCCCGTCACAAAACCGCGAGTGCCTCTCGCAATGCTACAAGAACACCAACTCCTTTGACCTGTTGCTTTCTTTTTTCAGCTCCCAGGACACTAAAATGCATTAATGGATTTTGTGGTAAATAAAGATCGCAGTTTGCAAACATTTCCTACGGTAAGAGAAAATAAAATTGGTATCAACACCAGCTCTTGTCACAGTTTCAAGCTTGGCTTCTAATGACACATTTTTCATCAAAATGCTGGCAAACCACATACGTTGACTTCAAGGAACGTTATTTTCGCCCTCGGTAATTAAAAAGAATTGATTAATTAAACTACGTAACAGTATTAAAGCATTTAGTTGATGATAGTTACCACTACGGTACTATTACTAAGGGAATAATTTCTCGTGTGACGGGATAAGGGGCAGAATTTGGGATAAGAAATAAAGAAAAAACTTTTTTTTCCGTCCTGAATAAATAACCTGTCTTGAAAATGAGTACCACCAGGTATGAAATGAAGAGCTTTCAATGCATGCATCCATTTCCTCAGCATGTTCTCTACAACCTGCTGCCTCTTCACTAAACACAGTGCTAAATGATGAAATAATAAACCGTTACATTTCCGCTTTCAGTTCAGTTTACGAAATCCAAACCTTATGGAATATACTTTCGATGAGCTGAAGGTTACCGAAATCAGAGGGGAATTAAAAAGAAAATAATGTTTGTGTAATTTATTAAAAATCGTAATTTGTTAAATAATCACATAGTTGGGAATTTCTATTTAGCATAAATTCGTTATGATAAACCTTTTCCATTTTGTTTAACGGAATAAGATAAATCCACATCGTTTTTATTTTTGGAAATACTGTATACACAGTGCGTCAAATAATTTTTAAGACTGGCGATAGATTTCCGCCTACGGTGGCGCCACCAGGGTAATCGTGAATGCGTTATAAAACATGACCATCTGCTTGCTTTCTGCCAAAAGTACTGCGCAGTTGTTAAAGTAACTCAAACGAAACGGCCATTCATTAGAGAAGTAAAATTTTTTTCATGTTGAATTATTAAGATGGAACAAAGGGCTGTTATTAAATTTAACGCAAAACTTTTTAAAAGTGCCTCGGAAACGTACCAAATGATGAAACAAGTTTACGGTGAGTTTTGTTTAAGTAGATCAAATGTTTTCCTGTGGCACAAAGGTTTTTTAGACGGAAGAGATACGCTAGAAGATGATAGGCATACCGGAAGACCAAGTTCATCTAGGACACCTGAGATTATTGAAAAAGTGCGTGATTTCGTGGCAAACGATCGATGTGCGGCACTAAGAATGATAGAAGAGTCTTTAAACATTAACAAAGAAATGATTCGAACCATCCTGCACGAAGATTTGGGCAAAACAAAAGTCTGTGCTAAATTTCTTCCACACACGTTAACCAATGAACAAAATTCAAGGGGAAGTGCACACTTCAGAGACATCGTTTCAGCCGCTGATAATGATCCAAACTTCTTAAAATTGCTTGTTACAGGTGATGAAACATGGTGTTTTCAATATGATCCTAAAACAAAGCCACAAAGTGCGGAATGGAAGTCAAAAAACTCACCACAAGCCAAAAAAAAAAAACAAGAAAAGTTCCATCGGAAATCAAAACAATGCTCATTACATTCTTCGATAGTAAGGGTATTATCCACAAAGAATTTGTTCTAAGTGAAGAAACAATTACTGGTGAGTTTTATTTAAATGTTTTGAGGCGTTTGATGGACATAATTCGTCGCATTCGTCCAGAATATCGAGATGAAAACAGTTGGTGTTTGTTGCACGATAATGCACCCAGTCACACCTGACTTCTTGTTCGTAGATTTTTGGCGAAAAGTAACGTCTGTGTGTTGAATCATCCACCATATTCGCCTGATTTAGCCGCCCCCCCGACTTTTCTTTATTCCCAAAACTTAAAATGACGTTAAAAGGGTGTTATTTTGATGATATGTTGGCCATACAAACAGCTTCGACACGTGCTTTGGAGGCAATTCCGTAAAGTGAACTGGAACGGGTATTCGAATCATTAATAAATCGCTGTAACAAGTGTATTGAAGCCGGAAGGACTTATTTTGAATAACAAACCAAAACAAACTATAATTTCTTGTTTCTATTTCATTTTACAGACCCAGTCTTAAACATTCTTTGCCACACTGTGTATAATAATGTAAAATAGGCTGATTTAGCAGCTGGCAACTTGAATGCTAAGTTGATGCAATTAGATTTTCACCAATTTAATTTTGGAATAAAAAATCCTTTTTGCGGTTGCTCTGTTGTGTTTCTTAAATTGAAACAATAAATTTCAGAAACAGCGACAATTAATTTACGCGGAGTTTTTAATTTGTTTTAAATTATCTATGCTATTTTTTTAATAACCCAGGTATCACTTGTACTTTATAGACAATTTCTGGGTATATTATGTTGTGTGTGCACATAGTCTGTATGGGATTTCTACTTCTAGTTGATGCATGTTGCTTCTCTCATACCGTAGCAAAGGAGCTGCCCTTCTATTAATTTCACGGATAAAGCTAAGTATCAAAGAGAGAGAGAGAGAGAGAGAGAGAGAGAGAGAGAGAGAGAGAGAGAGAGAGAGAGAGAGAGAGAGAGAGAGAGAGAGAGAGAGAGAGAGAGAGAGAGAGAGAGAGAGAGAGAGAGAGAGAGCAAATGCCAATCAGTTTGCTCGGTAGATTTAAAAGCTAATTCACATACATGTGCATAAATAGATTGATTGAAATATTGAGATACGGGAAGAAGCGGCCTCGCTGAAAAGCTTTGAAGCAAAAGGAGACAGATGCATGAGAGTTATAGCTTTAGACGGACAAAGTGAACATTGCCGCCCTACCTCAGGATAGCAATACGATTTTCAGTTATTTAATTCGGGTATTAAAAAATCCTTTTCGCGTTGAGTTGTTTCTTAAATTGAAATATTGAATTTCAGAAACAGTGACAATTAACATAGGTGGTGAAGATTATATATATATATATACTGTATATCTTCATGTTGAAGATTCTGGAGCTATTGATAATTCCATAAAAATCAGTTCGTACATCCGCATGCAAGTTGGAAATTCCTCCAAACTCCGCACGGAAGATCCAAAAGAGAGCACAAAGAAACAGACTTTAGCGAAGATTTTTTGAGGAGAGGGATTTAGTGTAAGAATTGGAATTTTGTCTTATGAATTGGAATTGGAGTTGCGTGTGTGTGTGTGTGAACAAAAATAAAAAGTTCCATACTAGTGGGTGAAAGTACTCTGGTTATCTGGCAGTCCACTTCGATGTTGAAGATTATGGAACTATTGATACTGCCATAAAAATCAGTTCGTACATGCAAGTTGGAAATTCCTCGAATTCCAACGCTAAATGAGGAAGGAAGAAATTCGGACACCTTAAGAGGAAACTAAGTGAAATTTTTGACTTGCTCGTAAAACTTAATGTATTGTTTCCTACTCAGTTAAGCGACGAAGTAGTGAAAATGGATTGTGGGTCATTTTCTGAAAATTTGGAGAGATGACGTGAACTTTCCGAGTTCCATCGTGAGCTGGTCATGGAATGTCATTTGAGTAACGTTTCTATACGGAGCATTGAAGTTAAACTAAACCTATCAAAAAAGACTAAAAGTGATGCCGTGAAAAGGTAGAATCGGGAAGATGCTGCTACAGAAATAAAAAACGTTCAGGAAGGCTACACAAATTGACGAAACGTGGCGGAAGATCCATGGTAAGACATGTTGAGGAATCCTGTTCTTCCTCTACATTTTCCATTACTGCTGAAGTAGGAAATGCTTGTAATGTCTTGGTTAGTACCATAAATATCCGCTGATTGTTGCCATGTGGATTATTACGGTGAAGCAGTGGAGTACAAGATACGCAACACTACAGTGAATGCGAGACACCGTTTGCAGTGGTGTGTTTCCCGTCGTTCCTGAACTGTCGGAAACTGGAAGGCTGTTCTTTAGAATGATGAGTCACGCTTTTCACTCTTCCAATCTGAAGGCCGTGTTTGGATTTGGCCGACAGCCAGTAGAACGATTTGAATCGGACTATGTTCTTCCAACTGTTAAGTTCGGCGGAGGCTCCATCACGGTATGGAGTTGTTTTACTCGTCTCGTTTGTTAATATACCACAAACCATTAACTCTGAAGTGTATCTCGACGTTCTGAGTAATTCTGCCTACCAACAGTCTGGCAGTATTACGGAAATGACCGTTGTCTCTTCCAACACGATCTAGCTCTTTGCCACACAGCAGGGCGCTTGTGAAGGACTGGTTTATTAAAAATGAGGTGGAACTGTTAGACTGGCTTGGTTAGAGTCTTGATCTTAATCCGATGGAACACCTCTGGGATGAACTGGAGAGATGGATATGAAATCGACTACAACGGCTGTCTTCACTCTCCACTCTGGCAGCAGCTGTGCAGGACAAATGAAGACGAACTCCTGTCGAGACCTACCGCAAATTGGTTGATAGTATGCCACGACGTGTTGCCGCTGTCATACAACCAAAAGGTGAACTGACTAACTACTAATTGGGATAATAAATCCATTTGTCCCAAAACATTGTGGTGCCGAAAATTTTGGTAACAACACGATTTCATCAAATGTATATAGTGCCACGCAAGGTTGCACTAATCTACCCACGCAAGGTTGCACTAATCTACCCACTCGTTTCCCTGTTCTCTCCGCACATCGTTCTTATTTTGTCAAAAGATACACGCATCATTCAAACTGGCCTCAAGACTGTTGCCACATAACATTCCTTGAGTGAGAAAAATGTAACGTTAAGGCTGAAACGCTTAAAGAGAATGAACTCAAACTTTACATAGGTTAAGAAACTAAAAATGAAAGTTAAATTAAAATGTACGCACGCAGCAACATGGCGTGGCTGGAGGCTGACGAGAGACATTGCGTTAGATTGCTGCAAACTCAAGTGCTTGTTTGGGTGCCGGGAGTCGCATCGTTCACGATGTGTGTTTTTCAAGGGGATGGGTGCCCAAAAACCTGAGGGCAGAACAGAAAGCTCTGCAAATGGAATTAATCTTCTTACACTTGAAAGTTACGTGGAAGAAACCCATGAATTTTCCTAATTCGCACAGTCACCGGCGATGAAAAATATGTGCACCACTTCCCACCTATGTGAAAGGACAGCGATAATGGAGTGGAAGCACACATAATCTACCATGAGCAGGAAGTTCAAAACTGTGCAATCTGGTGGAAAAGTGATGTTGGCGGCATCTTCAGAAGCCCGCGTCATTCTTGTCTTGAACTTATTGGACTATGGAGGAACCATCACTGATGACTAATACTCTGGTGTGTTTGTTGGAAGCAATCCGGAGATTATGTCGTGGCATGCTCATAGGAGGAATGAACTTTTGCACGAAAATGCTCGACCCCATATTTCAAGTGTGAAAACTCTCCTCATGACGAAGTTCGTTTGGTCGTGTCTCTCCGTATCCTCGTACTGGATCTTGCATTCTCGGACTTCCTGCTAAACCAATCTCAAACAGCACCTTGAAGGAAGGCATTTCCTCATTGACTGAAGTGGCAGCTGAAGTGAAACATTGGATGTGTATATTTGACGCTGAATTACTCGCTCAAGGTTTCTTAAGTTGGTATATCGGTGTGACAAGTATCTTAACTGAGTTTGTTACTGCAGTAGATTCCGGTTAATTGGGACGCATCGAGGCTACAACACTTTCGCCCAATTAAGTGGCTACCCCAATTATGCGAAGCTTTCTCCTTTAGGGTAATTTGGGAATTTATTAAAAAATTGTTTCAAATAAACGGCTGTCCCATCTAACCGATGGCCCAATTAAACGGGATCTACTGTTTTTGGAAAAGTAAGTTTTGTGCTCTGTATTCATTACCCTAACTACTCTATATTGATTTTGCCCAGTACTAAAGTTCATAAATCTTCAGATAACTGTGTAAATTCGATTTCAGTCAAGCCTTTTTTCAGTTAGTTTCCATTATACGTACATTGGGTCAGAACGTTGATATTTATGTCCAGGAAATAATAAAAAGAAAGCTTATTCTTCCGTGAAATGAATAATTGCTCATACTGAATAATTACTCATAGGCTATAACACTGTTAAAACCCTTGGATGAAGTTTGGAAGAGCAGAGCTATTAGCCTCAAACCTAAGTTAAGCATTCTCGAGACATGCACCTTCAGCAGCGTGATATATGGATGCGATACTTGGACATTGACAAAGGAATCAGAAAGAAGGATACGTACTTTTGAAAGAAAGTGCTATTGGAAAATGTTATGAATTGGATGCACCCAGAGAGGATAAGAAATGAAGTATATAGAAGAATACAACTAAAAGAGATCCTGTTCCAAAAATCATACAGAGAAACTGAGACTTTTGGACACATCTGCAGTATGGAAAATGACAGAAAGATAAAGACATTGGTGTTTCGCTTAATGAACGAAAGAAATGTAACAGGACGCTCTCACCATGTGCGAGCTGACGATATCAAAGACTGGTGCGGTGGAACTCTACAAAAGCTGAGCCACTCTACAATGGAACAATATGTATAGTTAAAATGGCAACATATACCTACGCGAATTGTACCCATGGTTAATGATGATTATGACATTCAATGCGATAAGTAGATATTAAGTTGGATATGCTGTTTACTAAAACTACTGAAAAGGACAACGAGTTGTCATTATAATAACACGAAATACTTCGAGCTTTCTTACATTTTTATACCGAAAAATTCTTATACACGACACACCATTGTAAACGCATAAAGCTTTTCCTGTAACATGAAGTCTTAAAGAAACTCATTTTGGAATTCTAACCAATCATAATGCGGAGCTCATTGCACCGTTGTTCCTATTTTGTTTGTTTAAGTTTTTAGTTTGTTGCTTAATTTAGAATATGGTGCATTTTTGTGATGGCTTTTTTACCCTTGGTTACGTAAAAACAGTTCCTAAATGGACCCACCAATCTTGACGCTATATACCCAGTAGTCAGTCATATCTACATAGACGGCAAGAACGTGTTTGTTCAATGAAGTGAAAATGTTCTTCCATTTAATGCGGCACTTCGATCTAAAAGCAATTAGCAAGCGATGAAGGCCTTAATGGAATAACATCATTGGTTCCATTTTTTGTAACACGGAGCGCAAAGAGGGAAAGAAAGATAGAAAGCAGAAGTGCACTTTCGAGAAACCGGCAGCGTGTCTTTGGCTGTGCTGCATAAATTTGCGCCGCCGAAGGAAATGCTCGGGAGATGTTGCATCTTTAAATGAAGTCGATTTTATTATTCCATTTCGCTTTATTGGTGACTCGGAGGAAATTTTTCAGAAATTCTTTAAGCGGAAAAACGTCCAGGAAACAGAGAATGTTATTTTAAGTTTATGCAAATGTTTTCAAAATTCGTTAGTGAGTCATCCAAAACAGATCGAAAGCAACGCAAGTTCGACATTAGAATACCCATTTAGGCAATTTCTTCATAACTTTATGCTTTCAGAAGATTTTCGCGAGAGTGCGGGAGAAAGAGGAGGAGGAGGAGCGAGGAAAAGAGAGGAAGAAAGAGTGATAAAAAATAGTTTTGAGAGGAAGCTATTATCGTCTTCTATCCGCATAAAGCAAGGCTTATGCGTTTTAAATGATGACTCTGCTAGAATATTAAACTTTGGAATTGGTAATGCACTTTAAATTTGTCAAAGTCTGTTTTGAGATTATGCAACATGGTACCAAATTAACGGAATAACGAGAGTTTATCTTTTATAATTGGAAGAGGAAAGAAATTTCTTTAGTCTCCATATCGTTAAAAATCAGAAACCGCTTTAATACGGTGGAATAAATTAATGTTACATTAGTTTGTTCTCCATTTAAAAGGCCAAAAGGCGCACGTTGAATGTGAAATTAAATAATAGCAAACAACTTGACTCTGTATTTAATATTCTTTCTTGTTTCGATGCTTGAAACACAATAAGAAAGCGTAAATGTTTGGAAACATACGGTGTTTTTAAAGATCCGAAGGAAGCATATATCCATTATGTTAAGAAATGTTTGCTAAATCATATCTGAAGAACCTTTAAGAGATAAAGCTAATGACGAAATTGTTAATCGTATTTCGTTTTATATTTCTTTCGAACATACATCTTTAGTAAGTATCATACTTGTAGCATAAATTATCATACTTTTGTATATTACGCAATTTTAAGTAAGAATGATTAATAAAAATTAGTGTGAAAATTGAAAATCAGAAGTACAGAGCATGACAATCAATACCGTAATCAATGACAATTTCGGATTTTTATTGAAAATTGGATAATTTTCGATGTTGTGCAAGATGCAAAAATCTAAATAGAATGAATGCCTCATGAAACGGTGAAATAATAAAGGAAAAGTAATGCGCTTAGCAGATACTCGTTTATCTTCAGTGTGATTCATTGATCAACAAATATGACCTGTCATGTTATGGCATTGAAATGCCATAATTTAATTTCGTGACCGCTGCATTAGTGTTTCTCTACAAAATGGCCATTTTTTTATTTTATAGAGTTGGGTGTTCGGGTTACAGATAATTCAGGTACCACTGTACTATAAAACAATCACTCTGAGCCTTCCGTGCTAAGTTTGTTACCTCATGGTTTTCTGCGTTTTCAAAAACTACATTTACTGTGATTTGGTTTTAACGTATCTACTAATACAGTACTACGATAATTTGTAAGTTTGGTTTCAATTACCGAAAAACAAAAATGAATCTATGAGGATTTCCTTAATGTATGTACAATAAGGCCATACTTTGATACTCGTAAGTAAGTTGAATTTTTCTGTACATACATACGGCATTTTCAAGGTATTATACGGTATTGATGCACTAACATAATAGAAAAAGAAATGGTCATTCTTGCTTCCTTTTTCTTTTTCACATTTTTAGGTTAAAGAACAACCATGAACAAACTCTAAGAGTTGTAAACATTCGCCCGTTACTAACATGGGATCGTTGGGTCCGAGGAGGGCCTGGTTGCGTGGGGCTGGAAGGCTGCCCATGTCTCATTTGGGATTGGAGTCCGAGCCCTTTCGGACCAGCAATCACAGGCTTAGATTCATGTCTTATATTTGTCGATATCTCTTCTTGTAAGGGTCTGATTCGAAAATTCCTTTCGTGTTTGAGAGCGTTACCGCTGCGAAATATTTCTCATATAAATCCAAATTTTTCCCAACTCATAAGTCTGCAAATGAAGGGCGTAAGTTTACGGTTCCACTTACAGCAATATCTGCGGGATTAAAAACCCAATTGAAAAACTTCTTTCTTCTGTCAGATACATTGTTTTCCATACCGGCTCTCCATTGACTTTGAATAGTTTTGATAAATTTAATTCTAGTCAGAACGGATTCAAAAGACGTGCTCATTACCCCCAAAAAGTCTTTGTCATCTTTCTTGTTTTTACTCTCATTGGTTTTACATCGAAATTTCTACACAAGGCGTTAATAAGGTTTCAGGAACTAGAGTAGGAAGACTTCTTTTCGATTTCAGCAAGCTTACGATGATCGCCTAACACAGTAGATCTTAGAACAGTTTTTTTCTCAATTATCCTAATTTCCGAACACCAAAACTAGTGACGCCACATTGATGTCACCGGCATAGAATACTGTCGGTTTCTGCAGCTAACGAATAAAATGCATGCAAATATGTTGAACATATTAATATTCTAGATATGTCCTTACGTCTTATATTTACAGCGTAACACGACTAAGAGTGTAAACCCGGCCACGAAAATTCCAGTTAGATCTCACAGACAAAATGACAAAGTATAACTGGATGCAACTCAATGATAGATCCCTTTGTAAGGTTTAGCTTGAGTCGCGCACATGTTTGGTGGCCGAATTCATTCATTACGTAAGAAATATAATTTCTCGAAATGGTTTTCATACCACTGGAGCTTGCAACGTTAAGTAGAACATATATAGTTTACTGGAAGATAGTTTCGTATGATTTATCATAAATAGCGTTCGTGTGTTTGGATGCTGTGACGTACTACAGAGGTGAAAACATATATCAAGACGACAAATCTGCAGCGAGACATTCTGTCCGCGTAGCTCATTTTGGAGAGCGACTAACTCCATAGTGAATGGATATGAGTTCGATGCACGTCGGGGGAAAACTTGTGTTTACACATTGGCGCCCGATTCTGGAAAATGGATCCATTGGCCGTTGGGTTCTTCGAAAAACGTGTGATGTTTATTCCACACATTATCTGGAATTAATGAAAAATTCCTACTTCGCTGCAACGACAAGAAAGATGACACCGAATTTTCGGGTGTAATAAGCACGTCTTTTGAATCCGTTCTGACGCAAATTAAATTTATCAAAGCCATTCAAAGTCAATGGAGCCGGTATGGAAAACAATAGTATCTGACGGGAAAAAGAAGTTTTTCAATTGGGTTTCTAATCCCTCAGATATTGTTGTAAACGGAATCGTGAGCTTACGCACCCTGGTTGCAGACTTGTGCGTTAAGAAAAACATGAATTTATATGAGAAATATTTCGCACCGGAAACGCTCTTAAACATAGACATAAGTTTTCAAATCGGACTCTTAGAAACAGATATATCGACAAAAATAAGATGTGACTTTACGTCCCCTGGTGGGAAAACCATGTAACATTTTAGGAAGAAAGTATTCTCAAAAGGTTTTTCCATGTGAGCACTATCGGTCCAAGAAAAACAAATTTAATCCGAGTTTTCAGGAGCCCAGATTTTGCTACAAATATTCATCAGAAGCAGAAATTAACACTTATGCCCCCTGGTGGCCAAACCATTCTTTACCAAACATTAGAAATTATGTGAAAAATATTTTCCATCAGGTCTTGTATGCGATACAGGAAGAAATTTTTCAAATCGGAGTTTTAAAAGCAGAAATAACGCAGAAAACGCAATTTACCTTTGTGCCCCCTAGCGGAAAGAGTCTATGTATTACTTGAAAATTTTGAATTTATAGGAAAAACAATTTCGCATCGGAAACACTGTCCAACAAAGAAGGAATTTTTCAAATCGGACTCCTAGAAGTAGAGATATTGACAAATATAAGATATATATCTACACCCCCTGGCGCAGAAACCACGGATTATTTCAAGAAGAAAATGTTCCTAAAAGGTTTGTCGACATGAGTAGTATTGGTCAACAAACCACTTTCGTTTCAATCGAGATTTTAGAAGCTCATATTTTGCTGCAAATACATCAAAAGCGGAAATTAAGACTTACGCCACCTGATGGCCAACCATTTTTTTATAAAAATTAGAAATTATCTGCAAAGACTTTCCCGTCAGGAGCTGTATCCGGTGCCGAAAGAATTTTTCAAATCGGAGATTTAGAAGCAGAGATATAGGGAGAAACGCAATTAACCTTCACGCCCCCTAGCGGAAAGTCTATGAATTAATTGAAAATTTTGAAATTATATGAAAACCTAGTCACACTGGAAACACTATCCAACAAAGAAGGAATTTTTCAAATTTGACTCCTAGAATAGAGATATTGACAAAAATAAGATATACATCTACGCCCCCTGGCGGAGAAACTGTGTAATATTTTAAGAAGAAAATGTTTCTAAAAGGTTTGTCGACATGAGTACTATAGGTCTACAAACGATGAATTTTTTTAATTGAGAATTTAGAAGCTCATATTTTGCTACAAATACATCACAAGCGGAAATTAAGATTTACGCCCCCTCGTCGCCAAACCAAAAATTAGAAATTATGTGTAAAGATTTCCCATCAGGAGCTGTATCCGGTGCAGAAAGAATTTTTCAAACCGGAGATTTAGAAGCAGAGATATGGGGGAAACGAAATTTACCGGAAAGTCTATGAATTAATTAAAAATTTTGAAATTATATGAAAAACCAGTCACACTGAAAACACTTTCCAACAAAGAAAAAGGAATTTTTTAAATCGGACACCTAGAAGTAATGATATTGACAAAAATAAGATATGCATCTACGCCTACTGGTGGAGAAACTGTGCAATATTTTAAGACGACAATATTAGGAAAATGTTTATTGATGTAAGTGGCATCAGTCCACGGAAGAATTTTTTCAATCGATATTTTAGGAGCTCAGATTTTATGGCAAATACTACATCAGAAGCAAAAATTAACACTTACGCCCCCTAGTGGCTAAAGTAATCTTTACCAAAAATTTGAATTTTATATGCAAACGATTTCCCATCAGGAGGTGTATCCGCTGATGAAAAAAGTTTTCAAATTGGAGTGTTACAAGAAGATTTATCAGGAAAAATGTAATCTATTTTTACGCCCCTTAGCGGACAATTTATGCGTAAGTTGAAAAAGTAACTATATCTAAAACACTCTTCGACATAAATGGAACGAAAGATATCATATTTTTTTAATCGGATGTTTAGAAGTAAATATGTGGAATAAAACGAATTTTTAAATTCGACACCATCTGCATTTACGCCCCCTAGCGGCGAAATTGTACAACGTAAAACAAAACGAAATAAAGGATCATCATTCACATATTTCAGGCTTTCTAATGCAAAAATAATGTTTTAAATCGGACTAATAGTTGCAGAGATATCGTGGGTACAGACGGACGGACAAACCGGTAACATAAGCAACATCTTTTTTTAAAAAAGACGTGCTAAAAAACAAGAGGGAAATAATGTAACGTACTGAAGAGCTGAAAAGTGTGTAACAAGACGACAAATCGGCAGCAAGCCATTCTGTCCGCGTAGCTCAGTTGGGAGAGCGACTTACTCCGGAGTGAGGGGACACGGTTTCGATACCCGTCGTGCACAAACTTGTGTTTTTACAATGTCCGTTGTATTCGAAAATATTTTTTCTAAATAATCATATCAGACTCTGAACTTTGGCAAGTAAACTACAACACATAACGTGTAGCAGTTCAACATGTCATATTGTTTAGTAATGCTTTGCTCCAGCCACGTTTGTAACAGCTGAATATTCATCACAAGTTTCCAAATTTTTATGGAGTAATAATATTTATTTCAGTGAGGGTCAAAATACTTGGTAGAATCTATGTTGCGCCGGCCTCATTGTCTGAAAAATATGTTGCCAAAAAAACTAATTACCTCTAACCATTGCGATCAGCTTTTATTATGAGAAGGATGGCTAATGAGATTATAATGTCAATACTTTACTAGCTTTCAAAACCTTCTGTTGTTGTCCACAGTTTAATTGTTATCTAATGGTGATGTGTTGAATGGATTTATCGATTTCATTAAAAGTATGTACTGATAATCTGCAAATTGGGTGAAATCAGTTTAGCCTTGTAAATAATTAGCGTGTCGATACTCGTTTAGCCTTGTAAAATAATTAGCGTGTCGATTCTCGTCACACATTTACGTGATAGATACAGATGAACACCCTGACATTCGTTGGAACGACATACATTTGCACTAAGACACAACAATTTACTACTTATTTGGATGCAGATAACATAGCACTGAAAGGCCATGCTACACCCAGAGCGAGATTTCAAGTTTAGCATTCCATAAATATATTTGACGTGAAAAACAGACACAGAAACGAGTAAAGCTAAAAATGCACAATGTTCACACTGTTGACAATGTTCATGTGTTTTAACGAGCTAGGACAGGCAACTACGGGTGCGACACTACGCCGTTAAATTATGCCTCAAACTGTATTCATGGTATCACCGACAATTAATGACAACTGAGCGAAAAGTTTCATTAACAGTTTTCTAAGCAATGGCACTCGACATGTGTGTCAACGCTGTTAGTGTATTAAAATAATTCTTTTCGTGAAATGGTTAAATTATATCTGGCAGTAATAATACACGGAAAAGAAAGACGTATTTCAATAGAATTTCTAACAGTGAAATTTAGAAACGCATCGAAAAACCAATATACACCGAAGAACCAAAATATTATGACCAGCGCGTCTTCATGCAAATCAAAGGAACTGCAGGTAAATGACGACGCATGTGAAGGACATGAAACGGTGTAAGTAACACCTGATACTGAGCTCTGTTAATCAGTGTTGTTATCTTTCTTCATATGGGAAAAGTAGCTAAGTTAAAGGAGAAATGGTAATGGTCAGACAATTGATGACCAGACGATTGGATCAGAGCATTTCCGAGACACCAAGGTTTATGAGGTGCTTGGTCAGCCATGGTTAGTACCTTCAAAAAGTGGTCCGAGGATCTGAAATACCATGAACCGCCGGCAAGGTGCGGGTAGATCACTGCTCATCAATGCTTGAGAAATGCGAAGGCTATCCCGTGTGCTACGATGCAACATAAGGGATATTACGGCACGACTCGCTAGTAATTTGAATGCTGGTGACGACAGCAATTTGTCACGGCATACAGTACATCGGATCTCACTGAAAATGTGCCTGCACAATAAGTCGTCGAAGGAGCCTAAATAGGTCACGCGAGCTTCAGACCTGGACCTTGAATAACTGGAAGAATGTCATCTGGTCAGAGAAATCTCGCTTGCTTTTGTACTATGTGGACGACCGCTTACGTGTGCGTCGTTTTTCTGATGAAGTGTTGTCACCAGGATGTACCGTGAGACGAAAACAAGCTTGTGGAGGAAGTTTAATGCTTCGGGCAATGGTTTTATGGGAAACCTAGGATCCAGTAGTTCATATGCAGGAAACTATGACGTCTACCACCTACTTAAACACTGTTTCAGACCAGGTACATCCTTTCCTGTGAACGGTACTCTCCTCGAGTGGTGACTTCTTTCAGCAGCATAATGCGCCATCACTCACAGCCCGGATTCTTTGAGAATCGTTAGTGGAACACAAGTAGGTCTTTCAGGTACTACACTGGCCTTTGAATACCCCCAGACATCAATCCAATGCGTGGTTTGTATTGGAACAGAAAATCCGATATGAGGAGACACAACCACGTAACTTACTAGACTTAAAGGGTCTGCTGGTAACGTATTGGTACCACAAGATAACTATAAGCAATACGAGGGTGTATCAAAAAGTAAGGTCGATTCTCGCGTTACGTAATCAAGCACAGCTGCAGAAGATTGCCATTTGCGGAGTGGAGAGCACGTGACCACCTTGACGTGTGGCGGATGCAATCTCTGATCTTCTAAACGCAGTTACCCATCAGTTGTAAGGACAAACATGTCCGCTCGTTTGAAGGAATTCTTTATCGTCGAGCAGAGAAGTGTACTAAGATTTGTATGGCCTGATGGTGTGCAACCTGCTGAAATTCACCTTAGGATGCTTATGCAATATAAGGAGGACAAGTGTATGAGCCAAAAATACGGGTACAGTTGGATAGAAAAGTTTCAAGCCAGTGAAACAAATATGTTTGATGAAACTCCCACGGGCCGTCCGTCGACCTCTCACACAAAGAACAATCTGGATCGCATCCATGCGCTCATTAAAGAAGATCGCCGGGATACTCTGTATCAGATCGCCCAAAAGATAAACGTTAGCTATGGTTCTGCATTCTCAACAGTTCATGAGGATCTCGGATCTCAAAGTGTGTCCCAAATGGGTGCCACGGCAGTTGCCTGATGCGCACAAGCAGCAGCGCCTGGAAATTGGCAGACATTTTTTTGCAGTGGTACGAGTCATTCTAGAGGGGATTGTCAATAGGGACGAAACATGGGTCCATCATTACGACTCCGAGAACAAAAGACAAAGCATGGAGTGGAGACATCCGATCTTCTTATGCAAAATGAAGTTCAAAGTTGTCCCTTCGGCACGAAAATTAATGGCGACCTTCTTTTTTGATATGAAAAGACCCATCGTTGAACCCTATCAAGCACAGGTTAGCTCAATTAACAGTAGGTCATATTTTGACAAGCTGAAAGAAAAATGGAAACCAGGAATGCGCACAAAACGACGGGGAATGTTTTACAAAAAATGTGCTGTTGCTGCATGACAATGCTCGTCCACATTCGGCATTGGCAAATCAACAAACAATTTCCGAGTTGATGTATGAGGTGTTACCACATTCTGCTTACAGCCGCGATCTGGCGCCGTGGAATTTTCACGTCTTCTGGCCTCTGAAAGACGCTTTGTGAGGCCGCCCTTTTGAAAGTGATGTCCAGATACAGAAAGCGGTGCATTCGCGGCTGTAGGAATCCAGAAGCTTGTAGACAGATATAAAATATGCGGTTAACGTCAGGGGCACTATGTTGAGAAATAAGGTATTTGTTTTCTGTATGCCCCTTAGTTTCTTTAATATACGAAAAAATTGACTTTGCTTTTTGATTTACCCTAGTATCATAGCGTCCATACCTCTCCGAGTAA
The DNA here is from genome assembly GCA_039090855.1 of Macrothele yani. Taxonomy (NCBI): domain Eukaryota; kingdom Metazoa; phylum Arthropoda; class Arachnida; order Araneae; family Macrothelidae; genus Macrothele; species Macrothele yani. The sequence continues at coordinate 133,988,641 of CM076990.1, forward strand.
ATGCTGTTTTGGCTGCACGTGGAGCACCAAAATCATATTAGGCAGGTGGTCATAATGTTTTGGGCTCCTTGGTGAATATACTAGCCGAAATATATAAGATATTTCTTTTAATTTCCAACATTACAGGGTTGACCTTGAAAGTGCACATAAGTTAAATTCCTCGTGAAATTTCCTGCTCTTTGAATACACATACTCCGCATTAAGACTTCCTTTCTAAACCTTCTCAGCGAATTTTGTCGGAATCATTCATTAATACGTGCACGAAAGAAAGACTTTCAATTATTTTTTTAATTCATTAAGCTATTCGATTTTATATCTCATAAAATATCAACAACTGCGTTTAAAATGTAACATAATGCTGGCGCTAACTTTTTTGCCAATCGCCTAAGAAATGCTCAAAACAACAGCTGTTGAGAATGCTCTCGAAATGTACATATATATATTTATCTCATACCTGTTATGTTTTTCGTCTGTAGTGTTCCGCTCAGGATTTGGAAATTTTCTTTCAGAATCAAACCATAAAACCGACTTACCTGTAAAGAGAAGGTGATAAAGAAATTATTAGTACATAAGGAAGTAAACAAACATGCATAAAGTATCACAAATTATCACAAAAGTGCTTGCGACACTTAGCCTGAAGATGGGGCCATGAGTGCCCCGAAAGTTCTTGCTTTTTAAATTAAATTATTTTAATTTGTAAATAAATTTTGTTTTATTCTGCAAATTTTTAAAAATTTCACTTATCGTACAAAAACAGCAGCATTTGTGAAACCATTTTACTTTGCCGTACGAACAACCACTTGTGTTTTCTATAAATTATCACAAGACTTAATTAAAATGCAATGCATGGAGTACGTTATTTTTAATATTAAACCTGCCCTTTTAGGTAACAGTCGTTGCCGAATGACTTACAAAAATCGAAGTGATATATTTATCTTTCTCACAAAAATCAATGCTGTCTTGATCAGGCTTTCTTAAAATACCGATGGCTAATGAGGCTCATTGTATACTGCATAGCTGCGTTTTAAATGAGAGGTGTGAAGAGATGTTTCCTGTATGCCTTTCAGTTTCGTATACTTCGGAAATGTTATCATTGAACGAGATCAATGGGATCTAAATGTATCACAATCGAAATGTATCGATGAACGATATCAATAGGATTTATGAACGTGAGGCTTCAGGCTTTCTGACGGAAGCAGATTTGTTTTCTGATCGAGACCACAGCTCGATTTCTGTACGTTTGGAAAATAGATAACATGATGAATTTCACAGAGTACTAAAAACGGAAGACCGAACTACGTCATGAATGATAATTAAGATCCCGCAAAAACATTTCATACGGGAAAAGAATAACAGTCATATATAGTAAGGAGAATATTTATATTAAAACTAGAAAAGAATAACACTCAAGTATAGTAAGAGGAACATTTATAATAAAACTGGAAAGAATAACGCTCAAGTATAGTAAGGGGAATATTTATAACACTGGAAAAGAATAACTCTCAAATATAGTAAGGGGAATATTTATAATAAAACTGGAAAAGAATAACACTCAAGTATAGTACTGGGAATATTTATAATAAAACTGGAAAAGAATAACACTCAAGTATAGTAAGGGGAATATTTATAATAAAACTGGAAAAGAATAACACTCAAGTATAGTAAGGGGAATATTTATAATAAAACTGGAAAATAATAACTCTCAAGTATAGTAAGGGGAATATTTATAATAAAACTGGAAAAGAATAACACTCAAGTATAGTACTGGGAATATTTATAATAAAACTGGAAAAGAATAACATTCAAGTATAGTAAGGGGAATATTTATAATAAAACTGGAAAAGAATAACACTCAAGTATAGTAAGGGGAACATTTATAATAAAACTGGAAAAGAATAACGCTCAAGTATAGTAAGAGGAATATTTATAATAAAACTGGAAAATAATAACACTCAAGTATAGTAAGGGGAATATTTATAATAAAACTGGAAAAGAATAACGCTCAAGTATAGTAATAGGAATATTTATAATAAAACTGGAAAAGAATAACTCTCAAGTATAGTAAGGGGAATATTTATAATAAAACTGGAAAAGAATAACACTCAAGTATAGTACTGGGAATATTTATAATAAAACTGGAAAAGAATAACACTCAAGTATAGTAAGGGGAATATTTATAATAAAACTGGAAAAGAATAACACTCAAGTATAGTAAGGGGAATATTTATAATAAAACTGGAAAAGAATAACGCTCAAGTATAGTAAGGGGAATATTTATAATAAAACGGGAAAAGAATAACACTCAAGTATAGTAAGGGGAATATTTATAATAAAACTGGAAAAGAATAACACTCAAGGAAAAAACTGGAAAAGAATAACACTTACTATAGTAAGGGGAATATTTATAATAAAACTGGAAAAGAATAACACTCAAGTATAGTAAGGGGAATATTTATAATAAAACTGGAAAAGAATAACGCTCAAGTATAGTAAGGGGAATATTTATAATAAAACTGGAAAAGAATAGCACTCATGCGTAATAACACTCATGGCCGACCTCGCCGTGCTGCATTTGCGACATAGATGTTGCAGCGCATAGCTCATGATTGTGGTTATTTGCACGGAGTCCGTTTCTCAGATAAAGCCACATTCCACATCTCTAGTACAGTAAATAGGCACAATGTGCGAATCTGGGGATCAGAAAATCCCCATTATGTCATCGAACAACAGAAGGCTAACCCGAAAGTAGACGTATGGCGCGGCCTGATGCATGACAGAATTATCGGACCTTTCTTCTTTACAGAGTCCACGGTAACATGTAACCTGTACATGCTGGAACTTTTCTCAGCACCTCAGTTGCACGCACTACAACCTTCGGTTATTTTCCAACAAGACGATGTCATACAACTTTGATCAATATTGGTTCGTGAGTTCCTGAATGCCACATTACGGGACAGATAGATTGGCCGCGACGGTCCATGACATGGCCACCTCGATTGCCCGACATAAGCTCTCTAGACCTTTTCTTTTGGGGTTATATGAAAGACCAAGTTTACACTACTAGTGTTACCCGGATGTCGAGACGTTGAAGAACAGAATAACGGATGTCATTGGTTCTGTCTTTGCTGAGATGTTAAGCAAAACATGGCGTGAAATCGAACATTGCTTAGATGTCCTTCGGGCCAAAAATGGTACCTATGTGGAGGTGTACTGGCACTGGAAAAAAACTTTACTTATGCATCATTATTGTCGTGCAATCCCTTTCTTGTACATGTAATACATTTTTACATAAATTTTTGTGATGTAGAAAAGACTTTAGGGACACCCTGTATTTTATCATATTTCCCATTTGTGAAAAAACATAGCTCAATCTTTTCTTACTCAACAGCTGCGAAAAGTAAGTTTTGCTCGTGCTTCAGGAATATTTGTAATGATGTTTCCGATGATGTTCCCACTGCCGTATTAATCGGAGCAAAAATATCTACACTTCTGTCGTTGCATCTTACATTTCTTAAAAGACGGTGTTCAAATAAAGCAAAAAATATTAATCATAAATCTAATAAATATTAATTTTTTAAAGTTTTCCTGCTAACATTGGTGAAACTATTCACGGGAATATTTTTCTGTTAGTTACACGCAATTCATTTTGTCAAACAACCGTGCCCTGCCTAATGAGTTATTCGTGTACAGAAGAAGAAAAGTGTGATTAATATAAGATGTTTATTAAGGTAATGCTCAGGAATTCAGGAAATGTCATATTTTGACGTGCTTAGCCTTTGAAGCTGTTTTGGAATTCAGGATCAATAAAAATGGGATGCTAAATGTTTTGAAATGGTAATGTTTTAGATTTTTCTCTCGACAGCACGCGTTCCGTGATACAATATTATAAGAAGTAATTAATTTCTTCTTAGTCGAGGTTAACAAGCCACCGTTTATAAGAGGATGCAAAAAACGTCCGAAGGACCTTATCCCTTCTTTGACATATTCGGCGGCTCGTAGAACGGCAAAAGAAGTTGGTACACACATTTTTATCCTCTCGTGTAAGAATTACCCCAAAAGGATGCTCCATTCCTTCAACTTCCTATTTTAATAGTGTTCCTTAATTAATGAAAGTCCCGTCTCTATGCAGCTTCATAATGATTTTCTTCATAGAAAACTAATTATTTATTTATTCCGTAAGTCAGGAAGAGATTAAGGTTTAAACTTCACGAAGAGAAAATTGAAAATCCCAGGTGCAGATAAGATGGGAGCTGATTAATTAAAGAGCAAAACAAAATGCGGAATTTGATGTGCGCAATCTTTTTGATCAACCTTTCTTGCTTAGAGACTTTGATCTATCCCAAGCATTCTGCGAAATGTTTTAATTATTTCTCAAATTTCCAAATGCAATATAAGGGGGTTTATAAGATTTTGTGAAAAAGACGCTTATGCCCGTGATCATATTTATCGAGTTAAACGAACTGTTAAGAGAAAGGAATAAATAAATAAAACTTTGGAGCTCTATGGTATTATCTTTTGAAATTTCCTGGAAGACTGACAAAGGAATTTGTGTTTTGCTTTTTGTGTAAGCGGCACATAAGATTTCAGGTATACTGATTTATTAATACTCACTGATATGAATATTTCATGTGAGGAAGTAATAAGAACAGTGAGATAAACCAAAACCAAAAATATAATAGAATTTTGGTATGATGCTCTACTCGTAATTTAATTTTTGTCGGTGTTTAACGCCCACAATAAGCAACGTTTGGGGCAATAAGAAGTCCCCCGGCCCTGATGGTGGGCCACTGTTTCTGGGAAGAGGATAAAATTCAATTCTGTGATGGCCACGCAAACATCATCCGGGATACGATCTGTGACTCAGTTAGGACTACTGGCTAGAAACCGGCGCCTCTTACCACTGTGCCACCGTAGAGATCACTTTAGTTCAAAGCATGGCTAACAGCAAGCATATTATACAGTGCGTCAAAGAATTTTTAAGACTACGTCTGTAAAATGAAATAGAAACAAGAAATTATAATTTGTTTTGGTTTGTTATTCAAAATAAGTCCCTCCGACTTCAATACACTTGTTACAGCGATTTAATAATGATTATGACGGGTATTAAATGACGGGTATTAAATTGAGTAGAGCAATTTAAATTCAGTCGGCAATTATTTATACGTTAATATGCTTATTGTTGTTGGATACGTAAGACTGTCAGTTTCTTAATAAAGCTTACTTTAATTACAGAGGTGATGCAGGATTGCGAGCCAGCTTGGGAAACCAGTTTCTCCGCGAAAGAAATTGGACAGCCAATGCCGTGAGTCAAAACATCCGAGCACGGTGAGCTTATCCAAGAACACGAGGCAAGAAGACGCAAGCCCGGTAGAATGATTTCCCCAAATGCAGTGTGAAAAGATAGGCAGTGTAAGACTCACATGCGCCTCGTGAGCTGCTGGTTAGCCATTTGCTGTCGTAGGTCAAAGGGCAAAACGGGAATCTGTGTTTCCGCGGAGCTATTAGGGAAGTTCTAAAACATCGGAGGATTCCTGCATTTTCTACTCTAGAAGGAGAAAACTGAGTTTGATTATTACCCAATCGTTAATCGTTTAAATTAGGTTAGCGATAAAATATTATACGACAGATGTGTGTAAATGTTTAACAAATCAAACGTTAAAACACGAAACACCCTGCGATTGCTACTGTTTGCAGTATTTTTTTCCAAATGTTTTGAGAAACTCTTTTGAATTGCAATCATTGGCAGATCAAATGGGGTTCAAATCATGGAAGGGTAACCATATTTATGAATATGTCAAGGCTATGGCGACAGTTCCAAGATAGAGGAACATGCGATAGGCAAATATCACACGTGGAAACACGCACTCTTGCAGCTGAGTAGGACAATATGTAGCCTTAACACTGCGTAGCGCAATAGATGCATGACAGCTGACTGGGAACAGGAAGAACAGTGTCACACTGAATTATATCAAGAAGGTTTCTCTAAATAGGACAGCACCAGGAAACCCAAAGTCTGTACACCGCTTATACATTGTCGCAAAGAGCTCTATTAGCAAGCAGTAAGCAGCATCGCAATTGGATTTATCTGCAATGGATACAGGTACAATGGAGAATAGAGTTTTGTAAGTCAGTAACGCTTATCAACAGTACATGTCGAGAGAAGTATGGAACCCGAAATCCCTCCTTCAACACAATGGAGAGGGAGCTTTGAATGTGGAGGCGTAATGAGAAAGTTTTGGATGTGGAGGGTAATTGAAATTTGACTGGACAAAATTATCGAGACGAGATTCTGGAAATCCATGCGCGAATTTTTGTCCATAATTTTTTTCCTGGACGGTATTGTTTATCCTTATTTGCAGAGTCTTTTGGATGATGCTAAAAAAGTGAAGACATGTAAATAATGGGTTGTGCACCTAGGTCACCAGATTTTACCTCCATCGAAAACTCTTGAGATATTTTAGGATCGCAGATTTCAAGTTAGGAACCCCAGAAGAACAACACGGGAGCTGCAAAATTCTCAGATTAAGAAATGGGTCAAGGTTTGCTACAGAGCTCGTGGACCACATTTTTGGAAACTTCAGGGATTGTTGGAAAGCCTTTCCGCCGCCCCGGTCGCTCACTGGTCTAAGAGTGGTTGCTGCCCATTCGTCTGAGATGTGCCTGGAATGGAATCCGGTAAGGAATGGATGGTGTGTTTGTCTCTAAGCACTGGTTTTCTCCCTTTTCTGGAACCAGTGGCCCTAAATTAGAGAGGAGAGACTGCTTATTGTCCATCGAGTTGCTCACGGAAGTCGTTAAATCCCCAAACAAAAAACAAAGCATGTGCAGAAGATTGAGGCGATCATACACCATAAGCGACTCCAAAGCACGAATGTCTAAAATTCGAAATTTACATGTTTAGCATGATCAAAACGCACATACTTTTGGTATTTTACAGAATTTTTATAAGCTATGTTAAATTCAAAAAATTCTAAGTAAATGCCATTGAATTATTCAAATTTATGTCCGACCCCTTTAATTGATGCGTGCAACCGTAACGGTTGAAATATATGTAGTTCCCAGATAAAAAATTTCGAGGACAATGTAATGTGATCGTACCCCGACGTGTAACATTTTGGAATGAAATTAGACAAAAGTTATGGGATTTGTAAGTTACAAAGTATACCGAATATTTACGATTTTTAAACTCTACCTAAGAGCACAGAAAATGAGAAATTTTCTCGAGTGACAACTTAGAAAGTTAAACACAAGAAAGTCAGGAAATATTTCGTGAATTTTTTTATTTTGGCATTTGCGTTAGCCTGCTTATCATCAAAACAGGATGAAAAAACATCACTCGCTCTTATGGATTTTTATCTCCTTCAGAAAGAACTGTATAAGGTTTAGCCAAGAAAGTAAGTTGGTTCAAAAGCTTGTCTTAATACTACACATCATACACATGGCTGAATAAAACTAATTGAAAGAGCCAATGATTGCTAGAAACTTTCGTGTATGGCTCTCTTATTGGCTGCTAAAAATCTTTTGATTTGGTCCAAATATCGGCTATTATAGATTACCTGAAGTCTTGCTTAGTTTTGATATATTGACAACATCGATAACATTTACAAAAATACGAAATTAAAGATTCGACTGTTTCAAGCCAATAATAACTTCCCACTCGGAATTGGACAAGGTAGGGGGACGCAATTCCATACTAAATTTTCCGTGCTTGAGACATCTGCCAGTCGATACATTGGGATGACGGAAGTTTGGAAATTAATGGCGGTCTCTTGACGTACCTTCGATTTTCTGACAGCATTGTCATCTTTACAAATTAGCTATTCAAAGCTGCCATCTAAAGTAAAAGAATTTATCGATAAGAGCAAAGCAGCAAGCCTAAGAGTGAAATTACAGAAGATGAAAACCATGTACAAAAATGTTACTTGGAAACGAATATCATAATTTCTCATGGTTACGTAATTGGGGGAAGTCAGCTCTTGTTTTTTCCTTCAGTAATATACACTGGCAGAAAGTGATAAAAGAACACCAAGAAGGAGAAGTCTGATACCAACGAAATTTATACAGCATAATAACGGAATACAGAGGATAATGTGATCAAAATATTATGGCAAAATACAGCTGTATTTGCTGGTAAACTGAAAAATAACATTTCCATGTAACATGGTCATTACGAGGTTGAACCGCCATGAACTGCGTCACACTGTGCAATTCTGGCATGGAGTCTGTCGTACAGATGTTGGATGTAAGTTTGGGGTATTGAGTTCGAAGCATCCTCAACCTGGACGCGTAAATCGGGGATGGTCGTGGCTGGCCGTGGAGACCGGATAAGTTGTTGTCCCATAAAATCCCACACGTGCTCAATGGGGGACAAATCCGGTGAACGTGCAGGCTATGGAAGTTGTCTCACACCATGAAGTGCATGCTGCGTTGCACGTGACGTGTGTGGGCGTTCGTTATCGTGCTGGAAAAAACCACGATGGACCGACCTTACAAATGGCACAACACTGGGCTGAATGATGTTGTTGATGTAGGAGGTGCTGTTTAACGTACCGGTACAAACACTAGTTGCGTACGGGAGTCCTAACTGATCGTTCCCCACACCAGGAGACCAGGTGTTGGCCCTGTGTGTCTCTTGCGGATGCAAGAAGGGCGGGGACGCTCCCCTGTGTGTCTGCGAACACGCATACGGCCATCGGAGGCTCCCACGCAGAATTTGCTTTCATCGCTGAACACGACACATCGCCATTGCATTCTCCAGTGCAGACGTTGGCGATACCACTGCAGCCGTTCCTGACGGTGGGCTGGAGTCAGAGGTACACATGCCAGAGGCACACGTGCACGTAGTCCTGCATCCAGTAGACGGTTGCGGATTGTTCGCACAATCACCTCAGGTGCAACGGCAGCTCGGATTTGCGTAGCAGTGGATGTTCTTCTGGACAAAGCCGCTCTTCTTATGCGTCGATCGATCCTCTCGTCAGTCCGTCTGTGACTCCCGGTTCCACGTCTTCTCGTGTGGGAATGTTCCTCGGACCATCTACGCCACCATCGTACCACCACCGATACTTCCCGTCCAATTCGCTCCGCAATACGAACGATACGACCACCCGGCCTCACAGAATCTGACTAGACGACCTCGCTCAAAGTCCGATAACTGCTGAAATCGTACACGTCTTCCATGTCCAGGCATTGCAGCTTCTTCAGGGTCTTCGCACGTGTCCGTACGCCGGCGACTGATTACGTTCACTTCTCCGTACTCCTTAAATACCACCGACGATCATTTGCATATTATGCCATGCTGTGGAGTAAGCGCTCACCGGTTGGTACCGAAATTAACATCACACCTACGTAAACTCGACCCCATTAACATATGTAAATTTCATGATCTTCAGCCAATTCCTTCTTGGTGTTCTTTTTTCACTTTCCGGCAGTGTATTTCAATGGATAACAATTTCAGTACAGAATTAATAGATGTGTTCAACTTTTATGGATTATTTTCAAAAATAAGAAGACATTTTTAAAGAGTAGTTTGCTATTGTGACTTACAAAGGTAAACATTCACAAATTGCATCCTTTCGGTTCCTGCACGTTGCGTCGTGACTTTAACAAAATCCGATATCCAGAGACTACAGATGGTCCAAAGTAGTATGGAGAGATGTATGCTTAGAACTATTAGGAATGATATAAACAAAACTCGTGGGTCAAAGAAAAAAGATAAGTGTCAGAATTTTTTTTTTATTGGAGGTTTAACGACCATCGTGTCAGACATGATCGCACGGTTAAAGAAAATAAAGTGTTAATGGTCGGAACACATATCTCGGAAAATGGACAATCTACGGGCGATCGTAATTCTGGGCGAGTTTTTAACAGACGGGAAAACACTCAGAGGAATATCACATGGAAGATAGAGGAACAAAATCAGTAAAAGGATATGCAGAGGAAAGGTAAGGAAGGTAAGGATCAACGTTGCTAGAGACTTTTACCTGAAAGTAGTAAAGCAGAGCTCAAAAAATCGGTAGGAATCAGGAGATCAGGTTTTTTCGCTTGAAATATGCACCACTTGACAAATGTAATTCCGCATTGCATGTCATCTTAATACGAACACACACTTAAATATACTGGTATCTTAAATAATACCATGACTCCACAAACTGCTATTAAACACCGGAATGAAATTCCAAACCCTGCAATCTTCAGTTACTATTTTACATTATACGTGAGCAGCTTTAGAAAATAATACTAACGATCATCTTTAGAAAATAATACTAAAGATCAGCTTTAGAAACTAATGCTCAACATAAAAACTAATGTAGGTATACAAATAATGACGGAATCGGCCTTTCAATGTAGTCACAGTTGTATCTGCCCCACTCGTAGTCTTACTAAAAACAAATCGGTATATGCTTACACTTCTTACTAAACAATACCCCGATGTTCTGAAATTGTGCTAAATAAGTGCTTCACTCAAAACAGTACCACTAAGACAAAAATACCTTACTATAGAAGTTTTCCTAATATTCTGGGTTTTAACAAAATATTAGGGATAATCTTTGTATGACAGGTTAATTAGTTAAACAGAAGTCATCGCTTTTTCCACGCTTATAAGTGAGTCACTGAAAAAATTATCATTGGCCGCCACCGGGAATCAAGCCCGAGGTTTTCCAGTTACGCGCCAGATATGCTTCCATTGCACCACAGCGTCCTCGACTTCCTCCAGACTCACATACACTAACTGACAAACCAATTGGTAGATTGCTTCTTGGAGCCCCGCACGATGTATTAATTATTCATTCGCCTTTCTTCAGTTGCTGCTTACCATCTTTGGTGAACCCCCAGCATTGTGCGGAGCTCCAAGAAGCAATCTGCCAATTGGTTTGGCAGTTAATGTATGTGAGTTTGGAGGAAGTCGAGGACGCTGTGGTGCAGTGGAAGCATATCCGGCGCGTAACTGGAAGATATCGGGCTCGATTCCTGGTGGCGGCCAATGAGAATTTTTCCATAACTCACTTATAAACGTGGAAAGAGCGATGACTTCTGTTCGATGTTCCTCATCCACGTCAAATGCCTGTATTAATAGCTAATTAGTTATCTAGAACGAAAATAAATATTATAGCAGGTGCATAGTTTTAGTCTTCATCAGCTTTTTGTCTTCAAACCAGTTCTGAAGTGAATTTTGTTGGTTGGATCAGTAGATGGTGAGTACGGAAAGGATGCGGACATTATTAGACAGCATGCCGCTGAGTGCGTTAGATACACACACAGGTACTGACGAACTCTCTTTGTCAGCTCCATGGCCTACAGAGCAGGAACGCTGCCAAGGGGTTGCCGCTCACCATCAAATTCTTCTTGCCCACACGACGGCCCACTCAATTCAAAATGTGCCATTTTTCAATTTTCTTAACGTTAAAACATAATCTAGACTTTACCAAGTAATAAGGAGTCTCGTATTTTTCGTTGGGTAGCCCTACGTATTTTCCCACAGGAAGTTCGTTGTTCACTTCTGCGTAAAAAGTTATCAAAATAGCATCGACAAGGCCAGGAAAATATAATTGTTCTCCACTCTACGAAATCTTTAATTTAAGCATTTATTTTTCATGTCTGTATGGCCAGGGGTGAATGAGAAGTGTGAATAGGAATTTGCTGAGAAGGGGTCATCACTAATTGCTCTGCTGTTTGTTTTATTAAGTAGGGGATTTCAACACGGAAAGTGGAGTCTAAAGCTAAACCAGCGCTCTTAAGCCTGTACTGGGGAAGTGAGGGAGCGGGACGTGATTGACGACTGTTTTGGAAGTGAAGAGTGCAAAAGAAGGTCGTTGACTTGAAGGAAAGGAGCTAAGGAGAGGGAAATGTTGTATCTGCGTATCACGACGTTAAAATTTAATTTCATAAATAAATATTTCCTTTAAAAAATGTTCAAAGACAGTACTATTTTCATAAGTAACAAAAATGCAAAATTTTGAAAGCACAAATGCATTCACAGCAAGAAAAAAAAGGCGAAATTCTCCCATCTCTGATACACTATATTGACAAAAGTCATCGGACACCATTTCAAAAGAAAATGAAAGGATCCGTTGCCTTGTTAAGATGCGCGGTACATCTGCAAACGATATAAAAAGAAGTCTGCAGCTAATAGAGATCATATCGCTCTGTGAGGTTGAGTGAAAATGTCGCGGCGGGAGAGAACTCACTTCGAGAAAGGAAACATTTTTGGGTGTTATATTAGTGGGTTGTCCATAAGAGAACGCGAGATGCGTTTAAACATACCCAAGTCAACTGTTTTGGATGTATTGAAAAAGTGGAATATACATGGCGTGCCTGAAGCAGCAAAACGTGCCGGCAGACCAAAGATAATCAGAGGACTTCGAAGCATCAGGAGAGTCGTTCCAGCTAATCGAAGGAGTACTGCACAGGACCTCAGTGTACATGTGACTAAACATTCTGGAACCTCGGTATGTACACGTACCATTCGCAGAGAACTTCATTCCATGGGTTACCGTAGTCATGCCGCTGCTCATAAAACTTTCATCTCCACTCGGAATGCTACTCGTCCTTTAGCATGGTGTAAAGAACATTTATCGTGGACCGTAGATCAATGGAAACAAGTCCTATAGGCTTTTGAATCCATATACACGACCCATCATTCTGATGGCAATGTGTAGGTATGGCGGCTGGCCGGGGAACACTATTTACCACAGTGTGCTGTTCCTACGGTCGACTTTGGAGCTCGGAGTGTACTCGTGTGGGAGTGTTTTTTATTATGGTCCCGGCCCATTGGCGATCGTGGACAAACCTTTTAACCAGCACGTCTACCTCGATATTCTGGACAATTATGAACTACCAACTCTGTAGCAATACTATGGAACCGAGTCATGTTGGTATTATCAGGGTAATGCACCATGCCGTAAAGCAAGGACTGTTACAGCGTGGTTTGACGATAATTCTGTATCGTGTGTAGACTGGCCAGCACAGAGCCATAATCTTAATCTCATAGAGCACCTATGGGATAAATTGGAGCGCCGCATAAGAAGTTTTGGACCAAATCCTACTGCTACGCAACAGTTAGCGGCAGCATTATGTACTGAATGGAAACGCATACTTATCGGTGTTGTTTGAGAAAGGTAACCTTATCGAAAGCATGTCTCGAAGGGTCAGTGAATGCATTAAGGCCAAAGGTGGAGCGACATCGTACTAATATATGTGAATAAATGATATGGTATGTTTCTCTTGTAGGTGTCCGGTGACTAATGCTAATATAGTGTACGTTAAACCACTAATCATTGTCATGTTTTCTTGTTGGTTTTCCATCAATGGCATAATTTGTGAGATTCGTGTGTGTGTGTGTGTGTGAGAGAGAGAGAGAGATACGCCGACTTACTTTGCACCCATTAATGAAAAATATTAAAAATTCATTCTTTCAGTGCTTAGTATACTGAGTTACTATCAAACCTGCCCTAGCAAAAAAATAATACCCGCCCACCCATTGCTCACCCTGATTTCGAAGTCCAGCGACTTCCCTGCTACAGAGATGTCTCTGCCTGGCCATTTAGCGACTAGTAGCCAACACTCTTACACCCCTTGGAATCTAGGTGGAAGCTAAAACTGACTGATAAGAATGTATCTTTCTGTACTTCACTTCCATGTGCGTTTCATCGGGCACCATAGCCCACATCTACGAGTTTCCTATATCTAAAAGCCGTTTAAGGTCTAGGGTAAGACTCTCCCTTTCTAAATGTCTCTCCAACAGCATTAATGCGTCGTTCATTTTAAATAAACTTTTGCGAAAAATATGATTTCCCTGAAATGATTGCAGAACCATTTAACTTCTCTAAGGATTCAATAAAAGAAACCATAAACCGCTGCTTAAAAAATTACATTAGTATCTGAGGTGCATAAGACAAATAACTTTACAGTTTATAGAAAGAAAAAACATTTGTCAAATTGTTTGGCTCGAGACACAAAGTATTGCGTCTCAAGCCAAAAAATTAGGCATAATAGTAGAAAAGTCAGGAGGTATTAAACAAGGAAAATTCAGTAGAATAAAAAAGTATCAGTACATTGAAGTCAAAATTATTAGATGTGCTCACAACTCAGTAAGATGGCAACACTCCTGGGGGAACCTTGGGGAGATTTACGTTCAATAGCGGATGAAATGATTGATCGTGATAACGAAGTGCACATCAATGGAAAAAGATTTTGGTGTCCCTCTGCTGGTTGTTCTGTTCGCGATGTATATGTTCTAACTCACGTTAAAGAAAAATATTTCGATAATTTCTGTACTGAAGGCACAGAAAATATCTTTGATTTCGACAGCCAAATACCTAGACCCAGAGATCAATCCTATACTTGTACGGTAGTAAATTAGATCCATTAGGATTTCTTTGAGAAAGGAGTGTACCACAAGAATTGTGTAGTTGTAGTTTAATCATGTTATTTTGAAAGGTTTCTAAAGTAACATTGTTCTATTCATAAAATACATTCTACGATGTACATTTTCTGTGTTACCCCTCCAATAGCATTTTATCAAAAACCATAGAAGAATCAGTACCTGACATTATTCGATGCAGTTTTTAATTCTTCCTTTTCATGTTGTTCTGTCATGACCTATTTCTATTCTACTGGAAAAAGGCTTTCCTCTGCTTCTTTTTATCAGTCTCCTTTTCCAATCTTTAATATCGGCTTTATTTCTGAAACTCTGCTACCTCTTTTAATATATATCAATTAACTGTTCCTGTGCTTGATACCTTTTATCAGGCTTCTATTTACCTTTTTCATAGCTGCAATGCATCTTCTCTTTTCTGTTTCTATTTAAGCTTGAAATGGGTACTATTTTGTGTTTTATATTTTCGTTATCTTACGTAAGAGTTTGTTTTCATCAAATTAGGTAATTCCACCCATAATGTGTTCCATCTTCCTCTACAGTTTTTAAATTTTTTGGGTTATTCTTTATTTCAAGTCGAGGCTATGTTAAAATTAGAAGAATTGCTGATTAAACTCCCTCCTTTTGTGTAGCACATAAGCACGTTATTTATTAATACGCTCTCCGAAATCAAAAATAAAACAAGGTATTTGCGCTTTCCGTCCTGTTTCTTTTCAACAATCACCATTACTCCTCAGATAATGAACTCAGAATTAATTAAAAACTCACCTGCCACGATTCAGGATAGCTTTACGAAATGTCTGTTAGGTAATAAATGCAGCTAACCTCTCTTTCTTATAGTTTATTTGAGTTTGTACAATGCTTAAATGGACCTGCAGTTACTGTCATATGTTGGCAGTTCACTTTAATGAAATTTGACAATATTCCACAAAACGGATTGAATGGCTTTTTAAGACGGCATACGGCTCCCCTCACCGGGATTTCTGATGTCTAATATACATTGTAACGTACCAGGAGATGTGACGTACCTGCCCAAAGGACGCACACGACATAAAGGCAGATAGGAATCAGAATAAAACGTCCGCGTAGCTCAATTGGTAGAATGACTTATTCCGGAATGAGGGGATCGGGTTCGAATCCTGGCGTGGACAGAAATGACGGAGAAATTTACTTCGTTATAATGGCGCCCGAACTATCGGATGACCCGACCGTTCAAAATCTCGCATTGGTGTGATGTTATTTCCACACCGCGAGATAGGAAAAATAAGAGAATCCCTTCTCCAGCACTTCGAAAAAAAAAATAATAAGGGGGAGATGATGTAACGTACCAGGAGATGTGACGTACCTGCCCGAAGGACGCGCACGACATAAAGGCAGATAGGAATCAGAATAAAACGTTCGCGTAGCTCAATTGGTAGAGCAACTTATTTCGGAATGAGGGGACCCGGGTTCGAATCCTGGCGCGGATACAGAAATGACGGAGAAATTTACTTCTTTATAATGGCGCCCGAGCTATCCGGATGACCCGACCGTTCAAAATCTCGCAATGGTGTGATGTTATTTCCACACCGCGAGATAGGAAAAATAAGAGAATCCCTTCTCCAGCACTTCAGAAAAAAAAATAATAATAATAAGGTGGAGATGATGTAACGTACCCGGAGATGTGACGTACCTGCCAGAAGGACGCACACGACATAAAGGCAGATAGGAATCAGAATGAAAAAACGTCCGCGTAGCTCAATTGGTAGAGTGACCTATTCCGGAATGAGGGGATCCGGGTTCGAGCCCCGGCGCGGATAAAAATGACGGAGAAATTTACTTCGTTATAACATGAACAATTTCTTAACTTTTGCAAGAAGTTTTGGTACTTATCTGATTCGATAATTAAAACTGATTTCTTTTTTTCAAAAAGCGTATTTGTATACTCCAGGAACATTATATATTTAAAATTTCTTACATACACTGAAGAGGCAAAACATTATGACCAGCGCTTGTGTGACTTTTTCAAGGAATGGAGACAACAAACTGCTGTCTACCCTTCCTTGAAAAAGCCATCAAGCTTAGAAACTGATTTTCTAATCTACACCAAGAAATTTCGGATTACTAGTATAGTTATACTATTTTGACCTGATACTCAGCTCTGTCAATCAGTGTTATTCTTGTTCTTCAATTAGGAAAGCTAGTTCGACAAAGACCAAATTGTAAAGGCTAAAGCTAGTTTGACAAAACTCCAAGTTGTAATGGCAAAAGCTAGTTCGACAAAGACCAAATTGTAATGGTTAAAGCTAGTTTGACAAAAGGCCAAGTTGTAATGGCTAAAGCTAGTTCGACAAAGACCAAATTGTAATGGCTAAAGCTAGTTTGACAAAAGGCCAAGTTGTAATGGCTAAAGCTAGTTCGACAAAGACCAAATTGTAATGGCTAAAGCTAGTTTGACAAAAGGCCAAGTTGTAATGGCTAAAGCTAGTTCGACAAAGAACAAATTGTAATGGCTAAAGCTAGTTTGACAAAATGCCAAGTTGTAATGGCTAAAGCTAGTTTGACAAAAAGGCCAAGTTGTAATGGCTAAAGCTAGTTCGACAAAGACCAAATTGTAATGGTTAAAGTTATGTTGGCAAAATACCAAGTTGTAATGGCTTAAGCTAGTTTGACAAAAGGCCAAATTGTAATGGCTGAAACTAGTTTGACAAAACACCAAATTGTAATGGCCAGACTACTGGACCAGAGCATTTCCGAGACAGCAAATCTTCTGAGGTTCTTACGGTCAGCCATGGTTGATACTTTCAAAACATGGTCCGAGATGTGGAAGCCACAAAACGGACCGCTGGCAAGGTGGGAAGCAACCACGGTTAATCGATGATAGAGGAATGCGAAGGCTGTACCGTAGGGTTCGAGGCAACAGAAGCAATACTGTCGCAACTAGACGGTAATTTGAATGCTGGTGACGGGAGTAATATGTCACAATACACAGTACATCGAATCTTGCTGCAACAGGGGCTGCGTAGCCGTAAGTAACTTCGAGTGCCCATGCTAACCTCGTCAAAATCGGTTTGAAAGGGCAACCGGCATCAAAACTTGACCTTGAATGATTGGAAGAAGATCATCTGGTACGATGAATCTCGTTTCCTCTCGCACCATGTGGACGACAGGTTACGTCTGCGTCGTTTACCTGGTAAATGTCGGCACTAAGATGCATCGTGGGAAGAACACCAGCCCATGGAGGATGTTCAGTCCTTTGGGCAATGTTCTCATGAAAAACCCTGGGTCCAGTCTTTCATGTGCAGTAAATTATGACGTCTACCACCTACCTAAACACAATTGCAGACGAGCTACATCCTTTCATGACAATGGTATTCCCCTCTAGTATTGTCATCCTTCAAAAGGATAACATGCCATACCACACTTCTCGGATTATTCGTGAATGATTCGCGGAACACGAGGAAGACTTCCAGGTATTGCCTTGGCCTCCACATTCCCCAGATATCAGTCCAATCGAATATCTATGGTTTGTGTCGGAACAGCAAATCCTATCTGTGGGGCTCAACCACATAAGTAACAAGGGTTAAATGATCTGCTTGTAACATGCTGGATCCTGATACCAGAAGACACCTTTCGAAATCTTGTATAGTCCGTCCTCTCCGGGTAAGGGTTGTTTTGGTGACACATGGAAGACCAACATCATATTATGCAGGTGGTCTTAATGTTTGGGCTTCCCGGTTAATGCTATTCCTCTCCTGAATGCATGACAACATTTATAAGAACAAATCCACCTCACGCAACTACTGTGCAATTGTACGCAACACACACGCTAACTGCAAAGGGTTTATCATCATCTGCATTGCACTGTTCGAGACAAGATTTATTTCACCTTGCGCACTACGCTTCCGCCCCCATGGCGCAGTGGTCTAAGCGATGGCCTCTGATCATTCGAACGAAAGGAGTCGGGGTTCGAATTCCGGTGAGGCATGGATGTTGTGTTTGTCTTACGGCACTGGCTCTTTCCCTTCCCTGTAACCAGTGACACTAAATTAGAGACGGGCGACTCCTTATAGCCCATTGGGTTGCTCACGGTGGTCGTTAAACCTCCAATAAAAAAAAACAAAAAAACTCTACGTTCCAAAGCAATAGGGCGCAGATGCTTTTGCTATTCTTTCCCTCAAAACAGTGAGGTAAAAATTATCATTGCCTGTATCTGTATAATAAATGTATCTGAACACTAAGCGAAATTTCCACTGATTACACTTTTATAGTTTGAACGCTCACACTCTGAAAAGTTATGCATCTCACCTAGGATTTTCATTAGTGCAAACTCTGAGCACTCGTACCTCATTCAAACGAAAGCTGAACAATTCATGTCGAGCAATAACTAGATGTAACGTCATAATGATATTTTAACGACATCCGTGTGTGTGTGTAAGTTTCCTAACACTTATTAAATGCAATTTGGGACCTCGAGTTGAGGCAAAACTGAAGTAGAGAAGATACGAACCCCAGAGAAATGTAGATACAATGCACGTGCTTTGGCAAACAGAAATTTCTCGAGGGGCAACAAAACTCTCCATCGCATTAAATATAAAACGGAAAAAAATATAATCCGTCTGTTGTGCAGGTTAACCGTTACACCATTTGCCATAGACGTCACGTTGCAGCAGAAGTAATGATCTTAATGCAACCGCGTGGAGCTTCAAGAGATGAGAACTTCCTCATACGGAGCGATTCAAACTAATGGATTGAGTTCACTCACATTGGGAATGAATGACTGCTCTCCGCAATTAATCACCAGCCTTTCCTGTAACTTCATTTCCAGAAAACAACTTTCCACAGCCTTTTGGGATTATTGCTTCCTGTGTTTTCCTGGCCAACCAACCGTACTGCACTCATCTAGTATTGATTTATTTTTCGTTCCCCTTGTTTTTTTATCCAGCGATTTGCATCAAACACTGATTTTCAATTCCCTTCGAATAAGCAAATAATTCTACGAAACGCTTGCTGGAAATGTCAAAAATGGAGAGGGATATAAAATTAATTTTTTCTCATGTTCCAAAACGGGGTACATCAGACCATAACTCTTAATAAGAGCGGGATTCAGAAAATGCAATGAAACCATGAGCATTTGCAGAGATTAATGAACTATGAAGAAAATATGAAGGAAAAATCGATTTTAAGTTTCCCATTACTTTGAAGCAATGTACTTATCGTGTATTCAAGCTTCGGCAAGTTGCGAGATGATTTCAGTTATTACAGGTTTTGTTCTAGACCTCACTTACTATATGTCCCTCACATTATAAACAATTCTCGTATTTGCCCAAGAAATTTGCTGTAAAAGAGGAAACAACTCTTAGAATGAGTGAATTATTTTAGAGGTCATATCCAACATTTCACTAACTGAAAATTTAATTTGTATCACCTAAGTAAATCCTTATTCCCAAAATAACCTTCGGCTTGAATTTTCTGTCGGAGCTGTAATCCTGGATTAACTAATTGCTGCGTAATTTAGCATCAATTGCCTTGCTTAAAATCTTTCACAGTTACAATTGTTTCCCCTTTTCATTTGTGTGGAGGTGTGACAGTTCTTTTTCTAGTTCTAAGCCAGCCGTTAAAGAGCCACTCATTCCTACGCTACCGATGTTCTGAATAAACAGCACTGTTAGCCGTTTCTCTATATTGGCTGTTCATGAGGTTTATAACGAAGTAAATTTCTCCGTCATTTCTGGTCTACGCCGGGATTCGAACCCGAGTCCGCTTATTCCGGAACAAGTCGCTCTACCAACTGAGCTACGCAGACGTTCATTCTGATTGCTATTTGCCTTTATGTCGTGTGCGTCAGGCTGGCAGGTACGTCACATCTCCCCCCCGAAAGAGGGCCGGGGGCATGGCCCACGGGTCAGCCGTGACCATGAATCGTTGCAGGCAGCCATCCGCTGTAGAACGTGGACTTGAGAACTCCCAGTCAATCCGGTGTGTGGAATTTAACGTCACACACATTTATTTTTGGAAGCGCTGGAGAAGAGATTCTCTGATTTTTCCTATCTCGCATTGTGGAAATAACATCACACCATTGCGAGATTTTTAACGGTCGGGTCATCCGGATAGTTCGGGCTCCATTATAACGAAGTAAATTTCTCCGTCATTTCTGGTCTACGCCGAGATTCGAACCCGAGTCCACTTATTCCGGAACAAGTCGCTCTACCAACTGAGCTACGCAGACGTTCATTCTGATTGCTATTTGCCTTTATGTCGTGTGCGTCCTGCTGGCAGGTACGTCACAAGTTCAGTCAGGAATAACTAATAAATTCTCGATTCACTCCTTTTTTTCCATTAAGACATAGAACCACACCAATGGCTCACACGTAAAAGGAAGACACACGTGCAAAGTAAGTTCCTAATAAAGGGGTTAGAGGAGGGAAAGTGACATGGATCTGACCTGATAGTCACAAGAGAATGCCCGCAAAGTGGACTAGGAGAATGTTTCTCAGGAAAGGATGAAAAACAGGAGAGCCTTGATCTAGCGCTTGAATGGAAAAGTTAGTGGGATTATCCATCCGACGGAGAGGGTTTTCGTCTCCCCTAACAAAGAAGGGAAGACGAAGAAGAATACAGATTTAGAGTGTCCTGTCCCAAGATGTGAGACAGAAAAAGAAATTAAGTTTGGGAAAGAGAAACTTGGTACCAAAGTAACCAAGCTCAACGTTTGATACAACAAGCTAGGGCAGTTCAATGTGTGAACAATGAGAAGAGACACAGAAATCTGGAAAAACAATTCGATAACCTTCCCTATATACTGCATTGAATAAAGAGCACCACTTTAGAAGAGCAAGCTCTCGTTTACCTAATAATTCACTCTCTTCATCAACGGAGTAACATATAGCAAAAAAAAAATCGAGAGTACTTTGGTACTCATTGTACATAATTTATGCTATGCGTCTTTCGCATGCCACGATCTTTATGGCTGTGAAAAGGAACGAATGATTCTAGAGCATATATTTCTTTACGCACAACACAGTGCATTTATTCGCGACAATCACGACCCCACGCCACGGAGCCACAGTCCAGTATGTACTAATTGAATTAAATAGTAACAACGAACAATACGGTCTACTCATTCCAGAAAATGAGAGAGATTCTTACGTAGCTGGACTAATGAATGGTATTTTCGTAAAACAAATATTAGAGGATATTTGAGTCATGAAAGTAAGTAATGCATTTACTAAACCGTGGCGATGACAGTAGTTCAGTATTTCGCCTGTTCAGTTTCGCAAAACCAATATTTTTATTATTATTCAGATTTTGACGAACGTAAGAAACGACCTTGACACTTGTGACGTACTACAGAGGTAATGCACGCGTCAAGACGACAAATCTGCATCGATACATTCCGTCCGTGTAGCTTAGTTGGGAGAGCAACTTACTCCGAAGTGAGGGGCGTTGATTCAAACTCCGTCACGCACAAATTTGTGTTTTCAAATTGGCGCCCTAACATATAAATTGATGTACTGGACGTTTGGTTCTTTGTAAAATGTGTGATGTTTGTTCCACACATCGCGTAGAATTAATGAAAACTCGTTGTTCGCTTCCAAAAAAAAAAAAAAAAAAAACACTAAGCGGGAGATGAGATGCGATGTTCAACAGAGGTAAAACACGTGTCAAGACGACAAATCTGCCGCGATACATTCTGTCCGAGTAGCTTAGTTGGGAGAGCAACTTAATTCGGAGTGAGGGGACGCGGTTTCGATCCCGTCACTGACAAATTTGTGTTTTCACATACTTGTGAAATATGATGTAGCAACGAACGTCACCCTGCGCTTGAAAGAAGATATGTAAGTCATAAAAGTAAAGATTTTCTAAACCGTGGTGGCGGTGGTTGTATTTCGGGTGTTTAGTTTTTCAAAAACAATATATGATTTTATTATTATTCTTGTTGTTCAGATTTAGACGAATGTAAGGAACGACCCTGGCATCAATGAAATGTGATGTAGCAACAAAAGTCAATCTGCGCGGGTGCGAGCTGAATTCTGACACCAAGATAGAAAGAAATGCTGAATCACAAGTGCGTTAATGAGCGGGATTGGTAACTTTTCATCTAGGATATCTGCAGAGATCAGATCATATGTATAGGATTTTAGGAAGGAGGTTTCTGACATAAGGTCTTAAAGAACCCTTAAAAATAGGAAGCTAGGAGATTTGCCTGGAGTGCCCGATAGGAAAGTGACACGGTAGCTAGGTAGAAATGGCGAGGAAGTCCCCCGTATTCATTACCGGGGAGCCAGTACCCGGGGTCCGACAGCTTAACGTACCCATCCGACGCACGGCGGATATTTAGTGGTTCGAGCGTTCGTACCTGCTGGGATCGAACCCGAGGTCTTCTCCGTGGTAGTCACGAACGTTGACCGCTAGGCCAGCCGTGGCCCGAGGATATGTACAGGTTACAACACCCCATGGTGTTATATATCATTTTAAAGCTCTTCGTAATAGCAGACACGCCCCCTTTGGAGCGGGGTGGACAGGAAGCCAAATTTCGCTATTACGCATACTTTACTTCTGTCGGGAAAGGTGCATAGCATAAAAACACATTACCGTAATGGCCTTTATCTCATTTAGCATGAGGTCCTTGTAATTTAAGTAGATGACAATGAGATACCGTTATGTTTATGTAAAATGTTTTATTCGGCGATAGTTCAGTAAAACATTTTGTTGAGTAACAATGAAATTATCTGTTGCTTCGTCACTTCATGAGGGGTCAGTATTCAAAAATCAGATTTCAACCAAGGTTGTGACTACTTCCGTTACCCATTTCAATTACATCGAGAATTTTTCCTATGGATTTACCTCACCTGCTGTCGAGAAAGAAGAATTTCATCAAAACCCGGAAATATTTAATTATGTTACGAGAGAAAGCCTGACGAACCCATACGACACCGCAGCCGAAGAAATCGACTGAACAGCCCTATAACAAAGATTCCGAAATGACTTTCATATTCTCTTCCTTTTTTATCTTTTGAATGACCTACTCCCAGTTTTTAAAGTTTTGTTTTCTATTTTTACAACAAATGAGCAAAGCATGAATGTAAGCAGTGTCATTAACATTATTTTCGTCAACCCTCTTCTCTCTTTCGGTAATATTCATTCGATGGACGGAATTTCTAGCTTGAGGCTTTTGCATCAGACTAATGTGCGCGCGCAAACTTTTCTGCCCTTCTTCCATAATATTTTAGTGGTGGATGCGTGAAAGTGGCAAATTTTTTCATGTACATTTTCTATCTGTAGAAGGTTACCTGACACTTAAAAATGCACATTGCACAGTCACCAAATTGCGTGTTGAATCGAATAACTGTTATTCGGAAACTTTAGGGTTAATGTCATTCGAGCATCAGCTCAAGCAATAAGAGTTGTTTAACTCGTTGCCTTCGTGTTATTCATTATTTTTTTAAAGTTTGTTTCTTTATGTCTGCTTGATTTCGTTGTGGGGTATTTTCTCCTCTGCCATTTCATTTTTTTTTTTGTATTTTGCTTTCCGTATTGTCGGCGGTTAAATCATCCACAACACATAAACCATTTTCTTGGAAACATCGCGATTCAAATTCCAGAGAAGAGTACTTTATTTACTGCTCAGTCATGAAAATCTATTTGTTTCGCTACCATGCTAACTATCCATAAAAAAGACAGATTTTAGATAAACAGTATGTGAAATAACTTTTTCGCTTTCGTCTGCGAAAGCAGAACAAGATTTCGATTAAAACTATTCTACTTGGATAATTTAAATATGCATAATATTTACCTATATTCTATGATTCGTAATCATTACTCATTACTTTGGACGATAAACGAGTTATTAATGGATGAATCTCACTTAATTGTGGAATTTTAGAATTAAACACGTAATTGAAGTAAATAGGAAATATCAAATTATATGATGCTGCTGTCTCTGCTCTATGCACGCTGTATTAATATAACCCTGGTAGCATCGGCTCCTTGAACCATATTAATGTTACTTCTCGGAAGAGCAGTGAAGAAACACTTTGTACTCTTTTAGTTCAAGATTTATGCGGCTTGATCCGGAAATAAAATGAATATTGAAAATAAAACAGAAATCTTTTCTTAATTAAACTTACCTGAAAATTGACATTTGGCCATATCCTCTAATCTTAAGGAAGGGAAGCCGAATATTTAGAAAGACTTAAAAAAGGTGGTTAAAGTGGAACACACACACATACACTCACAGGTTATTTTGTGAATGACGCATGCTTGACATAGTATTTTCTGTAGACTGTTAAAACATGTATGGCAGGTTGCACCAAAAAGTGGTGTCACGCAAGCTGCACCACTTTCTGAGAAAAAATACATCATTGTGTAGTGCAAACAAAACCGAACAACATGGTGTAAACTTGTGCCATAGCTTGGAGCAAAGTTGCACCATGTTGTCGGGTTTTGTTTGCATCACATAATGGTGTATTGTTTCTCAGAAAGTGGTGCAGCTAGTGTAGCACCACTTTTTGGTGCAACCTACCACAAAATGT
Source organism: Macrothele yani (assembly GCA_039090855.1). Lineage (NCBI taxonomy): Eukaryota > Metazoa > Arthropoda > Arachnida > Araneae > Macrothelidae > Macrothele > Macrothele yani. Next base: position 134,013,529 of record CM076990.1, read on the forward strand.
TTTACAGTGTCTGAGAAATTGCCGAAAAAGGTCGCATTCAAATACGTCAGTTACTTAAGAGAATTCCGTGACGTTTATATTATGTAAAAGGGCATACTGTGACGCAAAATTTCATAAAAAATGGCAAAATTTAATTATTTGTGCGTAGCTGAGGTTTAGATTAAAATCAAGCAGTGGTTAGGAGAATGAATATTTATTATATGTATTATTCTTTTTACACCAGTGGGGTATATAATTTATGGTTACAGAAATTATGGTGTGGAAAAAGGATAAAAATGCCAACGTTTACCACAATCAAATATTTATTATACATCGACTATATTTTCTCAGAGCGTTTGACTTGGCATCATCGGGACGAATAAGGACGATGACGACATCATCACGACGAGCAACGTATTCGTCGTGATGATGCCGAGCTAAAAGCTCTGCGAAACTATAGTCGATGTATGATAAACCTTTGTCTGTGGTAAGCGTTGGTATTTATATCGCTAACGAAGTAATAATAATTGGTTTCCGATACGCTACTTTAATTAATATATGAAGAAATAAAAATATATAATATATAAAATGAATAATATAGTAATATATAAGATTAATATATAAGATGTGACAAACCTCGGAGCAAAACCCATTTGGTCAGATCTGCGGAAATTGGCGCCCTACAATGGACCAAGAGCAAGAGAGATTATTGAAAGCCTGACGTGTCGGGATTCATGCAACACAGATATTACTATGGAGCTTTCCACGATTTGGTATAAGCTACTCAACATCCAACACGTGCGCTTACCTAGATCAACGTAACTGTGAACGAGCTCGTGATTACTCGCGCGGCCTCTTATCTTACAAGTTTTATTTATGATTTGTTCTTTACATTCTGATTCTGTTTACCCGTCTAAGTTCCGTTTCCTGAAGAAGCTGTGCGTTGACAGTGAAAGCTTATTTTTTGCCTAATAAATTATTACCACCGAAATGCGTATTTGTTTTATTCTTCATATGTTGGTATTTTTATTCTATACCAGTGGGGTAATTATTGTCCCTCGCATATTCAAATTCCTGTCATTGTTACGTCTTATAATGTACGTTTGCTGTTGATGTAGTAATAATCTATTACAAATTTTGAAGATGACAATCCGACTTTTGGCGTAAATGTGATAATTATGGTAAGTCAGATAACATCCGAAAACTTGAAAATTTTCATCGTCCTAGAGCGGGCATCGAACCCGCGTCTCCCAGAAAGCGCCCGGGTATGCTAACCACTACACCACCCAGAACGACCAAGTTTCAAGTTTCCGATCAATTTGAATACAACCATCACAGGATTCGCTTGTCGAAGCAACCGGCATTCATGTTTAGCGAATCTAGAGGTTGAGAATCTTACCCGTGTTTGCCCGGAGAAGCAGATACATCATGAAAGAAATACGGGATTACGCCAAAAATCGGATTGTCATCTTCAAAATTTGTATTATATGGCGTAATCCCGTATTTCTTTCATGATGTATCTGCTTCTCCGGGCAAACACGGGATAAGATTCTTAACCTCCAGATTCGCTAAACATGAATGTCGGTTGCTTCGACTAGCGAATCCTGGGATAGTTATATTCAAATTGATCGGGAACTTGAAACTTGGTCGTTCTGGGTGGTGTAGTGGTTAGCATACCCGGGCCCTTTTTGGGAGACGCGGGTTCGAGTCCAGGACCATGAAAAATTTGAAATTTTCGGATATTATCTGACTTACCATCCTTGTCACATTTACGCCAAAAATCGGATTGTCATCTTCAAAATTTGTATTATGTGGCGTAATCCCGTATTTCTTTCATAATACTCTATTGTTGACCATGATGTTTCTAACAGTAGTGAAAGTAATCATTTTAACAAGAAGTATAGTAGATGAAGGCTGGTTGGGCTGGTCCGACCCAAGAGCAATGTATACTGTAACATTTGAAGTTTTACAATTTTGGAGCGAGGTATGCCATAAAGATGGACTAAGTATTCGAATTAAAATAGAGATGCCCAAAAGTTTCTTAGTTACTGCTTTTGACTTTACATCTGTGGAAAGGAAAGAACTGCGGAAGGAGTCATTAGACAGACGACAATGAAGCTGGAGGGATTTTGAAAAGAATACTTTTAAAATTCGTGTACTGGACTATACTTATTATAAAACATTTTGACAGACCCTCTAACCTGGATTCGTTAATTGTTTTATTCCTAAAATGCTACGTGGAGAACAGACTAACTTGATTAAAATGCATTGCTATTTTCAAGATATTTTTACAGAACCTAATGATATGTCATTGTTACCTGTGAGTAAGAATAAGGCACACCGAAATATAAGGCACACTGCGTGTTTTACGAGGAAGGAATTTTATATTGACATACACATATTTATGGATTTCAAGCGCATTTTATTGTCTAGCATAAAGATTTAAAACCCAAAATTCTGATATATATCGGTGTACACACAATGCGTAATCTTCAAAGTATAGCATGAATTAACGGAAAAATATATTTGGAGTTTACGGACTTTACAGAAAAGAATTGTTGAAAATATTATATAAAAACGCAATAAAACCTGTAAGAAACCGAAGTCACGAGAACAGCTACTTATGAGTTGATGAGAATATCAATGCGTAAAGCAGCAAGGATATATTTGATTTTAATGGGTTGCTATCGCGTAAAACATCTGTAAGATCGATTACTAATGCCTGAATTGATCGCTTTGTATTCAAAGACAAGTGACGACATTTTCTTGGATTTCATTTAAGCTCAGAAGAAAGTTGCATTTCATATTTCGGGCACGGCATTGTAGCAACTGAGGTTCATATTAAATTTTACGAAGTTTGGTTTCTGCTGAAAAGGTTTTAGAAACCTTTAACTTTAAGTAGCCGATATGCCTGAGTCAAATGGTGCCTAAATTTTCTGCACTCCCCAAAAGAGAACTGTTCGCATAACTGCCGGGCTATGTGAAATTACTGGAAACAATCCCTTTGTTCTTCTTATCTTGGTAGTACATACTCATAAACCTCTCAATGGTGATAACTGCTCCCTTCCAGTCCTTTATACTCTGCTCCATGACCAAAGAAATGATGCGGTTCCCGTGACACTGACATCATGCCACTGGGTAAAAACAAGTGAATCCAACAATTTTGTTCTCCTTTCTTAATTCGTCGCCACTGTTTCAATGGGTAATCAGTCAGAAAGGATTAGTGTAAAGAATTCCACTAAATTTCCACTTTGAGTAATAAAGCTTAGGGAAATGAAACGCTTTCTGATGCGCAGGCTCACTCGTTCCAGCCGCATCCTGCTTACTTCTTAGGTAGCGAACATATTCGTTCGAGCTAATGTCAGCTCATCTTGCTAACTTGCTAACCTCCAGTTAATTTGTTCCAGCCGATAAAGGGGTTAAAGAGTTTATTCTACGCAACTTTTTTTAGTATTTACAGTAACAAACAAGTTTTTTAACTCAAATTCATTTTCTTCTTTTAAAATTTTTCTAAGTTTATTCTATAACTGTAAAAAGCTAACAATGTTCGCTGTTTCGGTCAATGCAATGAGCTGGAGTTATTTAAAAGCATATCCGCATATCCTAAAAACTTGACGATTCGTTTATTAACAGTAGCCATAAAGCGAGAGTTACGAAAAATAGATCAAATTCTATTACTAATACAGTAGCATTTTCTTTAAAAGTGCTTATCTTACTGTACCCTCAACCTAACCGCACTATAACCTCAACCTATCCTCACTGTGACATCAAACTAACCTCACTGTGACATTAAACTAACCTCACTGTGACATCAAACTAACCTCACTGTGGCATCAAACTAACCTCACTGTGGCATCAAAATAATCTCACTGTAGCCTCAAATTAACCGCTCTATAGCCTCAAACTAACCTCACTGTAGCATCAATCTAACCTCACTGTAACCTCAACCTATCCTCACTGTGTTTTCAGCCTAATGTCACTGTGGCGTCAACCTAACCTCACTGTAGTCCACCAAGTTCAAAAATTACGCGAGCGTTCGAAAAGATTTCAAAACGTGTCAACAGATTTGGACACTTTCTTCCGAAATGGTCGAGGTACGACTTATTGGAAAGCACGTCTAAACTAGACTTTAGGTACAAAATTGGCCATATTATCATTTTCCTCTTCTCTGGTGGCCCGTAAAGTTTAGTCTGTAAAATCTGTGAGTTGTTACTGCGGAATCAGCTAAAGAAGGGGAAATATTTTGAAATTTCATAAGGATGCAGTTTGGGGAAGACGATAAACATAATTATGCCGATTTATCCCAAGTATATGGGAATCATACTGGTTCATACATTTCTATTACTCGATGGAAACGTTTAATTCCAAGAAAGATGGCAGAGCTTCGAAAACCTTGCTTGTGCAGGACGACCGTATAAGCCCGTAAACTAGAGAACCATCGCTGCTTTTCGTTAACTCATCAAGGAAAAGTCACACATCACAATTCCTGTAATAACTTTATGTCGGTGTATCGAACAGTACCTCATTCATCAGCATTTATAGTTCCGGAAGTTCTATACTTAATGGGTACTCCAAGAGGAAAGAAAGCTGAAACAACAAAGTAACAAAGCGATGCTGGTAATATTTGAACCTAAATGACCCAATGATTTACAAATATTGTCATAGGTGATGAGATGTGGTTTTATTACTACACAACTCACAGAAAAAGAAAACAAAACTGATTTGTGGAAGACAAAGCTTTTGGCTCAAGAAAACGGGTGTTCACAATATTTAATAATTACCAAAGATTGATAGCCGTGAAGACCTTACTTAAAAATGAATATAAAAAGCCAACACATCATCAACAATGCTTTGCGAGCCGCGGATGGCATAGTGTTTAGCAGTTCAGACTATCGATGCAAGGTCCCCAGGCTCGAACCTGGGCTGATCTTTCAGAGATGGTGTGATTTACTAACAATCGCTGAATATCCGCCGTGCATCGGACGAACACGTTAAGTGACGGCCCCCAGGCTACACCCACTGGTTAAATGGATATCCCTTCCTATGCCTCCCTGAAATTATCTCACCCCTCTGAGTGCAACATCGTACTTGTACGGTGGCGCCATCTACTGTACTCTAATCTCACTACAAACTGTTCTGTCAAAGTCGCTAGACTTGCTCTCATTCCTTCCGTTTCTGCGTCCTGCCCAAAATGCGATCTCGCTGTAGGTCTCGGGGTCCTAAACTCTACTGACTGTGGACGGACGTCCTACAAGAAAATGACAAATACATCATATCAACAATGCTTTGCACAAAATCGCAAGAGTGAGGAAGGAGAAACATCCAACAAGACACGTCAAAAGTTCCCCGTCTTTATGACACTGCCCGTGCTCACAAAACCGGACAATTTATAACCTATCTGGAGGCAGGAAAAAATTAACAGTAACCCAATTATGCATACTCACCCCACCATTCCCCATGCGATTTTTGGTTGTTTCCAATAATTGCAAAGGAACTTGCTCAGATGCATTGTTCAATGGAGTGAGGCCGTTCAAAATAAGATCCTTCAGAAATGCAGAGTATTCCTCAAAAGCAGGTGCACCAAGTGTTCCAGAATCAGTGTCGACGTCTGCAACTTTTCTTCAGTGTTGCAGGTGAGCACTTTCAAGGATAATCGATTGTCTGTGAGGTAAGCATAAACCGGCCACTATTCCTCATCTTATTATATTTTTCTGTGCGTCTTGTGTTCTCTAGAAGATACTGACTGCAGTTATCTCTTTGAATATATCTTAGGATTTTGATATCAAAACAACCTCCCTTTTTTGTCAACAGTTGTAATTACGGTTTCAGCCTTCAGTGCATATGACTACCTTTTACTACCAATACTGATTCATCGCTCGGGAGGCCGACTGGTCTGAGGGTGTCGTTTCTGACCTGATCCTCGTTCCCTCAGCTGGGTTCGAGCCAGCTTTGAGTTCGAGCCCGCAGAGGAGACATTGGTTGTGTTTGCCCAATGGCTCTGTCTCTGTTTCTTCCCTGGAGCCAATTGCTCTAAATTAGAGTCATAAGACTGTTCAAAGCTCAAAGAGTTGCTTATGGTGGTCGTTTAGCCCTCAAACAAAACAAAAAGAGAAATATTGGTACTGAAGATGTAGAATTATCATCATTTGCATAGTTTTCAGAGGCCCCGTTGCTCAATAGTCTAAGCAATGATTTCTGACCATTCGTCAGAAATCGGTCCGGATTCGAATTCCGGTGAAGCATAGATGTTGTGTTTGTCTTACGGCACTGGCTCTCTCCCTTCCTTGGAACCAGTGGCCATAGCTCAGGGACGAGCGACTGCTTATACCCCACTGAGTTGTTCACTGAGGTCGTTAGTCACGCAATCAAGATAAAAAAAGATTCAGATTCAACACTTTTTTTTAATACTTCAAGTTATTGTGTGACTTCAGAATAATTGTACGTTATGTATATTATATATGATATCACACGAAAACTGTTCGTTTTTGGTCAATCTGTCCGTCCTTGGAAGATATCTCCTTAATAAACCTCTCGCGTGTGAAATTTACATTGTTTCACTTTTGTCCTTGCCTGATCATTACTTTGTCTTAGCTTCAAAATACTTGGCTTCCGATTTCCCAGTCTTCTACACAGCGTCGAATAAGACGTTAAAATCTTCTCAATATAATGATCTCAAAAACGATTATGCAAATTTTTCTTGATCGCGTGCTTACTCTCGTACCTGTGAGACATCGACCTGTAGCATTCCTTTTCTTGACAACAGTTCTTTTGTTCCTTGAAAGAATGTATAGTAACAAACCATTTCATCAATACATCTTACTGCTAAGCTGTGACTCTCAAACAACAAAGCCTTTTATGATTGCAAAACTGAGTCATCATCGGAATCAAGATCTTCTTTTGACGCAGTCAGCAAAAACCTCGAGTCTCTGATTGATCAAACAAAGGGAACTCTGATAAGAAGAAATGCCAACAGCTTAAATCCTATACAAATGATTGTCGTTCATTTTGGTAAGTTGCTAAAACTGATGTTTGCCATTTTTATTCATCGTGACATCGTTTTTTTTTGCAGTTGGTTTCGTCGTTTATTTCCCCTGAGGAAACGCTGATCTGTTAGCAGCTATTGTTGCTCATAATTCTATCCTGAATAAAACCGCTAAACGCCACCTGAAAGTTTTCTAATTCCAATTGAGTTCTGGTAGTACTAGATTTGTACAATTTTTACCTATTTTATGAAACTGGGAAAGTTTTCGGTTTATTTCATAACTTCAAAAATCTTGTGTACCAATTACCTCTGACTGTCGTCCACGTGCACTGAGTTTGTGTTGTTCGTTTTTCTCCTAAACTTCCTCATTTTCTGCGCTTATTAAAGAAACTTAATGACACAGCAATCCTGGGTTGCCTTATAAAAGATGTGTGTTGCACTTTCTGTGCTGTCCAATAAAGTTAGAGAAACTAGGCTCAGCTTTCAAAACAAAGCACAGAGAGGGGTTAGGCAGCGTCTCCAAAATTAACCACTGTTTCCAGATCTGATGAGATCATATGAAGAGGATTTTAGGAAGGGAGTATCTGACCCTAGGTCTTAAACAGCCCTTAGAAATAGGAAGTTAGGAGATTTGGGCTACACTGCCCGATAGGAAAGTGACACGGAAGCGAGGTAGAAAGGGGTTAGGAAGACGCCCTTATTGATTACCGGGGGGCCAGTACCCGGGGCCCGACGACTTAACGTACCCATCCGGCGCACGGTGGATATTTAGTGGTTCGAGCGTCCGTACTTGCCTGAGATCGATCCCGAGGTCTTTACCGTGGTAGTCACGAACGTTGACCACTAGGCCACTAGCGGCTCACCACTGTATCCCAAATTATTAACTGTATTAGAAGATATTTTTAACACTTTTCAACCGTAGGTTGAAAAAGTGTATATGCTCCAGCTTTGTCTGCCTGTCTGTCCGCCCGTCCGCACGATAACTCGCGTAGAAATGGTTCGATTTTGATGAAAGTTTAGTATGTGGTAGGGGGCCACCTGGGAACGAACCCTATTTAAAATGGACTGACTAGGGTTAAAGGTCAGGACATAGGAGAGGAATCCATTCCATTTCGCTTATGCGTTATAACTTGCGTAAAATTGTTCGATTTCGATGAAAATTTAGTATGTGGTACAGGTCTACTTGGGAACGAACCCTATAGAAAATGAGAAAATGGGGTAAAAGGTCAGGACACAGGAGCGGGATCCATTCCATTGCCTTTATGCGTCATAACTTGCGTGAAAATGATTCGATTCCAATGACATTTTAGTAAATGGTAGGGGACCACCTGGGGACGAATCTTAAGAATGGGCGAAATGGATTCAAAAGTCAGGACATAGGAGAGGGATTCATTCCATCGCACTTATGCGTCAGAACTTACGTAAATATACTTGGACTGCAGCAAAACTTTATTATGTTGTTCCGGAGGTATACTGAACCAATTCTGTTGAATATCATCGAAATGAGGTGAAAGGTCAGGGCCCAGGATCGAGATTTATTCCACAGCTATTATCGTAATAACTTAAGTAATAAGGTGAGTAATGATTTCCGGTATGTTGGAAAGCGTATCATAATCAGTACATTGCATGATTTAACTAATTTGTTAGAAATATAAACTGGGATAAAAAAGGATTAAACAGAAATGTATGGTACTTAAGTCACTTACGATTTGCTGATTACATAATCGTCTTACAACTAGCAATAGTGAAATTCATAATATGATAAAGCCTCTATATGGATGCAAAGACTTTAAAAAATCTAACAATAAACACAGCAAAAACTAAATATATGAACAATACAGAAAAGGATGCAGAAAAGATTTTGATAGAAGAAGAAATTGTAAAAGTAGATGAACACATTTACTTAGTTCAGGTAGTCAGTTTTAAAGAGAGACAAAAAAGAGAAATCAGCAGAAGAATTATCCAAGGTAATAGAGCGTTTTGGACACTTAACCGGCGATATTCTACAGTGCCAGACAATTGCTAAGGACGGATGGCAATAGCAACGATAGCAACCATAAAATGGAAGGCAGGAAAATGTGGAAATTAGCATAAGTGCAGGATACAGTAAGACGTGTTGTGCGTATGCAAATTTTGGATTGCCGAACTTGTTCGTGACGTCATAGCGCTGATAAGAGATATAAAGGATTTGACGCGTATTGACCGTTGTTGTTCAAACGCAAAGTTGAAAGGAAAAGAATCAAATGACGAACTTACACTTTTCAGTATGTCTTCCCGACATCACCTAGATGATTTTACGCGTGGCCGTATTATTGGCAAGATTGAAGAAGGGCGAAAAATAACAGATGTTGCCAGGGAAGTCGACGTCAGCCATAGTGTTGTTTCAAGGCTTTGGAAATCATTTCAAACAAATGGAGAGTGCAGCAAACGTCACGGGGAGGTCGTGTTCGCAGTACGACACCTGCAGAAGATCGGTACATAGTGCTATCAACAAATTGACACCGGCGCAGCACAGCTAGTGAGGTAGCAAATCAGTTTATGGCTGCTAATGTCAAGCGGATCTCCCGAAAAATTGTCGCCAGACGTTTGCATGAAGGAGGACTATACGCCCGCCGTCCTGTTGTGTGCATCCCATTGTCCAGACGTCACCGTACCGCCCGTTTACAATGGTGCCATCAACATCGCAATTGGACTGATAACGACTGGTCTGCTGTCCTCTTCTCAGATGAGAGTAGATACAGTCTATCGTCTGATTATCGACGACAACTGATCTGGCGTGATAGTGATACTGCATATTGTCCAGCAAACATACAGGAAAGGGACCGATATCCGACATGTAGTGTCATGGTATGGGCTGGCATCATGATCAATGGCCGTCCATGATACGTCCCTCTATGTGCTTCCATCTGGGACTATGACTGGCCAACGATACATTAATGATGTTTTGTTACCTCATGCTCGCATGTTCCGTGGTGCTGTCGGTGATAGATTCCTTTTCATGGACGACAACGCAACATGTTATGGAACAGTCGCTGTCCAGGAGTGTCTTGAGAGAGAGGATTTTCAACGCCTCGTATGGCCAGCACGTTCTCCAGATCTGAATCCCATTGAAAATATGAGAGATGCTTTGGGGAGGAGTCTTGCTAGTCGCCAATGCCCTCCAATAAACAAGGACACCCTCATCCGTGCACTGACAGAGGAATAGGATAAATTACCACAACAGCTGCTTGATAATGTTGTGCAAAGCATGACACGACGTGTGGAATCTTACATCGCCCTCCATGGTGGCCATATCCCGTATTGACATCTTTCGCCGGAACGCCTGCGGACGGTAATTGCATTTTTTTCACGTTTACGTATTCTTCACAAAATGGCCTGTTTGTCCCTTGAACACGTTCCAAAGCCTTCTGGATTTCAGAGCACAATAAATTGTCTTTCTTGTAATGTCCTGGCATTCTGACATTATTTTATTTCACTTGGCATCCAACCACACTTACTTTTTTATGCGCTATATAGCCGTTTATGATCCGTCCTTAGCAATTAATTGTCCAGCAGTATATTGTGTTTTCCCTCGTTTTTGTGATTCCCCTTTACATCGTTTCATATAGTATCTTCATTACATGTGATATCCCCATATTTACTTATGGAAGTAAAACGTGGAGTATTACAGAGCGAAAATGTGAAAAAATAAGAGTATCTGTAAAAAAATTAAAAAGAAGTATGTTAGAAATAACAAGAACCGATAGACTTAGAAATCTTATATAAAATACACAAAACGTCAGTTTGTCTGAAGCAGCAAAAACTCTGCAACGCCGAACTGTAGCATCATGAAATTTGCATAGTTTATTAATACTGGAATTTCTAGGTCAACGCAACTATTTTAAGATCTCTAAGTGGTTCCGTTCGCGAGTTATGAATTAATTAATCAGCTAATAAATAAAGTCAGCGTCGTTTGCTACGTCATCGTTATCATTCCAAATCTGAAAACACGTGACTGCATTCATCGCCGCAGCATATCCACAGGTGTTTCCATTCTTTGAGAACTGTGCATAAAAAAATGCAAAAACGAACTTTGCGAAATCTTAACGAAACGGGCTGAAATTTTTATCAACACAATGAATTGGTAGTAAGAGGAGTCTCTCAAAATTTCACCGGAATACGGTCAAAACTTTTTAAAATAGGCATAGAATTTTTAATTCATCTGTAAAGAGATGAATTAAAAAGTTATTTATTTTAAAAGTTATTTACCGATTCGGGCGAAATTTGGAGGTCACGTTCCTATTAACGATGTATGGTGTTCATTAAAATTTCAGCCAGTTTCATAAAATATTCGCAAAGATAAGTTCATAACTTTTTATTCCAGAGATTCGCCCCTCAAAGACGTCTGAAACTGAAAGCGCGTGATGCACTTGATCGTCGATAACAAATTGTTAACGAATTTTGTTCAGTCAGTGTTCCAATGCTGTGTCTTCTGGACGCGTGTTAAATAATTCTTAACGCTTTTGTTCCGTTTGATTCTACAAGCTGTATGTTGGAATGTCAAGAGCAAAGGATCCAACAAAATTATATATTGTCGCCCATGAAGGAGAAACCAAAAATGTTGTGTACGGCCAAGTGCTGAAATAATCACACTATGAATAAATAATTTGTAATGACCGAATTTGTGAAATCAGCTTTTTTTCTTTCTTGCAAACATCAATTTTGTTTCCCGACTTTTTCAGTGACATATAAGGGAATATGAAATTAATAAGCCTAAATCCCGGGCAAAGCCGGGTAGTAAAGCTAGTGAACTTATAAGTGAAAGAACAGGAATAACAGAAATTGTAATAATAATAAAAGAATCAAAGTGGAGATGGGCTGGACATGTTGGAAATCTGATAGATGAAAGACTGGCTGAGGCCTATAGCCCAAGGTGGGTGTCAACAGGTTAAGAAGAAGAAGAAGAATGTGTGTACTCCCTCGTTTTTGTGTTTGCCTTTTACATCGTTTCATATAGCGTTCGTGTATAGTGTACAGCAGGGTTTTGACATCTTTTTCTCATTTCATAATTCACCGCATTACTTGGAGCACTTCAGCCTATTGAGCCACACACGACACTAGAATCGGTTAACCCATCAATCACGTGAACGCACTGGCGCATATTTCATATTGCCTGTTTCATGGCGCATATTTTGGCAACCATTTTCTACCGGATTATATGCTACAGATTGGAAAGTTACTACTGCCTAAACTGTAAAAAAAAAAAAAAAAAAGGAAAGTCTCATCCACCAGTTTTAAACACTCGTTTACAGATCTAGCATATGTTATGTCAAAACCAAATGAAGCCAGCAGTGTTGTGAGTAAATACTGTCTTACGTGGAATCTTCAAAGTTAAATGTTCGCAATTTAGTTGGGCGAGTGGTCAAGAGAGGTATTATTTTATTTATATTTTCTTTGGAGTCCTAAGACCTCCGTGAGTAATCCTATGGGATAACAACAGCTTGTCGTCCGTGATTTATAGCCAGTGGTTCCAGGTAGGGCAGAGACACGGTGCTGTAAGACAAACACATCACCCATGCGCAATCAGGGACCCGAACCCATGCCCACTTGGACAAACAATCAGAAACCGGAACTTATTTGTCTTGCCCAGTGGGGAAGTGGTTTCTTGTTAGCAGTCCAAGATTGTTTCAGGCTCAATTCCAGACACGATGGTGCGCTGATCTTCCGACTCCAATACGCTCCCATTCCTGGAAACCGTGGCTGGAAATTCAGTCGCGTAACTAGCACAACGTGTGCGCCGCCGCACGGTTTACTTCAGCACCCCTAAGCACGGTAATTTCCTCAGAAGTTCGAACACGGGGGAGGATGCATTTTTCGCGGCGTGTGTGTGTATGTTGTGGTTGAGGTAGGGGAGTGAGGGGTATGGAAGTCTGGGAGAGTGTCTGAAAATGCAATGATGGTACTAGAGCCATGTAGTTTTAACTTTTTAAGTAATAGATTTGACAATACTAGTAATTGCTTTGTCCAAAACTAAAATACATCACTTGAAAAATCTCCCTCTTACACATGGAAAACCTGCTGCTTCTGTGAATAAATGTTGACGCCTGTCCTGCACGTAATCCTAGGTAACTGACTATTTTCCCATATCCTCCACTGGGAATCCCACTGTGACCTCGTGCTTTTCCTCAGGAACGCAGAGAGAGAGCGATTGGAGAGCGATCGTATTATTTGCAACTCATTGCAGAGGAATCGTATTACAACCCGAAGTCAAAGAGCCGAACACTTTCAATCTGTAGGACATTCAGTGTTTTAAAAGTAAAACTAGGCATTTACTTAGGCAAAGCTAAATATATCTTAAAGCAAATATGAATAAGCTCGAATTTTTTCATAAAACTACTCCTGGCAGCTGTAGTACGCTTCTTTGTTACATGCGACCCCCGCAGCTGGTTGTTATGCCACTGTGGAAATTAATGAAGGCAGACTGCTTATTTGATTATTCCCATTGAGTTGCTAGTGGTGGTTAGACCCCGAGATGAAAACGGAATCAGTTATTTGGTCATAGTCTTGATAACAATTTAGGAAATAAATGAACCACTCATGCTTAATTCTGTTATAAAACATCTACTGTTCATTGATTTCTACATTTATTCATCGGTTTCATGATGAGAATGCAGATATTAACAAATTCGATGATGCAGGCTTGTCACTGGACAATGAAAAGGCATTTGATGGGATGTGGCATTGAAGGCCTCTAAATATTTCCCAGTCGTGTGATTTTATTTTAGTTTATGCCTTCTGACTTCCTTTTTGCCTGCATGGCGTAGGATAATTATACTTACTGGTAAGTACACCAATGAGCCATTGGTGTCGAGAAATGAGAGCCCCTGGAGACCGAACGTTGACGCAGGTGAATTTCACAAAGCAGTAACCCGGGGACCAGCTTTCGGTTAGTAGAGAGTCAGAATGGTATAAGCTGCTGATTTATTGGAGTTTGATAAAGAACAAATTGTAATGGCACGGCGCCTGGGAACTACGATCCCGGAAATGGCGTGGCTTGTTCACATGCCGCTGTTGTGAGTACCTATCAAAAGTGGTGCACAGATGGCCAAAAGACGATTCGTCGTCCGCAGCTCACTAACGCCAGAGGGCGGCGGTGACCGTCGCGCATTCTTCACAGCGACCGCAGGGCCACAGTGCAACAAATCACCGAGCTACAACAATGGTGATCAGGGCAATATGTCCCAGCACATAGTTCATCTCAGCCTTCTGCTCATGGGTCTATGTAGCCTAAGACCCAGCCGGGTCCCCACGCTCACTGCAAGTCATCGCCAACAGCGCATGAAATGGGCCGAAGTTCATCGAGATTGGACCATCGATGATTGCAAGAAAGTGGCATGATCTGAAGAATCAAGATTCTTGGTGTATCACGTAGACGACCGAGCGCGGATACGCAGACTATCAAAGGGGGCTATGGCACCTGGATGCACTGTTGGGCGGAAACAGGCCGGCGGCGGTGTTGTGTTTTGGGCGATGTTTCCTTGGGACACTTATTGGCCCCATTATCCCAATAGCATAATCCCTGACAGCTGTCAGGTATCTGAACATCGTTGCTGACCAAGTTCATCCATTCATAGCAACTGTGTTCCCTGCTGGTGATGGTCATTACCAACAATATAATGAGCCATGCCAAACTGCCAGAATTGTCAAGGAGTGGTTCGAGGAACATGCTGGTGAATTTCTGTTAATGCCCTGCCATCATAAGTCACCTGATATGAACCCATCGAACATTTGTGGTTCAACTTGGAAAAGCGGGTTCCAGCTACTTATCACCACCCTGAAATGTACAGGAACTGGAGAACCTGCTGTTGACATGATGCTACCAGATACCTCAGGACACCTATCGGCACCTCATCGAATCGACGCCTCACCGAGTGGCCACTGTTTTCCTGGCTAAAGTGTGTCCTACAGCTTTTTAGGTAGGTGGTTATAATGAAATGGGTCATCGGTGTGTGCGTATTATGATTCCAGTGCATTCTTTCAATGATACGAATCATAAGAATTAAGACCACTTAGGCAGCCATAAATGCAAAATCTGTATTATGATCAATCACTGTTTTATTTGAACGAACGATTGTAATGTGATATAAAATCAGTTCTTTTGCTGCATTCACGAACGTCCTGTCTCAGTAGTGCTATTGCGACCTTCTTGAATGGCGTAAAAGCAGCCATTTTTCCTTAGGTAAAAGAAAAACATGGAAGGCTTTTGTTCTCGTAAAATTCAGTTCGTTTTCGCATTCAGTAAAGAGATCAACATTTTTCCCATTTCACGATGGCAATTATCTTATTACATGAAACAGTTTTTTTTTACTTGAAAATTTTTTCCCTACTATTTTATCAAAAAAAGAAAAAAACTTCAGTTCCAAAATATGTTTCGTAAAACCTGCGATCACTCTGAAGAACATTTAACCATTTACAAGTTGGCTCGAACCTGATTTTCTTATCTGCATTTGCTAGAGTACAATGTGGAATCATAATGGGGGAAACGACACGGATTAACTAAGCTTATCTTTCACAATTTACCCTTCACCTGATGTGGAAGATAAATGGAGAAACGACGTGTGGACCACTCTATCGGAGTGATTTCGGTGGCAAAAGCACGTGTAAAGAGGGAGAATTCATGGGGTTGTACGTAGTTTGAAATCCTACCATTTAGACGAAGACTAAATATTTCGCTATATACGGAGGATTTGTCCCTGCTTCGCATCACGGCGTAAACGAATCAGAATGTAGCATGTGTTGACGGAATGTGGAGACAGTGTTTCGAAGCTCTTCCAGAATGTGGAGACACCTCTTTTAGCACCAAATTACAGAACAAATGCGGTTTGCCATAAATTCCACAAGGTTTTGAAGGGCATCCACGTCTGAAACGTATCACGTGTTCAACAGATAATCCTTTAAGTGGCTCAGATTTGACGGAAATGGACTTTGCTCCCAGATCTGTTTTTCTAACATGTCCCATACATTCTCAATACATTTCAGATACGAGCTTTGTGTTGGCCAGAAAAGATGCTGGAAGTCAAAGTCATGCTTGCTGAACCACCGTTGAGCAGATCTTGAGCGATGGTCAGTAGCATAATGGTCCATGAAACAGCCTTCTCCTGCTGGATAAAAATTCAACATTGCGGAATGGGCTTGATTCGCAACAGTGTTCTGATAATCCTTGGAAGACACCCGACCATCCAGCAATACCAAGTCAATCGATCAGAACCAACAGAACGAGCTCCCACACCATGGCGCCATCTCCAGAACCTTGAGTTGCGTTTGCAAGGCAAGCCGGGTCCGTTGCTTCTTGGGTCCCCGCCAAATTCTCTGCCTACTGCCGGTACATAACAAGGTTTATCGCGACTTGTAGGACCACATGACTTTTTCACAGTATGCAGTCACGGTGTTTCTAACACAACTATATTCAAGCGTTTCGGTTCTTTGCAGAAATCGGTGATATCAGTTTAGGCATACGATTGCCAATACCAATCCTCTTCAATTCCCTGCGAATAGTTCACTGAAATATGGGTCAGCAGCAACTTCACTGAATGCTTCAGTCAATTGCTGCACACAGGATGCCTTGTGTCTCCGCACAAGTCATTTCAGACGAGAACAATCTCGTTCTTGACAGATTGTCGTCGCACCACAGTAACACCTCTTAGACAAACAATGTGGATTATTTTTCCATTGGATAAAGATCCGGGATATCTCACTTTTGGAAAAACCAGTCACAGTTTTTAAAATCATCGCTCCTGCCAGTCGGGCACCCAAAGATCCACGTTCTTACCTCTGTGATCAGCATTACTGTTGAGCACAGACGAGCTGAAATAGCTGCGTAGTCCACTAGGTGACTCACATGACCACGTATTTTGCATACACGCTGCGTAAGTTGTGTTTACGAACATCTGCATGAGGGTTTCTAATTCAGTGGCCGATGTGTTTCGTTTGGTAACTCTACATCGCTCTCTAAATTACTATATTAACAGTGCAAATGTCCTGAGCTGTTCACTACCATCTCAATGTGAATGCTTGTGAGCGAAAAAGTTGTTATTATGTGAATCAGCAGTATTAAAGATTTACTTCCAAAAATTATGTATGCCTGGAACGGCTATTTTATTGATTATGGATGGAAGATGGGTAAAAATTAATACCCTAACATGGGGTTTCTGTTACCTCATTTATTAAAACACCTCTGCCTAGCCTTCTTTTCCTGTTACTATAATAAATTTCTTCCTTGAAACAAGATAAAAAAAGAGTTATTCTCATCAACTAAAATTGTCAAAAGACCAAAATAAAAATTACGCTTATTAAGTATTTTTCTCGGTGAACATGTGGTTTCATTAATAAAAAAATTAGACTGGCGTCCTTAGAAGATGCTCTCGCACGAAGAAGAAAAAGATGGATGTTTACATTTTAATGACTCCACACCTTTTTAGCCCCCTACTTCCTACGAATGCTCATTCATTATCAAGCCTCAAAAGCAAAGGCTAACAATATGTTTAAGCTCTTTAGTGCTCGCGCGTAGAGCATCAACATTAATCATTTTAGTAATTAGTGTAATTAGCTGCTGCCGTCTACCATCCTGGACGGCAATGGATCTTCGCGTTTGGAGTCGTGAAGGGTGTGTTTCACTTTTAACGCTATTCTCCTCCAAAGTTTAAGTGCCTGACTTGGGGACAAAGACCAGCCGAAATGCACCAACATTACAGCTTGTCTGTTACGATAATGATTCTCATATATCACAATAAAATTTCATGAATTTATTCCTTGCGCGTTACTGCTTCCAAGAATCGTGCCGTCAAACTTCAGCACTTTCGTCTTAAAAGCAGCTGCGTTTGCTATCCTTAATACTGAAGTCTCAGAACGTTTAATGAAACGTAGATGGTGTGATAGTGCACTGATTTGATCTGGTTATAAGAGCATACAATCTAATATTCCTCAGATTGTATGCTCATTCAAGCCAAATTTGCGGACAATTCAGTCTTAGCGCACATTAATCAAGAACAGTTTGACTCGTGAAGGGCATGTTCGCCTATTGCTCCACTTTCTGGGCTCCATCAAACTATATAATTTTAAATATAACTATATAACAATAGTTAGTAGAGTTGCTATGTTCGCATAAGAAACTTGTTAGTTAAAAATTTTCGCATCTCGAAAAATAAATTTTCAGAGAATTAAAAAATAAACGATGTCAGTAAACTTGTTATGTCTTCAACTCTTGAAAATGTGGACAATTTTACCCCTTTAAGCATCCAATGCATCTGACCCTAATGGTGCCCAATATTTTCTACACACCCCAGACAGAAATGTTCACATGACGGCGGGGTTTTGCTAAAGCTACGGAGACACAAATAATTTTCGCCTCTCATCTCAGCAATACCTACCATAAACCTGTTAATGGTGGTAAGTGCTGCCTTGTAGTAATTTATTCTCCACTCCAGGAGCCAAAGAATAGGGAAGGGATGGTTCCTCTGTTACGGATATCTGGTCAGTGGATAGAAAAAAAAGTGACTCAAACATCTTCTTTCTCAAGCTCGTTTTCATTGTTATAGCTACTTTTACAGGTAATGAGTCAGAAATGATAAGAATCTTCGCCCTAAATGACCACTTTGAATAACAAAGCTAATGGGAAATTAACGCTTTCTGTTGCGCAGGTTCACTCGTTCCATAGCGACCCCGTTTTTCGAAAGATATGGCAAAACCATTCCTTTCACTCCTCTCATTTAAATAATATCTACCTGTCACACTTTATAAGAGTTCGCTCCTGGTCATCTATTATGTGGTCAATGACTGGAGGCATGATGGGGAAGGGCTTGTGTCCTTCCTGGACCTCTATTGTGTATTTAATGACTGAAGGCATGATGGGGAAGGGCTTGTGTCACTCTTGGTCCTTTCTTCTGTGATCAATGACTGAAGGCATGATGGGGAAGGGCTTGTGTCGCACTTGGTCCTTTGTTCTGTGGTCAATGACTGATGCCATGATGGGGAAGGGTTTGTGTTGTTCCTGGTCCTCTATTATGTGGTCAATGACTGAAGGCATGATGGGAAAGGGCTTGTGTCGTTCCTGGTCCTTTGTTCTGTGGTCAATGACTAAAGGCATGATGGGGAAGGGCTTGTGTCTGATTCGGACATCTGGTCACTCGGTATAAAAATGTGACTCAAACATTTTATCTCTTCTTTTTAGGCTTCGTCGTTATTGTTATAGTCTTTTAGCAGGTAATTAGTCAGAATGGGTCCCCTTAATTACAACTATGATGGCAAAGTTAAAGGCTAAAACAACGCTTCGTGATGCGCAGCTGCAGTCTTTCCAGCCGCGTTCAACCTACTTTTTCCATAGCTGTTGGTGATTTCAGCCCATTTTACAAACCCCGAGTTAATTCCTTCCAGACGGTTAAAGGGTTAAAGCTTGTACTTTTATGACCACAAAATATTATGTGCTCCTAAGTACACTACTGAGGAAAGCTTAGGGAAAAGGCGTATTTCATTTTAGGTCACCACCATGTGCACTTTTGATCGCTGTAAACAGTTGCTCGACCTAATTTGGGGCCGCTGGTTTTAAAGATGTTGGAGAACCTGTGCGGTAAGGCATGCACACCACCTATACCTCATCTAAGACTTAAGCCAAGGCCCGCTCAGACGAAGCTTCAGAAGCCAGCGCTTATACCACTACACCACTGAGAAGCAAGAAGTAGTTTGACAGTCAAAATCGCAAAAAGCGGATTTGCACCTTTAAATGGTATTTATGGTATTAGCGATAGTGAAATAAAATGCAGCATTTCAAAAAATGCGAGCAACATGTAATTGAGATGGAAGCAGAACAAAATGCTACGAAGGAGGTACTGGTTCATTTGTCTTCCCAGATGCTTTTCCATTAGCATTTATGAAGGTCTTAGCAGGGGATATGTTACGGAAATGTAGCCATTTCGGTGGCCGAGTGGTCTGAATCCTCTGACAACTCGTACGAGCTGGGTTCAGGTTCGAGTCCTGAATAGGGCACGTGTGGTGTTCTTGTTTGAAGTTGGTGGCTGTATCCATTCCCTGAAACCAGTGGCACTAAATCAGATGCAAGCAACTGTAACCCTAAAAGTTGCTGATTGCGGTCGGTAAACCAATAAACAAAGTAAAGCAGAAAAAGGACTTTATGCAGAAAAAAAGGACTCAATTAATTAATGAAAGAAAACTCCAGAACAATCACCGAGCAGATACAAAACATTATCCACCAGTGAACGCCTGTATATAAACAATGCTCATAGGGTCTGTGGCCGAAGTAGTGGATTTCCATCTACAATGGTGCATAAATTATTCTAGAAGCCTGGAAAAGCTTACATTTTTGTAGCTGAAAATCACGCCATAGCTTGTTCTCATCCACTGCAAGATCGTAGAACTGGAGGGAACCCAGTAAACCCTGCGAACTCTACTATATTTTCTTTTTGTAAACTAGGGTGTATGAAGTGTGATGACGTAGATGGATTTCCTGTCTTACTGAATTTTTTCTCCGGTTATTATCGATTTTAGCAGGAATGAGAGAAATCAGTTCTTCAACGTCCCGTGTTGCTCTTTACTTATATTGTAGAATGAAAGAACATTTTCATTGCAGAAATGCAATGCATGTTTTCTCTTAGCAAACTCTACTGTATTTAGTTTGGGGATAACATCTTGGCTCTATAGAACCGGCCAGCCGCCCCGGTGGCGCAGTGGTCTAAGGCGCTGGCCTCTGATCATTCGTCCGTAAAGGGTCCGGGTTCGAATCCCGGTCGGGCATGGATGTTGTGTTTGTCTTACGGCACTGGCACTCTCCCTTCCCTGGAACCAGTGACCCTAAATTAGGGACGGGCGACTGCTTATAGCCCATTGAGTTGCTCACGGTGATCTTTAAACCTCCAAACAAAAAAAAAAAAAAGAACCGGCCAGTTGAGATACACCCAGCCGAAACCCGATTGAACACTTGTCGATGAGTTTGATAAATCTTTTCTGGAGGACAACATGACGGGTGAATTTCAGAGCTGTGTTAGCATAGAAGGAAACTTGCTAAAAGTACCTGGAAAGTTTTTATACACAAAAATAAATCTTTTGTTAAAGGTGAAATTTCGGTTCATCTCAGAAAGAAAGTGATTTCATAATTTTTCTGAATTTGACGACAATATCAATAATTTAAAGCTGCGAAAATTTCCTGTTTTTGACGGGTGTCTCAATAGTTTGGGCACTGAAGCGTTCAAAGCATAGATAATGTGCAATTGGCATTTCATTCAGAAGTCTTCCACATGTCTTTCCGGGAAGCGGAGTTTGTTCGTAACTACATAGAGCGGGCCTATGGATTATAAGAATCTGTAAATCGGGGTAACCGGTTTCAGGAATCAGGGAGGGCTAGTCCCGTATGGCGAACGCGCTACCATGCCTATCCCGGGACTTGAACCCTAGTTCATCTCCGACAAACAGACAGAAGCCAGCAAAGCGACGCTTTCTAGTCTCAAAGAAAATGTTTCATGGATATCCAATTAAAGTAAGCGTTCGAAACAATACTACCAGAACGTTACACGAAATAAAACTCTATAGAAGAATAGGTTTACCGCATACGCTGTGTTTGTGGCTCCGGTGTAGCATGAAACTGTTAGCGGCATTGAATACCTACCGTCCAAGGTCCCAACAAGTATTACATATGGTCGATACGGAATCAATATTTATACTTCTGTGCAGCAATACTTTCTTTTATTCCTGCCCAGCGGTATAGCTTCTTTCTCTCTTCCTTTCGTTCATAAATGCACGATAAGTTTCATTCTATGGATTAGTACAAACACGCAGTTTTACTCTTTTAAAATATGATGTCGATGCTTCCGAAGAAAGTACCTTATTGACAGTTTAGTTTAAGTCACAGGTATATCAATATTTCATTCAAAGAAAGAAAAGTATATAAAATGCAGTTTTCATCACTTTTCTTTATCCTACGTAAGGTAAATATCACAGATTTCAAGTTCATTAATTTTATGAAATCAGCTGCATAAAGTTTACACGTATGCAGTGTCCTCACAAAATGATTTCAATTATTTTTCGTAATAACTGACAGCCTCCTCAGCAGATGGCAATTTTGAGAAAGGATGCAACTCATTAGCATTGAAACCATGGCGACTTAGGCTAAAAATTATAACTTTATATTTTTATCGATCTACAACTAAATTTTTCGCCCTAATAAATATTATTTAAGAGAGATTTGGATTAGAAATCCTGGTAACACGTATACAGTACCTTTATGTTTTTGTTTCTCTTCATTTATTTTCCACGAGATCATAGTCCTAAATAAGAGAGAATGATCTTCATCTGGCCATAAGCGGTACGAAAATTTTATGTTAAAATTTTCTGATGGGCAGTTCTGATACCCAGGGCCGGTTTAACCTAGTAGCACGTGCTACGTTTCCCGCGCTGATGTGTGCAACTGGTAAAGCTGGCTGTTAGAAATTATTTTTCATAGGTATATTATCGAGATTGTGTTGGAAATTTACCTCACTCTGGTTACCAACTGCAGTGGTGCTCTTTTCAAAATTGAAACGAATCAAGAACAAAGTAAGACCAAGTATGGCCCAAACAAGACTGAGCTACCTATCTTTGATGAGTATTGAGCTTCAATTACTCAGACAAATGAGCACGTCGAGGATAATTGAAGAGATTGGTTGCCAAGACTCGTAGACGCTTCAACTGAACCATGTAACTAACTGAAGTTTAATAAAAAAAAGGTACTCAACTGACAATTTATATGTTCATTTTTTTGTTAAGTTTAGGAGATAACTTAATTAATTTCAGGATAATACACTGCTGGACAATTGCTAAGGACGGATCATAAACGGCTATATAGCGCATAAAAAAGTAAATGTGGTTGGATGCCAAGTGAAATAAAATAATGTCAGAATGCCAGGACATTACAAGAAAGACAATTTATTGTGCTCTGAAATCCAGAAGGCTTTGGAACGTGTTCAAGGGACAAACAGGCCATTTTGTGCAAAATACGTAAACGTGAAAAAAATGCAATTACCGTCCGCAGGCGTTCCGTCGTAAGATTTCAATACGGGATATGGCCACCATGGAGGGCGATGCAAGATTCCACACGTCGTGTCATGCTTTGCACAACATTATCAAGCAGCTGTTGGGGTAATTTATCCCATTCCTCTGTCAGTGCACGGATGAGGGTGTCCTTGTTTATTGGAGGGCATTGGCGACCAGCAAGATCCTCCTCCCCAAAGCATCCCACACATTTTCAATGGGACTCAGATCTGGAGAACGTGCTGGCCATGCGAGGCGTTGAATATCCTCGCTCTCAAGACACTCCTGGACAGCTACTGTTCGATGACATGTTGCGTTGTCGTCCATGAAAATGAATCTGTCACCGACAGCACCACGGAACATGCGAACATGAAGTAGCAGAGCATCATTAATGTATCGTTGGCCAGTCATAGTCCCAGTTGGAAGCACATAGAGAGACGTACGGCCATTGATCATGATGCCAGCCCATACCATGACACTACATGTCGGATATCGGTCCCTTTCCTGTATGTTTGCTGGAAAATATGCAGTGCCACTATCACGCCAGATCAGTTGTCGTCGACAATCAGACGATAGACTGTATCTACTCTCATCTGAGAAGAGGACAGCAGACCAGTCGTTATCAGTCGAATTGCGATGTTGATGGCACCATTGCAAACGGGCGGTACGGTGACGTCTAGACAATGGGATGCACACAGGAGGATGGCGGGCGTATCGTCCTCCTTCATGCAAACGTCTGGCGACAGTTTTTCGGGAGATCCGCTTGCCAGTAGCAGCCATAAACTGATTTGCTACCTCACTAGCTGTGCTGCGCCGGTGTCATTTTGTTGATAGCACTATGTACCGATCTTCTGCAGGTGTCGTACTGCGAACACGACCTCCCCCGTGACGTTTGCTACACGACCTCCCCCTTGATGATTTCCAAAGCCTTGAAACAACACTGTGGCTGACGTCGAACTCCCTGGCAACATCCGTTATTTTTCGCCCTTCTTCATTCTTGCCAATAATACGGCCACGCGTAAAATCATCTATGTGATGTCGGAAAGACATACTGAAACTTGCAAATTCGTCAATTGATTCTTTCCCTTTCAACTTTGCGTTTGAACAACAACGGTCAATACGCGTCAAATCCTTTATACCTCTTATCAGCGCTATGACGTCACGAACAAGTTCGGCAATCCAAAATTTGCATACGCACAACACGTCTTACTGTATCCCGCACTTATGCTAATTTCCACATTTTCGTGCCTTCCATTTTATGGTTGCTATTGTCATCCGTCCTTAGCACATGGCCGGCTGTGTACTAGCAAATGTTTTCAGGAAAGTCATCCTGAAAGTTGTTTTAGAGATCAACTGCACACTAGCCAGGTAATGGACAAACCATCCAAATATTTCTATAAAATATATTGAATAAAATTATGAAATCTTACCATTTGCTCTTCACATATACCCAAACAATCACTCAGTTATTTTTTCCGTCTTCCATAGGAAGTTGGAAAATACATATCCCTAGAAATGAGACACCACTGTTCGCAGCGCTAGGGGCCCCGCGGATCCTTAAATTGGCTCTGCTAATGTCCCAGGAGCCCTAAGGCAAATAAATAACATCATAAAAAGCACTTCTTATGCTTTAAACCAATTTAATAGTTAAATATTTGTTGACGGTCAGAATAATAATTTAATAAAAAAACATATTTCCATTTATGACATGCCAGCAGTTCTACGGAAACAGATTGGCGAAGTTTCGTTAACCTTCTTTTCTTTCTGTTTTGCCTTTGAAGAATTACGGATGATAAATTTTATTTGAGAAGCACTCTAGAATAGTGTGAAAGGCCACGAGCTGATATTAACTTTCAGCACTTCTTCAGAAAGGTAACAGACGTTCAGTTTGAAGAAGGTGTTATTTTTCTTGCGTCACTGATATAAGAAGCTATGTTGTCATTTCTGCTGGATTCCTATTCAACAAGAAGCTATCTCATCGCTTTAATAAACTGCCAGGAAAGACGACATGGAAAATCGTTTAGACGACAAGAAAAAGCTGGTCCCTTCTTCCGTGTAATGGTTTCATAAATCAACAGAGACAAGGGATTGGAATAAAATCGAGAGGAAAAATAGATCCCATCATCACATCTTCCTTCCTGAATTTTCCGAATATACCCAGACCCATTTGATGATCCAGCTGAACGCATACGTATACACACATGAATAAATAAATTGATGTTAAAGGCTGTTAGCTAAAAAAAGATGCACGGAAGCTGAGTAGAAACCGTATCTTCTTCAGCAAAATGCTTGCCATCCCCCTGCTCATAAGTTACTTTCAGGTAACGACTAATGGCATTTCCCTGCTATATTCTAAGCATATGTATCCCCGTCGCATCCATTTATGATGTATGCTCTCTGCATTTTAGGATAGGTAATGCTATTATTTAAAATTCAACAAAATCCAGTGCATTTATACTTCCACCGACGTAGTGAAAGTAATTCATCCTGCTTTAAAAACAAGTATCTTAAACTGAACAGATGTAGTTGGATACAGACATACACACACACGAAAATAAAATAGGTAATAAATTCGTTGATAGTAGATTGCTGTTCCCGCACGCATGATAGTACCATTTTTTTTATAGCGGTAATTCTCGCCAGCTGTTCTAAAGAAATAAAAGTCGACAACATATTTATTCACTCCCAGGAATAAAAATAGAACGCCGAGGAGAGATTCTTCGACATATGTCATTTCACACCATCAAACAAGATCTGGAGTAATATTGATAGGACATTACTTTTGCAAGATTTACCTTTAAATCAGCGATCCGTATAGTGGGAATTAATATACTTAATGATTAATGGATATCACTGGACCTACGTCGTCCCATTTAAAATTGATTTTGACTTTCCACTTGCATGTAAAACGGATGCAGCTGCACATTTCGATTCAACACTAAATGTGAAGCAATTTTCTTCAGGGCAGCATTTCTGGAATGTGGCATTGAGGCGATATCTCTTCGCGTGTAATGCAATGTCGATACAATGTCTGTCAGTCTTTTGATTTTTAGAATGCGCGAAATTATATTTAGTAGCTAACAGATCGAATAGAATTTTAAATCATTTAGTTTAGCATTTATTTTAAGACACTTGTTCACCTTACATGTCATTCCGTAGTGTTGCGTAAAACTGCGGGACATAAGAACGTTGTAAGACTTTGCGAGATGGCTCTTTTTACAGATCTTGATCCCAAGAATCCGGGGGAAGTAAAAGTCTGCCGCCCCGGTGGCGCAGTGGTCTAAGCGATGGCCTCTGATCATTCGTCCGAAAAGGGGTCCGGGTTCGAATCCCGGTCAGGCATGGATGTTGTGTTTGTCTTACGGCACTGGCTCTCTCCCTTCTCTGGAACCAGTGACCCTAAATTAGGGACGGGCGACTGCTTATAGCCCATTGAGTTGCTCACGGTGGTCGTTAAACCTCCAATCAAAAAAAAAAAAAAAAAAGTCTCCTTCTAAATTTAATCAGCTGACTGTTGTACGTGTCGCAGCACTCAGTACACCTTAGGCCAAGTATTCTCACATAGTCTCGTTGCAACTCGGACAGACGGGTACGTCGTACGACCTGGAGAGATTGCATCAAGGAGCTAATTGGCTATAGCCATGGAAGAATCGGCTACACGTGCTTCCCATACCATTCAACTGTGTTACAGTGAGAACGGAAACAGGGTTCTTTTTTTTTTTTTATTGGAGGTTTAACGACCCCCGTGAGCAACTCAATGGGCTATGAGCAGTCGCCCGTCCCTAATTTAGGGTCACTGGTTCCAGGGAAGGGAGAGAGCCAGTGCCGTAAGACAAACGCAACATCCATTCCTGACTGGGATTCGAACCCGGACCCCTTTCTGACGAATGATCAGAGGCCATCGCTGAGACCACTGCGCCACCGGGGCGGCAAAACAGGGTTCTGTTGTGACTAGCGTTCAAAGGAGACCACCCAAGCGAGGGCGTTATTTTCTTATTGTATCACGACGAACGTCATCGCACTAATACACGCTGCAACCTATCTTTCTGAAAGCTTTATTGGGCGAAGCTGCCATACATGAGCAGAGGTTAGATGCATTGAATATTGACTACACGCACTGCCACGCTTTGCATTTTGCTAACTTTACAATATGCAGAGTCTTGGACAACTTTAATTCATTAGGAAAGTTCTGCAGAAATTATAGATATTGCATTCACGTGAGGAGGAAACCAAATCCACTTTACCAAAATGGTCCGAGATCCAGATAATTTACCTAGGTAAAAGTCAAAATATTTTTTTAGGCTTTGATGTGCCATTTTAGGAACTGTGCGCTCTTATTCACATTCGGAGATGCGAATTTTTGGCTACCGAGACAGTCCTAAAGTGATTAGCAAAAATGATTACATGCAATTTATATGATGTATCTTCCAAATAAATTATACAAAAAGAATAATGCGAATAGTGAAAAATTCTACTGAACACATCTGTAGAAGGAAAGAAACAACTTGTTTAAATTGATTGAAGAATGACTGCTTTCAGCACGCTTATGTTGATCGGTTTCAGTAGTGGCAAAATTCATAAGTATGATCGTAACAATAAAAATGTAGAAATTAGAAGTTATTTGATGCGCATATTTAAGACAGGTGTTTTTTGTCAGGCCTACTCTATGGCCTCTTAAACTTTTGTAATATAAAACAATATCATTCAGTTTACATCTTCGAATGTAACGGCAGATCACTCTTACAGTGCCTGAGAAATATATGAAAATAAATATGTTACATCTTTCAACTGGTGCTGGGTACGAATATAATTTAACTATCAAGTTTATACACTGCGTGGCCACTTTATTATGACCACCCCCCTCAGTACTTCGTTGGGTCACCTTTTGCCTTTAAAATTGCATCGATTCTTCGTGGCATGGACTCCACGAGATGCTTTTAGGTGGGTTGTGGAATCTGAGACCATGCTTGATGAATAACACTTTCCAGGAGTATGAGATTACAGCGTTGTGGATCCAGCTGTCTGATGGCTTGTTCAACTTCATTCCACAAATTCTCAATGGGGTTGAGATCTGGAGATTCTGGGAGCCACCGAAGCAAAGTAAACTCACCGGCATGTTCCTGAAACCAATCCTGTACAATACGAGCACTATGGCAGGATGCCTTATCTGGGTGAAAGTAGCCATCGCCATTAGGATGAACCATCCACATGACAGGTTGCACCTGGTGCGCAACGATGTTTAAACATGATGTGCCAGTCAGACGTTGATCAACAGGAATTAAAGGGCCCAAAGCATACCAGGAAAGCATTCCCCAAACCATAACATTGCATCCACCAGCTTCAAGGGTTGTAGCAATGCATTTGGGGTCCATGCTTTCGTGCTGTTTCCGCCAAACTCTCACTCGGCCATCAGCATGGTGCAACTGAAAACGTGATTCATCGAACCACATAATTTGTTTCCAATTATCGACTGTCCAATCCTTGTGCTCCTGTGTGAACTGGAGACGTTTTTTCTTGTTAACTGCAGACAGCAAAGGTGTTCGAACAGGCCTTCGACTGCCATATCCCATCCGATGCAGCGTACGGCGAACTGTGCGTGCAGAGATCATTTGAGGGGATCCTTGATTAAAATGGTCTGTAATTAGCTGCACTGTTGCCATTCTGTTGTCCGTTACCAGTTTGGACACTCTCCGTTCCACCCGAGCAGTCACTAGTTGATGACGACCTCACGTTGCACGTAGAGACCCAGTTTTATTGGCTGACAGTCGAGTCTTTAAACACTTTAACACCAGCTGCTCTGGAACATTTCACGAATACGGCGGTTTTGGTGATACTCGCTCCGAGCTCCTACAATCATTCCACGTTGAAAGTCCGTCAAATCGAATTTTTTACCCATCACGTCACCCAAAACATCACTTCTACTACTGTTGCAAGCAATAAACTTTCATTTTTTATACTAGCCTTGCTCTCTGGCGGCAACAGAGTGCAGCCATAGCTCATTTGCTTAAAACTGTCAGGTGGTCATAATAAAGTGGCCACTTAGTGTATATCGCTAATCTCAACGTTAATGATGTACCATTCATGAATAATTCATTCACATTGAATGACACTTCAATGTGAATGGTTCGCTTACACAGTGGTGAATAATCAATCTACCATTACTAAGGCACACACTAAAGTCGCAACACGTTTAATTATCTTGCGTGAGTTCGGAAACTAATTCCCAACAAGAAACATATTGTCGACAATTAATAAATGACAAATGTTTAGGTGGTTCCACCTAAAATCTCTGCCTTATGTTTCCAATGGTAAAGCTTCTCTACATATTTTCTTCGCAATTAATGTATTTCCAAGGATGCAGATGAGCACATCGATAAAACAAACTTTAATTTATAGCATGGGATATTTAATGCTTGCTAAAACATAAGCATAATTAAGCAACGGAATATTTCTTTGTCTACTGTCGTCATCAATGACAGGTCGCGCCATCTATTAAGAGGTCTGAACATTACTCAAAGAAAAATGATTGATTTTCAATATAATTACGGTTATGTTTTAGCAAGTATTAAGTATCCAATGGTATAACTTAAAGTTAGTTTTATCAATGTGCAAATTTTTATCCTTGGGAATGCATTAATTACGAAGAAAATATGTAAAGAAGTTTTACCATTGAAAATATAAATCAGAGATTTCAGGTGGAACCGCCTTAAGTGAATGATCATTGGTCATTCAGCTTTCAGCTATAAAATGGTACAACTTAAGAATGGAAATGATATGCGAGTGCCATTCATTTGAATTACGTGCCCGAACCGTTCTTCAGGCGTTGGCTGCTGACCAATCATTCATCGTGAAAGGTGAATGATGAAGAGCTCCTGCTCGTTTTGACACACTGCCAGTTGATTGAAGAACGACTGCGTCTGGAACGCTTGTGTTAGTATAATCGGTTTACGTAGTTTTAAAATTCATAAATATGATCCGCAGTTCTTTACTTGGCAGTTTGCCAAAAAGAGCTGTGGCTTTTCGTTCGTTTACACGGGATACCTGCAACGAATGATGTCCTCAGTCAGCGTAGTGACAACCTAGAAAATTGGATCTTTCGTGAATGATGAATGAAAGCCTAAGAATTAATTATTTATACCATCACTAGCAGTTATGCCCCTTCTTCGAACAGTGAAATTATAATTTTTTGAACATAAAATTTAAGAAAGGGAAAACTTGTTAAGGTGAAGAAAAGTAATTTAAGATCCGTGGCTGTTTCACAATTTAGAACAGGGTCGTGACGTCATTGTATGTGGTCTGACGTAAAACTGTAGCAGGCTTTGGCACCCCTTAATTTTAAATAAACACTTGATGGAAATTTTACAGCATTCCAATGTTTCTGGAAGAGTTATCTTTAAACCAGTCAGCATTTTGAATAGTAAAGCTGAGCCTGCTTTTTGATTTTTGGGGATTTTCTGACTTTTCTAGGAGTAAGTGGTAGATAAATTCAACCAGACAATATTCAAAGCCGTCAATTTGATTAGTTTGGTTTTCTGACTTTTCTAGGTATTCGGAACTTAAGACATATCAGCAAGCTAATTTTCAGATCTCTAGGCCATTTAGTAGTGGTCGAACAATTCGAGTAACGTTCAAGCAGGCAATATTCCAAAGCCACCATTTTTATTTTTTTGGTTTTCGGACTTTTCTACGCATCCGGACTTTTAGACTTATCAGCATACCAATTTTCAGAACTCTAGAGAATTTAGAAATGGTCGAACAATTCGCGAACGGAAATACTCGCATTTCCCCATTTTGCTTTATATACACTATATTGATGCACTAACCCTTCGAGACATGCTTTCGACAAGAATTTGGAACACTGCGAGAGGTATGCGCTTCCCTTCAGTACATAATGCTGCCTCTAACTGTAGCTTAGTAGTAGGCCTTGGTTCCAAACATCTTATGCTGCGCTCTAATTCATCCCATAGGTACTCTATGGGATTAAGATTGAGGCTCTGTGTTGGTCTGTCTACACACGATACGGAATTATCGTCAAACCACGCCGTAACAGTTCTTGCTTTATGGCTCGGTGCATTATCCTGCTGGTACCAACAAGGCTGTGTTCCATAGTATTGCCACAGGGTTAGTAGTGCATAATTGTCCAAAATATAGAGGTACACGTGCTGGTTAACAGGCTTGTCCACGATAACCAATGCGTCGGGACCATACCACGAAAAACACTCCCACACGATTACACTGCCAGCTCCAAACTTCACCGTACGAACAGTAAATTGTGGTAAATAGCGTTCCCCCGGCAGCCGCCATATCCACAAACGGCCATCAGACTGATGGATCGTGTATCTGGATTCATCATTCCATAGGACCCGTTTCCATTGATCTACTGTTCGCGATAAATGTTTTTTACACCACGCTAAACGATGAGTAGCATTCCGAGTGGAGATGAAATGCTTATGAGCAGCAGCACGCCCACGGTAACCCATGGAATGAAGTTCTCTGCGAATGGTACGGGTACATACCGAGGTTCCAGCATTTTGACTCAAGTATACATTGAGGTCTTTTGTAGTACTCCGTCGATTAGCTGTAACGAATCTCCTGAGGCTTTGATGTCCTTTATCACTGATTTTGTTTGGTCTGCCGGTACGTTTTGCTGTTTCAGGCATACCATGTGCCTTCCACTTATTCAGTATATCCAAAAGAGTTGACTTGGGTATGTTTAAACGCCTCTTGGTTTCCGTTATTGACAATCCACTAATATAACACCCAACAATCTTTCCTTTCTCAAAGTCAGTTCTCTTCCGCCGCGACAGTTTCACTAAACCTCACAGTGCGATACGATCGCGGTCAGCTGCGGGCTTGTTTCATACCGTTTGCAACTGTAACGCGCATCTTAACAACTAAGTGGATCCTTTCATTTGCTTTTGAATGGGTGTCCAGTGAATTTTGTCAATACAATGTTTGTATATATATATATATATATATATATATACGCAGACTACTCAGCATGGAAATGCAGGGGCCAAAAATGAACTCCTTTGGTTGTTGCAAAAATGAACTCTTTTGCTTGTTGCAAAAATGAACTCCTTTGGTTAACGACCAGTAGTCGTCTGTCAGAGAGTAAATCAATACTATTACACTGTAAAAACATTTTGGAAATTTACGAACCATTTTTTTGTGATTACCTTCGGTAATTAACGAAACATATTCGTGATACAACCTCTTCCGCGAAATGTCGGAAGAAAACCTGAATTTCGCTGGTTTCTCGTACGCCACGGAAATTCTGAATTTTCAGAAGTCTTTACGCAATTCCTTCCATATATTAACGGACGAATTCTGTTCACGCTTTTTCGTATCCGTATGACGGAAAATTTCCGGTAATAAGAGCGATTAGCGGAAATACTTGAGGTTTGATTAACTAATAAATTTCAATCATCTGTCAGAGGATACGAGTCTGAAGTTCTGTAGCAATATCGGATATTGTGCGCAGCATATTGCATGAAATTTTAGTTATTATGGTGCCGGATATTTCTTCCCCTCGCCCCTTTTTGTGCACCAGCTTATTGTATATTGTGTTACCTTATGAAACTGGATACTTGAATTATTGCACAGGTGATTGTATCATGTCTGTATATCAGTGAGTGAACCTCTTAATAAAAAAGCTATCAAGAGTTAATTTCATATGTTGACATTACAGCTATCAAGACTAAGTTCAGTATTTTGGAGATTTTTAAAATAATACCGTAAAGCAGTACTTTTTATGATTTCTTAAGGATAATTTATGGCCATCATCAACTTAAAAGAATCTGAACTTCCAAAGCATTCTGTTGCTTCGAAAAAATTGCGATGAAAACGATACGTAATTAGCAATAAGTCCTATTTCACAAAAAATAAAATTTTTACAAACCTGTTCAGAAAAAATAATAAGCTCCAACAGAAAAGGAAATGACTAATTAACTCGCATTAAGCTGGTTCCACCGAAAATCTCTGTTTCCAATGGTAAAACTTCTTTACATATTTTCTTCGCAATTAATGTATTCCCAATGATGAAAATTTGCACATCGATAAAACTTACTTTAAGTTATAGCATGGGATGCTTAACACTTGCTAAAACATAACCGTAACTAAGCAATCCAACATTTGGTTGTCTATTGACGTCATCGATGTACAGGTAGCCCCATCTATTAACAGATCTAAACATTACTCAAAGAAAAATGATTGATTTTTAATATAATTGTGGTTATGTTTTAGCAAGTATTAAGTACTACATGCTGTACCTTAAAATTATTTTTATCGATATGCAAATTTTCATCTTTGGGAATACATCAATTGCGAAGAAAATATGTAAAGGAACTTCACCATTGGAAACATAAGGCAGAGATTTTAGGTAGAACCACCTTAGTAGCAAAACAACATTTCATCATCGGATGATTAAAATTTTACTTTATTAGTGACTATGCAGTACGTGACGTTCAGGCTAAACAGTTGCACGTGCGGCTGCCGTTGGACACGTACCCGGTTCGAAACCCACGAGAAGCAAAGGGACAGGATTCGTTAACGTCCTATGTTAGGAAAGAAGGATATATGGTAACAATAGTTTTACCAACATTGGAGATACTTTATGGGTATTTACAGAGGTTTTCACTCTCTTTATTGAAAAACAAATCACACGATACAACACAGAAATCTGGTTACTAGATCATTATATTTTAAATTTCCGTTTCCTGAAGAATATCAGAAACGTTTAATATATCTTCTACTTGTTTTATTGGGCTGCTTTTCTTTCTGACTTTATCACTCTGTTTTTCTTTAGAATTCTAAATGCCACAAATATCCTCCAAACAAATTCCAACTAACATAGTTTTAACGAAATGATGCATAGCCTCTACCTAATGTTTAATAAGCTTACCATCCTTCTTGAGATATCAAAATAACCAAAGGCAACGACATCCTTTTTTGTTTGTATATGATATCTAAATGCAAACAGTAACAAAAAAGGGGATGAATTAATTAATGAAAGGATGCTTGAAAACTAGATAAAGGAACGGAAAAATAATTTGTTGAGGAAAATCGGGGAAACATTACTCAAGATATCTTCCAGAATCATTTTGGAGGGTGGAAGACATCATGATCAAAGTTAAATCCCTGAAATGGCAATGGGCTGGACATACTGCCAGAAGGACAGATCATCGATGGACAGCCGAAATTTTAGATTGGATTCCAAGGGACAGGAAAAGACCCAGAAGAAGACCACATAGGAGATGGGTGGATGAAATTCGAAAGTATGCAGGGGTGACATGGAGGAGACTGGCACAAGACAGACCGTTGTGGAGGAAACTTGGGGAGACCTTCGTCCAGCAGTGGATTGATAATGGTTGACAATGATGATGATGATGATCTTCCAGAAAACCTATACAGTTCGTCAGTTTTCATGGACAAAAAGAAAAGTTCTCTGACTACTTTTCTTCCGATCGTGCCACTTACTAAATGTGGTGCCGTGCAGTAATAATGTCCATTAAATATATTTATTTATTTGTTTATTTATTTATTTCCATTTCTTCAAGGAAATAACTTCGGAGTTTGGTACTTAAAATATGTACAGAATTGGTTTTCCTGATTGTTTAAAATTGTTCTGCATAGCCGGCATGAAACAACCGGTTTTCACACCGTTACTGCGTCCGCTGAAATGCTTTCGACTTTATCGATTTTCGAAAACGGGAAAAACGATTTCGTTAAACAGGCTGTGATATCCGATCATGAATTGTTACACTGTTTTCTACGCGGTCCTTATCGGAATAGGGTGCTGGAATTCCGTCCTTATTATCGTGTGCCGTCGAACGAACATTTCAGATATCGGATAATCCCACTGTCAAATCCAGTTCAATTGTTACTCATCCCCCTTCCCCCTTTTTTTTTTTCATTTTCCGCTGCATCCCCCCTTCTCTTTCTGTCTCTATGTCTGAGCATTCTTCTATTTTCTCATTAAGCCAATCAATTTATTCAATGTCGTGCAGCATTTGGCGCTCACAGGCCCGGATGTGACTACGTCCCGTACGCCGGACCCCCATTGATCCGGATATCAGCACAGTCCAGATAACAAGCGGTGCTATTATGAACATTAATTGGAGCGCGTCTTGGGAAAGTTCCACGTCCAACCAGATATGCAAGGTCACAGTGACATCGATTGCACGGAGACGTTGTCATGGCGACACAACTATTATGCGACGCAACAGCGGCACTGGTGTCCATAACCGAAAAAAATTCCGTTGCTCACGGATTATAAAAGCAAGGAAATTTCGAAGAAAGCTTTTCTTCATTTTAAGGAGCACGGTGCCTTTTGCCTTCGTTTCCTCTTTTTCTATCGTTTATTTTATTTTTTATTTTCGAAAATTTACATAAAATAAGAAAAAGTGAGTTGAATCGGAAATACAAAATCTAATTAAGTGTCGTGTGACCTTGGTTGTTTCAAAAAGCATGCAAAATAAAAATAAAGAAAAAGCAGCTAATTTGGTTAGTTTTTTATTGTTTTCAGGGAAATCATGAATTATTCATGGAGACAACCCAGTTTATTGTCCTTCCTCCTAAGACACTTATTTCCCGAGGAATCATAAATACCTAAAGTTAATCCTTCGCTCTAAAAGTAAACAAAATAATGCATACATGTCATATCTCCTAGCGTTTCGAAGTTTCTCTTTGCTTAACGAGACACCGAGGAAAATATTAAGATATGTTGCCAGATTCGCTACTAGAAACCAGCGACTCTAACATAAATAATTCAGAAATTTAATCTTCAAGCCTCACAAGAATTCACATGTCAAATGTATTTTTTTAATTTGAACTTTAATGGAGGGCAATGTGTAGCTGTAAAGTGAATATACCCAGCAGATGAGGACGTTGGGTATCTCATCAAGTACTAAATTCAAAGGAGCAATGAAACCCAGAGGTAAAACGTACTGTAATACCTTCATGAACCCTTTACCAGTGTTTCTCAACCGTTGGTCCACGGACCTGTACCGGTCCGCGTAAGGGGGTTTTCTCCTGCCGGTCGGCGTAGTTTTTTTCCGCCGGTCCGCGAGAAACGAGTGACTTTATTTATTTTCTTTTGAATCGAACTGAAGTCAAAGTAACAGGAAATCTAGACCTAATTTTTTTAACACCTGTCACGGAAGATTAAAGGGAGCTTGAATCGCTAATCGCTTCACAGAAGATCTCAACTCCTGCAGGCTAACTCACCAGAAAAAGGAAAGCTTTTTTGAACTTGCCAGTCTGGTATTGAGATTTAGGTCCAAATATCTGACACAGCTTCGGGGTATTATGGAGAAAGAATATCCAAGCCTCAGCGACAAAGCTCTAAAATTATTGGTAACATCGGCCACGTATTTAATACGAGAAAACCTTTTTAACCGTTTCGACAATCAAAACACAGCATATGAACATAATGGGCATTAATCAGTGTTGTAACCATGTTTCAAAATCTGAGGGGGGGGGTCACACATTGTATGTATACATACATACACTGAGTGGCCACTTTATTCTGACCACCTCCTTAGTGCTTCGTTGGGCCACCTTTTGCCTTTAATACTGCGTCGATTCTTCGTGGCATGAACTCCACGAGATATTGATAGGTGGTTTGTGGAATCTGAGACCATGCTTGATGAATAGCACTTTCCAGGAGTGTGAGATTGCAGGGTTGTGGATCCAGCTGTATGATGGCTCGTTCAACTTCATCCCACAAATTCTCAATGGGGTTGAGATCTGGAGATTGTGGGGGCCACCTAAGCAAAGTAAATTCACCGGCATGTTCCTGAAACCAATCCTGTACAATAGGAGCATTATAGCAGGACGCATTACCTTGTTGAAAGTAGCCATCGCCATTGGGATAAACCATCCACATGACAGGATGCACTTGGTCCGCAACGATGTTTAGATATGATGTGCCAGTCAGATGTTGATCAACACGAATTTAAGGGCCCCAAGCAAGCAAGGAAAACATTCATCAAACCATAATGTTGTCTCCACCAGCTTGAAGGGTTGTAGCAATGCATTTGGGTCAA
The DNA here is from genome assembly GCA_039090855.1 of Macrothele yani. NCBI lineage: Eukaryota > Metazoa > Arthropoda > Arachnida > Araneae > Macrothelidae > Macrothele > Macrothele yani. The sequence continues at coordinate 134,050,588 of CM076990.1, forward strand.
TGCATTCGTGCTGTTTCCGCCAAATTCTCACTCGGCCATCGGCATAGTGCAACTGAAAACGTGATTCATCGGACCACATAATTTGTTTCCAATTATCGACTGTCTAATACTTGTGCTCCTGTGCGAACTGGAAACCTTTTCTCTTGGAAACTGCAGACAGCTAAGGTGTTCGAACAGGCCTTCGGCTGCCATATCCCATCCGATGCAGTGTACGGCGAACGGTGCGTGCAGAGATCATTTGAGGGAATCCTTGATCAAGATGGTCTGTAATTTGCTGCACTGTTGCTTGTTACCAGTCTGAACACTCTCCGTTCCGCCAGAGCAGTCACTAGTCGATGACGACTACACGTTGCAAGTAGAGACCTAGTTTTTTGGGTGACAGTCCGGTCCTTAAGCACTTTAACAACAGCTGCTCTAGAACATTTTACGAATACGGCGGTTTCGGTGATACTCGCTCCGAGCTCCTACAATCATCTATAACGAAGTAAATTTCTCCCTCATTTTTATCCACACCGAGGCTCGAACCCGGGTCCCCTCATTCCGGAATAAGTCGCTCTACCAATTGAGCTACGCGGACGTTCGTCCTGACTGCCATCTGCCTTTATGTCGTGTGCGTCCTGCTGGGCAGGCACGTCACACATCCCACGTTGAAAGTCCATCAAATCGCATTTTTACCTATCTCGTCACCCAAAAAATCACTTCTACTACTGTCGCAAGCCCTAAGCTTTCCCTTTTATACTAGCCTCGACCTCTGGCGGCAACAGCGTGCAGCCATAGCTCCTTTGCTTAAAAATGTCAGGTGGTCATAATAAAGTGGCCACTCAGTGTTTATACAATATTACATCATCATCATCATCATTGTCAACCATTTTCGATCCACTGCTGGATGAAAGTCTCCCCGAGTTTTTTCCACAATTGTCTGTCTTGAGCCTGCCTCCTAAATGTCACTCCGGCATGCTTTCGAATTTCATCCATCCATCTCCCATGGGGGTCTTCTTCTGTCTCTCGGAATCCAGTCTGAAATTTCGGTTGCCCATCGGTGGTCCGCTCTTCTGACAACATGTCCATACATACTGTATAAGATAGAGTTTGGGACCCCAACCCCCTACACACACACGCGCGCGCGCGCAGGAGCAAAGCAGTTGTTGAGGCGCCATCTAACGGGTACGACATAGGCGCCTCTGTTGGTGAATTGTGGAACTTAGGGAACACAACTGTAAAACTATGACAGATGGGGCAGAAATGTAAACTACAAAGTTGTAAAACTGACTTTGCTTATTAGGAATCGATATCGCTGTTTTATGAAGTACACATTGTACATGTGCTTGCAGTCTACGAAAAATTACAATCTTATATTATTAAATTTACTTGGTTCACATCATGAAATGTGCATTATATCATTATATTCCCGAAAAAATGGGGGTTCCTTTACATTGGAGATCCCCGACTCTGAAAGTCTGGGAGGTCCTGACCCCCAGTAGTTACGCCTATGACACTAATGCTGCATTGCGCCCTTGCAGAAACGACGCTGGAACCATGGCTTGAGAAGATTGTTTGGAAGCAGCAGCAACAGACGTCACATTGACCCCAGAAAAAATATTAACGGTAAGGAGAACATTGTAGTATATTGATTATGTATTGCACTTATTAATCATCAAAGAATATTAACATATACAATTATATTAGCTGTTCGTGGATAACATGGAATAATCTGGTATATACTTACATATATTATGGATTGTACGGAGTGATCATTATAATATAGAATATTACGAGATTAAATGTTCGAAAATAGCATGAAGGTTTTGTTTCGGCATCTCCGGTCAGCAAATGTTTCGACAACATTTTGCCGGTCCGCTAAATGCAAAAAGGTTGGGAACCACTGCTTTAAAAGACCGATGCATCTGAACTAAGTGGAACTCGAAAATTTCTGGGCTCCCTGATCAGAAGTGTTCACATAGTGGCAGTTACACAAACTTCGCCAAAACATTTCTTCCTTTCTGTATTATCTCAACAGTACCGACAGTAAACCTCTCACTGGTAATAAGCTCTCGCTTCCACTACTTCATATTGTATTCAATCACCCAAAGCATGATCGGTGAGAGCTAGTCCTTGGCACATGGACATCGGGTAAAAGAAAGTGACTCACACATCTTCTCTCTCCTTTCTTAAGTTCGTCAGCATTGCTATATAGACCTTTTAGCAGGTAATCAGTCAAGAAGGATTAGTGTCAATCATCCTTCTAAAATGGCCACTTTTAATAATAAACCTAAGGGGTGTGTGACGTATACTCTAGATTAAATTTCCTTTTTTAGTTTCTTTCCCTATGTAAATCTTGAGTTTATTCTCTTAACGAAATATCTTTTCTCTCAAACGAATACGTTTGGCAACACAATTGAGGTTGAATGCCCGTGACGTATGCCTGATCTTGATAAGAGCAAGAGATAAAAACGACGACTGATCTATTGCAAGAGAGCGTTGTAAGAGAGCGTTGTAAGAGAGCGATTATTACGAGCTTTGGGTTGTAAACTGATTATTGATAGGAGTGCTGTGATAATGTGTGGTGTGTGGAGCGTTTACTGCAGTATGCCCTATTACGATGTGTTTTCTACAGCCTGAATAAAGCTTTTCCGTAAGTTGACTTCTGTTGTTTTGTCTGGCCGTTAAGGTTTTCTTTCATTTAAGAACTATTTTTTAGTATATTGACGTGTTAAAACAGCGTAGAAGTCGAAAAGACTTTTACGCTACAGGGGAAAACACCGCTTTATGATGCGCAGGTGCACTCGTTCTAGCCGCGTTTGACCTACTTCTTAGATAGTGTAAAATATTTATCCTAGCTGATTTCATCCCATTTTGCTTATTTCGACTTTATTTGTTCCAGCGTTTTAGAGGGTTAAATAAAAATCTGAGGACAACTTAAATATTATATTTTGTATGGATAGCTATTTTTTAATTCAGTTCATTTTTGAAATCTTTAAAAAAATTGTAAGGGAGAATTACTGAAATGGCATGGAAAATGGGAAAATTTTTCTTCACACGTATCGATGGTTTTTGTCGAAGAGCTTGAAAAATGGCTTAATCTGAATTCATGCACAACTGATCACGAACATGTAAATAAACAAAGGTATTTTACAAGAAAATAGACAAAGTAATAAGACTGATTCAGGATGTACCACATTAGAAGCGCAGATAACTTTTAAATTAAATAATGTTGGATTCTATTTCTGTCCTTTTGTGATACCGTGGATGATAACCTTTTAAACACAGAGCAAGGGAGCTCATTCTGGTCATTAGCATATAAAAGGAGTGGTGTCAGTTATCTCCAGGTCATTAGCATATATTTAATATGAATTTGTGTTGAAGAGAAGCACAAGGTGAATTAGAAACATAAAATGGGAAAACAAAGACAGTTATGATTAGTCAGAGAGCCTGAAGATAACTGGCATCACATCACAGGAGAGCCTCAAAAGAATAACATCACTTCGTGAGAGAGGAAAAGAAGAGCAGAGAACTATTTTCTTCAAAAAACGAGTGAAGTTTGCTCTCATATAAAATGTTCCAAATTCTCATTTATAATACGAGTACATATTGATGACACTTCGGATCACGAACAACAAACACACCAGAAACTGTACCCTTGAATTTATCAAGAAACTAAATCTGAAAATGTTTACTGCATATGAGACAATACTTGAGAATTTTTCTTACTTCGTTTGGCTCGATGGTAACGATTAATTCACATTTATATGCGGTTTACACGATGAAACAAAGACGGCTCAAATCACGAAATTTTCACTCACAAAAATCATGTCTTAATGTGCAGCAATAGTAATACCATACGAATTTCGTTTTCCCACTCGGTAAAGGTTCCAACCTCTCATAACAGTATTCAGAAAACGCGAATTATTTGCCATTGAAGATTATATGGTTCTGTACGCAGTTCCACTCTTTGAACGGTAAGCGATCAACGTTCATCTCGAAAGCAATAGCAATACATTCACGGAAGATTTGCTGTTTAGACATGGTGAAAAGAAACCACAAATGGAACATGTGCACACAAGATTAACAGATATGCCTTCAAAATGCGGCTGAGACAAATGTTCACAACAGTAGTAGCATATGAAAATTAATCTGTAATATCTTACAACTCATATTACAGACTTATTCAAGTTTATAGGATGGTAATCCTAACGCTGCTGATGGACAATTACCAAGATGGAGAATAGACTATTATCAAGATTATATAATTACCAAGATTGTTTGGTGATAGACCATTAAGAAGATCGGTAATACTGATCTTCGTTTTAATACGAGAGGTGTTGCACAGGAAACTGCAAACTCCCATTTTCATCCCAGCAGCACCCGGTTCCCGAGAACTTTGAGGGGATGGATATTTACCAACCATTCGTTCAATATGGGCTGGGATTTGAGTCCTAAATGAGGTATAGATGCATTGTTTGTTTGATGGCCTTGTCCCTCCTTTGGAACCAGTACTCGACATTAAGGACTGGCGATTACCTATAAACTTACGAATTGTTTATGACCACCGTTAAATTAAGAAAAAAAGAACACGAATGATGATGCTGAATCCTCAGATATAATGAGCGCAACTTTTTAATCCCTTTCAACATAAAAATAATATTTCCAAGCCCATGTTCAAATTTAAATTGAAGAACAGAATATATTTACGCCTCCTAAGAAAAATAATGCTCATAATCTAAAATGCGGAATGTATATATATATATATACCCTTTCATTGCTATACTACCCTTCAGGGCTACAGAGTATGATCCAGGAAATCACTGACAAGAGTAAAGAAGTGGGATTAAAAATGAACTTTCAGAAGACAAAACTGATGTAAAATACTCTTACAAGAAATAAAAATTTTGCGATCGATGCGGAAAATCTCGAGGTAATCGATACCTACATTTACCTTAGACAACAGATATCAAGCAAGGGTCACAAGGATGAAAAAAGTAATCGGCATATAACACTTGACAAAAGAGCTTTTGGAAGAAACAGTGCAATTTTCGAGAGCACTATGAGCGATATGCCATGAAGTGTTAAAAGAAAAGTGTTTAATCAATGGATCCTCCCTGTGCTTACGTATAGAGTATAGACATGGACCTTAACTAAAAAGACATACAAAGGCTGCAAAAGGGGAAGGCAGCATGGAGAGATGCATGCTTGGTGTAATTACGAAAGATATGAAGAGGTGCTCGTGGGGAAGGAACATGACAAGACTGGAATACATCATGAACAGAATAAAATTCCTAAAAATAAAACGGGCTGGACATGTTGCCAGAAGAACAGACTGCAGATGGACAGCCGAAATTTTAGACTGGATTCCAAGGGACAGATAAGGACCTAGAAGGAGACTACATGAGAGCTGGATGGATTAAATTAGATAACATGACGGAGTAACATGGAGACTGGCTCAAGATAGCTGTGGAAGAAACTTTGGGAGACCTTCATCCAGCAGTGAATTGATTATGGCTGACCATGATGATGACGCAGATATAGAAATATAGCGGAATCTAACAAGTGGTTTGTCTGGCGCTCTTTGGCCAAACTGGCCCTTGCACCATTAAAACCAACTAACTAATTAAACAGTGGTTTTAATAGTGTGTGTGTTTATGTGTATATACATTGAAGAGAATTGAATTAGAGATACCTGTCTAGTAACGTGTAGCACCACCTTTCGGCCCTGATGACGGCCGCGATTCGTCTCGGCATGGACTCGACAAGACACCGGAAGCGTTGGGAAGCCATACGGATCCACGACCCCTGAACAAGCTCCCACAGTACACGAAGATTGGATGGAGGGGGTCAGAGCCTAGAATATCTCTCTCGATGGCATCCCAGATGTGCTCAATGGGATTGAGGTCAGGTGAACTAGCTGGCCAAGGAATCTAGGTCACGTTGGTGGAGTGTTCATCCAACCATTCCGATACAATTCGGGAGCGATGGCACGGTGCATTGTCTTGTTGCAGGATGAGGTCCCCAGTGGGATGTTGAAGACGCACAAACGGGAACAAATGGCCATCCAGGATATCCCGGTAACGTTGACCTGTGAGGGACGATGTCACATGTACCAGGAGTCCTATTTCAGTCCACGTAAACAGTCCCCAGACAATAATGCCACCTCCACCAGCTTGAAGAGTTCCCAGCTGGCAAGAAGGATCCATCGCTTCATGTGCTTTGCGCCGTACTCGTATCCTGCCATCCGCATGCACAAACGTGAATCTTGACTTATCAGTCCAGATGATCTTGACTTATCAGTCCAACATTTTACCCCGTGTCTAAGGTCCAGTGGCAATGTTTCCGCGCCCATGCTAATCTTTGCACCCTGTGATGTGCAATCAGCAGCGGTACCCTCGTGGGACGATGGCTTCTGTACCCCATAGCGAGGAGATGGTTCTAGATGATGTGGCTGCTTACACGTTTTTGTGCACCAGCGTTAAATTGCAGAGTGATTTCTTGCACTGTGGCTCGTCTATCCGCTGTTACAATGCGAGCTAGTCGACGATGACCACGCTCATCCACACGCTGTTGTCCACGGCAGTAGGCAATTGCAAGGATGGATTAACCGGATTCGATGTACTCACGGTGCACCCGTGACACAGTGGCTCGTGAAAATCCCAGTGCCTGCACGACTTCCGAGATAGAGTGACCCATTCTTCGGGCCCCGACAATTTGCCCACGATCAAATGCGCTTAGATCCTTTGTCTTACCCATACTGCGTCCGACTCTTACTGATTCCCGTCGCATCACTCCTTATATTGTCGGATCGCTGCATACGTCATGTCGTTTCCGTTTACATGGCCGCCCACAGCGCCACATTTGCATAACGCCAGCTCTCTCTAATTCAATTGCTCTTCAGTGTACAGTATATGCTGTGTGTGTGTGTGTGTGTGTGTGTGTGTGCATCATATAAGCAAATCACATCTTGTGCACTAAGCATTTCCTTTAACGGGAGATATCCAAAATAAAGTGAATTTTTCAAATAGGATTCTGATAAACACTTACACCCAACTGTGTAGTAAAAAAATTGGCAAATGCTGTATATAAATAAATATTTCTCGCGACAAACGTTATAGGTAGCAAGAAGGATATTTTAAATCGGAATTTTAAAAGCAACAATATATCCACTACAGATATTTATGTTAACGGCCCATAGCGGAAAAAAAAACATATAAATGTAAAAGCAAAAGAAAACATATAAATGTTTTGTGAAATACTGATTTTTTTTCAATTAGAGTTTCAGAAGAGAAGATACGATTGCAAACAAGTTAAAACCGAGATATGTTCTTATGCCCTCTAATAGCAAAGTATTTCGTCATAAAATATTGTAAAATGCATGCAACGTATAATTTATTGTTACCTCATTCTAACGCAAAAGGATTTTTTGTAAGAAACGAGTTCTGGAAAAATTCAAAATATATTCACGCCTTGTAGTGGTGACACCATCCACTATTTCAAACAGAAACTATATGCAAGATAGCCATCTTGGTAACACATGTCGGTTGGCAATTATTTTTTAAAATTTTTGAAGCGATTGTATAGAGTAATATATAAAATTTGTATATTTTCCAGCTGCCACCCCAGTAGCGCAGGCTTCTAGCAGTTCGTACAAGTGGATCCGTTTTCTAATCTCAGGTGAGGCAAGAATGGTATGTTTTTCCTACGGCACTGGATTATTTTTTTCTTCCCGGGAACCATCGGACCTAAATTATGGAAGGGCAAACTGCTTGTAGTCCATTGAGTTGCTGACGGTGTTTGTCAATCCCCAAAACAAAGCAAGAAAACATTAATGGCATGGGAATTTGCGAAACTAGCTGTGAGGTTAAGAATCAGAACAAGTTAGTAAATTCATGCAATGCATTGATTATACACTCAGTGGCCACTTTATTATGACCACCCCCTCAGTACTTCGTTGGGCCACCTTTTGCCTTTAACACTGCGTCGATTCTTCGTGGCATGGACTCCACGAGATGTTGATAGGTGGTTTGTGGAATCTGAGACCATACTTGATGAATAGCACTTTCCAGGAGTGTGAGATTGCAGGGTTATGGATCCAGCTGTCTGATGGCTTGTTCAACTTCATCCCACAAATTCTCAATGGGGTTGAGATCTGCAGATTGTGGGGGCCACCTAAGCAAATTAAACTCACCGGCATTTCCTGAAACAAATCCTGTACAATGGCAAGACGCATTATCTTGTTGAAAGTAGCCATCGCTATTGGGATGAACCATCCACATGACAGCATGCACTTGGTCCGCAACGATGTTTAGATATGATGTGCCAGTCAGACGTTGATCAACAAGAATTAAAGGGCGCAAAGCATGCCAGGAAAACATTCCCCAAACCATAACGTTGCCTTCACCAGCTTGAAGGGTTTTAGCAATGCATTTGGGGTCCATGCTTTCGTGCTGTTTCCGCCAAATTCTCACTCTGCCATCGGCATGGTGCAACTGAAAAAGTGATTCATCGGACCACATAATTTGTTTCCAATTATCGACTGTCCAATCCTTGTGCTCCTGTTCGAACTAGAGAAGTTTTCTCTTGTTAATTGCAGACAGCAAATGTGTTCGAACAGGCTTCCGGCTGCCATATCCCATCGGATGCAGTGTAGGGTGAACTGTGCGTGCAGAGATCATTTGAGGGGATCCTTGATTAAGATGGTCTGTAATTGGCTGCACTGTTGCCCTTCTGTTGTCTGTTATCAGTCTGGACACTCTCCGTTCCGCATGAGCAGTCACTCGTCGATGGCGACCACACGTTGCACGTAGAGACCCAGATTTTTGGCTGATAGTCCAATCTTTAAACACTTTAACAACAGCTGCTCTGGAATATTTCACGAATGCGGCGGTTTCGGTTATACTCACTCCATGGCTGTGAGCTTCTACAATCATCCCACGTTGAAAGCCCGTCAAATCGCATTTTTTACCTATTTCGTCACCCAAAAATCACTTCTACTACTGTCGCAAACACTAAGCTTTCCCTTTTTATACTAGCCACGCCCTCTAACAGCAACAGCGTGCAGCCTTAGCTCAGTTGCTTAAAACTGTCATTTGGTCATATTAAAGAGGCCACTCAATGTATATGATACGCTTTGCAACGTACCAGGAATCATTACTTAAAGTTATTACTCAAGTTATGAGGATAACAGCTGTGGAATAAATCGCGCTCCTGTGTCCTGACCTTTGACTCCATTTCGATAATATTAAACAGACTTAGTTCAGTGTACCTCCGGAACAACATACTAAAGTTTTGTAGCAATAGAAGCATTTTTAGTAAAGTTATGAGGATAATGTCGGTGGAATAAATCCCTCTCCTGTGCCCTGACCTGTGATGATATTTAACAGAACCGGTTCAGCATACATCCGGAATAACATGATCATGTTTTGTCGGAATTGAAGTATTTTACAGAAGTTATTACGTATAAGTGCGATTGAATGGATCCAGCTCCTATGCCCTGCCGTTTGACCCCATTTCGTCCATTTTCAATAGGATTCGTTCCAAGCTTGTCCCGTACCATATACTAAGATTTTATCAAAATCGAACTATTTTTACGCGAGTTATCCTGCTGACAGACAGACGGACGGACAAAGCTGGAGCATATAGGCTTCTTCAACCTACGGTTGTAAAGCGTAAAAAAGACCAAAATGTTCAGATCGTCATTTTCACAGTACAATATTCTAACTGCAAGGGAAAAATTCCAGATCGGAAGAATGGTTGCATAGGTATGTTGTCAACGCTATGTTGTCTTGCATAGGTATGTTGTAAATAGGTATGTTGTCTTGTTGACGCTCGGGCGGACATAATATCGTATGCAAGTACGTTTCTTTTTTGTTTCAAAAGACATGCTAAAAATATAGAAAGTGCAATTCAGAATATCATCCTTGGGCTAAGGATCTAAACTTTTGTTGTAGTACAGAAAGATTTTAGAAATAAAGACAGCAAAATCAGTGTTCGGTCTAACCTATTTGATGAAATGTTTATGTAATTCATACGTTGGAGTCGAAAAAACTAGAAGGAAAACGGTATGCTAACCTTTGAACACCATGTCCGTCATCATCACTTAATATTCTACATCTTCCTCTCGGAAGTATGGAATAATAGGCCTTTGTTCAATGTACATATAACTAAAGAGAATTGCTTACTTTTTCACCCCATATTGGGTGTATTCTCTATCACCCTGTAATTCCACAGGCTCGATCTATGAAAATCCTGAAGGTATTTTCAGGCTTAGATTTTAGAATGCTGTTCTCAGTTATATTAATTAATTTTTTTAATCTGTTTAGGATTGTGAATTTTTGCTCACCCATAAGATTCGATATTTCCTTTCGGGAGGATGCAGCAATTTAACGATTCCGCAGTCTAAACATCAGACAGCAGGCAAAGAGTTCAGACACCTCAGCAATGAAACAAGAAGATGCCGTATCAGCTGGTGCATGATTTCGTTGTGTGTGACATACTACAGAGGTGAAGCACATGTTAAGACGGCTAAGTAGCAGTGATCGGCTTTCATCGGCACAGCTTAATTAAAAAAGCATTCAACTCCAGCGCAGAAGAATGCGGGTTTGGTTTTAGTCAGCGGTGAATTTATATGTTTTCACATTGGCGCCTGAATGTACAAATGGGATTAGTGGTCGTTCAGTTCTTCGAAAAATATGTGATATATTTTCCACACATCACCTGGAATTAGTATTATTTCTTCTACAGAGAATTACTTCGAGCAAATCTGCGGCGGGCCCGAAACATGAAACATCGTGACCCGCCTTTCTCAAGGGGGAGGAGGCCGCCCCGGTGGCGCAGTGGTCTAAGCGATGGCCTCTGATGATTCGTCCAAATGGGGTACGGGTTCGAATCCCGGTGAGGCATGGATGTTGTGTTTGTCTTACGGCACTGGTTCTCTCTCTTCCCTGGAACCAGTGACACTAAATTAGGGACGGGCGACTGCTTATAGCCCATTGAGTTGCTCACGGTGGTCGTTAAACCTCTAATCAAAAAAAAAAAAAAAAAAAGGGGGGGGGAGGATATATATCTGACAAAACCACAGAGGTGAAGCACATGTCGAAACGGCAAAGTTGCAGAGGGAAAATTCTGTCGGTGTAGCTTGATTGGTAGAGCTTTTGGTACTGGAGCAGAAGGATGCGAGTTCGATCTGCGTCACCGGCAAATTTATTGTTTTCACATGTCTCTCTTTGCTCAAGTAGTTCTGGATCCAATATAGGTAAGTGAGGCAGAAGGCACCGTCGTTTTGAAGAAAATATACGTGATGAAAGGCGTGAAGGACCGCTGTGTTTTTGTATTTCAAACTCATGAAATCCAACTTTACCGAAAATAGCAAATTAGAAAAAAATAATTTTAGTTTCCACACTATGGCTCATCTCACGCTGATCTTTCCTTGCTTTGAATTAATGAGATACTTCTCTCAGGGCTGCCTAATGGCATGCTGATATATTCACGCCACACACGTTCTTTCTTAGTTTAGTACGGATATCCACATCAAGCGGTACAAACAATACTGGCGTCATTCTTTTATACATCAAAATGTTTCATTATTAATCTGAATGTATGCATTGATTAGGTCTGATGTCTCATGTCCTACTCACTGATGTGCCTTTCTTTTCATCCCATGTGATTAAAAACGTCCCTGTTATGCTGTACCAAATTCATTTATTGCCCATACCTTTCCAGCTATAATTATAACTACAATTATCTCTTCGAATATTTCTCTCAAACGAAGGAAGATATCGAGTTCCGCTTGCCTTCAGTGGGGATAAGTGCTCATCGTGGCTTCAGTGTCCAGAAACTAGGTTGCCTCTCTCCTACTTTCATTGAACTGAAAACTAAGTTCCAAATCAGAAGGAAGGAAACCAAAAGGCATTTCTTTTAAAACTGCTTAAGACTTCCATATTCTATACCTTTTCCTCACTAATAAGACATTCTCAATCAGGAAGTTCCTGCTGCTTCACACTCGGGTTCATCCGATAATTCATTCGTCATGGCGTCTTTGTCATATGTTACATTTAAATCAAACTCTTCTGGACTATAACGATGCCGGCACAATGGACATGACTGATGGGAGGAACACTGGAATTTTTCAGCAACTTTCTCTTTGTCTGATGCTTGATCAATACTTTGATTCATCCGTGTGTGTGTACATGAATTTTCAAATTTATTGACACGCGATGCGGTATGAATAAGTTTGTGGCCTGATATAATGTAAGACACTTATGTCAAAGCTGATTCTTCTCATACTTTTAGGACAAAACAGGAAGTTTTTATCATTCACGTCTGTGCCTTTTTTTTTAGTTGTGGAAAAGTGAAAGCGTGAGGTAACATGAATTTCGTCAGAGGAAAGAAGCATGCTACTGTGAAGTACCTTTTTTTAAAGTAAATTTGCTCATAGGAAATCCGTAAGATATGATAGTAACAATACCTGGGTGGATGCAAATAAAAGGGGTCAGGTGTGCACACAAAGTGCACCCCTTAGTGGAAGACTGGTGTCACGTCGAGCACGTGAAAAGATTGACCTACGGACAACCTAATAACAGAAAATCGGCGTACTGGCATATATATATATTATCTATAAAGGTCTAAACTTGTCCTTTGGATGTGTATATCATCTTCATCGTGATTCCTTATAGCTGAGAAAATTGTATGCAAAATGTATGACATCACTAAAGAAACGCGAGAGGGTTGACACTACAAAAACTAATCTTGACAACTTTGTAGAGGACTCTTCCTTCCCATTTCGTTAGGCGACTTGTGAATGTGGATGAAACCTGGATTCACCCCTATGATTTATAGGCCAAACAACTCCATAAAGTGGCAACGTTCGGAATCTCCCCCTGCATAAAAACACTTCAACAACAGCCGTCTTCTATCAAGATGTTAGCATCAGTCTTTTGGGAGAGTGAAATAGTTAAACTCTGATTACATCGAATCCAGCAAAACCAGCAACAGCGATAATTATTTTGACCTACATCGCCAACTGCACTACAAACTTAAAGAAGAAAGCTGAAGAAAGCTCTCCAGAGGAGTCATCTTTTTGAGAGTTAGTGTCATTTAGAGACAAATGACGAAGTTAGGTGCGCTGTAAATGCTTGGTTTGCAGACCAAAACCGAGATATTTATCAGAAGGATTAGAAGTAGCAAATGTACCGCTTTACTAAGTATGAACAGCTAAATGAAGATTGTGTTGAATAAAAGTTTTGTGCCTTTTCAAAGAGCACTAGTCCTTTTATATTAGGCCACAAACTTATTTCCATTCCCTAATGTTTTATCTTTAAAGACAGGCTTTCATCATACTTTGACATTATTAACAAGGATAGATACAAATTCCTGGCTGTTATCATGAAATAAAAGAGTACTACTAAAACCTTTCACAGTTGGAAACTTTATTCGTCACCTGACTTATAGTTAGCTGTAATGGCTAATGAATATTGTGGATTTTAGGAAGGTAGTGTCTGATCCTAAGTCTAAAACTGCACTTAGAAGTAAGAAGCTAGGAAATTTGGGATGTAGGAAATAAGCGTAGAAGTAAATTAGAGGTAGAAAAGTTTAAGTAGCATGAGTACTTTCCACCATGGGACGAGGGTGGAAAAGAGCCCCTCATGAAGCCGTCCGGACCCACACAGCCCACAGACAGTAACCATTAAATCACCACCAACAGATCGCATATTCGTCGCAAAGGGGGCATAGATAGTGGACGAGTGAATGGGATCCCTAGCACTCATTAGGTAATAAAATGACCTGTAGCCTAACCCATGTCAACACAGCAGTCTCAGAGGTAAATTTAATACCCACCAAGATACTTATTTTGACAGGTCGTTTAACCAGTGTCAGAAACAGCAGAAGGAACAATTGTCTATATGTAGATGCTGGCAGTGCAGAAGCTCTACCTTTCATTTCAGGGAGGATCATTGCTCGCCGCCTTGAGCCTCAGTAAGTAAGACCAGAATTTATCTCAATATACTTACAATGCATTACGAAAAGAAGATCTTGAGACAAAATAATCAGATTTATATTTGAAACAATGATTTGCTTTATTTGCTTTTCTTTTTTAATAGCTGCAGAACACAATCCAAAACCAAAATCCAAATAAGATCCATGGACTGGAACAACGGTCATTTCACAGAGACCGGATGATAGTTTAATTTTGCTTAAGTACTGTACTTACACGAACTGCAGAAACTAACTCAAAATTGTGCCATCTAGCTCATGCGCTGAAATAATATGGAACAATTACGGCCCATACTTGTTTTTTGCTCATTTTTGCCTTATAAATAATGCAGCTATTGGAAGTGCGATGTGATTGGTTGAATATCTTCTGTCTTTTAGATTTGTAATCTAGTTTCAGCAATGGAGAATAAATTGACAGTATCTCATCTGTTTTTTTCAGTTTACAAATAAATTATTTATAGCTACTTTAAGCATATACAAACTAAACCCTAAGGGAGGAAAATTGACGGTTATAATATACTTTAGTTAGAAATAAGGAATGTCGGAATCTCATCCACATTTCGAATATAGCCACAATGCAAAACTGAAGACGTGGAAATCGTAAAATAAGGTCCTCATTCGCAAACGAACTATCAATGTCACATTATTTGCACGTATATTGTTCACGAATAAATAATTACTATAATTCATTACGTACTCAAACAAAATGATGAGACGGTAGATTTAGGGATGTCATGGGAATAAAAATTTGAACACTTAATTCACTGCATGAGTGATCGCATCTTTAACGAAAAGAAAAGTATCTAGAAGTTGCCTTCCTTGCAACAAAATAATTTCCTCTTTGGCTAACAATTTATGCTTGATGGTGCAGTTGGTACTGAACGAACAATTCCTGTGTAATTATTAAGCAGGTATTTAAATCGTATTATGCTGAAACGGATGTCTAATTCCTGCGAAATCAGTTCAGCCCGAGTGACCACTCATTAACTGCAAACTGAAGATGAGGAGCTATTCCCTTATGGATCATTCGTATGTATCTATTTAATGTTGCATATAACATAATAATAAGGATGGCAATGTGTGGAATTTAAATGACAGAATTCTGAAATTTGTGATAGCAATTCATCCTATATATAATGGCTTAATTTGAAACATGCATTGTATTCTGAATTTAAAAAATAAATCATGAAATGAAAGACATTTTCAGTAAGTTCTTTCACAAACACCTACCACTTTTTTATTGGAAAAAAATGATATATATATATATATATATATATATATATATATATTTTCTTTTTTTTGAGCCGCGGATGGCTTAGTGGTTAGCGAGTCAGACTATCATTGCAAGATCTTCAGGTTCGAGCATGGGCTGATCTTTCAGGGATGATGTGATTTACTAACAATCGCTGAATATCCGCCGTGCATTGGTCTAGCATGTTAAGTGACGGCCCCCAGGCTGGACCCACTGGTTAAGTAGGTATCCTTTCCTATGCCTTCCCCCTGAAATTCCCTCACCCTTCTGCGTGCAACACCGTACTTGTACGGTTGCGCCACCTTCTAATCTCACTACAAACTGTTCTGTCAAAGTCGCTAGACTTGCTCTCATCCCTTCCGTTTCTGTGTCCTGCCCAAAAGGCGATCTCGCTGTAGGTGGCTGGGACCTAAACTCTACTCACTGTGGACGGAAGTCCTACAAGAAAATGACAAATATCTTTTTTTTTATTGTAGGTTTAACGACAAGCGTGAGCAACTCAATGGGTTATAAGCAGTCGCCCGTCCCGAATTTAGGGTCACTCGCACCAGGGAAGGGAGATAAAAGAAAATATATTTCGAAATAAAAGAAAATATCTTTCCCATTTAAAACAAATATTGTGTCGGACCGTGGAAAAAAAGAGATACAATATTCAAATTGTAACAGAATTAGACATGAACGGGTAAATTTATTAATTAAACAATCGTCGTTCAAGACCATGCTTCCTGAATGTATATAAAAAAACCGTTGTTGAAAAAAATTCTGAAATATTTACAACGGACATTTATGAAAAATAAGTCGCAATATTGTAAAGTTAGTAAGAGAACCCATCGTTTCATATCGTGCAGAAAAGAGGCTCACCTTCAAGCAAACTCCACACTTGACAAAGCAGCGTTATCATTAACGTATCTGCTTTGCAACCAAACTTTCGTAGATTCGATGCTACCCCAATCCACCGGGCGATTTTCCAGACCGGTTGAGAAAATTTTCACAGAACCGTGACGTCGTGCAGATAAATTTCCTGTGGGGAAAAACAGCCCCGACTGAGTCGTGACGTCATTCAACATCGACCACATGCAGAAAAAGAAGGGCGCTGACTGGGAAACATTGAGTTGTGATTTTATTTCTCTTTTTCGCCACTACAGGGCAATTGGCGAACCAGGTTAGGCAAACCATCATTACGCCACGGGTCTGCCGGCTGCCACTGCGGGAAAACTTACGGACCACTTTGGGCCAGCCACCATTTATTGCACGTGCTTGCAGGATCGCTTAAGTGGAGCTTGAGGCAGCCACCGCCTGTAATGGATAACTGATGGCCCTGTTGTGGCATATGACAACTGTTCGGTGAGCATGCTGTTGCGAGCTGGACCTCTGCTAGCCCCAACAGCTGGCCCATGTGTTGACTGACGGGACATTTTATTGTCTTTTGGGAGCCGGCACCGTGATGCTGGGCAGCTGCTAGTACTGCTGACTGCCAATGCAGGATTGAGTGCTGGCCCAGCAAGACTGTTTTTGCTGTGATATATCTCAACAGATTTTGCATCAACATTTAACGATTTACTCTCCACCAACATTTTTTATATATCACTACTCCCAACTGTTCTTTCAAAGTTACTTTTATGTTGCTCTGACCTATTTTCAGAGCGACCTAATTATAAAAGCTATTCGACGAAGTGCAGTGAGCAAAAACTGTATCTTCAAGAAGTAACTGAACTGATATAAGAAAACTATAATTCCAAAGTAAAGTATTTAAGGGTATATACCTCATATCCTAAAAAGAGAACCGGCGACTGTTTATAGCCCTAATGAATTGCACATTCTGGTTGTTAAGAACCTCCATACTCACTCCCAGAAAAATTAGTTTGGAACATTTCAGGTGGAAGCCGAGATGTTTTACAAGAATAACGAATTCTTAGGCATAACTCGAATATGTTTTTGTACATAACTAAAATATTTGTGGGTATAGTAAACACTACGCTTTCTGCACTGTTGCCATGTCTGTCCACTTTTTCATTTGCATCTGCAGGACGCATTTCTTTTTCTGTTTCTATCATCCTGATTTCCTTTCCCTGGTCGTTTTATCTCTTGACATTTTCAGCGTTCTTTAAACTTGAAGTTCTTCAGCTGTGTCTTCCTTTTTCCCGCTCCTCTGTCAAGGGTTGTATGTAACCCCCCGCCCCCACCCCGACCCCCACCCTACATTTCCATTTCCCTTTCTGTTTTCTTCGTTGTCCCTGTTTTTCTCTTTTGTTGTACAAACTGCTATGTTTCTCATTTCTCTCTCACGTTTTCTATATTTCTACATATAACAACGCCGTTGAGGTAAAATACAATTTCGGAAGCACTTAGAATAGGATGTAACCAACTGGACTCTCCTTGCGGGCTGCCTTGTAACGAATAATTCACATCAATATATTAAATAGTTTTATTTGCTAAGATGGCGCACGACGTTATTCTCTCGTTTTATCCTTTAGCTGTCCTTACCGGTCTATTCTCCATGTAACAGAATAATTTTAAAAATTGGGCTTGTTCGTGACTAAATGGACCTGGTTTTGTCGAATCTAAATAATTAACCATTCAACATTCCTGGTATACATTTTTGTTCTAACACATTTAAATATCGACCACCTGTTCCCCAAAACTGATGATCGCCATTTTTATGAATAACCGGTAGCTCATGTTTCCTGTGCTCTGATTTTTTTGCAAGGAACGATGAGGTATCAATCACTGTACTAACAGTTTGTCTGTAAAGGTAATTAAGTTAGTAAATGAGACAAGAATAATACTTATTTTTCGATACTGTACTTGCATAACGCGCGAACAAAGGATATATAACTTTTAAATACCATTAGCAGTCTGCCTTCTGCGAAACCGAAAACTTTACGTGTGAAAAAAACAGACATGAACATCAGGCAATGCTGCGATGACAGAGACTCAGAATCAGCTGTTGTAGATACACTATCCTAGATAAAACGAATTTAACATGAAGGCACACTTTCCAATTTCTTTTCTATGGCATTTTAAATCACAGACAGCACAAAAATGCAGCGCTGTGAAAAAGAGCAACAATATTTTTAATAAAAAAATCTCCTAAGGTACAATGAAACATTTCACTTTATTACAAATTTTTGAAGATGACAATCCGATTTTTGGTGTAAATGTGACAAGGATGGTAAGTCAGATAATATCCCAAAAATTAAAAATTCCATCGTCCTGGACGGAACTCGAACTCGCGTCTCCCAGATAGCGCCCGTATATGCTAACCACTACACTACCCAGAACGACCAAATCTCAAGTTTCCGATTAATTTGAAAATAACCATTACAGGATTCCCTAGTCGAAGCAACCGGCGTTCATGTTTAGCGAATCTGGAGGTTAAGAATCCTATCCCGTGATTGCCCGGAGGAGCAAATAAATCACGAAAGAAATACGGGATTACACCATGTAATACAATTTTTTTAAGATGACAATCCGATTTTTGGTGTAAATGTGACAAGGAATGTAAGTCAGATAATATCCGAAAACTTGAAAATTCCATCGTCCTGGAGCGGGACTCGAACCTGCGTCTCCCCGATTTAGTGCCCGGGTACGCTAACCACTACACCACCCAGAACGACAAAGTCTCAAGTTTTCTGTAGCGGTTCGAGTCCCGCTCCAAAACGATGAAATTTTCAAGTTTTCGGATATTATATGACTTACCATCTTTGTCACATTTACACCAAAAATCGGATTGTCATCTTCAAAAATTTGTATTATATGGTGTAATCCCACATTTCTTTCATAATTTCCCTTTCTTGTCGCTCGCGTAGACCAGAAAAACGAATGCTTCAGACTGCGTGCGTGTGTGTGTGTTAGATACGTGAAAGCATATGCTATTACCCCATTATAACGCCCATATTTAGTGAGATCCCGGATTTAACGAGCAAATCAATAACATTTATTTAGCTAATTCAAACACAATTTTTTTATTGGAGGTGTAATGACCACCGTGAGCAACTCAATGGGCTATAAGCAGTCGCCCATCCCTAATTTAGGGACACTGGTTCCAGGGAAAGGAGAAAGTCAGTGCCGTAAGACAAACACAACATCCATGTCTTACCGGGATCCGAACCCAGACCCTTTTCGGACGAATGATCAGAAGCCATCGCTTAGACCACTGCGCCATCGGGGAGGCCAAGCACAATTTGACCGTTTCTAACGAAAAAAAAATCGAATTAAGTTCCCGGATTTAAAGAGTGAGAGAAAAACTAAGATGATCACTTTTAAGTAGGAAAATAAGAAAATTAGATGAAATTCCGTATTTTTACACGATGACGAGGTATTTAATTCATTTAGTGTTATTCAACGAATGAAATAAAGAAAACAAATATAAAGCAGAACATACAAAATGTTTTTTTTCCTTAAATAATTCCACATGATGTCTGTTTCAAGATTCGCAGCTATTACATCAAAGAGCCAAAACATTATGACTAGCGCGTCTTTATACAAACAGAACCAACTGCAGGTAAATGATGGCGCGTGTGAAGGTCATGAAATAGTATAAATAACACCTGATACTGAGCTCTGTTAATCAGTGCTGATCTTGTTCTTCAGAGTTTGACAAAGGCCAAATTGTAACGGCCAGACTAATGGATTAGAGTATTTTTATAAGGCAGAGCTCAGTATCGGTATAAATAACACCTGATACTGAGCTCTGTTAATCAGTGCTGATCTTGTTCTTCAGAGTTTGACAAAGGCCAAATTGTAACGACCAGACTAATGGATTAGAGTATTTTTACAAGGCAGAGCTCAGTATCGGTATAAATAACACCTGATACTGAGCTCTGTTAATCAGTGCTGATCTTGTTCTTCAGAGTTTGACAAAGGCCAAATTGTAACGGCCAGACTAATGGATTAGAGTATTTTTATAAGGCAGAGCTCAGTATCGGTATAAATAACAATTGATACTGAGCTCTGTTAGTCAGTGTTGATGTTGTTCTTCAGAGTTTGACAAAGGCCAAATTGTAACGGCTAGACTAATGGATTTGAGTAGTTTTATAAGGCAGAGCTCAGTATCGGTATAAATAACACCTGATACTGAGCTCTGTTAATCAGTGCTGATCTTGTTCTTCAGAGTTTGACAAAGGCCAAATTGTAACTGCCAGACTGATGGATTAGAGTATTTTTATAAGGCAGAGCTCAGTATCGGTATAAATAACACCTGATACTGAGCACTGTTAGTCAGTGTTGATGTTGTTCTTCAGAGTTTGACAAAGGCCAAATTGTAACGGCTAGACTAATGGATTTGAGTAGTTTTACAAGGCAGAGCTCAGTATCGGTATAAATAACACCTGATACTGAGCTCTGTTAATCAGTGCTGATCTTGTTCTTCAGAGTTTGACAAAGGCTAAATTGTAACGGCTAGACTAATGGATTTGAGTAGTTTTACAAGGCAGAGCTCAGTATCGGTATAAATAACGCCTGATACTGAGCTCTGTTAATCAGTGCTGATCTTGTTCTTCAGAGTTTGACAAAGGCCAAATTGTAACGGCTAGACTAATGGATTTGAGTAGTTTTACAAGGCAGACCTCAGTATCGGTAAAAATAACACCTGATACTGAGCTCTGTTAATCAGTGTTATTCTTGTTCTTCAGAGTTTGACATAGGCAAAATTGTAATGGCCAGACTGCTGGATTAGAGTATTTACTGGAAGCATTGATTAGAAGGAGTACTTGCAGTAGGCTTGTTTGTGCGATGCTCAATGTCAGCGGTGGTTATTACTTTCAAAAAGTGGTGTGAAGAAGGAGAAACTAGGAACCACCGGCAAGGTATAGGTTGATAACGGCTCATCGACGCTAGAGGTGAGATAAGGCTAACCCGTGTAACAGAATGGGATATTAAATGGGATACTGAGGCACAACTCGCTAGCAATTTTTTCTTTGGTTAGAGGTTTAACCACCACCGTAAGCAACTCAATGGGCTATAACGAGTCGCCCGTCCCTAATTTTTTAGAGTCACTGGTTCCAGGGAAGGGAGAAAGCCAGTGCCGTAAGACAAACATAACATCCATGCCTTACCGGGATTCGAAACCGGACCCAACTCGGACGAATGATCAGAGGCCTTCGCTTAGACCACTGCGCCTCCGGGGCGGCAACCAGCAATTTGAGTAATGTATCATGACACACTGTACATTGAACCCAGCTGAAAATGGGGCTGCATAGCCGCAGGCGGCTCCGAATGCACATGTTACCCTCCGTACAGCATCGAAAGCGCCTATAATAAGCACACGAGTAACAAAACTGGACATTGGAAGAAGGTCGTCTGGTACAAAGAATTTTGTCTTGTTACATCACGTGGACGGACATGTACGTGTGAGGCGTTTACCGGGGGAAGTGTTGGCACCAGGATGTACTGAAATAAGCCGGTGTAATACTTTGGGCAATGTTCTTCCGGAAAACCATGGATCCAGTCATTGATGTGCAAGAAACTATGACATTGCAGACTAGGTACATCAGTAGTACCTTCTTTCAGCAGGATTATGCGCCATGCCACTTGGCCGGATATTTCGAGAATGGTTCGGGGAACATGAAGAAAGTCGCCCAAGAGGCGCACTTGTGTAAGAGCTGGGTTCTGATTACACTGCACAGCAATGGAATTGCTTCTGAAGGGAAACTTCGCAATCCTCTATCACTTTAACGTACAGAACACGAATACCGCCATGAAACATTTTTATTGACTCTCGTTTCGAAGATATTGGGATGCTCTCGAGTAATGTAATGCGCTGAATAATGAGATTAAGAATCTTATTATAATTTTTAATATTAAGTAATAAATAAATTTATTATTATTAACTATTACAATTATTTAGTAATTGTATTTATCAAAATATTAATTGATATTATGTTATTTATTTATTATTAATATAAGTTATTAATATAATTTATTATTTATTATTATTTTAATACAAGGTTACGAATTTTTGCCTTATATTTCATCAACCCTTGGTCTATCCCATACCGAGAAGTTATTGCATCATCCTGTAGTAGGTCTAGAGTGATGGTGACTTCCTGTTTATGACGCCAGGTAATGCAATCGTTAGTTTATATAGGCGAGAAGGCGCGCTCTCAGTCAGTTTTTTTCACTTCGTCGGGGAGCTTGCTCTGCTGTTTACTTGGAAGAACTAGTGATCCCTGCACTGCAAAAGCAGCAGTAGCAATGCCACGTACGTGCGTTTATACTGCAAATAGTTTTTGTTCTATTTGCGAGAAGTTACATTTGCTGCATAGAAAAAGGCCATCACTAAGGTAGTTAAAAAAGCTTATCATCTGTGTTTCGGCTGCAAGGTAGGCGACCAAGATAAAGACTGGACTCCACACATATGTTGGCGCATGAATGTATCGAATCTTTCACAGTGGCTTAATTGCGAAAGATAGGCGTTGCCCTTTGCTGTTCCCATGATTTGGAGGGAACCTACCAATCACGTAAATGACTGTTATGTTTTTATGGTGCCATCTGTTTGTGGAGGCGTAACGAAGAAAAAGAAGTGGACTATAGACTACCCTAAAATAGCTTCTGCTGTGCGTTCTGTACCTCATGGGGAAGAACTTCCCATTCCCAAGCCTCCGACAGATTTTGTCATCAATTCTGACGAGGACGAGGAACAGGATGTGTATCCTCAACCGCCAACTTCAGAGGTTCATATAAGTAAGGATGACGAATATACATGTGACAGTGGAACATCTGCGCCACGCAGAATCACATCGGAACTTAACGATCTTGTTCGCAATTTGGATCTATCTAAAACAGAAGTGGAGATACTTGGTACCAAGGCTCCGACAATGGAATCTTCTGGAACGAAATGTCCTAGTGACTTCGTTTCGTATTTGTCATCAGCAATTCAAACCTTTTTTCAAAAAAAGAAAGCCTTCTGTTCTGCTGGAACGTTGATGGTCTTCTGCAAGAACTGGAAATAGCACATCATCCACAGGAATGGCGGCTATTTATAGACTCTTCAAAATTGAGTCTGAAGGTGGTTCTGATACATAACGGGAATCAGCTTCCATCCATTCCTCTTGGACATGTGGCCCACATGAAGGATACCTATGACAACATAAAAAAGCTGTTAGAGAGGATTTATTACAAATCGTATGGTTGGCATATTTGTGCTGACCTGAAGGTAGTGTATCTATTGCTGGGTTTTCAATAGGGATATATCAAGCATTGCTGCTTTCTTTCCACAGGTAGACCCGCATAAAATCACCCTACCTCCTCTACACATCAAACGCGGTCTTGTTAAAAACTTGGTTGAAGCCATGGACTAGAATAAACCAGCGTTCACGTACCTGCATGAAAAATTTCCTCGACTCAGTGAAGCCAAAATTAAAGAGGGAGTTTCTGTGGGTCTTCAGATAAGACAGCTTTTTCGAGACCCAGAGTTTGAGAAATTCCTTCAGCGTGACGAAACACAAGTGTGGGATGCATTTTGTCAAGTGTCAACAAACTTCTTAAGGAATGTTAGGGGAAAACATTACAAAGATATTCTTGAGGACAGACATGCTGGCTCTGTTTCATAAATTTGGCTGCAGAATGTCCTTAAACATCCACTCTCTTGATTCCCATTTGGATTATTCCCGGATAACTGCAGAAAGGTCAGTGATGAGCACGATGAGCGTTTCCACAAGGATGTAGCTGTGATTGAGCAACGATACCAGGGAAAGTGGTCCACCTCGGTCTTCGCGGACTACTGTTGGACGCTCTTCAGTGATGCCCCTCAGGTCGAATACAAGCGAGAATAAAGTCGAATTCAAACGTCATAAACAGGTAACAAACTGACATGAATAAAATCCTGTATATATATTTTCAAATAAAATAAATTAATAAATAAAGAAATTAATGAAAAATCAATAAAATTAATCAATACAATCTCAAATTAATAAAATAAATAAATCCATTATATTTTATTATATTTATTTTATTATAATAAAATAAATGTAATATGTTTATGTATACATATATCTCTAATACGCAAGGAAATACGTACATAGCCGCCCCGGTGGCGCAGTGGTCTAAGGCGTTGGCCTCTGATCATTCGTCCGTAAGGGGTCCGGGTTCGAATCCCGGTGAGGCATGGATGTTGTGTTTGTCTTACGGCACTGGCTCTCTCCCTTCCCTGGAACCAGTGACCCTAAATTAGGGACGGGCGACTGCTTATAGCCCATTGAGTTGCTCACGGTGGTCGTTAAACCTCCAATCAAAAAAAAAAAAAAAATACGTACATATCCATTACATATAAACCGTAGCTAATTTAGCTTTTTTATGGTAATATTCGTTTTCAGTTCATCGAATTTATTCAGAATTTGTTACTTTTATCTCGGAAGCATTAACTTTGTTCAAAATGTTTGTTCAGTGATTCGTCCCGGATGAGTCTGGTTTCGAATTCCGATGAGGCATGGATGTTGTGTTTGTCTTACGGCATTGACTCACTGCCTTCTCTGGAATCAGTGGCATTAAATTAGGGACGGACGACTGCTTATAGCCCATCCAGTTGCTAACGGTGTTCGTTAAATCCCAAACAAACAAACCTGAGGAAGATTTACAAGAGTTAAAGAATCCGCTGGCAACGTGTTGGTGCCAGATACATTTAGAAATCTTGTTGCGTCAATGCCGTGCCAGGTAGGAGCTGTTTTGGCAGCACATGAAAGACCAAGATCATATTAAGCAGGTGGTTATAATATTTTTCCTCTTCTGTGTATGTACTTATGCAGGTATATATTTTATTTCAACATCTACTACTGTAGTTGATTAATTAAAGCTTTTAAGTACATCCAATTGTGATGGATGTATAACATAAATGTGTATGCATACATTTACATAGTAGGACTTTTCGGTATTAGTGTAGCATGTATCCACCTCCGAGAAATTGTTTCCCATTCAGTGTAGCACGTATCCACCTATAAAAAACCTATCCCCGTCATTAAAGCACGTATCTACCTGTATAAATAAATGACATACTATATTTTATAGCCTTGAAAACGGGTTTTTTGAACCCGTAGACCTAATGTTTCATTTTTTTTGTTACATCTGAACATTGAGCTCTGAGAGCCTGTGCCCGGTTCCCAGGCTGTTAGAGCAATAGTCTATTTCGGAGGCTATTACAGCAGTCTGTGCAACAGTGTTTTTTCTGACTGAAATAATGACTGCGCAGGATCCAGATATGTTCCAGTTTTGTTCCTTAACAGAAACTGAGGAACTTGCAACTGAATTTGCCCAGAGGAATGGTTTACTTTTATCAAAACATCAGCTGCAGCAGTTACAGCAGCAGCAACAGCGATGTTTACTAGGCACACCTGGCTGCACTGGCGTAGTGGTACCACGTTCCAAACACATGCGAGGAAAGGATTATGCTGAATTTAGATGTCCTAAATGCAAAAACTGGCGTGCAGCAAAAATGCAGCTGTGGGTGGTGAAATTCGAGGCGCATCCGAAGGAAATCATTTGCGGTCGTTTTTTGCAATGGTTAGTGCTAACAGCAGATCACAAACGAAAATTTCAGTCCAGGCAGCTTTGGCAATTTTGTACTTATGGGCAAAAGATTTGTCATTAAGTAACACAAAGGCCGTGATTCGCAATCTGGTAACCCAGAATTATACACTGGTAGACCGGCGGAACTACATCCGAGAAGCATGCCTACGTGCATTAAATGATGCAAAAGCAATGGGCAGACCTGGTGAAATTATCCAGATCGATGAAAGCTCGATGAGGGGCCGTTGTAAGTATAACCGTGGTCAAATGCTGCAAGGAAATCGCGTGCCTCCTACCCGTCAAAATTACGGAAATCAAGTGGTTGGATCATGGGTTTTTGGCCTGCTTTGGAAACTTTCAAATGGGACTCAAGAACTTCGAATGTTCCATGTTCTTCGACAAAATGAAGCCACCTTGCGTCCCATCATACAACGTCATGTGGCTCCTGACACAACAATCTGGTCCGATGAATGGGCCGCTTATCATAACATTCATGGCCGGGATTCAACTTCCAATACCAGACGGTCAACCACCAGTAAAATTTCATTGACCCCATAACTGGTGTCCACACTCAAAACATTCAAACCAACTGGAGTCACGTGAAAACAAAAATTTTGAGAAACATGCGTGGCACCCGTAATGGTGTCTTGATTCCTGGACATTTGGCTGAATACTGGTGGAAAACTGAGCAGGAGCATGCACCATTTAATAGTATTGTAGTTGAAATAGTTCGACAATTTCCTTTAGTGTGAAAGTCAATGTACGTATGAGTATTTTATCTTCATTGTATTACAAAACCAAAAAAACATTTAAAATTAAAAAACAAAAAAAAAAAAAAAAAAAAAAAACAATTTCACCAAAAATACAAAAAATGTTATATAAGAAGTTCAAAAGTAGTTCTTTTCACAGATGGATACGTTCTACACTGACGGGAATAGGTTTTTTTACGCGTGGAAACGTGCTACACTGAAGGTGAAACAATTTCTCGAAGGTGGTTACGTGCTACACTAATACCGGGCTTTTCATCCCCAAATGGATTTAGCGAAGATTGTCGTCGTTTCTGACCTCCTGATTATAAAGGGGTTTAATAGTATATTGCTGCTTGGGAGTATCCCATTGTATTTTAACAACCAGCCAACTGCAGATCATTTTCGAATGAATTTTTAGGTGCGATGTACATGGTTAATATCTGCAAAGTATTTATTATCATATGCGTATTAGAACTGAACTTCAGAGCATATATTCATCAAACATCACTTGTGATGACATTAAATAATCAAAAGAATCTAAATTAAATTTAAAAAATTTAAATTTTCTCTTTATGACGTCCGAAACGAAGCAGAATTACTGAATAAATTTCCATAATATCCTATGGTATTTACTTAGATGCGGCATTGTAAACGGATATCGCAATGAATATTCAATGCATTTTTCTCATGTGCCGAAGATTCTTCCTGGAGGATAATTGGAACTCCGAGCACTCTTGGGAAACATTGTAGCCTTGAACTGGGCATGAAGTATAACATCAGAAATGGGTGCTCAATGATTATTTAATTTATATTTATTAGGTACTTTGGAAAGAAACTTCCCTTAAGGCAGGTATCTTTGCCAGCTGAACTTGCTGAAATCATTTATAACCCCAGTCAACCCCATGTATTTCCATTAAATATCACTCACGAACATAAGGCCTGTAAATGACAATTTGATTATTACAAAATGGTTCAGGAAGAATGCGCACTTTTCTCGAATATTTTAACTAATACGTGCGCCGAACACTCTCGTATCAAGGGAATATCACAGATAAATGGAAGAAACAGACATAATCCGTGGGAAAGGAGTAAAAATATTTGAAGTACAGTATATCTCTTTACGAGTGGAAATTATACCCAAGGTTAGCATAAATCATTAAATAAATGTACATGAAGCTGCTTGGGGCGAAACAGTAATTCGAAAAGAACAAACATAAAATCTAAAGATTCACATTTCATTTAATCAAATTACTACTAGAAATTCATTCTCAAGGATATATTTATATATATAACTGTTTTTTTTTCTTTTAAACATATGTTGTTTCTACAACTTTTGTGGAGAAATAATTAAAAAAATCCAAATTACGGGTGCAAACCACATTATTAGTGTTTTAGTCATGAGCAGTTTGAATTATTTTTTGTACTTGAATTATGAACCGTATTTTTACGAAGATCTAATAAAGCATTTGGGTATACGATCAATGTAATAATATTCTCTTAAACATAAATTGGATACTGGAAAAGAACGTTCAGTGGCCTTATAATAGAGACGGGGACCTGCATCGAGCTGCTCACGGTGGCAATTAAACCTCAAAAAATAAAATTAAAAAAAGTGCGCAAAAATGCGCAAAAAAGTGCGTTTACACCGTCATATCCCTCTGTATCTGCGAGTGAGGGAGAGACTACCATGAAATTATATCTCCCATATGAGCAATTATTCCTAGCACATTGGATTCCGACAGAGAATAAAAATACTGATTCATTGCATTGAAAGCGTATTACCTTCAAGACATGTCAGTGTAAAGTCATTCAAAATTTAATCATAAACTTTGGAAGGTAAATTAACATTAAGTAATACTAAATAACGTAAGGAACTGCACATCAATTATATATAAGATAGTGCAACTATACCAGTTATCCGAATTTATTGGAAATCAAGGTTTCCAAGATTTCGCACATCAACGAGATGGTTTTCTCAAGGAAGGTAGACACCAAACTGTCT
The DNA here is from genome assembly GCA_039090855.1 of Macrothele yani. Taxonomy (NCBI): domain Eukaryota; kingdom Metazoa; phylum Arthropoda; class Arachnida; order Araneae; family Macrothelidae; genus Macrothele; species Macrothele yani. Next base: position 134,079,068 of record CM076990.1, read on the forward strand.
ACTTTCCTTGAGAAAGCCATCTGGTTGATGCAGTTTGCCGTCTACCTTCCTTGAGAAAGCCATCTAGTTGATGTGAGAAAGCTTGGAAACCTTGATTTTATCTACGCCAATAAATTCGGATGACTAGTATAGTTGTACTATCTTATATTAAGTAATACGCTGTTCAGAAAATATCGAGTATAACATGATACGTTATCTCTAAGATTTGCAAGCATGAGAACAATATTCTTCAATGCACTATCAACTGCGTAAGAAATGTCTCCCACATTTGTGTCTTGAAGAATTGTTTTGTTCAGGACATTAAATCAAACCCCAGAATATATAGATGGACGATGAAAGTGTTGGGCTCATTTATGGTAGTACACAGTAGTAGAATACGAAAGGCCGACCGCCGTTTAGACTTCTCAATTATGTCCCCCCACCCCCCTTAAGTTCAATTAAGTACTGAGTGTGCTAGAGAAAGTGTTCGGCAAGGTCGTTGTTGAAAAAGTACGGGGTCTTACAACAGAGAAAGTATGGGATGTTCAGAGTGGTTTTATGCCTGGTAAAGGCTACACTAACCAAATTTTTGCATTACGCATGATGATTGAAAAATACATTATATTGTCAAAAGTCACCGGGCACCTAGAAGGGAAACACAACATAGCATTTATTGACATATATTAGTACTATGTCGGCACACCTTTGGCCTTAATACATGCACTGACCCTTCAAGTCATGCTATTGACAAAGTTTTGGAACACAACGATAGGTAGGTAGGCACTTCCATTCAGTACATAATGCTGCCGTTAACTGTTTTTTAGTAGTAGGCCTTGGTTCCAAACTTCTTATGCGGCGCTCTAATGCCCTCCATAGGTACTCTATGGGATTACGATCAGGGCTCCGTGCTGGCCATTCCACACACGATACAGAATTATTGTTATACCACGCCATAACAGTTCGTGCTTTAGGGTTCGATGCATTATTGTAATGGTTCCAACAAGGCTCGCTTCCAAGGTATTGCCACAGAGTTGGTAGGGCAAAATTGTCCACAATATCGAGGTACACGTTCTAGTTAACAGTTTTGTCCACGAAAACCAATGGGCCACAATCATATCACGAAAAACATCCCCACACGAGTACACTGCCAGCTTCAAACTTGACCGTAGAAACAGTACACTGTGGTAAATAGCGTTCTCCAGGCTGCCGCCATACACACACACCGCCATCCGACAGATGAATCGTGTATCTGGATTCACCAGTCCATAGGACCAGTTTCAATTGATCTACTATTCACGATATATGTTCTTTATACCATGCTAAACGATGAGTAGCATACCTAGTGGAGATGAAATGCTTATGAGCAGCAACACGACCACGGTAACCTATGGAATGAAGTTCTCTGCGAATGGTACGTGTATACACTGAAGAGCAATTGAATTAGAGACAGCTGGTGTTATGCAAATGTAGCGCTGTGGGCGGCCCTGTAAACGGAAACGACATGATGTATGCAGCGATCCGACAATATAAGGAGTCATGCGACAGGAATCAGTAACAGTCGGACGCAGTATGAGTAAGACGAAGGACCTGAGCGCATTGGGTCGTAGGCAAATTGTCGGGGCCCTACGAAAGGGTCACTCCATCTTGGAAGTCGTGCGGGCACTGGGATTTTCATTAGATAGTGTGTTACGGGTGCACCGTGAGTACATCGAATCCGGTAAAACCATCCCTGCAAGGACCAACTGCCGTGGACAACAGCGTGTGGATGAGCGGGGTCATCGTCGGCTAGCTCGCATTGTAACAGCCGATAGACGGGCCACAGTGCAAGAAATCACTCGGCAATTTAACGCTGGTGCCCAAAAATATGTAAGCAGCCACAGCATCCAGAACCATCTCCTCGCTATGGGGTACGGAAGCCATCGTCCCATGAGGGTATCGCTGCTGACCGCGCATTACAGTGTGCAAATATTAGCATGGGCGCGGAAACATCGCCACTGGACCCTAGCCATGTGGACAAATGTTGCCTGGACTGATGAGTCGAGATTCACGTTGGTACATGCGGATGGCAGGATACGAGTACGGCGCAAATCACATGAAGCGATGGATCCTTCTTGCCAGCAGGGTACTCTTGAAGTTCGTGGGGGTGGCATTCTCAGCTGGGGACTGATTACGAGGACTCAAATGGGTCCCCTGGTACGTGTGATATCGTCCCTCACAGGTCAACGTTACCGGGATACCCTGGACGACCATTTGCTCCTGATTGTGCGTCTTCAACATCCCACTGGAGACCTCATCCTGCAACAAGACAAAGAAAGTCAGTGCCATTGCTCCCGAACTGTATCCGAATGGTTGGATGAACACTCCACCGACGTGACTTCACTTTCTTGGCCAGCTAGGTTACCTGACCTCAATCCCATTGAGCACATCTGGGATGCCATCGAGAGAGATGTCCGAGGCTCTGACCCCTTCCATCAAATCTTCGTGAACTGTGGGAGCTTGTTCAGTGGTAGTGGATCCGTATGGCTTCTCAACGCTTCCAGTGTCTTGTCTAGTCCATGCCGAGACGAATCGCCGCCGTCATCAGACCGAAATGTGGAGCTACACGTTACCAGACAGGTATCTCTAATTCAATTGCTTTTCAGTGTATACCGAGGCTCCAGCATTTTTACTCATCTGTACACTGAAGTACTGTGCAGTACTCCGTCGATTAGCTGTAACGACTCTCCTGAGGCTTCGACGTCCTCTATCACTGACTTTCTTTGACTTCCATTTATTCAGTACATCCAAAACCGTTGACTTTGGTATGTTTAAACGCCTCTGGGTTTCTCTTATGGACACTCCACTAATGTAACATCCAACAATCTTTCCTTTCTCAAAGTCAGTTCTCTCCCGCCGTGACATTTTCACTCAACCGCATAGTACGATATGATCGCGGTCAGTTGCAGGCTTGTTTTTATACCCTTTGCAGCTGTATCTCGCATCTTAACAACGCAGCGGATACGTTCATTTACTTTTGAAAGGATGTTCGGCGACTTTTGTCAATATAGTGGATCTGGCTTTTGGTAAGAAAGTTTTTACTGCCTTAATAGATTTAGAGAAAGCTTACTACCGTGTAAATAGGACACTTTTGTGGAAGGTTTTGAATGAATATGGTGTTACTGGGAATCTACTTAGTAATGTAAAAGCCATGTATACCAGCAGCAGAGTTTGTGCACGAGTGAATGGTGTTTTATCAAAACGGATTTCTATTAGTGCTGGAGTCGGACAAGGTTGTGTAATGTCACCATGGCTCTTTAATATATTTATGGATGCGTGCATGCGTGATGTCAAAATAGATGATACTGATTTATGTCTTAATGATATTCGTGTGTGCAGATTGCTCTATGCTGATGACGCTGTCCTGTTGGCAGAGAGAAAAAGTGAGTTGCAGAGTATGTTGTCCCGGATGTACGAAGTTTGTGCGTGAAATTCAAACTGAGTATAAATAAGGGTAAAATCAAAGTTATGATTTTTGAGAGAGGAACTGGTAACACTGAATGTAATATAAGTCTAAATGGCACAGTGATTGGTGAATGAGTTTGTGTATTTAGGAAGCATGTTCGACAAAGAGAACAAATTGGATGGTGAAATTAGTAGGCGAGTGAATTCTTCATTGAAAGTCATAGCTGCTCTGGGAGGTTTTCACAGGATTTATGGGTTTTAATTGTTCCTACTCTGATGTATGGTAGTAAAACCTGGGTACTGCAGAAGAAACATAGGAGTCGTTTGTGTGCTGGAGAAATGGGTTACTTATGGTGGGTTTGTGGCAAGGCACGTTCTAATTGTGTGAGGTATGAAGATTCGTTGCAGCTGTGTCATGTGATGCAAAATGTTGTTAGCAAGGTCGAGACAGATATGCTTCGGTGGTTTGGACATGGTGGAAGAATGAGTGATTAAATGCTCACTAAGAAAACCTCTTTAGCTCAAGTGGCAGGATGGAAAGGTAGAGGAAGTCCAAGGAATTCATGGGAGGATCAGATTCAGGAGCGTCTTCATGATAAAAACATTATAATTATGAAGTACAGAAGGTCTTGTGTACTCCGTGGGATGGATGTCAGAGGAGCCCGAGTTGTATGTCACATCGCTGAAAATGCAGAAGTTTGATACAGCAACATCAAGTACAAATTATCTGGCAGTTTGTATTTCTTTGAGGAGCTAACCATTGAATCTCAGAGAACAGCTTACTGATATGTATGTATGCAGTTTCAGTTAATAGCATGAGCTATGGGTTGTCACTAATTTCCAGTTTAAGGGTATTGAATCTGGGTAGAGGCAGGCTCGCCACTCATCCTTATCGTGGACTCGGGTTAAACTAGGATGATTGATCAGGGACCGGGACGTTCTGCCACCGGATACTTAATTATATTGTGTGTGTGTGTGTGTGTGCGTGTGTGCGCAACTCAAAGAGTTTATAAACAGTCCCCCTCCTCTAATTTTGGGTCATTGCTTCCAGGAAAGGGGGAGCCCCGCCAGTGCTGTACACTCCAGTACCGAATCCGGTCCCGATCGAACAAACTATCAGCCTTTAGATTACTGCGCCACATGGGCGTAAACTATGAGCAACACAAATAGTTTATAAACAGTCCCCCTCCTCTAATTTTAGGTCACTGCTTTCAGGAAAGTGGGAGCCCCGCCAGTGCTGTACACTCCAGTACCGAATCCTGTCCCGCACGAACAAACTGTCAACCTTTAGATCACTGCGCCACATGGTCGTCAAATAACCATTGTTTAGTCGAATTCGTTTTTTGCAAATTCTGCTTTTCTACTTATACATATATTATTGACATAAATGAAGAAATATTTTGTAAAACATTTTCTTATCGTAGTTGGATGAATTCGTATTGTAGATACTCACATCAACGTCAGTACAATTCTCTCCATTAAAGTTTAATACAAAATATCATTTACGTACCTCTACACATTAAAATTTTTCTATAGACTTCTTTTTTTATTTTTTCAAGTTTTTTGCCATGTGACACCCATATTTAAACTATACATTTCACCTTTTTTGGTTCTTAGCCCTTTAACCCGCTGGAACGAGTTAACTCGGGGTTAGCAAAATGGAATGAAATCAGCTCTACATGTGTTGCTTAAGAAGTGAGCCGAACGCGGCTGGAACGAATAAACCGGCGCATCAGAAAGCGTTGTTTATTCCTAAACTTTTTTATTCCAAGTCGTCATTTAGGAGGATGACTAACACTAATATTTTCTGACTGATTTCCTGATAAAAGTACTATTAAAATTGCGACGAGCCTAAGGAAGGAGAGATAAGCTTTTGAGTCACTTGTTTGTACCTAGCGGCATGATGTCCGCGTCAGGAGGACTGGTCTCTCCCATCATACCATATGTCATGGACGAAAGCATAAAGGACTACAGAAGTGCGCGCTTTCCACTCGTTACAGGTTTATGGTCAGTACAGCGGTGACGCGAGGGGAAGCCATTTTGTCGTCGCAGCTTTCACAAAACTCAGCCTCTATGTGAACATTTCAGTTTCTGGAGCACAAAATTTTTGGCACGATTTGTATGTTCGGCCGCTTAAAGGGTTAGTCCGCATCTCGAAAGAACAACACAAAATATTTAATTCACGAATACTCGCTTTTGTTCTCAAATCACGGTTTCTGAAGATAAGTATAGCCTACGATTGTTACACGTTTGTTCTATACTCTGATCGGCTGAATGTACATATTTTGGGGGACGAATCGGACTTTTTATTTTTTCTATCTGCTGCTGTTCTCCATAATCTATCCCTTTAAGGACCACAATGCCCAAAGCACCTATACATCCAAACGCCCTAGACGCTTCTTTAAAATAAGTAGGAATTTCTACTCTCACCAGTTCTTTGAATTTGAATGGCCTCTGAGGGATTAGCAAAAGTCATCCTCAGACCCGTTGTTGACACTAAACAAATAAATGAAGCAGGAATTGGTTTCTCTTGGGTCAGTATCATTTACTCTGATGATATCGCATCTCTTCCCCGTGGAAGAATGTATTGATTGCCCCCGGAAAACGTCTAACGGTAAATGCATATCAAGCCTACTTAGATTGACACACATACTGATTTCGTATAGTGACCCAACACTAATCCTTCTTTTGATCAATTGTTAAAAGGGAAAAGAGCAGAAATTTCGGGAGAGAGCAGTAACAGACAGTTTCGAGCGATATATACAAACAGTATTCTAAGAAATCATGATTTTGGGGTCTTGGTCGTCAAATGGCTAGAGTTCTTAATTGCTAGAGCTGAATCAATAAGATATCTGAACAATCAGATAAAAACATGGAAAGGAAGAGATGATCATTCATCTGTGTTTTTCTTGGTCTGGCATAAAAGTAAGTGCCGAAGTCAGACTGAAAACATTGCTTATAAAGACGTATCTAATGTAAGACCTGGCGTGCCATAATTTTTGATACATTGAATCGACGTTTAAAAAAGAAGGTAACCATGAGTTATATCCAAAGAGAGTTTCTGCAATCCCTTGTGAGACTTCTTATCTCCGTCGGAATAATAAAGTTTGACATAGAGCCAACCCTACTTTATGAAAATAATTTGCTCTTCGAAATATGTTTGTAAGTTGAATGTTCCAAAGCTGAATTTATTCCTTCTCCTATGATACGATAGTAAATTTGTATATCCATTTCTTTCTTTCTTTTTGAAATAAATTAACTTTATACAAAGAGTAAGAATGCATAGTTCGAAAACAAATATGTATCCTAAAAATGTTTATTCTAAGAATGCACAATTCGAAATTATATAAACAGCATTTTATACATTAGGCACTACATCGCAGAACCGGGCTTTGGATTATTACATCCAATAAGGATATAGTTTTCTACTTTCTCCAAGATCTTAAGCGGAAGTTTCATCGAAAACTTCACCCATTTCTTCCTACACTTGTTTGTCAGTGTGTGTAGCAGACAGACTCCCAGTTAAGGTCTTTGCAGACTTCCAGTTAGAATCTTTGCAAACCACAGAACTTCTTTCAGCATTTGGGTCATTATCCTCCAGTACCTTTAAAGCGATCTTAATGCAATTTAAAAAATCTGCAAGAAGTTTGACTGACAGGGTTCATACTATTTTCCTTATCTTCATTATCTGCTTCTTTTCGGAGTTCCTTCTACATTTCCATTAGCTCATCCTTTATAATTTCAACTGAATGATACTAAACTAAAACACTTCCTTTAATGACGTAAAACTAATACACAATTTAAGCTAAGCTTTCGCGCTCCACCGGGAGGCTTGGTATGGGCTATGTTATCAAAGCCTTCTTAAAAATAGTAACTTATTTTAAAATTTTGATATTGTCAGACAGTTCTATTTCACGTTGAGGTCCGTGCTTAGATATGCTCACGTGTGGAGTCCGTGTTTTAAACGTGCACGTGTGGCCTGAAAAGGAATCACCTGATGTTTCTTGTTCAGGAGATTCGTCCAAGCATCTGATATCTCAAAAACAAGCGTTCGTTGCATGGTGTGGGTGAGTCATGATCTCGAGACTTTCATGCGGGGTTGGGCCAACGTTGCTTGTATAGGATGCTATTATTTCAGTCACGCTCCACAGTGGGGGTGCTCCTTTTTGGGTGACTTCCCTGCACACGGCGGTTGCCGTTTTCCCGTTTTTAACGACTCTCGTATGTTCTTTGCTTCTTACTTGGAGTGATCTTTTTGTCAACCCAACACACGATTTTGTGCAGCGATCTAGATAGATTTAGGGTAGGTAGTAAACTCCCGTCGAGCTTTCTTTATTTACTGGCTGTTTGTTTGTAGGTAGAGTGTTGCATATGGACGCAGGAGATTTAACAGCCACATTTACTCCATGCTTTTTAACGATATTTTTGAACTTGAAAGAGAACTTAGGGTAATATGTAATGGACCGAAAATATCTTAAACTGTTTTCGTTTCTGGTATTAGGGGTCCTGGATTTAGGCATTTGAACATGCCGTAAAATTGAATCCAGTGATTGTCTAGAAAATCCAGTTGATTGTCCCTTGGGCCAATTACATATTACCCTTAGTTCTCTTTCAAGTTCAAAAACATCGTTAAAAAGTATGGAGTAAATGTGGCTGTTAAACTCCTGCGTCTATATATAACACCGTATCTACAAGCGAACCGCCAGTAAATAAAAAGAGCTCAGCGGGAGTTTACGGAATACCCCTAATTTACCCAGACGGCAGCACTAAATTATACGTTGGGTTAACTAGAAGATTGTTCTAGGTAAGGAGCAAGGAATTTAAAAGATATGTTAAAGACGGGAAAACGACAACCGCTTTATGCAGGAAGTCACCCAATCACCCAAAAAGGAGCAACCCCACTTTGAAGCATGATGAAAGAAATAGCACGCCATACAAGATACATTGGCACATCCATTCGTGAAAGTCTCCAGATCATGGCCCTTCCTCTCCCATGCAACGAAAGCTTATTTTTGAACTATGAGACGCCTGGAGGAAGCTCCTGAACAAGCATCAAAGAAACATCAGGTGATCCCCCTTCATGCAGCATGTGCACATTTTAAACACGGACTCCACATGTAAGCATATACACTGACGGAAAAAAATCCCAACACCAAAAAGGGGTTGTGTTAGATAAACGACAGTTGGTAGGCGGTGAGAGTGCATCTGTAAGATGACGTCTATGCAAATTTCGCGCTCGGCGCATACGTGTGGCGCTAGTAGCGCCCTCGGAACATGCAAAGCAAGTTTGCTGTAAATACGCGCTGTAACGTCTGTGAGCGTTAGTTATCGTTGAGATTTGACGTAGTGTGTTGATGTTAGTCAAGAATGTCTTTAAGAAGACGAAGAAGCCATTATCAACAGCTCACGGAGTTTGAACGAGGTCGTGTATTAGGGCTACGAGAAGGTGGATTTTCGTTCCGCAATATTGCAGAACGACTTGGCAGGAATGTAGCCACTGTACATGATTGTTGGCAGCGGTGGTCAAGGGAAGGTACTGCCTCAAGAAGGCCGGGTTCCGGCCGGCCACGTGGCACTACTGAGAGGGAAGACCGCCGTGTACGGCATATGGCTGTGGCGCATCGTACCGCGTCTGCGGCAGCAATTCGAGCTGCAGTTGCCACCACAGTGACACAACGAACTATTACATATCGGTTACTTGAAGGACAGCTCCTAGCCAGACGCCCTGTAGCGTGCATTCCACTTACTCCAAACCATTGCCATTTGCGACGTCAGTAATGTGAAGCTAGAGCTCATTGGAGGACGGAGTGGAGATCTGTTGTGTTTTCTGATGAAAGCCGGTTCTGCCTGGGTGCCAGTGATGGCCGTGTGTTGGTTAGAAGGAGGCTAGGAGAGCGCCTGCAACCAACCTGTCTGCGGCCGAGACACACTGGACCTACACCTGAAGTTATGGCCTGGGGAGCAATTTCCTATGACAGAAGGAGCACTCTCGTGGTTATCCCACGCACCCTGACGGCACAGTTGTACGTCGGTCTGGTGATTCAACCTGTTGTGCTGCCATTCATGAACAGCATTCCAGGGGTGTTTTCCAAGAGGATAACGCTCGCCCGCATACCGCTGTTGTAACCCAACATGCTCTACAGGGTATCGACATGTTGCCGTGGCCTGCTAGATCACCAGATCTTTCACCAATTGAGCACGTATGGGACATCATTGGGCGCTAACTCCAGCGTCACCCAAACCAGCATTAACCGTCCCTGTGTTGACCGACCAAGTGCAACAGGCATGGAACTACATCAAACAAACTGACATCCAGCACCTGTAAGACACAATGCATGAACGTTTGCGTGCTTGCATTGAATATTCTGGCGGTTACACCGGTTATTAATGTACCAGCATTTCACATTTAAAATGGCTCTTCTCGCGCTTACATTAAGCTGTGATCTTGAAACCTTAATTGATTAAATATGTTACCTATACAAATGTATTGCCGCCATTTCATTCCTCTACAACTATTTTTTCGTGGTGTTGGGATTTTTTCCCGTCAGTGTATAAACAAAGACCTCAACGTGAAATGGAACTGTTTGGTTCTATATCGTCAAATTTGTTTCAATTGTAACAGCATTGTCAGTTGCTATTTCTAAGAAGGTTTTGAAAGCTTAGCCCAGACGAAGCTTCCCGGTGGAGCGCGAAAGCTCGGCTTAAATTGCGTATTATTTCTACGCCAATGAAGGAAGTGTTTTAGTTTATAAATGGTGTAAAGTCTTTGGCAATTGAGTTATACTAAATTTACTTATCTACAAAGTAGGATCCAAAAAGTTCTCGGACTGCGACTGTTCGGAAAAGTACGTGTAACGCATACCCACGGTAATTAGTGGATTACGTTACGACATTATTCCCTCTCACAGAGAAATTGGTTTCGTCCATCAACGTCACGCGCTCATAAGTTGCTCAGAATACAGTCGGATCTTGTGAGAAAATTACGCAGTGTTTGGCAATTAACCAAAAAAATTGGCTTATTTTGAGCAGCGCTTTAATATTAAGCTTTGTGGTTCGTTTGGGCAAAAGTCCAACAAACACTTTCGAGATTTTGATGCAAGTTTATGGCGAAAACCCCCTGTCACGGTCACAAACGTTCGATTGGCATGGACGCTTTAGAGAAGGCAGACAGGAGGTCTAAACAGACGAACGAATCGGGGCAGCTAGCGAAAGCTCACTACGGTGAAAACATTTTAAAGGTTGCGGCCGTCGTAAGCGCCAACAGAGAACAGAAGATCGAGCAAATAGCACAGGCAGCAGGGATATCGGAGACTACGCTCAATGAATACTAACAGATGATCTGAAGATATGTGTGTTTACCGAGTGTATCAACACATCGTCTCATGCACGTTAACTGAAGATCATTGGCCATACTGATAGAAATTGCGGGAGACCTCGTAACCGCCGCCGACCAAGCCGCACGATATCTTAAAAGAATCATAACGTGGGATGAAATTGGTGCTTTCTCTTCAAGCTGCAGACTAAGCGGGATCAGCTACATGGAAATTGCTATGGTCTCCATGCAAGCTGAAAGTCCGCTGAGATCAAGCTACAGTTCTTCATCGACATCCAGGGTATTGTTTATCTTGAATTTATCCCTTAAGGACATCTTCTCAACAAGGAGCTCGATAGAAGCTTAGAAGCTATGAACTGTGAGGCGATCAATCGTGGGTGCTGTTGCATGACAACGACAATGCACCGGCACACAGGTTACTCCTCGTTCTTACGTTTCTCCCCAAAACCATAACTATTAACCTTCCACACCCACCGTACTTACCTGACCTCGCACCCTTGCGATTTCCATTTCTTCTCTGAGGTGACACGTCGACTTCGGGGTCGTTTTCCTGCGCAGAAATGAAAAACGCATCGCTGGTTGCACTAAAGAACATTGCAAAGAATGACTTAAAGAAGTTCTTCGACGAACTCTACAGCCACTGCCAGAAGATGTGTTAATGCAAGAGGGTCTTATTTTGAAGGAGAATGGGCTTCAGCTTTGTAACCCTATCTGTGGACTTGCGTACCCAGTCAGGAAACTTGTGGATCCTACCTCGTATATCTTAGTCGTATATTTCCAACTCTAAGGTCAATGAAAACTTGCTGGGAGATTTGCTCTTCTGACTTCATAATCCTGTAAAACGAAAACAAACTGTGGGCACAACTTTCGTCGACGATCATTGTTATTGGCTTTATTTCTTTCCAGAAATGGTCAAAGTTTTAATTAGGAGAATTCAAATTCGTGCAGAAATAGTCCAAAGTAATCGAAGTAGTTGCCTTCAATGCACGATCTTATTAACAAGAGTCACTGACAGTCCTTCTTCTGTATCTGATGATGGGTTCTAGGGAAACCCGAAAGTTCTTATACAACAAAATCTTTAAATTCAGCCAACGAATTTAAATTTGTATTGTGAGTGACTCTTGTTAATAAGATCGTGCATTGAAGGCAACTACCTCGATTACTTTGGAATTTTTAATTGTTTCTAATATATTGCATCATATTCAAAAGTCTTTCATGCTGACAGTGCCACCTGCGATGGTAGTTACCACGTCTTGTCTAATTGTATAAAACTCAAGTAGAAGAATTTGAAGGTTGTAATATTGTTTGATCCATAGGTTGCAATATTGTTTGATCCGTTGGTTGCAATATTGTTTGGTCCGTAGGTTGTAATATTGTTTGGTCTTTAGGTTGCAATATTGTTTGGTCCTTAGGTTGCAATATTGTTTGGTCCGTAGGTTGCAATATTGTTTGGTCCGTTGGTCGCAATAAGCTGGTGTTATTGGAAGACAGTAATACCACATTTACGTTTGGATTTAAGTCGGTTAATGTTGTAGGACTACCTGGCGCATTATCTAGGAGTAGTAAAACTTTAAATATCAAATTTTCCTTCCTGCAAAAATTTTGGTAGCTGCAACAGTTTTAGTAACCATTCATAGAATCGTGTTGGTGTTTTCCACACGACGTTTTCATTAGATGTCCACATATCGAGCGATGCCCACTTGTCAACATCTCTGAAAGAAAGTCTTAAGGCGTTCCGAAAGGAAAACTGCAAGTAACTTTAGTTTAAAATCTCATGGAACATTTCCATCAAGTAGCAGGGTTATCGCTGTCATTTGAGCTTATACTCACCAATGATCTAGATAGCAATTAACATTTTGGAATGCAACAAACGAACCAAAAGCTTTGAGAATTGGTGATACGATAACAAATGCACAAAAATTTAACGCACGCGAAGAAACTGTGGAACAACAGGGTATTTATATGTACAATAATAACTTTTATTTAATGGTATGCGGCGCCATCTATATTCTCAAAATTCGTTAGGAAGAAAATAAAATATAATAATGAACGTTCAGTAAATACTTATCACCATAACGGAAACAGACACATCCGTAGTAACAAACAAAATCGTGTCAAAACAAATTTAGATTTTTAGTAACTTTCTAGAATTAATGGCACCACATTGAAATTTCATATTCTCAAGCTTTTAGACCATGGAAAATTATGAATCCCAATGGGGCTGTAAAAAATCAATTTTTCAGCACCTTATGGTAACAAGTATTTGCCGAATGTTTAGTTTATATATTTTTCTTAATAAACTTTCAAAATTTGGATGGCTCCACACGCTGTTAACGCTGTTAAATTAAAATCATTATTATCACATAAATGCTTTTACTGTTTGCAGTTCTTTCCACCATACGTTAAACTGCAGAGCACTTACTATCCTGGCATCAATTTTCAAAGCCTTTACTATTTTTTTTAATTCTAAAAGTGAATTTCTGTTTCCACTATTAGCGAGTATGGGCTCACGATCCACTGAGATTTTGCATCTTGAAACTGTTGTCTCTTCAGTTGCAGTAAAGTCCGTGACGGTAACTATTCCCAGGATTGGCCGTTCTTGTCAACAATTAAAATTTGATGGGGATCGAAGAAATTAATCAGCGTACAAAACTTGCCTGGAGAGCTTTTGGAAGAAACAGCATAATTTTCAAGAGCAATATGCCATTATGTCTTAAAAGAAAAGTGTTGTTCAATGCATCCTTCCAGTTCTTACGTATGGTGCAGAGACATGGACCTTAACTAAAAGAGACATACAAAGGCTGCAGACAACTCAAAGTAGCATGGAGAGGTGCATTCTTGGAACCAGGAGAAATAAGAAGAGGAACTCGTGGATCCAAAAAATGTCAAGAGTGGAAGACATCATGATCAGAGTAAAATCCCTGAAATGGCAATGGGCTGGACATACTGCCAGAAGGACAGATCATCGATGGACAGCCGAAATTTTAGATTGGATTCCAAGGGACAGGAAAAGACCCAGAAGAAGACCACATGGGAGATGGGTGGATGAAATTTGAAAGTATGCAGGAGTGACATGAAGGAGACTGGCACAAGACAGACCGTTGTGGAGGTTGGTTGGTAGGTTGTTTGATTTTTATGGCGCAAGGGCCATGATTGTCCAAAGAGCGCCAGAGACAAGACAGACAAGCAAACAGTATTAAAAACGTGGTAAAAAGCTTAAAATCTGACTACCGTTGTGGAGGAAACTTGGGGAGGCCTTCGTCAAGCAGTGGATTGATAATGGTTGACAATGATGATGATGATGATGATGATATATAAATATATACAAGGTACCACGTGAAGTCCTTTCTCAGCCCCGTAACTTTGGAACGCCGACAACTATAGCCATAAAAATGGTGTCTAGGTATAGTAAAATGGCTATGCGGTATCCGATGAGACCGTTTACAGCGCCTCCTAGCGGCAAAGTCAGGAGTTAGCTTGCCGATCTCGAAAACTATACGTGATGCGGGAAAATAGTCTCTTACAAAGTTGTAGAGCAGCATCGATTTAGTACGAAAAGTCATCTTGCGCACATGAATGCTAAGAATAGAACGCGCCCAACGCTCGTTTTTTGTTCGCGATGTAAACCCTGTTACGTATCGCCTTCCGCAAAGCACTATTCCGACTCAACTGCGGAATGTTTGTTTCCAACATGACGGCGCCTCTCCGCACTAGCCAGGAAACGTAAGAAGGTACCTGATCGAGACATTCGAGCAACAAAGCATCGGCTATGGTGGTTGCGTAGAGTGGCCAGCACGCTCATCGGACCTCACCCCATTGGACTTCTTCCTGTGGGGCTACCTCAAAGAGCAGGAGTATCAGACCCCTCCGACAACGTTGGAAGACCGCCGTATAACTGATGCTTGTTCCAGCGTGTCACTTGACATGTTGCAAAATGTGCAGCGTGAGATTCAATCTAGAGTCCAAATGTGAATTGCGGCTGACGGATTGCACATTGAGCACCGACGGTAAATGTGCCTAGTGACAACTACTTGCTCCTTTCTAACGCGTTTCGTGACGTAACAGCGTTCGACATCGTGAACAAACAAACGAGCGTTGTACGCGTTCTATTCTTAGCATTCATGTGCGCAAGGTACCTTTTCGTACTAAATAGATGCTGCCCTACAACTTTGTAATTGACTATTTTCTCGTATCTTGTATAGTTTTCGAGATCGGCGCGCTAACTCCTGACTTTGCGGCTAGCAGGCGCTGTAAGAGGTCTCATCGAATTGCGCATGGCCACTTTATTGTACCTAGACACCGTTTTTATGGCTATAGCTGTCGGCGTTCGAAAGTTACGGGGCTGAGAAAGGACTTTACCGGGCACCCTGTATATACTGTGTATATATATAGAGAGAGAGAGAATGAAAATATTACAGAACAAAAATACAAAATTTCAAAGCAAGTAAAAAACTGGAACAGGTTGCCGTCATCAGGAGAGCATCAACCTGTGGGAGTGGCCTTTCTAGTACTTGTCGGTTGGTCATGCTCCCTAGGCCACAAAACCAAATTCTAATAAGCACAAAAATTACAGAAATCAAATTTATAAAACTAAAAAAGAAGAATTAAAAGCTTACCGGCAGAACAAAAACCGCCATGACAAACAGTCAAACAAGACTGAACAGAGCACCCACAAGAACCCAAATAAATACACTGATAAGAAAGGTGGTCACGGGTCAACAACTACCTGGTAAGCCAAAAAATATGTGAGTTGACAAGATGCAAAACTGTGTATGTAGATAAGATCTTCAGCTATTAGGGACCCACCAAATAGCCCTTTATGTTACCTATATATTTAAAATTGTTAGGTCCTAGGTTAATAAAGCATGTCAATGTGTAATTTGAAACTTTTGGACACCGAATTAAAGTTCAAAATTAAATGGTTAAAATGATGCCTTAAGAAATTTTTAGGAAAATTGTTAGATTGCAATTTAGAAAAAAGAGCTTTCAGATTTTTTGTAAGCAAGAGCTGTGTAGAGCAAATTTTAGCCATTCTATGAAACTGGGAGATGAGTAGATTGCGATGTATAACTTTTGAAATATTGGATGACCAGTGAGTGTAGTGAATGATATCAAACTCAAAAGAGTTTCTTTTATCAAATTTATTAACAATTTTAATATATAGAAACTATTTTGTTATATATATATATAGAAACTATTTTGTTATATATATATATAGAAACTATTTTGTTATATATATATATAGAAACTCTTTTGTTATATATATATATATAGAAACTCTTTTGTTATATATATATATAGAAACTCTTTTGTTATATATATATATATATAGAAACTCTTTTGTTATATATATATAATATATATATATATAACAAAAGAGTTTCGTTTATCAAATTTATTAACAATTTTAAATATATAGGTAACATAAAATGCTATTTGGTGGGTCCCTAATAGCTGAAGATCTTATCTACATACACAGTTTTGCATCTTGTCAATTCACACATTTTTTGGCTTACCATGTTGTTGTTTAACCGTGACCACCTTTCTTATCAGTGTATATATTTGGGTTCTTGTGGGTGCTCTGTTCGGTCTTGTTTGACTCTTTGTCATGGCGGTTTTTGTTCTGCCAGTAAGCTTCTAATTCTTCTTTTTTTAGTTTTATAAATTTGATTTCTGTAATTTTTGTGCTTATTAGAATTTGGTTTTGTTACCTAGGGAGCATGACCAACCGACAATTTTGTCTTACCTTGTCGTTTTGTTGGTACTAGAAAGGTCACTCCCACAGTTTGATGCTCTCCTGATGAGGGCAACCTGTTCCAGTTTTTTACTTGTTTTGAAATTTTGATTTTTGTTCTGCAATATTTTCATTCTATATAAGCTACTACATGAGGTTTAGCTACCTTCGGCGCTTCTCATGGTATTAGCCTTTTTTGTCTAATTTTCTTGCGTTAAATAATTTATTTATAAAGTATTTTTTTTGTTTTATTTATGTACTATATATATATATATATATATATATATATGTATGAGTTTATCTTTATTTATTTTCTCTTTAGTAGGTTTGAAACCATAATTAGTGGAGATATATATATGTATGTATGCATAACGCCATTTAACACAGCACGAAACTTGAAATACAAACATTTTCCGTCGCGCATTTAAAATGTTTGGAAGAGCGGGTTTTCGTATTCGTTTAATGAATTGGTAATTGTAATTCAGTAGTCCTTCAAAGTTTTTTTTTTTTTAGGTCTAACGACCATGGTGAACAACTTGACGGGCTATAAGCAGTCGCCCAGACCTAATTCGGGGTCAGAGGTTTCACGCAAGTTAGCGAGGAAGTGTCAAAGACAAGCACAACATCCATGTCTTAAAGAGATTCGAACTCGGACCCATCACGAACAAATGGTCTGAAGCCAGCGCTTAGGCCGATGCACCACCGGGGTATTGGTTTGTCTCTTCAAATTCTGTAAACAGAAGCTCGCCGTTATAGTTGCGTGATTTTTTTTTTTGATTTTTTTATATGATATTTAGCGATCACCGCGAGCAATGTTTTGAGTTATAAACCGTCGCCCGTCTCTTTTTTGGAGCCATTAGTTCCAGAAAAGAGAGAGAGAGAAAGCTAGTACCGTAAGGCTAACACACCAACCATGCCTTACACGGTGCCCGAACCCGAGTTCCGTCCCGGAAAAATAGTCAAAAGCTAGTGCTTAGACCACTGCGCCACTGAGGCGGCTTTTCTGGAATGTAAATGAATGCACTGAGAATAATGTATTTCTGATTTTCTCTTTAGCAGATTTGAAACCATAATTAGCGGAGCTAAAGAGATTATGGACATCTAATTTTTTACTTTATTTATGACGTTCTTAAACGGTAGTTGAGAATTCAATGAGAAGCTTCTCTTTAGAAAGTTATTTTACTCCTAATCTTATGTTTATATTGAGAAATATAAGTTTTTAAAGATGCTAGTTGGTACGACAGTGCTTTAACAATAGTTGTTCGAAATCACGGCTTGGATTCAAGAGAACGTAACTTATTTGCTTCTGTCACAGAGTCTCTGGTTTTGTTTACAACAGCGTATTGCCCACTGACACGAGCCATTTATGTTACGATGGTCAGTGTGCTAATAAACATGCATCTCATTGTAGTTTAAAGGCGTAAATTTTGACCGTAATAATTAAAGTATGTTTGTAACCGTGGAGTTCGAGTCAGTAGTAACTCCTGAATTAGAAGTTTTAACTTTGAGAACTCCGCTTTAACCCTTTAAGCGGCCGATGAACCAGAACTAAATGGTGCCGAAAATTTTCTGTGCTTCTCTGTAGAAATGTCTATATAGCGGACGGATTTTACGAAAGTTACGGTAAAACAATTATTTTTCCTTCTGATCTCAAAAGTATCGACTGAAAATCTATTGATGGGGATAAGTGCTCTCTTATAGTCCTTAAAAGGTCTTATAGTCTAATTCCCTTATAGGTCTGTATATTGTCTGCTCCATGGCCCAAAGAATGATTGGAAAGTGCTACTCCCACGACACAGACATCGTGACACTGGGTAGGTACAAGTTACTCAAACATCTTTTCTCTCTTTTCTTAGGTCCGTTACCACTTTATAGCATTCTTAGCGGAAAAGGTAATTCGACAGAAAGGATTAATGACGGTCATTCTCCTTAAATGACCACTTTGAAAGACAAAATTAAAGGAAAAGCCACGATTTCTTACGGGCAGGTTTCATTTGTTCCTGTCTCGTTCGGCCCAATTCTCAGGCAGCGAACATATTAATTCCAGCTGATTTCAGCCCATTTTGTTAACTCGAGTTAATTCATTCCAGCCGGTTAAATGGTTGAAAGACGAACTGCACTTAAATTTCAATTATTAACGTGAACAAGCATTTATCGCAAATTGTACACACGCTTTTAATTTGAAATTAATTTCTCCCCCTATTTTTCATTTTTTTCACCAGTAGTACATACGGGAAATACAAAAAAAAAAAAAAAAAAAGAAAAAAAAAGGCTCAGGTAATCAAGAGAGGAAGCTTAAGAATGTAGGGTTTAGAATTGGATAATCATTAAAACAGCCAGATAAAGCTTTGTGTAATTCCTTCTAAAGTATCTGATCAAAATAGCAGAGGGCTATGTATATGCGTTCAAGAATTTCATAAAGCCTTTTTTCTTCAACAGTCGGTGGCAGCATTCGAATGCACAGTGATATTTCCCAGAAGCGCTATCCAGGATATGAAATATTTCACCAGGTACTGCGAAAGGTTTTTTTTTTTTTTTTTATCCGAAGCGAGTTCTATTTGTGGATCCTAAATAATAAATCCAGGTGGAATGAAAAAGGAAATTCCCCAGTGAAAATAATATCCGGCTCTGAGTAAAGCGGAGGTACGCGCAGAATTGCGGAAGCTAAGCGAAGGAGAGAGTGAAAAATGGAGATGGGTAATGGATGAGAAAGGATGCGGAAATGTGTATGTGTGTGTGTGTGTTGGGGAAGCAGAAACCAAAAGTTGGAGGAGTATAAGGGAGCTCCAAAGTTTATTCATCTCAGTGCATCGGAAAGTAGTATCATGTAATGTAGAATTAAAACAAAAACCATCGCGCCAGAGCTTTGGAATTGTTTTTCTCGGCGCATTACGCTAAGCGACATACAGATCCAAATTAATGTTCACAGCGTTCCTGTTTCTCTGACCCACCTACCTTACTAAGTGACAGTATTACTAGGAAAATGGAACAAATTCAGCTGTAATGGACATCGAGTTGACAAGCTCGCACTTGCTGCTACAAAGAAAGGCACGTAGTTTCAAGAGAAATAGAATGAGAATTTCAATAAAAAAACAAGTCAGTTAGTTTATTCCTTGTTAACTAATTTTAATTATGTATAATATTAGTTATAATTTCAATAATGTTTATAGCTACCATCTTTGAGATAAAGTGCTGCTTACATTTATGTGCACTCAGCTTATACCCAGGAATATGATTTTGACTTTAACAATTTTTGCAGACCCAACGATGGCTGTTATTAAATCATAAACAGGCCATAACTTCGGTGTTAACACAACCTGAGATGTGAATATTGAATACTAGCTGAATTACCCGGCGTTTCTCCGAAGAATTTAGTGATAATTCACTATCTAAATTTTGTACAAATAAAATCAAAACGATTAATTTTTTTAACTGCACGAACCATACTTATTGCTGTATTTCACTTCTTCATTGCATTTGAATTTTATTCTCCATAGACTCTTTAGGCACACATGTATTTTTAGTTTTTTTCCGTTTGAAATTTATTGTTTACCTACCTTCAGTTCCGATTCTGAATTGTGTTGCAGTTCTTAACTGGAAAGTACCTCTCACAAAAAAAAAAAAAAAAATAAAAAAATCAATTCTTGCACTTATCACACCAAAAGTACTGAACTCGAATTCAAAATAAAAACAAGTTAGTAAAATCATGCAATGCATTGATTATGATACGCTTTCCAACATACTAGAAATCATAAAATGGCTGTGGAATAAATCTCACTTCTACGCCCTGACCTTTTATCCCATTTCGATGATATTTAACAGAACTGGTTCAGTATACCTCCGAAATAACATGATAAAGTTTTGTCGCAATCGAAGCAATTTTACATAAGTTATGATGTATAAGGGCTATGGAATAGACCCCGCTTATGTGTCCTAACCTTTGATCCATTTCGCCCATTTTCAATAGGATTCGTCCCCAGGCAGGCCACTACAACATACTAACATTTCATCGATATCGAAACATTTTTACGTACGCTATGACGCATAATGGCGATGGAAGTGATTCCGCTCCTATGTTCTGACCTTTGACCCTCATTTCGCCAATTTTCAATAGGGTTTGTCCATAGGTGATCCCCTGCCACATACTATTATTTAACCGAAATCGAACCTTTTTTACGTTAGTTGTGACGCATAAGAACAGTGGAATGGATTCCGCTCCTATGTCCTCACATTTGACCCCATTTCGTTCACTTTCAATAGGGTTCCTTCCCAGGTGATTCCCTTCCACATACTAAAATGTCATCGAAATCGGACGAATTTTACGCGAGTTATCGTGCAGACGAACATACGCACACAACGCGTGACGTAATGAGGCAGATGGGAATCGCGGCCATCTGCTAGCAAGAATGTGACGTCATAAAACTTTAATAGGATCCGCACATTTGTTTGACTGCTGACGTCATGAAAATACAGGTCGCGCCATCGTTTTTCTTCCCAATTAATGCGTTCCCAATGATGAAAATTTGAACATCGATTAAAATAGCTTCATTTTATAACATGGAATACCTAATATTTTCAAAAACATAACCATAATTATGCAATCCAACATTTGTTTGTCAACTGACGTCATCAAAGTACAGATCGCGCCATTCTTTTTCTGGTTTCAACACCACCAAAGGAAAAGTTATTGATTTTTAATATAATTATGGTTATGTTTTAGAAAATATTAAGTATTCCAAGTTATATTAAGAAGTTATTTTAATCGATGTTCAAATTTTCATCCTTGGGAACACATTAATTGTGAAGGAAATGTGTACAAAAGTTTTTCCATTGGAAGTACGCACGTTATGGCGCATAAAGGCAATGGAATGCATCCCGCTCTTATGTCCTGACCTTTGACCCCAATTTACCCATTTTGAACAGGGTTCGTCTCCAGGTGGTCCCCTACCACATTGTAAAATTTCATTGAAATCGAACCATATTTACGCAAGTTATGACGTATAAGTGCAATGGAATGGATCCCGCTTCTACGTCTTTACCTTTGACCCCATTTGTCCCATTTTCGATAGGGTTCGTCCCCTGGTGGTCCCCTACCACATACTAAAATCTCATCGAAATTGAACGATTTTTACGCGAGTTATCGTGCGGACGGACGGACGGACGGACGGACAAAGCTGGAGCATATACGCTTCTTCAACCTACGGTTGGAAAGCGTAAAAAAGGAAAAATGGAACGTTTTACGGAAATTTTGCATGAGGGCCCCTTGACCGGGGCTCCGACCCCTTCCAAAAACAGTCTACGATCTACGTTAAAGTACCAGAAGATAGTATACCAAATTCGGTGGTTCTAAATTGAAAACTGTAGATTTTCATAGCGGACGAACAAACAAACATTCAATCGCATATATTAGGCAGCAAAAACAATAACACAACAATATTATATTATATATATATATATATATATATCCTGAAAAGTACGTAAATAAAAATTAAAAACGAACGTCACAGGATATGCACCGTACAAACATTTAGAATAACACTTTTTTTCTAATGGCACGCGTTAAACAGGTAACACGTAGAATGGTCAAATGACGTTAACGCTCTACGAGACCCGCCATCTTGTATTGCTCCTTCTCTTGTTAACCAACGGGCAAGCGTATTTCACAAATTGCTCGGGCAATTTTGCACATTTTGAAGCACCGTTTGTGGCTAACGCAAGATATATGGAAAATAAAGAGTTCCCTGGTTTCAGAATTTTCATTGAATTTTCCCTTCATTTTTTATCTGCAGCGAAAGTCGTACGAAGGCGTCTTCCATAGTTTTATTAATTAATAAAGAATACTTAAAGAGTCCAAAATGAAAACCTGAAACCAGGGAACTCTTTATTTATCATATATCTTGTGTTAGCTACAAACGGTGTTCCAAAATGTGCAAATTGGCCCGAGCAATTTGTGCCCGTTGGTTAATAAGAGAAGCAATACAAGATGACTGGTCTCGTAGAACCTTAAACTCACCTATAGGCAATTGTAAAAAACTAACAATATCAATGCTCACTGACGAGCTCGAACAAAATGGTATTGTCTAATCTGCCTACAGCACTATCTTAACGCATTAAATAAAATCATGTAAAAAGAACGTTTTGGCATCAGATTAGAGTGCACTGTTAGTTATAAATCCATCTGTCAGGCTACTAAATCTAAGTAATCATACCGGTGGGCGGACGGAAGAGTACATTCACTAGCAGTTTTCAAAGTTTAACTGGGGAGCAAGACAATTAATGCATGTACACTACACACAAACAGATAATAAATAGGAGACGAGATGACGTCTCACCCTCAACTTTTTCTGAAGTAGAGTGTTCTCCTCGACTAGCGACTTTAGTTTGTCTCACAACGTACCTTGCTTCTCTAAATACACAAAAAGACAATAAAATTTGCGCCCCAAGAACGAAGCATTGGATTGAACTGAAATTTTATGGACGTAATGATACAGATGAATCATACACATGATGGCAAAACCAGAACTGCAGGGCAATTACAGAGAGATCTGTGTCACACAGTCCGGTCATATTCAATAACGCGTCTCACTGTCTCGTACGGCGAAACATGCTGCAATACGGTTCGGCATGCAGGCGAACAAACGTCTGATGTTGTCCTGCGGCAGACTGGCCCACACGTGCTGGACGGTGTACTCCAAATCACGGATCGTGCGGCACGACTGTAGCCGGCGTTTCAACTGTTCCCACACACGCTCGATAGGGGACATGTCTGTGGAGCGGGCAGGCCATGGAAGTGTCTGAACATAACGTAGGAATTCCTGGGCAGCATTTCTCAACGCTATGTTTCTCGACGCCTCGAGAAAAATGGTGTTGAGAACAGGTTGTTCTCAACGCCATTTTCTCGAGCCTTTCATCTCCACTTGGAATGCTGCTCGTCGTTTAGTATGATGTAAAGAACATTTATCGTGGACCGTAGATCAATGGAAACGGGTCCTATGGACTGATGAATCCATATACACGATCCATCAGATTTACCACAGTGTACTACGGTCAAGTTTGGAGCTGGCAATGTACTCTTGTCGGGGTGGTTTTCGTAGTTTGGTCCATGTCCATTGGTTATCGTTGGTAAACCTGTTAACCAGCACGTCTAACTCGATATTATGGACAATTATGCCCTAAGAACTCTGTGGCAATACCTTGGAAACGAGCCTTGTTGTTACCAGCAGGATAATGCACGGAGCCATAAAGCAAGGACTGTTACGGCGTGGTTTGACGATAATTTCTTATCGTGTGTTGACTGACCAGCACAGAGCCGTGATCTTAATCCCATAGAGCACCTATGGGATGAACTAGATTGCCGCATAAGAAGTTTGGAACCAAGGCCTACTACTAAGCAACAGTTAGGCCCAGCACTGAATGAAATCGCATACCTATTACTGTGTTCGGAAACCTTGTCTAAAGAATGTCTCGAAGGGTCAGTGCATGCATTAAGACCAAATGCGGACCGACAGCGTGCTAATGATGTCAATAAATGCTATGTTGTGTTTCTCTTCTAGGTGTATGATGACGTTTATCAATATAGTGTATGTTATGTACAAATAATAGAGAAAAACCTTTTGAGAAAGAGATGTGTCTAATATTCAGAGAAATACGTGAGTTCTTCCTCAAAAGTCATTATCTATCGGGTTTGTGAAGCAATGTGCTACCGTAATTGAATATTATATACACGCTTTAGATTCCATTTACGTATACTTATACGTATTTTCTCTAAAATATGTAGGTATGGTACGTTTTCATTTATTTTTCCCGAAGGCAAAGCTTTGTTTTTAAGATCGCATTATGAAAGTAATCACGTTCCCCGAGTTACTGAATATTATTTTGAGATTCTTATACGGATTTAATATGTGTTGACTTCATGGCGATTTCAGCTGTGCCTAAAGAAGTTTTCATTGAAACAAGAATTTAGCTAAGCATAGAGACATCTTAATTGAAATGAGTGAAAAGTAGACTGCTTGTATGCAATTGTTAATGCGATCTCTCCAACAAATACATACTTGAAATGAATGTACCCACTACACGTATCTCTATGAAAATCAACTACAATGAAAGCGCTTTTAAGGCACGTTAGCTATTACATTCAGAATTGAAAATTCCAAAGCAAATTAAGGTTTTTACAAATTAAGTTTTTTTTTTTTTTTGCCTTGTCAAAGGGTCATAAGAAATGAGTTTTTCCTCAAAAATCATTATTTTTCTTGCTGAAATTTGGCTTTTCGGCTTGCATACATTTGTCAACACTTGAAATTTTTAAAGAACACAAAACTGTTTAACAACACATTCAATAAATTCTCTGGAAGAGAAGAGCTTTAAACTTCTCTTCAGAAAAGATTTGTCTTATTTAGAGACCCGTGTTACTGAGGGATTATGGTTTTATGTCACTTAGCGTTCTGCTGTCTTATATTCTTTCAACAAAACCCAAACTTAAAACGAACAGGTATGGTTTCCAACTGACCGACTGAAAGTAGTAGATAGGTGATGGGTGCACCGAGCCGAATGTTTGTTGGACATTATTCTTCCACTACATAATTTCATGAAAAAGAGCATCTCATGATTTTCTGAGAGCGAAATGACAGACTTAAGACATGTGTGCCTCATAGCACGAGGTTATCTATTGTGCTTTGTACACATGAGAGCGAGAAAAAGTTCACTACCATACACTAGTAGCTTTTATTTCTGGCCAATCCAAACAACATTTAACCGTTAGCAAGTGTTTCATTATATCAGTATTTCTCAAAGTGTGGTCCACGAACTATTGATCAAATGATCATATGTAGAGGACTTTAGGAAGGGAGTGTCTGAATCAAGGTCTTAAACAACCCTTAGAAATAGGAAGCTAGGATTTTTGCGCTAGAGTGTCCGATAGGAAAGTGACACGGAAGCGAAGTAGAAAGGGGGAGGAAGACGCCTTTATTTATTACCGGGGTGCCAGTACCCGGAGTCCGACGGCTTAACGTGCCCATCCGACGCACGGCGGATTATTAGTGGATCGAGCGTTCGTACCTGCCTGGGATGGAACCTGAGATCCTTTCCGCGGCAGTCACGAACGTTGCCCACTAGGCCACCCGCAGCCCTCCACGAACCACTGGTGGTCCGCGGCTGCTTATCAAGTGGTCCGCGCGAAATTTCAGAAGAAAAATTAATGAAGAATGTGAGAATCCCTCCTTTTAAATTTTGACAGCATGCTCGACATGAATATTCAGAGCTATCAGATTGAGCCATTAAACATCTTCCGTTCCCGACGACTTACAACTGTGAGTTTGAAGTTTCGAATTTAGTTTAAATTAAGAGCAAGGAAAGGAATAAATTAGATGGGAAAGCTACTGCACTACTCAAACTATCTGTCATCCAACTGGATAGAGATAGCTTGGTAAAAGATCGCAAGCAGCAGTATCCCTTTCACAGATGATACGATTATTATTGTAGTTTATACTTTTTTATTGATTGCTGAATCTGCATATGTGGACGTTCAGAAATGTATTAAAATCACAAGAGAAAATCAAAGTATAATTGTCCATATAACATTTTGTATAGGATGTAACTTGAATTGTATGGAGAAATATTTTGCCGTGGCTCATGGGTGTATCTAGAATTTAAAGGGTTAGGGGTGCGATTTTTGGAGAAGGTTTAAGTAACTTGACGTTTCGAGGAGGGTTTGACCTCCCGAAGCCCTCTCCCCTGACTACGCCCATACTGTGACTACTGTCAATTATTTAATTAAGCGAATGACCTCTTTTCCGTTACACAACTGACAAAATAAAATCATAACCCACCCAACTTATTCTTCCTTTATCAAATATAGGTACTATTACTTTGTTTCTGATAGAGTTGGCAGCCGAGCGGTATTTTAAGCACCTGGTCGGAATTGTGGCGATTTTCTACCCAAGGCCGGTGACAACTGCATCCCGGCCCTATTTTGGGGCGGTATTATTTTCAAGCAAAAAAACAGCTGAAAATATCCTGAAAAAAAAAAAAGCTTAAAATTTGCTAAAAGAACCTAAAATTAACTAAAAATTACATTTCAAGGGGGAAAATCGAGCTGGAGATCATATCTATAAGATAGCCTATAAATCACATAAATCTGGGGATATTTTGGTTGTGTCTTTCCTTGGAGAGGGAAAGGAGTCATCGCTCATTGGACGATGAGGGTGGCCGGTAGATCCTAATGCTATTAACCAGGGTTGGCGACCTTAGTTTCACACAAATAATATATTTTTCAATTTCAAGTTTCTTCCAGGGAAGTCCCCCCCCTTCTTGCTTGGTGGTCCGCGATAAGTAAAGCAATGCTTAAAGTGATTCATGAGCAACCAAAGTTTGAGAAACACTGCATTAGATCATAAAATGTCTTAAATTTAACAGAGATGCAATTTATTCTACGTAAACGATTTACCTCTAAAGTGCACACAAAGGATGTACCTCCAAACGCCCTGTGCTTTAAAACTCTTCCACAGATCGTATTAAGCATATTTTTAAAAACGAGAAATAAAATACTCTCTGACGTCGCATCGAATAAAACGCTAACAAAAGAAAGAATACTCAGTGGGGAATGTGATCAACATTGACGAAGCTCGCGTATGATGGTTTAAGAAAGAAAGACATGAATCTACTAAATTGTAGAGAAACAGCGCTTTAAAAAGGTGAGAAGCTTTCTTATAAAATATTTACAATTGGTAAGGCTCAAATGTTAATAAATTCAAAATGGGAAGTCACAAACTTGAGCGTTATAAGATGCAGTAAGGGCATTATGGTTTCATCAAAATTTCTATTGTTTGGATGGTCTCACGACGTCATTTCTTGGTAAACCATAGAAAACAGGACATGACATTCCTCTTCAGTTTAAAAGCATTCTGATTATATTCCCCAACCACCAGTTTATTAAATATGTCTACCCAGAAGCGTGTTGCACGGTTCTTGGCATGCAATACAGCTCACATTTATCGGGCATTTGACTTGCCAAATGCTATAAGCGTCATACAGGAATGCTCTGCCAGGCGAAAATATTTAAGCCACCAAGTTACTTCAAATTGGATGTCTCGCAGAAAACAGTCCGTGCCACCTCATTCTAGAAATGCTAGTTGCAGTTTAAAGACCGGGGTCTATACAGGTCACTGAAGCAATGAAGACTCATCGGCTTATTTATGGAACAATTCGACAAATATATGAGTCTTCCGATGATCTGCTTAACCTATTGGGCATGTCCATCTGACTGAGGATCAGTCGGAATCGTGAATTTTGAATTTGGTCGGTTACGATGTTTTCATACGTCATGGTGTTCAGTTATGATTTGATAGGTAACAAAGTTGTGCTAGGAAAATATTCTTCAGACCAGCACAACGCCTCCACCTAACTATATTGATACCTGACGTGAATTCTTATTCTCCCGTTCCCATGCTGCAGAAGAAACCTTGCTTTAACCGTCCAGTTGACCTTTTTCCAGTCTTCAAGGTCCAGGGTGGAAGCTTTCACTCTCACTACAGGTGCGCTTTCGTAACCTGAGCTGACAACATTAACATTCCATACGGTCGACAATTATATCCCATTTGCGACAAGGTCAGATTCCTCGTGCATTCGGTGATGACATTCGGAATATCAGTGTTTAGTTCTGTACTGATTTGCCCGATGGCGGCCTGAATATTCGCTTGCACAATTCTCGCCAGTCCCCTTTGACTCCTCTGATCCATAAGTTAGTTTCGTGTCGTACCATTCACAGTAAATCCTATTTACGGCTGTGCTCGTAAAGCTCAGGAGGACGGCCGTTTGGGAGGGCCTAGAACCTGCATGCCTAGCTACAACAATCATGTTACGGTCAAATACTCTGAGCTCACTGGCTTTTCCCATTCTGATCCTCAATCGAACCATAACCGATGCTTTATGAGTTGATATACCTAATTCTTTCCTCAGTAGCACACAACGCGCTCATACAACTATGACATTCTACAGAGGTGAAGCCCATATCAAGACGGCAAATTTCCAGCAATAAATTCAGTCAGTATAACTTAATTGGAAACGAATTGGGCTCCGGAGCTGAAGGATGGGGATCCTCGTCACTGGGTTAATTTGTTTTCACATTTGCACCCCATTCTGGAAATGGATCTACTTCTTATAATGTGTGATGCTTCTTCCACACATCGTCTGGATTTAGTGAGAATTTCTTCTTCTACATACAGCTATTTCAAACACGGTTTGCCGCGAACCCGAAACCTGAGATTTCGTGCCCTGCCTTTCCAAAGAGAGGGGGAAATATGGGACGTACTACAGAGGTGAAGAACATGACGAGACGGCAAAGTTGTAGCTAGTAATTCCGTTACTGCAGCTTAATTGGGAAAGCATTCACCTCCGTCACCAGCAAATTTGTGTTTTCACACGACGTCCTACATTTTGGAGTGAGCCATTTATACGACGAGGGAAAGTGCACCTAATAAACTGGCCATAGTCTTCGCGGCAACACTAAATAAATTGGTTTTAAGGAAACCCTTTTATTAGAAATGAGGAATACTTATTTCCAATTTTGCCAACATCACGAAATTGTGCTTACTTTACCGTTGACTTCATATACGGTTTAACTTTTTCCTCTATTTGTTTTCGTTTTAGTTTCTTTCGCAAAGCGAATCCTTTGCATTACTTTCCAGGACAAAAAGGATCCCGTGAGGATTGTTTCAGGACATTAATTCTGTGGTACTTACTGTTAAACAGGGAATCCCATGTCACGTTTTTCTTCATAGGGATGATGACAAAATATAACGTCTACGGAAATCAGTTTGCTTCTTTATTTTTGGTGGCTTCTCCTTAAATTATATGAAATTTTAATATTTGAGGCAAAGGTACCTCACCTATGCATAATGCATATTCCATTTTAGCGTTCCTGGCAGTTCCTACCATACATTTACCTCTTTGGATGTAAAATATTCTTCAGTTCGCAATTGCTTGGGCTACCTTTAATGGAACATGTAAATTAGGTGATTATATAAGTATCTGAAGTTATCTTAGGCTCAATGAAAACTTTGACCAAAGTAGTTAAATGAGCGAAGGCAAAATGTCTGTTATAGTTCCCGTGACTGCTAATTTACATATTTTGAACTGTCTCTCAAATGAAGCCATATATCGATTTTCACGTGTTCGCTTACTTATTTGCTACTTCAAAATGGAGCATCTGATCAGATTACGCACAGAGTGATTAGATTACCATATTAATGGCAAGCTTACATTAAATGTTGGCTACAGTTCATTCTTGATGCACCAAGATATTTATTTATTTTATGTATTTCGGCGATTGCGTACTCGTATGTATATTTATTATTAAAGTACTTATTCTTATGAACTTACATACTTCTCAAAAAAGTCGATATTTTCCTTAAGAATTTGAAAACAAATTATGAAACTTGTATGAGTAGATAAGGAGAAATTACAAGATCCTCAGCTGATATTGCTTCGTTTTCACTGAATATTTGGTTTGTAAAGTTTTAACCGTTTAAGTGGCCGATGTACCTGAACCAAAAGGTACCCAACATTTTCTGCGCTGCCCAAACAGATATTTTCACATATCAGCCGGGTTATACGGAAGCTTTACTGAAAAACAGTTCCTTTCATCCCACTCATTTCAGAAGCACCGAACATAAACCAGTCGCTGGTGAAAAATTCCCTCTTATAGTCCTTAGTCTTTTATAGTCTACAGTCTGATTCCCTTAAAGTCATTTAATCTTTGCTTAGGGTATTATTGCGAAGTTCTAATCCGTCTGACACAGACATCATGTCACTGGGTAGAAACAAGCGATTCAAACACCTTTTCTATCCCATCGTAGGTTCGCCGCCATTTTTATAGCATTTATAGCTGAAAAGACGATCAGTTAGAAAGGATTAATGACAATCATCCACCCAAAATTCTCACTTCGAATGACAAAGGCTTCTGATGTTCGAAGTTCACTCGCCGTAGCCCGTTCGGCTCACATTTTAGACAGCAAATACACTATATTGACAAAAGTCATCGGACACTTCGAATAGAAAAACAACACAACGTTTATTGACATACGTTATTGCGGTGTCGGTCCACCTTTGGCCTTATTACATGCACTGACCCTTCGAGACATGCTTTCGACAAGATTTTGGAACACAGCGAAAGGTATGCGCTTCCATTCAGTACATAATGCTGCCGCTATCAGTTGCTCAGTAATAGACTTTGGTTCCCAACTTATTATGCGGCGCTCAGATTCATCCCATAGGTGCTCTATGGGTTTAAGATCAGGGCTCTGTGCCGTCCAGTTCACATACGATGCGGAATTAGCTTCGAACCACGCCGTAACACTCCTTTTTTATGGCTCCGTGCATTATTCTGCTGGTACCAACAATGCTCGGTTCCTTAGTATTGCCACAGAGTTGGAAGGGCATAATTGTGCAGAATATCGAGGTAGATGTGCTGCTTAACAAGTTTGTCCACGATAACCGACGGGCGGGGACCACACCACAAAAAACATACCCACCCCAGAACATTGCCAGCTCCAAACCTGACCGTAGGAACAGTACACTGTGGTAAATAGCATTCCCCGACTGCCACTATATCCACTCACGGCCATCATACTGATGGATCGTGTACCTGGATTCATCAGTCCATAGGACCCGTTTCCATTGATCTACGGTTCACGATAAATGTTCTTTACCTCATGCTAAACGACGAGTAGCATTCCTAGTGGAGATGAAAGACTTATGAGCTGGCGTACGACCACGGTAACACATGGAATGAAGTTCTCTGCGAATGGTAAGTGTACATACCGAGGTTCTAGCAATTTGACTCACCAGTACACTTAGGTCTTGTGCAGTACTCCGTCGATTAGCAGTGACGATTCTCCCGAGGTTTCCACGTCCTCTATCACAGATTTTCTGTGGTCTGCCGATACGTTTTGTTGCTTCAGGCACGCCATATATCTTCCACTTATTTAGTATATCCAAAATAGTTGACTTGGGTATGTTTAAAGGCCTCTGGGTTTCTCTTATGGACAGCGTACTAATATAACACCCAACAATCTTTCTAATCTTTCCTTTCTCAAAGTCAGTTACCTCCCGCCGTACATTTTCACTCAACCTCACAGTGCGATATGTTCGTGGTCAGCTGCAGGCTTGTTTTTATACCGTTTGCAGCTGTACCGCGCATCTTAACAACGCAGCGGATCCGTTCATCAGGGTGTCCGGTGACGTTTCAATATACTGCATATTCGCTCGAGCTGGTTTTTGCCCATTTTGTCAATGCAGAGTTAATACGTTCCAGCCGCTTAAAGCTTAAAAAAATGCATTTCCAAAAGGTCACTGTACATATTTTTTTCGATAACATTTTACAGAAGATAACGCTATTTTCCGTAGCAGCTTTTTGGGCTGTAGTTAGACAGCCGTCTCTAATTTGGGGTCACTGGCTCCAGGGAAAGGACATAGCTTGCCCAATATATCCCACATTCGGAGCCCGAATCCGGGCCAATCTCGGAGGAATGGCCGGATAGAAGCACCTTAAGCCAATAAGCCGTCGGAGGGGATCAGCAGCAGGTCATACAGGTAATGTCGACTGCATCGAAATGACATCAGTTTTAATACATTAACAAAAATTTTAGTGTCTTTCAAATTAGCTCACATGCAAAGTTGATAAAAGATTCACAAACATTCTTTGAAAAGAGCCAGATTCTTCTGGGTTTTAGCCTCACCGCTCAAAACGAACTTTCAATATGTACTTCATACGATCTTGTTGATAACCGCGTTGTCCGAAGTGCATGCGTCAGAGCAATCACCAGATTTATGCTCCTGCATGAATCCGGGATGATGCATGGCTAATCAGTTACCCCCCCCCTCCCACTGAAACACTGTTTCCAAATTAAAAGTGAATGCTACTTATTGCCTAATATATTTGCGGTGGTTCTTGTATCCCTTTCCAACCCTGCTCAAAAAGAAAGAAATTGAGTTCTATCTTAAAAAAAACATTTCGTTGTTCAAGAACAGCAATAGTTTGTGAGGCGTCATAAAAATCGTTCAAAAGGACAGTAATTTCTTTTTCACTTGATATTTGTTACGACAGCGTAATTTCAACTCCGAAAGCAGACTGTGCTCATAAATGTACTCTGTATGATTGTTAGAACTCATTTCAAAATCAAATTATTATTTTGCGACAAAAATCACATAAAACAGATCATCGACAACCACGTGAAGATGACCTCACGCAAAAAAAAATGGCGGACACAGAGGGCCACGCCCATCGTTGCCACCGGAAGGAACGTTTATTCGTGGACGTCCACGGGAAGCGCATCCGAGACGTCACTTTTGGAAGTTGACCACGCACACCCGTGACGTCACTTCCGGCGGTATAGTGACTCCCTTACTACTGCATTAGCTTGTAAAAAAAGTTTCCGGAAAAAAACAGTATGTGCCGTGTGTAGTGCAAGGTACTTTGGGCCTGCGGTGACGTAAACATCCCAGAGTGCTATGCGCGAAGGAATAGATTCTAAGGACAGAACGTACGTTGTTGTGGTGAAGATTAATGGCACGTGGCGACGATACGATGGCGATATCGAAGAAAGGTATGCGTGCAATATTGCTCTAGGAATATTTGAAAGGCGTGAAAGACGCGGAAGCACAAGGAAAATTGCGAAATGCGTTTATTGACGATATTATTGGACGGAGCAGTTGCAGTGACTGGTACAGGAAATTCGACACTGGTGTAGGGGATTTTTCTGATGCACCCAGAAGTGGCAACAGATGGATCGTATCCATGCTGCACTGCAAGAAAAGCGCCCAGCTTTGGTTAATCGCCATGGAGTTGCTTTTCACCAGGATAACGTTCATCCATAGGTCGCTTTACGGACCCAGCAAGAATTGCACGAGCTGGAATGGGAAGTATTTTCGCCGCCCCCTTATTCCACTGATCTTGCCCCGTCCGACTTTCATCTCTCCCAGTTTTTGTCGAATTTCTCGCTGAGAAAAACTTTGCTAAGGACGATGATGTGAAACGTTGCATGGAGGACTTCAATTCCCGTTCGCCAGACTTCTATAGCAATGGGATATTTCAACTCGTAGATAGGTGGCATAAAATTATCAGTTCAAATGAGGACGAATAGTTAGATGAAGTGTTTTGTATGATTTCGTAAGCCTGAAATACATGCTTCTCTATTTTCTGGATACTTTCTCTTCAATCTGATGATTTAGTTGTTACTAACAAATTTTTCTAATCATTTTAGGAAGTGTAACAAAATATCACATTCGAAACAAGTCTGGCTTTATTATATTCAAAATTAACTGCCCTGTGATTTGGAGGAAATTGCATAACATCTTTATGTTAATTACTCTTAGCATTCCCTATAAAATTTGGCTGCGTTTATCTTACATGAGGGTTTCTTAGACCAAGACCAAATATATTTCGTGTCACAGATCTTATACAGAGTGTCCCACTCGCTACCGAAGCAGGTATTTCTTTAATAACATTAACATCAATGAAGATATTGCAACGAAATTTGAAGTGGACTTACCTCATTTCGTGCGAAATGTGATGACATCACAATATGTGCTGGAAGTGGCCACCATTTGTCTGCAGACAGCATTGAACCCGGCGCACCATATTGTGGAAAGTGCTTGCTAGTACGTCCGTCGTCACTGCTTGAATTTCTACGGTTTCTTTTGGTAAACTCTCCCTTTTAGATATCCACATAAAAAGTAATCAGGAGGTGTCAGATCTGGCGAGAGAGGTTGCCATAGACTCTTCGAAATGACTCGGTCGACGAAAATGGACTGAATTTCATCCATACTGGTGTGTGATGTCGCTCCATCATGCTGGTAATATCCAATGGAGAGTTCTTCGTCGTCCAATTGATTTACAAAGGTGTTGAAGATTTCCCTATATGCAGCTGTTGTAATGGTTGTATCGAAGAAGATGGGACCAATTATGCGGCGCCGGGTTATCCCAGACCAGACACCAATTTTCTGTGAATGAAGGGGTTCTTCATGTATCGAGTTGGGATTTTCACTGGACCAAATACGGGAATTTTGAGAATTAACGTACCCGGACAGGTGAAGCCACGCCTCGTCGGAGAACCATGTGTAGTCTCAGAATGCCCGGATGTTTCTGAAAAATGTCAGAAAGATCCGGGCATTAAGGAAAATCATTGGCATTGGGCGTTACTAAGGAGCACTCCTGCGGCTGGCGGACAGCGCCGGGTTCAATGCTGTCTGGACGTAAATGGTGGCCTCTTCCAGCACATGTTGTGATGTCATCGCATTTCGCACGAAATGAGGTAAGTCCACTTCAAATTTCGTTGTAATATCTCCATTGAGGTTAATATTATTAAATAAATACCAGGTTTGGTAGTTAGTGGGACACCCTGTAGTTCCTCTAATTTTTATTCGTTTGTATAACCACGGAGAAGAGTATCTTTCTGTGTAAATCGTAGCCAATATTTTGCGAGTAGCAGGTGCATTGTGCTATAAAACCAGCGATTGCAATAGTAATGCGTACGATCAGTGGCTATGTCATTATAATTATCCTGTTTTTCCACGAGTAAATGCACCTCACAACAAACAACAGTGTTCTAACAGCCCCACCTTGGAATATGCACATCCCTGTCGTTAACAGCCAGGAATCTTAAAATCTACATATGGTCTTTTGTACGGAAAATCTAATATTGTCTGATGAAACCTGTGGCCTTCTCGATTTCCGGGAACACTCTTCGCCAGAGTTTTGTAAATGTCCGCCTCTAATGTTTCCCCCACTGGGCCTTCAATCCAGTGACGCGTTCAACTTTGCTTGTTCGATGACCTCTTGGTACACGTACGAGACGACCCAATTCTTTCAAACATTTTTTCCAAGGTTCAGGTTAGGACCCTAAGTTGTCGAGCACAACTTTCCGACTTTAGTGTCTTCAGATCGATCTGTAAAAACGCTCCAATTATGACATGGTGAAGTGTTCTGCTGATAGTGATAGAGGCATCACCGAAAGTAATGCCACAAATTTGATATTTGAATGATTGTACAGGACGTCTAAGTAGAGCTCAGCTTTCATAATTTTGCCTAAAACGGCCCGTACGGTTCTGTCAAAAACTAACCATCACGCTGCCATCAAGCTTTATTTTGCGGGATACAGTCCGGAAGGTACCTTTCTCCAGGCATCGCTACACCCAGTAATGACTACCAGACTGAAAAACTAGGTTCCGTGAATCATCAGACAAATCACAGTTTTCCTTTGTTTTACTGCTCATGATCCGTGACTCATCAGACAAATCACAGTTCTCCTTTGTTTTACTGCTCACGATCCGTGACTCATCAGGCAAATCACAGTTTTCCTTTGTTTTACTGCTCATGATCAACCATTCTTACACCACGTTAATCGGCGTGTAGCTTGCGTCGAAATCATTAGCGGTTTGTGAATGGATGCTTAACAATAGTAATTCATGTTAGTCAACGTGTTATGCACTGAACTGGTGTTAGCATCAATCACTAATAGTCTCACATACGGTTTGCATTAGAGATTGGCACGGACCATAGTTGGAAACGGGTCAAAAATTTTGGACCCAGACGTCCCATACCTGGACCCGACGCTGACCCATAACTGACCTTGAAAAATCTGCTTTGAACTGTAAATTCGAAACTCAATTTATTTATATATATATATATATCATCATCATCATCATCATCATTGTCAACCATTATCAATCCACTGCTGGACGAAGGTCTCCCCAAGTTTCCTCCACAACGGTCTGTCTTGTGCCAGTCTCCTCCATGTCACCCCTGCATACTTTTGAATTTCATCCACCCATCTCCCATGTGGTCTTCTTCTGGGTCTTTTCCTGTCCCTTGGAATCCAATCTAAAATTTCGGCTGTCCATCGATGATCTGTCCTTCTGGCAGTATGTCCAGCCCATTGCCATTTCAGGGATTTAACTCTGATCATGATGTCTTCCACTCTTGTCATTTTTCGGATCCACGAGTTCCTCTTCTTATCTCTCCTGGTTACACCAAGTATGCACCTCTCCATGCTACTTTGAGTTGTCTGCAGGCTTTGTATGTCTCTTTTAGTTAAGGTCCACGTCTCTGCACCATACGTAAGCACTGGAAGGATGCATTGATCAAACACTTTTCTTTTAAGACATAATGGCATATTGCTCTTGAAAATTATGCTGTTTCTTCCAAAAGCTCTCCAGGCAAGTTTTGTACGCCGATTAATTTCTTCATCAATGTGACCCTCACTTGATATCTGCTGTCCAAGATAAACGTACGTGTCTGTTATCTCCAGCTTTTCTCCATCAATCGATAAATCTTCATTTCTTGTAAAAGCATTGAACATCACTTTTGTCTTCTGAAAGTTCATTTTTAATCCCACCTCTTTACTCTTGTCAGCAAGTTCCTGGATCATACTCTGCAGCTCTGATGGGCTAGTTGCAAAAATGACTACGTAATCAGCAAAACGAAGGTGGGTTAGATAATCTCCATTAATCTTTATCCCCTTGGTTTCCCAGCTCAGTGACTGAAAAACACCCTCCAATGTGGCATTAAAGAGCTTCGGAGATATGGTGTCACCTTGTCTCACTCCCTTTCCAATTTTTATGTGTGTTGTATTTTCAAACAGCCTAATCTTTGCACTTGCATTTTCATAGATGTTATTAATAATATTAATGTATGCATCTTCAATACCGCAGGTTTTCAGAGTCATTGTAACTGTTGATGGTTTCACCGAATCAAAGGCTTTCTCATAATCGATAAAAGCCATGCACAATGGAAGTTCATATTCCCTCGCTCTTTCAATTAGTTCTCTCAGCACATGGATATGATCTATTGTGCTGTAGCCACTCCTGAATCCAGCTTGTTCTCTCGGTTGAGCCATGTCCAGTGTTACCTTCAAGCGGTGTGAAAGAACTTTAGTGAAGATTTTATAAACTACTGATAGGAGGCTGATAGGTCTGTAGTTTCCGAGGTCCTCAATGTCACCTTTCTTATGTAGCAGGATCATTGTAGCGGTGTTCCAATCCTCAGGAATCTTTCCTTCATTAAGGTATCGAGTAAAAATTTGGGCGAGTACTGTTTCGATTTCTCCACTTGCTTCTTGTATGATGTCTACAGTAATTCCATCTTCTCCTGGAGCTTTTCCCCGCTTCATGTTCTTGATTGCATGAGCAACTTCTGCTGGAAGGACTGGAGGAACTCTGGTACTGGTATCTTTCATGATGTCTGGAGTGCATGTATCATCCCTTTCATATAATTTGGAGTAGAAATCTTTCACTCTTGTCAAAATTTCGCCTCTATTTCTTGTTACAGAACCATCTTCTTTTCTCAGTGCCATAATCTGTTTTCTTCCCTTACTGAGATGTCCCTTTGCTATCTTTAGGCTTTGGTTGTTTTCAATTGCTTTCCTCACTAGTTCACAGTTTAATTTTCTGACGTCTTCAGTGATACTTTTTCGTACTGTCTTGCATAGCTCTATATATTCCACTTTGGAAGTCACATCTTCTTTAATTGTCCTCATCTCTCTTCTTTTTTGCATCAACATTTTCGTTTTTCCTGATAATTTATTTACATGCAACTTGTTCTTAGACCCAGCTAATTTTGTTGCTGTTTCCATAATAGCTTTGGTTACTTTTCTGTTAACTTCAGAGATGTCCACTTCTTCCGATGTTAGGCCTTCTAAAGCAGAGAACCTGTTTTTCAGTTCCAACTTGAAGGTATTATGGTGTTTTTTAAGGTTGGTTATGTCAATAGATTTTGTTTGTCTTATGAGCTTGCCAAGTTCAAATTTAGTGTTGAGGTGCATCTTACATCTCACCAATCTATGGTCACTACCTGTGTTGAACTTGTTTAGCA
The DNA here is from genome assembly GCA_039090855.1 of Macrothele yani. Classification (NCBI taxonomy): domain Eukaryota; kingdom Metazoa; phylum Arthropoda; class Arachnida; order Araneae; family Macrothelidae; genus Macrothele; species Macrothele yani. The sequence goes on from CM076990.1 coordinate 134,117,417, forward strand.
CACTGCAGTCTTCTATGACGAATTTTTTGTTACACATAATGAAATCAATTTCACTTGTCGTCCCATTTGGATGTCTTTATATCCATTTCCTGTGTGGCTTTTTCTTGAAGAAGGAGTTCAAGATGAAAAACCCTTCTGCCTCTGCAAACTCAACGAGAGTATTTCCACGCTGGTTTCTGTTGCCGTGACCGAATTTACCTACTGAAGTTTCATTCTGTTGCCGTTGCCCTATTTTTGCATTGAAATCTCCCATACTTATTTTCAAGTGCTGCTTACCTTTATTATTTAGATGACAAATTTCCTCATAAAATTCTTCAATTTCTTCTTCAGGATGACTTGTGGTGGGTGCATAAGTTTGAATAATCTGAGCCTGGTATCTTCTCGATAGTTGGATAACGAGTCGTGCAGCTCTGTCAGAGGAACTTTCAACTTCTACCACTTTATCCTTCAGTTTCTTGTTTATTATAAATCCAACACCACTAGTTCTGCCAGTATCTGTCCCACGATAGTAGAAGAGATGTCCACTTTTCAGTTCGATGAGATCTTCTCCTTTTCTCCTTACCTCACTTAGCCCCACGATGTCCCACTTGATCCTTTGTAGTTCCTCTTCCAATTCAAGAAGCCTTGAATCAGAAGATAGGGAGCGTCCATTGTACGTTGCCAAGGTCAGCATCAGATGGCAGCCTAGTCCGGTACTCCGGGGATTCTTAGCACCCTCTGCCTTCATGTCGCACTGGCCGCTGCCTTGGCCAGGTACATTCCAGCTGCCGGAGACTGAGGGCCAAGATTTAAGTTGTGGAGTCATTTTGGAGGGGTTTGGCCATAACTCACCACGCTGGCCAAGCGGGTTGGTGAGTGTGGGATAGAATTTCCTCTAATCCCGATGGTATAGTTATACCGCTATGGGCGGTCGTATATATATATATATATATATATTGTACGACGGTTGTACGACGGCTAGCGGTATTTTCTTCCACTCGGCTTGGAGAAGACAGGTCAGGTCCTTCACCCATTTCGGACGGTAGGGGCATCCCTTAAGTCAACGCTCCAACTCGTCGCAGATGTGCTCTATAGGGTTAAGGTCCGGGCTCTGCGCAGGCCAGTCGATTCGATTAACCCCATTGTCACCATACCAAGCCATGGTGGACCTCGCAACATGACAGGTGGCATTGTCATCCTGAAAGTAACATGGGTCCACCCCGTAAAACTGCCACAACGTAGGAAGCGCATGGTCATCCAAAATGGTGCAGTAGGTCTCGGCGTTGAGTCTACTAGGAATTGCGACCAAGGGTCCCGTGCCATACCAGGAGAAACAACCCCATAGCATAATTCCACCACGCCGAACTTCACAGTTGGCACAATACATTCCGGCAGGAGGCCTTCTCCAGGTAGACGCCAAACCCAGACCCTGCCATCCGAACGGTAGAGGGTGAACCTTGATTCGTCGCTCAAGAGAACCTGTTTCCACTGTTCAACGGTCCACTGTCGACTTTCTTTGCACCACGTTAGCCGAGCAGCGCTATTGGACTTGGTCATCAAAGGCTTGTGGGCGGCAGCACGTCCATGATAACCAAGCAGATGGGCTTCCTTACGGATGGTATTCATCGAAAGAACACTCCCGGATGCCTGTTGAAACTCCTCGCGGATGTGGCCCATCGATTTGGTGCGGTTCTTCCGAATTTCTCTGGTCAGCATCCATCGGTCTCTAATCCCAGTTTTGTGGGTCTGCCGAGTCGGGGCACATTCCTACAATCACCTCTCATCTTCCACTTGCCAATCACCTAGGCCATTGTCTATTTTGGGTACTTCAACTCGCTGGATATGTCACGTATGGATCGGCCATTTCTGTGATACCCGACGATTACACCTTTCTCGAAATCAGAGAGCTCCGAACTGCGTGGCATTTTGCATGCGACTGGTTGCGTTGTTGTTTCCCACAAGATATTTAACGGCGGTGGGGCCATGACGTGTATCAGGACCGCAGATATCGTCGATTGCATGGGTGTCCAATTACTTGTTGGTAGATAGTGTATATATATACATATAAACGTAATATATATATTCATCCCAATAACTGTTTGATATTTAATTACTGAAATCCTTTTTTAATAACAAAATTGGTTTCTTGCAAAATTTTAGTGCCACTATTGTGCGTAATCCTGAAGTAATGACTGACGACTATGATACAAGCGGGAATCGTTATTTAGGATTACACAAACGCATTTTTTTAATGTATTTAGATTTTTCACTCTTTCCACGCTTTGATTGAGGTGCGCATACTTTCATATGGTCTGTTAGATTTTTGGTTCCATAATATTTTATTCCACCGTCGATATCTTTCTTTGTAATTATACACTTCCCACATTTTGAACAACAAGCAAGACTAAACAACACCGAATTATTCACCGGTTCCTTAATGAGACGAAACAATTTCCAGCATTCACGCTTCCCCTTGTGGTTTTTAACAAGCACATATTTGTTGTCCTCGACGCATTTCTCAACCTCCTTAATATTAAATCCATGCATATTAACAAATAAGTGGTTAATTTCGACATGACATGTTATGGGAACGGGATATTAGCACATCAATCAAAAACTTCTGAATGCTTAATGTAAAAGATGTGATATGAAAAGTAACTCTTAGTCATACAGTGAACTTCGCACGGAGAGAGTGAACCAGCTGAGAAGCAGGCGAATGGCGTTTGCCTGTACCTTATCCTGGACAATCGCACGGTAAAAGAACGTAAAGATGTATCTTTTTACGATATGGTGTCGGCGTGTCTGAAGTTGATCGGTGGAAATCTTCGTTGCTTTAAGAATGAGACGACAACAGTTTTGCGTGGCAAATCATTATTCACTCCGTGGGCACTAGTATCGACTACAGAATTCCACAAAGCGCATTTTTCTTTGGAATATATTTTTCTCGTTTCAATAATAAAACGGGAATAGAACCGGGTTAAAATCGGGTAGGGAACACCTTGACCCGACCCGTTGGACCCGCAAGAAATTGTCGATCCGTTGACCTGTGACCCGTTTCCATCTCTGGCGCGAACTCCTTTTTTAAGGCCCGGGCCCGTTATTTCATTATTTATGACTGGCCCTGGCCGGGTTTGAACATTTTTACAAATTTTCCCTTTGCGAATAAGGACGAAATAGAGCTTATTGTTTTATTCCTATTTATGTTTTCATCATCGTTAATATCGACTCTTCCCCCCGAAGAAAAAAACGACAGAGAGAAAGAATTAGTATTGTTATTATGTCAATCAAATTCAGGTAACAAAATGTTCTGCATTTTGTTTCCCAAGTGTATTAAGTTAATTCGTTTACCTCTGCTCACCTTCATGCTTCCACCGAAAGACTGAGAATTCCCCTTTTTCATATTGTAGCTAGCAGAAATTTAAATTTTGGTGGCCAAAAACTTTATACTAACAGGTTTCTTATTATCTAGGAAAGAATACATAGTTATTACTTAAAACACTCACAGATATTTTCTGAATTACGAAATGCACACGAAACACGCAATAAACAATGACTCAGAATTTTACGCGAACAACAAAAGAGAGACTGTAGCCTAACCATTCAGTTTTGCGTTTCCTATTGTGTTAATTAATTCAGATAGGAATGTGAAGTAAAATTAATTGAAAAAGGGAAGATTAACTTGATACTGTTAGAAACAGTCATATTCCTGCTGTGCTTCCCTGCACGTTTAAACCAACGCGTTTACGCAAAGTCACAACGCATACCCATGTGACGTTGACCACCGTCGTCGATCTGTATAAAAGACGAACCTTCATGACACAGTCGTGAGGGTGATCTTTAAGTGAGCTTCATATGCTGAAGTCTACAGTTCTATAGTTCACAGTGATGGTACCAGTTCCAGTGTAGGATTTCAGCTTCTGCTACGAGTGAATGATACCTGAAGTATGCGCAGGTGTACAGCAGACCAGTATGTGTATAATATCTTTATAACTACGTTAAGGGAAGCTTCAAGTAGTAAGTCCTATCACGTGTCTTTCGTTAGTTTAACTGAACATTGAATAGTGCTAGTACATGCAAACTGCATTAGAAGGCTAGTCCAAAGGATTAAAAAGGACTGTAAATTATTTATGACTTTTATTTACACTAAATGTACCGGAAAGTGTACTAAAGGTTCCGAAACTGAAGGAACAATTACTTTTCATTAACTGTAAACATGTGAAGCTATAGATAAAGCTATTTTTTCGTTCTTGTTAAAGTGCCTTTTTAGAGCTTGTGTTGCAAATTCAGTTCTTGTTAAAGTGCCTTTTAGAAACTTTTGTTTCAAATTCAGTCTTACCCGGTCAGTATATTCTAACAGCTAGAGAGTCTATAGAGCTATTAGTCTCTGTGCACCTTCAACACATACAGGGCATGTACGAGCCTGGCTTTCAGTCAAAGATTTAATATAAGAGCTCTGCGTGATCGTTTCTGGGATTTGTGTCACAGACCGTGCTCATGCTCATCTCTAGTTTGCAGGATTTTGATTTCAGCTCCGAGAGAGAAGTTATTTGCAGAGTTCTCCTCTCATTTGTCAGCTTCGAACGTAGTTTACGAACTAGTTTCTTGCAGATTCAGTACCAGACCGCTTCCGTTTTATTGTCAAATCACCAATCATCGACATAGTGATCTTCAATGTCTATAAAATGCTACACACTAAGCGAATGCTTATGTCTATTATAAATCCGCGGTGAAACTCAATTACCTCTGTCGATCGAGGCATCTTTCATTCACTACCAGAATTTTTGTACCTGGGTCTGTGACGTCTCTGCTTGCATAGAACTGAATTCCCCATCAATAAAGGGGTTTCTGCATATTAACGGTAATGCAGTGGTCATAGATTAGACAATAAGGATGCATCACGTCGCAGGTTCGTACGCCGTGCAATGAAGTAAGCAAAAGACTTGTCGGCGTTTAGTAGGGTATGATAATCGGCGGACGGAAGGAGCGGACTATCATCCCCGTAACTGCACGCATCGTTGGATGTTCAATAGTTAAGGTGTGACGGGAATTGTCAGGATAAGGGCACACATTCGCTCCAGCGTACCGGAAAGAGGAGACCACTAGTGGTTTAATGTCGAAGTTAACGCTATTTGGCATGTGTTCTGCGAGAAAACAGATTGCTCAGTTAACGACAGACTGAAACCACGGCACACAGAGAAATGTTGAGCAGATAATCCAGAGGACTCTCTTGTCAATTGGCCCAAGGAGTTGGCTACCAGTTCATGCGTCCAATTTTGATCGACTGTCAGAGACAGCGCCGCCACGGAAACCCCATGACTGGATACTGAAGGACTGAAACACGTCCAATGAGTGGAGGTTTCATCCGCAAAATGCCAGTAGACATGTTTGGATTGGACAGCTCATAAATAAACAGCAATAGCCAGGATTACTGTTTTCACGGACACCTTCAATGCCAAATGTCATTTAAGCACTGTTTGCGGCCAAGTTTTTCTACACATAGGCCGTGCATCTGGATAACACAGGACTCTTTCAGAAAGGCACCGCCCGGTGTCACAGCGCTCAAATTGTGCTATAATGTGTCAATAATCGCTTCAAAGCGTTTGGTGTCCATTCCTTAGCCGCCAAATGGTTCCTACTTGAATTCCGTCGAGCATTTGTTGAGTGCAATAAAACGAATCAATCTCCGGTACAAGCTAGAACCGATATTCGTCGCCGAACTCAGCTATACTTTTCTGATCATCTAGTACGAAATACCTCACGACACCTTCCACTGTCTAGTAAAGTCAATGTCACGTCTGGTGTAATCTGTTATTATGACGAAAGGCGGCCAACCACGTTTTTAGGTAAAGGGGATTAATGTGTGTGTGTGTGTGTGTGTGTGTGTGTGTGTGTGTGTGTGTGATTAAATATAAGCTGATAGATACAATCATTCTCAATGATGATTTGGTCGAAGTAATATAATACATTGGTAATACATTTTAGAGTAAAGTAACGGAGAAGATGGACAAAAATTCCGTAATACGGATTAGTAAGGGGACACCAATATACTGAAACTAAGTCACAATGTACACAAAATAACATTATTAAATGTAATCTATGGTTACATTTACGACAATCATTTAAAAGACGTCAGTCAATTCTTGTGTTTATATATTTGCATGCAGGTTTTACAATCCTAAATCTTTGTCTTCCTTGGTGTGTAATTCCTCTGTGAGTAAAAGGTTTTCCGCTGAACCTTCTGTCAACATGCTTTCTGCTTTCTTTTTCAGAGCTTCTTCAGGCGACGCATTCTTTTTAGTTTGGTGCACTGGGACGGCAGATACACTCTCTTTTAACAAGTAATTGGACACCTGTGATAGCAAAGGAAAACAAAGTTTATTCACCTTCAATAGTTGGTGGTACCTCCACGAGCGGTGATTACAGCTGCAACCCTCTGGGGCATACTTTCAACCAGGCGTTGTACGACGGCTAGCGGTGTTTTCTTCCACTCGGCTTGGAGAAGACAGGTCAGTGCCTTCACCGATTTAGGACGGTGGGGGCTCCCCTTAAGTCGACGCTTCCACTCGTCCCAGAAGTGCTCGAAAGGGTTAAGGTCCGGGCTCTGCGCAGGCCAGTCGATTCGATTAACCCCATTGTCACCATACCAAGCCATGGTGGACCTCGAAACATGACAGGTGGCATTGTCATCCTGAAAGTAACATGGGTCCACCTAGTAAAACTGCCACAACGTAGGAAGCGCATGGTCATCCAAAATGGTGCAGTAGGTCTACTAGGAATTGCGACCAAGGGTCCCGTGCCATACCAGGAGAAACACCCCCGTAGCATAATTCCACCGCCGCCGAACTTCACAGTTGGCACAATACATTCCGGCAGGAGGTCTTCTCCAGGCAGACGCCAAACCCAGACCCTGTCATCCGAACGGTAGAGGGTGAACCTTGATTCGTCGCTCCAGGGAACCTGTTTCCACTGTTCAACGGTCCGCTGTCGTCTTTCTTTGCATCACGTTAGCCGAGCAGCGTTATTGGAGTTGGTGATTAAAGGCTTGTTGGCGGCAGCACGTCCATGATAACCGAGCAAATGGGCTTCCGTACGGATGGTATTCATCGAATGAACACTCCCGGGTGCCTGTTGAAACTCCTCGCGGATGTGTCCTATCTATTTGGAGCGGTTCTTTCGAATTTCTCTGGCCAGCACCCGTCGGTCTCTAACTCTCAGTTTTGTGGGTCTGCCGAGTCTGGGCACATTCCGACAGTCACCTCTCATCTTCCACTTGCCAATCACGTAGGCCACTGTCGATTTTGGGTACTTCAACTAGCTGGATATGTCACGTATGGATCGGCCATTTCTGTGATCCCCGACGATTACACCTTTTTCGAAATCAAAGAGCTCCGAACTGCGTGGCATCTTGTATGCGACTGGTTGCGTTGTTGTTTCCCACACGATATTTAACGGCTGCGGCCGTGGCGTGTATCAGTACCGCAGATATCGTCGATTGCAGGGGTGTCCAATTACTTGCTGGTAGATAGTGTATATGTTTATGAGGAGATGAAAAGGCCGGAACTTTCTCTCTCTCTCGTTAAACAAAAGAGGGAAATGCCTAAGAAGTGTCCAAGAGACAAGATTATCTGTTACACCCCGAAGAGGGATTAGAAAGCAAGAAAGCGCAAGCGAGACAGATTTATGATCAAATAAAGGTGCATTGAACTCTAAAAAAATGTGCAGGGGTTCAGCGAAGTCCGATGACGAAGAAATACCTGTTTTTGGGACAACTGTCGTGTATGAAAAAATCATTCGGGTATTTGCTGTGCGCTCGAAGAGAGAGGGTGCACCTTGGGCTGGAAAATCCCTTTGCTCCCAGTCTTGTGTGTGTGTGTCCGTGTGTGCGTGTCACCTCACTGCCCCTTTCAGGCGAATAACAGCGCCTGTGGACCGCAATAGCTTTTTCGGAAGCTGCTACAAGTGCGAGAGTTCATCTGAATTGAAACTCTGTACACTGCACAGCATTAAGCCGCATTGTTCCTGTAAGTAGACCTTTTTATTGCATTTCCTTCGGACCCAACTAGCCCAAATTGAGGCGTCTGCGCAGCCAGTAGGACTTTAGAAACAAATGGGCGCATACTTATTTTACATAAGATCCTGTGCGTGAATAGTAATGCATATAGAAACCTCAGTTTCTAAATAGACCGCCTTGTACATAGAGATTCGCATCCTTTTCTGCATGTGATGGAGTTGGTTGCAGAATTGCATTGAAGTAGAGGCTAATCCAGCAATTCGTTTCCCAGCATAGATGTTTAACGGAGCAATCGCCGTGATGGACCCGGAAGTTAAACAGTACGGCCATCCGGAAAAATATACTTCATTCTGCTGATGATCCAGTCCGTACTTGACGTCAACATCATGAGGCTGCGGATACCTCATTCACGGAATCGACTATTCTTTCAGTTTGGGGCAGTTGTATAATTAAGAGGGTATTTACTATGAATGACAGGAACCCCTGGTGCGTATGGACCAACGTATGGACGCCGGTTGCTACCAAGGACTGCTAGATGACCATATACACTGCAGTGCTTATCATCACCCAGAAGGCGATGGTTCTTCCAGAACCATAATGTCTCATGTGATGGAGCTCTCCTCGTTCACGGATAGTTTGAGAAACAGTGCTAATATAAGACATCTTGAATGGGAACCAAAGTCTCTTGATCTCAACCCAATTTAACATCTGTGGGATGTTGTGAAACACCAAGGGAGTGAGTTGGGCACAATATCTTGCTCCATACAGAACTGTGAACCTCAATACAAAGAGCTTGGTTGCAGACCCTCACGACAGTAAAGGTACCTTGTGGAGTTTATGCCACGATGAGTGGAGGCCGTTCTCTAGGAGAAACGACGACCCATGAAGTAGTACATAAGTGGTCATAATATAGCATAATTCAGTGAGCACTCATTTACATCGCTTTGAAGCATGCATGTAGGTGATATTTTAAATTCTTCTAGAACCAACAGAGTTTAAAATGAGTTGAAATAAAATAAATTAGAAACAAAGAAACTATCCAGCAGTTTGAATTATTCTTTTAGTTATTTGGAAAAATAAAATTCAATTTGCATCATTAGACATAACAAAACTATCATTGAGGAGGAAATATCAAACAGGAATTTTTTGTTTTGTTTGGGGTTTAACGACCACCGTGAGAAACTCGATGGGCTGTAAGCAGACTCCCGTCCCTAATGTAGCGCAACTGACTCCAGGAAGGGAGAGAGCCAGATCTGTAAGACAAACACTAAACCGGTCTCTCACTGGGATTAGAATGCGGCCCATTTCTGACGAATAACCAGGAGACAAACTAGTGCGCCACAGCGACCAAATGGGATTCAAATAATTTACATTTATGTTTCAGCAGAAAAAATTTAAAAATAAGAAACACGAACTATGCATTGAATGAAAAAATATGAACACTGTGCTTATAGAAGAAGGCAGAAAAAACTCTTATTTTTGTGAGACTGCTTGGACGTAAGGAATTCTGTACTAGTACAACGTTTTGGATCAATAGCGTGGAAAAATAGGCATCAAAGTACTGAAAAGAATGATACCAAAGTTATATGAAATGAGCGAAAATATAACCTAGACTAGGGTTGCCATTAATCTTCCTTTTCGTATTTTATCGAACGGAAGAAACAGTAATAATTAAATCAAAACCAATTTCTTTCCGTCTCAATACTGTAATCATTATTTTATAGAATCTCATTCAGTTCTCACATCGGTAATGAAATGACCTTGAAAATATCATCCTTCACTGTCATGAAATAATGCCTTTTTCGAGAGAACTTCCGCGAAATTAGGAAGAAACGACGCCCAATCTATTTTCCGTGTAGTAGAAGCATGGAAGACACATGTGCACAGCAACGATCTTCGGAATATCAAAACAACAGTACACTGCACGACATGATTTAGATGAATGACCTTTCGTTGCAACTCATAGTTAAGATGAAGCCTCCCGATTTTCTTTTACTCTGCTTCACGAAAAGAGGCATGGTAAAATATGAATTATTAGGTCTGATGAAATGGTTATGTGAATAAACCTGCAAAATTAGAAGAAAAAAATTTCAGGTTTAATAAATTTTGATTTAACACTTCTCTAATTGATGAGTGACTATGTAGAGCTTTAAAAATATCCAAATACGAAATTCAAACTACACTCACATGCAAAAGTTAAGTTAGAAACACAAATATCAACACTGTGAGAAAATAGTTAGAAATATTACACTCAAACCCAGCAGAACAATAACATGGGCAACAAGACGTAGTGTACTCCAAAATGAAGATAAAGCACTGAACGCCTTTCAGATAAACCGTGTAATTCAAAACACACACACACACACAAATACAATTTTTTATAAACACACCAGAAGGACATAATTTGGCCTTAACCCTTTCGTTACCACAACGCCCGACGCCCCCTAACATGAAGACAACCACAAGCGCCCGAGTCGCCCGGATAGCATGAGCAGGGTTTCCTACCCCAATGTTCTTTGAATTTGCACGGCGTCCGAGGGATCAGCAGAAGTCACCCTCACTCGTCCTTGTTGTCGCTAAACAAAGAAGTGCAGCAGGAGTTAGTTTGTCCCGGGGCTATATCAGTCAGCCTTCTGACATCGCGCAGCAGAACTCTTGTTTTGTTGACACGCGCTTGGTTTTCTGTATAATTTTACATTGTTCCAAAAGAGAAGTTCGGAGTTTACGAGAGAAAATTTGTGGTAAAAATTCTTTCATTTTGATCAATCCAAATAAACAGATTGAGAGCGTATTTTTTACAAGAAAGAGCAAGGAAAGAGGAAAGTAAACGATTTTCCATCTGTTACCACTCAAATCTGTCTAGGGCTCTCAATATAAAAATGCAGTAATTTCCCCAGGGAAACGTCCGAAGGTCAGTGCATAGTAAACCTAGAGATCGGAAGTTTCGAGTGATGACCCAGCATTAATACTTCTTTTGTTAACTTGACAAAGGGAGAGCGAATGAAAGGAGCAGCAGACATTTTCGGGCGCTGTGGCATTCTGAATGACAAAATGTTTTAGTATCGTCGTTGCGAAAAGGTTAATATGCTGTATGATCACCTCTCATGGTGACACGTGACTGACAGCGTCACGAAATGCTGTCCAAAAGAGTCAATGCGTTCTGTGAGTCGTCTGTCGTACTGCTGTGCAAGAGCACTTCTCAATTCCTCTACGTTTCTTGGAGGGTGTCTCAGAGCATCCATTCGTCTCGCTAAGGCATTCCACAGCGGCTCTACAGGATAAAGATCCGGAAACCTTGCTTACCACTCCATGACCGCATCACCTTCACGATATTCCAACACCAGTCGAGCGGTATGGATTCGGGCATTGACCTACATTAAAACAAATTCTGGTGCGCAACATCTGCGAACAAGCGAATATAAGGTGCTGCGATCTTATATTGATAGCATTGATAGAACCCCTGAAAAACAGGTGTAGTCGGTTCGCCCCTTTCGCATTATCCTGCCCACACCATACAACCACCGCCTCCATATGTATCTCTCTCTCGGATGTTTGATGGATGGTAACGCATTAAACGTTCTGTCCAGATGAACACACCTCAGGATTCTATTTGCAATGAGAAACCCGACTCCTCCCTGAAGAGAACGTTAGATCACTGTTCACGCGTCGATATGCTCCTGAGCCCAACGTAATTGTTCTCTCCTATGAAAAGGTGTCAACGGCACGTACACCGCATGTTTTCTGACTAAAGGCCATTTATGGTCACTGTCCAGCCGGATACTGATGATTAATTTGCTGTTGTAAGGTCTGAAGCCTGCTGATGATATGTCATGCTTCTGTTGCGTCTTGCAGTTAAGGTAAGAAAGCGGTCATCGAGGAGGGAAGTTGACCTTGGACGACCTGTACCAGATCTTTTCCCACACTGCACAGAATATTTCGTATATGTTAAAAGTACGTAGCATTGAAACATTGAGACTTTTCAGATACGTTGAGCAATGTAACAGTGATGTTTCAGAAACATTACGGCTACGGCAAAATGTTCTCAAACGTTACATAACTTTGAAACATAACCGATACGTTACAGTGAAAGACCTTTGCAACTTCAACATACCAACTTCATGTTACTGTTACGTATTTAAAAAATACTAGTAACTTCGTTACATTACTGTTACGTATTTGAAAGATATTTGTGACATCACCATATTACTGTTACGTATTTACTACGTTGAACATTATATTTTAATAAACTTTGTAAAATCACAATAAAAATATTATACTCCACGGCTGTTTCAAAAGCAACAATAGTCGTTTTACGAGTTGTTTACGTTTTCACAGGCTCAACGCTTTCCGCTGTTAATTAGGAACAGTGGCGGCGTTTATATATTGATAACAAAAGAAATAAAAATCGGTCCCAAATGAGGGTGTCGAATTTCTATTATTCATGTGGAAAAGACTATATTTCAGCGAAAAAAAGAAAGAAAATCAAATTCGTCATTTCTCCAATACGAAATTTCTCAGTTTCAAATAAAAAAAGACATGCTGGTGTAGTATACTAATACAACACAGCCATCTACTTATATTTTATAAAATGCTTTTTTAGAATTTAAAAATGATAGCAATCAAAACAATTACTTACTTTCAAATGATCTTGAATCCCAATAGAAAAAAAAAAAAGGATAAAATATTAAATCAACTAACTAACTAACTCGAGTACAACAGTATCACCAAAGAATATCCCAGTAGCACACGGAAATACGACTACGGTAGTGCTTCGGTGAAATGGCATAAATGCGCATTCGCATCCACGCCGTTACCAAACCAAAAATCTTAAATATCGCTGGAATGTACCATCAAGTAGTCACACAATGGAAACTATGAAACAGTAGTATCGGCGAATGGTATTTTTTAACGTAACCGTAATATACAAAGAGTTATGTTCCAAAATAGATATTTGCTGAAAGGTAATTGTAAGATATCTCTGAAAGTGTAACGAAAATGAGAGATTGTGACATTATTGATGCATATCCGTAACATTTTGTGCTGTATGGGTTACGAAAACTTTCTATGCTTTGGAACTGTCTCCAGAGTCTGTTGAAAAACAATTCGAGGCACACAAAGCTAACTTGCCACCTCTGTTCACGATTGCCCGTCATCCAGTCTCCCAATCGCCCGCCACCGCGTATCATCGCTTAAACTGTGTCTGTGTGCAATTTTCAAGGAAATATGTCCTTTACTTGCAGTTTGATCATCCGATCATATGTAGAGGATTTTAGGAAAGGAGTGTTTGACCCCAGGTCTTAAACAACCCTTAGAAATAGGAAGCTAGGAGATTTGGTCTAGAGTGCCAGATAGGAACGTCACACGGAAGTGAGGTAGAAAGGGGGAGGAAGACGCCTTTATTTTTACCCGGGGGCCCAGTACCCGGAATCCGACGGCTTAACGTGCAGATCCAACTCCTGGCGGATATTTAGTGGTTCGACCGACCGTTCGTACCTGACTGGGATCGAACCTAAGCTTTCTCCGTAGAAGTCACGAACGTTGACCTCTAGGCCATCCGGGGCCCTACTTGCGGTTTGACAACAGCGACCATTTTTTTTAACCTTGTTTTTGCCTGTCCTTCACGACTATTGGCTCCTAGAGGCTATGTGTAAAGCCCACTGGAACGTCACACACGTGTCATCATGCAGTCATGCGTTACGTAACATAGCCGTAATAGTCTCTTATAGTCCCTGTAAAAGTCTTAGACCATATGTTTCATTTCTTTACTTACTACCATGAAAAATCCTTCTGTAACTTTTGCACATGATTATATATTAATAAGAAGTTCAGAAATAGTGAATTCATTTGCAGAAATAAATATCTTACTACAGAATGTACTGTGAGTCAAGCTGTTATTTTGTAGGTATTCTACTAAAGGAGGATCGACTTTCACACCACCGCATTATAAAATCCTAGTGATATTAATTAGAAAATACATTTTAGTACATAGTCTTTGACGCAGGCTTATAGCTGCAAATCGTAGGGCAACATTAATTTCTTCGCCAGCAGAACCTTATAAAGAAAACTAGTTACATTATGGTAATTTTTTTATCGACGTTTGACGACCACCATGAGCAACTCCGAGAGTTGCAATCAGTAGACTGTCCCTAATTACGGATCAGTGTTTCGAGGAAAGTGACAGAGGCAGTACCATCAAACAAACACATCACTCACTCCTGATCGGCGACTCAAACCCAGGTTCATCTCCAGCGATTATTTAGAAATCTACGGCTGTGGCCGCTCAGTAACCGGGAGGAGCATCAAATGCTTTAATAATAACGATTCACTTTAGTACTATTTTTTAGTTATGTACTATCTTACGTGATGCATAACTAAACACTATGTTAGCCGTAAGATAGTCGACGCAGTTTAGAGCAACTCGAAATAAAATTGAGTGTTTTAATGATATTTGGAGAACAAGGCGAAAGTAACTGTCCGATAAAGTAAGAAGTGCGAATAAACTTACAAACCGCAAAATGATAGAATGAAAATAAAATAAATTGTAAAATTACAGACATAAAGCATAATTCCCTTATAAAATCGAATGGCTTTACTGATATCTACTACAAAAGGGATCAAAATATTCTTGTGATCAGTCTACGCTATTTTCAAGCAACTGCGAAACTTACCAATACATACATGCATTTGCCACATAAGTTAAGTGACTTGAAATACATTTTTGTTTTTGTGACAATTCAGTGCAATGATAATAAGTGGCACTACTTAATAATATTCAAGCCGATACAAAAAGAATGCGAATCTAACAAACTCAACATTACTTTTCCGATAATAGATTCCAGCTCCATGTCGTTTCGGTTTTGAAATGGAGCATCAAACGAGAACATCAGCATTCGTAGATTCATAGTTATTATTTAGAGCCAATGATTAAATAAATAATTACGGCAATAGAGAAGATAAATAGATTGGTTGCATAAAAATTAGTTATACTGAATTGTTACTTTAAGGCCAGCAAAACTGATAAAAAAATATTTCAAAATAATTACTTCAAAATTACGACTATTTTTCAATGGAATTGATACAATATTTGTTACTGCTAGTAAATAAGATAGTAAATAAGATTTTTGCGTTTGTCTACGAAAGTTCTTCGTAAACTAAAGAATTTTCAGCAGCAAAAACACACAGCTATTTGCTGGTTGATGTCTGAAGCGTATATTGTGATATTTCATGCGGTTCTTTCCCGTCTGCCTCTATCACTTTGCTTCTTAGAGGAAGGATTTATGATAGCCTTTTTATTTCCATTTCAGATTACAACATGAGATATGTGCATAAACTGTATTTTACTTACTTAACTCTCGAACGCGCATGCATTCACACGGGCACAAAAACACATGTCTAGCTCGATAGCAGGACCAGCTCATAAAATGAGACACACACGTGTAGTTAACAATATATAAACATAAAATGTTATATATAAGATCCTTCACGTTACCATAACATCGTAAAAATATGCAGAGGAATATCAATCACTGTACCTAAGATAAAGCTATAACAATTTTAACTCATTTAGTAGTCTTTATAGAATCATGCATGCGTATACATTCGCGGCGGTAATAATGAGAGAGACCTTCGGTATACAGTATAAGACCCAGGGGAATTCTGACACTAATTTTTATGGAAAACAAGATAGTAAAATCATGCAATGCATTGATTATGATACGCTTTCCAACATACCAGAAATTATTACTCAAGTTATGAGGATAATGGCTGTGGAATAAATCTCGCTCCTGTGTCCTGACCTTTGACCCCATTTCGATGATTTTCGACAGAACCGGTTCAGTACACCTCAAGAATAACATACTAAAGTTTTGTCGCAATAGAAGCGGTTTTACGCAAGTTATGAGAATAATGGCTGTGGAATAAATCTTGCTTTTGTGCAATGACCTTCGACCCCATTTTGTTGATGTTCAGCAGAACCGGTTCACTATATTTCCGGAACAACATGATAACGTTTTGTCGCAATCGAAACAATTTTTGGTAAGTTATGATGCACAAGGGTAATGGAATGGATCCCATTCCAGTGTCCTGACCTTTGGCCTCATTTCGCACATTTTCAATAGGGTTCGTCCCCAGTGGTTCCCTACCACATACTAAAATGTCATCGAAATCGAACCATTTTCACGCAAGTTATGACGCATAAGAGCAATGGAATAAATACCGCTTTTATGCCCTGCCTGACCTTTGACCCCAATTTGCCAATTTTCAACAGGTTTCGTGCCCAGGTAGTTCCTTACCACATACTGAAATTTCGTCGAAATCGAACCATATTTACGCATGTTATGACGCATAAAGGCAATGAAACAAATCCCGCTATTATGGCGTGACCTTTGACCCCACTTCACCCATTTTCAATAGGGTTGGTTCCCTGGTGGTCCCCTACCACATACTAAAATTTCATTGAAATCGAATCATATTTACGCATGTTATGACGCATAAAGGCAATGGAATAAATACCGCTTTTATGCCCTGCCTGACCTTCGACCCCACTTCACCCATTTTCAATAGGGTTTGTGCCCTAGTGGTCCCCTACCACATACTGAAATTTCATCGAAATCGAATCATATTTGCGCATGTTATGATGCATAAAGGCAATGAAATGGATCCCGCTCTTATGGCGTGACCTTTGACCCCACTTCACCCATTTTCAATAGGGTTCGTCCCCTGGTAGTCCCCTACCACATACTAAAATTTCATCGAAATCGAATCATATTTACGCATGTTATGACGCATAAAGGCAATGAAATGGATCCCGATCTTATGGCGTGACCTTCGACCCCACTTTACCCATTTTCAATAGGGTTTGTCCCCTGGTGGTCCCCTACCGCATACTAAAATTTCATCGAAATCGAATCATATTTACGCATGTTATGATGCATAAAGGCAATGAAATGGATCCCGCTCTTATGGCGTGACCTTTGACCCCACTTCACCCATTTTCAATAGGGTTCGTTCCCTGGTGGTCCCCTACCACATACTAAACTTTTATCGAAATCGAACCATTTTAACGTGAGTTGTCGTGCCGACAGGCAGACAGACGGACGGAAAAAGCTGGAGCATATACGCTTCTTCAACCTACGGTTGGAAAGCGTAAAAAATAGTGAGTTTTATATTCCGAAAAAGCGGTATATAAAATACTGCTAACAGAACTACTACTAGTAATAATAATAATATTAGCTGGCTGTGCCTTGTTTAAGGATTTCAATGAAATAGATACCTTAATTTTGGTAGTAGTGCTAAATATGTATTTTTCTTATACTTGGTGACTGTATGTTTAAATCACGGTTATAACGCACCATGTATATTTTAAATGGGCAGCTGTAGCCTTATGAGGTACAGAATAACCATCAATGTGCACTGTTTTCAAAGAAAGCCAGGTTAGTTCTTGTTTCGAAAAAGAGCTGTCTTCAATTTGTACAGAGATATTCTATTAACCATCTACATGCATGAACGAGAAACTGGAAAACATTCCTAATAAGAACTGTGGAAAAGCGATTGAGGAGGAACCGGGCTAACTCTACAAGAAGGGGTGGGTAGAGAGTGAGCTGGCAGACTCTGCATTTAGGGAGAAACGGACGAAAGAAAATCACATGGTTTATCTTCCTATGGGGGATAACCCTTAAGCGAGTGTAATGTAAATATGTGTCTAAATATGTGGTAACAGTTTTTGTCACATAAACGATTGATAGTCATTCTGACTTTGTGCAACACTTCATGTAGGTCGTAAGGGCGTGCCTCCGCACCAACGAACTGCAATCATGGATACTGATAGAGTTCCTTCTTTCTTCGGTGAAGGTTTAACGACCACCGTGGGCAACTCATTCGCCTGTCCCTTAGTTAGGGCCATTGACTCCAGACAAGGCAAAGAGCCAATGCCGTAAGAAAAACACAAAAACCATGCCTCACCGGGCTGGATTCGAACCCGAACCCATATCTGATGAATGGTCAGAAGCCATTCGTCAGATATGGGTTGGTGTACTTGTGACGTGTACTGCTAGAGTACACGTCACAAGTACACCTAATTTAATTTCCCGTTTTCGTTCCTGTGATAGTTATGCCCATTTTGGTTCATTCTCTTTAAGCATTTTCCAGTCTTAACGCTACATTTTCTCTCACTGAATTTATGTTTGGCAACCTGTACTTTGGTCAAAAGTGAAGGACGTGTGTTAAAGAAACTGAGAAGAGTTAAGTTTACGATTGTACCAGGCTCTTGTCAGAAGTGGGTTAGTGTGTGAGATCATTGTAATTACTTTAGAGAGAGATTGTTGAGAGAGCTCAGATTACTTTGATGCTACGCGATGAGCGTTTGATCTCATATAAATTGGCAAATTGTTTCACGTTGAATACTACGCTTGTTTGGTCACTGAAGTCAAATTCTTGTCGAGTTGTAAGACGTCATGTGTATTCTTGTTATGCGAAATTGCTGCAATCAGATGTCGAAGTACTACATGAATCTGTGATTTGGTGCTGACAATTTAAAGCGCGTAGAGTGGACCAAATAAAATAAACACGTTGTCTACTCTAAGTACAAAACTATTTATTTACCTGGTCTTTAGTGCTATGTAGTGCATAGTTAAATGCTTAACGTGCTTTATTGAAACTATCCGGAGCACAAAGTTAAGCTTTACAATGAAGTTAAATTATGCTGTTGCATTATGCTAAAGTCAGTAAGCGCTTTACAGTGAAAAAATATTGGGTTTTTGGTGTAACATAAGTAATTAACAGATATCTTTACTCAATAACACTAAACATATTACATTCTGCAGAATAAATAGCTAGCCTGGTGTTTGCACTTTGTTTGATCATTCATTACGCATTTTCTAAGCACACGGCAATACAGATATAACTTTCAAGTCAGGGCAAAACATTCTCAGTTTTTCGTCCACTAACATAAAAAAAAAAAGTTCATTTTCTGTTCATGCATTCCAGCTCTTTGAAAAGTTTGCACAATTCATCATCACTACAGGCGCATTTAATTTATCGTTTCTCTCTGTTATTACTAGAGTTTTCAATTCATCAACTCTGCCTCTGTCGTTATCAGTATATTTTATCTTTCAGTTTTTTTTTGACATATGATTTTCATGACATTTCGATAACTGTCTAGTATTTTGCTCTTTTATGTCATTAAATCAGACTGCTTTGCCAAGGTCACACCTTAATTCATATATTTCTCCTTGTCAATCGCAACTCGATAGATAAATCATCCATCAGGTGTTGCAACAATTGGAGCCACAGCTCATGCATATACATTGCTGGGAACTCGCACGCCTTTTCTTAATAATGCTATGAAATATCTTTTACGCGTCCAAATTTTCTAAAACTCATTTTGCATTCGTGCATCTTTTACATTATTTTCGCTCCTATTAATTTTGAATTTTTTTTATGGACCTAAAATTAAAAGGTGGCTAAAACCTTTTTTCTCGTTCTCACAAGTGCAATAGTTGACTTCCTGTTTTTTGCTGCGGGGTTTAACTACCGCCTTGAGCAAATCGCGGCAATATTAACAGTCGTCCGTTCTTTATTTAGGGCCACTGGTTGAAGGGAATAGAAAGAAATAGCGCCGTAAGAACAGACTTACCAACCACTCACCGTCCGTTACTTCAACCCAAACACATTTTCGACGAATGGCCTGAAGCCAACGTTTCAGACCACTCGACCACGGGATTTCACTCTACTTCGCAGACATTCCACTCGACTACGTTAATTCACTTTACCTGGAAGACATACCACTCTACTACCGGAATTCACTTTACCTGGCAGACTTTCTACTCACCTACCTGAATTCACTTTACCTGGCAGACATACTATTTGATTAATAGAATCCTCTTTTCGTAGCAGAAAGCCAAATTTGATATTTAAGAAGAGTTCTGTATGCCACTTTTTGCGAAAAAATAAACATCAGTATCAAGTAAGATCCTGATATACAGATTGCATTTACGCAGTTATCATCTGGCTATCCAAGAAGTGGGATTCGGTAAAACACTGGGACATTATTATGTAGTTATGCGCATCCCATGTGATGGAACGCTAATAAACAGAAACTGCTCCGTCTTCACATTCAAAATTTTATAATCACAACACCAAGAAAAATAAAATGCGATATTCAGTATATTGGCTTTATCTCTTCATTTCAATGAATTTCTTTTCGTTATAACGAAAAACGCTAAGTATATAATATTTTCTCTTCCTTAGCTTCTCTGCCGTTACAGAAATTTGATGATTCAACATACAGATGCAATCGAAATAATTCCTCCTTGCCATATGTGCCTTTATACTGAACTCACGATTTCACCAACGCTGGAAACATCACGGGAACTTATCTTCTGAGGCCTTGTCAAGTACCTTCTCAGATTTTTGCTGAATCCTCAGAATATCACTCAGACCGGAAATTTGATTTTTAACTGCACTATGGGAACCCTTTTCTACGAGACCGTAAACTGTTACAGGAAACCTATTTCCGAGGAAAGCTGCTTTTTTGTCAACTTTTTGTGTTTTACAGAGAAATAAAATTGCTGATCTGAATTTTCGTGACTCAGAAAGTTCTACATTTTCCACAATTTAAACTGTGCCATGCACGTCTAGCAGATTTTGGGTTGTAAACACTACAAATACGTTTTGCTCCTTACAATGAATGTTCTCTAAAGGCAGATTTAACTTGTTCTTTGCTTCAAAAGACGTTTTGATTAGTGATAAAAGACACCTTCTCTTTAAAATAACGCAATGGAAAGATCGCGCACTCATTCGCCCATTTTCATACACTGTTCCTGTAGAAAGTAACTTGCACTTGTTAAATCGTGGCAAATAAGAGAACACGATAGAAAATATATATTTTGAATTAATTAGCAAGGAAATGTCATACTCTGATTTGCAACATAATTTCCTTATTTTTAAACGAAATTCACAGATATTACGAGAATTACAGAGTTTACCTTATTACGAGAATTACAGAGTTTACCTTATTACGAGAATTACATAGTTTACCTTATTACGAGAATTACAGAGTTTACCTTATTAAGAGAATTACAGAGTTTACCTTATTACGAGAATCACGCAGTTTACCTTATTACGAGAATTACAGAGTTTACCTTATTACGAGAATTACGCAGTTCACCTTATTACGAGAATTACAGAGTTTACCTTATTACGAGAATTAGAGTTTACCTTATTCTAAACACTGAATCGCAAACTAAAACTACGCCAGACGAATTTAATTTGTCTTTACCATTTTATTTTCTAAGAGTTTTTCAACAGCAGTAGGAAATAACTTGATGCTCGAGTTCTAAAGACTTGCATTCAGAATTCCTACAAAAATGTACCGTTGTTATTACATCCTCATAAACTGAGTTTTCCTCTAATCGTTTAAATCTTTCACCGGAGTATTTTGCTGAAAATGCATCGAAAAACATATTTTCTTAACCGCGGAGTATCATCTTTCATACAACGTTTCCACATGAAAGACTAGTTGCTTCAACAAAAGCTATCCGCCGAAATTCTAGCTACTTTTTGGGGGTAAAAGTTACACACTTTTCTTTATTAAGCAGGGAAATCTGGAAATTATGATTAAGCAAGTATTTACCACTTCTGGAATTTAAGTACTTGGAAATTAAAAGAAGCTTATTTCCTCAATATGCTATATTACTAAATGCAACATTCCTAACGATTTTCTCTTTGCGGTTAGAAAGAACTTTAGAAGAGTGATAGCCAAAAAATATGTATCCCTCGGGAGACTCCTTCATAAACAGCTAGTACAGTAAATTTCTAATGATTCACGAAGTAAAGAGAAGAAAACATTAATAACGGCTTTTATCGAGACCTTTCTTGAGGCTGCATTAGTGTAAGCAGTACGATTTTTAAAACCGCAATTTAGAAAAGGAAACATTTGGCATACGATAGTGCAACTATACTAGTTATCCGAATTTATTGGCGTAGATAAAATCAAGGTTTCCAAGATTTCGCACATCAACCTGTTGGCTTTTTCCGGGAATGTATACAGGAAAGGTAGTTTGCTGTCTACCTTTCTTGAAAAAGCCATCAGGTTAATGTGCGAAAGCTTGGAAACCTTGATTTTATCTACGCCAGTAAATTCGGACAACTAGTATAGTTGTACTATCTTATGTATAGTTGGTGTACAGTTCCTTGCGTTATTAATTGCCATTTGGCATATTTATTGAAAAAGTGATTGAATATAAAAGCTATTAAAAGTATAACAGAAACGTTCGACTCATTATTGCAGAAGCAGACAGTTCTTACTCGTTTCTTTACCTCTTGCCTAAACTGAATAACTTGATCATACTGAGGTTGAACACTTTCAGTTTGAAGCCTATTGCGTCGCATAACATTTCGCGAAAGAAAGTAACAAAAATGCGTGTAAACCATTATTCTCAACGTCTTGTTTTCGGATAGAGAGGCTATAGAAATGTGGCGAGCAAATAATGCGACTTTATTGCAGCCGTTCGAAAGAATACTCACGAAATAAGTAAAACAAGCAAACGAAAACTAAATCGATGCCAAGGTGGACCTACGGATAGCTAAAACTGGAATGTTTCGATAAATGGGTCCAAGAAAACCTTTAGCAAAACTTGCTTGCTACCACACTTAACTTTCTATTTTTGCAGCTTGAGAAAAAAAAATTGTTGCCTCGAAATGCGCAGGAAATTCACCACTTGAAATTGAGGATGGGAGTTTTTCTCCCATGAGAAATAAGGCTAGGATGAAAAAGGTCGTATTCGATCAGATTTCATCATCGAACGGCAACTGGGCTGCATTCCAGCTGGGGAGCATTTGCTGGTCTGGCTACTAAGTCCGCAGGAGTCAATGTGGTGAAACTCCGAAACCCCCAACTTCTAAGAGATCATCGGAACTTTTGCAAAACGTGAGGGGGGATGGGAGTGTTAGTTTTATTTTGATGCTGTGAATTCTCACTGGTAAACCATTAATGTTTCCAAAGCACACGATGAAAGAAAGTTTTTATTGCAAGATTCAAGAACCTCGCTGAAATCCTGCGTTAAGTCTTTAAATACAGAACTTAACAATATACAAGAGTTGATTTATAAGTAAGGTCTCCAGTCGTATAAAATAAGTTTCCGACAAAATAAAATAATGAAAGTGGTATCAAAATGAAGGAAATTTACTTCTCTTATACATTACAACCTTATTTTTCAACAGTCACCATTTACTGCTACACAGTTTTCCAAACGCGCTATCCAATTTTTCATTCCGTCCATAAAGAATGTCAGTTGCTTGCTTTTGATCCATTTGCGCACAGCAACTTCGCAATCGGATGGAAAATGTTGACCTTTCAACATCTCTTTCAATTGTGGGAACAACCAGAAGTCGGACGATGCCAAATCTGGGCTGTAAGGAGGTTGTTGTACAAGTGTGAATTTCAGGCTTGTCACTGTTTCCATCATTTGTAGACTGCAATGTAGCATTGCGTTGTCGTGATGCAATAAATTGCCTTCATACTGGGTTTTGCTCGCCGTAAATTGTTTTCATACGTCTATGAATTTCGATTGGCGCGCAACCATCTAGTGTTAAAAACTACTGCCGATCGTTGCTTTATCTGTAACTCGGAGGTAGCACTCATGACTAACGAGCGCCATTACTGAAGGACGATATATTTACAAAATATCCAGAAAACTGTAACGTATACCTCTAATTATAGGTTTCAGTTTCTATCTCTTATGCAAATTTCGTTACTTGTCGGTTAAAGATTTTCCTACTGAACGGCACATTATGACTCCGAACAACTTATGCGTTCTGGCAAAGCTGACAATGTGTCTAGGGAAAATGAAAACATAAGATGTGAGGAAGTAAAAGTATAAGAGTTAATGGTGCAGAGATGAAGAAACGTGTAAAGACCGAAAACTGTAGATATATTATGGATATTGTTAGGATAACTGGAATATTTATATTGTGTGATTGTGAACTGAAAGCTATCCAAGGATAAAGCGTGTTTGTGACTACTATTTCCTGTTCGTTACGCCTTTTTGTTTGATGAATAAACCAGCTAAAGTTTTATGCAAGTTGCTTTTTCTTTAGACCGTGGCCATTGATTTCAATTATTCATACTGAATTGATTATGCTATGCGTGCAACGAATAAATAAAGATATAAATTAATTAATTAACTAACTACAAAACACGAAAAGTACTGCAAAATCAGCTGTAACGGTGGGCGGCGCATTATCTGAATGGAATTTATGAAGAACGAGCTACGAGATAAAAAAACAGGTTCAGTGGAACTCATATACTCATATAACGAAGTTCAAGGGAGAATGAAAAACAGAAGATGTGTATACGAAGTTCTTTATAGCAGGACATATAAAAAAAGGATATTTTTTGGCATATTACATTATTGCCAAGTTAATCATAAACTGTCCATCAATTAAGTGAAGATAAGTACAATTTGTAATATTTGTTAATTGAAAACTGCAGCTAGCAAAATATAGGGTAATTCAAAATGATTCATCCGATTCCAAATTACTGTACTTTATGTGTTTCAAAATACACAGCGATTAAATGTATATAAGAGATTGAAATAAACTGTCAAAATTTTGTTTTCATACCTTATAAATGTTTTACGTGACTTACGTTGGTCACCTGAACTACATCAAGGCGATAATCAAATTCCTGCTATACGTGATATAGCGTGTCTGTTGTCAAAGACTGCAGAGCACTATGAATGCCAGCTTTGAGTTCATGTAGCGTTGTGGGCAATGGTGTCACATACACATCATCCTTAACATACGCCCCGAAGAAAACGTCGCAAAGGGTCAGGTGCGGTGACCGGGAACGCCGCTATAGAGCGTTCTATCCACAGCGACCAATCCAGCGGATAGGAAACTGTTCGTTTAGGTAACGGCGGCTTCCTAACAGCTATCCGTTAAGGTCGCGCTCAGTTTCAATTATTTCATTTGGGTTTTCCGTGCCCGATATGCGAATGCTTTGACGGTTGACCTTGCCACTTAAATGGAATGTTGCTTCGTCACCAAACACCATGCGTAAAGCCAATTCGTCGTTCTCCATCGCCTCCTGCATGACATTTTTCAGTTTTTCGCATAGGTGCAGATACACGGATTGCATTGCGCCATCTAGCGATTACCCAGTGAAAACAGTCTTGCTGGCCCAGCACTAATGTTGCCGCTGCCGAACCGTCAATAAAATGTCCTGGCGGCCAACAGAAGGGCCAGCAGTTCAGGCCAACAGTTGGCACCCCATCAGTTGTCATATGCCACAACAGGGCCATCAGTGGTCCATCACAGGCAGTAGGGCCACAATTCAGTGGCCCTGCAAGCACGTGCCAGAAATTATGGCCAGCCTAATGTGGTCCGCTAGTGGGCCGTTAGTGGCAACCGGCAACCACGTGACGTGACTGGTGGCTTGCCGAATCTTGTCCGCCAATTTTCCAGTAGTAGCCATAATAATAATAAAAAGCAACGATAACCGCAGTTTTCTAAAGCTACAGTCTTTTTTTTATCTACCTTTACGAGCCTTGTGAATTAACGCACGTCGCTCAGGAAATTTTCTCAACAGACCGGAAAAACGCTCGTTTGCATCTGACTAGATTTGATCCTGGGCCGTTTGCGTGGAAGTCGCGCTTGCTACCGACCGGACTAATTCACTACGCTCGGACACGTGCTGGAAGCTATCTGTTTGGTATGCAATTTGTAATCGAATGCTTCCCTCTTTCATTTTACAATATTGCGAGGTATTTTTCATAAAAATCAGTTTCATATAATTCATAAATTAATTTTTTCAACGTAACGATAGTTTTTTTTTCCTTAAGGGAACTTCACTCATTTTCAACTCGTGTACATACTTAGAGTCGCTTTCCAAAGTTTTGTACTGTCCTTGCCGTCTTGAAAAGAGATTGTTGAATAAATATATATTTACCCGGGTTCATGTCACATTTTATTACATTTTTAACGTTGTGACTTTCCTTTCCGTTGTCCGAAGCTACATTTGTTTTGAAGAGTAAAAGATATTTTATTTTACTTCTCGTTATTTTTAGAAGCGAAATTCCTCCCAGTCTTGTGTATTCAACATATGGATGAGTACACCACATAGCGTTGCTTTTATTTTTCCTTGCAAATAATTAATAAATTTTCGTACGCGTATAATTCTTTTTTTTTTTCCAACAAACGCTGTTTTAATGGTTTTCCAGGATATTTGTTTCAAGCGGTTTAAAAATTTTTTCTTGTTATTCATCCACTCCATTCCATAAATTGTTATTCATGGGAATGGAGTGGGTGTATTTCATGGCTGTAATCTAGTATTTCACGGCTTAATCTGATATCTTCGTCGACGTAAAATTTCATTAGGAAATTAATTCGCCTTTCCACATATGGATTTTTTTCTTAACATCCACTAAAATAACACGATGGCGATAGCGTCGTCTTCAACTAACTGGTACCATGAGAAACACAACAAGTGTTGCTTCTGCGCATGCGCAATCCCAATGCTTCCATCTGCTGTTGGGGGTTGCATTGGTTGCCAGCAACGGGCCACTAGTGGCACTTGCTTGGAGGCCCACAATTCACGGCGATGCTGCAGGGCCATCAATGGCTCGCCAACTGATAGCGCTGCCACCAACGGACCACTACCGGGTCGTGAGCGGCAGATTTCAGCCAGCAGTGACCCATCACTGTCAGCTGGTGGCAAGCAGTTTCCCAGCACTTGTGTTTATGCTGGGCACATTCGTAAACTCGTGCGTTACTCTTCGTTTTAATGTGTTGTGCGCTACTTTGATCTTTACGGAGCTATGACCTAATGAACTCGGGTGAATCATATTAAATTACCCTGTATTTTCAGTGAGATCTGCAATAAGCAAAACATTTAACGAATATGGAAATTAATTGCCGAAAAATTTGAAATTGCACCTGTTATACACTGAAGAGCAATTAAATTAGAGATACCTGTCTAGTAACATGCAGCACCACCTTTCGCCTTGATGCCAGCGGCGATTCGTCTCGGCATGGACTCGACAAGCCACCGGGAGCGTTGGCGAGTCATACGGATCCACAACCCCTTAACAAGCTCTTACAGTTCACGAAGATTTCATGGAGGGGGTCAGAGCCTCGAACATATCTCTCGATGACATCCCAGATGTGCTCGATGGGATTGAAGTCAGGTGACCTAGCTGGCCAAGGAAGCGAGGTCACGTCAGCGGAGTGTTCATTCAACCATTCGGATGCAATTCGGGATCGATGGCACGGTGCATTGTATTGTTGCAATATGAGGTCCCCAGTGGGATGTTGAAGACGCACAATCGGGACCAAATGGTCGTCCAAGGTATCCCGGTAACGTTGACCTGTGAGAGACGATATCACACGTACCAGGGGGACCCATTTGAGTCCTCGTAATCAGTCCCCAGACGAGAATGCCACCCCCACGAGCTTGAAGAGTACCCTGCTGGCAAGAACGATCCATCGCTTCATGTGATTTGCGCCGTACTCGTGTCCTGCCATCCGCATGTACCAACGTGAATCTCGACTCATCAGTCCAGGCAACATTTTTCCACATGTCTAGGGTCCAGTGGCGTTGTTCCCGTGCCCATGCTAATTTTTGCACCCTGTGATGTGCGGTCAGCAGCGGTACCCTCGTGGAACGATGGCTTCTGTACCCCATAGCGAGGAGATGGTTCTAGATGGTGTGGCTGCTTACACGTTTTTGTGCACTAGCGTTAAATTTCCGAGTGATTTCTTGCACTGTGTACCGTCTATCCGTTGTTAGAATGCGAGCTAGCCGACGATGACCCCGCTCATTCACACGCTGTTGTTCGCGGCAATTGGCCCTTGCAGGGATGGTTTTATCTGATTCGATGTACTCATGGTGCACCAGTGACACAGTGTGTATCGTGAAAATCTTAGTGCCTGCACGACTTTCGAGATGGAGTGACCCATTCGTTGGGCCCCGACAATTTGCCCACGATCAAATACGCTTAGATCCTTCGTCTTACCCATACTGCGTCCGACTCTTATTGATTCCCTTCGCATGACTCCTTATATTGTCGGATCGCTGCATACGTCAAGTCGTTTCCGTTTACAGGGCAGCCCAGAGCGCCACATTTGCATAACGCCAGCTGTTACTATTTCAATTGCTCTTACGTCGGATATATGAGCCAATTCCTGCTCGTTTTGTGTTTATCATGATCGCTGTTTTAAATGTCTTTCAAGTTCCTCTCACCCATGTTTCCAGATGCAAAATAAACTCTAAAATTTCCTAAACAGAGATTTAGTGATTGAAAGTTAGCGAATGAAGGGAATGAAAGACAGCATTTTCCCAGGAGATGTATGTTTGGCAAGAATGATTTGGAGAGTTTGAAGTAGCAAAGAAGAAAAAAACACCCTTGTCTTCAATGTGAACGGACCTATGTGTAAGGGGAAATCACGAGGTGTCGCCAGCAGCAGGTAATTCCTTCTTTGCCAGAGAAAGATGAAGGTTTATTTATTTATTATTTTGGTTGGAGCTTTAACCAGCTGGAACGAATTAACTCGAGGTTAACAAAATAGGCTGAAATCAGCTCGAACTCATGTATTAGCAGTCTAAGAAGTGGGCGGAACACGACAGAAAAGAGTGAACCTGCGCATCAGGAAGCGTTGATCTTACCTTAGGTTTAATATTCTAAGTGGTCATTTGGGTGTAGCCTATGATTTTCATTAATCCTTCTTGTCTGATTATCGGCTAAGAATGCTATAAAAAGGACGACGAACCTAAGAAAGAAGAGAAAACATGTTTCAGTAACTTGTTTTTTACCTGTGGCATAATGCCCATGTCTGGGGGACTACTCTTTCCAAATCTTTCCTTGGGTGATGGAGCAGAGAATAAAGGACTACGGTATAAGGGAATCAAACTAGATAATGTAAGACTACGGACTGTAAGGGAATACTTACAGCCAGCAACAGATTTATACTCGCTACTCCTTAGATGAAAGAAGGAAAAACATTGTTTTGTCGTAGCTTTTGGTCACTATGGGAACATTTCGGTTTCAGGAGCGCAGGAAAATTTGGGCAACTTTTGGTTCAGGCACATCGACCGCTTAAAGGTTTAACGACTACCGTCAGCAACTCAATGGGCTATAAGCAGTCGCCCGTCCTTCATTTAGGGTCACTGGTTCCAGAGAAGGGAGAGAGTCTGTGCCATAAGGCAAACACAACATCCATGCCTCAACGGAATGCGAACCCGGACCCCTTTCGGACGAATGATCAGAGGCCATCGCTTAGACCACTGCGCCACACGGGATACGTTATTCGGGAGTGTACGGTTTCTCCAAAAACTATTGTTTGTAATATGCGTTAAGATAGCAAAGTGGGATATTACAAAGATCAAGGGATCTTCATAAACTTCGGTTTATGCGGAACTTCGTATTATACGAGCTTGTTATCTGTGGGTTCAACTGTACTGAAACATTTTAAACCAAGAAAGAAGTTTACGACGGAAATCATTAGCGTTAGAAAAGAATATGGAAAAGTGTTAAGTGGATCATTAGATAAACAGAATATCCGGAAAATATGCTGTACGAAGAAAGCTAACTGTTAAACGAAGGGGAGCAATAAAATGAAACAGTAACAGTGGAAGTAATGAGGAAGGAATCACTCGGAATTTCCTGTTAAGTGGCCTCAGGCGGGCTGGTAATTCTTGATGCAGGCTATTAGCACGGCTGTCGTGATATACGGCACACTTGCGAGCGCACTTCGTGACGTCACAAGGCGCGGCCGAGATCTTCCCGATGGTTCGTTGAATCTTATCACTGTCGGGGAAATTAAAGGCAAAACATCACGTAAGAGATCTTGGTCGCGCATTGAATTTTCAGGCATGCTGAAAATTCAATGCACGGCCAAGATCTTTAAGAATCAAAAGAATCAGATTTTTAAGAATCCCGAGTACGCTCTACTGCACATATCATTACTACACATTTTTGCGAAGTTACTTTAATGCAAATATAAACTGGAGCTAAAAATTAAAACAAGCACAGAAATCTAGTTAATAGCAAATAACTGACAAACAAATGATCAGATCATATGTACAGGATATTAGGAAGGGAGTGTATGACCCCAGGTCTTAAACAACCCTTAGAAGTAGGAATTTACGAAATTTGAGCTAGAGTGCCCGACAGGAAAGTCACACGGAAGCAAGGTAGAAAGGGGGAGGAAGGCGCCTTTATTTATAACACGGGGTGAGGGCAGTACCCGGGTCCGACGCACGGCGTTTATTTAGTGGTTCGAGCTCGTACCTGCTGGAATCGAACCTGAGACCTCTCTGTAGCAGTCACATACGTTGACGATTAGGCTGACAAACAAATAAACATGGGGGAAAAATTATGTACGCTGTGTGGAACAAGTTTTTCACAGGTCCAAACAGGACCTCCCTTTGACCCTGTCAAGCAGGACACCTTCACAAGTCTCCGCGTCTTAGGGGGCCTCACTGTGGAGAAGCCCGCTTATTATAGGCATAAAAATTAAGATAAAATAAAATATGGAGAATAAACAAAATAATTATGAATTATCTGCCCAACCAAGCGAATGGTATCTTGTTTGAATGGGATATATGGTTTGGAACATGAGTACGTGCAAATAAATTAAGCCAGCCAATTCTCCTGGATTACAAGGGATAATTCCAGATTCCGATAGTCCCGGATACCGGTACATATGTTTTGTACTGATTCATTTTCAAATTTTACTATTGCCTAAAATGTTTTATGGATAATTCCAGTTACTACTGCCTCAGTAGCGCAAAGTTTCCTGCACTAAAGTAATAACAAGTTTGTAAAATCATGCAATGCATTGATTATAATACGCTTTCCAACATACCAGAAATCATTACTCAAGTTATCACTCAAGTTATGAGAATAATGGCTGTGGAATAAATCTCGGTCCTGTGCCCTGACCCATGATCCCATATCGATGATATTCGACAGAACCGATTCGGTATACCTCCGAAATAACATGATAAAGATTTGTCGCAATGGAAGCAATTTTACGTAAGTTATGATGCATAAGGGCTATGGAATAGACCCCGCTCCTGTGTCCTAACCTTTGACCTCATTTCGCCCATTTTCAATACAATTTGTCCCCAGGCAGACCCCTCCAACATACTAACATTTCATCCAAATCGAAGCATTTTTACGTAAGTTATGACGCATAATGGCGATGGAAGTTATTCTACTCCTATGTCCTACCCTTTGACCCCATTTCGCCCATTTTCTTTAGGGTTTGTGGCCAAGTGGTCCCCTACCACATACTAACATTTCATCAAAATCGAACCTTATTTACGTTAGTTATGACGCATAACAGCAGTGGAATGGATCCCGCTCCTATGTACTGACCTTTCACCCCATTTCGTTCACTTTAAATAAGGTTCCTTCCCAGGTGATACCCTAACCAGATACTAAAGTTTCATCGAAATCGAACGATTGTTACGCGAGTTATCGTGCTGACGGACATACGCACACAACGCGTGACGTAATGAAGCAGGCGAGAATCGCGACCATCTGCTCGCAAGAGTATGGCGTATAACGTAGTAAATTTCTCCGTCATTTTTGGTCTACGCCAGGAATGGAACCCGAGTCCGCTTATTCCGGAATAAGTCACACTACCAATTCAGCTACGCGGACGTTCGTTCTGACTGCTATCTGCCTTTATGTCATGTGCGTCCTGCTGGCAAGTACGTCATAGACATCATAAAACTTTAATAGGATCCACACACAACGCGTGGCGTAATAAGACAGATGGCGTGACCGCGCGCCAACATTCTCAAACGCGAGATTGTGACGTCATAAGATTTCTAAGCATTGGAAACATTAGTGGAACGATGCCATGACACTAAAAACGTTATAATTCGGGGTGGTTATTTAACCCACTAGACGAATTCTCCTAAAGTCGAGATCAAGCTAAATCGATTTCTAATACCAGGAAACGGTAGGTTAACGACTTTCATCAAAATTCCTAGAGCCGTTTTCAAAATAAAATGTACGTACATACATACAAGAATTGCAACTTTAAGGTGGACGTCCAGTAATTTTGCTTCCTATACTTCCAATGGAAAAACTACTCTACACATTTTCTTCACAATTAATGCGTTCCCAAGAATGAAAATTTGAAAATCGATTAAAATAGTTTCATTTCATAACTTGGAATACTTAATATTTTCTAAACCATAACCGTAATAATATTTTCTAAACCATAACCGTAATTACGCAATTTAACATCTATTTGTCCACTGACGTCATCGAAGTAGAGGTCGCGCCATCTTTTTTCTGGTTTCAACACCACCAACGGAAACGTTTTTGTTTTTTAATATAATTATGCTTATGTTTTAGAAAATGTTAAGTATTGCAAGTTATAGTATGAAGTTATTTTAATCGATGCTCAAATTTCCATCCTTGGGAACACGCTAATTGTGAAGGAAATAAATATAGGAAGCAACATTACTTGACGTCCACCATAATAGTGTGGGATAACGGCGCTGGAATGGATCCCGATCCTATGTTCTGACCTTTGCCTATATTTGTCCCATTTTCAATAGGGTTCCTCTCCCGGTGGTCGCCTACCACATACTAAACTTTCATTGAAATCGAACCATATTTACGCAAGTTATGACGCATAAGGGCAATTGAATGGATCCCGCTTATGGATTGACCTTTGACCCCACTTTACCCATTTTCAATAGGGTTCGTCCCCTGGTGGTCCCCTGCCACATACTAAAATTTCATCGAAATCGCCCTATTTTTACGTGAGTTATCGTGCCGACAGACGGACGGACAAAACTGGAGCATATACGCTTCTTCAACCTACGGTTGGAAAGCGTAAAAAAAACTATCTTAGAACTACAATGGCTCAAGAGAGGTTACCTAATTTGGCATTATCTCAACAGAAGATACATTATGTGAAAATCTAGATTACAAGAACATAATTAATGATTTTTCTGAAATAAAGACAAGGAAAAGATTTTTTTAGAGTGAAATTTGTGATAACTTTTGGATTTCGTATGCCATTTTACATCTTATGTCCTCTAGTCTATAAATAGAATATTCAAACATGCGTAATGCTGTATATAAAGGAATGGATCTGTTTTGTAATCGGGATTTCAGCCTTACTGCCCGCATATTTCACGTCATTGCGTTCATCTTAATGCCATACATTGCAACAAGGGTTGTTGTCAATAACATTGAAGAGTTTTCAGTCGGAATTCCGAAAAGTGAAAAAGCTGTCCTTTCGGCCTTCACTAGTGCCATTCAAAAAGTAAGCACTGTTCGCGTTTCGCTCCCGCGCAAGTATCCGCTTCAGATTCGCGCATGCGCAGTTGTGTTGCACCATCAATTAACCACGCCGTATACGTGCAGAAAGGCGATGATGTTCTAAGCGCTATAATGCCGGGAGATGACACTTGGGTCTCCTATATCACACCGAAATCGAAATAACAGTCCATGCAATGGAAACACGTCCCAGCGGTTTGATGACGACGATGAGCTGAGGACGATGATTGAGCTGTGGCTGAAAACCCAGGCGACAAACTTCTATGAGGAGGGTATCCAGAGATTTGTGCCTCGATATGACAAATGCCATAACATTCAGTGGGAATACCTTGAAAAGTAGATTGCGTTATGAAGAATTCATTGCACATTAAACATGAGGCATCAAATTTTTTCGTTCATCTGGAAACGGTACATGCTTTCTGAATGGCCCTCGTATTTCATTGTCGAGCGTTATGACATATGTCCATGGTAATGGGTATTACATAAAGCCCTTGAGAGACAAGACAGCACTAATTGGAAAAGCAACACAAATACGTACCTCTTCCCTAGCCCTTTTTCTAAGTCATCGATAGATCAGTATAGCTCACACAGGCCCATGAATTTTGTGATACTTTCTTTAACGAAATTGTTTACAGAAACAGGGCCCTTGCAAAAATATTACCCGAGGCCTTCACACCATAGGAGCGATCCTTGGCCCAACTATGGGCCAATAAAAAAATAAGTAAAATTAGGCATGATACAATATCACATAACACATTAGAAAATTGTAGTATAGCCTTCAATACGGAATGTAATCACCGCGGACAGCAATAAAAGCTTCACATGATTCGAATGAGGGTGCCCACAAGAGACTGTGGAATTCAGTCTCTCTCTTCCAGAAGAGCGTAGAGCTATGGGTGAAAGGGTGCGAGCGTCTACCTAAAATGTGCCAAATATGTTCAGTCCGATTAAGATCAGGCGAATGTAACGGTCAGTTCAGACGTGCAGTATCTGAGTTTTCAAGATATACATTTGACCACCAAAGCGCTATGGGATCGACCATTGTCGTCCATTAATAGGGATGCCAGAATCGCTGCACCTCTACAAAGACGAACCCAAGGATCCAGAATCTCGTCCTGATATCGGATTAGCCGTTAGACTTAAATGGTTTTCCCTGATTATTACGTGGAGAGGCGAAAGACCGTTGCCTCAAATTCCGTCCCAAACCATTATCACGCCACCTCTAAAAGTGCCATGTTCCTGTTTCATCGGCAGATATTGTGTCCCATAAGTTCTGGCGGCATAAACCTTCTCCTGGTTGGAAATAGAATCTGCTCTCGTCGGTGAAGAGTACGCGTGCCCATTCTTGGTGGGTCCAATGAACACTTCACCTATGCTATTCGAAGGGAGCACTTATCTGGGTTACAGTCGAGTAAGAACACACAGCAGGCCGTCTTGCATACAGACTACCATTATGCAATATTGCGTTAGTCGTAGTACAACCCACCCTCTTGCTACAGTAAGCGTCTCGACTAATTGAGGCGCCGTGTTATTGGGATTGCGCCTAGAGTTTAACACCAATGAACGATCTTATCGAGCAGAAGTGTCTCTCCGACGTCCTTGCCCAGGTCTTCTCGAGAAGCTTTCAGTGCCCTTATATTGTCTCCAAAAGCAGCAGACAACGGGATCGGTCCACATTTCGCCATCTAACCACTTCAACTTGAGATTGTACTGCTTCTAATTCCCATATTAGCTCTCCACCGAAATCAATCACCTATATGAACTATCTGTGAGATAATGTAATTTCACTGAACCTGACAGAGAGCACCCCATGATTGACCACCTGTGCGACTCCATTTTTTTATGTACGGAATCGAACTCTCTGTGGCATATGCAAATTTTACGTACTGTCGTGGCCTGGCCTTGTCAACACAAGCTAGTACCACGCCTGGTTGCTTCGTGAGTTTGCTTTCTTAAGGGGTGGGCGCAGTTAGGATCGAATTTGCTAAGCTCCTAGAGAACCTGGCAAATACATATCCGAAGTCAAAACCGGAACTAGAGCACTGTGCCAACACGAACCAGAGATCGGAAGCCAGCACCTCTGAGTGCTTGCCCGGTCATCGCGGCAAAAATCTGTCCGAATTTAATATAACACCTACTCGGGATAGGAAACTGTCCGAAGTTAGTACCTTTTTTTAATATAAACAAGATAACCTAAACGCTGTGATTCAGTCTAAAAATGGGTTGATATTAAGAAAGATATTTCAGTATTTTGGCAGCATAGCACAAAAGTTTTGGATAGTTATCTGATTATAAGGGAAAGAGGAAAGAAGTCCCGTGGAAAATACAAGTACAGATATTTTTCTCGGACACCCATCTCACTATTATATCTGGGTGTACTGGTACAAATTTGACAACCAGTTGGCGACTCATTTGTGGTACCATTATAGCGTAAAAGCCCAAATTTGCCGGTGATGGGATTCGAATTCACGTCTTCTTCTTCCGGAGTCGGATATTCTTCCTCATGAATTACACCGACGAAGGCACGTCACGAAATGGTTAAACAACTGCTAATAATAATTTGTTAAATACATCTTAAATCACCGTCGTCTTAAGTAACAGAAGGTCCGGATCAAACGATATAGTCGCACATTTCAATCAGCAACAAAAACCTTAATATAATTCATTTACGCAATAGCATATTCCGTGGGTTTTCTTTATTGTAGTTTTAAATCTTTATTGTAGCCCGGCGATTCCTTAGAAAATATCAGATCTACGCTAATACTATTTCCAGCGGAATACGAAGTGTTGGTTGTCGTTTAGCATTTGCGCCTATGTGTGTCGCGCTGTGCAGAAAATCTCTCAGCGTAATGCCTTTCCACGTGGCTGGACCTTAAATCATTTGTCGATGGGGGTGGAGAATGGCTGCGGTTTATCAGAGCGAGTGAGTATGTACATATGTGTACCTGTGTGCTTTCAGAGGGTGGATGCTTGTATGTGTATGTGTGTGTTGCAGGGAGCAAACTCTGCTAGCACGAATTGAGGTGATGATGCCCGGTTGGTCGTTATCGTTTCTCACGTAGGTTAAGCGTGGTTATGGATGAGCTGAGACAGGAAGAGGTGTCCTCCCGACAAATGAACGGCATGAATCAACGGATGGATGGATATCCGCGGAAAATTCGCTGTTGTTTCGCCACGAACCAGAGTGCGTGTGTGCTGGAAACGCTGTCGTTTACCTTATTTTTCAGCGCGTGGAGTAATAGATTTAAAGGGAGTGTCGTGCGAGAAAGACAACATGTATAAAAAGAACTGCTTGTTCTCCGACAATGGAGAATCATTATAAAGAAAAGCCCGCCACACTCTTTTTTTAGGCGAGCATTTGCTCCCGCGTTCTTTTTACAACTACAAATGACTATGTATTGAACACTTTCCAAAAGAAACCGTTAAGCCTTTTGTTAATTAATTTAAAATCTGTGCTGCTGCCAGAATTTATATTATAAAACAAAAAGTCAGAAAAATCTCAGCATTTGATTCACAATATTTTACATTTTCATTTTGATTGAAGGTTTAACGACCACCGTGAGCAACTTAATGGACTATAACTATAAGCAGTTGCCCGTCCCTAATTTAGGGCCACTTGTTCCGGATAAGGGAGAGAGCCAGTGCCGTAAGACAAACACAACATCCATGCCTCACCGGGATTCGAACCCAGACTCTTTTCGTACGAATGGTCAGCAGGCGATATATTTTACATATGATACCTTTTATAGAACGAGTAACAGGTCTTGATACACCTAATAATGCAAATTAACAAGTTTCAATAAAAATAAATAAATAAAAAAAAAACAAATTAACATAAAAAAATATAAAAATAAATAAATAAAAAGAAATGAACAAAAACAATGCAAATACAAAAAATAAATAAAAAATACAAAAAAAAAAGAATAAATAAATAAAAAAACAAAAAACAATTAGCAATAATATGTAAAGTACGTTCTCTTCGCGCTGCGTGACGTGCTATAACTCAGAGGTGACGCATATGGCAAGACGGCGAGGTTGCTGCAAAAATTTCAATCGGCGTGGCTTAATTGGGAAACCATTCGGCTTTGGAGCACACGAATGCTCGTTTGATTTTCGCTACTGGCACAAGGCCTTTACGCTATATTTGCGCCGAAAAGTAAAATTAATCTCCTGGATGCTGGATTCTTTAGAAAATGTATGTTGTTCCTTCCACACATTGTCTGGAATTAGAATTATTTCATCTACATTGAGCTCCCTTCAAGCGTGGTTTGACGGCTGACACGGAATCCCGTCCCAGCTCTTTCTCAAGGGGCAGAGGGAGGGGGTATATAAGACGTACCTACCTCAGAGGTGGCGCACATGTCAAGGCGGCAAATTTTCAGCTACTAACTTCGTCGGTGTAGCTTAATTCCTTTAGCTTAACTTTTATCATTTGCAAAGTATTTAATAGATCTGAGCGCATGTCTACCCTACTTAATTATGTGTCTCATCAATAGTTCGTTCTGAACTTGGAGTGCATAAACACAGACGAACCTGTTTACTACTAGGTGCTCGAGACCGATGTAAAGCCTCGCTGTATCCGAGCGCTCAGTAAATCCTTTTAGGGGTGAAAGTTCCCACCATGTAAACGCGTGAATTTGTGATAATATGCATGTCCGTTTATATGTATTACACAGCCGTAACAAATGGATATTCTTCAAACGTTTAATTAACAACATTAGTATATTAACAACATTAGATGGAGGTGCGCATACTTTCGTATGGTCCGTTAGATTTTTGGTTCCATAATCATTTATTACACTGTCGAACATCTTTCTTTGTAATTATACACTTTCCACATTTTATAATAACAAGCAAGACCAAACAACACAGAATTATTTACCGGTTCCTTAACCCTTTAACGACTATGACCCACAAATCTTGTATCACTCTAAATGTCATAACGCCCGAAACTGTTTGTTGGTTAACTTCTTTGTTTAAGAACAACAATATTGACTGAGAGTGACGCCTGCTGGTCACTCATAGGTCGAAAAATTTTGAAGAAAAAGCAAGGGCAGGAAATCTGACTCACTCTAGACAGGAGTTTCGGGTTGATGTGGCCGTTTGAACGTATGGGCGTTTGAGACGAAACAATTTCCAGCATTCACTATTCCCCTTGTGGTTTTCAACAAGCATGTGTATGTTGGCCTCGAAGTCTTTCTCCACCTCCTAAATATTAAGTCCATCAATATCAACAAATAAGGAGTTAATTTCTACATTGCATGTCATGGAAAGAGATGTTAGCACATCAATCGAAAACCTTTGAATGCTCAATGTAAAAGATGCGATGTGAAAAGTAACTCTTAGTCATACAGTGAACGTCACACTGAGAGAGTGAATCAGCTGAGAAGCAGGAGAATGGCGTTTGCTTGTACCTTGCACTGGACAATCGCAGCAGTCGCACTATAAAAGAACGCAGAGAAAGTATCTTTTTACGATACGGCATTTGGCGTGACTGACGTCGGTCGGTGGAAATCTTCGTTGCTTTAAGAAAGAGACGACAATAATTTTTCATGGCCAATCATCATTCTCTCCGTGTGCACCAGAACCGACTACAGAATTCTAGAACACGCATTTTTCTTTGGAATATATGTTTATCTTTTCAAAAATAAAACGGGAATAAAACCGGGTTAAGATCGGGTCAGGAACACCTTGACCCGACCCGTTGGACCGGCAAGAAATTATCGACACGTTGCCATCTCTGGGCAGCAGTGATGCGACGGTAATTTCTCCTAGGGATGAGCGCGAAAACGACAGTGCTGCCAACAGAAACGCAAATATAACTGCATTGTGGTTAACTATTGACACACCTTTGTGTTGTTTACGTAGGTTGAGCTGAAGAGCTTTCGAAAAATGTTTTTCCTTCCAATCCTCACTGTCAGGAAATCATTTGTGGTTCAGGCGCCAATATAACCTTTCTTGTTCCGACAGTGGGATTTGGACATGCATCTTCCAACTCTGGAGCAGCTTTTCAAGCAGCATAAGAGTTTTCTCTGCTTCATTTTCCATTTGACGCATACGTCACACCATATGTCCAGCCCATTAGCGCTGGAGAATCTTTTCTTTGATCATGATGTCACGTTGCATTATCTTAGCCCCATTCTGCCTTTATGTCACAGGCTCCGCAGATGGGGCGCCAAGTTTTTAATTGTGGAGTCATTTGTGGAGAAGGCTGGGTATAATTCACCATCCTGGTCAAGTGGGTTGATACAGTATATAAGTGTCGGGGTGTTATAATTTACATTAAGAAATATCTGCTGATAATAATAATGAGCTGATCAGTTTTTATCTAGAGTAGATCGCCTCATAGTGGGATCATCTAACGCACATAGTCAGTCTACAACATCGTGTACCGGATGGTAGTTCTGAGGATGGATTTGGAAAAGTTTAAAAGCTTGAACGAGAGTTTTAATAGGAGTTTGATGGTGTAATAGTGGTGATCGTCGTAGGCAGGACGTGATTTTAGGCTGTTTATTGGATTTTAATGGTGAACTATTTTTGGACTTCAAGTTATAGCTGGTTGTGCAACAACTGCATGGGGATATCGATGGAATAAGAAATGTTACCGGCACGTACAGAATATGTTCTTGTCATATAGAGTGATGGAATCGGTGTGCAATAATGTACATGAATGAGATAATAAATCCAGATGTTTCACCTACCGATGGAGTTATAGTTGGAAGAATCGCGGCATGGTTGGGATTCATCAGTGGGGCCACAAAGAAAATAAATTGACACACCAACCATGTGCTTCATGTCAACTATGAATTATAAGGTACGTAATGGTATTTAGGTCCATAAGTGAAGATATTTATTTCTAACTATGGAATTTTCGGTGAGAATAATCACTATACGACACAGAGACACAAAATTTGGGTTCATATAAGTTATTTACTCAGATCACTAATATATTTCTTCTGAAAAAGTTAAATATAAGGACATTAAGTATTTTTATCTAGTATGTCACACTGAAAGTATTCAATCGCACTAAATTATTATTTACGTTTCAAAATCCTTGCTCAAGATCAATGTAAGAGGTAGATAATTAACGACATCAGAATAGATTGTACTATGATACAACGACTTCAAATATTGTACTTTATAAAGAATGATATTCGTTACG
The DNA here is from genome assembly GCA_039090855.1 of Macrothele yani. Classification (NCBI taxonomy): domain Eukaryota; kingdom Metazoa; phylum Arthropoda; class Arachnida; order Araneae; family Macrothelidae; genus Macrothele; species Macrothele yani. The sequence continues at coordinate 134,157,876 of CM076990.1, forward strand.
GACTCTGGTATCACACTTAACTGGTAACAGATCATATATGTAAACATTTTATGATATCAAAGTGATAAAAGTAGCTGTCATTATCGGCAATTTTTACACCCAAAGCTTCCTGAAACAGGGCACATTTTTGGACGATAGCAAAATGGTTTCCAGCAGGTAAGTTTTTCAGTGCGACATTTTACTTCATATTTTCCAAGCATACAATACAAAAACTGAGAATACCTTTGAATATATCGGATAATAAGGTTTCTGTGCCAAACTCCTGTTGTATTTCTGTTTAGTGGATTCTTTTTCTCATCATCGTCAAACCTGTTTCATTTTCGTAGAGGCGCCTGCTTATCAAAACACATTTCATCTTATTAAGAATAATTTGTGAGAAAAATATATCACCGGTACACTACACTTAAATACAATACGAATTCCTAATGTATTGAGTACAAATTGAATATGTCATGATTCTTGCCTAGTAGAAAAATAATCATGGAAATCCACGTATAGGAATTTATTGGCTTCACAAGAGTTTCTAGAGAAACATTTGCTTAGAACTATTCTGATTTCCTATCAGTTTTTACTCAGATTTGAGCAATTGTTTTGCATGATAGTTAGATAAATTGCTTTCAAATTTATTATCAGGGCTTCGGCATTTCTACCCTCAATTTTAGGAATCTAACAAACCAAAATGAAATCGTAGTATATATACGGGAAACTCTTCTAAATACTGTATTTGCAATTTTGAAGAGAAAAAAATGTGCACTAAAATGTGAGCTTGAAACTTAGTAACTAAACTCAATAGCTAAAGTTTCAAATAGCTTGGAACTTATAAATAGCTTGGAACTTAGTAACTAAACTTAATAGCTAAAGTTTCAAATAGCTTGAAACTTAATGACTGAACTTAACAGCTAAATTTTGAATAGCTGGAGACTTATCAGTACAACAGTTAATTGCGAATAAGTTGCTCTTACGACCCGAGTTGTTGGTAATTCTGATTTCAGTAATATTTTTTCATCCCGACTTCAGCTTCAACTTGATTCACTTGATCCGTATTTGACCGTTTGTTTACTAAATTCATTGGTCATTCAAACACATTGGATTAGGTGGTTGACTTCTTCCTATGTGCTACCTTACGAGCTACAGTAAATGCTAAGCATTGCAAGAAATGAACAAAAATGTTGCTCAGCACCTTTCTAAATGCATAAAGAGACATTCCGAATTGCCGGGTACGTATATACATAAGCCGACAAAGTATGACCATCAACATAATAACGTGTGGGAAGCCGCCTTTTCAATGATAAACGCATAAACCCTAAGGAGCATCGGCTCAAATAGATCTTGTAACGTGTCCTTGTACCAGATGAAAAGAATGACGACATAGAGGGATATCACGGAGGTGGGTAATGGAAAGAGACACTGGAGTGGACTGACAAATGTTGAGCTTCATGGCATCTCACAAATGTTTTACGGGATTCAAGTCGAGGAAATTTGGTGATCAATAGAACACATGATGTACCTGGCATGATCCCCGAACGATTTCTGCACAGTGTGGGTCATAGGATATCGGACGTTATCTTTCTTAAACAGTCCAGTGGCATTCGGATATACGGTCCCTATGTAGGACAACACTTGGTCAGGAAAACTGTTTAGGTGATATTGAGGTGGTGGTGGGTTTTACGTGGCTGAAAATAGCTAGTGAGTTTCAAAAAATCAATCCGAACACCATGAAAACACCGCTGCCCGGTCTATTTTCATCCGTGTAGTCTGTTTTCAGCCGTTCACTCGCGTGCCATCGAATACGGACTCGTTCTTCGGTATGTTTAAACTGGAATCTGGACTCATCGGATTTCTTTAAGTCGTCCTATATCCTGACATAGTTATCACGTTCCCATTGCAGGCGGATCGGAATGAGCAGATGATTTAGCCGCAGGCTCTATAGGCCCATGCGCAACAGCGTTCGCAGGACAGTAGTTTCGGAAACGTGATTGAGGAATCATGAGCCATTACCTGTTCCGAGCAACACATGTCAACCAGCATTCACCTCGAATATCTACCAGTAGCGGTTTTCCTTTTTTTGCACTCTGGGTTGATATGTGATCTTCGGATCATCTCCAGGTTATCTTCATTACAGTGCCTCTCGAACAGCTGAGAATGACTGCTTTTGCTATCTTCTATCTCCGGAAGCTCAATTAGTAGCATTCGTAGTTCAGATGGTAGCTTATCAAGATTTAAGGGATTTCTAACATGGTACTGATAGTCAGCTTCTGGGACATGGGTCACTCCATCTCGGAAATTACCATGGCTTTTGGATTTACGCTATCAACAATTTCAAGGTTGTACCTGCACTACAGAAACTTTTGGGGAAAACCTAGAGTGCGAGACCGGTGTGTGTCCGTAGCATCTTGTATGGCAGTGAACAACGGCGTATGACACGCATCGTAACATTGCTGCAAATCACAGGGCAATTCAATGCTGGGGCCAGTAGCTGCATAATCGTACGGACAGTGCAACGTTTCCTGTGTTATTACGGGGCCAACTCCCACCCGGGTGCCATTGCTGACCCAACGACACAAAGCACCACTTCTGGGTTAGAGGACATCGCCATTGAACGCAAGATCACTGGAAACCTGTGGCCTGGTTTGAAGAATCACGTTACCTAGGGCTTCGGGCAGTTAGTCCACTCCCGGTGTGGCGTCAAACCCACGAGGCAATGGATTCCGCTTGCGTACAGTGGACAGTGCAGACAGGTGGTGGCTCTGTTATGGTGTAGGGTGTTTTCAGCTGCCATGCATTAGGGCCCCTCATAGGTCAGCTGATCACTCTGACCTGTGGAGGTTACAGAACATTGGGGATCATTTGCACCCTTTCATGACATGCAACCACTCCGACGGATGCGACCTCTTTCAACACGACAATGACCCAACATACAAGTTTTTAGTCGTCCGATTATGGCTGCAGAAACATTCCACCGAGTTTGACATCCTGACTTGGCACATATCGTTCGCCGGATTCAAACGCCATCGCACACCTTTGGGATGCTATTCAACGTGTCGTCAATGCCAGGAATCATCCACGCGAATATTAGGGAATTGTGGGACGCTCTTCAGGAAACATGGTGTGTACTTTCTTCACAGAGCTCCTGGAGTCCATGCCCCGTTACGTTGTGGCCGCTATCCGATCGCTGGAGGACCAAAGTCGTATTGGAGAAGTATCCCAGTTTTTCTTTTTGGCACTTCAGTGTATATTCATTGGCATTTAAAAAGCTTGGTGGAGTGTTTTAGACGAAGACTAAAGGCTGTCATGAGGGACAAAGGTTTAAGAACGCAGGATCATATAGTTTGTAAATATAGGTTATTGTTTTATAAGTATAGGAGCCCGGAAATTTAATGGCTGGGCAGTGTATGGTCTGCGCCCATTAATGATGTCCGTGACAAATCCTATCGGACGCATCCATTCGTGGAGATAGGGGTGACCTATGACTCGTGTAAATAGCACGGAAACAGAAGGTGATTGATTTTTTTTGAAGAGACGTGAATCTTCTTTCTTTCGTACGTGTCAGTACTGATTATCTTATGTAATGAGTACTTCCCTAGACAGTTTCTGCGTTAATCAAATGCTATACCATCCGTTATTTCCTTATGTGTTTGATTATATATGAAGATCAAATGGATGATCGAAATAGAATATGTATAAAACGCATTTCGTTTCTGGAGACAAAGTTCTGCTATTGAGGCATCAGCTGGATATATAGAGAAATCCATGTGTATCATTTCCATCGATTTTTAATTTATTTCTTCACAGAGCGAAATAAAAGATCGATTTCCGAAACCAATAAACACTTCTCTTCACAAAAGTGTAAGGCTGAAAAGATAAAAGTAAATGTTCTCCTTTTCCAAGACAAAGCATGATACAGTGAAAAACACTGGAGGAGGGAAAAGTTTGGTGGGGTGACATTTTCCTCTACTCGAAACATGGATAGCTGAAGGAATCAGAGGAAGATAGAGGATTTGTCCTAAGTAACGAGTGACAAGAGAATCAAGGAGAAACGACATCAACACACCCTGCCAACCACAGGACCACAGGGAACAGAATCCTTTTCTTAACATCACATTAGAGAGAACGCCCAGACGGCTACGTGACGCTGTCATGGACGAAAAAGCTCTTTCTCCTTTTTCTTCTGCTTTTCTGTAGTTCGTCTGGTCTTTTCCCCTTAGGCGCCTGCCTCCTTGCTTTCCGTTATATGGAATCTCAAAAGGTACGTTGGCTGGCTTCTTTCTTGTGCTCCTGAATAAGAAAGGTTCTATGAAATTCTTTGCTTTGCGCTATGGAAAGCTAACTTCTTAAAAAACTCTCTGAGAGCACGCAATGAGGCAGTAAAAATTCAGACACATGTGCTCGACTGATACGAAATGGGGGAAATAATTTCCTAAACACATAGTTTTATCTTCTCTGTTGTCGGATGAAAAACTGCCGCCGAAATCATGAAGTGATATAAGTTTAAAAAATATTTTCGACACGTATTTAAAAAAAGTCCAGATCACACACAACACAGAATATTTCGTATATGTTACAAGTACGTAGCACTGAAACATTGAGACTTTTCAGATACGTTACGCAATGTAACAGTAATGTTTCAGAAACCTTACGGTTACGTCAAACTGTCCTCAAACGTTACATGACTTTGAAACAAAACCGATGTTACAGTGAACGGTCTTTGTAACTTCAACATACCAACTTCATGTTACTGTTACGTATTTGAAAGATATTTGTAGCTTCTTTACGTTACTGTTACGTATTTGAAAGATATTTGTAGCTTCTTTACGTTACTGTTACGTATTTGAAAGATATTTGTAGCTTCTTTACGTTACTGTTACGTATTTGAAAGATATTTGTGACATCATAATACTCTTACGTATTTACTACGCTGAACATTATAGTTTTAATAAACTTTGTAAAATCACAATAAAAAATATTTCACTCGACATCTGTTTTAAAAGCAACAACAGTCGTATTACAAGATGTTTAGGTTTCCACAGGTTCAACGCAGTCCGCTGTCCGTGGCGGCGTTTATATATTGATAACAAAAGAAATTAAAATCGGTCCCAAATGAGAGTGCCAAATTTCTGTTATACATGTGGGATAGACTATATTTCAGCGAAGAAAAGAAAGACAATCAAATTCGTCATTTTCCTAAGTGCCTACCAATAAGAAATTTCTCAGCTTCAAGTAAAAAACAAAAACATGCTGGTATAGTATACTAATACAACAACACAGCCATCTACTTAGATTTTATAAAATGCTTTTTAGAATTTAAAAATTATAATAATCAAAACAATTACTTACTTTCAGATGATCTTGAATCTAAAAACAAAAGGATGAGATATTAAATGAACTAACTAGCTAACCCGAGTACGAAAGTATCTCTAAAGAATATCCCAGTAGCACGTGGAAATACGACTACGAGAGTGCTTCGGTGAAATGGCATAAACGCGCATGCGCATCCACGCCGTTGCCAAACTAAAAATCCTAAATATCGCCGGAATGTAACATCAATTATGTACAATGAAAACTATAAAACACTAGCATCGGCGAATGCTATTTTCAACGTAACCGTAATATACAAAGAGTTATGTTTCAAAATAGATGTTGCTGAAACGTAATTGTAAGGTATCTATGGAAGTGTAACGAAAATGAGAGATTGTAACATTATTGGTACATATCCGAAACGTTTTGTGCTGTATGGGTGTTTTTCAAAGAGAAGCGATGTTTCAAAAATACACTTGTTTAAAGCTCTTCCTTAACGATGTCAAAATATCGAGCATCGCTTGCTACAGATCTATGATTTCAGATTGGAGATAGTGGGTAAATGAGGGAAAATTTTGTTATATTCGGTACTATAGTACGTGTAATTAATAACACGGAACTCTTTACCGACTGTACTTAAAATAGTTAAACTATACTGGTTATCCGAATTTCTTGCCGTACAGTAGAAATAAGTTTTCTGTTCTAAGTTCCAAATAGAAACGTAAGTTTTCTATTTTGAAACTTTGATTCCTATTCTACGCCAAGAAAGTTTGATTACTCTAGTATAGTTATATTATTTTAAATCTATAATACGTGTAGTTAAGTCGGCTACACATACAAAATAATTTCCTTTCCCACAACTATAGACTTACGCAAGTCTTTACATCACTAACTTATGACGAATTACAAAAACAATCTTTAGAAAAAGCGTTTTCCTCCGATACGTCAGAAATAAAGATAACCGTATGAAAAAATAATTCTATACATTCAGTTTAAAGCAGTGAGATAAAAGCGGAAGTACTTTGGCCGTCATTCATAATAATCGCGATAAGATATGCTATAAAGTCGATAAAAATAGTAAAAATGAAAATAATATTTTAATTAATATTTAATATTCTATAGTAATATTTTATTGCATTTAAAAGTGTATAATAGCTGCTTTTCGAATGTTTGGTACTTATACCTAAATTCTCATAGTTTTCGAATTTTAAACAGGAATCCCATTGACAACAATAAAATAAAATTGTACCTGTAAGGTATAAAAATATTCTTTTATTGGCGTAAATATATAAAAACACAATGCACGCTTCCGTACATCAGACAGTAAACTAAATAGAAACGGTTTTAACAAAAAATTCAAATCTTAAACAACATAAAACATATTAGGATAATTCAAATTCGTGCAGAAATAGCCAAAAGTAATAGAGGTAGTTGCCTTCAATGTACGATCTTGATAAGTAGAGTTACTCACAATACAAATTTAAATTCGTTGGCTGAATTTAAAATCTTTATTGTATATACAAGTATTAGAACTTTCAGGTTCAGATACAGAAGGAGGAATACAGATGAAGGAATTCCTTCCTATGTGTCTGATGATGGGTTCTAGGAAAACCTGAAAGTTCTAATACTTGTATATACAATACAATTTTTAAATTCAGCCAAAGAATTTAAATTTGTATTGTGAGAGACTCTACTTAACAAGATCTGGCATTGAAGACAACTACCTCCATTACTTTGAATATAAAACGTGCTAGGTGCTTAGATTAAACCTACATCAATTCTTGATTTAAGAGCGAGGACCACGCAGAAGCGCGTGCCAAACAGATTTGATGTAGCGTGTGCGAGGTTTAATCTAAGCATCTATCATGTCTTGTATTATTTATGATTTGAAATTTTACTTCGAACCACATCTTCATGTAGTTTAGAGTCAGCAAAATCCTGATGAAGCCATTTGTGCGGCGGCCGAAAGCTTACATTGTGTTCTTATATTTTTACGTCAATTAGCGAATTTTTTATTCATTACAGTTATTATCCTTGATGTATTCTACTCAGTGTTCGACCATTTTTTAGAATTATTTTCATTCTCAGAGAAAAACGTATAGTAACAATCCTTTTATTAGCGTGAGGAATAAAAGATTACATCGAATTTTCGGTTGCAATGAGCACGTTTTTTGAATAATTTCCGACGCGAATAAATTTTATCAAAGTTGTTTATAGTCAATGGAACAGGTTCGAAAAAAATCTAATGGATTTCTACCATCGATAAAACTCCCAGAAAGAGAAACAGCTACTCACATCGTTACGATATTAACAAATGGCGCACAAAACATTTCTTATGGCAGAAGGAAGGTATCACAGACAAAAATAATTTCAAATCGAACAGTTAAAAGAAGAAATATAGAAGGAGACATGATATAACTCTACGTAATGGAAAAGTTGAAAATAAGCGTAAAATATTCTTTACGGAAACAGCTATGCTAAGCAAAAATAACTTTTTAAATACGTCTCCCGAAAGCTGAGGTAGCGAGAAAAAGGTTTTGACCTTTACTCCCCTACCGGGAAAACTTTGCATTATTTAAAAAGCATAAAACCAAAAACAAATATTTTATTTAAAAAGCATAAACTCATTTGATGTTATATCATTGTCTCCTGTTCCCTCTGTTCATAATTTGATTATTTCCAAACTGTTGGCTTCCGATACTTTTTTCTGCCCCTAACGCTAAAACTATAATTCATGATCTACAACTTGTTTATAATAGGACGTATGTTCGTTTTAGTGATGTTATTTATAAGCAGTTGGAAGGGGCCCTAATGGGTTCTCCACTATGCCCCTCCTTGCCGAAATTCTCCTACAGTAATTTGGATTTTGGATTGGAGGTTTAATAACCACCGTGAGCAACTCAATGGGCTATAAGCAGTCGCCCGTCCCTAATTTAGGGTCACTGGTTCCAGGGAAGGGAGAAAGCCAGTGCCATAAGACAAACACAACATCCATGCCTCACGGGGATTCGAACCTTGACCCCGTTCAGACGAATTATCAGAGGCCATCGCTCAGACCACTGCGCCACCGGGGCGGCCTTACACTAATTGGAAAACGAGGTGTTAAACACCTAACTATTAAACCACTCCTTTAAACTCGATACGTTGATGATATTCTAATTTTTTGGCAGGGGTCAACGTCGGACTTACAGGATTCGGTTAATAGTTTTTCTTCAAAATTTGTCTCTATTAAATTTTCAGTTCAAACTGAATTGGATTTTACTTTGCCGTTTTTAGACATCCTGCTCACCCGTGATCCTACCACAAATTTGGTTACAACTTCAGTTTTTCGGAAATTTACCTCTCAGGTTTTAATGATCCCTGCCACTTCTAATCGTCCGCATTGCACAAAACTTGTTTCCTTGCGTTTTATGGTACACAGAGCCCGTTCTCACTATTCTACTAAGCAAACGTATGAAGAGGAAATCCTGATAATCTAAGAGTTGGCTAATTCCTTTGGGTATTCTAATTACATTGTTAATAAACTTATTAAAAAATCCCAACGTTTTGACTCTACAACACAAAGCAGAGAAGTTAGAACCATAAAATTTGTGGATTCTATCCCGTTTTTGCAACCACTTGCACATCTACTTAAAAATATCTGCAAAGTTTTTGGTATTGACTTTGGGTTGTCTTCTTGTAAATACTGTATTTTCGTTGGTTCGTAGCGATCGTGACCGACCTGGTTTATTAGATAATTATGGAATTTACAGAATCCATCTCCTTTCCTCTGATCCAAATGAAGGGAATACTTCCTACATAGGTTCCACATCTCGTAATCTAAGGGTCAGACTGCAGGAACACAAATATAGTATTAAAGTCGGTAATGTCTCCACAGCTATGCCACGTTTGCTTGTAAGCAAACCTTTCGAACCAATATGGTCTGAGGTTACTATTCTGACTATACCTAAGAATAAGAATTTATTACTATTTACAGAAGCCCTTCAGATTCTGTCTCACCGGACAAGTTGCTGCAACGATGATAATCGTAACTATATTCCTGATGCTTGGAAATACCTTATACATGACTTACTGTGATTTAAATATTGTAATAATTATTACTGACTCCTGACCACCTGTTCTTTCTATGTCTCTCTGCGCACTCGTCTGACCTGACACGACATGTTGTACATATATGCTGACCGTTGCTACTTAGAACTGGTAGTCACACCTGAAGAAGTGACCGATGGCGGTCACGAAAGTACTAGTGTGTTTTTAACGTTTTTAACTGTATGTATTTGTGTCCTCCTATAGTGCGAGGTTCATAATTTTTTATGTTAAACGTGTTTGGACAACATGACTTTTGTTTTAACTTGTAACACGTATCTTCATCAATTTTAAAAAGCATAATATTCCCCATTTTTATTGTATTGAAGGACATACAGTAAAGAAAGATATTTCACAATAGGATTTCTAGAAGCGAAGTACAGCTGCAAACAAAAGTACAAAAACACCACCTAGCGACAGAACAGTGTATTACAAAACTTTTCAAATAGAAACCTAAAGTGTTCCACAAAGTAAATGGCATCCGGTCTTAAAAGAAGTTTTTAAATTGCACATTTAGAAGCAGAAGGATTAAGAAAAGGAAATAAAACGTTGGCGCACCTTGCAGCAAAATCGTGCAATATTTTGGGAAGAAAACACACACAGTTTTCATAGTTAATAGTATCTGACCGAAAAACAATTTTTTTCCGGTCAGGTTTGTAGTACCGCAGATATTGCTGTAAACGTTAACGTTTGCCCTCAAGTGGCACAAACGAACATTAAGAAAAATTTGAAATTATATATAAACATTTCGCACAGGAAGCGCTCTCTAACAAAGAAAAAGAAATTAAAAATCTGACCCTTACAAGTAGAGATATCAATAGAAATAAGATATAATCTATGCCTCCTAGAGGAAAAAACGTGTATTAGTTTGAGGAGAATGTATTCTGAAAAAGATTTTACAAGTTCAGAGGTATCGGTCCACGAAAGAAATTTTTCAATCGAGTTTTGAAGAGCTCATATTTTGCTACAAATACATCAGAAGCAAAAATTATAACTTTCGCTACCTGGCGGCTAAATATGTTTTTACAAAAATTCAGAAATTATAGGTAAAACATTTCCCATCAGAAGCTGTATCCGCTGCAGAGAGAACGTTTCCAAATCGGAATTTTAGTAACAGTGATATCGGAGAAAACGTAATTTAACTTTACGCCCCGGCGGAAAATCTGCGCATTACTTGAAATGTAGCTGTACCTAATACAGTCTTTGACATAAATGGCATCGAAAGCTAAAAAAATTTCAATCGGATAATTAGAGGCAAACATATGGAATAAAATGTATTTTGAATTCGATATCCGCTTTAACACCCTCTAGCGTCGAAACTGCACATCGTGAAGAAACGGAATGAAAGGATCACCATTCTCACATTTCAAGATTTCGAATGCTGAAATACTTTTTGAGATCGGACTAATAGTTGCAGAGTATGGTGTCCACAGATGGACAAAGTGATAGCATAAGTACGCCTTTTTTTTTTGCAAAATATGTGCTAAAATAATATTTGCCAAGTTTCCACTCATCAGCGGATGAGTGGAAACTTGGCAAATATGAAAACCAGTGAAATGCTTCCTAAGCACTCCGGGGCTTTATTGTAGTGCTACACAGCTGTACAGTATTTATGTCTTCAATAGGATGCTAACATGACCTGAATGGTACTAATATGATTTTCTCTCAACAATAAAGGTATTTATTTAATAACATAAAGGAACGAGGAACTGCAATTACGTGCCTTCTGCTTCTTATGCCTCAAGACAAGCTATAAAGATTGAAAGTCGAGAAACGAGCTGCTCTTGGTCATACTAAATCTCTATCAAATTAAATCGAAACATGTTCAGAACTACCAAAAGCTACACACTCTTAAAACTTCCTGTAAATGCTGTACAAAGTGAGGGACAAGTGGTAGGCGAAAAGTAAAGTTTAAACCAGTCAAAGTAGTTTTCGTTCTTTTCTGCATTCATGGTTTTTAGGCAACTTCTGGAGATTTTGGACTTAATATCGGTATTAGATTAGAATAAGGATGTTTGTCGAAAACATTGGTTTTTCGAAGAACATCCAAAAACATTAAACGCAAAAATCAAGGAAATTCTTCGTTTGAGAGTCGGTCATTAATCGTTTTAATTTCCTGACATCAGCATTGTGAAAATAAAGGGACTTTCAAGTATAATAGTTTTACGAAAATCCTCTTGGCTGCAAATTAAATGTTCGTGCACATCCTTTAATTTAAGCACATTCTGTTTTTCACTTTATGGCAATCACGCGAGTGAAGCTCTTTCAAGATATTTAAAAGTGTCTCCACAGCATTAGAAAAAGAGAATCTCAATGTAAATTTTTTCCGATCCCTTAGCTTTTTTCTGTTCTCATAGGCAAATGTTCTTCTCTAGTTCAATAACCCAGTTCTTTCATACTAAACACTAAATTTCATAATTACAGACAGCCTTACTTCGGCCAGTCATTCGCTTCGTAGCTTTTAAGGATTCGCACTTAATGAAATGGTAGAAAAAGGGATTTACCGTCATTTGTAAAAGTTTAAAACCTCCTGTCAATTTATTGAAAATTAAGATTTTCAAGGAAACAACTAATTACTAGTCAGAGATATTTGAAAAACTGACACCGCAGATGAATATTTATATTCTTTAGAACACAAAAGAATCGAAATCAGTACTTTGTGTGTCCACCTTTGTTTTTTTTATAACGGACAGAATACAATGTGGCATACCCTCAATGAGGGATTTGCAGTATTCACTTGAAATGTCTTTCCACCACACGTACTTTATCGCGTCAATCAAAGCTTGGAAATTTGATGCCTGTTATTCTGCTACCTTGTCTTTTAAAATGGTCCACAAATTTTCGATGGGGTTAAGGTCGGGACGATTACCGGGCCAGTCAAGCATAGTTATGTTTTTCCTCTGCAGATAGTTCTTTATTAACTTTGATCTGCGGTATGGAGTACCATCATGGATAAAGAGTTTGCATCTCTACACTTGCATATGAGTTAACAGATTCTCACGTAACATTCCCAACATAAAAGGGCCCAGTCATGGTAGTGCCTGTCTGCAAAAAGGATAATGAAGCAGTACCGGATACTGACATAGCACCTCATATCATCGGGCTAGGCGGATGTCTCACGGTGCTAACGGTGTATTTTTCATCAAGACTTTTGCCTTTTGGTCGACGAACATGTGCTTTACGTGATTCCAGTTGACGCACAGTTGATTCTTAGGAAAAAGAATTTGGCTCCAGTTTTCAGCAGTCCACAATTGATGACGCTTCGCAAACGAAGTCTTCTTTTTCATGACAGAGGGTTAATCTAGGTTTATGTACAGGTTTATAAGATTTCAACCCAAAATCTTTGCTAAAACGTCGGGAAACAGTGCTGGTACTAATATCAGACCTTTTCGAATGTAGAAAGGCCTTGACTTTCCTCCACGAACTCCTTAGAGAATGCATAACTATTCGCCTTATGGTATTGTCATCACATGTGGTTGTTTTCCTTGGACGTCCACTTCTCTTTTGTTCACTAAATTCACCTGTATCTCAATGTTTCATGATTGAATAGCTATCTTGCTCACATTCGCATTTTTGTTTATGTCACGTTCGGAGTATCCTTCATGATATAAAGTCACTATTACGTTCGGAGTATCCTTAATGATATAAAGTCACTATTACGTTCAGAGTATCCTTCATGATATTCCATGATATTCCGTGAAAACACTATTACGTTCGGAGTATCCTTCATGATATAAAGTCACTATTACGTTCGGGTATCCTTCATGATATAAAGTCACTGTTACGCTTGGGGTATCCTTAATGATATAAAGTCGCTATTTGTGCCCTCTGAGTAACACTTAACGACACATTTTTGCCCATTTTTCGTTACATAGAAAATACGCACAAATCATTTCAGCATGAAAACTAGCAGCAAACTGATGTTCGCAAACTTCCCCCAACTCTATCAACAGCTGCCACTGTAGGATGATGCAACACCGACAGCAAGTTGAGTAATACAGAGAGTAGCTGACCAAATCGGCAGAAATCTCCTAACACCAACAGGTGGCCTTGTACTTTTGCAAATGAGTGTACTTACAATCAAATATTGATGGCTTGTAGTTTCCAGACCACAGGATCTTTCTCCTCAGCTAGTCATCACTGTAGTACTTGAAAAAAAAACACTAGTTGAGCAACAGAACAAGGCAATTAGAATGCCCGCATTATAACAATGCTTAGGTTAATAAGAGTTTAAGATCAGTTCTTCGCATTTGGCAGTTCGTGAACTAGATGATAGACTAAAAGGCTCGCGATAAAAATTCTGTGATGGCGCCGTAAGCAGTATAGAATTGTCCGATTATGTTACAAATATTTTTTTTCTTTCTGACAACAACCATGTACGTGTTTGCATCATAAATTTATTTCTGCAACGATTCGAAACTATCACAGATTATCAACAAAGATAACAGTGATCAACTAAAATTTTTAGAAGTGATTTTCAATTAATATATTTCTGAAATTTCCAATAAACTAAATTGGGATCTCATTCCATTTGATATGCATTTTTGCGTTTCTAGCTGATAAGTTGGCAATGAATGAAACAGAAATTTTAATAGTCCCATTCACAGACTTTGGACTGCAAATAACTTTCAAAAGTATCAACCTTTTAAAATTTTGGATAAAAGTTGACAATGAATTTCCATTTCTCAGCAAGAGAGATTTTTAAATAATTTTACCGGTTTTCAATACATATTTGTGTGAGCCAGTCTTTTCACTTTACTCTTGTTTTAAAATCGAAATACAGACTTAAATGAATGAAATACGGGATTACACTAATGTACAATACGAATTTAGAAGATGTGAATCGGTTTATTGGTGTAAATATGACATGGATGTTAAGTCAGATAATATCCGAAAACTTGAAAATTTCGTCGTCTTGGACCAGTAATCGAACACGCGTCTCTTAGAGGGCGCTCGAGTATGCTACTCAAACGCTATTCTATCCGTCAGACGTGAGTTCGATTCCCTCTTCAGGACGACGAAATTTTCAAGTTTTCGGATATTATCTGACTTAACATCCATGTGATATTTACACCAATAAACGGATTCACGTCTTCCAAATTTGTATTGTACAGACTTAAACTTGATACGGAATCAGATTTAAGATTGTGTTTTGCCTTGTGTTGAGCCAAATATTGCAAAACTTTATTCAAATAAAAAAGTCCAGCATCGAGATTAAGTTTTCATTTGAGTATGATTATTATATTACGTTAACCATTTTATAAGTTGTAATTTATTTCATTAACACTTTATTTAAATTGAATGTAATGTATTAACTCGAATCTAATGAATATAATAAGGAAATTCAGTATCAAGTCTTGCAAATAAATTATTTTATAAGCTGAGTATTATAATTGTGTACCTGGATTCCCAATTTTAGAAGTTTCATCATGTTAGGAAGTAAAATTTTATATTTTATAATTATATTTATATGATGTAAATTTTGATTTCAATTTTTTTAGTCATTGTTCACAACGCACATGTTTTGGTTGAAATGGAATCGCGGAAGAAAAACGTTAGAAACCATTGGTCTAGATAATAACCCCAGCAACGTCTTTAAGAACATCCAGAAACCTCATCTACATCTCCCTCTTCTTCAGACAGCTGCACGCTTCTATTTCACTGAAGCCATGGAAGTTCCGGCGGTAAGGTTCGGTATAGAAAGCTTAATAGGAGATAACCAAAATTTGCATAAGAGTAAGTAAAAGAAAAACGGAAGGCTATAACTCTGGAAGTTTCTTTAATTTAAACTGTGTCTGAACACTTTACACGCAAGTTTATTCTTTCCTTTTCTCAAAACTAACGTCTGAAACACAGTAGGCAGCGAAATATGTCTTCAACTTTTGTTGGAAAATTTTAGTTCACATTCCTGCATACAAGGGGAAAGGTGGAGTTGTCCACCATGGACATGTTTATTATGGGTATGAATGCATTGGAACACAGCAGCTACTTAAAAGAAAAGATCCACGACGGAGCGCAATGGTCTAAGTGCAAGCTTTTGACAGTTATTGCGTGGATGTCCGGGTTCGAGACTCGAATGTGACTTAGGTAGTGTCCTTGTGTTACCGCCGCTTTGGCTCTTTCCCTTTCCTGTAACCAATGTCTTTATTTAGAAAGGCCAAGTGCCCATTGAGTTGCTTACAGTGGTCGTTAAACCCTGGAACAAACAACAATAAAAAGGATGCAATGTAATTCTACTGAAGCTGTACTGTTTAGTCGGATTATGTTTTTTAAGTCTATGAAGGCGGTGACGCCAATCATTTTAAACGAAAGAAAATACTGTCTCCAATTAAATAAGCTTTAGAAACTTACCCTCAAGTTAGTGCGCTTGGAAATCAAAGCGTATGCTGCTGTTTTCGATAGGTGTCCGATATACAACGGTAGTAACGTTATGTATAAATTTCTAAACCTTTTAAGCTGCAACTTACATAGGCTGGATATTCCGTGAAAACTCCGAGCTCGTGCTATATATGTGCTCTATATGTCAGATCAAAACGTTCCGAGACTAGGCTGATATACAACAAAGTACTTAAGTTACTTAAATCTGGCTATGATTTCCCTCAAAGTAGTCTCCTTGGGCAGCGATACACCGCTGCTAGAGTTTTTCCACTCTTGGAACTCTCCCTGGAAGTCCTCTGCGCGAATTGTGTAATGCACCGTCTGCGATTCGCGCTGGATCTCGTCCGCGGTTTCAAAACGTCGACACTTGAGCTTCAGCTTCATCTTCGGGAACAGAAATAAGTCGCGGAAGGCCAAATGCGGCGAGTAAGGCGGGTGAGGAAGGGTAAAAATGCTGTTGCGGCCGCAAAACAGGCGTGTTGCTAACGCTCTGTGAGCTGCTGCATTGTCGTGATGGAGCAGGAAATCGCCACTGCGCCACCTTTCAGGTTGTTTGCGGTGAATGTCCTCCCTAATATGCAGCAGAACAGCGCAATAAAAAAGGGTGGTGACAATCTGGCCCTGGGGGAAATTTCACGGTGCACAGCCCCACGAATGTCGAAACACACGATTAGCATGCTTTTAGCTGTGCTCCGGACCTGTCGAGTCTTTTTCTGTCGTGAAGATGCAGGGCTCTTTCACTGTGACGACTGTTGTTTGGTAGTGACCGTAGACACAAGACTCGTCCCCAGTGATGACCCGCGACAGGAACATTGGTTCATTCACCACCTGCTGACGAAGATATTGACAGAGTTCGACACTGAGCGCCTTCTGTTCGGTGTTCAGAATCTTTGGCACAAACTTTGCAGCAATGCGGTGCATGTTCAAAGCTGACTTCAGAATTTCTTGCACTGTTCCGTATGACACATTGACGATGGTAGCAATGTCTTGAATGGTTCTCCGACTATCCTCATGCACCAGTTCTCTAATTTTGTCCACATTTAGCTCGTAGACGGTTGCCCTGACCTCTCGTCGTCTTCCAGTGCCACTCAAAACACCTCGCACGACTCATTGCTTCATTACCACAAGCCTGCCGCAAAATTTCATGGATCTCCGTTCCCAGATTACCGAGTTTGACGCAGAATTTGATGTTCGCTTGCTGCTCTAGTTTTCAGTTCGTACCGAAATGAAAACTAGAGCAGCAAGCGAACTAGGTTCGCACTACATACCTAGTCTCGGAACCTTTTGATCGCACTACGTACCTAGGTGCGGAACTTTTTGATCGCACTGCGTACCTAGGCTCGGAACTTTTTGGATCGCACTACATACCTAGTCTCGGAACCTTTTGATCGCACTACGTACCTAGGTGCGGAACTTTTTGATCGCACTGCGTACGTAGGCTCAGAACCTTTTCATCGCACTACGTACCTAGTCTCGGAACTTTGTGATCGCACTACGCACCTAGTCTCAGAACTTTTTGATCGCACTGCGTACCTAGGCTCAGAACTTTTTGATCGCACTACGTACCTAGTCTCGGAACTTTTTGATCGCACTACGCACCTAGTCTCAGAACTTTTTGATCTCACTACGTACTTAGGCTCGGAAATTTTTGATCGCACTACGTACCTAGAATCGGAACCTTTTGATCGCACTGCGTATCTAGGCTCAGAACTTTTTAATCGCACTACGTACCTAGTCTCGGAACTTTTTGATCGCACTACGCACCTAGTCTCAGAACTTTTTGATCGCGCTACGTACTTAGGCTCGGAACTTTTTGATCGCACTACGTACCTAGGCTCGGAAATTTTTGATCGCACTACGTACCTAGGCTCGGAACTATTTGATCGCACTACGTATCTAGGCTCGGAATTTTTTGATCGCACTACGTATAATATGTTAGTTTTCATATTCTTCTTCTGTGTTTGGCCATGAGTAGACAAGTTACAGCAAATATGGAGATAATAACGAATGTTCAGTTTACGAGTCTAAAGGAAGGAAGCCTCATTCCTGCAGAAACACATCCATAGGCATCATTAGGCCATGAGCAATTAGTTGAAAGAATAGAGCTCCTTTCAATTGGGAGATGGCAGTTAAACTGCAATAACTACAGCATTTGTTTTTTGGAACAGAGAATGACACTTATCCAATAAAATGCCGTTTTTCCAAGGGCACGACACTATGTGCTGGAACAGCAACGTCGAACAGTGACTCGTATTTCGAACAGAAAATTACAATTGCATTACCTGTTCTTTCAACGGCAACTTCATTGCGAATTACAACGCCAAATCTGAAGAATTCTGAAGCAGAATTTTCAATTGACAGCTCCTCTTTTGCCTCTGCTGTTAGGAACGTTACCAGGAAATAATTCTAGCGATCCTCTTATGCAATTTTTCCCTACAGTTTCGGCCACGAAACTTACAAAAGCTAAAACTTAAGAAAGGAGCCACATGATTATAATTATTATTGCATGCGATTCTATGACGGTCGGATGCGAATCTGATGGAGAACGGTGACTAAATTTTCATAAATTCTTAACAACACTAGAAGTTTCTACAGTATTTAGCACGTGTTGATATAATCATGCTCAAACATAAGGACACATTCGTACAGAAAACAAGACTAGTATACATTTTGCATTAAAAATGATACTTATACTTAATAACCTTTACGGAGATACATGTATATTTTTCGCTTCACCAATTTCTTCTTAATTATAGCACAGCATTTGAAATATAAGAGATCCGTATCATGTAGAGGATTAAAGAGATTCCACTTTGCAACGATCCAGTTCAGATAAGTGCGTTGTGGCTAAGTCTAGTAATAAATAAATAGCTTGTTTGATGAAGCCTTTTCTCCGAAGTCATGCCGCTTCAAAACTCAGGTGTGCAGCATACCACGTTCTCGATGTTCACTGTATGCATCTTATCTTCTCTGCGTGCTGTTTCGGTGAATTGATTGATTGATTGGAGGTTTAACGACCACCGTGAGCAACTCAACGGGCTATAAGCAGTCGCCCGTCCCTAATTTAGGGTCACTGGTTCCAGGAAAGGGAGAGAGCTAGTGCCGTAAGACAAACACAACATCCATGCCTCACCGGGATTTGAACCCGGGCCCCTTTCAGACGAATGATCAGAAGCCATCGCTTAGACCACTGCGCCACCGGGGCGGTGTTTCGGTGAATCCCGGTGTCCGAATAGTCTGCAATAATGACTTCTGACCACGGGGTTTGAGTCCCAGATAAGGCATGAGTAATTGTTTTTTTCCTATGGCAGTTACTCTGTCCCTTCCTTGGAACTAGTGGTACACGATTACAGACGGGCGGTTTATTGTAACCCTCCTAATCGCTCACAGTAGTCGTTAAACTCCGAAATAAAAAAAGGTTTAAATTTGAAAAGCTGAGATACTTCACGGAAGGAAATACGGTGAGAGAGAAAGTGATATTCTCTGTCACAAAGTTACTCAGGCATTATCAGCAGAATAATGGGTCACTGACTGCAAAATGTATAAATTTTTCCATGAGCTGAGTGGCCCGGCTTCGCCAAGAATGCGTTACATGCCGGCGAAATCAATATCATGCAACAAGGCTGTCTACTAAGTTATAATAACCACATCTATTAGCACATATTTATTTCATGTAATTGCATTTAACCTCATTTTATTCATAAAAGTGTTTTGTGCTCTTTAAATATGTGCATCCAGGTAGTGGGGTAGACTTTACTGACTTATTTGAGAAACACTGCTCCAATAATGCCTTTAATGATGTATTTACGCTCTTTGGGCCGTTATTCTAAATCATTTGCCCGAACTTGTATGGTTGAATTAGAGTTTAAGATGGTGTCAGCCTGATTTTTTATATTAAAAATTATGCATTTTCAGTGTGATCTCTCTGATACCTATTGGTGTGTCTTTTTTTGCAGCCCAGTGAGGTCCCAGGTCCGCAATAATTCTCGCATGACGAACTGGGTTCATCATTTGGACCGATCGCAATACAATTGGTTAAATCTTTGGAACTCGAACCCAGTAGCACCAGATGCAATCTTGCATCACACTTCATGGAAACATCTGGAGTTAAACCCAACCGCCCCTAGAGAGAGAGAGAGTCTGCATTATATGTAGTATTAGCACTCGATATTCCTTGTGCGTGAATTCCATTTGCGATAATTTGAATATACTTCAATGGAAAAAAATGTAGAGGATGTTCCTGCATTTGTGTACTTACTGGCAATTCCTAACTTACAAATAGCGCTAAAGATGGTAGAAAATAGCATTTACTTTCCTCCAAAATTTCACATAAACTAAGAACGTGTATTTCTGGTTTCGGCAACAATGCAGTAGCCCTATAAAACTTTATGTTGGGGGAGATGAGGGAACAGCTCTGAATCCAACAGTTCTGGAGTTCTTCAGCTGGTCCCTCAGCGTCTCACAGCTAGGAACTAGAGGAAGAGCACGTCCTTTGCAAAAGAACAACCTTCAATCTGACTGAGATTGTGTTTAAGGTTATGTGATGGTTTTCCTAAACGTTTAATAATATTTTCAATTTCCAGTTCATCTGCACCGAAAATGCCTTTGCTGTAAAGGGATTTTTTTTTAATAAATGTATTTCCATTTGTATAAACTTACGGAATTTACATAACCATTGTCACGCAAAAATGCATGCAGATGTAATTGCAAGATATATTTCTCAGAACCTAACCCATTATTCCCTATTCTTTCTTAGGCTCCATTAGCGCGCGTATAATGCGAACGAGGTTTTTAATAAACGGAATATCTCATCCATGGAAGGTAAAATGTGTGATATTTCTACGTAAATCCCAGAAATGCTCCAAAATTTTGATTTGAAGGTGTGAATCTAATTAGATACATAGATAGATAGATTATTTAAATCACCTTTGTTTTGCTGATGAAGTAGTAATTTTTGCAACTACCCCTTCAGAACTGCAGTGTATGATCCAAATACTTGCTGACAAGAGTAAAGAAGTGGGATTAAGCATGAACTTTCAGAAGACAAAACTGTTGTGCAGTGCTTTTACAAGAAATGAAGATTTATCGATTGATGTGGAAAAGCTGGAAATATCCGATACCTACATTTAACTCGGACAGCAGGTATCGAGCGACGGTCACATTGATGAAGAAATTAATGGACGTATAAAATTTGGTTGGAGAGCTTTTGGAAGAAACATTGCACGTTTTAACAGCAATATGTCATTATCCTGGAAGGATGCATTATTGATTAAACACATTTACAAAGGTGTTTGATCAATGCATCCTTCCAGTGCTTATTTGCGGAGCAGAGACGTGGATCTTAAGCTAAAAATAAAGTCACACAAAGACTGCAGACGACTGAAAGAAGCATAGACAGATGCATGCTTGGTGCAACGAAGAGAGGTAAGAAGAGTACCTCGTGGATCAGGAAAATGGTAGCAGTGGAAGACATCATGATCAGAGTTAACCCCTGAGATGGCGATGGGCTGGACGTATTACCGGAAGAACGGACCACGGATTTACAACCGAAATTTCAGACTGAATTCCAAGGGACAGGAAGTGACCCAGAAGAAGACCACATGGGAGATGGGTGGATGAAATTCGAATGCGTGCGAGAGTGACATGCAGGAGACTGGAGCATGACAGACCGTTATGGAAGAAACTTGAAGTGACTCTCATCCAGCTGTTTTATTTTGGTTGGGGGTTAAACAACAACCCTGAGAAACTCAATGATTTCTAGGCTGTCGTCCATCCCTAATTTAGGACCACTGATTCCAGGGAAGGAAAACAGTCTGTGCTGTAAGACAAACACGTCATCATCGCGTGCCCAAAATGCGAACCAGGCCCGGTTTTTTTTTATTTATTTTTTTTTTTTTGATTGGAGGTTTAACGACCACCGTGAGCAACTCAATGGGCTATAAGCAGTCGCCCGTCCCTAATTTAGGGTCACTGGCTCCAGGGAAGGGACAGAGCCAGTGCCGTAAGACAAACACAACATCCATGCCTCACCGGGATTCGAACCCGGACCACTTACGGACGAATGATCAGAGGCCAGCGCCTTAGACAACTGGGCTAGGCCCGGTTTCGGACGAATGAGTAGTTTTTTTTTGTTTTTTTTTGTTATTAATTGTTTAAGGCCGCCCCGATGGCGCAGTGGTCTAAGCGATGGCCTCTGATCATTCGTCCAAAATGGGTCCGGGTTCGAATCCCGGTCAGACATGGATGTTGTGTTTGTCTTACGGCACTGGCACTCTCCCTTCCCTGGAACTAGTGACCCTAAATTAGGGACGGGCGACTGCTTATAGCCCATTGAGTTGCTCACGGTGGTCGTTAAACCTCCAATCAAAAAAAAAAATTGTTTAAGGGTTCAACGACCACCCTGAGCAACTTCATGGGTTTTAGGGCCGTCATCAGTCTCATGATTAAGGTCCCTGGTTCCAAAGAAAGGAGAGAGCCAGTTCCGTAAGAGGACCGAAATCCATGCCTCACCGAGATTCGAACCCGGGCCACATCTCGGACGAATGATGAGACGCCAGCACTACGTACCACTCCGCAACCGAGGTGGCTAATATATTTTGCACCTGTTATTAAAGATTAATTGAATTAGAAGTTGTGAAAACCCTATGAACACACAAAATTCCGCAAACTGCCGCTACCTGTTAATTATTGGATTTTTACATATTCCCAGAAAAAACAGTCTTGCTGTGCCAGCACTGCCAGCAATGGCCCAGCACTATGTTGCCGCTGCCGAGCCGTCAATAAAATGTCCGGGCGGCCAACAGAAGGGCCAGCAGTTAAGGCCAACAGCTGGCCAACAGTTGTCACCCCATCAGTTGTCATATGCCACAACAGGGCCATCAGTTGTCCATCACAGGCAGTATCTGCCACAAGTGGCCCTCCAGTGGCCCTGCAAGCACGTGCCAGAAATGATGGCTACCCTACTGTGGTCCGCTAGTGTGCCGTTAGTGGCAGCCGGCAACCACGTGACGTAACTGGTGGCTTGCCGAATCTTGTCCGCCAATTTCCCAGTAGTGGCCATAATAATAATAAAAAAAAAAAAAAAAGCAAGGATAACCGCAGTTTCCCAAAGCTACATTTTTTTCTTCTACCCTTACGAAGCTTGTGAAGTAACGCATTGCGCTGGGGAAATTTTCTCAACTGACCGGAAAAACGCTCGTTTGCATCTGAACCAGGGCCGTAGTAGCTCAGCTCTCTACCGACCGGACTAATTTGCCACGCTCGGGCATATGCTTAAAGCTGTCTGTTTGGTATGGAATGTGTAATCGAATGCTTCCCTCTTTCATTTTACAATATTGCGAGGTATTTTTCTAAAAGTCAGTTTCATATAATTGATAAATTAATTTTTTCAACGTAACGATAGTTTTTTTTTACCTTAAGGAACTTCACTCATTTTCAAGGAGTGTACATACTTAGGGTCGCTTTCCAAAGTTTTGTACTGTCCTTGCCGTCTTGAAAAGAGATTGTTGAATAAATATATATTTACCCGGGTTCATGTCAGATTCTGTTACATTTTTAACGTTGTGTCTTTCCTTTCCGTTGTTTAAAGCTACATTTGTTTTAAAGAGTAAAGATATTTTTTTACTTCTCGTTATTTTTAGAAGCGAATTCCTCCCAGTCTTGTGTATTCAACCCATGGATGAGTACACCACATAGCGTTGCTTTTTTTTCTTGCAAATAATTAATAAATTTTGTACGCGTATTATTCTTTTTTCCAACAAACGTTGATTTAATGGTTTTCTAGAATATTTGTTTCAAGCGGTTTCAAATTTTTTCTTGTTATTCATCCACTCCATTCCATGAATTGTTATTCATGGGAATGGAGTGGGTGTATTTCATGGCTGTAATCTAGTATTTCACGGCTTAATCTGATATCTTCGTCGACGTAAAATTTCATTAGGAAATTAATTCGTCTCCCTACATATGGATTTTTTCTTAACATCCACTAAAATAACACGATGGCGATAGCGTCGTCTTCAACTAACTGGTACCATGAGAGACACAGCAAGTGTTGCTTCTGCGCATGCGCAGTTCCGTTGCTTCCACTTTCTGTTGGGTTTGCATTGGTTGCCAGCAACGGACCACTAGTGGCACTTGCTTGGATTCCCACAATTCACGGCGATGCTGCAGGGCCATCAATGGCTCGCCAACTGATAGCGCTGCTACCAACGGACCACTACCGGGCCGTGAGCGGCAGATTTCATCCAGCAGTGACCCAGCACTGCCAGCTGGTGGCCAGCAGTTTCCCAGCACTTGTGTTTTTGCTGGGTTATTTTACTGCCATAAAACGTCTTTTTTTTTTAGACCAAAAGATGGTTCTCTTCCTCCGGAAAAATTGCAGAAACAAATCTTTTGTGATATTTAAGGAAACATTCATCGCAAAAGTATTTGTGAAACAATATTTATCTCAATGCTTTAAAAATAAAAGACAAAGGTACTTCCAAGAAATCTCCTTCATTTTAGAAAAAAAGTTCTTTTCTTCTCTGATGAGACTTCCAAAACTATGGAGGCACCGAAATTTGAGGGAAATTTTCTTTGACATATTTTTTCTGTATAGGTGCTTTCGAGCAGTTCTATTACGTTTATTATGGTTTTTGTTTTGAGATTTAATGGCAGCCATGACCAACTCGTTGGGCTATAATCTGTCGTACATCCTTCAGTTTGTTTTGGGGCGAAGGAGAAAGCCAGCGCGGTAAGGCAAACGCAACAGCATGATTCACGATGGAGTCCAGCCCGGTTCCATATGGGACGGATGATCAGAAGGTAGCCACTCAGACCACTGGGGCATTCGGGGGCGAGGATGTTATTTCTTATAACAATATTTTACTTCCATTTTACACTAACCTTCGATTTGCTACATATGAGAATATTATTACGTTTCCACTTTATGTTTATATGTCCCTCTATTTTCGCTCAATGCGCTAAAGGCAAACACAGTCGACTTTTAAGTGAATTTACTTAGATGAGGAGTTCAGGTTTGCATTGTGTTTACCGGCTCCGTTTCTGCTGAAGGTTTTGTGTTTGGCTCAAATAAATGAGCGAAGACTCTTCTCGACCGAATACATTTCAGTCCTTTCGTGTCACACCAAATCCTACCCATTGCATTTTAGCTCTAGAATGCCCCATTCACTGGAGCGAAATTAGTGTCATTCAAAGCCGAAGGAGCTAACACTTTGCCCTGGAGAAAAGACTTTGTATGGATTTTCCTTGATGACGTCAGAGTGAGTGCCACCTGTTCAGAGCTAACCACGCTCGCGAAATGAAGAAGAAGCAGTCTGTGCTATCGGCGGCGTAATTGAACTGTTAAAGACAACAGGGGATCTGGCGATCAATTTCGGTGCACTAGGCTTGCCGCTGTGCAGCTGGAACCTCGTTCGCCCCCCCCCCATCTTCCGTCTATATTCCCGCCCTTCACGTCCTGAAATGATATGGTGTCGATTTCTCCGTTCGGCCTCATCCCTTTCTTCGCGATCACAGGGGAGAGAAATGAGGAATAATCCCTCTGGAGTAAGGAGACAAAGAAATCTACAGCATATAACCAGAGATCGGAAAGATTTTTTCCCTTTCTTTCTTATGAGAATGATATAAAGGAAAAGATTAACCCATTCACATTATTAGCAGGCGATATTAATTTGCCGTCAGAGAGCATTAAAGTGACTTTTAAGGAAGATTTTAAGAAACGGTGAAGTAAAGTGCTTCAACTTGGGTTTCAAAATGCACAGCTTTATACCTCTTGAGTGTTTCAACTCCACATTCTGGAACGGGGCTTCGTGGAAACAAAAGTTATTTTTCAAGTTTTTTTTTTTTGTGTGTGGGTTTAGAAAGAGTCGTGAACAGCTCAATCGGGTGTAAAGCAACCGGTCATACTTAATTTCTAGCTAGTGATTTCAGCGTAGAAAAAACACAGCAACCATGCCTAAACTGGGATTCGAACCCGAACCTATCTCGGAAGAATGATTAGAAGCCAACGCTTTGTAACTCTCGACCACAGGAGCTTTTTCATGTTATTGCTTCAAAAAACAGAGGCACACGCAGAGCTGAGACGCCGCCCCGGTGGCGCAGTGGTCTAAGGCGCTGGCCTCTGATCATTCGTCCGTCTGGGGTCCGGGTTCGAATCTCGGTGAGGCATGGATGTTGTGTTTGTCTTACGGCACTGGCTCTCTCCCTTCCCTGGAACCAGTGACCCTAAATTAGGGACGGGCGACTGCTTATAGCCCATTGAGTTGCTCACGGTGGAAGTTAAACCTTCAAAAAAAAAAAAAAAAAAAAAAGGAGCTGAGACGGGCTGGGGCTGTCTATTATTTACTGCGGTTCAGGCTCGGGCTCTTAGAAAAAGGGAGAGCCAGAGAAGTGTTTTATATATAAATGGGATTTTATATGATTTAGCAAATGAGACACTTTATAGTTGGTAAAGGGAATTCTTCGGCAACTGGTTCTGCTTGGGAAGCGGTCATTCGAGATGGTTATTTATTCCGGGATTGGGTAGAAAATGCCATAGGACGCGGATTAGTGTTTCTGCAAAGAAGAAAAAGCTTTTTCAAGAACTATAGATCTTGGATAGTGGATAGCATTCCGACGATAATTAGCCACCTATCTCCATGCAGTAGCTCCCTGCTAATTATATTTAGCAACGTACATATTGCTGCACATTATGGCGAGATAATATTAGCATTATTTGAGCAACATACAATTGCAGCACCGCCCGATCATTTTGGATGTCCGGCAGCCCGACGCGCTTCAGGTGGAAACGAACGGTCGAAGAAAATCGTACAGTTACACTCTAAAAATAGATAGAGGTCCGTTCCATACTGCCTATTTTAGAAATACATTGGTTAACTGCAGGAGGAGGAGAAAGTGGAAGTGTGGAAAAGGAGATGTTTTTTTTTTTTAATATTTGAACAAGTTAGCCAGTTTTCGGGCTCGTTCTGGCCAGAACTCTATCTTGCAATATAAAATTCGGGCTCCGGTGGACCCGAGTTGATATACCACGGGCTCGGGCACCGAAAATTGAGCCCGAACTCAGCTCTAGGGCACAGCTGAGCACGTGACCTTGAACATGCGTCTTCTGCCATTGGTGCATGGTTGAAAATGTTTCTGTTAAGTGGGCGTCCCCAGCAGACACAAAACAAATTCCCTTATATGGAATTTCTTATACCATCTGTGGCGGAAATGTTTCCTGTAGATAAGTTTACGTCGTTCTTGGGATGCATTCAGTGCTTCTCAACAGAGCCACCTCGGTGGCACATTGGCCCAAGCGCTGTGATTGGCGTCTGACCTCTCGTTTAAGTAGGCCCGAGCGGTGAGCTTCTCTTAGGGCGCTGGCTCTTACCCTTTCCAGGAACCAGTGGCCCCAAATTAGGCAAGGGCGTCTTCTTATAGAACTTAGATTTGCCCACGGTGGTTCTTTAATCCGGAAACACAATCTTACTACGGATATCGGTTTGTGAAAATTATTTCACCCAACTATACATAACGAATTATGCAGAGTTTTTATTAAACTCACATTTTCATTACATTCCTTCTGAAGCAGGAAATTCATAGCTGCCTGATCTACAGCTATGGAATCAAATGAACTGAAAAAGCAGATAAAGAAAACCTTCTAGTACCTAACGGGAAGAAGGATTAATGTAATTCATAAACTGGTGTAACGAACTTTTAACTAAAAATATTTACGAATTCATGGCTTTCATTGTTGTTTCTACTGCACTTCTAAAACGATTTGCACGCATACTAAGAGAACGTATATAAAATACGAATATTTTAAAGGTTAAGGAGTTCAGAATATGGTAATAAAAAAAGCAATAATTCGCTGCAGTAAACATCAGAATGCATAAATCCGGGTAATGCCCGGAAAAGTTGAGCTAATACTGTATTAAACAGGAAAAATAGGATATATGTCTCTTAAATAACATTCCCATAAACTGTAACTGGCAGAAGACCAAATATCAAATAAATATAGTTTCAGTTTATTCAAAAGAATATGTTTCCAACAAAATATTTCTGAACAACGATATCGCTCTTTCCACGTTTCAGCAACACCCAGCAACCGAAATTTTTATTCGGTCACCGCCGGGGAATTGAATCCCCGGATCTCTCGATATCTAGGCGAGCGTGTTAGCCTTACGCTACGGTGGCCAACAATCAACGTCGCTATGTGTGTTTCTCTGTCAGCTTCAGACATCATAAATCCGTAAGATGGGCTCAGTTCGTGAGACGTCTCTAACAAGTGGGCATTATTTTTTATTGGAGGTTTAACGACCACCGTGAGCAACTCAATGGGCTATAAGCAGTCGCCCGTCCATAATTTAGGGTCACTGGTTCCAGGGAAGGAAGAGAGCCAGTGCCGTAAGACAAACACAACATCCATGCCTGACGGGATTTGAACCTCGACCCCTTACGGACGAATGATCAGAGGCCAGCGCCTTAGAACACTGCGCCAACAGGTGGGCATTAACGGCAGTGGCTATATAATAATTATAGCCGTGATGTAAGGTTAACGCGCTCGGCTAGATATCGAGAGATCCGAGACTCAATTCCCCGGCGGTGACCGAATAAAAAATTTTCGGTTGCTGTGTGTTGCTAAAACGTGGAAAGAGCGATTTCTTTGTTTATTTACTAAAGCCACATATTTGGAGGTTTTTCAAAATTTTTCTGCTTTCAATAATGGCACTCTTAGCTTCATCAGAGGTGAAACATTCTCGTAATACATGTGCCTATATACATGTAATAATGTATTTGGCTCACTGTTGTGAGCTAGAAAAGGTATTTCCTCATTGTGAATTTAAGATTATGGAAAACAAATCACCATTCTTTTATTAAATGAGTAATTCTGAAAATGTTAGACTCTCATTAGTTCGTGCTGCAGAACCGAGTGGGGTTTGTCGAAAAGTTAGGGTACGTACTTCAGGAAAATATAGCGTTAGGATTACAATCCCAGTGGAATGCAAAAGGAAAGAAAAGAGTTTTAGAAAAATATAGATCTCGATCTCGAAAAATTATAAAGAAATAAGAGAAATAAAAATTCTTCAAAAGGCATGTCTAGAGAAACCGAAAAGATCTCCAACGATTATAATCATATTAACTGAATAATCATACTAACCATCTTCCTAAGAACTATGCCGTTGAACAGCGCAAAAAGCTTGGAACTGGTTGATATCAGCATGGAGGTAACTTGCTTCGAGGTTTAACAACTACCACTAGCAACTCGAAGGGGGAAAAGCAGTCGCCTCCTCCCGCATTTAGGGTCAGTGTTACGAAGAAAGGGTGAAGGGAACATCCAGCGCAATCAGACAAACGCGCTACCCATGCTTTATCCGGGATTCGAAATCGGGTGCATCTGGAACAAATGGTCAGAAACGACTGACGCCTATGTCAATAAAATGCAATAATGTGATGCTTATATTGCCACCAAAGGCAATGAAGTATCGCTCATAAACAGGTTCCGTGAATAGTTGGTAACATATTATCAACTCAAACAATCACTCATAAACAGGTTTTTGGATGGTGAATAACGTGGCCACCTCAGTCAATGAAGTATCATTCATTAACAGGTTTCGTTGGTGATCAGAAACATGACCATCTCTGATAAAGAGGTTGCTCGGAACGTGGGTAATAATTGTCGCGTTTGATAATAAATTGCCGCTAACAAATAGGTTTCGTAGATGGTATGTAACATGCCCACCTCCGACAATGACGTATCACAAATAAACGAGTTTTGAAGATGGTGGGTGATATGGCCACCTCAGGTAATGAAGTATCGCTAACATATAAGTATTGCGGATAGTGAATAACATTATCAACCCGACTGGGAGGTAATATTTACAAACGAGGTATTTTACTGATCTCATACATTAATCCGATCTGCCAGAAGTTTAGTATATCAGCAAGAAAAAAGTGAATCAATGAAAACTTAACTTTGGAGCCTTCGCAAAAAAATACTTCTTTGCATCTTTCTTTCATCTAGATATATGCTAGGTGAAAATATCTATCATCGTTTTAAGTAAAATGTTTGATTCGCCTTCATGATGGAGAAACATGACATAAGAATTCGTTAAGCGAACGACCATAATCCCGTTCACCACTCAGATACACTTCTATCCACATAGTATCTTCAAAATACGGTGGATGCATTGCTCACTGGTCTGTCTTTGAAATCATGAAAAGGAACACCTTTAGTTGACTAGCTGAATTGTTAAGTGTTTTTAACGATGCAGATCACTCGAATTAACTCTCAAAAGACAAGTTTTTCTATCAGGACGAAAACGAATGCTCTTTACATCGCCGTATACGCCATGCCTGTCATTTAAAATAGCATTCATGCGAACGAGATAGCCAGAGCAGATTCACTTACGAAAGTTTTGCTATGACGTTTTCTTTCCCCAATATGAACATATTTGGGATTAAACAGTTACGATTCATATCTGCATTTCTAGTTGCTCTTTTTCTAATTTCTGACGTCGGTTTTGCATATTTATATTTCATTTATTTCCTTCCTTGATGGTCTTGCAATTTTATTCGGGATTTATCCATAAATGTAGGTCAAAAAAGATGTCTTCGTTGATCTCGAAAGAGGGCATTCCTTCTACAAGTTCTTCTTATGAATTTGACCACATGATCTTCCCATATAACTGAAGGTCTACCAGGCTTTCCTCTCAATGAGTTCTGAATAACAGTCGGTGATTCTGCAAGTCCATCTGTTGTCCCACAGTCTCCCTACATGAACGGCCCATCTCAATTTACTTTCGTATGTATATCTTCTCCACTATATAATTGATAAATGACTTTTCACATATAACCAAGTTTCTTGTGTGGTCTATTTAACTGATGTTGCATATCTTGCATTTAATAACTGGCTCTGTTATTCTGAGGTTCTCTTCCTCTTTTGCTGTTCTGTTTCATGATTCCTGGACGTATGGAAATGATTGTACAATATTGCTGGTTAGCAAATCTACTCAAGTTTTAATATCCAGGTTTCCATCCATAATTGTAAATTTCAGACGATGGTAGGCTGTATCTTTTTTTTTCTTAAAAGCTCTGCAGTCATTATTCATGTCAATGTTCTGGCCTTAATAGTAGTATCACTGAACTTGCTCAACCATACTCCTGTTGTGTTATTGGGATTTACTACGTGTTTCTGGGTGAATTTGTTTTCTATCGGTTTTGATTTACACTACTGTCCAAAGCGGAAGGAAAAGGTATGTGTTGAGCAGTCAAAATGGGAAAAAATGCTGTAAGTAGTATCGATGCTGACAGCAACAGTAAAATGAAACTACGACATCAAGAACCATGCGTACATGCAACACAGATCTAAATAGAATAAAAGGTTGTGAAGGTGGTACAGCCTCACCTGTCGTTCAGTGATACCTTTCATCCGCACTGCACAAACAGTCTACACAGCGAAGTCTTCGGTAGGGGATATCCCAACCCCGCACGATAGTGCAATTTTGGCGCCGGAGCGTCATATACTTAGCATCAAGTGGTTTACGAACTCTTGAAGATAATTATCCGTCTCTTGCTGAAGATCACTGATAGGTGCTGGAATGGTTTCTGGTGGAGGATTCTTTTGCGCAACATGTCTTCGTGTAGTGTCATATTCGTGTTCGATTGAATTTAGATCAGGATAGCGAGCTGGCCACTCCATTGTATTGATATCCTAACTAAATGATACTCCATCCACAGATGCTGTACGATGAGAAATTGATTAGAATCCGACTAATGATGCATTCATCGGTGAACATTACCTTGGCCCATTGATCTGAAAACCATTTAAAGGAAGAAATACCCTAATTATTGCGGGTTGTGGGATGCGTGCTGGATAATGTTACACAGCAAACCGATTTACAGGAATAAAGCTTCCTTGAAGATGAATAGCCAACACACCCGCAGTACTTTACCAAGTACGTGACCAGTTAACGGTCATCTTGCTGACTTTTCCAGAGCGACAATCTCCAGCTAAACATCTGGCGGCGGTCCTGTGTCTCCTGAAAGCTGATCAAGCAAGGCCATTATCCTGTGTGCTACTCCAAATTCTCTGGCGACATCGATAAGAGTCCGGCATTCTTCACGCTTGCCAATAATTCGGCCTCTGGTAAAATCATCTACATGAAGTCCACGAGAATTTCTTTTGTTACCTTAGGCACGCAGTTTCTTGCTCAGTTGCGGGAGCACGTTAAAAGCAGAATAAATTCATATGAGAAACGACTCAGCATCCTTGCTTATACACGCCCTCGGCAGTGGTCACGTGCTCACAGCCAAATTTGGATATGTTTCATATGCCACACTCTACTCGTGTCCGTATGCTAATAAGGAGTTTTAGCGCCATAACTCTGTGCAATGTTCAGATTTGCCGTTCGTCGTTCAGTTTCGGGCAGCAGTGTAATTACGTTAATTTACAGTCAAGTCTGAATCAATCGGTTTAAGTTTATTTTGCCACTCTTTCGAATTTGAGGTTACATTAGGATATAAGAACCATATCATCTGCAAACGATGATTTTAACCATCAACTTTAATTCCTCTTTTTTCAGGTTGTTTATTTCCTACTTTTGTTAATTATTTTAATTTTACAGTAGCCAAGTTATTATCTCACTAGTCTCTTACAAATAGATTCAATACAAAAATGTATTTCGAAAAATATTTACATTGCAATTTAAACACCCCGGATAAAAAATTACGGACTCTAAACTTTATTTCCTTAATATGGAGTTATATCACCACTTGCTTTAATCACATGCTATCAATATGACTTAGTATCACATGCGTATCAAGTTTATTGCAATCCATGCTCAAAAGATACCCCAATTACTCCAAATTTTCTAGATGTTGTTTTTTCTAACATGTCCCAGATTTTTCAGTCACATTTGCATCGGGTGAATTTGCAAACCAATTGAGATGTGTCACGTCTCTCTCATGCCCTTCAAACAAATCCAGCACAATTCTAGTTCGATGGACACAACTGTAATCATCTTGTGACAGAGGATCCAATAAGTGCCTTTGTTCCAAAGACTGGACAAATAGAAATAATGCATTAATTAAACGTGGCACATACTTCAAATATTTCATGATATTGGACACCTCAACGAATGGTTCGACTCCAGTACTTGAGATACATCCCCAAAGCATAACACTTCCACCTCCTGTTTGCACAACTCTTTGGGCACATTCTGGGTTAAATGCTTTTCCAGCCTTCCGCATGACCCTGGAGCTACCATCATTGGAATATATGCAGAATTTGGAAGTCTAGTGATTTTGACCCTGGAGCTACATTATTAGCTCAAGGGTCAAAATCACTGGACGTCCAAATATGCCATATGAGTCAAAATCACTAGACGTCCAAATATCGTCCTTCTGCATGACCCTGGAGCTACCATCATTTGAATACAAGCAGCATTGGTGGATGTCTAGTGAGTTTGCTTCCTATACTTCCAATAGGCAAACTTCTGTACATATTTTCTTCACAATTAATGCGTTCCCAAGGATAAAAATTTGAACATCGATTAAAATAACTTCATATCATAACTTGACACACTTAATATTTTCTAAAACATAACCATAATTATATCAAAAATCAATAAGTTTTACTTTGGTGGTGTTGAGACGAGAAGAAAGATGGCGCGAGCTGTACATTGATGACATCAGTAGACAAACAAATGTTGGATTGCTTAGTTATGGTTATGTTTTAGAAAATATTTAGTACTACAAGTTATAATATGAATTTATTTTAATCGATGTTCAAATTTTCATCCATGGAAACGCATTAATTGTTAAGAAAATGCGCACAGAAGTTTGCCCATTGGAAGTACAGAAAGCAAAATCACTAGACGTCCACCTGAATCGAACACTCACAACATTTTCCCCAAGCAAGACGATTTTTCTTCTTGATTGTTTCTAACTTCCGACGTATCCGAGCAACACGACTAAAAATGCCAAGCCATGCAGTTCTCTCCCGCAGCTTTCGCTCTGAGACTACTGGCAGTCCTGCAGTGTACTGTTAAAGCCGTTCTTGATGAGTCTGGAAACGTGCAGCAGTTGCTGATCGTCCCAAACGCCTGCGATTCCGATTTGTAATAACAGAGCTTCTACCGCAGTTTCTCCGCCTACAGTGATCGCTTTCACACTTCTTCCACTGAAAATGGACATTACTGCGCCACCTGTTGCAAGGAATGACTATACTCTCAGCCAAACACAATAACCCCCTTTTGCCACTCAGTCCCTTTTTCCTCAGTCCCTTTTTCCACTCAGTCCCCACAATAACCCCCTTTTGCCAACATTCCCTTTTTCCAGCACATTTCTAGCTCGATGGACGCGAGAGTTTTCATCTTGAAACATAGGATCCACTTTGTGTCCTTCTTTTAAAAAACTGTACAAATGGCAACAATGGATTATTTAAAAGCGGTGCATAATCCATAGATTTTATGCGATTGGACACCTCAACGAATGGTCCAGTTCTAATACTTGAAATACAGCCCCAAGACATGACACTTCCATATCCTTTTTATACAACTCTTTGGACACATTCTGGGTTAAATGCTTCTCCAGACTTCAGTATGTCCCTGGAGCGACTATCATTGGGATTCAAGCAGAATCTGAATTTGTCAGACCACATAATTTGTCGCCACTGTTCAATGGTCCAACGACGATGCTGTTTTGCCCAAGCAAGGCGATTTTTCTTTAAGACAGTTGTTAGCTTCGGACGTATCCGTGTAAAACGACTGAAAATGTCCAAGTCATGCAGTTCTCTCCATAGCGTGCGTTCTGAGACTGATTCACTGGATCCAGAATTGTGATGTGGAAGTTCATGACAAGTTTGGAAACATGCAGGAGATACTAATCGTCCCAAACGCCTGCGATCCCGATCTGCCATTAAAGAGCTGCTACCACACTTGCTCCACCTACAGTGATAGCTTCCATAGTACTTCTTACTGGCAAAAGGCTATAACGAAGTCAATTTCTCCGTCATTTTTATCCGCGCCGGGGTTCGAACCCGGGTCCACTCATTCCGGAATAAGTTGCTCTACCAATTAAGCTACGCGGACGTTTTATTCTGATTCCTATCTGCCTTTATGTCGTGTGCGTCCTTCTGGCAGGTACGTCACATCTCCTGGTACGTTACATCATCTCCCCCTTATTTTTTTTTTTTTTTTTTTTGAAGTGCTGGAGAAAGGATTCTCTTATTTTTCCTATCTCGCGGTGTGGAAATAACATCACACCAATGCGAGATTTTGAACGGTCGGGTCATCCGGGTAGTTCGGGCGCCATTATAATGAAGTAAATTTCTCCGTCATTTTTATCCGCGCCGGGGTTCGAACCCGGGTCCACTCATTCCGGAATAAGTTGCTCTACCAATTAAGCTACGCGGACATTGATTCTAATTGCTATCTGCCTTTATGTCGTGTGCGTCCTTCTGGCAGGTACGTCACATCTCCTGGTACGTTACATCATCTCCCCCTTATTTTTCTTTTTTTCGAAGTGCTGCTCACATTTTTCCTATCTCGCGGTGTGGAAAGAACATCACACCAATGCGAGATTTTGAACGGTCGGGTCATCCGGATAGTTCGGGCGCCATTATAACGAAGTGAATTTCTCCGTCATTTTTATCCGCGCCAGGATTCGAACCCGGGTCCACTCATTCCGGAATAAGTTGCTCTACCAATTAAGCTACGCGGACTCTTATTCTGATTCCTATCTGCCTTTATGTCGTGTGCGTCCTTCTGGCAGGTACGTCACATCTCCTGGTACGTTACAGGGCATTACTGTTTGTTGGCTCGGACAGTCCAACAAACTTCGCCACCTAATCCAAGGAATGACCAAGTTCTCGGCCCAAACAATGGCCCCCTTTTACTACTCAGTAACGGCACCTTTAGGACCCATTTACTTGTACCTGTAAAACGAAATCCAAGATGCTACAGATGCTTTAAATACACACCCCAGACATCCATGATGATAATCCAGCGGTTTCAGTCTGCATATGAATACAACTCGTTACGTTCATCAACGGTATATTTATGTACATGTTTCAATCAGCATTCAGTAATTTTTGTCCTGTGTATTTATTTGTAGCCTTAGCAGCATTTAAATAATCCGTTCTTACATTTGTGCGTAACTCCCGTAGCACGATTTCGTTTACCACTCTTCTCAACACACACTTTTCAGTTCCAATCTCCTATGTGCTAGCGAAGCTGACTCATTTAGCTTCATAACGCTAAACCTTTTTGGCCAGTGGAGTATGGTTTTTTATAAATGTTGAAAATGAAACTAACCAAAAACACTTTGTGCAGTTAATTTATCCTCGATTTCATTCTTTCGTTTGCAGCAAATTTCGAAAACTTCATTGCTTGCAGTGATAAAATGTTTTTTTGACATTCATTGCTTCTACTGAATTTCAATTCATAAATCTTATCTTATGTTGTACATATAGAAACCGATCTTTCCATCGTAACGTTAAAGTTTCTCTCACTTGCGTATTAAGCGGGTTGTAAAAAAAAAGTTTTGTCCGCGTCGGGCATCGAACAGAGGTCCCCCTCACTCCGGAGTAAGTCGCTCGCGCAACTGGGCTACGCGGGCGGAAGGTGTCGCTGCAGATTTGTCGTCTTGACACATGTTTTCACCTCTGTAGTACGTCACAGGGTTTTCATTCCAGAGAACCATAAGTGAGCAGATTTTTAACTATTCTTGTTAAGTAAATCGTTTTCATCTGATTGATACAGCTTTTAAATGAATAGGTTTACAGATTCAGTAAAACACCCGCACTTTTGTAGCTATTTTCTTTTTGAAAGATGTTTCAAATTCATGGGGAATTGTCAGGAGTGCCAACAATAATTTCAGCTCCGTGTTTATGTCTTCAATCTTATTTCTAAGTGAGTGGGGATTTCCTGTTTTCCGTTTGAGCAGAGTGTTTGTGAAGGCTGAAAGAGATTTTTCCATCATCTAATTCACCTCATCTGCTCAGGAGGTTAGAGGTCAATACAAACGAGCTGTAGATCTAGGCAATAAGAAGGTAAAAGGGATCGCTGTTTTTTTTTTTTTTTTATCCATCAACTGAGAATAAAGTTCGAATTGACTGAACATGGGATCAGGAAGCAGAGTTGCAATGATGGGTCATTTATATTCTTTAACCGAATTTTTTTATGCTATTCACATTTCCCGACAATAGTAAAGTAAATTCCAAAAAAAAATTTCGATGTAACAAAATTGGGTAATGGTGCGTCATTGCCTATCATCATCATCATTGTCAACCATTATCAATCCACTGCTGGACGAAGGTCTCCCCAAGTTTCCTCCACAACGGTCTGTCTTGTGCCAGTCTCCTCCATGTCACCCCTGCATACTTTCGAATTTCATCCACCCATCTCCCATGTGGTCTTCTTCTGGGTCTTTTCCTGTCCCTTGGAATCCAATCTAAAATTTCGGCTGTCCATCGATGATCTGTCCTTCTGGCAGTATGTCCAGCCCATTGCCATTTCAGGGATTTAACTCTGATCATGATGTCTTCCACTCCTGTCATTTTTCGGATCCATGAGTTCCTCTTCTTATCTCTCCTGGTTACACCCAAGTATGCACCTCTCCATGCTTCTTTGAGTTGTCTGCAGCCTTTGTATGTCTCTTTTAGTTAAGGTCCACGTCTCTGCACCATACGTAAGCACTGGAAGGATGCATTGATCAAACACTTTTCTTTTAAGACATACTGGCATATTGCTCTTGAAAATTATGCTGTTTCTTCCAAAAGCTCTCCAGGCAAGTTTTGTACGCCGATTAATTTCTTCATCAATGTGACCTCACTTGATATCTGCTGTCCAAGATAAACGTACGTGTCTGTTATCTCCAGCTTTTCTCCATCAATCGATAAATCTTCATTTCTTGTAAAGGCATTGAACATCACTTTTGTCTTCTGAAAGTTCATTTTTAATCCCACTTCTTTACTCTTGTCAGTAAGTTCCTGGATCATACTCTGCAGCTCTGATGGGGTAGTTGCAAAAATGACTACGTCATCAGCAAAACGAAGGTGGGTTAGATAATCTCCATTAATCTTTATCCCCTTGTTTTCCCAGCTCAGCGACTGAAAAACACCCTCCAATGTGGCATTAAAGAGCTTCGGAGATATGGTGTCACCTTGTCTCACTCCCTTTCCAATTTTTACGTGTGTTGTATTTTCAAACAGCCTAATCTTTGCACTTGCATTTTCATAGATGTTATTAATAATATTAATGTATGCATCTTCAATACCGCAGGTTTTCAGAGCTATTGTAACTGCTGATGGTTTCACCGAATCAAAGGCTTTTTCATAATCGATAAAAGCCATGCACAATGGAAGTTCATATTCCCTCGCTCTTTCAATTAGTTCTCTCAGCACGTGGATATGATCTATTGTGCTGTAGCCACTCCTGAATCCAGCTTGTTCTCTCGGTTGAGCCATGTCCAGTGTTACCTTCAAGCGGTGTGAAAGAACTTTTAGTGAAGATTTTATAAACTACTGATAGGAGGCTGATAGGTCTGTAGTTTCCGAGATCCTCAATGTCACCTTTCTTATGTAGCAGGATCATTGTAGCGGTGTTCCAATCCTCAGGAATCTTTCCTTCATTAAGGCAACGAGTGAAAATTTGGGCGAGTACTGTTTCGATTTCTCCACTTGCTTCTAGTATGATGTCTACAGTAATTCCATCTTCTCCTGGAGCTTTTCCCCGCTTCATGTTCTTGATTGCATGTGCAACTTCTGCTGGAAGGACTGGAGGAACTCTGGTACTGGTATCTTTCATGATGTCTGGAGTGCATGTATCATCCCTTTCATATAATTTGGAGTAGAAATCTTTCACTCTTGTCAAAATTTCGCCTCTATTTCTTGTTACAGAACCATCTTCTTTTCTCAGTGCCATAATCTGTTTTCTTCCCTTACTGAGATGTCCCTTTGCTATCTTTAGGCTTTGGTTGTTTTCAATTGCTTTCCTCACTAGTTCACAGTTGAATTTTCTTACGTCTTCAGTGATACTTTTTCTTACTGTCTTGCATAGCTCTATATATTCCACTTTGGAAGTCACATCTTCTTTAGTTGTCCTCATCTCTCTTCTTTTTGCATCAACATTTTCGTTTTTCCTGATAATTTATTTACATGCAACTTGTTTTTAGACCCAGCTAATTTTGTTGCTGTTTCCATAAGAGCTTTGGTTACTTTTCTGTTAACTTCAGAGATGTCCACTTCTTCTGATGTTAGGCCTTCTAAAGCAGAGAATCTGTTCTTCAGTTCCAACGTGAAGGTATTATGGTGTTTTTTAAGGTTGGTTATGTCAATACATTTGGTTTGTCAATACCATTGCCTATACCATTGTTGAAATCTGATCGAGGTGCATGCTGTCCAATGACGTGATGCAGCAATACTTAATTTCACTGTTATTCAAGAATATATTTTACTAAACTATCGCCGAATATTATTTCCTCCCGTTTTGCATAAACGTAACAATATCTTATTGCAATCTGTGTAAATTAGTAGAACCTGACTCTGAAATGTGATAAAAGCCATTACAAAAATGCATTTTTGAAGCTATGCATCTTTCCCGACGTTAGTCAATCATGCGCCGTAGCGAAAGTTGGCTTCCTCTCGAAACCCAGATGGGGTTAACTGCTGTTGACAAGAGTTCTGAAAAGACGTACAACACGATGGAGTGTAACCTATAGATATCCTAGACCTAAAGTTACCAATCCTCCCCTGACTAGCACAATTCCGATTCAGCTTTTCTTTCTATCTTGAAGTTAGATTTTAACTTTGCGCATGCGCAGATGGACTTTCGTAGATATATCACATTTCATCAGTTTCATGATCGTTTCTTACGCTCGTGTAAATTTGTATATAATAATAAAAATGAATATTGTTTTTGAAAAACTAAACAGTCGAAATACATTGCCTCCAACATAGTTTGGTAAATAGTCACTTGCCGATACCTACATTTATCTTGGACAGCAGATATCAAGTGAGGGTCACACTGATGAAGATATTAATCGACGTATAAAACTTGCCTGGACAGCTTTTGGAAGAAACAGCATAATTTTCAAGAACAATATGACATTATGTCTTACAAGAAAAGTGTTTGATCAAAGCATCCTTCCAATGCTTACGTATGGTGTAGAGATGTGGACCTTAACTAAAAGATACATACAGAAACTGCAGACAACTCAAAGCAGCATGGAGAGGTGCATGCTTGGTGTAATCAGGAGAGATAAGAAGAGGAACTCGTGGATCAGAAAAATTAAAAGAGTGGAAGACATCATCATCAGAGTAAAATCCCTGAAATGGCAATGGGCTGGACATATTGCCAGAAGGACAGACCATCGATGGACAGCTGAAATTTTGTACTGGATACCAAGGGACAGGAAAAGACCCAGAAGAAGGCCCCATGGGAGATTTGTGGATGAAATTCGAAAGTATGCGGAAATAACATGGAGGAGACTAGCACAAGACAGACCGTTGTGGAAGAAACTTGGGGAGACCTTCGTCCAGCAGTGGATTGATAATGGTTGGCAATGGTGATGATGACTCATATCATCTTTCATTGATTTCACGCCAATAATATTCATTATTCCACCTCCAAAGTAGCGCTCGAGTCAATTAGTAATCCTTGTTGTTTGATTTTATAATTTAATTCCCTTTAGTATGGATCGGGCAATGGCTCGTGTGGTCGTGATCTCCGTGAATGTGTTGTACCTAAATACAGTAAATGTATACACTCAAGCCACTTGTTTTATTTCACACTCAAAGATCTTGCTATGCGAAAGATTCAGAACGTAAGTACTATTTGTTCAGATGTGTGTCCTCTGCAAATGTCTCATCCTCGGTAAGAATAAAACTGCTATCTTTACGGCAAAGTAGAGGAACAATTTTCTATGTGCATCATTCATGTATTTTCTCTTGTTGTATTTTGTTTACATAGAATGAATCTGAAGTTGTAATCAATCAAAAAGAGCTTCAACAATCAAATGTTTCTGAAGACTGAACTTTTATTGAACAGTTTTTACGTTTTCCAACAGTAGGTTGAAGAAGTATGTATGCTCCAGCTTTGTCCTTCCGTCCTTCCGCACGATAACTCGCGTACAAATGATTCGATTTCGATGAAATTTTAGTATGTGGTAGGGGACAACCTGGGAAGGAACCCTATTGAAAATGGGCAAAATGAGATCAAAGGTCAGGACATAGGAGCGGGATTCATTCCATCGCCTTATGCGTCATAACTTACGTAAAAATGCTTCGATTGCGACAAAGGTTATCATGTATATCCCGGAAATGTACTGAACCGGCTCTGTTTAATATCATCGCAATGGTGTCAAAGGTCAGGGCACAGGAGCGAGATTTATTCGATAGCCATTATCCTCATAACTTTACTAAAAATACTTCAATTGCGACAAATTTTTAGTATGTTGTCCCGGAGGTATACTAAACCAATTCTGTTTAATATAATCAATATGGGGTCAAAGGTCAGGGCACAGGTGCGAGATTTATATCCTCGTAACTTGACTAAAAATGCTTCTATTATGACAAAATTTTAGTATGTTGTTCCGAAGGTATACTGGACCGGTTCTGTAGAATATCATTGAAATGGGGTCAAAGGTCAGAGCAGAAGAGCGAGATTTATTCCACAGCCATTATCCTCATAACTTGAGTAATGATTTCTGGTATGTTGGAAAGCGTATAACAATCAATGCATTGCATGATTTTACTAACTTGTTTATATTCTCACCCGAGGCTGTTGTTCCATTCTTTCGGCTAGTTACTTGGTTAACGATTTATTCATCATGTAAATGAAGATTAGTTTTAGCTATAAGTCCTCGATCATGCAAAAATTACAGATAAGTTAAGCCCATCCACAATGGGTAATCAAGAAGTATCGGACCATATTTGTAAAGTACACAAAAACTATGTTAGCTGCAATTGGTGCTTTTGACGCTTTCTTTCGGCCATACTAATGGTGATTGGGTGATCTGAATGGATGGAGTCTAACCATTTATCCGACACTGCCTCTGGTTTTACTATGATGAGACATAGGATAAATGTTTGTGTTACGGCCCTAGGTCTGTCCCTTCGTTGGATCCAATGGCCCCGAATTAGGGACAGGCGACAGCTTATATGCTTTCAAGTTGCTTATGGCAGTCGTTCAGCCTAAAATAAAAAATAGTTTCGCTACTTAAGCTGAAAAACGAAGCCACTAAAGTTACGAGATAAAGAAGCCGTTATTAATAATATAAACTCTCTGGAACGCTTGACGTCACACTAACGTCTGCATTGTTGCGTCATCACTTATCGATCAATTCGAGTGTGCTGTCACCATGTCAAAATGATTGCGTACTATATAATTGCACGAGATCACTTTCAGATGTCAAGGGGATCACGTGCTAATTTAAAAACATTGGATTATCAATGACTTGAGTTTTATTTACCCGTCCTACAAAATGCGAATGGGAATCTTAAATAACGGCAAGTTTGCATATTGATTTAATTTAGCACAATTCGGAT
Source organism: Macrothele yani (assembly GCA_039090855.1). Taxonomy (NCBI): domain Eukaryota; kingdom Metazoa; phylum Arthropoda; class Arachnida; order Araneae; family Macrothelidae; genus Macrothele; species Macrothele yani. The sequence goes on from CM076990.1 coordinate 134,200,162, forward strand.
ATTGATTTGTACGCTTTATTTATTTTGTAGAAAAAGCTTGGGTAGAAATTTTAAAACTAACCGTCGAATAGGACAATCTAAAACAATCCGTCAAGGGAATAACAAGTGTACCGGAGAAAAAGTAATTTGAGGCGAAAAATCAGAGTAAAAGTTATTAAGGTAAGTTTGCACGAAAACAACTTTCCGAGTTTAGTGCAGATTATATCACACATTTTGAAAAATATCGATCTATCTAAAGCCTCTAATCTACATTTGTTAAACAACGAATATTTTTCACAGAATGTTATTTATCGCGAGGTCTTTTGAAAAACGGAAATAAATAGCATATAATTTTTATTTTTAACATGAATGAGTTCTGACTATATAAGCTTTTACTATATTTCCTTACTAAAATATGGTGTCTTTTTCATTTGTTTTCAATCTGCTTCAATTAAACATTTCACTCCGTTATGAGACGAGCAACATCTCCTATATATTAATATTTCCATAAAGTTTAAAAACAACCGTTCTAGGACGGGTTATAAAGGTAGTTCTTAATCCAATATTGTTTAAACATTTGTCACGTTTCTTTAAATTATTGTCCTATTCATATTATTTATCTTTCGGTTCTCATTTCCCTAACTGATATCATCACTTTACGCATCAGTGACACAATCTTTACTTTTTATGCATTTAAAGCAGGTGCGAATTTGAATTTCATTTCGGTAAAAGAACACCATGATTTAACTTTAAGTGCCTACATCCTTCAATTTCTCATATGATGTAAAAAAAAAATCAGTTGCTTGACATATTTAAACGATGCCCAGCGAAAGAAATTACTTTGTAATCATTCATGTTGTCTCAAAAGGACGCACTCGATAGTGTGCTTTCGCTCTGGACAATATGTCTACAAAGTCATCACTGAAACATTTCAAGCCGTTATTTGGTTATGCTCCATATGAATGAGGAAAGGACCGAAAGAAGAAACCATTCTTTCGGATGACACTAATCTCTCATTTGTAATTTATGGCCTTGTTGAGCCGTCCGGCTTAAAACGGCCCTCGAACAAGCGGAGCCATAATCTCTTTTCGCCACCGCAGACTGAGGGAGGATTCTTCTGACGAAAATTAATAACCTTCTCGTATTCGGCGTCATTATGTGCAAGGAATGCCTGAGAGTTGATCGTGATTAATACGACTTCATTCCGCGGTTTTGGAATTTGACAAATGAAGATGGTAAGATTGCAACCCACAGCGCTATAATAGAGACATATTGGCATGTTGGCTGAGGGCACAGAAAATACCAGACGGACGGTTTTCGCTTTCAGTTTCGAATCCCTCCACCCCAACCCCTCCGAACCTACATGCATTGGTGAGAACATTATCCTGCCAGCGTTTCCGGAGAAATGTTTCCTAAGTTTCGGGGACGTTATTTATGTGATGAGCGATCGTTTACGGAAAATACTGAGGACAGCAGCATCCGTATATTTTAGCATAAAGATGCAGCCACCATTAAGGAAGACATAGAAGTGGATTCCTTCCTTGTTTTGCGGAGAAACAGTTTTAGGAAAGAGCTGCACAATGTGTAAAATGGGTTATATGTTTCTGAAATGAAGGAGAATCTCGAGAAATTCTCGTGTTTGAGAAAAATCTCCGCCTTTTTAGGCAATTTCAACAACAAAACTTCCAGTGTCTTAAATTAGCCCAGATCAAACACAACGTACTCGTTGTGAATTCATGGGAGTAATATCTTCAGCGCTTATTACAAAAATACTATAACTGTGACGTACCTGCCAGCAGGAGGCACACGACATAAAGGCAGATAGTAGTCAGAACAAACGTCCGCGTAGCTCAATTGGTAGAGTGACTTATTCCGGAATGAGGGGATCCGGGTTCGAATCCTGGAGTGGACAGAAATGACGGAGAAATTTACTTCGTTATAATGGCGCCCGAACTATCCGGATGACCCGACCGTTCAAAATCTCGCATTGGTGTGATGTTCTTTCCACACCGCGGGATAGGAAAAATAAGAGAATCCCTTCTCCAGCGCTTCGAAAAATAAATGTTGTGTGACGTTGTATTCCACACACCAGATTGACTGGGAGTTCTCAAGTGCACGTTCTACAGCGGATGGCTGCCTGCAACGATTCATGGTGACGGCTGACCCGTGGGCCATCCCCCCGGCCCTCTTTCGGGGGGAGATGTGACGTACCTGCCAGCAGGACGCACACGACATAAAGGCAGATAGTAGTCAGAGCAAACGTGCGCGTAGCTCAATTGGTAGAGTGACTTATTCCGGAATGAGGGGATCCGGGTTCGAATCCTGGCGTGGACAAAAATGACGGAGAAATTTACTTCGTTATATAACTTAATCCAATTGTTAACGTGTCTAAACGTGAAACCATTATTTACAGAGCTATTCAAAATCTAGTGAAACTCTTATTCTACTTGCATACTCTCATTAACGTAGCATTTTGTTTTTGATACAAAGTTGCCAAAATGTCTGGAACTAATGGGGATGTCCGAAAACTCTAACGAATTGGATTTATAATATATGTGCTTGTAAAATGTGTTTTTTCTTTACAATGGTGAAAAATGTGTTTTGTTCTCTTTATTTGAAATCCTATCAGCTCTCTATGAAGAAGACAGTCATGGGGGGAATATTAAGATTACAATATACTCATTTCTTTGGGGGAGAATATTATAAGTACATGCACAGATATTTAAAAGAAATAGAAGGCAAAAAACCAGTTTCACCATTTCATTTTAAACCCCATGTGGGATTTAGTATTCTTAACTATACTATAACATGGCAACAGATTGTGAAAAATGCATTTTTTCTTACAGGTGCAAACTGGCATTAAAGCCGTATTAAAAAGTGAAATAATCCTTCGTAATCGTCAGGGAAGGACGTAGAAGGAAGCGGCAGACGAATGTGATGAGAGACATCCTAAAATGAATCCAATAACGCTTAGTGCAGTTGCAAAACTGGTGAAGACATTTAAGGAGAAGGGGTTTGTCGCTTACAAACCTGAAAGCACAGGTGTATGCTGTAAAGTCGGAGATCTTAATTTGGAGAGAATCACCAACGCTTGTGCTCAGTGGCGCCTAACCTGCGGGAACAGTGGAAGCATACGCCCTCATAGATTAAAAGATGTGTGGGTAATGTCCCCAGGTTCCGTAAGCCACACGATCTCACGCAGTTCAGCATCATGTTTCTCCACCTTACTTTCTGTTTTTTATACTCACCCCAAATGGAACGTCGACATGCTTTAGTAATTCTACTGATGCTACTAACCCTTTTCCCCACTTCTAGACATACTTAGCTGTGTTAGCCGAGGACTTAAAGTAAATGCACTCTATCACGCGTCACAGGGAAGCATCTATGCCAGTGTATCCTTATTTATGCCCATACGCTGCTTGTACCCATAAATTAACCATTCGTTTCTTTCATTTTTGACTACAACAGAGTGCCAGAGAACAGCCTACCACAACCTAAGGGAACAGTAATGTTTCTCCCTCACGCGTGGAGATATTCTTCTACGTCACTCTGTTATATTGAGCTTGAAAAGTGGCTAAAAGTTATAAAACGTTTCCATCACCCTAAAATATCGTTTACTGTCTAACACATGCAGCAGAAAGGAAAATGCTTCACGTGTGGGTGGGGGATGAGAAGGGTCTGAAATCCAAACTTTTCTCGAGACAGCAGAACATATTAGGAAGACCTCATTCCTCTGACGGATATTTTTCGCATTGAAGCAAAAAACTAAACATAAACAGAAAGCACTTTGGTTATTTTTGTTACTTGCGTCACACCGCAAATTTGAAAGCTTGCTGTACCCTACCTACCAAGACCGAACAGATGAACGGAACAAGATGACGTAGCCAGTTCCTTTGGCTCTCGAACTATTCCTAGGAAAAATGTCTTCGGAAAATTCTAATATATTTGTTTTTAACATTCATTCGGTAATTGCTGTAAATTGGAGTACTTGATTTGTGCCTTTCCGTTGGTGAAACATTAGCTATAACCCCGTAATAGCACAGACAATTTAATTTTTAGCAGTAACATCCTCAGTCATAAAAGTTTAGGAAGTACTAATAATGCTAAGTAAATAGTGCAATGAAAAGCACTGTATAAGTCAGATGCCTTTTTTCTTTTCATACAGCTAAATGATACTAATTGCAACATTTAAGTTTTTACTTGATAAAACGGAATAATGTTTGAACAAGAGAAATTGAAATTAAAAAGTAATGTGTATTTACTTACACCAATCAGCCAAAACACTCAGACCACCTATAACAAATAATATAGGTAGTCCTGTTGTGGTCAAAAGAGCTCTCACCCAATAAGGCATAGATTCAATGAGATGTTGGTATGAGATTTGGTTTTTGGTACCATAACTGCAGCAGCAGATCCCGACGTTTCCGTAAATTACGTGGCTGGAATGATACTGGTTGTACCCATTTCTTCAGCTCGAACCACAGACGCTCGATAGGATTCTCTTCCGGAGAATTTGGTGGTTATTGCAATAAATGGAAAATTCTTTATTTTCTTGGAACCATCCGTGAAATTACTTCGAAGTGTGTCATGGAGCATTGTCTTGACGAAAGACGCCACATCCGCCAGGGAATACAGTCGCCATAACGGGGTATACTAGTTCAGCCACGATGTTCAGGTACGTGACAGCTGTCAGATTATCCCCTATCGTGATCATCACATTCCCTCCTGCCGCCTGGATCCGTCAGTCGCACACGAACTCATTAGCCGACTGTCGACATGGTGCAACATAAAACGGGATTCGTCTGACCAAGAGACGCTGTTCCAATCTTCTATGGTCAAATGTCTTTGATTTTATTCCCACTGGGAGCGTTGGCGACGGTTAACGGCTGTGAGCATAGACACACGAGTGGGCCTGCGGCTGCGGAGACGCGATGTTGAATTAATATTCTTTTGGGGGCCAGACCCTAAAAAGAAAGTCTGTCCGACTTTTAAATATTTACATAATTTGAGTTCAGACCGGCGTGAGCCAGGTCGGCAACCCAAATCATTCCAAGAGCGTACGACGAATTCTGTGTTCAGACACATTGGGCCCTTCATCACAATTGAAATTATGGGTCCCGTCCTGTTGCTGCACCAAAGACGAGATAGCCTGACATAACCTCTGGCATCAGTGAGGTGTGGTCTGTCCACCCCTTGTCGAAGTGTTACCTGTTTCGAACCAACTTTGATAGGTACTAACTACTGCATCGCGTGAGCAGCCTACAGGCTTCGCTGTTTCGGAGAGGTTCTAAAGCAAAGCGCCTTGCCATAACGATATGGCTTTTGTAGAGACCAGATTAATCGTTTGCTTTTTCCATACTCAGACGAAACGAAATACTAACAGAGAACTCCAACCCAGGTATTAATTATGCATATATATGTATATATATTCTATTAAGAAGAGACTGAAGAAAAAAATTTTTGACTCATACCAAGTACAACATGGAAAGGTTATGTATTGACCGGTGTGAGTAAAAAGAAAAAAAAAGGAAAACTGAATGTAGAAAGTGTCGAGAATACTGAGCCTTGGCTTTATCAAGGACCAGCAAAAAACTCTGCATCTCTCACTTCCACAAAGACCTATTTGGAAATGGGTTTCTGCAAAGACATAGATGCAAGTAATAAGCCCACCAAATATATATATATATATGTCATAACCTCCACAGAGTTGTATGACCAAGCTTTGGTTAACGATTTAGCTCGCATCCATAACTTTCCTGGCCCGACCCATGCTCTTCATCTGTTACAGGAAGAAGAAGATTATAGAAAACTCAAGTTGTAAGAGTGATATAATGAATCAGAAATAATGTTCAGCAATAACAAATTGCCAAGTTCGCCTGAGAGAGAATTTAAACCTGAATAGCAATACTAAAGTACTGCAAATTCTTAAACATTATAATAAAAAAGGAAATATTAATTTTTTTTTCAAAGCACAGATTCTTGAAAGAAAACTGGATTATAAAAACCCCCTACTCCACAACTTCTGACAACACAAAAACGAGAATAAAATAAAGACAATAATAAACTAAAGAAATGCTTTGTGAAGGTTATATGACATAAACAATTAGTTGCAATATGTACAAAGTATTGCAGAAGTGCTTTAAGTGCCTAATTAAGTAGTTATTAAGACCTTAACTACATTGAAAACACATCGTAGACTACAAGAACAATGCAGAGTTTTTGCTGGTCCTTGATAAAGCCAAGGCTCAGTATTCTCGACACTTTCTACATTCAGTTTTTCTTTTTTTCTTTTTACTCACACCGGTCAATACATAACCTTTTCCATGTTGTACTTGGTATGAGTCAAATTTTTTTTTGCTTCAGTCTCTATTTAATAGAATGTGAATTCTGAATTTTCATAACTGCTGCGTTGCGCGTTTTGATCTTCAGGTATTTTTGCAACTTTCGTTTTAAATTCTTAAGTTTTTCTTATGTTTTCGGCTCTGCTCTTAAGTATATATATAATGCTTATACAAAAACCAACAATAAATCTATACAGATGGCACCCATGTGATAAACCTGCATAAACACCACGCTATGATGCAGGAGTTAATTGCGAGTATAATATTATGAAACAAGTAATTCAAAACAATCCCCATTCCAAAATCGCAAACCATCATCAACACGCTACAGGAAAAACACAAGCCCTCAGCACGTCGCGGAAAGAACACGAACAACCAAACTTCAAACGAAATTATGTGAAGACATAAGTAGACAAAAATTAGAGAAAAGGAGCCAATAAGTCAAATAAGAAGCAAAAATAAATACAGGAATACACTCATGAGCTCGAGACCAATCTTCAGGGGAAAACGTCTGCAGCACCTGAGTCAGGAGTTCAGTTTTCATGAGAGTGTCCAAATATTTCCAAATATACAAAATGCGACGTTAATATATCCAATTTCGAAATATTAAAATTTTTTTGCCCTCTGTTTTCCATACCTGAACTTAAAAACCTCTTAACTAAAAAGCATAAACTGGAAAAGTATAAAACTGAAAATGGACATATCTTTGTAATATTATTAATAACATCTATGAAAATGCAAGTGCAAAGATTCTGCTATTTGGTAATACAACACACATAAAAATTGGGAAAGGAGTGAGACAAGGTGACACCATATCTCCGAAGCTCTTTAATGCTACATTGGAAAATGTCTTTCAATCACTGAACTGGGAAAACAAAGGGATAAAGATTAATGGAGATTATCTAACCCACCTTCGTTTTGCTGATGACATAGTCATTTTTGCAACTACCCCATCGGAGCTACAGAGTATGATGCAGGAACTTGCTGACAAAAGTAAAGTGGGATTAAAAATGAACTTTCAGAAGACAAAAGTGATGTTCAATGCTTTTACAAGAAATGAAGATTTATCGATTGATGGAGAAAAGCTGGAGATAACAGACACGTACGTTTATCTTGGACAGCAGATATCAAGTGAGGGTCACATTAGTGAAGAAATTAATCGGCGTACAAAACTTGCCTGGAGAGCTTTTGGAAGAAACAGCATAATTTTCAAGAGCAATATGCCATTATGTCTTAAAAGAAAAGTGTTTGATCAATGCATCCTTCCAGTTCTTACGTATGGTGCAGAGACGTGGACCTTAGCTAAAAGAGACATACAAAGGCTGCAGACAACTCAAAGAAGCATGGAGAGGTGCATGCTTGGTGTAACCAGGAGAGATAAGAAGAGGAACACGTGGATCCGAAAAATGACAAGAGTGGAAGACATCATGATCAGAGTTAAATCCCTGAAATGGCAATGGGCTGGACATACTGCCAGAAGAACAGACCATCGATGGACAGCCGAAATTTTAGATTGGATTCCAAGGGACAGGAAAAGACCCAGAAGAAGACCACATGGAAGATGGGTGGATGAAATTCGAAAGTATGCGGGAGTGACCTGGAGGAGACTGGCACAAGACAGACCGTTGTGGAGGAAACTTGGGGAGACCTTCGTCCAGCAGTGGATTGATAATGGTTGACAATGATGATGATGATGATATATATATCGCGACCTTGGTTCGTGACTCTGACTGCACGCGTGCTAATTTACATAAAACAGAGGTTGATTTTATATTTTGGCTGATCGGTGTATTATACATACATATATTTCAAACCATATGATCCCGTACAAGGAAATTTGGGTCCGGCGCTACGCCTCTGCTGGTGACGATAACAATGTGCTGAGAAGAATCCAAACAAAATGCCACATTAGCAAAGAAAACACGAGGAGCGTCAGGACGGAGACGTGGAGCACCTATCGCAAATAAAAGTAGGCATATGTAGTAAATCCCATCGATTCCGGACTTTCGCACACCCTGTAGATCATGGTATATATATATATATATATATGTGCATGTGTGAATACACGACTTCCCTAAATTTTAATATTCCAATTTTTAATGTTATTCCGTTGAATAAGTGATATTCTGGAGTGCGTTGTTTTGTATTCATATACAGAATTTCGATACAATTTGGTATTCATATACGGCATGAACGTACTTGACAAAAAATGCGCAAACAGAATTCCTTATATAGTGTTTCTAAAATATTTAGCCAAACGTTGAAACTTTCTCTACCGCCGATATTGAAGAAAAAAAGTCATATAGTAACAGGACCGGGAACTATTTCCTACAGAGATATACAGGGTGTATCGTAGAGACAAAATTGCAGTTTTATAGAGCAAACAAGGTTCATAAAGATGTGGGTCCAACAGGAGTAGTATAATTTCTTAATGGCCTAACCTATCAGATCGACTTCAGCGTCTCTAGTGGCGAATTTGTGAACTCAGCTCACCGATCTCTTAAACTGCGACATGTGGAGCAAAAATGTCAAAGTTTGACAGAATACATTACGTCGCATGTCCTAGTTGCAACATTGGCGAAAATCTAGCAGCTCTGTAAAACTTTCGAGAAGGAAACTCTAAGCATCGTTTCATTTGTCTGGGTATGTTGACGAAGCATTAGTCATCATTTCGTTGTTTTTCCTGTACCACTTTCCCATATTGACTTTCTAAATTTACAGCCCAAATTCGCCCGATCATAATCTCACTTTTTATGACCGATTTGAAAAAGACACGTGCGAATGACTGTTTTCTGCATTTAAGGTTGCACTTTGATGAGTATGTAACATTTCTGAGTTCCAGGAGCTCTAAACCGCCAAACACGGACTTTCAGCTCTACAGGCAAATTGAAAAAAAGAATTCAATGTGATGACCTTTCTTGTTCTGAATATTTGTTCAGTAAATATATGCCAGGTTTCGTTTTTTAATGAATTGTTTTAATAAAGTTATGAAGAATGAATTAGCTAATTAAATATCTGTTTCGGGCAAACTAAGCACGCGTGAAGACTCCGTTTATTTCTTCACAGCTCTGTTTAGAGAAAATACAACCTTTAACGATCTGTAAAGGAGGCATCGCAAAATTTAATAATGAATAATTAATTTATCAACTTTATTAAGTTGATAAATTATTCATAATTATTGAAATGCAGCTCAGAATTTTAGTACTTCGATCGCCGAAGTGCATATGCCTATTTTCTAAAACTGTTAACAGTACTTGAGTTAGCATTTGATATTTCACAGCAAATTTGATTTAAAGATATAATATTTAAAGTAATTCGTTAAATAATATTCCCTGATAATTTTTTTTTATTTATGCGTCCGTTTGAAATTAGTAGCATTTACTTAGGAAGCAGTGAAAAACTATTTTTTAAAGTTCTGTACAAATACATGTCAAAAACATTTTTGTAATAACCCTACATTTAACACACCGTGTAAGCAGAGTAGAAAATTTAACAGAAAGGAAATGACAGTGAGGTGCCAAAATCCCTGTTTTAACAGAAAACTATATACACACAGAAACATAAAGCTACAGTTCCTGGACACATTGTAGTGGAAGTACGAGCAGGAGCTCCCCTCAGTAAAAAGTCAACATATTTTTGGGGATGAAACATATGGCTCAGTTCATGGACACAAGGTAGTGGAAGACGAGCAGGAGCTCTCCTCAGTAGAAGGTCAACATATCTTTGGAGACGAAACATATGGCTACAGTTCCTGGACACAAGGTAGGGGAAGTACGAGTAGGAGCTCGCCTCAGTAAAAGGTCAACATATCTTTGGGGATGAAACATATGGCTCAGTTCCTGGACACAAGGTAGTGGAAGACGAGCAGGAGCTCACCGCAGTAGAAGGCCAACATATCTTTGGAGGTGAAACACAAGGCTACAGTTCCCGGACACAAGGTAGAGGAAGTACGAGTAGGAGCTTTCCTCAGTAGAAGGTCATCATATCTTTGGAGATGAAACATATGGCTACAGTTCCTGGACACAAGGTAGTGGAAGTACAAGTAGGAGCTCGCGTCAGTAGAACGTCAAGATATCTTTGGAGGTGATACTGGTACATAGCCGGAGAGAATGATGCTGGACTAGTTCATTCAGGCGGTTTTGATGTGAACCATGTGGTGCTTTACTTATTCAAAACTCACGAAAAGGAAGGTATCCAAACAGTCCATTCCTTGTTCATGTTTCGGAGTTTAACGATCACTGTGAGGAATTCTAATGGATATAATAAATTATCAGTCCCCCTCCCTAATTTGTCTCTACTGATCCCAGGAAAGAGAGAGAGAGTCTGTGCCGAAGGACAAACACGTCACACATAACTGTTCTGAGAATCGAGCGTGAGCCGACTCGAACGAACTTTCAGCTGTTACAAACCTACCTCGTAACAGGGAAGAGTGAGGAGGCAAATGTTTCAATAAACAATCAACATATGAACAAACTCTGATAACATCTCAGCACGTATCATAAAGCCATCTTTGATTTTTGTATATTACTTGACCTCTATCAGATTACCAGTGCTGCTACATCAGGAGAAACGTTTGGGAGTTCAGGCGTGACTTTAAGTGCAGAAAGTCTAATCAACAGGTAAGCAAGATTTGCATAACAGATAGCAACCAATATAGAAATTTAATTTGGCTATAAATGTCACCATCGCCCCACTTCACAACATCAACGCTTAGGAATTCTCTTAGGGCGTGCGGCGAATTCTTGAGGTGTCTCACCGAACAATGGAAATTTATATCAGACGAGACCGCTGCGAGATGCTGCATTCATGCTGTCATCGCCTACTGTCGGTACGCATACACCATCTTATCAGAAGGTATTTGAGCATTGTCTTTCTGAAGGATGAATACACCTTCGCTGTCGAAAGCGTACGGCTGCATAACTGGTTGAAGAATAATAAATGTATACCATATAGCGGCCAGGTTAGTCTGGAGAGCAACGATGCTGCACTATCACGAACAACCGCACTGCGGAATTGTGTGGGTGTTATAATGAAAGAGCGCAGAAGATACTTGTTTTCTCCACGCACATTGTCTTCTGTTGTCAAGCATTAGGCTGATCCAACATTCATTCGATGAAAACATGGCGAAAGTTATGTAAAGCCCATTTGGTGTACGACCTCTTCAGTCTTAGCCTGGTGATACGATTTGATCACAATTGATCAAAGTGCGCTCCTAGAGCGTGTTTGTCATGGTGCAAGCGCTTGGGGATAGTTTGCATGAACACTGCAGAACAGCAAACATCTGTCATTCGTTTGGCAACCCTCTGAATTGATCAGCTTAGTGTCGTCCAGCTAGAATTCGGATGCAGAGTAACGGACTCATAAGTCGTTTGGCAACCATCTGAACTGATCAGCTTAGTATCGTCCAGCTAGAATTCGGTTGCAGAGTAAACGGACTCATAAGTCGTTAGCAGCGCTCTGAATTTATCAGCTTAGTATCGTCCGGCTAGAATTCGGTTGCAGAGTAAACGAGCTCATAAGTCGTTGGCAACCCTCTGAATTTATCAGCTTATTGTCGTCCAGCTAGAATTCGGATGCAGAGTCGCAAGAGATGTTGCGGATAACAGGCATCCACGGCGTAGCCTATCCTACAAACTGCCATTTTCCTGGTAGAGAGATATCATCAGTAAAGCTAAATACGAACTCTGTCCAACTTTCTGCAGTGATAGTCTCTGTTGTTCGATATCGTCTGAATTACCCGTACAGAGTGGGCATGATGTCGCGAGAAGTGATCAAATATTGACCTTCGTGCGGCATCTCAGAAGGAACTTCACAAACTTCCAAATAAGACACACAAACTCGGTGTTTGCCTTCTTGGTCTAATAGGTCTACAGTACAGAAAATATGTCTCAACATTATTTCTTGATTTGTGCATATTTACAGCGGGTTTAAAAATGAAGTGAGTTACTGTTCAAAAAACGAATTTCCTAATGTAATTTTTTTTAAAGTTACTCCTTTGTGGACGATCGTCAAGAGCTTAAAATATTAGTGGAAAATCAATATTAAATTTGCTTCTGAAAATGTTTAATAAGCTTCTCATAGTATTTGAGATAACAATTTCAATTTCTTAGCTAGGGAAGCTGATGAACTTGTTTCTTTCTTTTGTTGATGGTTTTGCTTCGACAAATTTATTTCTTAACATTTGTCTCTTACCAAATTCATTTCTCAACCTTTGTTATACCAAATTTATTTCTCGATCACATTGTGAGTGGGGGAAATTATCCGATGAATATTTTTTGAGAGATATTTTTCATCCTTAAAAGGATAAAACCTAAGGGGTGAGAGTCAGTATTCTAATCATGCTTCACGACGTAATTAAAAATATCCAATGTAATTCCCAATGCGCATCGGTAGACTAAAGCTGTTATTGAGCACTCATAAAAACTGCTGTGTGGGTATTAAAAAAATCACGAAACCTAAAATCTGTTGGTGACACCTCGAAACTTAAAGTATATATACATATATATATATAAGGTCAGGTGATGCGTAACATCACAGCCTCTCCTTGACAAATGTCAACCCCGCCTTCTCGTGGTGCATCCTGTTCCCACTAAAGGGGCTCTGACGACCGCCCATAGCGGTATAACTATACCATCGGGATTAGAGGAAATTCTATCCCACACTCACCAACCCGCTTGGCCAGCGTGGTGAGTTATGGCCAAACCCCTCCAAAATGATTCCACAACTTAAATCTTGGCCCTCAGTCTCCGGCAGCTGGAATGTACCTGGCCAAGGCAGCGGCCAGTGCGACATGAAGGCAGAGGGTGCTAAGAATCCCCGGAGGACCGGACTAGGCTGCCATCTGATGCTGACCTTGGCTACTTACAATGGACGCTCCTATCTTCTGATTCAAGGCTTCTTGAATTGGAAGAGGAACTACAAAGGATCAAGTGGGACATCGTGGGGCTAAGTGAGGTAAGGAGAAAAGGAGAAGATCTCATCGAACTGAAAAGTGGACATCTCTTCTACTATCGTGGGACAGATACTGGCAGAACTAGTGGTGTTGGATTTATAATAAACAAGAAACTGAAGGATAAAGTTGTAGAAGTTGAAAGTTCCTCTGACAGAGCTGCACGACTTGTTATCCAACTCTCGAAAAGATACCAGGCTCAGATTATTCAAACTTATGCACCCACCACAAGTCATCCTGAAGAAGAAATTGAAGAATTTTATGAGGAAATTTGTCATCTAAATAATAAAGGTAAGCAGCACTTGAAAATAATTATGGGAGATTTCAATGCAAAAATAGGGCAACGGCAACAGAATGAAACTTCAGTAGGTAAATTCGGTCATGGCAACAGAAACCAGCGTGGAAATACTCTCGTTGAGTTTGCAGAGGCAGAAGGGTTTTTCATCTTGAACTCCTTCTTCAAGAAAAAGCCACACAGGAAATGGACATGGAGACATCCAAATGGGACGACAAGTGAAATTGATTTTATTATGTGTAACAAAAAATTCGTCATAGAAGACTGCAGTGTGCTAAACAAGTTCAACACAGGTAGTGACCATAGATTGGTGAGATGTAAGATGCACCTCAACACTAAACTTGAACGTGGCAAGCTCATAAGACAAACAAAATCTATTGACATAACCAACCTTAAAAAACACCATAATACCTTCAAGTTAGAACTGAAGAACAGGTTCTCTGCTTTAGAAGGCCTAACATCGGAAGAAGTGGACATCTCTGAAGTTAACAGAAAAGTAACCAAAGCTCTTATGGAAACAGCAACAAAATTAGCTGGGTCTAAGAACAAGTTGCATGTGAACAAATTATCAGGAAAAACCAAAATGTTGATGCAAAAAAGAAGAGAGATGAGGACAACTAAAGAAGATGTGACTTCCAAAGTGGAATATATAGAGCTATGCAAGACAGTAAGAAAAAGTATCACCGAAGACGTAAGGAAATTCAACTGTGAACTAGTGAGGAAAGCAATTGAAAACAACCAAAGCCTAAAGATAGCAAAGGGACATCTCAGTAAGGGAAGAAAACAGATTATGGCACTGAGAAAAGAAGATGGTTCTGTAACAAGAAATAGAGGCGAAATTTTGACAAGAGTGAAAGATTTCTACTCCAAATTATATGAAAGGGATGATATATGCACTCCAGACATCATGAAAGATACCAGTACCAGAGTTCCTCCAGTCCTTCCAGCAGAAGTTGCACATGCAATCAAGAACATGAAGCGAGGAAAAGCTCCAGGAGAAGATGGAATTACTGTAGACATCATACAAGAAGCAAGTGGAGAAATCGAAACAGTACTCGCCCAAATTTTCACTCGATGCCTTAATGAAGGAAAGATTCCTGAGGATTGGAACACCGCTACAATGATCCTGCTACATAAGAAAGGTGACATTAAGGATCTCGGAAACTACAGACCTATCAGCCTCCTATCAGTAGTTTATAAAATCTTCACTAAAGTTCTTTCACACCGCTTGAAGGTAACACTGGACATGGCTCAACCGAGAGAACAAGCTGGATTCAGGAGTGGCTACAGCACAATAGACCATATCCACGTGCTGAGAGAACTAATTGAAAGAGCGAGGGAATATGAACTTCCATTGTGCATGGCTTTTATCGATTATGAAAAAGCCTTTGATTCGGTGAAACCATCAGCAGTTACAAAGGCTCTGAAAACCTGCAGTATTGAAGATGCATACATTAATATTATTAATAACATCTATGAAAATGCAAGTGCAAAGATTAGGCTGTTTGAAAATACAACACATGTAAAAAATGGAAAGGGAGTGAGACAAGGTGACACCATATCTCCGAAGCTCTTTAATGCCACATTGGAGGGTGTTTTTCAGTCGCTGAGCTGGGAAAACAAGGGGATAAAGATTAATGGAGATTATCTAACCCACCTTCGTTTTGCTGATGACGTAGTCATTTTTGCAACTACCCCATCAGAGCTGCAGAGTATGATCCAGGAACTTGCTGACAAGAGTAAAGAAGTGGGATTAAAAATGAACTTTCAGAAGACAAAAGTGATGTTCAATGCTTTTACAAGAAATGAAGATTTATCGATTGATGGAGAAAAGCTGGAGATAACAGACACGTACGTTTATCTTGGACAGCAGATATCAAGTGAGGGTCACATTGATGAAGAAATTAATCGGCGTACAAAACTTGCCTGGAGAGCTTTTGGAAGAAACAGCATAATTTTCAAGAGCAATATGCCATTATGTCTTAAAAGAAAAGTGTTTGATCAATGCATCCTTCCAGTGCTTACGTATGGTGCAGAGACGTGGACCTTAACTAAAAGAGACATACAAAGGCTGCAGACAACTCAAAGAAGCATGGAGAGGTGCATGCTTGGTGTAACCAGGAGAGATAAGAAGAGGAACTCGTGGATCCGAAAAATGACAAGAGTGGAAGACATCATGATCAGAGTTAAATCCCTGAAATGGCAATGGGCTGTACATACTGCCAGATGGACAGATCATCGATGGACAGCCGAAATTTTAGATTGGATTCCAAGGGACAGGAAAAGACCCAGAAGAAGACCACATGGGAGATGGGTGGATGAAATTCGAAAGTATGCAGGGGTGACATGGAGGAGACTGGCACAAGACAGACCGTTGTGGAGGAAACTTGGGGAGACCTTCGTCCAGCAGTGGATTGATAATGGTTGACAATGATGATGATGATGATATATATATATATGTCATCGCCTATTGTCGGTACGCATATATATATATACAGATATATGAGAAATATGATAGAACGGTATTCCGAAAATCAACACAATTACAATTCAGGATCTGTACATCAGCTGTCAGTCGTTACAGTAATATAGATATTTACTGGGGAATATGATTTAGAAGCATTTCTGTTAATATTAGGTACACCTAATATTGATCTCATCCATTTTCTATAATCATATTAGCTATAATTAATGAGTTGAATCTCTAGTCCTGGCTTGCAAACAGGTTTTCCAATTCCCCGATTCATGAAAAGCCGGTTCTAAGACAGAAATTAAATGGCATTATTATTTGGGCGAAATAGGGTCCCTGAAATAAGGAGAATTACCGGGCTTTCCGCTGAACAACGATCGCATAATCACGATGCCCAGTGACTGATCATCGTGAACCAAATGAGATATGATCGCTAATATTGAATGCAATCCTTCTTGGCGATTATATATGACTCACAGAGTTTCCTTGTAATGCACGTAACTCAATCAAATACCATGAACTGCACTGATACTTATTTCAGTGAAAGTATACGGCATGCATACATAAGCTCTTGCGTAGGCATGCTTAAACTGATTATCTGACTCCCTAAAGCAACTAATAACATGAGACGGACTGGTAAGTAAATATCTTATAAAAACATTCACACAAATGCACACATACAAAACAAATTCACTCAAACAATTCACATAAATGCACACATACAAAACAGAATTCACTCAAACATTTCTTTGTGAAATAATGTAGAATCATTTTTGAAATATTTCATCTATTTTTCTTTTGTTTTTGATGTTATGCCATATGTTGTCTTTGCTGGTCCTTTAAAAATAAAGTTCGCCCTTTAAATTTGCGTAAGGGTGTAATTATTAGTGTACTAAAATGTAGGGCTGAATTGCCAATGTAATAAAATATCGGTTGAATTGTCAATGTCCGTCCGTTCTGAAGAAATGTTGTTCATCTGCACTACCTGCAATCTACAACTCGAAGAAAGAATCATAGCTTTAATAAAATAATGGTTTTAATCCCGAATTCACAAAAGAAAATAGAAGTAACACCGAAAGTAGTGTGTGCACGGACGTCCTGACCCCCAAATAGCACTTGTTTCAAACTTGGCTACTCAATTACATTCAGCTTGCAGAGTCCAGGTAGTGGTACCGTCCCCAAGCACCACAGAAAAGCTCTCAACACAAACAGATGTACATACAAAGTTGCTAAATTTAGCAAAATCTCGGTAAAAAATTTTTGGAAGCATCTGCTTATCATAGTGAGAACACTCCATTAAATGGACTATGTGCATATTTCCTTGGCAGTTTTACAATCCATAAACACAGCTGATGGGAACATGGATCTGGAAATGAGGCGATAGGTAACACAGAACAACGACATTTTGTAATATTACAAATGCAGGAATTATAGCTTAAGGTACAGCGTTAAAATGAATGACAACCTAATTGGCAAATAAACGCATTTCCTAGTTGAAGCTTAATTAGCTGACTCTTTCATAACTTCTCTCAGGGGACTTAGGAGAATTTAAAATCCACAGTCCCTTAAATTGTTCTACATAACAACACACGAACAAAGAATAAGCAGGATATGAAAATATCATTGGAATCATCTATGCAAGAGCAAGCTTAGACGTAGGTTTGCTCACACTATCGGGTAAAATAGAATTTTTACAATTTATCAACTGAGTGCATGAACGCTAGATGCTTTTGTGAACATAATAAGGTAGGAAAATCAACAAATATACTTTTAAAATAGTGCAACGCCAAGAGAGACTTTCTTCCTACACTGCAACCGATTATAACGAGTCCAGTAAGAAGCTTGAAATAGGTTGATAAAGCGTTGAATATGCGTCGATGATGAATAGAATATTCTGTTTAACACAGATTAGCGATGAATGGCTTTGCAGTCACCTGGGAAAATGAGGAATCAATTCAGTACATTTTCCAGAGTGAAAGTTTTTAAGACATTTTCATGATATATTGTATCTCTTCATTGATTACGGCAGGTATATTCTGCTTTCCAATGTAGTTGTTCAATGTTCTATTCAGCCAGCAACAACGTAGAAATTAACCAATACAGGAGTGGTGTTGTAATGGTTTGGTCTGGAATTATGATCAATGGGCTTAGAGTTGAAGAAATGGTCAGTGAATGCCCAGCGTTATTGCGAAGAGGTTATTTTAGAACTGTTTCATGGTTTTGTAAGAAATTCTTTCGTGTTTATGGACGATAACTCCCGTCTTCTTTAATCATACTGTGTTGATGAACTGTTTGGGAGCAAGGGAATCAACCGAATGGAATGGAGAAACAGAACGCGATCAGAACACGATCCCCTACTTGGCACCGAAAGAGGCCTGATGACGGAACTGAAAGAAGAATGGAGAAACCATCCTTAGGATCTTCTGCACAGTTTTGTGAAAAGCATGACCCATTGATGCTAATCATGTATTGCAGTCAAGGGTGTCCATATACTCTATTAAAGTGATCCATGGAAAAAAATTCTGTCAATTTTAGCTATTGTGTGCCAATGACAGAAAATGATATGTTTTCTTCTTATATCGATTTTCTCTATCAGTAAGCCCAAATTCATGCTTAGTTGTGTATGCACATATCATTTTCACCTTTCTTTATCTGTATTAGAGTATTTTAATTCACAGCCTGTTGGGATAAAGGTATGTTATGAAAATATAAGCGATCCTCAAATTTTGGACATAAGTGTATGTCTTACAATTATAACGTACCGTTCGTTATCTAAAGTTACGAGTTTTGTTTTTGTCTTTTTGAGACATTTGACTTTTAAAAATTTACGTTAGTATTTAACTTTCTGAAATTTCATTTATGCGATTTTGGCATTTTTATGCTTTTAAGGCCATCCTCTAGAAAAACGTTTAACCAAGGATCCAGTGCCGTTTTTCAATGACTTCAAAGTGCCTTTAGAGAACAATTTTGTTTAAGAACATTGAATACTGTTCCCATTTGAACAACTACATGAAAAAGCAAAATATATCTGTTTCGGCTACAGAAAATTAGCATAAAATAATAGTGATAGCATTGCGCCACCAGGATTGCATTTGATGTTTTTTGTAAATTATTTTTCAGACGATGTTGTTGTTGATAACATATACCATTGTGTCATACAAGAATTTTTGTAGGACTTAAAAAGGAAATTTAAACACAACAATTGTCCACTAAACAGGAAACTGTAAACGAACGAAAGAATCCGACTCCGAATGGATTCTCAAGACACAAATCTTTTTCTAAGCCGGAAGTATCATCGAACAAAACGAACGAATCTTTTAAGTGAATCGAATCGAATGAATCGATTCTTTAAAAGAATCCGTTTGTCCATCTCCAGTCACAAAATATTTGTCATAACAAACATGCTGCTTTGTCCTCGAAGAATCACTTGCGACCAGCCGTTGACCACTTGACCAGATATAACTTCCTGACTTTAACTGCATAATGCACTTGAACGTGAACAAAAACAAACGATGGAGAAACATGCTCGTTCCCATGCTATTCGGTAGGAGAGATGGCAACAAACAAAAAAAGTTCGCTTTTCAGCAGAGTCAACTGCAAACGAACATTATTTACAGGAACATGAAAAAACACTTAATTTACTTCTGAATTGTAACCTTTGTGTTTGCACTTCGAGAAAAGGAGTTATCGCACTTTTGACAATATTAAAATAAAGTTGAAGCATCACATTACAAAGACACTACACTTATTAGCAAACAAGGGTACTAGCAGGTTCTATGCGAAGTGTGTGTAGAAAATACTTTCTGTGAAGCCCAGAACTAAACATGGTAGAAATCATAACATATTCAATTTAGCAAATGATAATAGAAGAATCAATTTTTCCAAGAAAACTGAGTTTAACGATGTCTTACCACAGATTTTCCATCAGCAAAAATTGCAATATGCCTTTTTATAATTTCTGATCTGGAAGTATTTTGGCGAGTTCTAAACACTTCTTTATCGGCTTATGGTACTTACTGCGTGATTGATGGAAATGTTCTCGCTTTTCGGTGTGTGACTGCAAGATTGTGGAATTTACCATTTTGTCACACTGAGAGTGTCTTTGAAGTAACAGATAGAATAAAATAACTGGAGTTTTAGTCAGAAAACGCGAAATAAATTATCACGCTTTTGAACAGCTTACGCAATAAAGTCCTTTCTTGTTGTTTCAGTAGCTTCGTGTATGCTGCATCGGAGAAATGTGTCTCTAGGAAATCAAATTGAAAACGATATGCAACTGATTACATGTAGCAAGAGAATGCAACAAAAATTTTAATTTCAGTTAAGTATTAAATAAAACCTATAAAGGGATTTAGTAGAATGCAATCATCACTTTCTCATTACCAAATGAAAATACTATTTACACCGGGCAAAATATTTTGAATATTGCTTATTCTCTTCGCATTGCAATTTCTAATACAAGTTTTTTTTTCAAATTTGATTTAAACGTGAAATTTCTTGCATTTATAGAAAGTGATACAGAGTATGAAAAGGCTACAAAGAAACAGGTTTATGCCATGTGCACTAGTCAAAAGATGAGAGCGTACTTTACTTTCAAAAAAAAATTAGGGTTAGTCTCAACTGACGGAATAAAATCGGAAAAAGAAGCACGACAAAAGAAGCATCGTTAAATATATAAGTTTGTTACCTACCTTCAAAATCTATGGTTATTTTTATTGCCTCTTCCGTAAGTACGTGACGTCTCAGACAAGTGATATGTGCGATACGTGGTGGATAAGGCTGTGATGGAAATGATTTCTTTTCCTCTTTCAAAATGTTTTGCAGATAGCAATTGAACAATACCCAAACAACAAGAGAGTAAAAAAGTTCAATGTTTTTCATACGCTTTTCCAGATTGCTTTGCTTCCCTGAAAGCACTTAGCAGCTCAATATAAATCTTTTTTGGAATCTACTACGACGATGTTAAACGGCTATTCGTTACATTTTTGTAGTTACATATAGTTTTTACTACAGACCTTCTACAAAGCTGAAAATCTTATTTCGTCGCCCTCGAGCGCGATTTTGAAAAATCATATGTATTTTTAGGTCCAAGATGTGTGGCACCTTATACGCACGTGCCTGAGTTTTTTTAGACCAGCCGTCTATGAACAAAGCCAAATTTCAACAATCGGCAAAGGATCAAGGTGTAAAAACCATCAAAGGACTATCCGCAGATTTACAATATTTTTCTTACTCAATTAAAGTTTACATAACGGGTAACAAGGACGTGGAAACATATGCATCGCAGAGAAATTCCAGAGACGTCTTCAAAGAATGTTCATTCTCAAGAACTTGTTAA
Organism: Macrothele yani; assembly: GCA_039090855.1. Lineage (NCBI taxonomy): Eukaryota > Metazoa > Arthropoda > Arachnida > Araneae > Macrothelidae > Macrothele > Macrothele yani. The sequence continues at coordinate 134,221,534 of CM076990.1, forward strand.
ATAGTAAGGGCGAAATACTGTAAAAATATCGGTTTAAGGTTACTTTATGACTTCAGTCTATCCGTTTAACCCATTTGCTTTAATTCGTATCATCACTTACAAAAGCTGTAATTTGCATTTGTATAATCTCTAATTAAACAATTTGATGTAGCGACACCAATGCAAATGGTTCAGCAGAAGCATTGCTTACTAATTTAACATATATCTTCATAAAATACTTAACGCTCTTACAATGTTTTATCTCTTTTCATGTAGCACATAATATATTGTTGTACTTCGTACACAGCATACCATATTCTGAACAAAACATATTGTATTCCACATCTCGCCAAACACTTAACGTTATTTACCTTTTATTAAACTTCGACTCACTAACAATTTGAAATTATGTGTCGGTAAATCAGAAAATGGTTTATGCGAAGAAATCAAATTTACTTCAGAACACAAATCGATAAGACGGTTTAATTAAAGATATACGTCACGAACTACGAAAGCAACATCGTTGGAAACATGGAAATATATTAAAAAGAACTAATAACAGTAAGAATTTAAATCACTGACGGCTACAAATATTTTAGTATTTTATATAAAGCTGTAGCAAAAATCTAGAAAGAAAGCAGTTGAGAAACATGGCGTTATCATCATCGCTGTCATTCAAAACTGGTGCCCTAAAATTTGTCCTGAAGGATTTTCTATATCGAACTTCATTTATAATCCACACAGTTATGAAAGGATATGATGTCAAAGACTGCTCATGTTCAAGAGCTTCAGACAAGACTACAGCTGCTGATGTTGAGGAGCTTCAGATAAAGCTAGAGCTACTGATATTGAGCTTCAGATAAGGCTAGAGCTACTGATATTGAGCTTCAGATAAGACTAGAGCAGGGGTCAAATCTTAGACCTTTTCGTGTCATAGAGAGGAGAGACTTCGAGCACGTAATATCAGCAGCAGCTGCAAATATATTTGTATAACTTGTATCAGTTAGTTTGGTGGTCATGATTCTTTGGTAAAATATAGTCCGAGGCTGAACGCATTTCGGAGTAAAAACAATTTCCAGGTGAAAGAGCGTAAGGTAATGAAGGTGTGCACGGCATCGTATCGTTAACCACAAGGGCGTTTGCTACTAAATGTTCTTTGATTATAGTTTCTTGCAATATCACCACCAGTGGAATACATATTACGCTGCACGATACTTAAATTCGTCCTTAGAAAAGGAGAACATGGAACCAATTGAAAATCAGTGTTCATTCAGATGATCGGGCGGGTCAGCCAGGATTTAGGTATGTGCTCAAGGTGAGAATTTATCGAGCGGATTAGAGGAAAAAGTAATATCTATAAATATGTCGAGTAACCACAGATTTGAGATTTTATCATCGACAGTGCTCATGTGTTTTTAGAACTGTATATAGACTCTCATTTTTTAGCAATGATCACGCACCACAGCAAGGTCCCATGGCATCATAGCACAGCTGCTCTCTCATCCAGTTGAGAAGCGATTTGCATACAATCCTCACTGATATCCCAAGGAAGCTTTATGGACTAGAGAACTGGAGCTCTTACAATGCAAACTTTTAGATGTCTTGTAGTAAGACCTAATTGAATAAACTGGAGACGTGTGTCGTTAAAAAGATGGTATTAGGGATATGCAGTAGAAGAGGCACAGCTAAAATTTCGTACATATATTGACCAGATGCTAGAGTCCCTATTGGAAATTTCAAAAATGACCTGTTTTCTTAACTGTACCCCAAAGAAGGGCATACTGTGTGAGAACAATGCCCTCTTGCGGCGTTACCTCCCTGATGTACACTCACGGACAATGAAATTTGCGCACCTGTAAGAAAACATGCTACAACCGCGAAACTTTGCAGATAGTTAGAGTGCGTGCTGGTATGCAAATGATCCACTTTTAGTGCGAGTGCGCATGACCGCACACCCTGTGGTGGAGCTGCAAGCGCGAACCGGTAGCCTTATAAAACGGCGTGTAGTAGATGCCCCATGAAAGCGAAACGTACATACCGACTAAAGCAAGTTTACAGAGTGACATGAATACCGGATAGACGCCACAGACGTCGATTTACGCAACCAACGGACTTTCAGAGGAGCCTGATCATCGGGCTGAAAGCCGTAGGGTGGTCGGCGTGCCGTCACTCTGTAAACTCCACCTGGATTGTTCGGACCATACCTTCCAACTGTGTTGGAAGCAATGAACACGTGACAGCACTGCCACATGGCGAAGCAGCTCCGGACGGGGCAGTAGGACCACCGATAGACAGGATCGAAGGAATGTGCGCCAGGCACGAACGGATCACACGGGGACCCGGTCCACTATACAGGCAGATGTAGCGGCTCCTGCGTGCCCACGAACCATTTCCCGACGCCTCGCAAAAAACGAATCTGCGATTCCAGCGCCCCTGACGTGTACAGCAGTGCCAGACTAGAGCGACGTGGAACACTGGAGGCTGGCAGCGTGTGGTGTTTGGCGATGAGTGCCGCTTCGTTTTGGGGACAGATGATCATCGTGTCCTGGTGTGGAGCGGAGCTGAGTTGGGGCTAAACTTTAAGAGCCCGAGCCCTTCTTAGCCCGAAGTATATCAGCCCGAGCCGAAATTTTATATTGCACGATAGAGCCCGGGCCCGAACGAGCCCCAAAACTAGGATTAACCTATTTACGCATTAAAAAAACTCTTGTCTTCCAGACTTCCAGCACTATTTCCTCTCCGCGCAATCAACCGATGCCTTTCGCAACTGCGGAGTGGAGAAGGAATGGCTATCTATTTCTATAGTTTCTTGGACCATTCATTTCTTCTTGAAATGTTTCGGGAGGCCGGGAATCAGGAAAAATCGGGATGCACAACAAAATACGTCGTACGTCGCTCAGTAGAATTGAAAGGGAGCTGTCCCGTTGAGGTCAGGAGCAAAATTTCGTCAACTTGCTATTTACTGTTCATAGTTCTTAAAGAAACTTTTCCTTTGTAGAAATTCAGTAATTCATCGCCTATGGTATTGGTTACCGAAGTCCGGAATGAATACCTTTGCAGAGTTTCCACTCCGCATCCAGGCCCAGTAGCCGAAGAGTTATATTTAATAAGTAGAAAGTGCAAAAAAAATTTCGTGTACTAAATCATACAAAATCACATTAAAAAATAAAAAGAAGAAAATTATATCCTTCTCTCAGAGCCAGAGCCCGCCAGAGCCCGGTTCGGGTCCGGGCTCGACTTCGGGCTTTCGGGCTTGGGCTCGGCCCGTCTCAGCACTGGTGTGGAGGTCCCCGGGTCAACGGCACAATCCAAACGTTGCTATCGAGCGCCACACCTCCCCCACTGCAGGTCTGAGGAACCATTGCGTATGATAGCCGATCAATTTTAGTAGTGGCACGTGGATCATTGACGGGCCAGCGGTATGTGGATGAGATCCTACGGCCCCATGTGCTCCTATTCCCTGACATGATTCCAGGTTGGCTTCACCAGCAGGATAATGCTCCCCCATACATGGCTGGGGTTGCTCAGGACTGCCCACGTCATGTCCAGACACTTCCATGGTCTGCCCGCTGCCCGGACATGTCCCCTATCGAACATGTGTGGGACCAGTTGAAACGCCGGCTGCCGCCGTGTCGTACTCTCCGAGACTTGGAGCACACCGTCCAACACGTGTGGGTCATTCCGCCGCAGATCAACATCAGGCGTCTGTTCGCCTCCACGCCGGACCGTATTGCAGCATGTATCGCCGCACGAGGCCGTGCGACGCGCTATTGAAGAAGACCGGAATGCGTGCCACAGATCCCTCTAATTCTCCTGCAGCTCTGTTTTTGCCATCATGTGTCATCTGTATCATTACGTCAAAAAACATTCAGTTCAATCCCATGCTTCCTTCTTGGTGCGAAACTTTCATTGTCCGTGAGTGTAGGTATGATGCTCGTCAGCACCTAGAGTTTATCGGGATTCTTCGCTCAACAAAGAGGGTTTCCAATTATGTTGCCAGGCTGCAGGATTCTTACAACAGTTCGACTGAGTGCGATTGTGGTTTCTGTTCAAATTCGGTAGAAACCCGAGAACTCGCAATCACAGCCCGCTCAATGGTATGATTTGTGGTCAAGACATTCGTAGCAGCAGCCTCAGTCTCCTGAATGACAGTTATAAGTCACCACCGGCCGTGCAACATAATGCCAACCACTCTGACATCATGCTTCACCTATGTAACGATACAGCAGGTGGTATGGTAAAACCGGCTGGTTTTTGAGCAGGCCGTGAAGTGAGATAACGCTAAAAGGAATTCTACTGCTTATGTTGGTGATAAATCTTATACACTTCCGAAAGGTTGGTGAGAAATCTTATACGCTTCCGAAGCAAATATTTGTACTCGACAGTTTTTCTCAGTTTGTTAGAAAGACCTACAGCGTATTAAGCTCACGATTTTGTTCCCACTAAGTGCACCTCAAACAAAGACACGCTGACCTTAGATGAAGTATGACTTAGAAATCTGTTTAGTCTTTCCCACTAAAACTACGTAGTTGCATCACATTTTTAGAACGAATGACTTCGGTTAGCGTTTGGTGTTAATGGGTGTATTGATATTACTTAAGATAACAGAATATCAGGTATATCCAGGCACATACTTTGCTCGAAGACGAAATGCATCCCAAAATGTTCGCTCATATGCAAAATATAGGATCTCCAAAACAATGCTGGTATCAAGTGTTTGTCCGGTGCTTTTGTCTATACACACGGACCCACCTACAGCCACACCTTTTTTGATCCAGCCAATTTGGGATTTCACAGTAAACACATCACTAACAGTTCCATGCGTTTTGCTTCATATATTTGAAATGAAAAACTCTGGAGAGTATCTAAAGACATTAAGTGTTCAGGGTACCCGAAGAATGTCAATAATGAAACCCTCAAAAGAAAAGTAATGTAGATATACATGTGCGTTTGGACAAAATTTACATACAGAATAGCAGGGTATTACACTCGAGTGAAGATAATCACATGCGTGTTGCATACCCCTGTCTATACATATCAGGCGTTACGCGATTGGCATTGGAGATCCCGGTGGAAATTTGCCGAAGATCTTTTAAATCAGGCCAACTTAGCAACCAAGAAATGACCACCCCTCCGCTAATCCATTTGCCAGAAAACACAATCTTAAGAAACATTTTAACCTAAAAAGACGTGTAAGGGAGTACCATCTTTAGTCAAAAAATGTGTTTGCAGCTCCAGATACTGTGAGAGAAATTCTTACAGGATATAAGCGAGCCAGTTAATAGTCTGTAAAGTGAATGAAGGAAGCTCAGACCATGCTACCATTAATTACACCATAGCTGAGGTTTGCTTCTGCTTTGGAGTGTACATGCTCGACGAAAACGTATGGACGTCCATCACCCCATATTCAAATGTTTTGGATGCTGATATAACTTGATACACGAAACGTTGCGTAAACGTAAAACATCATGAACCATCAAGCTCAAATACCGGTACCGCATACACTGGAAAGCTCAAATACCGATGCATCATACACCATAAAGCTCACGCACCGATGCATCATACACCATAAAGCTCACGCACCGATGCATCATACACCATAAAGCTCACGCACCGATGCATCATACACCATAAAGCTCACGCACCGATGCATCATACACCATAAAGCTCACGCACCGATACTTCATAAACCAAAAAGCTCAGATACCGATACATCATCACCGCAAGGCTCAAATACCAATTTCATTTGGTTTTGTGTATCATCTTGAATTGCCTGCGCAATTTTTACTACGAGTATTGCAGCGTGCGTCAGCAGCGTGTGGAAAGTTAAACAAGGTAAGTAAAAATTAGACCAGATACGGGTTCTACCCATTTCCTTGCGCTGCGATACCTCATACACTACAAAGCTCAAATGCCGGTACCTCATACACTAGAAAGCTCAAATACCGGTACCTCATACACTAGAAAGCTCACATACCGGTACCGCATACACTAGAAAGCTCAAATACCGGTACCTCATACACTAGAAAGCTCAAATACCGGTACCTTATACAGTAGAAAGCTCAAATGCCGATACATCATCACCACAAAGCTCAAATACCAATTTCATTTGGTTTTGTGTATCACCTTGAATTGCCTGTGCAATTTTTATTATGAGTATTGCAGCATGCGTCAGCAGCGTGTTGAAAATTAAACAAGGTAAGTAAAAATTAGATCAGATACGGGTTTCCCTATTTCAGTGCGCTGCGATAAAATACTTTCCTGCTAAATTCAATAATCGCGTCAGGTGCATAAGATCTTCCTATTGAGATTTCTTAAAATCTCTACCATTTTACATGACCGATTTACAGCAGCGCTTTTTCTCTCTCTCTCTCTCTCTCTCTCTCTCTTTCCATTCCTCGTTTTCATCGTTGGCATTGTAATAAGATGTCAATGCAAATTTTCTTTGGAACTTTGTTTTTCATCTGGATTCTTGTGTTTTGTGATCACATCCTTCTGATGCGACGACGAAGTCATTTTTACATGGACGTTCTTGCTGGTTTGGGATACACAGAGTCATTTGTAAGAAAACTATTGTTTCATCCATAGTCTCTCAGTCATTGCTCAGTCATTGACATAGTCTCTCAGTCATTCATCCATAGTCTCTCAGTCATTGCTGCAAACTCAGAATGACTCTGTATATACGGTTTTATTTCTCAAATTCTTCCGTAAGCAATGAATGGCCTAGTGGTCAAAGTTCGCGATTATTTAGGAGAAGTCTCAGAATCGATTCCACAGCAGGTACGAACGCTCGAACCATTAAATATCCGCCGTGCTTTAGAATGGCACGTTAAGCCATCGGACGCCTCTTACTGGACCCCCAGTTATAAATAACAAAGCCTTCCTCCCCCTTTCTACATCACTCTTCCGTGTAATATTCCTGGCAAGCACTCTTCCCAAAATCTTTTATTTCTAAGGGTTGTTTAAGACCAAGGGTGAGACACTTCCTAAAATCCCCTACATAAGTATTTCACAAATTCTTTGGTTTCTGATATTTTGCAGACACACTGAAGTACCTGACCACTCAACATACACATGTTCACAGTTGCGACAAAGTATCCCTGCTGGACATGTGAGCCAAAATGTAACATGGGAGTCAAATTCATTTTGGCAAAGAAAATAAATTTCTTCTGCTCAGTAATTTTCATCGGGATATGGACATTTGTTGATTATTACGCCCTTTAACGCAAATTCGTACCACAAATAACAAAATGTCACCGAAATCATGTCTTTTTCACCAATGAAAAGCCTCTCTTGAAGCGTTAAATTAACGAACAGAGGTATAAACTGTAAAAAAAAAAGCAAATTGAATTTCCTAAATGTTTCCCGAATGTTTACGCAAGTTATCTTTTCACTGGAAAATAAAGAAAAGGGAGGATTAAAGCAAACATGACAAATTGAACAGAAACTGAGAAAAAAAAACGTTGTGGGGTATTAATTTCTAATGTGACATTTGTTTCGCAGTCCTGCTTATAACTCCAGCACGAACAAAAAGACACAACACTTCTAGTGATTTAAAGTTCAGCAGGCCGAGAAAAATATCGGCATCGTCATCCACCCAGAAAACATTTTTTCTCTCTTCTTCTTCTTCCTCTAAAAGCCCTTTTTAACTTAAGGAGGAACTCTTCTGGATTTAATACTCCTACTTTGGCTGGCATCCAAAAAACTTCCTTATTTCATTTTCCCCAGGGGTTTTTGTTTCCTATACATTACACCATTTATTTATTAGTCTACATGGAATCACAATGGAACAGGATTAAGACAACGTCTGTATGATTCTGAAGGCATATTCATAAATGTCTTTCAAAAAGTTTTCTGTTCTTCCCGTTGATGCGTGTGAAAATACTGTTCAGCTCAAGATCATTATAGCCTAGCTCTTTTTATTATGTTACCATGCATTTGCAGCAGTGAAATCCCTTGAAGAAATGAGATGCATATATCGTGGTCTGTTGTGTCGGTTTCTAGCTATTCCTACGAGGTAGATCCGGGATCTCTCCGGATTTGGAAGATGTTTGTTCGCCGCCCTGGTGGCGCAGTGATCTATGCGTTGGCTTATAACCATTAGTCTCAGTAAGGTCTGGGTTCGAATCCCGGTAATGCATGGATGTTGTGTGTTGTCTTACGGTACTGGATCTATCCCTTCCCTGGAGCCAGTAGCCCTGAATTAGAGACGGGAGACTGCTTATAGCCCATTGAATTGCTCATGGTGGTCGTTAAACGTTCAATAAAAAAAAATATGTTTGTTCTACTGCAATTTATTCCTGTCTTGCCTAGAACCTTAAAGGTCAGTGATCCTAAATTAGTGATAAACGACTACCCTTACAGTTCCACATGATGGTCGTAAGCACCGAAAGAACGAAAAATACTTCACCACATCGTTAGACGAAACAATTTGAATACGTGGCAATATGTGTTGTGAATTTAACTAATATTGCAAAAGCTCAAACACAATTCCGTCTATGTAAAACTGTTTTCGTGGTATGAAATTATTCTTCCATATTTTTTCCCATCTGGGAAACACAATTGTTAAATTATATAGAGAAAACACCTGTCTTCCCGGTAGATGAATGTCAGAAGAGCTAGTAGCTTGTAACAGTTTGTCCAATATGGACTCGTGTTCGAGTCCAGGATGATGTATCAGTGACGTGTTGTCCGATGGCTCTGGTTCTGCACTTACCTTGGAACCAGTGGCCGAAATTTAAGGACAGTGGACTTCCTATAGACCCTCAATGTTGCTCAATGTAGTTGCAAAACTCCAAAGCATGAAGAAAAAGAAACTGAGAGAAACACACCAATGCGAATCACACAAATAAATGAGATGGCTATATAGGTAAGATTTGAAACCGCTTGAGGTCGAAGAAACTAAAATTGGTTTTCTTTCTTTTACAAGCATCCAAAACTTGATCTACGAGACAAAACATAAAATGTGGTTCAACGTACGCAGGAGCTTTTTGTGCCTCGTTACAGGGTTCACTATATTCTCTGATTCTTCGACTTAAGACAAAGTATTATCTCTCTCTATGAAGAAAGATTTCTACGAAATCAAAAAACTACGCCTCGTAACGAGCAGTTGATAAACAAATCGAAAATCAACGCCTCGAACGAGCAGTTGATAAGCCAATCGAAAAACAACGCCTCGAACGAGCAGTTGATAAGCAAATCGAAAAACAACGCCTCGAACGAGCAGTTGATAAACAAATCGAAAAACAACGCCTCGAACAAGGAGTTGATAACTAAATCGAAAAACAACGCCTTGAACGAGCAGTTGATAAGCCAAATTCGAGGCGTACAGCTGTAGCTTCGCGCGAATGCTGTCGTTGGGATATATTTTCACAGTTGATGAACACGCATCACGAAATCGCCAAATGACGAAAAAAGAACAAATTTTGTAAATGTATTAATTGCATTTCAAAGATCCCCCCACAAAAAAAAACTATCTGAACTTCTTTAGTCGTATCTGCGTTGAACAAACCCATGCCACTGATGAAACCTTATTTTCAGGGTTTGCCGTAGCTTCATATGGTCACACAATTGGCAGTTTCTTTTACGCAGTTTAATGATGACTACCATGAGCAACCCAAAAGGAAAGTAAGCTGTCCCCCTTCCTTTTTTTGCCACCGGCTATAGTAAAGAAGAGAGTACCAGCCAGCACCATTAGACAAACACACACCCAATGCTTCGCCAAAAACTCGAACCCAAATCGGACAACTAGACATAAAACTTTGACGGATTACTAGGTCACCGGATGGTAACAGAATCCAGTATGTGTCTAGAATAAGAGCTCTCTGAATTACAACCAATCCTACGCAAAGTGAGTGACCTTCGATACTGGCAAAACGAGGAGAAGCGCGTAGCCTGTACGCTAATAAGTTGTAGATGGTTCAGTTGAGAGCGAAGTTAAGACACGATGCATAAAGCTGCGTTTTTTTGTTTCTTTTTTCTTTACCAGAGTTTACGTAAGATTAATTTATGGGCGTATAAAGGGTAGTCTCTTTCGGACACAGCAACAGTTTAGGTTTGTATGCGAGATTCCAAGCTTAAGGTGTTCCAGGTGTGTTACCTAAATGGCGGAACAACCAACCAGTAACACAACTGTAAAAGACAGCGAAAGTTTGTTTTAGGAGTTGAACGACGGGGTGTAGCTTTGTGCAGGGCGATTGGCGTGGCACAGTTTTGCAATTCATGACCTAAGACAATATGAGTCAACGAGTAACAATATCACGCGAGACTATGTGTCGCACGTTGGCACGGATGGGTAAAGGAGCAGCCTTCCTATAAGACATTCTCTTTTAACAACAACGACACTCCTTGTGCCAACGCAGTGTGCTTTAAAAACCTGTGGCGCAATGGTTTAAGCGCTGGCTTCTTAATATTAGACCGAGATGGGTCCGGGTTTGAATCCCAGTGAGCCATGGGTGCTGTGTTTGCTTTACAACCCTGGTTCTCTCCCTTTAGTGGAATCACTGGCCCTAAATCAGGTACGGGCGACTTCTTACAGCCCATTGAGTATTTGCGGTGGTCACTAGACCCCAAACAACAACACCAGCATGCTTATTTGACGATAGAAGACAAGAATTAGGTGTGTTCATCATACGAATCACCATGTGCACTCCGTTCTTCTAATTGTCGAGACCTCATGTTGCGTTCGCAGCACGAGGCTATGGGTCTCTCATCTATATTATCGGCTGTCTACGCGAACGTAGGCCGTTGTATTACACCTCATGGACCAAGTTTAGGTTGCATGAAATGGGACGCCTGTTCAGCATGGAGCTACATATGGACATTTGCTTGTAGCAGGGGCTTCTTGTAAACCATGAACATCGGACGATATTGTACCTCTATGCAGAGGGCGATGGATCTTTCTGGATGATGTCTAATGTCACCCATTATTTTCTCTTGCAGGAATGATTTGACAAACACGTTGCTGATACGCAACTCTTTGAACGACTCCCAAATGTGTTTGATATTAACCCAGTTGAACATACGTGGAATTTTGCGGAACGTTAGTTGAATCAGTCTGACACTCTACCCCTCTCCATTGAGGAACTGTGGACGGCAGTAAACACAGCCTGTCTGCAAAACCAAACGCTTGTAAAATGTCTGTAAATCTTTTGTTCGGTTCCGCAAAAAGAATATCTTTTACAGCCATCAGATCCACCTATTTCTGTGAATACATTATTCCTGATTTTCATGAGCGTGCTGGATCAGATTCCTGTTTTTCGGGACTGTTCAGAAAAAGGAAGTCTTGTATAACATTGGAAAAGCTGTACAAAGCATGCCAGCACGTTAATGACCTTTATGTTTAACACATTGCCCTTGGAATATTCTCCCCCCCCCCCGCACACACACATACAGCGTCTGGACATTTTTTTAAACAAAATATCTTTCTTTACAATCCTAAAATAAAGGGGTTGCCCAAAATAATGGAAACACCTTGAAACAATAGGGGTTACGCACCTGATATGGTGTAGGAGCACCATTGGCATTTAAAACGGCTTGAATCTTCCTTGGAATGGACGAATACAAGTCCTGGATGGTGGTAAGTGGTATGTTCTAGCATTCTTCCTGAAGAAACTGCTCCAATTCCTTGTGAGACGCCGGAGGAGGATAACAGGATCGCACTCTGTTTTACAACACAGACCACAGGGGCTCAATAATGTTTAAATCCGGTGCTTGTGCAGGCCAGGGAAGGTGTGCAACTTCATCCTCAAGTTTCTCAAACCATGATTGAACAGTTCGACTTCTGTGAATCGGGGCATTATCATCTTGAAAGGTACAATCTCCTGAGGGAAGCAATGTCTGCGCCATTGAACGCACATGGTCGGCCAAAAGAATGACATAGTCACCGTTAGTGATCCGTCCGTGTAAGGTGATAATGGTACTTGTTGCAAACCACGAGGTATGGCCCAAACCATTACCGAATTGCCTCCATGCTCCACTGTAGGAAGGAGACAATGTGTGTTGTAGGCTTCTGCGGGGGTTCTCCACACGTGAACCTGTCCTGTGGTGGGGAATAGTGAGAAACAAGATTCATCGGAAAACAAGACATGTTTCCAGTGATCCGCAGTCCACGTTTTATGTTCCTGGCACCACTGTAGTCTCCGTTTCATATTCACCTATGACACCAGAAGTTTTGCAATCGCAGCTCTGCCGTAAATATTGTGCTTATGCAATCCCCTTTGCATGGTATGGGTCGACACTGGGTTTTGGAGATGTGCATTAAGCTCAGCAGTCACTTTCGTCACTGTGGTGTTCCTCCTTGCAGTCACAATCCTCTTTAATATCCTCGTGTCTCTCGCAGTGAGATTGGTTTTCCTTCCACAGTTGTGTCTCGCAGATGATGTTGTGCCGTTAACATTGTATGCTGTCATGACCTTCGGCACGGAACCTTTCGATACCCCCAATACCTGTGCCACTGTGGTTACCGACGTACCAACCAGGCGGGCTCCTACGATCTGTCCTCTTTGGAACTCCGATCGGTCACTCATTGTGCCTTCACCTGGAACGAAATTATGCAAACACCGATTTACAATGCAATCACACAGACCCCTGAGACTATAAGCAATACGTTTTTACAAAAAAAATGTAGCTGTATGTTCTCTTTACTCAAAAAGCAGCACATACCGTCCCTGGTTTCAGTGAGGTGTTTCCATTATTTTGGACAGACCCTGTATATCTTCGATTCGATAATACGTCTGGAATTATGGTTGAAGCTGTGCCACGAAAGCCATTTACAAACTAGTATTACTACCGACAGACTCATAGATAGTTGGGGTATGTTGTTTCGTGAGATATCCTTAATAGCTTCGTAATTCAGGTAGCACTAAAATTGGGTAACGTTACTCATTCGATTATATCATGCAGCGCTAATGCTCTACCGACCATTGGAGTTCATGATAACACAACAGATATAATTTCGGCTTGTAAATTATTCCGCGGCTGAGTGGACTTTTTCATATCGGGTTTCTACGCATTATGCTGGTAGAACTGTGTTCCTTTCATCCCGAAGTCAGAGCTGTTTTCTTGCTATAAGGTCAACACCTGATTTTTGCGTACAGCAAAATTCATACATTCGTGATCCCTGCTGTTAAGTATCGTCTTTTGACCATTCGTTCATGTTTCTGGTTTTTGCCTACCTTAATTACTGATAATACACAAGGGAACATAATATGCATGTTTTTGTGATATCTGAGAGACAAGTGTGATCTCAAAATTGAAAACCGCTTGATGTCTCAAAACCAGAACCATGCTGTAGAATTGTAGATGAACTATACCGCCTGGTCATAATGTTGCTTAACGTTGATGACGCTTTTAGAGATAGAAATATGCTATGAATGAATTCAATGCTTATCTTGGATTTATGTCCTTTTTATGTGGTTTTCAGTGGATTTTTTAAACTTTTTCTTCCATTCTTACTGTCTCAATTCCTGCATTTAAGTTTTTCTAACATACGAAGTGTTATCTTGTATTTTCCCTTCCGATTGAGCTCTATGTTGTTTCATATTAGGTGTGCAACTTCATTCTCAGCCACAGACACGACATGTTGACAGCAAATTATATCAAATCAAATACGTACCTAATCAGGGAAGGAGCTGCCGAATGTCACTTGCGGAAAAAAGAGGGCTGTTTCGAGTTGATAAAGTCATCAATACTTCTGTGGACCTCCTCGACAGTCAAGGAGCTGCCGAATGTCACTGCGGAAAAAAGAGGGCTGTTTCGAGTTGACAAAGTCATCAATACTTCTGTGGACCTCCTCGACAGGAGTGTAGTGCGTATCACTCAGGTGATGCTACAGGGAGCGAATGAGGTGATAATCTGACGGAGCGACGTCTGGAGAATTCGTCAAGTGGGACAGAATTTCCCATCCCAGGTCGATGATAGTGTATAAAGTCGTTTTTGCGGCTTGAGGACGCGCGTTATCCTGAAGCAACAGGACCGACCTTCTGCCCTTGCCGGTGTATGGCCTTTTCGCCTTGAGTACGTCACTCACACGAATGAGTTGCTGACAATAACGCTCAGCATTGACCATTTCACCAGGTTTTAGCAACTCATAGTGTACGACACCGCGCTGATCCCACCATATGTACAACAACAACTTCTTGGCATGGATATTCAGTTTGACGGCAAGGGTGGTAGGCTGACCTGGATAAACCCACGATTTCCGCCGCTTAGGATTTTCGTAGAGGATATTGTGGAGGAAATCCTTCTTTTGAATCTGGAGAGCAAGGACACAGCAACATCGTAGCGCCTAGATTTGTTCGCAGCTGTATGTTGGTGGGGCACCCAACGGCCCTCCTTGTGAATCCGTCAAAGCTTGTGTAGGTGCTTTGCAATGACTAACCGTGTTACTCTGAGTTCCTGGGCGAGCTCTGATTGTGTGCAACTAGGATCTGAGTCCAACAGTTGTCCCGGACGTTCTGCAACACGGAGATCGACATTTCCCTGCTTAAACCGCTGGAATCACTTCTTACACGTGCTGTAGGATACAGCAGCCTCACCCAAAGCAGCACAGATTATTTGCTGGGCTTCCGCGGCACTTTTTTATAGCTGGAACGTGGGCAGGAGGCAGTGCACCAAATATTGCTTCTCGAACGACATTGCGTTCACCTTCAACTTTCGTCCCTTCTACAGCTGTGAGCGGTTACGGTTGCTTGGAAAGCTGTTGGATGGCGCTGCAATCAGCCATTATCGCACATAACTATTTGCATTTGCTGACGTTCTATGATTGCTTACGGTTAGGAGCCGAGAATTAAGTCGCACACCTAATAATTTATTGGTTGAGTCAGTCATCTAGATTTGTTTTCAGTTATTCGAAGAATAATATACTAATCGGTAAATACTCATATCTTTTGTATCTGGTTTAAGATTTTCATTTTATGCTTTTTGTTTTATTTGTTTCAGGAAATAGCAGACACCATGAGCGATTCTAAGTGATATTAACAGTCGCCAGTCCTTAATTCTAGGCAACTGTTTCCAGGGAAGGCAGAGACTGAGGGAGAGAGAAAGTGTCAGTCAGTAGCAGGGCGTACTGATACCCCCGAAATACTCGTATTGCGGGAAGGGGGGGGAGGTGGCACTGCTAAGAAGGCCTCTAGCTTCAGCAAAACATTTAAAAAACATTTCTTATGAAACTTCACATGAAACTAGTTAAAGGAATAGTCAAGAATGGCAGCTTTGAATGAAGTACTCAAAAAAAAAATTTTTTTTGTTTATGCTTTTTCAGTAAATAAGTAAAATACTTAATGCCCCTTTTCACAGACATTGCAATAGTGCCTGTGCATTGTATATTAATTAACAAGAGAATGCTAAAGAAATATCAGTCCAAAAAATGAAATTTTTATACCAGTGACAATAAGATGCTATGTATTACAGTTCTTTGCACATAACTAAGCATCGTTTAGAATTTAATGAACTAAAAGGTATTCCTCGCGGCATAGGCGCCGACTTCATGGGTTCGAGACACTTTTTGAAACCCCAATGACTTTGTTGTGGGTTCGTCGAACCCCTAATATTTTTGCGCGTATTTCGTGGGAAAAATACAAGTACGCATATATGTATAAATTTTGTTTTTCGTTAACAATTCTTCAAGTGCTTTATTATTCATTCCCCGTTTACTATATATAGAAGGTGTGTATAGAAATGCACCCGTCAGACTGTTTATTGTGCCTAAAAAAAGAATTAGTGTTTGTTCGCGCTTATCAAATTTGACGCAATATACAATACCTCAAGTACTATTGTTTAAGAGCATTTAAAACTGCATCCTTTATAAAGGAAAATTCTTCAATTTGTATGGGTTCTCACAAAATACAAAAGTCTAGCTTTATATTCCGAGACGAGAACCTATTCGAGGACGTAGTGAGAAAGGCGGAAATATGTTGTACAATCAGTTGACCCACCCTATCTTCGGACAGTCGGGGATCAAGTAGGTTAGAAGAAAGAGGAGATGGCGTCAGCAGCCCCTAGTAAAGCCAAATCTTATCATCTGGTTTCTTGCGCCCTCCGGGTGGGGAGGGTTCAATGACGGGACGCCACTTCCTGAAAACCTGTGCTACAGCACAGGTTGATAGCGGCCGTCTCTTACCCTCTGCAGCAGGCCCTGACGGTCAACAACGCTCCAGCAGCTTTTGCAAGACTGTGATTGGATAGTGCGCAATATGCACTTCCACTCTACGAAGCATAATTTTGTTTAATTTTTTTAGAAAATACTAGACAGCATTTTTGTAATTGTTTGCAATTTCTTAGTTATGTGAATGTGTATTTCAATCTCATTTTTTCCTGGCTGTACATGCTGCACAAATGTCACTAAAACCTCTTCAAAGTTGACGATTCCTCCGTAGAAAGTACAGAAGTAGCCCAAGTTGGGCACACTGGGCATTCACAGCTGACACGAAGTGGAGCACGCGGAAAGCGCAGGGCGTGCGGCTGATGTTATGTCCTCTCCGTTCTAACTTCCTATTTTAACTCAGAAATCATTTGAAATAAAAAATTGTTGGCATTTTTAAAATTGGGAAAAAATCTTGAAATAAATTTTATATGTTTTTGTTACTTTTATGAAGACAATTGGGTTGGAAATTCACAGTATCTGTGTATTGTATAGAATAATGTCGCGCCTACAAAGGCAAAATAAATAAAATAAATAATTATCTAGAAAAAAATATTTTTCTGTAATGAACTATAATTTTCTTCATTTTAGCTCTTCAGGTGTCTTATTATGTTAAATAATCTGACTGAATGAAATTTAAATTAGACTTAAATATTTTGAAAAATGAATCTGTAATTCGATTAAAAAATTCAGGAACCCCCAATAATTTTTCAAGTCGGCGCATATGCTTCGCGGAACTAAGGAAGACAAGTCTGCGTCATGTTTTTTTCTTTTCTTTTTTATTTTTTGTTTTGTAGCAGAGTCAAGAGCAATTTTTTTGCTCTGCGCAAAACATTGTGGTATTATGTTAAATGTGCTTTTTATATTTATGAATTAATCATCTAAGTAGTTTTGCGTTTTTGTTCTACAGTTTTTGATTGTTACTTGTTGATTTGCTTACTTATGTTCTGAATTTTTATATAAACCGGAAAAAGGGTCATTATACATTGTAATACGCAGTTACATATTTTGTTTGTGTGATCATGAGGCATTTAAAAGGGACTGGCCTTAGTTCTCTAAAAAATAAAATTTGCATGATATGATTAACTGAGGCGTGAGTGTTTTGTAGTACTTTGTACCGGTATAAAGGTAGGGCAATAATTTTAATTACATTGTGCACATTTTTTTTCACGCAATAAAGTGTAATAATATTAGTTTTAGGAAAAATACTTGTAAGCTCCAAATAATTTGATTTACTAAAACTCCCGGAAAGCCTAGTTATTAATATGGAAGTTAAAATCTTCAATAACGGAAAGCTGTTATATTTTCGCAAAAGGGACTCGAAATTTTTTTGCGGCACTCCCCTACCGTGTTTTTCCGGTACGCCATTGGTCAGTAGGACAAGCATACCACACCATTGCCCCAACCGATTGGAGCTTCTATCCATCGTAGACGACTAGCCACAAATCTACGCCACTTGCCCATCCACCATCGAGACATCGTCCAAATTCCTTTTTTTTTATTAATTTACACGCAACCTGAAATTCGTTTATACATTTTATATAATACTGCAATTTGCCTTTACAGGGTGATTCAGAACACATGGGACAAACTTTAAGGGGTGGTAGAGTACACTGCAGCAAACATTTTTTCTATATAGGAGTATATGGGCGCAAGTGACGCGTTGAGGCACAAACACGAGAAATTCCCAGCTCATGCGCTATTCACAGATCAGGCGATTTTTACACACGAAGGTGTTTCTAATGTGCACAATTGTTATGTGGGGGCAACCTGTAACCAACACGATACACGTCCACATGCGTACCAAGAACGATTCTCTGTGAATGTATGGGCGGTATTGTGAACGACTTCCTGCTTGGCCCATACGTACTACCAACGCGACTTGATGGCAGATGTTATCGTATTTTTCTAAAAGAGGTTTTACCAGAATTGCTTCAAGATGTACTACTGGCTTCCTACAAGGACTGTGGTTTCAGTGTGATGGGGTGCCTGCCCATTTCAGCATTAATGTGCGCAATTATCTGGGTGCCACTTTTGGGGCGCGATAGATTGGCCGTGCGGTGGACCAGTCCGTTGGCCACCCTGATCACCCGATTTATCGGGCCTCAATTACTTCTTATGGGGACATCTAAAGGCCTTCCTTTACGAGACTCCAGTTGACTCTGTTGAGGACCTCGTCGCTCGAATATCCGTTGCGGCTGCACGTGTGCGAGAAATACCTGGCATCTTTGAAACTGTACGTCAATCACTCCGTCGACGCTGCCACGCGTGTATTACTGTTGGTGAACGCAATTTTGAGCAATTATTGTAAACCTTGCTGTAAAGAAGCACTTGTCAACGATGCTGTAAGTAAACAATTTATGTTTCCTTTCATGTCTATTTCTTGTTCTTGTGCCTCAGCGCCTCACTTGCGCCCATACATTCCTATACAAAATATGTTTGTTTTATTGTGCTCTACCACCCCTTAAAGTTTGTCCCATGAGTTCTGAATCACCCTGTATAATTTATTTTGCAAGACTTCATGTTCGTTTCTATGAATATCTACAGAAATTCCCCAGATTTACTTATATGCAGGTGGTGATTGTTATGAATTCCTAATGTAACTGAAATCATTGAGTTATATGAACAAATCAAAAGAACCATGTTACGTCACAAATGATGCTTTGCTAAAAACGAAACATATGTACGACGAAGCACTGGATTTTCAGCCATTTTATAGAGTAAGATAGCAATAAAACAGGAATTCATTATTGTTGTTGTTGGGGTTTAACGACCGCCCTGGGCAACTCGATGAGATATAAGCAGTAGTCCAACATTGATTTAGAGGCGTTTGTTCCAGAGAACGGATACAGCCAGTGCCGTGAGACATACATAACATCAATGCCTCACCGGTATTCGAACCGGGACCCATCTCGAGCTATCGGTCTCAAGCTTTGACCTCTGCGCCCCCGGGGCGGCCTAAGTTGGTTAATAAATAAGGTTCAACTTTTCTCCATTACTGAGATGAATTCATTGAATTCTGCAAAGTACACTTTGCCGCAATTTAAAGAAGGTAAAACCTTTATGAAATTCTCTCGGATTTTCTTATAGTACTTACTTAGCATTTAAGAAATGCGAAGTATCAAAATAAAAGGACACAATTTAATACAATATATTACACTCAGTATGACGTAAATCTATGTTTAAGCTCATTTGTCAATTATCCCTGCAATCCTTTGAGCGATATATATGATGCTACCTGCAAACAAAAGATTCATTCATAATATATATAAACACCCAGATCCGTCGGTATCTCTGGAACGCTTGACGTCACAGCAACGTGTATATCGTTGCGCCATCACTTATCGAACAATTCGTGTGTGCTCTCGCCATGTGCAACTGATTGCCTGTTTTATAATAGCACGCGATCACTTTTAGATATCAAGGTGATTGCGTGCTGATTTAAAAGCATTGGATTATTAATGACTCGAGTTCTATTTCTCCGATCTACAAAATTCAAATTGAATTCTTAATATCACAGCAGGTTGAGTTTTTACCCGATCGCATTGAGATGTCAAGGGGATCGCGTGTTAATTTAAAACATCGGATTATCAATTACTCGAGTTCTATTTATCCGATCTACAAAATTCGAATTAAAAGCTTTAATAATACGGTGAGCTGCCTTTCTATATTAATATAATTTAGCACAATTCGAATATTAATTTGTGCGCTTTAATTATTTTTTACATTTTTAATTTAACTAACTTTCCGAGTTTAATGCTGATTATATTATACATTTTGCAAAAAAAAAGCTGTAACATAGAATAAAAACTGAATTCTTGAGATGCCAAAGTGAGTAAGATTACATCTAAAAGCAGATGTCGCACCAATAGCTGATTGTCGAGAATTTACATAGTTCCGATTTGAAATACCAGATGTCGCATTATTTTGTAGAAAAAGCTTTGTTATGAAGTTTCAAACTAACCGTCGAATAGGACAGTCTAAAACAAGCCGTGAAGGGAATAACAAGTGTGCCGGGGAAAAAGACATTTAACGCGAAAGATCAAATAAAAAGTTATTAAGGAAAGTTTACACGAAAACAACTTTCCGAGTTTAATGCTGATTATATTACACATTTTGCAAAATATCGATCTATCTAAACGCTCTAACCTACAATTTTTAAACAACAAATATTTTACACAATGTTATTTATCGCAAACTGTTTTTAAAAGGGAAAATAAGCAGCATATAATTTTTTGTTCTAACATGAATTCTTACTATATAAGTTTTTACTATGTTTCCTTACAGAAATCCGGCGTCTATTTGATTTGTTTGCAATCTGCTTCAATTAAAAATTTTGCTTTTTCACAGGACGGGCCACATCCCCTATATATTAATATTTATTTAAAACTCAAAAACAATCGTCCTAGGACGGGCCATACGCTAGTACTTGAAGAAAACATTAAGAATCTCAGTAATATAGAAGATACTGACGGAATTGCTAGCGATCTCATCAACTGGCTTTAGATAACTAATGATCTGCATTCATGGACTTGACCTAATTTTAGAATAAATTAGTAAAATCATGCAAGGCATTCATTATGATACTCTTTCCAACTTACCAGAAATCATAGGAAAATTCCTTGGTTATAAGGGGACTAAACTATGGTACAACGTTTCAGGTTCATATTTATCAAAATTAAATCTCTTTGTGCCCGTATTACCTATTTCTATTATCAAGAGCTACCACACCTAAGCCGTTTTATAATTAAAAATCCCATCTGAATCGCGCAATTTCAAAGAAAGTTATCCTGCGAAAATAATGGCTAACGAATCTCAAGCATGTGCACTACCCGCAATTGCTGGCAAAAGAAAAAAACATTTTCGGCGGAACTGCTTCCAAAATCGTTAAGGAACAACGTATTGTATTTCTTCGCAATCGAAGTATTTTTAGTCAAGTTATGAAGATAACGGTTGTGAAATAAATCTCGCTCCTGTGCCCTGACTTTTGATCCCATTTCAATGATATTCAACAGAACCGGTTTAGTATACGTTCGGAACAACATGATAAAGTTTTGTCGCAATCGAAGAATTTTAACATAAGTTATGGCGCATATTGGCAATTGAATGGATCCCACTCCTATATCCTGACTTTTGTTCTCATTTCGCCCATTTTCAAACAAGGTTTGTCCCCAGGTTGTCCCCTACCACATACTAAAATTGCATCGAAATCGAACCATTTTTAAGCAGGTTATGGCGCGGACAGGCAGACAGACGGACATGCAGACAGACGGACT
The DNA here is from genome assembly GCA_039090855.1 of Macrothele yani. Lineage (NCBI taxonomy): Eukaryota > Metazoa > Arthropoda > Arachnida > Araneae > Macrothelidae > Macrothele > Macrothele yani. The sequence goes on from CM076990.1 coordinate 134,242,930, forward strand.
GATCCTTGTCACATTTACGCCAAAAATCGGATTGTCATCTTCAAAATTTGTATTATATGGCGTAATCCCGTATTTCTTTCATGATTTCATTTCAAGACAATCGTGTTCAGAGTAGAAATAACTTATTATATGAATCTTTCAGACTTTGTGCTAAAGAAAACATTACGGAACGCCAGGCAAATTTTAGAATCAGTTGATCAATAATTGCCCCAGCTATTTACATTACGAAAGATTTAAGAGAAAATTATAAACGTTATCGATCAGTCTATAATTAATTTATCGACGTTAGAAAGTTCTACGACGTTATAAACCGAGGCAATTTATATGGTAAACGAAAGTAATTTAGAGTCGCAAAAAGATTAATTAGTTCAATTAAAATCTGCGCCATTGAGAGTCATAATATTGCAATTTTAGTGGAATCATATCAAAACCAATGAACATTAGTACGAGTTTGAGACAGGGAAATGCCCACTCACCTATATTCTTCAATACAGCACATGAAACAAATGTATCCGAAAAGCAATAAAAGATGACAAAAAACAACAACATAACACTGGGATATGCTGATGACACTTATCAAATGTGTGATAGTAAAGAAGCTATTACACTGCCGAACAATTGCTAAGGACCGATGACAATAGCAACGACAGCAACCATAAAATGGAAGGCAGGAAAATGTGGAAATTAGCATAAGTGCGGGATACAGTAACACGTGTTGTGCATATGCAAATTTTGGATTGCCGAACTTGTTCGTGACGTCATAGCGCTGATAAGAGATATGAAGGATTTGACGCGTATTGACCGTTGTTGTTCAAACGCAAAGTTGAAAGGGAAAGAATCAATTGACGAACTTGCAATGTTCAGTACGTCTTCAAGACATCACCTTGATGATTTTACGCGTGGCCGTATTATTGGCAAGATTGAAGAAGGGCGAAAAATAACAGATGTTGCCAGGGAGTCCGACGTCAGCCACAGTGTTGTTTCAAGGCTTTGGAAATCATTTCAAACAAATGGAGAGTGTAGGAAACGTCACGGGGGAGGTCGTGTTCGCAGTACGAAACCTGCAGAAGATCGGTACATAGTGCTATCAACAAAAAGACACCGGCGCAGCACAGCTAGTGAGGTAGCAAATCAGTTTATGGCTGCTACTAGCAAGCGGATCTCCCGAAAAACTGTCGCCAGACGTTTGCATGAAGGAGGGCTATACGCCCGCCGTCCTGCTGTGTGCATCCCATTGTCCAGACGTCACCGTACCGCCCGTTTGCAACGGTGCCATCAACATCGTAATTGGACTGATAACGACTGGTCTGCTGTCCTCTTCTCAGATGAGAGTAGATAGAGTCTATCGTCTGATTGTCGACGACAACGGATCTGGCGTGATAGTGGTACTGCATATTGTCCAGCAAACATACACGAAAGGGACCGATATCCGACATGTACTGTCATGGTATGGACTGGCATCATGATCAATGGCCGTACGTCCCTCTATGTGCTTCCAACTGGGACTATGACTGGCCAACGATACATTAATGATGTTCTGCTACCTCATGTTCGCATGTTCCGTTGTGCTGTCGGTGATAGATTCATTTTCATGGACGACAACGCAACATGTCATCGAACAGTCGCTGTCCAAGAGTGTCTTCAGAGCGAGGATATTCAGCGCCTCGTATGGCCAGCACGTTCTCCAGATCTGAATCCTATTGAAAATGTGTGGGAGCTTTGGGGAGGAGTCATGCTGGTCTACAATGCTTTCCAATAAACAAGGACACCCTCATCCGTGCACTGACAGAGGAATGGGATAAATTACCCCAACAGCTGCTTCATAATGTTGTGCAAAGCATGACACGATGTGTGGAATCTTGCATCGCCATCCATGGTGGCCATATCCCGTATTGAGATCTTACGCCGGAACGCCTGCGGACGGTAATTGCATTTTTTTCACGTTTACGTATTCTGCACAAAATGGCCTGTTTGTCCCTTGAACACGTTCCAAAGCCTTCTGGATTTCAGAGCACAATAAATTGTCTTTCTTGTAATGTCCTGGCATTCTGACATTATTTTATTTCACTTGGCATCCAATCACACTTACTTTTTTATGCGCTATATAGCCGTTTATGATCCGTCCTTAGCAATTGTCCAGCAGTGTAATAAGAAGTTAGAAAGCTTGAAAATTTAGAAAACGTAACTGTCTGAAAGGTTAGGATTGGAGATAAATTAAAATGTAGCTGAATATTGAAACGTTTTAAGAAATAATAGTCACGAAAATAATTATCCCTTTTCCTGTTAACAATATGAACTTTAAGAACATTACTTCTTTTAAACAACTTGGGAAGTAATATGCTAACAGCAAATTTAGAATGGAGATTAGGCCCTGAATTCCAGTTAAAAATAGTCGAGCATTTTTATGGGCCTTGATTTTCAATCAAAACATTTTCAAATAGCCATAAAACAGAAATTGATGACACAGTTATCTACTCTTTCTGGTGTATGGAATAAAAAATTGGAGAATAATCTTGCTGCAGTTTAGAAAAAAATCCTTTTAGTGCGTAAGAAATTACAAAATGGGAAAATGCAGGAAAAATGAAGATAAAATATACCATTTATGTGGATCCAAATTATTAACAGATGAAATATGACCTGTTTTGGACATATGGCACTAATTCGTGGCTGTCTCACCACAGGAAAACTTAAGTTCACGCCAGCTGAATAAAGACCAAAGGGAAGCCCAATCGGAAGTTAAGAAGATGATGTTCAAAAAGACTTCAGAATCAGAGATTGTTGGAAGATGTATAACGAAGTGAATTTCTCCGTCATTTTTATCGGCGCCAGGCTTCGAACCCGGGTCCACTCATTCCGGAACAAGTTGCTCTACCAATTAAGCTACGCGGACATTTTGTTCTGATTCCTATCTGCCTTTATGTCGTGTGCGTCCTTCTGGCAGGTACGTCACATCTCCTGGTACGTTACAGATGGTGCAAGATAGAGTGGAGAGGAAGTAGATGATGCTCGCGGCTAAGAACCACAGAAGTTCAAACTTCTTATGAAGAAGGGTAGTGCTGAAGAATAAAAGCACATGCACAACCATTTAAGACCATTGTTCCATGAAAACGTTACTTAACCAGAATTTATTATAGGAGCATGAGATATCGGGATATCGATATAAGATATCTTTGAAAACGTATTTAAAACCACATAAATGGAAACAGAGGCTTTAAAGAAAACAAAGAAAAAGCAAAATAAGTCTACTACATACATTTATCATGCCACCGGAAAGAGCGGTAATTTTCAAATTGGAACTCGAGTAGGGTTGCGAGGCGCACCGCATCTCGACTTCCTTCTCCTGTCTGTCATCAAGTAAAAAATTATGGAATCAGGAATTCTCGAAATATGAACGATGGCATGCGTTGGATCCTGCGATTTTTGTGTGGTTGTGCTTGTCGGTTTGCAATGACATCACCTATAAAGTATGGTGCTCATGCTGATGACGGACTGGTGCATGCTTTCGCAATCTGTAAGTCATACAGAGCGCCTCAGAAGAAAATCTGTCGGTATTTATATCCATAAATATATCATGGAGTTTATTTAATTCTGTACCCTAATGTAGCACAGCTGGAAGTCTGTTGCAATGACCAAATGATAGACGAATGGTAAACTTAGTTTCGACCTTGTCTAACACAGAATCCCTAAAGGTGCCCTTATCGGAACTACGGAGTATTCCTCAACACTATAGTGGTAAAATAAATATCTTTGTGTTTGGTCGGTCATAATGATACGATAGCATTCCTCGTGTCTTCGTTTATTTCTCCTTATTAACACGTGCTCACCTAATCGGAAATATTTCAATTTTATATCCTTGTTTGACATTAAATTCTTCTCCAAGGCGTAGGGTAGGAAAGTCTTCCTGAGGAGAGAGAAAATCCAGCTGTTAATCTACGCCTAATAAACGTATGATTTAAGATCACTGTTTATAAGTGTGTATGTTATTAGTTTTGGTATATTTGTTTCTCGTTATAATGTGGACAAAATTAATAATCGAAAGCCAAGCGACAAAAATCGGCAATTGCAAAAGTTTTCCTTTAAGAGTAATACTGATATATACAACGATAATTTCTTAATAAAAACTATATTTCGTTTCCCGTGTTTTAGAGCCAAAAATCATGTAATGCCGTTTTTACATCGTCCATATCAGTGAATGATTGGAGAGCGAAGGTGTTGTGTAACGATCGAAAAAGGTGGTAGTCCGTAGGTGCCAGGTCAGGGGAGTAACCCGGGTGAGGTAACACTTTCCAACCAATCTCCAGTAATTTTTGCCGAGTGATTAAAACAGCATCATGTGTTGCGTTATCATGATGAAGGATCACGCCTTTGCGATTGACGAGTGCTGGTCGCTTCGATGTCCGTTGTTCTCGCAATCTGTCCAGTTGTTAATAGCTGTAGAAATCGTCATGTATCGTTCGGTTAGGTGCCAACACTTCCCAGTGGATTATTCCCTGGACATCCCACCGAGCACTCAGGAAATTCTTTTTGCGGGTGCAGTCCTCCTTTTCAGGCCGATGGAGCAGGCACACAGTCCATCGACTGTTTACATTTCGGTACATTCTAATCACCCATTACAATTTGCCCCATAAACGGTTCGTTTCTGTGATGAGAAAGCAAAGGAACACAGGTATGGATTATCTCCTCTCGTTGCTTTGCAGAAAGCTGGTGGGGAACCTAGTTATCGAACTTGGTGATGAACCAAAGCGCATGCATCCGTCTTTCGACTATTGTTCTGTGTACCGACAACGTTTCCTCTAATTCCTGAATGGTTCGAGGTGGGTCATTTGTTATGGTTTGGTCCACCTCCTCGTCAGAAACCACGGATAGACGTCCAGGACGAGTTTGATCTTTACAGTTTCTGTCTCCATCCCAGAATTTCCGAAACCAACGGCGACATGTGCTATCATCAACTGCATCCTCCCCATACACTTGACAGACGTTGCGACATGCCGCGACTGCAGTACCGCCTTTATCGAGCCCGTCTAGTAAAAAATGTCTAATTTGCTCCTTATCGCAGGCCATGTTACACCGTCCGTGATTTCCGTTACGAATGACTTACTAGGACAAACGTAGTACCTCTATACGCTCTACTGATCCACGCTTTATTGGCCGAAAATTCGGCATCGCAGCGTCAGATAACTACTCCTATCTCAATTTCCATCTATTACAAAAACTGGTAGAACTTTTGCACACACCCAATGCGTTTAGTACAAGGCCTTAATATTCTGATATCATTATTCCTTACTTGCGCTGAAATCCTCTGAAGAAAGTAATAAATTTGTTAGGTGCTTAGAAAAGGGAATCTAATGTTAGCAGCATCTTATGCTCAATAGAAAGACGTAACTGACATTTTCATGTTCGTGAAATCGTGGAAATGAGAACTAAGCAGCAACATCTGATGCTTTATATTAAGTAAGGAATGCGAGATGTTAGACAAACACTAAAATAAACCAAATGAATACATTTTCTTTTTATTTCAAGTCATTTCTTTGAAATGTTTAACATCAGGATTCGTTGTTAAACTGAAATGTCGCAATCTTAAACATTTGTCATTTTCTTGTTTTCTCGAAATTCTGAACAAAAAGCCTCAGCGTCATGCATTTTCAATTTTGAAAGCAAAGGCATTTAAAATATCCTTCTTTTGAGTAGAGTTTAAGCATAAATGGCAGAAGTTCCGAAGGTATTTTATGCCTATTCCACCTATCTAATTTTTAAAGACGTTTACAGCGTTTGCGAATCTCTGTACTTAGCAATTCATTCCTATTCCAAAGCCCAACTCCTTGCCATCAAAGGAATCCTTAAGCTCAGCACAATACCAGTGGAAGAAAAATAAGTGGATTTCGGGATTAAAGTTTGAGTTTCTGTAGAAAGCAAAGGAAGGAGCAAAAGAAAAGAAGACGAAGTTTAAGTCTGAGAAAAGATTTGAAGCTAGAAGTTCCGGAAGCAAATCGATTTGGCGGTTCTCACAGCTACGTTAGAAATTCTAATTACGTCACAAGAAGCCGCCGTTGTACGTTTTAGTGAATGCTTTTCACAACGTTCAACTGAAATGATCGCACAATGATGTCGCCGCACAGTATTTCGCACTGTGGAGTGATAAACTAGCGTGTCATTGCTGCCAATAAGATCAGCAGAGACCTTAAAATTTACATTGGTCAAGATTGTATTTTTTTAGAAACAACTATATACTTTCATGGAAGCAATTTGCATTAAAATTATCTGTACCTTTGAGAAACACTATCATTTAATATTTCAGAGGCACTTTTGAAGCAATACTTGCTAAAAAACGAACGCACATTTAAATAAAATTATTTGCTATAGAAACATACAAAAATGTTTCTACTGCTGCTGTAGCTGCTTGAAATCTTTATATTTTATGAAAAACGATAAGATTTCCTCAAAAAGAAAATGTGATCACATTTATTTGTAGTTTCCGCTATTTCATCTATGATTCCACTCCATTTCACATTAGTACAGCTGTAAACATATTAGAACATACAAAAATGCTGTCTGTGTGAGCTACTCTGTAGTTATTAATTTAATATAAGCAGATGATACTTTTTAAGAGAATACAACGTGGCTTGTCACAAATATTTATTTTTTAGGCTTTCCGACCGTAGGTTGAAGAAGCGTATATGCTCCAGCTTTGTCCGTCCGTCTGTCCGTCCGTCCGTCCGTCCGTCCGCACGATAACTCACGTGAAAATGGATCGATTTCGACAAAATTTTAGTATGTGGTAGGGAACCACCTGGGAACGATCCCTATTGAAAATGGGTGAGATTGGGTCTAATGTCAGGACAGAGGAGCTGGATCCATTCCATTGCCTATATGCGTCATAACGTGCCGAAAGATGGTTCGATTTACATCAAATTTTAGTATGTGGTAAGGAACCACATGGGGACGAACCCTATTGAAAATGGGCGAAATGGGGTCAAAGTTAGGACATAAAAGCGGGATCCATTCCATAGCCTTTATGCGTCATAACATGCGTAAATATGCTTCGATTTCGATGAAATTTTAGTATGTGGTAGGGAACCACCCGGGCACAAACCCTATTGAAAATCTGCAAAATGAGGTCAAAGGTCAGGCAGGGCATAAAAGCGGGATATATTCCATTGCCCTTATTCGTCATACCTTGCGTAAAAATGTTTCGATTTCGATGAAATTTTAGTATGTGGTAGGAAGTATAACGAAGTAAATTTCTCCGTCATTTTTGGTCTACGCCGGGATTCGAACCCGAGGCCGCTTATTCCGGAACAAGTCGCTCTACTAACTGAGCTACGCAGTCGATTATTCTGATTCCTATCTGCCTTTATGTCGTGTGCGTCCTGCTGGCAGGTACGTCACAGAAGCACTGGGGACAAACCGTATTGAAAATGGGCGAAATGGGGTCAAAGGTCAGGACACTGGAGTGGGATCCATTCCATTGCCCTTGTGCATCATAACTTGCCTAAAATGCTTGGATTGCGACAAAACTTTATCATGTTGTTCCGGACGTATAGTGAACTGCTTCTGTTGAATATCAGCGAAATGGGATCAAAGGTCATTGCACAAAAGCCAGATTTATTCCACAGCCATTATTCTCATAAATTGCGTAAAACTAATTCTATTGCAACAAACCTTTATCATGTTGTTCCGGAGGTATAGTGAACCCGTTCTGTTGAATATCATCGAAAAGAGGTCAATGGTCAGGACACCGGAGCGAGATTTATTCTACAGCCATTATCCACATAACTTGAGTAATAATTTCTGGTATGTTGGAAAGCGTATAATAATCAATGCATTGCATGATTTTACTAACTTGTTTCAAGTCGACCATGGTTTCGCTGGGTATTGACCTAGCTTCATCAGGACGAATGACACGTAAATTTTCAAATTGCATATGTTATCATAAACGGTATTTACAATCACGGGTTTTGGTTAGTTGCTTCCACGCGTTTGGTAGAAATGGGGTGGGTGCTATGTTATTAACAAGTTGCCAAGACTTCTGATTTATATGGAAAGCTTCCAAAATATCAGGTTTGGTAGTTGAATATAGCTTGTCAATTAGTTTTGCTTCTTCAAAGATAAATTTTTTGGTCCTTTTAGTTACAAGACTGTAGTCTTTGAGATCAATATCAAGCAGATGATCTCAATAATGAGAGGGCAACCTTAGTACTATCTAAACGCAAAACGTTTATCTTAGTTACGCTGAACCTTGACTACACGACACGCATTTGTATTTTCAGTGTTAGTCATACTTCACACTGCGTTGTATATACTGCATACTATTTCAGCATTCATGAATACCGAAAATTACATTAATGTTCTCAGTTCGTTTTAATTTTAAGAATTAAATTAATGAAGATTTGAAAGTATGGTAACGAACTGGAAGATGTCAGGGAGAATACGTGCTTAGCAAATACTTTACGAAAATAGTAGCTTACGTGAGTAATATCTGGTCTAATTTGTGCATACAGTTGTTTGTTTGCACGTTATTTTGAGTATATTATAAACTAAAATTGATGTTTTCACTTTATTCTTATCATAAAACTTCAGTAATAGGACATCATGAGCCACTAAATGATTAATTATTGTTGCATTTTATATTATCATACCTCCATATCAAAAGAAGTGCTTACTACCCCAGAAAATTAGACTGCATCAGTATGGAGAAGACTGCATAATAATTATATTGTATCAGTACGGAGGAGACTGCATCAGTATTATATTGCATCAGTACGGAGGAGACTGCATCAGTATTATATTGCATCAGTACAGAGGAGACTGCATCAATACGGAGGGAACTGCATCAGTAAGGAAGGAACTGCATCAGTACGGAGAAGACTGCATCAGTATTAGATTGCATCAGTACGGAAGATACTGCATCAGTAGTAGATTGTATCAGTACTGAGGAGACTGCATCAGTATTAGATTGCATCAGTACGGAGGAGACTGTTCTTTGTGTTTTCGCGAATACTTTCTGAATTCTCCTCATTTGCGATTAATATTAAAGAACTTCAAATAAATAAATTTGTCACTCACTTATACATCAGCTTACAAGGAATAACAGTCATAAAATATACAACAACCGTTCCATAAAAGCGTAATGTGTTATTCTTTCTTTTCCATCGTTCAGTCCACTTTTCAAAGCATGTGACGAAGGCATTTTGTGTAAGTTGCATTAGTGAGCCCTGCACAGCTTGAATAACGTCAGCATCTGTGTTGAATGTTGCACCACAGAACTTCATTGTTGGAAGCAATCAGAAATCTCACGGGGCGAGATCAGGACTGTAGGCAGGCTGTGGCATGATTTCAATACTGCATTTCGTAAGAAACTGTTGAACAAAAGCAGCCACATGTAGGCGGGCGTTATCGTGGTGTAAGGTCCACTTGCCCACCAGTTCCGGTCGCTTAATCGACATGTGTCGTCGCAGACGCTTCAAGACTGAAATTTAATACTCAGCATTGGCAGTAATTTGAGGATAAACGACACGCTGGTAGACTACACCTTTATGATAGAAGACCATTATCACCTTCTCAGCTGGTTTGGTTTGCCGGACTTGTTTCCGAGGACGCGAGACTGTATTCTTCCAGACACTCGTTGCGCGCGTCGTGAGGGAGTCGAAATAGTGGACCCATGTTTCATCCGCAGTTATTGCTGTGTTTAGAATGTTTGGACGATCCTTTGCAATCATTTGTTTCCACTCATGACACACCTGAACTCTAAGCTAACAATTTTTCTCTCGTCACGTGATGAGGTATCCATCTGGAACACACACGATACAGCAGTAATTTGTCGCGTAGAATGCGAAATGCAGACGTTTTTGAAATATTAGTTGACGCCGCTATGTCTTCACACGTCATTCGTCGATCTTCTTGTAGGATTGCCCAAACAGGGTTAACAATTTGCTCCGAAACACTTTCATGTCGACCAGGCCTAGGAGCGAGTTCTGCCGAAACGCTTTTTTTAATCATGGTGCCGTCTAAAAATCGTTGATTCACCCAAACATTCATCTTTGTAGGATTTTTTAATAAATCAACTGATTCTTGAGCCGTTTCACCCAAACGATCCCAAAATTTTATCGCACAACGCATTTCACTTCTTAACTCTGAATCATTCACCTCTATAACGGTATGGCCAAATGCAGACATACCTTAAACAACTGCACAATAACAAAACGAGGATGGTCTGCCGCGGCTAATATAACTATTGCCATAGATACTTCCTTAATTCAGTTAGTCGTATGCGTGGTTATTTTTCCCTTTCGCTGTGTTGCCAACTCAAAAAGAAGTCTGTTTTTATGGAACGGCCTTTCCCAGCAAAAACAGTCTTGCTGGGCCAGCAATGGCCCAGCACTTTGTTGCCGGTGCCGAACCGTCAATAAAATGTCCGGGCGGCCAACAGAAGGGCCAGCAGTTCAGGCCAACAGTTGGTACCCCATCAGTTGTCATATGCCACAACAGGGTCATCAGTTATCCATCACAGGCAGTAGCTGCCACAACTGGCCCTTCAGCGGCCCTGCAAGCACGTGCCAGAAATTATGGCTAGCTTAATGTGATCCGCTAGTTTGCCAGTAGTGGCAGCCGACAATCACGTGACGTAACTGATGGCTTGCTGAATCTTCTCCGCCAGTTTCCCAGTAGTAGCCATAAAAAAATCAAGAACAACCGCAGTTTCCCAGAGCTACAACTTTTTTTTCTCCCATTACGAAACGTGTATCCGACCATACTAATATGCCACGCACGAGCGTGTGCTTGAAGCTGTCTGTTTCGTGCGGAATGTGTAATGGAATGGTTCTCTCTTTCCTTTTACAATATTGCGAGGTATTTTTTCATAAAAGTCAGTTTTATATAATTAATACATTTATTTTTTCAACGTAACGATAGTTTTTTTTTACCTTAAGGGAACTTCACTCATTTTAAAGGAGTGTACCCACTTAGAGTCGCTTTCCAAAATTTTGTACTCTCCTTGTCGTCTTGAAAGGAGATTGTTGAATTTATATATATTTACCCGGGTTTAACATTCTGTTGCATTTTTAACGTTGCATCTTTCCTTTCCGTTGTCCAAAGCTACATTTGTTTTAAGGAGGAAAGATATTTTATTTTACTTCTAGTTATTTTAGAAGAGAATTCCTCCCAGTCTTGTGTATTCAACCCATGGATGAGTACATTATATCCACATAGCATTGCTTTTATTTTTCTTTCAAGTAATTAATAAATTTTGTACGCGTATAAAGCTGTTCCTTCCCAGCAAACGTTTTTTTTAATGTTTTTCCAGGACATTTGTTTCAAGCGGTTTCAATTTTTTTTTGTTCTCACCCACTCCATTCCATGAACTATTACTCATGGGAATGGAGTGGGTGTATTGCAAGGCTGTAATTTAATATTTCATGGCTTAATTTGATATCTTCGTCGACGTGGAGTTTCATTAGGGAATTAATTCGCCTCCCTACATATTGATTTTATTTCTTAACATCCACTAAAATAACACGATGGCGACAGCGTAGTCTTCAACTAACTGGTACCATGAGAGACACAGCAAGTGTTGCTTCTGCGCATGCTAAGTCCCGTTCCTTGCACCTTCTTTTGGGGTTGCATTGGTTGCTAGCAACGGTCCTCTAGTAGTACTTTCTTGGAGGCCCACAATTCACGGCGATGCTGCAGGGCCATCAAAGGCTCGACAACTGATAGTGCTGCCACCTACGGACCGCTACCGGGCCGTGAGCGGCAGATTTCAGCCAGCAGCGACCTATCACTGTCAGCTGGTGGCCAGCAGTTTCCCAGCACTTGTGTTTTTGCTGGGTTGTAGATAGCATTTTATATCATAAAAGTGAAGCTCGGTTGTTGAAACAATCAGAAGAGGCAAAAATGTCTGTCCAGTGGAAAAAGAACGGTCAATCTCATATTGAACTGTGCTCTTTATGATATTTGGAAGAGTCTATCATATCTCGGAGGTTTCAGCACTGATTGAATGTCATTTAAAAGAAACAACCACACCCAAACGAAGCAGAACCGATTTATTTCTGCTAAGATAATAATATTGAAAGGATTTCCTTTTCTTTTTTCTATGCCATTTTCTCGTTAACATTTTACTCGAAAACAAAATCCAATTTCCCTTCTCTCACAACGGAAACACGTAACTTCAATTTTTCATTCTTTTCATATTTTCAACAATGCTTTCTCTTAAAAAAAAGGGGGGAAATCGGAAATTACAAAAACATTCCGTCAGTGCTTTTGTTTAGAAAATGTTTTATTTTAGTAAACTAAACTTTATAATGCCAATAGGCGAAATTGTTGCAAAGCCCCAGGGGCGTTTTCATATTAATTAACGATAGCATGGATGTTAGCACGTAAGTGCTGAACATCCCATGCTGCCACAAAGAAATGAATATAGTTCCTGTTGAAGAAATATTTTTTACTTAATATGCAGAACAGAGTTCAGGATTATTGTATAACTGATAGAATGCCCGAACGGAAATCCGACGTTCCGGGTGCGTTCCCGCCACAGGACGATTTAACTTTGAAGTTTTCTGATGCGGGTATGTTTGGTATAGAACACTAAAAACTGAAGATTCCGACCTATCTGATAGCTGGTAAATCAATTCCAAGAATTGAATTTTTATAAGACAAAACCTGCGGGGTTCTTCAAACGCGAAGGTTTAAATTGAGGGCATGCATTCACTTAAAATAAATTCAGCATCTACTAGCACCGACATATGAGTTGTAAGGATTTCTGGCACAATGCACTCTTTCATCTATAGTACAAATACTTACATAACATATTCTATTTAATTAATGAACGGACCCAAATCTTAATTGGTTGCTGAAATCCAAATTCTAAGCTTGTAATTAATTTGACTGTCAAACGGATTGTGCCGACATGTATTATTTTTTATTGGAGATTAAATGACTAACGTCAGCAACTCAGTGGGCTATAAGCAGTTGCCTGTCCTTAATTTAGAGCCACTGGTTTCAGGTAAGGGAGAGAGACAGTGCCGTAAGGCAAACACAACATGCATGCCACACCTGGATCCCCCCGGTGGCGCTATGGTCAGAAGACATCTCTTAGACCACTGAGCAAGCGGGGCTGCGTGCGGACAGGTAATTTTAATATTGATTGGCAATAGTTCCTTACAGAAACACTGCGGACATAATAAAGAGATCATCAGTTCTACTTACGGACCACTTGAATTCGTAAACCAAAAATAATATTGCCAATTCGCCACAAATCATTGGTTGGTTTCGCGTGGTCTCTTCCGTTAACGTTTGCTCTCTTAGGCGAACGCTGTTGCGCCATATGTACTCTATATTAACCAAAGTCACAGGACACCTAGAAGATAAACACAACATAGCCTTTTTTGACATGTATTAGTACGGTGTCTGTCCATCTTTAGCCTCAATACATGCACTGAATTTTCGAGACATGCTTTTGACAAAGTTTTGGAATATAGCGATAGGTATGCGCTTCCATTCAGTACATAATGCTGCCGCTAACTGTTGCTTAGTAGTAGGCCTTGGTTCCAAACTTCTTATCCGGCTCTCTAATTTATCCCATAGGTGCTCTATGGGATTACGATCAGGGCTCTGTGCTGGTCAGTCCACATACGATATGGAATTATCGTCAAACCACGCCTTAACAGTCCTTGCTCTATGGCTCGGTGCGTTATCCTGTGGCACCAACAAGGCTCGGTTCCAGAGTATTACCACAGAGTTGGTAGAGCATAATTGTTCAGTATATCGAGGTAGACGTGCTGGTTAACAGGTTTGTCCACGACAACCAATGGGTCGGGACCATACCACAAAAAAAAACCCACAATAGTACACTGCCAGTTCCAAACTTGACCGTAGGAACAGTACATTGTGGAAAAACAGCGTTCCCTCGGCAGCCGCCATATCCACACACGGCCATCAGACTGATGGATCGTGTATTTGGATTCACCAGTCCATAGGACCCATTTCCATTGATCTACGGTCCACAATAATTGTTCTTTACTCCATGCTAAACAACGAGTAGTATTCCGAGTGGAGATGAAACGCTTATGAGCAACCGCACTACCACGGTAATCTATGGAATGAAGTTCTCTGCGAATGGTACGTGTACATACCGAAGTTCCAGCATTTTTACTCTCATGTACAATCAGGTCTTTTGCAGTATTCTGTCGATTAGCTGTAACGACTCTCCTGAGTTCTTCGACGTCCTCTGTCACTGATTTTCTTTGGTCTGCCGGTCCGTTTTGCTGCTTCAGTCACGCCATGAGTCAACCACTTATTCAGTACATCCAAAACAGTTGACTTGGGTATGTTTAAACGCCTCTCGGTTTCTCTTATGGACATCCCACTAATATAACACCCAACAATCTTTCCAATCTTTCCTTTCTCAAAGTCAGTTCTCTTCCGCCGTACATTTTCACTCAACCTCACAATGCGATATGATCGCGGTCAGCTTCAGGCTTGTTTTTATACCATTTGCATCTGTACCGCGCATCTTAACAAAGCAGAGGATCCGATCATTTGCTTTTGCAGGGTGTCCGGTGACTTTTGTCAATATAGTTATATGAGGGTCAGGTAGAAGCGAGTGGGTAGAGAAAAGCACGAGGGCCAACATGAGCAACTCGGTGGACTATAAATAATCACCCTGCACTGGTTACAGGGAAGCGAGAGATTCACTGCAGTAAGACAACCACGAGATACAGGCCTCACCGGGATTCGAACCCGGGCCTATCATGGACGGATGGTCAGAAGCCCGAGCTTTGACCACTGCGCTACCGGGCGTGAAAGTGTTGCCTAATCATGATCATGATCATATGTATAGAGAGATTTAGGAAGGGAGTGTCTAACCCCAGGTCTTAAACAACCCTTAGAAAAAGGAAACTAGGAGATTTGGGCTAGATTGCCCGATAGGAAAGTGACACGGAAGCGAAGTAGATAGGGGGAGGAAGACGCCCTTATTTATTACCGGGGAGGGGGCCAGTACCCGGGGTCCGACGGATTAACTTGCCCATCCGACGCACGGTGGATATTTAGTGGATCGAGCGTTCGTACCTGCCTGAGGCCCTTTCCGTGGCAGTCACGAACGTTGCCAACTAGGCCACCCGCGGCCCAGAAACGAAAGTGGTGCTTGAGAAGAACAGTATGCTCTGTCAACAGTGGGGAACCCAATATCATAGTGAATTGTAGCCTTATTTCCTTATTATTGTACTACAGTCAATAACATTTTATGACCCCCCATCCCAATAGTGCAAACATTAACTCACTTGGCTGCACAGATGATAATAAAAATGTGCATTTTTCCAAAGAATGATATTATTTCAAAATACTCAAGCTTGTTTCTTACGGTATACACAGTTATCATTCGTTTCGCCAACCGTTCTAGCTTAGACATGATACCTGTTAATGAAATGAAAGAAATTCATGTGATTAAGAACAACGCCAAATAGTGAATTCCTAAAGAAATCATTTCCGTTCTTGCTCTGCTGTCTAATTTCCATGAAACAACATTGACAAAATATATAGTTAGCAACCATACGCGGACATGTCACTGGAATGACAGCGACCATTTTATTTTCAGAAAGGCATCGTTCTGTCTTAGCAAACCCGGTAACGACAAATATTTGTATGTGAATTGAATTTGCATATGATTACAGAAACAGACAGCAAATTGAACGGATATGTCAAGATTGTATGTTATAATATAGCATTTCCAGTTCATGAACACCAAGTCTACAATGATTTTGAATCCTTTTTTTCTCATGAGACGTGAGATGTGAACACTCGGTGAGATAGATGCGGATTCTAAGAGAAATACCTAAAGTGACCGGGTTTCCCATTTCCGCAATAAAGCGAGAGGACTTCCTTTTTCAAAAGGAGTAAGATGATCATTTAAGCTTCTGGAATGTGTCCAAAACTGACACAGTTTTTCTGCATTAGCAGGAGTGCTGAGAGTATCGCAGCAGTCAGCGTTTCGCTCTAAAAGAAAGCAGAAGCATCTCTACAAACAATAAGATGAGCAAGCTCATGATGCTGCCACCACTAAGGATGGGCATTTCACTGTCGTTGGCACTGAAAGACTTGAAATTTTTCTAATATCTAACACATCATCGTACGCAGTTCTTTTTAAAGCCTACCAAATGCACAGAGATACTTGCGGTTCAATTATTACTTCTGTGTGCGAAATGAGATCAACACAGGAAGCTATCGATGCTGTTTTATTGGCATACTTCTGTTGAAGGGCTGATCATAACAGTACGATATTCTATCTCTAAATCACCAGTATAACGTAGTACGCTTACATTTCCAAATTAGTGTAAGTAAAAAGAACGTACTGTCATGCTGCGTATCCACGTATTGTCAATTGAAATTTCTTTTCGGATTATGTCATCCATATGGAAAGTTCAGTGGAGTCTTATTTAATGTTGAAAACATTAAATAATCATATAGAATCGCAGTTATTTAAAGAGACAAATGCTACAGTAAGGTCTTATAGATTTCAAAATTGTAACATACTTATTATCACTGCAGCCCGTCTCATTTTTAACAGTTAATTTATTTGAAACGTGTCGTCCCACTTACGCACAAAGAAACTTTTTGTTCCATTTCCGTACAAAAATGTAATGATCCGAAAGCCTTTTCTTCACTTCTGTCATCGCAATGTCTGGCCTACAGACGTGAAGATATACACTTACCCCCACACCATCTTTTCTTTTCAAAAGGTCCTCTGCAATGTTCAGTTCTTCCTTTTATTCGTAACCAACTAATGATGTCTTGCTTGTTTTTCCTATGCTGCCGGAACTCGTGCCCTTAGTAAATGGTAGCGCGCTTGTTCTCGGTCGTCTGTATGATTTACATTTAAAATGTAAAACGTAAGAAATCAAATCTCTGCCACGAAAGCTGAAGGCTGTAAAGTTTGCGTTAATGAACAACTTGTTTATTTTTCAGTTCTTACTGCAGTTCGCAGTTAATCTTATCATAAGCGCCTATTATTTGAAGAAAACAACGAACGATGATCTCTTTGACATCGGATGAATTTGGAAAGGGGGATAATCAGCATTTACTTTGTCCTCCTCATCTGATACCAAGCGGTACCACTGTACGGAAATGGCACTAACTGATCTGGCTGTGTACGGAAATGGGACTAAATTTACTTTGTACGGAAATGGGACAAAATTTACTTTGTACGGAAATAGGACAAAATTTACTTTGTACGGAAATGTAACGAACGGAAGTGGGAGACAATCATTGAAATCAGGCCTTGAGCTCCGTATCTGTGTGACGTAGTTGTCAGAGGTATAAATCAGAGCACCACAAATTTCGGGATTATTGCTTTATACGCTGAGTTACTGCTGCAGCGCGCGAGTTACATTGGTAATATTGTAAGATCGACCAAATCAATTTTTCTAAATTATGGACTTCTGTTGGAACGGGGATTTTACACTGGATAAGTGTCATTTACAAGTCATATCGCGAATATTTCATTTTAATTCCGCGATGGCGCAGTATTGCTAAATCTGTTATATAGAAGAAAATTGCCTATGCGTTATGTGTTTTGTAAACCTGTATTCTTTTTTATAGAAAGCGGTCCCTTTTTGAAGAGATTTCAATTTAACTAAAAGTCAGTTATTTCCATTTCCTATTACACACTTCAGAAAAAGTGAGAGAATTACACTTGCTCAAACTCAGAATAAATAGTGGTATTTTTATGATGCTACACGCGCTAAACAACATTTCTGAAACGGCCTATACAAATCAACATTCAAAGAAGCATGAAGGAATGTAATGAAGCATATCACTCTCTGTTGTTACGTGACAAACCATTTTTAAAAATACCGAGCTGTGGATGAGATCATTAGCGTAAAAACAGTCACACAAAGCGTTATTTCATGTTTTACAAGGACACTTTTCTCATTACTGAATGGTATTTTTTTTCACCTTTTCAACATTTAGGAGCGTTTCTTTTATCCGTTCTCAGTGCTCTAAGCACGTGACATAAAAAAGGTATTTTTCTTGTCACCAATTAGAACCGAAGTAGTTACAATAAAAAGAAGATGATCACAAAGGATTTGGTGGAAATGACATGCACTCGTGTTTACAAAATTACTTTTTGCCACGATCAATCGAGCGTTTTTAAATGTCTGTCAGATGAATTAAAATCCCTGCGAGAGAAGTACTTCATTAAATTTCAACCCTGGTTGTTAAATGAAATGCGACTACTTTGCAACATCATTTAAACAAATATTGTTGGAGAAAGAAGGGATTTAAAAGGTAAATAAAAAAAAACAAATGAAATTAAATATTTCTTTATAAACTGTGAGGCTTAGGAAATTAAAAAGCAAGAAAAGAAATATAAATTCCTACGTACTTTCAAGAGCCCTTCCGAGAATCTGCTGCATTCTCTGTTCCTCAAATATTGATTAATTTCTTTCTTAGCGTTTGCTTAATTTACTATCAGAGCAGCTTCAGTGATAAAATACATTACCATGACCTCCGATTCACATTTTATATGGTTTTCGGTTTGCTTCCACGTAACATCTACACAAATCAGCCAAAATTATTTTCTACAGTTCTAAAAAGAGGAAATTTTTTTCTTTGTTTTAATTTAGATGAAGATCTTTGACTGTAAACCCCGCCTTCTCAGAAGTCAGCTTCTTCTCAAAAAAAGATCTCGTACAACATATCAGCAACATCACTGTACAACAAGGATAAAATGAAAATTCCGTCCTACGCTTACCAACCCCAAAGTGGTGAATTATGATCGAGCCTACCAGGAGCCCCAAGCTCAAATTATGCTCCGTTTATCTACTGGTGCTGGATTATGTTTCCTCCAAACAAGGTACAGTGACACGCAGAAACGAAGGGTAATAAAATAAGCAAACATTATAAAAAAGTCGACTACGTACAACCTCCATGTTATCTCGGATTCTGTATTCGAGCTTGGAAACACAAATGAGATGTTTGAGAGAAGGGAACTGAAAATAATATATGAATGATCCAAGAGAGCGAGAAGTGGTCATCTATTTTACTTTAAAGACAGACACTTTGTTCAATGAAATTCGAAATTAAAGACGCCCATGATTTGGAGATACAGAGCTTCTACGATGCAGTTACTAGGTCTGTCTTAGAACTTCTCTAAAAAGATCAACCCAGGAAGTGCTCGCCAACATCAGCATAGAACCGGAACGCCAATAAGTTACAAGATCACCAAGAAGCACAGTTTTAGAGAATGATATCATATGCAAGGTGTTTTAAAAAAGTATGCAACACTTTCAAGTATCTGTTACTCAGTTACTAGACTATATATGCATAGAGACCAAAATCTAGATTCGGAGTATTCCAATTATTTCCCGAATTTCCGAACTTAAAAGTTCTACGTATTTCTGCCACCAAATAGCATCCCATTGTCCACCACATTGGCACAAGAAAAAGGACCTTGCTTGTTGGATTTTTTCTAGACTTGGTCCTGCCAGCTTCACTGGAAAGACGCACGTTATGATTGAACGTCAAAGGAATTCTCCAAAATGTAATGTCTTTTGTTTCACATCTCGCACCCTAGTATTTTTGTTCTACTTTTTCGCCAAGAGCACAGTGACAGGGTACACGTTTTAGGACATGCTGACGGAGTGGAATTTACCTCAGCAACAGGATGACCTCATTTTCCAACAGGATGGATTTCCACCTCTGTTCCATCGCGAGGAACGAGGTTCCCTAATTTGGTGTTTGGTTAAAAAGATTGGGCTGCCTCACAGAAGAATGGCCACCCGGATATCCCACCATGAGATTTCTTCTTGTAGATATAAGTTAAGCCCTTTTTTTAGTGCCACCTCTTCCACGCAGGCTTGAGAAAATAAAGGAACACAGCATGACTGACTTTCAAGCATCGATGGTGATGGGCTAAAAAGAGTCTCGGATGAATTTGGTTTCTGTTGTGTTAAACTAAGCAGCATTTGTGAGAGTAAAATAGCTGATGTCTACTTTACAAATCGGTTTAGACGACATGCTTATATAAAACCTAGATACTGAGTAATAAATATTTGAAAGCGTCCAGTTCTTTTTGAATCACTCTGTATTTAATTTATAGCTAGAAAATAATTTGCTGGTATAAAAGAATGAACGACGGGAAAAAAACGCCTATGGTTGGCGAAAAATTATTCGAAAAGCACTTTGGAAAGCTGAAGAGAAATTCGCTGATGGAAATGGCGAAAGTATTCGAAAACATACGAAATTATAAAACAAAGACAAATGAAGGCTCAAAGAATTTTATGTGATGGTAATAAAGCATGTCAATGAAGGAAGAAATATTCATAATGCATGGAAATTTCTCATAATATTCAAGCAAAGCAAACAGAATTTGCTTGTACCATTTACTGGTCGTCTATGTAACACATATCAGAAAACGTTAAAATTTCATCGTCCTGGAATCGAACCCCGCATCTCTCATTTACTAGTCCACTATGCTAATCATTACACCACCCAGGAGAGTGAAGTTCCAAGCAACTGAGACATAGGAATTTGAAAGTCCTCAGATTTTAGCTAGTCGAATCATCTATGCTTCCTCATAGCACTTTCACCGAATTCCCATCCGGACGTATGTAGATCGGAGGTCACCAGTACTATAGGTAAATGAATAAAGGAAGAAATATCCTTCATAATGCATAGAAATTTCGCAGAATATTCAATCAAATCAAACAGAATTTGCTTGTACCACTTACCGGTCGTCCATGTAAATTTTCAAGTTTTCTGAGATATGTTACATGGACGACCAGTAAGTAGTACAAGCAAATTCTGTTTGCTATGCTGTAATAAAGCGTGTTGTGAAAACAGGAAAGTTGCTCTGTAGTAATAGAAGCAGCCGTTGAGCAAAATCAACACTTGAGATATATTTCATGCAATGAAGAGAACGAATTTGTTTTTCGAAATTTACCGAACACTATGAGCAACTCGCTGATCTTAAACAGTCGCCCCTTTCCTATTTTGCGGTAGGTTCAAGAGAGTGGAAAGATCCAACGCCGTGAAGCAGGGAAACCACCCTTCATCAGAGATTCGAACCCGGGCCTAGCTTGTACGAAAATTTCGAAGTCAACGTTTTAGAACACTGGGTGTCTGAGGCCACAGACGAATTTTACACTTCGTATTAGCACATGCTATTGTAGGAAAATAATGGGGAATAGTGTTTAAAACATCCGATAGTTTCCGCATAAAACTATTTAAATCGAAAGAACATTTGTTATAGACAAATCTGGAAATTCAAACATTGAAATCCTTTCATATTCTTCAGAAGAAATTTCCACTGCGGTCTGGATTATTACATGAGAATGGCTTCATGAAATAATCAAGTAGCATCAGATACTGAATGATACCAAATGAGGAAATAAGATCAGCAGTCGTACTGCTTTCAACTTTGTTTCACTCCACTGAAGATGGGGTTGCTAAGACCAGGCACACTACCCTTGTGATCCTATTATTTCAATAAAAAGGATGGCACTGAATTATAGTGAGTCTTTCAACAAAAGTATCATAGGAGAGTTTGTTTTTTTATCTGGACTATGCAGGTAATCTACAGCGTTCTGATAAAACAATTAGACTTATACTACCTGGCGTTAAAAATTTGGATTGCCACATTGTTGTCAGAGTGGCCCTTGGCGCGGGATTCGGATCGAAAGTCCATCATAGGCATAGGTCCGCGCTCCGGTTGAGGTATGGGTTGTGTGCTTTACCGATGGTGCTGACTGCTTTCTCTCACTGTAACTAATAGCCCCAAATTTAGAGAAGAGCGACTTCTTCTAAGCCCTAAGAGTTGCTCTTGGGTGTTCGTTAAACCCCAAAACAAACATACATTTTCAATTACGAGAACTTGAAAATGTAAGGAATATTAAGGTCGTGTAGGACATATACACAGGCAGAAAGCTGAACATAATGAAAATCTATACGAGTTAGCGAATAAAGAGTGCGCAGAAACTGTACGCCAAATACTCCACATACAGAATGAAGACAGATTGAAGTGCTTTTCAGTCACAGTTTTATAAATGAAGATGCGCCCTAAATAAAAAAATGCACAATTTCGTCTCTTTGCGGGGAGCTGTATATCATTCAAAGAAGAAAAGTATACAAAATGCTCATCATGGGCAAAGTTGTCTGGCGTAAGCAGAAATTTTTCAGTCGGTCATTCACAAGAGGAGATAAGGAAGCAAACTGTTATATACACTGCCGGACAATTGCTAAGGACGGATGACAATAGCAGCGATAGCAACCATAAAATGGAAGGCAGGAAAATGTGGAAATTAGCATAAGTGCGGGATACAGTAAGACGTGTTGTGCGTATGCAAATTTTGGATTGCCGAACTTGTTCGTGACGTCATAGCGCTGATAAGAGATATAAAGGATTTGACGTGTATTGACCGTTTTTGTTCAAACGCAAAGTTGAAAGGGAAAGAATCAATTGACGAACTTGCAATTTTCAGTATGACTTCCCGACATCCCCTAGATGATTTTACGCGTGGCCGTATTATTGGCAAGATTGAAGAAGGGCGAAAAATAACAGATGTTTCCAGGAAGTTCGACTTCAGCCACAGTGTTGTTTCAAGGCTTTGGAAATCATTTCAAACAAATGGAGAGTGTAGCAAACGTCACGGGGGAGGTCGTGTTCGCAGTACGACACCTGAAGAATATCGGTACATAGTGCTATGAACAAAAAGACACCGGCGCAGCACAGCTAGTGAGGTAGGAAAACAGTTTATGGCTTCTACTGGCAAGCGGATCTCCCGAAAAACTGTCGCCAGACGTTTGCATGAAGTAGGACTATACGCCCGCCGTCCTGTTGTGTGCATCCCATTGTCCAGACGTCACCGTACCGCCCGTTTGAAATGGTGCCATCAACATCGCAATTGGACTGATGACGACTGGTCTGCTGTCCTCTTCTCAGATGAGAGTAGATACAGTCTATCGTCTGATTGTCGACGACAACTGATCTGGCGTGATAGTGGTACTGCATATTGTCCAGCAAACATCCCGGAAAGGGAACGATATCCGACATGTAGTGTCATGGTATGGGCTGGCATCATGATCAATGGACGTACGTCCCTCTATGTTCTTCCAACTGGCACTATGACTGGCCAACGATACATTAATGATGTTCTGCTACCTCATGTTCGCATGTTCCGTGGTGCTGTCGGTGATAGATTCATTTTCATGGACGACAACGCAACATGTCATCGAACACTTGCTGTCCAGGAGTGTCTTGAGAGCGAGGATATTCAACGCTTAGTATGGCCAGCAGGTTCTCCAGATCTGAATCCCATTGAAAATGTGTGGGATGCTTTGGGGAGGAGTCCTGCTGGTCGCCAATGTCATCCAATAAACAAGGACACCCTCATCCGTGCACTGACAGAGGAATGGGATAAATTACCCCAACGGCTGCTTGATAATGTTGTACAAAACAGGACACGACGTGTGGAATCTTGCATCGCCCTCCATGGTGGCCATATCCCGTATTGAGATCTTACGCCGGAACGCCTGCGGACGGTAATTGCATTTTTTCACGTTTACGTATTCTGCACAAAATGGCCTGTTTTTCCCTTGAACACGTTCCAAAGCCTTCTGGATTTCAGAGCACAATAAATTGTCTTTCTTGTAATGTCCTGGCATTCTGACATTAAATTATTTCACTTGGCATCCAACCACACTTACTTTTTATGCGCTATATAGCCGTTTATGATCTGTCCTTAGCACTTGTTCAGCAGGGTACTTACATTTACCAATCGTAGCTGAAAAGCCGTGTATCATTAGAATTTGAAAATGTGCGCGAATTTGAAAGATATTGCTTCAAATAACAATACGCATTTACAATTCCTAACGACAGAGCTGTACATTGTTAGAAAGCCAAAAATGTACATGAAATACTTACCTGTTTTATTGGACGCAATAAAATACAGATAATTTCTCAAACCAGATTTTTTGAAGTAGAAAGAACCTGTGAACTGCAATATACATTTACCACGCTAGCATAAATATTGGGAATTATTCTGGAAGGAAATATGCACAATATATATTATCCATAGAGATATAGATAATATATATTGTGCATATTTCTAATAGATATGTATGCGTCGAAATCGGCGGTAATAGATATTATATGAAAAGATTTATAACGGAGTAACTGTTGCAAACGTAACTGTATATTTCAGCTGCATAACGAAAGAATTGTGCATTAGGAGAAAAAGCGGAACCTATGCGCAAATTATTCCTCATAATGAAAACTTACTCGAAGAAGAAATCATTTTGAAATTCAAAACCAGAGTTTGGGAAGTGAAATTGAAAACACATTTACATCTCCAAGGGAAAAAAACAAGGAAAACTCAAGTTCGAAAAATTATACAGTGCGTCCAGCTCGTTCACGATCTGACTAAAATAAATCTTTTTCAAGGGATTTTTAGGAGTAATGATGTGAAATAAAGTATTTATATAGGTAAAATTGCCATCTAAATGGACGTAACGTAGCGGTGCGGTTGAGCAACGAAAAATCATGCTTTGGTATATTTTTCTGATAGATCCCGCCGTGCAGTAAAGGAATTTCCTGTCTGATTAACAGGTTTACAGATGAGGTCAACAGAAGAGAAAAAACACTTCCTAGGTTAGCATCTCGAATTTTTCCAGCTGTTGATCTAAGCGCAGGCTTCTGTCTTGCGCTTACATAAACATCACGCATAGCTTCACTTCGTTGCAACTATGACTTTGTATAAAATAAAAAACTTATTAAGCACTAGAAATTGTAACGGTCGGATGAAATTCAAGTAAATCCTACTTGCTGAGTCAACTCCTTTTTAGTTCTTCTTTGCAGTCGTATATTATTCGTCAAATACATATTGAAGGTAAAATTCGTGATCACAGAAAGCATCAACTGCAGAATATAACTTTTTAAATACTTTATCAAAAGACTGCTCTGTTTTATACAGAAATTCATATATTAATCACCAGTGGTGCTTCAAAAATAAGGAACGTTTACAAGTCAGATTCATCAACAAGTGCTGCTTCTAAAAAAAGTGACAGCAGTAATCAAGTGCTCGTGATGCAACAAAACTTGTAGTAACAAATATAGCAAACAGTGTTAATCATTCAGTCAAAACATCAACCCTCACCCTTAGCTTTCGTTTACGTGAGTACACTTTTGACCTGTTTTCAGGTTTCAAACACAAATGCATGGAGAGAGAAAATGGAGCGTTCAAATTAAAAAGGCCCTTCACGAAAATAAACCAAAAATTTACATAGGGAAGGAAATAAAAAAGGAAGCTTAAATTATATTATGAGTGACAAAAGGTCCAAAATGTATGCCAAAAGGCACTTAGTTGAAATCAAAGTAACAGCGATACCGAAGATGTCACGAAGTAGTGTTTGTATCGCGTGACTCTATTATGCCATCTTGGGTTTGAAATTACTTGTGGAATGACACAGTAAGGAACTGCAGTGTTCTATTTCTCAAAAGGTCCGAAACAGCTCACCTGCTGAAATTTTGTAACGAGGCGTGAACGAAGCACAAGATTTTTACGTGGAGTTTCTCGGAATAAGACTGAGACGGAGCAGAAGCAACAAAGAATAAGTTATTCTGAAAAGAAGACGATTAACATTCACCGGAAGTCTCGGGAGGAGGCGAACAAGGCGTTCTACGACAAAATCTTCTCGGTGAACAGCAAAGACGTGGCTCGATATCTTCTGTTTAGGAGAGGAAAAACCCGCAATTGTTGAAAAACCCTTACGACAGAAGCTGAAGTAAAGTGGTCATTGCATAAGATTATTAAATATTCCTGAAACCCGGAACAAATCTTTTTCCCTTCCCAAACAGCCGAGATCAAAAACGAATTAAAAAAAATAGGAAAAGTAAAAATGCAGAGATCTCCTAACTTTTAACTATACGGCCGACCTCGAATCTCCTCGTTGGATCAAATGCTAGTTTAATTGCAAGTGGGCGTAAAGTGATAAGTGCACTCTGAAAGTTTAATTATAGAGAAGTGAGAACGACATCGCCCAGTAAGCAATATTTTGTCATATCTTAAATGAGCCAGCTCCCCGCTTAGTAAGCCAAGAAAAGGACTCCCGCTGCTTTGCGTGCAAAAGTTTTACATAAATCGAAAGGCTACTCAACCAGTTGAGGTCAGATTAAAAGCTTAGCGTCATATCTATAGCCATGATTCACAACCTATCATCGAACGTAACGGGAGAAATGGTTGCCTTTCATTTTTAAGCATGTTAATTTTTAAAATCTAGTACACCAAGAACAATATTCCAATTTACAAATACAACAACTCCTCAATTTTTTCCATAAGTTTGACTTCTGTTGTTTAAATGTTTCGTCTGGCCGTTAAGGTTTAAGTTAGGAACTATTTCATCTTATGGTTATGCGTTTATTATTGGCGGACGATCATGAAATTTACGTATGTTAATGGAGTCGAGTTTACGTAGGTGGGATGTTTATTTTGGGACTAATTGGTGAGCGCTTACGCCACAGCACGGCATAATATGCAAAATATCGTCGGTGGTATTTAAGGAGTACGGCAAAGTGAATGTAATCAGTCGTCGGCGTACGGACACGTGCAAAGACATTGAAGAAGCTGCAATGCTTGGACATGGAAGACGTGTACGATTTCAGCAGTTATTGGACTTTGAGCGAGGTCGTCTAGTCGGACTCCGCGAGGCCGGGTGGTCGCATCATCGTATTGCGGAGCGAATTAGACAAAAAGTATCGGTGGTGGTACGATGGTGGCGTAGATGGACCGAGGAACATTCCCACACGAGAAGACGTGGAACCGGGAGTCACAGACGGACTGATCGACGCATAAGAAGAGCGGCATTGTCAAGCAGAACATCCACTGCGAAGCAAATCCGAGCTGCCGTTGCGCCTGAGGTGAATGTGCGAACAATCCACAACCGTCTACTGGATGCAGGACTACGTGCACGTGTGCCTCTGGCATGTGTACCTCTGACTCCAGCCCACCGTCAGGAGCGGCTGCAGTGGTGTCACCAACGTCTGCACTGGAGAACGCAATGGCGATCTGTCGTGTACAGCGATGAAAGCAGAGTCTGCTTGGGAGCCTCCGATGGCCGTATGCGTGTTCGCAGATGCACAGGGGAGCGTCTCCACCCTTCTTGCATCCGCCAGGTACACACAGGACCTACACCTGGTCTCCTGGTGTGGGGAGAGATCAGCTATCGCCCCCGTACAGAACTAGTGTTTGTACAGGGTACGTTAAACAGCACCTCCTACATCAACAACATCATTCAGCCCGTTGTTGTGCTATTTGTAAGGTCGGTCCATCGTTGTGTTTTCTAGCAAGATAACGCACGCCCACACACAGCACGTGCAACGAAACATGCACTTCAGGGTGTGAGACAACTTGAATGGCCCGCACGTTCACCATATTTGTCACCCATTGAGCACGTGTGGGATTTTATGGGACAACGATTTATCCGGTCTCCACGGCCAGCCACGACTATCCCCGATTTACGCGTCCAGGTTGAGGATGCTTGGAACTCAATACCCCAAACTTACATCCAACATCTGTACGACAGGCTCCATGCCAGAATTGCACAGTGTGACGCAGTTCATGGCGGTTCAACCTCGTACTAACCATGTTACATGGAAATGTTATTTTTCAGTTTAGCAGCAAATACAGCTGTATTTTGCCATAATATTTTGATCACGTTATCCTCTGTATTCCGTTATTATGCTGTATAAATTTCGTTGGTATCAGACGTCTCCTTCTTGGTGTTCTTTTTTCACTTTCCGCCAGTGTATAAGCAATGATTAAGATCTTGCCGGCTAAAAATTAAATTAATGTACACAGGCGGGGTGACGTGATTACTTGGATTAACCTTTTTGTCTGGAGATCAAAAGTTGTATACATGGTTTCATGGTTTTAACATTCCGGTACAAGACGCCTACACAAACGGTTCCGTGACATATAAAGAGACGTACACAAATATCTTTTCTCTCAGTCGTGCTTTGGAAAGTTAGGTTTCGAACAAGTCTATTTTGCCCCTTTTGAATATTTTAGAGTTAGAAATATCATATTTACCCTTCGACGATTGAAGTGTTATGTTTCAGCTGACCGGTGGCAACCAGTAGATTTTTACCAATCATAACGTCAGAATGTGGAAATATATACTATTATCTGTCGCTGAAGGATCGAAACTTGTGAAATCAAAAAAATGAGCTCATCGTTCATAAGACGTAGCAACTTGCCCAGAAAATGAGATGTGTCGCCTGTCGAAGAAACTCCGTAGAATCTATCAAGTCGTTGAAAAATATTACACAATGAGTGTGTCAACGAAGAAAGTCCCCGAGCCCGATCAATTTATGTTTTCTTAGAATACACCTCGGTTGTTAACGCCGTTGCAATATGGAAAACGGCTCCGTCTCACTGCAGCGGCGTCATCTACCAAGTACACTTCAGCTTCGTACATAGAGGAAATACTCTTAGGTCTCATAACTCTGTCAATTTCTACTGCCTAAAGTATGTTTTGCTATGAAAACGATTGCGTTCGTTACTTTGAAATCTTTAAAATCTGTGAAAATAGCCCAAACGTTACGCATTTTTGAAAGTTTTGGGATTCGATTAGTTTTACACTAACATTTTTGCAAACGCTGAGGATAAACAAGCTCGGATATTGGAGTATCTGAAGAACCACCTGAAATGTATAAACGAGAAATTGTCTTCTTCAGGACATTGAGGTGTTATTCAGCAAAGCACTGCGCAGGCATTCAGCTGCGAGGGTAGACAACCCCAAATCCACCTTTATTTGTTCTGAAAACAGTATAACTATACTAAAAATCCGACATTTCTTGGCGTAAGATACAAATAAAAGTTTCCAAGCTTTCGCACATAAACCAGACGTCTTTCTCAAGGAAGGTAGACAGCTAACTGCAAACTGGATAATAGAACGTTTCAACACTTTGAACGCGGTGACTTGACTAGACAATAAATGATTAGGAGCAAACGTGATATTTCGAAGAAACGAGGTCACGTTAGTTGGGCACGCGGTACAATGGTAGAGAACTCAGCATTATTTGAAGAATTGATTCCAAATACGTGGCAACTCTAGAGAAACGTTATCATTGCCAGACTCTCAGCTGTTCAAGATTTCCAATGTTTCGCGAATGACGGTAGATTTGGGTGTGGAGTATGAAGCTAATTTCTTTACATCGCTCCATATAGGATCGGCGGACTTGAACTTGGCTTCTCTTGATAGGGTAGTGGTTATTTTTCCGTCTCTTGTATCAGTTTTATTTTCATTGATTCTAATTCCAAACGAACGTTTGGTCATTAATTCCGACGTAGTATCGCCTGGAGCCGTCTGGATATTTTAGTGGGATGGCATAAACACCTGCCTCATTGAGAAGTGGGTGCTTGTCAATATTTCTCTTAAGCATCGTATATAAAGATGTTGGAGACCTTACGCCGACAATGAAGTTCATCATCCTGAGCGCGTTTTTGAGTTGATAGGAAACATTTGGTACGTAGTGAATAGAGCCCAGGTAGCGAAGTTGCGGTATAGAATTTATTTGTTCTGTTGATATTATAACTCGCAAAGTCTAGAACTTGGAGAAATTATATTGATGGGATTAGATAAGAACTAATTAAAACCTAATCACATTTTTCCCACATTCTGACGGCAGTAAGCATTTCAGGTTGACAAATAAATTTGGAAGTAATTAGGTCCGTCTTGGCGCACAAATATCTTATGAGGACAGCACTAGGATTCAAATTATCAGGCGTATGAGTTCTTTTCTTCGAATATTAGAGACCGCTGTGAAAATCTTCTAGTACAAGGAATCGGCCGTCATAAATTTAGCGGCACTGGTTCAGGATAAGGTAGAGAACCAACACATTCAGACAAACACACCACTCATGCTCCATCCAAAGTAGATCCCGGGCACAACTAAAGACTACTTTCCAAAAAGTTGAGGTCCTAGCCGCATGTCATGTAAGCGTGACTGGAGTGTAATTTAAGAAGAATTGTGCAATTTCAAAAGCAATTACTCTTGGTTCTACACAGGTGCAGCCAAGAATATGACAGGAACCATAATCAAGAAAAAGGCTTGCAAAAACGACACAGAAATCAAGGAGATATAACACGTAGTTAAGAGGCATAATTGCAAAGATCAGAGAGGAAATATGCGGATCAAAGGAAGTTGATGCATAAAAATGTTATTAAGCAAAAATAAGTTGGACCCACCATATATACATATTCCTAAGAGAACAGACCGACGCTCGATAAGAAAAAATAAATATTAGTTGCATACCAATTGTCTAGTCAAGAAGCGAATAGTGCCACAATCATGGATGTACATATTAAGAGCTTTTCTCTGGTGATGTATTATCACAAATGTTTGGGAATATTTTTTTAACCTAAATACTGTAATAGTCTAAACATATGAGGTAGAAAGGTTGCAAGATAATACGTCTTTTTAAAAAAAGAATTATTACTTCTGAATTTCTTTTCTAAAACAAATTATATGATTTCTTTTTGTAAATTTAGTTCCCCGTTTTGCTTTATTTGATTTATGGGTTTCCTGATAAGTTTTCATATACGACGTCTTTAGAAAAGCAAATCCTAAAATAAGTATATTTAAAAATATTTCCTTTGCAGAAAAACTTTAGCGAAGAAAGAATAAAATAAATAACATCTAACAATAGGCTAGGATACATTACATCAATTGCCTGCAAAACAGGTAGCTCATGAAATTTTGAATTTCAAAGGCATTTCTTAACGGATTTTTTTTTCTATTTTAATTAAAATACATTTCTAAAGTGATTATAGATACACTTTAGCGATTAGTGTCTCTATGAGGCAACAACCTTCTTTCTCTTCCATATAAAAATTATATCAGACTACAAGAAACTCGTCGGAATCGACGGTTAGTTTTTTTTTATTTGAAAAGAATAAACTCATATGAAACAACAAATGTGAACTTTATTTGATTGGCAAATTCATTCAACTACTTCAGTAAAGAGAATGGTCCAGGTTCGTGATTTTTTTGACTGAAGATTTAACGACCACCGTGAGCAACTCAATGGGCTGACCCTAAATTAGGGACGGTAGTCGCCCGTCCCTAATTTAGGGTCAGTGGTTCCAAGGAAGGGAGAGAGCCAGTGGCTTAAGACGAACAAAACATCTTTGCCTTACCGGGATTCGAACCCGGAGCCTTCACGAACGAATCATCATAAGCCAGCCCTTAGCATCACGACTACATTCTTTTTCAGTCGTAAAATGTGAGGCGGAAGGCCACTTATCTCGATCGTGTGCAAAAACTCAACTGGATAGCGCACTCTTTCACTCTTATTTTCTGTCACAACAGTTTTTGTAAATATTGTTGTAATGTTAACAAAATTCTTTGGAAGTATTTTACCATGTTGTTGGAAGTGTTTTTACCATCTGTAAGTAGTAAGATGGTAAAACCACTTTGGGGCTTGTTGACACCAAAAATCCGAACCCGAACGGGGATGTCTGCAATAACGTGGGGTGTCCGTATGTGTGTTGGTATGAGAGAGTGAGAAGACATCGATTGTTTCTCCTATCCCTAATCTGCATGGGGATTGACTTTTGTAGTGCTACCACTTGCTAGGTCAGAGAAAAAGAGATTTTGAACCAACTTAGTCTTCTTTTTGTCTCTTTTTAAAGGTTATATTGTTCGATAATTGTTAAAGCTAAATTAATAGTTTTAGACCTACATTAAACTAAATATTTTTAATAATATTTCATTATATAATTTTCACAATTTAATTTAATACAATAGAAAGACAAAATAATACCAAACGGTACATCACGGGCCAGGCCAGGCCAGGCCGGATCTAAAGAAGAGATGCGATTGACGGGTCCGGGCCGACTGCGTAATATCTGAAACGGGCCGGACTGGGCCTTAAACGCACAGGCTTGGACCGGGCGGAGCTCACCAAATAAGGCCCGTGCATACCTCTAGCCTATAATGACATTCTTGACAATTCTGTGCTCCCAACGTTATGGCAACAAATCTATGAAAGCCCTTTTCTTTACCAAAATTACAATAACCCCATCCACTAAGGGAGGTGTGACGTATTACAGAGGTGAATCATGTGTCAAGAAGACAAATCTGCAGCGATATATTCTGTCGGTGTAGTGTAGTCGGTTAGAGCAACTAGCTCCAAAGCGAGGAGATGCAGCTTCGATCTCCCTTACCGACAACTTTGTGGTGTCACAGAGATCCCTGCTTGACTGGCCTACACAGAGACCCAATTGCTACCCCGTGGAACACTTTTAGGATTAATCGAAACGCTGATGACCGCACAGGCAGAATCTCCCGATATCAGTGACCCATATGACTAACTATTCTTATCGTAGAATGAAAGGCAATTTCGTTGAGCAGCGTACAGAAATCTAGTGGAAAGCTTTTCCAGCAGAGTGGAGGCTGTGATGGTAGCTCAAGATGAACCAACTTCACAATAATTCTTTTTCAAGGAGCTTTTGGATAGACAAGTGTCGGTTACTTTAGGTCTGATAGTGTGTGATCAGGAATTGATGTTTCAACTTCAGCTTCATTCATTATTGTAGTTCGCTTGAAACTTTTCCTTTTAAATTCGAATGCACTAAAATTCTATTTCCTAGGACGAACAGTACATGTGCACATTTGATTGACTACTAAAGTTGACATCATTACAGTCGTCCATGGTAATCATGATGAACAGCAAATACACATAGACAATATCCATAATAATGGATAGTGTCTGTGTGTGTTTGTATCTGTGGTAGATATTACACATCGCGAAATCGCGGCAGACACTTTAATATTTTGTAGATTTTTTTACATTATCGTTCAAATTGCAGCGACTGGGTTCAAGTCAAAATTTAAGAATGCGGGCGTGCAGCCAAATAAACAAATAAATTACTACATCATGCTGCTTGTGCAGAAACAAAGAAATTTTCAACGGGGCAGCTGGTCATCGTGATAATCAAAACAACTTCCCTTATGCGTTTTTTTTCTATCGTTGTCGAAATCTGGTGACAACAAATCTACGTGGCTCTCACAATACATGCCCTGCAACACAAGCGGTCTTTAGTTTGATAAAATACACTATCTACCAACAAGTTTTTGGACACCTGTAATAGCAAAGAAATACGAAGTTTATTCAGCTTCAATAGTTGGTGGAGCGAAGTTTATTCACCTTCAATAGTTGGTGGAGCGAAGTTTATTCACCTTCAATAGTTGGTGGAGCGAAGTTTATTCACCTTCAATAGTTGGTTCACTTTCAATAGTTGGTGGAGACAAGCGGCGATTACAGCTGCGACCCTCCGGGCATACTCTCAACCAGGTGTTGTACGACGGCTAGCGGTATTTTCTTCCACTCGGCTTGGAGAAGACAGGTCAGTTCCTTCACCGATTTCGGACGGTGGGGGCACCCCTTAAGTCGACGCTCCAACTCGTCTTACAGGTGCTCGATAGGATTAAGGTCCGGGCTCTGCGAAGGTCAGACCATTCGATTAACCCCATTGTGACCATACCAAGTCATGGTGGACCTCGCAACAGGAAAGGTGGTATTGTCATCCTAAAAATAACATGAGTCCAACCCGTAAAACTGCCACAACGTAGGAAGCGCATGGTCATCCAAAATGGTGCAGTAGGTCACGGCGTTGAGTCTACCAGGAATTGCGACCAAGGGTTCTGGGCTATACCAGGAGAAACACCCCCGTAGCATAATTCTACCGCCGCCGAACTTCACAGTTGGCACAATACATTCCGGCAGGAGACGTTCTCCAGGCAGACGCCAAACCCAGACATTGCCATCCAAACGGTAGAGGGTGAACCTTGATTTGTCACTACAGAGAACCTGTTTGCACTGTTCAACGGTCCACTGTCGACGTTCTTTTCACCACGTTAGCCGAGCTGCGCTATTGGATTTGGTGATCAAAGGCTTGTGGGCGGCAGCACGTCCATGATAACAGAGCAGATGGGCTTCCTTACGGATGGTATTCATCGAAAGAACACTCCCAGATGCCCGTTGAAACTCCTCGCGGATGTGGCCCATCGATTTGGTGCGGTTCTTCCGAATTTATCTGGCCAGCACCCGTCGGTCTCTAACTCCCAGTTTTGTGGGTCTGCCGGGTCGGGGCACGTTCCGACAGTCACCTCTCATCTTCCACTTGCCAATCACGTAGGCCACTGTCGATTTTGGATACTTCAACTCGCTGGATATGTCACGTATGGATCGGCCATTTCTGTGATACCCGACGATTACACCTTTCTCGAAATCAGAGAGCTCCGAACTGCGTGGCATCTTCCATACGACTGGTTGCGTATTTTTTTCACACACGGTATTTAACGGCGGCGGCCGTGACGTGTATCAGGACCGCAGATATCGTTGATTGCATGGATGTCCAATTACTTGTTGGTAGATAGTGTATTTTATCTACCATTTATAGAAGATTACACACGGTATGTTTGCCAAACTAATTCTACCTGAAAGAGGAAATAATCCATGGCCGTAGCTAAATCTGTGGAAACTGAAAACGCGAACAGGCAGAGAAATGGAACAGTTTAGCACGTAATAGAAAAAACGAGAAAAACGGTTGAATGAAATAATGTATAAATAGTCTTTATGATTTAAACGTTATACCTGGGAACGTGAGGACACAATCGAGCAACTGTGTAATATAGCCCACAACTATTAGACACATTTCAAATTATTCAATTTGGTCAGAATGCAAAGTTCACCTTTCTCATTCATTTAAGAAAGGAATGTTATTCACGGCAGAAAATGTCATCCTTGTCGATGACGTCCGTATAGCGAAATGAAAAGCCTGACCCGCTAAGCATTTAGTCCATAATAAAATGTAGAGAAAATTTGACACACGGATGATATTTGGTTGTTATGTTTAAAACTTCTATCACTTGAAATGTTTCGTAAGAAGCTTTAATTCATGTGTCGCATTAGTCAGTGTCTCATAGCAGACTGAAATATCCAAACATCTTTTCTTGCTCGTCGAATCCGCATTTGTGGAAATGTAGGGAAAGTCTTATTTTTATGATCTTCTCTCCCGAAAGTATTTTCTGCGGTTTATGTGATAAAGCGTCACCCATCCCCGATTCGCGGAACATATTTCCCCGCTACCGACCCACAGCTGGACATCAAATGACACGATTACTCTCCTTGATCATCGGTAAGTATAGCAGAGTGGCTCCTTTGTTACACATCCGAGCTCAGGCTGTGCTTATTCAGGTGTTACTTTTATGTGGAGACAAGAACAGCATAAGGTCAACCCATCTTTCCATCCCGGAGACCAGGATGCGAAAAGGCATTACGCCTCTGCAGGATACATTTTCGCCGCAACCTGCTCGTCAAATGTGCGGTCAGCTGAAACAGCCGAACTCCTATCAGCGGCAAACCGGACACTGTAGCAGGAGACAACGTTCCAACTCTCTAATCGATGACACGATTCCCACCCCTTTCTGGTGCTAGCCCCTTTTCTTTACTACCCCATGTGATGCTCCTAACAGACGTGTTCCGACAGCGAATGAGGGCTTAACTTTCTTTTTCGACTCCCGCGATGGGATTTTTTTTTTCTCTTTGAACTTTCTTTTTCTTCTCCACATTTTCCCCTTCCCTGTTCTTATCGCGATTTCATAGAGACACTTAGTTCACTAGGAAATGCGGGCGGGACAGATAACGGCCATGAACCTTAAATTGACTACACATAAATGTTCAAGCAGAATTTTGTGTCCTTAGTAGACTTTTTCGACCTCCTGCTGAGAATCAAATTAAAACTTTCACCCTACTTTTCCTTCACTATGTTATATTAGCTCCGAACTTTTTTTTACAGATACATTCCAGCCTTTGACGTTTTATGACAAGCAACGCAAAGCTTCTGTCTCGATTTTACTGCCTGCAGTCATGTTTCACAATCCCGCATGTAAATTTTTGAATATAGGTAAAACAGGTTTTATTTTGTACACGCTAT
This sequence comes from Macrothele yani, assembly GCA_039090855.1. NCBI lineage: Eukaryota > Metazoa > Arthropoda > Arachnida > Araneae > Macrothelidae > Macrothele > Macrothele yani. The sequence goes on from CM076990.1 coordinate 134,278,921, forward strand.
ATCCAATAGTTTAAAGATATCTGTCTGTTTTCGAATTCTTAAAAACGTACTTTCGCAAGCAAGTATAACGACAGTTTTTTAACGTTTAACGAGCTGGAATGAATTATAAAAAAGTTCTGTTCGTTTATTTATAGGCTCTGTTCGGATCCAATGTTTAAATCTAATTGCAAGTCGGTGCACAAATAACATAGCAAAGAAATAATTGAAAAAGTCGCACAGTTTCAGTTATTTTATTATTTGCTTAAACTTATACGTAAAGTTTGTCCTAGAATTGTCTTAATAAATTACAACTTCAATTTCTCACATCTCGCTTTACTTATTCTATTTCCTAATTGTTCGCTCGTCCGTATGTACTCTAAATCTACGTAACTTTTCACTCTCTTCCGTATTTACGTAACTTTCATTCTCTTTGGTAATTACGTAATTTTTCATTCTCTTCCGTATTTACGTAACTTTCATTCTCTTTGGTAATTACGTAATTTTTCATTCTCTTCCGTATTTACGTAACTTTCATTCTCTTTGGTAATTACGTAATTTTTCATTCTCTTCCGTATTTACGTAACTTTCATTCTCTTTGATAATTACGTAATTTTTCATTCTCTTCCACATTTACTGTAATGCTACGTAACTTTTCATTCTCTTCCGTATTTACGTAACTTTCATTCTCTTTGGTAATTACGTAATTTTTCATTCTCTTCCGTATTTACGTAACTTTCATTCTCTTTGATAATTACGTAATTTTTCATTCTCTTCCACATTTACTCTAATGCTACGTAACTTTTCATTCTCTTCCGTATTTACGTAACTTTCATTCTCTTTGGTAATCACGTAATTTTTCATTCTCTTCCATATTTACTCTAATTCTACGTAACTTTTCATTCTCTTCCGTATTTACGTAACTTTAATTCTCTTTGGTAATTACGTAATTTTTCATTCTCTTCCGTATTTACGTAACTTTCATTCTCTTTGATAATTACGTAATTTTTCATTCTCTTCCACATTTACTCTAATGCTACGTAACTTTTCATTCTCTTCCGTATTTACGTAACTTTCATTCTCTTTGGTAATTACGTAATTTTTCATTCTCTTCCGTATTTACGTAACTTTCATTCTCTTTGGTAATCACGTAATTTTTCATTCTCTTCCATATTTACTCTAATTCTACGTAACTTTTTATTCTCTTTCGTATTTACGTAACTTTCATTCTCTTTGGTAATTACGTAATTTTTCATTGTCTTCCACATTTACTCTAATTCTGCGTAACTTTTCATACTAATCCGTATTTACTCCAATTCTACGTAACTTTTCATTCTCTTCCGTATTTACTCTAATTCTACGTAACTTTTAATTCTCTTCCGTATTTACTATAATTCTACGTGCCTTTTTTTTCCCTTCCGTATTTACTCTATTTCTACGTAACTTTTCATTATCTTCCGTATTTACTCTAATTCTTCGTAACTTTTCATTCTCTTCCGTATTTACGTAAATGTTTATTCTCTTCGGTATTTACGTAACTTTTCATTCTCTTCCGTATTTACGTAACTGTTCGTTCTCTTCGTTATTTACGTAACTTTTCCTTCTTTTCCGTATTTACTCTAATTCTACGTACCTTTTTATTCTTTTCCGTATTTACTCTAATTCGACGTAACTTTTCATCCTTTTCTCTATTTACTGTGGAAATTCATCGTAACTTTTCATTCTCTTGCACTGTCGTTGTCAGAAAACCCGAAAAATCTGCCTTCTCAGACCATCATCTCGCGACCTCTCCTCTCGTACCTCTTTCCTAGACCTCTGTCGACCACTAACTCAAAAGGGAGAGCGTTTCTCCAACGCTTCCTGAGAGATAAACTCATTTAGCCGTATCAATGAGCTTTTCGGAACACAATGTGCATGATTACAGCGTCGACCAATAAAACGATAAAAAACATTTAAAGTTTTCTGAACCGAGTCTTCAATATAAAGAGCAATTGCCAGGGAACACTCTTTTACACTCTATATTACTACCCTTCCCGCCGTGGATAGCCTCTTTAAACGTTCCCATGCTGACTGAAAAAGACTTACCGCTAAATATTCCTTATTTGGAAGAGAATTAATTGTAAAATCTTGTAAAATCTCCTACACTCTCGTGACAGAATTTACTTGGTTTGGCAAAATGGGTTGAAATCAGATTGAACGACTATATTCGCTTTACAAGAAGTGGTCTAAACGCCGGTCGAACGAGTGAGCTGCGCGTTAGAAACCGTTGCTTTCTCAGCTTTTTAATTAAAAGGGGTTGTGACTGACACTATTATTTCTGACTGATTGCTTGGACTATAACAGTGTCTACAAATCTAAGGAAAGGGAGAAATGTTCGAATCACTTGTTCCTGACCGGTGCCATGGTGTCGATGTCAGGGCACCTAGCCCATCCCCATTATGCCTTATCATAAAGCGAAGAATGTACAACTAGAAGCGAGCTCTTATCACCGGTGATATGTTAATGCTGTTGGGATGGAAAAGAGAAAGAAATTGTTTTGCAGTAGATTTCGTACAATCTGGCCGCTATGCGAATATATATTTTAGGGAGCGCAAAACTTTGGGCACATCGTTTGTTTCTGGTAGATCAGCCGCTCGATGTCTAACATTTTTGCATTCGGTTAATATCTTTCCCTTGTAAAAATGATCGATTTTTTCTCATGATGTTCAAGACTGGAGTTATTTAAAAAGAATCCAACGCATTACGTGTATTTGAAAGGTAGATCCGGTGAATATACTTTCGCGGCTATGACGTACATCACCTATTTATCTTTTTGTGCTCTGTCTTTTAAGTAAATTTTGTTTAGCTCTAGTTATGTTTTCTGTATTTTAATTCATGTCTGTATTCCCAAACTTCTTCAAGATACGCTTATAGCTTAGTAAATCCGTTTATTTTCGTGGTGTAATACGCATAAAAATTCACAAAGTTTCGCTCTCCACTGGGAGGCTTTTTCAAGGCAATGGTAGTTATAAAATGCATTTTATGTCTACAATTACATTGAAAAACGTAAAATGCATGTTATGTCTACATTGCTTTGAAAAACGTAAAATGCATGTTATGTCTACATTGCTTTGAAAAAGCTTCCCAGTAGAAAGCAAAAGCGTGGCGAACCTTTATGCATATCAAACCACGAAAATAAATGGATTTACTATACTATAGTGTCTTGAATATTCACGATCAGGCGTATTTAAATGTGGTAACATTGGCGATCTCTCAGAGGTTAGACAAGCTAGATAAACACCAGATGTACGAAGTTTGAGATGTGTGTGATAATACGTAGATTACTACTACGTTAGGTATTTTCGGAACTGCTAGCTACATCCTTGAGATCCTTTATTCTACGCGGTTAGCTTGCTATTATCTTAAAATTTATCGTTACTTAATCAGTAACCTCCTTATTGTGTTTCTTCGCAGTTAAATCAGGGAGAACGTTCCTTATTCGGAATGCATGGTGCCGCAAGTGTTACGAATTTCGGATTTCTTCGGTTCTTGAAGTACTTGCATACAGCATGTCTATATAATAAGATAGTCTGGGGACTATATCAACACTAAATTAATTTGCATTAATATTTCAAATTATTTAAACTGAAAATCGTTCACGAAACCGGAAAAGTCAAGGTACGAAATAAACAGATACGATTCAGAACCAATTTCCTGCAATCATTCTCTGCGGAAATCGTTCATCGGAAGAGTCAACGAATAACTCAAACGGATCGAACTTAAAACTTAATCGTGAACTATTCCTTGCAGAAACAGTTTACCTAGACTGTGAACTAACAATTCAGTAAGACTTAATTGTTTTTGTGAATCGAATCGAAGAATCGATTATCTCAAAAGAATCGGTTTTATCCATCGCTGCAACAGAACAGAGCGTCAGGGAATCTAAGGTAGCGTGTCGTAATCGTCAGGGCGTGCAAAGATCTGTACGATGCCTGGGAACCTTCTGGAATTTTACATTTGTGATGCAAAGCTTGCGATCGAAAAATATTTCAGATTTTTGAGGTTTTGGGGTTTTCGGATAAGGGATGCTCATTCTACCGGCAGTTGATACTTAATACCCTATGTCACCGTTTTCCGCATTTCGACTAATTCACTAAACCATGTGCCACCACGATGGCCTAGAGTGACATCGTACGACGCACATTGCATTTGGCCTGATGTGAGGCGTTGCCAACTTCAAACTCATCGAGAGAAACTCCGTGGCTTTAAGTCAAAAAATATTTTACGAGGAGAAACCAAATGTACGTACGAATGCAGGAACTAAAAAGAAAGGTTAAATTAGAGGTATACCTCACAAAGTAAGACTCCCTTTTTTTAAAAGATCTAGTGTTTAACTATGAGACCGTCGAGTTAGTTATTGAAGTGAGGTGTTACATTTTAACATTTAGTGTTGAAGAGGCTAAACGCGTAACTCTAAAGAAAAAGTAGTGACTAATTATTCAATTGAAATACTATACAACAATTGTAAGAATTCCTTTTCTCTGGAAATCACTATAGATCTATTGTGGTTATGATAGGATGTTTGCGACTGCACAGGTCCTTTACAGTAAAACGAATTAATAAGAAATATCTCAAACTTACTACCTATTATTAATTCCATTTACTCTCAAATTTACTTTCCAGAATATTTTTTATTTCTTTAATGATGTGGTTAGGGAGAGAGAGAGAGAGAGAGAGAGAGAGAGAGAGCTTGATCTTCAAAATTATACAAAATCTATTCAACAGCGCATTGCAAAGGTATCAACTTCCCTACTGTCAGTTTCTTTAACCTAATTACACAAGACACCTGCACCAGCAAATGGGCAGAGAAAAATTGATTATGAATGATATTTTTTATTTTATCTGGAATTATGAACCCATTCCTCCAGAGACAAGCTTAATCAGTTTAAAAAAGAAAAAGAAAGAAGAAAAGAAAAGGGAATTAAGAAGTCAATATTAACTCATCGACGAAATTCAAGTGACAATCCACGCTTCCGCTTCTTCCTGATCAGATATTCTACCTTTCTTATTACTAGTTGCGCAAATTCTACGCCATGTCTTTTCCATTTCTTCCAAATTCATAACAGCGCAAAGTGCCTGCTATCACTTATTCATCTGCACATCTGTCTAGACAGCAATGTCAACATCTTTCACTAATTAAAACATTCATATCCAGCTTAGAAATCGAAGACATGCCGTTATAAAAAAGAGCAAAATCAAGCTTTCGTTACAGTTATTTTCCGTTTCGTTGTAAGCGCTCTGCATTCGTTCATGTATTTCCTTTCCATACTTCACCAGACTAATTACTACAATTTAAAAATTGAAGCATTTCCGTTATAGTTAATTATTTTACAAAAATATAATGTTTTCATGATTTTTCATTCATTTTTACATTAATGACTTATACTTTCGTTTTTCTAAACTCATAAACAATAAAAGGAGGATATTTGCCATTCGAGTTTGATAATTATTTTAATTCCTATACATTTATTAATTCAGCTATGCTATTTATTTTAAAATTTGCATCATCATACGTACTTACATAGAAACAAAATCAATCCAAGTTTCTGTTGCCTGAGTGTAGGCAACACAACCAACACTTTGAAAGACTGGCTCACATTTCAAAAACAAATTAGTGTATTTTGGTTAACTTTTTCCTCCTAAATATTACTTTGAAATTCTGTGAGCCGCCCAGTGGTCTAATACTCAGAAGCACGGGATGATGGCTAATGGCACGAGTTGGTTTGGCAAAGAGTATGGTCTGAATATGCTTCAACTCGGTTTCGAGTTCCGGTTGAGGCATGGATGATGCGTTTCTGCTGACGCGCTGTTAGGTTATTTTCCTTAAGTTAGGAAGAGGAGACTGCTTGCAGACTTAAATGTAAGTAGTGGCTGTTAATTCCCGAAACAACAACAACAGTAAAAAACATATTATGAACACCAATTGTAGAAAATTATCACTGCACGTCCTTTCAGTTGCCTTTCTTTGGAAATATTTATGTCAGGAGGGGTGCAAGAAACGCGTATCAGCCATAAAATTCAACAGTAGTCGTCATGACAGGAAAAGCCGAACTGACGAGTTCGTAAAATGGCTGTATACTACCTAAACTATCCAATGGCGACCGTCGCTAGTGCTGACGAGACGAGTCGCACGGGTTCAGACATGGAAATATAGTAGAGGGAATAAAAACACAAATAAGTAAAATCCCGTTGGAATTTTTAAACGTCTGCTCAAGACTACTCTTCTTACATTTTACAAATCCGAAGCAGATTTTTGTGTCAGGTAAATATGATAAATGAGTGATTCTTTTAATTAAATCGGAACGACCAATTCCTTCGAAATATGTTATAACGAAATAAATTTCTCCGTCATTTTTGTCCATGCCGGTGCTCGAACCCAGGTCCCCTCATTCCGGAATAAGTCGCTCTACCAATTGAGCTACGCGGACGTTCGTTATCGCTGCTATCTGCCTTTATGTCGTGTGCGTCCTGCTGGGCAGGCACGTCACAATGTTTAATACTCATTCGTATTTCGACAGGAAAGTTGTGTTGTGCCTGCCCCGCAGGTACGCACATGAGATAAAGGCAGATAGCACTGAAAGCACATGTCCGCCTAGCTCAGTTGGTAGAGCGACTTACTCCGGAGTGTGGGCACCCGGCTTCGATGGCCGGCGCGGACAAATTTGTACGTTATAAGGTCAAACATGTGCATGTGTTATCAGGCTGCTGGTTTAAAAAATCGTCCTTTGTGTCAGACAATAAGTATATTTATTGCACCAGCACCATCCAACACTGAAGCTCACTGTACGGCTCCAGGAGTCGGGAGAAGGAAAATGTGGTACTTTACTCTTGCGCTAGTCATATCTGCTAAACATCTGTCAGTTTACTGAACAGTCATCAAGATCATACGAATAAGTTGTCGTTCTTTCCTGTATCAATGGTGCTCAGCTAGAACTTAGCACCATTGATTACCATAAAAGAACGACAACTTATTTCTTCTGGTCTTGATGGTGCAAATAATGGATTGATTAGTCCTAGAGATGTGGAGATCTTCTTCATGGAATAGGGAATTACTCTATGCCATTTTCCTGTTAAATGAATACGCCTTACTGCATGACCTTTCTTTCATTCAGCCCCGTGTTTTCTTTACTAGCCAAGTCTCTCGTATTCCTAGTAATACTTTCCGCATGCACTTACCGATTAGGTAGGAAAGTGCTGAAATTGAATGACCAACTCAAACTCGCAACGCAAACTCCATGGAACACCTATAGAATGAGCTGGAAAGTTGGGAAACAACAAAACCCGCATGATTTAAATCGGTATGAATTCGTCAAAGTTCTTCTTGAGGAATGGAATATTATGTTGGATGGAGTCTGTTAAAGGAGAGCGTCACAACTGTGCATTTTCAGATTGCCATAGCAGGCGAAGTATTAATATCAAAAGTTTTTCGCAGTGGGTGGAGGGAGAAGATCACGTTTTTTCTTCATCGTTGTTATGAAATCAGATCAATAATTGTGCCGTTTCTTTTAGTTAGTAGCACCTCGTCTGACAATCGTAAGGCGTTATGTGACGCAGGTCTACAATGATTGCTTTCCACGCATCAAGCTCAACGTATTGTAAATTTATGCTTCTAAATTGTTCATCACCATTTTCTACTACATTGATTGTGCATTTCGTTTAACCTTAAGAAATCATGTCGTTTTGTTTCAAAAGTAGTATAACGTTTTCGTTCTCAAGTGTATGCATCCTTTTTCTTTACCGATTGTTCCCTTAAAGTAACTACATCATTTTAAATAAATCTTATAGATTCTTTCTTCTGTGAAACAAACGCGTACTTGAAGAGTTTCCAAAGAGTGGGTGGTGTGTTTGAGTCATCAAATACTGTACAATCGATTGACTTCTGGGTGAAAAGTATGCCCAAGTTCCTTCCACAACTCTCTCCCTCTCTCTCTCTTCAACGATTCTCTTTCAAGTTCCTTCTGCATGCGATCCAATTCCATTCAGTTATTTCCAGGCAAAACTTGATGATATTGGTCAATTTATTTCCAGGTAAAACTTGATGATAATGGTCCATCTCCAGTAAGTAGTCAATCTGGGAAATATTCAATGTGTTCTATTATATCAATTGAAGTACCACTGTTGCCCAGGTCTAATTCGATCGTCTTGGAACTTGTCCAGCCTATTGCCTCATCTGTATTTGTGAAGAGATGACAGCTGGAATTCTGATGCTTTTTCTGACATTTGTGCTTTCTTTGATGTCCTTCCATGCTGAAATAATGACCCATCACTCCATGTCCTTTTAAATTTTTGGTACCCTTATTATATCTCGGCTGGTCAAAGTACATGACTTTGACGCACTAGTGAAAAATTGTAGGTCACCATGTGTGAATATTTTGCATTACGCGGCATAAATGCATTGGGTGTCTGGAAAAAAAACACGTCCTTCTTGTATAGAAATAAATTTAAATGGAGCCTTGAAGCAATAAACGCATACATCTCAAAGGATATACCATCGTGTTAAAGAGTTTGCACATATCGTTCTGCAAGGTGCTGAATGTTCAATTTCTTTTCTTTTTTCATTTTTTTATTGGGGTTTTAACGACCATCGTGGGCAACTCAATAGGCTATACGCAGTTTTGACGTGCCTGCCCAGCAGGACGCACATCAGATAAAGGCAGGTAGCAGTATGAGCACATGCCAGTGTAGTATAGGGCATAACACTCGGAGCTCCGGAGCCGGGAGTTGGGGGTTCGAATCCCTCCACTGGCATAAAAATGATGGAGAAATTTACTTCGTCATATTGGCGCCCGAACTTCCAGGATAGTCTGGCTGTTAAGTTTCTCTCAATGGCGTGATGTTTTTTCCAAACCGCGAGACAGGAAAACTGAGAATCCATTTTTCAGTGCTTCGAAAACAATAAATCACTGTGATGTTACATCCCACACACAAAATTGTCTGGGATTTTTAAAATGCACGTTCTTCATCGGGTGACTGCCTACAGCGACACAACCACATGATCCCGGCTGACCCGTGGGCCATGCCCCTGGCCCTCTTTCTTAGGGGGAATGACACCCCTGCCCAGCAGGATGCACATGAGATAAAGACAGATAACAATGAGGGCACATGTCAGTGTAGTATAGTGGATAGCACTCGGAGTTCCGGAGCCGAGAGTTGTGGATTGCAATGCCTCCCCTGGGATAAACATGATGGAGAAATTTACATCTTTATATAGTCGCCTGTCCCTAATTTAAGGCCACCGGTTCCAGGGAAAGGAGACAGTCAATGCCGTAAGTCAAATACAATATGCATGCCTCACAGGGATTCGAACCCGTACCCATCTCGGACGAATGATCAGAAGCCATCGCTTAGACCACCGGGATGGCATGTTCAATATCCGCACTGTACCATGGCTTCAGCTAAGTGGCGAAGAACTCTTGAAACCCGTGTTTGACGTCTTTCGAATATCCGAAACACCTACCTTGAAGAAAATGCGCCACCAGGTGAAAATGGAGAACGATAAGTGCAACACCAGGTGTGTTTCGAGGTCTGGACTGTATTCTGAGTGTAACAGGAGCTATAATCCGTCAGATGTTTGAAGCTTTACCTGGGTACGAATAACGCTGTGAGTATTAACATTTTCCATGGAGAAGGACGGTTGGCTAAAGTCTGGTTCAGTTGTTTTCGTTTGTCGTGCGTCTGAATCAGCTGCTCGTAATACAGTCTGGGACTGATAGCCCAGCCATTAGGAACGAGCACAAAGTGGATCGCACCATCATAATTCCACCAGACACACATATGGTGGAACTAAGAGGGAATAATCCATTCAGCTCTCTTCTCCGGGACGAGTTCTTGAGCAGTTACTTGCGGTTTTCGTCGTGTCGTTAAGCCTGATCTGGGGTCGATTCATTCGGCAACACGTGGCATCTTCTGTAAAAGTTTCCAAGTTTTTGCCCGTGGTCAGCAAAGATAGATTTGGAAACTCCCAATTCGCCTGCCAATTTGCGGTGATGGTTATTGTATCTGTTTCTGCAGCCATGACCAAGCCCTCCAAATTAACCTCAGAGGGTCATACATAACTTTTTTCCCTCTCTAAACTCATGTTCCCAGCCTTCGTGAAAAAGATCTGCGCTGTCCGATTTACTACAGCACCTTTGCCTTTGACATCGTTTATTTATTTATTTATGTTTTACCAATTTAGCTGTTTTACATTCCTGCTTCCAGCAATGGCGGAACAGAACCAAGATTTCAGACTTTTCGACGTTTTCTTCATTGTGATGAATGTCGAAAACATGTTACAAAATAAAGTATGTGTACCATACATAAATCGGTTCCAAATACAACGAAAGTTTATAAGATCTGAAACACTGACAACCTATCATATTGTATTTATGGAAATTAATGACACTAAAGAACATCATGCGACCGAGAAACTACTATGTTTTGTATTTCTGTGTCATATTTGTTTTTGGTTTGGTTTTTGTTCTGAATGCATGCTGTTAATTTGTATACTTTCACTAGGTTTTTGCCAGTACTACCCCAAATTGTGTATCGTATACCTCCAATTAACCCCCCCGCCTTTGAGTTTCTGTGTTTTTATGTAAATTGGTTTCCCTAGTTCAAATATTTTCTAACTTAAGGCCACAAAGTTCCTCCCGACGAGTTTGAAATTGGCAATTTAACAGCGGACCAAAAATAGATTAGCGTAAATAAAGTGTTCTGAGATAAGAGCTCACTATGCAGACGCTGTTGTTGAAAGATAGATTCTTGTATCATATACGTAATGTTGATACCAGCCATGAACAGAGATATTTTTGTATGCGCGGTTCTTGAGTGAGCCGATTGCATTGAGTGATAAGTGTCACGTATATTGTGAGACATCATTGCTTAAGTTCTATTCAGAGTATTGTGTTACGAAAGAAAGGGTCTAACGTCGTGCTTAAATACAAATAAAACAGATTTGGTAGATGAGTGTCACGTATATTGTGAGACATCATTGCTTAAGTTCTATTCAGAGCATTGTGTTACGAAAGAAAGGGTCTAACGTCGTGCTTAAATAGACAGAAAGTGAATTACATATCTAATTATGATTTCATCTACGCATGGATAAGTTGAAATAATCCTGGAAAGTATCATTTAAGTCATCCAGCAAATTTAAATCACCAAGCGAAGCTAAGCACTAAGTTTAATTTGAAGTTTAAGTCGAAGTTAAGCTTCTAAATGTATGTCAGTTCCACAAACCCAAAGTTAGCTTTTAATTTTATAATTGGAGTGTATTTTATAACAGACCCAGTAAAATATTTTTTATATGGAATTTTGTCTTCTACTACTTGTGAAAGTATTTGACTGTCCTTGAAAGTTACATGAGCGTCAATGGAATTTAAATAATGGTACCCTGCTCTCAACAACTTGAATATTCGATTGATCCGGTGCGTATGCGTTTGTAAACACAACGTCGTTGGCCTTAGACAAGCATGCAAGTGCTGATGTATTTAACTTTGAAATCCTTGTGATTAGCGTTTTGAAAACGTTTTACAAAATTTTCGTGCACGATGAATTAGTTTGAAGTCGAATGAAAATTCTCAGATTATTAAGATATAGATAGGATGTGCAGAGTTCTCTCCCTCTCTTTATTAGAGGCTCTTTTGACCTTTTACAATGACTACATTCTGGGTAATGATTTTTGTTTTGGTTTTTACCTTCTAAATAAAATTTGATCGCATAAAAATACAAAACGAAGTTAAATATTAAAGTGAGAAGAATTTTAATTCTCCTATCTTGAACTTTCTTCCGTGATTGCGTCTCTGCGTGTCTACGCACTAACAATTACTTTAATTCTTTCAGCATTTGCTAGAGTTGTGCGAATAGCTCTTTCGTGAAGGTCTGTAGCATAGTCGAGATACACGTGTGTGCCTGCTTTGAATGCCATTTAAGCATATCGCGCTTTAGCTGCGAAATTAGCATTTCTGTTTTCTTTCTCTAACGCAACTCAAATCACTTGTACACTTCTTATCTTTACCACTCGCACTGCATTCAGATTAACAAAATGCGATGCAAGAGCGAAACTGGACGAAAACAAACGACCGCTAGCAACACAATGGGCTTAATAATGGAATAAACAAATGATAAAGGCTGAAAGGAGCATCATAGCATCGTAATAAATTACGGAAACGACTCGTATACGCCTTCTGCTTTCAGCAGTTCTTTTCGGCTCCGGAATGTTTTTTTATACTTGAGAAACCTCGTTGAGCAGGGCAATGTTTAATTACAAATCGTTTGCTAAAATGCTTTAAAGTAGAATCATGTAATACTATTATTGGCATGTTTTCACTATTTTCCATGTAACCAAAAACTCGCTAGGTACGGGCTCGATTCCCGCTCCAGAACCATGGAAATGTTCACGTTTTCTGAAAAAAGAGGTTACATGGAATGGAATACAGTGAAAATATGCCAATAATGGCATACAATGCCTACCATGTATTTATGAAGAATTATTTCTTCGGGGAAATTCGTTTCCCAATCGCACATTGAAGTTCCAGAAAAACTGGTACAGACGAGCTTATGCAAAATACATAGCAACGTCACCTATGCCCGTACTCGGTTGCGTCCGCCAGTGCGTATATAAAGCGATAGACATCCTTGCCAGCTGTCAGAGCTGGTTTCGGCATAAGAATGACAAGTAATAACCATTTAAGCGATTTTCAACGCGGTGTTATAGTTGGCGCTCGTGAGATGGGTCACAGTATTTTGGAGGTAGAAACGTAGTTCGGATTTCCACGGACGACCATTGCAATGGTGTACCGTGACTACAAGAATTCCGGCAAGAACTGCAACCTACGATACCAGGGTGGCCGTAGAAAGACCTTTGGTGAACGTGATCATCGCCGGTTGTAAAGAATCTTTTCACGCAATAGGCGTGCAACACTCTCGCAGGTATCATCAGAATTCAGTGCTGGAGCCTCAACAAGCATTAGCATCCGGACTGTGCAACGTACCATGCACGATGTGGGCTTTGGGATCCTAAACCCAACTCGAGTTCCCTTGATGGTTGCACGACACAGAGCTATGCGCCTCGCTTGGGCACGGCAACACCACCACTGAACACTTGATGACCGAAAACAAGTAGCCTGGTCTGACGAGTCGCGTTTCCAACTGTATCGGGCAGATGGAAGGATTCGCATGTGGCGCAAACCCCATGAAGCCGTGGATCCCGCCTGTCAACAGGGAACTGTACCGGCTGGTGGGGGTCCGTAATGGTATGGGGTATGTTTAGCTGGACTTCACTGGGACCTGTGGTACGTCTACAAACGTCTGTGACTAGCCAATGATATGTGCGCATCCTCTCTGACGAGGTACACCCGTTCCAAGTATTAGACTGGTGCACCAGTTTTTCTGGCACTTCAGTGTATATGGCGTACTTTCATCACTGGAGTGTGTGACCTACATCCGACCCTGGATGTGAGAAAAGGTCGTGAGACGCTACTATGGGGCGGAAATAGCTTTGACTAGCGCAAATCTGAAGGTTCTCAAATATACATGTTCAGTTGCTGGGAATTTCCTTGTCCTGGGTAGTGTAATGACCAGCATGCTCGACCGGAAATCGAGAGGTGCGGTATAACGGAAGACTTTTTCATGAGCAAGATTGGTGTTACGCTATGTCTAAAACCATATCTAATGAAATGTTGAACTAAATGAGAATACGATGCAATAGTTCCTAATTAAGCTTTTACGGCCAGACGGAATATATATAGATGTCATGTTATGATAATCTTTCATTGGTCTAGCAATATTTCAGTGGAAACACATATAATCTAGTTTTTACATAGAGCGAACATCTCCACACCCACACCCACACATACACTGAGCAACTGATGTATCGTCCTTTTTATCTATCGTTCTTATCACATTCATACGTCACTCTCTCTGACCTCAATTGTGTTGCCAACCTTATTCTTGTAAGAGAGAAAATATCACGTTAAGTTTGGAAAGTGCAAAGGAGAACAAACACAAATTTACATAGGAAAAGGAACTAAAAATGAAAGTTATTTTAGAATATACGCCACGGCGGGTTTGATTCCCGCACCAGGACAAAGAAAATTTAAGTTTTCTGAAGGAAGCGGTTACATGGAATACAGTGAAAATAAGCCAATAACAGTATTCATGTATTTATGAAGAATTATTTCTTCGGGGAATTTCGTTTCCCAAATGCACATGACGTAGAGTCATGTTACCTATAGCAAGAAACTAGTACATCTATACATGCTGATTTACAACATAGAAGTGGAACACTACGCAACCGTTTCTAGTGCTAGCAGCAGGAAATACTTTCCAAGGAATGATATCATATACACTCCCAGACCACTAAGATCCAGAGAATCCTGGATGAGTAATCTACAAAATGTCCCATATAAGTAATCTACAGGGTGTCCGGTAAGACCGGACCCATAGGAGTTTCTCACATTTGTATTTCTAATTTTCCAGGTTAACCACGTCGCTGAGTACGGAGGAATTAATTGATGCTATTTTGTTGGTCGGGGCCCGAAGTCACACGGAAGTGGCCGAAGAATTCAACAGTTGCATCCAGACCGCGCACCAATCACACACAGATGTATTGGCAAGCTGATATCCAAATTAAAAAAACCGGGTCCACACATGACAGGCCTCGCGGCGGACCGCAAAGGACTGTTACGGACGACGATGCTAGTACCAATGTGATGAGTCGCTTCGTTCCCAGCCTCAAGAAGTCGTTTCGTCGCATGTCCACTGCAACTGGGATCTCCAAAAGTAGCATCGACCGCATCTTAAAGCTTGATCACTGGCATCCATACAAATTTCAACTCCATTAGCGTTTAAGTGAAGTTAATCCTGATAGGCGAATTCAGTTTTGCGAATGGGCAGAAGAACAATGCATGAATGATGGGACGTTTCCATCACAAATTCCGTTCTCTGATGAAGCGAACTTTTATATTTCTGGGGAAATCAACCGTCAGAACACCTGATACTGGTCAGTACAAAATCCATTTTGGTTCAACCCTTCCAAGGAACAAAGCGGCGGGTGCGCCATGGTGTGGTGCGAGATATGGAGAGCCAGAATCGTTGGTGTCTTCTTCTTTAAGGAGACGGTAACTGCTGAAACGTACCTCAACATGTTACAGGCGAAAGCATTTCCAAGCCTTTTGAATCCAGCAGGCACATTCCCGGAGCGGTTTCAGCAGGATGGCGTTTCTCCGCGTTATGCCTTGACAGTGCGATATTACCTTAACACACAGTTTCCCGAACATTGGATTGGACGCCGACGGCACGTGAAGTGGCCTCTAAGAAACCGAAATCTCACTCCGATCGATTTGTTATTGTGGGATCACCTAAAAGCCGTGGTGTGCGTGATCAAAACTCAAAGCATTCTCCATCTTTAGGAACGCATTTTTCAGGTGTGTCAGGGAAATTCCCGCGATTGTGATCCATAAAGTACTTGATCATTAAGAGTGGAGATTGCATCTTCATCTGTGAGTGCAACACAACGGTGAACACTTCGAACATATGTATTCGTTCATTGTATGTACTTTTCTCCTATGGGTCCCGACTTATGGGACACTTTGTATACCTACCGAAGATGTAATATTGTGTGCTGAAACCACTGGCCACTCCGTTGGCCTCAGGTCCTCGATTGACCGATTCAACTGATTTTCAACGCTGATTGATAACAGTGTGCCACGTATGCAGTTGCTGTGTACGTTGACAGTTGGTAAACTGAAACCTTTGGCAAAGATTCCAAACTCGTGGAAATTTCTCCATCAGGATTTTTGTAAATGTCTGTCGATATGTTTCGCCATTCGGCCTTCAACGCAGTAAAACGACAGTTTAGTTTGTTGGACGATCGCCACTTCCAGGCAACCGATGATACAATTGGTCCTAGAGATGTTCTATAGGATACAGATCAGTACGCTTGGCTGGCAATCCCAACTGTTTGCCGTCCATCTCCTCACAACAAACTGTGACAACGCAAGCAGAATGGCGGATGCGCTGTTCCGCTGATACAGGTATGGGCCTGCCGCAAAGTACTGCTACAACGTTCGTAGCGCGTAATGTACAGAACGTCTAGGAAGAGGTCAGCATTCATGGCTCTGCCTAAATCAGCTAATGGGCCCAAGCTGGACCACGAAAAATAGCTCCATCACGATGACTTTACTAAACTTCATTGTCAGGGCGATAAAATCTGTAAGGTACCTTTCTGCTGGTATATACAACAACCAGAAACGACCATCGTACTTGCACACTGTGTATTGTGACTCGTCAGTTCAAAGCTCAATTGGACACTGGTATATAATCAAAGATCGTATTCCCTTATACCACAGTAATGTGTGTGTGGCTTTAGTTGAAGTGATTACGGCCTGTGGTCGGCTGGTTGACTGTGGTAACCCACGCGGTATTGTGTTCTTTGCATTGTTACTGGTGCTAACATCAGTACTAATAGTCTTGATTTGAAAGAATGTGGATTTGTGTTCTGAGCTGACAGACTTCTACAGACGTTTTGTTAGCCGCGGGGATTTATTAACTGGTGATGTGATATAGAAATAGAAGCTCAGCCATAGTGAGTTTCTATTTCTATATCACATCACCAACCATCGACCTAGAAATCTTCAGTGTCGCTGAAACGTCACGTACAGAGAGATTTCATATGTGGCTCCATGTAATCAATTCGCACTGAAAAACAGTTTAATCTGTCAATCGAGGCATCACGCGTACTCAGTCTCATCAAAGGAGAATATTTATAGTTGGGTCAGTAGATGGGTGTTCGAAAATTAATGGTAGGTTATTAATATTCCTACTCCAGTTGTTCTGTTTTCTATTTCTTCATATAAATGATTTTTTCCGCATTGGTATAATTATGCAGGCAGCAAAAGAAAACTCACTAAATTTCCCCAATGAATGCTTTTTTATGATTTGTGCCTAAACGCCCATCAAATTCGGCTGAAAGATATCTAATTCATGCAACCTGACATTTACGGAGACAATACACGTTTAGATAAACACATTCCTGTTGGATATCGGTTTGAAAAATGTTTAACAGTACAAAAAAGCATCGGAGTATGTCTATTGTCAAGATCAAATGGAGCTGTCGAAATACCTGTCTCTGAAGATTGTAGATAAATATCTAGTGATCATCCCGGTGCCAGAGGGGTCTGACCTTTGACTTGAGATCATTCACACGATTTGTGATCGGTATTGAGCCCTGGATAACTCATGGTTGGCATGTTTGTCTTTCGGTGATGGCTCTCTCCCCCAGTGGAACCAATGATCCTGAATTAAGGATTGGCGATTGCTGAGAGTCCAACAAATTGCTCACAGTGGTTCTTACACTCGAAACGAGAACAAACAATCCTTTGGACTTTGCACTGTCACTGTCGATAAAAACTTGATCACTTACAAGTGGACAAAAGTAAATTTGCTTTTAGAGTACGACAGAATACCACTTGATTCAAGTTTTCCCATTTCTGGGTCCATTTGTCCAGTGCCTGCGCCTCAATTTCTATTGCAACTGTGCGTGTGTGTGTGTGTGTGTCTATCGCTCTCTCTATGACAAGGAACTCATGTTATCAAGGAGTTGTGTGTGTAGCAATCCTGCTGTAAAGAGTTTCAGCTCGTACAAGGCTTTAAGCAATTTTCTGAATCTGACACCCAAACATACAACTTACTGAAAACATTTTCAGCACTTTTCTTAGAAAATTCTTGAAAACACGTAACAAAGTCTACATATCTTTCTCCCAAACCTCATCATGATGCTCTGGACCGAAAATGTGCCTATATTTCACATACACGGCCAATTTTCACACCATATTACTTACGATTCTATTGGGAGGGCCTGACAGTAAAAAAGTCCGCCTTTAATCTCAGTGTTGAGTCTGCCAACCTAAAATACGTTTTACCACGTCTGAAGACGGTTAATGTTTGTTCCATATGCCATTTCAGTTAAAATTCAATGTGGTGATCCTGAGGTTTCTTCCATGTTTACAACTTTGTTTGATCTGTCGTTGGTCGCGCTATGAGGAGTTCTCTCATGCTTTGCATATAAAGACTTATATTTCTTTCGAAGTGACCCTAGGAGCCACAATCTTGGCTTTAGGTCACTTTTAGAATCTTCTCTACAATGTGTTACCAGCTCTGATAAGGATTGGCGCACCTTTGTCCTTCAAACTGTCTGCTCGTCTGCTTCTTGTTAACATTTCTCTCATCAAGCGAGCGCCGACGTTTGCATCACGTGGGAACTTTTCTCACCAAGAGATCCCTAGTGTGTGTCTTTTGCATTAGACAACGCGATGATACGAGGGCATATTTCGCCTATTTAGATTTGGAACTATATGTATTAATTACATTTCTTGCAAAGAAATAGCTCTGAAGTGTTATTATTGGGTAGGCTACTTAACACAGCAGAAAGGTAGTGCGAGAAAAACTATCACACGCGACCACTGGCGTTGTTCAACAAAGAGAGGCCAAAGACGGGTTTATGATATCTACAGCACTTTGTTAGCTTCCATGAAGTAAACATCTCTTGTGATTTGAAAATTCTTTACACAACATCTTTTGTGAAGGTAATAGGTTTTACAAGCCTTAATGCAGTAACGAGAAGTTTAACACCGTCCGTTAGAAATTTAACTTTGAATGTACCATGTTGCAATAATTGAGCACCTATATAAAAACAATTAAACTAAATAAAGCGATTGGGAATCAGGGGATTACTAAAACTGTGACAGAAATGAGTGGCTTTTCCTTGATACAATAATTTTTCTCCCTTAGAAATAAAAGCTCCTTTAACAGGTTTCGAAACTTTCAAAGATATTTTACATGATGTAACCACCTTATTTCTCCCGTTTCCGGAGAAAAAGTGGTTATATCATCTAAGCCTTAACCTTTATTCGAGTTTCAGGTTTAACCATGAGGGATATGCAAATGTTTGATTCTTCCATTTATAACGAGATACTAAAATTGAATTTTAAATATTCAATTTCACATGGCCTTAAATATTATGTGAAAACACAAGTTTTTCCGCGACGGACATCGAATCCGTGTCCGCCTCACTCCGGAGTAAGTCGCTCTCCCAACTGAGCTACGCGGACAAAATATCTCACTGTAGATTTGTCGTCTTGACACATGTTTTCACATCCGTAGTACGTCACAATTAATGAAAATGCAAAATCTTCAAATACTTCTCTGTCGTGCATAAAAAGCACAGCGGTTGCTTTTAATTTTAGTTTTTCTGTACAAACGGAATTACAGGTCAAATACGTCATAAAATAAATATAGGATGCTGAACTTCAGCTACCATATCTTCTTACAATTCAAGAACAAATGATGCCACAAACATTTCGTTCACATCATTATATTGGTAGAGTTATTTAAATTTTTGTCTATGCGTCTACCTCTAAGATGAGCTCCTCCAAAGCAACCAATAAACTGAAATCTTTGCCAAAGATTCGAAACTCATGCACTTTAAATAGAGTTTCCCATGAGACTTGAAAAAAATAAAATTTTTCGAGGTGGAAAATGAGCCCAAAACTGTTTGACCGTAAAAAAACACTCGCACGCAACGTTATGTTAAGGGAAGCAGATCCTACTTTCTCTCTATCTCCCTCTTTTCCTTTATCTTTCCCGTGTTAAATATTTTTTCTTGATTTCTAGAAAGCCTCCAGGTTCTTCGTATGGTCTAGTATCGACCGGAATGGAATGGTGAACACTCATTGCAATATTAAGTTAAAATTCCTCTGATGCAGTAACAGCGGAAGCGGAGAAATTCGCAAGTAACTGGGAAAGCCGCCCACAGAAAACTCAAACAACTGATAGCTCAGCTATTCCCCCGATATCATTGCACTTGGATTCCCCCGGTGGAGTGCAATGTAAACAGACGGTCTCTGTTTTTACGGCTCCGCAATACGGTTTTTCTCAGAAACACAGCGAAGTTTCGCTTTTGTTATGGTTTTCAAAGTGATTACAAGTTCAAAACTTCGCATTTCTTTAAAATTTAAGCGCATCAAAGAGCAAACATTCCGCAGATGTAAATCTGCAATCCCCCCCCCCTTTTTTTTTTTTTTTTTTTTTGCTTTTAACATTTCTTCAATTTTTGTCTGAAACCCTTTCTCTTGGCGCGAAGAATTCCGCAGAGATGAGACGAACTAAAAATTGTTCGAGGGTAAGCACAACATACTGGAAAAGATTAGTACATTATTAAAATTCTTTCGTGGTACTTTTTAAAATGAATTCCACATTTACGGCACAGTTATATATTCTTGGCTTCTAATTTTAAGAAAACGCAGCCGAATATTAGTTGTGAACGCATCTGTTTCCAAGATTTTCGTGAAAACTTATGCTTGGAACAAAATCGCGACTCTTCTACATCCACAAATCTTAAACCTGTGTATTTTAATCATCAATTTCTTAAACTATTATCAAGCAACAATGAGAGATATGTTTGCATCTGGTCTATCAAAGCAACGATGATGTTCGTTTCAAATAAGAAAAACATAATAACACATTATATTTAGCTGTGTTGATTACAAAAGTATATAATAGATGACATCATGCATTACCATTGATTTGATCAAGTAAAGGATGGGGAATACTTAGCATTCATATACATCCTAAATCGTAAGATAAGCACACGATATTAGTTGAAATCCATCGGAAGCAATTCTAACACAAACGGCCATCAAAGCTCAGCCAGAAATCAAAAGATGGTTTCTTTTTGTTGTTGTTTTCACTCGCTAATCCTCCTCTTTGCCAAAGACCGCCTAACAAATTTCATCTCCTGTTTCACGTGACCAGGTAAGTATGCTCTCTCTGTAAAAATTCCGTTGTTGTGCACTGAGAAAAATCAGTCTATGGAACAATTGTTCAACAATTTGAACTTTGGGTGAGGTATCTTCTTTGAACATGAACTTTGGACAGCTCTTATAATCTAGAGCAACACGACCAACCACGGAAATGCACGATTCATGCGATTTTACCCAAATGTAATGAGCGTCTTCATGTTGTGATACCGTGGAATTAAAAGTTTCAGATGATTTCAATTACATCCGGAGTTTTGAATCTGCAAAGTATGTAGGCAGTTACCACTGGTCTAATTTTCAATAAAATGTGTATGCTAATCCCCCAGATTTATGTCCATAGCATTTATTAGAGCAGAAGCGGCTGCTGTAACAAATGAAAATTGATTTCGTACGTTCTTTAGAGAATTTCAGAAAGTAAAAGGGTATATATAGTCTTTATATCATGCCTAATTTATCAAGCGCCTTCAAATTCATTTCTGAACAAATATAGTTTTGAGTAGCCGAATTTTCCCCAAAATACTTTTCTCTGAATTCATAGGCAGAACTCATGTTTAAAACAATTATTTCAGTTATTCGAGCTGATTAGAGATCATGGATGAATTTCAAGAAAATTTCTTAAATCCAATGGCTCTGGTGTTCAAAAATCTTCATATGCTGTTGCTTTTTTGGTGTATAACAGTTGAACAGCACTTCTGTATCAAGATTTACAGGAGGAATATGGGCACTAGTCCACACACACACACAAAAAGAAAAGACTGTGCATTTTTTATTAATATGTGCGCCTTAGCTACGCCTTTCCCGTGGAAGCTACGCAAAGTACTCGTAATACTGCACTGAGGTTCTAGTTTGTTAGGCACACCTTCCCTCGTCACATAAAGAGCTCATTCCAACATGTGAGATGACACATAAGCGTGATGTCCCGTATAGATTAGGCAGAACAGCTCATTGAGAGTAGCATAGGGCTACCTTGAGGTAGAAATGGGCAAAACGAGTGTTCTGAGCGATTTCGAATTGGAATGAATGTCCGCTCCAGATGTGCAATACTAGGCTTTCTAACGGCCAGAAGATAGTAGTTTTTACTAAAGAAAATAATCTTTTTTGGTTCCTGAGCCTCGTCAGGACTACACTTCAAATGACTTCAACAGTATCAACAGCACTGCACTTCAAAAGATTTCAACAGTATCAACAAACTGAACCTCTAACGCGAGGCTCAAACTGTTTCAGTACTAATGTCACTTCATCAGATGTACATAAATGTACATAGCTGGTCTTGACGAAAGTATGGCACCCAACGCAAAGCTATCTACTCGGTTTTTAACACTGATCGCTCTGAGCAGTGCATACGTCATTTTTATCTTGTCAAAACATACACGTCATTCAGACCTGACATCAAGACTGTTGCCAAAAACATTCTGTGAATGAGAAAATATAACTTTAAGATTGAAACTCTTAAAAATCTAAAAATGTACACAGGGTAAAAGACTAAAAATGTGAGTTAAATTAATGTCATACTTTTTTTAGCATTTTTCAGAAAAGCATATTATGGTATGTTTTGGTACCAAAAGAGAAAAAAATTAAAGGATGAAATACTTTCTCCTTCGAAGACGAACACACACGTTTGGCTCTATTTCTTCCTAGTGGGAAGGGGAAGTTCTTGTCCTAGACCTACTCCTATCAGACGTATTACGCAGCAACAGAGAAAGAGGTCCAAGAATTTCCGAAATCAAGGTGACCCGTTGGCGTCGTTGCTGGCCAATGGCTCCTGCAGACCTACTTGTACAACGAGTTGAAGGGGGAAGGGGGCAGAGCCGGATCGAAGCCCATGAAGTCCGGGCAGCTTCCCGGGGCATCGGTTCATGGAGGACTCGAAGATTTTTTGTTTTAAAATAAAAAAATTTCATCGGTTCGAAGATTTTTTTGTTTTAAGTTTCCGTTGTATATACATTAATTTTCCTTATTACATAACTGACTGTCATTTTGAAATTAGATTCAAAATATGACTAAAAGAACATAAATATGTAGTCCTTCTGTCTTCCTGAGAAAGCGTAACTCCGCTTGACCAGAACTCTCGTGGCACCGTCCAGGGTCCCCGTAACATGGTTCTTGCCCAGGGCCCCAAAACTTCTTGATCCGGCACGGAGGGGGTAGTGTAGTACAAAACTGGAAGAACCGTGACTGAATTTTGGGTGGGTTCACTTTTTCTAAACATATAAAATGAGAAAACCTCGCAATTTGGTGCACTTGATCTATGAAGAAGTCCCTATGTATTAATGTATTACCTAAATCAAAGTGTCTCGCTGAAAAAAGAAAAACAATGGAAATATTTCTTCTACTCCTGTTGTATTGACAAGAAACGACAAATATCTGATCTTGGGTTGGACTTGCAGACTGCAGATTGCAGGTCGTTAGTTGCCCATTCATTTTTGTTCGTTGTTAAAAAAAAGGTACCGAGGGTGAGCCAAAAAAGTAAGTTTTGCAATATTTGCACAAACGCATTTGCTCCGGCGGGTATGTCACGTGTTTAAACTAGTTCAAGTCACGCACTGCAGTCAGTCGAAAGGGATATGAAGTAGTAATCGAGTCGCACACTGCAATCAGTCGAAAGAGATATAAAGTGGTAGTCGTTGCAGTGAACAGCATTGCATGTCGTCGTTCTGTCCGTGGTTGGAGCGCCTAAATGATGAACAGCCACAACAGGGTAATTAGGGAATTTTTGCTTTATGAGTTTGAGCTCGGCCATTACGCTGCTCAAGAATCACGAAACCTTTGTCATGCGAAAGGGGAAGTTTCCATGGACCACAGAACCGCAACCACAGTGTTCAAGAAATTTCACTTAGGTGACGGAAACCTCGGCGATCAGCCAATATCAGGTAGGCTGCGAACCGTGGCTTCGAAGGCCGTGCGCCTAACCGTAGAGGCAATTCCGATCGCAGCACTCATATTATCAGGCGAGCTAAGCATATCACAGACCACCGTGGTTCGTTACCTTCAGGACATCGTGAAGGTCTACAGGAGCTGCCGCATTGTCCCTCACGAACTGACGTCAGCTGAAGCAAACTGCCGAGCGGAAGTGTGCAAGAAACTCCTAGAAAAGTCGCGCGATGTATGTTTCATCAAGAGAATTGTTACCTGCGATGAAAAGTGGGTCTAACTCCGTAATCCTAACACACAACGGCAGTGGTTTATCCCTGACAAGTTTCCTGAACCTCTTGCTAAATGTGAGGGTTTCGAGCACAAGGTGATGCTCTGCGTCTGCTGCTAATCTCGAGGTGATAATCCATTACGAATTTGTTCCAAACGGTGTGACCATCAACGCCAATCTCTACTCTGAACAGCTGGAGAGTATGTATGCCATTTATGTCTTCTTACGTACCCAGCACTGGTGAACAGAAAGCGCGCTCTCCTACAGCAGGACAATTCTCGGCCTCCTACTGCGCGAACGACCCATGCGAAACTCCAGGAACTTGGGGGCATTGAACGGATGCCACACCCAGCATATAGTCCTGACCTTGAGCCGTCCGATTTCTACTTGTTCCCGTTCATGGCCCACTTCCTTTCCTGGCGTCACTTTAACAACCAGGAGGTGGTGGCAGCTGGGGTGAGGGAGTTCTTCTCCTCGAAGGAAACGAACTGGTACTGCTGCGGAAGCAAAGAACTGGCAGACAGATGGCTAAAGAAGGTGCAACACGATGGCCTACACTTTGAATGCTAATAAGCCTTCGCCGTAAAGGTACGTAAGAAGACATAAAATGATCCAAACATTGCAAAACTTTCGACTCACCCTCTGTATTTCGGTTTTGGGTACACATCTTATCCGCCCAAGTTGTGGTCATGTGACCGGTGAATGGAACTGCCAATGAGTATTGAGGGTTGAGGAGACAGTTGTCCCGTTCCATCTCCCAACATATAACATATGAATAATCCACTCACCGCCTTTGTTTCTTGTTAGAGGACAGGGTTACAAAGTGAAAGTACCAGCGATACTTCATATTCAGTGTAGTCTGCTCACTCCGCGGGAATTACACTGATGAGCAATGTCTTACGGATGTTTCCTGAACAGATTTGAAGGGAAAGAGTTTGTGGTAGTGTTGACCGTCACCATAACCGCGTAATACTCAAATATCGTGTTTGAAGTGGTAAAGATTACAGCTTGACCACTCCACAAGCAGCTGGCATGGCTTTTTCCAGTGGTGCTCCTCGAAAACAGCTCCGTATTTGTGAATTTCTTTGAAAATCATCAAGAGGTCCTGATCATACTACTGCCAATACTGAGGTCACCCATGAAATTTGGGCATGGAGAACAATGAGAAAGACAGTCTCGGGGCTTCAGCTTCTACAACACGTGGTCGTAATCCACAAAAATGCTCTACTGAGGAAAAGTATAAGCAGGAAGAAAGTACAAAGTTTATGCGGGATCCTGAAACTGAGAATACAAATATGCCTAACGATAAGTATGGACGGGAAGATCGTATAGAACTCCGTCCAATACAACCTAATTTGAAAAACTTCTCTGCTCGAAAATTTGGAACAAAGCTACGTAAATTTCAAGCACAATGGCTTAATAAATTCAAGTGGCTTGACTGGAGTATATGTTCAGACAGACATTTTTTTTGCGTGCCGTTATTTTGATGATACATATAAAAAATATAAGGACACATTTTCTGTTTCTGGGTTTAGTGGTTGGAGAAAAGCTTTTGAAAATAACAGTGGGTTTCACAAATATCAGCATAACAAAAGGCACGTTTATCACGTGGAAGCATGCCAAAACTACTTGCTAAGTAAGACAATGGGTGAATACTTTAATGATCTGAAGTCAAAGCAAATAGCATGCGACAAGCAAGACCATAAAATAAGTTACAAGCTTTTAAACCTATGACTGAATTTATTCGGACACTAGTGATACCCCGATTGCCGTTTAGAGGCCACAATGAATCTGCTAATACAATCAGCACGTGTTTTCAAGGAAATAGTTCAATTGGTTGGAAGATTTGATCCTGTTTTAAGTAAAAATCTTGAAAAAGCGAGAATAAATCCTTGATGCTACCCAAACTGTTTAGCAGCAATGTCTCAAAATGAAGTTTTTAACCTGTTGCTGCTTCTGTGATCCGTGAAAAAATTGTCGAAGAAATAAAGAATGCTACATATTTTCTCTTGTGCATGGTTACAACGCCTGATGAGAGCAAAGCGCATCAGCTTTCTATTGTTGTCAGGTATGTTAAACCCATACCTGACAACAATAGAAATAATGGTTTAAGTGTATTAAGATAATACAACGTAGTTTGTCACAAATATTTATTTTTTAAGTCAACCATGGTTTCGTTGGGTATTGACTTAGCTTCATCAGGACGAATGGCACGCAATTACGTGTCATTTACGTGCATTTACGTGTCATTCGTTTGGCGCCATTTACGTGCCATTCGTCTTGATAAAGCTAGGACAATACCCAGCGAAACCATGGTCGACTTGAAAAAATAAATATTTGTGACAAACTACGTTGTATTATCTTAATATATATATAATCGTAACAAGACTGTAACCTTTGAGATCAAGAATGTTTTAAGTGTTTCTGAATCTCTGGTTGCAATATGTAAAGTAGAAACTTGTGATGGTGAACCTATCGGAAATTATTTATGCTCGTTCTTAGAAAAACATAAGCTGAATGCTACGTTTGTTCGTGGTCAAGGCTATGATAGATGTTCTTCGATATCTAGATAATATAAAGGTGTACAATCGAGTTTAATAAGACGAACAACAAAGTATAATACGTACATTGTTTGAACTAGGTGTTTGGAGACGTGTGTTGCTAAAAACACTTCCTTGTGTAAACGAAACATTGGAACAAATTTCAAATACAGCAAATTTTAACAGAAATACTGTTTTAACAGCTATGTGCTTGTTGAAATTTATAGACGTTGAATTTTGTATCATATTGTGCGTTATGGAAAAGATTCTAATGAATGCCAATCTAGTATCTAAGTATCTACAAAACAAACAAATGAACGTGTGTACGGCTGTGGCATCTGTTGAAAGTCTCGTAGAAGAAATCAAAAAACAAAGCTCTGAGGAAGCGTTTGAAAGGTTTAGGTTGAAAAGCGAAACATTGGCTAATAAAATAAGTACAGGACTCGGAAAAACGCCCATGTAAAATTTCAAGAAGAATGGATACAAATTCTACCACATTAGTCATATATACCGGAAAGCAAAGATTTTGCTTTGAATTTTACGATGCGACACTCGACCTTATGATGAGCACGTTAATCGACCGCTTCAATCCCGAGAGAACATCACCTTTGTTAAAAGGCACAAGCTGCTTAAAAAAGCCTAGCATCGAAATGGTGAAACAGCCTTCAACACTTGCAGGTTTCTACAAAGAAGATGTTGAACCCGATTCCCTCATTAAATAGCATAAAATATTAGTTCGGTTGCTTAGGAAAGAGTGTGAGCTGCGTAAAGCTCTGCTCTAGGTATTCAAGAAATTCTTTCATGTATGATTAAAAGAGACATAAACACTTTGTGCCCAGAAATTTTCCAGACTGTACAAGCTTGTGCTGCCATTACCTGCTACGTCGTGTTCTACCGAGCGTTTCGTTTTCCTCTTTCAGACGTGTGAAAAAAATCGCCTACAAACAACGATGAGTCATGAACGTTTAGAAAACCTTAACCGAGTGAACCAATGATCTTGGTGTAGAGAAAGTAGTGGATTGTTACTGGTTCTTACATGACCGGCGAAAATAAAAAGAACGAGCAAGAAGAAAAGGTAAAGAAATCCATATCATAAAGCATATTTAAAAAGCTAAAATAGCTTGTTACTAATCAAATTAAGTATCAGCCTTTTAATTTTTGGCATCATAATCTCATGTCGATTAATCTTTGTGCGATGGTTTTCATTCAAACTTATGAAACAGCAAGTGTATTTTCCTCGGACGGGTTTAAAGGACGTTTTAAACTTGTTTTAAATTTTACCTATATAACGTCTCTCATAAATGTTCTTACTGCTAATAAACTGAATGCCGTCTATGCACAATATAAACCAAGGCTCACCGTGGAACCTCCGGTTACGTTTAATTAAAATACACCGAGTATGAAAGACAAACGTATAAGATCTTTGAGACACCCAGCAACAGGATCCATCATCAGATGCATAAAAAAGAGGTAAAAAGATACCTCTGTTTTATGTATCTGATGATGGATCCCGCTACGGAGTGTGTGAAAGATCTTATACGTTATTCTTTTATACTCGGTGTATTTTAATTAAACGTAACCTGAGGTTCCACGGTGAGCCCTGGTTTATATCGTGTGTAGACGGCATTCAGTTTATTAGTATAGTTACTTTGCACGAAGATTGTTTACTTACATGTTCTTAATGGAATTCGTAATGTCTCACATTCTACATATTTTCCTGAAACGGCGTTTGTTTGATGTAAAATTTCACGTGCTTTAAAATTTAGATAGCACTACATATAGTTCATTGACCATCCTAAACTACCGATTCATGGTAAAAAAAACATACATTCCAACATGCTGGAAATTCTGCTTTGTTGAATGTGATAGCCTAAAATGCTACTTCACCTCGAGATGTAAAAATGTTTATCTATTATTTCAATATTTACCCAAGGAAGGTCAAAAAGTTTTTAACACCGCGGTCACCTGCTAATATATTCCTTATATTTTTGACATGAGTTTACACTGAAACTTGATCAAATTCTTGTTGGTTGACGTAAATTAGATTATATTCACGAAATCTGATAAAACGTTTAAAGGAAAAATTGTATTGATGTATAACAAGAATTTTTCTTTTATGAAGTCCCTGTGCCCCATTTTTTTCGGCTGCGTGACGCCCCTGACGACACAAGAGTTCAGTCAAATAGCTATTATTTAAATTTCCTTGTGCCAAGGACTAAGTTGAGAGGTCTGATGGAATATCAGTTATGTTGACATCCTTTACTCCTCACAGTTCTGGGCATAACTCGCGAATGATGAATCCTCTTATTACGAAAAATCACTAAATATTCACAATGAATTTATATTTTAAGAGTATAAAAAGAAATAGCCAGCACACTTACCAAATCAGGATATCAGTATTTCATATGTGAAACTATGTTCTAGTGTTTTGTTTTAAAAAGCTGAAAAACTGAATTTGGTATTAGTTCAACAACTGATGTTCCTACCGAAGATAATATAATTAATGAAATTGAAAGATTCTTCGCCAAAATGTCAAAGTGAATAAAATATTTGTATGTAGCAAGAAAAGTTAAATTTCTTAAACTTCAAAAATATTTCAGTTACTGCTGCTATGTTAAGCTTAAGGAAATTTACACTGGTTCGTTATACTTTGTGATATATTTCCGAAATTTTCGCGATCATTAAGTAAGATCATAAAATTTTAAACAAGCACGTCGAAAATAAAGAAAAAAAAATAATTTCTTCATTTAGAAAATACAGATTTTTTAAATCAGTATTCCTAATTTTTATGTCATTTAGAAAAATGCAGTCGTTACAAATGTCATATAGTATTTTTTGTCAGAGACGTGATGTTCTATTATATATTCTTAATGCAAAAATTTAAGTAGGAACTGTCGGAATAGTTTTATAACCGCATTAAGAAATGCTGACTTATCGAAAAGAAGTGTTTTTTGTGTTTGATAATGCCCATTTTAATCGAGAATCCTTTATTTTTTTACAGAATAACGAGATGAATAGCGTTAAGAGGTGTTAAAAACAAAAGTTAATAAAATGCATAGTCAAAGTGAGACATAAGTAAATTCTAGGACTAACGAACTCACTGGAAAAATAAATATTGTATGAGTTATCATAATTTCAAACTTAATTATAAAAACATTTTTGTCACAATTGTTTGAGTAATAAATTGACATAGCATTAGTACTCCGAAAAGACTCTTTACCTTGTCCTAATCTGACATTTTGTTTTTATGAAATGAACCCAAAAGTGAGTTTAAAACTCTTTCAAACTTTTCAGCAAGAATAGCTTTATTATAAACGTCCAAGTACATGAAACATACAGAGCTAAAACATTCAGGTAAATTAAATTGACATGTTCTCGCTCAACACGAGTAGAAAAGATAATTATATACGTCATTAAGTAATTTTATTAATAAATTTGTATGAGAAATGTGTTACCTCTAAATTTATTTTTCACTTTGTAGCATATCTCATTCTTTACGTAAAAACAGTAGCGTTGAAATCTTACAAAGCTATAAACTTAAAGTGTTGTTATTGATTGTAAATGTTTTTGAATTTCTTCAATTAATTTAGTTAAGGATGGTCATATGTTTGTTAAAATCATATTACGTAGGTAACTTTAAAAAATTGTTGTAAGATAAATTCAACTGCTCTGATTACTGATTTTCTTTATTTTCTTTTTATTTCAGTATCTGTTCTGAAGTTTAACGATTTTTCTAGCAGTGCGCTATGAAAGCATGGAAGAGAAAGACGATCATTCACATCGGAAATTAATTCGAGAGCTGCCGAACCTCCTGGCTGTTTGCTCTCGTTCCTTTTGCATGAGGGGTTCGCGAGACAGCTTCGATTGCGTGATGTAGTCGCGAAGTAGAAATCAATTGCAGTACTACAACGGCAATTTAATTTGAACTACTTTACCTGTGCTCAACAGAATCAGTTTTAAAATAGTTTCTCCCGATGGGACTAAGAATAAAACTGAATTGCTGTGGCTGCGAAAAACTGAAAATTTCGATTTTTGCTTGCGTTCAGTAATATTTCTTTTAATAACTAAGCCCGTGATCTAAATAAAAAAATTTCACCCGTTCACGTACATCGTATACGAAAGTAACGCGTGAGACCTCCGGTTAATCTACAAGTTTCCTCTCTTCAGGAAAATGAAAGTTGAATTTCACCATACAATACAAAGTTGGAAGATGACAATCCGTTTTTTGGTGTAAATATGACAAGAATGGCAAGTCAGATAATATCCGAAAACTTCGTCGTCCTGGAGCAGGAATCAAACCAGCGTTTCCCAGATAGCGCCCGGGTATGCTAACTACTACACTACCCAGAACAACCAAGTCTCAAGTTTCCGATTAATTTGAATATAACCAACACAGGATTCGCTAGTCGGAGCAACCGGCATTCAATTTTCAAGTTTTCGGATATTATCTGACTTACCATCCTTGTCATATTTACACCAAAAAAGCGGATTTGCCATCTTCAAAATTTGTATTATATGGTGTAATCCCGTATTTCATTCATGATTTATCTGCTCCTGCGGGCAATCACGGGATAGGATTCTTAAACCTCCAGATTAGCTAAACATGAATGCCGGTTGTTTCGACTAGCGAAACCTGTGATCGTTATATTAAAATTTACCGGAAATTTGAGACTTGGTCGTTCTATGTGGAAGTTGTGGTTAGCATACCCGGGCGCTATCTGGGAGAAGCGGATTCGATTCCCGCTCCAGGACGAAAAAATTTAAGTTTTTCGGATATTATCTGACTTACCATCTTTGTCATATTTACAATAAAAACAGATTGTCATCTTCCAAATGAAAGTTGGTTGAATGTTTGATTATTTGATTTAAGTGGCACAATGGTCTCAGAGGAGAAAATAACGTACAGCCACACGGTTACTCGCGAAAACACAAAGAAAAGTGCAACATCAAAATACCACAAAATAGCATCTGCAAAAAAAGATACACGGACACTTCCTGAAACGTTGTAAAGCACCAACTTTAAAACGCAGGACTACGCAAACTGAAAGACATCAATAAAATGTAAGAAACAGTGTGAAAGGCCAAATTAAAAGCGAAGGACTACCCAAATTGAGACATCGATGCAATGTAAGAAACAGTGTGAAAGATCAACTTGAAGGCGAAGGACTGCGTAAATTGACACACCAGTGCAATGTAAGAAACACTGTAAAGGACCCGTACTCAGATGCTTGGGCAATTCGCCGGAAACCTACACCTTTGACCACTCCTTCACCAGGCGGCAGATTATCACATTTCCAGCTCGACTGATTTTTTTTTGTACATATCAAGGTGAAATTTCATGTAAGAGGTATACCAATCAATTATCGATTGAAATACCATAACAAGACACAGTCTAATTTCTAATCGCTTTTGCATCATGTAATATTTAAGGGATTTAACTGTGCTCATAAACAATCGAATTTCTCTAGGTTTCTGATAAAGTATTCTTAGAGACGTGTAAAACGTTACGCACTAACTATAATCTTTACCTTAGAATTGAACTTAAATAACAAAAATATGTTCTACAATCACGATCTGCGCGGCTAGCGAAACTTTTCTCTAAAAATTTCCAAAAAAGTCCCTGGGTGATGTGTTGAGATATCGCTGACCATGCGAAGTTACACTGTGTCCACAATTCATCGACATCACGAGGGTATCGTACAGAGGCGTTCAATCATCTGTGAAGAACGCCCCACAAGTTCTTTATTGTGGAGAAGTTCGGAAATTGCGTTGGAAAGGGCAGCATCAGGAAACCTTGTAGAAACTGTCTGCTAATGTCGGTGGTGTGCGGGCGAGTGTTATCTTGTGGGAGCTAGTTTTCATGGATACCACTTAAATACGACAACAAAACGGACAGCAGTACCTCATTGACGTACCGCAGTTCCGTGATTGCACGTACTGTGAGTACCAGCGGTGAACAGCTGTTGAAAATTATAGCGCCCCAAAACAAGACACCAGGCTGAGACACTCTATGATGCTACGGATGGCCGCAGGATCTACCTGGTAACCTCATCCCCTCTAGACCCCCAATTTGTGATTTTCCGCTCTGAGGTAGAAGCAAGACTCGTCACTGAATGCGGTATGGTTCAATGCGTGCCACCGCGTCAGTCTGGTACGGTACTACTGCAATTTTACGCGCGAAGGTGTGTTGCGGTGAGTGGCAACCACCCCCAATGGCTGGCGAGAACGCAAACATGTCTCCGCCAATTCAGAATTTACAGTCAATGCCGATACAGGGAATGTGTGTAGCTGCATGTAGACCTCGTCAAATGTATTCTACTGTGGTTTGTAGGGATGCTACCACTTGCCTTCGAATGTGGCAATCGGGGAGTTGGGAAGTCCACCTACTTACGCTAGTCACACTCGGGCGACTCGTTTTACAATTCTAAAGCCATAGTTGCCAAATTCGGCGCCACTCTGTTAGTGCAGTGGTCTACGCGATGTTTTCTGATCATTCGTGCAAAATGGGTCCGGGTTTGAATCTCGTGAGGCATGGATGTTGCGTTTGTATTACGGCACTGGTTGTTTCACTTTCCTGGAACCATTGACTCTAAATTAGGGACGGCAATTAGAGACACTGAGTAGCTCACGGTAGTCGTTAAACCCTCAATCAGAAAAAACTCGAGTGACAAGTGCTGCATCTCGATGAGTTTTCTCCACGATTCGACGCAGAGACCAACAAGCAGAATGCAGCACTATGCTTGAAACCTCAAGTAAAGGTTTCCGTCGTACGATGGCAGGATTCTCGATGTCGTTGTCCAGGCATTCTCATTCTTTCTTTACATGTGCTTTGTCTAATGAGATCACTCGACGCAGTGACCCACACACCCATATTCGAAAGACTAAACTTAGGTTACGTTGAGATTTTTTGTCCTTTTATCTCCCTCACCTATCTCGTGATCGGTTTGGAAAGTGCGATTATTTGGATAACCTAACTGTGGCCACATACCCACCAGTTCCCATGGCACTCCGACTAATACCTCTTGGTGTTGCATTTTCGATATCCAGCAGTTTAACAGGTGAAGTCCAAATAGAAATCAGTTTCGTCACCGCAATTGTAAGTACAGACAAGGAAAGCGATATTCCTTCCTATTGGCAAGGACGATGGAAATGCTCCTGCACCTTTTCATGGAACAAACAGTTATAAAAAAAGATTACCAAGAGAAGAGTAAATATATTCGCACTGAAATGTAGTGATAGGTGCATCTGTTAAAACAAGCGAGTAATGATATAATGATAAGCACATAGTGATATGGTTTTCTGAGTTAATTCTAAAACAGGACATTTCATGTTGTGAGAACACAATTTTGTCCGTGACGGGCATCGAAATACCCGTCACGGACAATCATCACCCCGGAGTAACGTTGCTCTCCCAACTAAGCTACAGGAACGGAATGTATCGCTGCAGATTTGTCAATTTTACACGTGCTTCACCCCCGTAGCACGTCACAATATGGATGATATTTTTGGCTCTTGTTTCTTGCTCTTACTTCTATTCTCTCTCAGAACGGTACGTTCTTAAATGCTTGTAAATGCGAGTTAGAACGTGTGTGTAACCACTCACATCAAATTATTAGTATATTACATTGCTCAAAATAATTAGGAGAGTGTGTGACTTTGGCGACATTATGTAAGCCAATCGTGTGATATCATACAGAAACGTGGAAAATGTTAGTAGATAGAGTGTTACCTGGACAGCAGAATCATGCGTATTCTTATGCTAATTAGCGTCTGTGACGTGATAATGCATAAGTCACAGATTGAGCACGTTTCCCGGGAGTTTTCTTTTCTGCCGCGTTCTTCGTAACATTTCTTTACTTGTAGTCTTCAGGTCGAACGAGGTCTCAACAGCAAGATTTACCAGAATCAACAGCGCGAAGAGTCAGGCTGAAAGCAGGTCAGACACAGCAGATGGAAGCTGAAGCTCGTGGAGTGTCACGAAGTGTTCTTTCCCGAGTGTGGACACGATTCCAGGATACGGAACGTGTTGGAAGAGTATAAGGACAAGGCCGTCTATGACCAACTACAGCAAGAGACGATCGTTATCTGTTGAAACCTTTCTGTCGGAGTAGGTGCAAAATGCTACTGAGTTCCAGCGTGAGTTGTCAGCAAAATGTAGGTTGTCAACTCAAACTATCCGCAATCGTCTTCACCTCGGTGGCCTTCATGACCGTAGAACAATGTTGTGGGCTCCATCATTTAACCGCACATCATCGTACGACCCGTAGAAACTGAGCTGAGGAACATCGTAGTTGGGGACTTGACGAGTGGCGTCAAATTCTCTTCTCTAATGAGTAGAGATTCAGTCAGGTGCCTGACTATCTACGAGTCTTTATCTGGAAGAACCAGGCATACAAAATAGGCATACAAAATAATCCAGATCTTATGCAGGAAAAATTACATTCCGGCAGAGATTGATTAATAATCTGGGCAGGCATAAGTATTTGTGGACGTGCGGACCTGCACCTGAACCCGAAATGGCAGTCTGACTGCTTACAGTTATAGATACAAGATTCTCAGACCTATTGTCATCCCGTATGGTGCAGCCATCGGTGATTCGTTGCTTTTTATAAACGATGACGCTCGGCAGTCTGACGGCTTACAGATATAGAGACAAGATTCTCAGACCTATTGTCATCCCGGTATGGTGCAGCCATCGGTGATTCGTTGCTTTCTTATAAATTATGACGCTCGGCAGTCTGACGGCTTACAGATATAGAGACAAGATTCTCAGACCTATTGTCATCCCGTATGGTGCAGTCATCGGTGATTTGTTGCTTTTTATAAACAATGACGCTCGGCAGTCTGACGGCTTACAGATATAGAGACAAGATTCTCAGACCTATTGTCATCCCGTATGGTGCAGCCATCTGTGATTCGTTGCTTTTTATAAACGATGACGCTGGACCTCATAGAGCTCGGCAAGTGGACAACCTGTTTTAAGCGGAGAGAATTAAGTGTATGGAGTGGCTAGCATTCTCCATTGACTTAGATCCAATTGATCATGATTGGAACGCACTTGACGGACGCATTGCAGCTAGACCGGCATCTCCGTTGAGTGTTTATGAACTGGAGACTACTCTCATTGAGGAGTGACGGAGATAACTCCTAAACGTCCTAAAGAACTTCAGTAATTACGTGCCACACAACTATCAAACTGTCTGAGCGGTTAGAGGGAACCGTACATCTCACTACAGGTCATTTATCACCTTCAAAATTACCTTCGTTTTTTCTTGTTGTACAGGTACGCATACTATTGTATATCACTTCGCATCATGTGCATTAAATGATTACACAGTCATATTGCATAGACGTTCTCTAATGCGCGTATATATTATCCATATTACCGTATTTTTCCGTGTATAAGACGATATTTGTTTCCACAGTTTTTGAACCAAAAATTGGGGTCGTCTTATACACGGGAGGTAACCGGTTAGATAAACTCTGCGGTTACCACGACGAAACTTCCCATCTTATACCCTCTCCCCATTACGACTTACAAGCAGTTATGCCTGGTGGACTTACAGGTTAGCTACACCCTCTAGATGTTTTCATCAACAAGCCCTTCAAAGCCTTGATGAAAGAAGAATGGAATAAATAGATGCAAAGAGCAGGTAATAACTTCACACTGACAGGGAGATTGAAAAAAACAGCCAGGTCTGCAACTAGGTCCTAAACTCATGCAATGGAGTCAAGCAAGAGGTGGTTGTGAAGTCCTTTAAGAAATGTGGAATCAGCAATGCCATGGGTGGAACTGAGGATGATCTAAAATATACAGACAGTGACTCAGACAACAGCAGTGATACAGTTGAGGTTGAAGAAAGTGATATATCTGGAACTAACAGTGCTGAAGAAAGTGGTGCATAATTTCATAGTTTCTATCTTTCAAATATTACCTGATTTCTAAATAATATAAATTTCCAAACTTCTTTTTTTATATAATACCACCGACTTTGTCTGTGATATTACTGAATTTCTAATTGCACTTCAATGATATTACCTAATTTCTAAGAAAAATTTCAAATGTGTCCTTTTTTGTAATAAAAATATTGATTTCTTAATTTTCGGTTTAATAAAGTATGAGTCGTGTTATACATCGTCTTATACACGGAAAAATACAATACTGTTTATTCCACCGTATCTTGCGCTAAAATAACATTTTCCGGCCAGAGACAGTCGCCAATGATTTTCCTTTCAATACCTCTTGTTCCCATAAGTTCTTTAGAGCAGTGTATTTTAGTCGTTTATCGCAAACCATGTAATTTATTGTCTTTCA
This sequence comes from Macrothele yani, assembly GCA_039090855.1. Taxonomy (NCBI): domain Eukaryota; kingdom Metazoa; phylum Arthropoda; class Arachnida; order Araneae; family Macrothelidae; genus Macrothele; species Macrothele yani. Next base: position 134,315,728 of record CM076990.1, read on the forward strand.
TTCTCATGATAATTTGTTTGTTCCTTTTCTTTAGTTTTCGAACACTCTTTTTGGGATATCACGAACCCCTTCATGACTGCAAGACCAGCCAAAGACTGTTTATATTCTTGAAAGAGTAACATCTGTATCTTAGACATTATGCGTTTCCTTTTTCGTCACAAACAGAAAAAAATTCTAGTATATTTGCATTCGCGGATAACTCGATTGTCAAAACAGGAAAACATGATGAGGCTACAGCATTATGCTCTGTGACGCACTACAGAGAATGACAACATGTGTCAAGACGACAAATCTGCAGTGAGATATTATGTCCGCGTAGTTTGTTGGGAGAGTGACTTACTCCGGAGTGAGGAGGACATGGGTTCGATGCCCGTCGCGGACAAACTTGTGTTTTCACAGCTCTCTAGAGTGTTCTACAGTAGAAGGGAATGCTCATCGCTAGAATTGCAGCATATTGAGACTAAGAAGTTCTTGCTAAAATTTGAGGACCGAAGTTTAGCCCATCTTTCCTGTTTTGAATCGCGTGATATGCTAGCATTTGGTCATCATTTGAATAATTGCTGATCGGAAATCAGAGGATTTTGCCTAATAAAGATGAGAGTTGTGTGGCTATGACTTCCTGCTCTGTAAAACTGGAGCATGGAAAATGAATGCATTCTCTTTTTTAGAACTGATATTTATGGAGTTTGGAAATTTTCCTTTCTAAATTCTTCAGGGTGTGTTATTCCTAGAATTGTAGAATTAGATGTTAAGTCACCTCTCCTGTGGAATTCGACGACGTGCGTAGTTATCATTATCCTTTCTCGAATGCGAGGATTTGAGGTTATGAGATGCTCCTATCACTGAGAATATAGGCTATGTGTCTTACAAAGAGATATCGCATAATACGGAAAAACGTCTCCCATAAATATACATATATGAAATTTCATTATCAGCTTTATTTTGTTGTCGCCTTAACATAATTTAAAGGCCCTTAAATTCCATACTGAAATTCCAATAATACTTTATTGCTTCCAACTTTTCTTGGGAAGAGCGCTTTCTCTCATTATCTCCAAAAACCTGAGAAAACCACCTTTAGCTAAGAAAGATAATCTAGCACGCTGAAACTTCAGTAACTCTGTCATATCGAGGGACACATTTTTAACGTAATATCATTTTCAATGCATCACCTTTCTTTATTAGTTTTAAAATGACAATCCTGTTGTGGTGAAAATGTACCTTTGACTAAATTGCATTTAACGGAGAAATTTGCCATTGTTTATACCCTAAGAGAACGCCTCAACGCTCTTCTCTTCTCTCTCTCTCTCTCTCTTTCTCCCTCCTCTCCTCCCCCTCCCCCTTTCCTCCAGCTTTCTCTTCCTTCTGCCATCATGTTGGGTTACGCCCAACTTGCCGTTCTCCGTGCTGAGCCACCATCCAAGACAGAGAATGTAGCGCGAAGAGATTGTATCCATAGCAACCGTACTTATTACTACTACTACTCCCCGAGCTGTGCAAAACACAGAGTGCCCGTGCCAAGCCACCATGAAATCTTTACAAATGACCAGCAAAGAGTTGAGATAGCTGTGTTCTTCTTCGTCTTACTCATTTCGGCCCAATATCTTGGGACGGGGTGTCACTCCTTTTCACGGGGGTTCGGCGTCACCATCTTCTTTGTGACCTCTGAGAATGAGTTGGGTTATCAAGCAAAAGTGTGATAGAAGTTGGGTGTGCGTGAAGACAACGGGAAGGAAGGCGGAACGAAAGGAAAAAGGCTGAAAACGAGGAAATAGATCTTTTACTATGCATTGTGTTCACTCTTTTGGGCACACGCAGACTTCGGCTTGTATATTACTCACGTAGAAGAAATTAATCCACACGCATATGGCATATCCTTCAAAGAGAAATGGTCTGTGTGTTCTTTGCCTCCCTTCTTTCAACAAAGTTTCAAAACTTTAAACGGCGTATATTTTTACACATACTTTGTCAAACAATGAGGGAAATATAACCTACGGGTTGGGTGGATTATGCGTTTGTGACCATTGATGATAAATAATCATTTATCATCCACATCATTGTTAACCATTATTAATCCACTGCTTGATGAAGGTCTCCCCACATTTCTTCCACAACTGTTGGTCTTGGGACAGTTTCCTCAAAGTTACTCCCGCATGCTTTCGAATTTCATCCGTCTATCTCTCTTGTGGATTTCCTCCGGGACTCTTTCTATCCCTTGGAATCTAGTCTAAAATTTCGGTTGTCTATAGATGATACGTTCTTGTGGCAGCATGTCCAGCCCATTTCCATTTCAGGGATTTTCCTCTGATCATGATCTTGTAATTTTCCTCGTCCACGAGTTCCTCTCATCTTTCCTGGTTACTCCAAGTATGCATTTCTTCATGCTTCTTTCTGTTGTCAGTAGCCATTGTATGTTTCTTTTAATTAAAGTCCGTGTCTCTACCCCATACGTAAAAACTGGAAGGATGCATTGGTTAAACACTTTTATTTTAAGACATAATGGCATATTGCTGTTGAAAATTGTCCTGTTTCTACCAAAAACTCTCCAGACAAGTTTTGTACGCCGATTAATTTCCTCATCAATGTGACTCTCGCTTGATATCTGCTGTCCAAGGTAAATGTAGGAATCGGTTATCTCCAGCCTTTACCCCATCAATTGATAAATCTTCATTTATTGTAAAAGCACTGTGCATGAGTTTTGTCTTCTAAAATTTCATTTTTAATCCCACTTCCTTATTCTTGTCAGCAAGATCCTGTATTATACTCTGCAGCTCTAAGGACGTAGTTCAAAAACTGATTACGTTATCAGCAAAACGAAGGTGAGTTAAATAACATCCATTAATCTTTATCCCTGGATTTCCCAGTTCAATGATTGAAAGAAATTTTGCAATGTGGCATTGAAGAGTTTGGGAGAAATGTCTCACTCCCCTTCCAATTTTTTTGGTGCAGTGTCCTCAAATAGACGAACCTTTGTACTTGCATTTTCATAGATGTTGTTAATAATGTTAATGTAAGCATCTTCAATACCGCGGGATTTCAAAGCCCTTAATGTAAATCTAGTACTATAATGTAAATTTATCCTTTCTGGTGGCGACGATCTCCGTGTGACAAACACAGCACAGGTATGGTATATCTAAAACAAAGAATAAGAATTTCAACATTTTGGAAATTATAAGACTTTATGAACCAAATGAAGGCCAAAAAATTGCGTCTAAGCAGACATCTATGCTGGAGTTTCAAATGGAGGAAGTGGTGCTGTAAAAGTTTAGGGTTAATGAAAAAATTTACGGGGTGGGGGGGGGGTATTGAACAAATGTAAATGTTTCATAGGCTGAAAATCAGTCTAGGGAAATACTTAGGTTTTAAACCTAGGATCAAAACATGAAAACATGGAAATATCGAGAATTCGATTTTTTTTTGTAGTTAGCATTGTTTAAATCCTGGGAACTTTATTTTTCCAAAACTACACATGGGTATTCTGATTCTGTTCTCAGTTTTTCATTTCTCATCTTTAAATTCTTCCCTAAACAAAAGCGCAATCAGCTAAGTATTAATATGGGTTGCTGAAACAGTAGATATGATATCTTCACAAATCTTGTGCATGCTGAAATTACTAAGATGTTTGTCTGCAAAATCTGTAGTAGGCTAAAATGGAGATACATACATACGTTTTATGGTTGCAATGACTGACTTTAAAAGTATGCTTTACACAAGGAAAACTAAAAGAAACATTAGACTGCTACATACATAGATTAAAAAAAAGGAAAAAAAAAGGAAAAAGAATGATAGATACAAAAAGAATGATAGATACATAGTTTTCACTTGAAATGCGCACGCTGTTTCAATCCTTTCTGACGCGAATTAAATTTATCAAATGTACTCAAAGTAAATGCAACCGGTTAGAATAAAAATCAACCAGATTTCTACAATCGGTAAAACATCCAGAAATAGAAATACCTATTTAGTTCCACCAGTGACTAAAAATCAGGTTGCGAAAATTAACAAATGGCGCAAAAAGTTTTATCATAGCAGAAGGATAATGGAGACAAAAAGATTTTCAAATTGAACAGTTAAAAGAAGAAATTTTGAAGGTAACGTGTTATAACTCAACGCTATCTACCGGCAGAATTTTGCATAATGGGAAACTTGAAAATAGGCGAAAAATATTCTTCATGGGAATCGTTATGTCAAGGAAACTAAATTTTTCAAATACTTCTCCCGGAAGAAGAAATAGAGAAAAAAGTATTTATACTTTGAATAAATTTGATCTCACACCTCCTGGATAAATACTTTATTTTTAATAAATTTGATAGCGAAAATAAATATTGATACTTTGAATAAATACTTTACTTTGAATAAATTTGATATTTACATCTTCTAGCAGGAAGTGCATTATTTAAAGACGATAGTGAACCGGATTTCTACTGTAGCGAATGGTATACCATAAAAAAGAAATTTTTCAATAGGGTTTTCAGAAGCGAAGATTTAGTTGCAAACAGAAGTACACAAACACCACCTAGCGACAGAACTGTGAACTATAAAATGCCTCAAATGCTAACCTAATGTGTTCCACAAGTTAAATGGCATACGGTGTTGAAATAATTTTTTTAAATCGCACATTTAGAAGCAGAGATATTAAACAAAACAGATTAAAAATTAGCACCCCCTTGCCGCAGAATTCTGCGTTATTCTGGGAAGAAAATACAGACAAAGAGTTTTCACAGCTAGTAGTATCTAACCGAAAAAGAATTTTTTTATGAGATCTTTAGTCCCGCAGATACTGCTGTAAACGGAAACGTAAACTTACGGGCAAACTTCTGCATTAGGGAAAAATTAAATTACAGTATGTGAGTAACATTTCGCAGAGAAAATGCACTCCGGCAAAGAAAGAAATTTTCAAATTGGACTCTTACAAGTAGAGATATCATACAAAATAAAATATACATCTACGTCCCATGCGGAAAAAACTATGCATTATTTTAAGAAGAACATATTCTGAAAAGCTCAGGTAAGCGATATCGGTCCATCGTAGATTTGTTTAGTCATGTTTTCAGAAGTTTAGATTTTGCTTCAAATACATCAGAAGCAGAAATAAATATTTACGTCTCGTGGTTGCTAAACCATTTTTTACTAAAAGTTAGAAATATAATCGAAACATTACCCATCAGGAGCTGCATCCGATGCAGGAAGAATTATATATTTTTCAAATCAGAGCTTTAGAAGCAGAGATGTGGGGTAAGACGCAATTTACCTTTACGCACCCTGGCGAAAATATGCATTACTTGAAAAAGGAACTGTGCCTAAATTAGTCTTGGCTATAAATGGCATCGATCTGAGAACGGTTAGGCCCATGATCTGAGAAGAGTACACCAGCATATGCCTACTTGATTATTTGTCCATTAGCTGATAATTTTGATACGAATATTGGACAGTGGAAAATTGCTTTCTTCACAATTTTTCAAGCGTCCTGTGTATAAAATTCCATGAGCATTCTTCTAACCAGCGTCGTTAAAAGTAAAAGGTTATGAATTCCTCACTTGATACAGACCATTGGCCTCTATCGTATTAGTATTAGCTCTCTGACAAACGACGTCTATCGTATTAGTAATATGTGAAAATTGCATGGATGTTTTCTATACCTTAAAATAATAATAATATCAGATCCAAACTTTACCAGGAGACCGAGTCAACACACTCATTATTCCGATGCAGGAAAAGAAACTGTTCTGCACTGGCAAAATCAATAACATTTTTAACAAATAATTAAGTCTGGTTTTGCTTGTTAGCAATTTGAAAAAAATACCCTAAGACCTCTTTTAACCGACACTCGCTTATCCTGAACTCTATTAATCGATGACTCCAGTGTTATTTTTTTTAGTAATCTTTCACCTGTGTTCTGTATCTGGTTAAGTTTCAAGGTCATGTGTCATTCTCATTTCCTTATTTCCTTCTTCGACCGTATGAACACCATTCAATTAGAAGTCAAAAAGACAATAAACGCCAGACAGTGGTAGGACGAATCTACCTACCACTCAACTCCCTGTGTTTACTGCGCTGCTGGTGTTGGTTTTACATTAGATTAAAAGCTTGCTAAGTTTCGTAAGACGGCATCCACCAAAGAAAACCCTGTTGTTTTGACGATGGAGCAAAAATTCAGATCGTAAATACACTGGAGGCAGGTGAAGCGCCCACGAAGCAAGAGGAGGTATTGGACATGGGCGTATCACTTAGAGGCGAAAAGAAGCGTGGTGCAAAAACATATATATATATATATATATATATATATATAAAGATGCTTCATCGTTGGATACTAGTTGTGCAAAGTTACGGAAACGATTATGGCAGCGGATGACGAAGAATTGGACCGCCCTTCGTTCAGGTAGTTCTTCGAGAAACAACGTGTACCAATGTACATACAGTATATCACATGAAGTACTGATATAGTGTTCACGATAATCCCGATTTTTATATTTTCCTTGAGTACCATGGTTCCAATTAGATCGGATAAACGAGGTTTAACTATATCCCAGGTAGCACAGGCTTGCAGTTTAACATAGGTCCAACACTGAGCTACCGTCTTTTAGGAACAGAAGACAGTGTCTCATTGTTGGGCCTACGTTGAATTGAAATGGTGTGCCACCTGGGACATTGTTTCAGAATTCTTTTAGAAGGTCTAACAAATATCTTACGCCGTGCAAGCTGAAAAAGTTATGCACTCGTTTTACTGAGTCTGAATGTGTCTGGAATTCCTTTCCATAAGCATTTGTACCTGTCTAGATTTCCATTTCTGCTGAATTGACTGGAGTGTGTATATAATGGATATTTTTGCAAAGGTTTGAGTCATTATTTATTTGCTCGTTTGCTGTAAACCTTTATTTCATGCTAGAACCCCATACCTGAAGGCACAAAAGTTAGTGTTTCGCATTCAACAAAACTTCCAATGGACAGAGATCGCTGGTCATGAGGATGAAGAAGCGAGGAGGAAAATTTAGCAAGAAAAAACATATTCCTCCTTTACATTTGAGGCAGTAAGAAAGTTCTCGACCTTTGGAGATACTGACGAAGCTATGGATTGTACCCAATAATCGGAGATTGCTCTGTTTCTTCTATGAGGATACAGACAGCAAAATCTTTTCGAATCTGCATTATCTAAAATGACTGCTTGAGATTGTAATGCAAGTGTTGGAAATCAGAGCTATTTGAGACAAGAGACGATGAATGATGCAAAGTTACTAAGGATTTCGAATAGCTATTACTAGGAAGAAATTATATCAAACAAAAAATTTCAGCTCGTGGCTATAATACGTCGCTTAATTGGTGCTTCAATACGGTTCACTAGGAATAGCACTAGAAGCCAAGTCCACGCTCGCTGTAGACTAACCCCAAAAATTAAAAATCAATAAAAACGTTATCTGTAGATTTAACAAGCTTTATTTCACAGCCACGTCGTAATTGAACAGATTAACGTTACAATCGTTTACAATGACATATTTTATAAACTTTTCTTCTAGCTAGCTAATAGCTTGCTGACCTAATACCTAACCCACCGTTTTCGATAAACGGTCCTATTAATATGTAGGTCTCTGGGTCTTCACTGCTTGCCAGCGTGACCAAAAAAGATCTCTCGGAAGCTTCCACGTGTCGTTCTGTGTAGAAGAAAATAACAGATTACCAAAATTTACATAAGAGAAAATAAACAAAACAGAGTGCTAAGTGCTATACATCAAAAGGTGACCACGAGCTCTATGGCTCATGGTGTAAAAACCAATTATGTCTAGAAATGCGCTTTATTCATTAGGTGAAGATGCTACTGTATCTTCCCAACAATAAAACGGATCGTTTTCTTCAACACAGTTTTTTTATAAAAGTACAAGTCTCTGAATTGAACTAAATAAGGAACATTTTCTAGAAACACACACAGTTAATGTTCCTTTCGCTTGATATATGATAAATTGTTGTGGCTTGGGGTTTCTAACTGTTCTTTGCTCAGTCTTTGAACCGTAATAGAAATGGATTTGCAAAAAAGAAGTAAGCGTTTTTCTTTGTTAATATGTATCTACTCAAATGATTTTTCATATCTGAATGTCTGTATACGTAGTTAACAGTAGTTTTGTGAACATTTTTGATTTTAATCAATGGAAGAAATACATTGTAAAGGAAAGACCGATAATTTATTTCCTTTTTCTAAGACCAAAACTGTTCTGAAGGCACAGATTAGATAAAGATGCAAAGATTTGTTTCGTGTTGGTCTAGTAGTATAACAAATTAACATCGCATTTTGCTTTGACTGTAGATTTACCAGACATCAACAAAACCGGTCTAGCTTGGGAATCACAACGAATACTCAAAACTGCGTCGTCTGTATAATTTCTGAAAAATCACCCAAATTTTCAAACACAAAGTTATTAGGAAGTCTATAAAACAGCTTCTTCTGTGGTCTGTCTGGACAATACCACTATTGTTATTGTTGTGTTTTCAAAGTTTAACAACCACCGTGCGCAACTCGAATGGTTTCAAGCAGTCACAGGGTCTCTAGCTTAGGGTCAATACTTCCAGAATAGGGACTCAGCTCTGCACCATTAGTTAAATACACCAACCATGTCTCATCTGGGGCATGAACGTTAGAAAATCTTTGATAAATAGTCAGAAGCCAAGCCCATAGACCACTGGACCACCGGAACCGCTCACAGTCCTTGTTTCTTCTGTGGTGTATTTGGACGTTGCAATACTTGCTTCGGCTGTGGTGTCAGTGAAGTGAACGTCGTATGGTTCATATAATGTTGTAATTTTTTTAATTTGTTGGGGGGGGGGGGATACTTAAAGGTCAGTTAGTAACAGAGTTGTGGTTGGCTATTTTCATTCTTGGAGAAAAGCCCCACTTCCAACTTTCTGTTATCCGGAATTCTAGCATTTGTGTGGTCATGTTGCACCTCCCACTGTTCACTTAAGCACAGTTCTGTTTTCTTTTCCGACAAAGCAGTTTTCCTAGGCCAACACTCAAGCCAGCATTGCCCAGCAGAATGTTGCCGCTACCCAAATGTCAATAAAATATTCCGGCGGACAACACATGGGCCAGCAGTTCGGGCCAGCATCGGCCCAACAGTGGCACCCCCATCAGTTATCATATACCAGAACATGGCCATCAGTTATCCATCACAGGCAGTTACTGCCACGAGCGGCCCTTAAGCGGTGCTGTAACCACTGCCATAAATGATGCCTTGCCTAATGCGGTCCGCCAGTTTCTCGGCAGTGGCAGCCAACAATAACATGACGTAACTGATGGCTTGCCGAACCTTGTCCGCCAATCGCCCATAAAAAATTACAGTACCCAACAGGCGCAACTCTTCGTCTTTTTCCCACGAAAGTTGTGTGTACGAGATCATGGCACTGGAGAAATTTCCTCAAGAGTTCCGTTAAATGCCCGGTGGATCAGGGTATCATCGAACTCATGACATTTTAGATGAAAAACGGACACTCTAACGAATACATTAGGTCAGCACGTACGATATTGCCACGAAACAGAATACTGACTGAGAGAGCTCTGACTCTGGTATTATACGTATAGGTATATTACTCGTGACATGGGCACATGACGCCGATTATTTGCATAACGCAGAGGTGGTTTTAACATTTTGTGTGATTGGTGTGCAATTTCAAATGCGTTATTCGAATTAATCTCAAGAAATCTTGAACAGCGATCAACGCTCTTAAATTCGTACCAACTGAAGCACGTTCACAGCTCATTTCATAGCTATTATTTTTACGATTTCATTTTTCAGTAGTTCCGCCCTTTCTAACGAGGAAACAATTTACAGACCATATAAGCGGTCAAATATTTCTGAAGAAGACTTTTGGAATTTTTTGACGAAATTTGCTATGGCAAAGACTTTTTAGATTTCAGAGTCTGCAGAGGTTCAAATATTTCTCCTGAATAATAAATGCTGGATCACGTTTTAACATGCCATCTATTAAAATATTTGAAAACTTTTGGATAAGTTGTTAGCAAGTAGAGTAATGAGCTTCAAAAGAAAATTACGCTATCAGCTTTACTGTAGCTGGCACTTCGATTGGCTCACTTAAAATAGGGCAAAGTTTCTTCACTCAGGAAATATATAAAATTGTAATAAGTAAACAAGCAAACGGTAAACTAAAGATGTTAATTTTAGGGACTTTAAAGCGCCTTCTGTTTTGGAGCCAGAAATATATTTGAAAAATCTCGCTGCCACAATGAGCTCAGAAAAAGCGAGAGCTTTCGATGCTCAGATGAAAAGAAGTGTGAAAATCCAACAGCGAAATTAAGATATCCACATCTTTTGTCAAAAAATATGTAGCGAAGTATTTTGCCACTATTGGCTCATGCATCTTAAAATTTCCTCTTTCCGGAAGAATTTCGGTTTTCATATAACGCAACAGCATATATCTTTAAGCGTATGCAAATAGACTGAGAATTATGTATACAATAACAGGTGAGTTATCACATTCCCTAGCAACTCTTTGCTCTATACATTTATATGAGTTTATTTACATACATTTCTGCCACAACCAGGTTATGAGGCGCAGCGCTGCAAAATGTTATGAAAAGAAAGCAAACACACCTGATATATGTGGCGTAGAAGTTTACTTAAAATAACACTCGAGACAAACGAGTATTTTTTTTTTTTTTTGTTTGAAGAAGGTGGTTTCTTTCTCTTTGAAAATTTCACAAAATCATAAATATAGAATAAAATATTTTACATATAAGAGTGTCACGAGTGCCTGAGAGGAATTTTATGCTTTCAAATTCTACAGATCCAAGTGTTTTACTCTGCCGACAAAAGTGTGTGCAATTCTTGCAGAATTACGTATATTGCTTTCTAAATTAGAAGTTATATTGCCTAAAGAACGCCGTTTTAGCGGGAAAAGAATGTCATCAGGGAAGTAACTCAGCAAAAGTTCGATATCAAATGATACCACAGAAAATCGTTGAACAAAAACGCTGGGAAATTATTGTTTGTTTAACAGAAATCGACTTCAGTTTAAATGGTTTCCCAGTCTTTGCGTGTGTTTCAAGCATATGTTGTTTCACATGACTTATTTTTCCAATGATCAGAGAAAGTTTTTTTTTCTGTCAGACCTATTACTTTTGTCGCAGTGTGTTTGCTTGCGTGCGTAAATTATGGTTTCTAAACATGTTGGTCTCATAAAACATAGAATCCTCTAGTGGATGTGGACTTCAATCGTTCAAATAATCATGTGTGTCTTTCGAGAATGTTGAAATTAGGGTTTTCTGGGACTGTAGTTTAAAATAGTTTTCAAAAAGTTTGATAAAATCCATGATTTTTTTTTCATAGCTTTGTGTCTAAACTCAGTTATTTGAGCCCGGATTTTGGCCTTTAAGAAGCAGGTCCATAAAATCGTGTGTCGCCCAAAAGTCGCCCAAAATATCATAATGCCTGAAAAATTCCTTTTGCTACATTTCACATTTCTGTCCTCACCCCTTTTATAGATAAACAAAAGTACACTGAAGTGCCAGAAAAACTGGTACACCAGTCTAATACTTGGTAGCTCCCCCCCCCGGGAGCGCAGGACTGCTGAAATACGATGGGGCATGGACTCCACTAGCTTCTGGAAATATGCTGTAGGCAATGCACACCATACTTCCTGCAGAGCGTTCCACAATTCGGGTGTATTCCGAGGTCTCGGTTTCCTGTGTTCGATAGCCCGTTGCATGGCATCCCAAATGTGTTCTATCACGTTCAGACCTGGGAACTTGGGTGGGAATGCAACACACCAAACTCAAATGAATGCTCCTCTAACCATAATATTGCGTCCCGACACTTGTGTGGAAGTGCATTGTTTTGTCGGAACAGGCCCAACCCATCAGCATGAATGCACGACATGAACGGGTGTACCTCGTCAGAAAAGATGCACACATAGCGTTGGCCGGTCACAGACGTTTGTAGACGTACCATGGGTTCCAGTGAAGTCCAGCTAAGCACACCCCATACCATTACGGACCCCGTCCCCCACCAGCCGGTACAGTTCCCTGTTGACAGGCTTCATGGAATTTGCGCCACACACGAATCCTTCCATCTGCCCGATACAGTTGGAAAAGCGACTCGTCAGACCAGGCTACTTGTTTCCAGTCATCAGGTGTCCAGTGGCGGCGTTGCTGTGCCCAAGCGAGGCGCATAGCTCTGTGTCGTGCGCCCATCAAGGGGACTCGAGCTGGGCGTCAGCTCCCAAAGCCCATATCGTGCAGGGTACGTTGCACAGTCCGGACGCTGATGCTTGTTGAGGCTCCAGCATTGAATTCCGATGATACCTGCGAGAGTGTTGCATGCCTATGGCGTGAAACGATTCTTGACATCCGACGATGGTCACGTTCACCCAATGTCTTTTTACGGCCACACTGGTATCGTAGGTTGGAGGTTTTGCCGGAATTCTTGTAGTCACGGTACACCCTTGCAATGGTCGTCCGTGAAAATCCGAACTTCGTTTCTACCTCCGAAATACTATGGCCCATTTCACGAGCGCCAACTATGACACCGCGTTGAAAATCGCTTAGATCGTTATTACTTGTCATTATCATGCGGAAAACAGATCTGACAGCTAGGAAAGATTTCTATCGCTTTGTATACGCACTGGCGGACGCAACCGAGTACGCTCATAGGTGACGTTGCTATGTATTCTGCATAAGCTCGTCTGTACCAGTTTTTCTGGCACTTCAGTGTAGATGACCTTCAGAAGTTTAACACGTGCAATCACTGCATTCTTCCATGGAGAAGAGATGCGATGTCAAGAGAGTGAATGATATCGCATTAAGAGATACCAACTGCTTTTCCACTTCTTTGTTGGTGAGAACAATGGTGACTGAGGGTGATTTCTGCTAAACCGTCAAAGCTATAAAGGATCAAAGAACATACTGCGGTAAGAAATTATACTCACACGGGACAGGCAATTCTGTCGGGCGTGGACGTCTGCATGTGCAGGCGCTTTGGGCGAGATCGTCGTTATAAAGTCAGATATTCAGTTCGCCAAAAACATCTTGTATTACGAAGTTTTGGATGGAAGTTTCTTTTTACCGAAATTTGATTCTCAAATTTTCCTGTGGTACTCAATCTTAAGAGAGTGTTCCGCAATTGTGTTGTCCCGCTCTTGAATAGTCTCGAAGTTGTAGCGAATTTATGGGCTCTATATATTAGAAGAAACCATACGGATGGATTTCCACAAGCCAAATAAACTCACAAGCCATAGTTTTGAGTTAACTTACCAAACTGAAAACTGGGCTGCCCTTCGCCGCAAAATCTGAGTCCGCGCGGAGTGCCATTCGGCTCTACATTACCGTGGAAGGTGTTCTAAGGAGCTGTGCGGCAGAAGAACAGAATGACGTCACTGACTAACGTTGTGGCACCCCAGGCGAAGCAAGGTACCGCGCTTGCTGTACGTGAAAACACGTGGGGTGAGCTGGGTGACTGTTGCACGTCGTTGCTGAGATACCAATAATGACACCTGACGCTAACCTCTACGGTTAACTTCGCGTGGCTTACCATCGTGAGCCCTTCTCCTGGATGCCTGTGCATGGTTGATCCAGTCTTTTACACTCGTGATAACATACTACGTGAGCAACCAACAAATGCGGCTGTTTCAGCAATACTGGCACTTGTTCTCCGGATCCCAATTATCTGGCCGCGGTCGAATTGGCTTAACTTTTAACAACCATGACCCAAAACTCATGTATAACTCTAAATGCCGTAACGCCCGAAACTGCCCGTTGTTTCACTTCTTTGTTTAATAACAACAATAGTGACTGAGGGTGACTTCTGCTGATCCCTCATGGGTTGAGGAAATTTGAAGAACAAGTAAAGATAGGAAATCTGACTCACTCTAGATAGGCGTTTCTCGCGGCTACGGCCGTTTGTACGTACGGGCGTATTGGGTATTATGGTCGTTAAAGGGTTAAGTCGTGATATTTTCCTGTTACTGGCAAACGGTTACTGATCACGTACACAGGATATGTGTGCACAATTTATAGAAGCCGCACGTGACGTTGATATGGTATTTCGTTATCGTTCCGAATATGCAAACCGGGTGGTGTTCCTAATGCAATAAGCTAACTCAGTGTATATTATGAAAGCCTTCGTCAATCCCATCTCTCAGATACAGGCACAGTAGGGAATATTGTAGCCTTTAATAACACTGCCGCGCTCTTGGAGCCACTATGTGTGGATCCGAGCCAAGTAGCATGACGCATTTTCTTACAAGAAAACATTTTTCCATCTGGAAACACCATGTACATGTGCGGGTGTACCTGGTCCACTTTGACTTTTCGTAACATCTAAACACTGTTCCAGATGTATTAGAAACTCAATTCACTGCATAAAAACAGTCTCCAGACCATTACACCACCTGAAAAAGATTGTGCATTTAAAGCTGGATAGCTGCGTTCCTCAAGGCTGGGTATTTTGTTTCCCTACTGCAGAAGAATTTGTTGCTTGCAGTAGAGATGAGCTGTACACGAAGCCGACGTCTCTCTGTTATATCCAACACGCGCATGTGTGCCGAATGCTGAGTCTGTTGAAATTCCCCCTTGATACCTTTGTTGTACTGCCCAGTTACTTGACGGAATGGAGCTCGTCTGTTACCACGTATAATCTTCTCCGGGCCTCCGTTCCCCTCGAAAATCGACCAGTTGTTTCCTTCCACAGGAAAGGCTCTGACTGTTTCGTTGTTTGTGCACCAATAATCATTGATATTCCATACAATTGTTTTTGCATGTCCGATAATTTTTGTCGTTTCTGAGATACTGGTACCTCCCCGCCAAGCATCCGTTATCACCTAAATCACGATTCCATCCCATAGTATTACTATTTATGTTTCGTACATGTCTGACTCCTTTGAAGTGATCTGTTTGCAAAGCTATCTTGACCCAAGTGAGAATGGCACATGGCTGAGATACAGGATGATTGTAAACTCCTTCAACAAAACAAGAGGGGCGATAGTACACATCAAGGCGAACAATATTTGCAATGGAACCTAGGGCCGCATTCCACTCCTAGTGCCAGAAAAGAGCACGTTCGAAAAACGTTCAGGAGGCAGACGGAGTTCCAACCAGTGCACGAGAAGCACAAGACGCAAATCAGATGCGCTGAACACGTGAGTAGACGATGAGGAGCACACATGTAAAAAGTCAGCCGAACACCTTTAGCAATACTACCGTGCGAACATCACATGAGAGTTGACGTACACGTCTGACCGGCGCAGCGTACTGTGTGTTCCTGGAGCAAGTGCTTCCCGGTCTGTTGCAGGATGTTCCGCTCACCACACGGAGGGACATGTGGTTTATGCATGATGGGGCCCCAGCACATTTTGCCACCGAGGTACGATACCTCCTAAATGCGAAATTTCCCGGTCAGTGGATCGGACGCGGCGGGCCTGTGGCATGGCCCTGTCGCTCCCCGGACCTTAACCCACTGGGCTTCTTCTTCTGGGGGCACATGAAAACATTGGTGTACGAGACACCTGCAGACTCCCTGGAAGTTCTTGTCGAGCGAAGCGCTGTTGCTGCGGACAAGATCAACAGCACACGTGGATTCTACGAGAGGGTGCGACAGTCCTTCATTCTCCAGTGTGGGCTGTACAATGACACCCTTGGACGCAAGTTTGAGCGGCTTCTTTGAGTCTTTCTCTGATGCAATTGGAATTGTGCAACTCATAAATTAAGTATGTCTCTTTGTTTTCACTGTTAAAGGCTCAACGTGTATATATATAACTTTACTTATTTCTGGCACTAGGAGTGGAATGCGGCCCTAGGTTCCATTCAAAATATTGTTCGTCTTGATGTGTACTATCACACTTCTTGTTTTATTGAAGGAGTTTGAAATCATCTTGTAGATGTATTGATGTGGTCCCTGAACGTATTCAACTAGTTTTACATCTGAAATTTTGACTTAAAAATTCACACTTTATATCCCTGACATAGCTAATGCACACAGAAAAAAGAATGCGGTATATATTTTAAAGGCAATACGATTTATTGGCTCATGCCATCCACATTTTGAGTAAGTTGGTAAATTCGTGCTGAAGATAACGCGCCTTTAGGAAGTTATACAGGATAACTTTGAATTAAACCTAACGCTATAACTGCTTATATACAATACTTGATTGTATACAGTAGATTTATATAGAATCTTTAATCGAGTCAGGAAGACGTACTACGGAAAAGAAGTACTGGGGAAAGAAAAGGTCAAGCTTTCAGATATTTCTATCACCTGTTTACTGAAGAAGTCGACAAATGAGAACCGATTCCTTGTTAACGGTAAACTCTCGTTTCTTCCCAGAATCACAGGGGAGAGGAGATCGTTAAGTGAAATTGCTCGGATTTGTCGCAATTTAAAGATCATTCTTTCCTATTAGATCCTTATGGTCTCCCTCTAGTCCAATAACAGGAGATAAACACTAACATTTCCCGCGCTGTTCGTTATAAAAGGATGTCCGATTATGTGAAGGAACAACTTTCTTGGAACGCAAGAGGCAGGAAGTAGTCCGAATTAAATTGGATCAGAAAAACCGAAATATAATCCACCAACCAGAAATTTGCCAAATCATAGATGAACTGCTGCGAATAAAAGAAATCGTACAGTATTCATTACATTAAAAATCAATATCTAATTTCCTGGCTTGTTTCTTGGCTTCAGTTTAATGGTTATCTGGGCCAAGAATTCGTGTTTCTATTAACACAGCATAATAAACCGTTTATTTTTCTACGTAAACAAAACTTCACAGAAAACAAGCTTTCGCTTATCCACGGCGGAATTTTTATGGCAGCGTAGGAGCCCCGCCCCGGTGTTATGACGTATCACGATTCATACATCACATTTCATATATGACTTGACCGGACTCACACAAAACGAAAATTGAAATTTAAGCTTTTAGCAGCTGCTAAATCAGCTTAAAACTAATTCACTGCCAAGAAATAAATAAGTGAGCTTGACGCATACAACTAAATGACCTTCCTTTTGAGTTACTCTTGGCTTATGTAAATTTGCATACACCCGTCATTGAAATTGGAACTGCCGCCCCGGTGGCACAGTGATCTAAGCGATGGCTTGTGAACATTCGTCCAAGATGGGTCCGGGTTCGAATCCCGTGAGGCATGGATGTTGTTTTTGTTTTACGGCACTGGCTCTCTCCCTTTCCTGGAGACAGTGGCCCTAAAGTAGGGACGGGCGACCGTTTTCCGGTGGCCGTACACCCACTAACCAAAAAAAAATATATTAGGAACTTTAATTCAATATCTGGTTGGAAATTTTCTAGCACAAATTGCAGAACGTATGAGATTTGGCATAGGCTCTACACGTATGCGATTTGGCACAGGTTACATCTACGTCTGCTGCAACGAGAAAGTGCTTTAACTGGCTCAGATTTGACAGACGAGGACTTTGCACTCGAATCTGTTTTTCGAACATGTTCCACACATTCTTAATGACGTTCATATCTGGGTATTTTGGTGGCCAGGAAAGTTGATGAAAGTCGCTGTTATGCTCGCTGAACTAGAAGTCAACGTAGAATTGTCGTCTATATGGACAGTAGGATTGTCGTCTACGAAACAGCTGTCACCTGCTGGATAAGACTCAACATCGGAGGATGTTTAGATATTCCTAGAGGACACTTGACGTCCTAGTAGTATAAAGGGACCAGTTCTGCACCACCAGAACGTGCCCCACACTATGACACTCTTTTCAGAATCTTGAGTTGTGTTTACAAAGCAAGCTGGGTCCGTTGCTTTATGGGGCTCTCACCCAAATATCTGCTTACCTTCGGTACAGAACAAGGTATTTTTAGGGAAGGGATAGAACCAGTGCAACCAGACAAACACACACCCCATGCCTCAGTCGGGATCAAACTAGGCCCAGCTCAGGCAGTAAGGCAGAAAACTGCAGCACTTACATCTACGCAACCATTACGACCATAGTTTATTACAGCAATGAAAAACTGGATTTTGGCAGTAATTATACACTGCTGGACAATTGCTAAGGACGGATCATAAACGGCTATAGAGCGCATAAAAAAGTAAGTGTCTTTGGATGCCAAGTGAAATAAAATAATGTCAGAATGCCAGGACATTACAAGAAAGACAATTTATTGTGCTGTGAAATCCAGAAGGCTATGGAACGTGTATAAGGGACAAACAGGCCATTTTGTGCAGAATACGTAAACGTGAAAAAAAAGCAATTACCGTCCGCAGGCGTTCCGGCGTAAGATCTCAATACGGGATATGGCCACCATGGAGGGCGATGCAGGATTCCACACGTCGTGTCATGCTTTGCACAACATTATGAAGCAGCTGTTGGGGTAATTTATCCCATTCCTCTGTCAGTGCACGGATGAGGGTGTCCTTGTTTATTGGAGGGCATTGGCGACCAGCAAGACTCCTCCCCAAAGCATCCCACACATTTTCAATGGGATTCAGATCTGGCGAACGTGCTGGTCATACGAGGCGTTGAATATCCTCGCTCTGAAGACACTCCTGGACAGCGACTGTTCGATGACATGTTGCGTTGTCGTCCATGAAAATGAATCTATCACCGACAACACCACGGAACATGGGAACATGAGGTAGCAGAACATCATTAATGTATCGTTGGCCAGTCATAGTCCCAGTTGGAAGCACATAGAGGGACGTACGGTAATTGATCATGATGCCAGCCCATACCATGACACTACATGTCGGATATCTGTCCCTTTTTTTTTTTTTTTTATTGGAGGTTTAACGACCACCGTGAGCAACTCAGTGGGCTATAAGCAGTCGCCCGTCCCTAATTTAGGGTCACTGGTTCCAGGGAAGGGAGAGGGCCAGTGCCATAAGACAAACACAACATCCATGCCTCACCGGGATTCGAAACCGGACCCTCTTCGGACAAATGATCAGAGGCCGACGCCTTAGGCCACTGCGCCACCGGGGCGGCATCTGTCCCTTTCCTGTATGTTTGCTGTACAATATGCAGTACCACTATCACGCCAGATCAGTTGTCGTCGACAATCACACGATAGACTGTATCTACTCTCATCTGAGAAGAGGACAGCAGACCAGTCGTTATCAGTCCAATTGTGATGTTGATGGCACCATTGCAAACGGGCGGTACGGTGAAGTATGGACAATAGGATGCATACAACAGGACGGCGGGCGTATAGTCCTTCTTCATGCAAACGTCTGGCGACAGTTTTTCGGGAGATCCGCTTGCCAGTAGCAGCCTAAAACTGATTAGCTACCTAACTAGCTGTGCTGAGCCGGTGTCTTTTTGTTGATAGCACTATGTACCGATCTTCTGCAGGTGTCATACAGCGAACACGACCTCCCCCGTGACGTTTGCTACACTCTCCATTTGTTTGAAATGATTTCCAAAGCCTTGAAACAACACTGTGGCTGACGTCGAACTCCCTGGCAACATCTGTTATTTTTCGCCCTTCTTCAATCTTGCCAATAATACGGCCACGCGTAAAATCATCTATGTGATGTCGGAAAGACATACTGAAACTTGCAAATTCGTCAATTGATTCTTTCCCTTTCAAATTTGCGTTTGAACAACAACGGTCAATATGCGTCAAATCCTTTATATCTCTTATCAGCGCTATGACGTCACGAACAAGTTCGGCAATCCAAAATTTGCATACGCACAACACGTCTTACTGTATCCCGCACTTATGCTAATTTCCACATTTTCCTGCCTTCCATTTTATGGTTGCTATCGTTGCTATTGTCATCCGTCTTTAGCAATTGTCCGGCAGTGTATTTTCCTATAGACTTTAATCCTGATTTCAGTATTTCTTGACACCTTACGTATAAATTTCAAGCAAAAGGGTGAACATGCTATGGAGTGAAATTCTAATTGTAAGATTCTTAATCGCACAATCTCATGAAAACAGAGCTGAGGGGAGAAAATTTGAGGCCCGTGGAAAGGGTGACAGGTAATGGCCTAGCGACAAAAAAATCTGAACAAAATTCCAAAAGAAAATGTGTTTTTCTTAATAAAGCATACAAGTATCTTCTATGGAGGATGAATCTTATCTAGGTGTTATTAATGCACCGAAGAACGGATTTGTAGTATTAACGAAGATGCCTTTTGATAGATGCAGGTTATCTGTTATCATAAAATATCATATTTTCAAAGCAGGCTGTCCGTTTTCATAGGGCATGGAGCGAATATTATCTGTTGCAAAGGAGGAACAGTTGATCATTGTCCTAGTTGGTATATAACTGTACAGTTGACATATGTTCTGAAACTGAGAAATCAGCATGATAATTTAGCAGGATAAATGGGAAATGCTACGTAAAGCTCCAAATTTTTACACGTCTTAGATTCCGCCATTAGACAGTCGAGTCACATTATTTTGACCACCTCATACTTTTGACGTCAGCAGCGCGTAGCAAATGAAAGACGGCATGTGCCGTGGGCTTGCTTGGAGGGTATATAAGGTGTGGTGTACGCATTCTGAAAACACATCACTCGTTGCTGTCATAGATAAAAGCAGCGATTTATCAGATTTCCAAAACTGGATGATTATCGGATTTCTGGCCAAGGGGGACAGTATTTCTGAAACGGCACAATTTGTGAACTGTCCGTGTGCTACTGTGGCTAAAATTATAGTGATTGGAGAAATGGCACCATTATGAATGAGCGACGTGGCAACTGCGGAGTACCAAGTGCGATTGATGTGTGAGGTGCATATCGGCTGCGAAGGTGCGTGAGGGCCGATCGACACGCTACAGTGGAGCAACTCACTGGCCGAATAAACCAAGAGCTACCGGAAGTGTGTCTAAAATGACAGTTCAGCGAACCCTGTCGCGTACGGGGCTCCGATGCAGACGGATGGTCACTGCACCTAAGCTAACGAAGGTGCATTGGCAGAAGAGCTTGCCTTTTCATGGCAGTATCGGAATTGGACCTCCGCTGATTGGCAAAGGATTGCCATCTCCGATGAGTCACGTTTTCTGCTTCATCGAACGGATGGACGTTGGCGTATAAGGCGAGAAACACCGGAGAACAAACAATCTTCAACCATTGCTGGAAGAACACAACCTAATGGGGGTAGCGCGTTATGGTCTGGGGAATGTTTTCGTGGCATTCTCTGGGTCCAGTCTTACCTGTGGAATACACAGTGGACCGAATTCGTAATGAATCCATCCTTGCAGACCACGTACACACATACATGCTGATTGTCTTCCCTGGGGCGGATGGGATCTTCCAGCACGACAATGCGACGTTTCACACAGCTAGAAATGTCCGAGAGTGATTGGAAGAGCACGATAAAGATTTCAAAAGTTCTTCTCTGGCCCCCTAATTCCCCAGACTTAAACCCAATTGAGCATCTGTGAAACCACCTCGATTGTGTTGTTCGCTCTATGGATTCTCCACCACACACTCTCCAGCAGCTGACAGATGCACTGCATTCAGCATGATTCCACATACCTGTGAACACCTTTCGGCACTTTACTGAGTCATTCCCAGCCCGTCTAGCTGCTGTCCGCGCTGCACAGGGCGGTTACTCTGGATATTAGCTGGTGGTCACAATAATGTGACTCGACCTGTGTAGTTCTCTCGCTGCAAACAAAGGGTCTAACTTGTAATTAAAGGTAACGAAAGCACGTAAAGTCAGGTGTCTGAGCCAATGGACAACAGTTGCCTGGTTGTAATATAACCGTATTTGAAAGAAAGCCGATGCCAAAAAAAAAAAAATATTAATTCAGAAAACTGGAGTGTGGGTCCAGGAACGATCTAGACGCCCTGACATCTAGTTGACGACTAGAGTAAATCGGCTTGCTGCTGACGAGAAAGCGAGAGAGAGAGAGAGATCAGTTGTGCTAACAGCTGATATTTTTTTCAGTTTTCGCTGGAATGCAACGAAGAGAATGAAAACCTAATTGCACAGGAAAATTGTGTTCTGTTAACCACATTAAGTACACGATTAGGATGTTGCAACCGCAAGAAGTCATAAAAAATATGCTGTTTGAAATGTATGTTTTTTGCGTTCACACAGACAGCTATTTGCTGCCAAAACAAGCTCGAAACCTCGTCTACAGATCGCAATAGTTTAACTGAAATGTGCCTGTGTTTATTTGAAACCCTGCGATCTATTTCACAAAATATGATAGCAGGAATATTTAAAAGTGCAAGTATCTTTAACAAGAGGGCGAGGAAAAAATAGGATGTTTTTTTAGATATCAGTTTGGCGAAAAATCTAGGAGGAAGGTGTGATTGATTGTGTGCATGACAAAATATTGAACTAACGAAATCAATTTTAATATAATCGATAGAACAATTATTTAATCAAGTACTCATTGTCCGTCTGCTACAAACAAGTTTGCAGAGAAACTGTTAGAGATAAATTACTGTCGTCTACTAAACGAGTGGTCTCGGACGCAATCTTTTGATTTCTCGTAATGCTGGGTGTAGGTTCGAATCGACGTGCGCGTTAAAAAAACGTGAGTGCTGTAATTGTCCAACTCTTGCGACGGTTCTCTTTTTCCCTTCGAGAAGCATCTATAAAACAGGGTTGGGCGAATCCTTAGAGCTTTTTTTTTTTTTTGATTGGAGGTTTGACGACCGCCGTGAGTAACTCAATGGGCTATAAGCAGTCGTGCGTCCCTAATTTAGGGTCACTCTTTCGCCGTACCGTGATTCGAACCCGGACCCCTTTCGGACCATTGATCAGAAGCCATCGCTTAGACCACTGCGCTACCGGGGAAGCCCTTATAGCTTTAGATAAAAAGGGTTTTAAAAGCCCTAAAAGTAAGACGAATTATACAGCTGCATCTTTCATTAACTGTAAAACGCTCTTCTTCCTACATCCAGCACGTCAGCTGAAAGACGCATTGTTTGAGAGGATGTGAAGCAATGACCCGCGCTTTTTATTAAATGCATCAGTCTTCTGCTTAAAATTAATTCTTAATTGAAATCGCTTTTTATAGGAGGGGAGCGTTAATGACCATCGTGAGCAACAGGCAATCACCCGTCTCTAATTTACTGCCACTGATTCTAGGAAAGGGAGAGAACTAATACCGAAAGGTAATCAAAACACCCATGCCTCTCCGGGATTTGAACCCGGACCCATTTCAGACAAACGGTCAGTAGCTAGCGCTCAGACCACTGCGTCACCAAGCCGGCCTTAACTTCAAGTCAGGATTGAAATTAACCCTTAACTTAAATTAATAATTAATCTTTGACTCAAAGTCTTAATTCAAGTTGATCCTTAGCTTAAAGTGTTAATTGAAGTTAATCCTGAACTTAATTTTGTTTTTTTGTTTGGGGTTTAAAAGATTAAATTATTTATTTCACTTGGTGGTACAGGTACAGTGACAAGATAAACAGACATAGTCAGGCAGACATAGACAGTATATTCATTTCACATCAATAATGTTACACAGCGAACATGGTATACAGTATGCCAAATGATCAAGTGACACAGAGATAGTCAGTGCTCATCAAGTAACACATAGACATAGCGAACATGGTATACAGTATGCCAAATGATCAAGTGACACAGAGATAGTCAGTGCTCATCAAGTAACACATAGACATAGCGAACATGTTATACAGTATGCCAAATGATCAAGTAACACACTGAGAGCCAATTCCGAAAGACAAACATCCATGTCTTACCTGGGATTCGAACCACACGCCTCCTTGGGCGAATGACCAGAAGCCATCCCTCAAGTCACTGCGCCTCCAAGTCGGCCTAAACTTGAGGTCAAAATTGAAGTCAACCCTTGACTTAAATTAATAATTAAAGTTAATCCCTAACTCAAAGTCTTAATTGAAGTTGATCCTTAGCGTAAAGTTTTAATTGATGTTAATCCTGAACTTAATTGCTTTTTGTTTGTGGTTTAGCGACCACCGAGAGCAACTCAGTGGGCTATCAGTCATCGGTCCTCCCTAATTTACGGCCACTGATTCCAGGTAAAGGACAGTACCAGCACCGTAAGACAGACGGAATACTCATGTCTCAGCGGGATCCTTAATTTAAAATCTTAACTGAAGTTGATCGTTAACTTCGAGTCTTAATCCGAACACTTTGCACCCCAGGAACGGACTCACTAATCCTGAGACATTATTCAGAATTCAAAAACTCGTACATTTAAATGTCTGCACATTTGGCGCAAGAAACTATAAATGCCATTAAAGGTGAATGATAGCGAATCACTATTGTGTAACTTTAATTCACATACCATACAGCGACACAACAAACTTTAGTGTTGGAGAATCATGGCTCAATCGGAAACATTTTTCCCACCATGAAACAATGACCAGTTCGAAAAGAAAAAGACAATCACAAAAAGAAGAATCTAGTTATTACTTCTTCTCGCGTTAGCTACTAAAAATATTTTCCCTACGAATTATTTTAAGGCATGTTGTGTTCGTTTTATGCTATCATAATTTCGTTACGCGTATTAAATACACATGTTTTAAAGTAGAATAAATCTTAAATTCTTCAATATCTGTAGGGTGAGAGTCAGATCAGAAATATGTGCTATGCTGTCGAAATATCTGTGTCAATATCATCTTCAACATTTTCAACCATTATTAATCCACTGCTATATGAAGGCTCCCCAAATTTCTCTCACAACGGTCTCTCTTGAACCACTATCCCACATGCCATTCCGACATGCTTTCGAATTTCATCCACCCATGTTCCACGCGGTTTTCTTCTAAGTCTTTTCCTGTACCTTGGTATTCAGTCTAATATTGTCCATCCGTGACCCGTTCTTCTAGGAATATGTCCAGCTCACTGCCATTTCAGGGATGTTACCCTGATCATGATAAACAGACAGGTTGGGGTTGTACAAAGTTTTAAATATTTAGGTGTTTTTATTCAGTCGGATCCTAAATCCAACTTTCACACTGATTGTATTAGTTCCCTAATTTCTCGAAATATTGGAATCAGTGGAAGAGTTATGACTTATTTTTCTCCGAAAATTATGATTTTACTTTATCACACTTTAATTTATCCCTATTTCTCATATTGTACTTTGGTCTGGTGCTCGACTACCAATTATAACTTCAGAGATTTCAAATCACAGTGAGATAATTTTAAAGGCTACAGTATCTTCAACCTTTATTTTTAAAAAAACTATAATAATTATTATCATACAGCAGCGCCCCTTTCCAGTAGGCGGTTTACTTCAGCTGGCGTCAGTGTTCATGAGGGACAGTGCGGCTGCTTCTGTAGACCTTGCAGAGGTCGGGCTCGACTACCAATTATAACGTAACTAATCTTCAGAGATTTCAAAATAAATTTTGGAGACTGGTGCAATTCAGAATTTTAGCAACCTGGCAAATTGGCTTGGCATTTAGTGTGTGAGTCTGGAGGAACTAGAGGTCGCTGTGGTGCAGTGGAAGCATATCCGGCGCGTAACTGGAAGACCCTGGGTTCGATTCCCGGTGGCGGCCAATGAGAATTTTCTGTGACTCACCTATAAACGTGGAAAGGGCAATGACCTCTGTTTGATGTTCCTGTTCCACGTCAAATGTCTGTACTAGGAATTTCAGATTCCTCTTTTTCAAATCCTAATTTTCTCTCAAGATTGCAGCCTAATGATGTTCAGGTATTAAATATTGATCAGTCATACCGTTTTAACTTGGCAAAACTCATGTTTAAAAGGGTAAAGAATGACTGTAGAGCTTTTGCGTTCAATGAGACAACGGATATCGCTTTCCTACAAGGCAGGCAAAACTCCGTAACTAATCAGGACATACTCAGCAGTCACCATCTACCGTTTGCCGAAACTCTAACGGGTGTTGATTATCTGTTCGAGCAAGACAATGCCTCTATCCATCGGTCTGCATCAACGAAAAACTGGTTTAACACTCATCATTTGACCGCAATGGATTGGCCATTACTCAGTCCAGATCTGAATCCTATCGAGAACCTCTGGAGTATCCTAGCTCCTGATGTGTATGAAAAATGGACGGCAGTTCTCAAGTGTGGTGGTATTGAAAGAGCAGATTGAACGAAACTGGTACGCACTCCGTCCAGAACACTTACATCACTTGGTGGACAGCATGTCCAATCGGGTTTTCAGTGTTATTCGGAACAATGGCTCCACTATTCGTACCGGAGGTGCTCATAACTAGTAAGTATGTATATTTTTGAGACATCATATTTCTCTGTTTTTTCTTGTACTTGGCGTTGGAATTGTTATGTTTTCGTCAAACTATTGTGCAGCTGCGTGTCCTATGCTATTTTTGCTATAAATATGAGGTGTACATTTCAGCTCGTTGTTGTTTCTTTTTTATTGGAGAATTTGTTCTGTCTTTATATTTATGCGACGCACTATATCAATGCGAAATGCCAATTGACCTGTGTAAGTTAAATTAAGATAAGGATTTGAAGTCTGGAGGAATATTCACACCGGGATTGCATCCAAAACGCTGCACTGATTTATTTGTGACGTTATGCGATATAAACTGAAAAAAAAAACCTGCCTGTTAGTTATGAAATAAAATGTGTAAAAGTGTGTGGATACGATAGACTTTCCTTCATTTTCAAATAAGAAACGGAAATATTCGCTGAAAATTAGTACTAATTTCTTAATGATCGGATGTTACGCTGCGAAAATGATTTTTATTTTTCTGCATTGCTGTAAATCACTCAAGCTCAAAGAAATACTTTTACAGATATGAAGTTTGATTTCTGTAACAGCTAGTCTGACAAACCTTTAACACCAAGGAAAGTACCACTACGGGCTCTTAGAGATGAAACATTTACGTCCTTTTTAAAATTACTAAGTTTTGCTTGATCAAAACCTTCCCGATGACAGAAAAAGTAATACAAGGAAAGAAACTCCTGAATAAAGGACTGAACAAAACCTTAGGCTCCTAAGATATTTGAGAAACACTTTAAACTAGTTTTCGATGTCCTCTCAGAAAAGCTGATCTTTAAAAATATTTTTCAAATTCCTCGGAATCGGCGTGCTGAATAAATTATGACCGAAGAGCTGAAAGCCGCTCAGGAGAAGCATACGTTTATGTTTAGCTCTAAACTAACACAGTGTTCATACATTTTTCACCCTTGATCGTTCTACAACTGCGGAAAGCTCTCCGATCTATGTTATCGGATATTCTGCACTTGTGTTCTTAAAAACGTCTGACGTCAGTTGGTGCATCAACTATTGATCCCTATTTATGGTATTCCATCTCTTTTTCAGAACATCGACAAAAATACATCCATTTTCCTTATTTTCTTTAGTGTCAGAAACATCCGCTGTGATTTCTTTTATAATAATGCGACGAATGCCATTGAGTCTACTCGTTATAGTTGAGTAGCATAGATCTGTGTTCTTGCTTTGCTCAGTTTTTAAAGATTTCTGATCGAAACTTGTTTGCGACAGTAAATAAAGCATGAAATAAGAGGCACTTCATAATAAGTGTGCTTTTCAAATAACTTATGCTAATAGCATAATAACTCAAATCGAAATGCATACATTGAAATGAGAGAACTAAAAAGTACGAAGAAAGAGTTATGGCATTTCAAAACTCTGAAAGTATTCAAAACATTTAAAATAAACTGCGACGTTTAGTGACAAAAGATTCTAAATTTAGCTTTGCTAACTATTCATCGTTAACCAGTCTCTTCTTCCGTTTGATATTACTGTTCATTCACATAAAGAGTATATAAAAGTATCTGTACTTGTTTTACTCGTGTTTATTCTAAGTTCCATGCGAAATATGATCCTTATGCAATCAAACGTACTTTCTGTTCGTCTCAAAAACAAATTTAAACGAATCATTGATGTTTCTATCTTGGTTTTTAAGATGCAGCATGCCGCCTCGGTGGCGCAGTGGTCTAAGCGATGGCTTCTGATCATTCATCCAAAAGGTGTCCGGGTTCGAATCCCGGTGAGGCATGGACGTTGTGTTTGTCTTACGCCACTGCCTCCCTCCCTTTAATGGAACCAGTGGCCCTAAATTAGGGACGGGCGACTGCTTATAGCCCATTGAGTTGCTCACGGTGGTCGTTAAACCTCCAATAAAAAAAAAAAGAGAAAAGATGCAGCATTCGTCGTGAGGTTTAATTTAAATTAAAATTAGAACTAAAACTCATCGAGCACTTTAAAAACTGATAACCAATCATAACTAAAAATTCCATTATGTGTCCTTTCCTGAATCAAAAATAATAAAAAAGGGGTCTTCGACAGAATGTATAAACAAAAGAAGAAATTGGGGCAGTTTAAATACGTACATAGCATGTCCGAAAGCAACTGAGAATTTTGTTATAAAAAATGTTCAGTACTGCGTTCGACCTTAGCAGGAGACTCGACAAAATGGTCGCCGTTGTAGTAACCACAGCAACCGGACTGTTTAACACGCATGCGTCGTCGATAGTGCGCAGTTTAGTAATCATAGTTTCGTGAACCCCTAACAAGTGTTTTCGTGCTGGGATTTTTTGAAAGAATGGATGCGAAAGAGGAACAAAGATGCCCATAAATTTTGCCGACTTAAGCAGTCTGTCGGAGAGACTTTCCGCCTCATGCAAGAGACTTATAAAGATGAACGTCTAGTTAAATCAACTATTTACGGATGCCATGAAGAATTTACAGATTGCCATGGGTCGGCGGCTTTAATCACTCATTGAGGAGGACCTTCAAGGAGTGTTACAGAGGTAAACATCAATACAGTAGGTGTTATTATACGGGAAAACAGACACCTATCACTTAGATATATGGAATATATTGTCCACATTTGAAAATCATCAATTCACAGAATTTTAACCGAGCATTTGGGAACGAAATGTGTTTGTTCAACTTGGGTTCCCCATTTCTTTTTACGCGCGGCCCAATGCAAGGACCCACATGGCTATATGTTTGAGACTGGTCAATAACTTATTACAGTTGCGTAGGGGTGCTTCAACAGCATTCGTGATGAAAAAATTCCAGAGGACATTCAAAAAAAGGGAGGAACTTTGGAACACCCGTATTCGCTGCAATGAACAGTATTTCGAAAAAGATGACCATTTCCTTGATAATTAAGGTACGCATATTTTTTTAATACTCGTAAAAATATTCTCAGTTGTTTTTGGACAACCCTGGTAATACATTTCAACAGATATAGAGCTGTGAAAACGTTTAAAATATACTGGATAGAAATCTAAAAGATACTATTTTGTGCATTAATAATTGGAGGAAACTCGTGTTTCCATGATTTTAACCACCACGGTCCATATCTCAATGTGCTATAAACGGTACATCATTATAGAATAAATTATCAACGTTTATTGACAGTTAGATGTTTTATTAACATCGATTACAGTTTCGCAGAGCGTTTGACTCGGTATCATCAGGACAAGTGGAATGTAAACATTCAAATCATTGTGACATCATCAGATTTCTTACGGTCACGGATTTTGGTGTGTTGTTTCCACGCGCTTGAAAAAAATGGAGTCGAACACATTGTCGTTGACAAGCAGTGAAGAAATCCGTTAGGTATGGAAAGCTTCTAATATATTAAGCTTGATAGTCAAATCGGCTTTGTCAATAAGCGTAGCGTTTCCAAATAAACATTTATTTTTATTTTTGTGACAATATTGGGCTATTGAGGCCATCTTCAGTTCATAGTTCCATACGTAAGTCTAGTGTTCCTGCACATGGAAACGTAATGCCTTGCGGATCTGTCCTATTGTAACGTACCAGGAGATGTGACGTATCTGCCCGAAGGATGCACACGACATAAAGGCAGATAGGAATCAGAATAAATCGTCCGCGTAGCTCAATTGGTAGAGTGACTTATTCCGGAATGAGGGGATCCGGGTTCGAATCTTGGCGCGGATAAAAATGACGAAGAAATTTATTTCGTTATAATGGCGCCCGAACTGTCCGGATGACCCGACCGTTCAAAATCTCGCATTGGTGTGATGTTATTTCCACACCGCGAGATAGGAAAAATAAGAGAATCCTTTCTCCATCACTTCGAAAAAAAAAAATAAAATAACAGGGAGATGATGTAACGTACCAGGAGATGTGACGTATCTGCCCGAAGGATGCACACGACATAAAGGCAGATAGGAATCAGAATAAAACGTCTGCGTAGCTCAGTTGGTAGAGCGACTTGTTCCGGAATAAGCGGCCTCGGGTTCGAATCCCGCGGTGTAGACCAGAAATGACGGAGAAATTTACTTCGTTATACTATATATGAAAATCCATATTCACAAGGTATCTGATAAATTCCCCAGGATCAAAAGATTTTGTCTTCGACGTAATCTCTGGATCCGTAAAAATTCACCTTGTCTATGGGTTTGAAAATAATATTGAAATTAAAACTTTTGAGAATTTTTGAAACTCCGAAGAAAATCTGAGGAGCAAATGGGATAACCGCCGGATTCGTTCGTACCGGGAGGTCAGTTTCCTAAATTGTTGGACAGCTTTGTTTCTAATGGAAGGGTTATATCCTCTGTGTACTACAATTCGTGTAAGAAAATCAAGCTCTTTCTGTAAGGAATCATCAGTTGAGTATATATGTATTGCACTATACATCTATGTGTAGAAAGCAGAATTTTTCTGTCTCCATGGGTGATTTGATTTTACATGTGGAGGTAAGGAAACATCAAATGGTTTTCGATAAACTGTTGTACTAAAGGATCCTTCAGAGCGTGACACAAGGGCATCCAGGATGGTAAGCAGCTTTTATTTTCCGTCTCACATGTGAATTGTCTATGATGATCAACTGAACTGGTATGTTCAACTAATTTAGGTATTTCCGAATTCATGCCATTCTAGAGGACAAAAGTATCATCTACATATCGAATCTACAGGTCAAATGTAACCTACCAATAAAAGGATGAGAAGAGAGGAAAGACTGCAAACCGAAGAGGAGCGCCGTATGAAAGCTGTCCGAGAGTCTCTGAAAGAAAGTGATGTAGCCGAAACAAGTGAACCCGATATGTTAGGCAATGAACCTGAAGTTT
The DNA here is from genome assembly GCA_039090855.1 of Macrothele yani. NCBI lineage: Eukaryota > Metazoa > Arthropoda > Arachnida > Araneae > Macrothelidae > Macrothele > Macrothele yani. The sequence goes on from CM076990.1 coordinate 134,346,661, forward strand.
AAAGAGAAAATGACAAGAAGGATGGCACATTTCAAATGGTGCCACAATGAAGGGATCCGAAACAACCAAAGTTAACCCGAAATCAACCAGTAAGCTCCCAGATGACAATTCCTCTTCCCACAGTCGCGAAAGTTGCTCAGAAAACAGGGGTCTCTCTGCGATCTGCTACTTTGATAGCAACTGCTGCTGTCGCCGATACTGGCATGATAACAGAGGACGATGCAACAAAAGTTATTGACCATCATAAACTAGATAGATAAACAGCGAAATTGTGCAGAAGAGCGTCACAGAAATCCCAATTCAACTAAAAGGGATTTATTTTGACGGCCGGAAGAATACAACATTTATTATGGTGAAATGTGAGGGAAAGTGGTGCAGAAAATCTATAACAGAAGAACATTATGTAATGTTGCCACAACCAGGGTCAACATACATCGGCCACGTGACTCCTGCTACAGGGCATCCGGCTTCCGTAGCATCCACTATTACCGCTCACCTGGCCGAAGAAGAAATTAGCACGGAGGACTTGGTAGCAGCTGTATGCGATGGAACGTTTGTTAACACTGGAGTACACCAAGGCGTTCTTGGAAGGCTTAAGAAATCTGTCAATAGACCCATGCACTGGTTCGTATGCCAGCTCCATGGAAACTAGCTTCCGTTCAGACACCTTTTCCAACAGCTGGTCCAAAGGCCTTCTCAGGACCCATTGGAAGAAGTTGCCCACATGTGAAACTGTGGAAGTCGTTAAATTTGAGAAAATATCCCAATCAATCAATACTTCCGCAGTTGACGAAAAGTATTTCAGTACCGATCGGCTGTACCTGCTGCACATTTGTCAGGCAGTAGCCGAAGGACAATATACACCGAGTTTGGCTAAAAGCGATCCCAAGAAAATAGCCCATTCCCGTTGGCTGGCCACTGCCAATAGATTGTATATTGCAACACACCAAGATTACCCACTGTACGAGAATCTGAGGACTCTCGCCGAATACGCAATGAAGATATACTTCGTTCTATGGTTCACGATTAAGACGAGATCACAATGTATCGAGGGAGCCAAAAATTTGAGGCACTTGATGAATTCTTCGAGGTACCTGCCGGAAGACCTGAGAAATGTAAATGACCCGGTCATCCAGCGTAACGAATATTTTGGCCATACAGAAAACTGCTCTGTATGATGTACGATGACCGCAAGCACATTAGAAACACTGGCCTTCAAGAGAAACCTTCGTGGAAGAAAAGCATCAAACATCCAAAAGTGAGATCCGCACTTACTCCATCCCCCTTGAAAAAGCTGAGAGTTACATTGACATTGTGGACTGGAGTAACTGTGACGTAAAAGAACCGCCAATCATCGCGCACATGCTGTCTGACGATAACCTGGAAAGACTTGCCAAAAGTGAAGAATCTGAAGATTTGGTATTTCACATTCCTAACTTTCCATGCCACACACAGGCGGTGGAAAGGGGGGTGAAAATGGTAACATAAGCATTAGCAAGAGTATGCGGCGAGCAAAGAAGAGACGGGCATATCAAGACCAAAATTGAATCAAGAAAGGAGATACCAAACTTTAACACTAAATCTGATTACCGTGTAAAGCAAACGCAAAACTTGAAAATTGTAATTGAAACTTGTAATCGAGTGTGGGATATTAAAAACTTGTCAAATTGGAAATTTTGTTTTATTCTATATCCAAGGTCCTAAAAAAAAGCTTTTAAGGGGTCAGGCGTTTTCAGATGGGAAAAACTGTCTTAACAGACAAAATCAACTTTCATGTCGAAAATTGGAAAAAATTGAAAATTTTTAAGCGAGTGTGGGATATTTAGAAATTGTCCAAATGAGGAATTTTTGTATCTCATATTCTGTGTCCTAGAAGAAACATTTGACCGGTCAGGCACTTTCAGATTCAAAAAACTGTCTTGAGTGATAAAATTTAGTTTCATGTCGAAAATTTGGAAAATATGAAATTTCGAAGCGAGCGTCGGATATTTAAAAATTGTCAAAATTGAAAAAACATTTCCCCCATAATTCAGGGTTCAAAAAGGAAACTTTTGAGGGGTCAGGCGTTTTCAGATTCGAAAATTTGTCTTTTTGGAAAAAAATCAAGACACCCTACCTATACTACACGTGTCATAACTGACGAAACAGAAAGTACACGAACTGAATTTCAAAACCCTCCCATATCTAGCCTACCCGCCGCCTGACGTGGCACCTACCGATTTCCATCTGTCCATGCATTTTAGCAATTATCTCACTAAAAGTAATTATCTCATCTTCAGAAACTGCGAGGAGGTGAAATTTTCATTCCGGGTGCCAGATTTCTTCCGAACTCGCATTGAAGCATTTGTCACTCGCTGGCAGAAGTGTGTGGTTTCTGAATGCTTCTATTTCGAATAAATGAAGGTTGTGTGCTATGAGGTATGTCTCTTTCATTTTTACCCTCCAAATTGGTCATTATCTTCCGAACGACGTGCTACATATATTTTTGGAAAGGCTCAGCAATGTAATATTTTTTTGCGGCTTTTTCGTAAAGCAGAAGTGTAATTTCTAAGGTGATTCGTATGAGGTTTTATATCCATAAACACAAGAAGACGCCATATCTATCAATATGGCTAGAATACAACATGGAGCGATCAGACTCTTCGAAGATATGTATTTTGCCTATAGTACATGCTTTGGTATTTGCTATAATGCTGAAAAAAAAAGGATTTCGGTTTGCTCTAAAATGATTTGCAGTCAGATAATTCCAACAAATAATAATAAATCGTATGAAACACATATTGGTGTCATTAGAGTTAAAATACGAACACGTGCAAACATGACAATTACAAAACACAGATAAGGCGATAATGTAACAGAGTAGTTTTCTCTTACAAATGACTTTTGATTTTGCTTTACCTTTAGTGCGAAACATTCGTAAACACGAACCGGTTGAGAAATCTACCGCATTTGATCGGTTTACGTAGATAACCCTAAGATTACCATTTGTTTTTCTAGGATTAATAAAATCTTCAAATCAAGTGTCGTACATCAAAAACCCGTTAATGGCATACAATGTGCTACTGCTAATCACGGTAATTTTGCAATTACAGTGGAAGCCTACTTACCGCGGGTATACGGAGACAAGACGATAACCGTGTTATAAAGATATCCGTGATACATTCGAATCTGAACCCTCTGAGCCCTAAGATACAGACGATTGTTTGAGGGACACGAACGGACCCGCGTTATATCCGATTCCGCGGTATAACCGATAGAGTTATATCCGGCTTCCACAGTACTTCAGAAATCAATCATATCGAGGGATTAGTCGGTAAAAGAAATCGAAACATTTTTGCATATTTTATCAAATTTCGGGATCTGTTAATTCATTAGCAACATACAAAGGATATTACAAAGTTTTCTGCAGAAGTGGCTTTCAGACGTTTTTTAAAAGGAAATATTCATTTTATTACTAAAAATGCCATACATGCTGTCCTGCGCTTCCATAGGAAAATTGTGTCTAACACAAGAATATTTTCTCGTAAGAAATTAATATTTTTCGAGTAATCGTCATAGATAAATTGATATAAGGGATTCGAGACCAATTAAGCATTGCATTTTAAATAGAGGTTACTCTAGTGTGTACATGTGCTTGCATTATATTTGAAGGTCTTCAAGCATATGAGCTCGTTTTCTTATGGAAGTAATTAAGAAACTTACAATAGCATTCTCCAAGTAGAAAGAAACAATTTTGTGATCATATCAGAAAAACAGCATTTCTCAAACTAATCCCCCTGATTAGGTAGCTTAAATATTCTGGATGCCTCTCCTCCCTCTCGCTTTGCTCTTTTGTGAGCATTTTACTACACTTTAGGATTAAATTCAGACACCAAAAGCAGTTTAAATGACGATCACATTAACTTATCAGCTGAAAAATATAAACTCGAGCTTTTCAATGAGTGTTTTGAATGAGAGTTCCTCGGGCATCTACTCATCAGAATCGTCATTACTACATGCTAAAAAGGATTTAATAAAATCTACAGGGAAACGACTGCTTGACATTTTCACTGACTTCTGTTTTTCATGCTGTATGATTTGTTTTGACGGTTGTTATTGTATAGAAGCTATTAGTATTACACGGAGATTACGTTCTTGGAGAATTCATTAAATCCAAATATATTTGTTATGTATGGTTACCGTAAAAACCCGAAATCCTTTATTTCGCGAAATTACTACCTAAGTAGTAAGACGGGGAAGTGTCCACAAACATTGGTAACTTCGGGTTTTTACTAGTAACATCCAGAAATTACTAACATCCTCAGTTAAATGCAAACTAAAAAGTTTACATCGGGTATTTACTTAATTATTTAGTCAAAACCCGTTCTCACTAGAAGCGGAAAAGTAAAAATTCGAACTGTTGTGTTACAGCTATTGCTTTGATGAAAACTGATGACAACATCCATTAATTAGGTACCAAAAAAGGTGTTACAAATCATTCGTATGCTAGATAAGAATTTGATATTTGTAAACAAAAATTTATAGATATCACTGAAGTGAAAAAAGATAAGTAATTGTCTTTGCGTCATGCAGCTTCTTTTTCTGTAAGAGGTTTCAGCCAAGGTTTTTCAATGTGCAAGTGTACAAAGAAATGTACAACAAAGTTATGCAAATGTAAAAATTAAAATGTTTTGTGTAAATCCAAATGCCACAAAAGTGGGCCTAAATTGTAATGTCCTTAATTAATGATTTTCCAACAAACAATTTTTCTGCATTTTATTGAGTGATCTTATTTTGTGATTTTCAGATAAATAATTTTCTGTATTTTATTCAATGTACTCTATTTTTACTATATGAGTTCATATCTGTTGTAATGATTTCGGATTTTTACTGTTCCGGGTCTAGTGAGAATGGGTTTTGACTGAAAAATTAAGTAAATACCCGATGTAAACTTTTTATTCTGCATTTTACTGAGGATGTTCGTCATTTCTAGATGTTACTAGTAAATCCCCGAAGTTACCAATGCTCGTAGACTCTTCGCGTTCTTACTAGTTCTTTTGCGAAATAACTGATTTCGGGTTTTTACGGTAACATATACATAAATATAAAATATAATATTTTGTTAAACACATATGGGACCTAATGCAATAGAGTGAAAATTTTTTTTCCTATTTAGAAAGAGTGCACCTAAGGTAAATAATAAATTTTTGTATTACAGAACTTTATAATTCTTATTAAAGTAACTTAAGAGGTAAAAAGATCAGATGCGCAGTCAGTAATTTAACATTTAACTCCAACAATACTTTTTGTTCATACTATCTGCAGTATTACCAGTGATTTATAGGCTCTAGAGGCAGTATTTCCACTACTCAGGAGTAACGTCAGTAAGCTTAGAGAGGACAATGACAAGTTGGCGATGTACTTCCGTCTATTTAGCTGTATCGTGTGCATCTCCGATAACTGTCACATCAGAACGAACTCTAAGCGCTGAACTAATAATAATTCTTTACAAGTTTAACCGGCTGGAACGAATTAACTCGGGGTTAGGAAAATGGGTTGAAATCAGGTCGCACGGATATATTCACTGTCTACGAAGTAGACCGATTGCTGTTAGAACGAGTCAACGTGCTCATGAGAAACATTTGCTTCCCCGTTTAGCCATGTCATTCAAAGTGGTCATTTAGGGAGATGATTGACTTTAAACCTTTCTGACTAATTACCCTTTAAAAGGGCTGTAACAATGACAAAGAACCTAAGAAAGAAGAGAGAAGATAAAATGTTTCAGTCACTTTGTTACTACGTAGTGGTATGAGACCCGGTCATGTCTTGGATTATGGAGCAGAGAATAAAGAACTTGAAACGCCTGTAACCAATAAAACACTAGTGGGATACCAAGGACCATCACAAAGTAGTAGTGGGATGAATATCACTACAGACAAGTGGGAAGCCTACCAACGGTAACAGGTTCATTGTCAGTGTTGATCAGGTGAGAGGAGAATAAAATCGTTGCGCGGCAGCTTCCGTAAAACCCGAACGCTCTGTGAATATTTCTGTTTGGTAAGCGTGGAAAGTTTTGGGCAACATTTAGTTGAGATTCATCGACCGCTTAAAGGGTTAAGTTTCTAAAATGGGAAATTTTTGTCACATACCAGCTTCACAGTCAAAGACATCATTAACAAGAAAGGACTGAGTAAGCACGGATAGCAAACAATTACATGAGAAGTATTTCGGTGAAAGATATAATGCGCTATTGCTCTCACAGATGAATAACACTGAAGTGTCAAAAGTCATGGGATAGCAGTATGCAAATTTTTAACTGGCGCTTTCGTCGTATAAAAGCTTCGACGTACGTCACGATTTTTATCAGTTGCGAGGTGTGATCTTGTGAGTCAGGTTGATGAACCACCATTACGATTATGGCAAATCGACGTGAATTACTGGAGTTTGAACGAGGCATGGTAGTGTGAGCCAGACGGATCGGACATTCAATTTCCAAAGTTGTCCGAACATACCTCGATCCAAGATGTGACGTGTATCTAGAACACCTCATGGAAGGCATTTCTACCCACCATGGACAGCGCAATGGCCAACCACGGGTGCTGAAGGACCCCGACCAGCGTCGTCTGACTAGTATTGTTCATGCTAACAGAGAAGCGACACGGGCTCAAATAACATCCACAATCAATGGAGGAGGTACCAGAGACATCAGAGTGCTTTTGTTCACACTACACTATCGGACACAGTGCCGCACCTGGGCTCGTGAACATGGTAATTGGACCCTGGAAGACTGGAAACATGTGACGCGGTCCGATGAGTCACGCTACCAGGTATTACGAGCTGATGGTAGGGTTCGGGTGTGGCGCAGACACCGTGAGGCCCAAGCGATCAATGCAAGCTGGTGGTGGTTTCATACATGCGTGGGTTGTATTTACGTGGCGCTGTTTGAGTGTTCTGGTCATCGTAAACACGTCATTAAATGGCAATTGCTTTGTTGCTCTGCTGGGTGACCATTTGCAGCCCTTCATGGACTTCATGTATTCCAACAACGATGAGATTTTTCAGGCGGACAATGCCCCATGTGATCGGGCCCAAGTCGACCAAAATTGGTTCGACGAGCATTCTGGACAGTTCCGACGGATGATGTGGCCATCACGTTTGCACGACATGAACCCAATACAGAGCTTATGGGACGTGGTGGTAAGGTCCATTCACAGCCAACCTCCTGCACCTACAGATACCATAAAACTATGGGCATCTGTTCAGACATGGCTCAACATCTCTCCAGATGTCTTCCAGCCAATTGTGGAATCGATGGCACATCGAGTTGCTGCACTTCGCCGGGGTAGAGGAGGTCCTACACGATGCTACCTACGCATTCCATGACTTTGGGCACTTCAGTGTACAAACGCTCTACGATATTCAAATTGTTAATGTTGATTTTTGAGCATGTTTCACAAACACATAAGCGTTCGTAACTACACCCAACTGAGTTTTTTTTTGTTAGTATAAATTTTGAGTATATTCGCGAATTTCGGGGAGTTGGATACTGAGGAACTCAAACAGTGTCTGCATATGGAAAATTCACCGAAATTTCAGGTCTTACGTAAAAACATTTTATAAAGTCTAATAATATTTTATTGAGGTAGTTTTACAAACCAATAACAGATGTATAACGAAGTAAATTTCTTCGTCATTTTTATCCGCGCCAGGATTCGAACCCGGGTCCCCTCATTACGGAATAAGTTGCTCTACCAATTGAGCTACGCGGACGTTTTTATTCTGATTCCTATCTGCCTTTATGTCGTGTGCGTCCTTCGGGCAGGTACGTCACATCTCCTGGTACGTTACAGATGTTATCACCCTCTTCATAAGTGCATTTTCAGTGTTTGTGTGGTTATTTTCTTCAACTATTGAGCATCTGAATTTATTGTAACTCAGTGCCTTTTTCTGTTTCACGACTTGCATCTATTGTGACTGTCGAATCTCGTACTTCTAATTTAACCTTACTTTTGAGTTTTCGTGTTCTCGTGTAAATTTGGTTTCTCTCGTTTCATATTATCTCACTTAAAGACACATTATGTCTTTCGACGAGCTTTTCAAAGTTGTAATCTGACAGTGGTTCAAAAGATAAGATTGAGCAACAGTTATGATCTGAGCTATATGAGAGATATGCTATTAGACGAGTTCGATAGGTAATGTTCTTAGTACGCTATGTTATGCTTTAGATAAGACTCATAAGTAGTGTAACATTTGCTCTATGTATATTCCATTTGTTGACGGCGTGCGATAATTTTCAAACATGTATTATTACGAAATAGTAGTTTTAAGTGTGCTTATCTTACTGTAACAAGAGGCGTATTCTGGATGAGCTGCATGCTTGCCGTACTTGGACTTTGAGTAAAAGGACCCTGATTTTGTATGTACAGAATTCCGTAATTCTTGCATCCTGGACCGTATCGACTATAAAGTGTTCTTCACTTTATGTAATAAACGTTCGCAGCTTCGACGTCTACAAAATTAGAATGTAAGGGTTCTTCAAGTACTGTACTTTAATTCATCAAATAACCTTAAACGTGAAAGTTCTGAAGGCCGCCGCGGGGCGTAGTGGTCTAAGCGATGGCTTCTGATCATTCGTCCGAAATGGGTTCTGGTTCAAATACCGGTGAGGCATGGATGTTGTGTTTGCCTTACGGCGCTGGCTCTCTCTCTCTCTATCTATCTCCCTTCCCTGGAACCAGTGGCCCTAAATTAGGGACGGGTGACAGCTTGTAGCCCACTGAGTTGCTCACGGTGATCGTTAAACTTCCAATAAAAAAAAAGTCATCAAACACCTCTTATTCTATGAATAAATACTTTTCAATAAGTGAAGAAGCTCTTACAAACAATTTAGTAAAATCATGCAATGCATTGATTATGATACGCTTTCCAACATACTAGATATCATTACTCAAATTGTTACTCAAGTTATGAGGATAATACCTGTGGAATAAATCTCGATTCTGTGCCCCGAACTTTAACCCCATTTCGATGATATTAAACAGAATTGGTTCAGTATACTTCCGGAGCAACATACTAAAGTTTTGTCGCAATGGAAGCATGTTTAGTCAAGTTATGAGGATAATGGCTGTGGAATAAATGTCGTTTCTGTGCCCTGATCTTTGACCTCATTTCGCCCATTTTCAATAGGGTTCGTCCCCAGTTGTCCCCGTACCACATACTAACATCTCATCGAAATCCAATAGTTGTTACGCGAGTTATTGTGCAAACAGACAGACAGACGCGAAAAGCTGGAGCATATGCGGTTCTTCAACCTACGGTTTGAAAGCGTAAATAACTTGTGGACACTTATGGCACTGGACACCTACAAAATGCTACACATAATTCTTGTTTCATTAAAATTCATTGTGACGACAAGCATATAAATTCTGTGGGGAAAATCACACAAATGTAACTCGCTAATCAGAGGATGTTAACCCAGAACTAAAGACGAGGACAAATATTGTTAGGTTAAACACACTTATATTTAATTCATGTTTTCTTTCCGGGAAACACTGCTTTCATACATAGTGTCATCTGTCATGCAAAGTCGCACATTAAAAACAGACCACTGAAATGTTCTTCTAGAACCGCATTACCATACAGAAAAGCTTCTTAATGGATTCCTGAAAAAAAGGTATATTTTGCTCATTTTGCACGCAAAGTAACACCTTACAGGAAGATCGTTGACAGGTTTTACTTCCATTCCTTTTCCATGCAGAACAACAGCTTTTTAATGGATATAAAAATATTAGATATTTCGATACATCACTTTTACTGGAAGTAATGGCTTCAATACAATTGACATCTGATGAATAGGAAGGCTATTAAAGAAACTGTCAACAAATCATCCCGCCGTCGTTCTTTAAGTCCTCTCAGAGAAGTTCTACAATTTCATGGTTTTGTGTGCCGAGCTGAACAAAAGAAGGGGAGAATAGGAAAGAGATAAGTGTCAAACAATCTCCATTCCGTAAACATACATCCCTGAATACATTAAATATAAAACAAAGAACAACATTTCTAGACCCATTGTTGAAATGCGTTTCATGTAACCTGCTAAATTTTATTTCATTCCAAGAAGAACGGGTTAATAATTACTATCACGTTTTTTTTACATTCCAAATTTTTAACCCTTACTGAAGTTTGTGACTACATAATCTATTTTAACTTCCTGTTCCAGTTTAATGTCTTTTATATGGATTTTAGTTATTTTTAGCACGTCTTTTGTAAAAAAAGATCGTGCTTATATTATCGGTTTGTCCTTCCGTTTGTAGACGACATATCTCTGTAACTACTAGTCGGATTTCAAAAATTCTTTTGCATTGGGAAGCTTGAAATATGTGAATGATGATCCTCCATTTGATTTTGTTTTACGATGTACAGTTTCCTTGCTAGAGGGCGTAAATTCAGATGACATCGAATTCAAAATACATTTTATTCCATATATTTGCTTCTAAACATCAGACTGAAAACAAATATTTTATCTTTCAATTCCATTTATGTCGAACAGTATTTTAGGTATAGTTAAGAGTATTTTAGGTATAGTTTTTTCAAATTACGCATAGATTTTCCGCTTGGGGGCGTGAATATAAATTACGTTTTCCTCGATATATCTTCTTCTAAAACTCCGATTGGAAATTGTTTTTCTTCAGCGGATACATCTCCCGATTGAAAATCTTTCGCATATAATTTCTAATTTTTGGTGAAGAATACTTTTGCCACCAGGGGGCGTAAGTGTTAATTTTACCTTCTGAGGTATTTGCCATAAAATCTGAGCTTCTAAAATCTCGATTGAAAAACTTTGTTCGTGGACCGATGCCACTCGTATCGATAAACCTTTTTGGAATATATTCTACTTAGAGTATTGCATGGTTTCTCTGCCAGGAAGCGTAGATGTATATCTTATTTTTGTGAATATATCTGCTTCTAATGGTCCTATTTGAAAAATTCTTTCATTACTGGATAGTTTCCATTGTGACATGTTTTTCATATAGTTTCAAAATTTTCAAGTAATTAATAGACCTAAAACTAGGGGCCGTAAAGGTAAATTGCGTTTCCTCCTATATCTCTGTTTCTAAAACTCCGATTTGAAAAAATATTTCTGCACCGGATACAGCTCCGCTTGGAAATCCTTTATAAAATTCTAATTTATGGTAAAAAACGGTTTGGCCACCAGGGGTCGTAAGCCTTAATTTCCGGTTCTGATGAATTTGAAAAAAAAATCCGAGCTTCTATAATGTCGTTTGAAAAAAATTCGTTTGTGTACCGGTACTACTCACGTCGACAAACCTTTTAGGAATATTTTCTTCTCAAAATAATGCATGGTTTCTACGCCAAGGGGCGTAGATGTATATCTTATTTTTGTCAATATCTCTCCTTCTAGGAGTCCGATTTGAAAAATTATTTCTTTGTCCCATAGTATTTCTGATGCGAAATGCTTTTCATATAAATTCAAAATTTTCAAGTAAATCATAGTCTTTCTGTCAGATGGCGCAACGGTAAAATGCGTTTTCCTTGATATTTTTGCTTCTAAAACTCCGCTTTGAAAAATTATTTCTGTATCCCGTACAGTTCCTGAAGGAAAATGTTTTTCATATAATTTCTAATATTTGATAAAGAATGGTTTAGCCTTCAGGGGGCATAAGTGTTAATTTCTGTTTGTGATGTACTTGCAGCAAAATCTGAGCTCCTGAAATTCTACTAAATTTTTGTTCTTGGCTCGATACTGCTCACATCGAAAAACCTTTTGAGAATAATTTCTTCCTAACATAATGCATTGTTTTCCCACCAGGGGACATCAATGTATGTCTTATACGTGTACATCGAAGAGTCCGATTTGAGAAATTTTTTCCTTGTTGGAGAGCTTTCCGCTGCGAAATGTTTCTCATGTAAGTTCAAAATTTTCTTGACTCACAAGTCTGCAACCAGAGCGCGTAAGTTTACGATTCCGTTAACAGCAATATCTGCGGTATTAAAAACATGATTGAAAAATTTCTTTCTTCGGTCAGATACTGTTGCTTTCCATATCGGTTCCATTGACTTTGAATAGGTTTGATAAATTTAATGTGCGTCAGAACGGATTCAAAAGACGTGCTTATTACACCCGAAAATTCGGTGTCATCTTTCTTGTTTGCAATAATTTCCGAACTTAACCTCCCATACGAATTCAGCCGCTCAGGTAGCACAGTGGTTTAAGCGGTGGCTTCTGGTCATTCGTCGGAAAGGGGTCCGGGTTCGAAACCCGGTGAGGCATGGATGTTGTTTTTTGTCTTACGGCACTGGCTCTCTCCTTTTCCTGGAACCAGTGACCCTAAATTAGGGACGGGCGACTGCTCATAGAGTTGCTCACTGTGGTCGTTAAACCTCCAATAAAAAAAAATATAAAAAAATATGAACTGCGATAATTAAATCCCATAAGTATGTCAATTAAGTAATGAGACTGAATTTTAAAAAAATGGAAAAGCAGGGAAATTTACGTGAATATTGAAGTGCATTCCTCCTTCGTTAACACAATAAGTGTCACGATCAACCAACGAAAGGAAAGACTTGTAAAGGTCATCTTTCGGTATGGAGTAAAAATCTGATGTCAGAGTGTCTTCAAAAAATGTTCGTTTTTAAAGACAGCTTTAATTTAAGGAATAGAAAATAGTCACGTGGTGACAAATCTGGAAAATAGGGGGATGATTGAGTGCACACGTCCGCGGGAGCGTTATCGTGAAGAAGGAATCATAGGCCGTCTTTGTACTTCCACAATCGTTCGAAAATGGATGTGCCTATTTTCGTACTCAAGCCTGACACGAACACTCCTCTTTTACAATCTCTCCAAAATGGATATGTAAGCATTGCCAATGACAGTTGCATCTTCTTGAATGAATTCGCGATGCAGAATTGCCGTCGTAAAAGTACACAATCATTGTCTTGATTTCGGACTTCTATAACCTAAACTTATTTCCTTTAGGTGACTCTTTCACTGAGCACTCTGACGCTTCGTTTTAAGTGCATAACGAAAACACCATGTCTGTCCATCTGCCACAATGCTTTGGTGAAAATTTTGCGTTGTTTGTGCAGTCTCGAGGATGTCTTTTGCGTACTCCACTCGTGCATGTTGCCGGTCGTCTGACCAAGTATGCGGAACAAAACGAACACAAACTAATTTTTCCCCAAATCGTGCGCTAAAATTTGACGAATCGTCTCCTTAGTATCTCCGACTTCATATTCCGGTATCCTCAAGGTCAAACAACGATCACGTTTTATCTCTTTATGAACTTTCTCAATGAGTTTAGATGTTCGCACTGAAATTGAGCGTCCAGGCTTTTCGTCATTTTCCAAATCTTCTCGCCCATCTTTGAAACGTGCATACCATCGGAATGTTTGTGCAAGAGACAGACATTTTGCTTCATACACACCACACAACTACTAAACTATCTCAGATGCATATATTCAGATAATACAACGGAGTTTGTCACAAATATTTATTTTTTCAAGTACACTATGGTTTCACAGGGTATAGACCTAGCTTCATCAGGACAAATGGTACGTAACGTGCCATTCGAGCCATTTGTCCTGATGAAGCTTGGTCAACTTGAAAAATAAATATTTGTGACAAACTACGGTGTATTATCTTAATATATGTAATCGTCACAAGACTGTATGTAGTCTTTGAGATCAAGTATCCCAGATGCAGTTCTACCAATTTTCAAAAAGAACCGGATATTTGCTCTCTGTTCCATGACTGAACGGTGACGATGCTGTTTCACCGAACGACGTCATGCACATCGTAAATAATTATCTGCGCAATTCTCACACAAATGCTGTTGCCAACGCATACATGAAAAATGACTTATCAAAAAATCATTCTCATTATCTAATTGTCGAAGTGTGTAAGAACTCCCATAATATATTTTTCCGTATGAACTACAAGTCTCAATATTGCGACACTGTCATTCAGTCAGAGGTCAGGCAAAGAGTATAAACAGCATGCAAATGATATCTCGGGTGCTACTGTGTTTGGCTCTCAATAGTGCTTGCTGCATTCTTGAGATTTTGTTAATCTACGTTGTTATTTTCTTGAAATTCTCGCAAATAGATCACTAAATTTGTCATTGTGTTTCTTCGAAGTTAACATTTGAAAGTTTAGTAACTTGTGTTTGTGTCTTCTGTGTGACAAACTATCGTAACTGTGTTTGTCATTATGGTTTGTGAATCAACTTTACATAAGATCCAATAAACAATTTAGAATGAAGTACGTGTAAGTTGTTTTTTACGCTTTCCAACCGTAGGTTCAAGAAGCGTATATGCTCCAGCTTTTTCCGTCCGTCTGTCCGTCCGTCCGTCTGCCTGTCGGCACGATAACTCACGTAAAAATGGTTCGATTTCGATGAAATTTTAGTATGTGTTAGGGGACCACCAGGGGACGAACCCCATTGAAAATGGGTGAAGTGGAGTCAAAGGTCACGCCATAAGAGCAGGATCCATTCAATTGCCCTTATGCGTCATAACTTGGGTAAATATGGTTCGATTTCGATGAAATTTCAGTACGTGGTAGGGAACTACCTGGGCACGAACCCTATTGAAAATTGGAAAATTGGGGTCAAATGTCAGGCAGGGCATAAGAGCGGGATTTATTCCATTGCCCATATGCGTCATAACTTGCGTAAAAATGGTTCGATTTCGATGAAACTTTGGAATGTGGTTAAGAACTACCTGGGAACGAAACCTACTGAAAATGGGTGGAATGGAGTCAAAGGTCAGGACATAAAAGCGGGATCCATTTCATTGTCTTTATGCGTCATAACTTGCGTAAAAATGGTTCGATTTCGATGAAATTTTAGTATTTGGTACGGAACCACCTAGGGACGAACCCTATTGAAAATGGGCGAAATGGGGTCATAGGTCAGGGCATAGAGGTGGAATCCATTCCATTGCCTTTATGCGTCATAACATGCGTAAATATGGTTTGATTTCGATGAAATTTTAATATGTGGTAGGGAACCACCTGGGCACGAACCCAGTTGAAAATGGGCGAAATGGGGTCAAAGGTCAGGCAGGACATAAGAGCGGGATTTGTTTCATTCCCCTTATGCGTCATAACTTGCGTAAAAATGTTTCGATTTCGATAAAATTTTAGTATGTGGTAGGGAGCCACTGGGGACGAACCCTATTATAAATGGGCAAAATGGGGTCAAAGGTCAGGACACTGGAGTGGGGTCGATTCCATTGCCCTTGTGCCTCATAACTTAACAAAAAATGTTTCGATTGCGACAAAACGTTATCATGTTGTTCCGGAGGTACAGTGAACCAGTTCTGTTGAATATTAACGAAATGGGGTCAAAGGTCATTGCACAAAAGCAAGATTTATTCCACAGCCGTTATTCTCATAACTTGCGTAAAACAGCTTCTATTGCGACAAAACTTGAGTATGTTATTCTTGAGGTGTACTGAACCGGTTCTGTTGAATATCATCGAAATGGGGTCAAAGGTCAGGACACAGGAGCGAGATTTATTCCACAGCCATTATCCTCATAACTTGAGTAATAATTTCTGGAATGTTGGAAAACGTATCATAATCAATGCATTGCATGATTTTACTAACTTGTTTCTAGTACTTCAGTGTACCTTGTAGTGTTAACAACGCTTCCGCTTAGTTGCAATGTTACATTTTCCTCACTTATCCACAGTTGTGTCGAGTCGATGTGGTTTTGGTATTAACCTCATCTTCACAGTTGAGTTTTAAATTTATTTAGTAATGTCAGTATGCTGCCTTCACTGTGAAAATAACATTTCTTTGTGATGCAATCAAACGCAGGACTTCAAAAGAAAGAAACACTTTTGAAGTGCTTGTGATACAAGCTGGGATCAAATGTAAGTGTGTGCAATGTCTACAGAACACGAAGCGTCAGTTTCAAACGTCAGTTTTTAAAAAGAAAATTGGTTTTTTTTTATTTTGTTGCTCGAGCCAAAGCTCTCATCCTCAAATTGGTAAAATAAGCAACACATAAATTGCTTGAACACAAAGAATTCTAATGCAGTTACGCTCCTCTACATAAGGGAGGGTTATAATCAGCACCAACAGAGGTTGTCAAAAAAAGTGTGAAAATCATTAGCTTTTATTTAAAATGTTTCATGCCTAAACCTGGGGGAATGGATATGCAGGTATACAGCGAGACATCTATATTACTAATCAGATCGCCTTTTGTCTAGAAGACAGAGTTGGAAACAGGTCAAAAATGTTGGACCCGGACCCTACCCGGAACAGGGCGTGACATAATTTGACTCGACCCTACCCTGACCCGGAAAAATCTTCGTTGAGCTATAAATTCGAAACTGAATTTATAATTATACATAATCATTACATATATATACACTAAAGAGCAGATTGAATTAGAGACAGCTGTCGTTATGCAAATGTGGCGCTGTGGGCGGCCCTGTAAACGGAAGCCGCATGACGTATGCAGAGATCCGACAATATAAGGAATGATGCGACGGGAATCAGTAAGAGTCGGACGCAGTATGGGAAAAGACGAAGGATCTAAGCGCATTTGATCGTGGGCAAATTGTTGGTGCCCGACGAATGGGTCTTTCCATCTCGGAAGTCGTGCAGGCACTGGGATTTTCACGAGCCACTGTGTCACGGGTGCACCGTGTGTACATCGAATCCGGTAAAACCATCCCTGCAAGGGCCAAATGCCGTGGACAACAGCGTGTGGATGAGCGGGGTCATTGTCGGCTAGTTCGCATTGTAACAGCGGATAGACGGGCCACAGTGCAAGAAAACACTCGGCAATTTAACGCTGGTGCACAAAAACGTGTAAGCAGCCACGCCATCCAGAACGATCTCGCTATGGGGTACAGAAGCCATCGTCCCATGAGGGTACCGCTGCTGACCGCACATCACAGTGTGTGAAGATTAGCATGGGCGCGGGAACATCGCCACTGGACCCTAGACATGTGAAAAATCTTGCCTGGACTAATGAGTCGAGATTCACGTTGGTACATGCGGATGGCAGGATACGAGTACAGTGCAAACCACATGAAGCGATGGATCCTTCTTGCCAGCAGGGTACTCTTAAGGATGGTGGGGGTGGCATTCTCGTCTTGGGACTCTTTACGTGGACTGAAATGGGACCCTCTGGTACGTGTGACATTGTTCCTCACAGGTCAGCGTTACCGGGACATCCTGGACTACCATTTTCTCACGTTTGTGAGTCTTCAACATCCCACTGGGGACCTTATCTTGCAACAAGACAATGCACCGAGCCATCGCTCCCGAATTGTATCCCCATGGTTGGATGAACACTCCACCGACGTGACCTCGCATCCTTGGCCAGCTAGGTCACCTGACCTCAATCCCATCGAGCACATATTGGATGCCATCGAGAGAGATGTTCGAGGCTCGGATCCAACACCATTAAATCTTCGTGAACTGTGGGAGCTTGTTCAGGGATCGTGGATCCGTATGGCTTCCCAATGCTTCCGGTGTCTTGTCGAGTCCATGCCGAGACGAAACGCCACCGTCATCAAGGCGAAAGGTGGTGCTACACGTTACTAGACAGATATCTCTAATTCAATTGCTCTTCAGTGTAAATAACACCTTAATTCTTAAAACCTTTAAATTCTTAATGCAAAAGTTGCGATGTGAAAAGTAACTCTCAGCTTTACAATGTGACACGCTGGGTTTGAGAAAGTGAATCACGAGAGAAGTAGGTGACCTGTCTTGCTCGGGACAATCGCACTGAAAACAAACGCAAAGGAAGTATCGTTTACTATAGGGTATCGGTGTGTCTAAGGTATGCGCCGTATCGTCGGTCGTTGTAAATCTTCTTTGCTTTAAGAAAGAAGCAGCAATATATTTGTATGACAAATCATTTTTCACTCCGCTGCACCATTATCGAGCACAAAATTCCAAAGTACGCATTTTTCTTCGAAATATTATTTTCGTTTCTTTTCAGAAATAAAGCCCGGTCAGGAACACACTTTGACCAGACCCGTTTCACCCGCAAGAAATTGTTGGTCCGCTTACTCGTGACCCATTTCCATCTCTTCTAGCAGACGTCCATCAACATATGACTGACCTACTCCTGCACCTTCTAAGAGTTACTAGTGGGAAAGCTTTGCTTCAATACAGTTACGTATATCCTCGACTGAAGAAATTCTTCCGGTGTGCAAAGCGGAAGTAAAAATCCAAGAGAGGTACACTGACGTGGTAAAATATCAGGAACACCAAATGACAATCAGCCACGTGCCATTCCCAATTACCTACGCATCTAGGAGGTTGAGATTGCACTGTAAACAGCTCACTACACAGGATTCAGGACCGTAAGAAGTGTAGATAGCTGTAATATTAAAACTGCTCCTGATATTAGTGACTTGCAAATAGGCATGATTGTGTGCCCTAGGTAGGCCGTTACAAGCATCGTAGAAACGGCGAACCTTCTCGGCTACGGAAGAGCAACTGTATCCAGGGTGTACAATGAATAGTGCACAAACAACAAAACACGCAGAAAGACGTCTTCCAGTGGGTGGAAACGGCTGGTCGATATTTGAGGACAACGGCTGCTTAAGATTATTATACGAACTAATAGATAAGTCCATTTCATCCAGTAATCGCGCAGCACAACAGTTGTATCGAGAGAAGGACTGCAGCATGTACAGACCACCAGACACTTGCGCGAATGGGCAATAACAGCACACGTCCTCTTTGACCACCACTTGTCCAAAACCAGACAAATTCGTCTGCAGTGATCATAGAGCATCTGAACGGGACTCTTAACGACTGCTAAAATGTCTCCCCGTATACTTTCAGTCAACACACGCCTTTCAATGGGCCGGAATATGGCGCCGACCACACGACTCAGTTGATCCTAGCTGCCTAGCGTTAATTGCGCCAGATGTTGAGGTCGTGTAATGGTTTGTTTTCCAATTCCCTGGCAGATAATGAGTTCCTTAATATCTCTGGAACATTATTTGAAAGCCACGAGGTAGTTAGCATCATTGAAGACCAGGAATACCAGTGCATGCGCTTGGTGTTTCCCGAAGGACGAAATCTATTTATAACGCGCCATGCTACAAAGCTGACGTATTCAAAAAGGAGTTCAAGGAGCACAACGATTAATTTAAATTGCTAAAATGACCCACACATTTCTCAGCTCTTGATCCAATTGCGATTCTCCTCTTGCTAACATTCAGCAGTTGCTGAATGATGTCCATTCATTCATTCAGCAGTTGCTGGTATCGTTCGACAGGTATGTGTATCCTGTTAGATGCACATACCTGTCGAACGATACCCTCATCTTGCTGAATGCATGCCCCATGGAATTGAATCTGGTTTAAAGGACAGGGGCTGCTTAACGTGTTATTAGGCAGGAGTTCCTAATCGTTTGCTATTTCAGTGTATGTTGTTATTATAAACATGTGCTTTTTATGGTTGGACGTCATTCTGCTCAATGTAATTCCCGATGTTTTGAAGGAGTCCGTGGAAGAGATTTTTGAAGTAATCTCGAGAGATATTTCTGTGCACGAAGTGAGTTATAATACGAGAAATTCTTATCAACGAAGCATGGCTAGGCCATGTTTTATTGTACCGGCATATTTTTTTAAATGTATTTGGAGGATGAAACCTTCTGCAAGTATATTTTGTTCACAGATCAAGGAGAATGTTTTACAACCATTCCAATGTAGGAAGGACCTGCGCACGTCGGTGAATTCTCTAGCTTTGTATCAATGATTTCAGTACGACCTGCAGTTTTACCATTCCGATCGATGAGCCTCCTTTTATTGTAGAGTACAACTATTCATTACACTGAAGAGCAATTGAATTAGGGATACCTGTCTAGTAACGTTTAGCACCACCTATCGCCCTGATGACGGCGGCGATTCGTCTCGGCATGGACTCGACAAGACCCCGGAAGCGTTGGGAAGCCATACGGATCCACGACCCCTGAACAAGCTCCCACAGTTCACGAAGATTTGATGGAGGGGGATCGGAGCCTCGAAGATCTCTCTCGATGGCATCCCGAATGTGCTCGATGGGATTGAGGTCAGGTGATCTAGCTGGCCAAGGAAGCGAGGTCACGTCGGTGGGGTGTTCATCCAACTATGCGGTTACAATTAGGGAGCGATGGCACGTTGCATTGTCTTGTTGCAGGATGAGGTCCCCAGTGGGATGTTGAAGACGCACAAACGGGAGCAAATCGTCGTCCAGGATATCCTGGTAACGTTTACCTGTGTTGCACCCTGTGATGTGCTGTCAGCAGCGGTACCCTCATGGGACAATGGTATCTGTACCCCATAGCGAGGAGATGGTTCTGGATGGTGTGGCTGCTTACACGTTTTTATGCACCAGCGTTAAATTGTCGAGTAATTTCTTGCACTGTGGCCCGTCTATCTGCTGTTACAATGCGAGCTAGTCGACGATGACCCCGCTCCTCCACACGCTGTTGTCCACGGCAGTTGGTCCTTGCAGGGATGGTTTTACCGTTTTCGATGTACTCACGGTGCACCCATAACACAGTGGCTCGTGAAAATCCCAGTGTCTGCACGACTTCCGAGATGGAGTGACCCATTCGTCAGGCCCCGACAATTTTCCCACGATTAAATGCGATTAAATCCTTTGTCTTACCCATACTGCGTCTGACTCTTACTGATTCCCGTTGCATCACTCCTTATATTGTCGAATCGCTGCATACGTTATGTCGTTTCCGTTTACAGGACCGCCCACAGCGCCACATTTGCATAACGCCAGCTGTCTCTAATTTAATTGCTCTTCAGTCTAAATAATACTCTTTTAGAAACAGCTACCTATTAAATGATATTGATTCACATCTTCTAAGCAGAATATTGTGCGAAATTCAAGCAGAACTGCATTGGCAACCACTGACCTGTGGGTCGATTTGTCAAAATGACAGGTAAGAATTCTAAAACCAAAAGTATGAGTGTTAAGCAGCTTTATACAAGTACATAACACCAGACAATTTGTTGAATAACATCATAACGGTCAAGCAGCTGTCAAAACATACTTTTTTAAACCCTTCAAATGGCTAATGTCCTGAAATGCAAGGATGCCTAAAGTTTCTGTGGTTCCCAAACAGAATATTCAGATAGTGGGCCGGGTTTAACCAAAATTACAGCAAACAATTCTTTCCTTCTCTATTTCAGCAGTACCTATTACAAAACTGTCACAAATGATAAGCTATCTCTTCTAGTCCTTTTTTCTGCTCCATGACTCACCTCATGATGGAGATACGCTAGCCTCTTGACACGGCATCACATCACTTTGTTGAAACAATTGCGCGAAAGTCTTTTCTATCTTTTTGTATGTTCTTCCTCAAAGTTATAGCCCTTTTAGCAGTAATCATTTAGGAAATATTAACCACAATCATCCCCCTAAATGACCACTTTGAGTGATAAATCTAGGAGACACCAACGTTTCTTGGCCAGTTCCGTAAACAGAGAATATATTTATTCCAGCTACTTCCAGACTATTTTGTTAATTCCAGCGCTATTCCGTCAGAATATTTATGTTTTAACTCGTAGTTTGAAAATTCCAGCCCTTGTTCTTCTTTGTTCTTACATTAAATAGAGTTTTCCAGGTGTCTGGAATGATAGTTGCTTGAGTGTTAGTGTCAACTCTTGAACAAGTCTAGCAAACTCTTAACGAGTACAGTGCCTCCATTTGAATAAGTGTTTCTAAATCCTCCTGTAACATTTTCATTATATCTTGGAAGTACAATAGGCTCTTTCAAATAGGATCGGGTGGTCACACATGATAATGGCTATGCAAATATCTAGAACGTGAATGAGACGTACGACAGTAACATTGCAAAGCCTTTCAAAACTTCTGTTTTTCAGTTTCCAACAATTTAGCGCAGATCTAATTTACGGTGACATCACGCATAACTTCTTCCGATTGTCAGTAATGATGATCCAGTTATAGCTGGAATGATTTTTTTTATAACTTGCTCAAGGGAATTATGTTAATACGAAATTCCGCTTCTTGGTGCCGTCTAGTCTGCAACTGCTTCTGTCCCTTTCTTCTCCTCATCCTAAATCTACGTATTTCTTCCATTCAAGAGACTCTAAAAAGCTTCTTCATTTCCTTTCTCTCCGCAGTAACGCATCATAAATGGCGTCAAAGATGCAACTTGAAGGTTGGTATTCACACGGCTTATCTACAAACTTTTTTATACAGAGTCCTCAGCTTCTGGCATGCCTTCACTCGTCCTAAAAACAAGGGCCTGCTTTCGTGGGTTAGAAAAAAGCCTCTGAAGGCTGAGCGCACCACTTCCACACATTCGAAATATCCTCATCGCATTCTTTAAACTCTTTCCTTAAATGGAATTCATTAGAAGAGGAAAAGTGAAATTCTGAAAAAGTTGGCACCAGTCTAAACGATGGCATGAAATCATTTCTCATGTTACGACGATTTTCTTTTTACAAAGTACTTTATTATTCTGTATTCTTGCATTATTATACAACTGAAGAATACCTTTGTATCCAGACTTTTCTGATGGGATGGAATGTTTTACAGTGGTATAGACTAATGCTAGAAATTAGTGGGAAACCTTTCCTCGTACTATAAACCAAAATAATTCCTTTGATGTCCTACAAATCATCCTATGACCTTTCCCACTGAAAAAGGGTTTTCTATCATCTTCCATAAGATGATATTCCGAAGTTGGGCATTTTATCTTCAGCACATGCTTGTAAATCGAAAGTTTCATGAAAAAACCGACGTCAGATCTCGAGGTAGAATGTCACTTCATCTACTTTGTACCAAGCTATTGGGTTGTCAGAAAAGTCATGACGTATTTTGTCAGCCGCTGGCGGTTGGGCGGTTTTGGAAGTACTAGAGGCATGCGCAGCTCTGCTATCGCTGTGGCATTCAACAGGCGCTAGTTCTAGCTGCAATCTAAAAGGAATAGTGAGCGATTTGGTTGATTTGGGGAGATTTGACATCAAGTTGAAGATGGAACACCAAACTGTGCATTTTGGTCATATTTTACTGTTTTACTTCCGTAAAGGGAAAAACGCGCGTCAAGCTTGTGAAAAGTTGCGTAAAGTGTACGGTGATAATGCTCTACAAGAACGTCAGTGCTAGCGGTAGTTCGCAAAATTCCGTGCAGATTACTTTGACCTCAACGATGCTCCTCAGTCGGGGAGGTCCACCGGGGTTGATGACGACCAAATCAAGGCATTGATCAAGTCAAACCCACGTTACACGACACGAGATATTGCAGATACATTGCACATTCATCATGCAAGCGTTCGCGACCACCTGAAAAAGCTGGGATACGTAAGCACGCTCGATGTGTGGGTTCCTTGTGAACTCAAAGAATCTCAATTGACGGCGCGTATAAACATCTGCGATATGCTCATTAAACGTGAGGAAAACGATCCTTTTTTGAAGCGACTGATAACTGGTGACAAAAAGTGGATTGTGTACAACAATGTGCTGTGCAAACGGTCTTGGTCCCAACGTGCTGCTTCGCCTTAAACAACATCCAAAGCAGACATTCATCAGCGGAAGGTTCTGGTCTCAGTGTGGTGGGATTTTAAAAGTCGTGTTTTTCGAGCTCCTACCACGAAACCAAACAATCAATTCGAATGTGTACTGTCGGCAACTGGACAGTTTGAACGAATCCATCATCCAGAAACGTCCAGAGCTCGTTTATCGTAAAGGTGTTGTGTTCCATCACGACAACGCGAGACCACACACAAGGTCGATCACCAGCCATAAATTATTGGAGCTTAGGTGGGATGTGTTGCCACATCCAGTATACTCACCTGACGTTGCGCCCTTAGACTTCCACTTGTTTCGCTTTCTTCAACAGTCCTTGCGTGGTAGAACGTTCATTCAGATGAAGCTGTAAATCAGCACCTTGTGCAGTTTTTCGTCACGAAAGACAGATCCTTCTATGAACAAGATATTCTGCAGCTCACTGAAAGATGGCAAAAGGTTATCGAACAAACCGGGCATTATATCATTGATTGGTCTTTGTTCTTTCTATCAACAAATGATCTTTGCAAAATATGGCTAAAATACGTCATGACTTTTGCGACAACCCAATAGCAATAGCATCTCGAATTGAAGTTTGATATCTGGCATTTCATATCTTGGGAAATCCGGTGAAGTTTTTTTGCGTAAGCCAGTTAATGAATTACTCACCGACAAACTACACTGAATATTCCTGTATATGACATGTAATAAACTAACTGCTCGTTTTTTATTCTAACCACAGTGATCATAAAAAGCCATTACGCACCTAAATACTGATTCTACCTCAGTAATTAAAAAGCCATTAGGCACCTGAATACTGATTCTACCTCAGTAATTAAAAAGCCATTACGCACCTAAATACTGATTCTACCTCAGTGATTAAACAGCCATTACGCACCTAAATACTGATTCTACCTCAGTGATTAAAAAGTCATTACGCACCTAAATACTGATTCTACCTCAGTGATTAAATTGCCATTATGCACCTAAAAACTAAACTTATACTACATAGTACCAAGAACAAGTAAAATATTATTTCGCAGCACCGCAATGCTCAAAAACACATTATTTTTTACAAACCTAAAGTGTCGCATTTTGTAAATTTCAGCAAAACTTTAACCAGGTAAGCAATTCTAATATTTAGGATGAGTGAATGAAGTTGGTGTTTCTTAAGCCTGATCCACACAATATGTGCATTAGGTGACAGTACGCATAGACGAATAGAGGTAAACCAAGAACGTTGCAGTAGTATTGACAGTTTTTGAGGAGGGTTCCCACCAAACACGAAAGTAATGTTTAAAGGGACAGAAAACTTATTTGCGCTCCTTCGGAAAAATAAGGTGATGATAGTCAACGCCGCGTTAATGATCTGACAAACAGCAGTAGTATATAGCGCAACATAAAAACATTCATCTTTGTTTTAGCTGTAGAAATCCTAACGTCGGAACAATACTCCAGGGTGGTTAACGTGCTACTTATATAGCATCGAAAGTTGTTCAGATGAAAAATATAATTTATCTAGAAAGAGGAATCCCAACTGCAATCCCACGTTTCACTCAGAGCACTATTCTATCAACAGAAACATCTCCGTAAATGTTTCCCAACGGTTCTACACGTTGTACACCGTTTTCTTCTTTGCCGTAAAGCACGCTATAAAAGCTCTCTGTTAATGACGAACATCGCAATTCCGCGTCATTTCTAGAACAGCTTAAGGCCCAACATTCGTCCAAATCTTTTTAGCTGTTTTCCTTCAAAGCAGAACAGTTTAAAAGTATTGTAAGTTTATTCCTCCCATTTTAAAAGTCTTTCTCGCGAAAGAAGGAATGCGGGGCTAATCGCGATAACCCACGTAATAGATAAGGTAACCTCACACACCTTAGCGTAAAATGTGTTTGTTTCTTGGGAGTCCTTCAGGATTATGTATAACAATAATGGGAAACATTGTTCACATAAATATTGAAGCAACATGATTTAGAGTCCACGAGTCGTCATACGGCAAGCATTTACTTGAAATACAGACAACAGAATTTACAATCGCACCAGAAAAAACACCTACTAGATATCGTATCGCTGTTCAGGAAACAGCTATCGTGAGACATGTAAATTTCTCTATATCTTTCCCTGGATGCCAACGAATATAAAAAATTTCTCAAAATTTACTTGGTGTTTTGCTATATTTGCGCAAATAAGGCTTCATTTTAGTTTATATTGTACGTAAGCTACAGCGAGAATAGAAGTCTACGAACACACACAAACAGAAGGGCGCAGACCTGAAATATTCAAAAGCAATCATGGAAATGGGGTTTGGGTTGAAGAGAATTTATTTTGTTTACTATTAGACAAAATACACAGTCGAGTCACATTATTGTGACCACCTCGTACTTTTGACGTTAACAGCGCGTACCCAATGAAAGAAGCCACGTGTCGTGAGCTGGCTTGGAGGTTATATAAGGTATGGTGTAGGCATACTGAAAGCATATCACTCGTTGCTGTCATGGACGAAAGGAGCAATTTATCAGATTTGCAAAAAGAGATGGTTATCGGCTTTCGGGCCAAGGGTGGCAGTATTTCTGAAAGAGCGCAGTTTGTGAACTGTTCGCGTGCTGCTGTGGTTAAAGTGTATCGTGATTGGAGAAATGACACCGATGCGAATAAGCGACGTGGCAACTGCGGAGCAAAACGTGCCATTGATGCGAGAGGTGAACGTCGGCTTCGAAGATGCGTGAGGGCCGATCGATACGCTACAGCGGAGCAACTCACTGGACGAACGAACCAGGGGGCTACCGGAAGTGTGTCTCAAACGACAATTCAACGAAACCTGCTGCGTATGGGGCTCCGATACAGACGGCTGATCACTGCACCTATGCTAAGGAAGGTGCATCGGCAGAAAAGGCTAACATTTGCCCAGCAGTATCGGAACTTGACCTCCGCCGATTGGCAAAGGATTGCCTTCTCCGATGTGTCACGTTTTCTGCTTCATCGAACAGATGGACGTTGACGTATAAGGCGAGAAACATCGGAGAACAAACACTCTTTAACCATTGCTGGAAGAACACAAGCTCTTGGGGGTAGGGTCATGGTCTGGGGAATATCTTAGTGGCATTCCCTGTGTCCACTTATACCTGCGGAAAGCACTGTGGACTGAATTCCTTATGAATCCATGCTTGCAGACCATGTACACACATACAAGCGGATTGTCTTCCCTGGGGCTGATGGGATCTTCTAGCACAACAATGCGACGTATCACACAGCTAGAAATGACCGAGAGTGGTTGGAAGAGCACGATGAAGATTTCAAAATACTTCCCTGGACCTCTAATTCCCCAGACGTAAACCCAATTGAGCATCTGTGGGAACACGTCGATGGTGTTATTCGCCCTATGGATCATCCACCACGTACCCTCCTGCAGCTGCTAGATGCACTGCAGTCAGCATAGCTCCACATACCTGTGAACACCTTCCAGTACCTTATTGAGTCATTCCTATCCCCTCTAGTTGCTGTCGGCGCTGCATATGGCGGTTACTCCGGATGTTAGCTAGTGGTCACAATAATGTGACTAGACAGTGTGTATTGAATCAGAGGGCTGAAAACATTACACCTTACGCCCAAAATGTTCAACGTTGTGAGGTATGTATTTGTTTCCATTTCTTATTTTATTTTATTTTGGGGGTCTAACGACACAGTGAGCAACCTGATAGGCTATAAGCCGCAGCCCGTTCGTATAGTTTAGGGCGGGAGAAAGGAGAGAACAAGTGCTGTAAGACACGCACAACATCCATGCCTCACCAGGATTCGAACTCGGAACCATCTAGTACGAATGCTTAAACCTCTGCGGCACCTGAGCGGTCATTTCCATCTCTATCTCGGATTTTTCTTTTCCTACGTTTTATTTCGTTATGAATGTTAGAAACTTAATTCAAATTTGCAGTTGTTATTTAGTTAGAATTATTAGATTTTGATGTGGTTTTATAGATTAGATTTTGATGTGGATACAAAATAGCTGAAACTGTTATATTCTTTGAACAGAAACACCATTACAGGCGAATTTTTCATCTATGACATATCTAAGTGTTGCATGTTGAAAATACGGCAGAACTTTCAGAAATTGTTCATTTCCGCATGGACTGAAGAAATGATCGGTGAAATGTGACTTAAGTTAATCATTACAGGAATATGGATGTTAAGGGACTGCCTGTTTTCTCTTGAGCAATGAAACGCATGGTGATACAACTTTTCTCCACTTGGCTGACTTCTGATTGGGATAATTTTAAGACAAGCAACTTATAATGGAACACGAAATTCAAACTCCGTTCTCTGATTGTCTGTCAAAAAATGTCAATACAAAGCTATTCAACATCAATAGCTTAAAAGTAGCGGACAAATGCTGAACAGTGATGGATTGCCACAAAAAAACATTATGCTTCATGCAGTATCCCGAAATTGGACAAAATGCGTCACACAATGTATAAGAAATCAGAACTCTGAAATGCTTAATGATAAAAACAAGTTATTTAAATTCACCTTCATAAATTTTGTTTGACCAAGTATCGAAAAGACCAGACTTTTCGTAAAGAAGACATAGAGGTGCTTTCGGGAAGCAGTTAAAAGCTGCACACTGATTAGGCCATGTGTATATGTGAGACTTTGCCTCTGAGGACCGTATCGATGCAGAAATTCTGAGTGGCTGCTCCCTGTTATGCCTTGAAAGCGTCATTTCCGTCGTCACACACGTACACATCTAGTTTTGTCGAAGAATGATGTTTTTTTTTTTTTTTTTGGATTGAAGGTTTAACGATTACCGTGAGCAACTCAATGGGCTATAAGCAGTCTCCCGTCCCTGATTTATTGCCACTGGTTCCAGGGAAGGGAGAGAACCAGTGCCGCAAGACAAATACAACATCCATGCCTCACCGGGATTCGAACCCGGACCCATCTCGAACGAATGATCAAAAGCCATCGCTTAAATCACTGCGACACCGGGGCGGCGAAGAATGAGGATTATAGCACGTAGTTAGTAGATTGTTAAGTAGCAATTATGATCCCCCGCTTACTGTAGGCAATGTGGTCCAGGAAGTAACAAACACATTACGTACAGATAAATAAAAAATGCGACAATGTGTTCTTAATTTCTTCCAGGAATTAGTTTAGGACGATTGAATACATTTCTTCTGTTTCAGCGGTCATTTTTTTCTTTAGCACATTCCTCATAAAGTTTTGACTACTAGTTTGTTTTTCTTATACTCTCCTTCTATATACAATGGTGTTCATAATTTCTTTTCAGACTCATGTTTGCTCTGACCTTTTCATTTGCATACCACAGTAGCCTACAGTCTCTGTACGGTAGCGCACAAATTTCCTGCAAAAATCAGTTTGCTTCAGGCTTTTACTATACACACGTCTGGAAGTGCGTCGCGAGTCCGAAATCAAGCCATCTTTCCACCAGGTATTTTTTTTTTATTTGGTGGCTTAACGACTACCTTGGGAAGTTCGGTGGTCTATACGTAATTGCCTGTCCCTAATTTAGGGCCACTGGGTCAATGGAAGGCAGAGAGCCAGTGCCGTAAGACAAACGTACACTTCATGCCCCATCCGAGATTCATACGAGGACCCATCTTGGACGAATAGACCAAAGTCAATGCTTATACCACTGCTTCACTGGGGCGGCTCCGTAAAATATATTACACCAAAATATTTTTTTAATTTCTCTGTCCGCTTGCATTCTAACAAATTAGATAATAGATTTTTTATACATGAACACCATTTTGGTAATTTCAACGTGAAAAAGAATTGCAGGAACGTATAAATTTGCTGAGAAAGACTCATGATTATACAAAGTCGCGGTTAAGACCCCTTGGTTTAATATTTTTCGTGTAAAAGACGTTGACATTTTTGAGAAAAAGATTTTCACACTACAATATGTTCAATTTTTCTGCTTTTATAATCTGGGAATACTCAACCGAATCCCTTTTAGTTTTGCTTCTGGCTATAAAATATTTGGTATTAATATAATACTGTTTCTGAAAATATGACTATGCAGAATATCTGGAAATATCATTGGGGACTTCATTAGGGCTCTCCTCTGAAGTCTTGGGTTTTGGGGCGCAAGCCTAGGGTCCATTGCCTTGAATCTGGATAGATGCACGAAACAGAAATCATCGCTCTTTCTACGTTAATAAGTGAGTCTCGGAAAAATTCTTATCGGCCGCAACCGGGAGTCGAACCCAGGGTCTTCCAGTTACGCGCCGGACATGCTACCACTGCACTACAGCGGCCTCGAATTCACCAGACTCACACATGTGATTAACTGCCAAACAACATGGCATGTTGCTTTACGTTTGAATTATTATTACCTATTCGCCTCCTAGTTATTTGTTATGTTGCTGCTTTCCATCTATGGTGAATCCCCTGCACTGTGCGGGGCTCCATGAAGCAACCTGCCCTGTTGTTTGGCAGTTAATCACATGTATGAGTCTGGTGAACTCGAGGCAGCTGTGGTGCAGTGGTAGCATATCCGTAGCGTAACTGGAAAACCCTAGGTTCGATTCCCGGTGGCTCCCGTTGAGGATTTTTCCGTGACAGACCTATTAACGTGGAAAGAGCTATGATTTCTGTTTGGTGTTACTGATCCACGTCGAGTGTTTGAATTACTTATCTGGGATAGATTTTGCTAGAATGTGCAAGAACTGGTGCAGATGGTACAACATTTGGTGCTGAGCTTGTGGGTGCAGGTGCTGAGGAACACTAAGGGTTGGCGGCAGTTGAAGAGAATGAAGATCTTGCCTCATCAGCATATATTCGGACATCTGGTTGAAGAGAAGAGGTCGCAGGTGGAGGTGTCCTTTTCATGGATTCAGCAGCAAGTGCTGCTTCTGCCTGAGACTGTATCAGATGCGGAAGCATGTGCTCAAATTTACACTGTCGTTGAACGTCAGTGTTGAGGGCTTTGAGTGCTAGTCCAAGAACATTTCTGTTCACCATGTGGTGAGCAGAAATGAGACTCAGCTGCTGGTCCAATGAGGTGGTAAAGCTGAGTTGTGTATGAAATTTAAGCTGTGAAGTCTCAAACTTGCGAATCCACGACTTTACACTCATTTTGAGTTTGTCCAAGGGGACCAATGATGTGGATGTACTTTATATTGTAATAAATAGGCAGGTATACAAACACATCATGAGCGAGAGAGCACGGTGTTGTTCCGAAGCCATCTTTACTGTTACCAAAAACGACGTCTATTATCATCTGTGCTCAGTCCTCCTAAAGTAATTCCTAGTGTAAATAAAAAATATTACAATGTCGGATTACTTTTAATTTAGCCTGGATGACATCTCTTCTTGGAACGATTTGCCTAGAGAAAGAGAGGGTTCAAAATGTTTATAAAGCAGTCTATCAACGACATATCATAAGTTAAAATACTCCTT
The DNA here is from genome assembly GCA_039090855.1 of Macrothele yani. Classification (NCBI taxonomy): domain Eukaryota; kingdom Metazoa; phylum Arthropoda; class Arachnida; order Araneae; family Macrothelidae; genus Macrothele; species Macrothele yani. The sequence goes on from CM076990.1 coordinate 134,377,586, forward strand.
CTGCGAGAAAAAATATGCACGATGAACAGGACGATGTAGATGACGCATAACTTCGCAATTCGTTGTTATTCTATGTTATCCAATAAAATTAGCAATTAACACATGATACAATGCAATGCTTTGTCTTGTAAATTATTCGCTTTTGGATCAATTTACCTATATGAGTCAGTGCTTTCTAATCTGAAGCATTAGAGTTTTAGTGTTTAAATGGTTGTAGATATTGTTATCTGCTTATGATGCCACTAAAACCCCAAGATAGCTTCAGTGTAAAGCAATGTTCTCGATTAAGAGTAAGCTGCTGTAGTCCAACATGAAACACAGATCATGAGTCCAATTCGAAATCAATCACTATCTCTTTAACATCAAAAAATCAAGTGCTCATGGCACAAAGCAATCGCTAAGTAATGTCAACGCACGACAAATAAATTAGACTATCGGACAAAGAAACGTAATATTCAACGTAAGTGGCTCAAATCAAAGCTCGTACATAATCAACTCTCTCCGTACTAGTAAACTCTCACCAATCCCACTGATGCAATTCCAAACAGCTCTATTATAGTTCTCCTTCGTATATGTCATCCCGATGACCTGTTGTTAAGTGGCCAAAGCACATTCACCGACAGAGAAAATGTAACGTCAATATAATAAAATGCTCAAAGAGAATAAACGAAAGTTTACATAAGATAATATTAGTTTTTAGAAACCAAAAAGCGAAAGTTAAATTAGAGTATACGGTACAAAGCTCAGCACAAAAGTTAAGTCAACACATGTTCTTTAGAATTTGGATAATTCTACTATAAATATTCAATCATGTTACCCAGGTTCAAACAGTTATTTTATGGATACGTAAGTCACACGTCTACCTTTCGTTGTCATTAAATGCACAGCTTCTGAGATCAGCAAATTTCCTAATACCACACTGTGAGGAAATCACGAAATCGTCTTGTTATTATTTTAATATTACTGCAACCAGAACTGGAAATATTGCAAGAACAGCTTCATGTAAGTATGTTTACGTACCATGCCTTCAGATTTGTTATACACTGAGGTGCCAAACAAAACCAAAAATAAAAAACTGGGATGGAGGCTATTATTCTATTATTTCCACTACATGTCACCACATACCATGCGATGAGCGGTGTAGTCCGCAAAGGACGAATATAGAGAGGCAGATATCTACGCAAGCTTTAGTACAAGTAATCTCATTCGCAGTTCAGATGGCAGATTATCGGGATTAGCGATTTCGAACGTGGGATGATAATCGGCGTTCGGGAGATGGGTTACTTCATCACTGAAAAAATCAGGAAATTCGAAATTACACGGTCAACAATTTAAAGGGTGTACCTGGAAAACACAAACTTGAAGGAAAATCCAGAGCACGAGACCGGTGCGGCCGTAGAAAAGCCCTGGAAGACCGTGGAGATCGGCGTTTGACACGCATCGTAATATCCACTCAGCGTGCAACGTTGCCGCAAATCACAGCGCAATTCAATGCTGAGGCCAGTGGCAGCATCAGTGTTGTAACGTTCCCTGTACGTTACGTTACGGGACCTCATAGGACACAGTGCAACGTTCCCTGTGTCCTATGAGGTCTCGTAGCCGACGACCCACTCTGGTGCCATTGGGGACTCGACAACACAAGGCTGTGCACCTCGTCTGAGCTCGGGAACACCCGCATGGACGAAAGATGACTGGAAACGTCTATCCAATGAATCGCGGTACCAACTGTTTCAGGCAGATGGCTGATCCCGGGTGTGGCAACAACCCCACGAGGCAATGAATCCAACATGCCTACAAGGTACATAGCAGGCCGGCGGTGGCTCTGTTATGGTGTACGGTGTTTTCAGCTGGCACGCATTAGAACTTCTCCTACGTCTGGCAAACCGCTCTGTTTGGTGGAGGCTACGTAATCATCCTTGGGGATCCTTTACATCCGTTCATATCATATAAACACTCAAACGGATGCGACCTATTTCAATACGACAATACGCCACCACACATGTCTACATTCTCCAGATTATGGCCGGAGGAGCATTACACAGTATAGCTTGGCATCCTGATTTGGCGCCTTCTCGTTCGCCAGATTTAATCGCAATCGAACACAATTTGGATGCTGTTCAACATGCCGTCAATATCAGCAATCCTCTACCGGTGAATATTACGGAACTGTGGAACACTCTTCAGGAAGCATGGTGTACATACTCTCCACAGTACTACAGAAAGTTCGTTCCGTCCATGCTCCATCGCGTCGATGCCGCTATCCGATCGTGAGGAGAACCAACGCGGTATTAGTGAGGTATCCCTATTTTTTTGTCACTTCAGTGTATTTCATCTTAAAGGTACAATTTATGCTTCGCAACACCGAAAGTTTCCCCCCTTTTTTTCGTGGTTTAACGACCACATGAGAATATAAAATTATTAGCCGTCGCTCGTCCCTAATATAGGAACTCTGGTCCAAGGAAGAAGGAATCCAGCGAAGCGGGACAAACACACCAGGCATGATTCACCTTGGACTTGGGCCCGCGCCCGGTTTCAACTATTAGACACACGCCTATGTTTCCGTCAACTTAGCCACCAGGACGTTAACTAATGGTTTGTCGTCGGTGCAATCATGCATTTTCGTCTGAGCGTTTTTAGTCACTTAAACCTTTAACGTCCAGGGCCGTAAAATCGTGTATAGCTCAGAAATACCATAACGCCAGAACCTCTCTCTTTCTCCTTTCAGAATTACTCCCCTACCACTTAACCTTCTTCTCTTAATCTTACAATCTAACGAAAGAAGGATTAGTACTCGGTTACCAAACGAAACTTCCGATCTCTAAGTGACCTTCCATGGAGAAGGTGTGCAATATCATGAGAGTAAATAACATTGCCCTGGGAGATACCAACGCCTTTTTACTTATTTGTTTAGCGACGACAACGGCGACTGAGGTAGGCTTCTGCTAGTCCCTTGAAGGCGGTGTAAATTCAAAGAACAGTTGACGTGGGTAATTAATTGTACTCAATCTATACGGGCGATTCCGGGTGGTCGTGGTAATTTGAATGTCATGGCGTTTCGAGCTTTACGGTCGCCGCAGAATTAAAACGATATACAATCTCCTGATTAAAGTAAATGTGAGGTACTAATTGTTTATTCCATCATCTTCATATATTATCAGATCCTCCTGTGTTTCTTTTCCTTCACCTTCTCACTGTTTCTTTTTGACAAAATACTTGACAGTTTCATCAAACACAATTCAGTGTTTCCCTTTAGAAATGGAATCACTTCTCACTATTGAAACCATCATTTTTAATAATTGGTATTTTGGAATACTATTACCTCTTGCATCAACTAATATGAATTTGTCGTTTCAGGTGAATTAACTATTCGGGTGTGATCCTAAAATCAATGGTGCATGGAAAATAAAGGCGTAGAAGGTGCATGAAAATAAAGGCGTAGATGATGCATGGAAAATAAAGGCGTAGAAGGTGCAGTTCTTTGGCGCCAAAGAAACAAGAAACCATTTGCTTGACAAAGGAGTTTCACTTGCGAAAGAAGAGGTAAGAAACTATCCTTTTGTACACGTTTTGACACAGAATCATTCAGATTGTAACTGATTTAAAGAAGCTGACCCGCGAAATGTGATTCCTACATGAAAAAGGATACTATGTGAAGTGTCGTTAAAGAAATTGTAGAAACATTTTAGGAACTCTGACGATTGTTTTTTGTTTCAAGATTTTTCGAAATGTTTATGCAAGCCTTAGGAACATGAGTAATCTCTTATCCTTTATTTGTGGCCACCGTATACAGGGAAGGGACGGATGGAGTGCCGTAGGGAAAGCGCACCAACCATGTCTCACCCTGACCCGAAAGTAAGCCCATCGTAGACGAATGGGCAGAAGCTAGAGACTCAGACCACTCGATTACCGGTTATTGTAATGTGTTGAATAGGCCTAAGTATCGGAAATGGTCGATCGTTTCAGCCACAGGAGAAGCCTTCACGACATTACAACTGCGATAGAAGCTCACAACATCGCAGATATCTGGAAGGTTTCATAGGAATAATAACTGATAAAAAGGTTATCGCCCTCTCATTCGAAGTAAATTATTGTAGATAAAACCATTTTTGTACGTTATGCAACCGCAATCGAGGATCTCGTTGGAACTATGGCAAAATATTTCACTCTATGAATTTTTTAACAATTATAAGAACATTTTCTCCATTATGAATGTCTTCTATCAAAAAGGATATTAAAAATATCCCATTATTTGATGCGCACTCCTAAATCACTAAACAAGAAATGAAAGACACGTACCAGTGTACAGATAAAACTCACACCATTACAAGAAATCGTCAACCATTCAGGAAATCGTGTAACTGGTGTTCTTGTCCAATGCTTGCTGTCAAGTCTCTCATAAACCTTGCGAGAATATTGAAACAAAAAACAATACTTATGATGCAATGCAGTTTCGAATAAATTCTGGATGTAAACAATTTTTTTTCTTCATGTTATTTTCGGAGAGAGGGATTAGAAAATTTTAATTACCGGTATTATCTTGATACAAACATACCATTGTTTTAATCTTATTTCCTCATCTTATGTGACGAAGCAATTTTTGCAATTTTTCTTGCTTGTGCTCTTTCCATTTTATCATAAGCGTTTGCGAAATATAAAATACGTATTTCGAGTTTCATAGTTTTTAAAATTGCTGCGTTCATGGTGCAAATTCGGGTTTGATTTAACTTAAACATTTGCAGTTTCCAAATCGGGATCCTTCCCACTCTTAAAGACATGTACGTCTAATCTTAAGCATCGCAAAACTTTTATCTGAGCACCCAACGCTGAAAAATAAATGCATAAATAAATAACTAAATAAATAAATAACAGTTAAGTAAAATAAGTTGAAAATGAACAGTGCAAGTGTTTTATCGTTCGTTTTTTTATGATTCTCTTCGAGATTGATCGGAGTAAATTGTATCTGATATGTGATATATATCTTGTATTCATTGAAAGAAGGTACTGTTACGATCGCTTTCTTTGTTTATCACGATATTTTGGAATGGGGGATTAAAAATTCTTAACTACATATTTAAAGATTAGTTTTGTGGAGGGCTAATCATTCAATTAAATTCAAATTCCACAATCCAAATCAATGCAGATCTCATTAATATTCTTGCTCGAGCCAAACAGTGACTGTTAACTTGATTCAAATATTAATTATTCATCAGTCAAACATTCCTGTTCTTCATTTTTTTAGCAAAAAATGTAATTGGATTGCTCTCTTTAATTTATATACTAAGGACTAATTTCCGGGATTTATTATTATGGTGATTAGTAAAATGCTATTGAAACCAAACACTTCTACACTCTGGCCGAATCATCAAATCATTGAAAATACTGCTTATGTTACGAAATATTATCTAACATGCATTAAGATTTATGTCAAATTACTCAGTCATTTCGAAGGACTGATATGCCACATACAGAGCAGTGGCTTTAACAGGAACAGGACACAAACACAGCAGATGGCAGATAAAAGGATATATCTATATGTGCATCCGCACGTTAACATTATTTTCATCTTCGGAAATTCCTTGCCTTCAAAAATTATTAAAATTAAAACTTTCTGCTATTTATTAATTTTATTATAAATCGGAAATTAATCCTGAATGAAAAGAAGACCGTAATATGCATGCGGCCCTTGCGGTTGAAAATCGATGAAACTTTGCATTGATTGTTCAGTGAATAACGGTATACATCTAAAAACAAAACAAGGAACTGAAAATAAAATATGCCTTTATTAAAAGTTGAAGTGTAATGTTTCTGCCACGTCGCATGTTTTCTTGCTTGACATCACATGGTTGGGGCACTCTACGTGCATTTCATATCCTTTCGAAAAGTCTAATAAGAACCTCTGGTTTGACTGATATTTCAAACACTTCATGACTAAGAAGGTTTTTTATCTCCATATGCTAGCTATAACGACGTCTGAGCAATATAATATCCTTTTCCAAGTATGTGAAATCGAAGCATTTCCTGCTGTACATCCTGTTTCGCGGCATTACAAATGCTATACAGCAAAATCAACTGTACAATGGTCACTGAACGTCTTTATTATAATAAAAACGAATGAATGAAATTATTTCATATGAAGAAATCAGTTAGCCACTTAAGATGATATATAATCTTGAAAATAAAACTGATAATGATTATTCTAGTTAAACAGTTTCATTCTTCCGATGAAACCCTTCCATGCACTAGTATTTTATGTCAACGGTATCCTTTTTTTTTTTTCAACAACAGTACGAAAGAATATACGTATTGTTAATGTTTTTCAACTTCGTATTAGACATCCACTGTTTTTAGTGCTCTTACGTGAAAAATATGCTACACGTGGGAAGCTTTCTTGCTCTACCGTAGTGGGGCTGTAATGCTAGTTCATCCAGCGCATGGGTTCGAATCGTAGAAAAAATACAGGTGTTTTTCTCTTTTTCTACTTAGTTAATTCATTCCATGCAAGTACTTTCTCTTTTTCTACTCAGTTAATTCATTCCATGTCACTACTGCATTCGCCGAAGGGCTGTTCAGCAGCTTAAAATAGATATCACTTTTGATAAATTGGATATAATAATAATAATAATAATAATAATAATAATAATAATAATAATAATAATAATAATAATAATAATAAGTAAGATACGAAATTAAAATTTTGTGAAAAACAGTAATGCACATCCTTTTCTTGCTATCAATGCAGGACACTATAAGTAAATACTTTGTGTATTTTATTGTTACGGAAGGTTCCTATTATAAAGAAACGCCATCTACAGTGAAAGCAATGATTTGATGTTTCCTCCCCTTATGTTTATAAGAAAGTATGCTAAAAGGAAATTTCGCTTAGTCAGGTATCGGCAGTACCCTGAGGTCTAAGATGTGTTTACACCAACCAAATATTGTTTTATAGATTTGCATATGTACTTCTCTTATTCCATACATAACGATGCTGTGCTGTCGAAGATTTTGAAGGAACCTCAGCCCTCAGAGGTTTCATCGATATCCATTTGGGACTCGGTAAATTTAAAGAGATATAGCTTCTCAAAACGGCAATTATTTTGTGTTGTAAGGAAGTTTGCTGAGCTTTAATTAAAAGGTAGACCAATGTTACTTAATCACAAATCAACGAAGATTTCCCATCATTCTCAAATGGTTTGGAAAATAGAAAATGTCTTTTAGTCAATTTTGCGTTCGGCAACAATTTCACTGCAAAAAAAGTAGATCAAAATACCATTTGCTTTATGCTATTATGTCAATATATATATTCTACCCGAAAAACGAATGGTAATTGGACCCCGTATATGCGGCGAATTTCTTTAATACTCGTATGTCTCCTGCAGCAATATATTGTATATATGTTTAAATTCATTCATCGAAATACAGTTACAAATATGATGCTGTAATTGATTGCACCATAAAGCTTCAAAATGTGAATATAAAGAAAACCAAAATTAAAATTTTCTAGATAGCTTTATAAAAAATGGATACAAGTTATGGTATGGAAAAATGCAATTGTGCGTTCTAATCTCATGAATTTTGATAATCTCGATTCATTGTCTTTCTCGTATTTTAACGTTCATAGCGAATATCTGGTGCATTTAATATTTTCCATATTGTATTAACATGCATGTGTTTGGAAATCAATAAATCGGTTTCTGATTTTCTTACGAAACAGATGTTTAGTACAAATCGCACAATAAACGCCATCAAAAATCTCAAAGAATGTGCAGCGTCGTATCTTATTCAAATTGTGAATATTCTTGTACCTCACGCGATTTGTTTTTTTTTAATTTTAACATCTAAATTATTTAATGGTTTCTTAGGACTGCTACGAAAGACTTAGAAAAATTATTAACGCATGACATGCGAGAAAAATGTTACATTTTGGAGATAATTTTTTTCTTCTGGTAACGATGTTTCGAAATGTGATTTAACGATTTAAAAAAATCGGATTGTTTTCTAGTGAAACTGCTTCTCGTGTGTGAAATATGATTTCTTCGTCCGTGTTCTGTTTATGCAAGTCTTAAATCATGTGTCGTGGAAAAAAATAAAGAATCGCTATGTCCCCGACGTCTCCATAACCGAAAACAGATAAACATGGACTATCACATGATTTATTCATAACGCAATCTTCTCTAGTATCTCATCTCGCAATGCAAATAATGGCGGGTTAGCGCGCCTTTCCTCTCTCTATGGATAGGCTATGCAAAGAATACACCTACCGTTCTCTTCGAAGGAGACCTCCTCATGGTCGCAATCCCTTCAGCTGGCCTACTGTTATGGACATAGGTCATGAACTCCCATGACGTCACAACATGCTTATCCTTCGAGGACTGCCCCTACGAAAGTCCGAAAAGGAGGTCGCACTCCAAATAAAGAACTGCCTCTCAAGACAAACTCCAAGGAATGACTCTCAGAGGCTGGAGCAGGAACAGAATTCTACTGGAATTTACATAAGTGCGACTGTGAGGCCTATACAAATGCCAGAAGCACTATCCACTATACTAACTACTTTGCTTTCAAGAGAGACTTTATTCCGCAGCGCTCACTTGGAGAAGATTGCCCAGTTGCCGCACTGCGAGTTCCCTTCTTATTGCCCGCGACGGTAGCGACATGGGGCGGCAAAACACAGAAACATCTTTATCGATCAAAGAGCGAGGGATTTCAGTCGCAACTGTAATCGTAAGGCCGTCAACCACGCCGTCGAAGCAATAGGGGAGGCAAGGGATGCCCTCTTCTGATCCCTCTGCAAGAGAAACTTGGGATTCCCTCCCGCTCTTGGTTCGGCAGATCTATTGCTGGCAATCACTTCGCGATGACTCCGAGCTATGATGCACTCCTAAATCCATTTTAATCTACATTGTACTTGGGATATCTGTTGATCTGAAAAAGTTGGGTAGAAATGTCTCTGTCTGTACGATGTCATACTTGTCTAAAGAAAAAGTATACATCAAGAAGCAAAGTTGCGAATTAATTGGATATGCACTACGCGCACCAGTAACATACAGATCGCGGAAGTAAGAAACGTAGTCACCTAACTGGTGTGACTTGATAACGGCTTACAACTTTCTCAAACACTTTATAGTCTTTAGATCTGTCATAATGCACATATACATACAGTAATATTTCGCGGATACAAAAATAAGAACCCATTAAAAGTTGAAGGAATGATCTCAGTGACATTGCTCTCAAAGTTTCAATGACTTTGTGAAATAAAAGATCGCAGCGTTTAATGAACTGCCCCGCAAATTCCAGTAATTCCATCGAGTGCTACCTTTTTACAGTAATCTTAAATAGAATACAGATTTTCTTACATTTTCAGACGCAGTGATACATCTTTTGAAGTTGCAAACTTGAAACATGCGTCTAAATTTTAAACGTATTGTGTGAGTCCTCAAATAATCGAACTTTTGCATTTGTATTTTCATGCATATTAATTAATTATATCAAAATACGGATTTTCAATTATTAACAATTTCAAAGACATTTTAAATGCTGATGATTTAACGGAATCAAAAACTTCTTCATAATAAATAACAGCCATACATTGAGCAGTTACAGGTTCATTCGCCCTTTTGTTTATGTATATCTAATATTAAATCGACAAGATCTAAAGTGCTGTAACCAGTTCTTAATCCAGCTTGTTCTCTTGATTGAATCATGTCCAAGATTTCCTTCAAGCTATGCAAGGTCATCTCAATTAAACTTTCTAAACACCTGATGCCAGACTGATTAGTCTGCAGTTACTGAGATGCCCGAGGTCCACCCTTTTGTGCTGCAAAGTTATTGTAGTCTTGTTTGTTCTATCAGGAATCTTCTCTTCGTTGAGTAATCTTGTGAAAACTTGAGGGAGTGTAGCTATCAGTTCTGCAATAACTTCCTGTAAAAAGTTTATCGTAATTCCATTACTACTGGATTTCTTCCCCATTTCGTATTCTTAATTTTATGGGCAACTTCTGCCGAGAGAACTGCAGGTATTTTAAAGCTTAAACCAAAATATAGCACTGGGCAGAATACACCAAGAATAGTATGTGTAATCGTACGAAAAAATCCGTTTATTTGATGTAACGCTTGTATATTAATTCTCACCAAATAAACGAATTTTTTTGTAAGATTGCACATATTATTTTAAAGCCTGTATGTTTCTTTTTGTCTGAAATAGATGTGCACAGTGGTCTAAGCAATAGCTTTTGATCATTTGTCTGAGATGGGTCCGGGTTCGAATTCCGGTGAGACATGGATGTTTGTGCTTGTCTTACGGCAGAGGTTCTGTCCCTTCCCTGCAACCAGTGGTCCTAAATAAGGGGACGGGAAACTGCTTATAGTCCATTCAATTGCTCACGGTGGTCGTTTCACCTCCAATCAAAGAAACAAAAAGAGCAGAACTCCTGCGAAAGTTGCCTGGCTGTTGACTCCCTATGACAGCGAGCTGTGAAACACAAATACCGGTAGTCTTGACTTGCTGTGGGTCGTTGGCGTCCATGTCCTAACCTTGTGGTGTTGTTTCGGTTTCTTGGCGTCCATGGTGTCGTTGTTTTTTTCGTTGGCGTCCATGTCCTAGCCTTATGGTGCTGTTTCGGTTTCTTGGCATCCATAGTGTTGTTGTTTTTCCGTTGGCGTCAATGTCCTACTCTTATGGTGTTGTTTCGGCTACTTGGCGTCCATGGTGTTTTTTTATTTTCGTTGGCATCCATGTCCTAGCCTTATGGTGTTGTTTTGGTTTCTTGGCGTCCACGGTGTTTTTGTTTTCTTTGTTGGCGTCCATATCCTAGCCTTATGGTGTTGTTTCGGTTTCTTGGCTTCCATGGTGGTTTTTTTTGTTGTTGTTGGCGTCCATGTCGCCTTATGGTGTTGTTTCGGTTTCTTGGCGTCCATGGTGTTGTTTTTTTTCATTAGCATTCATGTCCTAGCCTTATGGTGTTGTTTCGGTCCCCAAAGTTTGCGGGCCACTGGTCTTAACGCATTCAGCCATCTTGCTACCTCAGTTTGCTATTACCTGCTTCTAATATAGCAATCACTCTCCAATGTAAAGAGTATCCTAAGCGATGGTACAGAGCGATTCTTTCACTAATACTCTAACTGGAGCTGCAATTGCCGAACCCTGCCCAGAAAAACGTTTATCAAGAGCGCGTGTTTACCAGCTTGATGACGTACTGTCGTGATTTGCATATTTTCGTAGGAGTCCGCACAATGTTGCTCGGATACATTTAATTTTTGCTTCCCCTTGTACATGTCTCTGAAAATCTTTACAGGTGTCATTTCTTTTAAGTCGTGTGAAATTTAATACTTCAAATCCTGGATCTCTATGCTGTTGGATATTTTGTTTTATTTTGTGTCAAAAGCACAGCACGAAAGGGATAAAATAATATCACTTGGAACAGAACAAAAGGTACAAAGGGATTTTTAAATACAAAATAGATCACAAGTTACATAAACAAGATATACAGATTGATGACATAATGGTAGCCCCAAAACGGGCCACAACAATTGTTCTACGGTTTCAAAAACACTAAGAAGCTCGTTGAACATTTTACGACAGGAAGGAACTTCTGGACGAGATGAGCTATTTTTACCATACCGGAGATCCAGAGATGGTTATCACCAGGTAGAAAGCCCCAACATTAAAGAACTTTCACATACTATCGACACCAGTTTGTTGGCGGTTCAAAATTTCCATATTAGCTATATCTCCTTATAACCAGCTAGTAGTTCTCCTGATGCTATCTAATCATCCACATCCACTGTTATTGACAAAATATCAAATCTGGCTTTTAATGGAGTTTTAAGCTCCTTTCCGTTATGGAAAAACTTTTCCTAGACCACAGTTGTGATTTCCCTAGTTGTTGCCCAAACATCCGAAGAGACTTGTTAGTAAAATTTTGGAGAATTTGGCATTGATAGCCACTTCTCTTTTGACGTTAGCTAGTGCGATTAAGACCATAATGTATATTGTGCCCATTCGGGTGTGGAACAATATGTCAGTAACTACCAAATGGATTTCATTTAGTGGCACATCCACTAGTTTAGCGTGTGCTGAGCGACTACGCACAAGAGAAGTACTTTTGGCTGCAGAAAACCCGAGCAGGAGAGTAGTCATTGAAAGGGTGGTAGGGTGAGCCCTCACTTAGAATTCGTCAGTATTCGAAGTGCATTGTTATGAGTAGATCGCTTCTATATGGCGCTATAACAATGTTTTCTACATGTCATCTAGATTTGCTCTCAGATATTTGGGAATGCCACAACGTTCTAGCGGTTGAGCATTTCCATTGATACAAAACTTTCTATTGTAGTCCCAATTCCTAGAGTGGAAAACACGGACCTGAGTTTTCATGGGATTAGGTCTGAACTTACTGATTTCATAGTAAATGGGGAGAGCATTTAAGGAAGTTCTATGTTTTATTTCTACCTCTTCTATGTATTAATTAAGGATTTATATTTGACGAACCGGTTGATAATTGGTATAAATATGAAAAGTGTTTGTACAAAGACACAGCATACCACTAGGCTGCACGTGCCATTGACTATATTTGTGTTGAGGAGCATACAGAAACTTTCACTCCCTGTTTCTTGAGCAAGAGGATCATAAAAGTAAGTAGGAGTAAGAAAATAGTTTTCACGTGGCGCTCCCTAGGTAGCAGAGGCGATAAGAGTCCTTCACGATGTGCTACATTGGCAGCAGGAGCAATAAAGGAGACTTCACTTGGCGCTACATCGGTAGTAGGTGCAAGAAGGAACCTTCAGAAAGTGCTCTCTGTGCAGTAGAAGCAAGAAAGGCACCTTCACCTGGCGCTCGCTGCGCAGTAGAGCCAAGAACGGTCCTTCAGGAGGTTCTTGGCAGTAGGAGCAAGAAAAGAACCTTCAAGAGGGGCACCGTGGTCAGCAGAATCAAGATTAGAACTCGTTAAGTTTTCTTCTTCCTTCCATTGCCCATGAAGCATCTTATTAGAACCCTTATAAGATGCTTCCTGGGCAATGGAAGGAAGAAGAAAACTTAACAAGGTGCTTTCTGGGTAGCATTAGTATCTTTGTCCAAAATGGCTAATCTTTTCCCTCTAGAAGGTTAGTACGAGAAATATCTGACCGCATAGCTTGTATCTTTGGATTAACTGTTGTTTCTTTTGTTTTTAAGAGAAGTAAAATGTTATTTTTTTTTAAATACCTAAAATGTTGGATGAAATGCCGTAACATCCAAGTTTTTCTTCACGGTGCTTGCTCTTAAATTTTTTTTTTTATCTTTTCGATAAGTGAGCAAGCAAAACTACCCTGAATGTTGGTTTCTCACTCTTCTGGGATTCTGTCGATTCATGTGTGAAAACAAGATGCTATTAAAACGCTTAAGAACTGATAGGACGTTGTCAACGATACTTAAAGTTAACGCATTTTTCACGGTCGTTTTTGTGGCTCTCGGAATTTCTTCATTGACTCGGAAAAGCGTTTTGTCGATCTTCTCAGGTGGACTTCTTCCAGCAGTGTGGTCCGTCATCTGTTGGAAAATTCTGGTTGTTCTTTTCTAAAGTACTCTCTCCCTCACTGCTTCATCTCTACGCTTTTGTCTGTCTCTTAAAATAACACCGTTGTAAAACGGTATTTGTCAATTCTCTTGGATACATTTTTACTTTTGCTTTTGGTGTAATACACTGCTGGCCACCCAAAATCCAACACCAAGAAGGAAGCAGTCGATTGGCTTGAAATTCGCAGCATGCGTCGCCCGCGATTAGCATTGCAAGGCATATGCAAATCATGTGCGCCCGGCATGCCACCGAGAAGCACTATACGAAGGGTGCACAGAAGGCGGGGTGTAAGTAGTGAAAGTGTGTTGTGCTGCCGGACCTGTGCGTGGGAAGCTTCCTGATGCCTCGTCGCAGAATACGGCAGTCGCTCCAGCACGTTTCGGAGTTCGACAGAGGAGGAATAGTGGCTTATCGGGACAGCGGTTTATCGTACCAAGATATCGGCGCCCGTGTGGGACGACATCCAGCCACAGTGAGGCGAGTATAGATTCGGTGGGTGCAGGTGGCACGGACGGACCGACGTAAGTGATTGCCGCAGCCGCGGCATACCACCGAACGAGAGGACCGGCATGTTGTACGGCGGGCATTGACTGCTCGTACCGCCACATCACAAACGTCAGCGCAGGAATTAGGGTGTGTTGTGCAACAACCTGTGTCAGCACGTACCGTTTTACGTCATCTGCATGAGCGGGGACTTGTAGCACGGCGCCCACTACTCCGATTACTATTGACGTTACACAACCGGCGAGTGCAGCGGCAGTGACCCATTGAACGCCGCACCTAGACTACGGAATGGCACGACATTGTCTTCTCCGACAAATCCCGCTTCTGCCTGCAACACCACGATGAACGGATCCGCGTGTGCCGGTACCGCGGCGAGAGACTGTATGACGCGTGCATTATTCATCGCCATACCGGTCTGTCGCCTGGCGTTATGGTTTGGAGCGCAATTGGATACGGCACCCGCCCCCTCTGGTACGCATCGCCGGTACGCTCAACAGCCACCGCTACATCTCCAACGTTTTGGAGCCTGTAGTCCTCCCTTACTTGCAGGATCTGCCAGCGGCCACGTTTCAACAGGAGAATGCGCGCCCGCACGTGGCACGCATCGTGCAACAATTCTTCACGGCCCACCAGGTGTCACTGCTGCCGTGGCCAGCCTGTTCTCCCAACCGAGTGGTCCGGCAAGCACCACCTGCGGCTACGCCTGATGAGCTGTGGCAACGTGTGGAAGCAGCCTGGACCGACATACCCGAAACCCACATCCAAAGCCTCTTTCGTTCGATGCCGCGGCGTGTAGCGGCCGTTATTGCCAGCCATGGGGGCCACACGAACTATTGATGTCTGCGTGTTCCGTAAGTCGCACGGGCCTGTAAGCTCAATCGTTTCATCTTTGCATCTGTTGTTATGTGTCCAGTAAATCTAACTTTGCTATCTCGTGTCCTTCTTGTTGTTGCATTTTGGATGGCCAGCAGTGTATATTCATAGCTGAGGTAGACTGATATTTTCGCCAGGATTGAAGTTGATGTTCTAGGTTTACTTGGGGGTAGATTGATATTTTTCTTAGAATAGCAGTTCAGATTCTAAATATAGTTAGGAAACCTTTATTTTCCGTTAGAATTGCAATGGACGTCCTAGGTTTTCTCTATAAGTTTTAGCCTGGAATCAGCTAAGAACAGGCATTTTGTAAAAAATGAAAAAAATGAAATCTGAATAAATGAAAATTTCTTACGTGAAATTTACGGCAATGTGGTGTTGAATATTTGTCCTCGTTACTTATGTTACATCGTTTGCTGGCTGAAAGAGCCTAGACATTTTTTTCTTTAGTTGTCACCTACTTTTGCAAAATATTCCAGTTAAATTTCCTGTGTTTCGCTGCTTAAGTTGGAAACTCGCTTATACCTGTAGTACGCACGATACATTAATCTCGTTGTCTTTCAGATTTCGCCTAAAATAAATATTTTGGCTGAAGCAAAGCAGCAAAAGAAAGCATCTTGATTTTATTCTTCTTGACGAAGCTTACTTTCAGTATTCATCAGATTGAAAAGCCCAACGACAATTAAGCAAATTCTTGATTGTTGGTACTTCAATTCAAATTGTAGCAACCGCAAAAGTTTTACTTCCGATAACAATAGTTTCACAATACTCTGTTAAAAATTTTCTGCTGTTGTATCTAAAACTGGTGCTACAGCAGCTGCACCACCTTCTGAGAAAAGACATACCATTGTGTGGTGCAACTAAAAGCCAAAAACATGGTGCAACTTTGCACCACGTTATCGTACGATGTTGCACCACGTTATGGTGCAATATTGCACCACATTCTGGTGCAAGATTTCACCATGTTATTAGGTTTTATTTGCAACACACAATGGCGTGTGTTTTCTCAGAAAGAGGTGGCAGTGCGACATTTATTGAAAACAGCATAGGGCAAAATATTATAGGTTTATAACGAAACCAGATTGTGAGAGAAAGTTTGTGCTAATAGAAAATGAAACCAGAGTGCCACCTCGGTCTCATTTCCACTAAGCTACGAGGTTAGTAAGTTACCACTAACCTCAGAGAAGGCACTCTGGTCTCTACGGAGACCAGAGTGCCCCGTCGAAGGTTGAGTGGTATGAGGCGCTGGCTTCTGACCATTATTTTGAGATGGGCCAGAGTGCGATTCCTGAATCAGAGAGGGATGATGGGTTTCTCCTACGGCGCTAGCTCTATCCTATCCTGGAACAAGTGACCCCAAATTAGGAACGGGTGACTTTTTATACCCCATAGAACGGTTGATGGTATTTGTTAAAACCTAAAACAAAAAGCATTACTAACACGAGAAGGATAAATAAACCGTGTTGTAAATTGAAAATGGGTTACTGTAATTTCTATTCGTGCAATAATTCTTTTGCATAATTACTATACTCTGATCGCTAATACCTAACTATGGGATTAATTCAAAATTGTTGACATTTGGAATAAAGTTACCTTAGAGTATTCCCAGTAGGCACTGTACACGCAACAGTAACTCCTATGCGAGTGAATGAAAAGGAACTAGTTATCATGAAACTTAATATCATTTACCTATTATTTTCAGTTATACCTTCAATATATTTCCATCCGTAATAGACTTCATAATACTTTACAGCTAATACTTCGATTTAATACATAATGAAAGCACCAGAAAATTTTCATTCCTTTTATCTCTCTGCCTGAAAATCCAAATTCATTCCTTTTATCTCTTTGCCTGGAAATTTTTCATTCCTTTTATCTCTTTGCCTGGAAATTTTTCATTCCCTTTATCTGTCTGCCTGGAAAATCTCTTTGTTAAAAATTTCCACAGTGCCTAGAAGGCAGCTGTTACATCGACGTAGTTCCTGTGCAATTCAAGATATCCACGCGTGTTTTAAACACTATTTAAGCATGATGAGGGATATCCAATGAAGGTATGTTATTGCAATGCTCACACATACGATCTTATAAAGAACTTTCATTAGCATTTGTTGGATTTATTTATGACAAGTTTCTATTTCATGTATAAGGTATTTCCAAATATTTTTATGGTTTCTTTATGGAATGTTGGAAACGTCGTTTTATCAAATCTTTTCCTTAGATGAATAACATGGGAGCTTTGGAACTGTATAATATGGTTTTTTTTGCTATCATGATTTTAGAATCCAGTGTCCAACTGTTGAAATCATGTCTCAAATACACTGATTTCAATAAATGAAGCAACAAATGGGAAAATCGTGGTAGCTCAAAAAGTATGCAACCGATTCGGATGAAATTTGGTGGTAAGCTTTATCAGACCAAATAAAACAAAAAAAACAAACCCTTCAGAACATGTGATACAAAGTATTTACATTTTGTATGAGTGAAGCAAATATGAAAAATGCAGCAATATAGGTATCAAGATGAAATAGGATACTTCAATACGGAGTGTGGTTACCCCGAACAGCAATTTAGGCCCGAGAGCGATGTTTCATGCTGTTAATTATGGTGTCGAGCAGTTCCGTGGGTAGCTGCGTCCATTTCTCGAGCAAAGCATTGCGGATCCCCTGCTGGGTTCTGGGAGGAGGTTGGAGGCCATCAACACGCCTACCGAGAGCATCCCAGACATGTGCAATGGGATTCAGATAGGGAGAGTCTGCTGGCCAATCCATACGGCCTATATAGTATCCTGTGTCCAGGTAATGGTGCATGAGGCGAGCTGTGTGATGGCCGGCGTTGTTCGCCTGCAGTACAAATGTATCACCAATTACGGATGAGCAATAAGGTCCAGGATAACGTCTCTATACCTCTGAGCATTGTGGTTTACATGTGTCAACACACTGAGATCGATACGGCAGCCTAACGATATCCCTGCCCACAGGAGAACACTACCACCACCACCATAGGTGTCGTTTTCCTGTATATTAGAGGGCAAATAGCGAGTGCTGGCCTCTCTCTCTCTCTCTCCAAATGTAAACTGCCGCCCGGTGGCCCAATGGTCTAAGGCGCTGGCCTCTGATCATTCGTCCGTAAGGGGTCCGGGTTCGTATCCCGGTCAGGCATGGATGTTGTGTTTGTCTTACGGAACTGGCTCTCTCCCTTCCCTGGAACCAGTGAACCTAAATTAGTGTCGGGAGACTGCTTATAGCCCATTGAGTTGCTCACGGTGGTCGTTAAACCTCCAATAAAAAAAATGTAAACTAGGCGAGAATCAATCTGTAAACAATATCGCGACTCTTAAGCTACCAGAACTGACATCCACTTGTTTTGAGTCCAGTTCACATGCATTCGTGCCCAGTTACAACGATCCCTCCGGTGGCGGGGGGTGAGGTGCACGCATAATACCGGTCGCCGAGCGCACAATCTTCCTGCATGTAACCTTCTGCGTACCATCGAAGCTGATACCGTCGGTCCGCCGGTGGCTGCCCCAAGAACAGATCTGATAAGAGTCGGTGTAGCGGTCCTGTTTCACCCTAGCAAAAGCCGCATATACCTGCCATCCGCGGAAGTCGTCGCCCTTGGCCTAACTTTGTTGTACCGTCTGGAAGCTGCATCCGTGGCTTGGGACTGCTGCCACATGCTGATGAATACAGAACGATCGACGGTGAGCCATTTTGCGACGTACGCCTGCCAGTGCCCGGCTTTGGGTCGGCCTATTGCTCTGTAGCGTAACTCCTCTGGTAAATGGTAAATGACGTCTCGAAGCCATGTTAACAAAAACGCTATCTCGAAATCTTGTCATTCGCCGCCGCACATGAATTGGACACTCTCTCCGAAACTGCTGGTTCTAAGCTCTTACGAATTTGCATAAAGCGCTGCAAGCGCTACTCATTGGCCTTCGGTGCATCGATGTTGTATGCCTTGGCCCGTAACATATGCCAAGTTCGTGCAATTTGAACCATATTTTGCCCAGTATCGCGATTTTTCAATTTGTTGCTTAATTTATGAAAACCAGTTTATTTGAGACCAGATCTCACTGGATACTGAGATCAGGATCGTAAAAAAGCCTATGAAGGTATAAGTTTTATATTCTCAACTGGAAGGAGCGCCTAGAGTCATCTTTGTTCTACATGTATTGCGACTTCATCATGTTGAAGTGACATCCATGTGGCTTATTCAGCATCACTCACACTGCTGCATAGCCACATGACATCACGTGTATCATTGTGAGATCACTTAGACTGATACACGTGATAGGATGATGACAAGGGTATCAGTGTGAGTACGTGTACCTATATAGCATTAAGTGTATCAATGTGAGTCATCTCACTCTGATACTCTTGATTTCACACTGATACACGTGATGCGATATAAATATGTGTGAGCCATCTCACACTGATGCACATTTTGACATTTACAGATGCGTACATGAACTAGTGAGGAGTGCATGTAATCTGGAACTAAGAAGCACATTTCAGTATAAATTTCATTCTACCCACTCTACCTTCACTAGTTGCTCAAAACGTTTACAGGTTTGATAAGAGCGAAAGGCCGAATCACCGCATAAATGCCCTTACAAAGTAAATGCTCTACTGAATCTTCCTTAGGTAAACTGTCCTTTTCGAATTCTCCAGCCAACAGTGATTTGCCAGTGGCACAGCCGTAAAAATGTATACTGTGAGGACAGAAATAGTGGAACACCTGGATTCTGGCAACGCGACTCTGTTATCCCCTCTCCCTAGTGGACGAACCCGCAGCTTGGCTGATATGAAAGTAGGAGGACATTTCTACATTCGCGTAAACGGTAGTCCGATATCAGTGTGAATAAACGTCTTGAGGTAATAGCGTCTGAAAGGAGGATGACACTTGGAGCCCGAAGAATAGGCCACTCTATCACGGAGGTGGCACAGAGTTGCAGTACCCCTGTTCGACAGTATCAAGAGTCTATCGGGGATAAGCCTTTTCGAAATAGCATCGCAACGTGGAGAACGCTGTGGGGGGAATGATGATGGATAAGCGTGACCGTTGACGTCTGCCTTGCATAGTTGCAACAAACAGTAGAGCGACAGTGGCACATATCACCACCGACTTCAAAGAGGGAGGTGCTAGAAACGTCTCCACTAAGACTATCAGGCGATCATTAGGCGCAATAGGTTATGGGGTCCTCCGACCTACCAGAGTCCTACTGATAGACTCTAGGATTAAACTGGGCAAGAGAACATCGACAGTGGACTTTGGATGATTAAAGACGGGTTTTCTGGTCCGATGAGTCACATTTCCAGTCATTTCGCGCAAACGGGAGGGTATGAATCTGGCGGAAACTGCACAAAGAAAAAATCCGGCATATATGGAACTGTTCAATCTGGTAGAAGCTCAATTATGGCGTGTTCAGCTGGCACTCGTTGGGACCTCTGTTATGTCTGGATTCCTTTCTGAACGGGTCATGCTGTCTCCCTCTTTGCAGACTATCTGCATTAGTTCTTGGTTATCATGCACCCACAACGCAATGGACTCTTCCTGGTAAGCAATGGCACTCTTTTTTTTTTGGGGGGGGGGGCAATGGACTCTTTCAGAAATATATATAGAGGTGCAGTGAGCATGGGGTGAAGATACCTGTGGAACTCTTTAGCGACCGAGTATACCCAATACCTTGCCGTCTGACCGCCCTTATCCAGATCAAAAGGGATTTTATTCGTTATTAGGTAGATATTCCATGATATCTGTCCAGTCAGTGTGTATAAGATCTTGTGACGTATGTGAAGCACGTGTCATGACGAGAAATCTGCAGCGGTACATTCCGTCAGTGTAGCTCAGTTAACAGAGCAACTTACTCCGAAGTGAAGAGGCGCGGTCAAGCTTATGTTTTCACATTGGCGCTCGAACGTAAAATTAGATCGACTGGCCGTTGGGTTCTTAGAAAACTGTGTGATGTTTGTTCCACACATCGTGTGGAATTAATGAAATATTCTTACTTCGCTTCTCAAAAACATTTAAGAGGGAGATGATCTGACGTACTACAGAGGTGAATCACGTGTCAAGACGAAAAATCTACAGGGATATATTCCGTCCGTGTAGTAGCTTAGTTGGGAGAGCAACTTACTCCGGAGTGAGGAGGCACGGTTTCGATCTTCGTCACGGTTAAACTTGTGTCTTCACAATCTCGGAGTATCACTTACTTTCTCAACAGCGTGAAATAAACTTATGCGATAGGAATTATTCCGGCCTTCGTTGAGGATGACTACAGGGCAAGGATTTGCCGTTGCATAATATCAAATTTGTTTAAGTGTCCCTGCATTCGTTGTACTATAACAGCAATGAGGTATTTTCTAAGAGTCCTTGAGCTAGATTTTCGGAATCATTTCTAGGGCTGCAAAACCCATTCCAAGTTTAATGAAGTACTTCCTATTCAAGCGCTATGGATTCGACAGAAATGAAGGAAGCTGGCCTGTGAATCAGAATTGCTTTATGTTTCTTAACTAGAGTACCAATCTAGGTAGAGCAAATACTGAAGTCTGAACGAAACCACATAACCGTTAAAGCACAAATTACTCCTAGCGAAGAAATCTAACTTTCATATAGTCCCATTACACTCCTAGAAAGCTCACTGAACACTGTAGTAATTACTGTTTTCCCACTCTGCAGGATAGTATTAATAATATCATGTCCTTGACGCAGCTACAGTTCCTTCAGGTGATAACTCCACTTGGTTACGGTCACGCAATATTTACTTAGGACATGTTAAGTTCGCTTTTTACATTTTCTTCTCTGATCGCATTTATTCACACTGAGGATTTGGTTGCGACATAGCAGGCGGCATATTCACCTCTTAGGTTAAGAGAATAAGTGACATCCACATTTTCGAGAAGTTTGTATTACGTACTTCTCTATATTTTAATGAAGGAAATTGGATCTAAGACGATCACAGTGCGATATAACATGAAACAGCAAGATCAAGAGAACATTTAGTGAATTAATCAAAATCCATATCCATTCTTTTTATACCAGAAAAAAGGGGTAAGCAAAAGTCTGTTTAAAAGTCCTGAAAATGATTATAGTACAAATTTAAGCCAGTAATTAAGAAACTTGCGCACAGATGTCTGATTGTGGATTTAAAATATATCTAGAAAAATGTCATTGGAAACAAGCAAGCCTGAAAAACGCACATACACAAAGATCATTTATTCACAGTAATATTAAAAATGGAAATTCCTGTTGCTCTCAGTGTATTTAAAGCTGAATTTTAAGCACTCGTATTTTGAGTATGGCAACACCTCCTATTATGAACGGGCCCCTTAATTCATTTCTTGATGATTATTATCTTTGCAGTGTTTCTGGTTTTGTATGCCCTCACACAAATGTTAGTCCTGATATTGAGATCAGAAATGCTATTTCTGAAGACATAATTTAGAATGATATTATCGCTGATCATCCATTATCCACGAGCTAAGACAGACCGCATTTCCTTTGAAAAGCCTAAGTGTAATACTGTCTAGTCATGGGCACATTAGACAAATTCCTGCTCGAGTAAAGGGGTGGTTAATTTATTATGTGGCTTCTGTTTCCGTGTGCCGTCCATTGCAAATGAATAGAACTTTCTCCTGACTCCTTCTTGAGATTAATGTGCCGTTTATTGAAAGCGCAATCTAAAGTAATGAACCGACTCTCATTTACAATTAACGGTGTGTA
The DNA here is from genome assembly GCA_039090855.1 of Macrothele yani. Classification (NCBI taxonomy): domain Eukaryota; kingdom Metazoa; phylum Arthropoda; class Arachnida; order Araneae; family Macrothelidae; genus Macrothele; species Macrothele yani. The sequence continues at coordinate 134,400,232 of CM076990.1, forward strand.
TATCGACACGAGGGCTTTCGAAGTCAGTCAGGGACGCCCAGCATTTGTGGGAGACGAGGCTCCGTGGAATAGGAACACGCGACGAGCGTGTTCTAAGATTTGTTAATTCTCACTCACCGATAGTCAAGTTTGGTCTTATCAAACTTTGATAATTGAAATATGCAAAATCATTTCGCGATACGAAAGTTTAACAGAGTGACACCGCAATTATCTGCAAAACTGGATGTATTATTCAAAACTAACCAAAACTGATCATTCTCGAAACCCTTCCACAGCTTTTTCCCTTGTACACGAGCTCCATGCAAAGAACCACCAATTTTTCTATACGATAAAAGGCTCTAGGGTTATAAGCATGCGCAGAGGATGCTACAATTCCTTTCCAACACCTTTTTTCGGCAGCTGCTTCAAAGTCGGCTTTGTGAAACAGAAATTTAAATATGATTACTTTCAGAAAGCTTTTTCAGGATGAAATGCAAAAGAGAACGAACCTGGAGGTTGCGATATAATATGAGTACGTATATCACAATACACCGCACAGCTCGAAATTGTTAGTAGAGTAAGAGATATAACACATGCACTCTGTAAATGTTATTTAAATGCATTATTAAATATTACTTAATGTAAGATATATTTTTCAATATACGATGCAGTAGAATATTCAGAAAAATATGGTGAAGAAAAAGCACATTGGCGAATTTTTATGCAACATTATCATTTAATGCAAATGATACTACAGGCCATACAGCAGTATGCATATCAGTACAACAAAAGAAAATGACGTTTTGATGGGGAAACTGAAATGTAGTAAGGTTTGAGGTTCCCACGAAAGGCTAAGACCACTGCACACCCGTGTAGCATGGAACTGATGAGGTTGTTTACTGGGATTTGGGAGTATATTTGCCACTTCTCAATGTGTGCAGTCTTTTGTTCATGAATAGTCAATGGAGGTGCCGATTGAGCGGCAATGCGTCTACCAAATGCGTCACAGGCACGCTCAATTGGATTAAGTTAGGGAAGCATCCTGATCATTCAATATGCTCAATAGCCCCTTCTTGAAGCATGTTGTCTGCTAGCCGAGCTCCACGTTGTGGCGTTATCGTCCATCAAAAAGGAACAAATCACGTACGGCTGGAGCTTGCGGCATGAAAACAGGTCTGCAAATCTCGTCCCTATATCTCTGGGCCGTCAGACTGCCGTTACGGAGCCGTGTACATGTGTGTACATCTACCGAAACTTATGCCTGCCCTAACCATCAATCCAGGTATTCCGTAATGTGATGTTTCCTGCACAAAAGCTGGGTTGCTTCGTGTGCCAAGTTCACTCCAGATAAGAACTCGTCGATTGTCAGACTCCAGACGGAATCTCGACTCATCAGATTCATTCGTTGAGTCCCCAACTGCGATGTTTCTCTGCCCAGGTAATATGGGCTGTTCGCACCCACGTTCTATGGGTTTTCATGCGGTTAAAGGGACACACACTATCGGTCTACGTGCCCCACCTTGCTGAAAATGATTCCGGATACTTTGATTTGAAAATCTGCGTCCTGTTGACACGAGCAGCTCGCCTGGAGATGAGTAGCCTTTTGTCACGTGTTCCAACGGTCACCCCCTTGTTATAGCGGCATGGAACGGCATTGACCTTGCCTTCTTCGAACACTTCCCGTGTCTTGGAATCCTGTCCACAGTCAGGAAATTACACTTCGTGACACTACAATGGCTTTTGCTACCACCAGTTTCCAGCCTGCCAATAACTCTCCACGGCGTTGATTCTGGTAAATCATGCTCTTCAGACACCGTTCGAACCGAAGACTTCAAGAAACGAAATGTCACGATAAACACGAAAGAATAAGGGATACCTGGATAATCTTTGTTGTTATCCCAATCTGTGATTTATGCATTCTAGTGCCACAGATCCTAATTTGTATAAGGATATGCGTGATTCGGCTGCCTACGTCACACTCGACTTTTCCACCTTTCGATAAGATATCTCAAGACTTGCTTCCAAAATGCCACCACATTTACATAGTTCCTCAATTATTTTTAACACTGTACTAAACAGAGTGAATCATCATTGACTCTTTTTCGTCTGTTGTTATTTATTTTTAGAAAGAAATAGCGTAGGCCAATCATAATCTGTAGTATCTACGTGCGGGAAGTAGTGTACCGTGACCAACATGCAAATCCAACTGCAGGATCGCCCTCTCCATAAGGTCGCTTTTAAATGTGGAATGCTATAAATAATTGTTTTGTGATACAAGAGATACCTTCAAAAATGCGTGGCTTCTGCAATAGGTATATCATAGCCCTGTTCGACGCGAAATATAGTTATTCGCAAAAAATTAAAGCTTGCAAGACTCATGCATTCAATATTTCGAAGAAGGGAATCTCCATGCTGTGTAACACAGCAATACTACCCGGTTAAAACAAAGCAGCTAATTCCGAGGATCAGCACAAGTCTTTCTGCTGCGGTCATCCGGAAAATGAAGGCGTTGTTGTCAGGACAGAACACAGCGACACAACGCGTCATTGCAGCGAAGACGGGATTGTCCGTAGGAACCATTAACACCCTGATCCACCGAGATTCAAATCTATCGAAAGGTTACGAGTGCCGAGTATATCAGTCGCTTTTGTTTTCTTTTCTATTGTTATTTCTACCTCCTACTAGCAGAGATTTTAGGCAAATTTCCTTCATATTACGAAATGTAATCGCTTTTCTCAACTTCATATGAATGCTGTACACGTCCATAAATAAGTTCAAGACCCTGGTGCTCGGATACTAGGATCTAAAGCCACTGTGCAATAATGAAAAGCCATTTTGTAATACTTTCAGAAGAGAAACAAGGAAACTCCTCATCCAAATGTAGAAGATCTGCCATAAAGAAAATATTTCATCACACTTCTGTACGGGGGAGGCAGGTGCTATTCTACTACAGGTTTGGAAATAGGTTTCTTAAATGCAATAGTAAGAATGACTTGCTGCAAAGAAACTGTACTGAAGCTTGATTGAAAGCACACGGTTAATTGTTTTTAGAATGAACAAAACTTTCCTCCGTTTTGACATACATAAGTAAAGGAAACTTGTTCTCGTGAGAGATTGATCAGACAACAGCCCACACAGCACAGAATATTTCGTACATGTTACAAGTAAATAACACTGAAACATTTTACACTTTTCAGATACGTTGCCCTGCCGTATCTGAAAAGTCTCAGTAGTAAAAGCGATAGCATCTGATCGTTCGTCCGAAAGGGGTCCGGATTCATACCACGGTGAGGCATGGATGTTGTATTTGTCTTACGGCACTGGCACTGGCTCTCTCCCTTTCCTGGAACCAGTGGCTCTAAATTTGGAACATGCGACTACTTATAGCCCACTGAGTTGCTCACGGCGGTCGTTAAACCTCCAAACAAAAAAAAACAAACAAAAAAATGTTGCGCAATGTAATAATGTAATAATAATGTTTCAGAAAACTTACGGTTGCGTCAAAATGTCCTCAAATGTTACATAATTTTGAAACATAACCGATACATTACAGTGAAAGGTCTTGGTAACTTCAACATACCAACTTCAAGTTACTGTTACGTATTTGAAAGATATTTGAAACTTTGTTACATTACTGTTACGTATTTGAATGATTTTTGTGATATCATCATATTATTGCTACGTATTTACTACGCTGAACAATATAGTTTTAATAAACATTGTAAAATCACAATAAAAAATGTTACACTCGACATCTGTTACAAAAGCAACAACAGTCGTATTACGAGTTTTTTATGTTTTCACAGGTTCAACCCAGTTCACTGTCCATTGGGAACAGTGGCGGAGTTTGTACTTATATTGATAACAAAAGAAGTAAACATCGGTCATAAATGAGGGTGTCGCAATTTCTATTATACATGTGGAATAGACTATATTTCAGCGAAAAGGACAAAGAAAATCAAATTCGTCATTTTTCTAAATACGTACCAATATAAAATTTATCAGCTTCAAGTAAAAAAACAACATGCTGGTATAGAATACTAATACAACAATACAGCCATCTACTTAGATTTTATAAAATGCTTTTAAAATTAAAAAAAATTAATAATCAAAACAATTACTTACTTTCAGATTATCTTGAACCACAAAAAAAATGGAAGAAATATTAAATCAACTAACTAGCTAACTCGAGTACGACAGTATCACCGAAGAATATCCCAGTAGCATGTCCAAATACGACTACGAGAGTGCTTCGGTGAAATAGCATAAATGCGCATGCGCATCCACGCCTTTGCTAAACCAAAAATTTTAAATATCGCCGGAATGTACCATCAAGGTAGCGATTATGTACAATGGAAACTATGGAACAGTAGTATCATTTAATGCTCTTTTAACGTAACCGTAGTGTACAAAGAGTTATGTTCCAAAACAGATGTTGCTGAAACGTAATTTTAAGATTTCTCTGAAAGTGTAACGGAAATGAGAGATTGTAACATTATTGATGCATATCTGAAACGTTTCGTGCAGTATAGGAGGGCATCTGATGTTGGGCTGGGGTTGTATAAGTACTTCATGCATGCTTTCGAAACGGCAGCCACAATACCAAGCTACAAAGGAAAAGGTTGAAAACAAAAGCTGACAATGCTACTAAAGCTCCTTCGTTCACATTGAAGCAAAAAGAGAAGCACCTCGTCTCTCTCTGTAGGCAACAACAGATAAACTGTATACGTGAGTGAATTTCTCTGAATTCACGTACCAGAAGTTGTGAGCTAGTTATGAATTCTTCAGTACCCACTGAAGAGCTCAAAGAGAATCATACAGACATTGTCGATAGTTACAGTGATCTCAGAGAAAAGGCAATATAAGAAAAAGGCCGCCATGATTATCTCAAAAGGATTCAAAAACACACCATTTTCAGAAAATACACCCTCAGGGCTTTAGTCAGTATTTTACTCGTAAAATTCAGCTCTAAATATTTCAGCTGCATTTTATCACTCTTTAGTACAGCCGCAAATATTACAGTTGCATTGCGAGTTCATAACAGTTAAGGTCACTATTAATCCTCAAAATCCTGCAATTCATATTATGTTTTTCAAGGCATGCACATCAAAATGATATCCCTAGATGCAGAACTTTTCCTATAGCACATCTGCGTAATCTGTGAGCAAAAATGACTGAAGAGATGACATTGCCTTGACTTAACATTGCATTTCTGTAGAAACTATCGTTTTACTAACTTTCATTTGTGCACATTTTTGTGTTTGCGTAGTTTAGCTACTACCATGGTCAACTCTAAAGCTACCAGTGGTTACCCCTCCCAAATTAAAGAACATTAGTGCCAGTGATGGGAAGGAATCAGCGCCGTAAAACAAACGCAACGGAAGACTCGAGCTCGGACCCAGTGTGAAAACACAAATTTGTCGGTGACGACGATCGAACATGCGCCTCCTTGCACCGGAGCCAGTTGTTCTAACGGACAAAACTATTCCAACGGAATGTATCGCTGCACATTTGTCGTCTTGACACGTGTTTCTGCTCAGTAGTACGTAATATCATCTCACTTTTTTATATAACTTTTTGAAGCGAAGAAGGAATGTTCATTATTTCCAGATGATGTGTGGAACAAACATCACACATTTTTTGAAAAACCCAAATGCCAGTTGATTCATTTTCCGTAATCGGGCGCCAATGCGAAATTCACATATTTCTCGGTGACGGAGATCGAAACGTGCTTCGTCTCTCAGGAGCCAGTTGTTCTAACCGACTAAACTACACCGACGGAATGTATCGCTGCATATTTGCCGTTTTGACATGTGTTTCAAATCTGTAACACTGCGTCACACCAGCTAGAACTACTAGTTTGAACATATGATTCTTACCACTCGGCCACCGGGTCCGTATGTCCAATAAGAGACCTGTGAAACACAAGTATTTTCCGTGACGCAGATTGAAATTGCGTCCCCTCACTCAGGAGTAAGTTGCTCTCCCAACTAAGCAACACGCACGGAATGTCCCGGTGCAGAATTGTCGTCTTGACACGTGCATTTCCTCTGTCGTACGTCACATCATCTTCCTCTTGTGTTTTCTGTGGGTTTTTTTTTTTTTGTAAGCGGAAACCGAACTTTCGTTAATTCTAAACGATGTGTGGAGCAAACATCACACATTTTTCGAAGAACCCAACGGCCAGTACATTCATTTTTTTACGTTCGGGCGCCAAAGTGAAAACACAAGTTTGTCCGTAACGAAGATCGAACTCGCGGTCCCTCACTCCGGAGTAAGTTGCTCACCCAACTAAGCTACACGGACGGAATGAATCGCTGCAGATTTGTCGTCTTAACACATGCTTTACCTCTGTAGTACGTCACAAACCACGCAGAAGGGCATCACATTTAGCAGTCGATGGTTTCAAAACCATCGACTGCTTGTCGTCTTAACACATGCTTTACCTCTGTAGTACGTCACAAACCACCAAGATTTGTCGTCTTAACACATGCTTTACCTCTGTAGTACGTCACAAACCACCAAGATTTGTCGTCTTAACACATGCTTTACCTCTGTAGTACGTCACAAACCACGCAGAAGGGCATCACATTTAGCAGTCGATGGTTTCAAAACCATCGACTGCTTGTCGTCTTAACACATGCTTTACCTCTGTAGTACGTCACAAACCACCAAGATTTGTCGTCTTAACACATGCTTTACCTCTGTAGTACGTCACAAACCACCAAGATTTGTCGTCTTAACACATGCTTTACCTCTGTAGTACGTCACAAACCACCAAGATTTGTCGTCTTAACACATGCTTTACCTCTGTAGTACGTCACAAACCACCAAGATTTGTCGTCTTAACACATGCTTTACCTCTGTAGTACGTCACAAACCACCAAGATTTGTCGTCTTAACACATGCTTTACCTCTGTAGTACGTCACAAACCACCAAGATTTGTCGTCTTAACACATGCTTTACCTCTGTAGTACGTCACAAACCACCAAGATTTGTCGTCTTAACACATGCTTTACCTCTGTAGTACGTCACAAACCACCAAGATTTGTCGTCTTAACACATGCTTTACCTCTGTAGTACGTCACAAACCACCAAGATTTGTCGTCTTAACACATGCTTTACCTCTGTAGTACGTCACAAACCACCAAGATTTGTCGTCTTAACACATGCTTTACCTCTGTAGTACGTCACAAACCACCAAGATTTGTCGTCTTAACACATGCTTTACCTCTGTAGTACGTCACAAACCACCAAGATTTGTCGTCTTAACACATGCTTTACCTCTGTAGTACGTCACAAACCACCAAGATTTGTCGTCTTAACACATGCTTTACCTCTGTAGTACGTCACAAACCACCAAGATTTGTCGTCTTAACACATGCTTTACCTCTGTAGTACGTCACAAACCACCAAGATTTGTCGTCTTAACACATGCTTTACCTCTGTAGTACGTCACAAACCACCAAGATTTGTCGTCTTAACACATGCTTTACCTCTGTAGTACGTCACAAACCACCAAGATTTGTCGTCTTAACACATGCTTTACCTCTGTAGTACGTCACAAACCACCAAGATTTGTCGTCTTAACACATGCTTTACCTCTGTAGTACGTCACAAACCACGCAGAAGGGCATCACATTTAGCAGTCGATGGTTTCAAAACTGGCATGGCTACGCCAGAAAACATCGAGATCGATCTTTTAGCCATGTAAATATTTTAACATTACTATACAGTGTTGCGAAAATGGCTTTAAAAAAGAGAGTTATTTCAGCTGTAGAACACAATGAAAAAAATATGTAAATGTAGCGATGAAAATGGGGAGAGAGAAATGCTGTGCAGTACTTTGGAACGTATCATAGTTATCCGTCTATGAAAACTGATTTTATTAAAATGTCGTCCTGGGGCTTTAATAATTTCACGCGAGATCATTGGAGATGAGTTTCAACCATCATAATGAGCTTGCAAAATTTTTAATAACTGTAAAATTTGTGTGATCATTAAATAACTACGACAAAACTCACATTCATTTGCTCAGGCCTATTTTAAAGATGAATGCATCACGAACAATTCCAGCAAAAGAAACTGAGTACAGGCGAGAGAAAAAGCCGTTGATGGGGAGGAGAGCAATAAAAAAAAGGGAAGCTATCAACTGGTGCGGTGCAGATTCGCACACAGGAAACAAAATTAAATTTCTTTCTGTTTTCTCAGAGTTAAAGGAGTTTTGACAGATATGAAAAGTAAACAGGGACCTGATGTTGGCGAAAGTAATCATTCTCTTAGAGTTCGAAAGAAAAACAATTGAGTAAAAGAGGAAAAAGATTTGTGCTGTGGGTATTGTGATTTTTCTTCCCTCAGCTGTCTGCGTATGCAGTACTAGTTTGCGTGCAGTTTTTCATGAAACCTGCAGAACGATGAGAATATTTGAAACTGAGCGCGGGATCCAATTATATTTCAAGATAGCAAATTCCCAATTGAACTCGCACTTCGAGATGAGTGGAATTCTCCAGAAAAACGCTGAAGAGAGTAAAAGAAAAAAAATCACATACCATGTTCTTTAAGATTTAAACAGTATTTCAAAGCGGATTCTTCCTTTTATTTCGCATTTCCTCGCTGAAAGCGATTTATGCTTCAAAAAATCTTAGCAAATATGGGCTTTACAGAACTTGGTTTTTAAATCACATAGGCCCTTAGATCATTACTCCTAGCAGACAGACCTGGGATATTTCACATACATTTACGTAAAGAATAAAAAGATGACAAAAAAAAAAAAAGAAAAAAGCAGAGATAAATCAGCACGTTACATCGTACAACACAAGCCGTTGCCACCTGAAATTAATGAAACTAAATTGCTTAGAAAACTTGTGCTCGAGATTTCTCTCGCTAAGCACAGCTTATCCAAAACACAAAAAGAAAGAAACAAGATGAGAAGGAGGGAGGGGAGGGGATGCTGCAACCAAAATCCAAAAAAGCAGAAAATAAGAAGTGAAAACTTTTTATTTCTTATCAAGAGAACATGATGTTGCATTAGATTTAATTTTAAATTCTGCTTTGCTTTTTGAGCTTTGTTACTGATGATATATATCGAATGGTTGGGAAAGTCAAAATTCTGAACACTTTGGTGTTAATGATGCACACGGGGATAAACTTTTTTTCGGAAGGGGGGGGGAAACTACCAGCGTAGACAACTTAGTGAGCTACAAACAGTCACCTGTCCCTAATTTAGGGCCACTTCTTCCAGAGAGGGGATAGAGCCAGTCCCTTAAGACATAAACATCAAACATGCCCCACACGGGGTTCGAACCCCGATCTACTTCCGACCAATATTGTGAAACCCGTACTTAGACCTCTACGTGGACGAATGGTCAGGGGACAATGCTTACACCACTGCACCACGGCTCCGGAGACGTTCATAAAGCCGTAATGATAGAATCTAGGTACACCACAAAATAAGTCACACTCGGGCACTGAAATAATATAGCAAACAATTCTTAACAACATTTACTTCTTTACCTCTTGCTCTGGGAATCTTGTTTACTTCACCTTAAAAAAACTGAGAAAATCATTTTTCAGTGATTTGCTTTCATACTTTTTCAAGCATGATACCATGAATTCATAAAAACCAATATTTTCGACAGATGTAGCCAGAAGAAAGGAGAAAGTGGGCTTGACTGAATAAAATTTGTTGCAGAATTGGGCAGCATATTGGACGACAGATGTAGCCAATACTACAACATTCCAGACTTCGTCTTAAGTTAGTAGTGTTACTAATAAATAAGTGTTTGATGATGATTTGGTGTTATTGTTATCAAATAGTAGAAAATGCCGTATCAAGTAATTAAACTGCAAATAGTTTTTCTTTTATCCTGATCAATTGTACAAAGAATTCGTTGTCGTCTAACAGCAAGAAAATAAATGCTACTGTTCTCTTCAGCAACATTTATCATCATTTCAGTTTAGGACACTATTTAAAAGCTTTCTTGTTTTTCATGAACTTTCTTTCATACAAAATTAAAGCTGACGCAATAATCGTAGTTGGTTTCAAGGGTTTCAATATCTATGAACGAATCAAAAGAAATGAAAATCATGCCAAGCTTCCTCATTAAACCTCTTCAAACACGAAAAAATGGTCTAAGCGCTACCTTTTTTTATTTATTTATTTTTTTTTTTTTTTGATTGGAGGTTTAGCGACCACCGTGAGCAACTCAATGGGCTATAAGCAGTCGCCCGTCCCTAATTTAGGGTCACTGGTTCCAGGGAAGGGAGAGAGCCAGTGCCGTAAGACAAACACAACATCCATCCCTGACCGGGATTCGAACCCGGACCCGTTACGGACGAATGACCAGATGCCAGCGCCTTAGACCACTGCGCCACCGGGGCGGCAAGCGCTACCTTCTGATCGTTCGTCCGAGTTGGGTCCAGGTTCGAATCCCGTGAGGCATTGATGCTGTGTTTGCCCTACGGCGCTGGCTCTATCCCTTCGCTGGAACTAGTGGCCCTAAATTAGGGACGGGCGACTGCTTATAGCCCATTGAGTTGCTCTCGGTCGTCGTTAATCCTCCAATGTAAAAAGAAACGAAGAAATAAATAATATTAGGTTTTGTGGGCATCCTAATTTTTAATTTTAACGAATTTTTTAGCATACACCTTTTGAAGAAAATGTAATTAATATGTGACTCGAAACGCTCCATTGGAGCATTTAATTATACTTGCATTAAAGATAAATGGACGAAACTTTAAATATAAATATATAAAATTGTTACATATACAAGCGTACATATAGCGGGTGGCTCAAAATTTCAAAACTTAATAAAAAATTAAATGAATGTATTACAGTGCAGTTTATCTGAAAGCATCAGGTAGTAAAAACATTTTTTTTTGCAAGGAAAATTTTTCTTTCGAAACAGTAATACTGGGAGTGCTCTGTACGCAAGCAAACCATGCGTATATGGTGTCGGTATGCCTTTAAAAACTGTGGCTGATAAGCTTTTTTTTTTTTTTTTTTTTTGATTGGCGGTTTAACGACCACCGTAAGCAACTCAATGGGATGTAAGCAGTCCCCCATCCCTAATTTAGCCTTACTGGTTCTAGGGAAGGCAGAGAGCCAGTGCCGTAAGACAAACACAACGTCCATGCCTCACCGGGATTAGAACGCGAACCCGTTTCGGACGAGTGATTAGAGGCCATCGCTTAGACCACTGCGCCACTGGAATGGCGGTGATAATCTTCAGCTATCAATCATTTGTGAATCGTCTTCAATGAGTTGTGTAAGGATGGGCCGTTCTGAGAAAGTGGTAGGTCAATGTTAACCTATGGGACCATCCACTTTGGCAGGTGGAGCGCAATGGGGTTTTGGAGGGTCACATCTTACCCCATCTTGGAGGATTGATTGAAGGCTCATAACGTCATGGGGTTGCTGCATTTGGCTCGGAAATAAGACTGCACCGCCTTAATATGCAGATGGATGTCATCATGGGGTCGTAGAGTTAGTGTTATGGTGAAATTAGTATTTTGCCATACTATCTGGGTATGGAGGGTGGATGACGTTACAAAATTTTCAATTTTTTTATCTGACACATGTTTGTGTAAACTTTTCTTTTAATCTCTCATCTTGTAAGGATTTTACTTCCTTCCGGTAATTTTTAAATTCTTAACTTTTTTCCCCCAAGAATTCGTTTTTCTTCATGCATTTTTAAGATTCTTTACAATTCTTCGATAAATAGTTATGTATGTTCTGGTTTCGGATGACACCACTGTTCTGGTGGATGACATCATGTTTTCTCGGCCAGCGCCATTTTCCACTCGAAAAACTTTACTGTGTGTGAGTTTTTCCAAATTATTCTTGTTTTGTTTACCGAACATTTTCATAGATGTTTCTATATGAAACCACAATCTCCAAACGTTCTTTAATTTTTATTTAACAACGTTCAGAGATTGTGGTTTCAGATGTATGTTAGCGAGGGAATATTCGAAGCTGGTTGTATTCGTAATTCGATCCAATATTGTTTCTTAGCCTATGATTTATGTTTCAATGTAATTTTCGCTCTTGATTCATGCATTTCTCTTTCGTCTCAGTCCTTTACTAGGGAATTTTATTGTTTTATTTTCACTTAAACAGTTCTTTTTTCTTTACTTCATAAATTATTGTTCCATTTAGCGAAATTTTTCATATCAGCATTTCTTTTAAAATATCGCTTTTAAGAAACGTTTTAATTTCTTCTTTTTTCCTCTTAAACAGTTTTTCTTACTTGATTTTAATGTATTCCTATATACATAAAATTCAAATTAAATGTATTCCTATATACATAAAATTCAAATTAAATGTATTCCTATATACATAAAATTCAAATTAAATGTATTCCTATATACATAAAATTCAAATTAAATGTATTCCTATATACATAAAATTCAAATTAAATGTATTCCTATATACATAAAATTCAAATTAAATGTATTCCTATATACATAAAATTTTTAAATGAAATAAATCGTGTTAAGACGGAGCTCTTACATTGTATTTCAATAGCACGACTTACTCTCCGTGTTTGAAGTACATAAAATTCGATTTTAAAGGTATTTCTTGTTCTTACTCTATTTTTCCATTTCTTTCCAACAAAAGTTTCTTCACATTTAACTTTTTCCCCCTATATAACTTAAACTATTTTTCAAAACGCTATCCCATACTAGTATAACAGTTCTATTTTTTTCTTGATATTTATTAAACTTTCACGATGTATCGGAATTATTTTTTTCAACCTTCTGGATGTATCGGCATTATTCTTTTTTTACTTTAATTAAAGACTTTATTTGGCCATTTCTTTCTAACAAGCGTTTCTTCATTATTATTTCCTTTCTCTATGTACCCTGAATTATTTTTCAAAAATGCTATTCTATGTTTGCATGTCATTAAACTTCTCGATGTATCCATTTATTTCTCTTTTTTCAATATTTGTAAACTTTCGACCAGTTTTATTCTAACTTTAGTTTTCAATTCCTTTCCAGTAAACGTTTCTTAACGATTTGATATTGCAAGATGTGCCAAAACTTCAAATTTTTGTTTACCTACAAAGCTTAAATTATTTTTCTTACTTACTTTTAAGCTTTCCTAAAAGCTTTCATGTATGTGAAATATGGATACCTTTTTTTAGTTTATCCTAGTTTGCTATACTTGCTTATTCATTGTCTCAACAGAAAAGCATTCATTCTGAAGACATACACTCTAAAACGTTCATACTAAACTAAAATTTGTATTTTTTGCGATATATTTTCTAAGTCGACAGAAAAGACATTCATTCTGCAGACAGCGACTACATCCGTATTTCCACTAAACATCATATTTGTACCGATAGTTTTCTTTCTCTGTATAGCATTTTCTTAACTCATCAGAAATACAGTTATTTCCCAACGAGTAGCTAAAAGATCGTATTTCCCAAACAAAAGTAATCTTTCGAGAGAGACTTACATCTTTTCCGTGTATAACGACTTAATCTATTTTTTGAAATGTTATTCAGTTTACGTATTTGTTTAATTTTGCTTTGTTACTGCTTTATACCCTACTTCTATTTTTTTCTTCATAGTTTTTTCCTGTTTCTGTCCAACGAATTTTTTTCATACGACTTATTGTCCCTCACTATTCAATACAAATTTTCCTAACAAAATCTTCAGATATTTTTCAGTTTCTTCAACATTTATTCTCATGTCACATGAACTAAAATATCATACTTTCATCAAAAATTATATTCTTAACGAGTTATTTTTACTTTTCTTCATATATTACCGAATATTTAGTGCTAACTCACCTCACCAAAGTCAGTATGAAAACACCTAAACACATTCCTTATCCTCATTTATTTTGCTTTAAATCGAGATGCGCCAAAACTTTGTGCATATTTCATTTACTCAATGACAAGTTCTAACGTGTCAGACATTACACAACACGTGAAACCCCTGTGTTTGCTGTATTTTGTTTAGGCGTTAACTTTCGTTTTAAATAGGTGCTCACTATTGCATCTGTTTTTCCTGATCACACGTCATTTATTTAATTATTTCAAGAACATATTAGTCCCGAAAATAGAAAACAGTCAATGGTTTCTACACTGAAGGGCAATTGAATTAGAGATACCTGTCTAGTAACGAGTAGCACTATTTTTCGTCCTGATGACGGCGACGATTCGTCTCGGCATGGACTCAAAAAGACACCGGAAGCGTTGGGAAGCCATACGGATCCACGACCCCTGAACAAGCTCCCACAGTTCACGAAGGTTTGATGGAGGGGGTCACAGCTTCGAACATCTTCTCTCGATGGCATCCCAGATGTGCTCAATAGGATAAAGGTCAGGTGACCTAGCTGGCCAAGGAAGTGAGGTCACGTCGATGGAGTTTTCATCCAACCATTCGGATACAATTCGGGACCGATGGCACTGTGCATTGTCTTGTTACAGGATGAGGACCCCAGTGGGATATTGAAGACGCACAAACGGGAGCAAATGGTCGTCCAGGATATCCCGGTAACATTGACCTGTGAGGGATGATGTCACACGTGCCAGGGGTCCCATTTCAGTCCACGTAAACAGTCCACAGACGAGAATACCACCACCACCAGCTTGAAGAGTACCCTGCTGGCAAGAAGGATCCATCGCTTCATGTGGTTTGCGCCGTACTCGTATCCTGCCATCCGCATGAACGAACGTGAAACTCGACTCATCAGTCCAGGCAACATTTTTCCCACATGTCTAGGGTCCAGTGGCGATGTTCCCGCGCCCATGGTAATATTTGCACCCTGTGATGTGCAGTCAGCAGCGGTACCCTCGTGGGACGATGGCTTCTGTACCCCATAATGAGGAGATGGTTCTGGACGGTGTGGCCGCTTACACGTTTTTGTGCACCTGTGTTAAATTGCCGAGGGATTTCTTGCACTGTGGCCCGTCTATCCGCTGTTACAATGCGAGCTAGCCGACGATGACCCCGCTCATCCACACGCTGTTGTCCACGGCAGTTGGCCATTGCAGAGATGGTTTTACCAGATCGATGTACTCACGGTGCACCCGGTGACACAGTGGTCCGTGAAAATCCCAGTGCCTGCACGAATTCCGAGATGGAGTGACCCATTCGTAGGGCCCCGACAATTTGCCACAATCAAATGCGCTTAGATCTTTCGCCTTACCCATACTGCGTCCGAATCTTACTGATTCCCGTCGCATCATTCCTTATATTTTTGGATCGCTGCATACGTCATGTAGTTTCCGTTTACAGGGCCGCCCACAGCGCCACATTTGCATAACGCCAGCTGTCTCTAATTCAATTACTCTTCATTGTAAGTATGTTTTCTCTTGATTCTTATAAAGGAACAAACAGCAAGAAGACTCCCACACTGAAACTAACATCGTCAATTCGTTGCTTTCGTGTCTTTCCCACATAAAATTCCATAGTTCCATATCAATGATATTTTTAACGCTTCACTATGTATGCAGACATTTTTCCCTTTTCTTAGAAATTATTTCCTTATTTCCCCAAAACAAAAACCAAACCTTTTACAGCAGCCTGGTAAACAATGTACATCACTTCATGAAGTCTTAACAAAATGTGTTTATGCACACAAATATTATTCTTGCTCCTATTCACTTTGAAGTTATTAGAACAAACCAACAGAAGTCTTTCGGAAAGAATTTACCACGTTATTTGACTTGTTTTTGCATAAAACCCAATATTTGAAACGTTCATTTTTCATAAAACCCAATATTTGAAACGTTCATTTTTCATAAAACCCAATATTTGAATTGTTCATTTTTCTAAAAATCAATATTTGAAATGTTCATTTTTCTGAAAGTCGATATTTGAAACGTTCATTTTTCCCTAAATTTCGTTTTTGAATCGTATGCATTTTAACAAGTAAAAAATGTTTTTGATGTTTTCATTAAAAGGACGATTTTTTTATATTTTTTAAATATTTGAATCCTTTATTTTTTCTAAAAATCAGTATTTGAAACGCTCGTTTTTCATAAATTTCGTTTTTGAAGCGTTCATTTTTCAAAAGGTCAATATTTGAAACGTTCATTTTGCATAAAGTTCGTTTAGATCGCATGATTAAATCAATTTCTCACATCACAAAAAAGTAGATAGCAAACTTTCTTATTCCTTCATGACTGCCATCCAATATTTATAACATCTCGAAACTTTGTAAAATGAGTGAAACTACATCCATTGTTCCACCCACAGATTTCATTTTTTATATGTGAACAAGAATGAACTGGAGCCATCCGTTGTCTTAGAAAATCCCTCGTCCGCATTTTTTTCTTCCGACTCGCACAAGGGCAATCACGTCGTTTGTGGCTTGGGAGTAGTTCCTAAATTTAATGTAACACGACTTCTTAATAAAGGACTAAAAATATATAAAGTATAAAAAATACAAAAAAAATCGGAACATTTTGTTACATTTCTGATGTTAGGAAAATTTGTATGGAAAAGAGAGGGTGATTAAGTCGTTAAGAAAAAAATTGTTGGACAGAAACAGGTAAAAAACTATGAAGAAAAAAAATAGAAGTAGAGTATAAATCAGTTACAAAGCAAAATTAAACAAATATGTATACAGAATAACATTTCGAAAAATAGATTAAGTAAGCGGAAAAGAAGTAAGTCTTTCTTAAAAGATTACTTCTGTTTAGGAAATACGATCTTTTATCTCTTTGTTGGGAATAGCTGTATTTCTGATGGGTTAGCAAAATGCTATACAAAGAAAGAAAAATGTCGTTAAGAATATGGTGTTTAGTGGAAATACGGGCTTCGTCGTTGTCTCCAGAATAAATGTTTTTTCTGTAGACTTCGCAAAATATATAGAAAACATATCGCAAAGAAAACAAATTTTAGTGTAGTATGAACGTTTTTGAATGTATGTCTTGAGAATAACTGTTTTTCTGTTGGAACAATGAATAAACAAGTATAGCAAAGTAGGATAGAATTTAAAAAAATCCGCATTTCACATACATGCAAGCTTTTAGGAATACTTAAAAGCAAGTAAGAAAAATAATTTAAGCTATGTGGGAAACAAAAATTTGAAGTTTTGGTACATCTTGAAATGTCAAGTCGTTAAGAAGCATTTGATGGAACGAAATTGAAAAATAAAGTTAGAATAAAACTGGTCCAAAGTTCGCAAAGGTTGAAAAAATAGAAATTTTTTCAACCTTTGCGAACTTTGGACCAGTTTTATTCTAACTTTATTTTTCAATTTCGTTCCATCAAATGCTTCTTAACGACTTCGCATTTCAAGATGTACCCAAACTTTAAATTTTTGTTTCCCACATAGCTTAAATTATTTTTCTTACTTGCTTTTAAGTATTCCTAAAAGTATTCCTACATCGAGAAGTTTAATAACATGCAAACATATAATTGCATTTTTGAAAAATAATTCAGGTTACATAGGGAAAAGTAACAATAATGAAGAAATGTTTGTTGTAAAGAAATGGGAAAATAAAGTCTTTAATAAAAAATAAAAGTAGAATAATGCCGATACATCGAGAAGTTTGAAAAAAATATTGCCGATACATCGTCAAGTTTAATGAATGTACTAGTATAGAATAACATTTTGAAAAATAGTTTAAGTTAAATAGGGAAAGAAGTAATTGTGAAGAAACTTTTGTTAGAAATAAATGGAAAAATAAAAAAAAATAAAAAAAAATACTGTTACAATCGAATTGTATGTATAACCACTGAAAATCTGTATAATTCCCGTACACTTACAAGAAAACAAGATAGAAAAATAGTTTAAGTTATATAGATAGAAAAATAGTTTAAGTAATACATTAAAATCAAGTAAGCAAAATGGTTTAAGAAGAAAAAAGAAGAAATGAAAACGTTCCTTAAAAGTGATATTTTAAAAGAAATGTGGATATGAAAAAATTCGCTAAATAGAAAAACAATTTGAGAAATAAAGAGAAAGAACTGTTTAAGTGAAAATAAAAGAATAAAATTCCCTATTAGAGGACTGAGACGAAAGAGAAATGCATGAATCAAGAGCAAAAATTACATTGAAAAATAAATCATAGGCTAAAAACAATATTGGATCGAATTACGAATAGAATCAGATCCGAATATTCCTTCGTTGCCATACATATGAAACCACAATTTCTGATCGTTGTTTAATAAAAATTCACTGTGGAGAAAATAAAGAGTCATCTATGAAACGGTTTGTTAAAATAAAACAAGAATAATTTGCAAAAACTCACACACAGTAAAATATTTTGAGGGGGAAAATGGCGCTGGCCGGGGAAACATGATGTCATCCAGCAGAACAGTGGTGTCGTCCGAAACCAGAATATACATAACTATTTATCGAGGAAATGTAAATAATCTTAAAAATGCATGAAGAAAAACAAATTATTTGGAAAAAGAAAACGTTCAAAATTTAAAAATTACCGGAAGAAAATAAAAACCTTAGAAGATGAGAGATTAAAAGAAAAGTTTATAGAAAAATTTGTCAGATTAAAATAATTGAAACATTTGTAACGTTATTCACCCTCCATGCCGAGATAGTATGGCAAAATACTAATTTAACCATAACACCAACTCTACAACCCCATGATGTCATCATTCGCATATTAAGGCGGTGCAGTCTTATGTCCGAGCCCCCTGAGGCACCTCATGACGTAATCAGCCACCAAGCTGTCACCCAAGATGGCGTAAGATGCGACCTTCCACCATTCCATTACCTTACACCAGTCAAAGTGGAGGGTCCCATAGGTTAACATTGACCCTCCACTGGCGCAGAACCACCCTTTCGCGTTATTGAAGACGATGTTCAGGAGGAATGTTGCTAAGACGTTATCTTTGGCGGATAAAACTTGTTAGTGAACAACAGAAGCTTTGCAAAAGTTCCAAACACAGGAAGGAAAAAGTTGAAAATACTTTTGAACACAAGACACTGTTGCCTCTTTGATTTGCAGTGTCAGGTGACACGATTTGAGGAAACTGGATGTGTAAATGTCGCCAGAAATTAAATTATCCAATGCAGATATGTAAATCATTAATGCTCTTTTAGAACAGTGAAAACAAACATTTCGCTTTGCCATTTTGTACTGTCTTGAAAAAGAACTTTAGTTTGCTTAAACAAGATGGACATTGCTTTCAAAGGTCACCCATTAATCCGGCTGACGGCCAATGAACTAGGGTGCAGCAACGCCTGAAAGCGTTCGCCCTTGAAGGGGACCCAGCGGTCACCTTAGATTAACAGCAGAGAGGTCACCTACATCGGTTGTCAGACGGGGAGGTGGCTCTCGGTGTTTGTACTTCTGTCATGTCTGTTGTATGGAATTTCAGATTCCGGCGTTTTCTTAGGACGCTGTCGTAGTGGGGTGTCTCGTGCTGATCACGTGGGGTACAGGTGCAGTTCGTTCACGTGCAGTTGGGGATCACCCAAGGTGCTAAGAGCCAAATAGTGGTCGGCTGAGACCAGGGGAGCATTTAGACTTGTTTCTCGAACGTCGAAGTGTGAGGATTATAAATTGGTGGATGATAATCAGGGTGGATGCCGAATGCACCGGTGACCTTTGGGCGGCGACAAGAATAGGAGCGGTAATTTAGTTTCTGCCGAGAGTGGCAATAACGAAGTATTGGATAAGCCACGTGGTAGCGTGTGAATCTCATGTTGAGAACGTCCTCAGAAACACCGGTTAAGTATTGAAAATTTGCTAAATTTGAGCGTGTGTAATGGATTCATTTACGCCTGAAACTCAGCCAAAAATAAAAGAACGCCTTTCAGCCGCCTTAGTTGTCAAATTCGGTATTAACGACAAGGCGGTGTCTTACTTGCACAGCAGGACAGCTATATAATTGATGATAACGTCGCAGGCCCTACAGAATGTTTGCTGGGTTACCCACGAGGCGGAGGACCAGGGTTATGGGAGCCCTCTTCGATTGCGGTAAAATCCCAAATGGGCGAACTAGCAATTCAAATAACAAGTAAAGCAGCCAGTGCTCGTGAAGCGGCAAGAGGTTTAGTCATATGGGAGCAACGATAAATCGTATCCTTCACGGTGTGTTAAATCTATACCCATATAAACTGCAAATTTCACACCATATGTTACTGGCGGATTCCACACCGTGGTAGAAATTTGCCAAATGAGCTCTGGAAGAGAGCATTGAGGATCTCCAATGGTTGTTAAATGTGCTGTGAACAGACGGAGCTCAATTTTTCTTACATGTATCTGTCAACATGTATGACGGCCAAATATTGGTACGGAATAATCCACATGAGCACACAGAGGAAACGCTGCGTTTGTGAAAAGTTGAGGTATGGTGTGGATTCACTGCCTCCGTTATTCTTGGACCATTTTTACTTTGAGGAACAGTGCCCTTATAACGGCTTGACGTCTTGCTTAATAAATGCCGAACACTACTTGAAAGTGCTGCGTGAAAATGTGATCCCACGTTGTCAAGAACAAAATCTGCTGCACACAGTCACGTCTGTGCAGAGTGGTGCGTTAGGTCACATAGAAGCTTGAGCTAAGAACTTTCTCGTCACCACATTTGGTACAGAATGATTAATCAACAGGCATTGCAGCATTCCGTTGCCACTTCGGTCTCCATATCTGACGCCTGTGGATATTTTTGTTGTGGGGTTATTTAAAGTCAACAGTTTACCAGACAACAACACCTCTCCTACTACCACGACTGAAGGAAGTCTTTCTCCGCAAAGTCTGTTACATTCACCAGGACATACTACATTCACCAGGACATACTACATTCCCCAGGACACGCTACGTTCACCAGAACATGCTATATTTGGCGGGTAGGGGAATTTTCACATACTTGCATGCTTCAATGCCTTGTGGTGCAGGACATGTTGGACAACAACTGTTGTGATAGTGAAACGAAACTAATTCAACGTATGTATTTTCATTAATATTCACTGTATTTACAAAGTTTTTAGCCTTCATCGCACTCTGTCGGTGACTACTTGAACTAAAAGCTCTTCCTCTTACAAACAAAATTCGCTAACCAGCTGATGGTTTTCGTAAAAATCGTATTGTATTACACGCGTTTGTTCTTCTGTTATGAAGTTTCGAAATTTAATCGAATTTTTGAGCAACCCGGTAGGTACATATATTTTGCTAACGAGAAAGTCAATTTTAAAATAATCTCTCAGAATAGAGGAGTAAGGTCCAGGTGCTTACTGACCAGAGTAAAAAGTGCGCTTAAAAATGAACTGACAGAAAACATAATTGATGTACAATGCTTTTACAGGAACTGAAGGTTTAGCGATTTCTGGATCAATTCTAGAAGTAAACAACCCCCTACATTTATCTTGGACAACAGGTATTAAACAAGTGCCACATCAAAGAAGAAACTAATAGGTGCATTGTAACATCACAGACACTCGATCACAACACAAAACATTTATTACTTTACACAAAAAACATCAACTGGAATACACTCCGCAGTATAAACTGAACTTGTTGTCTTAGCCAAAGCTCGCCATGTCCTCCTCCTTCGATATCTCTCTCGCAACTCTCCTCATCACTCACCACACGCTCAAGTCATTAAATGTCAATGTATCCTTCCGCACTTTTGTGCGTGGAAGTCGTACTTTACAACCCCTCCTCACTCCAGAGGAACTTTTTCCAGTGGTAAAAGTTCTTGTCATTTTACAATGCAATAGTCATAGTTCACATAATGAGTCATAATCCATTTACAAAGAGAAATATATGAGTTAATTTAACAATCATCTTTACGTGTTTTCCAACAATTTCTATGTAGTATATATCACAACCAAAAAAAAAAAAATGTTTTCACTAGCAGACACATAGCATGATCAAGGTGGATCATCTAAAGTTGGAACTCTGCTCAGTCCATCTGCATTTTTGTGCATAGTTCCTGATCGATGAATTATAACAAAATCATATGCTTGTAAAGCAAGGGCCCATCTCATCAGACGAGCATTTGAACTTGCGTTGGTGCGTAACCAAACGAGAGGGTTATGATCAGTTTGTATGAGGAAAGTTTGACCATCCAGGTAGCATTTCAGTTTCTGTACCGCAAATATAATGGCGGCACATTCTTTTTCACTGGTACTGTATGTCTTCTCTGCTGTCGAAAGTTTTCTGCTTAGATAGAGTACAGGATGTTCAGCGCCATCTTCTTGTTCTTGCGAGAGGACGACTCCCATTCCTTGATCTGAAGCAGCAGTTTGTAGAATAAATCTACTTCATAGTCAGGGGCATACAGAACAGGAAAATTAGATAAATATTTTTTAGTTCCACAAAAGCTTTCTCACATTGTTCTGACCATATAATTTCTTCTTTACGATTTTTACTCTTCAAGATGTCTGTCAAGGGAGCTGCTATCGAAGAAAACATTGGAATATATCTGCTGTAATATCCCGCCAGGCCTAAGAAAGATCTTACTTGCGTCTTGTTCTTTGGCGTAGGAAAATTTTGTATGGCCTGAACCTTTCGTTCCGCTGGTTTTCGATATCCTTGTCCAACAATATGACCCAAATACAAGACGTGATCTTGAGCAAACTTACATTTGGAAGGTTTTATGGTCAAGGAAGCCCTCTGCAACCTCTTTAGCACTTCTTCAAGATGTATCAAATGATCCCCCCAGTTTTCGGAAAAAATGGCAACATCATCTAGATATGGTACGGCAAACTCTTCGCAGCCTCTCAAAAGTTCCGACATCATTTTGCTAAAGAAATAAGGTGCGTTCTTAAGGCCAAATGGCATCTTTAAGGGCAGATACGTTCCAAAAGTAGTCACAAACGTTGCCAATCGTTGAGCTCTAGCACTTAATGGAATTTGCCAGTACCCTTTTGTTAAATCTAATACTGTAATATACTTCGCTCCAGAAACCTTTTCGACTCTTTCTTCTATGTTAGGCAATGGATAGAACTGTCTCCTTGTCACTTCATTCAATCGCCTGTAGTCAATACATTGGCGTGGATCTCTTCCGGGTACTTCTACCAAAATCATGGGTGATGTACAGTCTGATTCACCAACTTCTATAATTTTGTACTGCAGCATTTTATCTATCTCGGCTTTAAGAATATTTATCTGCCTGGGCGACATTCTATAAGGCTTAACTCTTACAATAGCATTACTAGCTAGCTCGATATCATGTTCGACCAAAAGAGTCTTTCTTGGAATATTAGAAAACATTTTCAAGTAATGACATAATAGTTTTTTCAGATCCTGACTTTGTTGGTCACTTAGGCGCTCTCGAAGTTTACTGTTCTCCTCGATATCAGAGAAGTTAAATATATTGGGATTTTTTCAACTTGCGGAAATTTAATCTCTAAATCCATTTCACCATTTTCACAACCGGGCAATAAGTTCACAAATTCTGGTCGTTTATGGTATGGTTTCAGCATGTTAATGTGATATACTTGATGCTTTACATTTTTACCTTCAAAGCTTACTACATAATTAGTCTCAGAAATTTTTTTCTCAATTTTCCCTGGTCCTTTCCACTGTTCCGCTAACTTATTTGGTCTGCAGGTAACAAAAACCAATACTAAATCTCCTTCTTGAAATTCACGTTTTACCGCATTTCTGTCATACCAATATTTTCTTTTCAATTGAGCCACTTCCATGTTTTTAATGGCAAGTTCTTGACATCCTATTTATTAACTCAAATACATATTCAGTGACAAAGTTTTCTTCTTCAGGATGACCCATCCATTTTTCAAACAATAGTGTCATTGGCGTCCTCAAATTTTTTTCATGCACCAATTCAGCAGGCGTAAACCCTGTGCTTTCATGTGTCACAGTTCTCAAAGCAAACAGCGCCGCCGGTAACTGTTTCTCCCAATCCGGAGCAGACTCAAGACATAAAACTCTCAACATCCTTTTAATAGCTCGATGGAATCGTTCTACCGGATTACTTTGGGGATGATATACAGAACTATGAGTAACTTTTATTCCAAACCGCTCCAGAAATTCTAGTGTCAAAATGCTTACAAAACTGGCTCCTTGATCAGTTTGAATTTATTTCGGAAATCCCATGCGGCTAAAAATGTGTAACAAAGCGTCAACTACCAACTTGGATCCTATGTCTGGTACTGGTACTGCATCTGGATATTTGGACGACAAACACATAGCTGTAATTATGTATCTATTTCCGCTTGAAGTCTCGGGCAAAGGCCCACAGGCATCAACGTTGATTTTTGTAAAAATTTCAGGAATAAATATAACTATTTTTAAAGGTGCTTTCTTTTTGTCCCCAGTTTTTTCCAGCACGTTGGCATGAATCACAATATTTTACAAATTTTGCAATGTCTTTAAAACAGTTAGGCCAATAAAAATACTTCGCTAGTCTGTCTTTGGTTTTTGTCACTCCTAAATGCCCCGAAGTTCCCTCATGACACATGTTTTTTATTTGTTCTCTATATTGTTCTGGAACAACAATAATATCTCCCTCTTCGCCAATCTTGCTGATCTTCTTCTTCACCAACATCCCATTTCTTAGTACAGCATAACCATTTGCTTTTTTAAAATCTGTTTTCTCTATTTCTTTGAGAATTTTTTTCAATTCCAAACTTTGCCGTTGATCTTCCATGAAACTTTTTGAATCCATTTTTACAAACTCTAACATTGCTTTATCTTCATCATGCCTCAATGGCAGAATTTCTTCTTCTAATTCATCTGATTCTTCGGAACCCACAGCCTCTCCTTCAAGGGCTTGTTTTTCTTTCTTCCCTGAATCATTCTTTACTGAATTTCTCTCTTCGTTGTTTCGTTTCTGTTTTTCTTGATACCGAATAATAACAACATTTACCTGTTCTGAATTAAGTGGCCACTCCATATCAATTTTTTTAACAAAGCGGCAGTCTTATTTCCAAGTAAATATCTACCTTGATCTAGCGACTTTCTAATCACTGCAGCCTTAGTTACAATATGACCTATTTCACATTCTAGTTCAACTTCTGCCAATGGTAAACAAACCTTTTGTTCATCCAGAAGATGCTGTACCCACACATGTTCTCCAGTAAACTCACCTGGCGACACATACCCTTGACAAATGATATCAAGTGATGAACCTGTATCCCGAAGAATAGGCATGGTAACTCCATTTATTTTTCCTTCAAAGGTATAGGGTGCCAAGAGATCCCCTTCAGTTTCCTCTCTGATTCTATTTACGCTTCCTGAGTTCTGTGATTTTAGCTTAGGACACTGAGGTCGAATGTGATCATAAGATGCACACTCGTAACATTGAATCTTCCGTCTGCGATCATACTTTTTTTCATTCTGAGATACATTCCGGTTTGACCACCCTTGTCCTACATCTGACTTAACATAATTTTTCTTATAAAATCCATTTTTCATGAAATTTACCCGATCATAGTTATCTCTAGTTTTTTTCTCACTGGCTTGCATTTTCTTTGAAGCACAAAATTCATTCGACGAATTTTTCTTGATTCCTCCTCTTACACTTTCATAATTGTCCACCATATCAGCGAAATCTGAAGGTGAGACAATATTTGACCTATTATCAATAAAATGCTCCCTTATTTCTATAGGCACTCTCCGCTTCAATTGTTCTGTGATCATTAATTTTTTTAGCCCTTCAAAATCGCCTATTTTAATTCTTGAAATCCATTCATTAAAATAATTTTCTAACTCGAAGGCGAAATCTCTCCAGGTCTTCTCTGATGTACGCATATGTTGTACAAATTTCAATCTAAATTTCTCTGGACTTAACTTATATCTTTTTAAGAAGTAACCTTTTAACATATTCATAGTTTTTAGCGTCTTCCACATTTTCTCTGGCAATCAATTGTGATATTTTGTAGGGCAAAGTCCTATCAAATTCGTTACCCAATCTTCCCTTTTTATTTCTGCTTGTTGTGCTTGCCTTTCAAATAAAACTAAGTAAATACTTATGTCACTGTCTTTTGGGTCAAATGTTTTTATCAAATGACGAAGTTCTAATCTCGGTTTATGAGCATTTCCATTTTGCTCCAAACTGCCTCCCAGCGGCTGACGTCCAGCTTCTATTCTGAGTTTTTCAAGCTCAAATTCCATTTGTCTTTCTGTTTCTCTACGCTCTTTTATACCTGCCAAAAGTTCTTTCACGAAATCCTCTTCATATCCTTCAAAGTTGACAATTTTATTTTTTAATTCCAGAATTTTGAGATTTGGCATAACTTCTATACCCAATTCTTCCGCCAACTGCAGAAGTTCTTCTTTTCGAGCTCTTCCTAAGACAGTCATTTCAACAAGCTCTACGTGTACCCAATGTTTATTTATTATCGTATATGTGTATACGTTCACAGAAATTGTTTACAACAATATTCTACATTTACCTATAATCTAGGCTCAAACAGTTGATCTGAATGTACTATTTCTTGACAGAAATTATTTCCTTCTGTTTTTGTATATGTGTATACGTTCACAGAAATTGTTTACAACAAAAGTCTACATTTACCTATAATCTAGGCTCAAACAGTTGATCTGAATGTACTATTTCTTGACAGAAATTATTTCCTTCTATTTTCGTATATGTGTATACGTTCACAGAAATTGTTTACAACCAAATTCTACATTTACCTATAATCTAGGCTCAAACAGTTGATCTGAATGTACTATTTGTTGACAGAAATTATTTCCTTCTATTTTATTCGGTGCCCGGAAACTTCTAAAAAAACTTGCTTTGAAATTTCATTCCTTTGGATAATTCTCTAAGAACAACAACAAAACAGTACTTACATAAACATCTAATGTAGTGTAAATCCGATACGGAACAAATAATTTCGAAAAAACAAACTGCAGTCACCATCCTTTGTTCTTCCCAACACAAAGAAGAAAGAAAAAATATCCCTGTCGCGTTGGTTCTTTCGCACGCTTGAAGAACTTTCAACTCATCGATTCCCACGGTCATAAAAAACGCCGCTGAAGTTGCGCTGATTCCGTCTCACCGGCGCCTTCACTTCCTGTCTTTCGTAGTTCGAATCTCACAGGTGCCTTCACTTCCTGTCTTTCGTAGTTCGAATCTCACAGGTGCCTTCACTTCCTGTCTTTCGTAGTTCGAATCTCACAGGTGCCTCCAATTCTATCTTTCGTCTGTAACATCACAGACACTCGATCACAACACAAAACATTTATTACTTTACACAAAAAACATCAACTGGAATACACTCCGCGGTATAAACTGAACTTGTTGTCTTAGCCAAAGCTCGCCATGTTCTCCTCCTTCGATATCTCTCTTGCAACTCTCCACATCACTCAGCACACGCTCAAGTCATTAAATGTCAATGTATCCTTCCGCACTTTTGTGCGTGGAAGTCGTACTTTACAGCATACAATTTTGTGACAAGGCATTTAAAAGAAAGAGTGCAATTTTCAAAAACAAAATTACCCATATATCTTGAAAGAAAAGTATGCAATGAATGCATACTTCTAGTTCATACTTATGAAACACAGACATAGACTTTAATTAAGAAAAGTTATACAGAGGCTGATAACTCAAAGTAGCATGGAGAGATGAATGTTTAGTATAAGCAGGAAGGATAGGAAGAGGGACTCGTGGACTAGGAAAATGACGGGAGTTGATGATATGATCAAAAAGAAAGATGACACCGAATTTTCGGATGTAATAAGCACGTCTTTTGAATCCGTTCTGAAACGAATTATATTTGTCCATGCTATTCAACGTCAATTAAACCGGTTTCGAAAATAATCAACTTGTTCCAACAATCGATAAAACATCCATAAATAGAAGCATCTACTTAGTTCCACCAGCGGCTGAAAAGCATGTAACGAAAATTAACAAATGGCGAACAAAAGGTTTCACATACTACAATGACGGTACCAAAGACAAACATATTTTCAAATCTAACAGTTAAAAGGAGAAATATATAAGTAAACATCATATAAGTCTACATTTGATGACGGAAAAATTTTGCATAATGGAAAAGTTGAAAATAAGCGAAAAATATTTGTCATGGAAAAACCTATGCTAAGGGAAAGTAACTTTTGAAATATGTCCCCCGGGAGCAGATGTAGCGAAAAAAAAAGAGGTTTCGAACTTTACGCAGCTAGCGGGAAATCTTTGGTTTATTTAAAGAGGATAATGCTCCACATTTTTGTTATAGCGAATGGCATACAGTAAAGAAGTAATTTCTGAATAACGTTTTTAGAAGTGGCGATACAGCAGCAAACTGCCGAAACACCACCTACCGACAGAACTGTGAACTACAAAATTACTCATATACTAGCCTAAAGTGTTCTACAAGGGAAATGGCATCCGGTGTTGAAAGAGGTTTTTTAAAACGTACATGTAAAAGCAGTGACAGTGAGAAAAACAGAATAACCGAAAGTGTGCACTGTTTTGAAAAAAAATAATACACACACAGAGTTTGCATAGCTAGTGGTATCTTACCGAAGAAAGAAGTTCTTCAATCGGGTTTTTAGTGCAGCAGATATTGCTGTAAACGTAAACGTGAACATACGCCCTCTGGATGCAGACTTGTGTGCAAAGAACTGTTTGAAAATGTATGAGAAACATTTCCCCACGGAAACGCTCTCTAGCAAAGAAATAATATTTCAAATCGGACCTTTAGAAGCAGAGATATCGATAAAATAAGTTATGACTTTACGCTCCCTGGTGGAAAAACCATGCATTTTTTAACGAAGAAAGTATTGTCCAAAGGTTTTTCGATGTGAGCGGTATCGGTCCACGAAATAATATTTTCAATCGAGTTTTCAGGAGCTCAGATTTTGCTACAAATACATCAGACGCAGAATTTAACACTTACGGCCCCTGGTGGCCACAAAATATTTTATCAAATATTAGAAATTATTTGCAAAGCATTTTTTATCAGGAGCTGTATCCTGTGCAGAAAGCGTTTTTCAAATCGGAATTTTAGAAGCAGAAATATCGAGAAAAACGCAATTTACATTTACGCCTCCTAGCGGAAAGTCTCTGCATCACATGAAAATTTTGAAATTATGTGAAACACATTTTACACAGAAAACGCTATCTAACAAAGCAGGAGTTTTTCAAATCCGACTTTTAGAAGCAGAGATGTTGACAGAAATAAGATATACGTCTACACCACCTGGCGGAGAAACCATGTATTATTTTAAAAAGAATATATTCTCGAATGTTTATCGACATTAGCGGTATCGGTCCATGAAAGAAAGTTTTTAATCGTGCTTTTAGAAGCTCAGACTTGGCTGCGAGTACCTACGAAACGAAATTAACGCTTACGTCCTCTGGTGGCCAAACCATATTTTACAGAAAATTAGAAATTACAATCAAAACATTTTTTTTTTGATTGGAGGTTTAACGACCACCGCGAGCAACTCAATGAGCTATATCAAAACATTTTCCGCCAGGAGCTGTAACCGGTGCAGGAAGAATTTTTCAAATCGGAGTTTTAGAAGCAGAGATATCGGGGACAGCGCAATTTACCTATACTCCCCTTAGCGGAAAGTCATTGAATTTCTTGAAAATTTTGAAATTATATGAAAAACATGTCGCACGGGGAACTATCCAACAAAGAAAACATTTTTCAAATCGGACCATTAGAAACAGAGATATTGATAAAAATAAAATACATTTCTACTCCGCCGGGCAGAAAAACCATGCATTTAGAAGAAAATATTCCGAAAAGGTTTGGTGACGTGAGAAGTATCGGTCCACAAACGAATTTTTTCCATCCGGATTTTGGAAACTCAGATTTTGCTGCAAATACATCAGAAGCAGAAATCAAAGCTTACGCCCCCTGGCGGAGAAACCATGCATTAAGAAGAAAATATTCCAAAAAGGTTTGTCGACGTGAGCAGTATCGGTCCACAAACGAATTTTTTCAATCGAGATTTTAGAAACTCAGATTTTGCTGCAAATACATCAGAAGCAGAAATTAAAGTCTACGCGCCCTTGTGGCCAAACCGTATATAGCAAAAATTAGAGTTGTATGGAAAATATTTCCCATCAGGAACTGTATCTTCTGCAGAAAAAAAAATTCAAATCGGAGCTTTAGAAACAGAGATAGCGGGGGAAACACTATTTACTTTTTCGCTCCTATGCGTAACTTGAAAAAGTGACTGTTTCTAAAATAGTCTTCAACATGAATGGAATCGAAGGAGAAAAGAATTTTTTGAATTGGATGTTCAGAAGCAAATATATGAAATAAAATGTATTTTAAATTCGATATCAGCTGCATTTACGAAACGAAATTGTGCATCGTAAGAAAAAAAAGAAATAGAGTATCATCATTCGCACATTTCAAGCTTCCTCGTGCAAAAAGAATTTTTCAAATCGGACTGTTAGTTGCAGAAATATCGTGTCTACAGATGGACGGACGGACAACCGATATACGATCTTTTTTTACAAAAGACGTGCTAAAAATGACGGAAGTTGGTGACATGATCTAAGTAAAATCTCTGAAATGGTAATGGGCTAGCCACTCAGCTAAAAGAACTAACCACCGTTGGGAAATTGAAATTCTAGACTGCATTCCAAAATACAGGAAAAGACCAAGAAGGAGATGGTTGGATGAAATTCCGAAGAATGCCAGAAAAACATGGAGGAGACGGGGCCAAGAGAGGAATTTTTGAAAGAAACTTGGACAGTTCTTCATATTCATATATCACTAAGCTTTTCTCTGCGATTCAGAGGTTAGCAGCTCCACAAGGAAATACAAATTACCAGATAAATTTCTAACTGAATATTTATTAATAAGTACAATATTGCCAAACCAACAGCTCGAAACACCGCTTCCCACGCCATACGAGGTCATCCAGGTCTATCCAGGTCTTTATCCAGCAGTAAATTTATAATGGATGATAATGATTATGGTGATATAAACATAGTGTAAAGGAGGACGAAATTTCAGATTTCAGGAACTCTGTTTACTACGCTATGCAGTCTTTCTCATTACAAATTAACAGAGGGCTTGTCCTAATAGGATTAGTGACTATTTAATTTCTAGTTCTAAACAGAATTATCTTATGTGGTGTTATTTAAACATTTTCTAATGTGTTTAATTTCACAGAGAGGCCGGTTTGCTTATCTTTTCTATTTGTTTGATGAAATTTAAAATAATGCTTTTGTACCATCAAAGGAAAAAGACTAAGAGTAAATGGCGAAATTATCAAGAAACAACAGCTTTGAAAAAATTGTGCAATTTTACAGTAGCATTTCTTAGGAAATATTTCTGCCAATTACACAGATTTACAGGAAAAACTTGCCTCCGTTCTCATTCATAGCGAAAGTTTGGCCACAATATGAAGGTTACCATACTAACTTGAATAACTGACAAAGAAAAGCTGACTCAGTTTCAAAGAGACCAAAGCAACTAAAACATCAGTTACTAAAACACGTTTTACTAGATTACAATTATTCAAGCAGATATAGCATCCAAAACAAGAAAGCGCAATCGCATTGGAACTTACACTGCTATTTCCTTGGCACTTTGTTTCGATGTAAACTTGCCATTTTGATTCATTTCTATGAGACGCAGGTTATCACATTAAATTGTGTTATGTATTATTCTTAATTTACTTCTGCGGAAATTATCATTAATTTATATAGTCTTCTTTCCCTAACGGATGTGTTTCGTTAAAGGTTTAGAAACCTAGAGTTCAGCTAAAAGACGTGCCTTTGTGCTTCCTTTATTAATCACAGGGACTGCGGAATCATCACTTGTTGTGTGCGGTTTTAGCGAGATCGTAGCCTGAATTTCTCACTACTTGTTCAGTGAAGGAATGTATACTGATATCTGGAAAACAGCTACATGAATTGTGAAGTTCCGAATTAATTAATTCCTAACATATTGGTATACAATTTACAATCTAACTTTCCTCATGGCGAGTCATGATATGCAATTCGTCTGAAAGGTGTCCTGGTTCGAATCCCGGTGAGGCATGGATGTTGTGTTTGTCTTACGGCACTGGCTATTACCTGGAACCAGTGACCCTAAATTAGGGACGGGCGACTGCTTATAGCCCATCGAGTTGCTCACGGTGGTCGTTAAACCTCCATTCAATCAATCAATTCAGATTAATAAGAAAACCCCTTTTTTTAGCAATCCCCTTAATAGTAAGTACGGGCATAAATAATCACTGTATTCACTGGTCTGTTTGCACGATATCTCCTCATTCAGTATTTAGATTCGAAAAATATTTCTGTGAACTGCAAAGATAACGATTCACACAATTTCAATTTTCTTTTGATGTTTAATGATCAACGTGATCAACTCAATGGGCTACAAGTAGTCGCTCGTCTTTTATTTAGGACTAATGGTTCGAGTAACCCTAAATAATAGACGAGATCCATGACTCGCCAATTTTTGAACTCAGATCCATCTCGGAAGAATGGTCATAAGCCAGAGCTTAGATCCATTGCATTTCCGTCTCCCTGTTTTTCAGTTTCCAGCTTGAAGGTGTTAAAAATGATTTTATGCTTCTCAGTACTTTTAAAAGCAGAACGTAAAGAACAAAATCTCTTCTTTTTACGTTCTGTGGTAAGCAAAATATTTTCCTTAGTGGGACAAATGTTTTTTTGCTGCGATGGTGTATGAATGTGTGTTTGCCTGCACCAATATATCTCCGTTTCTTCGATAGGCCATGTTTAAATTTCGGTACCCGTAAACTGAAATTGCTGTACAAATTTTATACATTTCGAACCGTCCTTTACCGTCCAAGAAAACACAGTGGTCTAAGCGCTGGTTTCTAACCATTGGACGGAGATGGGTTTGAGTTCGAATTCCGGTGAGGCTCGGATGATGATTATGTCTTATGGCACTGGTTCTCTCCCGTCTTTAGGACTAGCAAAACTCAATTAAGGACGGGTTACTGCTTACAGGACATCGAGTTACTCACGGTGGTCGTTAAACTTTCAACAACAACAAAAAAAAAGAAAAAGAAAAGGAAAGAACCGCCGCCCGGTGGCGCAGCAGTGGTCTAAGCGACGGCCTCTGATCATTCGCCCAAAAGGGGTCCGTCTTCGAATCCTGGTGAGGCATGGATGCTGTGTTTGTCTTACGGCGCCGGCTCACTATTCTCCCTGGAGTCAGTGACCCTAAATTAGGGACGGGCGGCTGCTTATAACCCATTGAGTTGCTCACAGTGGTCGTTAAACTTCCAATAAATAAAAAAAAAAAGAACCGTTATTTTGATGGAAAATATTCTGGAAAAATGCCGCATATTTACATTAATTCGCTAAAACTTCTTCTTGCTGTAGGATTTGAAATGTTCTTTCATAATCTCCTAAACCTGGTTTTTGTGAATTACACGATTATATCTTTATATTTTTAAAATGCTCTACTTTTCCTCTGTTAAACACATACTGACCTTTTCAGCTGTATCTGTTCTTCTAAATTCCGATTTGATGTATTATTTTTATCCGATTTTTCAGCCTCAGCCACAACTTTACATATTTTTTCAGCTGTATTATGCACAATTCATCCGTTAGGTAGGCCACCTTTAGATTTTTGATTTAATGACCCCCGACCTTCTGCAAGTCAGAAGGAAAAACATTTCCGTATAGAGGCTATTTCCAAGTTCAATCTGTCTATCATGGTTCAATGTTTTCTCATTCCCGGGCATAATGTTATATTTTCATTAGATACTACTGTATATCTGAGCTTCAAAAAATGTTATTTTAAAAATGCTTTTTAGTATTCCATCGTTTCAATAAGGATCAAAATTAACCCGAGAGTTTTTGCTATTTTAAGTTTCTGTAAAATCCAAATTTTCTTAGAATATTTCTTATTGCAAAGCAGAAAATTAAAAAAACAGATATCTCGAACATGGCGAGATACGATTGATACTTCGGTCAAACAATTTGCTTATTTTGGCTAAAACATTGATCTTTATGTCATTAATAAATTGGAAGTAATTTTGACTTACGTAAAAAGCTATCACGCTCCATGATTGCGTTGTGTTCGTCAGTGAGCTTTTAATCTTCAAACAGAAATGTGGTGTGGTTTTCAAAGAGATACTGAGATATTTTGTCATCTTTCTTTCAGGATTCTTCTATGCTTCACCTTCCCTCTTTTAAAAAGAAACACAAGAAGGGCCTACACAGCTGGCCTACATAAAAAGGACATTTTCCTATCCTTTTTAGCACGTCTTTTGTAAAGAAAGATCGTGCTTCTGTTATCGGTTTGTCCGTCCGTCCGTCCGTCTGTACCCACGGTTTCTCTGCAACTATTAGTTCGATTTAAAAAATACTTTTTGCATTCGGAAGCTTAAATTATGCGAATGATGATCCTTTATTTGGGTTTTTTTTACGATGCACAATTTTGCCGCTAGAGAGCGTAAATGCAGATGATATCGAATTCAAAATTACGTTTTAATCCACATATTTGCTTCTAAACATCCGATTAAAAAAAATTCTTATATCTTTCGATTCCATTTATGTCGAAGAGTGTTTTAGATATAGTTTCATTTTCAAATTACGCATAGAATTTCCGCTATGGGGCGTAAAAGTAAATAACATTTTTTTCCGATAACTCTTCTCCTAAAACTCCGATTTGAAATTTTTTTTCAGCGGATACATCTCCTAATGGAAAATATTTTGCATATAATTTCGAATTTTTGGTAATGAATACTTTGGCCACCAGAGGGCGTAAGCGTTAATTTTTGCTTCTGATGTATTTGCCATAAAATCTGTGCTTCTAAAATATCGATTGAAAAAATTCTTTCGTGGACTGATGCCACTCGCATCAATAAACCTTTTCGGAATATTTTCTTCCTAAATTATTCTACAATTTCTCCGCCAGGGGGTGTAGACGTATATCTTATTTTTGTCAATATCTCTACTTCTAGGAGCCCGATTTCAAAAATTCCGTCTTTGTTGGATAGTGTTTTCCGTGTGACATGTTTTCCATATAATTTCAAAATTTTCAAGTAATTCATAGACTTTCCTCTAGGGGACGTAAAGGTAAACTGCGTTTCGCCCTATATCTCTGCTTCTAAATCTCCGATTTGAAAACTTCTTTCTGCACCGGATACAGCTCATGATGGGAAATCGTTTGCACATAATTTCTAATTTTCGTAAAAAAATGGTTTGGCCACCAGGTTGCGTAAGTCTTAATTTCCACTTCTGTTGTATTTGCAGCAAAATATGAGCTTCTAAAATCTCGATTGAAAAAAAGTCTTTTGTTGACAGATGCTACTCATGTCGACAAAACTTTTAGGAACACTTTCTTCTTGAAATAATGCATGGTTTCTTCGCCAGGGGGCGTAGATGTATATCTTATTTTTGTCAATATCTCTACTTCTAAAAGTCCAATTTGAAAAATTTCTTCGTTGTTGGATAGTGTTTCCGATGCAAAATGTTTGTCCTATAAATTCCAAAATTTCACGTAAATCATTTAAGACTTTCCGCTAGGGCGCATAAAGGTAAATTGCGTTTTCTGCTCCTAAAACTCCGATTTGAAAAATTCTTCCTGTATCGCATACAAGACCTGATAGAAAATATTTTTCATATAATTTCTAATTTTTTGTAAAGAATGGTTTGGCCACCAGGGGTCATAAGTGTTAATTTCTGCTTCTGATGTATTTGTAGCAAAATCTGGGCTCCTGAAAACTCGACTAAATTTTTTTCCTTGGACCGATACCGCTCATATGGATAAACCTTTTGCGAGTACTTTCTTCCTAAAATAATGCATGGTTTTCTCACCAGGGGACGCAAAGTCACATCTTATTTTTGTCGATAACTCTGTTTCTAAGAGTTCGTAAGCTCAAGATTCGGTTTACACCAATATCTGAGGGATTAAAGTCCCGATTGAAAAACTTCTTTCTTCCGTCAGATACCTATTGTTTTCCATACCGGTTCCATTGCCTTTGAATAGCTTTGATAAATTTAATTTGCGTCAGAACGGATTCAAAAGACGTGCTTATTACACCCGAAAATTCGGTGTCATCTTTCTTGTTTAAAATTAGTGTCCGTAAGGAAAGGACTGTAACTTCTGTAAGCATTGCAATAGTTTTAAGAAAATCAGCCTCTACCTTTAAGTATTCTTCAGTTGAACATTAATTCCAACAATATCTGGACAACCACCTATTGATAGTGAAATAAATCTTACCTATGCACGACATCACAAACCCGACTATAAATATGCTCGTTGTGACAATAGCTCCACTGCGAATGCCAGATACCTTGATCCACAGAATTAACTGATATCCAGCACGGATTGATTAGAGGGTACCACATAAACAATCGCTCTTTTGGTAACATTTTAATGCCACTGAAGATCCCCAATTCAACGGTTGGGGACGTAAAGACAAATAGAAGGAATCTTACGTGGAATTTCAGAACAAACGACCCGGCAAACCTCCAGTGTAACAGAACATGACATGACAGCTATGCAAATAACTGTCCAATCAGAATGTAAATCAATATTATTTCAAATCACATGAACTCAGTTTAACATTATTCGTACTGATGTTAGCATTGATATAGAATGGAGGAAGTTACATTACATAGATTATTGCGGTCGATCAGCCATCCAACAAGCCGCTAATCATTTCGACTTTCATGCGCCAATTTGCGAGGTGTAAGGAACGTCGATTTTACTGCGTAGATCGTGGAAAAACCGTGCTTTTGATTGACAAGTCACAGTACACACTCAACCAGTTTGGTGAATGCCCTTGCGTTTGTTGAATGCTCTTGTGTTTGTTGAATGCCACTGAAAAGGGACCTTACGAACTTTATCATCCCGAAAATGAAATTTGGTGTAGGCGGCGTAATAGTATGCAGCTGTTTTTCGTTGTTCGGCTTGAGCCTACTAGTTCTTTTGGGCAAACTCATGAATTTTAAATACTACCCAGACGTCCTAGGTTGAAAACGTATACATTGAAAACGTTGTTTAAGTACTCATACCTCTGTCGGCAGGACAAAGCATCTTATCGCTCTATTCGCGTTTTTACAGATTAGTGTAACGATATGGAATTTGAACAGTTGGACTGACTAGCATAAAGTCCTAACTGTAATCCTCCAGAGAATATTCAGAGTGTCAGGTGCGTGGAAGAAGAGATTGAGGAACATGCAGAGTCAGCCGAGTGTCCTTCAGAGCAGTAACCAGTGTATGTTGTTCACATTTTTACAGATCATTATGAAAACATGGACGCTGAACAGTTGGACTGACTAGACTTAAGTCCTGACCGTAACCCTTCAGAAAAAATGTATACTAGGGTAGAGCGAAAAACACTAAAATTGCATAAGCGGAAACGGGTACTCGTCAATAGTTGTGTATTAGGCCCACTAACATTTCCGTGAATTTTTTTTTTTTTTTTTTGGAAGTCGTCTCTACTTATCGCGAAGCATTATACCAAAGAGCTAATTTGGGATGTTTTTCAAGAAGTGTCCCATATAAACGGCTGCCCCGATTAACCGATGGCCCTATTAACCGGTATCTACTCTATATCACATAAATCTTGATATTCTGTTGCCTAATTTATGGAAGAAAGCGAAATAACCTTGTTAAATCTCCAGGTCGAAATCTGGAACTCAAATCAAACTTTGTAGCTTAAAAACAACATTTTGGAATTTTTAGAAGAATCTTTTGTGCTGTGTTCCACTAAATGGATAGCCTCTTCTGTGGCCCAGTGGTGCAAAGCATTGCTCTGGAAAAGATCCGGGCATGAATCCCGGCTAAGGCATGTATGCTGTGTGTTTGTCTTACTGAAGTGGTTTTCCCTTTCCCGGAACCCGTGCCCCCAAACCTGCAAGAGCGACTGCTTAGCATAGCCATTATAGCTGTTATCTCACAGTGATCGTTAAACTCTAACAAAATACATAATTTCTTGGATTATTTTATATATTAAGACAATTATTTTTGTATTTTGAGATGTTTAGTTCTTTATTTGAATCTCTTATACTGCAAGGTACCTAGTCGTAGAGAAAAAATATCAGAAACAGCGCAGTCGAAGCATCATCAGAGCCATCTGTTTAACTGATATACCTATTAGACAATAAATATTTGGTAGTGAAACGCCGCTTGCGCTTCTCTTAAACACTCATTTTCGATCAGGCTTTCGGAATGTTGTCGAATTCTCGGCAGTTTATCTGAAAATAATGGCAACAGGCTGCCTTGTTTTACCATGTAAAAGGAAACGAAGATTAGAGTGTATTGAAAGCGAACAAGACGCCAAGCTTTAATCTTCGCGAAACAGCAGTAAATCACAACAGGTTTATAAGCGAAAAAGCGGCAGAAGAAATTGTACTCTTTGTTTTTCGTTCTGCTGATTATTTGTTCCTTACTCCATGCGTGCGATTGTTTTCAGTGGGAGTGAACAAGCGAGCAGCAACTTATCTTGGTTCTTTGACATATGAGCTACAGAAATGTTCTTGTTCCATAATAAGGTTTCTACCAACATCCTGTCTTGCTGTCATTTAGGAAAACTTTACAGAAGTCCGCCCTTTTGTTTCTTAAATTGGCATTCCGAGAAAATTGCTCAATCGATTTGTCCTCGTTTCGCCTGGAAACCAAACACCACAGCCTTGCGTCGAACAACTTGTTGTACTTTCTTTGTCGTGAAATCATTTGAAATTATGTAATTATGTAATTTTCTCTATAAAGTCTCATGATGGCAGAGAAAATAGTCGCTTTCAGTTTTGTCTCATGATTAATCTACTAATGAGACAAGACTGAAAGCGACTTATAAATATTTTATTTATCTACTTCACTAGATGGCCACAACAAAAGGCTTTTTCATGTTAAACATTGTGGCTAAGGTATTAAAAAGCTTCATGATGAAAGTAAGGAGGATAATTGGCTACCAATGAAACATGGCTGAAATTGACTAACAAATATTTAGTTTCTCCATCTTGTTAGCTGGCCACAACAAAAAGCTTTTTCCTATTGAACATGGTGACTAACGTATTAAAAAGACTCATAATAAAAGTACGAAGAAGAATAGACTACCAATGAAATAAGAATAAATGCGACTTATAAATATTTTGTCTATCCATCTTGCTAGCTGGCCACAACAAAAGGCTTTTCAGTGTTGAACATTGTGGCAAACGTATTAAAAAGGCTGATGATGAAAGTAAGGAGAAGAATTGGCTACCAAAGAAATAAGACTAAAAGCGACTTACAAATATCTCGTCTATTGATCTTCCTAGATGGCTACAACGAAAGACTTTGCCGTATTAAACATTGTGACTAACGTACACTGGCGTGCAAAAATTAAGAACGAGACGGCTTTTCGAATGTAACGTCGTGCAGAAGTGCTCCACATCGACTCAAATCATACCATAAGATCCCCAAGATGTAGGAATACGAGACAAGTGAGCAAAACCGTCCAAACAAAGAATCCAAAAGATACAAAGGCACTTTATTGAAAAGGTAGCTTCGAGCACAACTGGACAGATGACAGAAAGGTCCATGTGACAGGTGGCTACCAAGAAAAATCCAGTCTTTAGTAGGGGATATGATCACGCCTGACTACGTTGCAGGATTTGCAACGTCTGTCCATGCTGAAGACGAGGTTGTCAACGAGCTGTTGAGGCATCGCGGCCCATTTCTCTTGTAGCGCCAATCGCAGCTGCGGAATCGTTGCTGGCAGCTGGTGACGTGCTGCCAAGCGTCTCCTGAGAACGTCCCACACGTGTTCGATTGTATTTAGGTCCGGAGACCTTGCGGGCAAATCCATGCGTTGAATATCTTCATTCTCCAACAGCTCTGCGACAGCCACTGTACGATGAGGTGTAGCGTTTTCGTCCATGAAGAGGAACTCAGGACCCACGGCACTTCTAAACAGACGCACGTGAGGCAGGAGAACCTCGGTACAATCGCTGACACCAGAAACTGAACCTCCTTGGAAGATGTGGAGGTCAGTACGGCTACCAAACATGATACCGCCCTAAACGAAAACTCCGCCACCTCCAAACCGGTCCCTATCGATGATGTTGGAGGTCTGATTGTTCTCTCCTTGCTCTCTCCAGATGTGTATACGTCCAGAATCGCTCGTCAGAACAAATCGACTCTCATCCGTAAAGAGAACTCGAACCCATTGCAGATGTGTCCAGTTCTTGTGTTCCTGGCACCACAACAACCGCCGACTTCGATGAGCAGGCGTTAATGGCACACACCGTACTGGTCGTCGTTCAAATAGACCACCTTTGTGCAGCCTCCTGGCCACGGTAAAACGCGGTCACGGACGTCCAGTTGTCTGTTGCATGTGCCTTGCGATTTCTCCCTTTCTGCCGTCTGTCTCTTCTCGCCTGTAGAACAGCTGTCCGAGAGTTTAGCAATGGTCGTCCACCGCCGTGGTTGCTCGTGGACGACCATTGATAAACTCTCTGACAGCTGTTCCTGTCGTTTGAAATGCTCTCCAAGCTCGTGGAACGATGCTGTGAGCGGTCACGAACTCCTCGGCTACACTAGTCACACTTCGACTTTTTTCCAACTTCCAAAATGACGCGACCTTGGGTAAAGTAATCCAGATGCCGTCTATTGGGTTGCCTGTCGGCCATACCACACGGTGGCAGCAACTCGACGTCGTTCAAACCGATGTACACCGTGCAATAACTTTCACCTAACTGCTGAGCGTACACCGTCCGTGTGCTTTATACCCTTCCGACACCCCTCCCCCGTCTTGCTGCATATATGCGCATGCCCTACCGTACCGGACCATAGTCTATCTCCTGAGTGGTTTTTCGGTCCGTTCTGACTGCTCGTTCCGCTGTTGTGCTGATTTCTCCTCTTCGTCCTTAATTTTTGCACAGCAGTGTATTAAAAGACTCATGATTAATTTAAAGAGAAGAATGAAATAAGAATAAACGAGACATAAATATTTTGTCTACCTACCTTGCTAGCTGGCGACAACGAAAGACTTCTGTGTTGAATATTATGACTAACGTATTAAAAAGACTCATGATGAAATTAAATAGAATAGGCTACCAACAAAACACGATTAAAGTCGATTTATAGATATTTTGTCTATCCATCTTGTTTGCTGGCCACAACAAAAGGCTTTTTCTTGATGAACATTGTGTGTAACGTATTAAAAAGGCTCATAATGAAAGTAAGGAGAAGAATAGATTACCAATGAAATAAGACTAAAGGCGAGTTATAAATATTTTGTCTATCTACCTTGCTAGCTGGCCACAACGAAATACTTTTCCGTGTTGAACGTTGAGACTAACGTATTAAAAAGACTCATGATGAAAGTAAGGCAAAGAATAAGCGGCCAATGAAATAAGACTGAAAGTGACTTACAAATATTTTGTCCATCTACGTTCCTAGCTGGCCACAACAAAAGGCTTTTTCCTGTTGAACATTGTAGCTAACGTGTTAAAAAGGTTCATGATGAAAGTATGGAGAAGAATAAGCTTCCACGGAAAGAGGACTGAAAGTGACTGATAAATATTTTACGCATTTTTCTTTGTAGCTGGCTGCAAAGAAGGATTTTCAGTGTTGAACATTGTGACTAAAGTACTTTTTTGATCAGTCAGTAAAGTAGTTATCCCCGTAATGTTTTAAAGTATGCAAATACGCACAAAATTTGCATCCCCAAAATAAGAATGAGTTACTTTTAAAGTGACACGGTTAAAAACTGAATAGAAAAAATAAACGTTATAACTTAGTTGAAAGTAAACAAAAACATTATCCTGTTTTAAAAAATGAATTAAAATTTCTGCAAAGATGTTTAAAATATTTTGTAGGAATCAGCGAAGCATACATTTCTAAATGAGTAAAGAGCATGTGTCGGAGCTACAAATATATAAATTAAACAAAGACAAATACCACATAGTATGAAAAGGGCGAAACAAAATGGCATATGAAGGCCTAAAAATTTACGTGGTCTGTCAATGGAGTAGGAAAAATATAGGAATGGTTCTTGAAAAGAAATAAATTAGATTTTCTAAACCTTCAAGAGTGGGTTGAAAAATAACGCTACCCATATCTTCTCGGAGTAATAAAAATCGATCCGTCAAGGAATTTCAGTGGGATCTTCTTTGGGCATCATTGTGAATCCAGGGTTATATATCTCGATATACGATTGGAATGGAGCTGTTAAGGATAACGTCATCGGATACACCCTATGAAACGACAAAATTACATTAGAGCCCTCGATGATTACACAGCTGGTAACATATTATGTTACTCTGGTTTTGTAACAAAACATTCGACAAATTGAGCTTTTGTGCCTGTGGAGCAAATCGGAAACACGCCTTCCTACTCTAAAGCGGTATGTACTTCCAACCAAACTACGCCGTCCGGGTTGATCGCTGCAATTCGCTGTTTTATATTATGAGTCGCCTCTATGCTAATTCACATGTATCCTCCCCTGATAAAGGCGGGGGCACGAAATTGCTGGTTTCGGGTCCACCGACAAACCATGCAACAAGGTACTCATTGTAGAAGAAGGAATTTTCATAATTTCCAGACGATGTGTGAGAACATTACCACACAGTTTTTTTAACCTTATGCCTGCTATGTAAAAGGTCTGAGTGTTTGTAACTCTCGGAAGATCAACAATCTTAAGTGGTTGACACTCTTTAAACGCTCAGAACCTCGAATGTTTAGCACTCTTGTACGGCCCAGAAACTTGAGTGGTTTGCACTTTTAAACAGGCCAGAACCTTCAGTGTTTGTGATTTTTGGACTATCATGAACCTTGAGTGATTGTCACTCTTTGACAACGAAGAACCTTGAGTGCTTCACGTCACACTTGGACCGACCAGTACCTTGGGTGTTTATCACTCTTGGACGACCAAGAACCCTGAGTGTTTGTCACTCTTGGACGATCAAGAACCTTGAGTGTTTGTAACTCTTGAACGATCAAGAACCTTGGGCCATCGTCACCCTTGGACGGACCATAACCTTGAGTTTTGTCACTATTAGACGAAAAAGAATGTTTAGTGCTTGTCTCACTTGGATGATCAGGAACCTTGAGCTGTTCCTACACTTGGACAGTCCAGAACTTTCAGTGTTTGTCACTTTTGGGCGAATAAGAAACTTGAGGGTTTGTCACTCTTGTACGGACCAGAAACTTGGGTGATTTCCACTCGTAGACATCACCGAACTACGAGTGGTTTTTACTTTTGGGTGGCAGAGAACATTGAGTGGCGGTCACTTTTGTACGGTCCATAGACTTCATGTAACTGTAACCGTGACTACTCTACTTTCAGACAAAACAAAACCAAGGTTCTGGGCGCCCAAAAGTGGATTGGTTTCCACTGTTAGGCACTTTCAGTGGTTATCGCCATTGCACGTACCAGACCCTTGAGTGGTTGTCACTGTTGTACGGCCCAAAGTAGATACTCGGACGATTGTTCTACTTTCTTTTTTCTTTTTCTTTTTTTCTTGGAGGTTTAACGACCACCGTGATTAATTTGATGGTCTATAAGCAGTCGTCATCCCCTAATATAGGGCCACTAGTTCCAGGGGGAAGGCAGAGAGAGCTCGTTTCGTAAGACAAACGCAATTTCTATGCCTTACCTGAATTCGAGCACCAACCTACCTCAGACGAAAGGTCAGAAGACAGCACATAGACAACTGCGCCACCGGAGTGACTTTCTACTTCTTGAAAATTGGTTTTGGAACCTTGAATTTACAGAACAGTTGACAGCAAGGAATGCAGATACTTCGGTGATTGATTGGCCGGACTCAACTTGTCAACTGCTGTCCAACCACCTGAATCTTTCAGACGTCTGCTTCGCCACATGGCGATGAAAATGGCCATTTACAGTTCACAGTACATATTTCACTCTATATTGTTATTCTGCTGTTGGGAACACTCAATTTATTTGGCGTTCTTATTAGCGTATTACTCTAAGTGTATGTGATTGTAGGTTTGACGACCACCGTGAGCAACTCAACTGGATATAAGCAGTCGCCCGTTCCTAATTTTGGGCCACTTGTTCCAGGGAAAAGAGAAAGCCAGTGTCGTAAGACAAGCACAGCATCCATGCCTCACCGGGATACAAACCCGGACCCCTTTCGGACGAATGATCATATGCCATCGCTTAGACCACTGCGCCACCGGGACTGCATTACTCCGTGCGCGGATTACCATCTAAAACCTATTTTGACATTTGCATGTGTTCAATATAGCATCACAAAGAAATTTCGCACGAATCTCTTCTTTTTTAATATCCGCATCTTCATATTTCGAGTTCAACTTTCGATTGGTGGCGCGTTTTGATGCCGAAGAATAAAAATATCTTCATCATTGATTTCTATGTTAATTCTCAAGTTTTCATTTTTTAATTAATTTTCCTAATGAATTTTCCTTTTCATTTTTAATCAACTAATCTCTTTACTTGCGCTATAAATACGGGTAATAATACCTTCGAAAAGCTGCCATTTACCCCAAAAAAGAATTCTTACGATTGAATGCTTTTTAAGTGTTTGATCATTCCCTTTTACTGCTGAGCCTAAAGTATAATTTATTGCTGCATATACACAATGATTAACGTTGTGAAATTATATTTTCATTGGAACAGGAAAGATCAAAGAAACATGTATTCGTACCTTGCGTAGATGTGACGAACTCATTTGCTACTTAAATTACTTAAAAAAAAATCAGACTTTCTATCTTTTCTTAAATTAGGCGATAAAACGCACTGTGTGAGGAAAATAATTTAGAACAAGGGCAACTGTATCTTTCACATCTGTTCACAAAGCAGGAAGCAAAAACGACGTGCATACAGATGAAGCAAAAATCTCAGACAACGGGCGAAGTATAATATATGCATACAAAGATATATTGTTGAAATATTAACGTAATGCTAATGCCTAAGATTAGCATTTTTTAAAGGAAATTCATGCATCCGTAATTTTCTCTTATCTCTGTTAACGTAGTGAGTTTGTTTATGCTTTAGGGTAGAAAAGAATCAGGGAATATTTCTTTTGGGCTTTTGATAGGCTTTTTAATGTTTTAGCATTCCGGACATAACACAGAAATGAACTAGTAGAAAAGCAGCCTATCTCGGAAAAAGTGTAGTTCAGGGAAATTCTACATGATTAAATTTTC
This sequence comes from Macrothele yani, assembly GCA_039090855.1. NCBI lineage: Eukaryota > Metazoa > Arthropoda > Arachnida > Araneae > Macrothelidae > Macrothele > Macrothele yani. The sequence continues at coordinate 134,445,141 of CM076990.1, forward strand.
TGTCACGCACTCTTCTTGTAAAACAACGACGCAGTAAAGAGGAAAAGATTGAACCTTGTAGAAAAATGTGTTTCTTCAAGATCTTTTAGGACTCGCTCACGATGTGTTTCGTCAAGGACTACAGAAAATGAAGTAATTAGTTTTTAATCAATTATACTAATTTGAATAACAAATGTTTCATATATATTTTCATATTTAATTTTATGGAAATGTAGAACGGGCAGAAACAGTAGTAATCTTGCTAATTACGAAAATGTCAGATCCAAGAGGTTGAATATAAATTTTAAATTATTGCGTCTACAGATCTGATGCTTAGTTCTGATGTTAGCACACAATTGGTAACAATTTCGCAGGAATAGCGTATACATTAATGTAATTTAAGAAATACCAAAGGGTAAGTGTTTTGAGAGTAGACAGATGAATCGGATTATTAATACCTTTAGGTTCATAGTGCTGTAGATTCACACTTTTCATTATATCTCTTTTTTACGCTTTTCAACCGTAGGTTGAAGAAGCGTATATGCTCCAGCTTTGTCCATCTGTCTGTCTGTCCGTCTGTCCGCACGATAACTCGCGTAAAAATTGGTCGATTTCGATGAAATTTTAGCATCTGGTAGGGACTACCTTAGGACGAACCCTATTGAAAATGGACGAAATGGGGTCAAATATCAGGACATAGGAACGGTATCCATTCCATTGCCCTTATGCGTCATAACTTGCGTAAAAATGGTTCGATTTCGATTAAATTTTAGTATGTAATAGGGGACCACCTGAGGACGAACCCTATTGAAAATGGACAAAATGGGGTCAAAGGTCAGGACATAGGAGCGGGATCGATTCCATTGCCCTTATGCGTCATAACTTGCGTAAAAATGGTTCGATTTCGATGAACTTTTAGTATGTGGTGGGGAACTACCTGGGAACGGACCCTATTGAAAATGGACGAAGTGATGTCAAAGTCAAGACATAGGAGTTGTTTTATTCTACAGCCATTATAATCATAACTTGAGTAATGATTTCTGGTATGTTGGAAAGCGTATCAAAATAAAATGCATTGCATGACTTTACTAACTTGTTTTTTTGTTTGGGGGTTGAACGACAAACGTGAGCAACTGAGTGTGCTAGAAGCAGATGCCCATTCCTAATTTTGGTGTGCTGCTTCCGGGGAAGAAAACAGCCAGTAATATAAAACATCCCAGCAAAAACAGTCTTGCTGGTCCAGCAGTGGGCCATTGCTGGAAGCCAGCACTGCCAGCAATGGCCCAGCACTATGTTGCCGCTGACTAACCGTCAATACAATATCCTGCCAACAGAAGGGCCAGCAATTCAGGCCAACAGTTGGCACCCCATCAGTTGTCATATGCCACAACAGGGCCATCAGTGGTCCATCACAGGCAGTAGCTGCCACAAGTGGCCCTTCAGTGGCCCTGCAAGCACGTGCCAGAAATGATGGCTAGCCTAATGTGGCCCGCTAGTGGGCCGTTAGTGGCAGCCGGCAACCACGTAACGTAACTGGTGGATTACCAAATCTTGTCCGCCAATTTCGCAGTAGTAGCCATAATAATAAAAAAAAACAAGGATAACCGCAGGTTCCTAAAGCTACAATTTTTTTTCTACCCTTACGAAGCTTGTGAATTAACGCACTGCGCAGGGGAAATTTTCTCGACAGACCGGAAAAACGCCCGTTTGCATCTGACTGGATTCGATCCTGAGGCGTTTGCGTGGAATCGCGCTCGCTACCGACCGGACTATTTCACTACGCTCAGATATGTGCTGGAAGCTATCTGTTTGGTATGCAATTTGTAATCGAATGCTTCCCTCTTTCATTTTACAATATTGCGAGATATTTTTATTAAAAGTCAGTTTCATATAATTGATAAATTAATTTTTTCAACGTAACGATAGTTTTTTTTTTTTACCTTAAGGGAACTTCACTCATTTTCAAGGCGTGTACATACTTAGAGTCGCTTTCCAAAGTTTTGTACTGTCCTTGCCGTTTTGAAAAGAGATTGTTGAATAAATATATATTTACCCGGGTTCATGTCACATTCTGTTACATTTTTAACGTTGTGTCTTTCGTTTCCGTTGTCCGAAGCTATATTTGATTTAAAGAGTAAAAGATATTTTATTTTACTTCTCGTTATTTTTAGAAGCGAATTCCTCCCAGTCTTCTGTATTCAACCCATGGATGAGTACCCCACATAGCGTTGCTTTTATTTTTCCTTTAAATAATTAATAAATTTTGTACGCGTATAATTCTTTTTTTTCAACAAACGCTGTTTTAATTTTTTTCCAGGATATGTGTTTCAAGCGGTTTAAAAACTTTTCTTGTTATTCATCCACTCCATTCCATGAATTGTTATTCATGGGAATGGAGTGGGTGTATTTCATGGCTGTAATCTAGTATTTCACGGCTTAATCTGATATCTTCGTCGACGTAAAATTTCATTAGGAAATTAATTCGCCTCTCCACATATGGATTTTTTTCTTAACATCCACTAAAATAACATGATGGCGATAGCGTCGTCTTCAACTAACTGGTACCATGAGAGACACAACAAGTGTTGCTTCTGCGCATGCGCAGTAACGATGCTTCCCCCTGCTGTTGGGGGTTGCATTGGTTGCCAGCAACGGGCCACTAGTGGCACTTGCTTGGAGGCCCACAATTCACGGCGATGCTGCAGGGCCATCAATGGCTCGCCAACTGATAGCGCTGCCACCAACGGACCACTACCGGGCCGTGAGCTGCAGATTTCAGCCAGCACTGACCCATCACTGCCAGCTGGTGGCCAGCAGTTTCCCAGCACTTGTGTTTTTGCTGGGATAAGCCCCACCTATGCCTTCTTCTGGAAAAGAGACCATGCCCGCTCGCACGAACGGTCAAAAGCCAGCGTTTGGGCTACTGTTACCATAACAGATCTCTTTACTTTTCGGGTTAGAAAGTTTTAGGTAAAATTTGAAGAAAATTGAGGAATTTCGTTGTTGACCTCCATTTATTTATTTACATTTGTTTTTTATTTAAATTTTAAACACATCATCATTCGATCAAAAGAGGCATCATTAATGGAATGATGATGATGATGATGATGACGCCTTTTTTTTTTTTTTAATAATGTCTCCTTAGATCAAATTTGCATTCGATATAGGAGGTAGTCCAACTCATCTGCTAATGCAGATGAGTCGGACTACCTTAGATTCACCTACTTCTCAAAGTAGATCGAATGAAAATGCATATCGTCAATGGCGATGATTGCAACAATGGTAAAAACCTAATTCCATACTCCAAAAGTCATATATAATAATTCTGAAATTTTCTGCCCCGCTGGCGATGTGGTCAGAGAAATAGGCCTGTGCGCAATCATCCCAGCTGGACCCCGGTTCGGGACCCAGATGAGGTATAGGATGACAATGAATTCGGGAAGGATGATAGTCTGTATCGTTCCTCCAGATGTTTGCAGTGGCTCTTAAATCTCGAAAGGAAAAACAATCCAGAAAACCAGTGCAAAACAAGTACAGGAAATATCGTTGTATAAAAAAAATATCGCTTAGTATTTCCACTTTTGGATATGGAAGTGTTCATTTTATGAACGCACCCAATTTTATTTAGTATATCACAGGAAAAAATTATGGAAACATAGAATCAGTATTTTTATATTGACACTGAATATTTCATCCACGCCCCAGTCCCATACAGCACAAAGTGTTGTAGATATGTATCAGTAATGTTACAATCTCTCATTTTCGTCACCCTTTCAGAGATATCTTACAATTACCTTTCAGCAATATCTATTTTGGAAAATACCTCTTTATACATTACGGTTACGTTAAAAATAGCATTCACCGATACTGCTGTTTCATAGTTTCTACTGTACATAATTTCTACCTTGATGTTAGATTCCGGCGATATTTAAAATTTTTAGCACGTCTTTTGTAAAAAAAGATCATGCTTATGTTACCGGTTTGTCCGCCGTCCGTTCGTCCGTTTGTACCCACGATATCTTTGCAGCTATTAGTCCGATTTGAAAAATTCTTTTGCATTCGGAAGCTAGAAATATGGGAATGATGATCCTTTATTTCGTTTTTATTTACGATGTACAATTTTGCTGCTAGAGGGCGTAAATGCAGATGATGTCGAATTCAAAAATACGTTTTATTCCACATATTTGCTTCTAAACATCAGATTGATAAAGTTCTTTTATCTTTCGATTCCATTTATGTCGAAGAATATTTTAGATACAGTTACTTTTTCAAATTACGCACGGATTTTCCGCTACGGGTCGTAAAAGTTAATTACATTTTTCCCGATAATTCTTCTTCTAAAACTCCAATTTGAAAAATATTTTCTTCAGCGAATACACCTTCTGATGGAAAATCTTTTGCATATAATTTCAAATTTTTTGTATAGAATACTTTGACCACCAGGGGGCGTAAGTGTTAATTTTTGCTTAAAATATCGATTGAAAAAATTTTTTCGTGGATTGATGCCACTCACATAGATAAACCTTTTTGGAATATTTTCTTCTGAAAATATTCAACAGTTTCTCTGCCAGGGGGCGTAGATATATATCTTATTTTCGTCAATATCTCTACTTCTAGGAGTCCGATTTCAAAAAAATTCTTCTTTGTTGGATAGTATTTTCAGTGTGACATGTGTTTCATATAATTTCAAAATTTTCAAGTAATTTATAGACTTTCCGCTAGGGAACGTAGAGGTAAATTGCGTTTCCCCCTATATATCTGCTTCTAAATCTCCGATTTGAAAATTTCTTTCTGCACCGGATACAGCTCCTGATGGGAAATCGTTTGCACATGATTTTTAATTTTTTGTAAAAAATGGTTTGGCCATTAGGTGTAAGTCTTAATTTCCGCTTCTGATGTATTTGCAGCAGAATATGAGCTTCTAAAATCTCGATTAAAAAAATCGTTTGTTGGCCGATAATACTCATGTCCACAAACCTTTTAGGAACATTTTCTTTTTGAAATAATGCATGGTTTCTACGCCAGGGGGCGTAGATGTATATCTTATTTTGTTCAATATTTCTACTTCAAGGAGTCCGATATGAAAATTTCCTTCTTTGCTGGATAGTGTTTCAAATGCGAAATGTTTTTCATATAAATTCAAAATTTTCAAGTAAATCCTGACTTTCTACTAGGGGGCACAATTGTAAATAGCGTTTCCTGCGTTATTTCTGCTTCTAAAACTCCGATATGAAAAATTCTTCCTGTATTGCCTACAAGACATAATGGAAAATATTTTTCACATAATTTCTAATGTTTGGTAAAGAATGGTTTGGCCAACAGGGGGCATAAGTGTTAATTTCTGCTTCTGATGTATTGTAGCAAATTCTGGGCACCTGAAAACTCGACTAATTTTATTTTTTTTTTTTTTTTTAGGCCGATACCGCTCATATGAAAAAACCTTTTGATAATACTGTCTTCCTAAATTAATGCATGGTTTTCCCACCAGGGGACGTAAAGTCACATCTTTTTTTTGTCAATATCTCTGTTTCTAAGAGTCCGATTTGAAAAATTCTTTCTGTATTGATAGCTTTTCCGGTGAGAAATGTTTCTCATATAAATTCATGTTTTTCTTAACGCAAAAGTCTGCAACCAGAGGGCGTAAGCTCACGATTCCGTTTACAGCAATGTCTGAGGGATTAAAAACCCGATTGAAAAACTTCTTTCTTCCGTCTGATATTATTGTTTTCCATACCGGTTCCACTGACTTTGAATAGCTTTGATACATTTAATTTGCGTCAGAACGGGTTCAAAAGACGTGCTTATTACACCCGAAAATTCGGTGTCATTTTTCTTGTTTTGTTTGGCAACGGCGTGGAGGAGCATGCACATTTATTCCATTTCACCTAAACATTCTCGTAGTCGTACAGTAGAATAAAATGTCGACTAAACACTCTAAAAACCAATGCAGTGTACAACGTACCACATGTTAAAATACTTTACTAATAAAAACACATCATACACTTCATTAGATTTTTCGAAGACACATCGTCTTCATCATCAGATGATACAGTGTAATATCCCGAGATGGACATTGACTTAAATACTGTTGGGCGACGTCACAAACACGTAAAACATGCCACCAATGAAAAAACAATGCTGAAAACAACGAATTTCAAATACCACCTCAACATGAAAAATTACTAACTAACACATTTTCCCATGGTTTGGCTATCATTTTTGGGTAGACAGATTAAAAACTCTAACCTTTCGACAGATTAAAAACTCTAACCTTTCGACAGATTAAAAACTCTAACCTTTCGACAGATTAAAAACTCTAACCTTTCGACAGATTAAAAACTCTAACCTTTCGACAGATTAAAAACTCTAACCTTTCGACATTCAGTCAACAGATCCACAGACCTCAATATGTAAGTTCATTTCCGTGCGTTCCAAGAGTCACTAACATTTTGAAAAACAAGTGTAAACCACTAAATATCAATATTGGTCTCAATACTTAAAACATTTTTAGTTTGATTAGAAAGGACCGGGACCGTGCTGTATTGGAACAGAGGTCTGGCATATACTCAGTTCCTCTACAGGCTGTCGACCCGAAGGCACAGGATACTGTTTACATTGGCTCCATTAAAAGGTGTTTAAGCACCAAAATAAAAGAGCACAAGTATAACCGCAAAGCTGGAAACCTATCAACTGCTCGGTTTCGTTGGGTTCCGTCCTAGCCCCACTTCTCTAATTGGGATGATGTTACTATCCTGAACACTCCAGGTAAACAGTCACTCATGCTTCTTATGGGAAGTTTGTATATTACCTATTTTGGACACAGGTGTTGTAATGATTATGTTCCAAAATGATAGCCAAATCATGGACTAATGTGTTAGTTAGTAATTCTTCATGCTGAGGTGGTATTTGAAATTCTTTGTTTTCAGCATTGTTCTCTCAGAGATGGCGTGATTAAGGTGTTTGTGACGTCGCCCAACAGTATTTAAGCCAATGTCCATCTCCTGATATTACACTGTATCATCTGATGATGAAGACGACGTGTCTTCGAAAGATTTAATGAAGTATATGATGTGTTTTTATTAGTAAAGTATTTTAACATGTGGTACGTTGTGTACTGCATTTGTTTTATCGTGTTTAATCGACATTTTATTCTGCTATTGGATTTTAACATGAATTAGTTTCATCAACGTCTCGTAGTCGTATTTCCGTGTGCTACTGGGATATTCTTTGGTGATACTGTTGTACTTGAGTTAGCTAGTTAGTTGATTCAATATTTCATCTTTTTATTCTTTTTTGTTATTCAAGATCATCTGAAAGTAAGTAATTGTTTTGATTATTATAATTTTTAAATTCTAAAAAACATTTCATAAAATCTAAGTAGATGGCTGTGTTGTTGTATTAGTATACTATACCAGCAAGTTTTTTTTCACTTGAATCTGAGAAACTTCATATTGGTAAGTATTTAGAGAAATGACGAATTTGATTTTTCTTCTTTTTTTCACTGAAATATACTCTATTCCACATGTATAATATAAATTCGACACCCTCATTTGGGACCAATTTTTATTTATTTTGTTTACTTTATTTATTTATTAGAACTCTTTTGCTATACAATATCAAAATACAACACCCAAAATAACGAACAATATGTCACATAATCTAAGGTTAATAATAACAAGAATATACATAATACACCAATGAAACCAATATAAGTAAGGCAATTTTCTAGTTTTTAACAATATAATACCCATGTTACGAAGATAAATACTTTACAGCCTGACAAGCTCCTGATCTCCTCTGAAATTTTCAATATATATATATATATATATATATATATATATATATAAAGATAGCAAAGGGACATCTCAGTAAGGGAAGAAAACAGATTATGGCACTGAGAAAAGAAGATGGTTCTGTAACAAGAAATAGAGGCGAAATTTTGACAAGAGTGAAAGACTTCTACTCCAAATTATATGAAAGGGATGATACATGCACTCCAGACATCATGAAAGATACCAATACCAGAGTTCCTCCAGTCCTTCCAGCAGAAGTTGCACATGCAATCAAGAACATGAAGCGGGGAAAAGCTCCAGGAGAAGATGGAATTACTGTAGACATCATACAAGAAGCAAGTGGAGAAATCGAAACAGTACTCGCCCAAATTTTCACTCGATGCCTTAATGAAGGAAAGATTCCTGAGGATTGGAACACCGCTACAATGATCCTGCTACATAAGAAAGGTGACATTGAGGATCTCGGAAACTACAGACCTATCAGCCTCCTATCAGTAGTTTATAAAATCTTCACTAAAGTTCTTTCACACCGCTTGAAGGTAACACTGGACATGGCTCAACCGAGAGAACAAGCTGGATTCAGGAGTGGCTACAGCACAATAGATCATATCCATGTGCTGAGAGAACTAATTGAAAGAGCGAGGGAATATGAACTTCCGTTGTGCATGGCTTTTATCGATTATGAAAAAGCCTTTGATTCGGTGAAACCATCAGCAGTTACAATGGCTCTGAAAACCTGCGGTATTGAAGATGCATACATTAATATTATTAATAACATCTATGAAAATGCAAGTGCAAAGATTAGGCTGTTTGAAAATACAACACACATAAAAATTGGAAAGGGAGTGAGACAAGGTGACACCATATCTCCGAAGCTCTTTAATGCCACATTGGAGGGTGTTTTTCAGTCACTGAACTGGGAAAACAAGGGGATAAAGATTAATGGAGATTATCTAACCCACCTTCGTTTTGCTGATGACGTAGTCATTTTTGCAACTAGCCCATCAGAGCTGCAGAGTATGATCCAGGAACTTGCTGACAAGAGTAAAGAAGTGGGATTAAAAATGAACTTTCAGAAGACAAAAGTGATGTTCAATGCTTTTACAAGAAATGAAGATTTATCGATTGATGGAGAAAAGCTGGAGATAGCAGACACGTACGTTTATCTTGGACAGCAGATATCAAGTGAGGGTCACATTGATGAAGAAATTAATCGGCGTACAAAACTTGCCTGGAGAGCTTTTTGGAAGAAACAGCATAATTTTCAAGAGCAATATGCCATTATGTCTTAAAAGAAAAGTGTTTGATCAATGCATCCTTCCAGTGCTTACGTATGGTGCAGAGACGTGGACCTTAACTAAAAGAGACATACAAAGCCTGCAGACAACTCAAAGAAGCATGGAGAGGTGCATACTTGGTGTAACCAGGAGAGATAAGAAGAGGAACTCGTGGATCCGAAAAATGACAAGAGTGGAAGACATCATGATCAGAGTTAAATCCCTGAAATGGCAATGGGCTGGACATACTGCCAGAAGGACAGATCATCGATGGACAGCCGAAATTTTAGATTGGATTCCAAGGGACAAGAAAAGACCCAGAAGAAGACCACATGGGAGATGGGTGGATGAAATTCGAAAGTATGTGGGAGTGACATGGAGGAGACTGGCACAAGACAGACCGTTGTGGAGGAAACTTGGGGAGACCTTCGTCCAGCAGTGGATTGATAATGGTTGACAATGATGATGATGATGATGATATATATATATATTCCCTGAAATGGCAATGGGCTGGACATACTGCCAGAAGGACAGACCATAGATGGACAGCCGAAATTTTAGATTGGATTCCAAGGGACAGGAAAAGACCCAGAAAAAGACCACATGGGAGATGGGTGGATGAAATTCGTAAATATGCGGGAGTGACATGGAGGAGACTGGCACAAGACAGACCGTTGTGGAGGAAACTTGGGGAGACCTTCGTCCAGCAGTGGATTGATAATGGTTGACAATGATGATGATGATGATATGTATAAATGTTACCGCTAAAGCTCGAAAGCCGTTAATGTGCACATTACCTAGCTAATCTGCAGATTAACTGATTTGCTCCGTTAACGTGCGGAATCAAGAGTTTTCCGCATTTTACCTAGGTAATGTGCACATTAACGGCTTCCGTATCGGTAAAGTTCAAACGTTTGTTTCTCTCATTTCCTTTCCCTACACCTTTCCCCTCTCCCTCCACTTTTAGTTTGGTTTCGTGTGATATGTTTGTTCACGTAATGTGTGGTGAAATAGATCCTAAAGGGAAAGGGTATGAAAAGAATGTATTGTGCAACATCTGTAAAAAGAATATGGATTAGAAAACACAGCATGATGATGCCAAGAAAAGTTTAGAAAAGCAAGCAAAGAAAATGTTAGCAGTTTCTAATGCAAAGCTCCCAAATGTCGATGAAGGTGTCACTCTGAGAATTAAAGTACCGGAAGTAGACAGAGCAAAAACTGATGCCCGCTTGATTTCAGCTGTGGTTCTTAGTAAAACAGATGATGTTTTTTATAAACTTGGTACTAAAACGGGTATTTTAAAACAATTGTATGCAAAATCTGAATTCAGTGTTTGCAAAGAGAGATTTTTAACGAAAGAAGATGTTTCTGCTGTAGAAATAACTTTACGTCAAACAGCAATAAAACAATCCCTTGGTACTGGGCAAGGTTTTAGAAAATGTGACTGCAAATCTAAATGTACCACAAATAGGTGTGCTTGTTGCAAAAACCAATTGCTATGTAATTCAAAGTGTCACCAATCTTTAGATTGCACTAATAAGTAAGCATAATTTGATCATATGTTTTGCAAATTCCTTTTTTTATTATAATAATATTTTAAACCGTTTGATTCTTTCTATTATAGTTTTTAATTGATTAATGATTGATCCTATCAACTAATTTGTTGATTGTTGGATTGTATTAACTTGATTCTTTATAAATCGAAAAATAAATAAATAACATTATGTTAATTTAGGCGTACAGAAACGTTGCTGTTGTTCCAGCAAAGATCTTATTTTCACTTTAACGAGTGCCTAGTAGGTAATGTGCAGATTATCTAGATAATTTGCAGATTACCTAGGTAATTTGAGCAATGAAACAATTTTCGGCACTTTAACGGATCACCCTAGCTAATATGCACATTACCTAGATAATCTGTAGAATAACTGATTTCTGCATTTTAGCGGTAACATATATATATATATATATATTTAGTCCAGTCGAGACAACGAATACAATATTAAAGTATGCACTAAAATGATATCCAGCCCAAGACAATAAAAATCCCTTTCCCTCCCCCTACCCTTCCCTTTTTATATACAATTTTCAATCAAAAAACTCCTCAACAGTCGCCTGAAAACAGGGTATCGGATCTCAGATCTAATGGTCAATGGAAGTCTATTCCATTCTCGAAGGCCCGATACACCAATGTTGTTAAACATCATGCCCGTACGTGCCGAAGGGACAGCGAACTGTTTATCAATATATAAACGCCGGCCACTGTTCCAAATGGACATTGGACTGCGTTCAACATCTGAAAACGTAAAGAACTCACAATACGACTGTAGTTGCTTTTGAAACAGCTGTCGAGTGAAATATTTTTTATTGTGATTTTACAAAGTTTAATAAAACAATAATGTTCAACGTAGTAAATACGTAACAGTAATATGATGGTGTCACAAATTTCTTTCAAATGCGTAACAGTAATGTAACAAAGTTACACAGATCTTTCAAATACGTAACAGTAACATGAAGTTGGTATGTTGAAGTTGCAAAGCTCTTTCACTGTAACGTATCGGTTATGTTTTAAAGTTATATAACGTTTGAGAACATTTTGATGTAACCGTGATGTTTCTGAAACATTACTGTTACATATCGCAACGTATCTGAAAAGTCTCAATGTCTAAGTGCTACGTACTTGTAACACATGCGAAATATTCTGCGCTGTGTGGGAGTGCTGAAGCGTCGGCTTCTGACTATTCGTCTCATATTGGCCCGTGTTCGCATCCCGGTGAAGCATGGATGTTGTGTTTGTTTTACGGCACGGGCTCTCACCCTTCCCTGGAACCAGTGGCCCTAAATTAGGAACGAGTGACTGCTTATAGCCCATTTAGTTGCTCACGGTGGTCGTTCAACACCCAAATGAAAATTCAAAAATTATTTCGTGTAAAAGTGTATTTGAACTACAGTGCATATGTTCCTGCCTGGTTCTCAAGACAAATTTCTCTCTCTCTCTTCTTTTGCTCGAAGAATGAATAAAAAAAACGAGTACTATTATACCTTCAGACCATATGTTTGCTTTGTTAAAAATATTTTCTTCCTTTAAAAATAAAAAAAATTCCATAAAAAGAATCATATCGCAGATCTCTGTATACGACAATCTGCTGGTGAAGCAAGGAAAACTCACTTCAGAGGATGATGATTCTTAGTTTTCCTGTGAGAGACGTTTTGCCGAACATCTGAAAATGAACACCATTCGTCACATGTAGAAGCCAGCATGGGCTCCCGATTTTAATCTGATTGCACATGCTTGAGAAGCTGTACTCAGACAAGATGCTATCATCCAACACAATCTTTCCATGAGTTAGACGCTCTTTGCATACGGTCGATATTGTTGACGTGAAATCTTTTGATCGCTTTTAATCCAGCACTGCATTCGGAATGATTACGCCCATTACTAAGCTTCATCACGTATTCCATAAGTTATGCTGATTTGCATCACCTGTCATCAGCATTTATTTTTGTTCGAATTTATAGTACGACTAATATTTGTTTGCTGATCTAAGGTAATCGTTGCGTATTATCTCGTAACCAATTTTGAGCCCAATGTGGGCGAGGGTATTTGACGTAAGGTAATTTTTGTGAATGTTGCCTAAATTTTGGAAAGCAGTATAGATGAGACGCGCACTTTCTTGAAGGTTCGAGAGCAAAAGACATTACGCTATTTCTGACATGTTCGATGAAAGTATAAGAATGTTATTATTATTTTTTTGCCCCATATATGAGCGTTACGGCTATTTGACATTTCACTGCAGTAAAATGCTGTTTCAGTACGAAAAGAAATGTTTTGACATGCACATTTTGCCCCCAGCAATAGTTGTCATTAGCTGATAATATATCGATGTCATAATTCCGTGTCGTACTGTGCTATTTGTGGCATACGTTCTAATTCAAAAAAAGATGGAGAGCAATATAAGTCCTCCGAACTCTTAAAATCGTTGGATATGACAAGATCAGTTCAATATCTGAGTCGAGCGACAGTACTTTTTCCCTGTGGAGACTTATTTCTTAATACGCTCAAAGGATGCGTAACTCATAGGCAAAAATCCTGAATTTTCCCCTTTTCCAGATGAATGTGGTAATTTAAATCTTCTACAGTAAGGACGAATAGATCGGAAATAATGGAGTTTTTTAACTCTGGTGTAAGGGTAGTAATAGATTGCAATTTTTATCTTTGATGATAACCGTGAAATTTTTAGTAATTTGAAATTTGGAAATTTCTATGCCGACGACGTCATTCAAAAGTCTTCACTGAGTAGCTTATTTCTTTTCAGAGTAGTGTTATCTTTATTACATTAGTCATTTAAAAAAAGCAGAATTCATCCTTTAAATTCAGCCATGTCTGCTGTATATTCTGAAGGATAATTATCTCTGACACAAGCTGTATCGTGGGAGTTCGGCTCGCCACATATCAGAGCTTCCTGAGAAAGGTGTTTCACTTTTCTGGTTTTTCTTCTTTTGGACAAATTTAGCAAAATTATCAAATTAACTGCAGATTCAAAATTCGCGCATGGAACCTTTCTTTTCCGGTGGTAGATTTCGAATCCACAACTTCTTCGAGGCTGCTGTTCTACTAGTTGAAATGGTTGCTTCATTGTCTATTTGACTCATTTGTCCTCTCAGTAGTACGTCATCTACGTTATGTCTGGTAGTATGTTACATCGTCCCCACGAGAAAGACGGGAACACGAAATCGCAGTTTTCGTGTCAGCTGATAACCATGCTTAAAGGAATAAGGACTATCTTATTTTAGAAGGTTTTTGTTTAATTACGGGTGTTGATGGAAGAATCACCACACAAATTGCTCATGGCCAGGAGATTACTTTCCGTTCTGGCACCAATGTGCCGATGGTGAGATTCAAACTCACATTTTCCTACTCCGGAGCGACTGTTCTCCCAACTCAATTACGCCGGCTGGTTTATCGGTGTTTCATTGTCAATTTGATTCATGAGTCACCTCAGCAGTACGTCATCTACGTCGTGTCACATAAAATGCTACACTCTTTATGTAACTTTTAAAGATTTTTGGGGTAACTTTTTACGGGAAAATTTTAAAAACGGTTGTTTTGTCAAATATGCGAATGTTTTCTTTTCGCTTTATAAATTATATTAAAATAGACATTTACTGCAAAGAAAAGTACTACAGTCTGAAACAAACGAGTTACGAAAGATATTCTTTCCAAATTGTGACCCTCACGGCCTCTTTGTGTTTGGGGTAGAAGTGATCGTAAAAACACTTTTCTTTCTTGAACGTTTTGTATTCCTTGTGAAAAAAAAGTTCTGTTAGGTGATCAATTGCAACGTGTGAAAAACTAGAAAATGTTGATCATGTTCTACGGCTCTCCAGAAGCATTAGTGACATAACTTCCGTTATTATGCTCAGGATGTGTTTGAACGCTCCAAAATGATACAGCGGGACCCTCCGAACGATGTTTCGTTACTGTGGTCGTATAGCGCTCAGTTTACAAGGTAGAATCTCTAACCAATTGTCACGACCATTGCAGAACGTGTATTCAGTGCATCACGTGCTGCAGTGGTCGTGTAGAATATCGACTTTTAAACTACTTGTCAATACAGTGCATTAAGTGCTGTGCTGAAATGGTCGTGCAGAATAACGACCTTTAAAATACTCATCACGGCAGTGCGTCGCGCGCTGCAATGGTCGTGTAAAATATCGACTTTTAAACTACTCGTAAACGCAGTGTATTACGTGCTGCGCTGGTCGTGTAGAAAATCGACTTTCTGTTGCTCTGAGCTCAAGGCTGAGATGGGTTGGGAGATGTTACGGAGTAGTTTGTATTTTGAGCAACGTGCAAGAGTGATAACGAATCCCCTTTCTTCTGTGCACACATACCATGCCGACCTAAATCAGACCATTGCGCTATGGTCCTGTAACTGTGTCGGCTTTCAGGGCAGCCAGTTTCTATGCGAACGGGAGTAAAGATCTGCAATACCTCCCTGTAAATGTGCGGAGTGGATTCGTCGTGATTTCTAATTTTTTGAAAGTGGATTTCGGAGTGTGGATTCTTTAAAAATATTCACAAGGCGAAACAAGAAGACAAAGGCGTATGAAGACTGACCACTGTTTGGCATATCTGCGGTCAGACTTCATATGCTGTTTGGTGCTGTTTAGTTATTACGGTGCCAAGCGTGAGCTCCCGAAACTTTAGCTTACTACTGACGCTGAAGTGACGAGACCTTATCTGTTCGTGCCGCAAAAGCTAAAATCCACGAACAATAATATTAACGGCGCGGTAAGCAGCGATGCTAGTGTTACAATGCGGAGAACGTTCGGCAATGTGCGCAGTTACCGACATTACACAAGAACGCATTGTGAAGATGATCATAATATACAACGACAAATTTCTTGAGATGAAAAACACAATTTTTAATACTTTTGAGAAATTGGAGAACTTCACAGATTATACGAAACCCACACTCTTTGACATTTGCATTTGTAGCTGCAAGACCAGGCAGAACTTCATGTGTAGTCCTGGAAACTGCCTGAAATCGAGCGGCTTTCCTACAGTATCTACAGGCATATTAGAAGATGGTAATAGGATAGTTTTTATCCAGACTATAAACAGGAGACTGAAAAGTAAGGAAAGAAAAGATGCTGGTCGAGAGAGAGACCTAGTGCAATTGAAGAATGTGTACTGTCAGCAAAGAAGATTTATAAAGTTCTTCGGTAACAAATAAATAGGAATAACGGACAATGATTTTGAAGCTTCAAAGGGCTTGAAAGGTCCTCTGAAAAAACGCTGCAAGTTCAGCGCACATAAAAGGCGCTGAACGTGTAGCGTTTTGTCGGAGGATCTTGCAGCAAACGTAAAAGGCATTCAATACGAAATTAATTGGAAGAACAAGTCAAGTTGAGTGATGATCTGATAAAGAATGAACATGAAATAATAGACCAATTACGTTCGTAGTGTTTTGATAGGCTTAAAAATGACAGTTTGGCCGAGTTTTACAAGACACACATTAAGACAGTGAAAGAAGTGCACATTTGCTTGCTGGGGAAACCTGTATCCAAATATGTAAGAGTATTTATGACACGCGGCACTTGAAGACTCAACAGAAGAAAATACATATTAAACCATTCTACAGTTTTGGTAACAAGAGAAGAGGAGCACCAAAACTTTAGCTGCAAAGGCCTATCATGGTACTTCTGGAAAATCGGGCCCGAAGAATCATGTCACACAGTGCATTGAAGAACTTTGTCGGAGATCATTGCACTGGTTCTTGTGCATGCCACACAAACTGCTCCTCCGTCACTTGTGTAAACATATTGAAGGATCAACCAGGGGCCTGCACTGCAAAAACAATTGTAGATTTTACGGTTTTAAACCGTTTTCCACGGTGCCAACATAAAACCGTAAAATCTACAGTTTTAAGCTTTGCTCCAACACCGCATTTAATGAAGAAAACAGCACAGAATTTGGCTGGAGCGAGTCACAGTCCAAATAATCATGAAAACACAAAAATTTGGCTGGAACGAATGTGTTGATAGTGTTGGAGCAAAGCTATAATTTTGCTCCAACACTGCATAAAACTGTAGATTTTACGGTTTTGTGTTGGCACCCTGGAAAACGGTTTAAAACCTTAAAATCTACAGTAATTTTTTTACAGTGTGGAACAGTTCTCATGTCTCATTGGTAGACCATTTGCCAATTGTGAAAGACTCCTAGTTGCGAAATTCAAGAAAAATGCTCATCCAGATATCCAGAGAAAAGGTTTGAGTGCTGACGAAGAGTATGTGTTCGACATATCTACCATTGTCACCACCACAACAGTTCCGCTCAGTATAGCAAAGAGGAACAAAGGAGCTCTCGCTCACTCTTCGTGTATCACAATTGCAAGCATAATCTTCGTTTCTACTTATCTACAGAGAAACCATCAAAATGCTTGAAGATTCTTTCTAAATTCGGGAGAAATATGCTTTCGGTGAATTGTTCAAACATCACACTTTTTTAATTTTTGATACGTTAGGTGAACTCACACACACCAAAGCGAGAACCGGAAGTCTTGACACTTATGCACCTGGAGGAACTGCAGGATATTGTCATCATAGCAGAGTATTTTTTACACGTTATGAGGATCCCGAACACAATCATTTTCACTAGAGAGACCCAACTGCGGAAAAAAAAGTGATTTATCATCACTGACCCTACTGCTGGGTGATACACTAACACATGGTTCATCAACATATGGCTCGTGTGCCAGATATGGCTCTTTGGAAATCTAAATATATTTCTTTTGGTACTTGGAGCAATGAAAAATTTGCAAATTTTCAGCTTTGACTTCAACGAAAAATCCCATTGGTCTTCAGCGTTAGAGACAGGAACTTAAAAATAGTAAACCCTTGACAATGTCCGAGAACCTTTTTTCCCAGTGTTTGTGCATTTTTGAGTGATTGCAGGATGCACAGCCGCGACACATCGTTCAAGCTCGGTCCCTCTCTCTCTCTCTCTCCGGTGAGGACTACGCAGGTCTGTTTCATCCTGCTTTAAAGTGGAGATTTTGAGAACTTCGATACCGCTGTATACACTATATTGGCAAAAGTCACCGGACAACCCTTGAAAAGCAAATGAACGTATCCGCTCAGTTGTTAAGATGCGGGGTGGAGATGCAAACGCTAAAAAACAAGTCTGCAGCTGACCGCGACCATATCACACTGTGATGTTGAGTGAAAATGTCGCGGCGGGAGAGAACTGACTTTGAGAAAGGAAAGACTGTTGGGTGTTATATTAGTGGGTTGTCCATAAGTGAAACCGAGAGGCGTTTGAACATACCCAAGTCAACTGTTTTGGATGCACTGAATAAGTGGAAGACACATGGCTTGCCTGAAGCAGCAAAACGTACCGGCAGACCAAAGAATATCAGGGATATAGGACGTCGAAACCTCAGGAGAGTCGTTACAGCTAATCGACGGAGTACTGCACAAGACCTCAGTCTAAAGGTGAGTAAAAATGCTGAAACTCGGTAAGTACACCCACCATTTGCAGAAACCTTGATTCCATGGGATACCGTGGTCGTGCGGCTGCTAATAAGCCTTTCATCTACACTCGGAATGCTACTCGTCGTTCAGCATGGTGTAAACAACATTTACCGTGGACCGTAGATCAATGGAAACGGGTCCTATGGACTGATGAATCCAGATACACGATCCATCAGTCTGATGGCCGTGTGTGTGTATGGAGGCAGTCGGGGGAACGCTATTTACCATAGTGTACTGTTTCTACGGTCAAGTTTGGAGCTGGCAGTGTACTTGTGTGGGGTTGTTTTATGTGGTATGGTCCCGGCTCATTTGTCATAGTGGATAAACCTGTTAACCAGCACGTCTACCTCGATATTCTGGACAATTATGCCCTACCAACTCTGTGGCAATACTATGGAACCGAGTCTTGTTGGTACCAGCAGGATAATGAAACGAGCCAAAAAGCAAGTACTGCTACGGCGTAGTTTGACGATAATTCCGCATTGAGTGGGGACTGGCCAGCACAAAGCCCTTATCTTATTACCATAGAGCACCTACAGGAGGAATCAGAGCGCCGCATAAGAAGTTTGGAACCAAGGCCTTCTACTAAGCAACAGTTAGCGGTAGTATTATGTACTGAATGGAAGCGCATACCTATCGCTGTGTTCCAAAACCTTGTCGAAAGCATGTCTCTTAGGGTCCGTACATGCATTAAGGCCAAAGGTAGACCGACACCGTACTAATGTATGTCAATAAATGCTATGTTATGTTTTTCTTCTAGGTGTCCGGTGACTTTTGGGAACATACACAGGCGGAAAGTGAAAAAAGAACACCCGGAAGGAGACGTTTGTTACCAACGAAATTTATACAGCATAATAACGGAATACAGAGGATAACGTGATCAAAACATTTTGGCAAAATACAGCTGTATTTGCTGGTAAACTGAAAAATAACATTTCCATGTAACATGGTTAGTACGAGGTTGAACCGCCATGAACTGCGTCACACTGTACAATTCTGGCATGGAGTCTGTCGTACAAATGCTGGATGTAAATTTTGGGTATTGAGTTCCAAGCATCCTCAACCTGGACGCATAAATTGGGGATGGTCATGGCTGGCCGTGGAGACCGGATAAGTCGTTGTCCCATAAAATCCCACACGTGCTCAATGGGGGACAAATCCGGTGAACGTGCGGGCCATGGAAGTTGCCTCACACCCTGAAGTGCATGTTGCGTTGCACGTGCCGTGTGTGGGCGTTCGTTATCTTGCTGGAAAACACCACGATGGAACGAACTTACAAATGGCACAACAACGGGCTGAATGATGTTGTTGATGTAGGAGGTGCTGTTTAACGTACCCGGTATAGACACTAGTTCTGTACGGGAGTGATAGCTGATCGCTTCCACACCAGGAGACCAGGTGTAGGCCCTGTGTGTACCTGGCGGATGCAAGAAGGGTGGAGACGCTCACCTGGGCGTCTGCGAACAAACATACGGCCATCGGAGGCTCCCAAGCAGAATCTGATTTCATCGCTGAACACGACAGATCGCCATTGCACGACAGATCACCAGTGTAGACGTTGGCGATACCACTTCAGCTGTTCCTGACGGTGGGCTGGAGTCAGAGGTACACATGCCTAGGCACACGTGCACGTAGTCCTGCATCCAGTAGACGGTTTAGGATTGTGCGGACAGTCACCTCAGGTGCAACGGCAGCTCGGATTTTCGTCGCAGTTGATGTTCTTCTTGACAACGCCGCTCTTCTTATGCCTCGATCGGTCCGCTCATCAGTCCGTCTGTGACTCCTGGTTCCACGTCTTCTCGTGTGGGAATGTTTTTCGAATCATCTACGCCACCATCGTACCACCACCGATACTTCCCGTCCAATTCGCTCCGCAATACGACGATACGACAACCCGGCCTCGCGCAGTCTGACTAGACGACCTCACTCAAAGTCCGATAACTGCTGAAATTGTACACGTCTTCCATGTTCAGGCATTGCAGCTTCTTCAGGATCTTCGCACATGTCCGTACGCCGACGACTGATTACATGCACTTCGCCGTACTCCTTAAATACCACTGACTATAATTTGCATATTATGCCGTGCTGTGGCGTAAGCGCTTACCGGTTGGTCCCGAAATTAACATCACACCTACGTCAACTCGACCCCATTAACATATGTAAATTTCATGATCATCCGCCGATTCCTTCTTGGTGTTCTTTTTTCACTTTCCGCCAGTGTAGTTTATTTTAATTCGAAGCGGGATAATATTAAATATGTATAATCCAGATCTGTATTAAATAGTGTGCATATATTTTTGCAAATTTTCCCTGTGTCGGCCGGCGGCTGTAGCGGACCCCACAGTTCACATTCCCGTTTTTCATGGCTCTTCTAAAACTAAAGAATCTGTGTTATATAACTTTTTGAGGCCTTTTTAAGTGTCGGGTTGCAGACCCCTGCAATAAGATTTAGATATAAATTAATCGCAGGAGGACTCACCTAAGTGAAAAAACAATTCGTAAAAAAGAGTAACATCTTCAATAAATAAACACAATGAGTTGTTATAAATTCTTTGTTTAAAACAATGAAGTGCCCAGAGAAAGTATTTCGGTCCTGATGAAACTCCTCATGCAAGTGCCTCATTGCCGAATATGAAAATAATTAAAAATAACGATCAATGTTTAAATAGTGGCCTCCAACGCGCATGGGAACCGCGCACCAAGGAGACTGGGTATATCAACAGCATACCTCGCACGCAGAGACAATTGTGAGAGCGGATTGCTGTTGCATTAACCTCCACAGACTGTGGGGTGCTCTTTCACTACAACATCACACAGTCAGGACTATGGGGATTTTCTTTCCCTTTACACAATATGATTACTTATTAATGCTTGAATGGTGAAAAAACTCATTCACTTTCTAAGAAAAAAAAATCGAAATTTTTGCTGTAGTACGTCAACAAACAGCCAAAATTGTTTTAAACGAAAATTTCTGTTTACTCGTTATGTACCGAATTACTGGAGAGGTAGGCCATGGTTTTCTGAGCTTTTGGAAGGCGGCATTATTTACTGAAGAATTATAATCCCTGTGTGCAGCACTATTTTTGGCAAAAGCAAGATCTTTTTTACAGAACTTTTCATTGTGGCCCCGGTGGCACAGTGGTCTAAGCGATAGGTTCGGGTTCGAATCCCGGTGAGGCATGGATGATGTGTTTATCTTACGGCCCTGGCTCTCTCCCTTTCCTGGAACCAGTGGCCCTAAATTAGGGACGTGCGACTGCTTGTAGCCCATTGAGTTGCTCATGGCGTTCGATAAACCTCCAACCAAATAAAAAAAAAACTTTTCATTGAACAAATGTGCATTGCGTAAATAAAAAAAACTTTATAAGTTTTTTTTTATTTATTATTATTTTTTTCAAACTTTTTAGTTTTGTTTATTTATTTATTTTTTTAATTTTTTTAAACCTTATCGTTTTTTTTTATTTGGTGATGTACAAAAATATAGATGGCACAATTTTTTTGTTGTATTGGACCGTTAGGTTTAGTATGTGAGTTTAATAAACAATAGCGAATGATTTGAAAACAAAAGGACTGTAGTAATGTGAGATCAATCACAGCGAAATACCAGAACATTCAAGAACAGGAGGTAGACACGAATTTTCGCTTTAAAGGTGCACCGTATATGGATACTGATTAAATAAATTACTTCTAATAGTATTGGCATTTCTTACTTCCACTCTTTCAGAAAACAAACGTTTCATCAGGATAGGAAAATCCACTGGTCAAGTATTAGAAGCCGGAAACGTCTCTATTTGAATTGAGTAACTCATAATTCACATAGGAAAGGAGACAACGAGCGTCTCGTTACAGTCGCTTTGTCTGTTTACAAAAGCTCCTATGAAAATTAAAACTGTTCTGATTAATTCAGGCAATAACAAGTCTGTAATATTTATACAGTACTTCAAGTTGTTTGCAATGGTGTGGTATAAGTCCCTTTTTTTAGAGATTCTACAGATCCTTTTAGAAGCACATATGAAAGCATAGATGTGATGTGTACGGAAATAATTTCCAAACATTTCTAACAAAGATTTAGAAGAGTTCCAAAACCTATTACTAAATTTTTGGAGTTGGGGGTTTATGTTTAATCATGCCAATACGTTCTTGAAGGACAAGAACTGAGAACTTACACTGTCCTATCAAACGTATCCGGACATCCTTTCTTTTTGAGCAGCAGATGTAAGCATTTACATCACATCCTTTTCAAATCTGGTGGAGACTGCTATAAAAAGACGCATGTGACCTAGCAAACATCATAAACAAGCATGAGCAGTAGAATGGGCCGATAGCAGGAATCAGTGATTTTCAACGTGTCATGTTTAGATGATGGCAACTTAACATCAAGTCATTAAGGAAATTTCTGCGCAGTTGCAGCATCAAGTTCCGTTATTATAACGTGGAAACGCTTTGGAGCAACAACAGTGCAATCACGACCTGGTAGGGCATATAAAATGAAAGAGCGGGACTGTCAAGAGATGAAGCGACAAAATGGCCTGTCCTGGGTTGCAACACTAA
Source organism: Macrothele yani (assembly GCA_039090855.1). Classification (NCBI taxonomy): domain Eukaryota; kingdom Metazoa; phylum Arthropoda; class Arachnida; order Araneae; family Macrothelidae; genus Macrothele; species Macrothele yani. The sequence continues at coordinate 134,467,777 of CM076990.1, forward strand.
CTACCGAGATCCAAAATGCCACTGGAAGCAATTCCAGCATCATAAAGGCTCATTGACAGCTGGAGAGGATGAATTTCTGTCACCTAGAAGCCGTCCACAAACTTTTCATCAGCAAGATCAACTCCAAGCTTACGTTGGAGTGCTGTAACGCTTGGCGATAGTGGAATCTGTAGCAGTCGAAACGCGTTATCCGGAGAGATGCATTTCGTTCCACCATCTGACACCGACGGAAGAGCCTGGATATGGTTAATACCAACTGAACGTAACCTTCCTGGTTGTGCTGTGCAAATCGTGAAATTTGGTGGAATCGGCAACATGCTCTCGGTCATCTTTTCTTTGTTGGGGATGTGTCCCGTAGTTCTAGTGCCAGGGAGTCTTAATGCTGCGGCTTTGAATGACATTCTTGACAATTTTATACTTCCAATACTATGCCAACAATTCGGTGAAGTCAACCAACAGCACAATAACCCTGTCAACAAAGCAAAGTCCTTGAAGGAATGATTTGATGAGGTAGGTGTGGACGAACTGGACTGGCATGCACAAAGCTCCCATCTCAAAGGATGAATTGAACACCGACTGCAAGCCAGGCCAAACCGTCCGGAATCGATGATCAACCTGATCAATGTTCTTCAGGCAACTGCCGCAGCAACGTGCAAAAATCTAGTTGAATGATTTCTCATCAGAGTGGGGGCTTTAATAGCAGCAAAGGGTGGACCAATTCGATATTAATTCCTTTTCCATTACAGTGTGTTTGTGGATTGTAAATTATCCGGATACTTTTGAAGATAGTGTACCTTCTGGAGGAGTTGTTCACCTGAGACCATCAGAGAACAAAAGAAAATTGGGTGCCGCATCGTCCACAAAGGGCCAGAACATATACCTTGTTTGCTATGTTGTCATTTGTTTTCCCTATTCCCTCGATTCCTCCATTTCCTATTCATGGCAGAAGCATTTTCAGGTTACTCATTATAGCGCTCAAAATCTACAGCTCTCATATCTGATTTTTCCAATCAGAGCGTCCTATCATGCATTTCCGTATCCTGATTTCCCTAACTACGCAATTGAATATAGGTTGGTTCCTAAACCTACCGGTAGATTGCCTAATGCATTGGACAGTTCACTGCCACTCCAGTAGAGCAATTATCTCAGCTCTGCCTTTTGACCACTCGTCCGAGTCCGGTGATAGTTCGAATCCCAGTGAGACTTGAATATTGTGCTTGTTTTACGGTATTGACTCTTTTAATTGCTGGAACCAGTGGCCCTATATAAAGGACGAACGACTGCTTATAAATCATGGAGTTGCTCACGGTGGCCGTTAAACTAACAGTAAAAAAAGACTGAAATAATGAGATGAATGCAACATATGGGGTTTCCCTAGTGGCGCAGTGGTCTAAGCGATGGCTTCTGATCTTTTGTCTGAGATGAGTTTGGGTTCGAATCCCGGTGATTGATGCGATTGATTGGAGGTTTAAGGATCACCGTGAGCAACTCAGTGGGCAATAAGCAGTTACAGCGCTGGCTCTTTCCATTCGCTTTAACCTGTGGCCTTAAATTAGAGACGGGCGACTGCTTAAAGCCTACTGAGTTGCCCATGGTGGTCTTTAAATCTCCAATAAAAAAATATCGAGTTTCGCCCCAAACGTGGATATTTTTCTAAATGTCAGGTATCTGTACTTTCCTATGCTTAGGATTTTATAAAACACCAATAAAAGGGGCATTGTTCATGTAAGGATCTCATAAATATCACATATATCTTATTTACATCTCATAAAACAGACACGAAGGTATTCCAATTTTTTATGGATGTTTCCAGCTGCGTGATGTCAGTCATTAAAAGCTTCCTTGAACGCTATGCACGTAGAAAACAAAGAAAACAGCGGTGAGCAGTGCATCTTCACTATTAAAATAAATAATGTTACTTTACCTTTCTCAGGGTAATTTCCGACTTGTAGAGAAGGAAAGAAACAAACTACGTATGATGAAAGACAAAAAAGTCCTACGTCGAATCAACAGAAAGAAAAAGAAGTAGAAAGAAACTCAAAAATCTACATTCAAAACTGTGAGTTCCGGTATTAAACACAAATTGCCTTTGTTAGAATATACTCTGTAGAAAAATTTCAGTTCCACCGATTTCTTTAATTTCATGTAGGGTGAAATGTATGTAAGCTTATTTGTAAAGTAAATGTAAATAGGCTGCACTTCGTCGTGTTGGCTCGAGTGACCTGCACTTTCTTTTTTTTTTTTTTTTTGCATAATTGCTATGCAAGTTTATTTTCTCTTCGGGAACATATAGCAAGACATATGCCTCGAAAAATCTGACTCCCAGTTCAGTTCGTGTTTGCGATTCGTATCCGGAAAACAAAATGATGTATGCGAATGTGATCTGCAGCGACGGGAAATGTAAACAATGTAAGGTTGGCAAATTTAACAATGGATGCGGAATTCTTTTTCTTCGAGTTTTGCAATAGATGCAGCGATGCGGAATGTATGTTTTTAGTCAGATGAAGGCAATCAAAAGAAACACCGATGGAAAAGAACAGAAAAATTCAGCATTGAGGCTAAACTTGACTAGGGCAGATCAAATGGAATTAACAAAAGAATGCCACGGCATCGACCGGGGCATTTCTTTTGGAAAGATGTTAAAACCTGTCTTTGTTAAAATGGATAAAAGAAATATCCACAGGGATGTGTTTGCCTTTTCAGTAATTTCTATCCTTGAAGATTTTCTGTGTCACTTACACGTACCTGAGCTCTGAAGACTAATGACGTCCTTATAAGATAAACTGTACTGCGCAAGAATATTTCCATGAAAAAAAATATATAGTCTGATTCGAAAGAAATATGTATGAGAAGAAACTTTATTAAGAGTAAGTTTTGATACCAGGACTAAGCGTGGTGCAAACTAATTCTGTGACGCACTTGAAATGCGAAAATCAGAAATGCTCACATGTCAAGACGGCAGAGCTGCAGCGCTAAGCTTCGCCGGCGTAGCTTAACTGGGAAAACATTCGGTTCCAGAGCAGAAGGACATGGTTTCGAGTAGCCACCGGAAAATGCGAATTTTCACATTGGTGCCCAAATTTAGAATTGGATCTATTGGCTGTTAGGTTCTTCAAAAAATGTGTGATGCATCATCTACACATCGTCTGGAATTGGTAGCAATTCCTTCTTGTACAGAGAGTTATTAACGGGGAAAGGGGGGAAGATGTATGTGAGGTAATAGAGAGATGACGCACAAGTCAAGATGGTAAATAGCGGTGATAAGCCCTTGCCGTGGTAGTTTAATTGGAAAGACCACTCATCTCCGGAACAGGATGATGTGAGTTCAAGACGCCACCGGCAAATTTCTAAATTTCGCATTTCATCTAGATACACGGTTAAACGTTTTGGTGGTAAGTTGCACAAAAAGTGGTGCTACCCTAGCTGCACCACTTTTTGAGGAAAGATACACTTTTGTATGGTGCAAACAAAATCCAACAACATGGTTAAATATTGCACCAAAATGTGGTGCAGCCTTGTTCCATAACGTGCTGCAAAGTTGTACCACGTCGTTCTGTTTTGTTTGCACAACACAATGGTGCATCATTTCTCAAAAGGTTGTGCAGCTGGAGTAGTACCACTTTTTGATACAACATACCACAAAGTTTTTAACACTGCAACATACCACAAAGTATTTACTAGCTATTTTGGTAAATACACTGTTCGCGGGATGCCGTTGTGAAAGAGAACACCGGCTGGCAAACCTAAATCTCCTGAGAACAATGAATAAATGAAAAAAAAATATATATATATATATATGGTCAAATAGATGGTAAAACTAAATCTTCTGAGAACACTGTCAAAATTTTTAACATTTGGAAAAAAAAGCTATTTTGGAAAAAAAATCGTTTTTCGTACAGGAAAGGAGTAAATATTGTAGTTTATTTGTATTCATTAGTCGTTTGTGACTTCACACTAGAGATCAAGAATATTATTGAGAAATATGTGGCCACCCTATACTGTGAACAGAATCGATTCCTTTTAAAGATTCACCCTTGTGAACAGAATCGATTCTTTTTAAAGAAAGATTCACCTTTGTGAACAGAATCGATTGCTTTCAGAGATTCACCCTTGTGAACAGAATTGATTTCCTTCAGAGATTCACCCTTGTGAACAGAGTCGATTCCTTTCAGCGTTTCATCCATGTGAACAAATTGATTCCTTTCAGTGATTCATCCTTGTGAACAGAATCGATTCGTTTCAGATTTTCACCCTCATGAACAGAATCGATTCCTGTCAGAGATTCACCCTTGTGAACAGAATCAATTCCTTTCAGCGATTCCCCTTTTAAAACAGAATCTATTCATTTTAGCGATTGACTCTTGTGAACAGAGTCGATTCCTTTCAGCGTTCCATCCATGTGAATAAAATCGATTCCTTTCGGTGATTCACCCTTGTGAACAGAATCGATTCGTTTCAGATTTTCACCCTTGTGAACAGAATCGGTTCCCATATTGTCAACAGAGTCGATTCATTTTAGCGATTGACCCTTGTGAACAGAATCCTCTCACAGATTCACCCTTGTGGACAGAATCGATTCATTTCAGCGATTCAACCTTGTGAACAGAATCGGTTCCTACATTGCGAACGGAGTCGATTCATTTTAGCGATTAACCATTGTGAAAAGAATCGATTCCTTTCAGCGATCCACCCTTTTAAACAGAATTGATTCCTACCAGAGATTCAGCCTTGTGAACCGAATCAATTCCGTTCAGCTATTCACACCTGTAAACAGAATCGATTCCTAACAGAGATTCACCCTTGTGAACAGAATCGATTTCTACATTGTGAACAGAGTCGATTACTTTCAGAGATTCATCCATGTGAACAGAATCGTTTCCTTTCAGTGACTCACCCCTTTTGAACAGTATCAATTCCTTTCAGTGATTCAACCTCGTGAACAGAATCTATACCTTCCACATATTCACCCTTGAGAACAGAATCGCTTCATTTCAGAGATTCATCCTTGCCATACTCTTTTCATATCATTCAGGAGAAGTTGATTACGAAACGCCGCTCCTCTGACTCGTTTGTTTGAGCTGTGTCCTCTGACCATTTTTCGGAGATGACACCAGGCCCGAGGTCCGGATGACGCACGGACTCACAGCACTGCCCTCGCCAAAAGACCAGTAGCTCCAGATAAGATACTGTTGAACCCCCACGTCCGGAAAACTTCTCTGGTGGTTGTTGAACTAGGATACAAAACAAGAAATACAAACCATCCAACAGAGATTAAAGGACTGAAAAAAAATGAAGTGCATAATCGTCAAGATACAGTATGGCATTAAACCTTTACCCTGAAAATGAAACTATCAGGCTTAATTCCAAAACCACTGTACATGCGAATGTTCACTGTGCACAGTTACAAGTACTTTATGCTAAGTGGGCGATTAATCCTCTGATGTCTGAGTATATTCATTTCGAAGATATATGGAACAAAACTACCAAGAGCATCTCCAAAATTATCATGTGTAATTTGTTCTAACGTGTTCCTTGTAGTGAGACACTAGTTTCAACCAAATTTAAAAATATTAAATAATTGAACTCATTTTTCTAAATCTAGGCGATTCACTGGTACACTATATGATCAAAAGTGTGTGACGTACTACAGAGGTAATGCACGTGTCAAGATGAAAGATATTCCGCGATACATTCTGTCCGTGTAGCTTAGTTGGGAAAGCAAATTATTCCGGAGTGGGAAAGCGCGGTTCGATCCTCATCGCGGACAAATTTGTGTTTTTACAAGTATATGGACACACATTTTCACCAGTGGATTTGCCCATACGCGTTCACTGCTATGGCTCATACAGGCCTAAAATTCGGTCACACATTGCCTTTCAAACATTATACACAAGCCTAAACAGTAGAATGGGTTATGTAGCAAAGCTTAGTGACTTTCAACGTGAAACTGTCACAGAATGCGACCTTAGCGACAAGTCAGTTGGGGAAATTTCCTGCCTGCTGCAAATGCGCCTATCAACAATTAATCTTGTAAAGTCGAAACGCCTAGGAGCAACAACCGTAAAATCGCGATCCGGTGGGCCAAGTAAAATGACAGAGTGGGATCGTCGAATGCTTAAACTGATGTTGGTGAATAATTTACCTGACCTCTGTTGCAACTCTCACTATCGAGCTCCAAAACGCTCCTGGAAGCCACACCTGCCCTATAACTATTCTTTGAGAGCTGAAGGAAATGGATATCCAAGGCTGAGCAGCAGCACATAGGCCTAACAACAGCAAGATCAGCGCAAAGCGTCGGTTGCAGTGGTATAAAGCTCAGGGACAGTGAACTCTGGAGCCCTCTAAACGAGCTTATCTGGAGTGATGAATCACTGTTCACTATCTGGGAATATGACGGACCAGTCTAGGTGAGGAGGACGCCAAATGAACGCAACCTTCTAGTCTGTGTTGTGTCAATTGTGAAGCTTGGTAGTGGAGGATCATGGTCTTGGGCTGTTTTTCAGGGTTTGGGCTCGGACTCCCTAGTTCCAATGCCCGGGAATCTTGACGTTGTGGCCAAAAATGATATTCTCTCCAATCTCTGTCCAAAACCTCATGACAACAGTTCGGTGTAGACCGCTTTCTTTACCAATAGCACAATGTCCGTTCACAAAGCAAGGTCCGTGCAAGAATGATTTGATCACTTCTGTATAGAAGAATTTGACTGGCCTGCACAGAGTCCTGATCTCAACACAATGGAAAACCTTCGGGATAAATTAGAACACTGATTGCAAGCGAGGCCGAATATCACGTCATCTGTGACCAATCGGACTCATGCTGTTGTGGCAGAATGGAAGGCAATTCCCGCAAGAGCATATCAAAATCTAGTAAATATAGTAAAGCCTTTCCAGGAGAGTGGAAGGTGTGATAACAGGAAATCATTGACCAACTCGATATTAATTCCTTTCCTAAAACATACCAGGGTCTCGTAATATATACAGTCCGCTCGCATTTTGGTTATCAAACTATTAAATCTGTCTTTCACAGCATCCCACCCAGCAAAAAATACGAGGTAAATTAAAGGAAAGGACAAATTCGTTGTATTTAGCAAAGATGGAATGAAATTTACATTATCGTGGCATTATACACTGGGGTGCAAAAATTAAGGACGAGACGGTTTTTCGAATGTAACGTCGTGCAGATGTGCACCACATCGACTCAAATCAGACCATAAGATCCCCAAGATGTAAGAATATGGGACAAGTGAGCAAAAACCGTCCAAACAAGAAATCCAAAGGATACAAAGGCACTTTATTGAAAAGGTACCTTCAAGCACAACTGGACAGAAGACAGAAACGTCCATGTAACAGGCGGCTGCCGAGAAAAATCCAGTCTTTAGTAGGGGATATGATCACCCCTGACTGCGTTGCAGGATTTACAACGTTTGTCCATTCTGAGGACAAAGTTGTCAAGGAGCTGTTGAGGTATCGCGGCCCATTCCTCTTGTAGCACCAATCGCAGCTGCGGAATCGTTGCTGGTGGCTGGTGACGTGCTGCCAAGCGTATCCCGAGAAGGTCCCACACGCGTTCGATTGGACTTAAGTCCGGGGACCTTGCGGGCCAATTCATGCGTTGAATATCATTACTCTGCGACAGCCACTGTACAATTAGGTGTAGCGTTGTCGTCCATGAAGAAGAACTCAGGACCCACATCACTTCTAAACAGACATACGTGTGGCAGTAGAACCTCGGTAGAACAGCGTACACCAGTGACTTAACCTCCATGGAAGATGTGAAGGTCAGTACGGCTACCAAGCATGATACATCCCCAAAGGAGAACTCCGCCACCTCCAAACCGGTCCCTTTCGATGATGTTGGAGGTATGATTGCGTGCTCCCTGCTCTCTCCAGATGTTTATACGTCCAGAATCACTCGTCAGACTAAATCGGCTCTCATCCGTAAAGAGAACTCGACCCCATAGCTGATTTGTCCAGTTCTTGTGTTCCTGGCACCACAGAAACCGCCGTCTCCGATGAGCAGGCGTTAATGGCGCACACCGTACTGGTCGTCGTGTAAATAGACCACCTTTGTGCAGCCTCCTGGTCACGGTAAAAGGCAATGATGGACGTCCAGTTGTCTGTTGCACGTGCCTTGTGATTTCTCCCACTGTCTGCAGTCTGTTTCTTATCTCCTGTAGGATAATATACCGGTCGTCCGCCGCCGTGTTTGCTCGTGAACGACCACTGCTAAACTGTCAGACAGCTGTTCTTGTCGTTTGAAATGCTCTCCAAGCTCGTGAAACGATGCTGTGAGCGATCCCGAACTCCTCGGTCACACTAGTCACACTTCGACCTTTTTCCAACTTTCCAATGAAGCGACCTCGGGTAAAGTCATCCAGATGTCGTCTACTGGATTACTTGTTGGCCATATCACACGGTGGCAGCTATTGGATGTCGTTAAAACCGATGTACACCGTGCAATAACTTTCACCGAATTACTGAGCGTACACCGCCCGTGTGCTTTATACCCTTCCGACCCCCCCCCGTCATGCTGCATAAATGCGCATGCCCTACCGTACCGGTCCCTAGTCTATCTGCTGAGTGGTCTTTCGGTCCGTTCTGCCTGTTCGTTCCGCTGTTATGCTAATTTCTCCTCTTCGTCCTTAATTTTTGCACACCAGTGTGTTTTAATGTTGATTCCTCAGGAGAAGAATTTTGGTGTTTGCTGAAGACATCTATGCACTGCTTCATTCACTTTTTCATCACTACTAAAGCTGAGTTCAAGTAGTGCATTCTCAAGCTGAAAGAGAAGACAAAAATTGCTTGGTGTGAGTTCGGAGCTATAAGGGGAAATCGGAAAAAATTCAAGTTTTAAACTGTCGCCGTAGTTGCGACATCTTCTTGGGAACATGCATTGTGTCAGCTTTCAGCTTGACTGTAAGCATTTCTTAATATGTTGCATTATTAATGGTTTGGCCATGTACCAGTAAATGGTTCCATGTCCAAAACAAGGTCAGCGGGAGCTTTATGAGGGAGGGAACGCTTTGAAATTTTACTTTGCTAGGGATGAAGAGTGTTTCTATTCCGTACCTTCCCCTTCCTTTCAGGATCGACATAATACACCAAGTCTCGTCGCTAGTAAAAATTTCCATTAAGCAAATCTAAAATCTCCATACGCTGTTATTCGTGTTGATCAATGAGTTGCTTCGGGTCTCACCGGTCATACTTTTCGGTGTCCCAGCAGCCGATATAAGATTTCTGTACCTTAAGTTGAAATGCCTCCTTGCATAGGCAGAACAATAACTTATCTCTAACATATTAGACGCAGCAGACATATTATTCTGTTGATCTTCTTTAAAGATTGAATGAATAGGATCACAATGTTCTCCATGTTGATGGGTTCCTTGATCGATCTTCGTCAGTTACACTTCTTCTACCATATTTAAACCTTTCTACCCATTCGTAAATGTTTTCTGGTCTGTGAACTTATTAATATATTGTGCTACCCTTTTTCTGCATATTTCACCGAGCTTGACCTTTTTTGCAAGAAAGAAACTTCCTTCACGCAAACTGCTCAACAGCGATGCAATAATAAACAGGAGCTTCCAAGTTTACACACTCACAGTCGGAGAGAGACTGACATGTAGCGTTGCGCGATGCAGGTACCACCTTCTCTAACTACCCTTATGACGACTTAACGTTGGTCGGATACTGTGACTCGCGATATCAGTTTAAGTCACAAATTGGCTTTACTTTTTTTATCCTGGTATAAATGTCAGCAGAAAAGATTTTTTTAAAGAAATCCATAAACTTTTTAAACACTTCTTTAGCTTCAGCTGATGGAAATTGGAACATCTGCGAAAAAAGGAGCTACATACCACAGGACAGAACACTGAAATGAGACCAGCTGAATAATAAGACGAGAGAGTTTCACCTTTTGGTGTGACACACCGAAAACAACAAACATGAAGTGCCCGATTATATTACCTTTTGTCTTCAGGTATTACAAACTACGCAGGGTTTAAGTATCGCCATGCTATTATTCTAATTCTTATTGATTCAATCACTGAATTTCCTTTAATAATCAGTGAAATATGGAATTTTGCGAAAGTATGAAACTTATCCTAGGCAATTCGTGAACCTTATTTCTATGCGCATAAATTCACGAGAAAAAATTTGAAAGGAAGTCCATTGATGCGATGCGTCAATGAATTTATTTTCCAATTTTTCCATCTAGTTAGTTGTTATCTGCTAAAACCACAAATCCAGTACTCAAGGAGAGAGTGAGTGTAATTTTTACTTTCATCGTCACACGTATTAAAGGCACATTATTTTCAGAGGCTTCTTTTTTTTTCTTATAAACTGTATGGTCAAATCATTATATGCATCTTCCTAATAACGTGTTGATCTACAATCTGCGCTCAGCACAGAATAGAGCCCGACGGGACAGCTTGCGATAACCAACGATTTAGCAGTTGCAGTGACTGAAGAAGGTAAGGACTCAATGAGATCATGAAAACACAAAGGCGATGTAGCTGCCTATGAAGCGAGGACTGTCTGTCATAGAGCATCCACAGTTACTATACTCGGGGCAAACTTAACCTGTCATTGGAAGGAAGGCTACAGAGTGTATACTTCCACTGCATAAAATAGTTCCGGTCTAAAAAGCTCGTACTCCAGCTTCAACTGGCACTTAAAAATGACACAGATGTTCAATACGTTGTGTGTGTGTGCATTTAAAAAATTCAGATCTCAGTTTCAGCGGCATTTCTAAAAAATACAGATATTCGTGCTTTGGTGACGTCACTGATGGTTCTCTGTCACAGCATTCTTGTTTGGGTCAGAGTTAAGCTGTCAACCCAGGGGATATTTATTGCTGTGGGGGGTGGGGGGTCATTAGTGGAAGGATGAGGGCGAAAAAAGTGTTTCCGAGGGCATTTCGCGTTTCTCCTTCTTGATTGTTGTTTTAAAACACTCTTCTGTCTTTTCGGTTTTTTCGAATGGCATCTGCCGGTCACTCGAGTGTATTTCAGCCGCATAAACGTGGGAAATCACTACGAAGCTCTGCTAAGGTGATCGTTATGAATGTTTTCACTAAATTGATGGAAAAACATTCGCCGAATAAATCAAATGAATTAACAGTTCTTACGGCAGAACTCACTGGCGTTTCAAGTCGCACCATTGCGAGAATGAAGGTTGAATTTAGTACTGAAGTACCTCAGATCCATTGGCAATTTATTTCTTCAAATTAAAATACAATTCTCGCTTGGCTTACATAGAACGTTTTCTCGAAATTAGTTTGGAGTTCCCAATTCAGTTCTCAATATAGGCCAAGAAACGGCCATCTTTTCCTTTTGAACTTTTGTGCGCAGTTGCCTTAAACGCGCATGAACCGGCATGAAAATTCAGACAAATGAAAGAGTTCCTTCCCCAGCCACACATAATTCGGAAACTTGGAAAACTGCCACACATTCAAAGTGTTCCTCGGAGGAACAGCAATTTGTGCCCGGCCCATCAATGAAAAACATGTGGCAATTTTCCAATGTGTGGCAATTTTCCAAGTTGCTGAAAGATGTGTGGCAGTTTACAGTGAACCCTAAAATATCATTTACCACAGAGACGGGCTCTTCTTGTCCAGTACTTATGGCAACACGGGGTAGTTAAAAATGCATACACATTTAACGGATGTCTGTTATAAAAAAAAAAATCTAATCAAGGCAAAATTTTTGAAAGAACGAAATTTTACGCATAACTGATGACATGGTAAAATTACTTTTAATTAAATCCCGCAGTTGGTAATCTTCAAGCAATAAGTATAAATATATGAAATATATAAAAAAAAATGGAAAAATATGTGAAAACAAAATTAGTCCACTTAAGACTGCTTCCCGTGTTTAGCAAAGATAATTTCATTTTAAAAGTAAGAAAGAAAGAAACGTTACACGTTCTGTAACATCTCCAAAAAAAAAAAAAAAAAAAAAATTAAGAGAGGGAGAAATAAACTGCTTGTCTACCGGTCTGCAAAGCGCGCGGCGGTGGGGAGGGGGTTAAAATAGAGGGGTTTGGTAAGGGATCACGGTGACAGACAGCCAGCCCTGAGGGCTTGTGGGAGAAGTTTTCCGAGTGAAGGTTAATTACACACCATTAGTGCGGAGTAATACTGGGAGTGAAAAGGTCACCGTAGCTTTGGCCCCATTGCCAGGATAGCTTTGCCCCGAGTATAGTGGGGTTGGTGGGATCAAAAGAATCTTCTTATTTCGTCCTACTAATTCTCAATGGGGTTAACGTCCAGCGATCGAGGGGGAGGGAGCTCCATATGAATGTGGTAAGCTCACCTCAATGCTCCTAGAACCGATTGGTTGCCACTCGGGAAGTATGCACTGTGGCGTTTTCCTGTTAAAAGTGCATCATGGTGCTGAAAGAAAATCATTATTAACGGATGTAGATGGGACAGCGAGTATATTTGCATACGTTAAGTCGGTGACAGAAGGATCGATGGGTAAGGGGTGACCCACGAAACGTGTGCAAACGCACCTCAAACGATTACAGCTGCTTCACAGATCCTGTGTGATCCCAATTTGGCAAACTAGGTCCATCGCTTTGAGGGTCTTACGCCACGAACGAAGCGGGTTCATAGAGTTGAAACCGCCATTCGTCGGACCAAGCAAAGTGATTCCAGTCCTCCGTACTGCAGTTAAGTTAGGACTTTGAAAACTACAGCTTAATCTTTAGATGCCTTCCAATCAACACGGTGACGACGAGTACTGAAAGAAAGGCATCACCTCGGCGTCTAAAATATTCCCGATGTATCCATGGCTGTTGAGGGTACCCTCAATTCGAATCATACGAGATCGCGAATTGAACCCAAGGACGCCCCAAACTATCACGCTGCAAGGAGCCGTTCACCACTATGTCTTCGAACACGTATGCAACCATCATGCGCATCAAGTTCAATCGTGACTCGTCAGGAAACACGACCTGTTGCCAATCAAAGCGCTAGCTGTCTGTATTCGAGATCCCATTAGAGGCTGAGTGAGGGGTCCGTGGTTCAGAGTCAAAGGAATACACAGCACTGGGCTTCTAGAGATTCGTCTTTTGTAAGGGTCACGACGTCGAACTGTGCTAGAGGACAAAGCCTAATCTGTGACAGTGCTCCACTCTACGTTAACACAGTAGATGTCGATGTGCGATCGGTCACTGCCATGCAGTAAAGGTGTCTATCGTCCCGTGCAGTCGTGCGATTCTGCACTCCATTTCCCGGATTTCTGTGCGTCCGAACCTCATCTGTCCACTGACGTCACGTTCGTATCACTGTACTGGCATTTCCTCCCGTACGAGTGGTAATTTTGCGGTACGAAAATCCATATTCCCTCATCCAAGCAATTCTTCCTCGCTTAAAGTCATTCAGGTGTTCATAATGCAACCTTCTTTGGCGACGAGGCCGAGTAAGGCACAAGAAGCACCCTTTCGACTCGTTGTCGGCTTTTCTCTGATCGCAACATCTTGTTTGAGCCAGCTTTTGTAACCAAGGCCGAACGGTTCAGTCTGGAACAGCACTCGCATTTTCACTGACACTAGAATCATTCGCGTGATCCAATCTATGGTACATACATATCCTGCAGGTTTAAAGCTAGTACTTTATGGTGTTGCGATTTTCACAAACAGTACACCGTAAGAAGTAAGTGCTGGGAATTCACGGAAAATTTCTGAAAATACCGTGCAGCAAAGTTGCCGGTTAGTGTCCGTCTTTGACCGAAATTTCCGTTTTCAAATGTCCGCGTTTTTTTTTAACTTCCGTATATTCACAGAATTCCGTAGTCAGTAATTCCGTCGATTTCAGAAAAGTCCGATTCAAGTTCTTCCGTATTTATACAGAAATTTTGGAAAATTGAAAAAGGTGATTTTTTCAGCCCGTACGCCAACGAAGACTTTCGTGACGGTGGTGGAGATCAAACTCATGTCATTTGGGTTAGATCTACACAAGCCGCGCATCTTAACCACTGAGCCAGAAAGTCTTAGGAATTGCTCTCGCGTTCAAGGTAAAACTAATCTTGTGATGATGAATTTCTTTTTGTTTCTTTTAATGTGAGTGATTTAGTCATTTTATTTCCTGTTGGAGATTATTCGTTTGTAATAAATATATTTGTTCTGTGGGACGACTTATGAAAAATTAAGTATTTTTTTCAATGTGATATTTCGAAACAGCAGGATGCTTTGGAACTTGTGATCTTTTTTACAACTGACAATAAATTTCCATTATCATTAGGAAATGCTGAAATCTACTGTTTGATAATATTATTTCACAAAACTTCTAAATATAAAATTTACTCTTGATATCTATAAAAACTTTCTTCTTAAACACTACACAGACTGATACATAGACATCGTACAATCACCTGTTCAAAAATTTAAATACCCGGTTTCTTAAAACAATTTATATTTGCTGGTGCGCAAATTGGGGTACAGGAGAAGAAATATCCTGTGCCACAATAACCAGAATTTATTTGATATGCTCTCCACAATATCCGATGTCGCTGCAGATCTTCAAAATCAGTACCTTTGACAGACGATTGAAATTACAAGTGGGACGAATCCTTAATTTTCTCGAATCCGAATCCTAAAAGGTTCTCGAATCCCTCGAATCTCCCGAATCTCGAATCTCTCACATTATTCATATAAGAATAATTATAAGAAAGAAAGGGAAAGAAAAGGCTTTTACTTGAAATTAAAAGTTTTTAATTGAAGTTAAATTGGAAATCTGTGTTTAATGAAAAACAAATTAAAGAATACAGTGTTCTAAAAATATACCCATACTTATTAAGAACATACAAATGAAATTTATAATTTGCATTTACTAAATGAAGTACATAACTCTTGAGTCTTGAGGTTCATTTCCATTTTCTGAACATAAATTGACAAAAAAATATTTGAGTAACAATTCAGATTTTTGACATTTTTCTTTAATCACAAAATTTTCAAAACCTTTTTAAATCAAAGCAAGTGTAGAGGTGGGGAGGATTATTTCAAGAGTTAATGTAAACAGCGAACACTAAATGAGTAAATTATTTCCATGGAATTAAGAAAAATCAAAAACATGTTTGTCTTAAGAGTTAATAAAAACTCTAAACACTGAACTCTTTGCGGACAATGTAAAAAAATCAGAAACCTTTAATGAAGATTTTTATTTTCAAAACACTAGCACTCGAACTCGCTCTGGGTATAGCATACTTCGTTTTTTATGAGCTATGACATCTGATGTGCTGAAAAGGTTTTCTGGATGGTGGTGTGATTAAGAACTTTTTAGAGTTTCCTAAAATTTTGGAAGTAACGAACTGTTTCAAATAGTTGTGCAAACACTTTAGACGATCTTCTTTGATTGTTTTCTAATATCAGAACCCCTCATGCTGACAAAAATTCGAACAAATATCGATCTTCAGCAAGCACCAAATGCCAAGTTTTTTAGGTTAAATTTCGAAAGATTCGAATGACGAAAATAGCGCGAAGATTCGAGTTTTCGAATATCCCATCCCTAATTGAAATTCAGCTAAACCTTAAGTACTTCCGCGATTCTCTGCTACTACCAAAATGCTTTTGTCCTATGGATACGGAAAATTGACAACTGAGTTTTTTCTGTTAACATAAGAAAAGAATTGCGAAAAGATTTATGAAAATTCGGAATTTTCCATAAGCACATCTTAAAAAACTGAAATTTATCGTCAATTGAAGAAAGAATTGTGGCAAAGTTTCTGAAAATTAAGAATTTTGCCGGAATACGAAAACCCCGTGAAATTCAGGTTTCTTTCCGTCATTTCACGGAAAAGGTTGTATCAGAAATATGCTTCGTTAATTCACGAAAGGAATCACGGAAAGTGGCTCCTCAATTTCAGAATTTGTTTTACAGTGTAGTGTACGTACGCATGTTCATACCAACAGTCTTTGAGCTATGTCGTGAGGATTTAGCGTTATTCACGATTTTGCGTTTGTCATGTTAATTTTGGATACCAATGTAATACAACAAGTGGTCAATTCTGTGAAAATATACCAATCCTCTTGAAATTCAGAAGATCAGTTTTCAGTGATCCGATATTTCTGTCTGGCACTTTGTGACGTGCTTGCATCACAGGACGCACATGAGATAAAGGCAGATAGAAGTGAGAGTACACGTCCATGTAGCTTAGTTGGGAGAGCGACTTACTCTAGAGTGCAGGTACCCTGGTTTGTTGCCAGGCGCGGATAAACACGTTACGTTGTATTGGCGCCCGAACTTCAAGGATGACCTGACTGATAGGTTTCTTGCAATGGTGTGAGGTTCTTTCCACACCGTGAAACAGGAAGAATGAGAATCACTTCTTCAGTGCTTCGAAAAAGTAAATCAGTGTGATGTTACGTTCCGCACACCAAATTGTCTGGGATTTCTCAAATGCACATTCTTCATGGGATGACTGCCTACAACAACATATGGTCCCGGCTGAGCCGTGGGCCATATCCTCGGCCCTCTTTCGGAGGGGTGTGTGTGTGTGCGACGTGTCTGCCCCGCAGGACGCACATGAGATAAAGGCAGATAGCAGTGAGAGCCCGTGACAGTATATTATAGTGGGTAGCACTCGTAGCTCCGGAGTCGAGAGTAGGAGGTTCGGGTCGTTCCTCTGGCATGAAAATGATGGTGAAATTTACTTCGCTTTTTTCGAATCTGGAGCTCACACCTTTAAAATGCTTTTCTGCTCTATCTTCTTCGTCAGTAAGGATTCCTTGAGAAACGTGATTGAATGTGTGTCTTCATACGGAGCACTTTTGGTACCTCAGAATTTCATTTTATTACACTCAGAGAGGAGTGAAAGCAAAAGCACAAAATGAAAGACAACAGAGACTAATTGCGCCTAAGAACAATCATGTCATGCTGTAGAGTAAATAAAGCAAACGGACACCGAAAAAAAGTCGAAAAGAATGGAAAAACAAGTAGCTTCATTGCTTACTCAAAGCAATAAAGCGTACTTGGGGAAAAAGAGCAAGAAAAATACTGAGAAATAATTGGACGGCGATAGAGAAAAATGATTAAAAGGGAAAGGGAGAGGAACTAAATAAAAAGAAACTTCGAAATTCTGGTGACGATGAAAAGGAATCAGAACACACTTTTTTGGTTGAAGAAAACAGTTGTTTCTATTATTGTGGGATGAAAAGTAAAAGAACTGAATCTATACAGATCATTTGACAAACGAAATATGGCACAAAAGCAAAAAAATGATCTGAGGAGTTGATTGAAAGTTTTCGCAGTTGTAGTTCTTCCTTTAATAAATGTGAGTATTTTTCTTTCCAAGTTTAAAACAGGGAGCAAAGATATTTCTCCACAAAAAAATCTACGAAATCGTAATAAAGTAACTCTTGTGTGAAATAATTTTGTGATCCTTGCAGCGCTTTTGGAATGTCACCTGAAGATCATGAGTTTATTTCACCTTTTACAAAAGTAATGCAAAATAATTCTGAACTGGTAGTAAAGTTGGCCTAATACGAAAATAACCACATCTGTATCTGAGCTAAATAACACTCAAAGAAAGTAATGGTTCGTAGGGACCATTTCTTCCGTCAGCGATTTCTCTAGAGCCTAAGGCCAAAGCTTCCGTGACTACCAAGATAACAACCGCTATTTTGAAAACCTGACAACGGGAAAAATATGCTTAGTTTTACCAGTTCCCGTTTGATAGAAAGTGGTCAGAAAGAAATACATAATCAGAAAATAAATACATAACGAGCAGAAAGAAGCTTATGGGTACAACGATAAGTTGAACACAAATAATTGGCAAACGTGGAATCGTCAAAAAATTTAAATGATTTTGCATTCTTAAAGATAGTTTTTAATTAGCATTTATTTCAAAAATAATCATACAACATTTTACGAAAACTATTGTACTACCCCTTCCTGAGCCATGTTTTCCACTCTTCACCAAATCTATGTTTTTCTAGAAAGCGAGCCGCGTAATTCAGGCGCCTACATAGTATAATATTTCGCAGGTCCGAGAGAAACTGAGAAACAGAAGATAAAAATGTCAACATGTCAGGTCCAAAGTTAAAAAAATATATTCAGTGATTATAAACAACTTTTTGAGCGCATTTGTTTTGTGTTCTCTCCTTACATTCTAGATGCGTGTAACAGGCTCCTGATAAAGATCTGCTTAGCAAGAGCTGCCAAAATGTTTTTTTTTCTTTTTTCCTTACGCGGTGAGCAGATTTAAATTACCGTTCCTGTTACGTTTAATTCTCGTAGTGATCTCTAAGCTAACGGAAAGCTTTTTTTGGAGGGTTAACTATGATAGATTTTTCTAGGAAATGTGAGGCGGCGTAATGGCACTGCAGCGTCTTGCTTGTTGCCTCTTTAAATTTTGTAGAAAGAAATAGATCTGGTGATCTAGCTGGTTTTAATTATCAAATGAGCTCGTTTACACAAAGCATCGGGCAATCAACGGTTTCTAATATGCTTGACAATTGCAGTGACGCTATTTCTCAATGCTGTTGCTATAGTAGTATAAAATATAATAATAATAACATTACGTTGCTATAACTGTTTTTTGTGTGTGCGTGTGTTAATGATGTTCCTGTAACCTCACCGACGATGTTTTTCGATGCTACTGTTGTCATTTGCATGCACAAGAATTTCTGCGCTCACTTATTTTATATAGATGCACTAGACTCTTGGACAATGCAATCGACATACGCCAACAAAATTATTCGTGAACCGCGGAATCCAGGGTACAAATACCTCATGATCAGGCATAAAAATGACTTCCAGGTCGTTCCCAGAGATCATCTGAATCGCGCACTATGTGTCCTACATAAAGAGTGTCGGACAGCGGCTGTGAACCTCTTACTGTGTTGCCGTCTGCTTTCATTTCAGTTGCCGGTAACCCATTTCTGAACGACGCCCTAGACGATTCCTAAGGATTTGCGTACAGGATTTTAGGAAGGGAGTGTCCAAACCCAGGCCTCAAACAACCCTTAAAAGTATAAAACTGGAAGATTTGGGCTAGAGTGCCCGACAGGAAAGTCTCGCGGAAGCGAGATAAAAAGGGGATGAAAACGCTTCCATTTATAACCAAAGGGGACAATATCAGGTGTCCGATGGATTAACGTGTCCATACGACGCAAGAGGATATTTAGTGGTTCTTACGTTCGTACCTACCTGGGATCGACCCTGAGACTTTCAGGGGTAGTCACGAACGTTGACCACTAGGCCAACCGCGGCCCTACAGAGGCCCTAAAAACAACTGAGCATATTTCAGAGCGGCCTCTTCGGGGTACTGGGTGAATCCGACTGGTCGTGTGGACAAATTACCCACCGTCTGCTCTGTAATGATAGCGGCAGCTAATACATTGCGTCACGTATGCATCCCAAGAAAGTTCCGATCGGTTCAGGTGGACAACTTGCCGAGAAGACAGTCTCATAATCCTACAAGACGAGCAGCTCCAAATGCTGAGAGATATATATAAGGCTCTCTACCAAGAGTCCTGTATAAACGCGCACCATTGTGGGGCGATTTTTAGAGGAAGGACTCCATTCTCGTAACACCTTCTGATATCTTCCATTAGCTTCCCTACATCTGGGACTCCGTGGGGAGTGGTGTTTTTCCAGGAAATCTTGATCGGCCTCCCACTGGCATCGCATCATTTTTACTGAAGATTCCTGTTAGTGGCTCGGGGCGGATGGCATTCGCATATTGAGGAGGAATGGGCAGTGCTGACTTCCGAATTCAATTGTGGAGCATCCCTCAGCCACCACTAGTGATGCTGTACTGCGAAAAGTCATCTCCTGAGACATCTGCGTTGTCAACTGCCCTTTCACCATGGCTAGTGGCGAGAGGGGAGTTGACGGCGCAGCTATACATTGAAGAGATTCTGAGACTCGTCTTACATGACACGTCTTCATGAGGCTATTCACCAGCATGATAATGCCCTGCCACATAACAACCTGCCTCTTTAGGTAGTGCCTTCGTACTGTTGCAACCCTCCCTAGTCCGTCCGGGTGCCCGGATGTTTTTTCTTTTGAGCAAATCTGGGACACGCTGGGATGGTACTTGTCGCCATCACGGAATACAAAATATCTTGTGCAGAAATTACAGGAATCCTTGAACGTCAGTCCCAAGACAACAACAGTGTTTTTTTAACTCCATCCCAAGCTGTATTTCAGCGAGCATAGCAGCAGAGGTGGCTTTACGAGTTACAAATAGGTAACTGTTATGCGACGACTCTTCGAAAATAGTGAATACTACTTCTGTGTTAACTTCTTCACTTCTTCCTCTATAATGTATGTGCTGAGTTTCATTACGATGGGATATCTGCTTTGAAATCCGTCGATTTTTTGTCTAAAAGTGTATTTGCAAGATCATTGGGTTCCTAGAATATATGGCCTAAAATAGTCAAGTTTGTGCATTTTGCTTGAATAATCTGATATTTGCTATTTAGGAAATACACTGCCGGACAATTGCTAAGGACGGATGACAATAGCAACGATAGCAACCATAAAATGGAAGTCAGGAAAATGTGGAAATTATCATAAGTGCGGGATACAGTAAGACGTGTTGTGCGTATGCAAATTTTGGATTGCCGAACTTGTTCGTGACGTCATAGCGCTGATAAGAGATATAAAGGATTTGATACGTATTGGCCGTTGTTGTTCAAACGCAAAATTGAATAGGAAAGAATCAATTGACGAACTTGCAAGTTTCAGTATGTCTTCCCGACATCACGTAGATGATTTTACGCGTGACCGTATTACTGGCAAGATTGAAGAAGGGCGAAAAATAACAGATCTTGCCAGAGAGTTCGACGGCAGCCACAGTGTTGTTTCAAGGCTTTGGAAATCATTTCAAACAAATGGAGAGTGTAGCAAACGTCACGGGGGAGGTCGTGTCCGCAGTACGACACCTGCAGAAGATCGGTACATAGTGCTATCAACAAAAAGACACCGGCGCAGCACAGCTAGTGAGGTAGCAAATCAGTTTATGGCTGCTACTGGCAAGCGGACCTCCCGAAAAACTGTCGCCAGACGTTTGCATGAAGGAGGACTATACGCCCGCCGTCCTGTTGTGTGCATCCCATTGTCCAGACGTCACCGTACCGCCCGTTTGCAATGGTGCCATCAACATCCCAATTGGACTGATAACGACTGGTCTGCTGCCCTCTTCTCAGATGAGAGTAGATACAGTCTATCGTCTGATTGTCGACGACAACTGATCTGGCGTGATAGTGGTACTGCATATTGTCCATCAAACATACAGGAAAGGAACCGATATCCGACATGTAGTGTCATGGTATGGGCTGGCATCATGATCAATGGCCGTACGTCCTTCTATGTGCTTCCAACTGGGACTATGACTGGCCAACGATACATTAATGATGTTCTGCTACCTCATGTTCTCATGTTCCGTGGTGCTGTCGGTGATAGATTTATTTTCATGGACGACAACGCAACATGTCATCGAACAGTTGCTGTCCAGGATTGTCTTGAGAGCGAGGATATTCAACGCCTCGTATGGCCAGCACGTTCTCCAGATCTGAATCCCATTGAAAATGTGTGGGATGCTTTGGGGAGCAGTCTTGCTGGTCGCCAATGCCCTCCAATAAACAAGCACACCCTCATCCGTGCACTGACAGAGGAATGGGATAAATTACCCCAACAGCTGCTTGATAATGTTGTGCAAAGCATGACACGACGTGTGGAATCTTGCATCGCCGTCCATGGTGGCCATATCCCGTATTGACATCTTACGCCGGAACGCCTGCGGACGGTAATTGCATTTTTTTCACGTTTACGTATTCTGCACAAAATGGCCTGTTTGTCCCTTGAACACGTTCCAAAGCCTTCTGGATTTCAGAGCACAATAAATTTTCTTTCTTGTATTGTCCTGGCATTCTGACATTATTTTATTTCACTTGGCATCCAACCACACTTACTTTTTTATGCGCTATATAGCCGTTTATGATCCGTCCTTAGCAATTGTCCAGCAGTGTAGTATTACGTAACATATTTGTTTTCTGAAAACGGACGATAGCGTTAACTGCACCCTGTAGCTCTGTGTGTGTCTGAATAAGCTTTTAAGAACATTAACCGCTCTTTGTCAGCAAAGTCAGTTACCTTTCCTGCGTTTCTGTGAGTAATCATATTTGATCAACCATCTGCCATTCAGAAATATAAAAATGAATATACATTAATAATCTTCATTGGAGAGGGTAATACACTGTGTGACAACAAAGTGGAAGGGTGTCACGTCAATTCGTCGCGTGCGTCAATTCGTCGAATACGTCAATTCGTCGCCTGCGTCAATTCGTCGCGCGTCAATTCGTCGACTACGACAATTCGTCGCGCGTCAATTCGTCGCGCGTCAATTCGTCGACCACGACGATTCGTCGCGGACAAATTCATCGACTACGTCAATTCGTCGCGTTTACAGATTTTGGTTACATACAAAACGAATGCAGGAAAACGTACGATTTCGAACGTCTTGCTCCCTGATCAAATTTATAAAGTTTGGACCCGCAGACAGGATAGGAATATTACGTTTTTCTTTGGCACTAAAAATATTAGACGGTAAACGGTTTTTGGAACGGGGCAGGACCCGGTTCGACAGAGCCCCCCATATACAAAATTTTCGTAAAATCTACAGTTTTCAATTCAGAACCACCAAATCTGGTATACTATCTCGTGGTATTCTAACTTAGACTGTAAACGGTTTTGGGAAGCGGTTGGAGAGGGGGGGGTTAGGGACCCCCCTACAGAATTGCCGTAAAATATAGTTTTCAATTTAGAACTACCAAATTTGGTATATTATATCATGGTACGCTGGTACGCTAACTTAAACGGTAGACGGTTTTTGGAACGGGTCAGGGGCCCGGTTGGTCAGAGCCCCCATACACAAAATATTCGCAAGATCAACAGTTTTCAATTCAGAACCACCAAATCAGGTATCCTATCTCATGGTACTCTAACTTAGACGGTTGTCAGTTTTAGGAACGGGTCAAGGCCCGGGGAGTCAGAGCCCATCCCCCCTCATAAAAAATTTCGTAAAATCTACAGTTTTCATCTTAGAACCACCAAATTTGGTACACTATCTCATGGTACTCTAACTTAGACGCTAGACGGTTTTTGGAAGGGGTTGGAGCCGGCGGGGTCGGCCCCCCTCATAAACAAATTCGTAAAATCTACAGTTTTCATCTTAGAACCACCAAATTTGGTATACTATCTTATGGTACTCTAACTTAGTCGGCAGACCGTTTTTGGAACGGGTCAAGGCCCCGGGGGTCAGAGCCCCCCACATACAAAATTTTCTTAAAAACTACAGTTTTCAATTCAGAACCACCTAATCTGGTATACTATCTCATGGTACTCTAACTTAGACGCTAGAAGGTTTTTGGAAGGGGTTGGAGCCCGGTGGGTCAGACCCCCGAATAAAAACTTTTTCGTAAATACTACATTTCAAAATTGTCTTTATTCTTCAAATAAAAATAGCAATTCTATGTACACTACAGTTTTCAATTTAGAACCACCAAATTTGTTATACTATCTCATGGTACTCTATCTTAGACGCTAGAAGGTTTTTTGAAGGGGTTGCAGCACGGGGGTCAGCCCCCCTCATAAAAATTTCGTAAATTCAACAGTTTTCATATTAGAACCACCAAATTTGGTATACTATCTTATGGTACTCTAACTTAGACGGCAAACCGTTTTTGGAACGGGTCAAGGCCCGGGGGTCAGAGCCCCCCACATACAAAATTTTCTTAAAAACTACAGTTTTCAATTCAGAACCACCTAATCTGGTATACTATCTCATGGTACTCTAACTTAGACGCTAGACGGATTTTGGAAGGGTTTGGAGCCCGGGGGGTCAGACCCCCCGAATAAAAACTTGTTCGTAAAATCTACAGTTTTCAATTTAGAACCACCAAATTTGGTATACTATCTTATGGCACTCTAACTTAGACGCTAGACGGTTTTTGGAAGGGGTTGGAGCCCGCGGGTTCGGCCCCCCCCCCTCATAAAAATTTCGTAAAATCTACAGTTTTTATCTTAGAACCACCAAATTTGGTATACTATCTTATGGTACTCTAACTTAGTCGGCAGACCGTTTTTGGAACGGGTCAAGGCCCGGGGGTCAGAGCCCCCACATACAAAATTTTCTTAAAAACTACAGTTTTCAATTCAGAACCACCTAATCTGGTATACTATCTCATGGTACTC
This sequence comes from Macrothele yani, assembly GCA_039090855.1. Classification (NCBI taxonomy): domain Eukaryota; kingdom Metazoa; phylum Arthropoda; class Arachnida; order Araneae; family Macrothelidae; genus Macrothele; species Macrothele yani. Next base: position 134,491,978 of record CM076990.1, read on the forward strand.
TAACTTAGATGCTAGACGGTTTTTGGATGGGGTTGGAGCCCCGGTGTTCAGACCCTCACCCCGAATAAAAACTTTTTCGTAAATTTTACAGTTTTCAATTTAGAACCACCAAATTTGGTATACTATCTCATGGTACTGTAACTTAGACAGTAGACCGTTTTTAGAAGGAGTTGGAGCCCGGGGGTAAAGCCCCCCCATAAAAATGCCGCGTAAAATCTACAGTTTTCAATTTAGAACCACCAAATTTGGCATACTCTCTCATGGTACTCTAACTTAGACGGTAGACGGTTTTTGGAACGGGTCGGGCACGGGGTCAGAGTCCCTCCGCCCATAAATATTTTTCGCAAAAACTAAAGCTTTCAATTTAGAGCTACCAAATTTGGTATACTATATAATCGTGTTCTAAACTAAACGGTAGACGGTTTTCAGAACGGGTCGGGGCAAGGGTGGTTACCCTCCCCTACACACAAACTTTCGTAAAATCTGTAGTTTTCAATTTAGAACCACCAAATTTTGTATATTATCTCATGGTACTCTAACTTAGACGGTAGAAGGTTTTTGGAACGGATCAAGGCCCAGGGGTAAGACCCCCTCCCCACATACAAAATTTTCTTAAAATCTTTATTTTTCAATTCAGAACCACCACATTTTGTGTCATAAAACTCTAACTTAGCGGGAGACGGTAAGTGAAAGCGCAACATTATTAACTTGATTTGTTATGCAAATCTTATAAATACGACCACAGCGATTAAAAGTTACTAAAGAGTCCTTGTAAGTAATATGTTTTGACCGAGTGCAAGTACAATTTACGAAATGTCAACAGGTCAAAATATCTAAAGTAACAATGAAATTTGGAATATTTCTTTTTTCTTTCTTTTTATTTCAGTTTTGACAATTGTATTAAGTTTTAAAAACACATATTTCTCCTATCGTATACCTTCATTGTGCTTTAAACAGAATTTCTTACCATGTTTTGGGCATTTTGTTTCGTGTGGTTGCAGTTTTTTTAATGTTTTGGGCATTTCATTTTGTGTGGTTACTTCTTTTTATGTTTTGGGCATTTTACTTTGTATGGGTGTTTTTGTTATGTTTTTGTTCTTTTCTTTTCTGTGGTGGTTGTAATGTCGACAGGATGAAAAGGGGAAACTGTGGACAGTCACGATGCCTACTTGCTTCTATTTTTTTTTTCAAATACAGCACATGATTTTGTATTGAGTTATACAACTTACTCATTAAGCGACTACAGGTTTCTTTAAATATGAACGTTTTCTTAGAGCCTTTTGTTTCCTCTACCTAGCTTTTTCGGTTCCGCAATTTCTTTTTTTGGTTTTAGAATATTTTCCTTATTATTAATCTATTTTCTCATGCAAACTCTTTATGTAAGGTATGTTTATTCTATCGAAGTATTTTGCAATTATACGTGAAGCCCTGTTGCTGAAGTAAAAAATATTTCCAACTGAAACAACACAGTTCAGATATTTTCCCGCTGTTAACTAAAAGAATGAAAACAAAAACAACAAATATGTGCAATGGTTGAGGCATGAGACAGTACTTACTGGTAACCAGGCAAAGTTTTAAGGAAGAATGAGCTTAAGAATTTCTAACTGCAACAAAAAAGAGCATCCGCACTGTATCCCTCCCCATCCCCTAGTGCCGGCCTTTGGACGTCTTGAAAGAGAAGTCTTAAGGACACATCTGTATCGTAATTGCCTGAGCATTCGCGACAATCTTCTGGTGTCGTAGTAGAAAAACACACTTCCTACTTCGCCTAAATTGCTTGGATGTAATGCCAACGAACAAAGTTTTGCTCTCGCATTGGATTTCTGTTGCTTTTGATGGAATACGTTTCCCCTGGGGTTCACCGCTTTCACTATAGTCTTCAGGACAGGCGGCAATACACCCCAACGCAAAACACCAATTTCACGGCAATTAACTGCAATTAGAGAAAGAGAGGGGCGGTATAGGAAATAAGTCGAACGAGACAGATCTGAATTTAGAAAGTCGGGGGAAGGTGTTGCATGAAAAACTGTGTTTGGCTTACAGATCATTTGGCACGTAGGGACATAGGTTTCGTTTAATATGTTACGGGGTAAACAAATTGTCTTTTCAGTATAACAATTTTCTGTCATACGCATGGTGCAACACAAAAAATTTGAATTTATTTTTGAGAATTAGCATGACGCCTACCGGCCCAGAGTACAGCTGCCCAGTCCGCGCCTGCTGCCGCCTCCGGAACATGGCTCCCGGGTTCTTCGCATCTGTTGATCCCCCGCCTGGAGCGTCCCAGCTGTAAAATACATGTACCTCTGCGTTTTGGAAAAACAAAAGATAAGATGCCGATCCTTAAAATTAACCACTTCTTGTGACCGCAGGTACGAAAATCTTGAACTTCGCTTAAACCCTAACTGGAGGAACAAGCTTCACGTGATTGTCTGTATTCTGAGTGTTTTATTGAATGGTTGCTCATTAGTTCGTAGTTGACTGGAGAACACAGAACGTGCTTGTTAAAACCTTTGTTGTGCGTTGTCAAGTAATAATAGTGGAAATATATCATTCTAAATATTTTGGAAAGAGAAAGTGCATTGTTTTCTGAAGGCAGTATGCAGATGAAGAATGCAACATAAATAGTTAACTCACAAAAAGAGAATGATTTGCTGAAATGGAAAGGGTATTTATTTTGCCGAAACAGAGTGCGAGGTGATTTACGGTATTGTCACTGTATTGAAAGAAATTATGGAAATTGTACTGGCTTTGCTAGTACTATTCTTATTGGAGATGAACACAGGATGCACAATGAGAAACCACATAATCATGCTCCAAGACCGGATAAAAGTGATGTTGCTGTTGCAAGAGCGCAAATAAAAGAACGAGCGAGAAATACGAACGAAGCCCCTGCACAAATTATTCAAACCGTGACAACGTCAATGGCTACAGTAAATGCAGCTTACATGCCTAATATGGATGCACTAAGGCAAGTTGTAAAAAAGAGAAGACATGCCAAGACATGCCTGCGGAGCCTACGACTTGGTTGGTTGGTTGGTTGGTTGATTTTATTGGCGCAAGGGCCAGGTTTGGCCAAAGAGCGCCAGACAAAGAACTATTAGCTACAGTTTTTTAAAAGCGTGGAAAATGATTAAGAGCAGACAGGCTTGGCAAAAGTTGGAAAAGAGGATGATGAAAGCTGTGAAGACAAGTTAGTTAATTGGGTTCATATAAAAATTTATCAATTAACTATTATAATAATTATTATTATTTTTTCAACACAACTACACAAAGGACGAGTCACCAGGAGGGGGACGAACCGTCACTCTCCTCCCCCCACACTCCTCTGCAATGCTGGCAGAGGGCGGGGACGAACTGTCACTCTCCTCCCCCCATGTTCCTCTGCAATGTTGGTTGAGGCTGGGGACGAACTGTCACTCTCCTCCCCCTATGTTCCTCTATAATGTTGGTTGAGGGTGGGGACCTCGCTGAGGCCGAGACAGTTGTAATGTTGGTCAGGCGGACCGCGACAGTTGGATGGACACTGCACACCTTTGCGGATTGAGGGCCGGGTCTGCCGCACGTGTAGACTTTCGGCTGGAAACTGGAAGAGACGGTCGGCTGCAAAAGAGAAGGCCCAGAATCAGGTATTCGAAAAATCTGGAGCTCGGGGAAAAACACCTGTGTCGCTTGGTCAGCTGTAGATCGCTTGGCAAGGGCGGCGAGAGCTACAGGGCGCGGAACAAAGGGCTGCACGGGTTGTGGTGGAGACTGAACTACTGCGGCAAAAGTACGCTGTCGGGTGGTGGGTATACCCAACTTGGCCTTGGCAGCAGGGTACGAGAGGCCTTCCAGGGTCTTGAGGCGCTGGATCGCCATCTCGTCCTTCCATTTCATACAGGTGCGGGAGTAAGCTGCATGGGCCTCACCACAGTTAACACAGGAGGCCGCAGAAGTGCAACCTTCCCCGTCATGTTCACTGGAGCCACAATTTGCGCAACGAGCGGAACTCTTACAGAAACGTTGGGAATGCCCGTACCTATGGCACCTGAAACAGCGCAGAGGACTGGGAATGTACGGGCGAACTCCACAGACCAAGTAGCCAGCCTTTATTTCGGTCGGAACTTTCGGGGAGTTAAAAGTCAAGATCACATTTTTAGACTTAATCAAAGAACCATCGCGCCGGAACATCATACGACGTGCAGCAATAACACCTTGATCTGCAAGTTCAGTCACCAATTCTTCTTCACTGCATGGCAAGAGATCAAACTCCGAAATAACACCCCGAGAGGTGTTAAGAAACGGGTGAGGTGTCACTTTGACAGGAACGCCTTGAAGACTAGTGAGGTGCAGAAAAGTGTTACTCTGAGAAACACTGCAAGTTTGGACAAGCAGGTCCCCAGAGCGAAGCTTCCTCACAGACTTCAAGGGGCCAACCGCAGCGTCCAAAGCTTTAGAAATGAAAAAGGGAGATCTGGTGGACAGTCTCTCATTCGGATCGATGGATTCTACAACTAAATGTGTAGCATGTGTATTCACAGCAATCGAGGGTAGACGACGCTTCGGAGCGACTGGTACAGCTGCCGAAGAAGAGGTTTTACATTCTTGGTCCAGGTCATGGTCTAAAGAACGTTTAAGGTTTTGAGACTTGGTAGGTTGAGAAGATGAAGGAGTGTCGTTGGCAACTATCATTGTCTCAGGTGACTTAAATTTGGAGCGTTTGTTTTTGGGTTTACCCATGGAAAAGAAGAAGTAAGATTCGTCTGCAGACTACTCCACCCACCACCGAGCCCTACAAGGGAGAACTGGAGGTCCGCAAGCAAAGAAAATGACGCTGGACACAGTTCTGGAGCTTATACGTTGCAGATATAGTCCGTTGGCTGTGATCACACGCACTCGGCGGACACTTCGGCCTCCTGGTACCGTCATGCCAACGCCTTTGGCATGATCCCACAGCCCCCGGGCTTACCCTGCCGTGCTATACGACAAAAAAGCCGCTAAAGCCCTGTACACAACTTGGTACAAGACTTCTGACTAGAGGTGGGTTAGTCTCTAGCCTCCCGTTTACAGCGAAGCCGGGGTCGAAGAGGAGTGTTGGTACACAGGAGGCACTGAACCGGTCTCCTGCGACCTCAGCCGCCAGACATCCCATTTCCGCATCACGGGGCTCCGCACGCGGCAAACATGCAGGTAGGTCTAGCACCCAAACCAGCTAAAAGGAAAAAAGAAAGCCAAAGAAGACAAATCCTGGAAGGGAACCTAAACGGAATCTCAGCAACCTACGAACTGAGCGGTTAATATAAAACAGTTAGTGGTGGAGGGTAACAAAACCACAAGACCGGGGTGTTAGTACATAACGTGGTAGCGATTAGGTAGAGAATACAACACGGGCAACTAGCCAGTGGAGAAAATAAATAAAAACGAAAAAGCGAGACACAAGACCAGCTAGGGATCGTGGGGCCGTAACTCCCCAACAGCTGGATGAACAGCCGTCCCTGCAAACACCAAAACAAAAAACAAGCGGTGGCATGACATCAGATGTTGACCAGTCACAAGGTCAGCTCGGGCCATGGGGGCGCAGCTCCCCAAATAACTGGAAAACCAGTTATCCCCGTGCGGGGGCCTACGACTTCAGAACGGATCGATGCCCCAATAAATTTACAGGAGAAGATGGTGCAAAATTTCTTGGCAGAGGTAGCGCATTTGGACATAAAAGAATTATTTTATTTTTAACAGAGAATAATTTACGAAAGCTTAAAGAAGCACCCCTCTGGATTATGGATGGGACATTTGAAACTTATCCAACCCTTTTTAGGCAATTATGTTCCATTCATGCTATGGTTGAAACGAATCCAGAGATGCACAGACTTGTCCTACTAGTTTATGGGTTACTTTCCAGCAAGTATAAATAATATAATACTATTATAAAGTATTTTTGCAGGATTTACAAGACTATGCATCAGACTATGATATTCAGCTTGCACCACAATATACGCATAATAATATATTTTGAAATAGCTACCGTTATAATGCTGCTAAAAAGGAATTTGGAAGCAGCACACACAAATGTTGTTGGTTTCATCTCGGAAAAAAATGTGCTGAGGAATATCCATCCTCTGGCATGGCCTTGGAATATAAGGAAAACAGTGAGTTTGCTCTCAAAGTCAGACATTTGCAAGCACTCGCATTTTTTTCATCTGATGAAATTCCAGCTGCTTTTGAAGAAGTGAAATCAATTTTACTAGAATATGCAGATTCTGTAGTTCAGTGGTTTGAGGAAAATTATGTTCTTGGAAAATTTCGTGGAAGCAGAAGAAACAATCCAAGCCGAAGCCCTCCGCTGTTCCCGCCAACAATTTGGTCAGTTAGTGAAAAAAATTTATTTGGCTTTCCCAGAACACAAAACGAACTTGAAAGATTAGACAGACGCTGGAATACAATTCTGGGAGAGAAAAAACTGTGACTGTACGAAATAATCAGTGAAATTGCAAAAGAGCAGAGAACAACTATGGCTAAAATCGAAAGAGTGATAGCACAGATTCCAACAAATCCACCCAGAAAAGAAACGCTGGCAAGATAAAAAGGAATTAGAACTTCTTTGGTGCACAGAGACAATGTTAACATGCTGGACATTTTAAGAGGAATTTCATATAATTCTACCCTTTACTAAAATGTGCTGGTATTTCTCACTAATTGAAATATACTTTTTACTAACTTGTATTTGAATTTTTCAAGAATGTAATTCCGCCGAAGATGCAAGAATGTAAAACACAACGCAAAATTAAAAAAGTCAAAATTTTCAAAATAGCATGTCAAAAACATAAAATGTCAAAAAGTAATCCAAAATGTGAAACATATAAAAATTCAAAATGCAATCCAAAATGTGAAACAAATAAAAATTCAAAATGCAATCACAACTCACAAGCATTACAAAAATGCGAAACGCTATGTAACAAGTACAACACAAAATAAAACAAATGCCAAAAAAATGCATATGCTTTGTAAAATGTACAAAATAAAATAAATGCCATATTCACAAGGATTTCATGACGAGTCAAGTTAAAAATGAGCTTTTACTTAGACTTCAAATAATAGTTACTAGCCTCTACACCTTTTTAAGTCTTTAATAAGTACAACATCATTAACGTGATTTGACATCAAACATTATCAATATGACCATAGCATACAATCACTTAAAAGACTTGTTAATGGATGAATTGAGGAATCACCAAGTTCAGCGGGTGAAAGTTAATGGCTGTTTATAGTTTTGTACTCGAGTAAATGCGCAACACAGTAAACTTGACTTTCTCTGAAAATTTTATGTATATGAGCACGGTTGATTGAAAACTGATAAAAATGCTTAAGGCCTGTTTATTAATTTTTGTGCCTCAGTCAAAACGCAGTACCATAACCTTGGCATGTTATCGAAACTTTATGAATACGTCGGACTAAAAATTCCTACAAAAAGTTTACGCCTAAGGTCTTGTAACTAAAGTTTTGTGACAGCGTAAAACTGCAACATTAATAACTTGACATGTTATGTTAACGTTGTGAATATGAGCACGGCGGATTAAAGATTTCAACAAATAGCATTTGGGATTAATGTGTTGTAGCTGAGTAAAAATGTAACATTATCTTGATTTTCTATATAAACCAAACTACGTGCTGAAATGGCCCAACTATATATACGTATACTTCAACCATATACCGAAGTGCTGACAAGGTGAAAACAAAAGTGCAATTTTGTACGGTCCCCTAACATTTTATGGCCAGCCTACATGGAAGTGGACACCTTGATATCAAAAACATACTTTTTGTACGGTCCACAACAAATAGCAATGGACACGTCGCAATCTTTGGGGGGGGGGGTTAACGACCACCGTGATCAATTCAGTGGGCTATAAGCAGTCGGACATTCCCAATTTTGGGCCACTGGTTCCAGGGAAGGGGTACAGCCAGTGCCAGAAGTCAAGCACAACGTCCATGATTCACCGGGACTTGACCAGGATCCTTCTCGACAAGTGGCCAGAAGCCAGCGCCTAGATCACTCCGCCGCAGTAGCGGCACACGTTGAAATGTATTTTTCATACGGCCCCAAACGCTCTTATGGACATACTAGATTGAACTGGACGCAAATAAATCATTAATATAATTTGTACTAGCAGGGATACCAGTTATTTGCCAGGTACATATTACTATTTGTGGAATCACCAAGTTCAGCGGGTGAAAGTTAATGAATGAAAAAGATATTCCTGCAATTTTCCAGTAAACTTATTTTAAATTTTTTGATTTAGTTAATTTAATTTGGCGAAACAAAAAAGAAAGAAAAAGGAATGAGAATACTTACCTTCTAGGAGACATCTATAGAACTGCCGTACATCTGGCGTGTGCTTCTGTGAATCCCACGACACAGAAATGCAATGTACCTATGTGATGTCGCATGCATACGACTTCACATTGGCATTGATCATCTTTTTCTTACCGTTTTGAATTTTGAATATCTGGAACTCTCTGTTTACATTACATTATATTCCTTTCTGATAAGCCGTTTGTTGGTAGTGAAAGCTAAACTATATAGATTTGTGTTTTTAATACACCATTAAACGCATATTTTTGCACTTTATTGTTATCTACAGTCCCTAACTTAGACCGTAGGTTGGTTAGTTGGTTGGTTGGTTAGTTCGTTGGTTGGTTGATGGTTTATGATGCAAGGCCCTCAAAGGGCCAAAGAGCGCCTTAGAACGTAAATAGGTTATTCTTAAGAGTAAAAAACGAAACTTTTTACGAAAATTTTGCATGGGGCTACCTTGACCCGGGCCCCGACCCCTTCCAAAAACCGTCTACCGTCTAAGTTAGATAACCATTAGTAGTATACCAAATCTGGTTGTCCTAAATTGAAAACTGTAGATTTTACGAAATTTTTATGAGGAGGGGGAGGGGCTCTCACCCCGGGGTTCCAGCCCCTTCCAAAAACCGTCTAGCGTCTAAGTTAGAGTTTCATGATACCAAATTTGGTGGTTCTGAATTGAAAACTGTAGTTTTTAAGAAAATGTTGTATGTCTGTCTGTGTGTGCGAGGCGGGGGGGGGGGCTCCGACCCCCAGGGCCTTGACCCGTCGAAAAAACCGTCGACCGTCTAAGTTAAAGTACCATGAGATAGTATACCAAATTTGGTGGTTCTAAATTGAAAACTGAAGCTATGCACTTTCACCAGACAGTATTTCATCGCCAAGTACAGTGCGGTAACGCAGTCTTCATCCTCATTAGCTTCTCCTCTTCTCTCCTCTCTTCCTCAGGTCCCCTCTACTTTATCTACTTCTTTACTCTCTCCTTTCTCTCTTCGCGAACTCCGCGAGGCGTTCGCTACTCTCAATCCTCATGCCGCTCCTGGACCTGACGGCCTTCCTCTGTCCTTTTATCGTGCTTTTCTACCGTGCCTTCTGCCTTTTCTGTCTGCGTGTTTCTCGTCTGCTTTTTCCTCTCCTGCGTTACCGCCCGACTTTACTTTGGCACACACCATCCTCCTTCCTAAGAAGGGTGACCTCTTGGATCTTGGAAACTGGCGCCCTATCTCCATCCTAAACACTGACTATAAGTTCTATACAAAACTCTTATCCCGTCGCCTTAATTCTGTTCTCTCTTTCGTTATTTCTCCTGACCAGACATACACTGTGCCTGGTCGGACTATTTCCACTAACGTTTCTCTTCTCCTTCATCTTCACTTCCTCGCTCGCTCTTTTTCTGAACCTCTTGCCTTTCTCAATCTGGATCAAAAGTCCGCTTTTGATAACGTTCTCATTTTTATCTCTCTGCTGTCCTTTCACAATTTGGCTTTCCTCCTACCTTTTCTTCCGCACTCTTGGCCCTTTATCAGGGCGCCGGTTTCCATGTTCGAGCGGCCACATTTCTAACCGCTCCAATTCCGTTTAAGCGAGGCATCCGGCAAGGATGTCCGCTCTCCGGCCAGCTATTCGCTCTCGCTTTTGAGCCTTTCCTGTTAGCAGCCCGAAGATCACTCCTGGATGTCCTACCGCCGACAGTGGCTAGTACTCGTCATCATCGAATAATTTTCACCGCCTATGCTGATGATGTGACCTTTTGCGTCCGGGATGAATCTCAATTTGATCGCCTGTATTCTGTATATCAACAGTATGTTGCATTATCTGGAGCAGCGCTGAATGCCACTAAAAGTACTGGCTTATGGTGCGGGGCATGGGCTGCCCGCACCGATGCTCCTTGGGGTGCGCAGTGGACAGCCACTACACAGAAGATCCTCGGTGCGTATGTCGGACTGCCCTTGGCTTCTGCATCTGCCACCTGGACTGCTCTTCTTCCCCGGATACAACGGACTGCTGCCTACTGGAGTAAGGCCCGCCCTTTCACATCGTTCCGTCAACGAGCAGCCGTTGTTCGTCGACAACTTATCTCTCTATGCGAATACTCTTGGATGTCGACGGTTGTGCCCGTGTCACAAATGATGACCATCACTCGCCTCTCAACTTCCGTCATCTGGTCTTCACATCACTGGGTTAAACCTGCCACGCTTCATCTGCCAGCCTCTTTGGGTGGCATCCAGCTTCCTGATCCAGCTTTCCTTTATAAAACACATCGTATTATTCATTTCATTCGCCTTGCCACTTCAACTGTTCCGTCCCTTACCACTACCTTGAATGTTCTAGCTTCTTTCCGTGACCCATCCTTCACCTTCCTACTGTTTCTGAAGATGGATGCATACTCTCTTCTCCCGTCCCACCTCCCTCCTGTCCTGCGAGAGGGCCTTTCTCTCTTTCGTTCGCTTCCTCTTCTCCGTTCATTTCCTTCTTCAACTCTTGATCTCCTAGATGAACCTCTCTTCTTCTCTTCTCTTATTCACCCTCCTAACCTCCCTTACTTTTACTTTCCTCATTGGATCCGCTCTGGTGTGATAACTGTCCGTTCTCTCGTAACTTCTGATCTAACCTGGAGACCTCTTTCTTCATTGTTTCTATCTCCAACCATTACTCTTGCTAACGAATATCTTCTTCTTCGCACAGCGCTTTGGAGCCTCTTTCCACTAATCGCTTCACCTGATGGTCTCTTCTCGGTCCCCTCTGCTCCTCTTTCCCTACCGTTCTTTCTCCTCATTCGTAGCTCCCCGGTTCTAGTTACTTCTCTCTCCTCCTCTTCTCTTTATTGGCTTCTTCTTTCCCCTCCCGCACTTCCACTTTCTGTTCATTCTGCTCCTCCTTCTCTTCTCCCAGCCATCTGGACAGCATCTACCTCTGCCCTTTCCTCCCCTCTTGAACTCAATGTCCATTGGCAATTTCTTCACCTTCGTCTCCCCGCCCCATCAGTACTGTTTCGCATGACCCTTCTCACCTCTCCGCAGTGCTCCTTTTGCCCTGAAGTCAGCGACGTCCAACATCAATACCTATTCTGCCCCGTTCTCCTGCCAGTCCTAAACACAGCATTTCGTCTTGCTGATCGAATTTGTGCTCGATCGTTACCGTTTCTTGCATATGCTTGGCTACTCCAAACTAAGCATCCACCTACTCACTTGCCTCCTGTGTGCCGTTACATTTTTCTTCTTGTGAAGTTCACTGTCTATGCTTTCCATCTTCAACAACGCTTCCCCGCTCTTATTCCACCTCCTCAGGAGGCAAGTGCTATCATTCGGAGACGCTTCCTAGCACGGTTAACCACTCGCCTCCAAATGGAGCACTCTCGTGCTGCCTCAACAAACACCGATAGCGTTTTTCAATCCACTTGGGCCCAATCGGCTGGGTGGTTCCATATCCACAATTTGCAGTTACATCTCAACCTATAAGTGGGATTTTTGTTGTCGCCCACGTTCACTGTAACAAACCATGTTTTTACGTATTAATTTTGGTGCTTCGCTATTTGTGATTTTTCTGTTTTAATGTGCCATTGAAGATAGCTCACCATGTTTCCCATGTTCTCTTCGATGATGTTGGGTTTTATGTTGTTGTATATAATTCTTCCTTCTGCACAGTTTACTGCCCACGCAATGTCCCCTTCATTATGTTGAATATTTTTTTAAAATATTAGTCACTGTGTGTATAATATAATGTAACAAGATGCCCTTCTGAGTACATTTAGCGTTATTTCCCCCTTGTCACTGAATACTTCTGTACATATGTTGTAAATTTTGAATGTAGCATCACTGTTGCATTTCTGTGAATTAGTACCTAATGTTTAATCTTTAGTATGGTAGTAATGCTTAATTGGAATTTGTGCATAGTATAGAATCATGTCTTGCCCTGTCTACAATACTGTAGGTAAACATTTTCGTTTGTATCGCTCGTGCTTTATTGTCTGCCTCTTCTTCGCCCTACGTGGCGAAATAATTTTTTTTATGATTTTAACAATATTTTGTTTTACGTTTCACTGGAACTTTCCAGCTGATGTATATACCGCTGTATTTATTGGCAGAATTCCATTGTCATGTACATAGAAATGTTATTTTACTGAAGAATAAAGGCAATTTTGAAATGTAGATTTTACGCGGCATTTTTATGGGGGTGGCTCTTACCCCCGGGCTCCAACCCCTTCCCAAAACCGTCTAGCGTCTAAGTTAGAGTACCATGAGATAGTATACCAAACTTGGTGGTTCTAAATTGAAAACTGTAGATTTTGCGAATTTTTATATGAGGGGGCCCTCACCCCCCGGGCTGCAACCCCTTCAAAAAATCGTCGAGCGTCTAAGTTAGAGTACCATGCGATAGTATGCCAGATTTGGTGGTTCTGAATTGAAAACTGCAGTTTTTAAGAAAATCTTGTATGTGGGGTCTCTGATCCCCCGGGCCTTGATCCGTTCTAAAAACGGTCTACTGTCTAAGTTAGAGTACCATGAGATAGTATACCAAATTTGGTGGTTCTAAGATGAAAACTGTAGATTTTACGAAATTTTTATGAGGGGGGAGCTCCGAACCCGCGGGCTCCAACCCCTTCCAAAAAGCGTCTAGCGTCTAAGTTAGAGTACCATGAGACAGTATACCTAATTTGGTGGTTCTAAATTGAAAACTGTAAATTTTACGAAAGAGTGTTTATTCGAGGGGGGTGACCCCCGGGCTCCAACCCCTTCCAAAACCCATCTAGCGTCTAAGTTAGAGTACCATGAGATAGTATACCAAAGTTGGTGGTTCTAAATTGAAAACTGTAGATTTTACAAAAAAAATTATTCGGGGGCTGTCTGACCCCCGGGCTCCAACCCCTTCCAAAAACCGTTTAGCGTCTAAGTTAGAGTACCATGAGATAGTGTACCAGATTAGGTGGTCCTGAATTGAAAACTGTAGTTTTTAAAAATATTGTGTGTGGGGGCTCTGACCCCCGGGCCTTGACCCGTTCCAAAAACGGTCTGCCGTCTAAGTTAGAGTACCATAAGATAGTATACCAAATTTGGTGGTTCTAAGATGAAAACTGTAGATTTTACGAAATTTTTATGAGGGGGGAGCTCCGACCCCGCGGGCTCCAACCCCTTCCAAAAACCGTCTAGCGTCTAAGTTAGAGTACCATGAGATAGTATACCAAATTTGGTGGTTCTAAATTGAAAACTGTAGATTTTGCGAATTTTTATATGTGGGGGGCCCTTACTCCCCGGGCTGCAACCCCTTCAAAAAATCGTCTAGCGTCTAAGTTAGAGTACCATGAGATAGTATACCAGATTAGGTGGTTCTGAATTGAAAACTGTAGTTTTTAAGAAAATTTTGTATGTGGGGGGCTCTGACCCCCGGGCCTTGAGCCGTTCCAAAAACGGTCTGCCGACTAAGTTAGAGTACCATAAGATAGTATACCAAATTTGGTGGTTCTAAGATAAAAACTGTAGATTTTACGAAATTTTTATGAGAGGGGGGGGGCGACCCCGCGGGCTCCAACCCCTTCCAAAAACCGTCTAGAGTCTAAGTTAGAGTACCATGAGGTAGTATACCAAATTTGGTGGTTCTAAATTGAAAACTGTAGCTCTAGTGTATGAGGACTTGGCGCCTCTACACGCAGATCTTCTCTTGCTCCAAGAGACCAATTGCTCTGCTACCACTTTGTTCTCTCGTTGACGGGCTTGGCCCTACGATTTTCACCATGCTTATCGAGTTGGACGGAATGGTGGCCTTGCACTTGGGATCCATCACCGCCTACTCCCTCTGATTTCGACGCCAGTGATTCGTGCCTTACATGTGGACAACCTCCAGGTCGCTGTCTTTTGCATTGAAAACGTGACCTATCATGTTTTTAACATATATGTCCCCTGTGATGAACGTCTGTTACCTGATCTTCTCTCCACACTCCGTACAGAGCTGTCATGCATCCCACCGTCTGAATACATTCTCATCGGCGGAGATTTCAATTGTACGTTGTTGCCGGCCCTTGACCGCAATTCAACCGTTGGAGAATACCGCAGACAACGTGTATTACAGATTTCCCAGCTAGTTGATGATTTTCAATTGGTTGATGCGTTCCGGCATCTACACCCGTCGGAAATCTCTTTTACCTGGCGCTCTTCCATCCATGGCAGCACTACGGCAGCACGGTTGGATAAATTTTATGTTTCGACTGCTCTTCTCCCGTCGATCGCAGCTGCTGCCCATCATCCTTCCGCCGCTTCAGACCACAGTATTGTCAGTCTGTCGGTGTGTGTTTCGCCTTCACCTTCAAGGACTCAACGAGTATGGACTTTTCCGGACTCGCTCCTGGATGATCAACAATTTTGTGTTGCTGTGCGTGAGTTCCTCCGAAGTCGTCAGCCCCTTCTTGATACTACGTCCGACGCGATGCAACTGTGGCTCAGTGTCAAACATGACTTGGTCCTTTTTGTACGGCGCTACTCCCATGCCTCTCGGAATGAGAGCGATATGAAAATTGCGAATCTACGTGCTCTATTGTCGATGCTCTCTCTTGATGATCCGCAATACCCCGGCTATCTGGCAGATCTCCATGCTTTGCTTCTTCCTCGCGCATCCGATGCAGCCTGCAGGATGCATTTCTTGCATCTCTCCCCTACAGCTGATTCTCACGATTACTTAACCGCCTTGGAATCTCAACATCGTTCTGCTACATCTTTGCGTCATCTTCGCCTCCAGGATGGTTCCATCACTTCGAACCCATCGAAGCTATGCACTTTCACCAGACAGTATTTCATCGCCAAGTACAGTGCGGTAACGCAGTCTTCATCCTCATTAGCGTCTCCTCTTCTCTCCTCTCTTCCTCAGGTCCCCTCTACTTTATCTACTTCTTTACTCTCTCCTTTCTCTCTTCGCGAACTCCGCGAGGCGTTCGCTACTCTCAATCCTAATGCCGCTCATGGACCTGACGGCCTTCCTCTGTCCTTTTATCGTGCTTTTCTAATGTGCCTTCTGCCTTTTCTGTCTGCGTGTTTCTCGTCTGCTTTTTCCTCTCCTGCGTTACCGCCCGACTTTACTTTGGCACACACCATCCTCCTTCCTAAGAAGGGTGACCTCTTGGATCTTGGAAACTGGCGCCCTATCTCCATCCTAAACACTGACTATAAGTTCTATACAAAACTCTTATCCCGTCGCCTTAATTCTGTTCTCTCTTTCGTTATTTCTCCTGACCAGACATACACTGTGCCTGGTCGGACTATTTCCACTAACGTTTCTCTTCTCCTTCATCTTCACTTCCTCGCTCGCTCTTTTTGTGAACCTCTTGCCTTCCTCAATCTGGATCAAAAGTCCGCTTTTGATAACGTTTCTCATTTTTATCTCTCTGCTGTCCTTTCACAATTTGGCTTTCCTCCTACCTTTTCTTCCGCACTCTTGGCCCTTTATCAGGGAGCTAGTTTCCATGTTCGAGCGGCCACATTTCTAACCGCTCCAATTCCGTTTAAGCGAGGCATCCGGCAAGAATGTCCGCTCTCCGGCCAGCTATTCGCTCTCGCTTTTGAGCCTTTCCTGTTAGCAGCCCGAAGATCACTCCTGGATGTCCTACCGCCGACAGTGGCTAGTACTCGTCATCATCGAATAATTTTCACCGCCTATGCTGATGATGTGACCTTTTGCGTCCGGGATGAATCTCAATTTGATCGCCTGTATTCTGTATATCAACAGTATGTTGCATTATCTGGAGCAGCGCTGAATGCCACTAAAAGTACTGGCTTATGGTGCGGGGCATGGGCTGCCCGCACTGATGCTCCTTGGGGTGCGCAGTGGACAGCCACTACACAGAAGATCCTCGGTGCGTATGTCGGATTGCCCTTGGCTTCTGCATCTGCCACCTGGACTGCTCTTCTTCCCCGGATACAACGGACTGCTGCCTACTGGAGTAAGGCCCGCCCTTTCACATCGTTCCGTCAACGAGCAGCCGTTGTTCGTCGACAACTTATCTCTCTATGCGAATACTCTTGGATGTCGACGGTTGTGCCCGTGTCACAAATGATGACCATCACTCGCCTCTCAACTTCCGTCATCTGGTCTTCACATCACTGGGTTAAACCTGCCACGCTTCATCTGCCAGCCTCTTTGGGTGGCATCCAGCTTCCTGATCCAGCTTTCCTTTATAAAACTCATCGCATTATTCATTTCATTCGCCTTGCCACTTCAACTGTTCCGTCCCTTACCACTACCTTGAATGTTCTAGCTTCTTTCCGTGACCCATCTTTCACCTTCCTACTGTTTCTGAAGATGGATGCATACTCTCTTCTCCCGTCCCACCTCCCTCCTGTCCTGCGAGAGGGCCTTTCTCTCTTTCGTTCGCTTCCTCTTCTCCGTTCATTTCCTTCTTCAACTCTTGATCTCCTAGATGAACCTCTCTTCTTCTCATCTCTTATTCACCCTCCTAACCTCCCTTACTTTTACTTTCCTCATTGGATCCGCTCTGGTGTGATAACTGTCCGTTCTCTCGTAACTTCTGATCTAACCTGGAGACCTCTTTCTTCCCTGTTTCTATCTCCAACCATTACTCTTGCTAACGAATATCTTCTTCTTCGCACAGCGCTTTGGAGCCTCTTTCCACTCCTCGCTTCACCTGATGGTCTCTTCTCGGTCCCCTCTGCTCCTCTTTCCCTACCGTTCTTTCTCCTCATTCGTAGCTCCCCGGTTCTAGTTACTTCTCTCTCCTCCTCTTCTCTTTATTGGCTTCTTCTTTCCCCTCCCGCACTTCCACTTTCTGTTCATTCTGCTCCTCCTTCTCTTCTCCCCGCCATCTGGACAGCATCTACCTCCCCCTTTCCTCCCCTCTTGAACTCAATGTCCATTGGCAATTTCTTCACCTTCGTCTCCCCGCCCCATCAGTACTGTTTCGCATGACCCTTCTCACCTCTCCGCAGTGCTCCTTTTGCCCTGAAGTCAGCGACGTCCAACATCAATACCTATTCTGCCCCGTTCTCCTGCCAGTCCTAAACACAGCATTTCGTCTTGCTGATCGAATTTGTGCTCGATCGTTACCATTTCTTGCATATGCTTGGCTACTCCAAACAAAGCATCCACCTACTCACTTGCCTCCTGTGTGCCGTTATATTTTTTCTTGTGAAGTTCACTGTCTATGCTTTCCATCTTCAACAACGCTTCCCCGCTCTTATTCCACCTCCTCAGGAGGCAAGTGCTATCATTCGGAGACGCTTCCTAGCACGGTTAACCACTCGCCTCCAAATGGAGCACTCTCGTGCTGCCTCAACAAACACCGATAGCGTTTTTCAATCCACTTGGGCCCAATCGGCTGGGTGGTTCCATATCCACAATTTGCAGTTACATCTCAACCTATAAGTGGGATTTTTGTTGTCGCCCACGTTCACTGTAACAAATCATGTTTTTACGTATTAATTTTGGTGCTTCGCTATTTGTGATTTTTCTGTTTTAATGTGCCATTGAAGATAGCTCACCATGTTTCCCATGTTCTCTTCGATAATGTTGGGTTTTATGTTGTATATAATTCTTCCTTCTGCACAGTTTACTGCCCACGCAATGTCCTCTTCATTATGTTGAGTATTTTTTTAAAATATTAGTCACTGTGTGTATAATATAATGTAACAAGATGCCCTTCTGAGTACATTTAGCGTTATTTCCCCTTGTCACTGAATACTTCTCTACATATGTTGTAAATTTTGAATGTAGCATCACTGTTGCATTTCTGTGAATTAGTACCTAATGTTTAATCTTTAGTATGGTAGTAATGCTTAATTGGAATTTGTGCATAGTATAGAATCATGTCTTGCCCTGTCTACAATACTGTAGGTAAACATTTTCGTTTGTATCGCTCGTGCTTTATTGTCTGCCTCTCCTTCGCCCTACGTGGCGAAATAATTTTTTTTTTTATGATTTTAACAATATTTTGTTTTACGTTTCACTGGAACTTTCCAGCTGATGTATATACCGCTGTATTTATTGGCAGAATTCCATTGTCATGTACATAGAAATGTTATTTTACTGAAGAATAAAGGCAATTTTGAAATGTAGATTTTACGAAAAAGTTTTTATTCGGGGGTGTCTGACCCCCGGGCTCCAACCCTTCCAAAAACCGTCTAGCGTCTAAGTTAGAGTACCATGAGATAGTATACCAGATTAGGTGGTTCTGAATTGAAAACTGTAGTTTTTAAGAAAATTTTGTATGTGGGGGGCTCTGACCCCCGGGCCTTGACCCGTTCCAAAAACGGTCTGCCGACTAAGTTAGAGTACCATAAGATAGTATACCAAATTTGGTGGTTCTAAGATAAAAACTGTAGATTTTACGAATTTTTTATGAGGGGGGGCCGACCCCGCGGGCTCGCGGTGCACGACAGACTTTTATTCAGCATTTTCACTTGCATTGACACGTGTTAATGCAATAATGCAAAGAGTGAGTTCAACTTTGCACTTACAACAGCTGACAGTTCAAGGTCATCGCACTCCCTTTCACATTTCATTCTCCATAAATACAGCCTCGTTATTTCAAAGCCATAACCACATGTAGTATTCCAGTTTGTCATGCACAGTTCAACCGCAAGAAAAGGTAAGAGAGTTTCAAAACGAAAATAAGACTTTGTCTATTTGAGACAAATGTTCGGTCTGAAAATGTTCCAGTAACAGAATTATTTTTCTGTGGGGTTCCTTCCAGCAACGCAAACATTCTGCGTGCATTATCTCCCTTTATTTTTATAGATACTCACTTTTCTGGTTCTTGAGGTGTGGCCTCTTCCATGGACATTCACGATCATCATTATGAACTGCACGCATCCCTGATGATGAACTTTTAATGAGAAACGGGAAATTATGATGAGACAGTTTTCCGTTGCCTTTCTTATTGCAGTACTACTACTAAACAACAGTTAGCGGCAGCATTATGTACTGAATGGAAGCGCATACCTATCGCTGTGCTCCAAAACTGTGTCGAAAGCATGTGTCGAAGGGTCAGTGCCTGCATTAAGGTCCAAAGGTGGTTTCAAAATATCTTTATTCAAGGTAGAAATCAGGAGACGAACTAATAAGGACGTCTAAATACAAATAAAATACGATCAAAGATCGTTAAACTACTAAAACCTATATAAAAATATACAGCATAGTGCACAAGTTGAAAAATGGAGCAAAATTACAGCTCGTAATAAATGAACAGCGACAAGCATGTCTGGGCATTTAGGAAGGATTTTAACAAAAAAACTTATTGCTCATAAGTGCATTGCTGTGCGATTAACAAACTTGTTCAAGAAAATATTGAGAGCTTCAGGAGACAACATTTCTCTTGAAAAAAAAAATACAATAAGACAGTAAGGTGTAACACATCATAGTTACAAGAATGTACAGTACAAAGCAATTGACAAACTGATCATAAGACAAATCAATGAAATGATGAATATCAGGAGAAGAACAAACTTGGACTTCCTGGTGTAAATATAATATATTACCTGTTCGGCAATATTCAAAAACAATGTACAGATATACAGCACAGTGTCAACATGTTACAAATCAAAATCGGACCATATACAGAAATGGAACACTATTCTGTTGACCAGATAGAAAATGTAAGTATAATAAGAAAGCACACGATGAATAAAGCTTTAACATATTCTCACTATCCATATGTAGTAATAGAAGAATGATAGTACCAAGCATCACCTCACACAAAAGAACAAAATAGGTAAAATGTTTTTCAAAATATATTACTCATGAGTACAACACCATGCAATTGACTAACTTGTGCAAAAATAAATACAGTAAGAATCATTAGTCAACATGTCTCTTGAAAGAAGATACGATATGACAGTGAGTTTTAACACAACATATTTACAAGGATGTACAGTACTATGCAATTGAAAAACTGATTATCAGACAAATCATTGGAATGTTTAATAACAGGAAATAACTAAACTTGGACATCCTGATGCAAATAAGATGGATTACTTGTTCCGCAATATTTTTAAAACTATGTACAATTATACAGCACAGTGCAAACATGTTCGGGAAACAAAATAGAACAAAATTACAAAAAACTACACTGCAGAAACAATTTCTATGTTTATACAGCACTATGCTAATGACTAACTGCAATATTTATACTCAAAATGTAAACTAAAGACGAACTAACTTCAACGTCAATGTAAAAAAAAAAAAAAAAAATACAAGATGAGTGTCACAAAAAACAATTTGCTGTGTAAACACGTACAGCCCTTTATAAAAAAACCCATGCGGTAAATTTCCAAGCTGTGCAAAGATCTTGAAAACAGATTGTTGATATTTACATATGCATTTCTGATTCAAAAAGGTCAAATACCAAATCTGCCGACCGTCAGGTACAATGACGCTGGCGAGCTGGTAAACCATGAGGCAGCCGGTGACCAGGTGGCAAGGAACTGGCTCTCCCGACGCTGAGTAACTGCAACAGAATACTCTAGCCGAAGTCGAGATGCCAGACGGTCGCGGAAATGGCATAATAATGCCGTAGAAGCTTCATGCACAGTCAGAGGAGTAGTCAAATATCTGCAGCGTTGATGAAACACGTAGATTACATGCTTCGCTAAAATAAAAATATAGGCACAGACTGATGGGAGCTTGACTGGGGGATAGTTCTGTAGCAGAAGAGTCCGATATGCATCAAATGTAAGATCTGCTGTAATGGAACATTGGGCGATAGTAAATGCCAAGTTCAGCATTGGGAGTAATATAACACAGTGTTGATAGACATGGGAGACATCAGCCTCCCGAGCACAGAAAGGGCAAAGAGGGGAATCGAGAAGAGACATTCGGAAAAGAACGGAGGGAACAGGAAGGCGGCGATGGAGGAAAAGCCAATGGGTATTAATTTCTAGAGGAGCAGAAAGAGGAGACAGGGCGGCTGACCACACCGTAGCAGTGGCAGCAGGGGGAACATCAGGAATGGGGAGAGGAGGAGAAGAATGGGACATAGAGAGGAACCGATAAAGAGCTGACACCGAGAGAGAAGAAATGGGATGAGCTGAGCCAGAAGTAAGCAAGAAAAGAGGAAATGGGGGAGAAGCAGAAGGAACAAAGGAAAAACCTGAGTGGGAAGCAAGATGAGGAAATTGAGAAATGATAGATGAAAGAATAGAGTCGTAGATGTCACGAGAGGAGGAGGAGAGGAGAAGAGAGGGAGGGAGGCTGGCGAAGGGTCGCCAAGAAAGGTCAGGGTTAGTGAGATCTTTAACTGTTACCACACCTGCTCGGAGCCAGGTAGGATAGGCAAAGTACGGAAGATGAGAGGGGTGAATAATCGAAGAATAAAAGAGGGGTTCAGCAAGGAGCTCAGTTGTGGAATCACGTGGAGAACGAGAGAGAGGGAGGGAACGAAGGAAAGTTAGAGCCTCACGGTAAACAGGGGGAAGTCGAATGAGGGTGAGGGGTTGGTGGTCCATGAGTAGTAAGGAGAGAAAAGAAAAGTTAGGGTTGCTAGGGGAGGCGATGACGTCCCTAGCTAAAACGGCATCTGGTACTGGCGACGTGAAGAGACGGAGAAAAGTAGTAATTCTGACGGCCTTGTAGTACTCCTGTGTATCAAGGAGTCCGATGCCGCCGTGATCCGGAGGGAGGCAAAGCTTTGTGACACTGACCCAGTGGTGGCAGGTCCATATCAGAGAAGTAAGACAACGGGTAATTTCATGAAGGCGGAGTTGTAGAGACTTGACACCAAGCCAAGAGTGTGTGCACGAGGAAATCAGGTAAGTTCGAGAGAGGCGAGCTCTCTGGAAGAATGATGAGCAGAACTGGGCTCTCTTCCAGGAGGCAGTTGACCTGAGCAAGCGTGGGTGAATAGCATTCCACGTGTAGAGGGGGGCAGCTTGCAAAGGAACCAAGATGAACTCCAAGGAAGCGCTGTGAGATGGACGACCAGCTTGCTCCCCAAGGGGTGTCTACACGATGTGCCCATGAGCCGCACCATAAACCAGTGCTTTTAGATGAGTTGAGCGCTGCACCGGAGCATGAGGCATAAGCTGCGAATAGACGTTGGAGACACGGAAACTGTGAGTCATGACGGATGCAGATGGTGACATCATCTGCGTATGCAACAGAGGTAGTGGCATGATGTCTTGTGCAGGCAGAGAGTGGTGGCAGAACTGCTTTAAAGGATTGGTGTACAGAGCGGAGGAAGGGTTCAATTGCGATTGCAAAGAGTTGTCCGGAGAGTGGGCAACCCTGCCGCACTCCCCGGCGGAAGGGAATAGGCGCTGTGAGAAAGGTGGGCAGCTTGACCTGGAGAACGGCGTCTTGATAGAGTGAGAAAAGAAGAGAGACGAAGGAAGGAGGAAAACCGAAGTGAAGGAGTGTAGCCGATAGATAGGAATGTGAGATATTATCAAAAGCGGATTGTTGGTCAAGAGAGAGAAGGGCGAGGAGTTCAGAGCGAGATCGGGCAAGATGGATTAGATCATTTAGTAGATGGATGTTATGAGAAAGTGAACGGCCGGGAACTGTGTAAGTTTAATTTGGGGAGAGAATGTGAGTGAGAATGGGGTTAAATCGTTGGGAAAGAAGTTTAGTATAAAGTTTATAATCTAGATTTAAGAGGGAGATACGGCGCCAATTCTGCAGGTCAAGGAGATCACCTTTCTTAGGGAATAGGACAACATATGCTACTGTGAATCGCCTTGGTAGAGGGGAGTGATTGAAAGCAGCAGAAAGTGCAGAAAAGAGAAATGGTAGAAGGAGAGGTAGAAAGGTTTTATAGAAGAGGAAAGTGAGGCCGTCCGGACCCGGTGCGGCCCTAGAGTTTAAAGAAGAAAACGTAGAGGATAGTTCAGAGAACGTGGGAGGAAGGAGGAGGGAAGAGGCAAGCTGGGGAGGAACTTGTGGTAGGTTAGAAAGAAGTGATGCCAAAGCTGAAGATAATGGCGGAGGAGATTCACAGAACTTCTCTGTATAGAACTTTCGGACCTGGGAACATAGAGTGAGTGGGTCATCAGACACCTCTCCAGATGCGAGGCGAAGGTGCCGAAGTGAATTCGATGCTGTTCGTGTTTTTTCCATGAATGTAAGGAAATCGTAATTGGATGCGACTGGCGATAGATGTTGTAGCCGGAGACGTCGTAGAGCTTGTTGAGCCAGAGGAAGGAGGATTGATCGCAGTTCTTCTTGATAGTGGCAGAAGAGAGGATCACTTAGGCTTAGGATGGAGAGCATGGAACGGACATGGTTGAGACGCATGCTTTGAAGCGTTTTTGCTTTAAAAGAAAGATTGCGAACGTGGAGAACGAGTTGCTGTTTAATGTCCAACCAAAAAGTCAGACCACAAGGAGCTGATTGAAGTTGAGGTCGTTTGTCCTCAAGGAAGGAGCGTACTGCAGTACAGAAGTCTGGATCTGTAAGAAGAGTGTCGTCAAGAGTCCATGGACGAATTGTACGGGGTTGTGCTGGAACTGCTTGAATAATAAGAACGATGGCACAATGGTCAGAAGAAGCTGTAGGAGTGATAATAGATTCTGTCACAGCTGTAAGCAGAGTAGATGAGGCGTAGTATCTGTCAAGGCGAGCTGTGTACGGAATTTGATTATGTTGCGAGCGCCAAGTATGTACAGTCGATGAAGGATGGAAGTGACGGTGAACATCAATGAATGAGTTGTCGGAGACCACTGACTGAAGAAGATTCACCAAGTTAACACGGCGTTCTCTGGTGGAAGGAGATCGGTCCAGGGTAGGATTCAGAGTGCAATTGAAATCCCCTCCAATTAAAACATGATCTATGGGAGGAATGCGAGACAAGGCACGACGAAGGCGAGTAAAAAGTATTGTCAAGTGGGTTGAAGAGCTTGGAATATAAATATTAAATATATGATAAGATGTGGAAGCTATGGTGAATGATGCACACTGTAATAGGTCTCGACATAACTTTCGAACCGAAAAAGAGGTGATTATGGAGTTGAAAGTATGGCGGATACCTATAGCTAGACCACTATGGGATGATAGTTGGTAGGCGTGGTGAAATGTGTAGTTCCACTGGCGCCATCGTGAGAATATCGTAGTGGATTGGCAATTCGTCTCTTGTAGTAAGAGAAGATCAGCTCCTAACGGAGTGAGGTCTTCATGTACCAAGGCATTAGAAAATGGGGATGCAAATCCCCTGCAATTAAGAGATACAATCTTGAAGACTTTTTTCCATTAATGCTTGCTGAAGAGCCTTCACAACAGGAGGAAATGATTTGAGTCGATTAAAATAGGTTTTAGCCCACGGATGTTCCTTGCGAAGGCGGGAGATGCATTGATTAAGGACTTGGATCTGATCATGCACTAGAGGGAGAAACGATGCATACTTTGAGAGTAAAGCATGCGTTGTTTAGTGGTCTGTCTTATGTGACAGGTATTGATGTAAATCTTCAAATGAAATCGGCCCAGTAGGAACCGAGCCATCCTTAAGGTATTCGACAAGATCCTCAAATTTTAGAGGAGGCTCTTCGTCGGCCTGGACAGAAGAGGTAGCAGCCTTTGATGGTGAATTCTTTCGAGAGGTACTACCAGTACGGGGAGAGGTGCGGGGTGATGCGGCAGTCGGCTTCTTCGGTGGGCGTCTTCGAGAAGAACCACGATGTTTCAGCGAAGGCTCAGTTGAGCTCTCATCAACTCGAGATTCGCGGCCAGAAAATCCGTCATCAGCAGATTTAGAAGTATCAATGATAAGGGCAGTGGAGAAACCCCTGAAGGGGACTCCGCTACAGAATGACGACGCATGGAAAGCGAACAATTAAGTGAGGGAAAATCCAGTTGCTGGTCGAAGGATAAAGGGTCCGTAGACACGCGTTGACCAACTCCTGCAGTCGACTTTTATGAAAGTTTCGATTCTGAAGCTTTCTGTGCAGTGGAAGAAGGTGTTGCTCGGCTCAGAAGAGGGCCAGAAGTTGTAGGAGAATTATTAGGAGCCTGTGATGCTAGATGTGGGCAATGCACACGTAAATGATTCTCTCCGTGGCAAAAAGTGCAGTGGAGGAAGGTAGTCACTTCAATTCTCCTACGTTGCTGTCCACAACGAACGTTGAGCACCTTTGGGCAGGCGAGCAAATGTTCATCAGATGGAAAGATCACTCTTGCACTTCGGCGAAATCCTCCTATGGATTTATCGTCTGGATCTCTCGGCGCGGCTGAAAGAGTAGTAACTGGCCCAACAACTCGGCCGAACTTACTGAGTACAGTGCACAGCGCAACGTCTGACACCTCAGATGGAACCGGATAAAATGTAACCTGGATTGGACGCTGAGAGACAGGTTCTGGTAGAAGATGGACGTCTTTGAGGAACAAACCTTCTGTCAAGACAAGATCCGCATGCTCTTTAAGAGCAAAGTACACCAACACAGCTCGAGGTTTTCGAGCCATGTGAGTAATACTGGCTCCAGCTGGAAGTATCTGCTTGAGAGCCATACTATATTCTTTCAACTTTGTGTCTGGGAGCGCATCAAAACACACTCCGAAGTCCATTCTAGAATAGAATTGTTTTCCCGCTGGGGAATCTTCGGGAATATCTATGGTGGCAGTAAGGCCATCAACAATGACGTACGAGTCTGGTAAGACTTCTGCAACAAACTTGGAAGGAGCTTTTGTTCCAGTAAGAGCGGCAGAGTATGCCCTAGGAGCAGGACTCGAGCGTGAGGGCTGCAACGCAACCGGCTGTTTGAACTGAGTTGAAGTAGAGGGTAAATTAGCAGCGCTGTCAGACACATCCATGTCTTCACTTAAAGCAACAGAGAGTTGCGCTGCACTGACGTCACTGGTCGAAGCAGGGCAAGAAGCTTGAGCTGTAGTTGAGGAGTCACTTTCCACTTCTAGTGGTTGGGTGACGTCACCTACAAGCATTGGAGGAGATTGGTCTCGTGTCGAGGAGGAGGAGGAGGCGGCAGGAAATGCCTCGCTGATATGGGCGTGGACATCGCTCTTATCAGCAGCAGCCGCCGCCATTGTTAATGACGAGGGCTGCCTGAGAAATCGACCAGCTAGGTCGACAATTCAAATGATGATAACAGAAAAAATAAACTACTCACCAACTTGGGAGATGTATCAAAACAAAGCACGAACCTTCAGCTTGAAGGAACACGAAAGGAAAATGACGAACCACACTATAAAACACACTAAATAGGCACACAACACGGAGCTCAGAAAAGCGTGACTGAGGCCAAAGGTGGACCGACGCCGTTGTAATGTATCTCAATAGATGCTATGTTGTGTTTCTCTTCTAGGTGGCCGGTGACTTTTGTCAATATAGTGTATATTCCCATTTACCCAATTATATCCACGACAAGCCAAGGTGCAACCGTCATATATTGCTCGATAAGTTTACAGCCGATTTTTGGAATCCATCAGGGTTTTCACGTTACGTTCGTCTATTTCCGGGAAAAACACGAAATGGATGCTTGTCGACGTAATTTGAATTCATCCACAAGATATACTCCACGTCGCTGGTAATTTTTTCCATTAAGTGATGTACGTGTAGAATGCATAACCATTAATTCCCGGAAACCCATCTATTGATAGTAGAATATATCCTACAAAGACCCACGTCAGCGACCCAATTGTAAGTACTGTATGGTCGTAAGGCTGTGATGAGACACCAGCACGACTGTGAATGCAAGATCCCTCGATTGACAGAATTAACTGATTTCCAATGCGGATTGATAATAGGATGCCACTTAAGTAATCGCTCCGTAAGTGACATTTCAGAGGCACTGAGGATCTCTACGTCAACAGTTTATATTGTGTTATGCACATAGGAAGGGTTGAATCTTTCACGAACGACCCGATAAAACTCCAAAGCTAAGATAAAGTTCCAGCAGAGTTGCACACGGCTGTCCTCTCCGAACGCAAATCAACATTATCTGGAATCACCATTGTACTATGAGAGACCATTAGGACTGATATTAGCACCAATAGAGTGCGTAGGATGCAGCACGACATGGGTTAACAGGACCGAGCAAATCCTATGTGAGACTATTCCGATTGATGTTAGTATTGGTACTGTGCGTAGGACGCTGTACGACATGGGTTATCAGGGCCGAGCAAATTCTATGTGAGACTATTCCGATTGATGTTAGTATTGGTACTGTGAGTAGGATGCAGCACGACATGGGTTATCAGGGCCGAGCAATTCCTATGTGAGACTATTCCGATTGATGTTAGTATTGGTTCTGTACGTAGGACGCTGCATGACATGGATTATCAGAGTAGAACAAATCCTATGTGTGACTACTGGGATTTATGTTAGCACTAGTACAGTGCGTAAGATGCTGCACGATATAGATTACGGCGGTCGAGCAAAACCTATGTGAGGCTATTGAGACTGATATTAGCATTAGTACAGTACGTAAAATGCTGAACGACATGGGTTACCACGGTTGTGTAAATCCACTGTGATACTATTAGGATTGATGCTAGCACCACGGAAATGTGTAGGACCCTGCATGACATAGGGCTCCCCATGTCAAGCAAATCCTTGGTGAGACTATTTGGACTGTTGTTAGGATCTCCATAGTGCGAGTGATGCTGCACAACGTAGGCTGCTATGTTTCAGCAACCACCAGCAAGCCGCTAGTCACTTCGACTGAAGAAACAAGCCTATAGAGTTTTGCAAGGAACGTCGATCTTGGACTGTAGACCAATGGGAAAGTGTGCTTTATGCTGACGGATCACGGTGCCATCTACCACTGGAACGGACGTTCATGGATGTGGTGGTTGCAGAGAAAAAGGTACCTTCCGGACAGTATCGTTCGATCAGTGAAGTTTGGTATAAGCAGCGTGTAGGTATGGAGCTGAGTTTAGCGCACCGCCTTCGGGACATTAGTCATTTTGCAAATAAGATACGAGTTTTGAGATCGACCTGTACGTCCTGGACAATTATGCACTAGCAACGTTGTGAAAGAATTTTTTGGAAGGCCCATGCCTTTAGCTGCAGGACAATTCACCATATCGTACAGAACGAATTTTGTTTTGATGATATGGGAGTCGAAAACGTGAACTAGGCAACATAGCGCCCTGACCTGATTTCCGTGAAATACCTCTTGCTGGAACTGGATCGCAGGAAGATGAGTTCTTGCAACAAACAAACCTGAACTTGAAATCCTATATTATTTATATAAACCTGAACTTGTCACTGCTTTGAAGACCGAAAAGCAGAACACATCGATCGACGTGTCTAAAACCTTAAGTGGAGTATTCCACGAAGATTAGAAACGCTCCTAAAAGCCAAAGATTTTAGTGCAATTAAATTTGGAAAAATAAAGGTTATTTGAATATATGTAGGCTTCCTGATATTAGTTTTAGGCAGTGTATTTCTGTTTTTAAGATTGTCTATTACTCCCAAATATAGTTTTATGTTTCTTCCACTGTATGTATTTGGTTATCATCCAGATTTACAAAGCCATTTCTACTTTTCAGGAGCAGAGTATCCAGCGATAATTTTTTATATATTTGTTTTAGCTGATTCTTGTGAAGAAGCTTCTGCTTTATGCGGAGTTTTATCTTGATTGGAGCGCGTTTAACTGAATTTAAGAATGCTTAAATATATTTGACGAACCTTTGTTTCAGAAATGTTGATAGTGCAAGCCCCGGAGACAGCAGGTTTCGAGTATCTTCTTTCAGTAACAGTATTTTGCATTTCGATTCCGTTGAGCGTGACAACCCCTTTCCTTTCATTCACAGAAAACGTGCGTGTTTTCTCATTCGTTTTAAATGTATCGTCTACATTGAATTGCAGGCGGAAAAACCTTCTGTTTTTGACCAGGCCGAACATCTGCCGTTGCTTTTCATTTGTTTCTCAGTTCTCCGTCTTGAAGGATCCATCTACGTTTGCTGAAACGAGATAGAAACAAAGAAAATTCTGGGCTGTTGCTTTTCCTTCAAATTTGTGTATGTTATCTTTGAGCCAAAAGGCGATACGCATTCCTTTTCTTGGGGTCTTAAAGAAATATATTTGATTTTGTATTTCAATAAATATCAGTGTAAATACACTCAATGTACAGTACAAAACAATAGAGATACCTATTAATAAGGACCTCCTCTCGGCCACAGAACAGTCAATGCGAGGCATCGAATCCACCTGATGCCGGAGGGTTTCCGAATGTCCCCACCCATACCTGTTGAAGCATTGATCACCACAACTCTGCCCAAGACGCCGGTCCAGAATCCATGCAAGTGATGTTTCGCTCCACGGCATACCAGAGAGCTTTTTTTTTTGTTTTGATTCAAGGTTTAGTTTAACGACCACTGTGAGCAACTCAGTGGGCTATAAGCAGTCGCCCGTCCCTAATTTAGGTTCACTGGTTCCAGGGAAGGTAGGGAGCCAGTGCTATAAGACAAAACAAAACATCCATGGCTCACAGGGTTTCGAACCCGAACCCTTCACGAACGAATGATCTCAGACCAGTGTGACACCGGGGCAGCCCCAGGGAGCGTTTTGATGGTTTTAACTTGGGGGCCACTGGATGGTTCCAAACCTAGGGTTTTAGGATTATATAGCGACGTTTGAAATTAGAGACTCAGTAGTAAATAGTAACACTGTACTAGTGATCCGATTTATTGGCGTAGAAAGTAGACACATTAGCGTTTCCAAGCTTTCGCACATTTACCAGATGGCTTTTCAAGGAAATTAGACAGAAAAAGTTAGACAGAGACTGCTTTTCTGTCCAACCTTTTCAAGGAAGTTAGACAGAAAAGCAGTTTCTGTCTAACATGCTTGAAAAAGCCATCTGGTTGACTTGCAAAAACTTGGAAACGCTAATATGGCTACTTTCTACGCCAATAAATCGGATCTCTAGTACAGTGCTACTATTTACTCCTTAATTGGTGTACTGTTCCTTTTTATCAATTAAGGACTCAGTATTTGGCTCTGTGTGCTTTGTGCCCACAAGTTTTCATGGCCTTCACGTTATTATTGGTTCTTTATTTTTAGTGGTTATGTATCCCTTAACTCCACTCTAGGCACCAATCTAGAAAGACCCCCACCACCTACCTTCCACCCCCCATAAAAGATGCAAGAAACATCTTTTATGAGGGGGTGGAAAAAACAATAAATTATAGCATCCCCACCACTAATCCCTTAACAACAATCCCTATATGATACGCCTGAAACGTTCTCTCTCGAATTACAGCCCGACACCACACTGTCGCCGCTACAATTAAAAAAAGCAAAGATTCAAGATTAATACATCGTATCTCCTAGCCATGGTTAGGTTCCTCGAGAAAGGGTTGGGTTGTTTGCCACCTGGTGCGGCAGTGCATTGTCCTGCTGAAACAGACCATCTTCCGCAGGATGGGCGAAAGTCATGAAAGCGTATAGGGGGATAATCCATCACATACTGGCAGCGCTAGTGGTTAAGGACCTCTCCAGACACACTTAGGGACCTCATGTGTCCAATGAGAAGGCACCCCATACCATCATAGAGTCACCACTGCCTCGAAAAGAACCAAAAGAGCACGACAGGGCCATGGCATCATGACGTCGACGACAGACCCGTACCCTCCCGTCAGCTTGGTACAGCTGAAAATGGTATTCAACTGACCACACGATGCGGTGCCACTTTGCAAAAGTCCAGTTTTGATGTTTTTTCTAGCATCAGGCATGGCGTAATGTCCGATGACAAGCAGTCAACAATGGCACAGGAGTAGAGCGTCGACTTTTGTAGCCCAGGGTATGAAGCGTGTGTTGTACATTTCGCTCGCTGACGCTGCATGGTCCTCCGACATTTACCCTGGATGTGATTTCACCGCCGTTGCCAAGCTGTCGGTATGTAAGAGCCCAGGTAGTCTACTTCGACCTAGGTCATCAAGGACGAGTGATCGGCCACAGAATGCTTTCGTGCGCTTTTAAGTCTTGTGGTATACCCTTAAAGCGGTTGTCTTTGGGTATCGCTATGCTTCTTACCACTTGGATGACCAATCTGTTTTGTGTCAACAACGCGTCCACGATCAAAATCGCTCACATCACCACATTTAGCCATGTTTGTTGTTTGTGATACCTTGTTCGGAAGCCGTGCCGTTGGCCTATTTAACGCCTGCGTTCGGTTTGAGCATGTTCCGCTCTGAAAGGGGAATGCCCATATGAACTGCACATCACCCGTATCTGTAATCTTTTGTCTACTGAGTGCACATTCAGCTATCAGAGACTTTAGAATAAACAAGAAATCTGACGAGTACAGAGCGTTATGGGACAAAAATAGTTTGTCAACATATGTACACGAGTGTAATTGGACGTATGAAGGCACTTTGTGATGTGCAGACGTGTACGTATATTTGCTGTGAGCACGTGAGAGCTGCCGAGGGTGTATAGGGATTTATCAAAACAGTGGAAACCTTTATTGTTTATACTCAAGAGATGCATATAGCTTATCAAATCCGTTTAGTTTTGTGGTGTAGTCAGTACAAAGATTAGCCAAGCTTTCCCACTCCACTGGGAGGCTTTTTCAAGGAATGTATGCCAGGAAATTCGTACTCAGTTTTCTGCTGCCGAGATAACTTGTTACAAGAAATAGTGTGCAGGCGTATTGTCTCAAACCCCAATTTGAAGGATTCTTTTAGTCTGGCACCTACACTTTGACCTATCCGGTTGTGAGACACTACCGATAGCAAGCTACCGCCGGCATAGCTCTCCGGGTCACTGGTGCGCACACAAGTCCCTCCACTACGTCAAGGTAGAAACACCATCGGAGAGATTGAGATAAGAGGTAGAGATGCAATAGAATTACAAAAATTGAATTACCCCAATGGAATGTGGTGGAGTGAGGAAATAACCAGAAAAAAGAAATGGGGTATTAAAGTCATCAATGCCTTGGAAGTTAGGGAAAATACATCGCCAAACACTGATGAAGACTGTGAATTATTCAGTTGAAACGCGGCTGGAATGACAGGGACGGTGTGTTTTGACAAGGAAGTCATTGCTGGATTTTAACGATTCATCATTGACGTTCTTTTACTCGATTTTGTTCCAATCTTATTCAGGTTTTATTCCGATTTTATTCTAGTTTTATTGCGATTTTATTTCAATTTTTAAATGACATTTTACTTCACCTTACTTGTTACTAATATCATCGAATAAATTATATTTATCCCGATGTATAGTCAACGTGAGCACCGAGCAACCAGTAAGAAGTTCAAGTGGAAAGTGGGTGAGTCGACATTTCGCATCACTATTTTAAAATTTTTTATAATACCACTCCCTAAAATAATTTTGCACACTCCCTTCCATGATCAGAACCTTCGAATTTAATGTGTGAAACAGAACATTGGAGGAACGATGTATGTTCTTCAAAATGCTATTGAAATTCAATGATATCAAACTACTCTTACATGACGTTTTAGAAATTTCTTGGCTGTCACGATGGCCAAATGGTACGATGCATTGGCATACCCAAACCCATTTCAGACAAATGATTAACGGTACATTAGTCATTTGTCTAAAATGAGTTTCGGTTGGAATCCCTGGTGAGACATGAGTGCTGTGTTTGTGCTGCACAGCACTGCCCTTTTCCTTTCCCTGGAAACTGTGCTCCTAAATTAGGGACAGGGCGAGTACTTGTACCCCTACGAGTTGCTTACGGCGGTGGATAACAACCATCTTACTTTCCGAAAACAGCAACTCCTTGAGAATTCCTGGTGCTGATACTTTTATGAGTATGTTTTAAGTTACAACTCTTCACCAGTTTCATTTTTCTGGTAAGTCTCTCCCATACTATAAAACCACAAATCGTTTATTATATGAAAATATGAGTAGATTTGAAAAGTTGTGGTTTGCTTGGTGACAGATAAATGCAACCTTTTCGAACGGAATCAGCATCACAAAACGTTTTGTTATATGAATTTAACATGCATAGTGATTGTCTAGTTTTAATAACCGCAATTAAAACTACACAAAATCATACTCAGATAATATTATGTGGAGCAAAATATTATTTCTGAACGCTCTGCGTTTGCATTTACCTGTTTTCTTCAAGTACCTCTCACACTTCAAATCAGATATAGAACAAGCTACAGCATCTGGTGTGATACTATAGAATCTTACACTGCATCTCAGAGTGCTTTTTTCTGCTGAAACTTATAATGGGTGCAGATTCTATAGTCTCTTTCAAAATAAAAATGTTATTAAAATTTCTTTGGTTTAAATTATAACAATATACACTGTTCAACAAGGAAAATGCAACAACAAGTAGTATTTGTCGGAGCCACTTGCAAATTTATGGGTCTGTGCAAGACTGTCTAGAAAGCACAAGGCCATGACATTTTAGAGATGATTTCCCCCTTTTCATGACGTCATGCTAAAACCAGGATTTCCTATTGGTATCCAACGTTGTCCTGTATGACGTTAAACACGACGCTGACTTATCAGGCCGTTAACAGGAGAGTGACGTCAAAAACGGAGGGAATCTCTAATATCAGGGCCTTATACTTTTTTGACGTCCATAGTATGTGTCGATTTTAGGTTTCTGTAAATGATTGCAGTTGCGAACCAATAACGTAAGTGAGGTAAAAGAGAAAAATGGCTCGACGTAGCTAAGTTTAGTTGACCTCTCCTGCACATGTGGACAAAAACATCGGAGTAATCTCGGCAGCGAAAGCCCCGTGTAAGGAGTGAGAACACCTAACAACTTCATCGGGAATTTTTCCATCACAAGTGCATCGTTTCCAGAGATTTCATAGTATATATATATAAATATATATATATATATATATATATATATATATATATATATATATATATATACACTGCTGGCCACCCAAAATGCAACACCAAGAAAGACACGAGATAGCAAAACCAGTTTTACTGGACACATAACAATATATACAAAGTTGAAACGATTGAACTTACAGGCCCGTGCGACTTGCGGAACACGCAGACATCAATAGTTCGGGTGGGCCCCATGGCTGGCAATAACGGCTGCTACACGCCGCGGCCTCGAACGAAAGAGGCTTTGGATGTGGGCTTGGGTATGTCGGTCCAGGCTGCTTCCACACGTTGCCACATTTCATCAAGCGGAGCCGCTGGTGGTGCTTGCCGCACCACTCGGTTGCCGATCAGCGACCAGACGTGTTCGATGGGCGACATATCAGGAGAACAGGCAGGCCACGGCAGCAGTGACACCTGGTAGGCCGTGAAGTATTGTTGCACGATGCGTGCCAAGTGCGGGCGCGTTGTCCTGTTAAAACGTGGCCGCTGGCAGGTACTACAGGTAAGGGAGGACTACAGGCTCCAAAACGTCGGAGATGTAGCGGTGGCTGTTGAGTGCACCGGCGATGCGTGCCAGAGGGGTGCAGGTGTCATATCCAATTGCGCCCCAAACCATAACGCCAGGCGACGGACCGGTACGGCGATGCATAATGCAAGCGTCATACAGTCTCTCGCCGCGGTGCCGCCACACGCGGAACCGTTCAACGTAGTGTTGCAGGCAGAAGCAGGATTCGTCGGAGAAGACAATGTCGTGCCATTCCGTAGTCCAGGTGCGGCGTTCAACGGCCCACTGCCACCGCACTCGCCGGTGGTGTAACGCCAATGGTAAGCGGAGTAATGGGCGCCGTGCGACACGTCCCCGCTCTTGCAGACGACGTCGAACGGTACGTGCTGACACAGGTTATTGCGCAACACACCCTAATTCCTGCGCTAACGTTCGTGATGTGGCGGTACGAGACCTCAATGCCCGCCGCACAACATGCCGGCCTTCTCGTTCTGTGTTGTGCCGCAGCGGTGGCAATCGCTCACGTCGGTCCATCCGTCCCTCCTGCACCCACCCAATCCATACTCGTCTCACTGTGGCTAGATGTCCTCACACACGGGCGCTGATGTCGCGGTAAGCCACTTATCGTCCTCTATCGAACTCCGAAACGTGCTGGAATGACTGCCGTATTCTACGACGAGGCATCAGGAAGCTTCCCACGCACAGGTCTGGCAGCACAACACACTTCCACTACTTACACCCCACCTTCTGTGCTCCCTTCTTATAGTGCTTCTCGGAAGCGTGCCGGGGGCACATGATTTGCATGTGCCCTGCAGTGCTAATCGTTTGCATGTTCTCTCGCGAGCGACACATGCTGCAAATTTCAGGCCAATCGGTTGCTTCTTTCTTAGATTTTAGGTGGCTAGCAGTGTATATATATATATAGTCCGGGAAATTAGGGGGACAAGAAGGTACTTTGTTGTTTACATCGTGCTCTGTCAACAACTGTTGAACATTTCTAGCTGTGTGACACGTCGCATTTTCGTTCTGGAAGATTCCATCCTCCCCAGCGAAGACAATCAGCATGTATGGGTGTACGTGGTCTGCAAGTATGTATTAATAACGAATTCGCTCCATAGTGCCTTCCACAGGTATGAGTGGACCCAGAAAATTCCACGAAATCATTTCCCAGACCATAACGCTGTCTCCACCAGCTGGTGTTCTTCCAGAAAAGGTTGAAAGGTTTTTATTTCTCTGATGTTTCTCGCCTTATACTAAAACGTCCATCCGTTCACTGAAACAGAAAACGTGACTCAACGGAGACGACAATTCTTTGCCAATCAGCGGAAGTCCAATTCAGATACTGCCGGACAAATGTAAGCCTTTTTTGCCGATGTGCTTACGTCAGCATAGATGCAGTGATCATCCGTCTGCATCGGAGCCCCATACGCAGCAGGGTTCACTGATCTTTCGTTTTAGACACACTTCCGGTAGCCCCCTTGTCCATTCAGCCAGTGAGTTGCTCCACTGTAGGGTACGGATCGGCTCTCACATCCTTTAGAAGCCGACGTCCACCTCTCACATCACTGGCACGTGGTGCTCAGCAGTTTCAACATCGCGTATTCACAATGGTGATATTTTTACAATGACGATACACTTTAACCACAGCAGAACGCGAACAGTTCAAAAACTGCGCTATTTCAGAAATACTGCCACCCTTAGCCCGAAAGCCTATACTCATCTCTTTTTGCAAATCTGATAAATCGCTGTTTCTATCTATGACAGCAACGAGTGATATGTTTTCAGGATGCCTACAGCATACCTTATATACCCTAAGCCAGCTCACAACATGGGCCTTCTTTCATTGGCTACGCGCTGTTGACGTCAAAAGTAGGAGGTGTTCCGAATAATGTGATTCGATTGTGTATATATACAGTATACAGTGATTGGAAGTTTAACGACAATAAAGAACAACTCAATGGGTTATAAGCAGTCGCCTGTTACTAATGATTCCAAGGAAGGGAAAGAGCCTATGTCGTAAGACAAACAAAACTTCCATGCTTCACAGGGATTCGAATACTGACCCATCCGTGCCGAATGGTTTTAAACCAGCCTTTAGACCAGTGCCTGTAAGTAGGCAGACGTCCGAAAGCGTTGTTCCTTGCATTAATCGGCAAGACATAGCAGCCCTTTAACACACAACACAAGACATATGACGAGGTGCAGAGGCAGATATGCTCATCCGCATCTAGACACGGGCTGTCAATCTCCGAATGCCTGAGGAACGTTTGTGATATCACTAGCCATTTTTACGACTGCCACTCACCGCAGCACATCGTCACACAAGAACGCAATGTTGCCATACAAGGTACGCGTGTCGGAACGAACAGAGTCAGCTCGTATTCACCGAGGACACACGCTTCTGTCTGAGCACCAACGTTCGCTAATTGAGAGTCTTGTACCTTGCTACTATCCATCAGGGTCATGCTGCTTCTTACTCATAGGGGTTATAATGACAGAACGACGATATGTCAATGAAGTGCTGACCTTATTTTATTGCCGTATCTCCGTGCGAAAATACGATGTGTCTAGGTGCTCTCCTGGTCAGCGTGGCTCCCAAACCTCTCCACAGTAAAGAATTTGTGGAACATCATTGACCGACGGTTTCAAGTTTCTACACGATCCCCTCTCAATGTCGATAAATTGTGAACAGAGGTAAACGACGCATGGTCAGCAACATCTCAAGACACCATCCGGGAATTTTCCCACTCGATGCTATGTCCTTTTGCCAAATGTATAATTCAGCATGGTGGTCATACGACTTACTGCCTCTAGCCATATTAATCCGTCACTTCTCTCATCGAATTCGTGTAATTCCTCAGAAATTAAGTTACTTCTTTTCCACCTACTTGTCTACATGTGTGGTAAGTTCTGGCTCATTTTCTACATGGCGCTGCATTTTCTTTTTCGAGCAGTGTATGTTGTGTAAGATGCTAATGAAATTAAATAAAAAAAATTCTGAAACTTCTGGAGAAACATTTTCGCCATTAAGGTTCTGGTGGCTCGACTAATAGATACCTAGAAAAAATTACGTAATGTATATTTCAGAACACAATTACATGAAAAATACTTTTGACATCAGAAATGACATTTATGCTGTTGGCTCGCAGATGCGTATGCTTTATTTGCGTGCAGTGATGGAGAGTGTCATTTTTACTTCTCATAATGGTAATTACAAAGGAGAAAATGTGAATCCTCATAAATATTTATAAGGTACTATATTCACGAGACTTATCTCTTTCATACTTTCGAAGAAAAATACTTCGGAGATATTTACTTTCAGTGGCCATTAATGCAAATTAGTTGACTTCCAATTCTGATGTTTAAAATGCAAAAACAATCCTCAGTTGTATCGAAAGCTTGATGGGTGTAACCTGATGTAGATATACTAATCCTTCACTTTGATATTCTTAGTGAAATCTTAAATAAATATTGAGTTGGGATGACATACATTAATTATTTCATATCTTGTAGTCTGCGTGATCATTTCCTCACTCAGAAGGTGAATAAATCTGTTTTAGTAAGAAGTATGACTTTTTTCTCGCTGTAAAAAGTGAAATATGTAGAGATGAACTCTTCCTCAGATCTATACATTTATTATGAGGAACAATATTCTATTTTTTAAATATTTTATTCTATTGCATTCCATTTTCTTCCTAATTTCATTATACATATCCTAAAACAATACGAAAGGTGTTTCTATGAACAGTTTGCCACTACTTACTTTATATTGTTCCTTGCATTTTCCACATGATGCACTAAAACGTTTTCTGAATTTTTAACATATCGCGAATAAATTTCAAATACGTGGATATAATATAAATGTACGATGTCACCGCTCTATCCACGTTATTTTATAAACAACGAATAGCAACTGCAAAATTGTTCGTCGATACCGCTGGGATCGAACCCCAGATCTCTCGATAACTAGCCGAGTGCGTTCGCTTTACCCTACGGTGCTAACAATCCACAGTGCTATTCGTGGTTTATCAGTGAGCATCTGACTATACAAATCCATTTTGATGGGCTCAGCAACTGATGTGTCGCCATCTAGTGGCATTCAACAAAGCAAACTGTTTAATTACAACTGATAAATCCAAAGGGCGATAAATCCGTGGACAGAGCGGTGACATCGTACATTTATATTATCTCCACCTATTTGAAATTTATTCCCCATTTCTATCGCCCTTTGTATTTATCAGCTGTATTTAAACAGTTTGCTTTGTTGAATGCCACTAGATGGCGACACATCAGTTGCTGAGCCCATCAATATGGATTTATGTAGTCAGATGCTGACTGATAAACCACGAATAGCACTGTGAATTGTTGGCACCGTAGCGTAAAGCGAACGCACTCGGCTAGTTATCGAGAGATCTGGGGTTCGATCCCAGCGGTGTCGATGAACAATTTTTCAGTTCCTATTCGTTGTTTATAAAATAACGTGGACAGAGCGATGACATCGTACATTTAACATATGGCATTTAGCAAAGGACAGTAAATGGAACTTTGACATCAGATTCTTTGAACCATTTCTTTTTTGCTGCGTTATTAGTCCTTTTTGTTAAACTATGCGTGTGCACGTGTTCATGTGATCCTACACTGAACAAGAAAGATGGCACGGAATTTTCTGTTGGAACGAACACGTCTTTTGAAACCTCTCCCACACGAAAAATATGTTTCAAAGCAGGTTTGTACAAATCTAAAAAACCCGCAAAAAGAAGAAAAACATGAACTAACACCCCTTGGAGAAACACTGCGCATAACTTAAAGTATGCAATGTGAGCATATTTAAAGGAAGTGGAACCGGTTGTAAAATTTTCAACCGAATTTCTGCAATCAAGAAGGTATCCCGAAATAGCTGCTTGAGCAAACTTGCGGCTGAGAAGTGCGTTACGAAAATTAACAAATTGTGCACGAAAGGTTTCTCATATCTCATGGAAGATATCAGAATCAAAGATTTTTCAAATCGAACAGTTAAAAGGAATACACACAGACATGTATAACGAAGTAAATTTCTCCATTTTTATGCCAGGGGCGAGATTTGAACCCACAACTCTCGACACCGGAGCTCCGAGTGCTGTTCGCTATACTATACTGGCATGTGTTCTCACTGCTATCTGCCTTTATCTCATGTGCATCCCGCAGGGCAGGAACGTAACACATGGCATAAGTAAAATGACACCTGATTTTTCAAACACATTTATTTTCGGTTAGCATGGAATAGAAGGAGCTGTAGTGATAACTGGATTTAATATCTCGTAGCCATACACTTTGCAATACGTAGGGGTTTCACCTTATCAGGCACTGTAGAAATGAGATGAGTTCCGTGGTATTTGAGACCACGATTCACGTAACAAGGCCAGCAGGTGTGCCTTAATGGTTGGTTTTTGTCGCATCCGTCGTAATTTTCCATCCAATATGACCCAAAGGTGTTTAGTTGGGATGATATCAGAGCTCAGGTTTTTCTGGATGTCGTTTTGTTTGGGTACGTTTTGCCCTACGACATGGAGAGCCATCCTCCATGAACAAGGAGGTAACCTTTGACATCTGACACATGGACCGCCATCCACCACGAACAAGGAGGCAAGACCTTTGTGACGTACCTACCAGCAGGACGCACACGACATAAAGGCAGACAGTAGTCAGAACAAACGTCCGCGTAGCTCAATTGGTAGAGTGACTTGTTCCGGAATGAAGGGATCCGGGTTCGAATCCTGGCGTGGACAGAAATGACGGAGAAATTTACTTCGTTATACCTTGACATCCGACCACTAGAAGGTATTTGTAGTAGGCCCCTCTCAAGGATGATTATGTATTTCTGTGTATTGTTGTTGCCATCACGTTCTATGAGAACTGAACAACCAGTCCTCCATATGGCTCCCCATGTCATGACTGAAAAACAGACTTGTTTCACAGTTGGCTCTATGTGCTTCAAGTTGAATTCCTGTCAAGGAAATCGCCACACCCAGGCCCTGCCACTGTGTGCAAATTGCGCAAATCGGGACTCATCGGAGAATATGACATTGTGCCAAAATGCGAAGGGTCACTGAGTCATGTCTGGTGCGCATGCCAATTTGCAACGAATATTTGCATGTTCGCAGCAATCTGACGCTGGCTGGCTCCGTGATCCGATTGCCCCGCGATTCGTTCTCTCTGAAAGTCGCTTATTTCCTTGGCTTCCTTGGGTCAAAGCATGTTCATTTGGTTTTACCTACTCACCGACGTTATCCTGCAAAATATTTTACAGGTAATTCGAGTATGCAATAAAATATAGAAATAAAGACCGCTAAATAGCAAAAACAACGTTACGACTGGTGTTTATATTTACCTATATCATGGCTCTGTGTATAGGAAAACATGAGAAAACTCTACGGCTCCTAGCGGAAAACTGTTTTGTTACTTAAAGAAGAAAATGGGTTCAAAAATAACATTCATAATGCATTGTATAGTATCAAAAAGCATTTTTCTAAATGATTCTCAAAATCGAATTAACTCTTTCAAATAGAAATATGTGCTGCCGCGCTCTGGTCGCAAAATTTTAATTAATGAAAAAGTAGAAAATATGCTGAAAGTATTCTTTATCGCAAAAGCTATGCTAACGAAAAAGAGTTTTTCCTGTACGTCTAATGGAAACAGAGATAACGAGAAAAAAGTTTTGACATTTACACGACCAAGCGGAATAACTTTGCATTTTCATCTTTACTGTAGCAAACGGCATAGAGTACAAAAATAATTTTTTCAATAGGATTTTTAGATGCGGAAATTCAGTTCCAAATATGAATATACACTGAAACTACTTAGCGCCAGAACTGTGATTTGAAGATATGCAAGAGTGCATGCAAATTGTTCTACGTGGTTGAATGGAATCAGGCGTTAAAAGGAATGAATTTTTAAATCGTACTTTTAGAAGCAGAAATATCGAAAAGAATAGATTAAATATTTTCTGCCCCAGAAGCCTAAATGTCGCACTGTTTTATGCAGAAAATTCACAAAAAATTGTTTTTGTAGTTAATGGTGTCTGACGAAAAACGTATTTTTTCAAAGGGATTTTTGGTCGCACAGGTATGTCTGAAAATAGGCTGTAAATGTAAGCATGAAATTATGCCCTCAAGTGGCAAACGTGTACGTTAAGGAAAATTTTATATTATATGGAAAACATTTCGCGCCAGAAATGATATCCGACAAAGAAAAAAATTTCTCAAATGGGACTATTTAAAGTAGAGGACTCGAGTAAAGTAAAATTTATAACTACATCTAAGACGGGAAAACTGCGCATCAATTTAAGCATTTTATGTTCTCAAAAGGCTTTTCATAGTCCGCAGTGGTTCATCACAAAAATAATTTTTTCATTTGATTTTTCAGAAGCGCAGATATTGCCGCAAATATATCAGAAATTTAAATATACTCTAACGCCACTAGTGGCAAAACTGTTCTTATCAAAATTATAAATTATACACAGAATATTTCACCATAGGAGCTATATCCGGTGCAAAAAGAATTTTAAGATCGAATTTATAGAAACACAGATATAGGACAAATCGAAGTTTAATATCACGCGGTAGAGAAACTGTACCCAAAATAGTCTTGAAAAAGAAACTGTACCCTACTTGAAAAAGAAACTGTACCCAAAATAGTCTTCTTTATAAATGGTATCGAAAGAAAGAAATATGTTTTTTTTCAATCGGATATTTAGAAACCATTATATGAAATAAAATTTATTTTGAATTCCATATCATCTACTCTTAAGCCTTATAGCGGCGAAGTTGTGCATTGGAAGGAAACAGGAATGTACGTATCATCATTCTACCATTCCAAACTTCTTAATGTAAACATAATTTTTCGAATCGGAGTAATAGTTGTAGACGTATGGTGTCCACAGACGAACAGACGGGCAAAGTGTTAACAGGAGCACGTATCTTCATCACAACATGCTTGCTAAAAACGTCCGTAACCTTAGCTATAAATTCTGAGAAATGGCATATGTGCAATTTTGAATTCGTATGAGGAGCAACTTTAGAAGCAACTGAGGCCTATATCTACCTTGGACAACCAACTTCAAGCCCGATATGGAAGAAAAATCAACCGGCGTGTGAAACTGGGCTAGAATGCATTTATACGAAACAATACAGTTATCAAGAGCAATTTACTATTGTGTCTGAAACGAAAAGTGCTTAATCAACGCTTCCTTATTATTTAGTATGATAACTGAATCCGAGTGATAACTGAATCCGAGTGATAACTGAATTATGACCACCTCTGTCAAAAGCAGATGCGGCCCGTTGATCACGTGATTTCTCAAAGGGTCCGATTAGTTGACCAACGTAGCATATATAAGGGGTGAGTAGAACAGCAGGTAGTGTAATTCGGGGCGTGAACGGTAAACGAAAGGATTTATCGGACTGTTATAAAGGATAGACTGTGGGAACTCGGAGAGCTGGTGCCTCGATTTCCCAAACGACTGAACAGGTGGGTCGTTCGCGAGCCGCAGTACTTGAAATGTATCAGGACTAGCTTCAAAATGGCAAAACAACTACCGGAAGGCAAAACTACACAGGACAGCGAAAGGCTGCTGTGAGATGGGAGCACCGGATCCGATGACTTGTACAGGCCAACAAACGTAGCACTGTGCAACAGCTGACTACCCAATACAACTGTGGTCAACCCAGAACAGTTTCTGTCATGGAGGGCCATAACAGCAGACAGGGCTCTGCGACATCCTCTCCTAAACATGGTTCATCGGCGCAAAGGACTATCCTGGAGCAAATATCATGCAAGTTGGGCGTCGATGACTGGAAGAAGGTGTGTTGCTCTGACGAGTCGCGTTATTTACACCCCTCCGTGGATTGGCATGTACGCATTTGGCGCAAACAACATGAGGCACTCGATCCATCTTACATGGTCGCCTCAGGGTAAGTCGGTGGACAAGGTTGTATATGGTGTGGTTCATGTTTACCTGGCAGGATCTTTAACCCCTGGTGCATGTGGAGCAATGTATTACTGGTGCTCACTTTTGGGAATTGTTGCTGAATCTGTACACCCAGCAATGCTTTTCTTTTCCCGAATGGCGACAGTGTCTTCCAAGAGGACAATGAGCCAAGCCACAGATCCTATGTTTTGCAGGAATGGCTTGAGGAGCACAGTTCAGACTTCTAACGTATCGATTGGCCACCGAACTTTCCCGATATCAATCCCATAGAGCATTTGTGGTACACTATGGAACGGCATATGAAACGTCTGGAGACACGAATCGCCTCCATACATGCATTGAAGGCAGCATTACACACATCTTGATTGGACATACCTCCCAACTGGGAGTAAAAGGAGGACTTACGAAGTATTAGGCAAGTTGTCATAATTCATTGACCTCTCAGCATAGGGTGCTATGTATCACTCAGCAGAAGGTGCTATGTTAATATCAGGTTCTGCTTCTTTATACTCCGTGCCACCCAGCACTACAATGAACGAATTTGGATATGCGGAAGTATTAAAGGACAAGCTGACGCTTCATATGGGCATTCTCGGATGCACCACATTCATGCGTGACGATGATCGAAGCCACAGATCCTATTGAGTGACGGTCTTCCTGACTAAGATGAAAGACCTTCAACTCGATCGACCTTCACAGATCCAATCGAGTGAAGGTCTTTCTGACTAAGATAAAAGACCTTCAACTCGATTGACCTTCACAGATCCAATCGAGTGAAGGTCTTTCTGACTTGATACTACCGTGCTCGAGTGTCCTTGTAACAGCTGCTGCACTTTATAATGCTAAATTTCGGTCATGCTATTTAACGCATACCGGTGAACAAAAGCATCAAAGTCGCAAGTTCATCAGCTTCCAAGTGCATTTTTCTTGACTGTGCGGAGTAATGTGCGCCCGCTCGTTCGCACTAGTGGATGCAGTCAAGCTGATTTAGGCCGCTCTGTTCATGTATTTGCCATTGATGTCCTCTCATTTTAGCTGGTTTCGCATCTTTTTTATGTATGGTCCAATGATCCTACTTCT
The DNA here is from genome assembly GCA_039090855.1 of Macrothele yani. Lineage (NCBI taxonomy): Eukaryota > Metazoa > Arthropoda > Arachnida > Araneae > Macrothelidae > Macrothele > Macrothele yani. The sequence goes on from CM076990.1 coordinate 134,536,568, forward strand.
AGGGGAATCTCGTTCAAAGTTAATCACTTCATCGCGTGGTTAATCTCATTTCTTTGCCAGGAGGATGTACATCGCAGAGCAATCTGCGAACATGCTGCGTTAGTAATGCTTCCAAAACTAGCTACGTGCTCATGTTATAAGGATGAAAATGTACAACGGTCGTTCCATAAATCGCACAAAATGAAGAAATATAGGTGCAGCGAATATATGTTATTATTTCTCAAAGTAACTTTCCTCGGACGATATGCAACGGGCTCATCGTTCAGTCTGCTTTTTCAAAGCATGTGGCGAAGGCATTTTTTGGATGCTGTTTTAGAGACCCCTGTACAGCTTGAGTAACGGAAGTATCTGGGTTGAATGTTGCGCCACGGAACTTCTCCTTCATTATTGGAAACAACCAGAATTCGCACGGAGCGATGTCAGGGCTGTAGGCAGACTGCGGCATAATTTCAATACTGCATTTTGTAAGAAACTGTTGAACATAAGCCGCCACATATGAGCGGGCGTTATCATGGTGTAGGGTCCACCTACCAACCAGCTCCGGTCGCTGAATCGATATGTGTCGTCGCAGACGCTTCAAGACTGAAATGTAATACTGAACATTGACAGCAATTTGTGGAGAAACGGCATGCTGGTAGACTACACATTTATGATCAAAGAAAATTATCATCATCACCTTCCCAACTGATTTGGTTTGGCGAACGTTTTTCGGAGGAGGCGAGCCTGTGAGTTTCCAGGCACTCATTGCGCGCTTTGTGGGCTTGTCGAAATAGTGGACCCATGTTTCATCGGCAGTTATTACTGTGTTTAGAAAGTTTGGATCATTTGCAATCATTTGTTTCCACTCATGACACACCTGAACTCTGGCTAACAACTGTCCTCTCGTCAGGTGATGAGGTACCCATTTGAAATTACACGATGCAGCATTAATTTGTCTCGCAGAATGCGGAATGCCGACTTTTTTGAAATATATTAGTTGTCGCCGCTAGGTCTTCAGACGTCATTCTTCGATTTTCTTGTAATATTTCCTAAACAGTGTTAACAATACGCTCCCTAATAACAGTTTTAAGTCCACCAAGCCTAGGAGCGAGTTCTGCCGACAAACGTACTTTTTTGCAATCATCGTGCCATCTACAAATCGTTAACTCAACCAAACATTTATCTTTGTAAGCTGTTTTTATTAAATCAACTGTTTCTGGAGCCGTTTTACCCAAACGAAAGCAGAATTTTATCGCACAACACATTTCACTTCTTAACTCTGAATCACTCGACTCCATTGATGAATTGCGAAATGCAGACATACCTAAACAACTGCGTGATATCAAAACCAGAATCGTCTGCCACGGCTGATAAATGTTGCCATAGTGACTTCTTTAATTCAGTTAGTCGTCTGTGTGGTTATTTCTTCCCTTCGCACTGTTGCCAACTCAAAAAAAATTAGTTTCATCGAAAATAGCATTTGCATGTATAAACACATTTTATTAAAAAGATTACATGAAGTGATATACATTTTTCACTGGGTTGTTGTAAGACGTTTTATTATTGTATTGAGAATAGATCTTCGAATGTTAGAGAAAAAAATGTCTGTATATAATGTGAAGTGCAAAGAAGGTCATTGATGTGGAACTATAGAATTTGGTGTGCAAAACACATGAATGCGGCGAATTGAAGATGTTAGTTTCAGTGAGGAGACTGAAACTAACATATTCTTTATAAGATTATTATGCATGAATAAAAGTAAAAATAATTCGTTAAGAATATGATTTTTTGGTGAGAGTATCATATTTTTGTTGATGTGTCATGAGAATAAATGTTGGAGAGACCAAAATATATCTGTCCTTTTTGTTACACTTCTGATGTTAGAAAACATTTGTATGGGAAAGTGAGAGTGATTAAGTCGTTAAAAACAGTTTGTTGGAATGAAACAGAAAAAAAAATCCTGATGAAAAAAAATAGAAGTAGAGTATAAAGCAGTTACAAAAACAAAGTTAAACAAATATGTAAAACATAAAATAGCATTTCGAAAAATAGATTAAGTCGTTATATATGGAAAAAAAATAAGTTTCTTAAATGTTTACTTTTGTTTGGGAAAAATACGATATTTTAACTACGTTTTGGGAATAACTGTTTTCTGGTTAGTTAGCACTAAGAATATGATGTTTAGTGGAAGTACGGAGTTTTTAGTTTGTATGTCTCCAGGATGATTATTTTTCTGTCGAGTTAGAATAAATATACAGAAAATATATCGCAAGGAATACAAACTTTAGCGAAAGTATGAACTTTTTAGAATGTGAATGTTTGTTTTTCAGTTGTGTCAGAAAAAGAATAACAAACTACGATGGAATAAAAAAATATTCATATTTCACATACATGCAAGCTTACAGGAATACTTACAAGCAAGTAAGAAAAAATAGTTTAAGTTATATGCGGAAACAAAAATCTGAAGTTTCGAAACATCTTGCAAAAGTCAAGTCATTAATAAACGTTTGTTGGCTAGAATCGAAAGATTAAAGTAAGAATAAAAGGTGAATAATGCCTATAGTTTGCAAAGTTTGAAAAATTAATGTCGGTACATCAAAAAGTTTAACGAATACACAAACACAAAATAGCATTTCAAAAATTAAATTAACTAGTGAAAAAAAATAGTGAAGAAACGTTGTTGAAATGCAGTATAAAAATAAGGAATAAAAGCAGAATGATGTCGATAGTTTGTAAAGTTTGAAAAAATAATGTCGATACATCGTGAAGTTTAACAAATACGCAAACATAGATTAACATTTTGAAAAAATAGATTAAGACATACAATAAAAAGGTATATTTCGTTGTTTAATCATGAAGAAATTTAAATCATCGTACAGAAAAAATAATGTTGAAACTTGAAAAAAATAAAGTTTTTCATTTCACATAGAAAGCATGAACGAGTTTAAACATTAAGGTAGTAGGTCCAAAAGCAAAATAATTCGCTGCACAGAACTACTCCTGACCAAAATATATCACCCGAAATTCTCCTATAGGAAATATGACAAGCCCCTTACAGAAAAAGAGTGTTGAAACACGAAGAAAGTAAAACACTTTGTTTCACATGAAAACAATATGAACGGCAATAAACATGGTCGAAAAATCTTAATTTCTGGAAACCATCACATTGCACGAAATTGGTCATGAATGAAAAAAGTCTTCCTATATGAATAGAAATCGTAATTAACGTTGAAATTGATGTTGGAACGTGAAGGAAATAAAGAAAATTCTTCGTTTCATAAGAAAAACGTGAGAACGAGTTTAAACGAATCGGAAAATAGTCTTAGGCAACATGTTACGTACGCAAATTCGTGAAGAAAACCGATTCAAAAATATGTTATGACGTGCAGAAAAAACTTAATGGAATATTACCTTGTTTTATATGAAAACTATGAACGATCATAAACATGATCGAAAAATCTTCATTTCTGGAAAACATTACATTCATTGTACAGAGTTAGACATGAAGAAAAATAATAAATCTTCCTAATACGAAAATAAAAGAAAATCTGCTGCTCTATTTAATTTTGGAACGCTATGAAAATAAATAAAATTATTTCTTTCAGAAAAAACAAAAGCGGGAACGAGCTTAACGAATCGAAAAATGATCTTAAGCAACATGTTACGTATGAAAATTCGTGGAGAAAAGCATATGGTATGCAGAGGCGAATTTCCTTAATAGAATACGGTTGTTAGTGGAAATTAATTACTTCAGCTGGCGTTTTTTGCTATGGTGTAGCTGAATGGTTAGCAAACGTGGTTACTACAGCAAAGGTCGTAGGTTCGAAACCGGACAGTGAGAGTTTTTTCGCTGGCTCTGAAAAAAATTCCTCGTGACGTAACACCGTCCAAATTCATTTAAGCACCAATAAAAAATAAATACGGCGGGAAAATATTGGCGGGAAAAATTTAAATACGGCGGGGAAAAAATGGCGGACACCCAGGACCCGTCCCCTTGGCAGGGTGTTGCCATCGGAAAACGTTTAGCGCCAAAGTGCCTCACCTACTACTAACGTCTTTTCGTTTCTATTCCATGATGCTTTAACAGACATACTAACACACACAACCACACATATGCACACTTACATCTCACGAAGAATTTCTCTACCAACATAGTCTTTTTAGCACTAATCACACTTCGTATCCACAAAGCTTGCTCTTAAGGACCTGAAATCGTAGTTTATATTGAAGCGTCATGTTAAGAATCAGCATTCACTTTTCGCATAAAGTTTTTAACATGCTCAGTAGCATTTGGCACTTAAATATTTCAAACGCATGAACTTTTTTTAGCGACACCATTTCTGTCACTTCATTTTTCAGAAGTTAACTATCCTGTAATTTAATTGATTCGCCACCTGCTCCAGTAAGAAACGTTGATGTGCACGTCGCCATGTCGGCGTTTTTGTGCCTTCGGTTACTTCATCATTCCTTCACGCGTGACGAGAATTCTCTCCAATTAACCCTCTTGTTCATTTTCACTGAAAGATTACTTGGAACAAGCATTAAAGCTGTCTTGTTTCACTTAAAATGCACTAATGAGAATGAATGAGAAAATGTTTCTTCTTTTTTTAGGTAGCTTACAAAACTACTGAAAAGTAATGTTTCGAAACGAAATCGAAGCCTTTTGTTCGAAAGATGGAGTGTTCTCACAAAACCAAACACTTTACTACCTCAACAAAGAAAATTCGGGATGCGAACTTCTGACAGCTGAAAGACTTTTTCAAGCGAATAAAAATAATTGTTTTTTATTTGTGTTTTGTCCCCTTGGCAGATCTACGTGGCGAACTTATCGTTCCTATACTTTAATTTTTCCACAAGTTATCCATGGTGTATTCATTTCTAAGGATATAACACAAACACCGATGAACCATTACATTATGACCACCTACCTAATAAGATGTAGGACCCCCTTTAGCCCGTAAAACAGCGACCACTCGGCGAGGCATCGATTCGATGAAGTGACGATAGGTATCCTGGGGTATCTGGCACCATAATGTCAACAGCAGGTCCTTCACTTCCCATACATTTCGGTGTGGTGGTGATTTAGCGCGAATCCTTTTTCCAAGTCGAACCACAAATGTTCGCTTGGGTTCATGTCAGGTGAATTTGGAGGCCAGAGCATTAACAGAAAGTCACCAGCATATTCCTCAAAACACTCCTTGACGATTCTGGCAGTGTGGAGTGGCGCATTATCTGTTTGTAATGGCCATCACCAGCAGGTAACACAGTTGCCATAAATGGGTGAACTTGGTCCGCAACGATATTAAGATACCTGACAGCTTTCAGGGATTGTGCTATTGCGATAATATGGTCTGAAGTGTTCCAAACAAACATCGCCCATTGCATAACGCCGCAGCCGTAGGCTCCCCTCCCCCACAACAGTGCATCCAGGTGCCATAGCCTCCGTTGGCAATTGGGGTATCTGCGCTCGGCCGTCTAGGGATGCACCAGGAATCTTGATTCGTCAGACCAGGCCACTGTTTTCCAATCATCCACGTTCCAATCTTGATGATCTTGGGCCCATTTCATGCGTTGTTGGCGATGACGCGCAGTGAGCGTAGGTACCCGGCTAGGGCTTCGGATACACAAGCCCATGCGTTGAAGGCTGCGATGAATTGTGTGCTGTGACACATTACCCAGATCGCTACTTTTGTAGCTGTGAGTAATTTGCCGTACTCTGGCCCTGCAGTCGCTGTTAACAATGCTCGACAGTCTATGCTTGCCGCTGGCAGGAATGAACTGTGGACGACGGTTCGTCGTTTGGCCATCTATGCACCACTTTTGATACGCACTCACTACAGCGTCACGTGAACAACACACAAGCCGCGCCGCTTCCGAGATCGTAGTTCCGAGGCTCCGTGCAATCACAATTTGTCCTTTATGAAACTGTGATAAATCGGCAGCTTTTACCATTCCGACAGCGAACGCTCTACTAACCGAAAGCCGTTCCTCGTGTTGTATATAGTGCTCTGGGAACTTCACCTACGCCACCGTTCGGTCTCCAGGCGCGCTCATTTCTCTGGGCTGAGGGTGGTCATAATGTAATGACTCATCGAGTCACCTACATTTCCGTAATCCGAGTCGAAATCAGACTTCCACACTGCTTCTTAAAAGTAGCTTTCAACTATCGAAGAGTTGGCAGCCCCTCAAAACTAATCAGCATGTTTCCATCAAGCGCGGATTTGCTGAAACTCTGATAAAATAAACAACATCCCCACAACCAAACTACGAATAACTACATCTATATAAAATCCCTGAAATGTTCTCTCTCGGACTACATCACGCCACCAAACCACCGAAACCGCCAATATAAAACAAAAAGACAACTCAGGCCCAGCTCCGAGCTGGGCCTGAGTTTTTTTAATGGATAATACCTGGATAATATGTTCTTTTTCCCCATTTCGAATCTTAGACTCATAAACTGTAACTCCGTGTATCTCTGGCAAATAAAGCTCAGTGTGTTCGTAGCTGGGTGGGCAAAATACAGAAAGGTCGTTCAGGCCTTTTAGTACCAGTGTTGGTAAAAATTATGGGTTAGAATTTATTTAGTTCGTTTGGAGTTTAGTAACTCCTTCATCATCTAAAACAACGTATGTATTTCCTCTTTATGATTTAGTGAAAGAGTAAAGGTACTTCCGTATATAGGAGAAACTTCACTATCCAAACTTCGTCGGGTAGGCTATTTTAAATAGAGTTAAGGGGGACCGGTGCCCTCCTTTGGAGCCCATGCTAAATAGGCCTTCTTTAAGTACATTTTTTTTTCTCAAAACGTATCCAACATTTTTTAATAAAATTTTTTACCAGTTATTAACTAAAAACTTGTACACATTTCAACGAGAGCTTTCATCAATATTTTAAATTTTGAAAATTTACGAATCTTTAATATGCATTTCATAATTTTACCCTTAAAACGACACATTTTTATTTTTAATAATTTTTAAAATTTAGATATTTTTAATCCTGCCAGTCTGTTTGTACATATACATTGAATGTATATATTGTAAAAATATCAGATTGAAACCTTTGATGGGTTCTGAGAAAAATGTACCTAAACATTGAAAAAGTAAGTTTTGAGATAAACGCGTTTGAAGTAAAAAATAGCAACTTTCACACCTGTAAAGCATTTATTTAATAATTTCCAGCAGAGTAGGAAGGCTCATCTGGATCTTCGTCTTCCAGAAAATCTTTTTCTAACATTGTTTTTCTTTTATTTCTTTTTTGGCGGTTTTTTTTTTCAGTTTCATCCATTTTTCATTGTGCTATGGAGACGCGTAAAATGTCAAGATTTTTCACAACATTAAAACAGCTTGCTTCTGGTTCAATTCCGGAAGTCTTGAAAACAAAACATTTTACAACATTTCCTTTAATGAAGCTGGCAACACCTTCATGTGTACCAAAAGTCAATGGTTTGAGCGAAACAAACACGGTTTTCGGAAGTCGAGACCAGATAACATTGTTTACTGACTCATAAGTATTTTGGGTTTTTCCATGTGTACATTTTTTAAGGAGATCTGGATTTACCAAATCCCTAAAACTTGGCTTAATTTCAGCCGTTATTATGGGTGAAATATGAAAGTGAGTGCTTTGATGATAGCTCATTCAATAAGCTTCAGCGACACGGTACTTACACCAACTTTCCATGTCGACATTTTTTTAAAACATACTTTTTGAATTTCTTTTTAAATACTTCTAGTGTTCGGATGTTTTACGTAATACATTGTTGTAAAGCTTTCAGGAAAGCTTATAAAAACAAAATGTGATTATTCGTCAATTTTAGGGTACCGGTCCTCCTTAAAAACTCGAAGGAAGCACCAGTTCCCACATTGTCACCATGACAGCTGAAATGCAGTTTTGAAAACAAGATGTGATGTTAGCAGGTATCACAACACAAAGCTTGATCTTAACATTAATTGCATCAAAGTTTGGTTTTTATGAAGTCCTCTGATCTTTAGGCTGTTAAAACAAATTATCATCATCAGGATTTCTTAAGAATTACAAATTTTGCTGTTTTCTAGGCATTAACTGTTAACCACAAACCTACAAGGTCCCATGATTATATTCTTAATTGTAATTAGTTCTAAAAGTGTGAATAACATTTTAATACGTCGAAAGGCGTATAAAATGTTCGAAATACGAAAATAGAAAAACGGATGGCTGCATAACGTTTTTACGGATATTGAGCCTCCCTTTGTGTGCAATACCGTACGGGTACTTGCTAGGTATCCAGACAGTTCAAAATCAGGGAGAAAAATTGAAACGCGAAGCAATGAATAATGATTAATTTTTTAGCTAAAGAAAGGATCAGGATGACTAGACAATTTCGAAATTATGTGTTGCAGCTCGAGCCATAGTACAGAGATTATCAGCGCTATTTAAAGATATGACAAAATCGCTGAAATCTTTCGATGCATACAGGGGTTGTACAAAATAATGTGAACAGCTAGGAATAGAAGGTTTTACTTGTATAATAGAATGTGAGAACACCTTTGGCATTCAAAACCTCCTGAATCTTCCTTAGAATGGACGCATACAAATCCTGGATGGTAGTTAGCGGGACGTCACACCATTCTTCATGCAGAAACTGCTCCAGGTCCTTTAGAGATGCAGAAGGAGGATAAAGGGATCTTAATCTGTTTCCCAAAGCCGACCACAGTGGCACGAAAATGTTTAAATCTGGTGATTGGGGAAGCCGAGGAAGGTGTGAAAGTTCTTCCTCATGTTATTCAAACCACGATTGGACATTCCTAATTCTGTGAATTAGGGTGTTATCATCTTGATAGATGGCATCCCCTGCAGGAAACATTGCCTGAGCCACTGGATGGACTTGGTCGGCCAAAATGGCTTCATTCACGCTTCCAGTCATCCGCCCTTTTAAGGTGATCAGGGGACCTTCCCCAAACCACAAATTGACCATCCAGAGCATGACATAACCACCACCATACTGTACTGTTGGGAGCAGACAGTATGCGTTGTACGCTTCTCACGGTGATCCCCACACGTGAACACGTCCTGGGTGGCGAATAGTGTTAATGTGGATTCATCCGACCACATTACACGATTCCATGCATCGGAAGCCAACGCTGGAACCGCTGTTGACGCCGTTGAGCATTCACCCGGGTCACCAGAGGTTTTGCAATAGCAGCTCTGCCATGAATATCTTGGTTATACAATTTCCTGCGCACTGTTTTCGTTGATACTGGGGGTCTGAAGATGCAGATTGAGCTCCGCACTAATTTTCGGCGCCGAGATCTTCTTATTACGCGTAACAATCCTCTTCAATGGTCTCCTGTCTCTATCAGTCAGGGCCATTCCTGTTTTTCACAGACAAGGTTTTGCCACAAACACGGTATTCTGTCATGACGCCAGACACAGTAGCTCTCATACCCTCCTACTCTGGCGAATGTTGTCACGAAAGCACCAAATAGTCGGCCACCAACAATTAGCTCTCTTTCGAAGTTCGTTAAAATGCTAATTTCGTCATCACCCTGAAATAAATTTTACAAGACACTTTAAACGCACTTGAACAGAGCCTTGAGTTTCTAAACAAAGCTATAACAAACAAAACGTGGTGGACACCTTTGCGTATAGCGACGAACGCAGCTTCATTAGAAGTCACGTTTCTGAGCATGGTGTTCACATTATTCTGTCCAACCCCTGTATGTTTTACCCCTGATTTACTATATAAAGTACAAATGAGATGATTCGTCAATATTACCTTAGATTGTTGGCTTAGAATGAAAGACGGTAAACTTCGACGTGGGAAATTGGTAGGATGATACAACTTCTCCAGGGCGCATGACCAATGTCTCCTAGGTTGCTGTCCAAAAATACGGCTTTCACTTAATTCCTCACGACACGCGTTGAAATGATATTTCCTTCCATTTACCCTTTTCAGATTCAGAAGACCAGGGCACATGACCAATATCCTCTAGGTCACCTTGCACATTTCCGATTCCAAGGAACACCCCAAAAGACAAATATCTTGAAGGCATAACAACGACTTTCATTTAACAAGACTAATGCAAATGGAATTCAAATATTGTAACACAACTAACATTTGGGCTACATCATTGTGATCAGCCCTTACTGCACGAATAAACGCATTATACAGAGCGTAGAAGTGACGTCATTGTGCGTGAAAGAAATATATAGACAACAACGTACAGAGTGCACATGGAAAAGGAAAGTAATTGTCACAAATGGTTCAAGGGGAATTATCGGTACAAGGAGGGCGGAGTCAGAATAAAAGAGCCACACACACTCGATAAACATGTCGGGAAGAGAGTTTAGGTGAAGTCACGTGATCCGTTGGTTTACTGAAGAATACAATCATGAAGCGGAGACAAAGTTTTCAGACACCAAAATCCAACTCTTGCGTTTGGACCTAAAGAGTCAGCTTCCCGTTCATGAGACAATGTTGACTGAAGTCGTTAACAGTTAAATGTGCAGTGGGCTCGTGAATAGAGTGACTGGACGCTGGACTACTGGATAACAGTCGCCTGGTCCTATAAATCCAGGTTCCAACTGTATCATGCAATGCGGCTGAACAGTTGCAAGCAGACGGTAATGTTGGGGAGAAACACATGAATGGTTGTCGTATTGTGATTTATCAAAACTTTGCATGAACATCACGGGGCTATAACGAAGTAAATTTCTCCGTCATATTTGTCCATGCCAGGGCTCGAACCCGAGTCCCCTCATTCCGGAATAAGTCAATCTACCATTTGAGCTACGCGGACGTTCGCTCTGACTGCTATCTGCTTTTATGTCGTGCGCGTCCTGCTTGGCAGGCACGTCACATCTCCGCTCCCAGGAAAGAGGGCCGGGGGAATGGCCCACGGGTCAGCCGTGACCATTAATCATTCCAAGCAGCCATCCGCTGTAGAATATGCACTTGAGAACTCCCAGTCAATCTGGTGTGTGGAATGCAACGTCACACACATATATTTTTCGAAGCACTGGAAAAGGGATTCTCTGATTTTTCCTATCTCGCGGTGTGAAAAGAACATCACACCATTACGAGATTTTGAACGGCCGGGTCATCCGGAAAGTTCGGGCGCCATTATAACGAAGTAAATTTCTCCGTCATTTTTGTCCACGCCGAGGCTCGAACCCGGGTCCCCTCATTCCGGAATAAGTTACTCTACCAATTGAGCTACGCGGACGTTCGTTCTGACTGCTATCTGCCTTTATGTCGTGCGCGTCCTGCTTGGCAGACACGTCACAGGGTCCCTACAGACCCGATGAATACACTCTGCTGTCATATCCTACTTAGGATCCCCGGTGGCGCAAGATTCTAAGCGCTTACTTCGGAGGTTCGAATCCCGCTGAGGCAAGGCTATTTTGGTTGTCTTACGGAACCCGCTCTTTCTCTTCCCTGGAACTAATGGTCCTAACCTAACAATGGACGACTGCTTTTAGTTCATCGAGCTGCTCACAGTGACCGTTAAACCCCACCCTTCCTAAAATGAAGATCCTACTCATGATTATTTCGTAGACAATTTTGCCTTACATGATTATTGTCTATGCTCGGGGTACTGGCTTTTCCAGCAAGACATCGCCCCTTTTCCGAAGACTCATTCATCAGAAAAATTGAAGGATTATATCCAAGCATTCGTGGCTCTCCTGAGCGTCAAATGTTCCTTTCTTAAATCCCATCTAGCATTTGTGGGATTCAATGGAACGCATCATTTGTCCGTCCATGTCAGTACGTTCTTCAGTCGCAGAACTCCGGGGCGGGATTCTGTTTATGTTGTCCAGAATACCTGAAAACACTTTTCGTAGTCTTGCGTAGTTAAACCACCGGAGGATGTTATTTGTTGCAGCAACAAAAGACGGCCTAATATTATTACGTTATAAAACACGGGGTAGCGATATTATGAACTATGATTGCATGTTGAAGAAAGAAAGCAAAATATAGGTATGTTAGGCTTAGAACTTATTGATGTCCTGCACAAATACTGATTTCAGTTATATACGTACTTTATGTACAAAGTCATGCACAGGAAAAAATTAAATACCATATATCAAATCTTGAAAATCAGAACTTCAAATTTCCTACTTCAGGGATCATTAGATGATCAACAGCCATCTTCATTTATCCAATCAGAAATCGCAGGCAAAAAAGTGCGAATTTCTGGCCAATTTTCTTAACTTTAGAGTAACAGTGGCTCTTCACAATATTGCTAGCACTCCTTGTTCTGTCTTGCATTCTGTTAAGACTATCTGAACTCCGCAATGACTCTCTCATCTATAACGGTGCAGGCTTAGCAAATAATATTTTTCGGAGTAAAGTGGACAGCAACATTACGGAATCTGTTATCACACGTGCCCTGCATAGGATATTATTCTCGAAGTCTGCACCTCCAAAACCAAAACTGAATTTTACTGTAAATACGGAATTAATTGTTACCCCTGCATTACAGATATTCTACCAGTGGCTCTGTTTCCATTTTCTTGGATATATTCTTGCTATATTTATGCTACTTTGCTAAATGGCCTTACGTTAAGAGAGGGTAAAATAGCATATGCGTTAAGCATTAATGGAAAATTTTGCAAAAGTTTACTATTTCAAGTTCGTACCTACTTAAATCCCAGAATGAAGCATGGATGCTGTGGTGGGATACGTATTTCGGACTGGCGAGCTTTTCCAGCTGACTAATTAAATATAGGTGAGACTGAACGCAGTATATTGCGTAATATTGATACTGTATACTGTTCTTGGAATTTAGTAAGCTCTTTTGTAGTTTAGTTTTGTGGTTAAACCCATGCACCCTTTTATATGAATTAGTATAATGGTCTCTTTGTGAAGCTGACAACCAACAGCTTTTCATAGAAGCAGGTCCAACCATAGTCAGGCCCCGGACTTAGATGATTGGCACCCTGAGCAAAGTAAATTTGGGGGCCAGCATTCCATCCCCTTTCGTTTAACTCGTTCCCTTAGCAGTATCTAGCACGTAACTGCAAAAGATTGTGCCAATAGGCCAACTTATGCACTTTGTTAATTATTATTATTATTATTGACACACATTTTAGTTAGGTCTCTTATAATTACAAAAATAAAATGCTTTGTAAGTATATACATAATAATTTTCATTAACAAAGTAAAAATAAAACTTACAGAAATAAATACTCACAGGACTTAAATAAAAGATTTGTTCTTGCTTTGGCTTGGCAAATCTGTCGATAACCTCAGAAAAGATTGTAGCGTTACATCCTTCTCAGAGCACTATTTGACCAGCTTATTCAGCTTGCTGTTTGCATGAACTGATCTTTTAGCGTTCTTCGCTCTGCTTAGGACAGAAAACCCTCTTTCCGCTGTACAGTTAATGACTGGTAAACTAAGGAAAGTCTTTAACACAATTTTCTAGTTAGGGAAAGTATTTTGGAGGTTGTTATGCCTCAGTTCTGGTCTATTTGTCAATGTTTTTAACTCAATGTACGTCTTGAACTTTTTTTTTTTTTTTTGATTGAAGGTTTAACGACCACCGTGAGCTAGTCGATAGGTTGTAAGCAGTTGCCCGTCCCTAGTTTAAGGCCACTTGTTCCAGGGTAAGGAAAGATCCAGTGCCGTAAGACAAACACAACATCCATGGCTCACAGAGATTCGAACACGGACCCATCTCAGACGAATGGCCTGCGCCACCGGGACACCCTTCTTGAAATGAGAGCATTCGTTCCTAAAATCGCTATTAATGTCTTCATTATAGCATTTTGCTAATTTCACTGCAGCTTCCATAATATATTGGCTTGCCACCTTAAGGTACACCACAAGAGACAATACTTTTAAGCAATTGTCAGTACCGCATAGGCTTTCCTCCTTCTTGCCAAGTTAACTATCAACGAATCAACGATTTTGAGAAATCGTTGATTCATTAGGATTTTGACACCGTTCTGAATTTTGTTCTTTCATCTACAATATCTTCAGTACCTCGTCTCTGTTCACCCGCAAACACTTTCCGTTTCGTACTGTCTGTGCACTTCAGTATTTTACATCCACAAATAATCAAAGCAGATTTTTCAATCTTTCGAATTCATTCCTTTTTTTTATGAAAAAATCCCTCCAATGTTTCAAGTTGCTTGGTGGCTACTACAAGACGCTGCACTTACTGAATACAAGATGCTACACTTACCGAATACACGATGCTACACTTACTGAATACACGATGATGCACTTACTGAATACAAGACGCTGCGCACTTACTGAATTGTTGCCACACTTACTGACGCTCCCCAAAATATCGTTCCAAAAAACAGAAAGGAAAGCAATTTCAAAATTATACAAATTTAGCTCAAGACCTTCAACTTCCAACAGAATTGCTGGTTTCATGGACGAATCTTTAGACAAGCCATGTAAAGCGTTTTTAACTTTCTTAAAGCCTCGAACTAAACCTTTTGTGCCATCTTCTCTGGCAGACCAACGAGTTTCAGACAAAAATTTTACCACAGGGGTGTTATGTTTTATAAGACACCTTTTTAAAATATAGGATCTGAGGGTTGATGCTGAGAAAAAATTGTAGGACACCTGAACAAATTTGAAAAACACCAGGTACAGTATTCAGAAGCACGACGCCGGTGTACAGAGAATGACAATCCCGAGCCTGCTAGAGAGACGTCCACACGTTTAGTAGAAGTGGATGAGGAAGTAAGGGTAAATGTAAAAAACGACATTATTTTCAGTACTTCTTTTTAGTAGTTTAAGTTCATCATTCTGTTTTTTACTAGCACGCTTTCTAAACTTAGCACACAACTTATTTTCTTACCCATGTTTAAACACTACAGCAAGCAAACTTGTCTAACCAAAAAGCACACGCGACAGCCCCGTTACACATATAAGGTTAATAAAATCACACGAAAACAAGGAAGAGAAGAAATGGAACGATGAACATGTACAGCACAACCTAGGAAAATGAGACGGCAGCATCTCGACCCAGAAGTCAAATATGATGACTGCGCATGAGTGTGCTTGGCATACGCCGGTGAGGAAGCAAGGTCTCGCTGGACTGCCCATGAGTATGCTTCGCATACGCAGGTGAACAAACAAAGTCTCTCTTTACTACACATGAGTATGTTTGGCATACGCAGGTGAGGAAGAAAACTCTCGCACTACTGCGCATGAACATGCTTGGCATCCGCAGGTGAGCAAGCAGCCTCGCTGGACTGCGCATGAGTGTGCTTGGCATACGCAGGTGAGGAAGCAAAGTCTCGCTGGACTGCGCATGTGTATGCTTGGCATACGCATGTGAGGAAGCAAAGTCTCAAGCATGGGTGGGCTTGGCAAACGCAGGTGAGGAATCGAAGTCTCGCTCGACTGTGTATGAGTATGATTGGCCTACGCAGGTGACGAAATAAAGTCTTTCTCGACTGGCGCATGAGTGCGCTTGGCATACGCAGGTGAGAAAACAAAGTCTCGCTCGACTGCGCATGAATATGATTGGCATGCGCAGGTGAGGGACTAAGACCCTCGATCGGTGCCCTGCGTGGAGTTCGTGTCCTTTTAAATACATCACTGAATTATAAAAGAAAACCTCAATTACAAGAGTGGAATATGGTGACTGTGAGCCCGGCGAGGGAGGTGTGGCATTGGGTGTGCGTGTGGTTCATTTAAATACGTCAATGTATGTTTACTTTTTCGGGCAACTGTCTCTCCATGGCTTCCTTCCTTTGTACCGTATTTGGATTTATATTTGAGACTGGATTGTTTTTTAATCCTGTCCGTATAACTGTTCGTATGTAAAGTCGCTTCCTTACTCGAGGAATGCCTGAAATTTGAAAAATATTATTAAGCAATTATTCCAAAATGCTGCCATAAAACATCTCCCTGTTTCGCCCTCTAAAATTTGGCAACCTGGGCATTTTTCCAGCTTGCCCAGGTATAAAATGGGAACGGACCGTAGTACCGATAATTCTAATTTCATTGACATAAACACGATGCTAACCATTTTGCGCAAACGACTACACCACAACCATTTGCCGGTATGTTGTCCCATTTGAAATCAAGGCCTGAAACACATAGATTGCAATGGAAAACTCGCTCTTACACTGGTGTAATCCAGGGAAAACTGCAAAACGTGATACGGATTGACACAGAAATTCGAATCCGTTGGTCTGAGATGTAGCATCAGTCAATTATTTTAGAGTTAAACATCATAAATCACGAATCCTAGATAAATGCGTAATGTCTTGCATTGTATCAATCATGCTCCATGTTCTGCAATGCACCTCGTTTACCGCGGAAATGTCTTTCTTGACTCTTAAACGAATATTTCTTACCAAAAAAATAGACTTCTACACAAACAAAGATTTTGTTTCGTATTTACATAAAACTATGCAATTGCTTTACGGCTAGCTCCAAAAGTTTTGGAAGCTTATTCGCAAAAAAGAAAACAGTGTCTTAAAGTACTTTCATATTCAAATTACATTAAAAAGTGTTTCGTCTGTATAGCCCCAATGGAAGGGGAAACAGCATTAAAATTATTGTGCGTGTCGGTACTACAAAAAATTTTAATTGTGAGAAGCATATCCTTCTTATCTGAAGGAACAGCAGTGATGAATGTCATGCAAAATTTTTAAGTGGAATAATGTAATCACAATCTTTGAATTTATATGTTTATTAAACTCATAAAAATGAGAGAAGCAATTGTTTGCATTAAGAAAGCAACACGACGCATATTATAAATTCGGATTCCTTTAGAAAAGTAACGAAAGCCCCTAATACTGCAGGGATGAAGGAACTACGCGCAAATTTTTAAAGTGAAATAATGCAATCACAATAATTGCATCTCGCTGTCCATTAAACATTATAAATGCTAGAAAAGAAGACGATTTTGCATAAGGAAATAAACAGAACGCATAATATAAATTTAAATTGCATAGGAAATGTGAACTGATAATGGGCTGCATAAAGAAAATTGAATTGACAGTTGTCTTAGAATTTATCTCTGGTAAATTCGAGTCATTGAAGTAGAGTTCAAAATGAACATTATAAATCGCATTCTCAAATACGATTTTATTTTTAGCACCAAAATAAAATGAATTTGGTAATATTTAAAATATAAGCACCAAGTAAAATGAACTTGGTGCTGTTATAAAACAAGTACCCAATCCACACTTACCTAAAAGAGCTATTTAGTTAATTATTTTTTTCCTGAAGCAGAAAAGGAGATAATTAACTGAGCAGTTATCTTTTTTTCATGTTGACGGTGTGACCCATCTAAAGATTTAAAATAAAAAAAAATCATTTATAGAGTGTTATTTGCTATGAATATAAAATTTAGTGAAGATTGTGACGTGCCTGCCCAGCAGGACGCACACGACATAAAGGCATATAGCAGCAAAGTTGGAAGAGCGACTTGTTCCGGAATAAGTGGTCTCAGGTTCGATCCCCTGCGTGGACCAAAAATAACGGAGAAATTGACTTCGTTTTAAAGGCGCCCGAACTTTCCGGATGACCCGGCCGTTTAAGATCTCGCAATGGTGTGATGTTCTTTCCACACCGCGAGACAAGAAAAATAAGAGAATCCCTTCTCCAGCGCTTTGAAAAACAAATGTGTGTGACGTTGCATTCCACACACCAGATTGACTGGGAGTTCTCAAGTGCACGTTCTACAGCGGATAGCTGCCTACGGCGTTTCATGGTCACGGCTGACCCGTGGGCCATGCCCCCGGCACTCTCTCGGAAGGGGAGGAGATGTGACGTGCCTGCCCTGCAGGACGCACACGACATAAAGGCAGCAAGAACGAACGTCTGAGTAGCTCAGTTGGTAGAGCAACTTGTTGCGGAATAAGTGGTCTCGGGTTCGATTCCCGGAGTGGACCAAAAATGACGGAGAAATTTACTTCGTTATAAGATAGAAAAGCACTTAGCTCACGTTATATTTACACACATACCGTGGGGATATATTTCTTTGTGAAAATGTTCGGTCAAGCTTGTGCAAAAACACATATATGGTAAAACTATATCACATAATCCGTAGAGTCACTCCGGAAGTCAAGTATTCTGAGGAGTTGGCTTCTGACGATTCGTCCGAATTATTCGCTCTAACCTCGGATGAGCGATAGCACTGGCTCTGCTCCCAACACGTGGCCAGTGAGCCCGAATTAGGAAAAGGCAACTGCTTATAGCCCTACGAGAAGCGTACTGCAGCTGCTAAACCCCCATACAAACAATTCTTAGAAATCCACTCCCCGTCAGTGCAGAAGGTGGCTATAAATTACCTGAAATACACTACGATTTGTGAACATTTCGACACCATGAAGGGCTACTGGTATAAGCTTGAAACTCGCATCATATGTACAATAGGCCAGGACATGTAAATGAATAAAATGTCAGTGAAAATGCGCATGCGATTTTCGAACAGCGAATTCTGTACTGTCCGGTCTTCAGTATAAAGAGCTGGCTCAAACGAGATGTTACTCTCTATGAAGAGCCGACATTGAGTCGAAATGGTAGTTCTTGTACTCCATTGTGGCCCGTCGCCGTAGAAGGTTGTATTGTGAACACCTGACGAACTTTGAGCGAGGAAGGATTATTTGGATAAGAAAAGCTGGATTCCTTTACAGCGAGATTGCCACTGGCACGGAAAGTAACGCCAGTACAGTTATGCCAACGTGGCGTAAGTGGATAGATGAGGCTCGAGCGCACAGAAATCCGGAATATGGATCGCAAAATTGCAGAACTGAAAGGTAGGATAGACATCTATAACTCATGGCAGTGACCGATCGCACAGCAACATCTACGGCGTTAGCGCAGCAGTGAAACACTGCCATATGTCAGGCTTTGTTCTCCAGCAGAGTTCGATGTCGTGTCCTTAACAAAAGACTGGTTGCTAGCAGTCCATTTCTGCGCGTTCCTTTTCACTTTCAACCACAGACGCCTCAGGCTACATTGGAGTCTCGAACACAGACAACTGGCAAGCTGATTGGCAACGGATCGTTCTTTCTGATGAGTCACGATTGAACTTGCTGCACCATGATGGCCTCATACGTGTTCGAAGACATCGTGGTGAACGGCACCGTACAGCTTCATACCGGTTGAACACCAACCGTCATGGTTTGATTCTTCATTGGATTCAATTCGCGATCTCACCAGATACGAACTGAGGAAAGCCTCGACAGCGAGGGATGTTTTAGAGGCAGATGCAATACCCTTCCTTCAGAGTTATCTTATCGCTGTATTCCTGTAGAACAATCCTCTGCCACATGTGACCTATGATGTCCAAGACCTCTTCTATGCAGGGCAAATATAGCTTCTTTCCTGGCCTGCTAGTTCGCGGATGTGTCCTCCATCGAATATGTCTGGGACATGTTAGCTAAGCGACTGGCCTGCCAAGCGGCTCCGCCAGTCACCACAAATGAACTCTCGTCTCGCATAGAAGCAGCCTGGCAGAATATTCTCTAGGACGAAATGAAAAACCACTTCCATTCAGTGTCTCGACGTGTAGAGGCTGTTATTGTTGCTTGATATGGCTTCACACGATACTGAGTTTTGAAGCGAAAAAATCATGTATAGCTCTACAAATGTAATCAGCGTATCTCTTGCAACATGAGGAATCTGTGTTATAAATCTCATTTGAACAGCATACTGTAACTATTTCTTGGTGTTGAACTTTTTACAAATAATAGCGTAGTTTAATAAAATATAATGCCGAGTCATGGCCACGTGGTCTCTGTTGCTTTCTTTTGACCAATCGTTTGAGACTGGCCTGACCTTGGTTTCCCGATGAGGTATGAGTGGTATGCTTGTCTAATGACTCTGGCTCACTCGCATCTCTGGAATCACCGATCTAACATTTGGGACGGGCAATTGCTGATAGCTTTACATGTTGCTCACGGTGGTGGTTAAACTTCGAAACAGAAATAAAAAGCTAGCATTAAAGTACATCAATACGTATTTATATGGTTTTAATCACTTAGACATATAATCTTCTATTTTTCTCCAGCATCATTTTGTGCATTCCTGAAATTTTCAGGACGTTCCATTTTGGGGTAAACTTTGCCAACATCCTACGTTCATCACATGAAAAGAAGGGCCAAATCTGCTGCTCCCAATAACTTGCTGAGTCCAGATTATTTGCTCCATAAACATTAACTTATGACTTAATAGCTAGCACTTATATGGACAGTTTCAGCTGTAAAAAAATAATGATTAAGTGTAGGTGATTTTTTCTCAAAAATTGCATCTTCCTTTAATCAATTTTCTTTTGTTTAGCAACTCTGAGGGTTATAAGCCGTCTTCGTCCCTAAATTAGTGCCACTGATCTTAGGAATGGGGTAGAGGCAAACTGCTGAAGATAATCACACAAACTTCGCCTCATCTTGGACTCGAATCCGCGCTAATTTCCAGCAAATAATCAAAAGCTAGCATTTCAGACCACTTGGCCAAGGGGTAGTATATAATCTTTTGGCATATTTTAAAATTTACCTACGCTTTTTAACGGGCTTCTTTACACTGACAGGTGCAGTATGGAAGAATATGAAGGTGTTCTTTAAATGTGGTCTGGCGTTTTTATAAAAATCGAAATAATATATTATTTTGATTTTATTTGAAAATCTAGAAATAAAGAATTTACGTGAAGGTGCCATGTTGAATTAGTTACGAAAAATGTTCATGCAAATAATTTTCACCCAATGATTTCCTTCTATGTGTTGACATTTATAGATTACCTGGTGTGACGTGCCTTCCCTGTAGGACGCACACGTGATAAAGGCAGATTGTAGTGAGAGCACATGTCACTGTAGCTCAGTTGCGAGAGCGACTTACCCAGGAGTGAGGGGATCCGGTTTCGATAAACGGCGCGAACAAACTTGTACGTTGCATTGGCTCCCGAATTTCCAGCATGACCCGGAAGTTAAGTTTCTCGCAATGATGTGATGTTCTTTCCACAAGACGAGACAGGAAAAATGCGAATCCCTTCTTCAGTGCTTCGGAAAAATGAATCAGTGTGATGTTACGTTCCACACACCAAATTGTCTGGGATTTCTCAAATGCACGTTCTTCATGGGATGTGTGCCTACATCGAAACATGTGCCATGCCCCGGCCCTCTTTCAGGGCGGGGAGAGATGTGACGTGCCTGCACCGCAGGACTCCCATGAGATAAAGGCAGATAGCAACAAGACATTCTGTCCGCGCAGTTCAGTTGGGAGAGCGACTTATTCCGGAGGGAGAGGACAAACTTGTGTGATATACTGGATTTTAACATTTGCCCTTCAAACAAGTACATGAAGTTAATGAGAAATTTATTGTGGAAATAAAAGGGCAAGATTCACTACAAACGTGAAAATAAATTAGTTTTGTTTTAAAATCGACGTTTTACTGCTGAGGCAACTTATGTTGCCCTAAGTTAAGGTTACGATAGATAATCTCCATCATAAACATAAGGATATTTTACACTTATTGGCCATGAAAAAGAGGACATATCTGTGAAAGAAAAGAAGACATGTTGGTAGGCAAAGGTTTAATAAATTAAATGAACAATTGGAAAGTTGCGCAATAAAAATTATATACATACACACATATCACTAAGCTGTTCTCTGAGATTAAGAGGTTAGCTCTACAAAGAAATACAAATAACCATATAATTTTTACTTACTGCTGCCGTATCAAACTCCTCCATTTACAGAGATCTTGACATACAACTCGGGCATCACTGACATCCATCACACGCCTCACACAAGACCTTCATAATCATAATATTTTTCTCATTCAGACACTCCTGAATCTGATCCTCCCATGACTTCCTTGGTCTTCATCTGCCTTTCCTTCCTGCCACTTGGGCTAAAAAAATTCTTAGTAAGCATCTCATCACTCATTCTTTCAACATGGCCAAACCACCTAAGAATATTATTCTCCACCTTGCTAACTACATTTTGCTTCACATTACACAACTTCAACACATCTTCATTCCTCACACAATCAGAACGTGTCTTGCCACAAACACCCCGTAAGTAAGGCTTTTCCCCAGCACACAAACGACACCTACGTTCCTTCTGTAGCACCCAGGTTTCACTGTCATACATAAGGACAATTACACTCTCATACCCAGCCATGTGGGACTCTCTTGAGAACCCATTATTCCTGTGAAAACCTACCTCCCAAAGCAGCCAAAACTTTCACTGAAGAACTCACTCGCCTACCAATATCACCATCCAATTTGTTCTCTCTGTCAAACATGCTTCCTAAATACACAAACTCATTCATCTGGTCGATCAATGTGCCATTTAGACTTATATTTCATTCAGTACTTCAGTACTATCAGTTCCTCGCTCGAAAACAATAACTTCGGTTTTTTCCTTATTTATACTCAGTTTGAATTTCATGCAAACTTCGTACATCCGGGACAACATAATCTGCAATTCACTTTTGCTCTCTGCCAACAGGACATTGTCATCAGCAAACAGCCATCTGCACACACGGATATCACTAAGACATAAACCAGTATTATCTATTTTGGCATCATGCATGCACGCATCCATAAACATATTAAACAGCCATTGTGGTATTACACAACCATTTCTGAACACTGAACCAATCGAAAATCATTTTGATAAAACACTAGTTACTCGTATACAAGCTCTACTGCCAGCATATATGGCTTTTACACTGTTAAGTAGATTCCCAGTAACTGCATATTTATTCAATACCTTCCACAAAAGTGTCATATTTACTCGGTCGTAAGCTTTCTCTAAATCTATGAAGGCAGCAAAAACTTTTTTACCAAAAGCCAGATACTTTTCAATCATCACGCTTATGCAAAAATTTGGTTAGTGCAGCCTATACCAGACATAAAGCCACTCTGAACATCCCACATTTTCTCTGACGTTAGACCTCGTACTTGTTCAATAACAACCTTACCAAACACTTTCCCTGGCACACTCAATAGGCTAATACTACGATAGTTCTTGCAGTCAGTCTGATCACCTTTTCCCTTATACAAGGGAACAACGATGGCATCCTTCTCATACCGAGAGACCATTCCTAACTCCCAGCACAACTAGAAAATTTCAGTTAACCAGTCAATTACAAAGCCACCACCATATTTCAACATCTCGGCAGTTATGCTATCCACTGCCTGAGCGTTACCATTCTGGAGAGATTTTAGAGCTTTACACAACTCTTCTCTTGATATCCCTACTGTGCTTCCACCTTTCACTGTGACATCATCTGCTTTTCCTTCAGAGCCGTCTTTGCTTTCAGGATCTAAAAACTGACAGAAGTATTCACCCCCTCTTTCACTTAACTCACTGTGCTCTCATACCATTTCCCCGATCCTATTCTTCAAACAGTTTACAACTTTGTTTCCCCTACTTTTCTTGAGTCTCATGCACTTCCAGAAAGTCTTGCCATCTTTCCAAAAAGGCAATTTATGCCTTTCCACCTTCTCTTTCCTATCTTTTGCCTTACTCTGGCGAACCAGTTTAGCTACTTCACGCTTCTTACAGCGATATTCATCCACAGAAACTTTACCTTGCAACATCTCTAAATAGACTTCCTTCTATGTCTTTAATGCATCTTCAATCTCACTATTCGACCGAGCATCACCCCTATAGTTACCATTATTGTAGTGCCACAGACCTCTTCAGCAGCAGAAGTGTCAACACAGTTCTTGAAACATTATCACTTCTTTTCTAAATCCCACTTGGCCGCCTCGGTGGCGCAGTGGTCTAAGCGATGGCTTTGTAAAGGTTGTGTTGACCTGTGCTCCGTGTTTGACCTGCGTTTATTGGTGTTATTTTGTGTGTGTGCCATCATTTTGTGTATCTCCTGTGTTGTGAACGTCTCCTGTGTCGATTGAGTCCGACTTTGACGTCCTGTAAGTAAAACTTTACTTGTACTAACTCTTTTTCCGTCCTGGCTTTGCCCAGGGTCGGGTTTAGCAAGCCAGCCATTGCAAATGGCGGCGACCGCATCTGATAGGCCAGGTCTGAAGCTTGATAGCAAAGCTCCGCCCCCACCTGGCCACGTTCGGTCCTCGTCACTACCACACGCAGCTGGTTTCCAAGCCGCGTTATCTGATGTTACCACTTCTTCTTCCAACTTTATGGATGTTGATTTCCCGACATTTTCCACCACCGTGACGTCATTAACTTCTTCAGTATCCGTTGCCTCTGGTACTTCATCTGCTCCTGCGAGCACTGCGTCTCGACCTTCCCCATCTCCGCCCATTCCTACGGCAACTCTACCTTATGCTTCCGTTGTGAAGGGCACCAGTTCATCTTCCTCTACAGCGAAGACTCCATGTACAACGCCTCTTGATATGATTGTCACTAGAGACAACAAGAAATTACGCATCGAAATTCCGGAAACTTCAGCTGCTGGGCAGGAGGTTTTACGCACACAGAAACTTGGCATATGTTTTGATGCCCTCCCGGACACCAGCCTTAAGAAATACTCCTTAGCCGTGCGCCAAATCCTCCCTAAGGGAGCGATCACCCATATGGCGAGGAAGCCTAGGACTGTTCTCATCTATTTTGCGAAGCCAGAGTTTGTGGAGCGCGTCTTATCTGACGGACTGCATGTTGGGGATCATACCTTACTGGGAGTCCCGCTCACGCAGCGCCCCGTACCTGTTACGTGCTACCCCGTACCACCAGAAATCAAGGACCATTACTTAATGGCGGCCCTTTCCCGTTGTGGAAAAGTAGTTGGATCCATTTCCACTCTGTCTTCCGCACCAACAGACCCAGATGACAGGAACATCTTAGGTCTGCGTCGCCAAGCAAGGATCCTGTTTCCTACTGAAGATGCCATTGCTGATTGCCCTACTAACCTCACTGTGATTGTAGGGAAGCAGATTTTCCGGATCGATATCGTTACTGCCTTGCATTGTTTTAAATGCAAGGCATATGGCCACATCCAATCACGTTGTCCACATGTATCTGCCAAGCCCCCTATTTCCATACCACCCAAAGTCAACACCCCAGCCTCAACACCAGTTTTTCTGGCCACACCAAGTTCGGCTCCACAGACGTCCTTGATCCCTTCTACTGTTGTTCCAGATGATTCTCCCCCAGCAAGTGATGATTCATCATCAGTCTCCAAGTCTTCGATATCTACTACAGGTACTTCGGCCACCTCTCCATCGTTGGACCCACTTGCTGCTGTGGTACCTCTACCTTCTTCGGAGGGTATTATCTCAGAAAAGGAATGGCAACCCCTCCGTCGTGTTGCTTCATCTTCTTCCCTTGGATCCCCTAATGTGAAGTCAGATATAACTGTCCTACACCCACCAGCTTCTCCCGGCGTTCCCACGTTGAAACGTACCAGACAGAGTTCCATCTCGCCAGTGACGTCTTCTCCACGCTGCTCTCGTTCCCGTTCGCCAATTCGACAGTCTTTCTCTCCAACAGCAGTTCCTACATCTCTTAAGTCCCCAGCTGTTCCAAAATTGTTGGATCAAAAAGCTGTCGCTGAATATCTGGAAACTTTCCCTGCATTAGACGGGCCGCTTGCGCCCTCTGATCTTGCTCTCATTATACTCAATCAACCGTCACGTCCTCTCAAGCAGCTAGACTGCGTTCAATCACGTAATGCTCAGCTTCCCACTATTATCACCCAACTTCAGAATCTACTTGCTCTTTTGCCAAAAATTAACACAGTCACTAATGCGCAGACATCTAACTTAAAGAAACGTGTAACCAGTCTTCACAAAAGTGCTGATAGTAATATTCAACCACTACAACCTTTTCAAGTTAAAATTACTTTCTTTCAACTGTAAGGGATGCTCCGTCCCTCCTACCAATGCGTTAGTGTTTGAAGACATTACACCGCATGATGCGGATATATTATTGCTACAGGAGACTAACTGCCATCCTAACACCCCATACCACCGGTGGCGAACCTGGCCATTTCATTTCTACCATGCCCATCGACTTAGTCTTCACGCAGGACTTGCGGTGGCCATCAATTTTCGTCTTCGATCCTTCATTACTGATGATATCACGGTCAAACCGATTTATCGTGACCTCCTGCAGCTTCTGTCTTTCCGACTTCACAACTTACGATACCATATCTTCAACATCTATGTTTCCGGCAATCAACAGTATGCAGACTGTCTTTTTGAGCATTTTGTTTCCTGTGTTCAAGGTCTTCCGGCCACTGATATTGTCATCTTAGGTGGTGATTTTAACTGCACCCTTGACCCATCCCTCGACAGATCGGACGGTTCCACGGATACCTGGTATTTTCTTACCAGAGCACTTTCTACAGCCATCAACCAGCTACAACTCCAAGATGCTTTTCGACACCTGCACCCATTTCTTCGTTCGTACACCTGGCGGTCCTACTCCACTTCCTCCCCTACAACTGCCCGACTTGACCGGTTTTATGTTTCTTCAATTCTTCTTCCTTCAGTTATCTCCCTTTCTCACACACCGACAGTTTCTTCCGACCACAGCTGTGTCGTAATGTGTCTTCACACCGGTCCATCTCCTCTTCAATACTACCGTACTTGGACCCTTGATGATGATCTTTTACTTGATTCAACTTACGTAAATTCCATCCAATCGCAGCTCCAACAAGCCTTATATACGCTCCCTTTTGCTTCTTGTCCCTTGCAATACTGGTTAAATGTCAAATCCCAAATTCTTCTTTATACCAAGCAATATTCCCACGAAAAACGTACCACCGCCTCTATGAAGATTGATGCTGCACGCTCGATTTTTTCCACCCTAGATCTTGATTCTCCGCTGTTTTCTCATTACCAAGCTGAACTTCGTGCCTTGCTACTTCCTATCTCCCAACAAGCTCTTCACCGCCTCAAGCTCCTTTATCTCCAGCCAAATGACTATCTATGTGAACAGGTTCAACAACTGGAATTCCACAAACGTTCTGCTCATCACCTCCGTAATCTGAAGTTACCCGATGGAACTGTTACTAATGACCCCACTCTCATTTGCTCCGGTGTTAGAACATATTTCCAGTCACGTTTTGCTCAGTTCCAGTCAAGTTCTCCGCATGCTGATTCGATTCTTCGTGCCTTACCACATATTCCATCGCATCTTGTTACATCTCTTTCTATGCCTATCACCCCAGCAGAAGTAGTACAGTCACTTGCCTTACTTAACTGTCACTCGTCACCTGGTCCTGACGGGTTGACAGTTAATTTCTTTCGTACGTTTTCCTCTTTCTTACACCCTCTCCTATTGCCTTGCTTTACAGCTGCTTTTTCCTTATTTGTTCTTCCCCCGCTTTTACTCTAGCTCACATCATTCTTCTTCCAAAGAAGGGGTGTCTGCTGGAGTTGGATAACTGGCGTCCTATATCCATCCTTAATGTTGACTACAAGATTTATACTAAAATACTCTCTCTTCGATTGAACCCTGTCCTTCCCACCGTCATACATCCCGACCAAACGTACACCATCCCTGGCCGAAGCATTCATACTAATATTAATCTCCTCCGTGACTCATATTGCCTTGCCCACCTTTCCTCCGAACCTTTAGCCTTCCTCAATCTTGATCAGAGGCAGGCCTTTGATAACGTGAGTCATCAGTGGCTTGCCTCTGTGCTCTCTGCCTTCGGTTTCCCATCTGTCTTCATCACAGCCCTCCTTGCCCTGTACCAGGACTCAGTTGTCCATATCCGGACGGCCTCCTTCCTTACAGCCCCCATTCCGTTTCGTAAGGGCATCCGTCAAGGATGTCCTCTTTCCGGACAACTTTTCTCTCTAGTCTTTGAGCCTTTTCTTTGCTCTATCCGTTCTCTTCTACAACCTCCCCCCTCCACCATTCAGCATAGCACCAGGCACCATTCTATCGTTCTTACTGCCTACGCCGATGATATCACAGTTCTCATCCGAGAAGAATGGCAATTCACAATTGTTCTTGCATGGTATCAAGTGTATGCTGCGGCTTCCGGCGCTTCGTTAAACCTTTCAAAGTGTACAGGCTTGTGGTGTGGCTCCTGGAGACATCGCCCCGATACACCGTGGGGCGCTCATTGGACTTCCACCAGTCAAAAGATACTTGGGGTGCACATTGGCAGCCGGGTCTCAGCAGCGGCTGCCACCTGGAGACCCCTGGTCAGGAAACTACGTCACACCGCTACTTACTGGTCCCAGCTCAAGTGCTGTTTGACCTACCACAGTCGTGCACGGCTTTCTGGCACCCACATCCTCTCGTTAGTTTATCATTCCTGGATTGCACAACCGCCACCAGCCTACGTTCAAACTGCAACAACATCAGCAATGCTCAGCATTGTTTGGTCATCTACTCATTGGTTATCTTCCTCAGTATTGTCTCTACCTTCGACTTGTGGTGGCCTCAATATGCCGGAGATTACCGTACGTTATAAAGCTGTAAGAATTTTCAATTTCCTCCGTTTGACAGTTCAACCAGACTCTTCCGCTTTCAATCTTCTGCTTAATGTTCTGACTTCCCCCCTTAATCCCTGCCTCACCGTCCATCTTCTTCTCAAGATGGATATTCACACTGTCATTCCCCCCGTTTTCCTCTAGTCTACCATGAAGCTGTTCAGTTCCTTCGTTCTTTACCGCTCATTCGTCAACCCCCTCTTCCACTCTTGATCTTCTTTCCGAGCCTCTTTTTTTCTCCTCCGTCCTCCACCCCCTACTGCCAACTTTTTCTTTTTCCCCGCATGGCTACACGCTGGTGTAGTCTCCGTTTCCCAACTGGTCCTCCCCGATTTTTCATGGAAACCCGTTTCCGAACTTTTTCCCACCCTAACAATCTCGCCCGAGCTCTCTGATAACTTCCTCCAACTTAAACATGCTCTTCAATCACTTTTTCCTTCCCTAGTCGATTCCTCTGGCCTCCTTTCCGTTTCCTCTGCCTCTCTCCCTTTTCCGTTCTTCCTTCCCTTTTCCGGTGATCTCCTCTCTCTCCACAGTCTTTCCACCCGCAACCTGTACCGTTTTCTCCGTTCTTCTTCTGCGGTACCTTGCCCTATTCCCTCTGTTCCTTCTTTTGCACTAACCTCAGTCTGGTCTACTGCCCAACATTCACCGGCCCTCTCCTCAGAACTTAATGTGCATTGGAGGTTTTTGCACAATCGACTGCCTGTCCCTTCGACTTTGTTCCGGAGAAATATAGTATCATCAGATCTCTGTCCTTTTTGTAACGTCGTTGGAGACATCTTACACATGTTTGTTTACTGTCCGACACTATTTCACAGTATGTTCCAACTTGCACATCCTTCTTGTACCAGTGATCTCACCCTAGAAGATTATCGTTTCCTCGGCCACAGTTCTACAAGTTTCTGCTCTATTTTACCAGTTTGTTCGTATTTATTTATTCTAGCTAAATATATTATTTTCTCTCACCTGCTACAGTTACAAGATCCAGATCCTATTACATTCTCTACCTCCTTGGTTGCACACTACCGCAACAGGGTTAAAGCCAGACTCACCCTGGAATATTCCTTGGCGAAAGATACGGCACGGTTTCCTGCCTTCTTCGCAACATGGTCGCCGTGTCGTCATTGGTTTCAGTTTTCTAGTGCCCAGACTGTTCATCTGCTGTTTTAATAAACCTACGTCGGAACTTTCAATTTTTACTGTTCCCTCACCATGTTTTCTCCTGGAACTGGATTGTGTTTGCTTCCTGCTGATGTCACCTTTCGTACACAGTTCTCTTCATCCGCACAGTGACTCTCTGCCACCAGTGATTCCCATGTCACTAGAACTGCACAGATTTTTTTCTGTAAATTTTTTTCGCTCCAGTGATGTTCCAAGACTTCGATGAACATTTATCCCAGAGCTACTGCTGTTTACAGCAAATAATGCAATGCCTGTCATTGCTCATCTGTACAATTATCATTTCATTGTAAATATCTACATTTTGTTTTATTTCTCCCCTTCTCTCACACTGCGTGTGAGGTTGGGGATGTTCTGTTGTAATTCTTTTACGTGAATAAAAGCGAATATTGAAACTAAGCGATGGCCTCTGATCATTCGTCCGAAAGGGGTCCGGGTTCGAATCCCGGTGAGGCATGGATGTTGTGTTTGTCTTACGGCACTGGCTCTCTCTCTCTTCCCTGAAACCAGTGACCCTAAATTAGGGACGGGCAACTGCTTATAGCCCATTGAGTTGCTCACGGTGGTCGTTAAACCTCCAATCAAAAAAAAATAATAATAAATCCTACTTGCAAGACATCAGCTCCTTCAGTCGTTCTCTGAGTAAGTTAGAATAATGCTGATGATCTTCAGGGAGCCTTTCAACCTTTATTCTTTCCATCCTGAACCTTTTCCTATTCCTTTTGCTCCAACTTTACTTTTAGTTTCACTCGTAACACTACTAAGGAATGATCAGAACCAACATCCGCACCTCTCATCACACGAGTGTAAACAACTGTTTCAGATGCTGATCGTAGAAAACAAGATCTATCACACACCTTTGACCAAGAGTACGATTTTCCAAAGTATATGTGTGGATATACTTGTGGTTGAAACACTTATTAGATACACACAAACCATTCTCAATGTACAGTTCAATTAATCTTACACCATTATCATTCACACAAGGATCATTAACCTTACCCATAACATTGTCAGAAATTGCATTCTGCACACCTACTGTAGCACTGAAATCCCTGCTATTATGACTTTTTCTTTAGCACCAAACTAGCTCAAAACAGCTTTAAGTTCATTCCAGAAATCTTCCTTCCTATAAGATGGTTCCGTGTCACAAGGAGCATACACTACAACAATTACTACTCTCTGAAGTTTCACTTCAAACGAACTCAAAGAATTCTTTCATTTATGCAGCTATAGAGCCAAGTTGTTCTTCATCTTTTCACTTAAAAACATACTTACACTAGCCTGTCTTGTCGCATTATCCAATACTCCAGAAAACACACTCATCGTCCCATTCACTTCATCTATCCGAATTTCCTTCTTTTTGGTTTCACTTACGCACAGCACACCCAGTATACACTTATTCATCTCTTCAATCACGTCATTCATCTTGCTATTTATACCTCTATTATTCCATACACGAATCTTACGCTCACTTAGCCGAGATCTCTTTCTCATTTTCCGTTTACGGTTTCCAATTTGTTTCCGTGGTGGAACATCCTTCTCAAGTGTGGTAGGTCCATCATAACCCACACTAGAGTCCGGAGCAATGTATCTTTGTGTCATTTAATCAGGTAAGTACACCATTGTGGGGGATTAACCCACAGCTGACGGTTCCAGTTGGTTATTCAACCTAAGGGAACAAAAACAAATAAAAAAAATAAAAATTATATATTATTGATAAATAAAAAGCTCCTCTAAATTTCCATTTATTAGATCATTTAGCCATCCCATTTCAAAAAGTTCAACATATTAATCAGTAGGTCCATCTTGATTTTCTGCATATTTGTATCTTTCTGCAGGTAGTATCATTATCAATAAATGGGCATGGAATTCATAACTTGAGATTCCTTTGAAGTTATTCTACAAAAGCGGAATGCCTTTAATGGAATGTGGAATTAACTTGTTCCTTTCCTTCGTCCATTGATTTTGTATTTGTGAAAAAAAGTCTGTCACCATTTGCATTGTGAGGAGGAACTCCTAAAGAAAATTCTGTAATTTTTAGGTATTCTGAATGGCAGTCAACATTTCCCGACTTTTCAAAACATTTGGTCCCTTTTCTGACGAGCTGGCAGCTGATTGAATTTTTAATCATGAATCTCATTTCTTACAGTTTTTTTATATTGTTTAATTAACATCATCAATTGGGACCTTTTTATGATTTAAACACCGTGCAGAGCTTTCCTCATCTTTCCATCTCGGAACGTTATGCATGCTCATCCATGTGAAATATCAGATGTCTTTCAAAGGTTTCATACATTTGTCCAAATACTCCACGCAACTGCTGGCATTTCACATCATCACAAATGGTGTTTACATCACCAAAGTCAGCTTAAATACACATTGTTTTCTGTTTTAAACCTGTAAACAGTAGGGTGTTCACCCGAATGAAACTTCCGCCACCGCTGGTTACTAACACTATAAAAAACCTAGTAACCAATAACTCCGCGAACTAGCGTAAACAAGAACCAAACCTGAAGTTCTTGTGGACTGTTTATGTCTGTTGCTAAAAAGCAGGATATTTTGCCATTTATAAAAAATCTACCCGGACGGAATAAAAAAAATGATGATATGTCCGGTTAAATGAACACGTATAGTAACCCTACTTAAACGTTTTGCATATTCAAATTCGCGAAGTATCATAATTTCATAATTTATTCTTCTCTCGCCTCGTAATAAAGCATGATTTTTGAGACGTCGTAAAGATACTTTTTCATTTTGACAATTTCGCAACTTGCTACAGCGTATTTTAAGAGAGACATTTTTCAGCACGGATTATCATTGAGAATACGGTAAAGTAAAACAGTCGAAACCTTTGAAAGTTCAGTGTACGAGGTATGAAAAGATACGTTAAAAATCATATTTGGATATGAATTAAAAAACATTAATAACATGGATGAATCGGATTTTTTTTTACAGGATGATACACGGTGATTCGATTTCAAACAAAAACAAGAAATATGACACTGAATTTTCGGTTTTAAGGAGCTTGCCTTTTGAATCCTTTCCGACGCGTATAAAATTTATCAAGTATGAAAAGGAAATAAAATATCCGTTTATTGACGTATAAATATTATTAATAAGCGTAAGCTTTCATCACCAACAGGTGCCTTCTTCAGACTTGTTCGTGGTTAGGCAAGACAAGAGGAAAAAGCAATATAAATTTTTTGAAATAAACATGAACAGAATTTGAGAACGTAATATGTTGCGTCAGGTGCATGCGACAACGAGAGATGTCAACAGAAGCCTGCTAAGCGTGAAGAAATGGGCGCCATATTTGGGGAAGCTCAAGTGAGACGTCATCGTTGCAAACCACAGGGTTACTCAAAATCTCCATGATTTCCTTGATGGCAGTGCCCCATGCGATAGTATAAGGAGCAATTAGCTTTATCTGGTCCCACTTTGGGATGGCGAAATGGGTAACCACTTTGGGATGGCGGAATGGGTAACCACATCTGGATATAGCGGTTGTCAATCTTCCGTGCGAGACGTCCTGCTTGTGTTCGACTAGTCGAACAGCGAAAGAGCGTTTTGTCATTCCGATGTAATGTTTGGTGGTACCATCCATGTATTCCAATGGTATGGAGTGCACTCCCGCATCAGTCAGAGAGGTATGGGCGTTCCGAGATGATAGCAGGTGGCATAATATCAATCTCGGTGAGCGTATCCCAAAGCTAAGCCCGAGTTTCTTTAAGGTGTTCTGCAAGAAGTAGGTCAGGCCGGGTACATAAGGGCAAAGTTTTATAAATTTATCAAGGCTATTCAAATCAATGAAACGAAAGAAAAGACTGATTTCGACAATCGATAAAACCTCCAGAAATAGAAACAGCTGATACTTTCACAATCGCTAAAATGTATGTTGCGAAAATTAACAAATGGCGCACAGAAAGTTTCTCATAGTAGAAGGAAGTTGTCGGAGACAAAATGATTTTCAAAACGAAAAGTTAAAAGAAAATATATAGAAAGAAATCATTTGGTGAAATTTTGCATAATGGGATTGTTGAATATAGGCGAATAATGGTTTTCATGGGAAAAGCTATGCAAAGGAAAAAAAAAACTTTTGAAATACGTCTTCCAAAAGCAGAGGTGGCAAGAAAAAGGTTTTGAGTTTTATGCCTGCTAACAGGAAATCTGTGCATTTTCTAAAGATAATTATGCTCCACTTGTCATTGTACAGAACGGAATACAGTAAAAAGAAATTTCTCAATTGGGTCCTAGAAGCGGAGATACAGCTACAAACAGAAGTACACAAACACCACTTAGCGACAGACCTGTGAACTATAAAGCACGTCCAATACTAACCTAAAGTATTTCACGAGGTTAATGGTATCCAGTGTTGAAAGAATTTTTTAAATAATACATGTAGAAGCAGAGGTATTGAGAAAACCATATTAAGTATCTGCGCCCCTCGCAGCAAAATTATGCATTATTTTGCCAAGCAAATATACACACAGAGTTTGCATAGTTAGGAGTATCCGACCAAAAAATAATTTTTCCCATTGGGTTTTTAGTCCCTCAGATATTGCTGTAAACTTAAAATGCGAACTTTTTCTGTTCTTATGCTCTCTAGTAGCATACTTGTGCGTTAAGAAAAATTTGAAATTATCAAGTATATGAGAAACATTTCTCACCGGAAATGTTCTCCAACAAAGAAAGAAGATTTTTTTGGTGTCTTAGAAGAAGGGATATCGACAAAAATAAGATGTATATCTTCGCCATCTGACAGAAAAATATCCTTTATTTTAAGAAGAAAACATTCTGGAAAAGTTTTCTGGGGTTAAAGATATAGGTCCACAAAATAATTTTTTCAGTCGAGATTTCAGAAGCTTAGATTTTGCTGCAATTACATCAGAAGCAGAAATAAAAACTTATGCTTTCTGATGGCCTAACCATTCTTCCTCAAAAATCAATAATTGTATGCAAAACGTTTTCAATCGGGACTGTATCCGATGCAGGAAATATTTTTTTCAAATTGAAGTTTTAGAAGCAGAGATATCGGAGGAAAATCAATTTACCTTTACATCCCCTAGCGGCAACTCCATGCATTACTTGAATTTTTTAAAATTATATGAGAGGCATTTCACACCGGAAACGCTCACCAAAAAAAAAAAAATGAATTTTTCAAATCGGAGTATTTGAGGCAGATATGTGGTCAGCAATAAGATATACATCGACGCCCCTTAGCTATAAAACTATGCACTTTTTTAAGCAAGCGGTATTTTCAAAAAGTTATCCGAGGTAAGCGGTATCGGTTCACAAAATATATTTTTTCAATGGAATTTTCCGGAGCTCATATTTTGCTACAAATTCATAAGAAGCAGATATAAGCACTTACCTCATAATTTACCAAAAATTAGAAATAACATACAAAACATTTCCTATTGGAAGCTGTATCCAATGAAGGAAGCAGTTTTCAAGTCGAAGTTTCAGAAGCATAGATATCGGGGAAAACGCAAATTTTGTTTACGTCCCCTAGCAGAAAGCCTAGAAAGGAACACCTGACAGTCCATCATTTCAGGTCTGATGAAGAAATGAAGCCACTACTATTACGGGAGTGATATCAGAAACAAAATCCCGGATTCTTCAGGACGGACTTTGAAAACTGTTCCCAAGTTAGAATAAATGTTATAAAGTAGGAGAGGATTATGTGTAGAAGTATCTATGCAGCCATTTAAACAAAAGACAATTGTGAATTTTTCTGGAATCTATATATTGATTCTATAAGGTTTTTTACTGTGAGTCATAATTTGAGAGAACGGCTGAACGTAAAGATATGGTTGAGGTATCAAAACAAAGGTTATACAATGTAGATGTGCCAGTCGAAAAGAAAAATGAGATTGGGATAACGGTTCGGGCGTTGGGAGGCGGCAAAGTTCCCATGTAAAGTCTATGGGAGAAGCGTGCGGTTGACATTCGATCGTCTGCGGTTGACTCACGCGCTGTTGAAGGCGGTAGCATGGAGGGATTGACATAGTCCAAAGTCCGAAGTCTTTTCTTAGCGAACCGTTGCGCAAAGCAACGCTTGCAGGCATTTGTACCATAGTTCTTCTAATCGGAACAGCGAACACTCTCGATGACCTGATTGCGTTATGCCGTTGGACAGTGCGATGTATATATACAATTTAATACTCGTTCGATCCAGTTTATTCACGTAGATAAGACGTTTCCCATTATGTAAAGATGTAACTAGACATTCCGTTGACCATTGTTAGTGAAAATATGTAGAATGTACATATTAAGTTACGCCATCTAACTTACATATTCATTCTTTAAATTGTTTTTCTGTGAGACCTTTTTTGAGAGAACGGCTAAACGCAGAAATATAGTTCATGTATCAAAATAAAGATCTTACCGTGTAGATGTGCCAGTCGAAGAGAAAAGCGAGATTGGAGCAATAGTTCGAGCTTGGCGTGGTGGCAAAGTACCCACGTAAATTCTATGGGAGAAGCGTGCAGCCTTTATCTACATAAGGCGCTCAGTTCAGTGTCAGACGTGGTGTGTGCATGGTGTTCTACACTGACGGAAAAAAACATCCCAACACCACGAAAAAATGGTTGTAGAGGAATGCAAAGGCGGCAATACATTTGTATAGGTAACATATTTAATCGATTAAGGTTACAAGATCACAGCTTAATGTAAGTGCGAGAAGAGCCATTTTAAATGTGAAATGCTGGCACATTAATAACCGGTGAAACCACCAGAATGTTGAATGCAAGCACGCAAACGTTCATACATTGTGTCGTACAGGTGCTGGATGTCAGTTTGTAGGATGGAGTTCCATGCCTGTTGCACTTGGTCGGTCAATACAGGGACGGTTAATGCTGGTTGGGGGTGACGCTGGAGTTGTCGTCCAATGATGTCCTATACGTGCTCGATTGGTGAAAGATCTGGTGATCTAGCAGGCCACGGCAAAATGTCGACACTCTTTAGAGCATGTTGGGTTACAACAGTGGTATGCGGGCTAGCGTTATCCTGTCGGAAAACACCCCCTGGAATGCTGTTCATGAATGGCAGCACAACAAGTTGAATCACCAGACCGACGTACAACTGTGCAGTCAGGGTGCGTGGGATAACCACGAGAGTGCTCCTGCTGTCAATGGAAATTGCTCCCCAGACCATAAATCCAGGTGTAGGTCCAGTGTGTCTCGGCCGGAGACAGGTTGGTTGCAGGCGCTCACCTGGCCTCCTTCTAACCAACACACGGCCATCACTGGCACCCAGGCAGAACCGGCTTTCATCAGAAAACACAACAGATCTCTACTCCGTCCTCCAATGAGCTCTAGCTTGACACCACTGACGTAACAAACGCCAGTGGTTTGGAGTAAGTGGAATGCACGCTACAGGGCGTCTGGCTTGGAGCTGTCCTTCAAGTCACCGATTTGTAACAGTTCTTTGTGTCACTGTGGTGACAACTGCAGCTGGAATTGCTGCCGCAGACGCGGTACGATGCGCCATGGCCATACGCCGTACACGGCGGTCTTCCCTCTCAGTAGTGCCACGTGGCCGGCCGGAACCCGGTATTCTTGAGGCAGTACCTTCCTTTGACCACCGCTGCCAACAATCATGCACAGTGGCTACATTCCTGCCAAGTCGTTCTGCAATATTGCGGAAAGAAAATCCACCTTCTCGTAGCCCTATTACACTACCTCGTTCAAACTCCGTGAGCTGTTGATAATGGCTTCTTCGTCTTCTTAAAGGCATTCTTGACTAACATCAACACCCTACGTCGAATCTCAACGATAACTAACGCTCACGAACGTTACAGAGCGTATTTACAGGAAACCTGCTTTGCATGTTCCGAGGAGCGCTACTAGCGCCACACGTATGCGCCGAGCGCGAAATTTGCATAGACGTCATCTTACAGATGTACTCTCACCGCCTACCAACTGTCGTTTATCTAACACAACCCCTTCTTGGTGTTGGGATTTTTTTTTTCCCGTCAGTGTATGATCAGTCCTAAAGTAAGTAAATACTTTATTGCATACTTACCCTTAACAGAATGTCTCTGCCAGAGAAAAAAAAGAAAAAGAAAAGAAAACCTGAAACCCTTACTGGAAGGCGTGAGCGATCAATGGGTCGCAACTACGTGTCTCAGACAGGAGAGAATGAAGAGTGTTCGCAACGCGAATCTCATTCCAACAACATTTACAAACACAGTTGTAATTGAAGATGAGAGTGAAAGAGTGCGCTATCCAGTTGAATTTTTGCACACGATCGACATGAGTGGACTTCCGCCTCACATTTTACGACTGAAAAAGGGTGCGGTCGTGATGCTCCTCACGAACCTGGCCGCCGCTGTGGCGCAGTGGTCTAACGCTGGCTTATGATCTTTCGTTCGTGAAGGGTCCGGGTCCGAATTCCGGTGAGGCATAGATGTTGTGTTTGTCTTACGGCACTGGCTCTTTCCTTTCCCTGTAACCAGTAACCCTAAATTACGGACGGACGACTGCTTATAGTCCATTGAGTTGCTCACGGTGGTCGTTAAACCTTCAGTCAAAAAAAAAAAAAAAAAAATCAGGAACTTGGACTATTGTCTTTACTGAAGTGGTTGAATGAATTTGTCAATCAAATAAAGTTTACATTTGTTGTTTCATATGAGTTTATTCTTCTTAAAAGTAAAAAAAAAAAAAGAAACTAACCGTCGTTTCCGACGGGTTTCGTCTAGTTCTTTTTATTCAAGTAAAGGTAAATCTCTTCAGCTCACCTACGCACTTTGTCGTCATCCATATTTTAAAAACCTAAATATTTTCCCAAATTATCAATATTCTAAAATAAGTGTCTCTTAAACCTAAACAGGAAACTCATCAAACATACCGCAGTGACCTACTTTAGTTATGCGTTGAGCAAAACAGAAAATGATTAGTGATTTGTGATTCTGATATGTAATTGCTGTAAACCTGGTCCCAATTTTAATAGTGTGATACATTGTGCAGTATTTCGCTTTTCTTTTCAACTTACGTCATTTAAAATATTTGTGTATTCTTTTCATAACCACAGCAATTTTACAAGGATATAAGAACGTTGTGTCAAGATTCCATTTGGATTTGCGCGAATGCGTGTGTATTGAGCGGTAAAGTAGAAAAAATGAAAGAAAAAAGAAGGGGTATGTTTGCTTCATGTGATGATTTTATGGCGTGTGAGTGAATATAAGGTTTCAGGATACAAACGCCAAATCAAGACGAAGATCACCGAAGAGGCTAAAGGTATTTCATGCACTTATTTCGCTCGAAAGAGCAAGAAAATTTGCGTCTTTATTCAATCGTAGAAATAATCTATTCAAAAATTACTGTGAGTTTAGAACTCCATCAATTATTACCTTTTCAATGTATGTCATCTGTAAGTTTTTCTTAAACATAAATAGAAAGTAGATCACGGAAATTAAATCTCTAATTTAAATGAAAAACAAACAAATAGTGTTCCTTGGAAAATTACTTTGCGAACGAAATAAAATTATGAATTAAGATAACATGCAACTTTTTATCTCCTGTCAGATACTAATTGCATTTGTCATTCGTATCTTTAAAAATTATTTCGTGTAGAAATGCGTCCATGAGGAAGTATTACATCATGTGCTCTTTTCAGAACGCCTTATATCTTCGGCATGTTGTTTGTGGAATTAACCTTTATCCCTGAGGTCAGTTCAAAAATCTAGAAAACTACAGCTTCCAGGAAGAGAATTTCTATCTGCATCTCCTAATTTCGTACAGAGTTCTTAATGGGATTTACAAAATTTCTTAATCAATGTTAGACGAGGAACCTTTCCATTTGCAGAAGTAGCTTTTTCAGCTGAAACACGTATCTCGGTCGGATGTCCCATATTTCGGAGAAAAGGGTCGCAAAAATGCTTTGAAAAATTAATTCTCTAATTCAAATTAAAAGGGAGAAATGAATACAATAACACAAATCGCAGATTTAGGAAAATGTGTGTAATATAGATTTTGTTCCTTCATGGGATTCTACGGCTTTTGATTCTTTTAATGCACGGGGTTTTTAATGTTCTTGTGATTCAGAAATAAAAAATGCTAACGCACAAAATATAATGCTTGTGCTTATATTCTACAGATCAGGAATTCCTGTCTGTTTTTTACCCTATGAATTAGAATCATTTGAAATGAGTATTACGTTTTAGATTTATTCGACCATAACTTTTAATCGTCATTTAATATCTTTCAAATATTTTCTCGAAAAAATGATATTTCAGAATTTTTTTCAGTTGGTGTTGAGTTCATTAGCTCGTTACAAGATTTTTACATAATAATGACGTCCATTTATTATCACTATAGAAAATAAAGAATTCTGAGTAGTAAGAGTTTTAGATCATAAACTCCCAATTTTTCAGATAAGTGTAGTTAATCCGCAGGCCTGTTAGATTCTAAATATTCTTAATTACTCATCCCTGTACTTATGATGCTTAGATACTTGATCCACTTGCAGCCTCAGTGATAGAGTGGTCTAAGCTCTGGCTTCTGAATGTTCGACCGAATCGATGTGGGTAAGAGTTCCGGTTGTGGCATTCCCTGAGATCATTCTTGGAGAACGTGGCCTAAAATTAAGAATGGGAGACTCCTTATCGAAAGCATTTATTAGAGCTATATAAAAAGGACGAATTCTAGGAAGCATCTATTTTAGATCATCAACTCCCAGTTTCTCAGATAAGTGTCGATAATCCGCATATTTGTTAGAATGTTTAGATTTCGACATGTTCTTAATTATCCATCCCTGTTCTTATGATGTTTAAGTCCCGACAGGTTCCTAATACCCACCCCTGTTATCATGATGATTAAGTCTCGACAGGTTCTTAATTACTCATCCCTGTTCTTATAATATTTAAGTCTCGATAGGTTTTTAATTACCCACCCATGTTCTTATAATATTTAAGTCTCGTCAGGTTCTTAATTATCGATCCCTGTTCTTATTATGTTTAAGTCTCGACAGATTCTTAATTACTCATCCCTGTTCTTATAATGTTTAAGTCTCGGGAGGTTCTTAATTACCCACCCATGTTCTTATGATGTTTAAGTCTCGACAGGTTCCTAATTACTCATCCCTGTTCTTATGATGTTTATGTCTCGACAGGTTCTGAATCATCCATCCCTGTTCTTATTATATTTAAGTCTCGACAGGTTCTTAGTTACTCATCCCTGTTCTTATGATGTTTATGTCTCGACAGGTTCTTAATTATCCATCCCTGTTCTTATTATGTTTAAGTCTCGACATGTTCTTAATTATCCACCCCTGTCCTTATAATGTTTAAGTCCCGGCGGGTTCTTAATTATCCATCCCTGCTCTTATGATATTTAAGTCTCGACAGGTTCTTAATTACTTATCCCTGTTCTTATGAAAGTCTCGACAGGTTCTTAATTATCCATCCCTGTTTCTATTATGTTTAAGTCTCGACAGGTTCTTAATTATTCATTCCTGCTCTTATGATGTTTAAGTCTCGACGGGTTCTTAATTACTCATCCGTGTACTTATGATGTTTAAATCTCGACAGGTTCTTAATTACTCATCCCTGTTCTTATGATATTGAAGTATCAACAGGTTCTTAATTACCCACCCCTGTTCTTATGATGTTTAAGTCTCGACAGGTTCTTAATTACTCATCCTTGTTCCTATAATGTTTAAGCTTCGGCAGGTTCTTAATTACCCACCCCTGTTCTAATAATGTTTAAGTCTCGGCGGGTTCTTAATTATCCATCCCCGCTCTTATGATGTTTAAATCTCGACAGATTCTTAATTACTCATCCCTGTTCTTATAATCTTTAAGTCTCGACAGGTTCTTAATTATCCATCCCTGTTCTTTCGGTGTTTTAGTCTCGACAGGTTCTTAATTATCCATCCCTGTTCTTATGGTGTTTAAGTCTCGACAGGTTATTAATTATCCATCCCTGCTCTTATGATGTTTAAGTCTCGGCAGGTTCTTAATTACTCATCTCTGTTTTTCTGATGTTTAGATACTTGATACACTTGCAGCCCCGGTGGCAGAGTGGTCTAATCTCTGGCTTCTGACGGTTCAACGGAGTGGGTGTGGGTTAGAGTCCCGATTGTGGCATTACGTTAGGTCCTTCCTGGAACCAGAGGCACTATATCAGGGGCGAGTGGCTCCTTATAGCCATTTCAGCTGATCATGGTGCTCGTTGCTCTCCCCCTTCCTCTCCAAATATATTTGATATACTTAACGTTTTGTCATCTCGTAAGTTAACAAAAAATTAAAGTGTACTAAAAAATTCCCTTTAATTTTCAAAAATCTGCATAAAAATTGTACATAATTAGTATTGAATTTTTATCATTAATCAATGTTTTGATACTACCCATTGTGCACAAATTAAGGTTATTTTTGTTTAAAAGGATAACCTTTAGACCCGAGCAATGGGAGTACTTACCGCTGGTCCCGTGCCTCAGGGGGGGGGGGGCTCGCACTTTGGAAGATCCAGCTCGTCATAGACAGAAAAAATTCAGTTAAAAATGAAATTCTCAGTATAAAAAAGTAATTGTGAATGTCCTGCACAACAAAATGAATGTTATCTTATTTGTATGGGATATATTATATGGAATATTGGAACGTCTGAATGTACCTAAATTAAGTTAGCCAATTGTATTGGATTAGGCAAGATAATTCAGTTTTCCGGTTACATCGGATCCACAAACATGCATTTTGTATTGATTCACTTCCAGTATTTCTTCAAGAATTTTATTGACAATTCCACTTACCCATGCCTGAGCAGAGCGAAATTTATCTTCAATGAAATTCATAAAAACTATCTTAAAACACAATGACTCAAAAAGTTTTCTGATTTGGCATCACCGTCGATAGAACATACATTATATGAAAATCAGGACTACAATAGCGCAATTAATGATTTTGCTGAAATGAAGAAAAGAAAAAGAAATTTTCTACGATAAACATATATACAAGGAATCATCGATATCTTTTCTTATAAGAAGAGCCTTCACTCATTCGTCCACCACAGCTCTTCGAAAGCAAGAAATGGAAAGCATTTATAATATCACCCGTAATCATGGATATCCAGATGAAACCATGCACAGGATAGTAGCCAAGATTAAAAGGAACAGGACTACAACATTAATATCTTTATATGAAGAAAAAGATAGGAAATACATTGGTTATCTTCCCTTTGTACCGAAATTGTGTTATTCCATGAAATCGATATGTCATAAATACGATTTTGATATTGGAATAAAAACAACCAACATTAAGTCCTTACTTCTGAAAGACAGAGATCGTGCGCCTTTTGATGTGAAACATGGTGTATATGTTATCCCTCTTAACAGTATAGAAGAAAATGAACAACAAAAAGTTTACATAAGCTCGACTTTTCGTTCAATATCAGCTAGATTAAAATAACATAAATATGATGCTAAAAATAGAGATACAACCACAGCTTTAGCACGACTTGTAAACCTAAGTAATTATCATCCTGACTGGAACGAGATTAAGATTCTCAACACATCAAAATCTAGAACAACTTTAAGATTTGTTGAGAGTTTGTATATTATGAAATATGGGAATACAGCATGTAATGATAATTTACCAGAAATTATACCTATACCGTGGAAAACATACTTGGGTTTGTCCGGTTAGGTAATAATAAATCAATAAATTATTCCCTTTAATTTTATGTTTGACCAGTAACAAATGTTGGCCCATACTCTCACTGGTTAAGCCCATTTTATACTAGTTACGTCATTACGACTGCAGTCTTATATAAATAACACACTACAAATTTTGAAGATGACAATCCGATTTTTGGCGTAAATGTGACAAGGATGGTAAGTCAGATAATAACCGAAAACTTGAAATTTTCATCGTCCTGGAGCGGGACTCGAACTCGCGTCTCCCAGAAAACGCCCGGGTATGCTAACCACTACACCACCCAGAACGACCAAGTTTCAAGTTTCCCATCAATTTGAATTAACCATCACAGGTTCGCTAGTCGAAGCAACCGGCATTCATGTTTAGCGAATCTGGAGGCTAAGAATCTTATCCCGTGTTTGCCCGGAGAAGCAGATAAATCATGAAAGAAATACGGGATTATGCCATATAATACAAATTTTGAAGATGATAATCCGGTTTTTGCATTGTCATCTTCAAAATTACCAACCTTGTCACATTACGCCAAACATCGGATTGTCATCTTCAATATTTGTATTATATGGCGTAATCCCGTATTTCTTTCATGATTTATCTGCTTCTCCGGGCAAACACCGGATAAGATTCTTAACCTCCAGATTCGCTAAACATGAATGTCGGTTGCTTCGACTAGCGAATCCTGTGATGGTTATATTCAAATTGATGGGAAACTAGAAACTTGGTCGTTCTGGGTGGTGTAGTGGTTAGCATACCCGGGCGTTTTCTGGAATACGCGGGTTCGAGTCCCGCTCCAGGACGATGAAAACATTTTCAAGTTTTCGGATATTATCTGACTAACCATCCTTGTCACATTTATGCCAAAAATCGGATTGTCATCTTCAAAATTTGTATTATAGAGCATAATCCCGTATTTCTTTCATAAATAACACACTGTTCTTCACGTTCGTTTGGTGAATTTTAACAACATCTGAAGATGGTACCCACTTTTGGCACCGAAAGATCTCATGTGGGTACATATTTTATTATATCATCTTTTAAATGTATATATTAAATATTTTAACATTGGAGTTAAAATAGTTATCGTGTCATTTCGGTAGTTTTTAATGTATGTAGTTATCGACACGAGTTAAATTTAGAGTATATGTAATTTATGAATTGTGTTTGTCATTTTATATCGTATGTCCACTGGTCCATAAATAGATCATACAAATATACGCAGGTTATAAAAGAAAGGTTCTGTTCTGTAATCCTGATTTCATCTTAACCCGCGCATGTTGCATTTCATTGCATTCATTTCTATGTGACACACTGCAGTAAGGATTGATGCCATTAAAATCGAC
Organism: Macrothele yani; assembly: GCA_039090855.1. NCBI lineage: Eukaryota > Metazoa > Arthropoda > Arachnida > Araneae > Macrothelidae > Macrothele > Macrothele yani. The sequence continues at coordinate 134,581,070 of CM076990.1, forward strand.
TAGTTTTCTGTTTGGATTCCGAAAACAAGTCCAAAAGCCCTGTCTTTTTATATTTCCTCATTATCAAGCGCTATGGAAGATGCCCGTGGTTATGGCTATCTGTATACGAATCCCTAGAGAGCGTAGTCAACATTGAAAGAGATCACATACTAGGAATGCAGTGATTACGAGCTAAAGAATTCAAGGGAGCACTGATTGGACAATAAATAAATACGTTAAGCACCTCTTCTCTGCCCATTATTGTAAATCTTCATAAACACATCAGTGTACCTCATACGGCCCCATGAATCTGTAATGCATTTTCAACCAAATTGTTTATGCAGATAGATGCCTCCGCAAAAACATTTGTCCGGAAATCCACACGTCCTAGGAGCGGCTCTGGCTTCAGCCTCGGCCAATGAGAATTTGTTTCTTGTGCAAAGAAAATCCCACAGTTTAAAGACACAATACAGGAAGAGCCAAATGGAATCTCAAATGTGTTGCCCATTTCTGCACAAAGTTATATAATTGTCCTTTAATTTCCCCCGGATTTATAGCCGCTTGAGGAAAATAGTTTTTCTTTCTTTTTTTGATTGGAGGTTTAGCGACCCCCGTGAGCAGTTCAATGGGCTATAAGCAATCGCCCGTCCGTAACTTAGGGCCATTGGTTCCAGTGAAGGGAGAGAGCCAGCGCCGTTAGGGAAGCACAACATCCGTGCCTCAGAGGGATTCAAACCCTGACCCATCTCGCGAAAAATCTTGAGCTATAGAAGTCAAAGGGTAAGGACACTATTCCAACCAATGCTTATAAAGACAATAATTTTTCTCTGACTTCTGGAATAACCTCGTGCATAGGCACAACTCGTAGTTTCGATTATAAATGTCTTTATAGTAAACGGTAATTATTTTCTTTTACTTCGAGGTTTAATGACCACCGTGAGCAGCTCGATTGACTATGAGCAGTCGCTGGTCCCTAATTTAGGACCACTGGTTCCGGGGAAGAAACAGAACCACTGCCGTAAGGCAAATGCAACATCCATGCCTCACCAGGGTTCGTACCCGGACCCTTCTCGGACGAATCGTCTATAGAATGTTTGCTCAAATTAATTAGGATGCAATAGGAGGATTATCTTTTACTCGACAGTCAGAATAGCAGGAAATTCCTGGTTTACAATTAGTATGTACCATCATTTCAGAAAACTTGAAAATGTCATCGCCTTCGAGCCGGAATCGAACCTGCATTCCCCCGATTTCCGTTTGTGCATGTTGTCCATTAAATCTCGAACGGAAATCGGGAGATACATATTCGATTTCACCTCCTAGAAAATGTAATTTTCAAGTTCCCAAAAGTGATGCCTGTACAGTATACTGTAATATAATTTTCCCTATTACGCTCCTGCCTGTCTTTATGAAAATTATGGTTTGTTCTGCTTATGCAATTTCCAAACTTAACGTTTACATTTTTTCTTTTGCTGCAATGCCCTTTTTGCGCAACGACAAATGAGGTCGGAGGTTGTGTGACGTATGTAAAAAGATGACATGAGACGGTTGTTTTCAGTGTATATTTTCTGGCTGACGAAGAGCTGTGAGGTTAATTCACGAGCTGTGAAATTAGTTTTCGTTAGGCTAGCTGACTTTGAATAGATATCTGCTGCTTTACGTTAATTGGTCTTAAGATATTAGTTCCATCTTTGGAGTTTCTCACTGTGAAGTTAAGAATGTATTAGAATTTGGTTATCACAGCATTTTACCCGTTAATAACTCTGATATATTTGAAAAGTCTGTCACGCTATTGTGCTAACGAGTGCCTGGACTACTAAATATCAGGTAAAAACAAAGGTATTTGCTGTTTTCGGAGACTAACACAAAGTATAGCCCACACATAAGAAAAACAATTTATTCATCAAAATATTTACCATGGCTATCAATAACGTTCTGCCAAGTTGTTAACAACTAGTATACACTGAAGTTCCAGAAAAACTGGTACACCAGTCTAATACTTGGTAAGTCCCCTACGAGAGCGCAGGACTGCAGAAATACGACGTTGCATGGACTCCACTAGCTTCTGGAAATATGATGTAAGCATTGCACAACATACTTTCTGCAGAGCGCTCCACAACTCGGGTGTATTCCGAGGTCTCGGATTCCTGTGTTCGATAGCGCGTTGCAGGGCATCCCAAATTTGGTCTATCACGTTCAGATCTGGGGACTTGGGTGAGATGGCAACACCCCAAACTTAGATGAATGATCCTCTAACCATAATGTGGCGTCCCGACACTTGTTGGAGGTGCAGTGTCCTGTTGGAACAGACCCAACACATCAGCATGAATGCATGACTTGACCGAGTATACCTCGTCGGAAAGGATGCGCACATAGCGTTGGCCGGTCACAGACGTTTTTATACGTACCAGGGGTCCTAGTGAAGTCCAGCTAAACACACACACCATAATATTACGGACCCCACACAATCCGGTACAGTTTCCTGTTGACAGGCGGGATCCATGGCTACATAGGTTTTGCGCCACACACGAATCATTCCATCTGCCCGATACAGTTGGAAACGCTACTCGTCAGACCAGACTACTTGTTTCCAGTCATCAAGTATCCAGTGGGGGTGTTGCCGTGCCCAAGCGAGGCGCAAAGCTCTGAGTCGCGCACCATCAAGGGGACTCGAGTTAAGCGTCGGCTCCCAAAGCCCATATCGTGCATGGTACGTTCCACAGTCCGGACGCTGATGCTTGTTGAGAATCCAGCATTGAATTCCGATGATACCTGCGATAATGTTGCACGTCTGTCGCGTGAAACGATTCTTGACAGCCGACGATGGTCACGTTCACCAAATGTCTTTTTACGGCCACACTGGTATCAAAAGTTGGAGGTTTTGCCGGAATTCTTGTAGTCACGGTACACCCTTGCAATGGTCGTCCATGTAAATCCGAACTTCGTTTCTACCTCCGAAATACTATGGCGCATCTCACGAGCACCAACTATGACACCGCGTTGAAAATCGCTTAAATCGTTATTACTTGTCATTCTTATGCCGAAAAGAGCTCTGATAGCTGGCAAGGATGTCTATCGCTTTATATACGCACTGTCGGATGCAACCGAGTACGCGCATGGGTGACGTTGCTAAGTATTTTGCATAAGCTCGTCTGTACCAGTTTTTCTGGCACTTCAGTGTATACTCGTGCAATATAATGCCGTGTTGTGGGAAGAGGAAAAGTTTTGAGGGCAGCGTGCAACTCATCAAAGTTGATGTCGTGTCTACACAAATGATTGTCCAGTGAAAGAAACTAGTCTGAAGGAAAGATATTTTGTAAGATGGATGACATAAAAGCTCCCTCCCAATTTATTTGATTGTGTTAGTGATCAATGAAGCAGAGTAAGCAAGAGCGTTATCCTGAAAGAGCAGAACTTTCTTTCTGTTGACCAGTACTGCTTCCTTCTTCTTCAGGTCCTCGTGCAAACGTTTCAGTTGTTCATAGTACACTGTATCGGTGATCGTTCGGCCGGTTTGCAAGAGTTCCTAATAAACAATACCACGTGTTGTCCATTATACACACAGCATGATTTTCATGTCTGCAGTGCTGGCTGCGATGTGTGAGGAATTAAGTCACTGGTGGACAACCAATGTCTGGAACGTTCTGGGGTGCTGTGCAGAACAACACTGCTCATCACGTGTGAGTAGCCTATCAAAAAGTGGTTCTTTATCATAGCGAAATAGAAATGCAAGACAAGATGAGACACGTCGCTGTTTGTGCATTGCAGACATTTCGTGGTTATACGTCAATTCGTCGCGTGCGTAAATTCGTCGACTGCGACGATTCGTCGCGCGTCAATTCGTCGACTGCGACAATTCGTTGACTGCGACAATTCCTCGCGCGTCAATTCGTCGACCACGATGATTCGACGAACGTCAATTCGTCGCGGACAAATTCGTCAACTACTTCAATTCATCGCGTTTACAGATTTTGGTTACATGCAAAACGAATGCAGAAAAAGTTACGATTTCGAACGTCTTCCTCCCTGATCAAATTTATAAAGTTTGGACACTCAGACAGGATAGTAATGATACGCTTTTTCTTTGGCACTAAAAATATTAGACGGTAGACGGTTTTTGGAACGGGGCAGGGCCCGGTTGGTCAGAGTCCTCCATACACAAAATTTTCGTAAAATCTACAGTTTTCAATTCAGAACCACCAAATCAGGTATCCTATCTCATGGTACCCTAACTTAGACGGTTGTCGGTTTTTGGAACGGGTTAAGGCCCGTGGGGGGGTCAGAGCCCCCACACACACATACAAAATTTTCGTGAAATTTAGTTTTCATTTCAGAACCATCAAATTTGGTATCATGAAACTCTAACTTAGACGCTAGACGGTTTTTGGAAGGGGTTGGAGCCCGGGGGGTCAGACCCCTCCCAATAAATTTTTTTTTGTAAAATCTACTGTTTTCAATTTAGAACCACCAAATTTGGTATAATATCTCATGGTACTCTAACTTAGACAGTAGACCGTTTTTGGAACGGGTCAAGGCCCAGGGGTCAGAGCCCTCCTCATACAAAATTTTCTTAAAAACTACAATTTTCAATTCAGAACCACCAAATCTGGTATACCATCTCATGGTACTCTAACTTAGACGCTAGACAATTTTTCGAAGGGTTGCAGCCCGGGGGGCAAGGGCCCCCTTCATAAAAAATTCGCAAAATCTACAGTATTCAATTCAGAACAACCAAACTTGGTATACTATCTCACAGTACTCTAAATTTGACGGCAGACCGTTTTTGGAACGGGTCAAGGACCGGGGGGTCAGAGCCACCCACATACAAAATTTTCTTAAAAACTACAGTTTTCAATTCAGAACCACCAAATCTGGTATACTATCCCATGGTACTCTAACTTAGACGGTTGTCGGTTTTTGGAAGGGGGGAGCCCAGGGGTAAGAGCCCCCCCGTCATAAAAATGCCGTAAAATCTACAGTTTTTAATTTAGAACCACCAAATTTGGTATACTATCTCATGGTACTCTAACTTAGACGGTAGATCGTTTTTGGATCGGGTCAAGGCCCGGCGGTCAGAGCCCCCGCCCCAATAATTATTTTTTTTGTAAAATCTACTGTTTTCAATTCAGAACCACTAAATCTGGTATCATGAAACTCTAACTGAGACGCTAGACGGTTTTTGGAAGGGGTTGGAACTCGGGGGTGAGAGCCCCCTCCTCATAAAAATTTCGTAAAATCTACAGTTTTCAATTTAGAACAACTAAATTCGGTATACTACCTCATGGTTATCTAACTTAGACGGTAGATGGTTTTTGGAAGGGGTCGTGGCCCGGGTCAAGGGAGCCCCATACAAAATTTTCGTAAAAAGTTCCGTTTTTCACTCTTTAGACCCTATCGACGTTCTAAGGCCCTCTTTGGCCCTTTGAGGGCCTTGCACCATAAATAATCAACCAACCAACTAACCAACCTACGGTCTAAGTTAGAGACTGTAGATAACAATAAAGTGCCCAAATAGGCGTTTAATGGAGTATTAAAAACACAAATCAATATACACAGTGCGTCAAAGAATTTTCAAGACTGGCGCTAGATTTCAGCCTACGACGGCGCCACCGGTGTAATCGCGAATGCGTTTTACACCGCTGGCGCCATCGTACTGCGCAATTGTTAAAGTAACTCAAACGAAACGGCCGTTCATTAGAGAAGTAAAATGTTTTTCATGTTGATTTATTAAGATAGAACAAAGGGCTGTTATTAAATTTAACGTAAAACTTGGTAAAAGTGCCTCGGAAACGTACCAAATGATGAAACAAGTTTACGGTGAGTTTTGTTTAAGTAGATGAAATGTTTTCCTGTGGCACAAACATTTTTTGGACGGAAGAGATACGCTAGAAGATGATAAGCATACTGGAAGACCAAGTTCATTTAGGACACCCGAGATTATTGAAAAAGCTTAATTTCGTGGCAAAAAATCGATGTGCGCCACTAAGAATGATGGAAGAGTCTTTAAACATCAACAAAGAAACGATTCGAACCATCCTGCATAAAGATTTGGGCAAAACAAAAGTCTGTGCTAAATTTGTTCCCCACACGTTAACCAATGAACAAAAATCAAGGAGAAGTGCACATTGCAGAGACATCATTTCAGCCGCTGAAAATGATCCAAACTTCTTAAAATCGATTGTTACAGGTGATGAAATATGGTGTTTTCAATATGATCCTAAAACAAAGCGACAAAGTGCGGAACGGAAGTAAAAACACTCACCACGAGCCAAAAAAAAACAAGAAAAGTTCCATCGAAAATCAAAACAATGCTCATTACATTCTTGGATAGTAAGGGTATTATCCACAAAGAATTTGTTCCAAGTGGACAAACAATTACTGGTGAGTTTTATTTAAACGTTTTGAGGCGTTTGATGGGCAGAATTCGTTACATTCGTCTAGAATATCGGGATGAAAACAGTTGGTGTTTGTTGCACGATAATGCACCCAATCACACCTCACTTCTTGTTCGTAAATTTTTGGAGTAAAATAACGTCTGTGTGTTGAATCATCCACCGTATTCGCCTGATGTAGCACCCTGCGACTTTTCTTTATTCCCAAAACTTAAAATGACGTTAAAAGGGTGTTATTTTGATGATATTTCGATCATACAAACAGCTTCGACGCGTGCTTTGGAGGCAATTCCGCAAAGTGAACAGGAACAGGCATTCGAATCATTATTAAGTCGCTATAACAAGTGCATTGAAGCCGGAGAGACTTATTTTGAATACCAAACCGAAACAAATTATAATTTCAGGTTTCTATTTCATTTTACACACCCAGTCTTAAAAATTCTTTGCCGCAATGTGTAGTTTAGCTTTCACTACCAACGAACGGCTTACCAGGAAGAAATATAATGTAATGTAAATAGAGAGTCTATTGACATAACCAACCTTAAAAAACACCATAATACCTTCAAGTTGGAACTAAAGAACAGATTCTCTGCTTTAGAAGTTGATATTTCTGAAGTTAACAGAAAAGTAACCAAAGCTCTTATGGAAACAGCAACAAAATTAGCTGGGTCTAAGAACAAGTTGCATGTGAACAAATTATCAGGAAAAACCAAAATGTTGATGCAAAAAAGAAGAGAGATGAGGATAACTAAAGAAGATGTGACTTCCAAAGTAGAATATATAGAGCTATGCAAGACAGTAAGAAAAAGTATCACTGAAGACGTAAGAAAATTCAACTGTGAACTAGTGAGGAAACCAATTGAAAACAACCAAAGCCTAAAGATAGCAGAGGGACATCTCAGTAAGGGAAGAAAACATATTATGGCACTGAGAAAAAAGATGGTTCTGTAACAAGAAATAGAGGAGAAATTTTGACAAGAGTGAAATATTTCTACACCAAATTATATGAAAGGGATGATACATACACTCCAGACATCATGAAAGGTACCAGTACCAGAGTTGCTCCAGTCCTTCCAGCAGAAGTTGCACATGGAATCAAGAACATGAAGCTGGGAAAGCTCCAGGAGAAGATGGAATTACTGTAGACATCATACAAGAAGCAAGTGGAGAAATCGAAACAGTACTCGCCCAAATTTTCACTCGATGCCTTAATGAAGGGAAAATTCCTGAGGATTGGAACAACGCTACAATGATCCTGCTACATAAAAAAGGTGACATTGAGGATCTCGGGAACTACAGACCTATCAGCCTCCTATCAGTGGTTTATAAAATCTTCACTAAAGTTCTTTCACACCGCTTGAAGGTAACACTGGACATGGCGCAACCGAGAGAACAAGCTGGATTCAGGAGTGGCTACAGCACAATAGATCATATCCACGTACTGAGAGAACTAATTGAAAGAGCGAGGGAATATGAACTTCCATTGTGCATGGCTTTTATCGATTATGAGAAAGCCTTTGATTCGGTGAAACCATAAGCAGTTACAATGGCTCTGAAATCCTGCGGTATTGAAGATGCGTACATTAATATTATTAATAACATCTATGAAAATGCAAGTGCAAAGATTCGGCTGTTTGAAAATACAACACACATAAAAATTGGAAAGGGAGTGAGACAAGGTGACACCATATCTCCGAAGCTCTTTAATGCCACATTGGAGGGTGTCTTTCAGTCGCTGAGCTGGGAAAACAAGGGGATAAAGATTAATAGAGATTATCTAAGCCACCTTCGTTTTGCTGATGACGTAGTCATTTTTGCAACTACCCCATCAGAGCTGCAGAGTATGATCCAGGAACTTGCTGACAAGAGTAAAGAAGTGGGATTAAAAATGAACTTTCAGAAGACAAAAGTGATGTTCAATGCTTTTAAAAGAAATGAAGATTTATCGATTGATGGAGAAAAGCTGGAGATAACAGACACGTACGTTTATCTTGGACAGCAGATATCAAGTAAGGGTCACATTGATGAAGAAATTAATCGGCGTACAAAACTTGCCTGGAGAGCTTTTGGAAGAAACAGCATAATTTTCAAGAGCAATATGCCATTATGTCTTAAAAGAAAAGTGTTTGATCAATGCATCCTTCCAGTGCTTACGTATGGTGCAGAGACGTGGACTTTAACTAAAAGAGACATACAAAGGCTGCAGGCAACTCAAAGCAGCATGGAGAGGTGCATGCTTGGTGTAACTAGGAGAGATAAGAAGAGGAACTCGTGGATCCGAAAAATGACAAGAGTGGAAGACATCATGATCAGAGTTAAATCCCTGAAATGGCAATGGGCTGGACATACTGCCAGAAGGACAGATCATCGATGGACAGCCGAAATTTTAGATTGGATTCCAAGGGACAGGAATAGACCCAGAAGAAGACCACATGGAAGATGGGTGGATGAAATTCGAAAGTATGCAGGGGTGACATGGAGGAGACTGGCACAAGACAGACCGTTGTGGAGGAAACTTGGGGAGACCTTCGTCCAGCAGTGGATTGATAATGGTTCGCAAGATGATGATGATGATGATGAAATAGAGAGTTCCAGATATTCAAAATTTAAAACGGTAAGAAAAAGATGATCAATGCCAATGTGAAGTCGTAAGCAATCGACATCACACAGGTACATTGCATTTCTGTGTTGCAGGATTCACAGAAGCACACGCCAGATGTACAGCAGTTCTATAGATGTCTCCTAGAAGGTAAGTATTCCAATTACTTTTTCTTTCTTTTTTTGTTTCACAAAATTAAATTAACTAAATCAAAAAATTTAAAATAAGTTTACTTGAAAATTGCAGGAATATCTTTTTCATTCATTAACTTTCACCCTAAGTTTACTGGAAAATTGCAGGGTTTTTTTTTCATTCATTAACTTTCATACTAATGATTCATTTGCGTCCAGTTCAATCTAGTATGTCCATAAGAGCGTTTGGGGCCGTGTGAAAAATAAATTTCAACGTGTGCCGCTACGGCGGCGGAGTGATCTAGGGGCTGGCTTCTGAGCACTTGTCAAGAAGAATTTTGTATGTGGGGGCACTTACCCCCGGGCCTTAACCCGTTCCATAAAACCGTCTGCCGTTCAAGGTAGAGTACCATGAGATAGTATACCAAATTTGGTGGTTCTAAATTGAAAACTGTAGATTTCACGAAAATTTTGTGTATGTGTGTGTGGGGGGGTCTGTAACCCTCCCGTGCCCCGACCCGATCCGAAAACCGTCTAAGTTAGATTACCATGATATAGTATGCCAAATTTGGTGGTTTTAAATTGAAAACTAGATTTTACGAAATTTTGATGGTAAAGGCGGGTAAGGCTCTGAACCCCGGGCTCCGAACCTTTCCAAAAAGACCGTCTACAGTCTAAGTTAGAATACCATGATATAGTATGCCAAATTTGGTGGTTTTAAATTGAAAACTAGATTTTACGAAATTTTGATGGTAAAGGCGGGTAAGGCTCTGAACCCCGGGCTCCGAACCTTTCCAAAAAGACCGTCTACAGTCTAAGTTAGAATACCATGATATAGTATACCGAATTTGGTGGTTCTAAATTGAAAACTAGATTTTACGAAATTGTGTATGGGGGGGGGAGGGCTCTGAACCCCGGGCTCCAACCCTTTCCAAAAACTGTCTACTGTCTAAGTTAGAATACCAAGAGATAGTATATACCAAATTTGGTGGTTCTAAATTGAAAACTGTAGATTTTACGAAAATTTTGTAGGGGGAAGGCGCTCTGACCCCCGGGCCGCGACCCGTTCCAAAAACCGTCTCCCGCTAAATTAGAGTTTCATGATACCAAATTTGGTGGTTCTAAATTGAAAACCATAGATTTTACGAAAATCTTGTATGTGGTGGGCTGCTTACCCCCGCGCCTGGACCTATTCCAAAAACTGTCTACCGTCTAAATTAGAGTACCATGAGATAGTATAACAAATTTGGTGGTTCTATATTAAAAACTGTGGATTTTACGAAAAAAATTTGATGGAAGGGGGTGGCTCTGACCCCCTGGCTCCAACCGCTTCCAAAACCCGTCTACAGTCTAAGTTAGAGTTTCGTGAGATAGTATACCAAATTTGGAGGTTCTAAATTGAAAACTGTAGTTTTTATGAAAAACTTTTACCGTGGGGGGGGGGGACTCTGACCCCGTGCCCGACCCGTTTCAAAAACCGTCAACCGTCTAAGTTAGAGTACCATGAGATACTATACCAAAATTGGCGGTTCTATATTGAAAACTGTAGATTTTACGAAAATTTTGTATGGGGGGGGCTCTAAACCCCCGGGCCCCGACCCTTTTCAAAAACTGTCTACCGTCTAAGTTAGAGTACCATGGGATAGTATACCAAATTTGGTGGTTCCGCTAAGTTAGAATTTCATGACCCCAAATTTGGTGGTTCTGAATTGAAAAATATAGATTTTAAGGAAATTTGGTATGGGGGGGCTCTTATCCCCGGGCCTTGCCCCGTTCCAAAAACTGTCTACCGTCTAAGTTAGAGTACCAACAGATAGTATACCAAATTTGGTGGTTCTAAATTTAAAACTGTAGATTTTACGAACATTTTGTAAGGGGAGGCGGGTTCCAACCCCTGGTGCCCCGACCCGTTCTGAAAACCGTCTACCGTCTAAGTTAGAGTACCATGATATAGTATACCAAATTTGGTGGTTCTAGATTGAAAACTGTAGATTTCACGAAAAAAAAAATGGGGGGGGGGACTCTGAACCCCGGGTTCCGACCCTTTACAAAAATTCGTCTACAGTCTAAGTTGGAATACCATGAGATAGTATACCAAATTTCGTGGTTCTAAATTGAAAACGGTATATTTTACGAAAATTTTGTACGGGAAGGGGCGGGGGCTGACCCACCGCACCACGACCCGTTCCAAAAACCGACTCCCGTGTAAGTTAGAGTTTCATGATACCAAATTTGGTGCTTCTAAATTGTAAACAGTAGATTTTACGAAAATTTTGTATGTGAGGGGCTCTTACCCCCCCCCCCCCCCCGCGCCTTGACCTATTCCAAAAACCGACTACCGTCTAAGTTAGAGTACTATGAGATAGTATACGAAATTTGGTGGTTCTAAATTAAAAACTATAGATTTTACAATAATTTTGTATGGGGGGTGTGTGGCTCTGACCCCCTGGCTCCAACCGCTTACAAAAACCGTCTACAGTCTAAGTTAGAGTTTCGTGAGATAGTATACGAAATTTGTTGGTTCTAAATTGAAAACTGTAGTTTTTATCAACGTTATCAAAAGCGGACTTTTGATCCAGATTGAGAAAGGCAAGAGGTTCAGAAAAAGAGTGAGCGAGGAAGTGAAGATGAAGGAGAAGAGAAACGTTAGTGGAAATAGTCCGACCAGGCACAGTGTATGTCTGGTCAGGAGAAATAACGAATGAGAGAACAGAATTAAGGCGACGGGATAAGAGTTTTGTATAGAACTTATTTTACGATAATTTTGTACGGGGGGGGGGGTCTATCCTCCCGGGCCCCGATCCGTTCCAAAAACGGTCTTCCGCTAAGTTAGAGTTTCATGACACCAAATTTGGTGGTTCTAAATTGAAAACTAGATTTTACGGCAATTTTGTAGGGGGGAGGACACTGACCCCCGGGTTCCAAGCGCTTCCAAAGACCGTCTACAGTCTAAGTTAGAATACCACGAGATAGTATACCAGATTTGGTGGTTCTGAATTGAAAACTGTAGATTTTACGAAAATTTTGTGTATGGGGGCTCTGCGCAACCGTCTTTTGTGTATGGGGGCTCTGCTCTACCGTCTAATATTTTTAATGCCAAAGAAAAAGCGTAATATTCCTATCCTGTCAGAGTGTCCAAACTTTATAAATTTGATCAGGGAGGAAGACGTTCGAAATCGTACGTTTTCCTGCACTCGTTTTGTATGTAGTCGACAAATTGAGGTAGTCGACGAATATGTCCGCGATGAATTGACGCTCGACCTATCGTCGTGGTCGACGAATTGACGCGCGACGAATTGACGTAGTCGACGAATTGACGCACGCGACGAATTGAAGTGACACCACATTTCGTGGGAGGCCCACTTAGACAATTTGTATGCCTTACCTATTGCTTGCAAATGTATTCGGACGGTTTCGTCACTAACACCAAAAGACTGGTCTAGTTCCTGGCATGTTTTGCTATTTCCTGCTCAATAGCAACTTTCAGGCTTCTGTGTCAAGGTTGACAGGACGACCACTTCGGGACTTTCCTTGAAGGGATTCATCTCCGTCTCTGAACTTTCGAAACCAATACCGAGTTTGCTTTCCTTCACAGCATTTGCACCGGATGCTTATTAAATGCGACGAGTTGTTTCTGCAACAGATGAACCGAGTTGAAATTCGTATAACATACACTTACGAGTAATCTCTACTGATACCGCCATTTTATTCGCACGTCTTTCCACTACCAAACTGCTTACTCATCAAATCCATAGCCGCCGGTCATCTTGGAATTTTACCTGACAATATACTGCGGGCGGAGCGCCATCTCTCTGCAGATTCAATCATTACAAGGTGTTTCTTTCGTTCCCTCAAAAAACGGCAAATACGTTTGTGGTTCTGGACATAGTTTACTCTTCTGAATATGTTTAATTAATCAAGCTTCACTTAAAGTTGGTGTTCTAGGTAAACTGACTTTTAGGTATACTTAAAATTTAAGAACACTATATGCTACAAATTCAGAACAGTAAGCTATGAACTTTCTGATTGCCCAGCGGTAACTAGGCAGATTCTGATTGTCGGGGAAATAATCCTGTATTTGTCCCACGTGAAGAATATTTCTTCCGTAATTTCCATATGAAATGAAGTACTTTGTGTATTCTAGCAAAGCAGATGCATGCGTGACCCACGTAAAAAAGAAATTTGTCTTGAGATGGAAAGCATGGTCGTTGGCATTCTTTTCTGACGAAATTTAACTAGACTGTCTTGACGTGAAACTGTGGCCTCCTTCCTGTAGGGCGTACGTTCAAGGACACTGCTGAACAGTTTCATCAGTACTAGTACATATATCATATTACACCTCCATCCTGTGACCGCTAAAACAGCTGTGCGGAAACTGGATAATCTGTTATTAATTAATTAAGCTCTGCCATGCGCTGTGACACATGTAATTACAATTAAGGGATCGATTTTCCATTAACACTTTAACAAGTAGTGTTTACTTATGCAAGAGAAACGTGGCGAATTTTTCTCACTGTTGTATCCTAATATGTCATTTTCGGTTTACATGCGAACAGAAACTCTGCTTTCACGCTGTGAGATCCACAAATTTTCATTTCAAAATACTGCATAATCCTATTTCGCTAGGATCATATTTAACATTTTTTCTGGGAATTTACGGGCGACTGAATGTTCCTTTTTTCTCCCATTTTTGTATTTAAAACATGTAATGTTTTTTTTTATTGCGAGTGTTTCGAATATCTAATTGCAAAGCAAATCTTATATTTGAGGAGTCACTAGGATAAAGTAATAGGTGACGAGGATGATATTTTTTATACATTTATATGCACAAATAAAAACACAAAGACACAGACTCTGTGACGTACCTGCCAGCATGACGCACACGACATAAAGGCAGATAGCAGTCAGAACGAACGTCCGCGTAGCTCAATTGGTAGAGTGATTTATTCCGGAATGAGGGGACCCGGGTTCGAGCCCCGGCATGGACAAAAATGACGGAGAAATTTACTTCGTTATAATGGCGCCCGAACTTTCCGGATGACCCGACCGTTAAAGATCTCGCAATGGTGTGATGTTCTTTCCACACCGCGAGATAGGAAAAATAAGAGAATACCTTCTCCTGCGCTTCAAAAAATAAATGTGTGTGACGTTGCATTCCACACACCAGAATGACTGGGAGTTCTCAAGTGCACGTTCTACAGCGGATGGCTGCCTGCAACGATTCATGGTCACGGCTGACGCGTTTGCCATGTCCCCTGCCCTCTTTCGGGAGGGGGGGGAGATGTGACGTACCTGCCAGCATGACGCATGCGACATATAGGCAGATAGCAGACAGAGCGAACGCCCGCGTTGCTTAATTGGTAGAGTGACTTATTCCGGAATGAGGGGACCCGGGTTCGAGCCCCGGCGTGGACAAAAATGACGGAGAAATTTACTTCGTTATAAATCCCACAGAAACATTTTCCACAACAAGATCACAAACTCTTTGCTCAATTTTCAATCACGCATCTGTCAATATATTCGAAAACTTAAATAATTTGGTGATCAATCGGACTCAATTCTGTAGTCGAAAAATCCTTTGAATAGCATAATACAGAAAGTTCAAGCTCTAGCCAGGGACAAAGATCTACCGGAAATGTGCCTTATAAAAGAAGCCCGAGTATAATGAACGACAACAGTCCGGCAACGTCACTATACATGGTAAAGAATAGTTGAAATGACAGCAAACAGGAGTAATTTACCTGCGTTTACAACAATTGTTGAAAGTGCTGTCCTCCGACATCAAGACACAGCTGCACACGATGGAACATGTTGTTCGTAACGCGCCACAACTCATCGGCAGTAATCAGGGCTATGTCATCCGTAATGTTCACTTTTAATTCAACAAGGGTGTGCGGATTAGTTATGTACACTTTACCTTTCAATGCTGCCCACAGAAAAAAGTCACAGGTGGAGAGATAGGGTGATCTGGGTGGCTACAGTACCTTCGATACTGTTCTATACTCCCCAAACACTTCATGCACAGCACGTAGACTATTCCACGCAGTATGCGCCGTTGCACCATCCTGCTGAAAGGAAGCATATGTTCGCTCTTCTTCTGCAAGTGCGGCAACAAATTGGTTGAACAGTTGATGAACATAGCGCTCCGAGTTGATGGTGTCAGTGAAAAAGAATGGGCCGACTATCCTCTGCGCGGACACAGCACACCGAATGCCTATCTTTCGGTTGAACAGAGGAGTCTTAATTGTCCGTCTGGGATTCGTGTAGGTCCAAATCCTGCTATTTTGCGCATTGACACATCCAAACAGATGAAACCATGCTTCATCTGTCATGTAATAAAGTGTTGGGCCCATTTCACCTCTGACAATGGTCTCCTGAAACCACTTACAATGTTGCATCCGTTTTGCATTATCAGGAGTTTTAAGTTCTTGGAGCGCCATAACTCAACCCCATTGAGAATTTGTGGAATGAAGTTGAACGAGCCATCAGACAGCTGGATCCACTACCCTGCAATCTCACTCTCCTGGAAAGTTCTAATCATCAAATATGGTCTCAGATTCCACAAACCATCTATCAACATCTCGTGGAGTCCATGCCACGAAGAATCGACGCAGTATTAAAGGCAAAAGGCGGCCCATCGAAGTACTGAGGGTTGGTCATAATAAAGTGGCCACTCAGTGTATTTCATAATGATATAATGAGAAGTTTCAACATAGTGCCTTTATATTCGTCCATACCTATACCTGAGGCTGTTGGAAACCTTGAAGAAATAATTGTCACTTTCCGTGAATTCACACCAACCCACACAAAGAAAATTATCGGTGCCTTAAATCTGGTTACTAACCACAACTATTTCAAATCGGATGGTGACATCTACAAACGAACAAAAGGAGCACCGATGAGTTCCCCTTTATCTGCAGTGCTTGCGGAAGCAGTACTTAGACCGCTAGAAGATATCATCTTTCTAAATTGTATCAAGAAACCCCGAGCGTGGATCCGCTACGCTGACGATATATTATTCGTATCGGAACAGGAAGTAGACGAGTTAAAAGATTTCATGCATAAGATAAATAATCTACACAATACGGTAAAAGTTGATCATGGAGCTTGAAGTGGATGGAACGTTGAATTATCTTGACATCGCGCTCAGAAGAAATGGGATATCCAGTTTCGATTTTAACGTTTATTAAAAACCGACCGCTATACCGAACCTTGTCCCTCCTGCTTCGCACTGCCCAAAAGGGTACGCACGTTCTGCCTTTAGAGCATAGTTCTATAGAGCGTATAACGTATACAAAACCGACTGCCTAAATAATAAGAAAATTGATAATATTTATAGCAAAGGTCTAAAACCTGGATATATGAAGGATGAAATAGACAGAATACATAGATCTGTAAGAAATCGTATAATGTCAGCAATAGCAAAATCACTGACTAGGACAATGAGATACTCAGGATCCATCACATATGTCCCAGGCTTTGCATATTGGTTGAAGAATTTGTTACGTAAATACAACATATTAATCGCAATGAAGTCCCAGACCCCATTATCACCTATAGTATCAAGCTGCAAGGAGAGACAGTGTGAAAAAGGAAAAAGGGGTGTGTAAGCTATATCGTTGGTATATCCTGGCAACACGGAAAAGATGCATATGGGGTTGACAAAGCGTTCCTTGGACACTAAATGTAAAGAACACGTGCGAAGTGTCAAGCAGGACATGCAGAATATAGCCCTCGCCGGAGAAGTCATGCATTCATCGGCAACTCCAGTATGGAATAGTATTAGAAGAATTGCCTCTTACACGAACTTTAAAGAGACTACCATCAAAGAAACTGTTGAAATCCTCTCCAGCAAAGTAGCATGCAATGATAAGATCTGTACTGAACTACCAGTGGTTTGGCATACGTTATGAAAAGACGAAAACACGCCGCGGCGCGCCGTGCAATTACGTGCTAAAAATTCATGTAATTTGCTCGTGATGTCACCCACGTTATTTTCCAAAGTCATCTTTGTTCCTTACGTGTTCCGATTCCCTGAAGTTTTATGTCTACTATTGCCTTGAAAAAGCCTCCCAGTGGAGTGCGGAAGCTTGGCGAATCTTTGTGCTTATTACGCCATAAAAATAAACGGATTTAATAAGCTATATGCCTTTCTTGAGTATACAGGCATCTGTCTACGTTTGTATTTCTCACGTGAGTAAAAACCGGAACCAGAACCACCAGCGTACCCCTGCTACGGGTCTTACGTAACCCATTAATAATTTCCAGCGCCTGGCTGCCTCTGCTAAGTCCAGTTTCCAACAGGGGTTTTGACGACCACCGTGAGCAACTCGGCGGGTTATATAAACAGCGCCTGACTCTAATTAACGACACGAGTGATTGCTGAGCATAATCGCCAGCGGCTGGGCTGCCTCTACTTAGTCCAAGTTCCAACAGAAGGTTTGACGACCACCTTGAGCAAATCGGAGGCTTATACGCCATCTACCAACAAGTAATTGGACACCTGTGATAACGAAGGAAAACGAAGTTTGTTCACCTTCAATAGTTGGTGGAGCCTCCACGAGCGGCGATTACAGCTGCGACCCTCCGGGGCATACTCTCAACTAGGCGTTGTACGACGGCTAGCGGTATTTTCTTCCACTCGGCTTGGAGAAGACAGGTCAGTTCCTTCACCAATTTCGGACGGTGGGGGCACCCCTTAACCCTTTAAGCGGCTCGAACGAAATAACTCGGGGTACGTTTCTGTGGCCCATAACGGCTGGCACGAAATAACTCGGGGTACGTTTCAGTGGCCCATAGCGGCTGGCACGAAATAACTCGGGGTACGCAATCTGTCCACTGCCCAGCTCACCCGAGTGACCTCGAACTCCGGTTAACAGTGAACATTGCATTCCCCCTTTCCTTTGTTATTCAAACTGCTCGTTTACGGGGACTGTTGACACTAATCCTTTCTGATTGATTACCTGTTAAAAGGGTTCGGACAATGGCACTGAATCTAAAAGGAGAGACGTTTGGATGTCATTGCAGTTTCTACATTTGTCTTGGAAAGATAAATTCACGAAGCTTGAACTATAGTTATGCGACAAATAAAACTTAAGGAAAACTTTAGAGTATTTCAGTAATTCTCTATAATCAACTTGGTAAGAAAAAATTTTACTTTCGGGAACACAATCTTTTAATTTTAAAATACTTAATTAACGCAATTTCATTTAAAGAAATAGGAAATCCACTGTGAAACTGATTTTTCGGTTTTGCAACAGCAACCTAAAAATAATTGAAATAATATGACATGATATTTTTTTACGTGAAATTTCTGATTAGGTGGTAATGAAAACAAAATTTAAATTTCAAAAATTACTTTATTTTAGGATTTTTCAAAAGTGCTTTGCTATTTTAAATGAAAACAGCAACGATTTGAACTATTAGTGAGAACAGATAGTTAGATATAAGTGTGAGCAATAAAAAGTACATAAAACACACAAGACACAAAAGCGATTTTCTTTAATTTAACAGGAGGAAATAGTTGGTCGGTTGTCAATCAGCATGCTTTGTACGAAGACAGTTGATCTAATTCTTTTGAACACATATGATTTCGGATTCACAGAGATGGAAAATGGTTTGCTAGAAAAAAATCGCGCTATCCTTGCAGAAGTCCAGTCAGACTATCATTCATTGTATGTTATTTAGAATTCAATAATATTACAAGCTATGCTTATCAGAAAGCTTAATATCGAGTTGCCCATAGTTGGATTTTTTGAACCTACATATTTTGAGGAGCGAGATCAGACGGGTGTAGGAGAAGTGGCCACCGGAGAACTGACCACCAGGAGAACTGGCCACAAAATTTTTAAGGGGTCGTATAAAAATTGCGTTTTTTTTGACCGCTTTATGCCCACGACCCCCAGAGGTTGGTTATCTGAGTCATATAAAGTTTCCGTAATTTCGTCTTTTCTTAATTGCGATAATTAATGTAATTTTTTTATAAAAAATTTTTATGATCTACATTTCAACAGAAGATTTCAGGGTTTTCAAACTACAAGTCTGCAAATTATCTGAGCGCATGTGCTGACTCAGGAAACTTGTCGGGGGAGGGGTCCAAAAGTGTAAAATATAAAGCATTTCTCGACCCATCCGAAGATTTTCAGCATTTACAAGCTACAACTCGACACATTATATGAGCGTATGTGCCTACTCTGGAAACATGTCCGGGGGGGGGGGGTGTTAATACCAAAAGTGCAACATATGAAAAATTTTTTCGTCCGATCGGAATATTTTTAGCATTTATAAGCTACAACTCGGCAAATTTTCTGACGGCATGTGCCTACTCAGCATACTGTCGTGGGGGGGGGGGTAATACCAAAACTGTAAAATATGAAAACTTTCTCGTCCGATCTGGAGATTTTCAGCATTTACAATCTACGTACAACTCGACACATTATCTGAGGACATGTGCCTACTCTTCAAACCCTTCGGGGGGGGGGGTGATTGATACCAAAAGTGTAAGATATGACGAATTTTTCGTCCGATCGGGAAATTTTCAGCATTTAAACGTTACAACTCGACGTATTATCTTATCTGAGAGTATGTGCCTACTCTTGAAACCTGTCGGGGGGGGGGAATACGAAAACTGTAAAACATGAAGAATTTCTCGTGTGATTCGAAGATTTTCAACATTTACAAGCTACCCCCCCCCCGACAGGTCTACTGAGTAGGCACATGCATTCAGATAATGTCTCGAGTTGTAGCTGCTAAATGCTGAAAATCTCCGATCAGGCGAGAAATTCTTCATATTTTACACTTTTGGTAACCCACACACACAGGTTTGCTGAGTAGGCGCATACCCTCAAATAATGTGTCGAGTTGTAAATTGCCAAAAAATCTGCCGATCGGACGAGAAATGCTTCATATTTTACACTTTTGAAATCCCCCCCCCCCCCCCCCCGACGGGTTTGCTGCGTAGGCACATGCGCTCAGAACAGAAAATTAGTCGAGTTGAAGCTTGTAAATAGTTAATATCTGCCGATCGGACGAGAAATTCTTCATATTCTACACTTTCGGTTTAAACCCATCCCCCTCCACATACACAGGAGTAGGCACATGCCTTCAAATAATGTGTCGAGTTGTAGCTTGTAAATGCCAAAAATCTCCTGATCGGACGAGGAATTTTTCATATTTTACACGTTCGGTATTAACCCCATCTCGCCGACAGGTTTCCAGAGAGTGCACATGCGCTGAGAAAATTTGTCGTGTTGCAGCTTGTAAATGCTGAAGATCTCCCCGATCGGAAAAGAAATGAGAAATACTTGATATTTTACGCTTTTGGTATTGCCCCCCTAGTTTCCTGAGGCGGCAGATGCCCTCAGACAATTCGATTACTTTGTAGCTTGTAATGGCTGGAAATCTCCTGATCGAACCAGAAATTCTTCATATTTCATATTTTAGGTTTTAAGTCCCCCACCCGACAAGTTTCCTGGGTTTGCTCATACTCGCAGAGAATTTGTTTAGTAGTAGTTTATAGAAAAATATCGTGAATAAGAAAATACGAAATTACGGACATTTTATGTGTGTCAGATAACCAATCTCGGGGAGACGTGGCAACGGAAAAATTTTGTGGCCAGTTCCCCGGTGGCCAGTTCTCCGCTTAGTCTTAGCTCCGAAAATCTTGGAAATGTCTAAATTTCTTACTGAAAATGAAATATTAAAAAAAAAAAATTATGAACAGAAGTTGCTCAAGTAGTGGGGAATATAGCCACACGAAATTTGTTTATGCAGAACAATTTCATGGCACTGAAATTACAATGTGTCCAGTTCTCCGGTATCCAGTTCTTCGGTGGCCAGTTCTCCGGTGACCAGTTCTCAGTACCCGAGATCAGACAGGATTCATTTTTCATAAATACAGTCATGTAAACACTTGCATTTATTTTAAAAACAGCCTACGCCTCCTAATGCACAATCTCGTGTCTGTTATGTTTAATCCGATGTGAATAACGAATGCACACAGAAATATTGCTCACAGAAAAAATCGCACTCCTCGAAAATAAGAAAAAAATGCCCACGTCTTGAAAATAAGATAATACTCAGATGTGTGTTGTTTTCTTACGTCTGTTAGAAACAAGAGGTCATTTTTAATTTCACTAAGAAATATCTTGATTTTAACTAAGCAATCGACAAAACTAGTCAGATCATTTCCTCTGCTGAGCGGCAGAACTTTACCTAGCGTTACAAGGAAATTGAACAGTTCTGAAAATTTCACAACAGTCTTGTTAGAAGAAACTCAGCAATATTAATATCTCGTAAGTGTGAACTTGCAGTCAAATGTTATTAAGAAGCAAGAACGGACTGAACCTAAAACGCTTACAAAATTCCTATGCCTTGGACTTTTCAACAAAATTTAGCTTTTACATTGGAGTTTTAAGGTGAGGTGTATTCAAATATACATTCTAAAATTGGGATAGGAGAAGTAGTACATCAATCCTTAGATGCCTGCATAAACAAAAAGTTCTAAGCTCTTTTTACGACGTTTTCCGTTAAATGCTTGATATTTCATTTTTGTATACGAATGACAATTACCAATAAAAAAATTGTGCTACACATGAAACTCGTGCAAAGCTCCCTAGGCTTTTTCAGCAGAATTTTTGCTACAATCATAATGTTTGATATGTTTAAATAAATAAGAAAAAGTGGTAAATGGATATCAACATATCAGTCATCGGATGTTTGAAACAATATATCAGTCATCAGGTGTTTGTATCTCCCAAACTCTTTAATGCCACATTGCAAATGTCATGCAGTCACTGAACTGGGAAAACAAAGAGATAAAGATCAATGGAGATTATTTAATTCACCTTCGTTTTGCTGAAGACGTTGTCATTTTTGGAACTGGCACTTCAAAACTGCAGAGTATGTTCCAATAACTTGCTGACAAGAGTGAAGAAGTGGAATTAAAAACGAACTTGCAGAAGAAAAAACTGATGTACAAAGCAAATTTTGAAGATATGAATCTTTTTTTTTTTTGGTGTAAATACGAAGTGGGTGGTAAGTCAGATAATATCCGAAAACTTGAAAAATTCGTCGTCCTGCTGCGGGAATCGAACCCGCGTTTCCTGATGAATCGAACCCGCGTCACCCTAATAGCGCCCTAGTCTATCCGGGAGGCGCGGATTTGATTCCCGCTCCAGAGACGACGACATTTTCAAGTTTTCGGATACTATCTGACTTATCATCCATGCCATATTTACACTAAAAAACGAATTCACATTTTCCAGATTTGTATTGTATGGTGTAATCCTGTATTCCGTTCATGATGTACAATGATTTTACAAGAAATAAAGAATTACTGATTGATAGGGAGAAGCTGGAGATAACGGATACCTACATTCACCTTCGATAGTAGATATCAAGCGATGGTCCCTTTGATGAATAAATTAATCTGCGTATAAAACTTGATCGGCGTGCTTTTGGAAGAAACAGTGAATTTTTAAAGAGCAATATGCTATTATGTTTTAAAAGAAAAGTGCCTAATTAATGCATCCTTCCAGTGCTTACATATGGAGTGGAGACGTGAACCTTAACGAATAAAGGCTTAAAAAAATACGGACAACTGAAAAGAAGCTTAATATAACCAGGAAAGAAAAGAAGAGGATCTCGAGAATGAAGAAAATGACATGAGTGGAAGACAGCTTGATCAGTGCAAAATCTCTGAAATGGCAATGGGCTGGATACATTGCCAGAGGAACGGACCACCGACGCTGAACTGAAATTTTAGACTGGACTCCACAGGACTAGAAAAGACCCAGAAGGATACCGCATGGGAGATGGATAGATGAAATTCGAAAGCATGCGGGAGGGACATGGAGAAGACTGACTTGAGGCAGATCGTTATGGAGGATAGTTAGGAGACGTTCTTCCAACAGTGGATGATAACGGTTGACAATGATGATATAGGTGCAGAGAAGTGGCCACCAGAGATTGGCCACCCAGAGAACTGAACACAAATATATAAAGGGACCGTATAATAATCGTCCATTTGACTGCTCCATGTAAACATTCCCAGTTGTGACTCATAACGACCCTCATAATTTTGTGTTCCTTTTAATTGAGATATTTAGTGTATTATAGAGATGTGAGACTCTTCCTCAGTTCTTTTTCCTGTGTTATTACTATGCCATTTGTCCCAAAAGTGTAAATTACAAAGAAAACAAAAGAACGACATTTCTGATCTTTCTTTTCTTTCTTTCTTTGATTGAAGGTTTAACGACCACCGTGAGCAACTCGATGGGCTACAAGCTGTCTCCCGTTCCAAATTTAAGGCCACTGATTCCAGGGAAGGGAACAGTGGCATGAAATCAGAATGATCTCATGCCAGTGTTGAATAGATAAGAAATCAGAATGTGGCCCAGTGCCGTAAGACAAACGCAACGTTCATGCCTCACCGGGCGGGATTTAAACCCGAGCCCTTCACGGACGCGTCAATGTGCACGTTAAGCCATCAGACTCCGGGTACTGGACCCCCGGTAATAAATAAGGGTGTCTTCCTCCCCCTTTCTACCTCGCTTCCGTGTAACTTTCCTATCGGGCACTCTAGCCCAAATCTCCTAGCTTCCTATTTCTAACGGTTGTTTAAGAACTGGGGTCAGGCACTCCTTTCCTAAAAACCTCTCCATATAATATGATAGGATGTGGGTAAAAATACCCCCTGGAAAAAATATTCCCGGGAAAATACCCCTCAAAACTTAAAAGCGGTAAAAGTTACCCCGAAGGAAATACCCCAGAACAAACTGTTCACTGTAAACTGCCACACAGGAACACTGATGTGTGGCAGTGTTCAGTGTGGCAATTTACCGGCAACCCTGCCACACATCTTTCAGCAACTTGGAAAATTGCCCTGTTTTTCATTAAGGGGCCGGGCACAAATAGTTGTTCCTCCGAAGAGCACTTTGAATGTGTGACAATTTTTCTAATGGGGTAGTTTTCCAAATTCCAAATATATTCCGATTTATACGTGACAGTAAAAAAAATCCGAATTATATGTGGCAGATTTCCAAGGTGCCTAACGAGGGAAGAAGCTCTTTTATTTGTCTGAATTTCCATGCAGGTTCTTACGAGTTTAAGACAACTGGCTACAAACGTTCAAGGGGGGGGAGGGCTATAAAGATTGCCGTTTCTGGGCCTATTTTGAGAACTGAATTGGGAACTCCAAACGAATTTTGAGAATACGTTCCATGCCAGCCAAGCGAGAATTGTACTTTAATTTGAAGAAATAAATTGCCGAGGATCCGAGGTACACTTAGTTTGGGAGGGGGGGGGTCCCCGACTTCCGTAATATTATATTCTGGGCCGTTTAGAGTGCAAACAGGTGTTCAAGGTAAGGGATTTGCTCGCAATTTCTATACTTCATGTTGTGTTTAGTGGCAGACTATGTATGCCTTTCCCCGCTGCCCCGGTCAGTTGGTGAAGTCTGTAAATGTGATACGAGGTGTTTGGTTTGGAGGGCTGTACCCCCAACTTCCGTAATTTTATATTCTGGACCTCTAGAGTCGGTCAGTGTATCCTCGATGTTATCCATGAAGAGCTCTTAGACACATGAGGGGGGGGGGCTGAATTCACCCCACCCTCCTGAAAATTCGTGGTCGTGTACAGAATCATTATATAAAACATGGTACTGATGTTTACAGCTCTACGTTCATTCTAACATTTTGTGGTAACCCCCCCCCCCCCCAGCGCACGGACCTTGCGGACGCTTCAAGAGGAACATCCTGGATACACTGACAAACTCCAGCGGCCAAGAATATAATATTACGGAAGTTGGGGGTAGAGCCCCTCCCCAAACCAAAGGGTACCTCGAATCCTCGGCAATTTATTTCTTCAAATTAAAGTACAATTCTCGCTCGGCTTACATGGAAGGTTTTCTCGAAATTCGTTTGGAGTTCCCAATTAAGTTCTCAATATAGGTTCAGAAACGGCAATCTTTATAGCCCCCCCCCACTTGAACTCTTGTGGCCAGTTGCCCTAAACACGTATGAACCCGCATAAAAATTCAGACAAACAAAAGAGTTCCGTCCCCTCTTTAGGTACCTTGGAAAACTGCCACACATAACTCGGAAATTTAGAAAACTACCCCACTGGAAAAATTGTCACACATTCAAAGTGTTCTTCGGAGGAACAGCAATTTGTACCCGACCCTTTAATGAAAAACGTGGCAATTTTCTTCTGTGGAAATTTTCCAAGTTGCTGAAAGAGGTGTGGCAGGGTTGCCGGTAAATCGCCCTACCGGAACATTGCCTTTACCGCTTTTAAATTTTCATGGGTATTTTCAGGGGGGTATTTTTACCGTTTACCGATATGATATGGTGTGATCGTTTCCCGAAAAAGAGCATAGGTAATGAGTGGTAGGGAATCCTGGGTACCCCTTACACTTCGGAGTCCCGCTAGAGATTAATCCCCCCCCCCCCCCTACAAGAAAAAGAAAAAAAAAGTTTCCCTGAAATGTATACTGTGGTTTCGTAAGAAGGGTTGGAACTGTTTCTTTTTCATTAAGGTACAATAACATCATTCCTTCACTAAAGAAAAAAATTAAAGGGGAAGGTGACGAAGGGAATGAGATATTTTTACACGTACATCGTTTGCATAATCTAAGAGCTACGGCTCTTGTGGAATTTATACTACAGCAGACATGTCCAAATCAATACCGTTTGTCACTGTTTAATTTACAAATGCGGAATATCCAGGTTGCAACTTAAAATCTATTCAAAAGGCCCGCGGACTAGGTGGCTTGTAAATAGGTGAGAAATAATCCTTTGTGTGTCTTTCATTAGGTTCAATAATATGTTTACAAATACGAAATTTCTAGGTTGTAACTTAAAATCTTCTAAAAGGGCCCGCGGCCTAGGTGGCTTGTGATCCATTGAGTGCCTTTTATTAGGTTTTATAAAATGTTTAGAAATACGGAATATCAAGGTTGTAATTTAAAATCTTCTAAAAGGATCAGCACCTGAATATCGATTCGTTGAGCCCCTGTTAATTAGCCTTTATTGCTTGTTATCACATGGGAGATATTAAAATCATAACTCAAGATTAAAGGAGTCGAAACGTTCTACATAAACCTTGAGCCATTTTGATCTTACATACCCATTGAGATCCCTAGGAAAACTGGTACATTCCGTTTTGTTCAGCTAGGAAAACTCGTACACTTTGTCAAAATCTCGGACCGAAACGCAATTTGTGTATATCCCCTTACTTCAAAAGGGTGTACGAGTTTTCCGCCGTTTGCACTTTTCTCAGCGGCATGAGAAAGTGTACGAGTTTTCTTGGATCCGTTGGAATAAGGTAATTTTTGTTCCTTCATCTGAGCAATGGACAAGAATTTTTGGAAATGTGGGGAAAGGGGACGGACCTTATGGGTTTTGCCCGGGTATGCGCCACTGATAACACACAGTGGTATGAAAACAAATGTAACTTCATATCGATATATTTGGTTTTAGAAAAATATAGAACACAATTATTTTGAATTAATATTGAAATTTTATACATACAAAGTTTTGAAATTAAAAAAAATTAGGAAAGAGTAATATGTTATGTGAAAAACTTTATTCAAAAATTCAGGGGTGTTCTCGATAACGGAAGTTGAGGAGAACGTGTGTTCTCGTCTACATACGATTCAACCCCTTTGGTTAAATCCAATGTATGCGGATGTAAAACTGTTTTCTTTTTTTTTTTTTTCAATGTAGTGGGCATCACTGTCTTTACATGTTAATTCTTTCCTTTAATTTTTTTCTTCCGACCGACTCAGCAAGAATTGTGTTGGAGGAGACTGGCCTTCCTGTTCTCGCCTTGGGTCATAGAACGGAGCATAAAGGACACTTGATGGCATCGTTAATCCCTGTCACAGGGTTGCGTTCCACCCGCTGAGGTGAGAAGGGGGACAGCCCAATCGCTATGTTGGAAACACTGAAATCCCGCCGAAATGGGACCAGTTTTTTCGAAGAGGAAGGGAATTTGGAGACAATACGCGTTCAAGCTTCGGGTGATTTTGGCGACAATTTGTTCCCGCAGACCGGCCGGTTAAAGGGTTAAGTCGACGCTCCAACTCGTCCCAGAGGTGCTCAATAGGGTTAAGGTACGGGCTCTGCGCAGGCCAGTCCATTCGAGTGACCCCATTGTCACCAAACCAAGCCATGGTGGACCTCGCAACATGACAGGTGGCATTGTCATCCTGAAAGTAACATGGCTCCACCCCGTGAAACTGCCACAACGTTGGAAGCGCATGGTCATCCAAAATGATGCAGTAGGTCTCGGCGTTGAGTCTACCAGGAATTGCGACCAAGGGTCCCGTGCCATACCAGGAGAAACACGCCCATAGCATAATTCCACCGCTGCCGAACTTCATAGTTGGCACAATACATTTCGGCAGGAGGCGTTCTCCAGGCAGACGCCAAACCCAAACCCTGCCATCCGAACGGTAGAAGGTGAACCTTGATTCGTCGCTCCGGAGAACCTATTTCCACTGTTCAACGGTCTACTATCGACGTTCTTTGCACCACGTTAGCCGAGCAGCGATATTGGACTTGGTGATTAAAGGCTTGTGGGAGGCAGCATGTCCATGATAACCGAGCAGATGGGCTTCCATACGGATGATATTTATCGAAAGAACACTCCTGGATGCCTGTTAAAACTCCTCGCAGATGTGGCCCATCGATTTGGCGCGGTTCTTCCGAATTTTTCTGGCAAGCACCCGTCGTGGTATTCATCGAAAGATCACTCCCGGATGCCTGTTGAAACTCCTCGCAGATGTGGCCCATCGATTTGGCGCGGTTCTTCCGAATTTCTCTGGCCAGTACCCGTCGGTCTCTAACTCCCAGTTTTGTGAATCTGCCGGGTCGGGGTACATTCGGACAGTCACCTCTCATCTTTCATATGCCAACCACGTAGGCCACTGTCGATTTTGGGTACTTCAACTCGCTGGATACGTCACGTATGGATCGGCCATTTCTGTGATACCCGATGATTACACCTTTTACGAAATCAGAGAGCTTCGAACTGCGTGGCATCTTGCATGCGACTGGTTGAGTTGTTGTTTCCCACACAATAGTTAACGGCGGCGGCCGTGACGTGTGTCGGGACCGCAGATATCGTCGATTGCAGGGGTGTCCAATTACTTGTTGGTAGATAGTGTATAAGCAGCGCCCGGCTCTGATTAACGGCATGAGAGATTGCTGAGAATAATAGCCAGCAGCAGGGCTGCCTCTACTAAGTCCAAGTTCCAACAGGAGGTTTGACGACCACCGTGCGAAGGAGGGTTATATAAGCCGCGCCCGACTCTAATTTATGGCCACTGGTTCCAAGGAAGGGAGAGAACCAGTTCCGTAAAGCAAACACAGCATCCATGCTTTATCCGACTCACACCTGAACCCACCTGGGATGAATGGTCAGAAGTCAGGGCTTAAACGACTGCACCACCGGGGCGACGAAACTTTTTCAAAGTAGTTTCCCTCCTCTTTGACTTGTATGGTTAAATAATGCGAAGTTTCTATAAATTGTAATCTGGTAAACGATTCAGAATAAGTGGGCTGGCGTAATCTTTAATTCTGGACTTATTTAACTCTACATAAAATGGCTACTGAAAAACTGCTTCTCATGGAACAACGGAAACTAGCTGCAGCTGAAAAAGTGCTGAGAGCTTTTGGTAAAAAGAGTCCAGGATTGCGCTTTTTAAGAATGCACAGAAATTATTCTTCCTAAAAGACTGAAACATAATGAAAAGTGTTAAGCAGCTCTGAATTGCTAAGTGGACGAATACATATTGCAGGTTGATTTTCTGAATTCGTTGTACGAACAAATCCAACTAACCTCAATTTTCTATCAATATCAAATTTGTTGGAATTCGTTTTTCAACGGTTGCATGAATGTTTGCTTCACGCTAATTCCTGTATGCTCTCAGAAGTATTTTTTTTACTTTTATTTGGGGGTTTAATGGCTGCCGTGCGCACCTTGATGGGCTCTAAGCAGTCGTCGGTTCTTAATTTAGAGCTACTGGTTCCAGGGAAGGGAGAAAGCCGGTGCCGTCAGGCAATCATATGCCTCACCAGGGTTTGAACCGGGACCCATCTGGGAAGGACCTAGAAGCCAGATAGTACACCAATGCTGCACCGTTGCAATTCTCTGACACAACGCTCCTTAACAAAAACAGGAAAGAACAGGGTTCTACTGCTCTTGAAAGAAGAGCGCAGATGGTGAAAGACGTGCATGTGAAACTCAGCCGGCTTTTCTGCAGAAGAAGTATGAAACGATGATACAACTATTTGGTGGTAGCCATTTCATATTAACTTGTTTCTTCCTAGTAAAATATCGAAAACGGTTAACCATTTATATTCCAGTCCCAATTGCTTGGATCATGTAATCGATTTTTTTCTGTTCTTTTACTCTGCAATACTATTACAACGGATTCTTATTAAAATAGGGGAAAGAACATGATAAAAAAAACTTTGTCTTCATATGGTTACAACCTTCTCGTTTTACCATGGAGTATGATTTTTTTACGTTTACTGAAAGTATTTGAATTTTGCAGTATTCATAAGGACGATCATTCGTTACAAGTTTTTTTTTTTTTTTCAGATTTTGAGACAGTGTAACGTATACTCTAGATTCAGTTTCTTTCTTATTTTACTATCTCTTGTTATTTTATTTTCCCTATGCAAATTATCTTCTCACTTAACGAGATGTTGTTTCTCCCGCTGAATTATATGTGGCAACGAGTGTAAGTCATGACGTGGTGGTATGCAGTATATATATATAGGCGCGCTCAAGTATACCGAGGAGCTTCGTTTTATATGTGATAGGTTCTTCCTGATTATTGATATGCGATTTACCTACGTTTCTACGATATTACGATAGTACGAAAGTTCGGGCTATCAGTAGTTGTATTTATTTGGAGTGTGTATTTGAGTAATACCAGGAGCTCCCCAATAAAAGGTTAAAAGTGAGTACGCTTACTTAGTTCATTTTATTGTCAGACTTCTGTCTGGCCGTTAAGTCTATTTCATTGAGTGTTTACGTTAAGTTCAGAGTATATTGTGTTTACCGCTCTAATAAGGAGCCTTCAAGGTACTAATGTACTAAAACCGAAGTTATATTACTGATATTCAAGATAATGAGGAACGCTGAGTAAAAATAAATGCCATATTCTTGGAATTTATTGCACGTGCGAGTCTTACCTAAACAAACTCTAGCACTTTGAAGATTAAGCACACTTTAGCTACGTCAAGTAACCTTTCAATAACCCTAACGTGACTTAACGTAAGCTTTCCTGCAGTACACGTCCAGCCGGAGAATTTTACTCATTATAACAGAAGGAATGTTATTTCGGTAGAAAGAGAGAAAATAAAACTGAATTTTAAAGCTGATGAAAGTTGAAGTCGACTGTTGAGAATAAGATTGTTATGTTTTCTTACCTTAATGATTTCTTAAGGATGAACAAAATAAGAAACTGCCGTTCTCTACAGTCAGTTGCTTTATATGCACAGAAAAAGAAAATGGCTCAGACAACTATTTACGGAAATTTAAAATGAGAGTGCTTTTGATGAAAGATGATGTATATAGTAAAATTGCTTGGCTATAGCATGATTAATTCTCCAGATTACTGATTTCTTTATCAGTCGCTGATCCTTATGCTTTGACATCGGAAATATAATCATAACCAAAAAGCATAAGCATTGCATTCAAGGGGATATACGAAGATGCCGACTTTAGTAACAGCTACATCGTTAAAGAAAACTCTGTTGTCAAAGTTCTTTTGAAATTAAACCAGGTAAAACGATGTAAAAAGTATGACTGGAATAGCATCAATTGCGCGTTCAATAAATGCAGAAACAGAAAGCAAACTTATGGTATCATTTTATTACCAAGTTCTTAAGAGACTTGATTTACTATTTAGATTCAGGAGACAAAGTGATTTCCTAAGAAGTATATAAAACATTTCTCAAACGCCAATAAACGGAACTATGACAAGAAAGAGCGTTTGCATTTTAACTAAAAAAAAATTAATAGAAACATAGTTGGAAAACATCAAAAATACAGAATTAAAGTACATAGGCTCACATTAATGAGAGTAACGGAGAATGAAGTTAAAATAAAAGCGAAAGATAAAAGTTTCA
The DNA here is from genome assembly GCA_039090855.1 of Macrothele yani. Classification (NCBI taxonomy): domain Eukaryota; kingdom Metazoa; phylum Arthropoda; class Arachnida; order Araneae; family Macrothelidae; genus Macrothele; species Macrothele yani. Next base: position 134,612,319 of record CM076990.1, read on the forward strand.
TTTAAAGCCGTAGGACGTTTTGATGAAACATGCAAATACTTTTTCCTTCCAATGCATCGAATTATACGACAGAAAATAAACCGCTCCTCAGAGAATTTTATATGACAGAATCAAGTTTATCAGTGCATTTAATTTCTCTCGTGTAAAATCTAAATATACAGGAAAGTGTGAAGTGAAAAGCTCAAAAAGAAAATTCACAAGATAGAAATCAAAGATATATTGTACTTCCAAGCGTTGGAAACAATTTAATTTGTAATGACAAAAACTGTTAGAAAAAGAAGTAAGTATTTTTTCCATAAGAAAAAAAATGTCTTATTATGTATGACATTCTATGAAAACATATGAAAAATATGCAATTATACCTACCTAGGCATCCTTTCAGCGGCGTATAACGCATTGGTTGTCCTTAGGTGTGTTCCCTGACCGTTTTTCCTTTCTTCACTTATAACGCGTTATTTTATTTTTCAATTTTCCAAAGAATATCGAAAAAAAACCCACAAAAATTACACGAATAAGCTGTTAGAATTAAAGCACAAACTCGCAATAAAGATCGCCTATGGGCTCGATCGCAGCCTATCTCATAACCATGAATTCACACGCCGAAACTTTCCTGAAACACATCTTAAAATTTTACAGGGAACTAAAAATTTAATTCTTATTAAAAATACAGAAAACTTCACATCAACTATACTTAAAATGCTGCATACGTCGAATATTTTAACAAAATGATATTGTACACTCAATGCTATCTTCAGAAACGTACTCAGTCCTTATAAAGGGAAGCACTTGTGTCCAAACGATTGAGTTCTGTAAACGGGGTGCTCTGATATGGGAATAAAGTTATTGCCAGGAATAGGTCGTTATGATCAATTACCTGAGCATATATTAATTATAGGAATAATCCGTGCACTTGGAGAAATCACAGTAGCTATACACTGAAGAGCAATTGAATTAGAGACATCTGTCTAGTAACGTGTAGCACCACCTTTCGATCCGATAACGGCGGCGATTCGTCTCGGCATGGACTCGACAAGACACTGGAAGCATTGGGAAGCCATACGGATCCACGACCCCTGAACAAGCTCCCACAGTTCACGAAAACTTGACGGAGTGGGATCAGAGCCTCGAACATGTCTCTCGATGGCATCCCAGATGTGCTCAATCGGATTGAGGTTAGGTAACCTAGCTGGCCAAGGAAGCGAAGTCACGTCGGTGAAGTGTTCATCCAACCATTCGGATACAATTCGGGAGCGACGGCACAGCGCATTGTCTTTCAGCAGGAAAAGATCCCCAGTGGGATGTTAAAGACGCACAAACGGGAGCAAGTGGTCGTCCAGGATATCCAGGCTACGTTGACCTGTGAGTGACGATGTCACACGCACCAGGGGCCAGGGCCGGCTAGAGTCTACGGGCCTGAGCCTGCCACGCCCCCACTGCCGAAAGGAGTCCGATCGCCAAAGATCACAGCGGTATTTTCGCCGCTATAAGCTTGTTTTGTGTCGTCGCTTAGTTAAAATTTTCTCCGATTCTTACGATTTCTTTTCCAAATAACGGGATACATTCGACTTATTTCTTTACCTATTACAATTTGAATACGTCAGCATAAACAACGGGAGTAATTTTTACATCGTTTATATAGGTACGAATGTTAACCTAATTTGTGTACCCACACACAAAGAAAACAAATCTGGAAAATATAACTAAACAGATGAAATGATATACATAATCATGCATGGCTTTACTTTTTTTTAATCAAAAACATAACAGCTGACTGAGCAATTGATTTTCAGTACGCAATTTTAATATCAGGAATGAAGATAACGAAGTTATCGCACTCGAATTTTCATTCCGTTATTTCCGACTATTTCAGTTCCGAAATAAAAGATGGGGTAATGAACACAAATTTCAGAAACAGGGGGGAAAAAATCAGTATTACACTGATCGTTAGGAATACTTCATTTAGCATACCAGGACAATAAGAATGCAGGAAAATTTTCTATATAACTTTGTGACCACACACACAATTCCTTGCCATGACACAAACTGATTTACTATTTTACTTTACCTGCAAAGGTCTATATATTTTGAAGCACTTACTAAATGTTTGGACTTCAGAGTTTCTTTCTAGTAGTCTCAAAACAAAGCCACACAAAAGATATTTGAATGACTGTTTTTGACGAAGAAAATCCAGGTGATACTGTGTATAAAAATTCAGGTATGATTGTGTATTGACGAGGAAAATCACTTGTATTTTCCTCGTCACCTTTACACAGGGCATGTGGGGAAAACTGCACCATTCTTTTATTCACCCACTTAATAAAATTCATGTGCAGTGGATACGACAAATACATATATATGGAATTAAGTTTGAAACTTGGTGTTATGTTATATGCATACATATCCCTTTAAGCACAACTTCACAGGCTTCACACAAGATTTGGGTTTTCCGCCACCTTTTCAGATGACATCTGGGAAAATTATTTTATTCTTATGATCCCCGACTTAACAAAGACCATGTGGAGTTCCACTGATACATAAAACATACACACATCCATATGAAGGTCTGTTAAGCGGATACAACAATACATACACACACATCCATATAAAAGTCTGTCACATGGATATGACAAATACATATGGAATTAAGTTTGAAACTGGGTGTTATGTTATATGTATACATATCCCTTTAAGTACAACTTCACAGCCTTCACACAAGATTTGGGTTTTCAGTCAAAAATTATTTCATTCTTATGATCCCCCACTTAACAAAAATCATGTGGAGCATCACTGATACATAAAAGATACACATGTCCATATGAAGGTCTGTTAAGCGGCTACAGTACATACACACACATCCTATATAAAAGTCTGTCACATGGATATGAAAAAACAGATGGAATTAAGTTGGTAACTAGATGTCATGGTTGTAAAATTTTGCCAGCACTTTATGTAAAATATGAAAGAAAAAAAAAGCTGTGTTCCATTTGGCTTTTTGAAAGCCACTCATTACAATTATTTAAATGTTTTAGTGGGACCGTTCTTGTGGTGGTGGTGGTGGGGGGGGGGGGTTGCTTTGATAGGATATTTCGGAAAGCTCACCATGCACGCTTTACCATGATCACTCTCTAAAAAATTATTTGCAACAGTATCAAGTAGTAAAGTGCAGTGAATTATGTAGTATTCAGCTACACAAGCAAACTGTAAGAGCAGCCATTTAAATTTTTAATTTGTTAAATAAGATGTTACAGGAAGATGGGTGCCAATTTAATCAAAACACATCCACAGTAGCTTGGGAGCTCCTTGTTCAGGGTGGGTAATAGTAACATATACTCATACATAAATGTGGAGATGTGGGTTAACTTCCTAATCCAGGACAACATAAATTTCAAGTTTTGGGAGGCATATCTACTTCCATTCTTAATCTGTTGTTTTATTTCTCATTTTTGAATTTCTTTTGTTATTTTCTGTGATTAGCCACATTCTTATCATAGGCTGCTTTACGTGTTACTTGTTTTTTTGCTCTTTGTTTGCAGTTATATTCCTCCTCTTAGGGACTTTCTCTTGCACTTGACCACTTGTGTTTTGTGCAGTGGCAGGTTTAAGAGTAGACAATTTTCTCTTCGATTTTGATTTGTTCAGTTGATCGTTTCGTGCTTTGCAATAATTATTTAGCAAAATATTGACTATATGGTTTATGCGCATTTTGGTCAGCTTTAGTGAACTATTGTTACAACTGCAGTTAAATTTTGATATGGTATCAGAAGTTTCAAGCTTTTCTACAGTAAGTTGACAAACAAGTTGTTTCTGCTTACCACATTCAATGAAGGCCTGCTCGTGCTCTTCTTGAAGAATAGCTTGAAACACCTGAAACGTTTTTAATACAACCTTCACTGTGAACTCCTCTGGCCATGTGAGACCCCCCTATCTATAAGCTGTAATTATTTGGCAACTTCTTCATCAGAGCATTCGTAATCCAATTTCCTATCACAGGCCAAATTTTTTTACAATCTGGGCACTGTATTTTTTTTGAACTTTATTTGCTATGTAACCAGCTATGTATACTAAAACAGACATAACTGATTCAGATATATCTACACTATCACACAAGTGCAAAATATTGTCAAATGTGTGAGAGAAGCAACGCTGCTCATCATTTACTTCTTCTTGGGGAAAAGAGAACTGTTTCAGTTTAATTTCACCACATTTATATCGTTGCATTTGAACCAAACTCATGACTTTTAATTTTCTTTCTGACTCAAGAACTTGTATCACAGATATATTATAATTCCCCCCACTCAACTGCCTGTACTGTCCAAAACGAGCTTCTAAGCAATCTGTTTGAAATTTCCTAAACAAAATGTATGATGGTTTTAAAGTTTCGAACATATAATTTGTTAAATGAACAAGACAATCTGTAGTATGTTGAAGTGCAAACTGTGTTTCTCTGGATAAACAACCACCTTTTTCAGGCACAGCAAAACCTGATAAAGTGGATGTATCTTTACATCTATATATATTGATCCAAGCTTGTAGCCATGAACTGAACTTCTTTAGAAATGTAATATTGTTGTCAAGTATGTTGTGTACTGGATCACAGCTGCTGTCACGTAGATGTTTTCCCTTAGTTGGATATTTTACATTTACAATTTTCCACCATGTGCTCATTATTGTAATAAATTCTTTGGTCTGTAATAAATCACTACCAAACTCTTTTGCAGTACATTCTAAAGCAGCTATATTTGTTTCATGAGAAATGTCAACAGCATGTTTAACATTTTGCCGTTCAACAGATGTTGGGTACAAAACTTTCCGGGAGAGTTTTGGTGCTTGTTTAATGTTCAGATTTTGTTCTTTATTGTATATTTTTTGAAGATGAGCGAGACTAGCAACACAAACTTTGTTAAAGTCATTCATAGATGGATAAAGAGAAAGTCTGATTTGTATATGACTGATTGAGCCAATTATTACGAACTGCTTTCAACAAATGAACAGTGTCGAACAACAAAAACAAGCTCAAATTCTCATTAATGGGATTAATGATACTGGATACAAGGTTACCACCACATAGAAGTGTGAACATATTGCGATTAATCCTATTGTTATCAGATATTAATGCAAGTACCTGGTATCCAGAATCATTAAGAAGTTTCAAAACCTTAAGTGTGAATGTCTGTAATTGTTCAGCAGTTAAATTTTTTACAGGAATAAGTGCAACAATGTCTTTATTTTTGGAAAACACAGATGTTATCATGAATGCTTGTATTGTTGTGGCTTCAGAAGAGATGTTTTGAGAAATGCCTTCTATTTTCCCTCCTTTAAAACCCACACCAGGGGAAACATAAATTTCATCCAGTAGAACATTTACTACCAGTTCTCTTTCCTCAAGAAGTTTTGATTTCTCTTGCAGATAAAGCACATGACTATTAATAATACCACTGCCACAGGTATCTAACGTGGAAGCAATTTTTTTCAAATAGACTGGATGGGGCAAGTTTAGAGACTCGCTGTTTCGTAACATAACACATGCAGATGGATGACAAAAATGAATTTTTGCAGCAAACAGTAACAACTGAGGCCTATAGCGGTACTGTTTAGCAGTTGAAAGTTTTAATTGCTCTATGATAAACAGTATTTTTGAAATAATTGAATTAGAAGATTCTTCATTTTGTTGTATGTCATCTGCATATGCTTTTAACAATGAAAGTGCAGTATTCAGTTTAGCCACAGGTGCGACTGCCTGTAAAGAAAAGGAACTGAGGTGTGATAACAGACATTCAAATTTTGTCCATCGATCACACTTTTTTCATGACCCAGAACCCATACCAAATTTTTAACATTATATGGTATGCCATCATACCAAACATCCAATTGCAAATCAGAAAATATTTTAAAACAAATGGGCATCTTAGGGCAGTCAGAAGAATCAATCTTATAAAAAAGAATGAAATCATCATTTTTCAAACTGAAGAAACCATTTAAATTTTTATTTCCATAATGAGTAACAAAATCATTAAATGAATTTATTACATCATTTTCATTCCAGTTTTTAAAATTGTGTTCATCACGTTGTTGCATTTGAAGCATGCGTGTTTCTGGTGTTTTTCTTTTGGGGGGTGGCTCATATGATAAATATGAGGGCTGGTTAGGGAAGATTGTTGGATGAGCATCTTTGGCTAATGCCAGGTGTGTACGCAGCACAACCAATAAACTCCCATCACCACTGCTAATACGATCTTCCCTAATCACAAACTGCTCACTGAAGTGCTCAACGCACACAACAGAATTGTCATTGGGTTGAAAATCCTTTCGGTTGATTTGGCGGATCCACTGAGCTCGAAGTTCTGGGTCTTTTGGAAAACGGAAAGATGAAACATAAGCGCTTGCTTTCCCCGGGTAGGTGTAGCTGCATTTGCATCCAGGAACACAACATCTCCTAGGCATCTACACATTAAATAAACAAATATTAAGAAATAAATTTATTAATGCATAAAACTGATGAACATTAGTGTTCTCCCTAGATTTTTTTACAGCTAGGTGTGGCAAGTAATTTTAGCTGGGTGGTATTTTTGACGACCCCTTCTCCAATAAAAAAATAAAAAAGTTTTCCTTAACATTATTATACTTATTAAACATCTTAAGTGGTGTGGTAGGCATTAATGCAACATAACATGATAAACAGTTAAAATATTGTGCAAAAATGGTTTAAAAAATGAGTATTTACTAACAAATTACATTTGACACAGATTTTTTTTTGATTGGAGGTTTAACGACCACCATGAGCAACTCAATGAGCTATAAGCAGTCGCCCGTCCCTAATTTAGGACACTGGTTCCAGGGAAGGGAGAGAGCCAGTGCCACAAGACAAACACAACATCCATGCCTCACCAGAATTCGAACCCGGACCCATTTCGGACGAATGATCAGAGGACATCACAGACCACTGCACCACCGGGGTGGCTTTATATATATATTAAAAGGTTTAATTACCACAGTAAGCAACTCGATAGGCTATAAGCAGCCACTTGTCCCTAATTTAGTGCCACTGGTTCCAGGGAAAGGAGAGAAAAAGTGCCGTAAGACAAACACAATATCCATGCCTCACCGGGATTCGAACTTGGACCCTTCTCTGAAGAATTGTCATAAGCCAGCGCTTAGACCACTGTGCCACCAGGGCGGTAATACAGATTTTAGCCAGTTTTCATCAACACTGATGGTGTATGTGGAAATAAGTTTTTCATTCTTACTATTATGTGCTATGTGAAAACATTCGTTAAAGGAAATATAGCTGGGCGGCAGAAAAAATTAAGTGACAGGGCCGCCCAGTAAAAAGGCTCTAGGGAGAAGACTAAACATAAAATTATTGCAATTGCATGGGTTTTCAGTTTAAATTATATGATGTCAAGTCTATCATACGATATCAAGTTACATCTTAAAAATATTTTTAAAATTGAGGCAGACATTTTTTTCACATGTCTCTGCTCTATCCTGTTTGTTCGAGGCCTTAACAACCACCATGAGCAACTTGATGGGCAATAAATAAGCAGTCACTCATCTCAAATTTAGAGCCACTTGTTCCAGGGAAGGGAACAGGCCAATGCCATAACACATCAACTGCTTCATCAGGATTTGAGCACAATATGTTATGATGCATGAATTAATGCGTGCATCATAACATATTAAAATATCCCAAACCTATCTGGGATGAATAGATCAGAAAGCAGTGCTTAGACCACTGCATCACTGGGGCAGCTACAGAATGTATTTCATATAAATGAACTTGAAGTCTTCCCTTTGTATTAGAAAATTCATTTAGTAAACAGTTACATTCAATTTTGTCGTTAATATTACTAAGCATATTTAGAGAAGAGTAATACCATAGCTTCCTAGCAAAATTCCCATTCTTGTGTGCTATTTTGGAGATGAAAACCCTATTAATGCTCATAAAAACAGACATGCAAAGCCATTTTAAGACAGCAGTTTATCAAGGCGTTACTTTAAAATCGATTGGGTTTTGATGAAACATTTTGCTGTTTCATGTTGCTAAGAAAGCTATTTTACAATGGTCATTCGTATGTTAGTCTCACGATAATCCAATTTCAGGTTATTCATGATAGTGTTATAAAAACGTTCGAGAGCTTTGAACCAAGAAAAAGAAATATTCATTCCTGATTTTCTATTACCACAGAGACATTCACTAGTGAGTAGCGTTTCCCCACGGTCAAAGCGAGTACACGCTTTGCCCCACGGTAAGCCTAACCATGTGCTTCAACATAAATTAAACGATAAGCAATCAGATTCGTCTGTTTATCGTTAGCAACACAATAATAAGACTCGATTAACCTCAATTAACTTACCTTTAATGTCGAAGTTTTTGTTTATCCGATAACAAGTTCTGTGAGAAATCGCAAAACACAGTCGCAATCACTACTCAAATGTGCAATCAAAGCGACAGCTCTACTCTCGTCAGGCAGGCGTTCGGGCTCTCTTGTACGGACTCCTCTGCTGACGTCATAAAGCAAACATTACTCCAATGCTCTGGCCCGTCAGAATCTAGTTTGGCCCTGCAGGGGCCCCATTTCAGTCCACGTAAACAGTCCACAGACGAGAATGCTTACCCCTACCAGCTTGAAGAGTACCCTGCTGGCAAGAAGGATGCATCGTTTCATGTGGTTTACGTCGTACTCGTATCCTGCCATCCGCATGTACCAACGTGAATCTCGACTCATCAGTCCAGGCAACATTTTCCCACATGTCTAAGGTCCAGTGGCGATGTTCCCGTGCCCATGCTAATCTTTGCACCCTGTGATGTGCGGTCAGCAGCGGTACCCTCGTGGGACGATGGCTTCTGTACCCCATAGCGAGGAGATGGTTCTGGATGGTGTAGCTGCTTGCACGTTTTTGTGCACCAGAGTTAAATTGCCGAGTGATTTCTTGCACTGTGGCCCGTCTATCCGCTGTTACAATGCGAGCTAGCCAAAGATGACCCCGCTCATCTACATGCTGTTGTCCACGGCAGTTGGCCCTTGCAGGGATGGTTATACCGGATTTCGATGAACTCACGGTGCACCCGTGACACAGTGGCTCGTGAAAATCCCAGTGCCTGCACGACTTCCGAGATGGAGTGACCCATTCGTTGGGCCCCGACAATTTGCCCACGATCAAATGCGCTTAGATCCTTCGTCTTACCCATATTGCGTCCAACTCTTACTGATTCCCGGCGCATCACTCCTTATATTGTCGGGTCGCTGCATACGTCATGTCCTTTCCGTTTAAAGGGCCGCCCACAGCGCCACATTTGCATAACGCCAGCTGTTTCTTATTAAATTGCTCTTCAGTGCAGTGTACAGATTTACACAAACTTCCAGCGCAGGAAATAAAGTAAATCTAGCAGAAAATTGTGAAAACAAATTGCTTAAACTGGAAACGCAATGTATAGACATTGAGAAAAAGTAGCGATCAAACAAGAGGAGAACAATCAATTTGTAAGAAGAATTACATTATCAAATTGCTGTTTCCAATGCATGTTGTGTTAAAAGAAAACTTGCACGCAAGCTTTATTTTTAAGACATTATATCATATCAAAAAGTCCTAGAAGAAGATCATATGGGAGATGGATGCACGAAATTCTAAAGCATGCGGAAGTGACATCGAGGAGACTGGCACAAGACAGATGGTTGTAGAAAACACTTGGGGAGACCTTCATCCAGTAGTGGATTAATAACGGTTGACAATTATGATGATGGTGATGATATATGAAATGCAATAGCAGACTTATGGCATAGTTACATGTGGCCCCATGAGTTCAGATTCTCTGGTTGACTGTAGATACTTTATCAACTTGATATGATGCGATAATATTAAAAATTAATAATATAGCATCAGGACATTCTAAAGATACGTTGCTTCTGTCCGTAACTGGTATACAAATTCTTTTAGGCAATATCATGAGAAAATGGGTGAAACTACAATACTGTTTCTGAAAATTGAAACATCATGAAGGACTTCTGGTATTAGTTTGAAACCATGCAAATATTCAAAATGTAAGTGAAAATGAGCATGCGGTTTCGCAGCAGCGCCCTCTGAACTGTGTGGTCATAGGTATTAAGAGCTGGTTCAAACGAGACTTTGCAATATGTAAAGGAATGCTACTGAGTCAAGAAAACTCAATAGCATCTCTTCACAGATGCTATTGAGTTTTCACGACTCAGTAGCATATGAACAATCTTCGTCAGTTGTTGCATTATGAACAAACTTCGTCAGTTGTTCATAATGCAACCTTATTTGCCATTGTGCCTTGTCGCCGAAGAAGGTTACACTATGAACAACTGACGAAATTTGAGCGAGGAAGTATTTGTTAGGATGATAAAAGCTGGATTTCTCTAACGCGAAATTACGACTGGTAAGGAACAAAACATGGCGTCAGTGAAAAGATAAGGCTCGGACGCACAGAAATCCGGGAAACGGACAGGAAAGGTTGCACTACTGCACGGGACGTCACACATCTCTTCCCCATGGCAGTAATCGATGGCACATCGACATCCACGGTGTTAGCGCAGCAGTGGAATACTGTCCCGGATCAGGCTTTGTCCTCCAGCACAAATCGACGTCGTGTCCCTTACAAAAGAACAATCGCTAGAAGCCCTGTGTTCTGCATTCCTTTAACTCTGAACCATAGAATCGTCAGCCTGTAATGGGATCTCGAATACAGATAGCTGGCACGCTGATTGGCAACAGGTCGTGTTTCCTGACGAGTCACGATTCAACTTGATGCGCATGATGGTCGCATACATGTTCGAAGACAGCGTGGTGAGTGGCTCCTTGCAGCGCCATCACGGCCCAGTGCCAAAGCCTCATGGTTTGGCGTCATTGGGTTCAATTCGCGATCTCGTATGATTCGAATTAAGGAAACGCTCAACACCCAAAGATACATTAGGGATGTTTCAGAAGCAGAGGTCATAACCCTTCGTTCCGAGTAGTCCTGGAGCTAGATTCCATCAGGACAATGCTTGGCCACATGTGGCCCTGAATTCCCAAGGCCTTTTCGATGCTCGGAATATATCACTTCTTCCCTGGCCCACAGTTCGCCGGATATGTCCCCGATCGAGCATGTCTGTGACATGGTAGCCAAGCGACTGGCCCGTCACGCACCACCGCCAGTCACCACAAATGAAGTTTGGTCTCGCGTAGAAGCAGCATGGCAGAATATTTCCAAGGACGATATAAGCAAGTTTGTAAAATCATGCAATGCATTGATTATGATACGATTTCCAACATGCCGGAAATCATTACTCAAGTTATGAGGATAAAGGCTGTGAAATAAATATCGCTCCTGTGTCCTGACCTTGGACCCGATTTCGATGATATTATACAGAACCGATTCAGTATACTTCCGGAGCAACATGATTACGTTTTTGTCGCAATCGAAGCATTTTAGTCAAGTTATGAGGATAATGGCTGTGGAGTAAATATAGCTCCTGTGTTGTGACCTTCCACCCCATTGCGATGATATTCCGCAGAACCTGTTCAGTGTACCTCTGCAACAACATGATAAAGTTTTGTTGCAATCGAAGCATTTTTACGTAAGTTATGACGTATAAGGGAATGGAATGGATCCCACTCCTATGTCCTGATCTTTGACCCTATTTCCTCCATTTTAAATACAATTTGACCTCAGGTTGTCCCCTACCACATAGTAAAAGTTCATCGAAGTCGAAACATTTTTACGCAAGTTATGACGCATAAGGGCAATAGAATGAATCCCACTCCTATTTGCTGACCTTTGATCCAATTTCCTCCATTTTTAATAGAATTCATTCCACCGTGGTCCCCTACCACATACACAAATTTAATCGAAATCGAAATATTTTTTACGCAATAAAGGCAGTGGAATGGATCCCGCTCCTATGTGGTGACCTTTGACCCCATTTCGTCCATTTTCAATAGGGTTGTGTGGAGGTGGTTCCCTACCACATACTAAAATTTCATCGAAATCGAACCATTTGTACGCAAGTTATGACTGCAATGGAATGGATCCCGCTCCTATGTCCTCAACTGTGACTCTATTTCGTCCATTTTGAATACGGTTCGTCCCCAGGTAGTGCCATACCACATACTAAAATTTCATCAATATCAAACCATTTTTACGTGAGTTATCGTGAGGATGTACAGACGGACAAAGCTGGAGCATATACGCATTTTGAACCTACTTTTGGAAAGCGTAAAAAACCTCTTCATTTCAATGACGCGAAGTGCAAAGGCTGTAATTGTTGTTCGAGGTAGCTTCACATGATATTGAGTTTTGAATCGCAAAATTCGCGTATAGTTCTGCAAATGTAATCAGTTATCTCTTGAAACATGAGGAATGTTTTATATAAATTTCTTTTGAATCGCGATTCTTTCTTGGTGTTGAAGTTCGTACAAACAGTAGTGTACGTAGGGAAAGAATTTCAATGATATTTAGCGCAGCTGGAAAAACACATAAAACGATGTTCTTTTACTTAGGAAAGCTAACTGGATTCGTCTAATGTATAGAATTACCTTTGGCAGCAAAGAGTAGAAAGAACTATGTTACTAGATTCCGGTGTATATGGAAAATTCTGGAGTAAAGCAAAAACCACCCGCTACAAACAAGGGTGATAGAATTTTCACAGGATCAGCTCTAAAATCTTCATTCGAATACGGAAGAAACATACTCTTTGTCTCTAATTATTAAAATTTCCGGTTCAAAGGACTATACACCCAGCACAAAACTAGTTACGGGGGTCATTTCATACGAAATGCATAATGCGGAACGCAGCGTAGTTGATGATGCAATATCAACGATATTAACGTCTGTTGTAGTGTGAAATCTGAAGAAGCGAGACATGGCCTCATTCCAGTCAGAGTGTGTGGCGCCGTGTATCGACGAGTGTTAGAAATGGCCTCTGCAGACGCCTCGGGTATTGTGACGCGTGAAGATCAACGGTGGTGCGTCAAGATTGAAACTCTTCGTGGCAAAAAACCGACAGACATTAACAGTGCTTAACGTAAGGTTTGTGCTGATGAAACAGTAGATTTGAGTACAATTTCCCGCTAGGCTACTATCCTTCTTGAAGGATGTTTAAGCATAAAGAATGACCCTATGTATGGGAGGCCGACAACGGCAATAGATGAGCGAAGTGTGAAACGTATCGCGAATGTTGTCGAACAAGACCGTCGAGCAACGTGCGAGGAAATGTGATAAGCTGGAATTAGTCGGCGCTATTTCTTATTCATGTCTGTTTCACCAGGGGCTGAGACCCACAAAGGAGCGTTTGGATACACAACTGCTGTTCACATTTTGCTGAGCTTAGCATGCAATTTCTAGGTACACGGTAAAAGAGAAACCTAGCTTTGATTTTGTGCACGACGGTGATGTGTCCAAAATGCTCTTTTGCATAAGACTTAAGCTGTGGTGAAAGAGACACCAGTAAGAATATACACCAAGTAAAGTTAAGCTATAGACCCATTGATCTGTACTTAGACTTTTCTAGTTGTATCCGTTCGGTGAAAGAAGTGTAACATATATTCTATTTTAACTTTCCTTCTGAGTTTCTTTTTTTACGCTTTCCAACCGTAGGTTGAAAAAGCGTATATGCTCCAGCTTTGTCCGTCTGTCCGTCCGCACGATAACTTGCGTAAAAATGGTTCAACTTCGATGAAATTTTAGTATGTGGTAGAGGACCACCTGGGCACGAACCCTGTTCAAAATGGACGAAATGGGGGTCAAAGATCCCGACATAGGAGCAGGATCCATTCCATTGCCCTTATGCATCATAACTTGCGTAAAAATCGTTTGATTTCGATACAATTTTAGTATGTGGTAGGGGACCACTGGGAACAAACTTTATTGCAAATAGACGAAATCCATTCCATTACCTTTATGCATCATAACTCACGTAATTTTTTTTTTATTGGAGGTTTAACGACCACCGTGAGCACCTCAATGGGCTATAAGCAGTCGCCCGTCCCTAATTTAGGGTCACTGGTTCCAGGGAAGGGAGAGAGCCAGTGCCGTAAGACAAACACAACATCCATACCTCACCGGGCTTTGAACCCGGACCCCTTACGGACGAATGATCAGATGCCATCGCTTAGACCACTGCGCCACCGGGGCGGCACCACGTAAAAATGGTTCGATTTCGATGAACGTTTAGTATGTGGTAGGGGAACTATTCAAAAATGTCACGATATAGGAGCGGGATCTATTCCATTGCTCTTATGCATCATGACTTGAGTAAAAATGCTTTGATTTCGATGAAATTTTATTATGTGGTAGGGGACCACCTGGGAACGAACCCTTTTGCAAATAGACGAAATGGGGTCAAAGGTCACGACAAAGGAGTGGGATCCATTCCATTGCCCTGATGTGTCATAACTTGCGTAAAAATGGTTCGATTTCGATGAAATGTTAGTATGTGGTAGAGGACCAACCTAGGGACGAACCCAATTTAAAATGGGCGAAATGAGGTCCAAGGTCACGACATAGGAGCGGGATTCCTTCCATTGCCCTTATGCTTCATAACTTGCATAAAATGGTTCGATTTCGATGAAAATTTAGTATGTGGTAGGGGAACTATTCGAAATGCACGAAAAAAGGGTCAAAGGTCACGATATAGCAGCGGGATCCATTCCATTGCTCTTATGCAACATAACTTGCGTAAAAATGCTTTGATTTCGATGAAATTTTATTATGTGGTAGGGGATCACCTGGGAACGAACCCTTTTGAAAATAGACGAAATGGAGTCAAAGGTCACGACAAAGGAGTGGGATCCATTCCATTGCCCTCATGCGCCATAACTTGCGTAAAAATGGTTCGATTTCGATGAAATGTTAGTATGTGGTAAGGGACCAACCTAGGGACGTACCCAATTTAAAACGAGCGAAATGAGGTCAAAGGTCACGACATAGGAGCGGGATTCATTCCATTGCCCTTATGCTTCATAACTTGCGTAAAATGGTTCTATTTCGATTAAATTTTAGCATGTAGTAGGGGACCAACTGGGGACAAACCCTATTCAAAATGCACGACATGGGGGCAAAGGTCAAGACATAGCAGCGGGATCCATTCCATTGCCCTCATGCGTCATAACTTGTGTAAAAATGGTTCGAGCCGCCCCGGTGGCGCAGTGGTCTTAGCGATGGCCTCTGATCATTCGTCCGAAAGGGGTCCGGGTTCGAATCCCGGTGAGGCATGGATGTTGTGTTTGTCTTACGGCACCGGATCTCTCCCTTCCCTGGAACCAGTGACCCTAAATTAGGGACGGGCGACTGCTTATAGCCCATTGAGTTGCTCATGGTGGTCGTTAAACCTCCAATCAAAAAAAAAATGGTTCGAGTTCGACGAAATTTTAGTTTGTGGTAGGGGACAAACCTGGGGATGAATGCAATTGAAAATGGGCGAAATGAGGTCAAAGGTCACGACATAGGAGCGGGATCCATTCCATTGTCTTTATGAGTCATAACGTACGTAACAATGCTTCGATTCCGACAAAACTTTATCATGTTGTTTTGGAGGTATACTGAACCAATTCTGTTTAATAACATCGAAATGGGGTCAAAGGTCAGAACATAGGAGCAAGATTTATTCCACTCATATTATTCTCATAACTTGACTAAAAATGCTTCTATTGCGACAAAACGTTAATATGTTGTTCCGTAAATATACGAAATTGGTTCTGTTGAATATCATAGAAATGGAGTCAAAGGTCAGGACACAGAAGAGAGCTTTATTCAACAGCCATTATCCTAATGACGTGAGTAATAACTGAGTAATGATATCTGGTATGTTGGAAAGCGTATCATAATCAATGCATTGCAGGACTTTACTAACTTGTCTATACAAATTTGAGTTCGTTCTCTTAGACATTTTCAAACCTTAACGTTATATATTTTCCCTCAAACGAGAATTAAGTTGGCAACACACTGAGGTCGGAACAAGTGATGTATGTGTGGCTGGATAAGAACGATAGATAAAAGGCAATGCAGTAGTTATTTAAGGGGATTGATGTTGTTGATGATAGACGTGCTGTTATGCTGCGATTTGATGTTAAATTACTGATACTGTATTGAGTACGCCAATAAACCGGGTGTGGAGTACAAACCATGCAAGCGAAATAAACGTATTTGTAAGTTGTACTACAATAGACCATCACATAACGTAATTACTGACTTAAAGAACTAAGTTACCGCAGAAAATATGTGCATTTGTTTCCGAAGGTTGTTTATTTTGATTGAAATGTGATAAACGGAAACGGGTTACCTTTTGTTTCGTGTGTTTTTAATCGGATATTGAAAATTTTTGAGTAAAATGACATAAACGTGTGACGTAACGTAACACGACATCCTAGTAGCCTCGAGAGAAACAAACAGTTTCGTCATTATGGAATCTTAGCGTTTCGGTATGCGGTTGCAATTGGAAATTATACCTTCACAATTAGAAACATTTACGGTAGTCCCTGTGCTTAGTCAACTAAAAACCATGTTGTTAAAATATGAGGCTTGTTTTTAACGCGTATGCAACATGGAAGACGACGCATTTGCCGAATGATGTATTAATGTAAATGGGGTAAATTGAGATTTGAATGACACAGATTGTGCGTACGTGAACTCAAATTCAGGAGATCATAATTCAGATAATTTGAAAGATTTTAGTTAAAGGTCTTGCACATTTGTTAGCGGCAATGTCGACAACCATCCTGTTAAATTTGACTTCCATATCAAAATTCGTTACTAAAACGGGCGTGAAGAAGTACAAACTTTCCTATCTTCTCCTGCATTGTATTGGAAATATTCAGAATTCTAACTTTTGTCAATTTTTTGTCCCCAAAATTTGACCAAGGCCTGTCAATTGAGTCATCACAGACGCCTTTATGTTTTTAAGTTGAGTTTCTGCGTTCCTTTGTTGCCAGTCCCCAACATTTTCCTTGTGTCATGTAAAACCGCAAAAATGGTACATCTGCATTCCAGAGCGTTTCAAAAACAATTTAGGATACAATTTCATTTGAAATTTAGGTAAGTATTATAAACCTCCTTGAGCATCTCGTATACCAAATTTGAAAACGATTCATTCAATTGTTTCAGAGGTAAGGATCAAGTTCTATTATTAACATTACGCGTCCCTCTGAGCTTGAATAATTTCTCGTTCTACACTCAAACTTTAAATCTCCCCCACCTATGCACAAAAAGAGTAAATAAATAAATAAATAAAAGCGAAAGCTCGGCAGTGTAGCACAGCAAGGAATTTTTATGGGATATGACATGGCATAACGAAGTTATAGAATTTTGATTCTATCGAAAATGGTATTGTCATAAGCAAGATCGTCAAAGTTGATGAACGAACAAAAAAAGAAATAAAATAAAACAAAGTTAAACCCTTTCAAGATAAAGCAAGAAGAATGCAAGAAATGACATTTCAACTGGTAAAATAGTCACAGCAAAATATAGAAAACTGAAGAAGATACAAAGGAAAGGGAGCCTGAGATTTCTGAAAGAGTGAAATAGAACCACCAGAGCTTTTAGCGAATGCAACGAAATTGCAACAAAAAACAGACCCACAAAATATGAAACAATTTCAGGATATGGACAACATAAAAAATATGTGGATTAAACACAATTGGTGAACTAAAAGAACGTATGCCCATTAGTGGATCCGAAGGGGAGTATACCAATCATAAAAAGGAAAGGAATGAAAAAATGGAGAAGAGGATCTTCTAAAGAAAATATGAGGTAGAAAGAGATATCAGAGAAGCGTATACTAGCAAATCAAGATTGACTGACGACAGATGAACTGAAATATATGACTTTGTTTTAAAGAATATCATCTGCAGTTACCAGATACACTCCGATAAGAAATCTTACTGCAGTTGCATCGCATAGAAAATTACACGTTCATCGGTCAGAAATAAAAACAGCTATTCTTAGTGGTACACCAAAAGACGTAGTATGTTCAACTAGAAGTTTATGAGCAACCAGGATTAGAAGAAACTATACGTAAATAGTAAAAAATTTTACAAGGTCTGACTCAGTCTTCTGGAAATTAAAATGAAACATTTTTTTTTTATTTTTACGTAGCAAAAAATACAAAAATTGTGTAGCAGTGGATTTAAACAGAGCACGACTGATGGATGCTATTGCTAATTAGGGAGAAAAGTGAGCATTCATACGTCGCAACGTATCCAAATGATATTCTAGCTGTGTCAAATGACATTTCGAATATACTCAGTCGAATCACATTATTGCGACCACCTCCTGCTTTTGACATCAACAGCGCGTAGGCAATGAAAGAAGGCTCGTGTCGTGAACTGGCTCGGAGGGTATATAAGGTGTACTGTAGGCAATCCGAAAACATATCACTCGTTTCTGTCATGGATAAATAAAGCGATTTATCAGATTTGCAAAAAGGAATGCTTATTAGCGGCTTACGGGCCAAGCGTGAAAGTGTTTCTGAAACAGAGCAGTTTGTGAACTTTTCGCGTGCTGCTATGGTTTCAGTGTATCGTGATTAGAGTAATAGCACCACTATGAATAAGCGACGTGAAAAATGCAGAGCAGCACGTGCTATTGATGTGAGAGGTGAACGTCGGCTTTGAAGGTGCGTGAAGGCCAATTGACACGCTACAGTGGAGCAACTCACTGGCGAAATGAACCAGTGGGCTACCGGAGGTGTATCAAAAACGACAGTTTAGCGAAGCCTGTTGCGTATAGAGCTCCAATGCAGACAGATGGTTATTGCCACCTATTCTGACGAAGGTGCATCGGCAGAAAAGGCTTACATGTGCACGGCAGTATCGGAACTTTACCTCCGCCGATGGGCAAAGGATTGCCTTCTCTGATGAGTCACGTTTTCCGCTTCATCGAACGGATGGACGTTGGCGTATAAAGCGAGAAACATCGGAGAACAAACACTTTTCAACCATTGCTGGCAGAACACAAGCTGGTGGGGGCATCGTTATGCTCTGTGGCATGCTTTCGTGGCATTCTCTGGGTACGCTTATACCTGTGGAAGGCACAATGGACTGAATTCGTTATTAATCCATCCTTGCAGACCACTTAGACCCATACATGCTGATTGTCTTCCTTGGGGCTGATGGAAACTTCCACCACGACAATGCGACGTGTCACACAGCTACAAATATTCGAGAGTGGTTGGAAGAGCACGATGATAATTACAAAGTACTTTCCTGGCGCCATAATTACTTAGACTTAAACCCAATTGAGCAACCTGTGGGACCACCTCGATCGTGTTGTTCGCTCTATGGATCCTCCACCACACTCGCTTCAGCAGCTGTCAGATGCACTGCAGTCAGCATGGCTCCACATACCTGTGAACACCTTCCATCACCTTATTGAGTCATTCTCATCCCATCTAGCTGCTGTCCGCGTAGCTCACGGCGTTTACACTGGATATTAGCTGGTGGTCACAAAAATGTAACTCGACCGTACAGAAGCATGACGAAATTTCTTAAAAGAGAATTTGCAATAATGCTTTTAAGTTGCATTACATATTTTCTTGAATTTACTTACAAACAACTAAGTAAAAACTTACTTCGTAGCTAAAGCTACAGAATACAGGATGTCATAGATAATATGACAAATTTATAGAAAAGACAAAAAAACACTCCCATGAACATCCGTGGCGTAATGGTCTATGTGCTGGTTTCTGGCCATTCATCCAAGGCAGTCAGGGTTCGAATCCCGATGAGGCGTATATGTTGTATTTGTCTTACTGCCCTAGCTCTCTCCCTTCCCTAAATTAGGGTCAGTCTTCAAAAGAAGGCAACGCAAACCCTGAAAATTTCTTGAACACACGGGGTCCATTAAAAAGCGTAAAGTGCGCTGTCATCAGTAACACGGACAACTAAATTAGCTGTATTGCAGGGAATTTCCATTAAATACGCCCGAATTAAAAGAAAATGCATTATCTTGTGCACCGTCATCAAAAACGCATGTCACCACCAGCAAAATTATTAAGCCAAGGCTAAAAAAAGAGGATCAAGGTAATGCTAATAGGCTTCACTTAGAGGGCATTCCAGCCAGATTTAATCAAACGCTTTTGAAATACAAATTGACGTACATTTAAAGATTCGCCAAATTTTTTTGGTTTAGCTTTTGTAGTTATTACGGCAGCGTTTCGGAGAAGCCGTAAACTGAACCAAATGGTGCACAAAATTTTCTGTGCTCCTTAAACAGAGCTTTTCATATAGCGACCGCGTTTTACGGCAGCTAAGGCAAAGCGATTACATTCTATGTCTCATCTCACCAATACTGACAATAAACATACCTTCAGTGATTAGAGTTGACTTGTATTCATTAGTGTCTACTCCATGACTCAAGGTATGATGGAGCAGATTTAGTCCCCTGACACGGACATCCTGCTGTTATGTAGAAATATTTAAAATATAATTAAATAATGACTTCCGTTACTAAATGCGCGAAAACAAGAGCTACAAATTAATCTCCAGTTGAAAAACGCGCTCAACAGATCCCTTGGGAAAACTATTCCTTCGTTGACCGGTACCACCAACGAACAAACGGATCCCACCCCTTCTTTATCTCCCGTCGTTGGAGGGCAAACACTTCCTTGAAGAAACCACGCGGGTGAAAATTTGACTTTCAGCAATTAACGACAATCAACTTTTTACGTCACGAGCATCCTCCTTCGAGCGGCAGAGAGTGAAAGGACAAAATGCAGAGTGGTCATAAAAAAGGATTCTTGCTTAAGACTGGGGGGAGAAAGAGAGTGAGATAACCGATCTTTGCACAGGCATGTAGACAGGAAGGAATGAGAACAGATTTTGGCGGAAAATACATAGAGAAAGCCATCCAAAAATGCCCATCTTCCGCTGGAAGTATATACTATTTATTTTGACTTACCGATATTTCCCTCTTTTCTCCCCATTCGGAAGAATAAAGATTCGTGCGAGCGAAATCACCTATCGTTTCACTCAATTTACCTAAGTATTTATTTATTTGCTTCCTTGCTCCAATGACATAGGAACTTACAAACAATGATTCTTCTGCTAATATGGATTTATCTTCAGTAATTAAAACTAATCACGCCAACATCTAATTTTGACGTCCACTTCGATACTTAAAAATAATCAACGCAACAATGCCGCCATTTTGAAACAAGTAAATAAAACCTCCATCTCCTTTCTTAGGTTCCTTGCCGTTGTTATAACTCTGCAGTCAGAAAAGATTAATGTCAATCATCTCCCTAAATCACAATTTTAAATACCGAAGCTACGTGGAAAGCAATGCTTTCTGATGCGTAGGTTCATTCGTTCCAGCCGCATTTGACCCACCTTTTAAGCAGCGAAGATATTCATTCGAGCTTATTTTAGTCCATTTTGTTCACTCCGAGTTAATTCGTTCCAGCCATTTAAAGGATTAAAACAAAAATAAACTTTGAATTTTACCTCTGATCGATGAAAAATGTGTTTTGACGGTCATTATAGGGAAAGGGAAGATGATATGACAATACTGCTTCACTTAATGATAACGATGCATTATTTTGGATGAAAAACGGTTTTCAGTTGCAGGACCATAATCTGTGGGCCGGATAGTCACTCATTTTCGGGGGAAAAGCTGTACAAAAAAATGTTTTCATTCTGTAGAAAAGACTCCATTGGAAACCGACAGTTGAAATATGCAAAACAAAGCAAACTGATAAAGTCGAGATTTCGGTGTTATATTTCATGGATCCTGAAATCTCGACTATATGTTATGAAGAGTCAGGCCAGGAATCTCAGGAATGTAACGCAAAAGCAAAAGCAGATTGTCAGATGAATCTGGAAATATATAGGGGAAGAGTATTTATCCGCATCGTTCTGGGTGGAGCTCTCGACAAAAGTGAAACAAGGAGATCAGCGTTTTCCTTAGGAGGATTAACAACAAAACCATCTGGAAAGATAAGAGGGAGAATGGAAGAAGAACAAAAATTGCAGCCAACTGATTTGACAAGTGATCAAAACGAACGACCACCATTTGGACACCATACGAACTGTTCACATTCCTCTTATCAGTGCTGCTTTTATTTGATCAAGTCACTTGGTGTCATTTATTGCAGGCTTCAGCAAAAGCTGATTTAGATACCGATGATGGTGATATGGCTTCCCATTGGTAAAAGGCTTTGTTTTTGAGAGTAATATGGGCACGTTTTGCTGAACGAACATTTGTTACCCAACTCCAGCCTTTTAGAAAAAGTGTCAGAGTAGGTTATAAAATTCTCTAATGCATTGAGTAAACCACCAATAACTTTCCAGCCATAAACTGATAAATGACGTGCATAAAATCGACCTTCAAGCAATGAAAACAAGTTAGTAAAATCATTCAATGCATTGATTGTGAAAGGCTTTTCAACATACTAGAAATCATTTCTCAAGTTATGAGGATAAGGGCTGTGGAATAAAACTCGCTCCTGTGGCCTGACTTTTGACCCCATTTCGATTATATTAAACAGAATTGGTTCAGTACACCTGCGAAACAACGTACTAAAGTTTTGTCGCAGTAGAAGCCTTTTTAATCAAGTTGTGAGGATAATGGCTGTGGAATATACCTCGCTCTTGTGCCCTGACGTTTGACCCCATATCGATGATATTAAACATAATTGGTTTGGTATACCTCCGGAACAACATACTCAAGTTTTGTCGCACTAGAAGCATTTTTAATCAAGTTATAAGGATAATGACTGTGGAATAAATCTCGCTCCTGTGCCCTGCCCTTCGATTCCATACCGATGATATTAAACAGAATTAGTTCGGTATACCTCCGGAACAACATACTAAAGTTTTGTCGTTCAATATCGCTTTATTAGACAACTAATAGTGTACAATAAAACGGGAGCATATAACATGGGCAAAAGGCCAGAAAAGACGTGGGCAAAATCCCAGGCTTACACGTGAGGCATTGAGGAGAACAAAACATAAGAAAAAAGAACCATGGACGCGCAGGCCACTCTCTCAAACAGAGAGATATTTTGAGGAACATGAAATACACAGGACATTAAGCATGGCAAAAGGCAAGCAGGAGTCTAAGGGCTCACACTCTGGAAGATACTGGAATAATAAGGAACTAGTGTTTACGCCCATAAGTGCGGTAATAATCACCATAAAAAGCAAAGTCTTGTTGTGAAGGAGAAAATGAAGCAAGAGGCATACCCCGCCGTCGGGAACGCCGAGCCGTAGAAGATGTACAAGTAAGGGAAGTACTATCAGCAGAAGTCGAGGATGGCAACAATGGAGCATGATGAAGCACAGGTAAAGGAGCACTAGCAGGAACAATATATAAGGACGGAACAGTGGCTGAAGCACAGGTGAAGGAGCACTAGCAGGAACAATATATAAGGCAGGAACAGTGGCTGAAGCTGATGGAAGGACGACGGGAACGGCTGTAGAAGAAGATGACACGTCAGAAGGCAAATGAGCACACTGTGAGTCAGAGGATGCAGGTTCAATGGACATGACAAGAGTTTCTGGAAGTGAAGAACTCACAGAGACGATCGGCATGAGAGGGCTCATAAGATGCGGAGTAGGATCTTCGTCCGGTGACTCAGGAGTTGGCGAAGCAGAAGTGTCTAGAGAAAAAGGCCGAATGGAGACATCAACAGAAAACAATTGCAACCCAGAAGAAGACACTACAGAGCTGTCAGGAGAGGGCCCTGTAGAAAATAGACTTGCTGGAAGAGTGCACGGTGGTGAACATGAAGTTGTAACAGGAAAATCTAGGAGTGAGGACTGGAGGAGACGAGCAGGAAACGAAGCAACATCTGCCGTCGGTAAAGGAAAATGAGATGACGCAGAATATGGAGGCACAGAAACAGATCAGGTGCACTGGGGCAGTGAGGAAGCAGGAGATAAAAGGTAACTGGTTGACGCTGACTCCGTGGAGACGAAGAGCGGAACCATAGAAGTAGAGACCGCAGTCGAACATGGAGACAATGGACAGACACGGAGCAGGCGATGAAGGCGGAGAGGGTGACTGAAGGCAATTCAACAAGATCTGGGCAGAAGATGGGATCGATGGAGGCGTGCAAAATGGTGTAGTAGTAACAGAAGGGAGAACATCCAGGAGAGCTGTCGGTAGTAGATAATCAGGAACAATATTCTCCGGAGAAACACGTGAAGCAGAAGAATCAGAGGCCGGGATCAAACCACTGGAAACCGGAAGCTGCGAATATGTATAAGGAAAAGTCGGCAAAGATGTGAATGACAAAGAAAAGTCACAAGATTCTGGCAAGGCAGAAGGGCGAATGGAAGTGGAAAGATTCCGAGTTTGACAAGAAGAACTATGGTGGCCGGGCAATTTGCAAGAAGAACAATGATATGCGGTAAAAACATTGACAGTGCGAGTGTGTGGACCGCAGATAACTTGAAAAGCTGTTGGACAGGAAATAATGGACTGTTAGTCAGAAAAAGCAACTACAGCTTGACGTCGAAAATTATAATAGGGACTATTCCTATGATCGTCTGAAGCAGCAGGCAAAGTCTTAATAGGGCCAATAACTAAACCACATTGAGAAAGGAAAGCATGCAGTAAATTGTTGGAGAGTTCAGGAGGAACTGGAGATAAACTAACGAGAGTAGGGTAATGAGCAAGAGGAATTGCGACAACTTTGGTCGCCAACTGAAACTGGAAAAGAAAGAACCAACTCAACTTGAGCTGGTTTAGAAAAATAAACCAACACCGAGCGAGGCTTTCGTGCAATGTGCGTGATAGCATGAGGTGGAACAATCTGATGGAGCGCTGAAGTGTAAGCTGTAAATTTAGTATGTGGAAGCGCGGAATATTTTACTCAGAGAGCTAAAGAAGCGAAGAAAGACTTCCCCGGTGACGAGGACTCTAATAAATGAGCTGTTAAAACGGAGCCGGTACGAGAAAACCGGAAGCCCAAGGCAGTTGAGAGAGGATCCGAGGGTAAGGCAGTGACTGCGGGCGAAGAGAGATAAGTTGAACTGTCAAGTAATACATCCCGTGCCGCCCTGGTGGCGCAGTGGTCTAAGCGATGGCCTCTGATCATTCGTCCAAAAGGGGTCCGGGTTCGAATCCCGGTGAGGCATGGATGTTGAGTTCGCCTTACGGCACTGGCTTTCTCCCTTCCATGGAACCAGTGACCCTAAATTAGGGACGGGCGACTGCTTATAGCCCATTGAGTTGCTCACGGTGGTCGTTAAACCTCCAATAAAAAAAATACATCCGGTGGTCGAAGAAAAGCAGTAGACATAGTACAAATCTGAAACTGTACAGCAAAGCAGTACAATCTCGAGAGCGTAACGATGGAGATGGCAAAAGGCACATAAAGAAGGCGGAAGATGGGAAGATGCGAGTTAATGACGTCACTGGAAGTACGGCGAGCGACAAATGGAGCACAGTAACGATGACGTCACCCAACGACCACTATCAGAGGGTGACGTAAACGGGAAGGCGTGTGGACAACAAGAAGATAAGCACAGAAGACAGCTGAATAGAATGCTGGTGAGAAGACAGAAGGAAGTAAAGGTAAGTCACGATGGGCAGATATAAGCATACCCACCGAGATGAAAAATGAAGGAATATCGGTATAAAATGCACTTACTGGTCCTGAAAAGTAGCTGGGAAGATTGCTGGCAGCCTATTACTTGAACAGGATATACAGGAAAGGAACAGCAGGCACTGGAACATGTACTTGGGCGCACACTTCAGAAACGCAGTAGGGCCTGGTCGGCAGGTAATATTATGATACAATTCGAAGTAGATATGTACTTTCCGACTCGGAAAAGTAGCAGAAAAGGTAGCACATACCCTTATACACACACGGAACACAGAAGCCGGAAGCAATGGGCTCTTTCACCGAGCAAACTGGGAGAAAATTGAGGAGCTCGAGAAGGCACGTCCAAAGACAGTTTTGTCGCAATCGAAGCATTTATAGTCAAGTTATAAGGATAATGGCTGTGGAATAAATCTTGCTCCTGTGCCCTGACCTTTGTCTCCATTTCGATTATATTCAACAGAAGTGGTTCGGTATATCTCCGGAACAACATACTAAAGGCTTGTCGCAATAGAAGCATTTTTCGTCAAGTTATGATAATAATGGCTCTGGAATAAAACTCGCTCCTGTGCCCTGACCTTTGACCACATATTGATGATATTAAACAGAATTGGTTCGGTATACCTCCGGAACAACATACTAAAGGTTTGTCGCAATAGAAGCATTTTAATCAAGTTATGAGGATAATGGCTGTGGAGTAAATCTCGATCCTGTGTCCTGACCTTTGACACCATATCGATTATATTAAATAGAGTTGGTTCGGCATACTTCCGGAACAACATACTCAAGTTTTGTCGCAATAGAAGAATTTTTAGTCAAGTTATGAGAATAAAGCCTGTGGAATAAATATCGCTCCTGTGCCCTGGTCTTTGACCCCATATCGATGATATTAAACAGAATTGGTTCGGTATGCCTTCGGAACGACATACTAATGTTTTGTCGCAATAGAAGCATTTTAGTCAAGTTATGAGGATAATGGCTGTGGAATAAATCTAGCTCCTGTGCCATAATCTTTGACCGCATTTCGATGATATTCAAAATAACCGGTTCAGTATACCTCCGGAACAAAATGATACATTTTTGCCGCAATCGAAGTATTTCGACGTAAGTTATGACGCAAAAAAGGACAATGGAATGGATCCCTCTCTTATGTCGTGACCTTTGACCCCATTTCGTCCATTTTCAATAGAGTTCGTCCTCAGGTTGTCCCCTACCACATACTAAAATTTCCTCCAGATCGAACCATTTTTACGCGAGTTATCGTGCAGACTGACAGACCCAGAAAGCTGGAGCATATACGCTTCTTCAACCTACGGTTGAAAAGCGTAAAAAATGCATTATGCCTTCTGAAGCCACATTACTTCGGTTCTTAATGTTACACCCAAGACCAATCAAAAACAGGTGACCCATAAGTGTAAGCTCGTCCTCCTCCCTGTACGGCAGTTCAGTTTATATTTTTTAGTAAATTGTGTAATTTCAGTGTTTAAAGAAATAATTATAA
Source organism: Macrothele yani (assembly GCA_039090855.1). Taxonomy (NCBI): domain Eukaryota; kingdom Metazoa; phylum Arthropoda; class Arachnida; order Araneae; family Macrothelidae; genus Macrothele; species Macrothele yani. The sequence continues at coordinate 134,639,364 of CM076990.1, forward strand.
TAGGACGGCAACGTTTCTCACAATAAAACGTTAATTATACATCGACTAAAGTTGCGCAGAACGTTTGGCTCGACATCATCAGGACGAATAGGTCGTAAATATTCAAGTCATTGTGACATCAACAGAGCTCTCTGACGGTCATGGAAATTAGTGGGTTGTTTCTACGCGCTTGAAAGAAATGGAGTTGACGCCATGTTGTTGACAAGCCGTGAAGAGTTCCGCTACATGTGGAAAGCTTTTAATATAATAAACTTGATAATCGCATTAGGTTTATTAAACCTTTAACGACCAAGTTCCTGAAATATTGTGTCAACGCCTACTTTATGTCAACGACTGATTTACGTATTTTTTTAGCGACAATGGTGACAGAATGTTACTTCTGTGAAACCCATAGAAGCCGTGTAATTTCATAGAACAAGTGGAGATAAAAATCCTCCTCACTATAGAAGAGTGTTTCGGGGGTGGTGGTAGTTTAGCTGTAAGGAAGTTTCGGGCGTTGTGGTCGTTAAAGGATTAATAAGCGTAGCGTTTCCAAAAATAATTTATGTCTATTTTCGTGAAGATGTTGGGCTATAGACGCTTTCTTCAGTTCATGGGTCCGTACGTAGGTCTTGTGTTCCTTCACACGGAAATTTAAAGTCCTGTGGGTCTGTCTCATATATAAAAGTTCACATTCACAAGGTGTCTGATAAATTCTGCAAGAGTTTATGTCTTCAATGTAGCCTTTTGATCCGTAAAAATTTGTCTTCTTTATGGGTTTGAAAATAACTTTGAAATTAAATATTTTGAGAATTTTTGAAATTCCGAAGCAAATCTGAGGAGCAAAGGGAATAACCGCCCAGTTATGTCGTATTGGGAGGTGTATTGGCGTGGAGCGAGCAGACAGTATTCAGTTTCCTAAATTTTCGAACAGCTTTGTTTATAACGGAAGGGCTATGTTCTCTCTGTACTGCGATTCTTTTAAGAGAATCAAGCTCTTTCTGTAAGGAATCCTCAGTTGAGCATATACACAATGTGTATGTATTGAACGATATACATATGTGTAGAAGGCAGAGATTATTTGTTTCCATGAGTGATTTAGAGTTTGCATGTGGGGGTAAGGAAACAGAAAATGGTTTTCGATAAACTGTTTTACTAAAGGATCCTTCAGAGCGTGACGCAAGGATATCATGGAATAGTAAGCAGCCATTGTTTTCAGTTTCTCGCGTGAACTGTAAATGAGGATCAGTTGAATTGCTAATTTCAACTAATTTAGGTATTGCTGAATTCATGCCATTCTAGAGAACAAATGTGTCATCTACATATCGAATACACAGGTCGAATGTAAAAAGGTGAAAGAGCTTGTCCTGAAATTGATGATTCACTATCTACTCTTATTTAGGAATAATACCATCACAGCTGATACTTACATCCACCAGTTGGACTGTCTCCATGCTGCACTGTAAGGGAAGCACCCAATGTTGATTAATCGTCATGGATTTGTTTTTCATCAAGGAAACGCTTGTACACATGTCGCTTTACAGACCCAGCAAAAATTGAACTCGGTGAAATGGGAAATATTGTCGCCGAACCCCGCTTATTCCCCGGACCTTGCACCGTCCGACTTTCATGTCTTCCGATCTTTGTCAAATTTTCTCACTGAGAAAAACTTTGCTAATGACGATGATGTGAAATGTTGCAAGGAATACTACTTCAACTCTCGCTCGTCAGACGTCTATCGCAATTGGATATTTCAACTCGTAGGTCCGTGGAATAATGTCATCACTCCCGATGTGGCTACTTGGACTATTAGGTGAAGTGTTTTGTACGATTTTGTTAAGCTTGAAATACATGCTCCTCTACTTTACGGATACTTTCTTTACAACCTGAGAGTACGATACAAATCCAGCCTTGATAAAACTTATGCACCTCACAAAAAAAAAATCAAACATTTGAATCCTAAAACATTTTTCCTCCGAAAAAGATTACCCGACAGAATCGAATTTAATTCTCCACAGACGAACACATACATGAGGCACTGGAATCGTAGCTGGCGTGTCTTAAAATCTTACTGGTCGTCACCTCTATACTGAGCTCGCCCGAGCTCGCAGTTGATGTTTTACGTTGCAAATGCAGGGCGGAGTAAAATGCGCAGCCATAACTTCCTCCCACTTCAGATATTTTTCGTAGCTTTAACTTTCATACGTTTCAGATGTGCACCCCAGAAGGTAGACTTTAAAAGTAGCACGCTGAAGGAGATTACACTGATGAATGGGCGTGTGACTAGCCTTAAGTTTTTGCTGGGTTCCCATGCACCTTCCCATAGCCTTTAGCTTAACATCAGCGACTTCCATCTATCTCAAACAAGAAAGGGGACAGAAATTTCACAGTGCAAAGCTACATAAAGTATAAACTATCATGAACTGAAAGTGGGGTAAACAATGAATGGCTTCTATCTCATGTTTCCTTTTTCACCAACTCATATTCCTAATTCTATAAAGTTGGCAAACAGAAACATAAATTGGAAACCACAGTCATCTGGGAAATATATATTGAGCTGAAGCGGTGAAGGGCCAAGTGCACCAGTGTTATTTAAAATGTCCATGGAAAGTGTTCATTTTTAAATGTTCGTTTAAAGGGTGTTTCAGTAAGTACCCCCCCTCCCACACACACACAAGGAATCACACAAATGTTGTCTTCCCAGTCCACATAAAATCACGACGTTTGTTTTAAAACCCACACAGCACAGAATATTTCGTATATGTTACAAGTACGTAGCACTGAAACATTGAGACTTCTTAGGTGCGTTTGCGCAATGTAACAATAATGTTTCAGAAACCTTACGGTTACGTCAAAATATCCTCAAATGTTACATTACTTTGAAACATTACCGATACATTACACTGATATGTCTTTGTAAATTCAACATGCTAACTTCATGTTACTGTTACGTATTTGAAAGATATTTGTGCGACTGCTTATAGCCCATTGAGTTGCTCACGGTGGTCGTTAAACCTACAATCAAAAAAAAAAAAAAAAAAAGAAAGATATTTGTGACGTCATCGTATTACTGTTACGTATTTATTACGTTGAACATTATAGTTTTAATAAACTTTGTAAAATCACAATAAAAAAATTCCGCTCGACAGCTGTTTCAAAGGCAAGAACAGTCGAATTACGAGTTGTTTACGTGTTCACAAGTTCAACACAGTCCGCTGTCCATTGGGAACAGTGGCGGCGTTTATATATTGATAACAAAACAAATAAAAATCGATCCCAAATAAGGGTGTTGCATTTCTATTATACACGTGGAATAGACTATATTTCAGAGAAAAAATGAAAGAAAATCAAATTCGTCATTTCTTTAAATACCTACCAATATGAAATTTCCCAGCTTCAAGTAAAAAAACATGCTGGTATAATATACTAATGCGACAACACATCCATCTACTGAGATTTTATGAAATGGTTTTTAGAATTTAAAAATTATAACAATCAAAACAATTACTTACTTTCAGATAATCTTGAATCACAAAAAAAAAAAAAAGGATGAAGTATTAAATACACTAACTAGCTAACTCGAGTACGACAGTATCACCAAAGAACATCCCAGTAGCACGTGGAAATACGACTACGAGAGTGCTCCGGTGAAATGGCACAAATGCGCATGCGTATCCACTCCGTTGTCAAACCAAAAATCTTAAATATCGCCGGAATGTAACATTAAGATAGCAATTATGTTCAATGGAAACTATAAAACACTAGTATCGGTGAATGCTATTTTTAACGTAATCGTAATGTACAAAGAGTTATGTTACAAAATAGATGTTGCTGAAACGTAATTGTAAGATATCTCTGAACGTGTAACGAAAATGAGAGATTGTAACATTATTGATACATATCTGAAACGTTTTGTGCTGTATGAGAAGTGACCTTGAATTTTGAGTAATGACTGGCAGTGATTTTCCTGATAAGGCAATGACTAAATGTGACGTCCCCACACCAGATGGGCGGGCACGCTAATTCCTGCCGGCGACGATTTTCCTGATAATGCAATGACTAATTGTGACGTCACCACACCAGATGGGCTGGCACGCTAATTCCTGTCGGAGACGATCTCTTTGTTTTACTGTGTCGTTGAACGTCGTTCAGGATGGCTGTGTACACGGTTGCGGAGCGAATGTTTATTGTGAAAATTCATTGGATAAACACAGCGTGAATTTCTGTTGAAGGTTGGAGGAAGAAAGGCACCAGACGAATGTTACATCGACAGGTTAGCGAAGAAATCTGAGACCACGGACATTGTTTTGAAACCAATACAGTAGCGGACGGCCTCCTTTAGCGGAAGGAAAAATCGAAAAGGTGAAGCACGACCTACTGGCAACAACGGAGAAGTCACTGCGGCATTTGTCACAAGAAACTGGGTATTCTGTTTCCACCTGCCAAAAGACGGGAAGAAAGCTTTGCTTCATCCTACCGTGCGATAGCTGTGCAAGAGTTGCAAGAACCTTATCTTGAAAAGCGTGAGTCGTATTGTTACTGTTTCCTCTACATTTTTACTCGCAATTCCAAACATTTTGGATTTCACATGGTTCATTGACGAAGTATGGTTTGCCGCCCCGGTGGCGCAGTGGTCTAAGCGATGGCCTCTGATCATTCGTCCGAACGGGGTCCGGGTTCGAATCCCGGTGAGGCATGGATGTTGTGTTTGTCTTACAGCACTGGCTCTCTCCTTTCCCTGGAACCTGTAACCATAAATTAGGGACGGGCGACTGCTTATAGCCCACTGAGTTGCTCACGGTGGTCGTTAAACCTCCAAACAAAAAAAAAAAAATGAGGCATGGTTTCATTTGGACGGGTATGTCAACTTCCAAAACTCCCGCATCTGGGCTACATATTATCCACATGAGTTACGCGAAACGCCGTTATATCCTGCCAAATTCGGTGTTTAGTGTGCTGTATCCCTAACCATAATAACTGGAACCACGTTCTTCAGGATCGTACTAAATTCAGCATCATATGTGAATATTATCAGGGAAATTGTGGACCTATTAACTGACATAGATTTGACAATGGGGTACTTTCAACAGGATGGGGCGACATGCCACTCGCGCCGTGTCAGCCTGACTGAAATTTCCTCATTCTTCAGTGACCGAGTACTGTCTAACCCTTTAACGACCATGGCCCCGAAATCTTGTATCACTCTAAATACCATAACTCCCAAAACTGTCTCTTGTTTTCCTTCTTTATTTAATAACAACAGTTGTGACTGAGGGTTACTCCTGCTGATCCCTCATAGGTCAAGAACTGTTGAAGAACAAGTAAGGGCAAGGCAATCTGACTCACTCTAAACAGGCATTTCGGGCGGCTGTGGCCGTTTGTGCTTTCGGGCGTTTTGGGCATTATGGTCGTTAAAGGGCTAGAGGACTGTGGCCACTTCGTTCACCGGATTTGACTCATGTCGATTTTTTCTTATGGAGATATTTGAAGTGCCATGCTGGCAAAAATAAGACTTGCACGTTAGAGGACTTCATCAGTGCAGCAATCCGGACTATTAATGAGGACATGCTGAGGAGAATCTTTAGTAATATGCAGCTTCGGGTTCCAGGGTATTTGGACGTCGATGGAGGACATCTCTAGCATTTATTTTGAATGGTGCTACATTGCCATGAAGTGAGGCACATTGTACACCACATGTTATGTTTCTAAGTCGAGTGTGTTGCAAAATGACAGGTTCTTTAGCTCTTTAGGGGGGGGAGACACCCTGTACTAATTTTCCACATTTTGCAGTAAAAAAACTGCAAGAAAGAGTACATTGAATGCTCAAGCATAATGAAAATGTCCTTTGACTTCTCTCTGATCTTTAAAAGCAGAGTTTAAAAAAATCAGCCAAAGAGAAATGCTAGTACAGAATCCGTACGTTATTAAAATTACTCAGTGTGAACAGTGACAGAACTAGTTACAAAAGAAAAATATTAATCAATCGGGATTTTTGCTATTGTTAAGACTCTATAGCAGAAGAAATGTTTGTTACGAAAGACCACAAAATGTACATAAAATTTTCTTCATAACGGAAGTTATCCAAGCCTGAAAGAATTGTTCATTCTGAATAATAAGAGGATAAGATATTAAGGAAAACGAAAATGGGAACCAAAGAAAATACTTCACACCGAACAATGTCCTACGAATAAATGTTTTTTCTTTTTTTTTTCTTCTGCAGGAATTTTCAGAATGTGAGATACTCCAACAATTACGAATATACACTGATGTATCAAGCTGCGGATTTGCGAAATTTGAAAAGGCAAAACCAATGTGCTGAAAATATTTTTCATACGTAGCAAAGTCTGTGCGATTCAAAGATATTTTGTTTCAAATTATGGAAGCAGAGATAGTGAGTAAAATGCCTTTCCTCACGCGAGCCCTAGAGAAAAACTCAGTGTCTTTTAAAGAGGAAACATGTTCGCAATCTTCTACATAGTGAAGGGAATACGGCACCGAAAGAAGAACTTTTAGAAGCGAAGACATATTGCAAATAGAAATGTATATTGACGCTATCTATTAGGGGAACGCAAAAATTTCCGCCGCCCCAGCTAACGGGCGCTATAGGGGTCTAACCGGTCGGCGACCCGAGCTTTCAGTTTATACATTAAACCAAGCATGGCGGTCGATAAAGTTCATTTGTGGCACTGTTTCGCTCATGGGTGAACGGACGTGTCGAGAATGGTTTGCCAGTTTTTAGGAAGGTGATCTGAGCTTGGAAAACAAGCCACATGCAGGTGCACTGCTGAAACTCGCAGACAGGGAGCTGTAATCGCTTTTGCAAGAGGATGCCACATAATCGACCACGCAACTGGCGAAACGTTTGAAAGTGGCTCAATCGAAGGTGGTACGGCGTCTACAGTCCTTAAGGAAGATCCAGAAGATTGGCAAGTGGTTTCCGCATACTTTAACGGAGCGTAAAATTGGTCAACGATTGGGAATGCATATCGTTGCTGAACAGGTTTCAAGAGAATAACTGCTTGTGGGAAGGTTGTCACCAGGGATGAAAAATGGGTCTATTGCGACAACCCCGTAAGCAAGCGATCCTGTGTCGACCCAGGCCAGCCATCAACATCCACTGCAAAACAGGATATCCACAGGAAAAGGTGATGCTGTGTGTGTGGTGCGATATGTATGGAATGTTGTACTTCGAACTGTTGAAACCGGGCGAAACAATCACTGCACAACGATATAGCAATCAGTTGATGAAACTGAACGACGCAATCGAGAAAAACGCCCATGAACAAGTAAAGGACGACGCCCAGTCATCCTGTTACGCGATAAGGGCAGACCACATGTCGGTGCCACCACGAAATTAACCTTTGAACAGTTACACTGGGAGGTTTTCCGCACCCAGCTTACTCACCGGACATTGCACCCTCAGACATTCATCTGTTTAGCTCTATGCAACATGCCCTAACCCCAAAGCGGTTCGCCACACAGTTCCAGAGGTGGAAACTTTCGTCACTGAGTTCTATAACGTACAAGTCTTTTCGTACTTCTACGTTAATTTAAAACATCAACATACTAAGAAATAGTTCCTAAATGAAAGAAACCTTAACGGCCAGACGAAACATGTAAACAACAGAAGTCAAACTTACGGAAGAGATGCTTTATTCAAGGTTGTAGCACGTCCATAACAGAACGATATCAATATTTAAACACACCACACAGCTTCACAGTTCTTAACACAACGCTGGCTTTACAACGCACTCTTTCAACGCTCTCTTTACACGCTCTCCTTACAACGCTCTTCTAGCAACAGATTAGTCGTCGTTTTTATCTATCGTTCTTATCAAAACTCAGGCATACTTCACGTTCATTCAACCTCAATTGTGTTGTCAAACGTATTCGTTTGATAGAAAAGATATTACGTTAAGAGTAAAATATAACTGAGAATAAACTCAAGATTTACATAGGGAAAGAAACTAAAAAGGAAAGTTAATTTAGAATATACTTCACAGTTCTTCAGTTCAAAACTCGAGTCCTTATATTACAGAGGCATTCATTTGTTGCCTGAAAAATAGCAAAAGGTCATTGATTCTAACTCCCAATATTTCATTGAATAAATGTGTACTGGTTTTCTGATTGTTCCTGTCTCCTTTCTCCTAAAAACGGCGGAAACGTTTGCATGTCCATGATAGATTCAACATCAAAATTGTGGTACGTAAAATATTTAGAAATCCATGCAGGAAGTTCTAAGAAAAACACTGCTGGCCACCCAAAATGCAACACCAAGAAGGAAGCATCCGATTGGTCTGAAATTCGCAGCATGCGTCACCCGAGAGAGGACATGCAAACGATTAGCCTTGCAGGGCATATGCAAATCATGTGCGCCCGGCACGCCACCGAGAAGCACTATAAGAAGGTTGCACAGAAGGCGGGGTGTAAGTAGTGGAAGTGTGTTGTGCTGCCGGACCTGTGCGTGGGAAGCTTCCTGATGTCTCGTCGCAGAATACGGCAGTCATTCCAGCACGTTTCGGAGTTCGACAGAGGAAGAATAGTGGCTTATCGCGACAGCAGTTTATCGTACCGAGATATCGGCGCCCGTGTGGGACGACATCCAGCCACAGTGAGGCGAGTATGGATTCGATGGGTGAAGGAGGGACGGACGGATCGACGTGAGTGATTACGGCAGCCGCGGCACACCACCTAGCGCGAGGACCGGCATGGTGTGCTGCGGGCTATGACAGCTCGCACCGCCACATCACGAAAGTTAGCGCAGAAATTACAGTGTGTTGCGCAACAACCTGTGTCAGCACGGACTGTTCGACGTCGTATGCAGGAGCGGGGACATGTCGTACGTCGCTCATTGCTCCGATTACCATTGACGTTACACCACCGGCGAGTGCGGCGGAAGTGGGCCATTGAACGCCGCACCTGGACTACCGAATGACACGACATTGTCTTCTCCGACGAATCCCGCTTCTGCCTGCAACACCAGGATGGTGGGATCCGCGTGTGGCGGGACCTCGGCGAGAGACTGCATTATGCATCGTCATACCTGTCCGTCGCTTGGCGTTATGATTTGAAGCGCAATTGGATATGACACGCGCACCCCTCTGGTACGCATCGTCAGTACACTCAACAGCCACTGCTACATCTCCGACGTTTTGGAGTCTGTAGTCCTCCCTTACCTGCAGGACCTGCCAGCGTCCACGTTTACGTTTCAACAGGGCAATGCGCGCCCACACGTGGCACGCATCGTGCAATAGTTCTTCACGGCTCACAAGGTGTCACTGCTGCCGTGGCCTGCCTGTTCTCCCGATATGCTGCCCATCGAACACGTCTGGTAGATGATCGGCAACCGAGTGGCGCGGCAAGCACCAAACGCGGCTACGCCTGATGAACTGTGGCAGCGTGTGGAAGCAGCCTGGACCGACATACATCAAACTTACATCCAAAGCCTCTTTCGTTCGATGTCGTGGCGTGTAGCGGCCGTTATTGCCAGCCATGGGGACCACACGAACTATTGATGCCTGCGTGTTCCGCAAGTCGCACGGGCCTGTAAGCTCAATCGTTTCATCTTTGTATTTGTTGTTATGTGTCCAGTAAATCTGGCTTTGCTATCTCGTGTCCTTCTTGGTGTTGAATTTTGGGTGGCCAGCAGTGTATATACTAACAGGTGTGAAATTAATATTCGAAATATGAATTTAAAAGACGAGACATCGAGAAAAATAGACTCTGTACTAGTCCCCCCCCCGCCTACTTCCGTTTGGTAAAATATCCAATGCTCACCTAAGAAGAACCCAGCTGGCATCGCCGTGCTTAATAAATGGGATACTGAGCGTGTGGAATGCCCTGCATGTCCTCCTCACCATCAGTACCCTATGGATCATTCCATGATCTTTCTAGATAGATGTATTGTAGCCCGTCATGTACCTTTGATGACTATTCAGGTAGTGGAATATGTCCTCACAAGTCCTTAATTACAGAATATATCCTTAGTAACCGCATTTTATGAATGCCACACAAATGTGCTGTTATGTTGGAAGCCAGAGGTGACCGCACACCCTACCAAACTTCCTGCATATCTTTCTGTTCATGAGTTTCCATCCTGAGTTTTTTCTAAATTCTTATGTTACAAGTTGATGCGTTTCTTTAAGATACATTAAACGTACATTTATATTGCATTTTATTTACTTTTTGTTATTACTAATCTTACGGGGTTTTTTTGCAGTCATATTTTAAATCCAAATTCAATTACATTATATCTGCCCGCGTTCGATATTATACACATTATCGCCGAAATGTTTAGAGCAATTTAATAGGCAAAGTATGTTTCACGTAAATTGCGGTTAATGAAATTCTGTATGCAGGGTGTTTCAGAACTAATGGAACCTACTGAAGAGATGATAGAACACACCAAAACAAACACTTTTCGTCATAGAATGCATGGTCGCAAGTTACGCGGTTAGGAGCTGGAGGTCGCTTTCCATTTCCCCAAACACGCCTTCTTTTGAAAAACGCAAAGACCCATATCTTTTACAGGAACGTCTGGATGGAAGGACGTACCTTATTTTCCTTCAACAAGTCTTGCCTGAATTGATCCAGCATTTACCAGCAGCTTTCCGCACTCAGGTGCGTAATTACTTGAACGCCACGTTTCCAGGCCAATGGATTGACCGAGGTGGACCCATCGCTTGGCCCCCACAATCCCCAGATCTGTCCCCTCTGTATTTCTTTTTATGGGGACATCTTAAGTCCGTAATGTATGACACTCCCATTGATTTCAATTATCAGGCATTTCCCGGACAGCGGCAGCAGCGACTTACAGTCGTTAGGTCGACGATGTGAAGTGTGTATCAAGAGTGGCTGTCGCTCTTTTGAGAAGCTTTTGTAAAGGTAATTGATTTCAGTATTTGCTTATTAATGTTTGAAAATTTGATGTAATTTTGTGATGTCACGTTTCGCTTTTTAGCACGTCTTTTGTACAAAAAGATCGTGCTTATGTCACCGGTTTGTCCGTCCGCCTGTACCCACGATATCTCTGCAACTGTTAGTCCGATTTGAAAAAGTCGTTTTGCATTGGGAAGCGTGAAATATCCGAATGATGATGTACAATTTCGCCGCTAGACGGAAATTATTTTATCTTTCGATTCCATTTATTTGGAAGAGTATTTTAGATATAGTTGCTTTTTCAAATTACGCATATATTTCCGCTAGGGGGCGTAAAGGTAAATTTACATTTTTCCCGATAACTCTTCTTCTAAAACTCTGATTTGAAAAAAAATTTCTTCAGCGGATACACCTCCTGATAAAAAATATTTTGCATATAATTTCATATTTTTAGTAAAGAATGCTTTGGCCACCAGGGGCGTAAGTGTTAATTTTTATTCCTGATGTATTTGCCATAAAATCTGAGCTTCTAAAATACCGATTGAAAAATTTCTTTCGTTGACTGATTGATGCCAATCACATCGATAAATCTTTTCTGAATATTTTCTTCTTAAAATTTTCCAGAGTTTATCTGCCAGGAGGCGTAGATGTATATCTTATTTTTGTCAATATCTCTACTTCTAAGAGTCCGATTTTAAAAATTCCTTCTTTGTTCGATAGTGTATTCAGTGTGACATGTTTTTCATATAATTTCAAAATGTTTAAGTAATTCATAGACTTTCCGCTAGGGACGGAGGGGTAAATTGCGTTTCTCCCTATATCTCTGCTTCTAAATCTACGATTTGAAAAATTCTTTCTGCACCGGATACACCTCCTCATGGTAAATCGTTTGCTCATAATTTCTAATTTTTGTAAAAAATAGTTTGGCCACCAGGGGGCGAAAATCTTAATTTCCGCTTCTGATGTATTTGCAGCTAAATATGACCTTCTAAAATCTCGATTGCAAAAAAAGTCGTTTGTTGAGCGATACCACTCATGTCGACAAACCTTTTACGAATATTTTCTTCTTAAAATAATGAATGATCTCTACGCCAGGGGCGTAGATGTATATCATATTTTTGTCAATATCGCTACTTCTAGGAGTCCGATTTGAAAAATTCCTTCTTTGTTGGATAGTGCTTTCAGTGTGGCATGTTTTTCATATAATTTCAAAATTTTTAAGTAAGTCACAGACTTTCCGATAGTGAGCGTAGAGGTAAATTGCGTGTCCCCCTATCTCTGCTTCTAAATCTCCGATTTGAAAACTTCTTTCTGCGCCGGATACAGCTGCTGATGAGAAATCGTTTGCACATAATTTCTAATTTTTGAAAAATTCGTTTGGCCACCAGGGGGCTTAAATCTTAATTTCCGCTTCTGATGTATTTGCAACAAAATATGAGCTTCTAAAATATCGACTTCCAAAAAAGGTAGGTTTTTGACCAATATTACTCATGTCGACAAATATTGTAGGACCATTTTCTTCTTGAAATAATGCATGGTTTCTACGCCAGGGGGCGTAGATGTACACCTTATTTTCGTCAATATAGAAGTCGAGACTTCTAGGAGTCCGATTTGAAGAATTCCTTCTTTGTTGGATAGTTTTTCCGATGCGAAATGTTTTTTCCTATAAATTCAAAATTTTCAAGTAAATCATAGGCTTTTCGCTAGGGGGCACAATGTTAAATTGCGTTTTCAGCGTTATTTCTGCTTCTAAAACTCCGATTTGAAAAATTCTTCCTGTATCGCATACAAGACCTGATGGAAAAATATGTTTCACATAATTTTTAATGTTTGGTAAAGAATGGTTTGGCCACCAGGGGGCATAAGTGTTATTTTCTGCTTCTGATGTATTTGTAGCAAACTCTGGGCTCTTGAAAACTCGACTAATTTTTTTTTCTTGGACCGATACCGCTCATATGGAAAAACGTTTTGGGAATACTTTCTCCCTAGAATAATGCATGGTTTTCCCACGAGGGGACGTAAAGTCACATCTTATTTTTGTCGATATCTCTGTTTCTAAGAGTCCGATTTGAAAAATTCTTTCTCGGTGCAAAATGTTTCTCATATAAATTCATGTTTTTCTTAACGCACAAGTCTGCAACCAGAGGGCGTAAGCTCACGATTCCGTTGACAGCAATATCTGAGGGGTTAAAAACCTGATCGAAAAGCTTCTTTCTTCTATTAGATATTATTGTTTTCCATACCGGTTCCATTGACTTTGAATAGCTTTGATAAATTTAATTTGCGTCAGAACGGATTCAAAAGACGTGCTTATTACACCCGAAATTTCGGTATCCTCTTTCTTGTTTATTTTGTCTGCAATAAAGCTTTGTTTTTATTTGTTGTGCCATTCCTGTCTTTGCGTTGCCGAGGACGGCGTGTGTAGGGAAACGGAAAGCTCCCTCCAGCGCCTAACCGCGTAACTAGGGCCGCGGGTGGCGTAGTGGGCAACGTTCGTGACCTCCGGTTCGATCCCAGGCAGGTACGAACGCTCGATCCACTAATTATCCGCCGTGCGTCGGATGGGCACGTAAAGCCGTCGGACCCCAGGTACCTATCTACCAACAAGTAATAAATAAGGGCGTCTTCCTCCCCCTTTCTACTTCGCTTCCGAATCACTTTCCTATCGGGTACTCTAGCCCAAATCTCCTAGCTTCCTATTTCTAAGGGTTGTTTAAGACCTGGGGTCAGACACTCCCTTCCTAAAATCCTCTACATATGATCCTGATCCTAACCGCGTAACTTGCGACCATGCATTTGTTGACGAAAAGTGCTTACTTCGGTGTGCTCTATCACCCCTTAAAGTTTATTCCATTGGTTTTGAAACACTCTGTATATCTGTGTTTTAGTCAGTGCCGATAACATATTTCACGAACTTAATATCCATGATACTAGACCTACACGGTGAAAATCAGTGTTTTCGAAATCCAGGATGGCGGTTGATCGAAACACATCTGACGAAAAACTTTTAAAACTTTTTGGTAAGGAGATTTGAATATAGAAATGGAAAACATTGTATCCTCACTTCCTTTCAAACATCAAGTGCCGCTCCATCCACCAGGGCATATCAGATAACACTAACACACACACACAAACACACACACACACACACACACACAGGTCTCCCCTGCACGCACTAAAAAAAATTGGAATATGCACTCATACAGCCTATCAAATGTTATTTTGTTTTACACATATATGATATTTTGTCTTATCTTACGGCTTTGAAAACAAAAACCTACACGTATTTGCCAAGTTCATGGAAGTCGAGAAAATGTCGGTTGCGATGGTGATACTGGGGGAAGAGAAAATTCGCTTTCGTTTTATTTGGTAACATCGGTTGTTCTACTTATAGGTGTTTCGAAAACCCAATCTTTGCAGATAACAGGGTTCTCGATATTTTGTTTCCATTTTTCCCGCAATTCCTTTTCTTGCCTTTTCTCTCGTTTGTTTGAAGATCTTTCTCCTGACATCGTTGACACTAAATTTTCATTGATTTCGCTGACTATGTTAAGAAAGGAAAAAAGAGGCAGAGTACGGATTAAAATGCTCTAAGTATAATATATTAGAAGAGATAACCACGATTGGTAGAGCAACTACGGATTATATTGCTGAAATCTCAGCCGCAGCTCAGCGGTCGGGTAGCATTTTTCAGAAAATCGTTCGCTAAACATGCCATACAGATTTTTGTTTCACTGTAGTCAGCTAACGCGAGGAAAGTTGAATAAACCCTAGATCGAAATATATACACTGAAGTGCCAGAAAAACTGGTACAGACGAGCTTATGCAAAATACATAGCAACGTCACCAATGCGCGTACACGGTTGCGTCCGCCAGTGCGTATATAAAGCAATAAACATCCTTGCCAGCTGTCAGCGCTGTTTTCGGCAAGCGATTGACAAGTAATAACGATTTAAGCGATTTTCAACGCGGTGTCATAGTTGGCGTTCGTCAGATAGGCCATAGTATTTCGGAGATAGAAACGAAGTTCGGATTTTCACGGACGACCATTATAAGCGTGTACCGTGACTACAAGAATTCCGGCAAAAACCTCCAACCTACGATACAGGTGTGGCCGTAAAAAGACATTGGGTGAACATGACCATCGTCGTCTGTCAAGAATCGTTTTACGCGATAGGCGAGCAACACTCTCGCAGGCATTATAAGAATTCAATGCTGGAGCCTCAACAAGCATCAGCGTCCAGACTGCGCAACGTACCCTGCACGATATTGGTTTTGGGAGCCGACGCCCAACTCGAGAGTCCTTGATGGGTGCACGACACAGAGCTATGCGCCTCGCTTGGGCACGGCAACACTTTCACTGGACACTTGATGACTGGAAACAAGTAGCCTGGTCTGACGAGTCAAGTTTCCAACTGTATCGGGCAGATGGAAGGATTCGTGTGTGGCGCAAACTAAATGAAGCCATGGATTCCGCCTGTCATCAGGGAACTGTACCGTCTGGTGGGGGGTCCGTAATGGTATAGGATGTGTTTAGCTGGACTTCACTGGGATTCCTGGTATGTCTAGAAACGTCTGTGACCGGCCAACGCTATATGCGTATCCTTTCTGATGAGGTACATCCGTTCATTTCCTGCATTAATGCTGATGGGTTGGGCCTGTTCCAACAGACAATGCACCTCCACACATGTGTCAGGACGCCACATTATGGTTAGAAGAACATTGATCTGAATTTGGGGTGTTGCCATTCCTACACAAGTCCCCAGATCTGAACGTGATAGAACAAATTTGGGATGCCATGCAACGCGCTATCGAACACAGGAATCCGAGACATCTGAATACACCCGAATTGTTGAACGCTCTGCAGGAAGTATGGTGTGCATTGCCTACAGCATATTTTCAGAAGCTGGTGGAGTCCATGCCCCGTCGTATTTCTGCAATCCTGCGCTCCCGTGGTGGACCTACCAAGTATGAGACTGGTGCACCAGTTTGTATGGCACTTCAGTGTATGTTTAGTCTTCTGAAAATATTTATATACATATTCCAGGTAGACCCCAGTAATTTGATTGAACTTAGATAACTTTTGTTTCAAATGTTCAACATACAATACCTGCGTCAGCCTAATTTAATTATTTAGTGCAAGCCGGAAGAGCCTTTTCACCGAAAATACGAATATCTCGTGGTTTCTTAGCATTTCCCGAACTTATGTCGTGCAATGCGTCAGGGACCGTCCCACAAACACTGAGAGTGTGCCACCATGAAGGAAGGCAGAACAAAAGAAATCTTCTCTCTCATTCTACTATTGGCAATTTACCCGTAAGAAAGGAAGTAGTAAGGCTTAGTGCCCACTAAAAACACCGGACTGTCCAGTTACACTCTCACGCACAGTAAATATTCTCCGATCAATCCGTCTCTAACGCACATGGTCGACAGAGAGAAGTGAAAATGACCTCGTCAAAACACGAAGAACTCCACGTTTTTTTAAAGCGATGGAAAGTGAGATCTTCACTTTTAGGGTGCATACGCACAAAGTTTAGAACGGGTATGTGCATTTTAGGTCTCCGTTCACGCTCAGAACGCGATTTTACTTTGGAACAATATTATACAATGGATAAACACGTTCAGTTCCTTCAACTAGGCTAACCTTACCGTGAGCTTAAACATCTCTACAACCCTGGGATTCATATCCGTTGTTCACGATTGCTGAGACTATAAAGAAATCCAGAATTGCCCAAGATGATGTAGAATATCCATTTACTCTGATCAGAATCTTAACTGGCAGCTACTTCTTTAAAAAATTTAATAAATACTCTGTGCTTCAAGTTTACCTTGTTCGTGAAATTATTTGAAATGAGACAAATTATTCAACAATAAAACTGAATATCCTGTTGCGCAAATTGAAGCCGAAGTGTGAATACCCAAACGTTTCTGTATCACTCTCTATCTTAGAGGTAATCCAACGACATAGCGATGATGGAAAATTTTCGCTTGCTGGTACATATACACTATCTACCAACAAGTAATTGGACACCCCTGCAATTGACGATATCTGCGGTCATTATACACGTCACGGCCGCCGCTGTTAAATATCGTGTGGGAAGCAACAACGCAACCAGTCGCATGCAAGATGCCACGCAGTTCGGAGCTCTCTGATTTCGAGAAAGGTGTAATCGTCGGGTATCACAGAAATGGCCGATCCATACGTGACATATCCAGCCAGTTGAAGTACCCAAAATCGACAGTGGCCTACGTGATTGGCAAGTGGAAGATGAGAGGTGACTGTCGGAATGTGGCCCGACCCGGCAGACCCACAAGACTGGGAGTTAGAGACCGACAGGTGCTGGCCAGAGAAATTCGGAAGAATCGCACCAAATCGATGGGCCACATCCGCGAGGAGTTTCAACAGGCATCCAGAAGTGTTATTTTGATGAATACCATCCGTAAGGTAGTCCATCTGCTTGGTTATCATGGACGTGCTGCCACCCACAAGCCTTTGATCACCAAGATCAATAGCGCTGCTCGGCTAACGTGGTGCAAAGAACGTCGACGGCGGACCGTTGAACAGTAGAAACAAGTTATCTTGAGCGGCGAATCAAGGTTCACCCTCTACCGTTCGGATGGAAGGGTCTGGGTTTGGCGTCCGTCTGGAGAACGCCTCCTGCCGGAATATATTGTGCCAACTGTGAAGTTCGGCGGCGGCGGTGGAATTATGCTATGGGGGTGTTTTTCCTGGTATGGCACGGGACCCTTGGTCGCATTTCCTGGTACACTCAACGCCGAGACCTACTGCACCATTTTGGATGACCATGCGCTTCCTACGTTGTGGCAGTGTTACGAGGTGGATCCATGTTACTTTCAGGATGACAATGCTACCTGTCATGTTGCGAAGTCCACCATGGCTTGGTATGGTGACAATGGGGTTAATCGAATGGACTGGCCTGCGCAGATCCTGGACTTTAACCCTATCGAGCACCTCTGGGACGAGTTGGAGCGTCGACTTAAGGGGTGTGCCCACCGTCCAAAATCGGTGAAGGAACTGACCTGTCTTCTCCAAGCCGAGTGGAAGAAAATACCGCTAGCTGTCGTACAACGCCTGGTTGAGATTATGCCCCGGATGGTCGCAGATGCAATCGCTTCTCGTGGAGGCTCCACCAACTATTGAAGGTGAATAAAGTTCGTTTTCCTTTGCTATCACAGGTGTCCAATTACTTGTTGGTAGATAGTGTACATTCATACCTTTATCTGAGAAATTTTAGAACAGTGATCCAAATATTAAACAGGTATTAACTGTACTGTAAAATGAATGTAGTCAGAGTCAGTCATCCCAGTGAAATGTTTATGTTTGTACATACACACATACATACATATCACTGAGCCCTTCTCGGAGATTCAGAGGTTATCTTCACAAAGAAAGCGCACCTGACGGATAAAATTTCAATGCTAACGGTGCTAGATTTTCTTCGCGTTGCTGCACTAAATTTCTCCATTCACAGCGATCTTGAACAGCACCTCGAGATACACTGACATCCATCACCGTCTCACACAAAACTTTTAGTACTTTGTACTGATAATCATTTCCCCCCGTAGACATTCCCTAATCTGGTCCTCCCATGATTTTCTTGGCATACTGCTACTTTTCTTTTCTGCCAGTTAGACTGAAGAAACCCTCTTAGTTAAACTACTCTTTCTAGAAACATAGCCAAACCATCTGAGAATATTTGTCTCCACGTTACTAATAAAATTTTGGTACACATTACACGTTCGCAATACATGTTTGATCTACAAGTGATCAGAACGTGCCAAAAAATATCCGCGACTAACGCATCTTTCCAGCATACAAAACTTTCAAAATGTTTTATTCTGATGAGAAATTTACAGGGAACGAAGGCAGTAGGCCGCATGTGCCTTTACAATGCCTGAAATCATAATAACAGGAGTCAGATATATACAAATCGTGTGCAATTTACATTATGCAAGGGATATATACAATGCAAGTGAAATAGATGAGCGGACTACAAAACAAAATTACCGAGTATGTATTCAAGAAGTTCGCCTTTTACAGTATGAGAGGTGTATATATACAGCGAATGCGCAAGTTACAGTATGAGAGGTGTATATATACAGCGAATGCGCAAGTTACAGTATGAGAGGTGAATATATAGTACAGTGCTAGTGAGAAAGATGAGCGATGATACAACTTAAGTGCAACAGTGCAGGGTGTGATAATGAAAAAATATACGTGAGACTGAATAAATGTACAATTTACGCGAAATATATACAGATGTGCGTGAAGCCATATAGGAACAGGGAACGAACTATGTGCAGCAAGTGAGATATACATACAATGCAATGAAAATATAAATACAAATGACGCAGAACATAATGATGCGTTTTAAATGTGTACTATATACAGATGTGTACAAAAAGTGCATGACTGAGATATGTAAGATGCAGACAGTAAAGAATAAGCTTGTAGGACGGCTCCAAAACGGAGCATACACAGTACCAAGGAATATGTATATGTACAGAATGAACAGCGAAATATACAGGAGTGTATGTACAATTTATATGAGCAATATGACGAACGAATGAGCAGAAGATATATGACGAAATAAAAACATTGAATATACAGGTACAATGTGAGGCACATAGAAAAAAAATCACTACAAAAATCACTTATTCAGAAAAGGGCACCACAAAGTAAGTGCACGTGAATAACCTGCAAACACTAACAGTAAAAAGATAAACTGGAGATGGGAATAAGAAGAATGTACAGAAGAACTAAGTCTGATAAACTTAGGGAGACACTCTCCGGATCCGGTGAGCCAGTCCAGGGTTCATCACAAAGATCAAAGCGGGGAAGATCCCAACGTAGAGGATGCAAGTCAAATCAGAAGATGTAGGTCTGCAGAAGGTCCGGAAAACCAGCGGTGTAATGGTGACCATACACTCAGGAACTACAGGCTCTGGTCAGTGGCCCTGGCAGAGGTAAACGCCAATCGGAGCCTGAAGGTCAGCCGGTTGCGAAATTGCGTACAGAGGGTATCTCCTGCTTGAAGGAGCGTAGGCACATTAGAGGTATGACGGAGTTGCAGATAGAAGCAGTAAATCACATGCTTTGCGAGTACAAAGATGTATGTGCATGGCTAAGATAAAGGCACCGGTGGCGAACAAGAAACCAGCAGCGTACTGTATGAAGAAAAAGGCAGCTCTTTGGCACAGAGACACTTGGCAACGGTAAAGGCTAGGTGTAGTAAAGGAAAGATCGCCGGGCAGTACTGGTAGATGTGTAAAACATCAGCATGCTCGGAACAGAGATGCAGGTGGGTGCGGCTGCCAGCATCATCCGAAATAACGTGGCCGGCACTGGCAGGCGGCGGTGAAGGAAGAGCCAGTGAATATTCCTTTCATTTAGTGTCGAGAGGGGTGAAGCTGTTGCCGACCACACACTCGGAAGAGCGGCGGGCGGCACTCCTGAAATGAGCTGGTGTGCTGGCGGCAATGGATTCAGAAGGAGAAAACGATAGAGAGTACGGACAGTGAATCTGGAGATCGGAAGAAAAGAGCCACTAACAGGAAGAAAAAAAGGAAGGGGAAGAGAAGCAGAAGAAACGAGAAAGAGGCCAACTGGAGAAGCGAGATCAGGAAAAAGAGTAATGATCGAGGAGCGGAGAGAATCGTAGAGTGCAAGAGAGGCAGAGGTGCGTGGAAGGAAACTAGAGAGATCTGAAAAGGGTTTCCATGTTAGATTGGAGGAAAGTAAGTCTCGGACGGATACGATCCCAGCGGGGAGCCGGAAAAGGTCAGTGAAATACGGTGCGTTAGGAGGATGGAGGATGGAGGAATAGAAGAGGGGTTCAGTTAGAACTTCTAAGGTGGTAGCGGGTGGAGCACGGAATAGTGGCAGAGAGCGAAGAAAGGAAAGCGCCTCTGAATAAACGGGGGAAAGACGGGAGCGGAGGAGAGAAACGCGATCTATCAGTAGAAAAGTTGTGAATTTAAAGCGGGGGTTCCGGGGAGAAATCATCACGTCTCGGAGAAGAGAGGCTGCGGATCTTGGTTCGCAGAGTAGACGCAGAAGGGATGCTATCCGGTGTGCTTTGTAGAACTGGCGGACATCCAGGAGTGCAATACCACCAGTGGAGATCGGACGACGTAGAGTTGAGACTTGTATCCAATGATGAGCTGACCAGATCATAGTAGAAATGATCCGTGTGACTTCAGCAAGATAGTAAGCTGGCATGCGAGCAGCTGCCCACACATGAAGACAAGGAGACAGAAGATATGTACGAGCAAGGCGTGCCCGGGTGACGTAAGAGGCGCTGAACTGAGCTTTCCGCCAGAAGGCAGCCGATCGAGCAAGGCGATTACGAAGAGCAGCCCGCGTGTTGTTTCGGGCAGCTATGGGAGCTCCCAGGTGTACACCAAGAAATTTCTGAGAAGAGGCAGTCCAGGAGGCGCCCCATGGGGAGTCAGTCCTGGACTCCCAGGCACCACACCACAGGCCGGCACTCTTGGTAGTGTTGAGCATCGCTGAGGAGCAAGAAGAGTAGAGTGCATATACATGAGCGAGGGTATTGAATTGCGATTCCATCCGAACGCAGAAAGTCGCGTCGTCGGCGTAGGCGGAGTAGATTATAGAGAAGTGCCTGGTGCTTGCCGTGGGAGGCGGAAGAGCCGCAAGAAATGCACGATGTACTGTGCGTAGGAAAGGCTCAAACACCAGAACAAATATGTAAGTCATAAAGCTGTCTACGTACGATAAAATACATTATCCCTGCTGATACTATAGACTAATTTAAAAAACTTTATTCACAAGTACAAGCAAGTTAAAAGCGAGATCTTTCGGGATCCCTAGATTCAGGCTTAAGGCCATAAAGAACAACAAGTGGTCCACTTATATGCGATCAGGTTTAACCCATGATGCAACGCAGTGGGCGTTGACATCGGTCAACATAGCAAATCAAAAACAATCAATAGTTCGAAGAAATGTAAGGTAATACAATATTGTTCGTAGTGGTTCCGGGCATATCGATGGGGATTAGTTTTTTCCATATGTGAGGAATGAATGACGGAAGTTCTGCGTTACAGCATAAAGGCCCATATGAATGGATATATAAGCTCTCGGAGAGGAAAACATTTCCCCTTGTTACTTTAGAGTTCAAAACCACTGCGTTCTTCCAGTCAGGTATTTTCCCCTCTTGGTCCACAGTTTCAGTTAGTGCTGTGTTGGTGGAGCCTGACCTCAAGTAATATTGGTGTTCCGATAATCGTACTTTTAAGGACCTGAGAGTCGAACCTATATAATATTTCACCTCCTCTGGATTATTAGGGTTGACTAAAGGTATGCGGTATACACCGGGTCTATATAGATCGGGAATCACGTCACGATCAGTTCTGATAATAGAAAAGATGTTACGAGTCGAGACTCCAAAACCAAGTCCATATTTCTTGCATGTTTTTCTAAGGATGGTCACAAGTGGTTGAGAAAACTCAGTCTTGCCTATATACCGTAAAGTTGTTTTTGGAGTAGTTAGGGTAGTAGATCGAGTTCGTTGAACTATATTCATGAAGCGTCCGAAGTACGAATCCGGGTACCCAAAAGATCGGGCCATAGTCCGAATGTACTTAAGTTCATTGTCCAGGGCCCCGGGTGACGACGAATGAGAATAAGCTCGTTTAATATGGAAGTAGAAGGAGGTAGATTTATGACAAATAGGGTTAAAGGACGAAAACGGAATCATACAGGGTACAGCTGTTGGTTTACGATACACAGAAAAACTGATAAAATTGGTATTTAAGTCTCGAGTGAGTAGTATGTCTAAAAGGGGGGCTTGCCCTCAGTTTCCAATTCCAAAGTAAACTTAATCGTGGGAAACTGTGAGGAGAAGCATTCGGTAAATTCCTCTAGTAGAGACATTGAATGTGGCCAAAAGACTAACATGTCGTCTACATACCTGATCAATAAAATAGGTTGAGCAGGAAAAATTGACATAACTAATTCCTCAAGAGACTGGAGGAAAATTTCCGCCAAAACCGGGGAAAGGGGAGCCCATAGGTGCACCCTCCTTTGAAGATAAATTTTGTCACCAAATTTGAAATAAGATCTCTTGGCTACCAACTGGAGGGCAGATTTAATGGCTTCAATCTCGTGGGGGGATATAGTTAAGTTGGCCTGTAATTTGGTGGTAATGATGGAATGAACAATATCAAGGGGAACACTCGGGAACAGAGAGACCACGTCTAATGAAGCCATGATGAAGTTCGTTCCCGTAGTGTTAACCGCTGTTATACGTGAAATGGCTTGGGGTAGAGCTTTTAATAGAGAAAAGGAGAATTACTAGTAAGTGGTTGAAGGTATTTAGCGAGAGCAGTCTCAAGGGGGCGTGTAGGACTAGAAAAGCCAGAAACTAAAAGTCTGAGAGGGCGATCAGGTTTGTGAGTCTTCATTTTCCCGAAGGCTCCCGGGACCCTGGGCCCAATGGGCGGTTTCATCATTGCCGAGATAACAGTTGGTAAAGAGCCTTTATTTTTCAATTTGCTCAAATCTGAGATGGTAGCAGGGGTGGGATCGAAATTAATGATTTTATGAGGAATTCGTTCAATGGCCTGTTGCATTTTTGCTTCATAATCACCTCGACCTAAAATGACCATTTCTAAAGATTTATCTGCATCGATTATGGAAATGTTAGGGTTATTGGACAGGGCAATCAATTGAGAGCGTTCATACTTCAACCTAGTGGAAGAGTTGGAGCCCTTTGATATGGTTTTGACAAGATCACTCCGTAGGGTGTCTCTTTCATCTTCTGGTAATGACCTAATGATTGTTTCGAGTTGAGGGATGGAACGAAGAGGGTTGAACGAAGAAGTCGGGTATGAAAATTTATACCCACGATTTAAAGCTGTGCGCTGTGGTGTTGATAGTTGGATAGAACTGAAGTTACAAAAGGTATCAGGTAAAGGCATTTTTGCCTCGTGGGTTTTGGATCTAGTAGCTCTGCGTGGTCTAGATGTAACCAACGAACAAAGTTTTGAGGTATGACGGGCTTCAATGCTATCTAATAATGTTCGTAATGAAGAAAAAAACATTACAAGTTGCTTACCCCAAGGTAATGAATGGTATTAGGTTAACCAAAGTAGAGTATGAATGGTAAGCCTTTCTGTTAAGTAAATCCAAGAAACTTCTTTTTTGCCGTATCTCAGTAGTTAGACGTCGGAATTCTGCTTTTTCGATAACTATTTTATCGTGAGACGAAATCGGATGACATCGAATAGCAAGGAACCTTGGGACAACTTGTAGCGATTTGCAGTTGACCAAGAAGTTCAGGTGGGTTTCGTTGACAGCGATCTTTTTCCTGAAGGTACAGAATGTTCTGAAGGCCACTTCCATTCTCCTAGGCCACGAAAAACAATCCAATAGGTAATGCAGACTGTTGGTATGTCCACTCACCAGATGATTATTTAAACACACAGATGCAGCTTTTAACTTGCTTTTACTTGTGAATAAAGTTTTTAAATTAGTCTATAGTATCAGCAGGTATAATGTATTTTATCGTACGTAGACAGCTTTTATGACTTACATGTTCCTTTTCGTGCGAAACACAGTTTTTATCGGACCAGAACAAATAATTGCCCAGAAAGTGGACACCCCAGTCGTATTCCACGACGGAAAGAAATGGGTGCTGTCAGAAAGGCGGCTGTCTTGACCTGGAAAGACGGCGTCGCGATAGAGATCAAGAATAGTGGTAACGAAGACAGAAGGAAAGCCAAAAGCGTGTAAACTGGTTGAGAGAAATGAATGGGAGATATTATCAAAAGCTGCACGTTGATCTAAATTTAGTAGAGCAAGAGATTCAGAATTAGTTCGGGCAAGATACAGAAGATCACGAAGGAGGTGAAGGTTAGTAGCGATAGAACGACCAGGTACCGTGTAGGACTGGTCGGAAGAGAGATGATACGGAAGAACTTGATTTAGACGGCGAGAGAGAATTTTAGTGAACAGTTTGAAATCAAGATTTATTAGTGAAATCGGACGCCAGTTCCCCAGGTCAAGGAGGTCATCCTTCTTAGGGAAAAGTATCATGTGAGCAACTGTGAAGCCCCTCGGGAGGGAGATAGATGCAAAGGCAGAAGAGTAAGCAGCGAGAAGGAAAGGAAGGAGAGAAGGTAAAAAGATAAGATAAAATGACAGAGGGAGGCCGTCAGGACCAGGGACGGCTCGGGGATTGAGAGAGGAAAGTGCAATCCTAAGTTCAGATGGAGAGATAGGCTGCAGAAGAGAAGCGGAGAGGTGAGAGGGGACTTGAGGGAAAGAAGAAAATAAAGTATTACACGCAGAAGCAGAAGGTGGAGGGGTATCACTGTACTTATCGGAGAAGTATTGACGAACATGGGAGCAAAGCACATCTGGGTCCGAAGCCACATGACTGTCAGGCAGACGCAGCACACGGAGTCGATGAGAAGAACGGCGCTGATCCTCTAACGAAGACAAGAACTCAAAAGAGCAGTCTTCGGGAGACAAGTGCTGGAGACGAAGTCGTAAATTGGCCTGCCGGGCTCGAGGTTCCAGAAGAGCACGGAGGTCTACCAAATATGCTGGATAGAGGGGGTGAGAGGCTCCAAGCTGGGCGAGAACTTGTCGGAGATTGCGTTCTTCCATGGTGCGCAGATTGGCAACTGTGAACGAGTGGCTCTTGAGAAAGTGGAGCAGGTGTGACTTG
Source organism: Macrothele yani (assembly GCA_039090855.1). NCBI lineage: Eukaryota > Metazoa > Arthropoda > Arachnida > Araneae > Macrothelidae > Macrothele > Macrothele yani. Next base: position 134,664,941 of record CM076990.1, read on the forward strand.
ACATCCAGCCAGTAACTTAGTGCACAGGAAGCAGTGGACAGTCCAGGGTGATAAGAGTGAAGGAGATTCCGGACGTTCGAACACAAAGCCTGGTCATCCAGGAGAGAGGTATCTAATGTCCAGGAGTGAAACTCAGAGCGTTGACGGAAAGAAGATGTGAAGGTGGCCACAACGGCACAATGGTCAGAAGAGGCGGTGGGTAGATGCTGACAGTCCGTGACCTCGGGCAGAAGGGCAGTGGTTGCGTAGAAACGGTCAAGTCTAGCGGAAGATGACGAGGTGGCAGCTCAGGACCTCCACGTATGGGAGACCGTTGTAGGATAAATTTGACGAAAGACGTCCCCGAAGATCAAACTCCGAGATGAGGGAGTGTAATTGCTCCACAAGACGTAAGCGAGTTTCCTTATGAATTGGAGCACGATCAAGATCAGGGTCAAGCGTGCAATGAAAATCGCCGCCGATCAACACGTGATCCGACGGCAACGTTGACTGAAGAGCTGAACGGAGCGCCATGAAAAGGAGGGTGGGATGTTGAGGTGTGCACGGAACGTAGATGTTGAAAACGATATAACGACGCTCGTCCAGAACAAAGGTAAGGCGCTGAAGCAAGTCACGGCAGTGAATCTGCACCGTCACTGAAGATAGAACTTGACGGAACTGAGTGCGGATGCCGATGGCCAGGCCGCCGATTGTAGAGTGTCGGAAAGCGTGGTGGAACTGATAATTCCACGTACGCCATCGATTGAAGGGCGTTGTAGTCAGGCAATTTGTCTCTTGGAGCAGAAGAATGTCTGATGTGAGGTGATGGAGATCCTCACGAGCAAGCGAGTTCGCCAGAGGGGACCCAAACCCCCTACAGTTCAGTGTCGTTATCTTGAACGGAAATGTCTGACGGCGGTTCAAGGAGCTTGTCAGCGGCTCGTTGGAGCCAAGAGAGACGATTGCAGACTTTCTTGAGACAACCGCTTTCGCCGAACGATGTGGATGGTAAGGCTTGGAGGTGAGATCGAACAACCGCCACTTGCGTCATAGTTGCTGTAAGCTCCGTGAGATATGATTGGAGAAAATCATGAGACATGGTTTTACTACGAGGACCGATGAGATAGGAGTATAACTCCGCACCAGAAATCGGTGTCTGTGGTAGTGAGGAATCTTCCAATTGCTGTATGAAATCCTCTAGAGTAAGTGGGACCAGTGTGCTGTCGTCAGAGTCGGAGATGGAGATGCTAGAAGCGTCAGATGCGAGTGAACGACTTTCCGAGCGATCACGTCCTCCTTGAAATGTTGGAGATGTGCGTGTATTCTTATTGCGACGTCGAGTAGTCCGACGACGCTTCGGGCGTACACTCTGTTGCTCGGGACTACAGGCAGGATTGTCTGGCACTGTGAAGGCATCAGGGGCATCGACCCCATTATCAGGCTCTAAAGGTTGCTGTGGAGTAAATGTAGAAAGCTGAGGAGAGTTCAACTGGTCTCCGGTCGACGAATTCTCCTGCTGTGGGCATGTTTGGAGTATAGAAGCTGAGTTGGAAGTGGAAGGTTGCGACGAAGTCACGCGTTGACCAACGGTTTTATGCAGACTTTCGGAATAACTCGATTGCAGCTGGTCAGAGGCGCCAGATGAAGATGCCGGGGGTCCAGTTGACCGTTGAGTAGGCTGTACTGAAGATTTGGAGGCAGTAGCTCCCAGATGAGGCGCATAGCGCACTAGGGTGACCAGTGCTCTTACATACCGAACAAAGGGTGCCCACAGTGATGTCAATGCGCCTAATATGAGTGTCACAGCGTACATTGAGTACCGATGGAACACGTAATATGGCTTCCTCCGAGGGAAATATCACACGTACGTTACGGCGAAATCGGTAATCAGGGACTCCCGGAAAGGAGGAGTACGTAATGACCGATCCGACAGTGCGTCCATAATTCTGAGCGACGGAGAGCAATAGGGCGTCGGATACTTCCGGAGGAATAGGGGCGAAATGAACTGTAGTAGGTGCTTGTGTGAGTGGGGTAGCAAGGAGATGGCGATCGCCGATGGAAATGCCTTCGGTCAGAACTCGAAGAGCGAAGGCCGGAGTCGCAAGATAAGCAATTACTAGATTGGTTCTTCTACCCACGTGAGTAACAGCCTCTATTGGAACAATTTGTCGAAGGGCAGCGCTGTACGCCGTCAGCTTTGTGTTGGGGAGGCTGCGGAAAAATATACCCAGCCCGACTTTATCAAGAAAAGGCTGACCTTGAGGGCAAGTAGTCGGACATCCACTTAGATCTGGTCTGTAACATACGTCATCTGTGAAGGGCATTTTGAAGAAGGGGCTGGCGAGAAGAAGAAGAAGTTGGCGCACCTGAGGTGACGGCGGTATACGTCACACCTGACGCGCGTTGTGATGACGCGAAATTGGCTGGTGGAAGTGTGACATCCATGGCGTCGTCAGAAGGCACAGGGGAAGGCAATGGTTCACCACTCTTCGTCAGATGGGAAGAGATGACTCCATGGGCAAGGCAACTTTGTCACGCTGCGGAGAGGAGGGGCTTATCAAAGGAAGCCCTCCATTGGCGGATTGCTGCTGAGCAGATGATAAGGATAAAGAGTCACTTCCGGAAGCGAAGATAGAAGCTCCGCTACCCCCGGAAGTCGCCATTTGCAATGGCGATAAGATTACGAACTTTGGCTAACTCGACCAAAGCAGGAAAATGAGGAATACAACACAGAAAGGGCACTTACCGACCTGGTAAATGGATCAAAAGTAGGACGGTACCTTCACACACGCTGCACACACAAAATTAGGAGCTGTAGACTCAGAAGTTATGACAAACGGAACAAAATACGAGCACGAAGTAAACAACGACTGTCGTCCAGCACACAAACGACTTCTATGTTTCCTCTACAGAACCTAGGTTTCACAGGGATACATGGGAACAATAACTTGAACAGTCATTCAGGACCTTAATCAAGAACTTATCAGACCTTTGAATTCCTTCAAAAGTAGCGATGGCTTTCAAAGCTGAATTAATTCGCCTACTAATTTCAACATCTAGTCCGTTTTGTCTGCCAAACCTGCTTGTTATACACTGAAGAGCAGTTGAATTACAGATACCTGTCTAGTTACGTGTAGCACCACCTTTCGCCCTGATGACGGCGGCGATTCGTCTTGGCATGGAGTCGACAAGACACCGGAAGCGTTGGGAAGCCATGCGTATCAACGACCCCTTAACAAGAACCCACAGTTCACGGAGATTTGATGGAGGTGGTCAGAGCCTCGAATATCTATCTCGATGGCATCCCAGATGTGCTCGATGGGATTGAGTTCCGGTGACCAAGCTGGCCAAGGAAGCGAAGTCACGTCGGTGGAGTGTTCATCCAACCATTCGGATGCAATTTGGGAGCGATGGCACGGTGCATTGTCTTGTTGCAGGATGATATCCCCAGTGAGATGTGGAAGACGAACAAACGGGAGCAAATGATCATCCAGGATATCCCCGTAACGTTGACCTATTAGGGACGATGTCACACGTACCAGGGGTCCTATTTCAGTCCAAGTAAACAGTCCACAGACGAGAATGCTACCCCCACCAACTTGAAGAGTACCTTGCTGGCAATAAAAAATCCATCGCTTCATGTCGTTTGCGCCTTACTCGTATCCTGCCATCCGCATGTACCAAAGTGAATCGGGGCTCATCAGTCCAGGCAATAATTTTTCCACATGTCTAGGGTCCAGTGGCGATGTTCCCGCGCACATGCTAATCCTTGTACCCTGTGATGTGTGGTCAGCAGCGGTACCCTTGTGGGACGATGGCTTCTGTACCCCATATCGAGGAGATGGTTCTGGATGGTGTGGCTGCTTACACGTTTTTTGAGCACCAGCGTTAAATTGCCGAGTGATTTCTTGTACTGGGTCACGTCTATCCGCTGTTACAATGCGAGCTAGTCGACGATGACTCCGCTCATCCACACGCTGTTGTCCACGCCATGTGGCCCTTGCAGGAATGATTTTACCGGATTCGATGTACTCACGGTGCATCCGTGACACGGTGGCTCGTGAAAATCTCAGTGCCTTCACGACTTTCGAGATGGAGTGACCCATTCGTCTGGCCTCGACAATTTTCCCACGATCAAATTCGCTTAGATCCTTCGTATTACCCATACTGCGTCTGACTCATACTGATTCCCGTCGCATCACTCCTTATATTGTCGGATCGCTGCATACGTCATGTCGTTTCCGTTTACATGGCCGCCCACAGCGCCACATTTGCATAACGCCAGCTATCTCTAATTCAATTGCTCTTCAGTGTAAATCACTCGAGTTCTGTTTTTCTGATCTACAAAATTCAAATAAAAATCTTAATAACATGGCAAGTTGCGTTTCTATATTAATTAAATTTAGCACAATTCGAATATTAATCTGTACGCTTTAATCATTTTTTTAATTTAACTAACTTTGCGAGTTTACTGCTGATTATGCTAAACATTTTGCGAAATATCGATCTATCAAAACGCTCTAACCTACAATAAAAATTGAATTCTTGAGATGTCAAAATGAGCAAGATTGCATCTAAAAGCAGATGTCGCCCTAATAGCAAATTGTCGCGAATTTACATAGTTCTTATTTACAATACCAGATGTCGCATTATTTTGTAGAAAAAGCTTCGGTATGAGGTTTCGAATTAACCGCCGAATAGGATAGTCTAAAACAAGCCGTGAAGGGAATAACAAGCGTGCACGAGAAAGAGTAATTGAACGCGAAAAATCAAAATAAAAGTCAGTATCAAACAGAAGTCATCGCTCTTTCCAAGTTTTTATAAGTGAGACACGGAAAAATTCTCATTGGTTGCCACCGGGAATCAAACTTAGGATCTTCCGCGCCGGACATGCTTGCACTGCACCACAGTGGCCTCGAATTCCTCCAGACTCACATACTACCAAGCCACTACGTAGGTATGGGGGAATTCGAGGCCGCTCTGGTGCAGTGGAAGCATGTCCGACGCGTAACTGGAAGACCCTGGGTTCGATTCCCTGTGGCGGCCAATGATATTTTTTCCGTAACTCACTTATAAAAACGTGGAAAGGGAGATGCCTTCAGTTTGAGGTTCCATGTCCACGCCAAATATCTGTATTAATAAAAGTTAATAAGTTTACACCAAAACAACTTTCCAAGTTAAGTGCTGAATATATTACACATTTCGCAAAATATCGATCAATCTACACGCTTCAATCTACAATTGTTAAACAACAACAAATATTTTACACATAATGTTATTTATCTCACGGACTTGTGAAACACGGAAATAAATAGCGCATACTTTTTAGTCCTTCGATGAATTGGTTCTTACTATATGAGTTTTTAATAAATTTCTTTACAGAAATCCGGCGTTTATTTGATTTGTTTTCAATCTGCTTCAATTAAAAATTTCATTCCGTCATAAGATGGGCAACATCCCCTAGGTATTAATATTTATTTAAAGCTTGAAAACAACCGTCCTAGGACGGGCTATACGCTAGTAAGCAAGTAAGCAGAGTGCTTCAGCGGAAAATCTTGAATAATTATGAATGGAAATCTGCTTAAAAGTGTAACAGCTATAAGTGCTTGCAATCGTTTGTTCTTTTGCTATTTGTATAACCTTTCACTACCTAATAGGAACGAAATATACACAGTTCGTCAAAGAAATTTTAAGGCTGCCGCTAGATTTCAGCCTACGGTGGCGCCACCAGTGTAATCGAGAATGCGTTATAAACCATGACCATCTGCTTGCTTTCTGCCAAAAGTGCTGCGCAGTTGTTAAAGTATCTCAAATGAATCGGCCGTTCATTAGGGAAGTAAAATTTTTTTCATGTTGAATTATTAAGATGGAACAAAGGGCTGTTATTAAATTTAACGCAAAACTTGGTAAAAGTGCCTCGGAAACGTACCAAATGATGAAACAAGTTTACGGTGAGTTTTGTTTAAGTAGATCAAATGTTTTCCTGTGGCACAAACGTTTTTTTTTTTTTTTTGGACGGAAGAGATACGCTAGAAGATGATAAGCATACCGGAAGGCCAAGTTTATCTAGGACACCTGAGATTATTGAAAAAGTGCGTGATTTCGTGCCAAACAATCGATGTGCGTCACTAAGAATGATGGAAGAGTCTTTAAACATCAACAAAGAAATGATTCAAACCATTCTGCATGAAGATTTGGGCAAAACAAAAGTCTGTGCTAAATTTGTTTCACACACGTTAACCAATGAACAAAAATCAAGGAGAAGTGCACATTGCAGAGACATCATTTCAGCCGCTGAAAATGATCCAGACTTCTTAAAATCAATTGTTACTGGTGATGAAACATGGTGTTTTCAATATGATCCTAAAACAAAGCGACAAAGTGCGGAAAGGAAGTCAAAAAACTCGCCACAAGCCAAAAAAACAAAAAAAGTTCCATTGAAAATCAAAACAATGCTCATTGCATTCTTCGATAGTAAGGGTATTATCCACAAGGAATTTCTTCCAAGTGGACAAACAATTACTGATGAGTTTTATTTTAATGTTTTGAGGCGTTTGATGGGCAGAATTCTTCGCATTCGTCCAGAATATCGAGATGAAAACAGTTGGTGATTGTCACCAACTGTTGACAAACACCAACTGTTTTCATCTCGATATTCTTACCCAGTCACACCTCACTTCTTGTTCGTAGATTTTTGGCGAAAAATAACGTCTGTGTGTTGAATCATCCACCGTATCCGTCTGATTTAGCACCCTGCGAATTTTCTTTGTTCCCAAAACTTAAAATGACGTTAAAAGGAGGTTTTTTATATGATATTTCGACCATACAAACAGCTTCGACGCGTGCTTTGGAGGCAATTCCGCAAAGTGAACTGGAACTGGCATTCGAATCATTATTAAATCGCTGTAACAAGTGTATTGAAGCCGGAGGAACTTATTTTGAATAACAAACCAAAACAAATTATAATCTCTTGTTTCTATTTAATTTTACACACCCAGTCTTAAAAATTCTTTGAAGCACTGTGTACATGAAATACCCATAGGAACGTAATACTCATATATATACTATGCAGAAAGGATTTTTTCCAGCCACAATTTCACGTACGGTGATATGTTATAAATAAACGGAAACAAATATTTGCTCCCCTTGCGGGAAAAACCTCACATCATTCGAAACTAAACTATGTGCCGACAGTGACTAGTATCCTATGTGAATAGAATTATCTGAATCCGTATTTCGAAATAGAAACCACGCCCTACAATCGAAGTATCCATTTTCACCTGGACTGAGAGAATGGTACGTTTCAAAAATATAACAAAAAAATTGAAAACAAGATGCAAATGTTACTGAAAACGTTTCTTATAGCGAACGTCATATGACGCAATAGCATCGGTGAAAGCAATCTGGATGAAGTAAATACTTTTGTGCATTTACCCAGTCTTATCGTAAATGCTGTTACAAACGTTCAACAGATGGCGCGCAACCGGTGTGCAACGTTACGAACCAGCTAAGAGACATGAAGCAGCTAGTGAATCATTGTGCGTTTCAGTCACAGAGGAGATAACGTGTTTCGTGAAGTACTTGCGATGGAGTGGGGTGTTTATGAGAACCGTGCTGCTGTAATATCGCTGCACAAAGTTGGAAAATCAGCTTCCGAGATTTTCAGCATGCTGAAGAAGCTGAAAATCAGCCGAAATTTTGTCTACCGGACCATAAAAAGTTTTCTTGAGACTGGAACCGTCGCTGACCGTCTCAGAAAGGGTCGGTTGCGTACCGTGAGGATTGCTTGCCTGGTGAAAGCAGTGACAGCTTTCATTCGACCAAATACTGTCGGAGAACCATCACTAATTGCTCGTGACCTGACCATTTCAAAAATGACGATGACACGCGTGCTGCGGAGTGACCTGAGGCTAAGTAAGAGCTTACCGGCGGCGTACAGGGCACGTCCACACCCCACACCTGAAGCAGCAGAAGGCGCTAAAAGCGAAACCTTTGCTGCAGCGTTACGCAGATAATCGCCAGAGACAGATCCTTTTCTGTGATGAAAAGATGTTCACTGTTAAAGCGGCTTTCAATCGCCAAAATGACAAGAGTGTATGCGTCAGCCTCACGAGAAGCTCAGGAGAAAGCTCCAAGGATCATGAAGGGTCATAATCCTGCTTCTCTCATGGTTTAGTGGGGAGTTACCTACGAGGGTACCAGGGATCCCAATTTTTGGGAGAAAAGAGTCAAGACATCCGCCAAAGTCTACCAGGACAGGGTTTTGGAACCCGTGGTCAAACGTGTTAGTCACACCCTCTTCCAAAACAGACAGTGGAGCTTTCAGCAGGATTTCGCACCTGCCCACAAGTCCAAGTCAACCCAGGAGTAGCTTCAGGCGAATTTGGCAGACTTCATTCCTCCTGCTGATTGGCCTTCCAGCAGCCCAGACCTCAACCCATTGGACTACAAGTTGTGGGCCACACTGGAGGACATGGCCTGCAGAAAGAGACACCCCAGTATTGACAGTCTCAAACGCTCTTTGGTGCGAGCAGTAGGAGCTTTCCCTGTGGTGACACTGTGTAAAGCAATTGATGAGTGGCCACAAAGACAGAAGGACAGTGTGAAGGCTGAATAATGCCATTTTGAAAAGTCAGAAGTGCACTACTTACGTCCTATCACAGGTATATTGAAATATTTTTAAATTTATTTTGTTATTTCATTGAATACTTTGTAACAGTATTTATAGCGAGACTAGGTACAGTCATTAGCGCCAAATTTGTACATTCGGAACACAACGTAAGACAGGATCATCATCCCCATAGATAAAGCTATCAAAATTAAAATGTTTTTTAAACTCTGTAAAAAGCAAAGACATATGGCGTACACGGGCTGCCGAACAATCGGATATTTCAGTATTAATCATTCTTTGCACACTGCGAACCCCCAAAATTGTAATGTTACAGTAATAGTTTGAAAGATATTGGCAACAAATACTCGCATCCTTTGATGGCAGCATGAATGTAGTTTCATCGATGTTGTCTCCAAATTTGCATAGGGTGTCATTAAATGCTTCAACGTAATCAACATTTTGAACATAACACGGTCCAGCAAATCGCATAAAAAAAGACTGACCTGTCTGTTTCCCAAAAAGCAAAAGTGTTGGTCTATATTTAGCACCATGTCCGTGACTTAAACTCCGATTTCTTCCTATGTCTTTGCTGGAACTACACTGCCGGAAAGTGAAAAAAGAACACCAAGAAGAAATTGGCTGACGATCATGAAAGTTACATATGTTAATGGGGTCGAGTTGACGTAGGTGTGATTTTAATTTCGGGACCAACCGGTGAGCGCTTACGCCACAGCACGGCATAATATGCAAATTATCGTCGGTGGCATTTAAGGAGTACGGCGAAGTGAATGTAATCAGTCGTCGGCGTACGGACACGTTCGAAGACTCTGAAGAAGCTGCAATGCCTGGACATGGTCGACGTGTACGATTTAAGCAGTTATCGGACTTTGAGCGAGGTCGTCTTGGTCGGACTCCGCGAGACCGGGTGGTCGTATCGTCGTATTGTGGAGCGAATTGGACGATAAGTATCGGTGGTGGTACGATGGTGGCGTAGAATGTCCGAGGAGCATTCCCACACGAGAAGACATGGAACCGGGAGGCACAGACGGACTGATGAGCGGACCGATCGACGCATAAGAAGAGCGGCGTTGTCAAGAAGAACATCAACTGCGACGCAAATCCGAGCTACCGTTGCACCTGAGGTGACTGTGCGAACAATCCGCAACCGTATACTGGATGCAGGACTACGTGCACGTGTGCCTCTGGCATGTGTACCTCTGACTCTAGCCCACCGTCAGGAACGGCTGCAGTGGTGTCGCCAACGTCTGCACTGGAGAACGCAATGGCGATCTCTCGTGTTCAGCGATGAAAGCAGATTCTGCTTGGAAGCATACGATGGCCGTATGCCTGTTCGCAGACGCACAGGGGAGCGTCTCCACCCTTCTTGCATCCGTCAGCGACACACAGGGCCTACACCTGGTCTTCCTGGTGTGGGAAGCAATCAGCTATCACTCCTGTACACAACCAGTGTTTGTACCGGGTACGTTAAACAGCATCTCCTGCATCAACAACATCATTCAGCCCGTTATTGTGTCATTTGTAAGGTCGGTCCATCGTGGTGTTTTCCAGCAAGATAACGCACGCCCACACACAACACGTGCAACGCAACATGCACTTCAGTGTGTGAGACAACTTCCATGGCCTGCATGTTCACCGGATTTGTCCCCCATTGAGCACGTGCGGGATTTTATGGGACAACGACTTATCCGGTCCCCACGGCCAGCCACGACCATCCTCGATTTACTCGTCCAGGTTGAGGATGCTTGGAACTCAATACCCCAAACTTACATCCAACATCTGTACGACAGACTCCATGCCAGAATTGCACAGTGTGATGCAGTTCATGGCGGTTCAACCTCGTACAAACCATGTTACATGGAAATGTTTTTTTCAGTTTACCAGCAAATACAGCTGTATTTTGCCACAATGGTTTGATCACGTTATCCTCTGTATTCCGTTATTATGCTGTATAAATTTCGTTGGTATCAGACATCTCCTTCTTGGAGTTCTTTTTCACTTTCCGCCAGTGTATTTGAAAATCCACTGCAGCAGTCATAAAATACGAAGGAAAAGCATTTGAAAAATCGGATAATCGTTAAAGCGTTGTAGGTGATATGACTTAGACGACGTGCATGGGTCTATTCGACAATGAGGCAGCGTCAAGCTTGCCTGCGTAGTTCAAATGGAAGAACAGCAGCTCCTGAATGAGGAAGATGTGGGTTCGAATCCACCGCCTACAAAAGAAAGGTTGCATTAGCTCCCGAAATCAAATGGATCTCCTGGCTTTTTGGTTTGAAAAATTGGTGTGATGAATTTTCCACACATTTCACGTAATTAAAAAAAAGTAATAGTTCTCCAATGAGGTGGTTCTTCTTTGAAAATGGTTGAAGGCTGTTACAAAACCTACGATTTCATGCCCCTGCTTTTCTGAAGGGATATTATTTAACGTGTCATGTGAACAGACGTAGATGACATACCACCGAGATGGTGCATGAGGCAAATCAAAATTGAAGTAGCGGTAAACCAGGTGACGTAGTTCAGTTGGTGGAACAGCCGCTCCAGAGTAGGAGAATGTGGGTTTGAGCGCCAGCACCAGGGCAAAGAAGGCTACATAGTCAGAAGCATAAACTCAACGAGGGAGAAAGCAATACACTGGAAAGGCCTGTAGACAAATGAAACAGGACCACTGCCGCTATAATAAACAGGGACCCTAATGATTATCTGAGTGGTCCAGTTCCCGGGGAAAACAACATTCATCAGGCTCTGCACAACTGTAATTTATTTCTCTGCTGCCATTTCTGAAACACTCGTAACAAATTCCATGTTGCAGGAGAGCTGGATATTTGTCATTTGACAGGTGCGTCACATGAACAGAGAAATCACTCCTTACTCCTTTCTAACAAGTGGCAAGATTTATGTTAGAAGGCCCTCAAAGGAAGTACAAACGTCTAGTTCCAATGGTTAAACATCGAGGAATAACTTCAGTTTTTGAGCACAGATGTCGTTGCATTGTTATGTTTCGTCCCTTTATTGCATAGCAGAATTACCGTTAGTGGCTACGTCACCTTGTGATCTTTAACCTTGTCTATGAGATGAACCTTGTCTACTTACGTAACAAAGTTCATCTCATAAAATGGTCGCCAAATCTGATGCCATCTCTAGATATTGAAGCTGCAGAATTTAAAACGAAATGTGTGAAAGAGTGGTTATAGAAACATGGAAACCAGTTCAAAATCATTTATGCCCGGCAGAGTCACATACGTAGCTTGAAAATTATCGAGTCCCTTTTTCAACCACGAAGAAACTGAAGCTTCCCTTGATGAAGAATATTTTGACATTCTCCTTAACGACTGGTGATAATTAGTTGCTTCCACACAACACAGAATGAAAGGTGTTTCACAATTAAGTGGCGAGCCAATACTATATTAATAAACACCTTTTGTTCTCAGTAGGCTTCTGCATAAGCTGTTGGAGAATTCAGTGTGCTGCTTGAGGCGCAGCTAGAGAGGTAAACCTAGAATCGGACTCAGGCTGTTGCTTAATTGAAAGTCTGCATTCAGACTTTAACCTACTTCTTAAGGGTAAGACTAAAATCAGACTGAAGCCTCCCGCTTTAGGGGAAAGACTAGAATCACACTTCATCCTGCTGCTTGAAGGGTAAAACTAGAATCAGTCTTTATGCTGCTTTCTAAATTGTAAGACTGGGGCAAAGTAAAAACAACATGTGAATTCAAAAACTACTGAGCGAGATGGAAACATGTTTGACGCAGTAAATTTTACGCAGACTGAAAGAGATGGAAAATTTCAAAGCAAAGCTTCATTAAATCCTCGTGTGCTTGTGTGCTTGCGTGTATGTGTATGTATGAACGCCATGCTAGTCTGTAGGGTGAAATTATTATTATTATTATTATTATTATCATTATTATTATCATGATTGAAGATTTAATATTTGGCAAAATTTTATGTGGATAATTCTGAAATCATTCTGTATTAATGTATCAGCTACATAAAAGGGTTTTTTTTTTACGTACTGAACAGGTCATAGTACATTGAAGTGCCAAAAGTCATGGGATAGGAGTATGCAGAATTTTAACTAGCGCTCCTCTCGCATAAAGGCAGGCCACGATTTTTAATAGTTGCGAGGAGTGTTACCGTGAGTCAGGTTGAACAACCGCCAGAAGGATTATGGCAAGCAGACGTGAATTATCGGAGTTTGAACGAGGCATCATAGTGGGAGCCAGACGTATGGGAAATTCAATTTCCGAAGTTGTACGAATATTCAATTTTCCTCGATCCTCGGTGTCACGTTTGTACCAAGAATACCTCATGTAAGGCATGACTACCCACCGTAGACAGCGCAGTGGCCGACCACGGGTCCTGAATGAGCGTGACCAGCAGCGCCTGACCAGGATTGTCCATGCTAAGAGAAAAGCGACACTGTCATAAATAAAATCCACATTCAATGCAGGAGGTACCAGAGACATATCCATCAGGTCAGTGCAGCGTTATTTAGCCTCTAAGGAATATACGAGCAGAAGACCCACCTGAGTGCCTTTGTTAACACCACGATGTCGGACTCAGTGCCTGACCTACGCTCGTGAACGCTGTAATTGGACCCTGGAAGACTGTCAACATGTCACGTAGTCCAATGAGTCACGCTACCAGTTGTTACGAGCTGATGGTAGGGTTCGGGGGAGGCGCAGACCCCATGAAGCATGGATCCAAGCTGTCAACAAGTCATTGGAGAAGCTGGTGGCGGTTCCATATACACTGGTGTGCAAAAATGAAGGACGAAGAGGAGAAATTAGCATAAAAGCGGAAGGAGCAGGCAGAACGGACCGAAAGACCACTCAGGAGCTAGACTAGGATCCGGTACGGTAGGGTATGCGCATATATGCAGCATGACTTGGGGGGGATCGGAAGTTATGGCACAGTGTACATCGGTTTGAACGTCGTCGAGTTGCTGCCACCGTGTGATATGGCTAACAGGCAATCCAGTAGACGACATCTGGATGACTTTACCCGAGGTCGCGTCATTGGGAAGTTTAAAGAAGTTCGAAGTGTGACTAGTGTGGCCGAGGAGTTCGGGATCGCTCACCGCATCGTTTCACAACCTTGCAGAGCATTTCAAACGACAGGAACAGCTGTCCGAGAGTTTAGCAGTGGTCGTCCACAAGCAACGACGGGGGCAGACGAGCGGTATATTGTCCTACAGGCGAGAAGAGACAGACGCCACACAGCGGGAGAAATCGCAAGGCACATGCAACAGACAACTGGACGTCCTTTGTCGCGTTTTACCGTGGCCAGGAGGCTGCATAAAGGTGGTCTATTTGCACGACGACCAGTACGGTGTATGCCATTAACGCCTGCTCATCGGAGACAGCGGTTTCTGTGGTGCCAGGATCACACGAACTGGACACAACAGCAATGGGGTCGAGTTCTCTTTACGGATGAGAGCCGATTTAGCTTGACGAGCGATTCTGTACGTATACGTATCTGGAGAGAGCAAAGAGCACGCAACCACACCTCCAACACCATCGAAAGGGGCCGGTTTAGAGGTGGCGGAGATTTCGTTTGGGGCGGTATCATGCTTAGTAGCCGTACTGACCTCCACAGCTTCCAAGGAGGTTTAGTCACTAGTTTCCGCTATTCTACCGAGGTTCTCCTGCCTCACGTGTGTCTGTTTAGAGGTGCTGTGGCTCCTGAGTTCCTCTTCTTGAACGACAACGCTACACCTCATCGTACAGTGGCTGTCGCAGAGCTGTTGTAGAGTAAAGATATTCAACGCATGGATTAGCCCGCAAGGTCCCCGGAGCTAAATCCAGTTGAACACGTGTGGGACCTTCTCGGTCGACGCTTGGCAGCACGTCCCCAGCCGAATGCAACGATTTCGCAGCTGCAATTGGCGTTACACGAGGAATGGGCCGGGATGCCTCAACAGCTCCTTGACAACCTTGTCTTCAGCATGGACAGACGTTGTAAATCCTGCAACGCTGTCACGGGTGATCATATACCATACTAAAGATTGGATTTTTCTTGGCAGCTGCCTGTCACATGGACGTTTCAGTCTTCAGTCCAGTTGTGCTCGAAGCTACCTTTTCAATAAAGTGCCTTTGTATCCTTTGGATTCCTTGTTTGGACGGTTTACCTCACTTGTCCCATATTCTTACATCTTAGGGATCTTATGGTATGATTTGAGTCGATGTGGAGCACTTCTGCACGACGTTACATTCGAAAAACCGTCTTGTCCTTAATTTTTGCACACCAGTGAATGTGTGGGGTGTCTTTGTGTGGCACGGTTTGTGTCCTCTTGTCCCCGTAAACAATTCATTAAGCGGTGCTCGCTTTGTTGCTCTGCTGGCGGATCATTTGCCGTCCTTCAAGGACTTTGTATACTCCAACAACGATGGGATTTTCCAGGCGGACAATGTACCATGTCATTGTGCCCAAGTTGTCCAAAATTGGTTCGAGGGGTATTCTGGACAGATCCGAGGAATTGCTCGGCCTCCAAGTTCGCCGGACTCGAACCCAGTAGAGTACTTATGGGACGTGGTGGAAAGTTCCATTCGCATTCAAGATCCTGCTTCTGCAAATAACAGGGAACTGTGGGCGGCTGTTTCGAAGGCATGGTGCAACATATCTCCAGAAGTTTTCCGGGCACTTGTGGAATTGATGGCACGTCGAGTTCCTGCATTTCACCGGGCTAGAGGAGGTCCTCCACGATGTACGTATCCCATAACTTTTGGCACTTCACTGTGTATAGACTCAATGAACAAAACGTTGAAAACACCTACATAATAGCGTGTTGGTTCCCCTCTAGCGTGAATAAAAGCCTGTACACACCTAGGCACCGACTTTACGAGAAGTCGGATAGATTCCGCAGGCAATGTCAGCCACGACTGTTGCAACCCTCTTAACAACTACGCCCGACACATAGGTCCAGAATCCATTGATCTGATGTCCCGCTGAACAGTATCCCAGAAAACATCAACGGGGGTTAAATGCGATGACCTTGGGGGACACTGGATATTTCCAAATTCAGATGAGTGTTCCTTGGCACATGCCTGGGTGTTTAAAGCCGGGTGGGACGGGGCATTTTCCAGCTGAAACACACTATTGGCCGTAAGGTGCGTGAAGGTCATGATATCGTGTACGTGATCAGCCAGTACATACTAGTAAAGCGTAGGTGTCAAGGACCACTCCAGACACACTAAGAGACTTAATGTGTTGCATGAGAAGGCTCCCCAAACCATCAAAAAACTGCTGCCGCCTTGAACAAGGCCTACCTGACACAACGGGGCCATGGCTTGCTGCTGTTGACAACATACCCGCACCTCCCCATCAGCTCGGTACAGCTGAACACGGGATTCATCTAATCACACGAAGTGGCAGCACTCTGCAGACCTACGGTTTTGATATTCCCGGCACAAGGCGAGGCGTAATAACCGATTACGAGTAATAAGCACTGGCACACAGTAGGATTTCGGCTCCCGTAGCTCAAGGGAGCCTACATCCTCAACGTGTGCCGTACTGATCGCTCCCTGACGCTGCTTGGGCCTCCAACTTTTAACCTGAATGCCATTCGCACCGCCGCTGCCAAGAGGTCAGTCTGTACGAGCCTGGATAATCTACGTCGACCCCGATCACCAGTGGCATTTGGTCAATCACAGCTTGCTCTCTGGGCTCTAGTTTGTCGGTTGATGGTATATACGTGATACACCTTTGATACGGTTGCCCTCGGGAACCCTAGATTTCTTACCACTTGGGCGATAGAATAACTCATCTGTCTTGCACAGACAACGCGTCCACAATCAAAGTCGCTCAGATCGCCACGTTTTCGCATGTATGTCGATTGAGATATACTGTTCGAGACCGTGCTGCCCGCCTATTTATCGCCTGCGTACGGTATCGGTATGTTAAACTGCGCATAAGCCCTATGCTTAGTATACTGAGCGTATTTTTGCTGAATTATTTTCTTGTACTGCAATCAAAAAATTCACTGACAATTCTTCAGCGCAGTTTTTATTAAAAGGTACAAACATGGACGCTACACAGTCTAGTCACATTATTGTGACCACTTTTGAAGAAAACAGCGCGTAGCCGATGAAAGAAAGCACGTGTAGTGTGCTGGCTTGGAGGGTATATAAGGTGTGCTGTAGGTATTCTGAAAACATATCACTCGTTGATGTCTAGGATAAACAGGAGCGATTTATCAGATTTACAAAAAAGGGATACTTATCGGCTTTTGGGGCAAGGGTGGCAGTATTTCGGAAACAGCGCAGTTTGTGAACAGTTCGCGTGCTGCTGTGGTTAAAGTGTATCGTGATGTGGAGAAATAGCATTATTGTGAATAAGCGACGTGGAACTCCGAAGCACCACGTGCCGTTGATGTGAGAGGTGAATTTCGGCTTCGAAGCTGCGCGAGGATCGATCGACAAGCTACAATGGAGCAACTGAGTAGCCGAATGAACCAGGGGGTTACCGGAAGTGTGTCTAAAACGACAGGTCAGCGAGCCCTGCTACATATGGTGCTCCGATGCAGACAGATGGTCACTGCACCTATGCTGACGAAGGTGCATCGGCAGAAAAGCTTTACATTTGCACGGCAGTATCGGAATTGGACCTCCGCTAATTGGCAAAGAATTGCCTTCTCCGATGAGTCACGTTTTCTGCTTCATCAAACTGATGGACGTTGGCGTATAATGCTAGAAGTATCGGAGAACACTTTTCAACCATTGCTGGAAGAACACAGACTGGTGGGGTCAGCGTTAAATTCTGGGGAATGTTTTCTTTTTAATTTTTAATTAAAGGTTTAACGACCACCGTCAGCAACTCGATGGGCTATAAGCAGTCACCCGTCCCTAATTTATGGCAACTGGTTCCAGAGAAGGAAGAGAGCCTGTGCCATAAGAAAAACACAACATCCATGTCACACGGGATTCGAACACGGCCCCTTCTCGGACGAATAGTCATAAGCCAGCGCTTAGAATACTGCGCCACCGAGGCGGCGTGGAATGTTTTAGTGACATTCTCTGGATCCACTCATACCTGTGGAAGGCACTATGGACCGAATTTGTCATGAAGCCATCCTTGCAGACCACGTACACTCATACATGCTGATTGTCTCCCTGGGGCGGATGGGATCTTCCAGAACGACAATGCGATGTGTCACAGAGCTAGAAATGTCCGAGAGTGGTTCGAAGAGCAAGATGAAGACTTCAAAGTACTTCCCTGTCCCCCTAATTTCCCAGACGTAAACGAAATAGAGCATCTGTGGGACCACTTCAGTCGTGTTGTTCGCTCTATGGATCCTCCACCACGCACGCTCCAGCAGCTGTCAGATACATTGCAGCCAGCATGGATCCACATACCTAAGAACACCTTCCAGCACCTTATAGAGTCATTTCCAGCCCATCTAGCTGCTGTCCTCGCTGCACACGGCGGTTACTCTGGATATTAGCTAGTGGTCACAATAATGTGACACGGCGACAGGCACCAGATGTTATTATTGGATCAGAAGCTATTCAAATTACCTTTGCTTTGATTTCCAAGGAACTCTCTAATTTTTGCTGGATTGTCTACTGGATGTGCAGAGGCCACGTTACAAAAAAGTATACTTTCTCTTGATCGGTTCAGGTCAGATGATTATGCGCGTATAATAGGATTATACGCGTATGTATTATATCAAAAGATATGTTTTGGTATTCGGTAATATTCTTAAATGCCAACGAGTTCTAATTAGCAAGCGCTACTGAACGCAGTTTTTTTTATGCTTATTTTATGTGTTTGCTATATGTTTTTCTTTATTTTCTGTGTGATCACAATTAAGGATGAGTTGTTCAGAGCCCAGTAACTAAACATATGTCGTACGAAAAGGAGTCGAACTTGGTAGGAATATTTTGACGAACATGTGCTTGCGATTGATAACAAAATTCGTTCCTTTTTATGCAACCGTAGGATAAATATCGCACTGCTAGTGGCAAGAAAATGTAAAAGGATGCTCAGAATGCCAAAGGAGGTGTTCAGAGCTGCTCTGTATTGACATCACATTTGGGTGACATGCAGCCCATGAGAGCCGGTATGATTTTTGCAGAGAATATCTGCTCTCGCTGTACAAAAACACAAAATGACGGCACATGTTTGGGAAAGTGTAATGGTTACAGAAAACACTAAAATGCTGACAGGAAAGTGTGATTGCCTTTTGATTTGGTAGATGTTACAGATGTGATACTATGGGTCCTACGTTCAAATGTTCTAAACACTGCATGCATTGAATGACCTTCTCCACAGTGGAACGCAACTGGTTCCTATGAATTTGTTTTACATGATGCATTATTCTGTTTTTCAAGACTGCTAAATCGAGAACATAACCCCTATAAAACTGGTTTTCGAGGTGTCCCGAAAAACCAGTTTTATTGGGGTTATGTTCTCGATATGGTAGTCTTGAAAGACAGAGAAGGTTTGAGGTCAGGCGAACGAGATGGAAAAGTTGTGAAAAATCTGCGACTTATCCCTCTGCTCTTGCTAAACTGTTGTCGTAACAGAAGCTGCATCAGCAATGCAATTAATATGAGGAGGTGCTCCATCCTGCATAAACATGTTTGAGTCACCACATAAACGCCGTTGAAGTTGCCGGACCATAAGATTGTCGAACATCTCTCGATACCTGCGTGCATTGGTGACACAAATCACTGGTCCGCTTGGATGATTCTCTTCGAAAAAATACGGCCCGATGAGAAATGATTCCGCACAACCATACCACACTCGGGGAGTGCAACGGAATCTCTTAGCACAGATGAGGGTTTTTCCTCTGACCAAATGCGGTGATTCTGAGTATTAAAACTGCCGTGAAGATGGAAATGAGCCTCATCATTCCACAAGATCTTCCAGGGCCATGCATTGTTCACCTCCATGCCATCGAGAAAAACCTGATCAAACGTCAGTGACGTTTGCGTATCACCACGAAGCAACTGTTGAATGTGGGTGATACTTTAGGGATAAGATTGCAACATTTTACCCGGAATTTTCCATACGTGTGTGGCATATTTATCTGCCGTGATATTGCTTGTGCACTGTTTGTTTGCATCTGGTGTGTTTGTCATCAACGTCTTCCGCCGCTTGGGGCAGAATCGATTGGTTCTCACATCCTGGTCTTACTGCTAAAGATCCACTATCCTCAAACCCTACTATCATTTTTCTCAGGTTTGTAATGATCTTTGGGCTTTTCCTCGTATGCCTCTGTCACCGGAATTCTCGAAGCTCAGCAGTAGCTTGGCCATTGTTTTGATGATGAAGCTTGACAAGCAATCACGTTTAGGTACGGGAAGAGCCACGACAAGTACTATTGGCATACTGTGTTATCCGCAGTCTTTGTATCCACCCAATAGCTGTGCACTACACAAACTGTATGTTTTTTCTGGAGCTTGCAGCGCTACATATCTTCTGGTGGCACAAAATGGAACTATTTTGTTTTTTTTTTATAAATCGCCAGGGCATGTTAATTTTATGTTACACTGCTGATTTCTGGGAGTTTTCGTGAATGTAGTAGAGCTTGAGAGTACTGGAGCGACACTAGGTCACTTGGCCCTGGGATCAGTAAGATGCACAGGCATTCTTGGTGCTCATGCGAGCTCAATACCCTTGGAAAGGGTCCACGCACAGTGGGGTATCAGGCAGCACTAACAGAACCCAGGGCATGTTAGTGAGAGCATTCCGTCCAAGTTTCGTTACTTTTCATCCGGTAGATGTTTCACTACAGGGCTCTAAACACCTCTTTAAATGTGATCACCCGGTATATTAATTATAAATACGATGTAATTAAGCGTATGAGATAATTAATAGCGTAATTGTCTCATACGGTTAATTACTTTTGCCATCATTTTGTAATGCGTAGATCTGTTTTTGTTGAGCCAAACTACAAAACACATCTCTAAATGTGACCAAATGAGATACCCTTTGAGTTTGAGATGATTATAATAACTAAATATTATTTTGTTTGATATTTACGTATTATTTATGTTTTGCAATCACACGTGCGCTACTCTGTCACTTTCTCTGTTTGCTTCTGAACCGTAATTACACTGAAGTGCCAGAAAAACTGATACACCAGTCTAATACTTGGTAGTTTCTCCACGGGAGCGCAGGACTGCAGAAATACGACGGGCCCTTGACTCCACTAGTTTCTGGAAATATGCTGTAGGCAATGCACACCATACTTCCTGCAGAGCGTTCCACAATTCGGGTATATTCCGAGGTCTCGGATTCCTGTGTTCGATAGCGCGTTGCATGGCATCCCAAATGTGTTCTATCACGTTCAGATCTGGGGACTTGGGTAGGAATGGCAACAACCCAAACTCAGATGAATGCTCTTTTAACCATAATGTGGCGCCCCGACACATCTGTGGAGGTGCATTGTCCTGTTGGAACAGGCCCAACCCATCAGCATGAATGCAGGACATGAACGGATGTACCTTGTCACAAAGGATGCGCATATAGCGTTCGCTGATCACAAAAGTTTGTAGATGTACCAGGGTCCCAGTGAAGTCCAGATAAACACACCCCATACCATTACGGACCCTCCCACCAGCCGGTACAGTTCCTTGTTCACAGGCGGGATCCATGGCTTCATGGGGTTTGAGCCACACACGAATCCTTCCATCTGCCCGATACAGTTGGAAACGCGACTCGTCAGACCAGGCTACTTGTTTTCAGTCATCAACTGCCCAGTGGCGGTGTTGCTGTGCCCAAGCGAGGCGCATAGCTATGTGTCGTGCACCCATCATGGGGACGCGAGTTGGGCGTCGGCTCCCAAAGCCCATATCATGCAGGGTATGTTGCACAGTCCGGACGCTCATGCTTGTTAAGGCTCCAGCATTGAATTCCGATGATACCTGCAAGAGTGTTTTGATGATACCTGCAAGAGTGTTTTGATGATACCTGCAAGAGTGTTTTGATGATACCTGCAAGAGTGTTTTGATGATACCTGCAAGAGTGTTTTGATGATACCTGCAAGAGTGTATGCAAGAGCGATGATACCTGCAAGAGTGTATTGCACGCCTATCGCGTGAAATGATTCTTGACAGATGACGATGGTCACGTTCACCCAATGTCTTTTTACGGCCACGCTGGCATCGTAGGTTGGAGGTTTTACCGGTATTGTTGTAGTCACGGTACACCCTTGAAATAGTCATCCGCGAAAATCCGAAATTCGTTCCTACTTCCGAAATACTATGGCCCATTTCACGAGCGCCAACTATGACACCGCGTTGAAAATCGCTTAAATCGTTATTACTTATAATTCTCATGCCGAAAACAGCTCTAACAGCTGGCAAGGATGTATATCGCTTTATATACGCACTGGCAGACGCAACCGCGTACGCGCATAGATGGCGTTGCTATGTATTTTGCACTGTAAAAAATTGCTGTGAATTCTCGGTGTTTCAACTGTATTAAAACGGTTTACAGACCGTAAGCACGCCGACGGGCGATGAACCGTAAATTTTCGGTAGATAAACAACATGTTCACGGTGTTTAAACTGTTTTAACCATTGCGGTATAATACCTGTTTTTTTACGTGCTGTCGAATGGCAACGGGCTGGTCGCGGACGCCATATTGGTACGAAGCGATGGAGGTCTCTCTATACACAAAATAAGGATTCTATGTTACTAAATAAGTGAAGCACCGCAGCATTTATTTTCGGTAAGTATTTTTTTCTTTTGTGTAAGTCACAGTGCATTATGATGAGAATGTTAGTATTAAGTGGTTTTGGTAACAATTGAAACAAGTTTGATGTTTTATTTCATGTATGAGTTGCTCACGGTGGTCGTTAAACCTCCACTCAAAAAAAAAAAATATTTCATGTATTTCGTTCAAATTATTTGTTAGGCCGAACAAGTTCAGTAAACGAATGCAGTTGCTAACTAATTTTCCTCGCTTGTCCTGTGACTAGGTGACAACTAGTTTTGGAGAACGAGGTACAAATTGTATAATGGTCAATTTTACCCAGACCACGTGGGTGCCAGGAAATTTTTATTTAGCATTCGCAAGTGCTAAAAATTCTAACACTATGCTCCTGCTTCCTTCCTTTTTTTTTTTTTTTTTTTCAGTGCCAGACAGCGTTTTTTGGAATATGGGCTACTGAATATTTTGTGGCCCCTATTTCTGGTCACAAGTGCTTGTAAAATACGAATGTCCTATTGACTATACGATAGATATGTATGTCTTGTACGTATGTTGGATACCTATTTCCTTTATATATGTAAAGGCTTTGTAAAATACATCTTATGTGTTTGCAGACATAAGGAAATGTATTATTTTTAATATTTATTCCTAAAGAAATGCAAACATTGAATCAAGTATAGATAACAAAAATTTGAAATGAATGCACAAAAACAGAAGTTCACACATAGTTCAGGAGTTTGTCTTTAAAATGTCTGTTTAAAGATGCTGAAACATTTTTTCTGCAAACTAACACATTGAAGAAATCTCATGTGAGCAGTGTGTATACCTCATCTGTGGTAAGATAGAAATTTATCAGAACCAATCAATTTCTTAAAAATTAGTTGAAATATATCAATACACAGGTATTTGTGTAGTAATAACTGCCGGTGTTTTCTGTAAAATTATAAAAAAATGACAGAAATATCACTCAACTCATGCCCAACGCACAACTCGAGGCGCGTCGCGTAAACTTAATAGCAGTACCAATATCTGTTTATTTTATTTATAAAATGAGTACCCCAAAAGGTGTATTTCAATGCAAACACAATTGCACGTAGAAAGTTTTACAAACAGGTCACTTATGCTAGGCAGTAATTACATTAGAACTGCTTCGTGAGCTAAGAAAAACCCCTCAAAAAATCACTTCAGGTGTACTGTGCAAGAAATAAACATTGCTAGTATACCCCAAAATCTTAAGTGTCCACATATCTTACAAAAAATTTTATACTAAAGAAAATTCAAACATTGAATCAAGTGTAGACAACATAAATGAAAAATGAATGCACAAAAACAAAAGTTTGCCGCCCCGGTTGTGCAGTGGTCTAAGCGATGACCTCTGATCATTCGTTCGAAAGAGGTCTATCGAATCCCGGTGAGGCATGGATGCTGTGTTTGTCTTACGGCACTGGCTCTCTCCCTTCCCTGGAACCAGTGACCCTAAATTAGGGACGGGCGACCGCTTATAGCCCATTGAGTTGCTCACGGTGGTCGTTAAACCTCCAATAAGGCCGCCCCGGTGGCGCAGTGGTCTAAGCAATGGCCTCTGATCGTTCGTCCGGAAGGGGTCCGGGTTCGAATGACGGCGAGTCATGGATATTGTGTTTGTGTTACAGCACTGGCTCTTTCCCTTCCCTGGAACCAGTGACCCTAAATTAGCGACGGGCGACTGCTTATAGCCCATTGAGTTGCTCACGGTGGTCGTTAAACGTCCAATCAAAAAAAAAAACCTCCAATAAAAAAAAAGTTCAGGCGTTCGTGTTTAAAATGTCTTTTTTTGCTTTGAGGTTTGTGAAGAAGTGCACAACATCGTCAAACTAACTGCTGAGCAATATCATGCTCTAATGACATGATAGCAAGACTGTTAAGCCTTTGTCGAAGCATTGTCAATCACAAGTTATTTTTTACCAAGTGTAGTTTTAATACGGTGAATGTACATTTGGGAAAATATCATATATATATATATATGTGTGTGTGTGTGTGTGTTTTGCAATGTCTTGACAAGAACATTTTTTTTTTTTTGTGCAGTAGCTACATTCACACTTGATAAAGTCATAGAACTGTGAAATTTTACTATGTAAAGATTCATCCAAATCCTCACTGTAAAAATCTAAACAGTTATTTAGAGAAATTTAGTTGGCAGTTAACTAAGAACTGAAATGGAAATTGAATTGTTTTTATAAGCTAACAGACATTTGTTATCCAACTGATCAATAATCACATTAAATGTTTCTACTTCACATTTTTTCTGTCCTTGAAGAATAGTTTCATTACGGTTATTGCCATGTGCATATTTTTTAATTGTGATTAGACAAAACTTCCAGAAGATTTTTCACTTAATGTTTTATCTATTTCTTCATATTTTTCAAAATTATTTCTTTCATTGTCAATGAAATGGGATAATGACAGAAGGTTACGTCCAGTTAACAAATCTAGTGATGGCTTTTGTAATTTAGTATCAACTTTATCACATCTTTCTAAAATGCGTAATTATGGTTCGATTTCAGTGAAATTTTAGTATGTGGTAGGGGACCACTGGGGACGAACCCTATTGGAAATGGGGTCAAAGGTCACAACATAGGAGCAGGATGCATTCCATTGCCATTATGCGTCATAAGTTGCGTAAATATGGTTCGATTTCGATGAAATTTTAGTATGTCATAGGGGATCACCTGGGGACGAACCCTATTGAAAATGGGTGCCAAAGAGCACACATGAAAATAGATTCAAATTTATGAGAGAAACTTGAAGAAAAAACATCCAATCTCTGTAGGTAGAAGAAAAGATTTAGGATTTCTAGACAATGGAAGTCCTAAATTTAATATGAATAATGCAAATTATTTCTTCAATTTGCGCTTTTCGGAACTTTTTTACCCACACAAAGTTTTCAGTCCTCAGTAAAACAGGTGTGGGCTCTACTAGTTTTGTTGGGGACCAAAAAGTTCCAAATACTCCAACCTCCTTTAGCCCACCAAACACCCCTGCTCTGACAACTGGTTTTGGAGAACGAGGCACAAGTCGTGGAATGATCAATTTCACCTGCAGACCACATGGGCGCCAGAAAATTATTTAGCTAGCACTGTTACAATTGTAGGTGATTTAACAAGAATTCTGACACCATACTCCTGCCTCCTATATCTTTCCTGTCCCAGCTGCTAATCATTCATCAACTTAATCCATTAAGAATTTCATTTGCTGATTTTTGTGTTAAAATTTGTGCTTTCATCCTAATTTCTTTACATAGTCTGTGACGGGTTTAAAATTTATTACATGCCAGGATGCTAGATAATATTTTTTAATCGCCGGGATGCGGCCCAACTTCGAACACTTTATTTCTATGGGTGGTCAAATTTGATTTCTGTAAAAACACATAAGTTGTTACTCAGAGTTAAAGTTGATGCCATTGTTTTCCAGCCAATAGCTATCTCAAATAGCCTGGCAAATCCCTCTTTTTCCAGGTAGAGTTGCCATTATGTTCCAAGCTTAAATCTAAGAAATTCCTTAGTCAAACTCTGCATTAGCACCAATGCTAAACATCATTGTTACCACCCTCCCGTTAGCTTAAAATACACTGCTCAAAACTATTGGGAGATATCGTGGTTTAGATATGAACTACTGACATCAACTGTTTGTATGCTAAGAGAAATTGAAGGAAAGTTATTACAATGAAACTTTTGCATACTTCCAAACACCTCAGTATGCAAAATTGATTGTGGGACGTTAAAAAGGGTATGTTTCTGTCAACGAATGAAAAGTGAATTGTATCTTATGATCGTTTAGTCCAGGATAAAAATGACTCGTGCTTTGAATGTGATGTCCGAACAGGATTTACCCGAATCTGTAGCCTGAGGGCTATCGGTCACTTAGAAGCTGGTCAAACCCAATCGCAAGTAGCGGACGCCATTGGAGTGTCTCGAAGCATGATTTCCAGATTTTGGAATTGGTTTTCAGATACCAAAAATTTAAGGCAAAGACCAGGGCAAGGTCACAGGAAAGCAACGTCAAGAAATGAGGATCGTTTTTTTCATCACTGACTGCCAGGAGAAACCGGAGTATGAGCGCCCCTCTTCTGCAATGCAAACTCCATACGGCTACTGACACAAATGTTTCGACTCAAACTGTTCGCACCCGACTACACAGTGTTGGTCTGTATGCTCGACAACCTATGGTATGTGTTTCTTTAACCGCATGCCACCGTGCTGCCTGCAGATTTTGAGCACATGACCCTGCTGATTAGAGAAGAAATTAATGGAGCAACGTTCTCTTCTCAGACGTGTCTTGCTTTACTGTACATCCTGATTATTTTGAGGGAACAAGGTATTTGTAACAACCAGAGGTAGAAAAATATTCTGAAATCTGGTGGCCAGCTAAATTTTTTAGTGGCCAGACATTGAACCTGCGGGGAGGAGGGGGCTATATATAATGTCAAAGTCGTACACTTCTGTCCAAAAATGTTCTGCCCTCAGCCCTGGCAAAAAAAAAAAAGGTACTCGTTTTTTTGTTTTGTTTTTCATCTGGGGCTCGCAAATTCCTGAATTATCATAATTTTCGTCGTTTATCCTCAGACCCTGGAAATCGCACTTTTTTTTTTTTATTTTCGTATAATCTGTGCCGGCGTATAATTCACAGATGGTGACATTCAGAAGAAAAAGAAAAAAATAGCCATATGATCTTGTATATCACAAATGTTGATCCAGAAGCGGAATTTTCGACAGAAAAGTTAGGCACATAAAGACCCCGGAGTCCGAAGAAATGAAACAAAGACTTTGGTCAAACTGGCAAAGGACAAACTAAAATACAAGGCACAGTGTACACAAGATTCAGAACATAGAACTTTGAAATGAAGCGTGCATGTTTAGGTTCCTGCAGCAAGCACTGTGCATACATTTTTATTGGCCAATTGATGAGGAGAGGGCACAAGCACAGTCAGCATTTTGTCTTTCCCGACAATACAAAGACAAAATAACTGCCGCCGCCCCTTCCTACAGCTTTCCCGGTCTTTCATTATGACATCCCTTTTCCGTCCTCTTCACTTCGTGCAAATCCTAGACTGAAATTTTTTTCCGAGAGAGTTCCTTTTCCAATTATATAGCCCCTCTCCAGCACAATTACCCTGCAGATTATTTTTCAAATTGAACGGCAGCAAAAACTTTTTTTATTTTATTTTTTTTAAATCGTTTATTCGTGGCAAATTGCCGTACATGTTTTTCAGTGAGAAATTTACCTTTATTTTCATTTTTACGATATGATCATAAATATGCCTTTGTACATTTGTCTCCCCAAAAATTATTAAATTTAAATTTACTAATTGTTTTGGCCATATTTTTTTTTTGCATAGCATACTAAGTGTATGTAGTTCCTATTCCAACCTCTAAAGTTTTCTGTCACTCAGTTTTAATACAAAACTACGATATTCCCTATTCCCTAATTGTTTTTAGCTGTATATATAGATAAATTGTAATCCTAATACAGAACCCAAAATAACATCCTGAATTCCTGATAAGATAATTTTTTTCCAAAGACCAAACCTGCCCCCCCCGCCGCATTAAAAATGGCAAAATCCAATAAAAAAATTTGCAGCGTGTTAGTGAGAACACCAAATATAAATATAATCATCTGGTAATTTCTAAACCTTACTTTACCATGGACTTAAATCAAGATGGCTGATGCCATATTTGATATATCTCAAGGGGCCTCTCTGTCCCTCATTGTCAGTTTGTCACTATAAATGAATTGGAAACAAATCTCCGAGAATGTACATCATGAAAGGGTGAATCGGTGAAAATTTTAATCACAATGTAACATTCAGGCCTCTTGTGTCGCCATTCTGATTGAATATCAGCAATGAAGTCACATCACCAGTGAAGCATTATCTCCATCAGTGCTAAATAAATGAGGCTGGAGACAAGTTTCTAGAAATGAAAATCTTATTTTTTTGAAAAACTGGAAAAATAAGAGGTACATACAAGTACCGGATTTATTTAAAAATAGAAAGTAGTCATGACTACTCTTTTTTGTGCAAAGTACATCACAACTTGCATTTCCTTTGACATCTTGGAGTCGAATTTTTCATGATTACAATACTTTCTCATGCTAATGTATGAAAAAGAAAAAGTCTTTTTCACATAAAAAAAATAACTAGGAACTCTCATAAAATTGCAGGTCCTGTTAATGTGGTGCTCCACAGAGCTGCACACATAAAATCTTTACTGTTTCTACCGGTTTTCAAAATCTTTTGGATTCAAAAGTCTTAGTTTCTTATTTCCTTCTCAACAAATAAAATTCTTGTTTTTATTCTGTTGCATTTATGTGCTACAAAAATGTATATATACAGGGTGTCCGAGAATTATTGGACACATAACAAAATTACATAAAACAAAACATTAAACAGACAGAAATAAACTGACTGTATTAACTTACAATGTAACTGCACAAGTTAATAAATTTCGATGTGAGATCCCTTGGTTGCTCGTAGTACGTCTAAGCGATACTCAATTTCATGCCATGTATTGGCAAGCATCTGAGGAGTTATGGAATTAAATAGCAGCTGTGATACGCTACTTTAGTTCCTGCAAATCAGTACAAGGCGTCTTATAGACACGATCCTAATCCCACATGAAATAATCCAATGAAGTTAGATCTGGAGAGCGAGGAGGCCACAGAATGGGACCACCACGGCCAATCTATCTGTTGGGGAAAAGGCTCATTTAGGCACTTATGTATACATGTTGACCAATGCGCAGTCGTACCGTCTTGTTGGAAAATGACATCATATCTTTTGATCTGGGTATAGCGAAAGTTTCTATCGTATCCAAGTAAATGTCATCATTTGTTTTTTTTGCAGAAGGAAGGGCCAATCACTTGTCTTTTTGATAGGGTGCACCACACGTTAACTTTTGGAGAATCGCGTTCCAGTTCATTAGCAGCATGAGGCAGTTCACTACCCCATATCCTACAGTTGTGACAATTCACAATACATGAAATGTGGATTCATCACTGAAAATGACAGTACTGAGAAAGTTTTCGTTGTTTTTCACTCAATTTAGCATAACCACAGCGAAATCGTTTCGCTGAGTGTGATCATTTACATGCATCTTTTTCACTATTTGGATTTTATAAGCATAAAACTTTAATTTCTTGTGCAAGATATCGTGAACTGTCGATTTCGGAATGCACAGTTCTCTGCTTGCTTTACGAACGGATTTCCTGGAGCTTCGTCGGAAACTTCCATTAACTTGGTCAACCGTCTCACCGCTGATGCTAGGCCAACCGGCTCCTCCACGAGGTTCCACATTGCCAGAACTGTTTTATCCATTGCTTAATTGAATTCATTGATGGAGGATTACAACCATACTCTAAACGGTATCGTCTTTTAACTTTAATGACAGACTTTAATTTCGCAAGCCATAACACACACATCGCCTTGTGCTGTACGGATGACATTACTGCCGATTGCGCATTTCTCATACATTCCTCATCAGGCCACACCTAGTGCCATCTATCGGATTCTGGGAATAACAATTCTGCAAAACAAAAATATAGAAACCGTGTTTGTAATACGTGACATAGAAAAACCGACAATGCTCAGTTGTTGTTTTTTACATAATTTTGTAATGTATCCAATATTTCTGGGACACCCTGTATATTGCTTAAGACAACAGTGCTGACAATTACGGAGGATCTTTTTGCGGACATATTTTTTGTATTGTAAATAATTTTGGTAATGAATCTTTGTTCTGCATGCTAAATTGGTTGAATTTTTAAAAAATATGTAAAATAATTTGGTTTCAGATGAATCAAAGCCTTTGGCAATAAGTGTCAGTTATTGTTTATTTTTGATACATGAAATTTTACATTCAATACATAAAAAAGTGATTCCTTCTGTTTTTCTTAGGAATATCTCATATTATAAAACATTTTGCATAAAAGTGCATTCTTAATACTTAGCATCATGTATGAGTGTGTCAATTGCAACTATGTTTCTTTATCTTTAAAGAAATATGTTCACCACATGAGCATTCATAGAAATGTAAATAATTTTAGATTTCAGTGTGGGGTGCGTGGTTGCTCCAAGGCATTTGGCTCTTACTATGGCTTTAATACTCATGTCTCGCGATACCACCGTGGATTGCGTGGTTTACAACTTTGCAATTCAGAAGTGGATTTAAAGTGCAACCAAAGATTGTGTCATAAGGCATTTAATAGAGTTTCTGATTTAATATCGCACATTAAGTCATATCTAACCTCCGGGGGCTTTATTAGATGCTGTTTTAAGGGGTGTGCCAAAACATTTAAAGTCAGATCTTCATTTTCATCCCATTTATCTAGATATCATCTGAATCACAGTACAAAATTCCTATCTCCACAGTTTCTTAATTCTGAGCCAGTTGCCCTGACCTTGAGAGTTGACAGTACTGTGGAACTAGTCACTTCTGACGTAAGTGAACAACTTAATCAGTCAGACAGCCATATCTCTGAAGAACTCACACTGAAAAATATTGCTCTTTTTTGCTTGCTTTTGGAATCAAAATGCCTAATCCCATGTAAAACAATACAGTTGATAACAGAAGAGATAAATTATTTACTGATTCAGGAGGATTCCTTTTTCACACAGAGTTTCACTGCTAAATTGAGTGAATTAGTAAATATATCTGAAGATGAAAAAAAAAATTGTAAAATATGTCCATGACTCAAAGTTTTTAAAATCTGCATTCGATACTGAATCGGGACTTCTTAAATCTATCTATTTAAGACAACAATATTTTTAAAAAAGCATGAAATTTGTCAAACCCATTGAAATTTGCATGGGTCGTGATGAGGTAAATTGCTTGCATTACTGCCACTACATTCCAATTAAAAAAAACTTGTTAATCTGCTCCACGATAAGTCTGTAAAGGATCAAGTAGATCATCCACTGAAAAATGAAGTAGCAGATCGAATGAGTGATTTTACTGACGGTAGCGTGTTTCAGCAATGCCAAGCAGATGGATCAATAAAAATCCTTCAGCTTATCCTTTTTCAGGATGTGTTTGAGGTTGTTAACCCGTTAGGTTCTTCACGAAATAAACATAAAATTCTCGGATTTTATTTCACATTAGGAAACATATACCCTCAGTATAGGTCATCAGTTCACCAAATGCAGCTTCTTTTACTGTGCTGTGAAAAAGATTTAAAATTGTTTGGCCAAAAAGTAGTATTTAGGCAATTGATTGGTGACCTTAAAGAAATTGAGAATGGATTTAATGTGGATGGTGTATGTTATGTAGGGAGGGTTTTTTGTATTACTGCTGACAATTTAGGAGCACATTTTATTGGTGGATTTAACCAGAATTTCTCAACTTCAGACTATATGTGCCGTTATTGTCTAATGCAAAGAGATACTTGGAAGAGTATCCATATTTGAGTGCTTCATCACGAACTGTTGAAAATTATGATGCATCTGCTTTGCAATTAGCCATGGGTAGCCAAGGAATCATTTCCCCCGTCTCTGTTCAATGAGTTGCAGTACTTTCATGTTTGTCTTCCTGGGCTCCCTCCTTGTGTTGGTCATGACTTGTTTGAAGGGGTTTGTGACTATGATTTGTCACTTTTCCTAAATTATTTTGTTCAGAAAGGCTGGCTTACGTATACTTTATTAAATGATCTAATACGTGGCTTTTCATTTTTTGAGCATGATGCTTCTTGCAGGCCTGCTGTGTTTCACCCAAAAAGCAAAAGGTTAAATGGCAGTGCTTGTCAGAACTGGGCCTTACTTCACTTTTGCCAATCCTTCTGTACTCTAAGATAGATACTGATGATTCTGTATGGAAACTACGTAGTTGTTACACTCAGAGAAATTGTGGAATTTGCCTGTGCACCTAGCATAAGTCATTCACAAATTGCATATTTCAAAATCATAATTAAAGAGTACTTGGAGGGAAGGAAGGTTGCTTTTGCAGATGTGCCTCTTTGACCAAAGCACCACTTCCTTCTGCACTATCCTGAGTTAACGATGAAATTTGGACCACTTATTCGTCTTTGGACATTGCGCTTTGAGAGTAAACATTCATATTTCAAAAGAGTTGCCCGAAGATGTCAGAACTTCAAAAACCTCACTGATACACTGTCAAACAAACATAAGTTATTGCAAGCTTATCTTCTAAATGGCTCACTTTTTGCTGAAAGGGTTCGGTTTGAAGACAGTCAAACTTTCATTATCGAGTTGTACTCCATTCAAATACAAAGGGCAATAAAAGAATCAGAATATCAACCTCTGCACATTTCAAACAAAGTGAAAATTTTTGGTACTCCCTATACTGTAGGCCAGTTTTTGAACGTAAAGAACAAAGATAATGATTGTGTCTTTGGAGAAATACTGTTCATATTAGAAGATAAAAACAAGGAAATATTTTTTATTGTTAATGTGTGGGAGGGTCGTTGGTGCTCAGATAGTGGTTTGCACATTTGTAAAAGTACAGACAGAGTTTTGTATGTGAATGACAAATAATTAGGTGATTTCTACCCTTTATCATGCTACAGTTGTGGTAATAAAAAAGTTATTGCTTTGAAACATAAGTTTTTTAATGGTTTAGCAACAGCAATAGAGCACTAGATAATGCATATTTTATCAGCTATTTGTACACTGCCATTATTGCTACTGACACAGCTAGCTGAATATTGGTTCCAGGAGTGCAAAATGGTCAGTAGAAGTAAATTATTTTCATCTTGTTCAGTAATTTTATTTTTAATTAGTCAGTAAAAGTTCTCCCATGGGGCATTTAAATTCCTAAAAGACAGTGAGAAATGCTGCTGTGGATATGTATGGAAGAATCTTTATCTAAAAATTATGATTCAATTCACAAGTGAAAAATTGGAAGGTCTCTTGTAATGAAGAGGAAGGAAACACACCTGGTTCCCTTCCTAGCCCAAAGATAGATAGTTATGGATGCATGAACTGGGCACCTAACTGGCCTCACAATGAGACTACAGAGTCCCTTCAGTTTAAAAAAACCCAGCTCAGCCAGCTCACTGAGGGAGATGAAAAACTAATTGAGCTAATCAGTGACACCTTTTACTTACAGCGCCTTGACATAAATAGTGGAACAAGCCTGGTGAAATTAGTTGAAGACTGGCCACAGTTGTTTTCGGGTGTTGGCCTTTTGCAACACTTTCGATTACTAACAGGCATTGATATATACAGCCAATTCTGCAAGTCAGTTGAAGATCGAAAGGCCGAACTTTTGACTTATTTTCGTGCTCAGAAAAAGACAAATTTACTGCAGCTATTTGCAGAAGCCGATGTGTGAAATGGCAATCAAGTCATTTTGCTAATTGCAGCAGTTGCTGCATATTTTGATGAAGATGTAAAATTTCTTCTGGCAGTTTCTGAGGTAATTTTGAATTTATTCTATTGATTTCTTTAAACTTTATAAATCATAATGATCATTGCAATTACAACCAACATAATTGTATGAAATTTTAGCTTTTTTACAGAGAAACCAAATATTTGGAATATTTTCTTTAGTAGAGAAATGTAGTGTAAATTTTATAATTGATGATCAGTATATCTCTTAATATTGGCATTACCCTCATATCTACTTGAATATTGTGATTTCAATAATTTGGATATTGTCAGCTGGTATACTATCACTATGTTTTAACAACCATTTCATTGATAATCGGCTACACATCAAATGATACTGTTGTATAAGTATGAAGATCTACTAGCAGATTTTCAATAGTTTAATGTGCTATATCAGTAAGATGGGTCATTTGAGGGGGTGGGGGAGTGCGTCTCAAAAAAGTTTTGAAAGGGTGAAACAGTCTGTAGTACACTTATCTATTATTTTTCAAACATTGACCTACTTACACCAAATATATGAATTTCTGCTAACATCTATTTTTTTGAAGAGTGCCCCACATCTATTTGGATATTACTTTTACAGATGTCTGGTGTGGATTTTTTTATGGGCCTACGGATAAAATATGTTGGTCCACAGTTGTTGTTTTTTAACTCTCTTGTAGACTTAAGTGGGTTTCCATTTACATGTGTGCACGTTGTGGAGATTTCCAACAAATTTGTTGCCCACCCTTTCATCTACAGATATCTCATACCTTTATTTTGGGAAATACTGACCCTTGGATGCAGGAGTAACAGAAGGTGCCTTTGCGGGTAAGAAGTGGATCTAAAATTAAAATCTGACCTTTTGTTATCTGTGATCACAGATCATAATTTTTTGCCTACAACCGTGTTCTCTTCATAAGAGTTACTGGAGGTGTTTTTGGCATAAATTAGCTTATTCAATGCAAATGGCCTTGAGCGTGGGTGGTGTAATTCAGGGAGCAGGATCATGGAAAGCCTTACCTGATTCGTTTGCAAATTCAGCCAACATAGAAGGCAACACGCAGCATTTTTTAATGTTAAATTATGCGTTTTCTTGGCTGTTACAGTTTTATCACTAATAAAAGGAAGTTAAAAAAAATATCAGCTAGCTTAACTTTCTGATTGCTGGTATTCTGATCTAATGTTGGCAAAGGGATAAAGATATGGGAAGCTGTAGAGTGAAGGGCTGGGTACAACACAATATTCTTTGGCTGATAAGTCATATTAATGTTTTTAATTTACAAATAATTGGCAAAAATATTAATTTCTCCCAAGTTTTGAAGGTTTATCATGGCAAACGCAAGGGTGAGGGTGCAGCCACCTATACTATATATATATAAACAGTCTAGATGGAATAATGTGCGCAAAATGAGCCTGCTTCCCCCCAAGCTACATCAGTCCTCAACATGCTGTATGTTTTAATGTTGGTTCCTTTTCTTATTTGTAGAATTTTAGAGCATCACTAAAATGAAGTGCAACAGTATTTTATCAGTATCTTGATTTTGTGATTCAAAAGTAATTGATTTTTTTTTTCAGGTGCTCAATCCTCACTGTCCTCCTAATGAAGCAGTAACATCTCCATTTCTAGCTGTAAAAGGTAACACTATGATTTCCCTCTTGAATATTTTGAATTTTATTCAAACTGCGTATGGTTTTATCATACCATAAAATTTTGTTTTCTTAGAATATGATGACACCACACGTCATATTCAGGGTATTGGCAAACATGCACTTCCAGTTTGTATGTTAAGGGAAATGCACAGTGGCCTAAAAAAAGCCTCATCTGCAATAACCCACGTTTTCTATATCATAGTTTAGCAATTATTGTACATTTTCATACTGTTGTGTATTAGAAGAATAAACTGTCTTTTAATGGCATTAACTCATAAATTTTGAAGTAAATTACCTGCACTATTTTATGTTTTGATTGCTGTGGTGAATAGCTATGTACCTTCCCCTTTGTAGAGAGGTGAGAACAATTATGTAGACATAAAGCTTGTTAAATGAGTTTTCTTTTCCCTGTGCATCAACCTTTAAGTCGTTGCTTTCGCAAGGGAAACCAGCTATGAAAGCTGGTGTTGACTTTACCACTGTGGTACATCCGAGTTTCAACTTCCAATCTTTGTTCCTCTTTTGGGCGGAGGATTAACTTGGAACAGACTGTTGACTAAGATTAACTAGTCCAGTAGTTTGCTGCTAAGGAAAAGGGATTGCAAATAAAAGGTATTCATGATGAAAAAGTAAAGGAACTATAAAGTTGTTAAATACACGAATTTCCATCAATATAGGCTAATACATTGTTATTCTCTAAAATTTTCTGGAAGAACTAGCAAATGTTCCTAATTTTCTATTGGAACTCCTTACATATGTAAAGAAATTAAGAAAATGTTTTGTGTAAGATCGTGATTTTTATTTCTAAGATTTTTTTTTTTTCATTTTCCGCCAACAATAAATTATTGATATGAAGATCTCCTTTGTGCTGATTCATAAAAGTGGAGTGTTTGGCAATCAGTGACATATTGAAAAAGTTCTGCACGATTTTAACCTTTATATCTTATTGTGGGTCTATATTTCAGTGTATTCTGTCCATTTGTTGCATGTGGGGAAAATCGGAAGGGCAACTCTCGATATTTGCTTCTTCGGAGTGTGCTTCCGCATAGAGAAAACATGTGGAAGCACACTTCCAAACTATCTAATGTTTTGTCCTTTGAGTGTATGTACACACTGTGTGTGTGAGAGAGATGTGCTGTTAAAATAGATACCTTTCTAGTAACCATGCTGAGCCACCTGTCTTAATAATGCATACATTTTTTTCACCTTTTGGCTGAATTCAGCCTTTTTTAACATTGTTTTGGTTTTTTTTTATATTGTTACAAAACTGAAGTTGTTCTTTTTTTTGGCCGGGGGGGGGGGGGGGTTAGTTACCCTGTTGTAAAAGCAATTGAACTGTGTACGTACAACTTGAAACCAAAGAGAACTAATTTTTGTTTTCTTTAAAGAAAAAGTTTTTCTGAATCATCCTCTTTCCTACTATTGTATTACAGTATTAATTTATTGCACTTTTCTGAAAATCAGGCTCTTATAAGAATCACTTCAAAATTTTTAGTAATTTGGACTTCTTGATGCTGCTATATAGCTCTCTGAAAACATCAATAAACTTTTTTTATTCTGACAATGTGTGACTGCTCAACCTACTGAAAATGTGATTTTGATTTTTCTGCTACAGTCCTGTGGCAGTGTCATTGTTGGACTTATTATTATAAGGTTGTCTGATATAATAATTCCCCAAGAAGCATTTTCAGTGTGTCTTGCCAAATCTGATGTTGCACTGGTTATTTAATTGCTCTAACAAAGTTCCAACAGCCTGTGAGACACCACAGTGTGACTTGGTCAGGAAAAAAGTTAATTTTTTTTGTAGTTGTAATTAATAAAATTATTTTATATTGGCTTATACAGGATGATTGCATATTCTGATGTGCTTAGTAATTATAATGTTCAATGCTTTTTTTTCCCCCTCGCATCGCTAAAAAATTCAGCCTTTATTTTTTCATTGGTCAGTCTCGTGTCTGTTTCATGCGGCAAAATGCCGAACATTTTCAAAGCTTGTGAAAATATTCTTCAAGTATTGCCAGCCATACCACCTCCAAAATTGTCCAAATTTTGCTCAGGTTCATGGCCAAATGGACCCGTGCATTTTCAAAGCTTGAAAATGCACGGATCTTTTAGAGAAATAAAAAGCTGCAGTTCTAAGAATGACATACTTCTTCACTTATCATTGTTTGCTGAATGTTTCTGCTTTGAAAGTTTGTGCCATGCTTTTGTTAAAATTCTGCCTAACCAATTGTTAGTATCATATTTGGTTTTCACACTCTTAACAGTACAATGTTTTGATTTTTTAAGTATTTGCTTTATTTCACTTGTATGTATATTGTCCTCTGCATTTTTTTTATAATACTGTATTTTTTTAATTATTGTATTCTTACATTTATGCAAGTAAAAATGTCATATCCAAACATGCCAACCTTCAAAATCTGAAAATCGGGAGATTATTACAGCTCGTAAAATCACATGAGCTCTATTTTTATCGATATTTTCCAGAAGTATTATTGGTCCACTAAAAGTTCTGGAGAACAAAACAAAAATAAAACTAAAAGCAATACCCATTTTATTGCACTGTTAGTTTTTGTATTGTAAATGTATACACCCCAGATATTTTTTTTCCTAACTTAGATAAAGATCATGTAATCTCGGTGTCCATTACGTATAGTTATTGGGAGGGTGGGGGTGGGGGTGCAGTTTAAAAACATTCAAGCTCTTCGTATTCCTAAGGGTTGTAGTCTGTTTTTGGTTTTGGAAATTACACTCTTCATTACGCTCCTCCCTTCCACGGATCATCCAACTCCCTACTGAAATAGGTTTTTTGGGTACGTAGATTCTGCAAGATAATAAAAACGTAAAATGGCCCGCGTGCTATAGTCTTCTTTAGGTTGTGCGCGACGGCAAAAACAACAAAAAGCATCGTACTAACATCGCCTTTCGTTACAAGGCAAGGCCAAATTTTGTCGTTAAGTGAATTCGCCGGATTTCTTGAGGCGAAGGGTTGAAAGACTGAACTGCAAGAAGGCAGGGCAGCTGCCATCTGTCAATTAATTATGGACCCTCCCCGGCATTCCTACTGCCAGAGCAGGTCAGCTCTTTGCTGAAGGTGTCATATGACAATCGGGCTAGGGGAAAAATTTTTAAAGCAAATTTCTTTGGTCGGAAGCTAGCGCTTAGACCGCTGCACCACCTGGGAAGCTTTCTTTTTGCAGATAGGAGGAGAGGACAAATACAAAACTGATGACTGCAGTTGTCGCCTTGCTTTGACGCAGAAAGAGAAAATTATTTCACAGGCGATTCAAAATCATGGTGGTGGTTGATGGAATGCTGACCATCCTAATGGCTAATTCTCGGTGAAAATCAGGAGAATTTGACATTCATCCGGAGAGTTGACACATCTGCATACCCCATATGAACTGAATTCAACTTGATATGATTTTAAATTTCCATGCCTGAGCACACTCAGGCAGTAATTTTTGCAAAGTTATTGCTATTATCATGGGTGAAAGAGTTCCGCCTTTTTGGAAGTCATTTGGGAGTTCCCAAGATCGGCAGTT
This sequence comes from Macrothele yani, assembly GCA_039090855.1. Classification (NCBI taxonomy): domain Eukaryota; kingdom Metazoa; phylum Arthropoda; class Arachnida; order Araneae; family Macrothelidae; genus Macrothele; species Macrothele yani. The sequence goes on from CM076990.1 coordinate 134,703,766, forward strand.
AATAAATGGGTAGTGAATTAATTATTTTGCAGATGGTTGGTTGGGTTTGACTTAACCAGCCACTTCGGAGATTTATAAAAATGAAAAGTTTTTTTTTTTACATGTCCATGATTTGACCCTTTTTTCCCCCACTACTTAAGTCTATCTTATTTTGTTCTGAAGTTGTTGGAAGCGAGCCCTGCTTCTGCAGTGAGTGTTAGCATTATTAAAGTTACAAGCAAAAATCTTAACTAAATTTGATGACAGTAATACAAAGATCCTGATGTCTAACAGGATAGGGGTATCTTGGTTACACCATTTTATAACTGCTGTTTGATGCAGTACAAAAGTTAAAACTGCATAATTACCATTGTTAAATTTGTTAATTTTACATACAATTTTAGGAATTTAATATATATATATATTATTTTTTTAGGTTCCTCTGTTCTAAACCCAGAGAACTTCATGTTAATAATTGACAGAATGTGTGTCAATAGTGTGCAAAATCCAATAAAAGCAGTGTGCATGCTGTTTTCTGCTTATTTTGTGTTTAATATTCACTACCCCTTTGAGGCAAAAGTGACATTGGAATTTTTGCAAAGGTTAGTATAGGAACTTTTGGATAAAACTTTGATTTTATTGAAGTTTTTTTTTCTCTCCAATGTTAACAAAGTGTATAAAATATATTTTTTACATCTATAATTGTGTATGTATTGCATGATATACAAAAATAGTGACATGTCCTTTATTGAGAATATAAACCTATTTTTTTTAAACAAAGTATAATACTAAAATAATTTTGGTCTTTTCATCTGTTCTAACCCTAAGCCTCCACTTTACCGAGGAAAATAAGTAGTCTCTCTCTTTCTTGAGGACTGGGTGTAAAAATAAATTGTGTCCACCTATTTACTAGAAGGGGTCTGCTGCTTTTCCTGGATTTTTGCAGTTGGTATCAGTCTCAGAATATAGACGTGCATGCGTATGCCATGCACGGATAGTTTCCAAATTATTAGCAGCTTTTTGCAGATAGTTTTTGCTTGTAGATTTAAAAATGTTATTTACAGCAATTAAAACACTTAAGGCTTTACTCAGATTAATATATTTACTTCTATCTCAACGAGAAATTTTCACATCTTCCGATAGGGACTTCTTTTGGTTTTACAGACTTTTCTGGCCTCTTGATTTTATCAAGGCCTGTTCTCAATATATAGGAACTGTAACAAAAGTTTCATTTACACAGAAAGACTATAAATTATATTGCCAGGTTCCTCTTGCAGTTGCTAGTTATGAAATTAAAGTCTTTTCCTTATGTATTTTATAAGTCTACTATTTTTGAATTAAGTTGAAAATGCTATTTATAATTTTTGAAAGTTCATTAACGGAACTGCTTTTCTAGATATAAAAACTTTAATTAGTCTTGTTTTTATGAGGTTCATAGTGTTCTGGCCTTAAGGTCCATTTTACACACATTTCTGCGCATTCAGTCTTGATATACTTTTGTCCTCTCTAGAATCTGTAATGTTCTAATAATTATTTATTGTCATATTAATTTTTCTTTAAATTATCTTATTCTATTGTTATGATTCATGGGTTTTCAGCAAGTTTTCTGTTTCAATGGTTGTGTATGCAGATACATTTAATTTTTATACAACTCTGCTAGGTATTAGGAATCTGCTCAGTCCATGAAGGCATCAGTCTTTTATTTTTCCATGAAGGCATCAGTCTTTTATTTTCAGTTGCCCTCTAGTAATTCCACCTGCCTTGTTAATTTTCAGACCTGGCCATTGTGACAATTTTTTTTGGTGGTCTTCATTTTCTTGAGTTGACTGCAAATTTTTACCACTACACTTGCCAAATATTATGAACATTGTATTGTATAACCAGTATTCTTATTGTGGGATAAAAATAGTATTCAAATTGATCAAATCTTTTCCATTATTGATGGTCTTCAGGATTTCTCACTACACAAATAATTTAGTTTTTGTAATAATTTAAAATCAAACTAGTAGTGTGCTGTAAAGATACATATTATTTTTGTACATATATTGTTACTTTTTTAGAAGCCAGAATTTTTATGATGTATTTCATTGTGTTAATTTCTCACTTTAATCACAGGTGCTTTGTGGGTATAAATCCTGTATGTAGATCAAAGGAAGAAAGGGAAGAAGCTTTATTCTGAAGTCAAAAATTGCAAAGTTATGGCACAAAGTAAAAGACCACAACAGTTGGCTAAAAGATATCAGACAATAAGTGGCACATAATAAAAAAAAAAACATTGTCTATGATATTAGTTGATCTGTATATATATTGTTACACCAATTAAGTTTGGTTTTTTTTTTAATAAAAAAAAATGCAATCCAGTTGATTCAGTACTTTTCCTGTGTATCTAAGCTTCAATTATATATCAGTATTTTGGTAATGGTAGTCCTAAATCTATGAAACAATAAATTACTTTTTGCCTGAGCACATTGGAAAATATCTGTTGGTAATTTGTTTCTAGTTCTCTGCATATGCAACATTTATTTTTTTTTAATACTACTGATTCCCCGGTGTCTTCAAGCCAACTGCTATACACCATTATCTCTGTAGTTTTGACATCTGTTTGTTATACTTGCAAACAACGTGCACTTTGGCTTTCTGACTCCTTCCAATTTAAACACCTACAGTGAACTGCAATTGTCACACCAGAAGTTGTAGGGACAAAAATGAAAAATGTGTTACTTTGTGCTGTCATGTAGAAATTAACTGTTTTTAGTAGTCCTTTGGAAAAATCCGAGGAAGCTGTAACAATTTGCTCATCTAGATTTTCAATGGCATAAATATTTTGCACAGGACTTACAAGTTAAGTCATTCACCCCAGTGATCTACGTCAGTAAAACTGCATAATGCATATTGTTTCTTAGATGAAAATGATTCGACAGTACTCATTATAAGCAAGTTTGGTGGTATTTGTATTTTGACCATTACGGTAGACTAAGAGTGGCATTCTAGGGTTGACCACATTTTTGAAATCTTTACATAAATGTACACTGATCAGCCACAACATTAAAACTACCTTTTCGTGACTGTATTCCCTAGTAGAGATGGCACCTTTCAACAAGACTTGAAATAAAGGATGTAATCCATGTCACACTGCAAAGAAAGTTCAGCAATGGTTCCAAGAACATAACTGGAATTCCCTTTAATGCCATAGGCCCCAAATTCACTGGACATGAATCCTATTGAGCATTTGTGGTTTCAGTTGGAGGAAGGGGTATGAGCAGCATCACCCGCGTAATTTGCAGGAAGTGTGGGATCTGTTGCAGTCATGATACCAAGAGATGGCTACCAACATCTCATTGAATCTGTCTCATCAGGTGAAGACACATTGTATTAGGTAGGTGGTTTTAATTTTTTGGCTGATTGATGTATATATTATACGGTATTTTTGAGAGTTTTACGAATTATGAAAACAAAAGCTCAAACACATTATAGATCGTGAAAAACACATGCAATTTTGCAAACATTTTTGTAAAAAAAAACTGCACCATATTTATTTAATGGGCTTTGCCGTGTTTTTTCTTAAAACTGCGGTTCAAGTCCGCCCCAAAAATTGGCTGAAGCCCTAATTAGACCAAAAAAACATATTAAGAAAAGGTCATTAAACCAAATCTAAAAAACAGTGGCTAAACATTTTTGAAAAAAAAAACTTTGCACCGTGTTTATTTAACAGGCTTTGCCATGTTTTTTCTTTCAAATATGGTTTATCTACTGTATGAAATTTACAGTCGCTCTACCGTGTTAGGCCACATTTTCTGGTAGTTTGACCGTTTTTTATTTCCCGGTCATTAGACCGTTAATGAACATTACAGTATGGTACTGGAAAATTACAGTACTGTAAAGAAAAACGGTCTTTACACCGTATTTATTTAACAGGCTTTGCCATGTTTTTTCTTTCAAATACGGTTTATCTACCGTATTAAATTTACGGTTGATCTACTGTGTTAGGCCACATTTTCTGGTAGTTTGACCGTTTTTTATTTCCCGGTCATTAGACCGTTAATGAACATATCGGTACGGTACTGTACAATTACGGTTTATTGACCGGCCACTCAGCTGCCGGTGTATCTACCGTAATTTGACCATGAAATTTTTTACAGTGTGCAGAAGCTGGTATGTACCAGCTTTTCTGGAACTTCAGTGTATATCTTGAGTCATTTCCGAATAACAACAATTCTTCCAAAATATCACTGGAGTTTATTATTTTGTAGGAATATTTCACTTTTTTACCAAACAGTAATTTGATATGTTAATAGAAAATGGTTTTTATGTACACTGCTGGCCACCCAAAATGCAACACCAAGAAAGAAGCATCCGATTGGCCTCAAATTCGCAGCATGCGTCGCCCGCGAGAAGACATATCCCCTGCAAACTATTAGCATTGCAGGGCATATGCAAATCATGTGCGCCCGGCACGCCACCGAGATGCACTATAAGAAGGGTGCACAGAAGGCGGGATGTAAGTAGTGGAAGTGTGTTGTGCTGCCGGACAAGTGCGAGGAAAGCTTCCTGATGCTTCGTCGCAGAATACGGCAGTCATTCCAGCACGTTTCGGAGATCGACATAGGACGAATCGCGACAGCGGTTTATCGTACCGAGACATCGGCGCCCGTGTGGGACGATATCCGGCCACAGTGAGGCGAGTATGGATTCGGTGGGTGCAGGAGGGACGGACGGACCGACGTGAGTGATTGCCGCAGCCGTGGCACACCACCAAACGGGAGGACCGGCATGTTGTGCGGCGGCGATTTACGTCTCGCACTGCCACATCACGAACGTTAGCGCAGGAATGAGTGTGTGTTGCGCAACAACCTGTTTTAGCGCGTACCGTTCGACGTCGTCTGCAGGAGCAGGGACTTGTCGCATGGCGCCCATTGCTCCGATTACCATTGACGTTACCCCACCGGCGAGTGCGTCGGTAGTGGGTCGTTGAACGCCGCACCTGGACTACGGAATGGCACGACATTTTCTTTTCCGACGAATTCCGCTTTTGCCTGCAACACCACGATGGTCGGATCCGCGTGTGGCGGCACCGCGTCGAGAGACTGTATGACGCCTGCATTATGCATCACCATACCGTTCCGTCACCTGGCGTTATGGTTTGGGTCGCAATTGGATATGATACCCGCACCCCTCTGGTACGCATCGCCGGTACACTCAACAGCCACCGCTACATCTCCGACGTTTTGGAGCCTGTAGTACTCCCTTACCTGCAGGACCTTCCAGCGGCCACGTTTCAAGAGGACAATGCACGCCGGCACGTGACACGCATCGTGCAACAATTCTTCACGGCCCACCAGGTGTCACTGCTGCCATTGCCCGCCTATTCTCCTGATATGTCGCCCATCGAACATGTCTGGTCGCAAATCAGCAACCGAGTGGCCCAGAAAGCAACACCCGCGGCTAAGCCTGATGAACTGGACCGACATACAACAAGCCCACATCCAAAGTCTCTTTCGTTCGTGTAGCGTCCGTTCTTGCCATCCAAGTGGGCCACACGGACTATTGATGTGTGCGTGTTCCGCAAGTCGCAGGCATTTCATCTTTTGTATCTGTTGTTATGTGTCCAGTTAATCTGGCTTTGCTATATCGTGTCCTTCTTGGTGTTGCATTTTGGGTGGCCAGCAGTGTAGTTTCAAAGCTAAGTTAAAGGTACTGTAATATCGCTACTACTCCATACTGGATGTTTGTTACAGCCATGTGAGCAACAAAATAATGAGACTGATGACTGATGATACCCTTCTCAAAATTGTGGCATGTATTTGCTGAAATTAAAAGGAAGTTGCTGTTATGCGTAAGAAAGAGAATAGATGGGGTTTGATCCCTGATAGAAGTATATAACGCTTCAGCCTAGAGGATTACATACATTAGCACTTGTAACCTCACCAATTATAAATAAGTATGTGAACACTAAAAACGAAAACCGCAGCACAAATAAGTGTCAGCATTTTACGTCTGAAATATGTTACAGTATTAACATCCCGATACCATATTTGATCAAAGGTCGTTTAAAGATATAGATACAAAATTTCAAAATCGGTGTTTTCAATGTAAACTTTACCATGACAAAGCGACCTCCAAAGAACGTCCATATCATTGTTCAACACATTTGTTAAGCCTATAACTTATAAAACTTTGGAAGTTTGTAAGTTTTAACTCGGAAAGGATTTAAATTTTCATCCCTTAATTATTTATATCTTCTATTGAAACACTAAAATTTCGCATACACATCTGCAAATGACCTACTGTAATCTGCATAAAATTCTTGAGAGTAATATTATAAGTTACACGCGGAAACGTGAAATGAATTTCAAATTTCAAATTTCTCTACTAACAGTTTCCGAAAATGGTGCAGATTCTTAGGAGTTCCCCAATAGTAATAAAATAAGGACTTAAGGTATATTTTATTCGAAAAATGATACACGACAGCCGACGGAACCATACGAAAGCACTATTTGAACAACAGCCACAAATCGAGACACAAATTTTCACAGAGTCTCTCTAATGACTTATTGAGTGATCATCAAAGAAAGAAATACGTGATATTTATAAAGCATTTCACATTTGCTAAAGCAGCTCAAGAAGGGAGACTCCAGGATCGCTTAAATTATGTATGTTGAACAAGGTCGGCAAAAATACTGGATGCCACGTTTTCGAGACTGAAGATCAATCACTTCTGGCAGAAGCTCTTTTGCTGTCAACTGGGACGAGATCGGATTAAGCTTTGATATCGGCTGTTTGGGAGTGACTTCTTACGATGTCAAATCAGAGATACTTGCACAAATTTTCCCATTAGTGCTGCCACATTCGTTTGTGCACAGACAAGAAAAGAATTAGGTGCTAGGTGTTCCCGTGGATAGCAAATTTGCAAATGTCGAATTGAATAACTGGTGGACATTACAGATCTTGAAAAACAGAACGCAAAAGTAAGGCCCCTTAAAAGGGCACTTTGATATATGTTACACTAGCAGCCACGCACGTTCTCCGAACGGTGAATCTACAAATAAAGTTTTTGAGCATCAAATTAGAGAAAGGGAAAAGAAGGGAAGCAAAGTAACTTAAGATACGTAAATGTTTTACGATTTAGAACAGGGTCGTGACGTCAATGCATACGGTTTGACGTAAACCGGAGCAGGCTTTCGCGTCCCTTGATTTTAAAACAAAATTTCATGGAATTTTTTACAGCATTTCAACGTATCTGGCATAATGATCTTTAACCTTATCGGCAATTTGAACAATAAACCTAAGCCACGCTTTTGAATTTTTTGGTTTTTAGACTATCTAGGCACAAACGTGGTAGAAAAACTAAAGCAGACGATATTCCAAAGCCGCCATTTTTTTCGGACTTTTCTAGATATCTGTACTTTAAGGCCTGTCAGCATGCCAATTTTCAGATGTGTAAGCGTTTTTGTTCCAAAGCCAGCATTTTGATTTTTTTGGTTTTCGGACATTTCTCGGTATTCTGACCTTTAGACCTATCAGTATACCACATCTGAGGGTTTTCCTCTGACTAAATGCGATAATTCAGAGTATTCACTTTGCTTTATATACGGTATATATATTATTAATTAAATACAAATTACATATACACAGTCGAGTCACATTATTTTGACCACATTTGAACAAAACAGCGCGTAGCCAATGTCAGAAGGCACTTGTCGTGAGCTGGCTTGGAGGGTATATAAGGTGTGCTATAGGCATTCTGAAAACATATCACTCGTTACTGTCATGGATAAAAGCAGCAATTTATCAGATTTGCAAAAACCGAATGACTATCGGCTTTCGGGTCAAGAGTGGCAGTATTTCTGAAACAGCGCAGTTTGTGAACTGTTCGTGTGGTTAAAGTGTATCGTGATTGGAGAAATGGCACCATTGTGAATAAACGACGTGAAAACTGCGGAGCACCACTTGCCATTGATGTGAGAGGTGAACGTCGGCTTCGAAGGTGCGTGAGGACCGATCGACACGTTACAATGGAGCAACTCACTGGCCGAATGAACCAGGGGCTACCCGAAATATGTCTAAAACTACAGTTCACCGAACCTTGCTGCGTATGGGGCTCCGATGCAGGCGGACGGTCACTGCACCTATGCTAACGAAGGTGCATCGGCAGAAAAGGCTGACATTTACATGGTAGAATCCGAATTGGACATCCGCTGATTGGCAACGAATTGCTTTCTCCGATGAGTCACGTTTTCTGCTTCATCCAACGGATGGACGTTGGCGTATAAGGCGAGAAAAATCGGAGAGCAAACACTCTTCAACCATTGCTGGAATAACAGAAGCTGGTGGAGGCAGAGTTATGGTCCTGGGAATGTTTTCGTGGCATTCCCTGGATCCACTCATACCTGTGGAAGGCACTATAGACGGCATTCTTTATGAATCCATCGTTGCAGACGACTTACACCCATACATGCTGATTTTCTTCCCTGGGGCGGATGAAATCTTCCAGAACGACAATGCGACGCGTCACACAACTAGAAGTGCCCGAGAGTGGCTGGAAGAGCACAATGAAGATTTCAAAGTACTTCCCTGGCACCTTAATTCCAATTCCACAGACTTAAACCCAATTGAGTATCTGTGGAATCACCTAGATCGTGTTGTTCGCTCTATGGATCCTCCACCACACACTCTTCATCAGCTGTCAGATACACTGCAGTCAGCATGGCTCCATATAACCGTGAACACCTTCCAGTACCTTGTTTTGTTTTTTTGACTCCTAGCCCGTCTTTCTGCTGTATGCGCTGCACACGGCGGTTAATCTGGATATTAGCTGGTGGTAACAATAAGGTGACTCGACCGTGTATATATAAATTTTCAGTAATACAAATGGCATTTTGTGCACTTTAAGTCAATGGTAGATTTTGACTGACGTTCAGTTGAATTTTTGCGATGCTGATATTGGTTCTTCTTTGATGATAGCCTTGACGACGGCGATGAAGGCGATGTAATGATGAGAGAAGAATAATGAACATCTTTCTCACTGAAAAGCGCCAACTGGATCAGTATCCAAAATTTGAACTGAGTGTGGGTGGCTTGTTATATTTCCAGTATCTTTTTTAAAGGCCACTGCAAGGTGGTGAAGGCCCGCTGTGGGTTTGCTGTGCCGCGTTTTTCAATATAAAGGACATATATTGTTAACTGGGTTACTTTTGTTTAGCTTCTATTAGAATATTAGTGCTTTTTTTATCATGCGTTTGAAACACAAGCTTCCTTTTAAAATAGGACGTTCTCCAAATTCCGTTACGTTTGAAGCGATATCTATACATACTCACGCATTTTGCATATCTACCATGGTTTTCAGTCCCGTATCGTCTCTTACATTATCATGACTAATTGACACAGATATAGTAAATGACAGATCTCACAAATCTTATTTCGATTTTCGAGAGTGAGCTTTCAGAAGACAAAAGATTTCATTTCTTTGCATGATCTCAAATTCTTTTCCATATAGGAATTTCAAGAAAGTTCATACTCTTCGTATTATGCCTTTAATCATATACTGCTCGTGGAGGCAACTCGAATTTTCAGATGGCTGCAGAAACAAGATGTGAAGCATCGCCTGAAAGAAGACAGGGAGATTTCGGAAGGACCGGTTTGGCCTACATCCGGCCTTGGACCACTTTCCACCTCTCCTCGGCAGGAAATGGTGGTCCCAAAATTTATTTTTAATTAAGTTTTCAAAACTGGTAGTCTGTATTCTAGCGTATTGTTTGGCATTATTATTTTTTTCACTTGAGACATTCTGCACACCCACCATATCACTATGTTTCTCTTGCCGAGAGTCATGTGATATAACATTTCTGGACCTTGAAAAATAAATTTTAATTAGTGTTGGAAATCCTTTTAAATTTTAATTGCTTAATCAGTTTTAGAAATCATTTTAAATTTTAATTCCAGTTTGATAAGTGAAGAACTCTTTGTAGAGTTTCCTGAACACTTAAGTGTATATAGACATCCATTTCCACTTAATGTCACTGAGGATGAATTAGGTTTTTTTTTTTCATGATGTGCAAATCATGCAAGTGCGAAAAAGACGATGAGCCAATTTTGATTTTCTTTGGTAAACTGAGCTCATTGCCATCCACAACTAACGAGGCCGCATATTTCAATAATTGTTAGTAGAAACGCATAAGTTACTTCGGCAATACTCGAAAGTCGACAAATCATTTGTTTGCAAATGACGAAAATTGTTCTGTTTTAGGTTCATCTTTTGTTTTTGGGTGTGTGCAAAAGTTCTACCCGTTTTCGTAATAGATGCAAATTGCGATCGGAGTGGCTACGTCACTAATGAGGTTGTGATGCCGAATTTTCGACCAATAAAACGTGGAGCAGTAGAGAATATAGAGGCACTAGATTTGTCCGAGTAAGTCATTCGTAACGGAAATCACTGACGGTGTAACATGGCATGCGATAAGGAGCACATTAGACACTGTTAACTGTACGGGTTCGATAAATGCAGTACTGTAGCCGCGGATTGCCGCAAGCATCTGTAGATTGTATAGGGAGGATGCAGTTAATGATAACACATGTCGCCGTCGGTTTCGGAAATTCCCAGACGGAAACAGAAGCTGAAGAGATTAACCACGTTCTGGACGTCCAACTCGTGGTTTCTGACGAGGATGTGAACCCAATCACAACAAATGACCCACAAGCAACCGTTCTGGAATAAGCGGAAACGTTGTCGGTACATATAACAACAGTCGAAAGACGGATGCATGCTGTTAGGTTCATCAACCAAGTTTGATAACTGGGTTCCGCACCAGCTTTCTGCAAAGAGACGAAAGGAGAGAATCCGTACCCGCGTTTCTTTGCTTTCTCGTCACAGAAATGAGCCGTTTATCGGACGAATTTTAACGAGTGGTGAGAAATGGGTACTGTACCGCAATGTAAAGCGTCAACGGACTGTGTGCAAAGGTTCAGAGCTTGCTAAATCGACCTCAAAATGAGGACTGCATCCCAAAAAGGTTTTGTTGACTGTTTGGTGGGATGTCCAGGGAATAATTCACTGGGAGGTGTTGGTACCTAACCAAACGATAAATGCAGAGCTCTACTGTCTACAGTTGGACAGATTGCGAGAACAACTGACAGCAAAGCACCCAGCAATCGTCAATCTCAATGGCGTGAACCTTTATCATGATAACGCCAGACCTCGTGCTGCTTTAATCACTCAGCAAAAATTACTGGACTTTGGTTTGTAAGTGTTACCTCACCCGGCGTATTCCCCTGACCTGGCACCTACGGACTACCACCTTTTACGATCGTTACAGAACGTCTTCGCTCTCCAAACTTTCGATGATGCGAACGATGTGAAAACGGCATTACATGACTTTTTTTACTCTAAAACACGAGAGTTTTTCCGACGTGGGATTCACCTAATCATAGACAGATGGCAAGAGGTCATGCGCAATGATGGCAGTTATGTGAAATCCTAGGTATGTTATGTTTTGTGTTCTACTCCTTTCTTTGTAGCCTGCAAAAACGAGTAGAACTTATGCACACACCCAATACATTTTTCTTTCATTTAGGGTTTTAACAACCACTGTGATGTACTGTAAGGGCTTTTAACAAACACCCGTCCCTAAAATTGTGCCAAGTTACAAAAAACGGAGAAAGCATCCCACACTGTTAAAACTTTTGTGGTAGGTTGCACCAAAAACTGGTGCTTTACTAGTTGCACCACTTTCTTTGGAAAGATACACCATTATGTTACGCAAACAAAACCCAACAACATGGTGAAATTTTCCACCACGTTACTGTACAAGGCTACACCACATTATAAGGCAAGGTTTCACCATGTTGTTGACTTTTTTTGCACCACACAATAGTGTATATTTTCTCAGAAAGGGGTGCAGCTGGTGTAGCACCACTTTTTGGTGCATCCTACCCCAAAATGTTTAACAGTGCAGAAAGAAAAGAACACCACCCATATCTCATCCGGAAATAGGAACCTGTCAATGCTTGGAGCCTCTAGCTAAAATCCTACGTCTCGAACCAATAGATCAATGAAGTGGTCTCTTACTTCAGCCATTCCGAAGAAGTACTTTGTTTATTAAACAGTACCTCCCTATTTATTGCAAATTTTGATTTAGTCCACGTACCAGTACAGAAAACCTTTTGTTTTGGGTTTCAACACTCCTTTTTGTTTTTAACATCCCTCAGACCTTTTCGTGCTTTTCGTAATAATGGCCCGATTTAGATGGTAAGAATGAGACACGCCTCATAGCACAAAACTTTGTTTTAGTCGGAATAGGCGCCTTGAGCAGCTAGACACCTCTGCCAGCGATACATAAGTGTTTAAATGCCGGACCATAAGAAATCTGGTTCCTTGGATGCAAGAAAGTCTCGGAATGTAATTTAGACCTCCTCTTGGTTTCTGAAGGTCCTGTTCTTGACGTAATTCCTAAAATGCATGAATATGTTGAAATCAGTAGGTGATGTGGGAGGGTTTTGGAACTAATTTCGTGTAGTTTCTTTTCCGTCATTTGGGACACGTGTGATCTCGCGTTATCATGGACGAGGATAGGACCCTTCCTGTTCACCAAAGATGGCTGCTTGGAACACATCTTCTGGTGCATTCGGTCAATTTCGTCAGAGTATGTGACAGAAGTAATGCTTTCACTAGCATTGAAGAAGCTGTAGTGTCTGACACCTTGAACAGTCCTCCGCACTGGAAACAAAACCTTCTTTGGCGTCAACCTTGGTTTAGAATGTTGTTTCGGTGATTCACCATGTTTCACACACAACCACAGTCCAGATTGCTCACGGCTGTCGCATAGCAACCACCTTTCGTCAAAGGTTACAGTGTGATCAAGTACGGGCTTCTTTTCGTTACGAAGTAGAAAGTATATCCATCCAATAGCGTGTTGACCCTCCTCTAGCGCGAATAACAACCTGTACACGTCGGAGCATCGACTCCGCCATATGCCTAATATTTGCAAATCTCAAACCGTTGTTGTTTCTGATGCTGCGTCAGTTCATCTGAGACCCACGTATTGAGATTTTTGGCCTTAGCAATTTTAATTTTTTAACTATGTAAATATCTATCATCTTTTAAAATTAAATTGTCGTGGAAAGACGGTGTATGTTTTCAATGTATTGCCTCACGAACATTTCACTAGTACTATCGATTTTTCACCGCATCGAATCATTCTGTTGTGCATTTTGGTGCAATTATGTGGAGTTTTGCTGCAGGATTCTTCCAATCCATCCAAGTGAAGCTCGCAAGGGAATATACCCACCTCGGGTTCCTTACTAACTGCAGGGACCTTAACGTCATACCAAAGCATATTAGGGTATGTGCCATAGCATTATCAAGACGAGATAACCATATACTTCGAAATACCGAAAGGAAGAGGTTATTATGTGCCATCCAAAGCAAGAGATCTTACATTGACCATCTTCAACGTAAGTGCTACAATTATTATCAGAATTTATCTAAGTGTGAAAACCCCATTCTAATGGACCAATGTTCTTACCATCACGGAAGCTGTAACTGAACATACCATCTGCTCCCTAGTCAAAACTGAAGTTTGAAAACTAAGGTTCTTTGTTGAATTTGAAGTTAGCAACAGAATAACACGAAGACAAAGAAATCCCTGTCGGGTTAACCATAATTCCAATGTTGTCAACCTAAGTGACTACGAGTCCCATACGAAACAGAGCTCTCGGAAGGGGACCAAAATTTGCTTATCCTGTGCATAGCCCTAATGTCTTTAATGTTATTCCGCAAACTGAGGCAATTATCAAAAGTCTTCCAGACAATGAAAGGGACCAGGCCAGAGTACAGATTGACAAATCTCTTCGAAAAAGCAATAGGGAACAACAATCCAAATTGGGTAAACTATACCACGAACAAAAACGCCAACTAATGTTAATTCGAAATAATGACGAAATTTTCATCCTGGCAGCTGATAAATCACACCAAACAGTATTATTGAATAGATCAACATATCGGAATAAGATGCTTGAAGCCATTTCATCTATCCCGCACACAGTGGTAGAACGGGATCCCACAAACTTTTTCAGCACTTTCCAGATTAAAAAAACTCATTCGTTCCCGGATAGTTTCTCTAAATCCTTCCTCCTCCCTCACCAGCACCACCCGGCTGTCGTGTGCCCGATATATTTGGGCGTCTAACACTACATAAGGACTTAGCAAATTTACACATAAGTACTTAGCAAATTTAGCTGTGAACTCCCCTACATAAGTACTTAGCAAATTTAGCTGTGAACTCCCCTACATAAGTACTTAGCAAATTTAGCTGTGAACTCCCTTATTCAGTAAAAAGTTCCACTGCTGCAATTGAAAGAGTTAGAATGATTCAGCCACATTTTAAACCTTTCACCCTTGCCTCCCTGGATGTTGTTTCATTGTACCCTAATGTACCACTGGACGCCACCCATCTCATTATTGAGGCCAAACCTGCTGAGTCCCAAGTCCCTACATCTGAAATTTTGGCTGTTATGAACGCTCTTCGTTCAGTTAAACAGTGTTCATACTTCAAATTCGATAATCGAATCTACAAGCAAGTGGAAGGCTCACCCATGGATTCTCTACTTACAGACGTACGGGCAGACATTCTGATTCAACACATTTAGAGCAACGTTCTCAATGAGTTTCTCCTTCCCCCAGTTTGTATATCAGGTACGTTGACGACATCCTTTTATTTTGGCCTCATACACAGGATTATTTAGATAATTTCGCCGAAGCGCTTTCATCTGTCTTTTCTCTATCGGGCTCACGATAGAAACAGAATCAAACTACTCTCTGCCATTCTTGGACTTCCGACTTTCCCGTAATCCAGAAACTTGTAATCTATCTCACTCAATTTGTCGAAAACCTACTGCTAGCAATAGTCTAATCCCATTTAACTCTTCACATCCATTACCACATAAGTTATCAGCCATCAACTTTTCAATCAGAAGAGCATTTACGCATTCGTCTGTTGACACGTTGCTTAAATCTGAAATAGATTTCATTTTTTATTTAGCTGCCAAACATGGAGATCCTAAATACATGATTAACCGAGTCTATCGAAAAATTTCAAATGATAGATCTACTTGTTTGATCAAAGACCAAAAATCAGTAAAACGTTTTGTTGGTACAATGGAGCAGTACCCAGATATTACTAATGTATTGACACGCACTTGTGTGAAGTATGATATTCATTTTGGCATTAAATCCAGAAATCTATTCTCACTTGTTAAAAAAGACCCAGAACAACCTGATATTTTGCATAAATGGGGCTTGTATAATATACCTTGAATAGTTGTTTCCAATGGTGAAAACGCAAGTAACTACGTGGGCTCTAGAAGACGTAGCCTTGAGACTCGAGTGCAGGAACGTAAATGCGACATCCCTGCTAACCACAGTAATACAGCACTCGCCAGAAATGTAGCACAAGGAACTGTTCAATCAGACTGGAACAACATTAAATTGCTACATACCCCAGAATCAATATATTCGTTGCATATAACTGAAAGCTTATACATCGAAGCCTTCGGTGACGGCTGCTGTAACGACTACTCCCCAGTTGACTTACTGCACGGCTTGCTGTTTGTATTTTGTGTATCCTTGTGTTTCACTTGGGGAGTTTGCCCAAGTTTCCACTATGTTCTGTAATACTTATCATGTTTTTGTCCTATATCGTGTGGCTTCCTGGATTGTGGGAACTTCTGTACCTTTATCGTAGTATATGCTTTTGTTGTGTTTTACATGTTCCCTTCTTTTTGTGCACTGCGTTGTACAGCCATGTTCTTGTAAATATATTTACCTGTTGTTTTGTGCTTTGCTTTCACTCTGCACGTCATCACATGCTTTATTAATTAATCATTACTTTTGCTTGTGCATCATCTTCCTCAAGCATATATATCGTTCACTTGACCGAAAGGTCACTTGACCGAAAATCACTTCGCCGAAAATCACTTGATCGAAAGGTACATTTCACCGAAGGGTCACTTGACCGAAAAGTTCATTTCACCGAAAGATCACTTCACCTAAAAGTTCATTTCATCGAAAGGACACTTGATCGAAAAGTTCATTTCACCGAAAGATTACTTTACCTAAAAGTTCATTATATCGAAAGATCATTTCACCGAATGGTCAGTTTATCGAAAACTTAGAATTTTGTTGTTATAGATCTGTTGGAGTATGGTGCTGGTTTTTAAAAAACTGGTCACCTAAACATTATTGGATTGTATAAAAAATACACTTTTAATTTCTTTTAAACACCTCCCCATAAGTAGGTTTTTCGAAATATAACATTAATTACGAGTCATAGATAGACCTGTGCCTTTTTGCCAAATTTTAATCCCCCGAGCTCATATTCATGAAGTTTACATAACAACTCAAGTTAATGAGTTGTTATGTAAACACACTTATTCAGAAAAAAAAATCAGTTTTAGGGCCCTTGGCCGCGGTTTAGGCCTTTTTAGAACATTTTAATTGTGCGTGCTCGTATTCATAAGGTTTACGTAAAATGTCCAGCTAATAATGTTGCACATTTATTCAGGCAAAAAAGAATCAATTTTTGGGCCCTAGGCCTCGGCTTAGGCCTTTTTAGAAAATATTAACCGTGCGTGCTCATGTTTATAAGGTTTACATAAAAACTAAAGTTAATGATGTTGTACTCTTATTCAGGCCAAAAGAATCAGTCTTAAAGCCCTTGGCCTCGTTTTAGGCCTTTTTTAGGAAATTTTAATCCTGCGTGCTCATATTTATAAGGTTTACATAAAATGTCAAGTTAATAATGTCGCACATTTATTGAGGCAAAAAAGAATCAATATTAGGGCCATAGGCCTCGCTTAGGCCTTTTTAGCAAATTTTAATCGTGCTTGCTCATGTTCATAAGCTTTACATAAATAGTAAAGTTAATAATGTTACACATTTTTTCAGGCAAAAAAGAATCAATTTTAGGGCCCTAGGTCTCAGCTTAGGCCTTTTTAGAAAATTTTAATTGTGCTTGCTCATGTTCATAAGCTTTACATAAATAGTAAAGTTAATAATGTTACACATTTTTTCAGGCAAAAAAGAATCAATTTTAGGGCCCTAGGTCTCAGCTTAGGCCTTTTTAGAAAATTTTAATTGTGCTTGCTCATGTTCATAAGCTTTACATAAATAGTAAAGTTAATAATGTTACACAATTTTTCAGGCAAAAAAGAATCAATTTTAGGGCCCTAGGTCTCAGCTTAGGCCTTTTTAGAACATTTTAATTGTGCTTGCTCATGTTCATAAGCTTTACATAAAAAGTCAAGTTAATAATGTTGCAATTTTTTTCAGGCAAAAAGAATCAATTTTAAGGTCCTAGGCCTCAGCTTAGGCCTTTTTAGAAAATAATAACGGTACGTGCTCATGTTCATAGGTTAACCTAAAAACTCAAGTTAATGATGTTGCACACTTTTCAGGCTAAAAGAATCAAGTTTAGGGCTCTAGGCCTCGGCTTAGGCCTTTTTAGCAGATTTTAATCGTGCGTGCTCATATTCATAAGGTTTACATAACAACTCAAGTTAATGATGTTGTACACTTATTCAGGCCAAAATAATCAGTCTTAAAGCCCTAGGTCTCGGCTTAGGCCTTTTTAGAAAATTGTAATCGTGCGTTCTCATATTTATAAGGTTTACATAAAATGTCAAGTTAATAATGTCGCCCATTTATTCAGGCAAAAAAGAATCAATATTAGGGCCGTAGGCCTCGCTTAGGCCTTTTTAGCAAATTTTAATCGTGCTTGCTCATGTTCATAAGCTTTACATAAAAAGTAAAGTTAATAATGTTACACATTTTTCTGGCAAAAATAATCAATTTTAGGGCCCTAGACCTCGGCTTAGGCCTTTATCGCAAATTTTAATCGTGCGTGCTCATATTCATAAGGTTTACGTAAAAAGTCAAGTTAATAATGTTGCACATGTATTCAGGCAAAAAAGAATCAATTTTAGGGCCCAAGGTCAGCTTAGGCCTTTTTAGAACATTTTAATCGAGCGTGCTCATATTCATAAGGTTTACATAAAATGTCAAGTTAATAATGTTGCACATTTATTCAGGCAAAAAAGAATCAATTTTATTGCCCTTAGGCCTTTTTTTTTTTTTTTTTGCTTAGGCGTTTTTAGAAAATTCTAATCTTGCTTGTTCATAAGTTTACATAAAATGTCAAGTTAAAAAAATCAAGAGGGGGGTTAAAGATTGCCATTTCTGGGCATATATTGAGAACTGAATTGGGAACTCCAAACGCATTTCGCGAAAACGGTCCATGTAAGCCAAGCGAGGCGAGAATTGCACTTTAATTTGAAGAAAAAAATTGCCGAGGATCCGAGGTACACCTAGTTTTGGGAGGGTGTACCCCTAACTTCCGTAATATTATGTTCGGGGCCGCTGGAGTCTGTCAGTGTATCCAGGATGTTCCCCTTGAAGCGTCCGCGAGGTCCGTCATCTTGGGGGGGGGGGTTGGCTTTCCCCCAAAATGTTAAAATGGACGTAGAGCTGTAAACATTAGACCCATGCTTTATATAATGATTCTGTACACGACCACGAATTTTCAGGAATGTGGAGTGAAACTGAACCCCCCCCCCCCCCCGTTTCCAAGAGCTCTTCAGGGGTAACATCGAGGATACACTGATGACCGACTCCAGAGGTCCAGAATATAAAATTATGGAAGTTGGGGGTAGAGCCCTCAAAACCAAGCACCTCGTATCCCTTTTACAGACTTCACCAAATTTCTGGGGGAGGGGGAAGGGCATACATAGTTTGGCACTAAACACAACATGAAGCATAGAAATTGCGAGCAAATCCGTTACCTTGAACACCTGTCTGCGCTCTTAGAAACTTGGGGGAGGGTGAATTCGTCCCACCCTCCTGAAAATTCGTGATCGTGTACAGAATCATTATATAAAGCAAGGTTCTAATGTTTACAGCTCTACGTCCATTTTAACATTTTGGGGGAAAGCCCTCCCAAAGCTCACGGACTTCGCAGACACTTCAAGGGGAACATCCTGGATACACTGACAGACTCCAGCGGCACAGAATATAATACTACGGAAGTTCGGGGGTACAATTCCCTCAAACCAAGTGTACCTCGGATCATCGGCAATTAATTTCTTCAAATTCAAGCACAATTCTCGCTTGGCTTACATGGAACGTTTTCGCGAAATTCGTTTAGAGTTCCTAAAAAGGCTTAGGGCCCTAAAATTGAATCTTTTTTGTCTCAATAAATGTGCAACATTATTAACTTGACTTTTTGCGTAAACCTTATAAATATGAGCACGCACGATTAAAATTTGCTAAAAAGGCCTATGCGGAGGCCTAGGGCCCTAAAATTTATTCTTTTTACCTGAACAAATGTGCGACATTATTAAGTTGACATTTTATGTAAACCTTATAAATATGAGCAAGCAGGATTAAAATTTTCTAAAAAGGCCTAAGCCGAGGCCTAGGGCTTTAAAGACTGATTCTTTTGGCCTGAATAAGTGTACAACATCATTAACTTGAGTTGTTATGTAAACGTTATGAACATGAGCACGCACGGTTAAAATTTGCTAAAAGGCCTAAGCGAGGCCTACGGCCCTAATATTGATTCTTTTTTGCCTGAATAAATGTGCAACATTATTAACTTAACTTTTGCGTAAACCTTATAAATATGAGCACGCACGATTAAAATTTGCTAAAACGGCCTAAGCGGAGGCCTAGGGCTTTCAGACTGATTCTTTTTTGCCTGAATAAATGTGCAACATTATTAACTTGACTTTTTGCGTAAACCTTATAAATATGAGCACGCACGATTAAAATTTGCTAAAAGGCCTAAGCGGAGGCCTAGGGCCCTAAAATTGATTCTTTTTGCCTGAAAAAATGTGTAACATCATTAACTTGATTTTTTATGTAAACCTTATGAACATGAGCACGCACGGTTAAAATTTGCTAAAAAGGCCTAAGCGAGGCCTACGTCTTTTTGCCTGAAAAAATGTGTAACATCATTAACTTGATTTTTTATGTAAACCTTATGAACATGAGCACGCACCGTTAAAATTTGTTAAAAAGGCCTAAGCGAGGCCTACGGCACTAATATTGATTCTTTTTGCCTGAATAAATGTGCGACATTATTAACTTGACATTTTATGTAAACCTTATAAATATGAGCATGCAGGATTAAAATTTTCTAAAAGGGCCTAAGCCGAGGCCGTGGGCTTTATGACTGATTCTTTTGGCCTAAATAAGTGTACAACATCATTAACTTGAGTTGTTATGTAAACCTTATGAATATGAGCACGCACGGTTAAAATTTGCTAAAAAGGCCTAAGCGAGGCCTACGGCCCTAATATTGATTCTTTTTTTGCCTGAATAAATGTGCAACGTTATTAACTTGACTTTTCATGTAAACTATTTATGAACATGAGCACTGAACATGATTTTTATGAAAAACGTATGAACATGATAAAACTTACTAAAAAGGCCTAGGCCGAGGCATAGGGACTTAAAATTAATTATTTTTGCCTTAAAACTAAATCTTTGCGTTCTCTGTGACACGGAGAAATCAAAAGTGCAATTTGAGTATGATCCCCTAACGTTTCGGTGGTCTGTCTGTCAAACTTGCACCATGCTTCAACAGATCCTGTAATGAAATCTAGCGTTTTCGATAAACTGACCCTTCGGTGAAATGACCTTTCGATGAAATGAACTTTTAGGTAAAGAGACCTTTCGGTGAAATGAACTTTTCGATCAAGTGGCCCTTCGGTGAAATGTACCTTTCGATCAAGTGACCCTTCGGTGAAATGAACGCTTCGATCAAGTGATCTTTCGGTGAAACAATTTTTTCGGTGAAGTGATTTTCGGTCAAGTGACCCTTCGGTGAAGTAAACGTCGGGCAAATGAACCAGACCCATTGTTCCTTATTATCGATTTTAACATTTTGTCATCCTTAGTTGACAGCCGTATCACATTCACCTGTAATATTTCATCAGTATCGCTCATTGTTTTGTTGTTTATTTTGCCATATGTGGTACGCCTGTATTCCCTATGTTTTTGCCAATAAAGTATATTTTGAAATACCCAGGATTTGGAAACGATTTATTACAGCTATGAACTTGCATAATAATATTCGTTGTTAACCATGTAAACTATGACAAGCCAAGCCGCCCCGGTGGCGCAGTGGTCTAAGGCGCTGGCCTCTGATCATTCGTCCGTAAGGGGTCCGGGTTCGAATCCCGGTCAGGCATGGATGTTGTGTTTGTCTTACGGCACTGGCTCTCTCCCTTCCCTGGAACCAGTGACCCTAAATTAGGGACGGGCGACTGCTTATAGCCCATTGAGTTGCTCACGGTGGTCGTTAAACCTCCAATCAAAAGAAAAAAAAAAAAACTATGACAAATATATATATTCTGTATATTTTTGCACCCTGTTTACCATATTCCCTCATGGACCTGGTCTGATTTGTGATTTAGCCATTATGTGATGGCAACACTACGATACTCTTGCGACGCTGCTCCACACTTGGCTCGTCACACTGGCAGCAACTGCTCTCCTCCATCTGAAGACGAGTGTGACTGTCGTCCCCAAAGTGCTTATGGGTTTTTAATCTTTTTAACTAAGTAAATATCTATCATCTTTTAAAATTAAATTACCGTGCAAGGACGGTGTATGTTTTCAATGTCTTACCAATTTAGTGGAGATGTTCGGAAATGGTTGACACCGACACATTGTACTGTTTGTCTAGTTCTCTGACGAATACGCGAGGATTTGTCTCCACATTGGCCTTTTGAGCGTCGTTATCAATGGCCGAATATCGTCCTCGGGCCTCATCATCTTGTACGCCCATGTCACCGGAACAAAACGTTTTCAAACCACTAACAAACAGTACGCTCAGATGTTGACTACTCACTCCATGCGTCGACCACATTACGACCCAATTTAAACTCATGACGGAAATCCACTCGTAACACACGCCTTCCCAACATGTTGTACAAACCGCTCTCACACAAGTAACAACGACAGCAGTTCAACCGATTATGGCGTGTATTCGCCCTTCAACCCGTACGAATGGCTTTGCGAGCCGGTTGGTCTGAAAACCTTGTGGGCGATATGAATGTTGAACCTCAAAAATTGGCCAGTCTTTTCCAAACACCTTGACACTATTTTTTTTCAAAGCCATATCGATTCTTACTTCCCTTTTAATAGCCCTGGTGGCGCAGTGGTCTAAGCGATGGTTTCTGATCATTCATCGGAGACGAGTCCGGGATCGAATTCCGGTGAGGAATGGATGTTGTAATTGTCTTACGGCGCTGGCTCTATCCTTTCAATGGAACCAGTAGCTTTAATTTAGAAACAGGCGACTGCTTATAGCCCATATAGTTGGTCACGGTGGTTGTTACCTCCAATCAAAAAAGAAAGAAAACTTCCCATATATTTAGCAAAGTTTTCGGTACACAGATAACTTCAAAAACACTTTAGTTGTTTTTTAAGTTTCGTCTTCGAAATGAATGAGATTATGTGAGGAAGTCACATTGAGCATGAAATACCACGAATAAACCAGCTTAGACTGAATTTCAGCAGAAGTTGAAGCAAAATATTCTGTACGGATCTGGTTTATCTGCCAGACGTTTGCATCACGGAAGGGTCACTTGTCCGAAAATCACTTGATCAAAACGTTCATTTCACGGAAGGGTCATTTGATCGAAAGGTCCATTTCACCCAATGGTCACTTGACCGAAAAGTTCATTTCACCGATAGGTCTGTTTACCTAAAAGTTCATTTCATCAAAAGGTCATTTCTTTGAAGGGTCAGTTTATCGAAAACTTTGGATTTCATTAAAAGATCTGTTGAGGCATGGTGCCAGTTCGGAAGACAGACCACTGAAACGTCAGGGGATCATACTCAAATTGCAGTTTTGATTTCTGCGGGTCACAAAGAGCGCAAAGATTTAGTTTTAAGACAAATATATACAATTTTAAGTCCCTAGGCCTCAGTTTAGGCCTTTTTAGCAAATTTTAATCGTGCGTGCTCATGTTCATAACGTTTACATAAAAAGTCGAGTTAATAATGTTGCACATTTATTAATGTAAAAAGAATAAATTTTATGTCCCTAGGCCTCCGCTTAGGCCTTTTTAGCATACTTCGATCGTGCGTGCTCATGTTCATAACGTTTATATAAAAAGTCAAGTTAATAATGTTGCACATTTATTCATGCAAAAAGAATAAATTTTATGTCCCTTGGCATCCGCTTAGGCCTTTTTAGTATACTTTGATCGTGCGTGCTCATGTTCATAACGTTTATATAAAAAGTCAAGTTAATAATGTTGCACATTTATTCATGCAAAAAGAATAAATTTTATGTCCCTTGGCCGCTTAGGCCTTTTTAGCATACTTTGATCGTGCGTGCTCATGTTCATAACGTTTATATAAAAAGTCAAGTTAATAATGTTGCACCTTTATTCATGAAAAAAGAATAAATTTTATGTCCCTAGGCCTCCGCTTAGTCCTTTTTAGCATACTTTGATCGTGCGTGCTCATGTTCATAACGTTTATATAAAAATTCCAGTTAATAATGTTGCACATTTATTCATGCAAAAATAATAAATTTTATGTCCCTAGGCCTCCGCTTAGGCCTTTTTTGCATACTTTAATCTTGGCATGTTCACAAGGTTTACATAAAAACCTTATGAACGTTAAACACTCTCAGATCTATGCCTAAAGCCTTAAAATTAATGTTTTAGGTGTGAGTTAGAGTGCAACATATTTTACTTTAAATATTATGTAACGCTTATGAATATGAGTAGGGTTACAAGTTGTTAAAATGGTCTCTATCTAAGCCTACGGTCAAAAAATTAATGTTTTGTGGTTGAGTAAAATATGGAACATTATTTACTTGACTTGATATGTAACCCCTATGAATATGAGTTGGGAGGATTGTAATTTGATAAAAACGCCCTGATCTAGGCCTTGTAATTAATGTTACATTTCGAAAAATCTGCTTATGGAGAGGTGTTTCACAGAAATTAAAAGTACATTTTTTATACAATCCCATAATGTTTAGGTGACCAGTTTTTCAAAAAGCCGTACCACACTCCAACAGATCTCTAACAACACAATTCTAAGTTTTCGGTAAATTGACGATTCGGTAAAATGATCTTTCGATATGATGAACTTTTAGGTGAAGTAATTCTTCGGTGAAATGAACTTTTTGATCAATTGACTTTTCGATGAAATTAATTTTAAGTGAAAATGACCTTTCGGTGAAATGAAGTTTCCGGTCAAGTGACCCCTCGGCGAACTGTACCTTTCGATCAAGTGATTCTCGGCGAACTGATTTTCGGTCAAATGATATTTCGATCAAGTGAACGATACCCATTCTGTACATCTCTGCCTGAGATCTGAGATGTATACCATCCTTTCCGCTGCCTCCGACAAAATATGGGTTAAAGGAACTTCATTCAAAAAATCATGATGCACAGCAAATGAAAGAAATGCCATCGGGTAACAGTGTTTATCAGTAGCTTGGATTTCATTAGCCAATGTTCTGGCACGTTGAAAAAAAAATTATTTCTTAATTTAGTTTAATTGCATTTGTTTTTACTGCTGTACTAGAAAATGAAAGTTTGATGCAAATCGTAATCCAGGTGCCATTATTTTGAAATTATTCTCGTAGGTACTGCTCTTTTGACTATGTAATCCACAACGCCTTAGGAAATAGAACAATCCTATGTTTGGGGTTAATTTAGTTGATTAATAAAGAAAATCTAGCACAAAACACCAAGAAAGTAAATCAATTCGGTTGATTCATTACGAGAATCTAAACGTGAAGTTAAAATGATTAATATAACCATCTGCTCTCATAATCAACTAATGGAGAATTCTTCGCAGAAAAAAGAAAGTGTAGGTTGTGCTAAAGAATTTTACCTAAAATTTATGACTGCTCGTAATAAAATAAAACCCCGAAAGCAAATATTGCAGACAGTGGTTTTGAGATAAAATTTCATAAAAATGGTTCCTAACATATTTTTATGTTCCGGATTCTATGTTTGGATTTCAGTATCATGATAAATTAAGTACCGCGTGTTTTTCTGTTATTCCACAATTTTGAATTGCAGCGTAGATCTGTGTAATTCCCATCGTTGCTATTCTGAAGAATGATCTTCTTCATCGGACAAAAGACGCATTTTATTCATTCTTTTTTTTTTCGCCCTTCCTAAGACGGAATTAAATCCGCCCTAGCGTTTCCATTTTGTGAAGACATTTATCTTTCTACTTTTCTCCTGCTTTTAAATTGCTTGGCTATCCGTCTTAAAAGTCGGAACAACACGACATGACGCAAGTGTAAAGAAATGTTTTATCAAGCACCTCCGCCACAACTGCAGGGAGGAATAGAAAGGGTAAAAGAAAAGTAAGCTTTGCAAAGGTTTTTCTGTTTTATGTTGCCTTTTGATGAAGCACTTTAGCATTATTGACAAACAAAAATTTGTAATATAATTATGAATTTTTTAATCAAAATTACAGGGGATTCCATATCCTCCGATTTAACGTGGGCCAGTGGATAATACAGGCATTCTTATTTATGCCTTAAAAAGGCAGCAACATCTTTTTTTTTCATTTAGCCGCCGTGCAATATGGGGAGAAATTTTCATGCTGTTAAGCTCAGGAAATTTTTTTAGCGTAGGCTTTGGTTCTGACATCCAATATTTTTCTTCGGAAAACATGTCCGATTTTTTCAGCAAGTTGAGATTTTATAAAGATATTAATTACTGTTAGTAGCCATGTCTCTTGTAGGTTTATTTTTGGTTTCTCAGTTACACGCATATTCTTTTTTTTTCATTTTAGGTGGGCTCCTTGAGAAAAAGAAAAGGGATGAATAATAAAGCTATTTTTGTTAAGACACTTCTGGGTGCCGTATATTTTAATTTTAACGTGAGGACAAAGTCGTGGCAAAGACAAGAACGAGTTGAAAGTTATAGAAACTGTTCTAGAAATGGAAATTTCATGAGAAGAAATTTGGGTTTTAATTTCTAGGAGAGAGAGAAAGAGATGCCTAAAACAGAAGCTGTGAGTATGATACATACAGTGCTGTGCAAATTAATTTGGACAAGGTTAGATTTCAACATTTATTGCATACCTTTCATACATAAATGGATTAAAACTTTTCTAGTATTTTCCGTGGACACTTTGATTGCAATAACTTGTTTAACACGTTTTGGAATTGAATGTGTTAGTTTCTGACAAAACGCATTTCAGTTCCGGGTCATGATACCACACAAGAATAATGTTCGAAATGAAGTCTTTCACTGTTGAAGAATTCATCTTTTTGAGCCTATATTTCACAATGGCCCACATATTCTCAATGGGATTGACATCAGGTGAATTTCCAGGCCACTCTAGAATGTCAATATTTTCTTTCATCACTGTCTGCACTTTTTTGGAAGTGTGGCAGGGAGCAAGGCCATACTGATAAAATGACATGCGCACCATGAAAGCACTTCTCCATCTCTAGAACAACCGTCCGTTGTATTGTTTCACAATATATATCGGAATTCATCATTCTTTCAATAGGACGAAGGCTTCCAGGTCCTTCAAAGGTGAAACACTTTCAAATTATCTTTTTAACTGGATGCTTCACATCCTGTTGCAAATGTGCTTCCCAGACAGGTTCATCTTTACTTCGTCGTACAACAGATTTTGTCTGTCCTTGGACAAAAAAAGGATGTCATCACTAAACATCACGCTTTTCCAATCATCAGAAGTCTAGGGATTATATTTTTTAGCCCTTTGCAAGCGTTTCATTTTCATTGAAGCTCTCAGGAGCTGCATTTTTTACAGGTCTCCTCGCAAGTCGTCCAGCTCCTAATAGTCAGCGGCGCACAGTGGATGAGTGTATCTTTACACCTCCAGCTGCTAACTCTCTCTGCAAGTTCTGACTTGTCATTCATAGACATATTACACTTTTCCTTATTATCAATTTATCAGCTCGTGGTGATGCCTTATGTTTTCGTCCACATTTTCCTTTTCAATTTGGTGACATCGATCCACTATCTTTGTAGTCTTTCAATTGTCTTGAAACACTGGATTTACTGACGTCTGTGGCCGCTTGGCATCGAAGTATTTTCCTTAAGCGCGTTTCTTTGGCGAAATATCCATTACTGCACTTTACACTGCCAACTCACTCGTGTATGCTGCTATCAAACACCGGCTCAGAACTGAACGAAATCTGCAACTAGGCAGATGAACCCAGCAACAACCGGTTCTGGACGGTACCGGCAACGCCTCCTACATCAAGGCCCCAACATCTCCTGCCCTCCGACGTCTGACGTCACTACAGGAAGACCTGTTGAATTTGACGAAAGACCGTAACCATAGTTAGCATGCGTGATTATTTTAGCTTTGCTCCATGAGGTTGTTCGTTGTACTTGCTGCTGACTGATTCATATTATTCCACTCTTTGCAATTTATTTCAGAGTGTTATAAAACATTGCAGTTCTAATATGCCTTCACGTTGTTGTGTACCAAATTTCCGTAGCATTTACGACACAGGCCCGAAAGCGTCTGTGTTTAAGTTTCCCGAGAATGAAGAATTACGCTCCAAATGGGTTCGGGCAATTCTCGAGATTTCCAGCTTACCGGAGCTTCAAGGGTATGTGCGTTTTATTAGCTCTTTTATAATACAGTTTCTTTGCTATTTTATATTTAGTGTGAAATATCGTCTAGTTGAGAGAAATATCGTCTAGTTGAGAGAACGATTAACCTTAGTAATGTACAGCAATAAAGTGTTCTACCTTAGTAATGTACAGCAATAAAGTGTTCTATCTGAAGATGTTTACATAGGCATTAGATGGAGTAGTATATAATGGTTACCAATCTGTAAACTAGGTTCTAATGTACTGTTAATAAAGTTAAATAATTATTAAAACCATCCAGAAAGGAGATGTTACACGTGTGGCCCAATGAGATAAATATGCTGTTGGGTGATTTGAATCGTGAAAGAATCTATCAGTATGAAACAAGAATACGTACAATTCTTGTACAAAAAATCCATCCTATCTTACTTAGATGAGAACATTGATAGTACTTTCATTAAAATTTGGTATGTTATTTATCCCGTATTTTTCCTATTGAAAGCATGGCTAATGCACTCACTTTATCCTCACTTGTGGTACTTTTAAAAAAAAAATGTTTTTATTCTATTCAAAATTGAGAGGTAATTTTGACCAAAATTACCTCTCAACTTGAAACATTAGAAAATTAAAAAGACATTTTTTTTAATGTTGTTAAAGTGACAGTAGGAAATAAATATAAGCATAGTCTTAATTTGTGTTTTTCAAAGAAGGTACCTTCCTTTCAAAAAGAAAAAACAAAAACAAAAAAACACTTCATATTTCCCAGTCTTCGCATCTTTCCTAGTGATCTACATCTTGCATACAAAGTAATTGAATCTAGGTTTAAAACCTTGCTGCATTTTGAACATGATACTTCATTAATAATTGCGCCATGACAAACAACAAGTGCAACGGCATCTATTCCTGTACATATATTTGAAGGTTGTCGTTTCAAAATTATTGAATTCATGTCAAACATATCATTACAAGAGACAGTATATTCAGACAAGGTTAATAGTCTGATAATGCCATACTACTTTAGGAGCAAACAACCAATTCGAATCACTCTTCAATAATATAATTATTCTACTGAAATTAACAGAATATGGATGTATGTTTAACTTATTTTTCCCCCACCCCAGCGCCTCTACCCACATAAGTTGCACTACGCAGGACAAATAACACTTTCCAGGGTTTTGAGTTGCATACCTGTTGGCAACTTTGCTAGTCAAAATATTGTTTGGCTAGTGGATTTGAAATTGAAATTTTGTGTGTCAGCCATATTGGGGAGGGAAGGGGATTCAAAACTGGTTACATAAATAGCAGACTTCAGCTGCAGGTGGTTACTGGCTAACTATCTTGCACTTAAAACACTAAATCAACTCTATTGTTTCAGGAGAAAGATTAGAAAAGGAGGTGAGAAGCCTAGATTGAACCTGCAAGTCACGGTAAATATGACAAGGTTCTAGTAAGAACTGAGTCCCTCAACTTAATATTTAAAGATAACGTAAGTACAAAAGGTTACTAGCTAATTATCCTGCACTTCAAATACTAAAACAACTCTATTATTTCTAGTGAAAGAATAGAAAAGGAGGGGAGAAGCCTAGGTTGAAAGTGCAAGTCACGGTAAATGTGACAAGGTTCTAGGAAAAGCTGAGTACTTTAACTTAACGTTTAGAGATAAAGTAAGTGCAAAAGGTTACTAGCTAACTATCCTGCACTTAAAATACTAAACCACTTCTATTATTTCAAGGGAAACATTTGAAGAGTTGGTGAGAAGCCTAAACGAGATGTGACAGATTTTTGACGTACAACACTGAACTTCAAGCCGCCCCGGTGGCGCAGTGGTCTAAGGCGCTGGCCTCTGATCATTCGCCCGTAAGGGGTCCGGGTTCGAATCCCGGTGAGGCATGGATGTTGTGTTTGTCTTACGGCACTGGCTCTCCCCCTTCCCTGGAGCCAGTGACCCTAAATTAGGGACGGGCGACTGCTTATAGCCCATTGAGTTGCTCACGGCGGTCGTTAAACCTCCAAACAAACAAACAAACAAACAAACTGAACTTCAAATGTCGCCCGGTTAACTTACGGTTTTCCAGTCTATGAGCACCAACACCATATTAATAGGTAGTTATCTCTAATGTTTTGTTCATTGAGTGTATTAATTATTACTGAATAAACAAAGACATCGCTCTTTCCACGTTTATCAAAAATGCCGCCCCGGTGGCGCAGTGGTCTAAGGCGCTGGCCTCTGATCATTCGTCCGTAAGGGGTCCGGGTTCGAATCCCGGTCAGGCATGGATGTTGTGTTTGTCTTACGGCACTGGCTCTCTCTCTTCCCTGGAACCAGTGACCCTAAATTAGGGACGGGCGACTGCTTATAGCCCATTGAGTTGCTCACGGTGGTCGTTAAACCTCCAATCAAAAAATCACGTTTATCAACACGTATCAACTCTTTGGTCGCGTTAGATAGCACCAGTCCACTAAGTAGGGCGATCACGGCAAGGTCTTCCTGTGATGACGTCAAGAACTGGTGTTGCGGCCTTGTTACAGAGGGCGTTGGTACCGATCGCATTCCTGCGCAGTTTGGGTACGCCCTCTTCCGTCAATAATGAGCAACGTCCAGATAAACTCAAGGAAACGAATGTTTTTCACTTTGCCCTAATTAATTTTCACACCACTATACCAGATGGCTGACTAGTCCGTTTAAATTCAAAAACTGCATAACAAAAGAACAAATGCTTGTAATACAGTGATTTTTGAACGAAAAGCATCAGCTAGTAGCTGGATTATTGTTTGCTTACGGAAAAAAGTTTATTTCAAATAAGCAATGAAAGAGCAACATAATGGCTAAAAACTTTGTATTAATTTGGTGATACTATCACACCAGTAATCGTTCAACATGTCCTCCTCCAGAAAAATTGCAGCATTCAAGGGTGTGCCCGCTGAATGTACCATGTCCGGATGAATGCAACAGACTATAGCGTTCATTCTCAGTTGTAACAGTGTGGAAGGTTTCATTTGGTACACTATAAACTTTAAATAACCCACAGCAAGAAATCAGCGGGTGTCAGATCTGGGGACCAAGGTGGCTCCCGGATGCTCTAGTGATTGCTGATTAGTCTTTCTTCAGCAAATGTGGTGACAGAAAGGTCCACCGCCGGACAATTGCTAAGGACGGATGACAATAGCAACGATAGCAACCATAAAATGGAAGGCAGGAAAATGTGGAAATTAGCATAAGTGCGGGATACAGTAAGACGTGTTGTGCGTATGCAAATTTTGGATTGCCGAACTTGTTCGTGACGTCATAGCGCTGATAAGAGATATAAAGGATTTGACGCGTATTGACCGTTGTTGTTCAAACGCAAAGTTGAAGAGGGAAAGAATCAATTGACGAACTTGCAATTTTCAGTATGTTTTCCCGACATCACCTA
Source organism: Macrothele yani (assembly GCA_039090855.1). Lineage (NCBI taxonomy): Eukaryota > Metazoa > Arthropoda > Arachnida > Araneae > Macrothelidae > Macrothele > Macrothele yani. Next base: position 134,734,779 of record CM076990.1, read on the forward strand.
GATGATTTTACGCGTGGCCGTATTATTGGCAATATTGTAGAACGGCGAAAAATAACAGATGTTGCCAGGGAGTTCGACGTCAGTCACAGTGTTGTTTCAAGGCTTTGGAAATCATTTCAAACAAATGGAGAGTGTAGCAAACGTCACGGGGGAGGTCGTGTTCGCAGTACGACACCTGCAGAAGATCGGTACATAGTGCTATCAACAAAAAGACACCGGCGCAGCACAGCTAGTGAGGTAGCAAATCAGTTTATGGCTGCTACTGGCAAGCGGATTTCCCGAAAAACTGTCGCCAGACGTTTGGATGAAGGAGGACTATACGCCCGCCGTCCTGTTGTGTGCATCCCATTGTCCAGACGTCACCGTACCGCCCGTTTTGCAATGGTGCCATCAACATCGCAATTGGACTGATAACGACTGTTCTGCTGTCCTCTTCTCAGATGAGAGTAGATACAGTCTATCGTCTGATTGTCGACGACAACTGATCTGGCGTGATAGTAGTACTGCATATTGTCCAGCAAACATAGAGGAAAACGACCGATATCCGACATGTAGAGTCATGGTATGGGCTGGCATCATGATTAATGGCAGTACGTTTCTCTATGTGCTTCCAACAGGGACTATGACTGGCCAACGATACATTAATGATGTTCTGCTACCTCATGTTCGCATGTTCCGTGGTGCTGTCGGTGATAGATTCATTTTCATGGACGACAACGCAACATGTCATCGAACAGTCGCTGTCCAGGAGTGTCTTCAGAGCGAGGATATTCAACGCCTCGTATGGCCAGCACGTTCTCCAGATCTGAATCCCATTGAAAATGTGTAGGATGTTTTGGGGAGGAGTCTTGCTGGTCGCCAATGCCCTCCAATAAACAAGGACACCCTCATCTGTGCACTGACAGAGGAATGGGATAAATTACCCCAACAGCTGCTTGATAATGTTGTGCAAAGCATGACACGACGTGTGGAATCTTGCATCGCCCTTCATGTTGGCCATATCCCGTATTGACATCTTACGCCGGAACGCCTGCGGACGGTAATTGCATTTTTTTCACGTTTACGTATTCTGCACAAAATGGCCTGTTTGTCCCTTGAACAGGTTCTAAAGCCTTCTGGATTTCAGAGCACACTAAATTGTCTTTCTTGTAATGTCCTGGCATTCTGACATTATTTTATTTCACTTGGCATCCAACCACACTTACTTTTTTATGCGCTATATAGCCGTTTGTGATCCGTCCTTAGCAATTGTACAGCAGTGTATTTACTGGATATGTAACGTGAGTTTTTTTTTTTTTTTTTGATTGGAGGTTTAACGACCACCATTAGCAACTCAATGGGCTATAAGCAGTAGCCCGTCCCTAATTTAGGGTCACTGGTTCCAGGGAAGGGAGAGAACCAGTGCCTTAAGGCAAACATAACATCCATGCCTCACCGGGATTCGAACCGGGACCCCTTTTAGACGAATGATCAGAGGCCATCGTTTAGACCACTGCGCCACCGGGGCGGCGTAACGTGAGTTGGCCTACTATCCTGTATAAACGGGACTGTGTGCAGCAGATTGTGTTCTTGTAAACATGGCATCAGGTTTCCACGCAGCAACTTTGAATAGCGTTCGGCGTTTACAGAGAAAGTCTTCCACCCTTTCAGGGACACATTTCCTCAAAAAAAAAAAAGGGGTGCTGACAAATGACGGAAGCCGTGAAACCACACCACACTGTAATTCGTGGTGGATGAAGTAATTCCCCTGTATATAATATGGATTATTATTTGCCCATATCATGCGTATTGACAGCCCAATGTAACGAAAAATGAGCTCTGTTTGTCTGAAACACATTATCATAATACTCTTAAAAATGCAAATTCTGTGTATTTGCTATGAATCAGTTCTGGGCAGAATCAACGGAGCCACTGCCTTTATTCAGGGACGAGAGACTCAATATAGCGCATGGGATTACTCACGGTGATAGTTACCAACCATCCCGACATAAAAGCTCTCATACGAATGACAAAGGGGAGATAAACATTCAGTTGCGAGAGTAAATTGTCTTCATGTGAAAAGAAAATGTACATGTGTTAGCAATAATATCATTCCAACATTTTCAACACCCTCATATGCATGCGTCCTGGAGCAACTGCTCTTTTTTGCGCCTCCCATGTCGCTATTACTCGGAATATTCATTAGGCAATACAGAACAAATAATTACCATCTCGGCGTCATACGTACAAGGAGGTACGTCGATTTAGCTAGTAATCGGTTTGTCCGCATCTGTCTTGTATCACTATTGAGCCATCCAATCAAATAATGTGTGAATAGTGAATAGTGTTCTGTGGAATAATCATCCAGGCTCTGTTGACCAGCGTCCAAAACTCATCAAGAGTTGTGGGCGGACGATCGTACCGCTGCACCTGTCATTTGAGCCTGTCCCAGAGATTTTCTATGGGTGATAAATCCATTGATCTAGCCGGCCACGGCGGAAGTGGAACGTTGTGATCCCTGAAGAAGGCAGGTGTTGTTACTGCAACATGCAGTGTGGCATTTTCCTGATGAAATGTGGCTCCGTTGACGTTCTGTAGTTTATTAAGGGCGACCGGCCGTAGATTGTCAATGGCGTAACCCAGGCCATAACGACTCGTATTGGCGTGGTACACCTAATGCGAGTACACTCTTCCCGACGTTTGTCCTCCTTTCCTCAGAGGAAACAGATGCATTAATCATTTTCTCCTAAACCGGAGAACGTTTCGTCCGAGAACACGACACTGTGCCATTTCTTCATCCACATTCTTCGTTCGTTTGATGGTGCAGACTGGCAGTCCGTTTCTGCGATGTCAAGGGTAGCCTAAGGAGGTACAAAGTAACCTGCAGTCCGAACTGTAATAACAGGCGGCGAACTATTGGGTTGATGCATAAGTTCATGACATTTTATTTCACGAGTGTTTCCCAGGTCAGTAGTGACGGTCAATATGGCCAGTTTGTGACGTGCCTGCACCGCAGGACGCACATGAGATAAAGGAAGATAGCAATGACAGCACTTGTCCGCGTAGCTCTGTTATGAGAGTGACTTACTCCGGAAAGTGAGGGGGACCCGGATTCAATGCTCCGCGTGGACAGACCTGTGTTTTCACATTGGCGCCTGTACTTCAAGGATGACCTGGCCGTTACGTTTCTCGCAATGGTGTGATGTTCTTTCCATACCGCGAGACAGGAAAAATGAGAATCCCTTTTTCAGTGCTTTGAAAAAAATAAATGTATATGATGTTACGTTCCACACACCAAATTGTCTAGCAGTTCTCAAATGCACGTTCTTCGGTGGATGACTGCCTATAGCAACACATGGTCCCGGCTGACCCATGGGCCCCGGCCCTCTTTCGGGGGTTAGGAGATGGGACGTATCTGCACCGCAGGACGCACATGAGATAAAGGCAGATAGCAAGGAGAGCACGTGACCGCGTAGCTCAGTTGGGAGAGCGACTTATTCCGTAGTGAGGGGACCCGGGATAGATGCAAGGCGTGGAAAAACCTGTGTTTTCACAAGTTGTATATCAAAATGTAGTCAATAACATCGTGTATATAAATTATATTGCGCTGTGTGATTGTGGCTAATGTTTTTTTTTTTTTTTTTTTGGTTTTCAGTTCCGGAAGTATGGAGTGTCAAGTAGAGAGGAATAAACATTTCCTACATCTGTTCCTGAACAGGTGTAACAAGGGATCCACAGCCGCCGACGCTAATCGAAAATTTGTGCTGTTGCTCCGATGGCATCAGGGAAAATAGTTTGAACGGTTCCGAGGTGGACATTTTGACATCAACGACTCTTCACACTCAGGTCGTCCATTTCACTTTGATGAGGATCGTTTGAACCATCTCATCCACTTGGATCCTCGTCAAACCATAAGCGAATTGGCCACTGAGATGGACTGTGATCAGGCCACCTTGGTGCGACACCTGGAACGTATGGGAACAGTACAGAAATTGAGGTCTTTGGTGCCTCACACACTCACCAAGGACAACAAGGATAAGGGTGTTGCCATATGTGGTTCATTGCTCGCCCATTATCGCGAATCTTCCTAGCACACAAACCTTTTCTGTCACGTATTGATATATTGCTGATTAGCTAATCCTTGTTACTAAGTACCTTTTGTTATACTGTAACTTAATTTGAAATTTTGTAAAAATACTTGTACAAAGCAATGTGGCACGTGATAAAAATAATAATAAAGTAGTGGTAGCACAAAAGAAAAATCATTATACACAAATGACCAAACTTACGTTGTCCTGTTACTTCCGCAATTTCATCCAAATCCTATCCATTAACTCTGCTAAATGCAGAGGTAATTTATGGTCTTGACAAAAAAAAAAAAAAAAAAAATAGCACAAAAATTGAATTTAACGAATTTAGGATCCACTGAACACACGAACATTTAGTAAAGGTGACTCAGAGAATTAGGTGTAAAAACTGACTTCAGTTATTTTATTACTGAACAGGACTCTCACCAGGTCAGAATTTTGATGAAATTTTACAGTGATTTTTGTTTCTTGCACTAACCTCCCACAAATGCCCAAAATGAGTTTTAGAGTCCAATTTCAATTTTGTTGGGTGTATATTTCGAAGGCAGAGGGTGCTAAGAATCCCCGGAGGACCGGACTAGGCTGCCATCGTATGCTGACCTTGGCTACTTACAATGGACGCTCCCTATCTTCTGATTCAAGGCTTCTTGAATTGGAAGAGGAACTACAAAGGATCAAGTGGGACATCGTGGGGCTAAGTGAGGTAAGGAGAAAAGGAGAAGATCTCATCGAACTGAAAAGTGGACATCTCTTCTACTATCGTGGGACAGATACTGGCAGAACTAGTGGTGTTGGATTTATAATAAACAAGAAACTGAAGGATAAAGTTGTAGAAGTTGAAAGTTCCTCTGACAGAGCTGCACGACTTGTTATCCAACTCTCGAAAAGATACCAGGCTCAGATTATTCAAACTTATGCACCCACCACAAGTCATCCTGAAGAAGAAATTGAAGAATTTTATGAGGAAATTTGTCATCTAAATAATAAAGGTAAGCAGCACTTGAAAGTAATTATGGGAGATTTCAATGCAAAAATAGGGCAACGGCAACAGAATGAAACTTCAGTAGGTAAATTCGGTCATGGCAACAGAAACCAGCGTGGAAATACTCTCGTTGAGTTTGCAGAGGCAGAAGGGTTTTTCATCTTGAACTCCTTCTTCAAGAAAAAGCCACACAGGAAATGGACATGGAGACATCCAAATGGGACGACAAGTGAAATTGATTTTATTATGTGTAACAAAAAATTCGTCATAGAAGACTGCAGTGTGCTAAACAAGTTCAACACAGGTAGTGACCATAGATTGGTGAGATGTAAGATGCACCTCAACACTAAACTTGAACGTGGCAAGCTCATAAGACAAACAAAATCTATTGACATAACCAACCTTAAAAAACACCATAATACCTTCAAGTTAGAACTGAAGAACAGGTTCTCTGCTTTAGAAGGCCTAACATCGGAAGAAGTGGACATCTCTGAAGTTAACAGAAAAGTAACCAAAGCTCTTATGGAAACAGCAAAAAAATTAGCTGGGTCTAAGAACAAGTTGCATGTGAACAAATTATCAGGAAAAACCAAAATGTTGATGCAAAAAAGAAGAGAGATGAGGACAACTAAAGAAGATGTGACTTCCAAAGTGGAATATATATAGCTATGCAAGACAGTAAGAAAAAGTATCACTGAAGACGTAAGGAAATTCAACTGTGAACTAGTGAGGAAAGCAATTGAAAACAACCAAAGCCTAAAGATAGCAAAGGGACATCTCAGTAAGGGAAGAAAACAGATTATGGCACTGAGGAAAGAAGATGGTTCTGTAACAAGAAATAGAGGCGAAATTTTGACAAGAGTGAAAGATTTCTACTCCAAATTATATGAAAGGGATGATATATACACTCCAGACATCATGAAAGATACCAGTACCAGAGTTCCTCCAGTCCTTCCAGCAGAAGTTGCACATGCAATCAAGAACATGAAGCGAGGAAAAGCTCCAGGAGAAGATGGAATTACTGTAGACATCATACAAGAAGCAAGTGGAGAAATCGAAACAGTACTCGCCCAAATTTTCACTCGATGCCTTAATGAAGGGAAAATTCCTGAGGATTGGAACAACGCTACAATGATCTTGCTACATAAAAAAGGTGACATTGAGGATCTCAGGAACTACAGACCTATCAGCCTCCTATCAGTAGTTTATAAAATCTTCACTAAAGTTCTTTCACACCGCTTGAAGGTAACACTGGACATGGCTCAACCGAGAGAACAAGCTGGATTCAGGAGTGGCTACAGCACAATAGATCATATCCACGTGCTGAGAGAACTAATTGAAAGAGCGAGGGAATATGAACTTCCATTGTGCATGGCTTTTATCGATTATGAAAAAGCCTTTGATTCGGTGAACCCATCAGCAGTTACAATGGCTCTGAAAACCTGCGGTATTGAAGATGCATACATTAATATTATTAATAACATCTATGAAAATGCAAGTGCAAAGATTAGGCTGTTTGAAAATACAACACACGTAAAAATTGGAAAGGGAGTGAGACAAGGTGACACCATATCTCCGAAGCTCTTTAATGCCACATTGGAGGGTGTTTTTCAGTCGCTGAGCTGGGAAAACAAGGGGATAAAGATTAATGGAGATTATCTAACCCACCTTCGTTTTGCTGATGACGTAGTCATTTTTGCAACTACCCCATCAGAGCTGCAGAGTATGATCCAGGAACTTGCTGACAAGAGTAAAGAAGTGGGATTAAAAATGAACTTTCAGAAAACAAAAGTGATGTTCAATGCTTTTACAAGAAATGAAGATTTATCGATTGATGGAGAAAAGCTGGAGATAACAGACACGTACGTTTATCTTGGACAGCAGATATCAAGTGAGGGTCACATTGATGAAGAAATTAATCGGCGTACAAAACTTGCCTGGAGAGCTTTTGGAAGAAACAGCATAATTTTCAAGAGCAATATGCCATTATGTCTTAAAAGAAAAGTGTTTGATCAATGCATCCTTCCAGTGCTTACGTATGGTGCAGAGACGTGGACCTTAACTAAAAGAGACATACAAAGGCTGCAGACAACTCAAAGAAGCATGGAGAGGTGCATGCTTGGTGTAACCAGGAGAGATAAGAAGAGGAACTCGTGGATCCGAAAAATGACAAGAGTGGAAGACATCATGATCAGAGTTAAATCCCTGAAATGGCAATGGGCTGGACATACTGCCAGAAGGACAGATCATCGATGGACAGCCGAAATTTTAGATTGGATTCCAAGGGACAGGAAAAGACCCAGAAGAAGACCACATGGGAGATGGGTGGATGAAATTCGAAAGTATGCAGGGGTGACATGGAGGAGACTGGCGCAAGACAGACCGTTGTGGAGGAAACTTGGGGAGACCTTCGTCCAGCAGTGGATTGATAATGGTTGACAATGATGATGATGATGATATTTCGAATAGATTACACAATTTTCTGATTTGGTCTGATATTCAAAATTTTAACATTTCAATTTGTAAATTTTTCCTTATTATTCAAGAACCCAGCGTGGTTCAATTAGCATTCCTTTTAGATACAAGAATTTGATCTACATTTGATATTTCCTTTAAAAAATATTCACAATACATCATGCACAATACAAAATAATAATACACTTTGGCCAAAAATAAATGAGCACTGAGGTTTCTCAGCATGTAATGCGTTACACCTGCCTCTGAAGTTTTTTTTTCCTTATATTAATTGTATCACTTCAAATACCATGTTTCTTTTCTCTCCCCCTTTTTTTTTATTCCTCTAAAAATTTACTTGCATTTGGTTTTAACAACCATTTTATCTTAATGCCTTCATTCTATGAACAAGGACACATTAAAATTTTTGGTTAAGAAAAAAAGTATCATGACACTTAGCACAGCTTAATAAGACAATTTTCAACAACAAAAAAATCCACTTTAGAGTAAGTTTCAAGAGTTGTATCCTGGGTTTTTTTTTTTTTTTTTCAATTGATTAAGGCAGCACATTTTTCGGAATTTCTTTCAAAAATCGATTGAGTCGGTTATACACGACGACAAAATGAATTGTATAGTTTCATATTTACCTCTCAAAATGAATTCTATAGTTTCAAAATTCCTTTCCCTGCTTAGTTATTTCGGCGTCATTGAATCGGTGACCAATGCGACGTTTTTCAAAGGGGCTCATGAGTCATGCGTTGAGGAATACAAGTCACACGGGTTTTTCATTTACGAATCCAGGTTTTTTCTTCGTGATTTCGTCCGGGAAAGAGATAATCAGCGGCCGGGCATAGAGAGTTGTCTCGTTTTTAGCACGTCTTTTGTAAAAAAAAAGATCGTGCTTATGTTATCGGTTTGTCCGTCCGTCTGTACCACGAAATCTCTGCAACTCTTAGTCCGATTTGAAAAATTCTTTTTGCATTGGGAAGCTTCAAATATGCGAATGATGATCCTTCATGTCGAATTCAAAAATACGTTTTATTCCATATATTTTCTTCTAAACATCCGATTGAAAAAATCCTTTACCTTTCGATTCCATTTATGTCGAAGAGTGTTTTAGACATAGTTACATTTTAAAATTACGTATAGATTTCCCGCTACAGGGCGTAAAAGTAAATTACATTTTTCTCGATAACTCTGCTTCTAAAACTCCGATTTTAAAATTTTTTCCTCAGCGGATACACTTCCTGATGCAAAATCTTTTGAATATAAATTCTAATTTTTGGTAAAGCATACTTTGGCCACCAGGGGGCGTAAGCGTTAACTTTTGCTTCTGATGTATTGGAAATAAAATCTGAGCTTCTAAAATATCGATTGAAAAAAATATTTCTTGGACTGATGCCACTCACATCGATAAACATTTTCGGAACATTTTCTTCTTAAAATATTCCACAGTTTCTCAATATCGCCAAGAGACGACGCCTACTTGATTTGGAAAAGTAAACAAGACCTTTGGAAGACAAGTGATGCACTGAACAGAGATTTGAAAGAGAAAGGAAAAGAGGTCAGCTCTTCAACTGTACACAGACGACTTCTGGCACATGGTTATCAGACCCCACGACCTGTAAAAAAACGGAAATCTCCTGACGAAACTGATGAAAGAGAAAAATACGAATGGGCTCTGAAATACAAACACTGGACCAAGGAACATTGGAGAAAAAGTGTTCAGCGACGAAAGTCATTTCTTTGTCCAAGGCCAGAGGAGTCATCACATTTGAATGCCACCTGGAGAGAAGCTTCAGGATTCTCACATCAACCAGACGGTGAAACATCGCAGAAGAAGATATTTTGGAACTTTTTCATCTACGTCGACAGTTTGATCCGGTCGATGGTATGATGCGTTCGTCATAGTACGTGGAAGTTCTTCAAATTTGTTCCCGAGATGGCGAAGAGGTTTCCTGATGGATCCGCCATCTTTCAGTAGGACCTTGCCCTTACCACACGTCAAAAATGGTGAAAAACATCATGCACCAGCAGCGTATGACGGTACTTGACTTGACTGGGAACACTCGATATAAATCCTATTAAGAATCGTTGGTCAATTTGTGAGAGTCGTTTCGTGAAATGGCTTCTACTACCATGAATTAGCTCCCTCAAGACCTGATTCACCTGTGATACAGGGATCCAAAAACATTACGAACTCCACTCCAGGATGCATTCAGATGCTACTGAGAGAAAGAGGCCGCCATATCATGTGTTAATGAGACAAGCTAACATGGAATTTCTTGTACAAATTAATTTAAATACGTTTTTGTCATTTCGGTGTGCTTCTTTCACTTAATTTTCACCAGGATGCATACTATTTTTAGCGAAACGACTGGAATTTTATTCTGGTACAAAACTATGATTTCAATTTCGAAATAAAAGTATGCTCCTCGACTTCCCAAAATATACTTTTTTTAAGCATTAAAGATAGCACAGCTGGTATTCGCATCAGTGCTTTACAATAGTCTGTCCTAGCTCCTGTAGCCCAGTGGTCCGATGGCATAGAATCATTCTTAGAGATGAGTTCAGGTGCTAGTCACGGGTGAGGCATGGATGACGTGTTTATCCTATGGCTCGGCCGCCCTCCCCTTTCCTGTAATAAGGCTCTAAATTAGGGACAGGGGAACTGCATATAGCAATTGAATTGCAAACAGCGGTGCCTAAGCCTCAAAACAAACAAAAAAAAGTCAGTGTGATGTCATCTACTCTTTGAAAAACCTTTTCTTAAAGACCACTGCTTGGCAAAGCATTTCTGAAACGGAAAACAGGTACACTCACGTATTCAAAAGTCCGATATAATTTCACGTTATGCTCGGTCCTTAAACGTATGAAAATACTGAACACAAGGGGAAAACAATTAATAGATTTTATAGTTTCTCTTCTCGAACAAAGCTTAACCCTTTTTATGGCTAAGTAATTACAAAGTATAATTTTTTTTTATGTTAGAGATTTGAGCCCATGCGGACAGATAAAATCTGATGAACTATGAAAAGTCACTACCAAGAAGAGGCGCTTCAAGAAAGAGGAAAGTAAAAGAAAAATAATAACTTAACTTTCACCGAAGCAGAAATTTGAATTTTACATTTTTTTCATATAATCTGTCATTAAATATCGTGCCTTGAACTTCTGCAGCACTTATCTTTCTTATCTGCCGAAAAACAGAAAAAGGTCTTAATGTGAAGCAATTCTTTTCTTCATAATGTTCATAAATATGTATGCTCTAAAGTATAAGTAAAACTTTAAAAGAGGATTTTTTATTTAAGTTTTTTTTTTTTGCCCTGTCTTAATGACATTTCATCCCGTTGGATTGTGTTCATGGATTCCATTCTCTCAGGATAAGAAGAAATGCGCGAGAGAATAAAAAATAGTGATAGCTATCTAGTGAAATAATGAAAATGATACATTACTAAAACATATATTTTTTTTTTCAAAAAGAAATGGAGCGTTGCTTTCCATTTTATTTGCTGCAGGAGGTGAACTTAATGAAATTTAATATTTTGGAACGTAAGACAGATTTGCACTAAGTTAATTTCCAAAAAGTATGTTGATTCTGGATAATCATTTCAATACCGAAATTCTCAGAGAATCCCACATCACCGTCTAGCGAACCTTATTATTATCATTGCAGTGATTTCAAAAACACTGAAAAATCAATGAAAAAACAGATGCTCTTCAAAAGACTAATTCTAGGTCATATATTATTTTTCATCACATTAAATAATTTAGAGTGCTGAAACTACCATCAAGGCCAAAAAAAAAAAAAAAAAAAAAAAGAAAGGTAATCCTTTGTTGTTGAGCAAGGCCACATTAACTTCAAATATGGAAAACACTTTGTGATTATGCAGTTGTAAACTTTTTCCACTTCATGTTCAATGGTAAGGAAAATATGAATCTGTCAAACAAACCTGAATTCCTTAAAATTAGTTAAGAAACATTTAGAATCATAGAATCCTCCGTAAATAATTTATTTCATCTATATGCTTAGAAGGTCATTTTCGCTACAATAGTTTATCTATGTTTTCATATAAGTAAACACATTTCATAGATTTCCCGAAAGAATAATCTTTTGTGCATTTTAGATTATACACGCAGTTTTCATGCCCATCAATGATTGCTCAAAGGTGTTCCCCACGTTTAAGAGATTTTGAGGCCACTGAGCGAAATCCCCGTGGGATATTGTTTCAGACTATTTTTGTAAAGAGCAGAAAAATATCTCTAAATATATTTCCTAAACATTTCTTTAAATACGGTGAAAGTGTGTGTTTGTTCATATTCTAAATATTTCATTCATCTTAATTTGACATAACTGCATCTTGCAATTTTTGACATAATGTCAACAATCCTCAATCTAGTTGGATGAAAGCCTTCCAAAGTTTCTCTCCCAACGAACTGCCAAGTCTTCTCGATGTCACTTCTGCTTTTCGAATTTCATCCACCCATCTCCCATGTGGTCTTCTGGGTTTTTACTGTCCTTCTGTATCCAGCCTAAAATTTCGGCTGTCCATACGTGGTCTGTTCTTCTGGCAATATGTCCAGCCCCATCGCCATTTGAGGGATTTTACTCTGATCATGATGTCTTCCACTCTTATTATTTTCATTATTAACGAGTTCCTTCTCTTATAATTCCTGATTACACCAAACATGTATCTCTCCGTGCTTCTTTCAGTTGTCTTTAGATAGATAGATAGATAGATAGATAGATAGATAGATGAACTACCAAACTCTGTGGCGCCCCGTGGCTCATATAAGCGCTAGTTTCCGTCAATTCGTCTGATATGGGTCCGGGTTCGACTCCCGGTGAGGCATGGTTGTCTTATCATACGGCACTTTTGCCTCCCCCCCCCCACGCATCTCGGAAACTAGTGGCCCTAAATTTGGGATGTGTGTCTGCTTTCAACCCATCTAGTTGTTCACGGTGGTCGTTCAACCATCAAATAAATCAAAATAAACTCTCCCAAAATATGTGATTTTTTTGACAACAAAAAGTGTTTGATTTCGTGCAACCATTAGCAGTTATAATGTCTTTAAAATTATGTTGTACTGAAGATGCTTACATTAACTATGCTAATAACATCTCTGAAAATGTTATTCAAATAGAAACATTTGGGCTATTTGAGGATAAAGCGACATAACGCAATCGTATATACAGTCATTTGCAAAATTTTAAGACCACCCGTTGGAATTAGGAGATTTCCGCCGATTGTGTCAGCTACTGTCTGTATTACTCAACTTCCTGTCGGTGTTGCATCATCCTACAACGGCAGCTGTTGATACAGTTGGGGAAGTGTGCGAGCGGTAGTTCGCTTTTGATTTTCATGCTGAGAGGTTATGTATGTATATTTTATATAGCGAAAAATGGACAAAAGCGTCATTAAGTGTTACTCTGAGGGCACAAATAGTGACGTTATATCATGAACGACACTCCGAACGGGACATAAGCAGAAAGGTGAATGTGAGCAAGACTGCTATTCATAATACGATCATGAAATATCGAGGTACAGGAGAATTTAGTGACCGAAAGAGAAGTGAGCGTCCAAGGGAAACAACCTCACGTGAAGACAATACCGTAAGGCGAATAGCTATGAGGTCTGCGAGGAGTTCGTGCAAGAACCTCAAGGCCTTTCTGCATTCAAAAGTGTCTGATATTAGTATCAGCACTGTTTCTCCACGTCTTAGCAAAGATTTTGGATTGAAGTCTATAACCTGCACATAACCTAGATTAACCTCTGTCATGAAAAAGATTTTAGATCTTGAAGTCTTATAAACATCCACATAAACCTAAACTAACCTATGTCATGAAAAAGAAGAGACTCCAGTTTTCCAAGCGTCATCAATCGTGAACTACTGAAAATTGGATACAAGTTCTTTTTCCCGATGAATCAACTACGCATCAATTTGAATAATGAGAAGCACATGTTTGACGACTAAAAGGCAAAATGTTTGATGACAACTGCACTGCTAGCACCGTGAGACATCCGCCTAGTCGGATGATATGTCAGCATCTGCTTCTGCGTTATTATCCTTTTTCCCGACGGGCAGAACTATGACTGGTCCTTTTTATGTGGAAATGGTACGTGAGAAGCTGTTATCTCATATGCAAGTGCACAGATGCACAATCTTTATGCATGATGGTGCTCCATGCCACAGATCAAAGACCGTAAAGGACTACCTGCAGAGGAAAAACATAACTGTGCTTGACCTGTCCGGTAATGATCCCTAATTTAACCCCATCGAAAATTTGTGGACCATATTAAAAGGCAAGGTAGCAGGAAATCATCAATCAAATTCCCAAGCTTTGATTTACGCGCTAAAAAAGTACGTGCGATGCAAAGACATATCAAGTGACTACTACAAATGCTTCATTGAGAATATGCCATATCGTTTTAGGTCCGTTATAAAAAACAAAGGTGGCCACACAAAGTACTGATTTCGATCTTTTTTGTGTTCTAAAGAATGTAAGTATTCATCTATGGTGTCATTTCCCCAAATATCTCTGACTAGTAAATGCACTGCTGGCCACCCAAAATGCAACACCAAGAAGGACACGAGATATCAAAGCCAGATTTACTGGACACATAAAAACAGATACAAAGGTGAAACGATTAAGCTTACAGGCCCGTGCGATTTGCGGAACACGCAAACATCAACAATTCGTGTGGCCCCTATGGCTGGCAAGAACGGACGCTACACGAACGAAAGAGGATTTGGATGTGGGCTTGTTGTGGGTCGGTCCAGGCTGCTTCCACACTTTGTCACAGTTTATCAGGCGTAGCCGCGGGTGGTGCTTCCCGGGCCACTCGGTTGCCGATCAGCGACCAGACGTGTTCGATGGGCGACATATCGGGAGAACAGGAGGGCCACGGCAGCGGTGACGCCTGGTGGGCCATGAAGAATTGTTGCACGATGCGTGCCACGTGCGGGCGCGCATTGTTCTGTTGAAACGTGGCCGCTGGCAGGTCCTGCAGGTAAGGGAGAACTACAGGCTCCAAAACGTCGGAGATGTAGTGGTGGCTGTTGAGTGTACCGGCGATGCGTACCAGAGGGGTGCGGATGATATATCCAATTGCGCCCCAAACCATAACGCCAGGCGATGGACCGGTATGGCGATGCATAATGAAGGAGTCATACAGTCTCTCGCTTCGGTGCCGCCACACGCGGATCAGACCATCGTGGTGTTGCAGGCAGAAGCGGGATTCGTTGGAGAAGACAATGTCGTGCTAATCCGTAGTCCAGGTGTAGCGTTCAACGGCCCACTGCCGCTACACTCGCCGGTGATATAACGTCAATGGTAATCGGAGCAACGGGTGCCGTGCGACAAGTTCCCGCTCCTGCAGACGACGTCGAACGGTACGTGCTAACATAGGTGGTTGCGCAACACACCCTAATTCCTGCGCTAACGTCCGTGATGTGGCGGTGCGAGCCGTCAATGCCCGCCGAACAACATGCCGGTCCTCTCGTTAGTGGTGTGCCGCGGCTGCGGCAATCGCTCACGTCGGTCCGTCCGTCCCTCCTGCACACACCGAATCCATACTCGCCTCACTGTGGCTGGATGTCGTCCCACACGGAAGGCGATGTCTCGGTACGATAAACCGCTGTCTCGATAAGTCACTGTTTGTCCTCTGTCAAACTGCGAAACGTGCTGGGATGACTGCCGTATTCTGCGACGAGGTATCAGGAAGCTTCCCACGCACAGGTCCGGCAGCACAACACACTTCCACTACTTACAACCCGCCTTCTGTGCACCCTTCTTGTAGTGCTTCTCGGTGGCGTGCCGGGCGCACATGATTTGCATATGCCCTGCAATGCTAATCGTTTGCACGTAATCTCGCGGGCGACGCATGCAGCGAATTTCAGACCAATCAGATGCTTCCTTCTTGGTGTTGCATTTTGGGTGGCCAGCTGTGTAGTTGTTTCTTTAAAAATCTTTATTTTCAATTGACGGGTGGTCTTAAACTTTTGAAAATGACTGTGAAATTTAAAACTTTAACAGCATGACAAACATATCAATTAACATTTAGTACTAGGGGAAGCATACGAGTAATGCGAATGAGTAGGGTTAATAAGAAGCAATAGAATGAACTGCACAGCGAGGAGAAAGCGAAACTGATAATTCAGTTAAACAGCTAAAACGTTCATTATAATGTGCCGACAGAAGATGCATAGAAAAATTCAGTAAATCATAATGGGGAGACAAACGAAATCTTAAAATGTTATCAAAAACAAAATTTCACGCCTTACGAGAGTAGATACAACGAAAGACAAATGCAGAGAAAAATCGACTTTGCATTCTGTCCGAAGAAATATTCTTTACTGTATATGTCAGAGTAATGGCAAAGTCGTGGAATATCAGATTCTTGATGGAGTCGAGAAAAGGGGAAAGGCTAGGTAATGCATGTCAATGTAGAGATGAAATACTGTATATAAAAAGGAAAGAGGCGAGAAAGAGAAAATAAAGACGAACGGAAAAATAGATCTATATTTTCTTGTGTCACAATACTGAGAGGAAACCGTGGACTCCTCTTCTCGGTGATATGGTTCTGCAGATTTACTATTACAAATCTGGACACAAATGTAAGTGTTACTCACGTAGATGAATAAAGTAAGTCCGGAATATCTTGGCGCATTTGCTCTTTTAATGCGTAGTATGGTCCAAGGGAAAACACAACGAAAAAAAACCTATTGATCTAACGTGTTCTTTTTTCCCTCCCTAAGTAACAGAAGAGACGCATTTTAGGCAGAGTTGCCTAACTCCTGTGTGATATAATGTTCCATTTATTTGGAGCCAATCAGGCAAAATACCAAGATATTTTAAAAAAAAACAAAAAAAACAGAAGTTGATGCTAATAAAACAAGTGACGGTTGTAAGGAACAAGAAGTATTAATTCGAAATTGCAAGATGTTGCTGATTGTAAAATTTTGTTCCTAAGAAGTTCAGATATCGTCCTAAACGTCCTGTTCACAATGATATCTGTTTTTCTGCCATTAATTATCCATTGAGCGAATATTTCCTTTAAACGGAACTCCGATGTTTTGTTCTTTTACGTGATCTCTAATAAACAGTAGTCAAATGCAGAATTTCTGCTGGAAAAGCAATAGTTGCTGATTAGTGAGAAGGAAAATATTAAAGTTTCGCATTTTATAAGAAAAGTGCAGTCAGTAGCTACAATGAAACGCGATTCTAACAATTCCGGCAACTCTGTAAAATTACTGCGTACTTAAATTCTATCGAGGGCTGCTAGTCAAAAGCAGTTACAGACCATAGTGTCATTCTGTAACTGAACCTATTCGAAAAACTTTAATATTTAATGTTCAGCTCTGAATGGAAGCTTCGTTCATTTTTAATTTTATGATGTTTTAACGAACACAGCAAACATTAAACTGCAAACGGAATTTGGCGACATTTTAACACTTAAAAATTGTCTCATGTATTGCAAAAAAAAAAAAAAAAGGATTACAAAAAAAATTAATGTTTAGGAGTATTCTGCGTTTTACCATAATTTAAACGAAACATTATCTGCTTTGGAAATATGTGAAGCTGAATTCGAAAAAGGAAAGTGCTCAGAAAACAATATTTCTATTTTCTTTTAACGCTCCACAATCTAGAATATATATTTGCCGAATAAGTGATGCTTTAAACATTTGGCTGGCTAAAAAGTAATCGCATTTTTACTTGTGTAAATGAAAGGTGAATTTTAAATAGGAAACAAAAACTTTAGTCAACAATATATTGTCCATTTTGTTCGATGACCTTTTGTCATCTCGCAGGCAAGTTCATGATTCCGCGCTCAAAAACGTTTTTGTTTTTTTCGGCAAAAAACAGTCGCAAGAACGATTTTATAGCCTCATGAGAAGTGAAGATTTTACCATTCAAGGCGTTTTGCAACGAACGAAACAAATGGTAGTCTGATGGCGCCATGTCTGGCGAATATGGTGGATGTGGTAACACATCCCATCGAAGCTGCAACACGTTTTGAAGATTGACCAAACTTGTACCTTTGTGATTCACCAATTATGGAAGCTTCGGTTTGACTGCATCACTTAATTTATCCAGCTGATGAGAGTACATGTCCGAATTAATAATTTGGTTACTTGGAAGCAATTCAAAATGCACAATGCCTTTGAAATACCACCAGACTGACAGCGTAACCTTCTTTTGGTGCATATCTGTTTTTGAAGTGCTTTGAGAACGCTTGCTCCACGATTTTTTTCGTTCGACTTTGTTGTAGACAATCCATATTTCATCGCCTGTTATCATGCGTTTCAAAACTGTATCGTTTTCTTTTCACTTTTCAAGAGCGAATCGCAGATGTCAACGCGCTTAGTGAGATGAAGTTCTTTGAGCTCATGTGGCTTTCAATATAATTTATTTAAGAAAATAGGTTGTTACACCCTTATTGTTCGCGCCCATCAAGAACATAAAAATACGCATGGCATTTATAACGATATGTACACACAAAAGAGAATAAAGGTACCCAGATTAAAATAATAAAAACACGAATGCAGACAAGCATTCTATGAGTATCGTAATGGTACAGGAATCTGGGGTCAAGTGCAGCTCCATAATACGTGAAATACAACTAGAGAAACACAGGAAGCATATTTAGCATATGAGAGCTAATAACAAAATGATATCGGGAGAAAGGAACTAGAACAGAGAATGTAAGTTAATACAACGATGTATGTAATAAACGAGAACAATGCACAAAACACAAGATAGAACATCGCAAAGTTGGTGACACATCAAGAACTTTCATCATAAATTACAGGGATGCTAACGGAGACAATGACGTCACAGAACACGACTCAACTAATAAGACATAACGACATACTACAGGATAAAAATATGTTCGGGAGCAAGATCACATGTAATATGCAATGTAGGAAAAAAGGAAATTTGTACAACATGTTGCCACACAAATAAAGTTAATTAACAGTGCACACAATGCTATTCGACATTGGTGAAAGAAAAGGAAACTGAAGGATAGAGTAAATACGCAATACACACTAGGTACGGTGAGTAAAGAAAACAAAACATTAGAGAACAGTGCATACAACCTGGCGGAAACAAAAATCAAAAAGCTTGATGATTCAACATCTCGTGAACAATATACCACCTTTTTTTTTTTTTTTTTTTTTTTTTGATTGGAGGTTTAACGACCACCGTGAGCATCTCAATGGGCTATAAGCAGTCGGCCGTCCCTAATTTAGCGTCACTGGTTCCAGGGAAGGGAGAGAGCCAGTGCCGTAAGACAAACACAACATCCATGCCTCACCGAGATTCAAACCCGGGCCCCTTACGGACAAATGATCAGAGGCCATCGCTTAAACCACTGCGCCACCGGGGCGGTGTATACCCCCTTTAAAAAGTCATGTTGTTTTCAACATATTGAAAGAAAAAAGGATGATGCAGTTCTACACTATGTTCATAAAAATAGAAGAAACACGACTAATAAAATGAATAGAACACTCAGAGTGATTAATATCGTTAAAGTACACATGTAACACAATTATTATCACTCAGGGAAGCTATGAAAATGAATTCTACAAGAGAGGTGCAGACCCTAGGTTATGAAAGAGGTACAATGTCATGATGCTGATACAGAGAACAAGAAATAATACACTAGAAAAATGTACAGCACATTTGCAAAGTGATACGATAATAACGTGATTGCTTATAACACAGATAAAAAACTATAATAACTATGTATAAGTACGTACAAACAATTACGATATTTACAGGAAACAGCGGGCAAGCAACATTAATCATAAATGGGGTCACAATAGGAAAAAAAACCACAAGTACTGTGGTGCGAAACTCAAGTATGTACAACACAATACAATGTTAACATGGTACCATAACTATGTGTACGTAGGTTGCCACAGTGTGGCTACTCAGAAAAGAAAAAAAGTAAAAACACAGAGCATTCTTGGCACGGTGAAACAAATAACGAACGAAAGACACACTGGAATTAGTGCACCAAACACACAAAAAAAAAAAAAAAAAACACACACACACAACATATACTCAAATGACGAGACGGACAGAAATCCCATCCATCGTAAACCATCCTGAGTGCTCGGCACAGGTGGTGTTAAATGTCGTGAGAGAAATTGACAATCGGGCGGCGTTATGTTCAAGTCGAAGGTATGCAACTATTTGGCCTCGAAAGCACGATAGCAAACGACTTCCGGCATGCAGAATTGAAAGTGGATGCGATGCAGAACGTTGTGATTGATGAAACATGTGAATGACATATTTGACAACTACAAATAGAAAACAGCAGGTATCTGATAGACGTGTTGGCGGATGCTTCGTTAATTGAAGCTACGGATATGCTTGGAATTGAAGATCTTGAGAAACAATGAGGCCAGCCAGGCGGAAAGCAGTATTGATAAGAGGTAGCAGGATGGGTCAGTGGCAATAGGTGTGGTAAACATCACCGATAATACCACAGAAAGAGCAGAGTGGAGATGAGACCAGCAACATACGGAAAAGAAGATGGGGAACAGCGAGAAGACGGTTAAGGAAATGCCAGTGAAGATTGCGCTCGAGCGGAGAGGAGAGATGAGAGCAGGAAGCTGACCAAACGGTCATGGACGAGGGAGAGAGGTAAGAGACGGGTTGTGGAAGGTCCGTAGGTGAACGGAGAAAACGATAGAATGAGGCAGTGGTGAAGGAAAGGACGGGGGCGACAGAGTCAAGGAGAGGAAGAAAGAACGGGATAGAAAGACTGTGTCCAGAGACAACACGGAGTCCGTCGGCAGTAACCAAAGCAGGGTAAAGAGAGAGGAGGAAGTGCGAAGTAGGGCATACTCCTCCTCGAGAGAAGGAGTAGGAGTAGGAAAAAGGGGCGTAATGGGTTTCCAGGTGAGGTTAGCAGTAATCAGGGCGTTGACTGTTAAGATGCCAAAACGAACCCAGAGTGGAAGGAGAAGAAAGGTTGGTTAGGAGGGTGGATCAGTGAGGAAAAGAAGAGTGATTCGACAAGGAGATCTAGAGTGGTGACAGGAGGAGCCCGGGAAAGAGGAAGGGATCGGAAAAACGTAAGAGCTTCAGAGATAGTAGACGGAATGTCAGAGGAAGGAAGGGTGTAAAAATCTATCCGGAGGGAAAGAAGAAAAGTGAAGGACGGATCATGGACAGAAAGGAGGGCATCAAAAGAAATCACGAGAGAAGGAGAGGGAGAGGTAAGCAGACGAAGAAAAGTGGCAATACGGTACGCTCTATAGTATTGATGAATATCAATGAGCCGCATACCACCATGCGACTCAGGAAGATACAATGTCTGGGCCGCCGACCAATGCTTGGACTGCCAGATGACGGAAGTGAACTCACTATTGATGTCAGTAAGACGAGAGGCCAAGAAAACTGTTGAATTCCAGGAATATGTACATAGTGAGAGCAGGTAACGCTGGACAATATGAGCACGTTGAAAATAAGATGTAAATGGAAAACCGAAACGCCAATACGCAGTTCGGCGCCGAAGCCTTGGAAAAAGGTTAGTCCATGTAGCTTGTCCAGCATGGGTGCTGAGGATCTTCTGGGTCGAGGATGACCACACCGCTCCCCATAGGGAGTCAGTGCAGCCTATCCAAGACCCACACCAGAGACCTGTACTCTTAGAGACATTAAGTGATGCTCCCGAAACAGCAGCATATTGGTGATATGTGATGAGCAGGTCCTCAAACTGAGCATCTCTCTTGATGCAAAACGTCGCATCGTCTGCATAAGCGGAGAAAGTGTACTTGTGATGTCGCGTACTTGCAACGGTAGGCGGCCGCGAAGATCGAAGAAAGTGATGAGTAGCAATCAGGAACGGTTCAAAGGCTAATGCAAAAGGTTGCCCCGACAGGGGGCAACCCTGCCTAATCCCAGGTTGAAAAGGAATTGAAGCCGTCAGAAAGGAGGCCGCCAGGACATGGAAATGGGCGCCCCGATAGAGACCAAGTAAAAGAGTAACCAAAGGAGAGGGGAAACCAAAGCTAAGAAGAGAAACAGAAAGATAATCGTGATAAATGTTATCGAAGGCGGATTTTTTATCAATGTTAAGCAAGGCAAGTGGTTCAGAAAGTTTACGAGCAAGAAAAACAAGGTTTCGAACAAAAGAGATGTTATTAGCGATAGACCGACCAGGCACAGTGTATGACTGGTCGGGCGAAAGGATGAAAGGAAGAACAACATTCAAATGACGAGAAAGGTGTTTGGTAAAGAGTTTATAGTCGAGATTTAGAATGGAGATAGGACGCCAATTTTTCAGGTCCAGGGAGTCTCCTTTCTTCAGCAAAATAATGACGTGGGCCACTGTAAACTCCGGCGGCAATGCAGAAGAAGATTGAGCTGCGGAGGAACAGGCGGGAAGGAAAGGGGAGAAGAGATGAAAGGAAAGCACGGTAAAAGAAAAGAGGAAGGCCGTCAGGTCCAGGAGAGGCATGAGGATTTAGAGAGGCAAAAGCCTCTCTGAGTTCAGCGGGGGAAAAGGCCGCGAGAAGAGAAGGACAGAGTTGTGATGGGTCCTGAGAAAGAGCACGAAGAAGAGGGGATGAAGACAGCGAGTGAGTCTGCACTACCGCTCGGAATTTATCTCGGAAAAATTGACGAACCTGTGTGCCGATAGTGGCTGAGTCTGATGAAATAGTTCCATCAGACAGACGGAGATGTCGGAGGGTATTAGATAAACGCCGGAATCTTTCCGCGCGAAAGAGAAATTCATATGATTGAGCTGTAGAGGAAATATGAAGTAATTTCATCCGACAGAGCAGAGATCTTGCTGTTCCATCGGATGAAACAGCGCTCTAAGGGCATCCTGTTCTTCAGGATATGATGGATCTGTGAGAGACATAGAGGAAAGGATCCCACGAAGGTTGCTGATTTGCATACCACGTTCAGTACGAGCAGCAAATGAGTATTGTCGGATTAACATATGAAGCTGAAACTTAATGTCGAGCCGCAACTTGAGTGCGCTTGGTGTTGTGGCGAGGAAGGTGGCGACGATAATCCAAGAATCGACAGATTGTGGTACAGAAAGTTTTGCCCTGAAGCAAGACATCATCAAAGGACCAGGTACGCTGCGAAGTAATTGGCAGTGCAGAAACGCAGATAGACAGCGTCACCGCTCTGTGATTAGACGAGGTTTTTGGCACATGTCGTGCCTCAGCAGATGCAGGGAGCAGCTCGAAGGAGACGTAAAATCGGTCCAATCGGGCCGCTGACGAACCTTTTCGGGGTGAATTGCTCAAGGTATATGAAACCGTGTTTGGATGAAAATGACGGATGGAGTCAACAAGATGATGGTCGGAGAGGAGTAGCGTAAGCTGATCGACTAGGATAGGACGAAATTTTCTTAGGGATCCGCTGCGGTCCAACGACGGGAACAAAGTGCAATTGAAGTCTCCTCCTAAGACATAAAAAATCACTGGTGAGGGAGGGGATTGCAGTAAGTGCTGAACGTAAACATTGAAAAAGGAAGTCAATGAAAGATTCATCTGCAGAAATATAAATATTAAATATGTGATAGGTAATATGATCAATACAGAAAACACAACATTGTAACAAATCAAGGTATAAATTATTTACAGAGACTAGTCAGTGAGAGAAGCAAACGGTTGTTAATGCCAAGAGCAACACCACCGGATTGCAGCCGTCTATACGCATGGAAGAAATTAAAAGTCCAACTACGCCAACAATGGAATGGCGTTGTAGGAAAGCATTTCGTTTCTTGAACGAGAATAACTTCAGCGTTCTCTGCCGACAAGTCTTCATACACTTTTGAGTTAGCGTCAGGGGTGCTAAACCCCGACAGTTCAGCGAAACTACCTTGAACGTGGTAGGTCACTTATAGGGGTCATAGCTTTTGTGACAGTTGTTTTAAATAGATGAATGTGCTGACGGATGTGTTTGCCAGCCGCACTCAGGTAGCCAGACGGTTTGGCATAAACATCAAGAACTCGATCCAAAAAGGTAGTTTGCTGAAGAATATTTGGCAAAGCATTCTCATGTCGCTTGACAAAGGTATGTGCTGTAGCAGGATATTGTTTGACACACATGAGAGAATAAAGTTCTATGTATGACAACGGTGTAGGCGGTAATTCAAGGCTAGACATTTGGGCACCAAACTAGTCAAACGGCACCACTCCATCGGTGGGGTCAGGTGACGTATCAAAATCAACGACTCGTGCGAGCAAAGTACGGGTCCGGGGGAAATCGAGTGGGGCTCTCGCGAGCTCGTCCTTTCTTGACGGAGGCACGAGCTGGTTTCGGGGCTAGATGCTTTTCCAGTCGTGCTTGGCGTTCAGGCTCCGAGCTATCGCTCATGGTTTGATCTACACTGAGATATGCAGTTTCATTATCCGGAATAAAGAGATCTGCCTCTGACGTAACACTCCCTTCACCCAACTCCACTTGTGGATCGGGAACACGAAAGTGAGTCTGAGCAAATATAGGAGGAAAAGTTGTCTCATCCACTTGTGGTGGGAGAACAGCAGACGAAAGAACAGTGTCTAGGCTTGGTGGAACGGCAGTCGGACGCACTGGAGCGGAAACCATCTCCGGGGTCCGTTTGGGAGTCTCCGCTGGAACTGCAGACTTGGGAGACGAGGAAACTTTGGGACACTCTCTGTAAAAGTGTCCAAATGCTTTGCAGGTGCTGCAATGAAATTCAGTTAGGAGATCAACATAACGCACCTGCGCAGAACACTTTACTTTAAATTGCACTGGGATCGTGCGAATGTTGTCAGGAGTTGTAAAGAGAACCCGCGCAACGCGACGTATGCCACAAATGGATTTGTCGTCGGGATCCTTTCGGGCTGCTTAGAATGTCTTCACCGTGCCTACAACATGGCCAAGAGTAGAGAGGACGGCATACAACATTGTATCAGTGACTTCCGGTGGCACTGAATAGAATGACACGTTGATGGGTCTCTGCACTACAGGAGTAGGCTCTAAGAACTGATCACCGAGAGTGTGACCTGTACGTCGGATGGTGGTAGCATATTCAGCTTTAATGAAGTACACCACAACTGTTCCGGCCCGCCGGACCATATGAGAAATGGCTTGTGGGTTGAACCTGTTCTTCAAGGCAGTGGACTACACCTTTAACGACGTCGCCGGTAAGGTAGCAAACACTACACCTTTATCCAAGGTAGAATTAAAGTTAGCACTAGCTGCAATATCATCAGGAATGTCGAGAGTGATGGTGTTTCCGTCTCGGCGAATATAGGATGCCATGCCCACTTCTCCGCCGTACTGTGTTGGAGTGGAGTGGATAGGAATAGAAGTAGTGAATGCTGTAATGTACTCGGTGGAGGATGACTGCTGTGCAGGAAAAGAAGGAATATCACCACAATCGATGACGTCCATAGCAACGTCAGTAGTAGCAAGGTCAGTAGAAGTTGACGTATTAGTAGAAGTAACGAATCGACGTGATAAGAGAGTACGGACGTACCGTTAGATGAGGGGAGCGCATCACCGCCAGTTGGATCGGACAGCGTAGCGACGCCTCTTACGGAAGAAGAACTTGAGTGTTTCCCGGAAGTGAGGGCGTTGCTAAGTCCCACAACACAGGAAGACGCCATTTGCAATGGCGCCACAGTGATAAGCAACGACCAGCTCGGTCAAAAATAAACACAACGTAATAACTCAACTAAAACTGCACTCATTGACTCGAGAGTCAAACGGAAAGAAGCACTGGACCTTTATACTTCGTACACACACAAAATTAGAGAACTTAAAGCGCTATTTACGTGACTTTAGACACAAAAATGAGGAGCAAATCAAACGAGCTCGTGTGGTACCCATATATCCAGCTTACTAACGTTGCTTTAAATGGTTTTCAACGCTCCATTTTGATATGTTCAGATTCTCAGCAATTTCTCGTGTCGATCAACGACTTTATTTTGTCGTCACCAACTTCGATTGGCTTTCCTGAGCGTGGTGCATCTTTCACATCAAAATCTTCAGACCGAAATTTCGCAAACCAATTTTGACAATGCCGTAGTTTTAAGGCATCTTCACCATACACATCACACAGCTTTTCATGAGCAAACCATTTGCAATCGTTTACCCGCAATAGGAAAGATTCAGAAGGAAGAAAAATGGGGGCCATATGATCTGAGCCAGATGAACGATGATGAACGTGTCATGAAGTGTTTGATTCCGTTGGATAAACAACACAGAAAGTCTTTCCTGTGGAAAATCGTTACGGCTAATGAAAAATGGATATGGTACGACAATCCCAAACTCAAAAAACACTGAGAAGGCACCGGTGAAGCAACGACTTCGACACCGAAACGCAATATTCACTCCAAGAAAGTTCTGTTGGGCATCTGGTGGGATATGAAGTGTGTGCTCTATTATGAACTATTGGAACAGGGTCAAACTGTTACTGCTGATCGCTACAAGCAACAGTTGCTGCGATTGAACCAGGAAATCTGTCGGAAACGTCCATTCAGAGGCAAAGGATTGCGTCCCGTGAAAGTACTGCATGACAACGCTAACCCGCATGTCAAAAAATCGGTCAAGAAAGCGTTATTAACGCTTGGCTGGGAAGGTTAGGAGCACCTGTCGTATAGTCACGACATAGTTCCTTCAGACTATCATTTTCTTCGATTGATGCAACATGGTTTTCCTGCTGTACGCTTCCGAACATGTGACGAAGTGGAAAAATGGGTTGACGACTTCATCGCGTGACACGACGAAGTATTCTTCATAGCTGGAATCCGTCAGCTGTCCGACCGATGGCGGGGGTGATAGATAATGACGGCGCATATTTTAATTCGTAAAGGTATTGCTGGTTTCTCTCAAATTACATGTTGCGTTGTCTTAAAACGCTGTTAAACTTATTTGTACACCTAATAAAAGCAATTTCAACAACAGTACTGATCACGTAGAGTTTGTTATGCTATGTATTACTAACCATGGCATTGCCGAGGTCACTAATGCCGTCTTCCCAACATGAACATCCCTCCTACAGTATTACCTTAAATGAATATGCAAGTTGCGATGTTTTAGCTGCCTGGTGCAGTATAACACATTTAGAAAGTCTGATATATGCATAGAATTACTGCTGAGGAACAAGACAGCTCACAGTGTGTCTGTAGATACGTTTCCAGTTTTAATGTACGAACTAGTCCTTTTGTGACTGCTATAACAGGATTGAAACCCAAGGTGGGGTTTCTAAAGTTCTCCTAAAAATTTCCGGTACTTCCCAGATTTCACTGAAAAACTCTTTACCTTATGTTATGATTACGTGCAACTGATCTTTTGTCGGTATGGAATTCGAATCCTCATTTTCTTACTCCGGAGTGACTGTTATCATAGTTGAACCAGTGGGGTTAGCGCAGCTTCATGTTTCATTTGACTCATTTGCCACATTATCTCCTCCTTGAGAAAGGCTGCGGAGGCACGACACCCTTCAACAGGGTTCAGGTCAATAGGCAGCAGCACTCGGCGACCGTTTCATTGTAGAAGTATTTAGCATTTATTTACGTACGTTGTAAGAAAGATCCTGTTAGTAACGTCATTCTTCGGTGGCGAAGGTAAACGCAGTAATCTTGAAAGGCATGTAAACCAGAAGATTCGAAAATTACTCACCTTATGTCAGTATACTATAAAGGATGTTTATTAATATAATTGCAGATTACGATGACTACAGATGATTAATGGAGTAAATTATGATTACATTTGGATTATTTAGAATCTTAAATTCGATGATGGACACATTCGATCGTAATGGCGTACGGATAGTCAGAAATTAACGACTATTTACATACAGTGAATTCACAACACTGGATAAAAGTTTCATCGTTCGCCATCTTACGAGGACTCGTACACCGTACGTCTCATCCTCGTATTTTCAGTACAAAGCACGTTGCTTGGCGCCTGCCGCTAATCGTGTTTGGTCACTGTTTGTTCCCAACAGAACCGTCACACAATTTGTTTTCAGTCCTCGCGACCAGGAAATCCTTTTTCTTTCGAGGGCCAAGATAACCTTTTTCTTATTTTTCCTACAGAGAGATTCGAACCCACATCTTCCTACTACAGAGCGGCTGTTCTCCTAACTTAACAATGCCGACAGGCTTATCGCTGCTTCATCAGCTATTTTACTCATACATGACATCAATATTTTTTTGAACAGCTTAAAGATTTATATCATGAAATTTTAATACATTTTGCAATACTGGATATATAGAAAGGAATTTATGTAATGAAAATGATGTTCGTTTTTCTCTATCGACAGAAAGTGGTAGCTACTCTTGCCATGAATCATTTTTACTCAAAAAGATTAGTTGTTAAAGTAATTTTTCAACTGCCTAACAAATACAACTCTGAGATGTACATCGCTAAGTTCGTCAGAGCGAAACTCCTCCTTCCAGCACAAATGTTTCTAAAGCGTCAACAGCAGATGAACATCAATGAAGGAAGAAATATTCTTCATAACACATGGGAATTCGCTAGAACATTTAAATCAAACAGAATACGAATTCTGAATTTGCTTGTACCACCTACTGCTTCGAACTTCACTGTCCTGCGTGGTGTAACGGTTAGCATGCTCGAACGGAAATCGGGAAATGCGGGTTCGATTCCCACGCTAGGGCGATGAAATTTTCTGAGAGGTGTTACTTTGATAGCCAATAGGTAGTACAAGCAAATTCAGAACTTATATTCTGTTTACTTAGAATACTCTAGCAAATGGAAAGATGAAAGAATGTTCTTGCAGATGGAAAGACTAAAATATTTTCTAGCAGATGGAAAGACCAATAAATGCTATTTCAGTGTGATAGACTCTTTCTTAAGGTGGACGTCAAGTAATTTTAATTCCTATACTTCCAATGAAAAAACTTTTGTACACATTTCCTTCACAATTAGTGTGTTCCCAAAGATGAAAATTTGAACATCGATTAAAATAACTTCATATTATAACTTGGAATACTTAATATTTTCTAAAACATAACCATAATTATATAAAAAAATAATAACATTTCCTTTGGGAATGTTGGAACCAGAAAAAAGATGACGCGACCTGTACTTTGATGACGTCAGTAGACAAATAAATGTTGGATTACATAATTACGGTTATGTTTCAGAAAAATTATGTATTCCAAGTTATAAAATGAAGCTATTTTAATCGATGTTCAAATTTTCCTCCTTGGGAACGCATTAATTGTCCAGAAAAAAGATGGCGCGACCTGTAATTTGATGACGTCAGTAGACAAACAAATGTTGGATTGCATAATTGTGGTTATGTTTTAGAAAATATTAAGCATTCCAAATTATAAAATGAAGCTATTTTAATCGATGTTCAATTTTTCATCCTTTATTTTCATTAATCGTAAAGAAAATGTGTACAGAAGTGTTTCCATTGGAAGTATAGGAAGCACAATAACTTGACGTCCGCCTTAAACTTAAATTTATTTTTATGATTGTGTTAAATCAATAATAAGCATTTTTCACACTTTAGGCACAGTATTTCGAGGAATATGCGGGTCAGAGCATAGAAAAGGTTACACGTAAAGGAAGGAGTTTGTTATAAAAAGGCTGCATAATTAAAGGATCATTTTAGTTACTTTTTGAGTGGCAGTCAATTTACTTAAAGAAGGTGTAAAATTTTGAAAGCGATAAAGTTCCTGTGTTCGCGTGTTGCTTGTCTCTCTGGCACAATACCGTGCATTAGGCAATTATGTGAAAATCTTGAATAGACAAGGAGTTAAAATAGCAGGACAACTACTTATTGATAAAGCGGTGGGGAAAATGGAAACAAAATTTGAGCACAATGTAAGGAAGAGAGATATCGTGAACACGGTTATTAGATCAAAAGTCTTTAAAAGAGTAGCACGCGATATATTTTATCCATAAAATAATTACTCTTGTCTGTACTAATTTTAGACTATTGTTTCCCATCAGAATTTGAAACTGTGTTTCCTCACAAAAAGAAGAACAGGCAAGCAATAAGATGCTGAATCATCTCGTATAATGAGAAAGCCTTTTGAATCAATTGACTGTGTAAAAATATGAAATGCGAGAGTCATCGAACATTTAATGGGGTATGCATGCAACTTTAAAACTCTTAATGGTTATCTGTTTGTCACTGAGACGCAATGTAGCCCAATGATTTACTGAACTTTTTAAGTAGTCTTTTAAAAGCACATAAATTAAGTGAAAATCCATTAATAAAGTTCGGTTCTCTTTTAAGAACGAGAATGAAAATAGAAATATCCATTCCCGCGCCTATAAGAAAACTGAATTACAGTTATCGAAAAATTCACACAAATAGTTACTTACGAAAAAACAAAAAATATATTGTCGCATTTTAAGAAACAGTTATACCATTGCGAAGAGAAACGAACACTTAAGTGTCCTAACACCAAAACTCAATTTTTTTAGACCCAACAAATGTAAGCAAATCTATGTCATAGTGATCGGTATTCCACGCAAAAATCTTTGGCATTGAGACAGGTATCACTTTATTTTAATCGATATTTCAAAAATGAATCTATCACTTCGGAAGCAAATGTGTCCTTCCCCTTAGATGTAAAATGGCTGGATTATAAAATAGTGAAATGTTGTCATGAAACCTTTCCTATAAAAGCCCATGGGAATAAAAAACTAAAAATTCAGAATGGATTTTTCGAAGACGGCGTGATGAAAGGAATGACATATTCATTTACACCCTGCAGTAACAAAAAGTCAACTCTTTATTTAAAATACAAAACGGGAGCAGTGATTTTTATAGTGAATGACTCCTGAGACAAAAATAATATTTTTAATCGGATTTGTAGGAGAGGAAATACATTTCATACCCAAAAATGCGCTTATGGTAATACCACGTGTTATGAAAAATCAGAAAACATCAGGAAGATATTCTTCATAATGGAAGGTGTCCGACGGAGTAAAGATGAATATTTCTGAAAAAGAGATATTACATTTTTTCAGATGAAACTTTTAGAAGCAGAGATATCATGGAGTTGTAACGTAACTTTCTTCTCCTGAAAAAAAAAACATATTTATTTGAGAAGAAAATCTGTGCAAAATATTCTTCGAAAACACGAGTATTGAACTAATAAATGTCTTTAATAGGTGGGTTTAGTATCATAGATACTTCTGCAAATATAAGTAGGCACTAATTCTACTTCCCAGTATTTGACGTAAACAATGGGCGTAATCTCCCTCATAGGGAATGACATTCAATGTAAACGCGATAGTTTCCGTCTTTTTCTTAGAAACGGAGATGTGGTCGGGAAACAGTAATACACACTTACATCCTGTAGCGGCAGAAATGTGAATTAAGAAAAATCAGAAAACTTTACGAAAAATGTTCTCCTTAGGAATTAACACCTTGCAGAGAAACGAATTTTATGAATCACACAGTTAGAGGTACAGACATCGAGAAACATGCAATATACGTTTCCGCGCCCCAACGTTAAACTTTTGAGTTATTTTGCATCCAAAATGTGTGTAAAATGTCTATAAAATCTGTTAAAAAAAGTATCCAAGCAGAAACTTTTTTCAATCGGGATTCTACACTAACGGAAAGTGAAAAAAGAACACCAAGAAGGAGACGTCTGATACCAACGAAATTTATACAGCATAATAACGGAATACAGAGGATAACGTGATCAAAACATTTTGGCAAAATACAGCTGTATTTGCTGGTAAACTGAAAAATAACCATTCCATGTAACATGGTTAGTTCGAGGTTGAACCGCCATGAACTGCGTCACACTGTGCAATTTTGGCATGGAGTCTGTTGTACAGATGTTGGATGTAAGTTTGGGGTATTGAGTTCCAAGCATCCTCAACCTGGACGCGTAAATCGGGGATGGTCGTGGCTGGCCGTGGAGACCGGATAAGTCGTTGTCCTATAAAATCCCACACGTGCTCAAAGGGGGACAAATCCTGTGAACGTGCAGGCCATGGAACCTGTCTCACACCCTGAAGTTCATGTTGCGTTGCACGTGCCATGTGTGGGCGTGCGTTATCTTGCTGGAAAACACCACGATTGACTGACCTTACAAATGGCACAACAACGGGCTGAATGATGATGTTGATGTAGGAGGTGCTGTTTAACGTACCCGGTACAGACACTAGTTGTGTACGGGAGTGATAGCTGATCGCCCCTCACACCAGGAGATTAGGTGTAGGCCTTGTGTGTCGCTGGCGGATGCAAGAAGGGTGGAGACGCTCCCATGTGCGTCTGCGAACACGCATACGGCCATCGGAGGCTCCCATACAGAATCGGCTTTCATCGATGAACACGACAGATCGCCATTTCGTTCTCCAGTGCAGACGTTGGAGACACCACTGCAGCCGTTCATGACGGTAGGCTGGAGTCAGAGGTACACATGCCAGAGGCACACGTGCACGTAGTCCTGCATCCAGTAGACGGTTGCGGATTGTTCGCACAGTCACCTCAGGTGCAACGCAGCTCGGATTTGCGTCGCAGTGGATATTCTGCTTGACAACGCCGCTCTTCTTATGCGTCGATCGGTCCGCTCATCAGTCCGTATGTGACTCCCAGTTCCACGTCTTTTCGTGTGGGAATGTTCCTCGGACCATGTACGCCACCATCGTACCACCACCGATACTTCCCGTCCAATTCGCTCTGCAATACGACCATACGACCACCCGGCCTAGCGGAGTCCGACTAGACGACCTCGCTCAAAGTCCGATAACTGCTGAAATCACACACATCTTCCATGTCCAGGCATTGCAGCTTCTTCAGGGTCTTCGCGCGTTTCCGTACGCCGACGACTGATTACATTCCCTTCGCCGAACTCCTTAAATACCACCGAAGATGATTTGCATATTATGCCGTGCTGTGGCGTAAGCGCTCACCGGTTGGTCCCGAAATTAACATCACACCTACGTAAACTCGACCCCATTAACATATGTAAATTTCATGAGCATCCGCCAATTCCTTCTTGGTGTTCTTTTTTCACTTTCCGGCAGTGTAGAAGCGGAGACACCTTCGCAAACATAAATATGCTATTTCTCACTCTAGTGACAAAACTGTGTGTTATGAAACATCAAGAAGTACATGCAAAATATTCTTCACAGCAGAAACTGTTAGACCGAGGAAAGAAAAATTCAAATCGGACTGTTGGAACTAGATAGAGGGAAGAAAATTTAAAACTATTTTGCGCCCCATAGCTGAAAAACTGCGCATTATTAGAAGTAGGATGTGCGCTGAATATGGAACTTGTGGACGATATCGGAAGGAAAATATATTTTTACTTCAATCGAGTCTTCAATATGTGTTAATGTGAATTGGGATATATTTTGAGGGTTATATCATCTGTACTTACCCCAAAAGAGTGGCGAGATTGTGTATTGAAAAAAACCCCAACACTGTAGGGAGTGTTGTTCTTACAAGGTGCCCAATTCAAAAAGAAGTATTTTACATGGGACTTAGAATTTCAATGATGAGGTACCCACAGGAAGGCAGATGAACAGACGGAGAGATATATTGGTACCGTAAGGTTAGCGCAATTATTTTCAAAAACGTGAGGCTATATTGGGCTTCTCTTTCCGTAAAATACACGGTCGTATGAGAATAATAGTACAACCTACCCATTAATGGGAATAGCCACCCTTGGCCCGGATAACAGCGGCGAGATGACGTGGCATGGACGCAATGATTCTCTGAAAGGTTGCCCGAGGCACACGTGTCCATTCGGACTGCAGCAGAGCACAGAGGTCCCGGATATGACGTGGTTGTTGGTCGGCACGTCGAACCTGTAGATCCAAATAGTCCTACAAGTGCTTTATGGGATTGAAGTCAGGCGATTTCGCCGGCCAAGGGAGAACGGAGACATCACCCTCGTGTTCCTGGAACCCGTCACGCAACCCCTTAGCAACGTGGCTCGGCGCATTGTCCTGTTGGTTAACACCACCAAGAGGGTGAACGTCCAACACAAAGGGATGCATGCGGTCAGCGAGGATGGACAGGTAGCCATTAGCGTTCACGAAACCATCCAGTTATACCAGCGGTCCCAAGTCATAGCAGGAAAATATCCCCCAGACATGCACACTGCCACCGCCTGCCTGTACTTGACAGACAAGCGTGACCGAGTTTTGGTTCTCGTATATCTGACGCCGTATCTGCCACCGCCCGTCACTTTTGTTAAGTAGAAACCTCGATTCGTCGGAGCAGGCAACCTTTTTCCACTCATTCACTGTCCAATGATGATAGTCTAATGCAAACTGCAGGCGTCGTTACCGATGGACCAGGGTTAACATGGGCCCCTTGACGCAGCGTCGACTCCGGAGGCCCATGGGGTTCTTCCTATTGTTATCGGGGACATGTACCTGGGTGCCCCGTCGTTCATTTGCATGGTCAATTGCTGCACGATTACGCGTCGATTGCCCTTTAGCATTCGACGGAGGCGACGATCTCCTCTGGGGCCCATGGCCTTTGGGACTCTACCGTTATGACGTCGGGAGGTACTAGATACATCCTTACTACAACACTTCGCGAAAAGCCCGCGAAACTTGCTGTTTCTGAGATGCTTTTACTAATGGCGCAGGAGCAGATGATCATTCCTTTTTGAGCGTCCGTCAAATCACTACCTCTGTTCATTGTGCTCACGTTACGCACTATGGCTGATTTGTTTTGACCAGCCGCTTCTATCTCCGTGCGGTCTACCTTGTCACATGCACGCTATGATGCGCCTGGGCGAGGACACTGTGATTCCGGCGGAGGTCATATAATTCTGATATGACTGTATATTTTGCTAAAGGTAGATTGAAGTTAAATATTCATGACAGACATTAGGAATTTCTCTCTCTCAGAATACAGAGGTTTTCCTTTGAGCCCGTTTGATGTTAACAAA
The DNA here is from genome assembly GCA_039090855.1 of Macrothele yani. Classification (NCBI taxonomy): domain Eukaryota; kingdom Metazoa; phylum Arthropoda; class Arachnida; order Araneae; family Macrothelidae; genus Macrothele; species Macrothele yani. Next base: position 134,769,153 of record CM076990.1, read on the forward strand.
TGACTCTTGCTGATAGAAACCTTGTCCGTCAAATCAAATAATTGTTCGTTCCCTATTCTATGAGAACAAAAAAGTAAATTCTTCTTCAATAGCTCCTTATCGATACGGAGTCTACAAAAAATCTAAATTTCGGAAAAAAAAGAGTACTTGTTGTTTTATGAATGGGTGGAAATATTAAATTCCCAAAGATTCAATGCGTAGTTAAAAAGATAACATAAACACTCCAATTATTCGGCACGCAGTAGAAAAAACTGACGTTTTTCGCTAGCCTTCATTCGTAGCAGAAGAATGTGAGCTTAACAATAAAAAATAGAACAGAGCAATTCACGCTAGCAATAATAAATTCTTATACAAACAAGAATTGTATGCAAACAAAGGTATTTAATTATAACATAAATGATGATTCGAAGATATCCATTTAGACGTAATACGTCGACACGTAAACGCTCCATCACGGTAACAAAGGGTGGCTCTTACAGACGCCAACTGACGCCATGTTTGCTGAAGAAGTTCACTACAGTCCCGCACACATAATTACTTTGCAGGTGGACAATTCTAAAAATCACGAACTGTACCAGAGTCTACGGATTAGGAACATCTCACGTAACACAGTCTGCTTCCTTTATTAAATGGAATGAGCAGTTCTATTTGGTAAAACACATACGCAGAACTTCCTGAACATACAACCGCGGTTTTCAGCACGTCTTTTTTTAAAAAAAAGATCGTGCTTATGTTATCGGTTTGTTCGTCCGTCCGTCCGTCTGTCTGAACCCACGATATCTCCGCAACTATTGGTTCGATTTGCAAAATTCTTCTTGCATTGGGAAGCTTGAAATATGCGAATGATGATCCTTCATTTCGTTTTTTTACGATGTACAATTTCGCAGCTAGAGGGCGTAAATGCAGAAGATGTCGAATTAAAAAATACGTTTTCCTCCACATATTTGCTTCTAAACATTCGATTGAAAGAATTATTTTATATTTCGATTCCACTTATGTCGAAGAGTATTTTAGATATCGCTACTTTTTTCAAATTACGCATAGATTTTTCGCTAGGGGCGTAAAAATAAATTACATTTTTCCCAATAACTCTTCTAAAACTCCGATTTGAAAAATATTTTCTTCATCGGATAATGCTTCTTATGGAAAATATTTTGCATATAATTTCAAATTTTGGTAAGGAATACTTTGTCCACCAGGGGTGTAAGAGTTAATTTTTGCTTCCGATGTATTTGCTATAAAATCTGAGATTCTAAAATATCGATTGAAAAAAATATTTCGTGGACTGATGCCACTCTCATCGATAAACATTTTTGCAATATTTTCTTCTCAATATATTGCACAGTTTCTCCGCCAGGGGGCATAGATGTATATCTTATTTTAGTCAATATCTCTACTTCTAGGAGTCCGATTTGAAAAAATACTTCTTTGTTGGGGTTCCAAGTGTGACATGTTTTTCATATAATTTCAAAATTTTCAAGTAATTCATAGACTTTCCGCTAGGGAGCGTAAAGGTAAATTGCTTTCCCTCCTATATTTCTGCTTCTAAATCTCAGATTTGAAAATATCTTTCAGCACCGGATACAGCTTCTGCTGGGAAATCCTTTGCAAATAATTTCTAATTTTTGTAAAAATGGTTTGGCCACCAGTTGGCGTAAGTCTTAATTTCCGCTTCTGATGTATTTGCAGCAAAATATGAGCTTCTAAAATCTCGATTGAAAAAAAAATCCTTTTTTGACCGATACTACTCATGTCGACAAACCTTTTAGGAGCATTTTCTTCTTGAAATAATGCATGGTTTCTACGCCAGGCTGCGTAGATCTATATTTTATTTTTGTCAATATCTCTACTTCTAAGAGTCCGATTTGAAAAATTCTTACTTTGTTGGATAGTGTTTCCGATGCAATCTGTTTTTCCTATAAATTCAAAATTTTAAAGTAAATCATAGACTTTCCTCTAGGGGTCACAAACGCAAATTGCGTTTTTTGCGTTATTTCTGCTCCTAAAGCTCCGATTTGAAAAATTCTTTCTGTATCGCATACAAATCCTGATGGAGAATATTTTCCCCATAATTTATAATGTTTGGTAAAAATAGTTTGGCCACCAGGGAGATAAGTGTTAATTTCTGCTTCTGGTGTATTTGTAGCAAAATCTTGGCTCCTGAAAACTCGACTAATTTTTTTTTCTTGGACCGATACCTCTCATATGGATAAACCTTTTGAGAATACTTTCTTCCTAAAATAATGCATGGTTTTCCCACCAGGGAACGTAAAGTCACATCTTATTTTTGTCAGTATCTCTGTTTCTAAGAGTCCGATTTAAAAAATTATTTCTGTGTTGGAAAGCGTTTCCGGTGCGAAATGTTTCTCATATAAATTCATGTTTTTCTTAATGCACAAGTCTGCAACCAGAGGGCGTAAGCTCACGATTCCATTTTCAGCAATATCTGAGGGATTAAAAACCCGATTGGAAAATTTCTTTCTTCCGTTAGATACAATTGCTTTCCATACCGGTTCCATTTACTCTGAATAGCTTTGATAAATTTAATTTGCGTCAGAACGGATTTAAAAGACATGCTTATTACACCCGAAAATTCGGTGTCATCTTTCTTGTTTCATCTGTGCACACACAGAGCACAGAAGAAAAAGTTCTCCTCTCAACCTTGCTTTCGCTACAGATCAAGAGAGAGAGAGAGAGAGAAGGAGAGAGAAAAAGTGAGAGAGACGGAGATGTCCGCATGTGGTAGTTCGGTGAACAATAGTTGCGCCGGTATGGGGCAATTCATTTGGAGCACTGCAAAAATTCCGTCTGACGATCTGCGTTTTTTATTCTTTTATCGATGAGATGCTGCGTTTCCAACACATGTCACACGCTTTTTGACAATGATACCACTCGGGTACCTGAAAGAATAAATAGTCTTCTTTCTTTGTTAGACATCCAGTGTGGAAGGAGCTAGCAAAGTGTAGTGTCTGGCCCTTGCGCTTGCGCTGTACGTTACAGGCATTTGCACCATGAGTAAGCCTTCAGTAAACAAAGTCATAGTACACTCATGGTCATAAAAAACAGAACAACTGAAAGGAGTCGATCGACGACTTTGATTTTTACAGGATATCTTCATTGGGAAATACGGAACGCCGCCCCGGTGGCGCAGTGGTCTAAGCGATGGCCTCTGATCATTCGTCCGAAAGGGGTCCGGGTTCTAATCCCGCTGATGCATGGATGTTGTATTTGTCTTACGGCACTGGCTCTCCCCTTCCCTGGAACCAGTGTCCCTAAATTAGGGACGGGCGACTGCTTATAGCCCACTGAGTTGCTCACGGTAGTCGTTAAACCTCCAATAAAAAAAACGGAACGAATTATTAGCATCTTGGTGTTACACGTACCAGGTGGGTCGATATAGCTAATAATTGGAGAGGCTGCCTCTGGCTTGTATGACTTGATGTTCGCGCTGAGGCATCGAATCAAATAATTTGTGTATGGTGTCCTGTAGAATAGCCATCCCGGCTGTGTTGAAGAGTGTCCAAAATTCATCAACAGTTGCTGGTAGACGGTCGCACGGCTAAGACATCAAATCAAATAATGTGTGAATGGTGTCCTGTGGAATATTCATCGAGGCTGAATTGACTCGCGTCCAAAGTTTATCAAGAGTTGCTGGTGGACGGTCGTACAGCTGAGGCATCGAATCAAGTAATGTGTGAATGGTGTTCTGTGGAATAGCCATCCAGGCTGTGTTGACCCGCTTCCAAAGTTCATCAAGAGTTGCTGGTAAACGGTCGTACAGCTGAGGCATCGAATCCAATAATGTGTGAATGGTGTCCTGTGGAATAACCATTCAGGCTGTATTGACCCTGGTCCGAAGTTCATCAAGAGTTGCGGGCGGACGGTCGTACCGCTGCTTCTGCCGTTTGAGCATGTGCCAGAGATTTTCTACGGGCGATACATCCAGCGATCTAGCAGGCCACGGCGGATGTGAAACGCTGTTATTCCTGAAGAAGGCACTTGCTGTCGCTGCAACATGCGGTGTAGCATTGTCCTGCTGAATTATATCCCCTGCAACTTCCTGCAGGTACGGAAAGGCCACCGGCAGTAGAAATGTCAGTGACGTAGCGGCCATTTGTTGTGCTGGTAAGGATTCTCACGAGAGGTGATCTGTTTTTGTACCCTATAATGCCACAGCCCATAGTGCCCCGTGTTGGTGCGGCATGACTGGTACGAGCACACTCTTCCAGACGCCTCTCCCTCTCTCTTCGATGGACAGGGCCATCATTTTTACCTGAACAGAAGCGCGTTTCGTCGAAGAACACTGTACCGTGACATTTGGAAAGCCACTCTCTTCGTTCGATACACCATTGTAGTCTGGCACATCGTTGCTGCGGTGTCACAACATTATCGTTATCTTGCATACCAACTGTCTTTTCTACTACGGATTTCTTCACATTTTTGTCGTACCCTTCATATTTGCATTTGAAAACCCTTTATTCGTCAGCAAAATTTTAGAATCTATGTCTTTACCGACGCGCACTGGGAAACTGTTTCACAATGTCGTCTTAATATCAGTTTTCCCCCGTACTGTATGTATTGTTTTTTTCTACGAAGAAACGCAAGCCGTTCCCTATGAAGAGGTCAGCTGTCGGTCACTTTACCTCGGGCAGAGATGTGCACAACGCTAGGATAACCATCGATACAATTTTGGTTGGGTGACGAAATTTCTTAACTCAATCGTGAAGGTTAACAGAGATTGAAATACAGTTTCACATTCTCTGATCTTTACATACAAAAGGGCAAGGCATATCTTACTGATTCATCAACTCTTGCTTCTATTTTTCTGACTAAGTACAAAACCGAAAGTTACTGTGGTTTCTGCTTATCTCTAATAAAGCCTCAATTGTGAAAATGTCCTTAACCCTTTAACTGACTGGAACGAATTAACTCTGGGTAAGCGTTTAAAATGGGATGAAAGCAGCTCCGACGAATGTATCCACTGTCTAAGAAATGGACCGAACGCGGATCGAACGAGTGAACCTGAGCATCAGAAAGCGTTGCTTTTCTCTTAGCTTTGTTATGCGAAGTTACCATCTAGGGGGATGCTTGATATTAAACTTTTCTGACTGATTACCTGCTAAAAGGGTTATAACGATGTCACGAACCTAAGAAAGTAGAGAGAGAGAGAGAGAGAGAGAGAGAGAGAGAGAGATGTTTCAGTTGCTTGTTTCTACCCAGTTACATAATGTCCATATCGAGGGGACTAGTTATTACCCATCATGCTTTGGGTCATGGAGCATAAAACAAATGACTTGAAGCGAGCGTTTATCTCCAGTTACAGGTTAATTGTCGTGACGTCTGAGATAAGAGTTAGTCAGAAATTGTTTTGCTGTGAACGTTTCTGTTTGGTGATTACAGAAATTTTGGGCACAATTTGGTTCAGGTACATCGGCCGTTTAGAGGGTTAAAGGTCTTTTAGGGAGAGGAAAATGGGTTTGAATGCAGTATAAATCTACTTTATCATGATTTTCAATGTCTTGCTGCAGGTTTAAGAGCTTTAAATTGGGTTTGATCTCCAATCCAGTGCAGTGATATGTATTGCTTTGCAGTTTTAATCAAATATGAGTGAATTATCAGTGTAAAGTTCTTTATATTGAATGTTTAGTGTACAGATTGTGTGTTTTTCCTTTTCAGCTTTAGGGTTTTCACTAATTGATTTTTTGTGTTGGCTGACTCGGTGCAGTTAATTCTTTCTGATACATTTGGACGTTCAGTATGAATAAATATATTTATTGAACTTACTATGAATTTTGGGCTATTCCTCTAAAAGTTAAAGGTTCCATGAGTGGCTCCTGCATTTTTCATTCGTTATCCTACTTGTTGCTTTCAAATATTCAACTAAGTTATGATATTCGGGTTCTGTTGTGTCCCATGCGACTAAGATTTGCGAGAAATTCAGTGTGTGGACGAACGATGGAAACAATGATAATTTTCACCTGAAGGAATATTACAGAAATGCAGCTTTCAAATCTTCGGCATTTGGGACCGTGTGTGAATTAATTACAGCACTCGAATTTTTCCCTTCTTGTTTCGAGGTACACATAAATAGCCACTTTCATTACGCCTTGGGAGATCAAACGAAGCCATTTAAGAGAATTCGATTCAACTGACGGAGGATTCCAGCCATTTAAGAGAACTCGATTGCACTTGTACGGAGGATTCCAAATTGTAGATGAAGTTAGTAGATCACCTTACTGGATTAAATGACACATTTAAGACTACCGGGACTGCGCCAAATTTTCATCTGCGAATGCGGAATCACAGCATAAAATTACGATTGACGTGAATGAAAGAGAAAGAGAGATAAAGATTTCGAAAGCAAGTGATCCAAATTAAATAGAGCATGGAAGGTGCCGTGCAATATTTTCAGAAGTGGCCAAAAAAAAAAAATAATAAACTGGAGGAAGTTGCAGTTAGGTATGCCATTAGTCACCTAGAGATTCATTTAAGGGCTACAGCCAAATATGCCGAGGAAAACAAAACAAACCCGGATGTGAACAGAGCCTGAATTACCAATTACTCAAAAGGAATTTCGGATGTACACACAGCAGATGTTAGTCGGTACAAACCACTTCACAAAACGCAATCACAAAACAAGAAACGTCTTCGGTTAAGAAAAAAACTAACTCCAGATTTAGTTACAACGCAGACATTGCTTATGTTTCTGATAAAATTAGCCAGTTTGAATCAATAAGATTCGTCCGCAAGTGGCGCAATGCTCTCAAACTGAAGAACGACCCTCGTGGAATGTGTTTTAGTAGTAGGGAGGTCGACCTTCATCCATTAGAGAAACATCCAAAAGCTCTTAACAGCTCACCCGACACCGAGCATTTCTTCATTTTTAGGGAAAAAGTATTGATAATTCATTCCGAAGTGCCTGTTTTCGAGCAAAACAGATTATTGATACACCTTACCTTGTCACACTTAAAATTCAAGTACAGGTATATAGCAGTGTGTGAAATTTGTATGTAGAACCTAAACTTCTGCAAATTTATATTCTAGGTATTGATAGAGTAACACTTATCAAATGTGTAAACTTCAGTGTTATTAAACATACACAATGAAGTTCCAGAAAAACTGGTACACCAGTCTAATACTTGGTAGGTCTCCCACGGGAACGCAGGACTGCAGAAATACGATGGGGCAAGGACTCCACTAGCTTCTGGAAATATGATGTAGGCAATGCACGCCATACTTTCAGTAGAGCGTTCAACAACACAGGTGTATTCCAATTTCTCGGATTCCTGTGTTTGATAGCGCGTTACATGGCATCCCAAATGTGTTCTATCACGTTCAGATCTGTGGAATTAGGTGGGAATGGCAACACCCTAAACTCAGATGAATGCTCCTCTAACCATAATGTGACGTTCCGACACTTGTGTGGAGGTGCATTGTCCTGTTGGAATAGGCCTAACTCATCAGAATAAATGCAGGACACGAACGGGTGTACCTCGTCAGAAAAGATGCGCACATAGCGTTGGCCGGTCACAGACGTTTGTAGACATACCAGGGGTCCCAGTGAAGTCCAGCCAAACACACCCCATACCATTAGGGAACCCCCACAAGCCGATAGAGTTCCCTGTTGACAGGCGGGATCCATGGCTTCATGGGTTTTGCGCCACACACGAATCCTTCCATCTGCTCGATACAGTTGGAAACGCGACTCGTCAGATCAGGTTACTTGTTTCCAGTCACCAAGTGCCCAGTGGCGGTGTTGCCGTGTCCAAGCGAGGTGCATAGCTCTGTGTCGGGCACCCATGAAAGGGACTTGAGTTGGTCGTCGGTTCCCAAAGCCCATATCGTGCAGGGTACGTTGCACAATTCGGTCGCTGATGCTTGTTGAGGCTCCAGCATTGAATTACGATTATACCTGCGAGAGTGTTGCACGCTTATCGCGTGAAACGATTCTTGACAGCCGACGATGGTCACGTTCACCCAATGTCCTTTTACGGCCACATTGGTAGCATAGGTCGGAGGTTTTGCCTGAATTCTTGTAGTCACGGTACACCCTTGCAATGGTCGTCCGTGAAAATCCGAACTTCGTTTCTACCTCCGAAGTACTATGGCCCATCTGACGAGCGCCAACTATGACACCGCGTTGAAAATCGCTTAAATCGTTATTACTTGTCATTCACATGCCGAAAACAGCTCTGACAGCTGGCAAGGATGTCTATCGCTTTATATACGCACTGGAGGACGCAACCGAGTACGCGCATAGGTGACATTGCTATGTATTTTGCATAAGCTCTTCTGTACCAGTTTTTCTGGCACTTCAGTGTACATTGACTTCTTTATGTTGCATGATTGTAATAACTTCGCTGAAATTTTTAATTATGCGACTAAAGGTATGTGCAACAGTGATAAGCAGTTTCAGATAGAAATGATAAGCAGTGATAAGCAGTTTCAGGTAGAATAGCAGTTTCAGGTAGAAATCCTAACTTACAAGGAACCATCAAACGCTTAGAGGCCATTTTAACAAACCTACCGAAAACGAAGTGGCATTGCTGTTAGCTGGTAACACTTATAAAAAAGATATTTCCCTACAAGGAATTCATAACATATTCAGAGAATCAGTGAAATTAGTATTTTTTTACGATGTGCTACGATATTCTTTCATTTTCTTCAGGGGTGAAGCTGGCTACTCTTTAACAGTACCTAAAATACATACCTTCACAAATCAGCCGCTTCGAAAGACTGGCTCTACCGCATGATTTAACTCCGACATTATTATTAGACGGCCTTGGTTGAGCAGTGGTCTAAGCGCTGGTTTCTGGTTCGAATCCGTTTGAGAAATAAATGGTTTATTTCTCTCGTGGCACTAACTCTCCCTCTTTCCTGGAACCAGTGGTACCAAATTATGGACGGGCAAGTGTTTTATAACTCATTGACACAGTGGTCGTTAACTACCCAAAAAAAATATATATATGATAAGACAAGGCCAACGAAATAATTCACTCCGTTATCGAAGTTCATAAAATCAGCTTGCGGTAGGCATTTACGAAACAATTGAAATAGAGGGTGATTTTTCGTTCAAATAATCAGAAAATATTAAGATCCGAAAATTATATTTTTCTCCAAGATTCAGTTAAAAGCACTGATTCCAATATGAGGGAATAAGGTAGAATATTCCTATTACCATCGTTGACTGGTTAACCGGGAAAACTTAAAACTGAGTTACATTTGTTCGTCAATATGGTCCCCCAGATTTGTTCATCACGTTCACTTGTAACCTAAACGGATTATACTTCTGCTGCGTTACTACCTGATCAAAATATCCAGACCCGTGCTGATATCGAAGATGGCGGTTTTCACTTTAAAGCAAAGAGAAGAATCAGTTTATTAACTAAAGGTAAACTGTCCGGGAGAACAAAGTGCTGCATGCACTGGGTTGAATGACAGAAACCGAGACATTTCATGGTTAGAAAACAAAATCACACTGTACTTTTTTTTTATTGGAGGTTTAACGACCACCGTGAGCAACTCAATGGGCTATAAGCAGTCGCCCGTCCCTAATTTAGGGTCACTGGTTCCAGGGAAGGGAGAGAGCTAGTGCCGTAAGACAAACGCAACATCCATGCCTCACCGGGATTCGAACCCGGACCCTTTCTAGACGAATGATCAGAGGCCATCGCTTAGACCACTGCGCCTTCAAAATAAACTTTTATTAGTCCAAAAGCAAGGTACATCTGATACGCTTCAGTCACATGAGACTGTATTAAAAGAGACGAGGCCAAGAAGTCTCAACACAAAAGAAAGGTGGAAAGAAAACTGGTAACATCAGAACAAGATTAAAATATATACAGATAAAAAAGGAACACAGAAAACAAAAACAAAAAACACACACAGTACAAAATCCAAACCCCAGAGTGAGGGAAGAAAACACATTCCAAAAACTAGTACATAGCAGCGCGAACACAAAGGTGACAGGTAAAAAACACAACAGCAATACAACACAACACAAATTGACTGACACTGCAAGACAGCGACAGGAGAAACAAAACTGTACTTCTGAAAACATGCAGCAGCGGCCAAAACATTAGTACAAGAAGAACATAAAAAACAAAAAACCGTGCACATAAAGAGGGGCGTTAACCAACCGCTATCACTAAAAACGAAATACGAAGTGACGCATGTATGTCAGAAAGAACACTGTACAGAAGAATACATGATAATAAGGGGAAAAACCGCTGCATCACACAAAATAAATGTAGCCAAACAGGCACACGAGGTTCACAAAAAAATATTGCACTCAATTCAAATTTCATACTCAAAACAAGAAGTCGCGCGTTGACAAACCCTGGAAGCCGACGTGGCGCTATAGAGAGAATCACGCGGAAACAAGATCGCATAGCATTATAACACATTGAAAACAACACAAAGTACGTCCAGTCGTGCACGGCAACAGAAGGCTGTGCCGAGAAAAAATACAATATTACAGGAAAAACCCAGACAGGAGAAACACGAAGCAAGACGTAGACCCCTAGCTTGAGTACAAAGAAACACAAAAACGAAAACACAAAAAGTGCACTTAAAACATAATCAAAGACAAAACTGCCTCAACTGACTACTTCACTACACATGTAGTCGCATACAGTCCATAAAAAACACAAGAAGCACAGTAAAAAAAAGCACAAGGCAAATAGTGCGTTGACCAACTCCTTGGGTCAATGTAACCCAATAGACAAGATACGCACGAGAAGCACACTGTATAGAAAACGAGAGATAAGGCTGAGTACTCAATGAAAAAACACAACGAGACCAGCAGGGCCACACTAAGTAATTCAAAGTTCATAAAAAAAAACAAAGCAAAACAAGTGAACATGAAACACAGGGCATGAGAAAAAAAGGCTCCCTAAACTGAGGAGCCAACTGAAACACGAAAGTAGAACATGCACAAACAAGTAAAAAACAAGATTATCACATTAGCAGTATAGGTAAAATGCAACCACAGTATTAAAAAACTCACACAGGAGGAGAGCGAGTAGGACAGCCGCCATCCGAACAACTAAACAAAACACGTGCAAAAAGCAAGAGCCAACACAAATACACGGGAATACCACATACAGGAAACACAGTACAAAAAAGAAGATCAGGAACAACAACAAAGAAACAAGCACAAAAGAAACGCAACACGCCAAAAAAGCTTTGCAAAACTAGACAACACAGACTAGCCCAACGGAAAACAACAACAAAGAAGCAAGCACAAAAGAAACACAACACGCCAAAAAAGCTTTGCAAAACTAGACAACACAGACTAGCCCAACGAAAAACAACAACACCCAACAAGCATCACACTATACCAAACAATAACACTGATCACAAACAATTGGTGGCTAACCAGTACAACAAAACACCACAACAAGAAATGCGTCGACCAACAACTGTGGCCGACGAAAACATAGAAAGCAAGCACACAATAATACATAGACAAACACCTGAACAAAAATACCGACACAAAAAAACAATAACCGATTGCACAGCACCACCAAGAACCAGAAAAAAATACACACAGAATACAGGAACACAAATGCCCACGGACTCCGGACAAAAAAAAAGTCAAAGCAACTAGCTGTAAAACATCCAATCACAGCGCAAAACGGCAAGAAAATTCAGACAAAGAGGCCGAGGCCGCTAGTAAGAGGAAAAGTATAGAAAAACACTTACCAAGAAAGAATATACCGACCAGTAGAATGAGCTAACAAAGCACAGGGGAAAAACAACAAAAAGACCGGAATCTCAAGGAAGCAAAACAGTACAACATTACCAAAGGGCCATCAAAAACAAGAAAAGGAAAACGGTAAAAAATTAAAAGGAAAAACAGCAGGATCAGAGAAAAAGAATGAATACAAGGGAAAAAAACCTGCAGCTCAATCAAAAACAGAACAAGACAACAACCCGGAAAAGCAAAAACAAACAAAGTGAAGAAACCAGTACACCAAAACAAAAGCAAGAAAAAAAACTGATCAAACGAATTGAATCAACCCATGCTCAACCCGAAACCATGGGAGGTGGGGGGTGGAACCAGATCGAGAAGAAAGCAGGAACTGCCTGCCGGGCCAGAGCTACCTCGTACTCAAGTTGGATGACGGACTTGATCGAGGAACGAAACCTACGGCACAGAAAAACTCTCGCAGGATGATATCGACGAAGAGCAGGGCGATCAACACTGGTATGATAGTATAAATAAATAGTCAGTTTGGCCTGCAAAATTAAAAACGCGCAAACTGGATTGTGAACAGCAGCGGAAGGATGATGACGGCGAAGAAAATAGTAATGTGAAACAGAGTGAAAGGAAGGACAGACCTTGGAGAGAAGAGCAAACATCAATGAAAAAAGAGGCTGTAAAACTAAACAGGAGTCATATGCGTGATGAACATCACCGAGCGTTGAACAGAAAAATCACAAGGGAGAAGACAGGCGACCAAAACGATGAAGAGTTCGTGGTGTGAGCAAGCGGCGATGAAGATGTAGCCAATGAATATCAGTTGCTTTTGGGGAAGCCAGAGAAATGTGTGAATCGACCCATGTCTGAGAGGTTTCATCAGGAGGCACAAAAGGAATAGCGAAAGGAGCTCTAAAATAAGTAAGAAAGTGGCGGTACAAGAGTATTGCAGTAACTTGATGCACGAGAAAGGGAACATCATTCAAATAAACCAGAAAAGGAAGGCAAGGGGACGCCGAAGAAGAAACAATTAACCCAAAAGAATTCACGAGGGACGGGTAAAGGCGTTGAAGCTGAAAATGAAGCAACCGGAGTCGGGCGCGATGTAAGGGAGTGTCAGCAAGAGGGGAGTTGTTTTGAGAAAGAGATTTCCAGCGGAGAGAAGCATCTACAAGTTGGGATACCTGAACCACGCCACTGGCGAACCAGGTGGAGAAGCACAAGTACGGTGAAGAGGGAGAACGGAGTGCAGAAGAGTAAAAGAGAGGTTCCGCAAGCAGATCATTAGTTGAGGTAGGTGGGAGACGGACGGGACATAAGGAATGCAAGAGGGAAAAAACGGTGCGATAAGTATCGGGAAAGTGATCTGGAATGAGAGGGAACAGATCCATACGGAGGAAAGTAGCGAGAATGAGAAACGGACTGCGAGGGAAAAGTAAAGTATCAACAATAGTAATCGATGAAATCTGAGGATGAGAAAAAGAACGGAGAAAGGTCTGAAGATGAATAGCATTAGATTTTTGAAAAAGATCTGGGAGGGCAAGACCTCCAAAGGACAGAGGAAGGACGAAAGTAGAACGATGAACCCAGTGAACTTTATTCCAGATGAAATCAGTAACCAAACGTTGAGCGGATTGGAGAAAAATGGGCGAGGGAAAATAAGCGAACCACGAATGTGTCAGAATGGGAAGAAGAAAGGAAGAAACCAGATGTGCTTCGCTAAAAAAGGACAAAAAGGTTTGAACCGGCAAAAAGGAGCATGACGGCAATTGAGCTGCTGAACCAAAGGAATCCATGTGGCATCAGCAACCGCCACGGGATTTCCAACATACACACCAAGAAGTTTAATGACCGAGGATGACCAACGGGCACCCCAAGGGCGATCACCGTGTGCCACCCGCGATCCGGCCCACAGACCGACAGATTTAGACATATTAAGTTCGGAACCGGAAATTGAAGCATACTCACGATAAGCAGAAAGGACAACACCAAAAGAACGTTCAGTGCGAAGAAAGAGAGTGAGGTCATCAGCATATGCAGACAACACTATGTGGTGGTGACGAGTAGGAACAATACTGCGAGGAATCACAGAAAACAAACGAGAACGCAGACAAATTAAGCGAGGTTCAAATGCAAGCGTAAAAAGTCGACCCGAAAGGGGACAACCCTGCGGGATCCCGTTGTCAAATGGGATGGTAGCTGTCATGAATGTGGAAGTGCGAATACAGAAAGAAGAGTGAGAGTAAAGATTAATAAGAGCTTGACAGAAAAGAGTAGGAAAGCCAAAATGACGAAGAACAGCAAAGAGATAAGATTGATTAATGGAGTCAAAAGCTTGTTTCTGATCAATATTAAAAATTGCGAGAGGTTCGGAAAGATGGGAAGCAAGAAAATATAAGTTGCGAATGGTGGAAATGTTGGTAGTAATCGAACGGGAGGGAATAGTGTAAGTTTGATCGGGGTGGATTGAATGCTGCAAGACGGGATTGAGGCGAAAAGCAAGAATTTTAGCAAAGGTTTTGTAGTCAGTATTAAGAATAGAGATAGGACGCCAGTTAGAAAAAAGACTAAGGTTTCCGGTTTTGGGGATGAGACGGAGAATAGCAAAAGTGAAATCAGAAGACTGAAAATTTGAAGAAGTAAAAACGGCATTAAAACAAGCAACCAGAAGCAGGAGGAGAGAAGGAAGAAACTTCTTATAAAATGAGAGCGGAAGACCGTCCGCGCCAGGTTAAGAACGGTCATTCAGACTGGAAATTGCAGAGCGGACTTCAGAAGGAGAGATAGGAGAAACAAGAGAATAAAAAAAAATGTGGAACCTGAGGGAGGACGTGAAGAAGAGGGGAGGTATCTGCAGAAGAAAGGAGTCGGTGTTGAAAACGATCCGAATAATGGGAAAAAGTAAGTTCACAGATACGATAAGGGTCGGTAACTGTAGATCCGTCAGGTAGTGAAAGAAAGGAAATTGTGTTGCTTTTAACATGATACTCCTCAAGGGACTTCAAACTAGAAAAGGGGTCGTCGTGAAACCGCAAGTGAGTGAATTTCAGACGATTAAGGGCTGTTGAAGCAAAAGTAAACAGAATACGACGAAGTTGAGCTTGAAACACGGGAAAAGAAGGATCAGAGGGAGAAATAGTCTGCAATTTACGACGGAGAACATCAATATCTTGAAAGCGAGAGGGTACGGGAAGAGAAAGAAAACTGACGTGCGAAAGAAATAATCGAAATTTTCGTGGAACGCCACAGAGCCACTGGGTCGTCAGACGAAGAAAGTTGTTGCACAGGAGACAAGATCATAGAGCGAATTTCAGCACAGAAAACAGGATCAGTTAAAATTGAATCGTCGAGCGACCAGACTGGGGAAGGGGGAACAGAGGAAGAATGCAAAAAAAGTTTTAAAAGAACGGGGCGATGATCTGACGAAACGGAAGGATGATGAGTAATTTCAACTAGAGAGGAATGGAGAAAACTGGAAACATAGAATCTATCTAGGCGTGCTGCGACACAGCGTGAAGCAGCCGGGGGAACCAGGAAAATCCCTTGGACCGGGGATGGACTGAACGGAATGCATCAATCAAATCAAAATTAACAACGAGTTGAGTGAGATTGGAAAAAAGGTCGGAACGGCTTTCGGTTGAACCATCTCGATCAAATCCGGGTTGCAAAGTGCAATTGAAATCGCCTGCAACAATGACTGTATCATTTGGATGGAGGGTCGAAAGGATAGAAGAAAGATGTTGGAGGAGAGTTTCTGCATCCGTAGCAGATTGCGGAATATGGATATTGAAAACATGAATACGTTTAGAACAAAAACAAAAATAAATATGTTGAAAAGAACCCAGTAGACTCTGACTCAACAAGATCAGAAAGGGAAGAATGAAAACGCACATGAAACGCTATAGCGGTACCAGACCTGAGATGGGTCCGGTAATTATGATAAAAAATGTACGGCCAGCGTCTCCAGCGGGAACACCCGGCATCCAAGGAACAGTTCGTCTCCTGGAGAAGGAGGATATTAGCCCCCAGGCATCGAACGTCCTCGTAAACCAAAGCATTCGCCGCAGAAGACGCAAGCCCTCTACAATTAAAGCTAAGTAGTGTTAACAAGGACATCACTGGTAGGTTGAATCCAGCCTTCCAGTTCAGCCCTCAAAATCTTGAGTAAGTAGCCCAGACGGTGAGCATATTGCTCAGTCCCGCCAGGCAAAGTAACATTAGTTATAAATGCATGGAACTGGTTTAGCTATGCAATCATTTCAGGCAGCAAGTAAAGCTTACTCTTTATGGAAGGTAGTGTGATCAACTTCGCCTTACGCGGGCGAGTGGTCAATGCATACAGATCAGATAAGGTAAGAGGGTGCAAAGGCACCGCAAGTTCATCAAACATAGTAGAAATGTCAAGAAGTGTAAATGGACGATGTCATCGCTCTTTCCACGTTATTTTTTAAACAACGCATAGCGACTGAAAAATTGTATTCCGGCACCGCTGGGACCGCTAGGAAAAATTGTATTCCGGCACAGCTGGGATCGGTGCCGGAATACAATTTTTCAGTCGCTATGCGTTGTTTAAAAATAAAGTGGAAAGAGCGATGACATCGTCCATTTACATTATCTCCACATATTTGATATATATTAATCAAGAAGTGTAGGAGAAGGAGAATCATCGTCAGAGTGAACCATTGCAGTGTCATCAGGATCAGGGGCGACCGTGTCCATAATATCATCATCCTGGAGACATGCGAATCGGTTCAAAAATAGTAATTCAGAATTTGGCTCATGATGGCTAGGTGAACCCGAGGTAGAATGGACTGGTTTCTTGGACCGAAGACGTTGAGACGAACGGGAAGAGCGAGTAGAAACACCAGGTGAGCTGTGGCGTTTACGTTGTGATTTAGGTGCAGACACTTCCAGCGATGGAAAAGCCTCATTGGAGGGCTCCAAACCATCCAGTACGAGGACAGGAACCGGGAGGGAAGGAACGACTGGAGAAGCAGCAGACAAAATGGATGAAGGTAGAATGTGAGCAGGTGCCTCAGCGGCCTGCACAACATCCGCAGGGTCAGCGGCCACCTGAACTGTAGTAGCTAATGAAGAATCAGATCTAGCACTAGGAGTAGCATGAGGGGAAGCAGAAGCGAGATGACCTTCCCCTTTACAGCGGAAGCACTGAAGCCCTGCAAAAAGATTAAAAATGTACGTCCGGGTATCAGTGACTAATTCCAGAGTTGCAGGGCGTTCCGCAATTGACTGAGAAGTTTGAAAAACAACCCGGTACTGGCGGCGCCCACCCTGCACATGTTTCAGGGGGAATCACGGGCTGTAGCGGGAAGAATCTTGGTCACTCCCACAACACGACCCATCGTGTTGAGGGCATCAATCAACAGAGAATCAGGAACAGCCGTTGGTACAGGAGAGAGGGTCACCGTAACTGGTCTTTGGGCTGCAGCGACAGGTTGTAGATGAAAGGACCCAATATCAACCCCATGAACTATAATTAAATCTACTGCTTGCTGGTGGGTGAAGTGAGCAACCACCCCTCCACCCAAGCGAATAATGGACACAATGCTTTCGGCTGGAACGACCTTCGACACAGCATGCAGATACTGGGGGAGGGGCGTGTCACGCAAAGCATTAATGAAAACACTTAATAATAAGGCAGACGACAACTGCTTACCTTGCAGTGAATCACTTGGAAGAATTATTTTCAACGCCGAAGCTACACGTTTGAAATGTGGTGCAGAATCACTAGAAATATATGAGGTACTTCCCACAACTTGTGCAAATGACGTTGAAGTAGAACTAGCAGAACCAGGAATACTAGACGCAGCCGGCACACGGGTGGCCAGAAGCACAGTTTCTGGAAGTCCAGCAGCACTAGTCGACGCAACATTCCCCGAAGAAGGCACAGAACTAGGAAGCGAAGACATATCAGCAATCGACGAAGCAGCTGTAGACGACAGTGACTTATTCACAGTGGTAGTGGACATTATCGACCAATGGCCCACAAAAACTCATGCGTCGTAACTGACGACACACGAAAATGAAAAAAACAAAAAATGAGCATCCACTCGGCACTCAGCCTCACTGCTCGTGAAGCGAGGGTACGAAACACTGCAACCAAAACACAAAACGACGAAATACCACAAAAGGAACAAGTAAACAAACGAACGTTGACTTCTACGCAGGAGCCGAAAAAAATGCGACTTGTCTGTTCAACGACCACTGCGCCACCGGGGCGGCACACACACACACACACTGTACTAGCAAGCTAAAAGGCCGTCCCGATGTCGGAGTGGTACAAAGCGTTGGTTTTCGCAGAAATGGGTCTTGGTTCGATTCCCACGTGAGGTAGGTGTGATATATTTGTCTTACGGCACTGGCACTTTCCTTCCTTTGTACGAGTGGTCCTGAATTAGGGACGGGCTACGGTTTATATTCCATTGAATTACTCACGTTAGTCACTAAATCCCTGAACAAAACCAAAAAAAAGAAAAAAAAAAAAAAAAAAGGTGGCGTCATCAGGGAGGAAATTCCTAATCATGAAGACAAGATCCTGCTCTTTACGATATAATAAACACATGTCATAGGTTGTCACATACTTCATTGGAGTAGTGGAAACTTGAATAGGAACTCTGCGTGTATACCAAATCATAGGCGCTATGAAGCATCTTAGACCATAAAATAACGACAGTAAAGTACGTGGCGATAGATACTTCAAGTACCGACGAAATTATCTTGTCGACTGAGACTTTAGTGAAAAATTTGAGAAATTGGATCGTGCCATAGAGCTGCATAATAGATGAGTAGTTCCATAAATCCCATTTTACCGTTCATATCAATATCCAAAACTGTAAACCTATTAAATACAATTGAAGATAAACTGCTGTACAATAAATATCCAGAAACCTCTATATCGATAGTGAATGTGGACCTTTGCAAGCATCACAGGCCCAACTACATGCTCTTAGGTCTACGATGAGCAAATAGAACTACTGTGCATAGTATCAGTCATTTTGGATAGGACCATGAATGCTGAGTTCTGTCTAGATAACCTGGACCATTATGCAATACGTTCCTTGTGGCAGTACTTTGGGCAAGGTTCATACATCAATTAGCAGAAAAATGCATCAACTGCTAGTTTTTACAGACTAGTTTGAGGACATGGATGTTGGAAAGTTGGAGTGGCTGGCCTAGCGTCCTAATCTGAACCCTATTTAGAATTTTTGGGACGAATGATGAGCTACAGCATAGCTTTGCCCAATGGAAGATTGTAATTCAGCGGAATGTTAATTCAGTAGCTGTATATATTTAAGGCCATACGAATTAAAGTGTAAGTTTCTTATTTACCAAATGTCTCGGCGTCCATCTCGTTGTTTAACAGTCCCACCTCATCGATAAAGACCGTATTTTAGAGGATATTCTGCTGCAGTAAACAATATTAATATCAACGAGAAAGAAATTATTTATAACAACGCTTTAGTTTTGTTAAAAGACGTGATACTCTCCTTAGATGATAAATTTCTGAAGCACTTTGGCTTGCTAGGAACGATTGATAGAAACCAGGGGCGCACCCACAAATTCAGAATGGAGGGGAGGTCGGGCTCTGCAAGTAAAAATGCTTATGTGTATGTACTTACGCGAGTGACTAACACTGTGAAATAATTAAATACATTGTATTCATGAATTATTCAGCTGCAGATGTATTCATGAATATTCATGAATGTATTCATGTATTCATGAATTATCCAGCT
Organism: Macrothele yani; assembly: GCA_039090855.1. NCBI lineage: Eukaryota > Metazoa > Arthropoda > Arachnida > Araneae > Macrothelidae > Macrothele > Macrothele yani. The sequence goes on from CM076990.1 coordinate 134,788,611, forward strand.
GCAGATCATTGTTGTTTTTTTACTTTTAATAAAAATACATATTTCAGAAAAGGAGTTAACCACAAATGTGATTATTTCATCTATTGCTATATTATAGCAATAATAAAAATTGTAATTCACCAATTAGAAAAATTGGAAAATAGTTAGAGGGTTAGGAATCCCTCGCTTCGGGATCATATTACAAAACACTTGGCCTCATAGGGGGTCCAGACCCGGGGACCCCCCCCCCCCATTGGGTGCGACCCTGACAGAAACTATCTAAGAGAGGAGACTGTTTTTTATTATGTTAAAAATTCATTGAAAACGGTTGATAACAACACAATTCAACTTAAGACTGTACGAGACCCGCCATCTTGTATGCCGCCTTCTCTTATTAACCAATGGGCAAGCGTATTTCACAAATTGCTCGGGCGATTTTGCACATTTTGGAACATCGTTTGTGGCTAACGCAAGATATATGATAAATAAAGAGTTCCCTGGTTTCATTAATTTTTATTGACCTTTCCCTTCATTTTTTATCTGCAGCGAAAGTCGTACCAAGGCGTCTTCCATAGTTTTATTAATTAATAAAAAATACTTAAAGGGTCCAAAATGAAAATCCGAAACCAGGGAACTCTTTATTTGTCATATATCTTGCGTTAGCCACAAACGGTGTTTCAAAATGTGCAAAATTGCTCGAGCAATTTGTGAAATACGCTTGCCCATTGGTTAATAAGAGAAGGCAGCAATCCAAGATGGCGGGTCCCGTAGGAAGATCAGAAGAAACAGTAGTTCAGATCGAAAACGCTTTGTTACGTGAAGCATGAGGCACAAGTAAAATGTGCCTAAACTTATTTGTCGTTTGGGCAAAGTCAGAGGTACAAGAAAACTGTTGTTGATTCTTCAGAGGATGCTCCTACATTTTTGGAAGGGGATAAAACTGGCAGTTCGTCGTACGAGATGTCACTTAATCTGAACCGCGCAGGTCCTGGAGTGTGTAATATTTTCGATCACAGCACCGTTGTACAGTATAAGTGTCCGAGGTTTCATGTGTGAGATGAGTTTACGATGTCGCAGAAAGACGGCACAAAAACCCTCAGTGGAGCACTAAAGGATTTTCATGGTCTAATAGAAGGAGTTACCGTTTAGTTTGCCAAAGACTTCGCACGAACTTTCTTTTTTATTCCGAGGGGTACTCGCTCTATAAAGTGAATTTTAGTAGAAAATCTGCATGCCTACATTTCCAACGAGAAAAACTTTTAATGGCGGTTTAACGACAACAGTGAACAACTGAGCAATCGTCCATCCCTGATTCAGGGCCACTGGTTCCAGGGAAGGAAGAGGTCCAGCGCAGTAAGACAAACATAACATCCATTCCTCACCGTGATTCGAGCCCATCTCGGATGAATGAGCACTGTACCACCGGAGGGGGTGAATAGTTGCCCCTTTGCACAAACATGCGAGTTCTTCCGACGGTTAGAGTACATTGCGTGAATCTGTGGACCAATTCGTATAAATCGTAGACGGCTATTTAGACGAAGTCAATGACAAAACTGTTATTCCTGAAAGCCTGTACACAAGAGTAAAAACTGTTGGCCGTCTAATTTTTGACATCTATCCAAACAAAAGATCTCTGATCGACATGCCAGTTGCGTAGCTGTTTGAAACCGTTCTTTTGACACCGAAAACTTATACCTACCCTGAGAAAAAGAGGGAAACAACATAAACCAATGTTTCAGGTTTATTCAGCGTAGATATCATAAACAAGTGATGTCAGGAATGCGTAACGTTACTACTAAAGTAAATACATTGTCTTCAGAACTTCAAGGGGGAAATAAATCAACGAACGCGACAGCAGAGCCGCACACGTGTGAAACATTTCTCGAAAAAAAAAAACTACGCAAACGAAAAATATGAGGAATCGGGAAATAACTGAAATTTAAATATTTTCAAGAGCTTTGCTTGTCTACAATGCAAAATTTGGATTTTTACTTTTTACGGCTTTGCCAAGTAAATGTTATACTCCCACGAAATTGTGAAGCTTAAAAAATGGAATAAAAGTACCTTAATAACGGTGATTAACAGAGATGAAGCAGCAAAATGCCCTGTTAAACTCCTCAACAAACTGAATCACCCCGAACTGGGTGCCTTCAGTCTTGTTCCAAACGTCCATGCCCTTGTAATGATTTTACATAATTTAATTCCGCCATAATTTTGAAATAACACCTGGCTTGAAATGGAGATACTCAGGGAAAATATCATCGAGAATACAATTTTTATAGGATGCACAGAAGGTGAAATTATATTACTTCACACATCCTAATAATTCCGTCAGTTACCCTTTCAAATTTAAACAGAAATTCCGCTCAGCGTATGCTTTGCGATGACTGTGAGTTTGTTTCAGGGGCAATCGTTAAAATAAGCTGCTATTGATATCAGGCAAGATTGTTTCTTTGGTGGCTAATTTTAAGCAGTGAGTTTACAGGTATGTAATAAAAAAAGGCAACTTGGTGATATTAACATCAGTGGGCAAAACTGTGAATACAGTATAGTGTACCAAAAAGCACAAACCACGAAGCTAGGCCATATTTAAAATTCTGCTTGCTAAGCAGTCAACAGGGTAGAAAGAAATTAGTTTTTAACCCGATCTTCAAACCAGTTAAAATTAAATTAAATGCTAGTTGATATCCCATACCTCAGACGCATACGTAAAATAATCGTAGCGAAATCGTTTTTGAGAAGCATTTTGGCTAGCCGGTTGATTATAATTAATGTCAGACGATGTGTTATTGTTGAGACATAAAATCCTTTAATTAGATCGCAACTGTCGTTACTTGCCACCTTTAATATATGCCATATTTGCTCTTCTCATAAGCCGTAAAACATGTAAATTGTTTCATCGACACTTAAGTGTAACAACAATTAATTGCTCCAGATGATTAATTTACTTCAGGTGGAACCTCACTTCACCCTCTTCAGATCGATGCCTCAAGGAACAAAAGTCGAGCACCCTTACTGAGTGAGTATCACAGTCTGTTCTGAGAGAAACAGGCACTTTATTGTTTTTGCTCTCAACTCAAAAATTAATGGTTCACTCATTCGTTCTTCTTTAACTTCAAATCGTCCAAGTCTGAATTTCTATTTTAAATCTTAATTCATCATCAAGCTAATTTAGTCAGATTGCCATTATCATCCTTACATGCTAGTTTTATGTACTCAACGGTATACGAATATTTCCCCCTGGCAACGTTCTTATTGCCACATTGCGATGAATACTAAATGCTGTGCGCACGACTCGTTCTTTGAAAGACCTCATAATATTTCACAGCACTGTGAAAACACAAATTTGTCCTCACCCCGGAGAAAGTTGCTCTCCCAACTAAGCTATACGGACACAATGTATCACTGCAGATTTGTCGTCTTGACACGTGCTTTACCTCTGTAGTACGCCACATAGCCTGAAAGGAAAATGAAATATAACTTAATGGAGGAAAATGTACTTTGGACGCCAGTTTTATTCAGATAGTTCAATACTAATGCACACAGACACGCACGTGCATGGCCCTTTAACATAACACACGTCGAATGAACGGAGTTGGCTTGTAGCCTTGGATAAACTCAACCTATGACACGTCTTTGCTAAAGTATCATAACATTATTTGGAACATATGTAAGCTTTCGAATGCCCTAAAAATGTTTTTACCTGGCAGAAAAAAAAATTTAAAGACTAAACAGAGAAAATATTCTAGGAGCTGTTCGTGGTTGAACGGACTTGGTCCATTAGTGGTGCTCCAAAACACTTGTAATGTGAAAGCTTATCTAGACATATTCATCGTTTCAAATACGGGAACAATACTACGGAACTGAGTCCTGCTGGTATCAGCATGCATTACACAACGTGATGTTGTTGATTGGTTTTAGGAAAATCAAGTTTTATGTTTGTATTGGCCTTCACAAATCCCTAATTTGAACCCAGTGAACACCTGTGAGATGAATTGGAGCGTCATATTAGGACTTTGGGAAATAGTCCTCTTTCATCTCGAGGGCTTCCGAAGGCATTACAAGAGACATGGAAACGCATTTCTGCAAATATCTATCTATCTATCTATCTATTTAATATATCATCATCATCATCATCATTGTCAACCATTATCAATCCAATGCTGGACGAAGGTGTCCCCAAGTTTTCTCCACAACGGTCTGTCTTGTGCCAGTCTCCCCCATGTCACACCCGCATACTTTCGAATTTCATCCACCCATCTCTCATGTGGTCTTCTTCTGGGTCTTTTCCTGTCCCTTGGAATCCAATCTAAAATTTCGGTTGTCCATCGATGGTCTGTCCTTCTGGTAGTATGTCCAGCCCATTGCCATTTCAGGGATTTAACTCTGATCATGATGTCTTCCACTCTTGTCATTTTTCGGATCCACGAGTTCCTCTTCTTATCTCTCCTGGTTACACCAAGCATGCACCTCTCCATGCTACTTTGAGTTGTCTGCAAACTTTGTATGTCTCTTTTAGTTAAGGTCCACGTCTATGCACCATACGTAAGCACTGGAAGGATGCATTGATCAAACACTTTTCTTTTAAGACATAATGGCATATTGCTCTTGAAAATTATTCTGTTTCTTCCAAAAGCTCTCCAGGCAAGTTTTGTACGCCGATTAATTTCTTCATGAATATGACCTTCACTTGATATCTGCTGTCCAAGTTAAACATACGTGTCTGTTATCTCCAGCTTTTCCCCATCAATCGATAAATCTTCATTTCTTGTAAAAGCATTGAACATCACTTTTGTCTTCTGAAAGTTCATTTTAATCCCACTTCTTTACTCTTGTCAGCAAGTTCCTGGATCATACTCTGCAGCTCTGATGGGGTAGTTGCAAAAACGATTATGTCATCAGCAAAACGAAGGTGGGTTACATAATCTCCATTAATCTTTATCCCTTTTTTTCCCAGTTCAGTGATTGAAAGACATTTTCCAATGTGGCATTAAAGAACTTCAGAGATATGGTGTCACCTTGTCTCACTCCTTTTCCAATTTTTATGTGTGTTGTATTTTCAAACAGTCGAATCTTTGCACTTGCATTTTCATTTAATATATATATTTACATACAAACAATCTACCCTCATAAACAAACAAATAAGGTCAAACAGCCTCCAGAAAAAAAATGTGATTAACAAAATGACAAAACAATGTTAAGTAAATATTTATAAGAAATGACAAAGCAATGTAATGTCAATTAAACACCTATAAAAACACTCACTCAGAACCCCTGGATCACTCTTCAGGGAAAGACATCCAGAGGCCCTAAGCATACAAGTTGCGTTCAGGTTTCATGAGAATGCAAAATTCTCAATAAAGCAATAATGGACATCCAATTAAAAATTTGGTGTTGTAAATTTCGAGTGTTTTTATAGGTCTTTACTTGACATTGTTTTGTCGTTTCTTATAAATATTTACTTAACATTGTTTTGTCATTTTGTTAATCACATTTTTTCTTGAGGTTTGACCGTATTTGTTTGTTTATGAGGGCAGATTGCTTGTATGTTAATATTATCTTACATACACTAACTACATCTAATACTTGCAGCACTGCGCAGTTTTGTTGTGGTTTATTTTATATTATATTACATGAGTGAAAATTTAACTTTCCTATGATATATATACACTGAAGAGCAATTGAAATAGAGACAGCTGGCGTTATGCAAATGTGGCGCTGTGGGCGGCCCTAAAAACGACATGACGTATGCAGCGATGCGACAATATAAGGAGTGATGCGACGGGAATCAATAAGAGTCGGCCGCAGTATGGGTAAAATGAAGGATCTAAGCGCATTTCATCGTGAGTAAATTGTTGGGACCCGACGAATGGGTCACCCCATCTCGGAAGTCGTGCAGGCACTGGGATGTTCACGAGCCACTGTGTCACGGGTGCACCGTGAGTACATCGAATCCGGTAAAACCATCCCTGCCAGGGCCAACTGCCGTTGACAAGAGCGTGCGGATGAGCGGGTTCATCGTTGGCTACCTCGCATTGTAACAACGGATATACGGGCCAAGAAATCACTCGGCAATTTAACGCTGGTGCACAAAAACGTGTAAGCAGCAACACGATCCAGAGCCATCTCCTCGCTATGGGGTACAGAAGCCATCGTCCCGCGAGGGTACCGCTGCTGACCGAACATCACAGGGTGCAAAGATTAGCATGGGCGCGGGAACATCGCCACTGGACCCTAGACATGTGGAAAAATGTTGCCTGGACTGATGAGACGAGATTCACGTGGATACATGCGGATGGCAGGACACGAATACTACGCAAACCACATGAAGCGATGGATCCTTCTTGCTAGCAGGGAACTCTTCCAGCTGGTGGGGGTTGAATTCTCGTCTGTTGACTATTTACGTGGATTGAAATGGGACCCCTGGTACGTGTGACACTATCCCTCAGAGGCCAACGTTACTGGGATATCCTGGACAACCGTTTGCTCCCGTTTGCGCGTCTTCAACATCCCACTGGGGATATCATCCTGCAGCAAGACACTGCACCGTGCCATCGCTCTCGAATTATATCCGAATGGTTGGATGAACACTAAACCGACGTGACCTAGTTTCCTTGCCCAGCTAGGTCACCTGACCTCAATCACAATGAACACATCTGGGATGCCATCGAGAGAGATGTTCGAGGCCCCCTCCATCAAATCTTTGTGAACTGTGGGAGCTTGTTCAGGGGTCGTGGGTCCGTATGGCTTCCCAACGCTTCCGGAGTCTTGTCGAGTCAATGCCGAAACGAATCGTTGCCGTCATCAAAGCGAAAGGTGGTGCTACACGTTACTAGACAGGTATTTCTAATTCATTTGCTCTTCAGTGTATATATACAGTATCATCATCATCATCATCATCATTGTCAACCATTATCAATCCACTGCTGGACGAAGGTCTCCCCAAGTTTCCTCCACAACGGTCTGTCTTGTGCCAGTCTCCTCCATGTCACCCCTGCATACTTTCGAATTTCATCCACCCATCTTCCATGTGGTCTTCTTCTGGGTCTATTCCTGTCCCTTGGAATCCAATCTAAAATTTCGGCTGTCCATCGATGATCTGTCCTTCTGGCAGTATGTCCAGCCCATTGCCATTTCAGGGATTTAACTCTGATCATGATGTCTTCCACTCTTGTCATTTTTCGGATCCACGAGTTCCTCTTCTTATCTCTCCTGGTTACACGAAGCATGCACCTCTCCATGCTACTTTGAGTTGTCTGCAGTCTTTGTATATCTCTTTTAGTTAAGGTCCACGTCTCTGCGCCATACGTAAGCACTGGAAGGATGCATTGATCAAACACTTTTCTTTTAAGACATAATGGCATATTGCTCTTGAAAATTATGCTGTTTCTTCTAAAAGCTCTCCAGGCAAGTTTTGTAAGCCGATTAATTTCTTCACCAATGTGACCCTCACTTGATATCTGCTGTCCAAGATAAATGTTCATGTCTGTTATCTCCAGCTTTTCTCCATCAATCAATAAATCTTCATTTCTTGTAAAAGCATTGAACATCACTTTTGTCTTCTGAAAGTTCATTTTTAATCCCACTTCTTTACTCTTGTCAGCAAGTTCCTGGATCATACTCTGCAGCTCTGATGGGGTAGTTGCAAAAATGACTACGTCATCAGCAAAACGAAGGTATGTTAGATAATCTCCATTAATCTTTATCCCTTTGTTTTCCCAGCTCAGCGACTGAAAAACACATTCCAATGTGGCATTAAAGAGCTTCGGAGATATGGTGTCACCTTGTCTCACTCCCTTTCCAAGTTTTATGTGTGTTGTATTTTCAAACAGCCGAATCTTTGCACTTGCATTTGTATGTATATATATCATCATCATCATTGTCAACTATTATCAATCAGCTGCTGGACGAAGGTCTCCCCATGTTTCTTCCACAACGGTCTGTCTTGTGCCAGTCTCCTCCAAGTTACTCCCGCATACTTTCGAACTTCATACACCCATCTCTCATGTGGTCTTCTTCTGGGTCTTTTCCTGTCCCTTGGAATCCAATCTAAAATTTCGGCTGTCATCGATGGTCTGTCCTTCTGGTAGTATGTCCAGCCCATTGCCATTTCAAGGATTTAACTCTGATCATGATGTTTTCCACTCTTGTCATTTTTCGGATCCACGTGTTTCTCTTCTTATCTCTCCTGGTTACACCAAGCATGCACCTCTCCATGTTTCTTTGAGTTGTCTGCAGCCTTTGTATGTCTCTTTTAGCTAAGGTCCACGTCTCTGCACCATACGTAAGCACTGGAAGGATGCATTTATCAAACACTTTTCTTTTAAGACATAATGGCATATTGCTCTTGAAAATTATGCTGTTTCTTCCAAAAGCTGTGCAGGCAAGTTTTGAAGCCCGATTAATTTCTTCATCAATGTGAGCCTCACTTGATATCTGCTGTCCAAGATAAACGTACGTGTCTGTTATCTCCAGATTTTCCCTATCAATAGATAAATCTTCATTTCTTGTAAAAGCATTGAACATCACTTTTGTCTTCTGAAAGTTCATTTTTAATCCCACTTCTTTACTCTTGTCAGAAAGTTCCTGGATCATACTCTGCAGCTCTGATGGGATAGTTGAAGAAATGACTACATCTTCAGCAAAACGAAGGTGGGTTACATAACCTCCATTAATCTTTATCCCTTTGTTTTCCCAGTTCAGTGATTGAAAGACATTTTCCAATGTGGCATTAAAGAACTTCAGAGATATGGTGTCAGATTTTATGTGTGTCGTATTTTCAAACAGCCGAATCTTTGCACTTGTATTTTCATAGATCCTATTAATAATATTGATGTATGCATCTTCAACACCGCAGGATTTCAGAGCCATTTAACTGCTGATAGTTTTACCGAATCAGCACTGCTGATGGTTTTACCGCTTTTTCATAATCGATAAAGGCCATGCACAGTGGAAATTCATATTCCCTCGCTCTTTCAATTAGTTCTCTCAGTACGTGGATATGATCTATTGTGCTGTAGCCACTCCTGAATTCAGCTTATTTCTCGGTTGAGCCATGTCCAGTGTCACCTTCAAGCGGTGTGAAAGAACTTTAGTGAAGATTTAATAAACCACTGACAGCAGGCTGATAGGTCTGTAGTTCTTGAGATCCTCAATGTCACCTTTTAATGTAGCAGGATCATTGTAGCGTTGTTCCAATCCTCAAGAATCTTGCCTTCATTAAGGCATGGAGTAATAAAAACTTGGGCGAGTACTGTTTCGATTTCTCCACTTATTTCTTGTATGATGTCAACAGTATTTCCATCTTCTCCTGGAGCTTTTCCCAGCTTCATGTTCATGATTGCATGTGCAACTTCTGCTGGAAGGACTGGAAGAACTCTGGTACTGGTACCTTTCATGATGTATGGAGTACATGCAACATTCCTTTCATATAATTTGGAGTAGAAATCTTTCACTCTTGTCAAAATTTCGCCTCTATTTCTTGTTACAGAACCATCTTCTTTTCTCAGTGCCATAATCTGTTTTCTTCCCTTACTGAGATGTCCCTTTGTTATCTTTAGGCTTTATGTTGTTTTCAATTGCTTTCCTCACTAGTTCACAATTGAATTTCCTTACGTCTTCAGTGATACTTTTTCGTACTGTCTTGCATAGCTCTATATATTCCTCTTTGGAAGTCACATCTTCTGTAATTTTCCACATCTCTCTTCTTTTTTGCGTCAGCATTTTGTTTTTTCCTGATAATTTGTTCACATGCAACTTGTTCTTAGACCCAGCTAATTTTGTTGCTGTTTCCATAAGAACTTTGGTTAGTTTTCTGTTAACTTCAGAAATATCCACTTCTTCCGATGTTAGGACTTCTAAAGTAGAGATTTTGTTCTTCAGTTACAACTTGAAGGTATTATGGTATTTTTTAGGGTTGGTTATGTCAATACATTTTGTTTGTCTTATGAGCTTGCCACGTTCGAGTTTAGTTTTGAGGTTCATCTTACATCTCCCCAATCTATGGTCACTAGCTGTGTTGAACTTGTTTAGCACACTGCAGTCTTCTATGACGAATTTTTTGTTACATATAATAAAATCAATTTCACTTGTCGTCCCATTTGGATGTCTCTATGTCCATTTCTTGTGTGGCTTTTTCGTGAAAAAGGAGTTCAAGATGAAAAACCCTTCTGCTTATGCAAACTCTACGAGAGTATTTCCACGCTGGTTTCTGTTGCCGTGACTGAATTTACCTACTGAAGTTTCATTCCGTTGCTGTTGCCCTATTTTTGCATTGAAATTTCCCATAATTATCTTCAAGTGCTGCTTACTTTTATTATTTAAATGATGAATTACCTCATAAAATTCTTCAATTTCTTCTTTAGGATGACTTGTGGTGGGTGCATAAGTTTGAATAATCTGAGCCTTGTATCTTCTGGAGAGTTGGATAACGAGTCGTGCAGCTCTGTCAGAGGAACTTTCAACTTCTACAACTTTATCCTTCAGTTTCTTGTTTATTATAAATCCAACACCACTAGTTCTGCCAGTATCTGTCCCATGATAGTAGAAGAGATGTCCACTTTTCAGAGCAATGAGATCTTCTCCTTTTCTCCTCACCTCACTTAGACCGACGATGTCCCACTTGATCCTTTGTAGTTCCTCTTCCAATTCAAGAAGCCTTGAATCAGAAGATAGGGAGCGTCTATTATACGTAGCCAAGGTCAGCATCAGATGGCAGCCTAGTCCGGTTCGCACTGGATGCTGCCTTGGCCAGGTACATTCCAGCTGCCGGAGACTGAGGGCCAAGATTTAAGTTGTGGATTCATTTTGGAGGGGTTTGGCGATAACTCACCACGCTGGCCAAGCGGGTTGGTGAGTGTATGATAGCATTTCCTCTAATCCCGATGGTATAGTTATACCGCTATTGTCGGTCATCAGAGCCACTTTAGTGGGAACAGGATGCACCACGAGAAGGCGGGGTTGACATTTGTCAAGGAGAGGCTGTGATGTTGCGCATCACCTGACCTTATACATATATATATATATATAATATGTGTTATTATTTTTATTAAATTATATGTACATATATATATATATATATTCAAAGTTTTTCCTTTATTTTCAGCTTTGCTCTGCAGTATATATATATACAGTATATGAAATAGTATGTAATATTTTTTTAATTAATGATATTCCTTTTTTTTTCTTCGTGATGTCGCAATTTAATTCAACAACGACTAGCACTGTTATTACCTGCGATTTCTCAAAAGTTAATGCTCTACTGTTTTTCAGTTATTCACTGTTAATACGTCCGATCTGGTGAATAGAGGCGATGGCATATTAGCCGAAGTATTCTAAAAAAATATAATGTATGCACCTTTCTCGTAACAAACAGTTCCTGGGGATTAAATAGCGAATTTATTAAATCATTACATTTTTATAACTGGCAATGATTTTGTAATAATCCTCATTCAATGGCAGAATTTTGCCGTACATTTCTTCTCGTATGAGTGATGATTAAAAAGAAGAAAAAAGAACAGTACTTGCCTTGATTATTCTGCCAGAAGAAAACTTTTAAATTCTTTTAGAAACTTCCTTTTGTTTTTCGAGGAGACAGAAGTAGATTTTCGTATCGTCCAAGATATCGGAAAATGTTTTAGGTCGTTTTACAAATGTCCAATTGGTGCAGTCTATGACCGCAGTATCAGATCACTTTAGCGGCTAATGTCATACGGGACAAAAGTTCCGGTAAACGACGCCAATTCTTTGACAAAGGAGGCGAAAAAAAGACAAAAAAGCGGAAGATCTTTATCTGGAGCAGACGTTTCTTTACCGTCGCAAAATGGACGTCGGAATGAACACAAACAACTAGAAACAAGGCACACAAAGTGGCAACGTTCGGCTACTAGAAGAAACGCTGAAGAGAAAAAAAGAGAGGGAAAGAAAAACATCTGGCAGTGAACAGGGCAAAGTGCGGGAACAAAAAAAAAGCGAGGAATGAAAAGAAAACGAAGAACAGCAGATTCAATCAAGATTGACCTCCACAGCTCTCGTTTCGATGTTGCCAATAACCGGACAATCGACGTATCAGACGAGTTTCGATTACAACTGGAGAGCTCGCCAAGTGCTCAAAAAGTTTTAGGCGAGGGGAAAGAATTGTGTGACAGAAAGAGTTTGGCAAGTTCTGATTTTGGGCTTCACTTATCTATTTTCTCTCGACATTGCGCTTTCACTTACCGATTTCACGCTTGCGGTATCAAAGGTATTTGCCATCTTAATTTTAAAGTTTCTGGTAAGTTAAGTGAACCGGTACAAGAGCCGTGAGAGTTGAAAAGAGACAAAGAATAAAGGAGATATCTAGTGATAATACTCTCTACGAATTGGCGATTGTCTTAATATTAATCAGAGTTAGCAATTTACTCAGCTTTCAATTAAACAAATAAAATCTCTATTCTTATTGCTTTATTTGTCTCCTTAATTCTCATCCTCACTATCTTTTGCGTCCTGAAGTAAACTAAGGTGAAACCCTTCACTAATTGAAGAAAAATTATTTCGTTTCTTATTCGTAAGACAAGATTAGAAATAGCTTCCTTTCTTTACTGATTTTCTCTTCTCACCTTGTACGAATATATTGCTTATGTTTTAAAAGAGTGTCTAAACTAATCTTGTGATTTAACTGTCTTCTATTCAATCTTAAAATTATTGTCCTCACTATCTTTTGCTTTCTAAAATAAGCTAAAGTTGTTCACTAATTGAAAAAAATTAAGTCGTTTCTTCTTCATAAGAAAAGATTAGAAATAGCTTCTTTTCTTTAATATTCCTTTCACCTGGTACGAATATATTGCTCATGTTTTAATAAAGTGTCTAAACAAATCATGTGCTGTATCTGTCTTCTTTTCAATCTTAAAATTCTTGTCCTCACTGTCTTTTGCTTTCTAAAATAAGTAAAATGAGCTAAAGTTGTTCACTAATTGAAGAAAAATTAAGTTGTTTCTTCTTCATAAGACAAGATTAGAAATAGCTTCTTTTCTTTAATATTCCTTTCACCTGGTACGAATATATTGCTCATGTTTTAATAAAGTGTCTAAACAAATCTTGTGTTGTATCTGTCTTCTTTTCAATCTTAAAATCCTTGTCCTCACTGTCTTTTGCTTTCTAAAATAAGTAAAATGAGCTAAAGTTGTTCACTAATTGAAGAAAAATTAAGTTGTTTCTTCTTCATAAGACAAGATTAGAAATAGCTTCTTTTCTTTAATATTCCTTTCACCTGGTACGAATATATTGCTCATGTTTTAATAAAGTGTCTAAACAAATCATGTGCTGTATCTGTCTTCTTTTCAATCTTAAAATTCTTGTCCTCACTGTCTTTTGCTTTCTAAAATAAGTAAAATGAGCTAAAGTTGTTCACTAATTGAAGAAAAATTAAGTTGTTTCTTCTTCATAAGACAAGATTAGAAATAGCTTCTTTTCTTTAATATTCCTTTCACCTGGTACGAATATATTGCTCATGTTTTAATAAAGTGTCTAAACAAATCTTGTGTTGTATCTGTCTTCTTTTCAATCTTAAAATCCTTGTCCTCACTATCTTTTGCTTTCTAAAATAAGTAAAATGAGCTAAAGTAAATGAGCTCTCCCCCGTTTTAGCTGAGATTCTCATGCAGTATCTAGAAAATAAGGTCATGTTGGACTTCCCTTATCAACCGTCACTGTTGATTAGGTACGTAGATGACATGTTGGTGGTTTTTTGGCCCCATTCTTTACTTTTACTGGACGAATTTGTAGATTGTCTTTCTACCCAGTTTCCAACTATAAAGTTTACAAAAGACCTTGAAAAAGAGGGAAAATTGCCTATCCTAGACATTTTACTGTCTCGAGATTCGAATTCCAATAAAACCAAACATTGTGTTTTCCGTAAACCGACGTTCATACCTTGCATGATCCCATTCACTTCTTCTCACAGTCCCAGCCATAAAGCTTCAGCTCTACGTTTCCTAATAATACGTGCCTTCACCCATTCCTCGACAAGTAGAACTCGACGTGATGAACTTTCTAGAGTTCAAAACTTGGTCTTATTGTTTGGGTTCTCTGTCAACTTCTTTCAAGGACTTTTACAACAATTTCAAAGACTGAGATTAATGACTTTGTCCACTGAGAGAAAACCTACTAAGTACATAGGCAAAACTGATTTCATTCCACCTCTTGTGTCTATCTTAAGAAAAGTCTATCACAAACACAATCTAACGTTTGGAGTGTCCACAAGAAACCGCTTTTCCTTGATAAGAAATGATAGAGATAGAGTCCCAGCTCTTAACAAACCAGGCGTCTACTGCATACCATTAATTCATGAAGATTCAGACAGTACAGCTAAATACTATATAGGTTCTACCCTAAGAACCATAAATGTCAGAATGGGTGAACACAAATACGCTCCTCGTTCTAGAACAGTTTCCACAGCTTTCACTAATTCTGTTAACCAGGGAGGTTACTCCCAAGATTGGACAAATGTTAGGGTACTTAACTCAAATGTTAATAAACGTACTGTCTTCCTTACGGAAAGCCTCTTTATTATTGCATATGGGGAAACATGCTGTAGCATTGAACTCCCGACATTTGTTCCAAAACAGTGGAGAAGGATGGTTGCCCCCTCTGTACACAACTCTGAAGAAGAGGAATATATCTGATAAGAAATTAAGACTTGATATTTGGACTTTACCGATTTGTTGATGGCATCACCGGTGATTGAGAAAACCGAGTGAATTGTGGGGCGTGTTGACAATATATAATGTCTGCTCTTGTGTTTCGTGGCGCTTGGAGCCTGATGATGGGTGCTATTTTCAGCCCCGAAAGATCTCGCGTGTAAATATTAATTTTTAATTGCAAATAAAGTGGTTTAATCTTGACTTGCAATTTGGAAATTATATTTGTGAATGACCGTACGTGCGACAGCATCGGTGAATTTTTCATAATGTGCTAAAGTTGTTCACTAATGGAAGAAAATTAAGTCGTTTCTTCTTCATAAGACAAAATTAGAAATAGCTTCTTTTCTTCAATATTATTGTCACCTGTTACGAATATATTGCTCATGTTTTAATAAAGTGTCTAAACAAATATTGTGCTGTATCTGTCTTCTTTTCAATCTTAGAATTCTCGTCCTCAGTATCTTTTGCGTTCTAAAATAAGTAAAATGACTTAAAAGTGTTCACTAACTGAAGAAAAATTATTTCGTTTCTTCCTACGACAAAATTAGAAATAGCTTCTTTTCTTGTCATCTTGTATGAATATATTGCTCATGTTTTAAGAAAGTGCTTACCGAAATCTTGTGCTTTATCTGTCTTCTACTCAATCTTAAAATTCCCGTCCTCACTATCTCTTGCGTTTTAAATAAGTAAAATGAGCTAAAGCAGTGCACTAATTGGAGAAAAATTAATTCGTTTCTTATTCATAAGACAAAATTAGAAATAGCTTCTCTTCTTTAATATTCTTGTCACTTCGTACGAATATATTGCTCATGTTTTAAGATAGTTGTGACATGCCTGCACACGACATAAAGGCAGATAGCAGCAGGGACGTACGTCTGTGTAACTCTGTTGGCACAGCGACTTATTCCGGAATAAGTGGACTCGCGATCGATCCCCAGCGTGGACTAAAAATGACGGAGAAATTTACTTCGTTATATAGTGTTTAAACAAATATTTTGTCCAGGACCGATTTTTCTACACTATTTTGTGACTGTAATGTTCTAAAACTTATGCTAAACTTTAAATCCATAGGTAGTAGACTGTTAGACATTCAAATAAAATCCTGTTCCTATGTCATATCGATAATAAATTTTCTGTAGTAATTACTAGTGATATCCCGAATTATATCCGGAATGTGGTCATTAATTTGCACGCAGGTAATTCGTGATATTTCGTCTCTGATCAAAGACGAACAGAAACATCTGTGTGTATCTTGAATATAAAACTTTACTCTTACCCGAAACTAAAATTTTGAAAAGGTTTTGGCTAGCCACATCTTTGATACATAAATAACTACGAGCTATTAACAATAATTTCCCTAACATACTTTTCGTGGACTTGCGCGAAATCCACTCTTTCTGTTAGGACGAAAGGTATATCAATCTGCTGTAATAAATTTTCCGTGTCTTTAGATAGACAAGACAGATCTGTCTTTGAGTGCCCGTCTAACAAGTATCGGGTAATTTTTATAATCACTCACTCAACGTTCATGATGAATTCACGATATAAACTCATGCTAGTTCGTGTATCTCCCTCCCTTGAATATCTTTTCTTAATTTTTTCCAAATTACGGGCTGTACAAAAGCACCGGAATTAAAAGTAAAGCATTGCTGTCTGTCGAAATTTCAAAACCAAGAAGAGCAGCAAAAATTGGACGAAAACTTGTATGAGGTAGGAGGTTACACGATAGTGTACGCAAATGATTACAGCAACAGCGCGTTTTAAAATTTCGAGTGCAATCCACGCAATTTCAACCGATCCCCTGTAGAAATTAAAGCAGGCAGGATAATTTGTTTCGGTAATTGCATCGTGCGATAGTGTAGCATTGCAAGCGTATGACATGCCGTTTTTCTACGCCGCTAAACGGCATGTACATCTGACCGAGAGCCCGTAGACGTATTGTCTTTTGGTGAGATTGTTGTTCGTGTCGAAAAAAGCGCAATCACGTGATGATAATATGGAGGCAGTAGGAATGGTAGGTTTATAAGGACGCACCGACGTGAGGGATCTGGAGCTCAAAATCTGTACGGTATGGCGTTGGAAAACCGCAGAGTAACGTCCCAAAGATTGGCGTCACACTGGAGGTCTGTCACACGTCAGGTGTCAGCTAGCTCTTCTCGACGCGTTTTCTGCAGAGCGAACTTCACGTGCTCGCCATCCGTTGTTGCAACTTCCATCGATCCTATACCAACAACGTCTAACACAGCTGTGGTGTCAAAAACGGTGACACTGACGTGACGAAAACTGAATCTTCTAAAATAATAAAACTACCGTGTAATTTTTCTGTCTGTCAGCAGGAAGTATTGAACAGGTTGGAAATTTCGCACAAACCTGGTGAAACACATGTCTCCGTGCACCTCGAAATTTTTTTTTCAAACTCAGATATGCAAAATTTTAATAAATTTAATTAGTTCTTAAAGCTTTTTTAACCAATGGTGAAGAAATCGCTGTTGAAATTTCAGCGCCGATGTGTGATCTAAGCGCTGGCTTCTGGTCATCCGTCCGAGATGCGACCGGGGTCGAATCCCGGGTAAGGCGTTGGTGGTGCTCTGGTTTTACGGCACTGGCTCGCTTCATTCTCTGGAACCAGTGGCCCTAAATTAGAAACGGGCATCTGCTTATAGAACATTGAGCTGCTCACGGTGGTCCATAAACCCCAAAATTAAAAAAAATGTTAAAATCTCGCAGCCGGTGGACCAGTAGTAAAAATCAAGGACTTATGACCGTTCTTCCAGGTGGGTGCCGGCTGGAATCACGAACGAGGCAGGGATGTTGTATTTGTCTTACCACACTGGCTTTCTCTCATTCCTGGAATCATTTGCCCTAAATTAGGGACGTGCGACTGCTAATAGCCTGTTCAGTTGATCACGGTAGTCATTAATCCCCCACCCAGAATGAAATTTAATCTTACAATAGTTTATTTCCCTTTTGCGCAATATAATTTAATTACACATTTGCTCAACTGTATTTCATTACGCTTTGCAAAAATGCAACATTGCACTGCACAGTTCTTGCTCTTCGGAACAACTGTAAATTGCACAGATCATAACAGAACAGAAAAAAAGTAGATATTTTTTTATCGCGTATTATATAAATCACCTTAATATCTTAAATTTGAAAAACAAAAACACATTTTTGGAATTATCTTTGTCAGGTGCTATGCTTTGAAAACTCTTGCTGACCGAAAGTTTAAATCCTAAAGACATCACAATGTGAAATTTTATGCTTGTTAGTTGCACATTTTTTTGATAAATGATACACAGTTCTTTAACTTGTTAACCTCAGATGGACAAATCAAGTAAGCATTTTTTTTATTGGAGGTTTAACGACCACCGTGAGCAACTCAATGGACTATAAGTATTCTCCAGTGTCTAATTTACGGTCACTGACTCCAGGGAAGGAAGAGAGCTAGTGCCATAAGACAAACACAACATCCATGCCTCACCGGAATTCGAACCCGGACCCCACTCGGACGAATGATCAGAAGCCATCGCTTACACCACTGTGCCACCCGGGCGGCAAGTAAGCATTTCATTTCCGTTAAGTTTCTCAATACTCTTGCATAATTTGGTGAAAAACTTTCTTTTTGACGTTGTGTCATTCATCAAAACTTTGGTGTTATGTTTGCATTTTTGATTCGTCTCATTCTACGATGACAAAATATATCTTTGCCGAAAAAAAACAAAAAAAAACGAAGCACCGCGAGAACGTCGTTCAATCCCGATTAAACTCCGCATGCAAGAACCTCATGGCGGAATATGCAAATGATTAAAAAATAACGACCAATGACTAATAGTGGACCGCCACAGCTAACGGGAACCGCGAAAGAGCAGTGTATATAAGGAGCAAAGCTGGCACGCAGGGACACTTTTGAAAGCAGAATGCAGTTGCATGAACCTCCACGGACTGTGAGGATGCCTAGACGTTGGATTCGTTCACAATTCAAGCAGCTGAGCGCGTTTGAGAGAGGACGTGTAAATGTGTTGAGAGACGCCAAGTGATCAAGTCTCCATATCGTCAGGCATTCAGTTCGAACCGACGCGGCAATCGGACCATGTTGGTGCCAATGAGTCGAGGAGGAACAACCCAGCGGCACGCGGGCAATGGACGGCTGAGGGTAACGACAGAACGCAAGGATCGAGCCACACGAACAGAACCGAATTCGTTGCTCTCAATCATCCATGGCCGTGTTGCGTCGTCTACAGGTACGGAAGTGCCAATCGAGACCGTTGACAGACGGTCGCAATGACCACTTCCGGGGACTACATTCGGCCAGGGCATTCCGCCAACTGCCACTGACCAGCGAGCTACGCCGGCACCGGTTGCAGTGGTGTCGTGCCCGATCAACGTGAGATAATGTCCGGTGGCGTCGTGTTGTGTTCAGTGATGAGTCACGGTTTGCACTCGGCGCCGTAACCAGCACATACGTTTCTGGAGACGAGCCTGGCATCGTACGAATCCTGTCTTTACCGTGGAATGGCTCACATACCAGGAATGAGTGTATGAGGAGCCGTTTTCTATGACAGCGGGTAACCGCTGGTAGTCCTACGTACCACTCTCATGGCTCAACGGTACGTCGACGACATTCTACGACCTGTTGTGTTGTCATTTCTGTCGGAGCATCAACAGGATAATGCCAACCCACACACGGCATGACTCTCCCAGGCCTGCCTCCGTAACTTACGCACCCTTTCATGGCCAGCTCGATCGTCCGATCTCGCACGAATCGAACATGTTTGAGACATGATGAGACGCCACCTTCTCCCATTCCGGAAAGTCGGCAAACTGACCAGCAAGGATGACACCATCTGGAATGCTATACCTCAGGACAGTATCCGTGAATCGCATGCGTATATGCCACGTCGGGTAACCGCTTCTTTACGAGCCAGATGTGGCTCTACAACGTACTGACTTGTTCCACTCGTGTAGCTGTTTTATCAGAATATATGACCCAACTGCTCTGGAATTGCAAGCATTTTTTCCCCATACATGTACATTGTACATACCAATTTTCATCTCGATTGGATGATTCTCTCTGGGGGTTCGGTATTTTTTTCGTTTCGGCAAAGGGTGTAATGCCCTGAATGTAGAAAAGTACTTAAAGCTTGGATCAAAGGTACTGCAACACCTCATGTAAACTGTAACGTACCAGGAGATGTGACGTTCCTGCCAGAAGGACGCACACGACATAAAGGCAGATAGGAATCAGAATAAAACGTCCGCGTAGCTCAATTGGTAGAGTGACTTATTCCGGAATGAGGGGATCCGGGTTCGAATCCTGGCGTGGACAGAAATGACAGAGAAATTTACTTCGTTATAATGGCGCCCGAATTATCCGGTTGACCCGCCCGTTCAAAATCTCCCATTGGTGTGATGTTATTTCCACACCGCGAGATAGGAAAAATAAGAGAATCCCTTCTCCAGCACTTCAAAAAAAAAAGGGGGGGGAGTGGATGTAACGTACCAGGAGATGTGACGTTCCTGCCAGAAGGACGCACACGGCATAAAGGCAGATAGGAATCAGAATAAAACGTCCGCGTAGCTCAATTGGTAGAGTGACTTATTCCGGAATGAGGGGATCCGGGTTCGAATCCTGGCGTGGACAGAAATGACGGAGAAATTTACTTCGTTATAAAACATGTATTTTACTCATTTGACCGCATTTTGAAAAGTAACGTCAATTCGAAGCATAACAAATCGCTCTTCACTGTAAAGATAATTTTGTAACGAATTCAAAACATTTTTCAGATTTAACATAAGCATTGTTGTACATGTAGTGGTTGAGAACTCAAAAAGAAACTGTAAAGCTATAACGCAAACGTTTTCTTATTTCTGTTAAACTACAAGAAACTGTTTAAGCCACAAGAAAGAAAAAAAAATTGAAACGCATTAAAGCTTCATTTAGTGAATGAATGTTAAATATGTTTCAAGACATACAGACAATTAATAGGCACGCCTTTGTATTTATTTACTAAGGCACATCTCTTGGGCACCCTGTTCACACGATGTTCAAGCTCATCTGCTGATATGAGATGATACCAGCATGAAATTATAGCTTCAATTAATTGTACTTTATTTGTAGGATTCTTTGCACTCACCTTTTGTTTTAGTTTTATTCTAAAGTTTTCGATCGGATTAAGATCCGGCACCTGGGGGTATTGTAATCTCTGGACCGATTTAGAAATCACCCATCCGTCCACAACTCGTGCCCGACGGCAGAGCGCATTGACATACTGGAAGATGAAATCACTATATGGGAACATGCTAACAGATGAAGGAAGCCTTTCTTTCTTTAGTACGTGGATATATTAGGCAGCATTCAAGTTATCTTCAACGATATGCAGTCTACCTACTCCATGAGCTGAAATGCAACCCCAGATCATAACGGCAGTAGGATGCATTATTTTTTTAACAGTACAGTAGGGTTTGAGTCTTTCATTTTGTCGGCATCGTACAAGTGTCCTTCCTTTGTTGGGTATCAAAGAAATTGTTGTTCCGTCACCCCAGATGACCTTTCGCCACTGATCCACGGTCCATCCTTTATGATCGCGGGCTCACTGTAGAAGCTTTTCCGTCTGTTTGTTATTAATAAAAGGCTTCTTCGCAGCCTTGTGAGCTCCTAAGCCATTTTCATTCAGTCTGCGATTTACAGTCCACCTGGAAACAGTAACTGTACGGCATAGCTGCCACTTACGGTTCAATTTCTCACAGCTATCAAAGTGGTCTTGCTACGTAAACAGAATGAAACTGCAGTTATTTCGTATGGTACTTTTTCTTTGTCTCCCCTTTCTGTGTTGATCTTCTAAACTGTTAGTCATATTGAAATGACTAATGCACCTGATAACCGCCGAGTGGTAACTGCCACATTTCATAGCAATTTGACAACACGATATTCCTTCATTGTGCTGCACAATAATCTTAGCACGCGTAAGCACTTTGTGCGCCGGCAACATCCTCCTCTAAATTAGCAAATAAACCCTTCAGAAGCATTACGCATCCTACGTACAATAATTTCTGTTATGAAATGACAGTAGCACTCATCAGGTATCCATTACACACTGAAGAGCAATTGAATTAGAGATACCTGTCTAGTAACGTGTAGCACCACTTTTCGCCCTGATGACGGCGGCGATTTGTCTCGGCATGGACTCGACAAGACACCGGAAGCGTTAGGAAGCCATACGGATCCACGACCCCTGAACAAGCTCCCACAGTTACCGAAGATTTGATGGAGGGGGTTCAGAGCCTCGAACATCTCTCTCGATGGCATCCCAGATGTGCTTGATGAGATATGACCTATCAGGCCGAGGAAGCGAGGTCACGTCGGTGGAGTATTCATCCAACCTTTCGGATAAAATTCGCGAGCGATGGCATGGTGCATTGTCTTGGTGCAGGATGAGGTCCCCAGTGGTATTTTCCAGACGCACAAACGGGAGCAAATGGTCGTCCAGGATATCCCGGTAAAGTTGACCTGTGAGGGACGATGTCACACGTACCAAGGGTCCCATTTCAGTCCACGTAAACAGTCCCCAGACGAGAATGCCACCCCCACTAGCTTGAAGAGAGTAAGTACCCTGCTGGCAAGAAGGACCCATCGCTTAATGTGGTTTGCGCCGTACTCGTATGCTGCCATCCGCATGTACCAACGTAAATCTTGACTCATCAGTACAGGCAACATTTTTCCACATGTCTAGAGTCCAGTGGCGATGTTCCCTCGCCCATGCTAATCTTTATACCCTGTGATGTGCGGTCAGCAGCGGTACCCACGTGGGACGATGGCTTCTGTACCCCATAGCGAGGGGATGGTTCTGGAAGGTGTCGATGCTTACACGTTTTTGTGTACCAGCGTTGAATTGCCGAGTGATTTCTTGCACTGTGACCCGTCTATCCGCTGTTACAATGCGAGCTATCCGAAGATGACCACGCTAATCCACACGCTGTTCTCCACGGCAGGTGGCCCTTGCAGGGATGGCTTTACTGGATTCGATGTACTCACGGTGCACCCGAGACACAATGGCTCGTGAAAACCCAGTGCCTGCACGGCTTCCGAGATGGAGTGACCCATTCGTCGGGCCCCGACAATTTGCCCACGATCAAATGCGCTTAGATCCTTCGTCTTACCCATACTGCGTCCGACTCTTACTGATTCCCGTCGCATCACCCCTTATATTGTCCCATCGCTGCATACGTCATGTCGTTTCCGTTTACAGGGCCGCCCACAGCGCCACATTTGCCTGACGTCAGCTGTCTCTAATTCAATTGCTCTTCAGTGTATAAGCGGAAATCATATATCAGAGGTGTAGCTAATTAAGCTATCACATTTCAGTTTTTGTTGGTCACTTGCGTTTCTTAAAAGCCATTCTTTTTGTCATAAGCGCAAAAGTAATGCAGATATGTTAAATCTGTAACCATTTATGGATTCCTTGCAACATTATCTATTTATTGTATTTGGAATTTGAGTTACATTTCAAAATGCGGTCAAATGCTTAAAATACATGTTTACATGAGATGTGTCATGACTTTTGCACCAAGCTATAGTATATTACACTGATATATTAAGTGCAATATACTTGTAATATATCATTAATATACACTCTTACATATATTACTGATATATTACAGGTATATTATACTGAAATCCATTGTTAAAAAAACGTTTTAACGGGGGAAAAAAACCCGTAAATCTTGATGTTAGGAATTCCAGTTATTGATCGTTAGATATCCTGTTTTGTGCAAAACCAGATCCTGATATGATTTTTTAAAACAGAATTATTTCGAGTTAACAGTCATTTTTCTAATACTCTCATGTTACTAAGAATTTACTAGAAGATTCAGACCTGGACACTTTGGATGCGATATTCTTCAGATTTTGCAGCTCTGAGTACCGGTATGCATCTTTCATATCATGCATAACTGGAAAATTAACTTATGTTCAGACAGCAACAGCGATCTTCTTTATATATATATATATATATATCGCGTAATGATATGTGACAATAGATGAACGTAAAACTTTGAGTTTAGTGGCATGCAAGGCACTGGAAATACGCTTAGAAATATCTATTGAGTGTATTGAGTAAATGGCATGCACTGATGCTGTGTTTTCATTAAGAGGAAGATATCGGAAAATGTTAAAACGCCGGAAAAAAATGTAAAACGAAAAACTGAAACTGCAAAATAATTTAAATGGATAACGGAAATCAATAGCTAGAAGCACTGCTTCAGTGTTGTGCACTCATACCCCAATTTGCATTGGCTTCGTTGTTTATGTTCCTTTATTTTTCTGCAAAAATCTTTGCTTGGAATGAAGGGCAAAGGAACTCTCGGTGAAAGGAAGGACACGCACTAGCCTGATTTCAAGTGAACTATCTTTGTTTTTCAGGTAAATGTCCAAGGAAATCATGTAAAAGTAATGGTCCTCCTCATATTTAAAATATATTTGGAGGGGTGACTGAAGGCGATGTGAAACAGCACAGATAATCACCATCATCATAATCATCAATCATTATCGATGCAGAACTGAAAAAGGCCTTTCCGACATTTTCCCTACTCGGCCTTTGGCATCTTTTATTTATTTATTTTTTATTCACATTGTCTCATACTGTTTTGCGATTTCCTCTTTACGTTTCTTTCTACATATTTTTGATATTTTGGGATAGCAGCAAACGTCTTTGCTGGGTACCTTAGCTATGTTCTTTAGCATTGCGAATAGTCACCTGTGAATTTGGGAATTTTATAACGGTTATTTTCCTCGTATCCTGTCCTCAGATACTAATACTGGATTTTCCCTTTCATCGTTATTGTGTAAGGGCATCTACACTGGTGTCAAAATTGAAAAACTAATTTACAAAAACGTGTATAGCTACAAACGTGTGTAAAATAATGTGCTGAAGATTGGAAAACAAGAAAATTTCCCTACGCAGAAGACTATTCCTTATCTACGCTTTCCAACCGTAGGTTGAAGAAGCGTATATGCTTCAGCTTTGTCCATCCGTCCGTCCGTCCGTCTGTCTGTCCGCACGATAACTCGCGTAAAACTGGTTCAATTTCAATGAAATTTTAGTATGTGGTAGGGGACCACCTGGGGACGAACCTTATTGAAAATGAGTGAAGTAGGGTCAAAGGTAACGTCATAAGAGTGGGATCCATTCCATTGCCCTTATGCGTCATAACTTGTGTAAATATGGTTCGATTTCGATGAAATTTTAGTATGTCGTAGGGGACTACCTTTAAATGAACCCTGTTGAAAATGGGTGAAGTGGGGTCAAAGGTTAGGACATAAGAGCATGATGCATTCCATTGCTCTTATGCGTCATAACGTGGGTAAAAATGGTTCGATTTCGATGAAATTTTAGTATGTGGTAGGGGACGACCTGGGGACGAAACCTATTGAAAATGGACGAAATAAGGTCAAAGGTCAGGACATAGGATCGGGATCCATTCCATCGCCCTTTATTCCATACGATTAAAGGAGCAATTCCTGTATGTATGTAAAATTTATTTTGAAAACGCCTCTAAGGATTTTGATGAAAGTCGTTAACCTACCGTTTTTTGATACCGGAGTTCGCTTTTGCTTGATATGGACTTTAGCAAATTTCGTTTAGTGGGTTAAATGACCACCCTGAATTACCACGTTTTTAGTGTCATGGCGTCGTCCTATTAATGTAACCTATGCTTAGAAATCTTATTTCGTCCCACTCTCGCGATTGAGATGTTTGGCGCGCGGTCACGCCATATGTCTCATTACGTTACGCGTTATGTTTGGATCCTATTAAAGTTTTATGACGTCACACACTTGAGAGCAAATGGTCGCGATTCCCATCTGCCTCATTACGTCACGCGTTGTGTGCGTATGGCCGTTCGCACGATAACTCGCGTAAAAATCGTTCAATTTCGATGAAATTTTAGTATGTGGTAGAGGAACACCTGGGAAGCAACCCTGTTGAAACTGAGCGAAATGGGGTCAAAGGTCAGGACATAGGAGTGGAATCCATTTCACTGTTCCTATGCGTCATAACTAACGTAAAAAAGGTTCGATGTCGATGAAATTTTAGTATGTTGTAGGGGACTACCTGGGGACAAACCCTATTGAAAATGAGTGAAATGAGGTCAAAGGTCGGACATAGGAGCGGAATCACTTCCATCGCCATTATGCGTCATAACGTACGTAAATATGCTTCGATTGCGACAAAACGTTAGCATGTTATTTCGGAGGTATACTCAACCCGTTCTGTTGAATATCATCGGAATGGGATCAAAGGTCAGGGCACAGGACCGAGATTTATTCCACAGCCGCTATATTCATAACCTGTGTGATAACTTGAGTAATTATTTCTGATATGTTGGAAAGCGTATCATAATCAATGCAAGGCATGATTTTACTAACTTGTTTACTTTTGCCGCAGGTAACCCGAAACTTACAGATTAGGATTGCGTTAAAAGACTCCTGAGTCTATTCTCGTCCAGCAGCTATGCTGTGCAACTCTTGCTTTTATTTCAGTAGCACGTAGAGCAGATTGTGTCAAGAAGAAATCGTATGGATACTTTTCAGAAGTAAAAAGGTCAGAGGTCTAGGTATAGGATGTAAGAAGGTCAGTTCCAGACGGAAGTTTTCAGAGCATTAAATGTTTCACAAAATCTCTTGTCAGGACTCTGGAGACAGTTTCAACAAACACGAGAACGTCTTCGATCAGAACAAGACCGTTCCAGAGCCGCCACTGCTGCTGACCATTGCGCTGTAATTCTGACTGCAATACGGGACAAAGAGATGTCCGCCGGAAAACTCTCTCGCTCTCTTTCTCTGCAGCTTACAGCAGCTACAGGAAAGGTCTTAGGACATATTGTTTGTAGAAGACTTCGTAAGAAATGCCTTTATGTAGAGAGACCAGTTATTCGTGTCCCTTGAATTTCTGCTGCCTGGCGAGCTCGTTTAACGTGGAGTCGCCAACATCATACTTGAAGTCCAGATCAGTGGGCAAATTTTGTTTTCAGATATGAATCGCAATTCAACTGAAGTACTGATTTGCGCCGTATTAAGATCTGGGGAGAACCAGGGACCCGTAACAGTCCGTTAGAGAAACGGAATACTCTTGTAGAGGGATATGGTCTGGGCAGGAATTATGGCAAACAGCGGCATAGGACAGCAGATAGTTAAGAGTTGCTGGTACTTTCCAGAGGTACATAGACACGATTCTGAACCTATAGGTCAACACGTTCAGGTGGGGGAGCCATTAGTCCAGATTGTATTCTAATGCATGGTAATGTCCTACATCATTGAGCTCGTTTGGTCGATGATTTTCTCGAAGAGGAAGATATTTACCAAATGGAGTGTCAAACCAGTTCTCCTGACTTAAATTCTACTAAGTGTATATATGAGTTGCTTTACGAAGACACATTGAAGCCAGCACAGCCCGTCTCAGAGCATTTCAAGAACTTAGAACAACTCTTATTGAGGAGTGGACACCAGTCACTCAAGACCTCTTAAATAACCCAACAAACGGTGCGAAGAGTCCGCTTGAGCTGTATGGCTTGTCAGGGGTGATCATACTCCGTGTTAGGATAATATATATCTTAAGGAAAGACTTTTAATGTTGTTCCGAGGAATGTTAATTCAAATAAATTAAGAAATTATGGTACTAACACAAGCGAATTATAAGATCATGATCTTTCCTGTTTCATTTGCATGAGTAATACACTGCAATATATTAATTTTGTCATAAATGCTTTGAGTTATGTTCGAAGTTATAAATTAACTTTGAGCACTCCAGTAAATATATATATATATATATATATATATATATATATATATAGGGATGTAAGGTCAGGTGATGCGTAACATCACAGCCTCTCCTTGACAAATGTCAACCCCGCCTTCTCGTGGTGCATCCTGTTCCCACTAAAGGGGCTCTGACGACCGCCAATAGCGGTATGGCTATACCATCGGGATTAGAGGAAATTCTATCCCACACTCACCAACCCGCTTGGCCAGCGTGGTGAGTTGGCCAAACCCCTCCAAAATGATTCCACAACTTAAATCTTGGCCCTCAGTCTCCGGCAGCTGGAATGTACCTGGCCAAGGCAGCGGCCAGTGCGACATGAAGGCAGAGGGTGTTAAGAATCCCCGGAGGACCGGACTAGGCTGCCATCTGATGCTGACCTTGGCTACGTATAATGGACGCTCCCTATCTTCTGATTCAAGGCTTCTTGAATTGGAAGAGGAACAACAAAGGATCAAGTGGGACATCGTGGGGCTTAGTGAGGTAAGGAGAAAAGGAGAAGACCTCATCGAACTGAAAAGTGGACATCTCTTCTACTATCGTGGGACAGATACTGGCAGAACTAGTGGTGTTGGATTTATAATAAACAAGAAACTGAAGGATAAAGTTGTAGAAGTTGAAAGTTCCTCTGACAGAGCTGCACGACTCGTTATCCAACTCTCGAAAAGATACCAGGCTCAGATTATTCAAACTTATGCACCCACCACAAGTCATCCTGAAGAAGAAATTGAAGAATTTTATGAGGAAATTTGTCATCTAAATAATAAAGGTAAGCAGCACTTGAAAATAATTATGGGAGATTTCAATGCAAAAATAGGGCAACAGCAACAGAATGAAACTTCAGTAGGTAAATTCGGTCACGGCAACAGAAACCAACGTGGAAATACTCTCGTTGAGTTTGCAGAGGCAGAAGGGTTTTTCATCTTGAACTCCTTCTTCAAGAAAAAGCCACACAGGAAATGGACATGGAGACATCCAAATGGGACGACAAATGAAATTGATTTTATTATGTGTAACAAAAAAATTCGTCATAGAAGACTGCAGTGTGCTAAACAAGTTCAACACAGGTAGTGACCATAGATTGGTGAGATGTAAGATGCACCTCAACACTAAACTTGAACGTGGCAAGCTCATAAGACAAACAAAATCTATTGACGTAACCAACCTTAAAAACACCATAATACCTTCAAGTTGGAACTGAAGAACAGGTTCTCTGCTTTAGAAGGCCTAACATCGGAAGAAGTGGACATCTCTGAAGTTAACAGAAAAGTAACCAAAGCTCTTATGGAAACAGCAACAAAATTAGCTGGGTCTAAGAACAAGTTGCATGTAAACAAATTATCAGGAAAAACGAAAATGTTGATGCAAAAAAGAAGAGAGATGAGGACAACTAAAGAAGATGTGACTTCCAAAGAGGAATATATAGAGCTATGCAAGACAGTAAGAAAAAGTATCACTGAAGACGTAAGAAAATTCAACTGTGAACTAGTGAGGAAAGCAACTGAAAACAACCAAAGCCTAAAGATAGCAAATGGACATCTCAGTAAGGGAAGAAAACAGATTATGGCACTGAGAAAAGAAGATGGTTCTGTAACAAGAAATAGAGGCGAAATTTTGACGAGAGTGAAAGATTTCTACTCCAAATTATATGAAAGGGATGATACATGCACTCCAGACATCATGAAAGATACCAGTACCACAGTTCCTCCAGTCCTTCCAGCAGAAGTTGCACATGCAATCAAGAACATGAAGCGGGGAAAAGCTCCAGGAGAAGATGGAATTACTGTAGACATCATACAAGAAGCAAGTGGAGAAATCGAAACAGTACTCGCCCAAATTTTCACTCGATGCCTTAATGAAGGAAAGATTCCTGAGGATTGGAACACCGCTACAATGATCCTGCTACATAAGAAAGGTGACATTGAGGATCTCGGAAACTACAGACCTATCAGCCTCCTATCAGTAGTTTATAAAATCTTCACTAAAGTTCTTTCACACCGCTTGAAGGTAACACTGGACATGGCTCAACCGAGAGAACAAGCTGGATTCAGAAGTGGGGACAGCACAATAGATCATATCCACGTACTGAGAGAACTAATTGAAAGAGCGAGGGAATATGAACTTCCATTGTGCATGGCTTTTATCGATTATGAAAAAGCCTTTGATTCGGTGAAACCATCAGCAGTTACAATGGCTCTGAAAACCTGCGGTATTGAAGATGCATACATTAATATTATTAATAACATCTATGAAAATGCAAGTGCAAAGATTCGGCTGTTTGAAAATACAACACACGTAAAAATTGGAAAGGGAGTGAGACAAGGTGACACCATATCTCCGAAGCTCTTTAATGCCACATTGGAGGGTGTTTTTCAGTCGCTGAGCTGGGAAAACAAAGGGATAAAGATTAATGGAGATTATCTAACCCACCTTCGTTTTGCTGATGACGTAGTCATTTTTGCAACTACCCCATCAGAGCTGCAGAGTATGATCCAGGAACTTGCTGACAAGAGTAAAGAAGTGGGATTAAAAATGAACTTTCAGAAGACAAAAATAATGTTCAATGCTTTTACAAGAAATGAAGATTTATCGATTGATGGAGAAAAGCTGGAGATAACAGACACGTACGTTTATCTTGGACAGCAGATATCAAGTGAGGGTCACATTGATGAAGAAATTAATCGGCGTACAAAACTTGCCTGGAGAGCTTTTGGAAGAAACAGCATAATTTTCAAGAGCAATATGCCATTATGTCTTAAAAGAAAAGTGTTTGATCAATGCATCCTTCCAGTGCTTACGTATGGTGCAGAGACGTGGACCTTAACTAAAAGAGACATACAAAGGCTGCAGACAACTCAAAGCAGCATGGAGAGGTGCATACTTGGTGTAACCAGGAGAGATAAGAAGAGTAACTCCTGGATCCGAAAAATGACAAGAGTGGAAGACATCATGATCAGAGTTAAATCCCTGAAATGGCAATGGGCTGGACATACTGCCAGAAGGACAGATCATCGATGGACAGCCGAAATTTTAGATTGGATTCCAAGGGACAGGAAAAGACCCAGAAGAAGACCACATGGGAGATGGGTGGATGAAATTCGGAAGTATGCAGGGGTGACATGGAGGAGACTGGCACAAGACAGACCGTTGTGGAGGAAACTTGGGGAGACTTTCGTCCAGCAGTGGATTGATAATGGTTGACAATGATGATGATGATGATATATATATATATATATCCTGGGTGTCATTTTAAACTTGCTTCTGGCAGAAAGATTCACTTTTGATGAAGGATGAGGCCAGCACTCAATACAACGCTGGCAGTCAGCCACAAGCAAACAGCCGGCACCCGCATCAATTGTCACGAGCCATAACAGGGCCATAACTTATTCATCGCAGGCAGGAGCTGCTCCAAGCTGCATTTAAGCGAACCTGCAATTACGTCCAATAAATGGTGGCTAGACTATTTGGGGTCAGCCATCTTCTCAGCAGTGGCAGCCAGCAGCCATGCTATCACGTGACGTAACTGATGGCTTGCCGAATATGGTCCGTCACTTGCCCAGTAGATGCAAAACAGAGAACATCAGAACGCCTCAACGCTTCCCGATCATCGCCATTTTTTTCTCTGCGTGGTCGATGTTGAATAACGTCACGACTGGGCGCTATTTCTTTCCCAAAAGAACTTTTTCTGCATGACGTCACGGTGCTGGGGAAAATGTTCATAACCGGTCTGGATAAACGCCCGGGGAATCAATGTGGCATCGAACTCACGACAGATTTTTGCAAAGCAGATACTTTAACTACAACACTGCATTCTCAGGAGTTGAAGTTTGCTTCAAGGTGAGCATCTTTCTTGCGCGCTGTGAAGCAAAGGGTTCTCTTTTAATTTTAAAATACTGCGAGTTACTTTTCATAAATGTTCATTTTATATAACTCATAAATTTATATGGTTCTGAGATTTCTAAGTTACATCTGCTTATCTTCAGTTGCTTGGAACTTCCTTGTCCTGGGTGGTGTAACGGCCAGCATGATCGACCGGAAATCAAGAGATGCTGGTCCGATTCCCTGCTCCAAGGCAATGTACTTTTGAAGCTTTCTGGAGGAGGTGCTACGCGGAAACACTGAAAAGACGGCACGTTTGTGCCAACGATTACATTCATAAATTTATTTTTTCAACGTAACGATTTTTTTTTTATTTTTATCAAGGAAACTTCATTCATTTTTAACGAGTGTGCCAACTTAAAGACGTTTTCCAAATGTTGTGTTGTCTTTGTGATCTTGAAAGGCGATTGTTGAATTAATATATTTATGTGTTCATGTCATATTCTGTTACATTTTTACTATTATATCTTTTTTTTTTCACGGTCTTAAACCACATTTGATCTAATTAGGAAAGATAATTTCTTTTATTTGTGCTTATTTTTGGCAAGCATTTCTCTAATCTTGTGTATTCACTCCATGGATGAGTGCTCTATATTCACACAGCGTTGCTTCCTTATATTTTCAAATACTTGATCATTTTGTAATGAATTTATACGGTTATTTTTCAGAAACATCGATTTTCTATAATTCTTTTTTTTCCCACCGTAATGATTTCTACTATCCTTTGAGGACTTTTGTTAGAAGTGATTTAGCGTATGTTAACAATGGGTTATTCGATATACACTATATTGACAAAAGTCACAGGACACCTCTTCAAAGGCATATAAACGGATCCGTTGCGTGTTGTTAAAGTGAGCGGTACAGCTGCAAACGGTATAAAAACAAGCCTGCAGCTGATTGCGATAATGGCCGCCCCGGTGGCGCAGTGATCTAAGCGATGGCCTCTGATCATTCGTCCGAACGGGGTACGGGTTCGAATCCGGGTGAGGCGTGGATGTCGTGTTTGTTTTACGGCACTGGCTCTCTCCCTTCCCTGGAACCAGTGACCCTAATTTAGGGACGAGTGACTGCTTATAGCCCATTGAGTTGCTCACGGTGGTCGTTAAACCTCTAATAAAAAAAAATGGCGATCATATCGCACTGTGAGGTTGAGTGAAAATGTCGCAGCAGGAAAGAACTGACTTTGAGAAAGGAAAGATTGTTGGGTGTGATATTAGTGGGTTGTACATAAGATAAACCGAGAGGCGTTTAAACATACCCAAGTCAACTGTTGTGGAGGTACTGAATAAGTGGAAGACATATGGCGTTCCTGAAGCAACAAAACGTACCAGGCAGATCAAAGAAAATCCGTGATAGAGGACGTCAAAGCCTCAGAAGAATCGTTACAGCTAATCGACGGAGTACTGCGGTGTACAGGTGAGTAAAAATACTGGAACCTCAGTATGTACTCGTACCATTCACACAGAGCTTCATTTCATGGGTTACCGTGGTCGTGCGGCTGCTCATAAGCCTTTCATCTCCACTCGGAATGCTACACGTCGTTTAGCATGGTGTATAGAACATTTATCATGGCCCGTAGACCAACGGAAACAGGTCCTATGGACTGATGAATCCAGATACACGATCCATCAGTATGATGGCCGTGTGTGGGTATGGCGGCAGACAGAGGAACGCTATTTACTACAGTGTACTGTTCCTACGGTCACGTTTGGAGCTGGCAGTGTACTCGTGTGGGGGTGTATTTCGTGGTATGGTCCCGGCCCATTGGTTATCATGGACAAACCTGTTAACCAGCACGTCTACCTCGATATTCTAGACAATTATGCCCTACCAGATCTGTGGCAATACTATGGAGCCGAGTCTTGTTGGTACAAGAAGGATAATGCACCCAGAGATAAAGCAAGGACTTTTACTGCGTTGTTTGACGATAATTTCGTATTGTGTGTGGACTGGCCAGCACAGAGCCCTGATCTTAATCCCATAGAGCACCTCTGGGATGAATTAGAGAGCCGCATAAAAAGTTTGAAAAAAAGGCCTACTACTAAGCAACAGTTAGCAGCAGCTTTATGTACTGAATGGAAGCGCGTACCTATCGCTGTGTTCCAAAATCTTGTCGAAAGCATATCTCGAAATGCTCAATGCATGCATTAGGGCCAAAGGTGGACCGACAGCGTATCAATGTATGTCAATAAATGCTATGTTGTGTTTCTCTTCTAGGTGTCCGGTGACTTCTGTCAATATAGTATATTTATTAAAATTTTAGAAATAATTTCCAGTCGTTCATTTGAAGAGAGTGGGTATGTTTCATGGATGTCTCCATCTTCGATCCTTCGTGTGTTAGTGAAGGCATTTTGCCGTGAAATAAGTTTCCGTAAATACAAGAGTGTAACAGACTATTTCTTGCAGTTCATTAATTATTTATGTAATTCTTCTCCAACGTTAATCTTCGTCTATATGTTTTTATTTCCTTAAGATCGACAAGAAAAAAAAACACGATGGCGGCGCTGTCGATTTTAAATAACCGTTTGCACGGGATTCTGTTCACGTGTTGCTTCTGTACATGGGCAGTGCCGCTGCATGCACCTCGTGTTGAGGTTGCTTCGGTTGCAA
This sequence comes from Macrothele yani, assembly GCA_039090855.1. Taxonomy (NCBI): domain Eukaryota; kingdom Metazoa; phylum Arthropoda; class Arachnida; order Araneae; family Macrothelidae; genus Macrothele; species Macrothele yani. Next base: position 134,822,572 of record CM076990.1, read on the forward strand.
ACTTCGGGCTGCTCCTGGCGCTTCCTTCGGTTGACAGCTCAGGGATACTCATGGCGCTTACTTGGAGGCCCACAATTCACAGCTGCCAACGGATGGCCACCGGTGGATCACTACCGTACTGTGAGCAGCAGATTTCAGCCAGCAGTTTCCGAATACTTGTGTTTTATCTGGTAGTCATTAATGAGATACCTAGCACTTCAGTCACATGTACAAACGTAATGGACATTGTGTGACAAATTCTTTTGGCGCATAGGAATGCGCGGTCTTTTTGTATAAAGATTGAAGTTTCAGTGACGATCTCAGGTTATTTTGATGGACTGTCTTTGCAGTTTTTCCTTATAAATAAATAATAGTCAGAATTAGTCTTCAATAAGTACTGCGATGCCAGTTTATTAGATACTCTTATCTTGGCCTGCAGAAATACCTGAAATCGTCGGGACATGGGACATACCAGTTATTGGAAGCGTCGTGGAGGAATGTTGTACTGTGAGGAAATGACTGAGTTGCTGCAAATAGGACTACAGTATAGTTTTGCAGTAAACAGCTCGTCCTACCTTATTTTTGGAATGTTCGATGGGTTTTGAACAGGGGACTGGGCGGGCAACTGAAGAAAGGACATCTGTTGATATTCCTGGGACTATTTGGTTGAGGGTACGATCCTTGCGGTTTGGTGCGTTTTCTTGGTGGACGTATCCATCTGCTTGAGGATAAACCGTAACCACGAAGCAATGACATTATTTTGCAACTAATTCAGATACGCAGTCCTGTTCAGATATCTTTGGATGGATATCACGGGTGAGGGGGGGAGGGGCTATCATCGCCGACACCTAAGGATTACTCCATGGGCTCGTGCTGTTCGCCGCAAATTCCCATCCTGCCATCCGCATGATGCAAAAAGAACCTTGATGTTTCCGTCGAAGTGACCCTTTTCTAGTCCTCACCGGTCGAGGGGCGTTAAATCCGCACCCGCTTGCGAAGCGCTTTCGTGTTCTGCGCTGACAACATGGGCACTCGACATGCTTGTGTGTTATTGTAGCCCATTCAAGACATCGTCCAGCACGTAGTGCTTCTGGAGATAACACTCGGCACAAAAATGTAGAACTTTACAGTGATTTTCCATCTTCTGGCCCCTTTTGTTCGGTTGCGCGATTCTCGATAGCAGTCACGCAGCTAGAATTTTTCTTGTGAAGGTTATGATATCGACGAGAGATGTACACACCGGCCACTGAATTAGAAATCTTTATGCTAACGAACGTTAACGTCACTTACGCAGTGATCACGTACAGAGTGATATACAGTATGAGACTGCTGCTCGTTAGTAATCGTCGGTAGTATTTGTCATAATGTGAAACCAAAGAATGTTTCTGAGTTTGGTAAAGTGCTTATTATGGGTGCCCGTCAGGCTTAAGTGACAATTTTGAAAACAGCAAAGCCGACTGTTTTCTCAAAAGGTGATATAACCCAAGTATTTCATCAGTAGAAAAATATCCCACATTGCTTGAATAAGAGGCGTAATTGTGGCGCGATGAATATTTGTCAAGAGCGAGATCGCCATCGTCTGAGAAGGCCTGTACGGAAAAACAGGACTTATTGTGTACAGCCCTTCACAGAAGCATTCAATGAAGGCTGCTCGCATCCATATCTCAGCGAGCTATCTGCTGAAAATTGATGAGCATCGGTATTTGCAGTCGTATTTCTATACCGAAACCATTGATTTCTTCGAAGAAACCGGAAAGTTCATCTACATTGGTGCCAGAAGCACCGTGGATGGACACTGGAAGACTGGAAGAAAGTCATGTAGTCCAATGAGTCTCGGTGCACCTCAACCCATACCGTCTGCAGTGGGATATTTGCATGGAAATCCAGGCAAAAAGTCGGTTTCGTCAATTTTGCCGAAGGCGTGTAATTCTTGCCACAGAGGGGGATGAATAGTTAGAGAATGAGGGGACGTGAATATTCTTTTCGCCCGTGCGCTCATGTGTCGCGCCGCACAGTCGAAAGTAGAAGGTGGCTCATAGTGCACGTATCTCCTCTGGGCGGCTGTCTCTGGGACATCGTGTATTAGCGATTTGTATACATTTTAATGAAACAGCGTAAAGTGTTGCATTATGGAAACTTCTGAGGCACTCGTGTAATACACCTTTGAAGGCTTTTTACTTTTATATCACTTATCTTTATGTAGTTATCGCGCTTTGAAAATAGTCAATAATTCAGTGATTTTTCTTTTACAAATGCAACTTTTTCACGAATTATTTTGTTGCACTTCAGGGTGTATCCCGATGTTTTTCCTCATGTTATTACAATGAGTAAAGCTTTGGGTTTATAATACTAAAAGAATTAGCCCAGGATTCGCGTGGGATTTATTATTTAAGCGCTTGCGTCAGAAATACTAATTTCCACATTATTGTTAACTTTACAAGAAATGTGTTTTTCTTTTATTTGTAGAGCCTTCCGGAATCCAATTAATAACACGAAGACAATTATATGATATTATGCAACAACTCAAAGACGAAGATATCAACTAAAAATTGGAATATATTAAAAACAGCCGAGATAATTATACGGAGGAACAATATAAAGCGTTTAAGCGCAGAATATCCTATAAAATCATTATTATTGGACCATACTGTTAAACGCAGATGGTTGGCTGCGCACAAGGAAGATGAGATGTTAAAAACAATGAAAGAAATAGCCGTTTTAGCAAGTCAATCGGTGCGACCAAATACGTCTTTTAGCGACTCAAGCGAACTAAGTAAAAGAAGAAAGATGGAAGAAATACGACAAACACTGGACACCGACGAATTTACTTTTGCCACCCAGATGAAGCTGCTAGTCTCCGGCAAGGTAGATGCTTAAAAATTTTTCAAGGTAATTACTGAATCTCCTAGACAAGCGATGAAATACAGGAAAGCGCACTCCAGTAGTCTAAAAAAATAATAATAAAGGGGGGGGGGAGAGAAAACAATTATCATTTTTACAAGCTCTTCCTATATTTGTAGAAGCACGTTTGTCAAAAAGACAATACGAGATCATCAGAACCAGTGACAAAAGCTTTACCCATGTTACACCGTATTGGGAAAGCTAAAATATACTGTTATCCTGTTCCTGAATCTTATCGAGTGATAGCTACTTTTGCTGAGATCAATCTGCAAGATTTATTGGACCATACTGCTGCAGGATTATTGCTGCATTTGCATTAAGTAATGCAAACTCTGAGCGAAGGTGATATTGATACATTGGAATAAATGACGAAGTGGGAATGCGAATGATCTCAACAGGCACAATTTAAGGAGATGGTTGAAAATAGCTTAGAATCAGATACCAGTATATTTTAAAGCTTTCTGGTACCGCTACAACTAATTTGCGGTACAGGCAACAGACAAACCATTTTGCAAAATTTCACACCATCTTCTCCTCGGTACTGTCTACCGATCAGGACGAGATTTGTTAACAAATCCGGTGACATATTAACAAAGAAATACATTACGTACAGACAAAAGTCAACAATTTGTAAGAAACGAAATCGAGGTTGAACCATGTCTGTAAAACATATGACGACATTAACAATGACCGACTCCAAAGTATGCAATGCCGCCACTGGCACTACATCAACTATGAAATGTTACATTTGCGGAGCTATATCGTAAGAATTTTATAATTTATCAAAAAGAAGGGAAGCTCATGTAAGCACATTGCAGTTTGATTTATTCATTTCACATGGTAGAACCGTATCATTCGATAGCTTGCTGCACTTGTCAGACCCCTTCAAACAATGGCAACTAAGGTCCGAAAGCGACAAATGTGTCATTAAACAAAGAAAGGCGAACGTTCAAGAGGAATTTAAAACCAAACTCGGCATTATTGTATATGTTCCCAAACCTGGGTTTTGGGAACATCTCATTATTGGTGTTCCCAAACACCAATAGTGGGAATAACAGCCGAAGATGTTTTATGGAACCCCAGTTATCAGCTTAAACAACGGGTGTGGACATCCAGCTAACTGATATATTTGTTTGAAGTAATTTTAGGGGATATAACAAGTGGGCACAAAATTGGCACACAGAAATTCGCCGCCTACGCCATCGATACAGCAAAACTGTATGTCCAGCTGTATTCAATGTACCCGATGACTCCCACAATGCAAACAGTTTTAGTTCATGGCCCAATTGTAATAAAACATGCCCTGTTGCAAATTAGGCAACTGTCAGACGAAGTAGCTGAAGCCAGAAATAAGCACTTCCGTTTATACTGCCTAAACTCTGGCAGGAAGTTTTGCAGAGAATCATGCAATATAGATGTCATTAACAGGCTTCTGCTTAGCTCGGATCCTCTTTCGACAAGCATGAGGCCAATCCCAAGGAAGAAAACAAAACCATTCCTTAAAAAAAATTTACAATTGCTACTTCCTTCTCAATTTACAATTTCTGTGGATCAAAATAAAGCACCTCCAGGCAAAGTTGGTGCTTATTTTTATCCACAGAAATTATAAATTGAGAAAGAAGTAGCAATTGTAGAACATCCGGGCAGAGTTGAAGAATCAACTGATGAATCTTGGAAAACATCGTCTCCTTGAAGTTACTGAAGGTTCTTCTTTCATATACAGCGCGTTAAATGTATGTTTAAGGTCAGTATACAAAATAATTGCATTAATTTCTGATTTTTCTAAAACTGGCCTAATCCCCTTCTTACTTCTTAAATTAATAAATTATCTTAATTAAATGCGATTAAAGTTCAAAAATAATTTTGGCCAACTTTTCAATGCAAATATTCCACTGTGCGACGGTAAGTAGAGAGTTTGGCGGTAGTTCCACGAAGCAATGGCCCAACTTACCGTATATACACTACAAAATGTTCTGGAGGTAGTGTCAGAGTGTGGGGTACATTCTATTCGTACAGAACGGGGCCTCTGATTTTGGTGGAAAGTCGGGTGTCATATATTTGAACATTGTTGCTGATCCTGTACATCCTCTACAATGTTGACTGCTGTGGTTCACCGAGCATGATAGCGACTTCGACCATCTTTCCGGGAACCCATAGAGCCCGCATCAGAACCCCATTAAGAATGTATTGGGCATGTTAGAAAAATAGATCGGGGAGAAAAGTTATCCGTGAAATCTTAGCCTGTTAAAGGTGACTGTCTGGTGAACGCCTGATGTGCTGTAGACGTAGACGCACTCCAACACCTTGTGGAATGAATGCCAAAGAGCATACGCGCTGTAACTCAGGCTAAAGGAAGTCCGACCCGGTATTAAACAAAGGTTTCTACTTGTTCAGGTGGAATGTGTATTTAAAAGAGTTACTTCCTTTAGCAAACGTTTTAACAAATTACTTTATCCAGTTTGAGGTACGCTGAAAGAAGAGACACTTTTATGAGATCAACTAAACATTCACGTAATATGTTTTTAGAACCACCTGATAAGCACATTCAACTTATCCAATTCGTCCCTTTTAGTGCTTGATTTTTTTGAGTGGCAAAGCACAGACAGGGATTCAAACAAAACACAATAGTTTTTTTTTATTGTAGTTGGCCTGTTGACCAAGCAACAGGATAATCACTTTAAGTTCACCAACAAAAACCATCCAAGTTTTTCATATTTCACCCTGGTTAATAAAAGCTTAAGGCTTTTACTGGATTCTTTTGAATGCACAGATTGGGCTAAGAAATCATGCACATATACTTTCCTAAATTTAACAAAACATATTTTTTTCGAACAGTCAATACATAAACGCCATTCACAGAAGCGGTGTGTACAATATCAAAATACTTCATTATTTCAGCTACGTTACTACAATATATCAAAGACTCAGAAAAATATTGATCTCATCTTCGTTCCCGTTGTTTGTACCATGGAAAATGTGTTTCTAGTGATAAAAGATTTTTCGATTTCAGTCGAGAACGAATGAGCTCAGTATTTTCTTTCGGCAATCTCGTACAAGATCATTACATTTGTGTAGCGCAAACAATGAACAGTTGTGGAGTAATGTCACTAACCTCAGGCATGTAGACTTTAAGTTTTTCTTACGATTCAGTGTTTTCTGCTATGTAATATTCTCCAATTGAGTTAGCCCACAAGTAGTAGGGAGATCATCTCCGTTGGGCACAGGTCTAATTGCAGAGGTGTTGTTAGAGAAAACAACAGGCTTTTAATGTCTGCGCTATAGCCCGCTACTTTTATCAAATAATAATGATAATAATAATAACAGCCACCTAAACTAGTTTTAGGTTAACACGGAAAGTTTATAAGATAGCTGTTTTTTTTACCAATCTTAAACCTTTAACACAAGTGCGACACCAATACTTTACGAGGCTTCGTGGCTTGTTTTTATTTCTTTTTTAACTTCAAAATAGGCTATCTACGCTTTGTTTTTAAAAAAATCTGTAATATTTTACCTTTGCTTTTGTACCTGAATCTGTTAGTGTTATTTAATTTTAACACAACAGATTTAGCAAAGAAACTCAGCTCTGAAGGAACTGGAGTAACGTGTGATGTGACTAAACACAACGCCATCCGTTGGCTATATTTGAAGATTATTGTCCAAACATTTTCGGTATCATGAAGGAAATTTTACTAACTTTGTTGCAATAAGTAAGTAAATGGGAATATATTCCCGAAATTAATAGAATTTTTTTTTCCTAGAAGTAAAATTTCGATTGTAATTTTAAGAAAAAGAACTTAAAAAAATTAAAAAAAGTTTAAATTTTTTCTTAAAATTTGTGCAAACTATAGACTGCTACAGAATAAAGCGCAAGAATATGCCAAATCTTACAGATGAAACTGCCGTAAGTTTTGGATTATAAGTAAGCATGGAGCATAAGTCGATTGCGTTAAATGCAGTTAGCGTTTCGGAATTCTCTAACTATATTTTTAATATTCCGTTAAATATTAAAAGGAAGAGAAAGTGAGGTAATTCCCACATTTTTCTTCGTAAAAAAGTTGCATTTTCGTATTTTTATGGGGCAATTGACGCTACCGTACTGCTCCGAATTCGGCAGGGAAATTGTTTTCACAGGGAGGATAGATGGCAGCACCTAAACGCTCACTCCTCTCCTTCCATCTGACGCGAAACCTCTTTGCTTCCTTATCTTTTGCAGCGGGATTACTGCTAAGTGTGTTTTGCAGTGCTACGTTGTTTCGACGTGTTGTTTTGCTCAACAAACCAACTCTCAGCTCCAGGGCTAGCCCTGTCTCAGCCAGGGCTAGAGAATAAGGAAGGGCTGGCCCACCAGGCAGTTCAAAGCAAGTCGCTTTGCTGGGGAGGACGTGACGTCACTGCGAGTACACTGACGATTTGGGATGCTGCCTCCGAGGGCAGAAGTCATAGCTGTCGGAGTAAGCTGAACACCGTTGCACGTATTATATTTTTTTCACACAACTCAGAACGTTATATACGTATATAGAGTAGCAAGTAACGTTTTTGTTTATTTTATAGGAAGGCGTAAATAATAATAGAAAGAGAAAAATTTATTAACATATCTGTATAGTTAAAAAGGAGGAAGATATTCACCTGGTTTAGATATTGACATCGTCGTGCTACGTTTTTTAACGGCAGAATTTATCCATTTGGTTTTCTTTTGATTTGACTTTCTTCCCGACACTAAATCTTTGTTGTGATTAATTTACCAAATTCTGATAAATGTTCGTATGCGCCAATAAATTTTCACAGCTTCTTTTCAGATGCCAGGAAATCTTTCTTCTATTACAGTTTTTAATTTTCGAATTATTCCTTTCTCTCGGGAACTCTCTGTCCCGCGAATTGACTTAAAAATTATTTCAAATTGATCTACCGTTCTCATCCACTTTGGAGAAAGAACCGTTAGTCCCCCGAGTGATAAAGTTTTAATCCATTGAGCAGGTGGAAAATCTTCGGCATTTCTAGAAATTGGTCCGAGGGAGGAATCTTTATCACGTAAACGATAGGCAATATAACCTGCGACATAACTCAGAGCTTGTTTCTCAGCATTACATTGCTCATTTTGAACTGTTTTAAATATGTCGTCGTCCCAATCTTGCGGCCATGGCTCATTACAATTTTTTTCTAAAGCTTCTAATTCTAAGTCATTTGCGTTTATTTCTCATGATACTTCATCAAGAATTTCTTGATTATCAGCTGTAGTGAAAGCTTCTTTTAGTAGCTCTGCTGTCAAATATGTTTGGAGCGTTTTACCTTCTTGAAACTCTGTATTAACTTTTTTGGACAAATTAGGTAATTTATTTGCCAGCAATATGTGTTTTAAACGACTAATAAATTTCGTAGGTGAGGGGTGGTCATATAAAGCACCTATGCCTCTTATTTGACAGAACAAACTCTCCAGGGCATCTTGAGTCAAACGAGTAGCTAAAATGTAACGGACTCCACGAAGCGTTAAATCCTCGTAGAGACCGAAAAGAGAATTGAGACAAGAATGCCTTTTTGGAAAGGTAGCATATGTTTTCTCCCCATTACTCTGAGATTCAGTATTTCTAACTTCATTCTGTTCAGAATTTCCTTTTGTTGTATAAAAAGGTGGTTAATACCAAGACCTGCTTTTAAAGGTTTGCTTTTGTCAGGGTGTGGGTAACTGCTATTCATAATGTCAAAAAAAAAAAAAAAAGAATCTACTAAATTGAAGAAAACCAGCGCTTTTATGCTCTATTTGATATTCAATATCCTTGGCAGTGGTGTCTGAAAACAAAGTTTTTGCTTAGCCTACTTTTTGCCTCTCGTTCCCTTTGATTGCTATATAGTACGGCAGCAATTTAGGACACAACTTTGTCTCTCCAGAATAATTCTCGAAAGCTTTGATGATGCCAGTTTGGAGCACAGATCCGTTGTGCAAGACAAGTCCGTGGTCTATGAAATGATTGCGTAAAATTTTCAAATAGTGAGAAGGGTCTGCAAAAACCCAAATCTTAGAACTGCCGTCCAGCGGATGATTAAAAAATGATTTTTCGGGAGAAAATAATAGTTCCTTCCACAAGGTCATACAACCACCTAAATCTGAAACAATCGCTTTTATTGTAATTCCTGTTTTTTCAAGGTTTACAATTATTTCAAACACAAGCCTTTTATTCATTGTACGTTGAAAGTCAAAATACACGGGTTGTTTCCAGGAAGACAATATTCCTCTGGCCAAAATAACTAGCACCTTTGAGTACGGACCTAAAATCTGGTCCATTCCTGTATCGTAACACACTTTACTATCAACGTGTACTTCATCAAAGCTTAAGACGCAGACTTTGTCATTTTCGGAAAGGGTTTGCCTATTTTTCCGCATAAGGAGGAAAATGTTATGCAGAATTCCGGGATGACACCTAAATTTAAAACACCATGGCTTTAACGTGCTAGCACTTGGCAAAGGAATGCCAATTTTACACTTCCAAAATTCGTAAGCTTTTTTGAAATAGCTGTAGTTACTATTATTCCTCTAGATATATCTTCTTCTGTCCATTTGTTAATAATTTTTTGTATTGCGAAGAACTTTCTCTGTGTTGGTATGACAATTTTCCTGAGGTTCATTTCCATTTGTTCAAGTATTTTAATTTTCATATTAGCTTTTGACAAGGCATTTCGTATTAGCACAAGTTCTGCTCTCTTATTTCGTATGCTGATATTTTTTGACGCAAAACCTGAACAGTATTTTTGTGTTTGCTTTTCAAGCTACGTATTTCTCGTTCCAGTACGTCAAGCTTTTGGGTGAGAATTTTGTCCTGACTTCTAACCTCTGAGCAAGACATGCACTGAACTGATGCAGACTTTTCTTCTGAATATCCATTGTCAGAATTGCAAGCAACTTCATCGATGTGTAACTTTTCAGGACTTGGCTCCGGAGTTCGATTCAACGCCCTTATACGGATATCTCTCTTAATTCTTCTATGTTCTCGACTTGTATACAGCGTTGATTTTTCATTCAGTAAATTCAAACTGGGAACAGCTGTGGGTTTCAGATTTTTTTTTTTTTTTTCGGGAAGCCCAAGCAGGCGATTTTGCATGTCATGTATTTGTAGTCTGAATTTTAGAAATGATCACTACATATTCTTGCACTTCCAACTTTAAACTTGTCTGCACGCTTACACTTAACAATCCATTATTTTATCACATTAACATTTGAAGGGAAAACATGGTAAATGACGTCACATTCTTTTGTTTTCTTAGTATTTGTACAGTTAGCGACAGCGCAGGATGAAGAGCATGTTGCGTATTACTTTGAATACAAAAAAAATAAACAAATAATGGACGCTGAATTTTAGTTAAAATAAAATTTACATCAGTAAAAAACAGACTTCAATAAACAACTACATAAACCACTAACAGTAAATGGAGAGCAACAGAAATAAACTGCACAGAACGACTGGAATGTCACCATACTCCGGCCCTGAGTTGGCACAGGGGTCACCGAATGTCCTCGCAGTGACGTCACAGCGCCTTCTAATTCCCCCTCGGTCGGAGCACGAAACTGAGACCGCTAGACAAAAGGATGAGCCAGCCCTTCCTTATTCTCTAGCCCTGTCTCAGCTCAGTCGTCAGCTGCGATCTCTCTGGTAGTGCCCTAAGGGGAACCGGTACGCTTCATTGGAGCCCATGTTAAATAAGCCTTCTTTAGGTACATTTTTCCCAAAAACTATTGAATATTTTTTAACAAAAATGTTACCAGATATTTATTGGAAACGTATACACATTGTAACTAGAGCTTTTATCAGTATTTTATTTTTAAACTTTACAAGTTTTTAATGTGCATTTCATAATTTTACCCTAAAAACGACACATTTTTATGTTTAATAATTTTTAAAAATTAGATACGTTTAATCTGCCTTGTTTGCTTGTACAAAAGCATTGTACATATATGTGGCAAAAATGTGAGATTGAAATCTTTGATGTATTCTCAGAAAAATGTACCTAAACATTGAGAAAGTAAGTTTTCATATAAACGCGTTTAAAGTAAAAAATGACAACTTTCATACCTGTAAGCATTTATTTAATAATTTCCAGCAGAGTAGGAAGGTTCATCTGGATCTTCTTCGTCCAGAAAATCATTTTCTAACATTGTTTTTCTTTTATTTCTTTTTTTTTTTTGGCGGGCATTGTTTTTCAGTTTCATTTATTTTTCACTGAGCTACCGAGACGGGTTAAATGTCGTGGTTTTTCATAACCTGTACACAATTTGCTCCTGGTCCAATTCCGGCAGTCTTCATATCTAGTATTAATTTCATAGAATTTACCTTCTTGCTGTGTTTTAGAGTTTTAACATAAAGTTTTATTTGAACATGAGCACAAGTTATTTACAATTGCATCCCTAAGCTTATTCTTTTTTCGACAGTTATAATTATATCTTCTCCACATGCCTTGCACACGGACACATATAAAATAACAGAAGCCAGTAAAGATAAATCTATAATTTTATTAGTAATTTTCTGGTCATTGAATTCCTCATAATCTTCAGAAACGTTGACAAGCTTACCTGCTGACGAAGTTTCCCTTTTCAGCAATCCATTTTCAATAGACATGCTTTTCTTTCCATCAGCAGTGCACTTTTTAAAAAGTCTACCTACTCGAGGCATGACTGGTTGTTATTAATCCATAAGGGTAGAAAGATCTGCACAAAAAATGTGTAGGAAGAGCTTCGCATATACAAAGACACGCGCATCACATTACAAAGAGCTTACAAACAAGTTCCAAACGCGGCTATGTGCAATCAAGTTGCGGTTTCAGTTAATGTAACAATAAACAAATCAAATTTGCAGTTACAGCTAAAACCTAAAAAAACAAACCTTTTTTTTCTGAACTGATAGCTAAATTTAAATTAACTTTCAATATAAAAGTATTTGTAAAAAAAGCGATAATAGGTAGTGAAAAAAGTAATATTTCTTGCGAAATGTTTTGAATTTCTTTGAAAAATATTTCTAATGCTCGGATTTATTTATGCAATACATCGTTGTAAAGGAAAGATTCCAAACCTTCATAAAAGCATATAAAAACAAAATGAGATTTTTCGCCAATTTCATGGTACCGGTCCCCTTTAAAAGGAACTGCAGGAATGAAGGACTGTGTCCAGACGCACTTCCATCTATCAAACGATCTGTAAACACTATACCAAGTTGAGAAGGCTTGATTTAATTCAGAAGGAATGCTTGCAGCGTGATCGCGAGGGGGATGCAATTAACATGCAGCTTCCGCTCCAATCACGACAATTTCAAATATGTTCTTTCGATTGGAAATATCGCTTTCAGCAGTTTTGAAGCAAGTTCTTAATGAACGTAATATTCGTACAAAGTTGGAATGGTTTCATATAAACGTAATATTGTGTTTGGGGTGTTCATATCACTACCCGATTTAAGACACACTATTCTTTTAAATTTTCTCATTGAAAAATTTCACTTATCAATCAATAAATAGGTTGATGTGGCGTATGAGTTGAGGCCTGTACTTCATATAAAAAAGTCTTTACGTATATTGGAAAATACGGTACTTAAAAATTCCTAGTCTCGACTGTACCATATATTTTTAGATAATATCAGTAGACACTACTGAAGCTTCCTTCCTAAATGCTAGTGATTATTTTTCAACCAAAATTACCGTTCATTTCCTATGCAAAAAGTTGCACTACATTAACTGGATAGATATCGATTGCTATGAAACTTTGATATAAATTAATATACAGCAAGTCTATGGTGTGCGTAATATTTGAATTCCGCACTAAACAAAGCAATATTAGAAACAGGTTGTACGGTAATAGAATAGTCTGAGTTTGGTTTGGGCCCCAATTATGTTATGTTTATATCAGTTATTGTTCAATGTATCAAAATATTATCGTTTTAAGTTACATTTATTAGAAAAATACACAACATGTGTTTTAAGACTAGTTTGCCAAAGGTCTTATGAAAGGATATTTAGAAAAGAATGTTGTCTGCATGCGGCGAGCGACAAGCCCAGCAAAGCATCTATGTTTCTGCCGATTTCAGCTGTTTCTATCTGAGTTATTATACGAAAAGACTCCTAAGAAACACTTGTAGAAATATTTTAAACAGGCACATTTGAAAAAGGTCCATGTCTCTATGTTGCAAACGATAAAAAAAATATAGCAAATGTACGAAACAGAGTATCATTTGTTTTTCTTCTTTTTAAAGTTTTTGCGCGTCGGTTTATGAGCTCTGCAAAACAGATATCAATTAATGCACATCTAATTAGGCAACCACAGTTGTCTTGAAGCATTTCTTTTGTCAGTCCTTCAGATCTTTTTGAAAACAAGCAATAGAAAGAGTGCACACAATATTCGAACCAGTACGCGAATTATGGATTTTTCGTCAGTAACGGACAGAAAAAAAAGGGGAAAATGTTATCATTGTGCATAGTCTGTGAGAAGGCTTTATCAGCTAACGCTCTTAAGCCTTCAAAGTTGCGAATTCGTAAAAGCAAAGCTTAAGTAGAAAGTAAACAAAAATATTTTTCTTTTATCCTTCCCTCTTTTTCATTTTTTTTTTTTTTTGAGTAAGTGAACTCAAGCTGCATTTAACAAAAAAGCATGACATTGCTATCAGACCATTTCAAAAAAATTCTGAATAAGGTCTTCAAAAATCTTTGGCATCTCGTAAAGTATGGTTTTGATTGCTAAGCACACAGAATCCTATACAACTGGGACGTGATGAATTCTTTTAGTCTTCGTGAGCGCGTGGTCCGTGTATAACTGACATGACATGATCAATCCCATTAAGGAAAAACTTCACATCCAGATGATCTGATAACAGACCAAATGTCATCATAAATGAGCTATCTGCGAAACAAAAAAATTATAACTTTTAAATTTGATTTTAGACTTCTTAAATCCATTTCGTATGATAATAAATGTTTACTGTTATGTATGATTTGCAATACCGATAAAAAACGAAGCCGCTCACGAATTATTAGTTGATAAATTCTGGACCGCAGAAACAAAGAGTTTGCTAATTTTTTATGTGATTGGTCGTTTCTTAAGCGATAATAATACAGTAGAACTCCATTTATGCGATTCTCATTCGCACGTTCTTCTCATTTATATGTAAACTCTCACCGGTTCAAAAATATCAAGCTGCCTTTAATGTTAAATTTTATCAATTCTGCCTTAACAGAATTGGCTTTCTTCTCATTGATACCTTAAATTCCGGTGTTGTGGGGTCGTGAATCAGAAACAGAAATGCAAACCTCACGAATTCCTTTTACCGAACTCTCTTCCCGCCCATTTCCTTGCGAGCGAATTCCTTTTTCCAATTTCCAAATCTACCTGCCCCCCGCCACCCTACGCCTTTTGATCTCCATATTTGCTGTTATTCACTTGATTCACGATTCACTGCGCCCCAGCTCCTCCTGTACTATCACTGGTCAGTTCATTTGGCACATGCAGTAGACATCTGCTCTTGCTTGACCTTGTCATCGTACTATTTCCTGGGGACCTTCTTTTGCATTCGCTTTCCAGATTAATCTACATGCCAAGAACATAGCGCATCGCGATATGACTGGATTGCTATAATTGAAGAAAAAGATGAATTTCGCTTCCAATATTTCTTCAGTTCCGACACGGATTTGACACACCATCACTTACGACTCTAGACGAGATGAGTGAGCACAAAAAGTGCCATGAGAACATCTAATGTAACAAGAGTGATCATGACTCCCGGATAAGTGCATCAGCACCCAAATTTAACGATGCACTTCAACCGGTCCGACGTTTTTTTTATAGCCACTAGGGGATGCGCCTCTAGGCTCGCTACGCTCGTTTCCAGAGTAGCGCTCGAGCCATGCAGCCCCATCTTCAAGTATATCACATGACAGAAAAACTGGAAAATTCATATAAATTTCAATTTCTATTGCGTGTCTAAGCAAATAAGTCTTGTAATTCCAAAATTTCAGAGTTTTTTTTTACTGTCGTTAATTTTTGGAAGGTCGGACTTTTGTCGTTTGAACTTATAGCACTTACTAAACTTAACACTAAGTAAAACACAATTGGTCCAAAAAGCATTTCCGTAAACGGTAAACCGTAAACCGTAAACCGTCATGCTAAACCGTTGGTGGACGTCAAGTAATTTTGCTTCTTATGCTTCCAATGGAAAAACTTTTGTACACATTTCCTTCCCAATTATTGTGTTCGCAAGGATGAAAATTTGAACATCGATTAAAATAACTTCATATTATAACTTGAAATACTTAATATTTTCTAAAACATAATCATAATTATATAAAAAATCAATAACTTTTCCTTTGGTGGTGTTGGAACCAGAAAAAAGATGGCGCGACCTGTACTTTGATGGCGTCAGTAGACAAACAAATGTTGGATTACATAATTATGGTTATGTTTTAGAAAATATTAAGTATTTCAAGTTATAAAATGAAGCTATTTTAATCGATATTCAAATGTTCATCCTTGGGAACGCATTAATAGTCCAGAAAAAAGATGGCGCGACCTGTTCTTTGATGACGTCAGTAGACAAACACATGTTGGCTTGCATAATTATGGTTATGTTTTAGAAAATATTAAGTATTTCAAGTTATAAAATGAAGCTATTTTAATCGATGTTCAAATTTTCATCCTTGGGAACGCATTCATTTTTCCAGAAAAAGATGACGCGACCTGTACTTTGATGATGTCAGTAGACAAACAAATGTTGCATAACTGTCGTTATGTTTTAGAAAATATCAAGTATTCCAAGTTATAAAATGAAGTTATTTTAATCTATGTTCAAATTTTGATCCTTGGGAACGCATTAATTGTGAAGAAAATGTGTACAGAAATTTTTCCATTGTAAGTATCGGAAGCAAAATTACCTAACGTCAACCTTAAACAACTGAGATAGCTTTACCAACAAGACATATGCATACCGAATTCTCTGCGTCACCATGGCAGCAGGTCACGGGACCAGAACGTTCCTCTGTGGTTATCGTGAAGACAGACAAGCCGAACATTTCTTCCTTTGCGTCTTTAAAAATAGTTTTTTTCCTGTGGATTTTTCGTCTTCTTTAGTGGTTCGTGTTGACTGTGTTGTATTTTGATCGTTTTGCCTCACTTGAAGTGAGTGCGTGTGCCTCCTGTTAGGTTATTTTGTGTTTTTTCTGTGTGACGCAGTTGCAACACACAATGTTGTGTATTTAGGCTTGCGGCTATGATGGCTGCTTCCCAAATTCAAATGCAAGCTCCTACTGCTGATGTTATCTCCGCTGGATTTTCTTCGGCTACATCGGCCGCTTCTGAGACAACTATGACCTCATCAAGTGTGAATTTGTCTACTTCAAATTGTGTTTCTGCTTCTACTGTGCTGCGTCCTAATGTTTCTGCATCGAATGTTCTACGTCCTAATTTACATATCCTGAGTGCCGAGTCACGTTCTGCTGGCCTGGCTGCTACCCTTCCGCGCTCGTATGCTGCGACTGCTCGTTCAAACCAATCTGCTGATGCACCTGTTTCAATGCAACCAGAATTTTCAAGAGAAAATAAAGTTCTCAAGATTCGGATTTCTGACGACTCACTAGCAGGTAAAGAACTTTCCTCAGCTTTGTTATTAAGTGTGTATTTTCTGTCTCTTCGTGACACCCCCTACTGGAGGCCTTCGTTAAAGTTGTTCCCAAGGAGAGCATTGTTTCAATTATTTGTATTGGAGGGGTGTTGTCGTTCATTTTGTTCACCGAAAAGCCACCGACACGGTTCTTGCTACAGGCATTGATATTGGCTCCTTTGACTTGCAACCTGTTGCTTCTGCACAGCGCCCGGTCACAGTGACATTATCTCCTGTGCCTATTGCTATTCCTGACAACTTACTTGTTGCTGCACTCGGCACTCTTGGTCGAGTAGTGGGAGAGACAAAATTTCTTCCAGCTGCTGCCAGAGACTTTCCATTTAACTTTGTGCAAGGGGGTCGTCGCCAATATCGTGTTATTTCCCCCACTTACCAAGCCATTTATAACCGCCCCACAACTCTACAACTTGTTACGGATACACGAACATACATTTCCAATTTTTTTGCTGGTGTCCAGTGCTTCCGGTGTCGAGCTGAGAGACACCTGGCTCCTGAGTGTCCTCACCGCACACCTGCACCTGGTGCTGTCTCTTCGATTAAGGTTCTTGGTACACCTCCATCATCCACTTCTTCTTCTCTTACTACTGAACAAACTGTTGCTCCTATGTCAACCACGTCACCATCTCTGCTGATTGCTCGTTTCATGACTTCAGATATTTCGTTGTCTTCTCCTGTTTCAGAACCATACAACTCCGAGCAGGGGCTATCCATTACCATACAACTCCAAGCTGGCGCTATCTTTCAAAACAACTACGCAGTTATTGCCTAGCACTGAACCGTCATTACCATTCAATTCCGAGCAGCCGGTTTCTTTCGAAACTCTGCGTCTTCATTGCCCAGCACTCAAGCGCCACCACCGTGCAACAAATTGGCACCCGTTTCACAGCCTGTTTCGCAAATGCAAACATTTGCTTCTGAACTGTTCAAATCTGCTCTCATTGATGACATCTCATTTCCACCTCTTCCTACTTCTGTGGGCTTCTCTGGACCCAAAACTTCCGGGAAACGCCCAAATTCTGCTGAGTCTTCTCCAAAGGGTTCGAGTCGCTCAAGGCGTTCATGGACCAAATCTTCTACCACTTCCTCTGGAACCTCACCTGGAGTGGAGAATATTTTTTCTCCACTTCGTACAACAAACAGATTCTCTTGCCTACCTACTGATGATGATATGGATGTTGCTGCTAATTTAAGTGAATCAGCATCGATTGCTTCGAATGTTGATGAAGATGATTCTTCTTTACCCACCATCACCAAACTTTCAACCCTTTTCAAAGACTGTTCTGTTCCAGTGCAACCGCTCACATACACCGAACTACTTCAAATAATTCAACACCCTAAAAGCGCAAATTGCTAACAATCCCGTGTAGTCAATCCAAGTTAAATAGGTTACCTGAAATGCTTCAACAACTTCAATTGATTGATGAATTTTTGAGCAATATAACCCTTCCTCCTGATGCTGGCCAGTTTCAGCGTCGTCTTTCATACCTGTTGAAGAAGCTCTCAGCTGAACTAGATAACCATCTACAGCCTGTTCATGATATCCCAACTGATTTGTGTTAGTTTCAACTGCCGAAGCTTTGCGGCGTCGGCAACCAATGCTCTTGTCTTCGAAGATATTCGTTATCTTAAAGATAACATCATTCTCCTGCAGGAAACAAACTGTTCTCCTTTGACAGACATTCGAGCTGGCGACGCTGGCCTTTTGTCTTTTTTCACAATTTCCGTGCCCATTTGGGGTCTGGCACCGCAATTGGCATTCATAATTGTTTTCTTCCGTTTCTGTCTGACGTTGTTGAGTCACAGAGCCTGCTCGGGGTCTTTCAATACCTTTCTTTTTGCTTCCTTTCTACCCCTTTTCATTTGTCAAATTTTGCACGTTCCTCGTAGTGATTCAGAAGCTACATCCCTCATTCTTCATGTTACTACAGTTCTCGCTGAGATTCCATCTTCTGAAGTTGTGATCATGGCTGGTGACTTTAACTGTACGCTGCAACCTCTTCACGATCGTGATGGATCTCAAGATTTCCGCTCTTCTCTGGTTTCGCAACTCACTCAACTGGTCTTTAATTTTGATCTCCAAGATGCATTTCGCTTTCTCCATCCTGTGACCCGTGATTTCACCTGGTTTCCTCCTGCCGGATCCTCTAACGCTGCTGCACGTTTGGACCGATTTTATGTTTCCAGTTTTTTGCGTTCTTCCCTTGTTTCTGTTTCACATGCTCCAGCTGTTTCCTCCGACCATCGTCCAGTCGTTCTACAATTTCATCTTCCCTTCACTGGTGTCCCTCACCCAAAGGGTTGGACCCTTGATGATTTCTGCCTGCAAGATCCAACTTTTATTTCTCATGTCAACTCCATTATTGCGCAATCAGTCAATCAACTTCCCTCCACAGTTGACTCGGCAGCTCTGTGGCTCTTCACCAAGCATTCCATTGCTGCGTTTGCTAAACGCTTTTGTTTTTCTGTTCGCCCTAATCGTCTTATGGACATAGATTAAATCCGCCGTTCTCTTCTTTCTACTTCGCACACCGATCCTAACATTAAAATCCTGCAGGCCTGGCTTCATCATCGCCTCCAATCTTTGGCGAAATCTACTCTGACTCGCTTGAAGTTCACCCTTCTTGACTTTCATGATGATCCCCTTCAGAGTCTACGTCATCTTGAAGAACATCGAACTAAATACAATACCATCGTTTATCTTCCCTTACCGGATGGATCTACCACCGCAGTTCCCTCCCTCATCTGCCAACATACTCATTCATACTTTTCTGGTCGTTTTCAACCTTGTCAGATGCCTCCAGCTGATTCCTCTCCACTTCTTCAAGGTCTTCCTCAAGTCCCTCAATGTCTCTTTCCTTTGCTCAGTGCTCCACTCTCACCAGCCAAAATTCGTTCTTCTGTTTTCAGTCTTAATGATCGTTCCTCACCAGGTGAAGACGGTCTTCCTCTTTCTTTTTGTAAGGCTTTTCTTCCGACTTTTCTTCCTCTTCTTGTTGCCTGTTTTAACTTCGTTTTTTCTTCATCTTCCTTTTCTTCATCAGCTTTTTCCTTTGATCTACTTCGCCTTTTTCCAAAAACCTGGCAACCTTGGACTCTTGACAAACTGGCGGCCTATTTCCATTCTAAATACCGATTACAAAATCGTTTACAAAGTTCTTGCTCTTCGTTTTAATCCAGTTCTTTCGCACAACATCCATCCTGATCAGACCTACACTGTTCCTTCTCGCTCAATCGCCTCTAACATCACTGTCATTCGTAACTTATACTCTCTTGCTTCCCGACTCTCTGAACCTCTCGCAATTTTCAATATCGACCAGCGTCAAGCTTTTGATTCAATTAACCACTCATATCTCTTCACTGTTCTTCGCCAGTTTGGTTTTCCTTCCTCCTTCCGTTTGGCGCTTTCCAATCTTTACCCTCACTCCTTCTTTCGTGTTCGTACTTCAGCATTTCTCACCTCTGCTGTTCCTTTCGCTAGTGGGATCCGGCAGGGCTACCCACTGTCGGGTCAACTCTTTGCTCTCTCTTTTGAACCGCTTTTGATTTGTCTCCGTTCTCGTTTGTTTTCCTCAGTTCCGCGTGGAGTTGCGTGCACCCGTCACCACCAGACAGTTTTTTCGGCATACGCAGATGACTTGACAGTCTTCATCTGTTCTGAGGGAGCATTCGGAACTCTTCGAAATACCTATCTTGAATATGCTGCGATCTCTGGTTCTTCACTCAACATGGATAAATGTTCTGGATTATGGACTGGGTCGTGGACGATCCGTGCTGACAGCCCATGGGGTGCCCGCTGGTCTTCAAGCGTTGTCAAACTTCTCGGAGTCTACATTGGAAGCCCCTCTGCGGCCGCCGCAGCTACCTGGACTCCCCTGGTTCAGCAGTTTAATCGCCACCTAGCACCTTTTCACCGCCTCAAGCCTTTTCTGTCGTTCCTCAGCCGTGCCTACCTATTCAATACCTTTCTCCAGCCATCTTTTTGTCATGCTTGGATTGCGCACCTTCCTCCGCCGTTTTTGCTTAGCCAAATTCAACGTACCTTCACTAATTTCGCCTGGAATGTCATTCATTGGGTGCAGCACTCCACTCTCGTTCTTCCTATTTCATTTGGTGGTCTTTCTCTCTCCGATATCTCTCTGAAGTTCAAAGCTT
Source organism: Macrothele yani (assembly GCA_039090855.1). Lineage (NCBI taxonomy): Eukaryota > Metazoa > Arthropoda > Arachnida > Araneae > Macrothelidae > Macrothele > Macrothele yani. The sequence goes on from CM076990.1 coordinate 134,843,241, forward strand.
TCCACCTTCAAACTTTCCTTCGGAATTTCTCTCTCCAACCTTCTTCTTCTCAAACAATTGTCGACACGCTTATCTTACCCCGCAGTCCCCACCTCACTGTCTCAACTTTTCCCCGCATGGACCTCTTTCCTCTCGTTCCGAGCCATTTCCCTGAGATTTACAGATCCGCTCTTACCCTCTGGCGTTCCATATATCCTATTCGCTTTCCCCTGCCTCTACTAACGATCTCCTTGCGGAACCTCTCTTCTTTTCTTCTGCTAATCCACTCCTCTGCTTCTTCATATTTGCACTTCTCCCCTGGTTCACCAGTGGCGTGGTGCGAGTCTCTCAACTCGTTGATTCCAACCTTTGCTGGAAATCGCTCTCCCAGACACTATTCCTCATTCGGATTCGCCCATTCATCGTTCGAAGCTGCGATTACTTCAAGTCAGTATTCGTCGACTCTACCCTCTCCTCGCAAATCAACATGGACTTATCTCGCAACCTTCAGCGCCTCATAGCCTTCCTTTTCTTGTGTATCTCAATGATATTCCATTCCTTCCTCATCAGGTTACTGTCAAGCTTCTTTATCAGCATTTTTAACACATTTTCTTGAACCAATGCCTATTCCCAATGTACCATCTTCAGATTTGCCAGCCACCTTCATTGGTTAAAACTTCATCGCCGCCTACTGACTCCTCGAACTCTTCACCGTTTCCGTCATCTGACTTCACCTCGTTGTTTTTTTTGTAAAACCCTCGGAGACGTTCATCATGCATACTTCTTGTGTCTGATGTTACAGCCCTTGTTCTCACCGATGTTCTCTCTCCTTCAAAAAGTTTATGCTCACCTTCACACCATGTCACATTATCTTGTATAACGAAGTAAATTTCTAGGTCATTTCTGTCCACGCCAGGATTCGAACCCGGATCCCCTCATTCCGGAATAAGTCACTCTACCAATTGAGCTACGCAAACGTTCATTCTGATTGCTATCTGCCTTTGTGTCGTGTGCGTCCTGCTGGCAGGTACGTCACATCTCCCCCCTCGAAAGAGGGCCGGGGGCATGGCCCACGGGTCAGCCGTGACCATGAATCGCTGCAGGCATCCATCCGCTGTAGAACGTGCACTTGAGAACTCCCAGTCAACCCGGTGTGTGGAATGCAACGTCACACACATTTATTTTTCGAAGCGCTGGAGAAGAGATTCTCTGATTTTTCTCATCTCGCGGTGTGAAAATAACATCACACCATTGCGAGATTTTGAACGGTCGGGTCATCCGGATAGTTCGGGCGCCATTATAACGAAGTAAATTTCTCCGTCATTTCTGTCCACGCTAGGATTCGAACCCGGATCCCCTCATTCCGGAATAAGTCACTCTACCAATTGAGCTACGCGGACGTTTCATTCTGATTGCTATCTGCCTTTGTGTCGTGTGCGTCCTGCTGGCAGGTACGTCACATCTCCCCCGAAAGAGGGCCGGGGGCATGGCCCACGGGTCAGCCGTGACCATCAATCGCTGCAGGCATCCATCCGCTGTAGAACGTGCACTTGAGAACTCCCAGTCAACCCGGTGTGTGGAATGCAACGTCACACACATTTATTTTTCGAAGCGCTGGAGAAGAGATTCTCTGATTTTTCCTATCTCGCGGTGTGGAAACAACATCACACCATTGCGAGATTTTGAACGGTCGGGTCATCCGGATAGTTCGGGCGCCATTATAACGAAGTGAATTTCTCCGTCATTTCTGTCCACGCCAGGATTCGAACCCGGATCCCCTCATTCCGGAATAAGTCACTCTACCAATTGAGCTACGCGGACGTTTCATTCTGATTGCTATCTGCCTTTGTGTCGTGTGCGTTCTGCTGGCAGGTACGTCACACTTGTGTTACGTCCCCACTATCCGTCTGCTCCCACGCATAATGAACTATGCTCCTTCCTAATTCTACAAGCGAAGTATACAATCTATCTGTACTATCATCATAGCGTCGACCAACCTTCCCTCCGCCGTTATCACACAGCTCGTCGTTTCCTCTGCCGCAGATATCGTAACTTCTTTACAGCCAGACTACAACTCGAATTTGACATTGCACAGGCAAATAACACTGTTCCAAACTCCATGTCTATTTGGTCACCACAACAGCCTTGGTTCCAAGTCGTCGAAAATGTCGTGGAACTGCTGGCTTAACCTTCGGCTCTTCACTACAGTGTTTTATTCCATCATCAGTGTTCTTCATTAGTGTTCCGTGTATACTTTTCTGCCCATGTGCGAGATTTACTTTTACTACTGAATTTGCGTTTTGTTTTGAAATTGTTTACCTTTGAACTCTTACTGCTTTACCGTCTGATTTTTTTTCGTTTACGGTGAACTCACAGACACATTTTATCACTATTGTCATCAAAGGACTCATTGACTTATATTTTTTACTACTGTTAAACTGGACAGTCTTTGAGTGCCCGCTTTTTCACACCTTTTACATTGTATTTATTTGTTTTTTAAATGCCGGCGATCACCTTGTTCTCTCCCATTTCTTGTTACTATACTTATTTTGTACTTGTATATATTTTGTTCAAGGTTTTTTCCCAACATTTTGAGCAATAAAGACCTTATGAAGACAAGCCGTTCGTTTTTTTACCTTTGCGTCTTTAAAAAATGCTTAAAAATCAGAAAATGACGTTTTCTTAATTTTTTTTGTAAAAAAGGGACGATAGCTGTAAGTTTATGCTATAAAAATGGCAATGCGTTATTATTTATAGTTTGCCATATATCCGTTTCTTTAAATGGATCCCATCACGAAATAGAGAATTTTGTGAAATTTAGACATTTGATTTATCATAAACTAAATCGAAATTCAAAAAAAGGGCAACGAGGTGCAAATATCCGGTCATGGCACTACATGCCTACAAAGTGTCGTGGTTCTGTTGCTGTTAGTGTGTCCGGAACGCGACCTGATAGCACATATTTGCTTACCTTAATATTGAAATACAATAACTCCTGACGTATCGCTAGAATCGAGAAACGATTTATTTCAATGTGTTCTCCAAACAATTCTCTACAAACGATGTAAAATTTCATATTTTTGTGTTCAATACGTTTTGCGCTGCGAGCTAGGAAAGCAAGAGTGTCGCGAAATTTCTAAAACAGCGGCAGTTACTTTTTTTTAGAATAGTGAGATGATACTGATGAAAAAGAATGAAGGCTCTCAATAATCTTGAAAATGGAATGATTCAATGTTCCAATACAGACTCATTGACCAGAAACACTATTAAAAACAAGAACAAATGGGGAACCGAAAGTTCAAAACAAATGAGGCGCACACCACACCGTTTTGAAATAACTCCTCCTGGTTACTGGTTTCCCTAACAGCTTCAGTCGCCTATACCCTAGCTCCTAGGAACCCTTGTAGACAGGAAAGGTGTGACGCCGTAGATCCAGCCACCTTTGAAATTAGGAATAAATAGTTGTTAAGATATGACAGATCAGATTGCAAAAAGCATGAAACAATTAGAGTTGTAGAAAATATGCAAAAGCTGAGAGTAGTGAGTAGCTAAAAATCCGCTTTTGGTAATGCACACCTATTAAAATCATGAGGCATTTTATTTTTGATCAGTTAAAGAGGCTTGAACGTTTGTGCAGGTCTTAGATTTGCTTTCCAGCCATATGAGTACAACCAATTTGTATTATCTTCTAGGCTTTTTTTTCACAAAATCTTTTATTATGGATTGCTTTTATATTTGTTTTACTTTTAGTTATTTAATTAATAATAACTAACTTCATATTTACTAACTTCGTTTTACTACTTTCACCAATTCCATGAAGTTCATTCATATCTCAGTCTTTCATTGAGCTCCAAGTGTAATTTTTTGTCAGCAATTTTTATCGGTGTTAATCATTCTTAGTCATTATATACTATTTTCCATATTTTAGGGCTACAATGCTTTTTCTCGTCATTTGTCATTTGAACACACCACTGTCTCAAGGATTTTTCTTGTAGTAGAGTATTGTACATTATTAATTTATTGTTTTATTCTGAAGTCGATTGCACTTAATTTCAGACAGCTTTTATACATGTTATTTTTACATGTTCACCCTTCAGTTTAGAGAGATGCATTTCTGTACAACTCGATTTATTAAAAATTAGCAGAGACCACAATTACGTAACCTTTCTACTTGAATAGCTTCACAATAGGTATAGAAACACTATTAAAGAACTAGGGTGGGAGCTTCATCGATTTATCTCACCAGATATCTTTCTTTCAGACTAATTTCTTTCATTGGACAATCGTTTGGGTGGACACGACTTCTCCAGCTCTGATGAGTTCCACTTTTCACCAAAATGTGTTATGCTTTGCCTTAGTCTTCGGAAACGGCAAATATTTTTTGTGGTTAGCTGATATCAGGTGCCTAGAAAAGGTAGAGTCAAAGTAAACGAACACTTTATTTAGTGTTTGACTTTTCCACTTCCTCATTTGATTCAGTTCTACTATCTTAGCTCTTTTAAACAGAAATATCACCATACATAACAAACGTGGTGGTGAACAAAATAATCATGTAGGTATAGGTCACACTTCTGTTTATTTTTTTTCTTAAATTTCACTAGCTGAAAATAAGAATAATTTCATTTGTTGGGAGTTTAACGACCACCGTCAGCCACTCGATGGCATGTAAGCAGTTGTCTGTCCCTAATTTAGGGCTACTAGTTCCAGGAAAGGTGGAGAACCAGTGCCGTAAGACAAACACGACATCCATGCCGAACCGAGATTCGAACCCACTTCAGAAGACTGGTCAGAAGCAATCACTAAGACCACTGCGCCATCGGGGCGGTAGCATAGCTTCAATATTGGTTTGCTTCTTACTGGAGCTAAAATCATTTGCTGTATAAATAGCTCAGATAGGAGCGTCGGAGTGTTATAGGGTTGTCATAAGATGTGAGATCTTAAAAAAGAAATATGCATAATTATTGTTCTAGAATAACGTTTTAAATAATAGAACATTTACACACAGGAGAGTGCAGTCGCTATTTCAGGAACATCTTTCGTCCTTGATTTTCACTTCTTCCGGCTTTTTGCTTTCTTTTGGAAGATTTCGTGTTGTGGCCTTAAGTTCTTGAAAATCTCTACCTTTACTTGGGCACATAACTGGCGAGGAACAATGCAAATCCAGCGTACTTTAAGTATCACTTCTCCAGAAATCCCTCCATTTTACTTGTAGGCGCAGTGAAGTCTATCTTTTCCAAGGATTTGATCCTTTTGCATAGCTCGTTTCAATTTCACGCTTCTGCGTCTTTCCGTCCTGCTCTTCTTTTTCTTCTCTGTCGGCTCTTTCGGATTTCCATTTTTTTACACAGTTCTGTCATCCTACTGTAAATGATTTCAGCAGATAAACAAGGTGGAAAGCACACCCGCAGTTGTTGTTTTCCCTTCAAGACCTCCCCCCCCCCCTCTCTCTCTCTCTCTCTTACTCACTGCCCCGCACTTTCTTTCCTTACCGATGTGTTGTTTCTGCATTTTAAATTTTATTTTTTCTTCCTCTATGTTTTTTCGACTTTATTTTTTTATATGAAAGTGAGGGAGACTGTCGAAATCCATCTCTTTCCATAGCAGACACTAAGCCAGTATGGGAGTGGTGTTTGCTAGCTTGCGCCGTGGTCAAATACAGACATGCTGACACTGGTAAAGCAACTCAGCACGAGACCGCTCGTAGAAAGACGGTTGGTAGGTGGGTGGGTGGGGCTCCAAAATGCAATAGCCCTCTCGCCAATTCCCTGACTTCGGAAATAACGAGATTTAGCCGGAGAGTGTCGTTCGACTTTGTGTCTCTGTCGGCAACAACAGATAAAATCGCTAAAGTAAAACTGGAGGATTCTACTTCTTTCTGCTAATGGAAAAGAATCTTTGCCTCAGACCTCTCCCAGAAACAATCCAGTTAGCACTGAAAGAAAGAAAAACGACAAAGACGCTTTTGATAAAAGAAAAAAAAAAGGGGGAATTCAATTAATCTGCTGATGTCGTTGTCTTACTTTTTCCCATCCTCCTGGACTTAAAAAATGAAAAGTTTCGTTTTTCCTTTGTCCTGTTTTTTTCTTTCTTACTCTTCCGAAGAGAAAAATTACGACTTCTATTCCTGTTGAATGAACATTTTGGAAAAACAAACTCTTGTCTACGCTGATGGCACCTCTTGTTTTAATTAAATGAACAGCGATTGTAGTGCTATCGAATTTCTGTTAACACCTCATAAATACTTAAGTTCAGTGTCTTAATTTACGTAATTCTCCACTAATTATCATGATTGGTGTTTCCGCTGCTGTAAATCCATCGGAACTAATGAAGTTTCTTTTTTCCCGTTTTTGTAGGAATTATAGTAGATGTCATTGTGTTGCTTCTCTCGAAGAACATTTACCCTATAAATCAAAAAAAGCCGGAGCAAATGCAAAAACAGGTAAGCAAAATTGCAACCTTCACATATTAAAAAAACAAGGTGTATTTCATGTTGCCAGTCTGTTGGTTGAATGAGACACAATCTTTTATACAGTGACTTAATATGTATCGAAAAAGACACGAAATCGTTTTTTTACTTGACATCATCACATTACACTACACAACAAATTTCAACTTCTTTTCTGCCACATGCGTTATTTTGGGTGTTTTTTACTAATTCGACCCTGCTGATTACGAAAATGGCCGTGAAAAGTACGTAACACTCAGCACCTTTGTTCGAACAGGGACCACTCATTAATAAGTGACATCCTCAACTTTTCGAAATAAGTTATTGATGAAATAAAAGTACGAAAATATTGAATTGTGCAATTTGGGCACAACATGCAATATTATCAGAAAAAAATCACAACAGATGCCATGATATTAACGAAATTATCCTTAGTTCGCATATCACTACAAGAAACCCTTTTTTTTCTTATGAAATCTACACTGAAGAGCAATTGAATTACAGACAGCTGGCGTTATGCAAATGTGGCCCTGTATGTGGCCCTGTAAAAGGAAACTACGTGGCGTATGCAGCGATCCGACAATATAGGAAGTGATGCGATGGGAATCAGAAAAATCATGCGCCGGTAAGACGAAGGATCTAAGCGCATTTGATCGTGGGCAAATTGACGGTGCCCAACGAATTGGTTACTCCATCTCGGAAGTCGTGCAGGCACTGGGATTTTCACCTGCCACTGTGTCACGGGTGCACCGTGAGTACATCGAATCCGGTAAAACCATCCCTGCAAGGCCCAACTGCCGTGGACAGCAGCGTGTCGATGAGTGGAGTCATCATCGGCTAGCTTGCATTGTAACAGCGGATAGACGGGACACAGTGCAAGAAATCACTGGGCAATTTAACACTGGTGCACAAAAACGTATAAGCAGCCACACCATCCAGAACCATCTCCTCGCTATGGGGTACAGAAGCCATCGACCCACGAGGGTACCGCTGCTGACAGCATATCACTGGGTGCAAAGATTAGCATGGGCGCGGGAACATCGCCACAGGACCCTAGACATGTGGGAAAATGTTGCCTGGACTGATGTGTCAAGATTCACGTTGGTACATGCGGATGGCAGGATACGAGTACGGCGCAAACCACATGAAGCGATGATGGATTCTTTTTGCCAGCAGGGTACTCTTCAAACTGGTTGGGGTGGCATTCTCGTCTGGGGACTGTTTACGTGGACTGAAATGAGACCCCTGGTACGTGTGACATCGTCCTTCACAGGTCAACGTTACCGGGATATCCCGAACGACCATTTGTTTTAGTTTGTGCGTCTTCAACATCCCACTGTGGACCTCATCCTGCAGCAAGACAATGCACCGTGCCATCGCTCCCGAATTGTATCCGAATGGTTAGATGAACACTCCATCGACAGGACCTCGCTCCTTTGGCCAACTGAGACACCTGACCTCAATCCCATCGAGAGGGAGATTCGAGGTTCTGACCCCTTTCCATCAAATGTTCGTGAACTGTGGGAGCTTGTTCAGGGGTCGTGGATCCGTATGGCTTCCCAATGCTTCCGGTGTCTTGTCCAGTCCATGCCGAGACGAATCGTCGCCATCATCAGGGCGAAAGGTGGTGCTACACGTTACTAGACAGGTATCTCTAATTCAATTGCTCTTCAGTGTATATTCATGTATTTTAAGAAGAAATGTAACATTTGTGGATTAAATTGGGAAGTCGGACAAATACTCATAAAATGACCAACAAACCATATACCAGAGACATATGAAATGATGATGTTAAGACTTTTGTACAAACTGGATAAACACTTACTTTTACTTACTCCTATTATGCTGTATTTACTCCTCTCTTACCAGCAACCAGCAATAGTCGCCCATCATGTTCGGTTCTCATCTTCGCTGGTATCGGTGTTCCATTTTGTGAATGTCTTGATGGAATATTTTCCCTTATTCGTCATTTACATCATCTAAATTTCCTGGGAAATAAACCGAATGTGAATCCAGGAAGTGTATTTTGAGTGACATCGGAAATCCTAGCCTCCGGTAACTGTGCAGGAGTTCCTTCACTAGCTCTTGATAGTTGTCGGCTTTCCTTTACTGTACAGATCACCTTTAACCACTGGATCAAAACCTTCTAGGTAACGAGTTTCAGAACGTTTAACTTTTTCTCGAAATTCTCATCTTTCAAACGTTCCTGATTTGGGATCCAACGAATACTCCCTCTTTCACTTTTGCATCACTTACACTTGGGAATATACTCCTGACATGTGTGAGATCTTCTTCATTCTTGTCGATTGTTTTTCAGCAAACCGAATTTCATATGCAAACGGTGAAGCAATATCTTGTTTCGGTCTAACAAAGACGCGTAGTAAGCATTACGCAATTCTCTATGTGAGGCCAGTCTTTCACAGCATAGTGTTTGCCGGTTGCTCTACTGTCCCATAGACACAGAAAACAACAGCATTTCGTAAATCCACACTAAAGTTCTAGTAGCAATGTGATGATTTTCAAATCTCTTCACACTTGCCACCAGTACTTGTATTGGATTGCACTTAGAAACAGTGACATACTCAGGTAAGTTTCTTTCATGTCCACTGAAAGTGCCGCTGGTGTTGATGATTTAGTGTTGCCAATGTCTAGCAACACTGCCTTCAGACTTGTTTTTGAGGAATTTATAAAAAGTCTCCATTCCTGAAAGAAATGCTTAAAACGAAGTTCAGTCATTAGTGAGTCAATATTTGTACACACACACACACACCTGGAATTTTGCACTGTAAAGTGTCCTGAAAATTGCTTACGCACCTTTTTATGAAATGAAATTCTAGTGCTTGGGGCCAGTAAGTTCTACTTATGCTGCCTAGACCCTTGAAGTTCGGCTTGCTGTTTGCTTAGATTAAAGTCTCCGACTAGGTCGTTTAGTACATTTTGCTGAAACAGATGTGTGTTATGTCCAGGAGGGCATAATGGATAAAACGACGTTGATAGTTCAGGCTCTCCTCATGTTTCTTTTTCTGGAAGGGCGTATTCTTCACAGTTCCGAAGCTGGCCCAAGAACGGGCAATTCTGGTCAATATGGACCTAACTGCCCGTTCCTACGACAGTTATGTCCACATGTACCTGAACTGCACCATGGACCTGACCTTTGCCTCACAATGTAAAGTAGATTTTTTTTATTGGAGGTATAAAGACCACCGTGAGCAACCCAATATGTTATAAACAGTCGCTCGTCCCGAATTTAGGGTTATTGGTTCCAGAGAAGGGAGAGAGCCAGTGCCGTAAGACAAACACAACATCCATACTTCACCGAGATTCGGACCCGGACCCCTTTCGGGCGAATGATCAGAGGCCATCGCTTAGACCACTGCGCCACCGGGACGACCAATGTAAAGTAGAATACTACACTGTTCGGCCTCTACTGCAGGCGGAACAATATAGAATTCTACTTTACATTTTCTTTTCTTTAAAACTCCCTTTATTTTGTGAGGCTAAAACAACAGACCTCTGCATGGCTAGTTGGTTCGTTCCAGACGAGCGGAACTGCAAAATGCATACAGAGTAGTTTGTTTCCATTCATCAACTTATTCAAATTTCAGTAACATACTACGCAGGATATGTGGGGAGCCCATTTTTTTGTCTTGGTTACCTTTGTGACACCCAAAATTAAATTATGATATTAAGCTTGTTTAACCTTGGTAATTAAAGACCTATGCCTTTTTTAACTGTGAACGGTCCACAGGTGTAACAAACACTGTCCTATGGATTTACACGTTTGCGGTGGGTTCTAAGCATTATGACAACATTACATGCACATATACACTTTACAATGGCCAATTCAATCTGTCACAAGCACAACATCCTTCAAATGAAGCAGATAGAACACATTTCTCCCCGAAACAAAATCCTTTCAACCACCTTGCGCCTGCAAACTCAATGGACAGTAAATCGTGAACGTAAACAAACACACCCGCGCGAGTAGGTTTGGGAAGAATGGCTCATAATTTCATTCAAATTCTACCATAAAAAATGAACATACAGTGGTAATCAGCCTGGGAAAAAGTTATCGATACACTGAGAAACACTTCGAGCAGAGGCTTTCGGGTCGATAACCAAGTTATGTAAATCTTCAGATTTTCGGCTTTTGTAACGTTATTTTCCATTTCTTTTTTACAAAATGGTGGGAGATGATTTATTTTAAAGGTCATAGTCGTTATCAGCACATCAAAATTAACCATAGATATATACTTCCATCCATGCGGCAAACAAATTTAACTAGTGATAGTATCTATATTACTTTATTTGAAATTCTGTCAACATTCTAACTGTTCAAAACGAAAAAGCCCGTTATCGTGTTCGAACTTACATTGAACAAGTTGCTTCTTTCAAATTTAATGAATTTTTCTTTAATATTTTGACACTGAATTAATACCTATTGATAAACTGGTAGATTTAGATGAAATAATAAGCTTATGGGTTATTTTCTCATTAAAGGTTTTCGTTTTAACGAAGTGTTCTTCCAAGATAACGGAAAAAGAAATAAACTTCCATCAGCTACATTAGATACGTCTTCCAAATTCCGGCGCCAATGTGACATTTCGTCACGGGCGTACTGAAAGTCCCATGAAATTCATGCACTGCGGCGGTCTAAGAGGACCTGCAGCCTCATCATAAAGATTTGAAGAAAAATGTCATCCTCAGCAGATGATCTTCCAAATTCCAAAATGGGCGCCAGTGTGACATTTCGTCACGGGCGCACTGAAAGTCCCCTGCAATTTCTGCACTTCGGCGGTCTAAGAGGACCTGCGGTCTTATCAGAAAGATTTGAAGAAAAATGTCATCCTCAGCAGATGATCTTCCAAATTCCAAAATGGGCGCCGCTATGACATTTCTTTCACGGGCGTACTGAAAGTCCCCTTCAATTCCTGCACTGCGGCGGTCTATGAGGACCTGCAGCCTCATCATAAAGATTTGAAAAAAACTATCATCCTCAGCAGATGATCTTCCAAATTCCAAAATGGGCGCCAGTGTGACATTTCGTCACGGGCATACTGAAAGTCCCCTGCAATTCCTGCACTGCGGCGGTCTAAGAGGACCTGCAGCCTCATCAGAAAGATTTGAAGAAAAATGTCCACCTCAGCAGATGATCATCCAAATTCCAAAATGGGCGTCAGTGTGACATTTCGTCACGGGCATACTGAAAGTCCCCTGCAATTCCTGCACTGCGGCGGTCTAAGAGGACTTGCAGCCTCATCAGAGACATTTGAAGAAAAATGTCATCCTCAGAAGATGATCTTCCAAATTCCAAAATGGGCGTCAGTGTGACATTTCGTCACGGGCGTACTGATTGGCCCCGCAATCCCCCTCTTTACGATGGGCCTAATTGTTAAGGGGGCCTCTAGCCACAGCTGAAAGTTTTGAAGGAAGATGCCTCTCCCCTCAGCAGAAAATATGTCTTCTTTTTCCGTTAAGACGAAAACCTTGAATGAAAATATAACACATAAGCTCATTGTTTCATCTAAATCTAATCTAAATCTATCAGTTTATCAATAAGTATTAAGTCAGTGGTCAAAATATTGAAGACAAAATTCATTAACTTTCAAACAGGCAACTTGTAGTTCGTGCACGGTAACGGGCTTTATCGTTTTGGACAGTTCTAATGTTAACAGAATTTCAAATAAAATAATGTAGAAAGATATATAAAATGATTTTACAAAACCTTTTTCGGAATTTTCATATAAAACTATCTAAAGAAATAACTTGTGATTTTCGACGGCAGCTTTGAATGAAGTATTAAAAAGAAAAGCAATTTTTTTGTATTAAAAAGAGTAGCAATTTCTTTATCTCAGAGGACTTGAGGCCTCTTTTTCGCAGTTATAGCAATAGTTCCTATACATATATGTTAACAATATAATGTGGATGAAATATCAGTTGCAGTTTTTACACCAGTGGGGATAAGGTGTTACGTTGTCTGCATATAACTGCGAGTATAAAGAACTAGGTGTTTTTTGCAGGGTCGAAGAAACGGGGACCTGTGTCGTTTTTATGTGACGGAATCAAGAGAAAAAAATTTACTAAGTGCTAAACATTGTAGCATTAAGGGTGTTTTTTATATTCAAGAGTAAACAAAATTCGGTAGTTTTACAATTTTGTGCCACCATTCTTTTTTATTACTTGTTTATCTACTTACTTATGTTCTGTATTTTTGTGCAAACCAAAAAAGGTCATTAGACAGTGTGACGCGCCTGCCCCGCAGGACGGACGTAAGATAAAGGTAGATAGCAGCGAGAGCCCATGTCTGCGTAGCTCAGTTGGGAGAGCGACTTACTCCGGAGTGAGGGAACCCTGGTTCGATGCCCGACGCAGACAATCGCATAGGTTGTAACTGTTCGCTTTTTTGTGTGTGATCTTGAGGTATTTTTTAAAGAGTCTGGACTTAGTTTCCAAAAGATTAAAATTTCCATATGATCAACTTTGGCGCAACTCTTTTGTAGTATTTTCTGTTGGTATAAAAGAAAGGCAATCATTTTAAATCCCACGCGAACATATGTGTTACACGCAATAAAGTGCACAAATTTTGGTTTTACGAAAAATACACGTAGGCTTCAAATAATTTTGATTATTAAAATCCTGATAAAACCTAATTTACAATATGGAATTTTGAAATTTCAGTAATTAGAAGTCAACAGATTTTCGCAAAGGGCATCGGAAGGCCCCATTTTTTTACTGAATGTCCCTGAGTTTTTTCGGCACGCCACTGCATTTCGTCAGTGCTCCAAATATTGCAGTCAGCTTGATAAATTTTTAGTCATCAGCTGAGCAATTTACTTAATTAGAAACGCAAAACCTTTTTATAAAATTTACCATCCATAGAGAATCTCTGAATTACGTTAACACAATATTACCTTTTTTGTTTCAAAATCTTTTTACTTCGCTTGCAGATCGTGGCACATTAACTGTGGGTGGATCACGTTTCAATGATTCTACTTCTAATCCCTACCACTTGTTTTCTTCTGCTCAAACAGAAAGTGTATTTTACGAGAAAGGAATTATCAAAGTGGAATAAAGTCAGGTGATAGTGATGCTCCAATCTAGCGACCTGGCTGGATGCTGATGGGATTACCCAGATAACATGTATCTGCGTTTTCACATACGGTATATATCTGATTTCTCCCATGTACAAGGGTTGATCAGTAAGTAACTTCCGCTTATCTTTGGTGAATATGTAATTCGTTTTGTCCAATAGTCAACGCATGTTTCCTGACCAGAGGGAGTTGTTTTGCACGTCAGTTTGAAAACAAAACTGGAAATGAGGTTAAAAACATATTCAAATAATGACTAGCCTGCGCTGTTAAACATTTTGTGGTACGTTGCACCAAAAAGTAGTACTACACCAGCTGCACCACTTTCTAGGAAAAGATACACCACAGTGTGGTGCGAACAAAGCCCAACAACATCGTGCAACTTTACACCACGTAACAGTAGAAGGTTGCACCACATTATGGCACAAGACAGCACTATGTTGTTTGATTTTGTTTGCAGCACACAATAGTGTTTGTTTTCTCAGAAAATGATGCAGCTGATGTAGCACCACTTTTTGGTGCAACCTCCCACGAAATCTTTAACAGTGTGGAAACATGGTCTCACTTGGAATTACGCAAGACGATTTGGACGAGCGGTACCTAAAGAAAAAAATTATTTGCAACAATCTGACGCAAAGCAACCCGTCTGTTGCCATCCGCCAAGAGCCAACACACACGCCACACTACTGCCTGTCGTTGATGTTCAAACCCATCTCTGCGTTTCTCAAAGCACTGCTCCCGCGCGCAAATTTTGATCAACATTCTGATACGCGGAGAAGACTTTTGATTTGAGAAGAAGCTGTTGCAGTTCACTGGCGACGTTTTCTGTTCCTGGAAAAATCTAGTACCACGCGTACCTCCGACTGAGACGATATTTCTTGGAGGGTGGTGATTTTCACTTTAATCTCTCCTTCAACACGTTGTCTTTTTATTCAAACCTCTGCGCCAAAGCACACCCTGTGGTCAGCAGTGTGTAACGACGTTGAGAAACACTGCTTTACTCCGGTCGTTCAAAAAGTAACGAGACTGACACCATAGCGCCAAAACAAACCCACAGAGAAAAAATGCAGCTTCCTGTGTCGCAACACCCGCAAGATCAGTCACGTGACGTCCGGTCGTTTTAGCGCTCCGCTAGTTCATTCATGTAGTAGACGGCGTAGAGTTCAGACGTATTCCTGTTTCTAAGTATGGATTTAAAACTGGAGCAAAGAACAGCTGCAAAATGTTACGTGCGTTTGAATAAAACCGCCATAAAAACGCACGAAATGATTAAAACAGCCTTTAAGTAAGATGCTCTGTCTTGTGAAAGAGAGTTTGAGAGTGGCACAAGAAATTTGTGAATGGTGAAGAGTGTCTGGAAGATGCGCCACCCTCCGGTAGGTCTTTGACTTCGACTACAGTGGTTAATGTCAATACCATCGAAGCACTCCTGCGCAAAGACAGCCTAATGACCATCGAGGAGGTTGTTAATGTGTTGCAGATGCCCGTTGGTTCCTTTGATTACACTGTGAGAAACCGGTTTGGGTTCCGAAAAGTCGCTGCAAAGTGGATTCTCCACTTGCTCACGGATGAACGCAAGTCAAATCGTGTTATCACATGTCTCCAATGGAAGTGCCGCCTACGACGTGAGCCACACGTTTTGGATCGAGTCGTCACACGTGATGTAACATTGTTTTACCATTTCGATCCAGAAACAAAACAACAGAGCACCGAATTGAAACATCCACAGTCTCCGATCCAAGAAAGCAAAGGTTCAAGCAAGTGCAGGGAAGGATATGCACCTGGTTTCTTTCGAGAAAAAGGAAGTTGTGTATGACCATGATGTTCCACAAAGAAAAACTGTTACGGTGCCTATTATTCTAAAGTCCTCAAAGGTCTTCTAAAGTAAAAACAATTCCCCGAAACGTCCAGAATATGCACAAACTGGTTGGATTTTGCATTAAGATAATGCACCTACACATGATGCTTTGCTTACCCAGCAGGTGATCCAAGATCTAGTTATCAAAATGGTGGTGCAACACCGTATTCACCGGATCTGGCGCTGTGTGACTTACACCTATTCTCTGAAGTGAAAAACCTACTTCGTGGGTGACGGTTTTCATCAAATACTGAACTCAACACTGCTGCGATGGGTATCCTGAACAGCATGTCGAGGAAAGGCTTCAAGCACATCTTTCGGAAGTGGATGGACCGGTGAATGCATGTGGAAGGAGACTACTTCGAAAGTATGTAAGTGTAAGTATGTTTACTGCATTACACTTCTGCTCCATGTAAAATCAGTCTCTTTATTTTTGAATGACCCTCATACACATCTCTAATCCACCACCAAAAGTCATACGAAGTTATTATTTAATCAGCCCTCATACATATCCTTTTGTAGAGAACGATACAAATGGTAGGCATTTCGCAGCACATTACTCTTCATTCGTAATGATCTTACGCCTGTGTGCCTTTAGAGCATTTGGGCATGCTTTTCGCACAGACCAAAGAAAAGAATATTTTCCCCCTTGACAATGAACTTTCTTCATCTCTCCCCATCAATTGAGTGATATTTTGCCTCTACAATAATTCCTCCTCTTTCTTGTACGGCTGATTCCCTAACTTTAATCCATCTCTTCGTCAAGAGATTGGTACCACCCATTGAGATAGGCCTTCACCCTCATCTGACAAACATCATCACTCCATCGTGAAATGTTCTAACTTTTTCTTCTACAAAATAAATTTCCAACTCTGCTTAAATCTGTTTGCCACTGATCGCACCTATTTTCACACATATTCCCCTTACCACTATCATGTCATCATTCTTTAACCTCCTACAGAGCATTTGTTTTCGGCCAGCTGCTGAAAAGACTTTGCCGCAGATAGTTTGCCATTACATTTATTTAACATGAGGTAACAGCACAACGGGTATCGGTTAATCGGAGTGTACAAGTAACAAATTGGTTAGACATTATTCTTCACTGGATTGGGTGAAACACGGTGGCCCAATAGCATAGCCACCAATTTCACGGAGCGTTACTCTTTTGGAGTTTTTCTTTTGTGGACTCCTGATGTCACAGGTCTATGAAACAACGCCATTGGATGCACTTGATCTTCAATTGTGGATCACAGCTGCATGTGCCAGTGCTAATGAGCATATATTGAACAGTGTACAAATGCAGCTGCTGGAACGCGTGCAGGAGAACATAGTCGCTAATTGTGGACATTATGAGTATGCAAACAAGTTCGATTCGTGTGTCCTATATATTAAATTGTAGCATTTTACAAATTCCCGAATATACTGTCGAGGGTTTCCGGATATCTTTTGCATCCTTTCTTTCGATCAAACGCATTGTGCGTTATGTTTGCCGCACTCGTCAACTTTGTATTTGACATTGTTTCCCTATACCAAAAAAAAAAAGTACAGAATTCTTATCTCTCCCCAAAGCGAGCGAGGGACGTTCCAAGTTGTTTCATCATACAGCGCCATAGGATTTTCTTATACACCTCGATAGAAAACAGAACGTTAACTATTATAGTTCTAGAGACTTTGGCCTGGTCCATGACTTTCCTTTTCATTATACACCAATGAGCCATTAGATAAGCTACCTAATAAGCTGTAGGATCCCCTTTAGCTCGCAAAACAGCTGCCACTCGGCGAGGCATCGATTCGATGAGGTGGCGATAGGTATTATGAGGTATCTGGTACCACAGCAGGTCCTCCAAGTCCCGTTCATTTCTGGGGTGAGGGCGATTTAGCGAGAACCCGCTTTTCCAAGTCGAACCACAAATGTTCAATTGGGTTCATGTCAGGTGAATTTGGAGGCCCAGACATTAACAGAAACTCACCAGCATGTTCCTAGAACCACTCCTTGGCGATTTTGGCAGTGCATCATGACGCAATATCCTTTTGGTAATGGCCATCACCAGCAGGGAACACAGTTGTCATGAATGGATGAACTTCCACAACGATGCTCAGATACCTGATAGCTGTCAGGGTTTGTGCCATTACGATAATGGGGCCTAAATTGTCTCACGAAAACATCGCCCACGGCATAACACAGCCACTGCCGGCCTATATCCCCCCCAACAGTGCGCCCAGGTGCCATAGCCTCACTTGGTAATCGGAGTATCCACGCTCGGCGTGATGCATCAGGAATCTTGATTCGTCAGACCAGTCTACTTTCTTTCAATCATCCGCGGTTCAATCTCGATGACCTTTGGGCCCATTTCATCTTTGTTGGCGATGACGTGCCACAAAGGGGACCCTTTGTTGTGGACCCTGCTGGGTCTTCGGCTACGCAGGCCCATGCGCAGAAGGCTGCGATGAACTGTGTACTGGGACACAGTGCCATGATCACCAGTGGTGTAGCTGCAGGTGATTTTTCGCTGTGTGACCCTGCCGTCGCTGTGAACAATACGCGACAGTCTCCACTCGCTTCTGGCGTCAACGAACTGCGGACGACGGTTTATCGTTTAGCCATCTGTGCACCACTTTTGATACGTACTAACTACAGCGGCACGCGAACAACCCACAAACTTCGCCGTTCCCCAGATCGCAGTTCGGAGGCGCCGTGACATCGGAATTTGTCCTTTATCAAACTCCGATAAATCGGCAGCTTTTCTCATTCTGACTTCGAACTCTCTACTAATCGAAAGCCGGTCCTTGGGTTGTATATACATATACTGGTCTGTAAACTTAATCTGCGTCGCCGTTAGGTCTCCAGGCGCGCTCTTTTCTCTAGGCTGGGATGGTCATAATGAAATGGCTCATCGGTGTACATACTCCACATTCAGCTCACGAAACTTTTCAGAAAGCTTTTTGAAACCCATTTATTAATCTTTGCATCTCGCATACTTCCTGAAAAAACGTTGTTCTTAACATAGCGGAATTTCTTACCACATTTTGAAGCTTGTTACTCAAAATTGTTGAAATAAATTAGCAAGGAATACTAAGCATTGAGATGCTCCGGTAGTTTTTTCTATTCCCCTTCTTATGCATTACACAATAACTGACATTTTACATCCCTCAAAAATCAAATCGCTTTACAATGCAACCTTGTTTATTCTACGCAGTGCGGCAATTAAATAATGATACAGATTTAAAAAAAACCCGTAAAACACTCGTATCGAGAAGGCATGCTTTTTTGATAAATCATTTATTAGCTATGGGGTGGCAACAGCGTTTGCGTGACAATTACACAGATGATTATTTAAGTTGTACATGACGTCATTGAGTGGAAGAAAATTGTCGCAGCTCTGTCTAGGAGTAGAGAGCAAATATACGGTTGTACCTGCAAAACCGGTAAAACGACATCTCAGACAATTGAATTGTTGCTTGATGTGTATGGCGCTAATTGTCTATCTCGTGTGCAAACATCCTGATAGTATGCACGTTTAAAGAATGCGCGGGGAGATTTGGAAAAAGGCGAAACGGCCGCACGATCGATTTCAGTGCGCATATCTTAACGCATTAAGAAAGTCCGCGAGAGGATAGGAAATTAATCATTGTGTGACCTTTAAAATGCTGAATTGTGAGCTCGGTGTTAAAAAGAAGAGGATTTGTCAAATTTTAGAGCAAGATTTGGGTGGGAAAAAGCTTGTTCTCGTTTTGTTTCTCATGATTTGTCAGACTATCAGAAGCATGGACGAGTGGAATACGCAAAAGACATCCAGGTGACTGCAAAAATAGTGCAAAAGTTTCTCCAAAGCAATGTGGTAGATGACGAGATGGTGTTTTTGTTATGATCCTGAAACGAAGCGTCAGAGTGCTCACTGCACAAGTCGCCACACTTATCCAAAAGGAAAGAAGATCAGGTAACAGAAGTTCCAAATCAAGACAATGCTTGTGTGCCTTTACGACAACATTCGCACCACGAGTTTATTCCTGCAGGTACAACTATCACTGGCAATTCTAACACATCCTTTTAGAAACAATTGTGGAAGAAAATTGTTCGTGCCAGTCCTGAATACAAAAACGGGTGATGGTTCCTTCTTCACGATAACTCACCCGCACACAACAATTTTAAGTGTACAGAAATTTCTGGTACGCAAACAAGTGTGTGTACTCAACCAACTCCCTATTTTTCAGATGTGTTACCGTGTGACTACTTTCCATTCCCTAAATCAAAGCTGCCTTTAAAAGGAAACGTTTTTCAAGACATTGAAAACTTGTGACATCAGATCTTCCCTCCATATCAAAAGGTGACCTGTGCAAGTCTTCCCTTTTGTTAGCTGATCGTGCCATTTATTGTATTAATGCAGGATGAATGTACTTTGAATAAAATATATTCAGTAAGTTTTCCTGCGTTTCCATTTTTTAAATCCAGTTTCATTACTTAATTGCTGTACTGTGTATGTAACTAAGAGGCAGCACTTGCATATATACACTTTTCAAAACCAATTCTGAATTTATAACCAGCAAGTTTTCTAATTTTTTTAGGACAACAAAAAGCATCTCTTGTTTAATCAACACAAATGGTTACCCAATCGTTACAGATGCTGTAACGATGAACCCCCTGTGTTTATCCCCCTTCCTTGGAGAACACTTTTGGGCCAGGTTACGCCCACCAACCATGCTTGTACCCATTGGACTTGACTTTGCCGATTAATGCACATGCGCATTAACTGCTATGTGTCTTGCAAAGTATATAGGCTGCTCACTTCTGTGCTCACTGCTGCACTGTTTCTGATGATGACGCCGTTGTGGCGTTGAAAGTTCTTAAACACATTTATTTTAATTGTATATAGTTTTTTTATCATTAAAGTGTATCGTGCAGGAGACGGCATTTGTTTTCGATTGAAAACTATAGATTTTACGAAAATTTTGTGAGGGACTCCCTTGACCCCGGGTCCCGACCCCTTCCAAAAACCGTGTTCGGTCTAAGTTAGAGTAAAATGAGATAGTATACAAATTTGGTGGTTCTAAATTGAAAACTGTAGATTTTACGAAAAATTTGTATGGGGCCTCCTTGACCCCGGGCTCCGACCCCTTCCAAAAACCGTGTACGGTCTAAGTTAGAGTACCATGAGATAGTATACCAAATTTGGTGATTCTAAATTGAAAAAATGTAGATTTTACGAAAATGCTGTATTGGGCCCCCTTCAGCTCTGGCCCTGACCTCTTCCGTCTATGGTCTAAGTTGGTGCAAGAGTACAATGAGATAGTATACCAACTTTGGTGGTTCTAAATTGAACACTGTGTGATTTACGAAAATGCTGCATGGGGCCCCCTTGACCCTGGGCCCCGATCTCTTCCAAACACCATGTACGACCTAAGTTAGTGTACAATGAGATAATATAAAAAATTTGGTCATTCTAAATTGAAAACTGTAGGTTTTACGAAAATGTTGTATGGGGCCCCCTTGACCCCGGGCCCCAAACTCTTCCGTCTGTGATCTCAGTTGGTGTAAGAGTACAATGAGATAGTATACCAAATTTGGTTGTTCTAACTTGAAAACTGTAGATTTTACGAAAAACTTGTATGGGGGCCCCCTTGACTCCCGGCCCCGAACTCTCCCGTCTACCGTCTAAGTTGGTGTAAGAGTATAATGAGATAGTATACCAAATTTGGTGTTTCTGAACGTTGTTTCGGTTTTTTAGTAATCGATTGTTTGCATAGATAGTTTCGACGAATTGAGTGTCGACGAAATGTACCTGTCGACGAAGTGGCGTCGACGAATTGAGTGTCGGCGAAATGTACGTGTCGACGAAGTGGCGTCGACGAAATGAGTTGTCGTCGAAGTGAACCAGACCCGGTGAGCATATAGGGGCTGAAAAATATTTCATGTTCTCCCAGCAATGTTTACCTGACCCAGTGTGTCAGGATTTCCATTTACCATGACTTCAAAGAATTATCTCCATCTGTTCAAAATGTCTTCCTGTGACATTAGGACCTGCCCTTCTTTCTTTGTGAAGACTCCCAAAGTTACTCATATGTTCATACATTTAAACGAAAGTCTCTAACACGGTTTTAGAGAAATTTAGGACAGTTGTTTTAATTAATTCTACGAATTAGGAGATGCCTTTGCCTTTCCACAAACCCTGTCAGAATCCTTCTTGTTAGCCTATGACAGAGAAGTTAGATACTTCCTGAGAGCGTTTTGTTCGTTTTTGCTCAGCTTTGCTGTTGTTCAGTTTGGACATTTCTCAGTCTTGCATAGTTCCACACAACATGGATTTCTTTCATCTTCAAAAACATGTCATTAAAACCTGTTTCACTCCACCTTAATGTTTCTAGTCTGTGATGCTTTGATTTATCTATAACTTTCAGTACTTCCCTTTTAGAAGCCTAGCTTTCCTTGCACATTATTCAGCATACGAACCCTGACGTATATTATGATTATCATTATTTTATCAACTACAACGCATTTGACTTTAAAAGTCGATGCTACTGAAAATAATCACTACTGATTTCAAAACTTCGTATATTTAATCATATTTCCTAGAGAATTTTCCACTGTGGTGTAATCATTGATAGATTTCCGATCTAGCTTCTTTGCACCTACATTTATAGATGCATTTGTATCTACATACAGCGTTAGTGGTTAACAGTTCACAACATAAACTTAAGTCTCTTTTTTTCATTCACATTGCCCACAAAATTTTTTCCAAATACTTCGGCTCTTGTAATAGTTGTTTGGTAGCCATTTCCAACTTCTACCGCTTCTGTCCAGATTTAACTGTCAGACCAAAATACAGGAGAAGATTATTGTGGCGAAAAAAGAATTCACTTCCTACACACAGAATTACTTTCTGGATCATAAATCGCAGAACCACTAAAGTTTCTGCTTTTCTTTTTCAAACAGCACACTCTATGCGCTCCTGTACAGATCCAACCAACGCAATAGCCATTGTATCGTCAAGAACCAATATATCACCACCTTGTGCTTACGTTCCGTACACTAGAATATATCATGGTAAAACCATCATCATGATCACAACTTTCAAACTTACGCTTTTCAGTTCAATAATGCCTCCCACAACCAGGATGAACTTTTCTATTCCTTAGAAAGTTCTTCTTTCGTATTTATTCACCGTACATTTATGCAACGAATTTTGATGTCTTCATACTTAAGTAGAATTTTTCTGGCGACAGTTTCTGTGTTTGTGGGATCTTTATCTGTAAGAGAAATTTCAGTTTCTGAAAGGTTTCTCATAAGCATTGAATGTGTGGGAGAAAGTAAACGTATATATCATCAAGTTTCTTCCACAAGACATGTCTCGAAAGAGTTTCCTGCATTTCACGCTGGCATACTTTCGATATGTCATCTTGTTATTCTTCCGATCCAGGAGTTTCTCTTCTTATCTTTCCTGGTTACACCAAGCCTGCGTCTCTCCATTCTTCTTTCAGTTGTCTGTAGCTTTTGCATATCTTTTTTAGTTAAGATTCATCATGTCTCTGCTGCGTGCGTAAGAACCGGAAGAATGCATTGATTAATCATTTTTTAAAGTCATAATGCTATATTGCTCATGAAAATTGTAATAGTTGAAAAGCTCTCCAACCAAGTTTATATACCGATTAATGATTTATATCCAAAAGCTCTCCAATCAAGTTTATATGCCAATTAATGTCTTCTCAATACAACTCACTCCGTTGCCGAAGGTAAATGTTGGTAGGTATCGGTTATCTCCAGATTTTTCCCATCAATCGATAAATCTTTTCTTGCAAAAGCTTTACGCTACATAGGTTTTGTTTTTCCGAAATTTCATTTTTAATACCACTTCCTTACTCTTATTAGCAAGTTCCTGGATCACACTCTGCAGCTTTGAAAGTACAGTTGAAAAAATGACTAGGTCATGAGCAAAATGAAGGTGAGTTAAATAATAGACATTATTTTCTATCCTCTCATTTTCCCAGCTTAATGATTGAAAGACATTTTGCAATTTGGCATTGAATAGTTTGGGAGATTAGTTGTCTCCTTATCTTACACCGCTTCGAATTTGTAATGGTACTGTATCCTCGAATAGCCGAACCTTTCCACTTGAATTTTCATAGATGTGATTAATAATGTTAATGTATACATATATGTTTCATTTTTTTCTTTATAGCCTGTTAAAATTTCCAATATGTACCATTCACATTGACTTCATGTACATGGGTCCTACTGCTTTATAAACCAACCAATTTAAATTTCTTGGGCCTGATTGTGCACGGTTTCCTAGGGTTCATGCAGTTGCTAATACAACGTACTCAAAAATAAATTCCTCCCGAGTAAGTTCTTAGAGAAACTTTACTCCACTGCAATTTGAATTAGAAGTAACACTCTTGCTTGCGTCAGTCGGTGCTTTTCGTTTCCATGGGGGCATCGACTACAAACCGGTTTATAAGGCTGCCGGTTCGTGCTTGCAGCGCCACCATAGGGTGTGAGGTCATGCGCACTCGGATCAAACTTGGATCATTTGCATACTAGCACGCACTCTAGCGATTTGCAAAGTTTCGTGGTTATAGTATGTTTTCTTCTAGGTGCTCAAATTTCATTGTCCCTGAGTGTATTATTCAAAATATAACGCGGAAGTGAACTTTGATGAGCTTGTTACCTATTTTGTGTGGTACGATGTCATTACAATGACATGTTTTACAAAACCTTTTAATATTTTGAAATACATCTTGTACAATGTTTTCATGTAGTTCTTAGATTTTCAGTATATTTATTTTTCATTTTGATTATTAATTGTTTGTAATTTTCGTATTACTATTTCTCATACGAGTGAACTATAATGCTTTCTACTTGTGTCATAGTTATATAACAAAACAATCGATAAAAGTATAATGATGAAAAAAGGTTTGGATTGATATTTATTGTGAATTTGCGGTGTGAGAGGAGAAAAATATACTTTTTACTTACAGGAGAAAGAGGGTCGACAAATTTCCTCTTCAATCCAACACACATATTGCCATTTGGAAAACATTTTTATTTATGTTATATTGATTGATATCATACCACACAGAAGTGGTAAAAGGCTATTCAAAGTTCAGTTCCCCGTTTTACTTTAAATTACATTTAAAATAATTACATTTTAAGGTGGACGTCAAGTAATTTTGCTTCCTGTACTTCCAATGAAAAACTTTTGTATACATTTCCTTCACAATTAATGTGTTCCCAAGGATGAAAATTTGAACATCGATTAAAATAACTTCATATTAGAACTTGAATACTTAATATTTTCTAAAACATAACCATAATTATATTAAAAAGTCAATAACTTTTCATTTGGTGGTGTTGAAACCAGAAAAAAGATGGCGAGACCTGTACTTTGATGACGTCAGTAGACAAACAAATGTTAGATTCTATAATTATGGTTATGTTTTAGAAAATATTAAGTATTCCAAGTTATAAAATGAAGCTGTTTTAATCGATGTTCAAGTTTTCATCCTTGGGAACGCATTAACTGTGAAGAAAATGTGTACAGAAGTTTTTCCATTGGAAGTATAGGAAGCAAAATTACTTGACGTCCACCTTAATCGAAAAAACTTAAACAAGAACAAAAATCGCATGTAAGCAATATCCAGTAACCCTTTTTTAGAACGCCTTTTGAAAAAAAAAGATCGTGCTTATGCTATCGGTTTGTTCGTCCGACCGTCCGTTTGTAGACACGATATCTCTGCAACTATTAGTCCGATTTGAAAAATTCTTTTTTGTATTGGGAAGCTTGAAATATGCGAATTATGATCCTTCATTTCGTTTTTTACGCTTTCCAACCGTAGGTTGAAGAAGCGTATATGCTCCAGCTTTGTCCGTCCGCACGATAACTGGAGTAAAAAATGAGTCAATTTCGATGAAATTTTATTATGTGGTAGGGGACCACCCGTGGACGAACCCTATTGAAAATGGGACAAATGGGGTCAAAGATCACGACGTAGGAGCGGGATCATTCCATTACCCTTATGCGTCATAACTTGCGTAAATATGGTTCGATTTCAATGAAAGTTTACTATGTATTAGGAGACCGCCTGCGGACGAACCCTATTCAAAATGGGTAAAGTGGGGTGAAAGGTCAGGACAGAAAATCGGGATGCATTCCATTGCCTTTATGCGTCATAACGTGCGTAAAAATGGTTTGAATTCCATTCAATTTCAGTATGTAGTAGAGGACCACTGGGGACGAACCCTATTCAAAATGGACGAAATGTGGTCACAAAGGTCAGGACATAGGAATGCCATCCATTCCATTGTCCTTATCCCATATTATTAAGGTGGACGTCAAGTAATTTTGCTTCCTATACTTCCAATAAAGAAACTTTTGTACACATTTCCTTCACAATTAATGTGTTCCCAAGGATGAGAATTTGAACATCGATTAAAATAACTTCATATTATAACTTGGAAAACTTAATATTTTATAAAACATAACCATAATTATATTAAAAATCAATTACTTTTCCTTTGGTGGTGTTGAAACCAGAGAAAAGATGGCGCGACCTGTACTTTGATGACGTCAGTGGACAAAAAAACGTTGAATTGCATAATTACGGTTATGGTTTAGAAAATATTAAGTATTCCAAGTTATGAAATAAAGCTATTTTAATCGATGTTCAAATTTTCATCCATGTGAACGCATTAATTGTCCAGAAAAAATATGGCGCGACCTGTATTTTCATGACGTCAGTAGACAAACAAATGTTGAATTGCATAATTATGGTTATGTTTTAGAAAATATTGAGTATTGCAAGTTATAAAAGAAGATATTTTAATCGATGTTCAAATTTTCATCCTTGGGAACGCATTAATTGTGAAGAAAATGTGCATAAAAGTTTTTCCATTGGAAGTATAGGAAGCAAAGTTACTTGACGTCCACCTTAAAGTATCAATTCTTTTATGTATGTATGTACATTTTATTTTGAAAACGTCTCTAAGAATTTTGATGAAAGTCGTTAACCTACCGTTTTCTGGTACTAGAAATCGATTTAGCTTGATCTCGACTTTAGAAGAATTCGTTTAGTGGGTTAAATAACCACCCCGAATTATAACGTGTTTAGTGATGGCGTTGTTCCATTAATGTTATCAATGCTTAGAAATCTTATGACGTCACAACTCGCGTTTGAGAATGTTGGCGCTCGGTCATGCCATCTATCTCATTACGTCACGCGTTGTTTGTGGATCCTATTAAAGATTTATGATGTCACGCCTTGCTAGCAGATGGTCGCGATTCCCATCTGCCTCATTAAATCACGCGTTGTGTGCGTATGTCCGTCAGCACGATAACTCGCGTAACAACCGTTGGATTTCGATGAAATTTTAGTATCTGGTAGGGGATCACCTGGGAAGGAACCCTATTTAAAGTGAACGAAATGGGATCAAAGGTCAGTTCATAGGAGAGGGATCCACTCCACTGCTTTTTGCGCCATAACTAACTTAAAAAAGGTTCGATTTCGATGAAATTTTAGTATGTGGCAGGGGAGCACCTGGCGACAAACGTTATTGAAAATGGGCGAAATGGGGTCAAAGGTTAGGACACAGGAGCGGGATCTATTCGATAGCCCTTATGCATCATAACTTACGTAAAAATGCTTCGATTGTGATAAAACTTTATAATGTTATTTCGGAGGTATACCAAGCCGGTTCTGTTGAATATCATTGAAATGGGATCAAAGGTCAGGGCTCAGGACAGAGATTTATTCACAGACATTATTCTTATAACTTGAGTGATGATTTCTGTAATGTTGGAAAGCGTATTATAATCAATGTTGCATGATTTTACTAATTTGTTTTTTGTCTTTTTTTTTTGCTATGAACAATTTCGCCGCTAGAGGGTGTAAATGCAGATGATGTCGAATTCAAAAATACGTTTTATTCCACATATTTGCTTCTAAACATCGGATTGGAAAAATTATTTTATCTTTCGATTCCATTTGTGTCCAAGAGTATTTTAAATATAGTTACTTTTTCAAATTACAAATAGATTCTTCGCTAGGGGGCGTAAAATTAAATTACATTTTCCCCGATAAATCTTCTTTCATAACTCAGATTTGAAAGTTTTTTCTTCAGCGGATACACCTCCTGATGGAAAATCTTTTGCGTATAATTTCTAATTTTTGGTAAAGAATACTTTGGCCACCATGGGGCGTAAGGGTTAATTTTTGTTTCTGATGTATTTGCCATAAAATCTGAGCTTCTAAAATATCGATTGAAAGTATTCTTTCGTGGACTGATGCCACTCACATCGATAAAACTTTTTTGGATTATTTTCTCCTTTAAAATATTCCACAGGTTCTCCGCCAGGGGGCGTAGATATATATCTATCTTTTGTCAATATCTCTACTTCTAGTAGTCCGATTTGAAAAATTCCTTCTTTGTTGGATAATGCTTTCAGTGTGACATGTTTTTCATATAATTTCAAAATATTCAAGTAATTCATAGACTTTCCGCTAGGGGGCGTAGAGGTAAATTACGTTTCCCCCTATATCTCTGCTTCTAAATCTCCGATTTGTAAAATTCTTCCTGCACTGGATACAGCTCCTGATGGGAACTCGTTTGCACAACATCTCTAATTTTTTGGAAAAAAAAATGGTTTGTCCATCAGGGAAGTCATAATTTCCGCTTCTGATGTATTTGCAGCCAAATATGAGGTTCTAAATTTTTTATTGAAAAAAAAAGTAGTTTCTAAACCGATACTACTCATGTCGACAAAACTTTTAGAAACATATTCTTCTGAAAATAATGCATGGTTTCTACGCCAGGGGGCGTTGATGCATATCCTATTTTTGTCAATATCTCTACTTCTAAGAGTCCAGTTTGAAAAATTCCTTCCTTGTCGGATAGTGTTTCTGATGCGAAATGTTTTTCCTATAAATTCAAAATTTTGAAGTAAATCATAGACTTTCCGCCAGGGGGCACAAAGGTAAACTGCGGTTTCTGCGTTATTTCTGCTTCTAAAACTCCTATTTGAAAAATTATTCCTGTATTGCATACAACACCTGATAGAAAATATTTTATATATAATTTCTAATGTTTAGTAAAGAATGGTTTGGCTACCAGGGGTCATAAGTGGTAATTTCCGCTTCTGATGTATTTGTAGCAAAATCTGGGCTCCTGAAAACTTGACTAACTTTTTTTCTTCGACCGATACCGCTTATATGGATAAACCTCTTGAGAATACTTTCTTCCTAAAATAATGCATGGTTTTGCCACCAGGGGACGTAAAGTCAAATCTTAGTCTTGTCGATATCTCTGTTTCTAAGGGTCCGATTTGGAAAGTTCTTTCTGTGTTGGAGAGCGTTTCCGGGGTTTCCATAAAAAAATTCATGTTTTTCTTGACGTACAAGTCTGCAACCAGAGGGCGTAAGCTCACGATTCCGTTTACAGCAATATCTGAGGGATTAAAAACCCGATTGAAAAACTTCTTTCTTCCGTCAGGTACTATTGTTTTCCATACCGGTTCCATTGATTTTGAATAGCTTTGATAAATTTAATTTGCCTCAGAACGGATTCAAAAGCCGTGCTTATTACACCCTGAAAATTCGCTGTCGTCTTTCTTGTTCCTGCCTAGTAACAAAAATACTAACAAATCAGAAAATGTCCACGGTTCCCATCCATTCTGAGGGCGAAATGAATGTGGGCAAAGTGAACGTTGGACAAAAGTAAACCGTGGTGAATTGGACCAACTGAACAAGGACGAAATGAACACGAAAACAGTGATAGGGAAACAGCCGAGCTGGTCATTGGTGTTTTTAAAGCGCATGCTCTGCTGGATGTTAACGCGATTGTGACCAGCAAATAAGCAGTGTGGCATCACCCATTGTATCCATTGTAGCTTTGGCTGCTTTGCAAAACCAGCCGCTTCAATTCGGTCACGGCTTTTATAATGAAATTTCTGTCGAATGGACATTTTAACGAGTTCTTATTAAACGGAATACAAACATATCTAATGTCTTCAGAATGGTTTCTTAGTAACGTAATATTGTGTTAATGGAAACCCTCAGATCACGACATAATTCAAGAAAAGTTTTTTTTTCAATGAGAAAGTTCTGTGACCAATCCGTAGACAAATCGATGTGGCGTATAATTCGGGGTCCGAAAGACCGGAAGAAAAATTCTCGTCTTAACGCCAAAAAATGCGGTATATTCAAGAAGAAAAATCTATTCCCGTGTGTCATGCTGTCTTCAAAGCTTAAATTCTTTAGGAAGTATGTTGTTTATCTGAACAGTTGTGCGTTATTTTTAACCTGGCGGAACTCTTAGAAATTCCCGTACTGCTTATGAATAAAATGTGTTCTTCACTTCAATCACGCGCTTTCGACATAAGGTTAGTGGTATGTTAAGGATTATTTCTCACTATACCTGAAAAAAGCTATATCCACATTACTGGAAAACATACAAAGCCAATTTTGCGGTTTTGTGAACGAATGCAGAAGGCTGTTACTCAATGGTTTCATCGTTAATCTCATGCAATACAAAGACTGTGTGCTGTTTTTAGATATGTTAGGAAACGAGCACATCAGTAAAACGCAAGAGATGTATATTCCCTCCCACAATCCTTCTGAAAACCTTACTGAGGGCACATTTCTGTTTTCTTTTGTTTAACTTTAGGACTAAGGTTTCAAAAAGAATATAGTAAATTCCAAAAACAATTAATTGCTTGCTGTGTCAACACTTTCCCTGTGTTGATGCCTATAGTTTTGCAGTGCTATTACCTGTAATGTAAGTATAAATGGCACAGTGATACCTTGTAATGTAAGTATAAATGGCACAGTGACTAGGTGAGTTATTTTGTGTATTTAGGAAGCATGTTTGACAGAGAGAACAAATTGGATGGTGAAATTAGTAGACGAATAAATTCTTCATTGAAGAATTCACAGAAATGATGGGTACTCTAGAGAGTCCCGCATGGCTGTGTTTGAAAGTGTAATTGTCCCCACTTTGATGCATGGTAGTGAAACCTGGGTACTACAGAAGAAACATAGAAGTCGTTTGTGTGCTGAATAAATGCGTTACTACGGAGGGTGTGTGGCAAGACACGGTCTGATTGTGTGAGGAATGAAGATGTGTAGCAGTTGTGTGATGTGAAGCAAAATGTTGTTAGTAAGGTGGAGACTAAGATGCTTCGGTGGTTCGGTCATGTTGAAAGAATGAGTGATGAAATGTATACTAAGAAAGCCTTTTTAGACCAAGTGGCAGGAAGGAAAGGCAGAGTAAGGCCAAGGAAGACTTGAGTGGATCAGATTCAGGAGTCTCTGCATGAGAAAAAGATTATAGGTATAAAAGATCTTGTGTACGGCGTGTAATGGATATTAGTGAAGCCCGAATTGTATGTCCAAATCGCTGTAAATGGAGAAGTTTAATACGATGGAGAAGTTTGTAAGTAAAAATATCTGGTGTTTTGTATTTTTTTTTTTTGGAGCTAGCCTCTGAATCGCGGAGAACAGCTTGGTAATATATGCTATTACCTGAAGTACAGTGGTTTGACAATAAAAATGAGTCATACTCCAAGATTGTTCAGACCTTCAAAACGTCACAAAATCTTGCAAATATAATTACTCCAAACTGTCACTTTTACAGCTTTCAGACCTATATCTTGCTTACGAGTACAATAATACTTCGCATTCCATAGCGCATTCCCATTCATGTTCTTTAAGAAGTATACTGATGAAAAAGCAGAACATGAAGAATGCTTTCCAATAGAGGACTGGCATGCGGAAATCTGTGTTTTCTTTAGATGTGTTTTAAGAGATAATGAAAAAAAAGAAAGACATTTTCAGAAAACACGAAGCATTCTCTTTTATTTTATTGCAACTGATCATCAAGAACGAGAGCTCCAGAAATATGGCATGCTACCCACAGTGTATGCAAAATTAAAAGTCGGAAATGAAAAGAATAAAAGAAAAGGTCCACCTGAGGTTTGCAGTGGAACGTAGAAAAGAATGTAACTAAGTGCAGCAGTAATAACTATGTTTCAGAATCATCGTAACTCGGAAACAATCGGATGTTTACAAGGCTATTATCTCGCTTTTAATGGCCATACGGTTTCACGCAATAGGGCAACAATCCTCCAGCAATGAGCGGATAGTTTGAGTAACTGGCGTGTAGGAAATTCATTTACATTGCTGCGAATTAGAGGCAGCAGACACAACATGCATTATTCTGAAGCACTGATAAAACGAGAAAAGGGAACAACAGAGGTTACACTACATCATCGCATGGGTTGCCTAGCAAAAGATTAAGAAGAAACTAAAAGAAAAAGAAAACAGGAAAGAACGATACTCGGTCCTAAAATGGAGCTTCCTTTGCTTCGCTCAATCTTTTCAGACGTCGCACTCAGACATCATTAGTTAGAAATGTCCAAATCCTATTTCCTGTCTTAATAATCTTTAATGTTTCTTTCTGTTATCTTGCTTTTTGACCTTTCTGATATTACTCTCGCCGTAGGTACAGGAAGCAGCATTCTTGATGGTTGTTTAATGCTCGTCCTCTCTTCCCCATCGTTTGTCAACATCAAAAAATAGTTGTTCTCAAAGCAGCTTCTTGAGACCATTGTTTCCACGTGATTCGTGAGCCTTCTGATCCCTCGAACTGCTCGACACATACTTACACGCTACTGCGTTCTACTTACTACTTAATTCAGAAATACAGCGGACATTTATTTGGAACACTTCAAAGAACCGTTGCATTTTTTTTTCTTGAATTGTTCCGCTTTCTCTGGGTACAATAAGAAACCAGTTCAATACTATGTGCGCAAATTCTACTTCTGAAAAGCCAGTGCAAAGTAAATCGTTTAGACTTGCAATCCAGCAGTTCGATTTGCTCATTGGACAGACAATTCGGTGGCACTTGAAATAACATTTCGCGAAAAAAGAAACAGGAAAGATGACACCGAATTTGCGGTTGCAATCAGCACGTCTTTTAAACACTTTCCGACACTAAAAATGTATTTCAAAGCAGATTTTTGGAAAATCTAAAAATAAATTCAGGAAAAAAAGTACACCACCTAGATAAGAGCTGCGAATAATTTAAAAGACACAACTAAAACAGGGTTATTTACAGCCATTACAACCGTTTGAGAAAATTCTACTGGATTTATGCAATCGATAAAATATCCCAAAATAGAAATATCTACTTACGCACACTCGCGGCTGGAAAGTATATTAGAAAAATTCATAAATTATGAACCAAAAGTTCATCATAATTGTTGGAAGATATCAGAGAAACATTGCTTGCTTTTTATTTAAATCGAACAGTTAGAAGAAGAGATATGCATAAAACATGAAATAATTTCACCTGCCTCCTAGGGGAAAACCTTTGTGTTACTTAAAGAAGAATATGGGTTTAAAATACACTGCTGCTCATAATTCTAAGGACAGTATAAGGACATCATAAATACTGGTGATGCACAATACAAAATAACTGCAGTAACAGGAAAACCTTATATTTACGTAATTGATGACACAACATAGCAGAAACATTATTCTGTATTTGTTTTTTTCGTCATAATTACAAGAAACAAAGCAAATGCCATTTGGACACAGGTCCAAAATTATAAGGACAGCTTGCCCTTCCATGTTTAAACATAATTAATTTTACAATATTATTACCTTTAATTGGTGGTATGGCCACTTTTGTTCTCTAGACACTGAGCCATTCTCTAAGGCATATTTTCAACGAGTTTCCGTAAATACTGAGGAGTGATCTTGTCCCATGCTGCTAAGACTTCCTTTTCTAACTCAGGAACCGTGAAAAATTGTCTGCTATTAGCATATACAAATCTAGTCATTGCACCGCAAACATTTTCAATGATGTTCAAGTCTGGAGAATTGGGGGGGCCAGTTCAGAAACCGGATGTTATTGTCCGAAAACCATTCTATATAAACTACCGATGTGTGCGATGGGGCATTGGTCTTCTGAAAGATGAATTTATCACCACCCAAAGGCCAAGAATATGCTACCAGTTGTTGACCTAATACTTGGACATACGTTCAGAATTCATACTTGACGGAATCGGGACTAAATCGGTCTTCCCATTAGCAGAAACACCACCACAAAACATTAACGACGGACCACCTTGATGTAGCCTCAATGTCGCATCTTTGTCTTTGCGGAGATCATGCCAGTAATAATGTAGGCCATCTGGACCACCTAATTTGAAACGTTTTTCGACGGAAAAAATAATCGTATCCCACTTGACGTTATTCTGCATCTACTGGAGAGTACAGCTGCTTTACTCATCTCTTTACGTCTTCTCTGGTGAGGGCGGAACTCGCTTTCGTTTTTAAGTATTTGGCGACAGTTGAGCTGTGCAGCACACGTGAAACAGTTTGACGGGAAACATTGACGAGTATGGAGCCAGCAATTTCTTTACAAGACATTTTTTTCCCTGGTTTCCATGGCCATGATGTGTCGAATACCCCTTGAAGACAGCTTCCGGTTGCGACCGGAACGCCTCTTACGGGATCCCTTAATACCTCTTTTCATTGCATTTTCTGCCGCACCTTTTGACTTTTTAATTGCAACAGCTATCTCACGATATGATTTCCCTTCACCGCGAAATTTCCATTATCTTTCGATCCCCTACTGCAGTTAACTCCTTTCCACGAGGCATTCTGTTTTTACACAAAACGACATACGCAGTGCCTTCGAGAACACGTTCACCTAAGCAGACATTGTGTGACGTACCTGCCAGCAGGACGCACACGACATAAAGGCAGATAGGAATCAGAATGAACGTCTGCGTAGCTCAGTTGGTAGAGCGACTTGTTCCGGAATAAGCGGACTCGGGTTCGAATCCTGGCGTAGACCAAAAATGACGGAGAAATTTACTTCGTTATAATTGCTCTTATTTGCATAAAACATGAACTCCATTAACGTTTATACGTTTTTCTTGGAACTTCGTTTCGTGTCCTTATATTTATGGACACCTTAAAAAAACGTAAAAGTTATTTTACTACCTTTGTAAAAGTAGTCTGAGGTTCCATATTTCACGTTTGAAACTCATTTGGGTTCGGAATTCCACGTCATGTGCATAATGCGTCAACGACCGATACCTGTGTACTTATCTGCAAATATACGACTGTCCTTATGATTGTGAGCACCAGTGTACCTTTCGTAATGAAGAATATTGTACCAAAAGCAAATTTTTCTAAGGCGTTCTTACAATCCAGTGAAATCTTTCAATTAGAAATACACTGATGAGACATTACTTTATTACCTCCCCCAGCCAAGAGAAACGATTCCGCCTGGACACCGGACGGTGGCGCGGATGAATTTCACAAAGCAGTATATATACAATCCGTGGACCACCTTTCGGTTAATAGAGGGTTCTGGGTCAGAATGGGAAAAGCTGCAGATATATCGAAGTTTGATTGAGGACAAATTGTTATACCACGGCTCCTCGGAACTACGATCCTGGAAACGGCGCGGCTTGTGTGTTGTTCACTTGCCGCTATATTAAATAGGGAACAAAAGTGGTGCACATACGGCCAAACGACGAACCGCCATCCTGCCTTGTGTCGTCCGCAGCGTATTGATGCCAGATGGCAGGGGAGATTATCGCGCATTGTTCACAGCGACAGAAGGACCACAGTGCGAGAAATCATCCGCAGCTACAACAGTGTTGATTAGGGCAATGTGTCATAGCACACAGCTCATTGCAGCCTTCTGCGCATGGTCCTGCGTAGCCAAAGACCCAGTCGGTTCCCCATGCTCACTGCACGTCATTGCCAACAGCGCATGAAATGGGGCAAATATAATCGAGATTGGACCGTGGATGATTGGAAAAAAGTGGCCTGGTTTGACAAATCAAGATCCCTAGTGTATCGCGTAGACGGCCGAGCATGAATACTCCGATTACCAACTGAGGCTATGGCACCTGGATGCACTCCTGGGAGGAGAAAGACCTGCGGAGGTTTTGTTATGCTGCAGGCGATGTTTTTTGGGGGCATTTTAGGCCTCATTATCCCAATAGCACAATCCCTGACAGCTATTAGGTATCTGAACATCGTTGCGGACCAAGTTCACCCATTGATGGCAACTGTGTTACCTGCTGGTGATGGATGGCCATTACCAAAAGGATAATGCGGCATGCTACACTGCGAGAAACGTGAAGGAGTGGTTCGAAGAACATGCTGGTGACTTTCTGTTAATTCCAAATTCACCTGACGTGAACCCAATTGAACATTTGTGGTTCGACTTGAAAAAGCAGGTTCATGCTAAATCACCACCACCCCGAAATGTACGGGAACTGGAGGACCTGCTGTTGACATTATGGTACCATATAACCCAGGATACCTCTCGCCATCTGACTAAATCGTTGCCTCGCCGAGTGGCTGCTGTTTTGTGGGCTAAAGGGGGTCCTACAGTTTATTAGGTAGGTTGTCATAATGTAATGGCTCATATGGTGAATACCCTGGCACGCCTCTCTTCAGAATTTTGAACAATAAAGGAAAAGAAAATATGTTTAAAGTATTCTTCATAGCTAAAGCTATGCTAAGCAAAAAGTAGTTGTTTTTTCAAATACGTGCCTTGAAAGCAGAGATAGCGGGATAATTTTTTGACGGTTACGCCACTTAGCGGGAGAAGGATTATTTTGAGAATCATGTTCCCAATCGTAGCGAATGACGTACAGTACAAAGAAAAACTCTTCGATTAGATTTTTTGAAGCATAGATATGGTTACAAACGGAAATATACATTAACGCCACCTGGCGCCGGACCTGTGAACTAAAATACCCGCGAGTCCATGCAAAATTTTGCGCAATTAGCGGTGAAATTTTGCATTATGCGTGGCAGAAGATGAACTAAATGTTTCGTAGTCAGTAATATCTGACGGGTAAAAAAAATTTTTTCACAAGGTAACTAGACGCCCAGATATTGCTTTAAATATGCTGTAAACGGAATCTTGAGTTTATGATTCTAGTGGCAAACTTGTGCTTTAAGAAAAATTTGAAATTATATGGGAAACATTTCTCACCGGAAACGATAACCGATAGAGAAAAGGAATTTCAAGTAGAATTTAGAAGCAGCGATATCAGGATAAGTATATTTATATGCTGCTACACCAACTGGCGCAAAAAGTATGCAGCATTTTAAGCAGAAAGAATTATCAAGAAGTTTTTCGTGTTGATCGGATCTTATTTAAAATTATTTTTTTCGATCGAGTCTTGAGACTCTCGGATACGAATATATCAGAAATATAAATATATATTTTGTTCCCTAGCAACAAAACCTTTATTTCTCAAAAATTCTATGTAGAACATTTCCCAGTATGAGATGAATTCGATGCAAAAATATTTTTCAAATCGGATTTTTAGAAGCAGGGGTATTAATCGGAATGTAACTTTACGCCCCGCCCCTATCGTAAATGCCGGGCACGACTCCAAAAAGAAACTGTACCCAAAATAGCCTTCGTTTTATATGGTGTCGAAGGAAAGAAATGCTGTTTTCAATCGAATACTTACGGACAATTACATGGTATTGAATGTAGATTCTCAGCCTTTATATGATGAATTATGCAGTAACTGAGGCTGTCGTAAATGCTCTGCGAATGTCAGATAATGTCAAATTAAGTATTGTGTATTTCAACGTAGGAGTCTGTTAGTATTGCAATTGTGACACCCTCTGAGACCACAAAGACCGCTGCGACTCCTGATTTTAAAAATTATTTTCGTGTGAACGCATTAACATTTTCGACAATGCATCAGAATTCGCAGAATGAACGCAAGCAAAAGTGGAGAAAATCAAAACGAGAGGCAACTTTACATATCATAGACCTGTGTTAGCTATAACAAATTAAATAAACGATCTGAAACCGTATTCGACTAGCCCATTTCAACTCTCCAATCTGCAAGT
Organism: Macrothele yani; assembly: GCA_039090855.1. Classification (NCBI taxonomy): domain Eukaryota; kingdom Metazoa; phylum Arthropoda; class Arachnida; order Araneae; family Macrothelidae; genus Macrothele; species Macrothele yani. Next base: position 134,880,508 of record CM076990.1, read on the forward strand.
CGTAGTCCTATGTTCCAAACTGACGGCTTAATCAGAACTGAGCCTACTTGTTTTTTGTTGTTCTTTTTTTTTTGTATTTCCTTCTCCTTCACAACGCTTTTTTAGGCCTTATTTCGTATAATTCACCAGATATCTGAGTGTCATGGATATCTACTTGTGTATAGCACCATATTATATTTACATTCTGAATTCATGTAAATACAAAGAGTGCGTGGATCATTTTTCATGTTACAGAATACACCGTATTTCACCCCATAATGCTGAAATTCAAGCGCAAACCTATACATAAGATGCGTCAATAGTACATACAAGTGCGTGAGCGTGTATAACTGCGGTCGTGATAACAGATTCTGAAAGAGATATCCTAAACGTCAGTTAACATAGATTGCTGCAGTAAAAGGAGCTGTTCGGAGGAGGGGTGGCGGTTGGGGACAAAAATCTTCACCAAAACTATCTGCCAGAAGACATTGTGGTGTGAGAATAATTCTTCTTAATTATTTCCGCTTGCAATGAGGATTAAAATAAAACCAAAAGAAATTAAGTGTACATATTATTATGACGGCAAAACAATTAGAGGACCGGAAGATGTCAAGGTACTTTTCCACATAGGAAAAAGTCTCGCGAAATGACTGCCTCAAGATATAACGATACAAATAACTCGGGAAGACCAGAGGACGTATTTTAGATAGTAATAAGTTTGGTGAAACTGAATTATTATCACAGATACAAAACCTCCTTTTCAAGATGCATTTTAAAATAATCGGCCGCACCGGTGACCTAGTGCTACAGAGGCCACTTTCCAGCGATCCATCTGTGATGGGTCCGTGTGAGGTATAGGTGTTGTGGCTGTTCCACTGGCCCCCTTCCTGGAACCAGCGGAGTAAACTTTGGGACTGGCTTATAGACCTCAGAGTTAGTCATGGTGATTATTAGTAAGCCCACAAACCAAAGCAGGCATCTTGATGGCGCAGTCGCATAAGCGCAGGATTCTGACGGGTCATCCAATGTGAACCCTGGATTCGAGCCACTATGAGGCAAAGACTATCGTTTTCCTTACCGCACTGGGCCTCCTCCTTTGCTTGAATCTGACCGTAAATCAGGAACCAGAGGCTGCTTAGAGCCCAACGAGTTGCTCATGACAGTACTTAAAGCCCCCCCCCCCAAAAAAAATACAGGTAGGCTCAGTTGTGATTGAGCCGTCAGTTTGGAACGTAAGACTACGACTTACAGATCGGAGAATTGAAATGACCTAATCGAGTATGGTTTCAAAGCGTTTATTTAATTTGTTATAGCCAGCACAGCAGCTTACATAATTTTTTACAAATAATGCTGGATACATTGCGAACACAAAGCAGATCGATACACGGATTACCCAACGTGGTGCTGTGTCTTCTTGGGCTTCTTACACTCCTCATCACTTGCTTTTGCCTCTCGTTTTGATTTTCTCCACTTTTGCTCGCGTTTAGTTCTGAGAAATACGCGACATTGTCGAAAATGTTAACCCGTTCACAGGAAAACAATTTTTAAAAATTTTAGTTTGAACCACTGCGATATGTTCTTTATATATTTGAATATATCTCGATGAGAGCTTTTAAACGATACCACGCACAGTCAGTCCCTTTGTACTCACAGTTGTCCAGATAAACCGCGATATTGTCAAACGTGTTCACCGGATCACAAGAAAACACTTTTTTAAATGTTGAGTTCAAACCACTGCGATATGTTATTCGTATATTTGAATAGATCTCGTCGAGGGCTTTAAAACGATATCATTCACAATCGCGTTGCGCTCACGATTGCCGAGATAGACTGAGTGAAACGTGGCGCCACCCCCATCATCTTCCCGCGCACAAGGAGCAAGGGAAACGTCGCACGCACGATGCATTGCGATGAACACGAATTGGACTCCACGCTGTTAACGAATATGCTAACACGATTAGTGTGCGGCACGTATTTTTAACGCTATAATGATTTCCATTGGGAACTATTTTTGCCACATGCGGTGGGCCGTAAGTCGCTCCATACTATCCGCTGAGTTAGACGTAGTCCTACGTCAAAAAGAAGAAATAGGATTTGCAGCACATCATTAGAGCAAGTTAGTAAAATCATGCAATGCATTGATTATAATACGCTTCCCAACATACCAGAAATCATTACTCAAGTTATGAGGATAATGGCTGTGAAATAAATCTCAGTCCTGTGCCCTGACCTTGAATCCTATTTCGACGATATTCAACAGAACAGGTTCAGTATATCTCAAAAGTAACATTATAAAGTTGTGTCGCAATCGAAGCATTTTTACATAAGTTATGATGCATAAGGGCTATAGAATAGATGCCGCTCATGTGTCCTAACGTTTGACCCCATTTCGCCCATTTTCAACAGGATTCGTCCCTAGGTAGGCCCCTAAAACATAATTAACATTTCATCCAAATCGAAGAACGTTTACATAAGTTATGACGCATAACGACGATGGAAGTGATCCCGCTCTTATGTCCTGACCTTTGACCACATTTCGTTCACTTTCATTATGGTTCCTTCCTAGGTGTTCCCCTACCACATACTAAACTTTCATCGAAATCGAACGATTTTTACGCGAGTTATCGTGCGGACGGACATACGCACACAACGCGTGACGTAATGAGGCAGATGGGAATCGCGACCATCTGCTCGCAAGAGTGTCACTTCATAAAACTTTAATAGGATCCACACAGAACGCGTGACGTAATGAGACAGATATCCTGACCGCGCGCCAACATTCTCAAACGCGAGATTGTGACGTCATAAGATTTCTAAGCGTAGGTAACATTAATGGAACGACGCCATGACACTAAAAACGTGATAATTCGGGGACGTTATTTAATCCACTGAATGAATTTTCCTTAAGTCGAGATCAAGCTAAATTGATTTCTAGCACCACAAAACGGTAGGTTAACGACTTTCATCAAAATTCTTAGAATCGTTTTCAAAATAAAATTTACATACATACAAGAAGTGCTCCTTAAATATGTAGTATGGAATAAGGGCGAGTGAATGGATCTTGATCCTATGTACTGACCTTTGACCCCATTTCGTCCATTTTCAATTGGGTTCGTCCCTAGGTGGTCCCCTACGACATACTATAATTTCATCGAAATTGAACCATATTTACGCACGTTATGACGCATTAGAGCAGCGGAATGCATCCCGCTCCTATGTCCTGACCTTTAACCCCACTTCAACCATTTTAAATAGGGGTCCATCCCAGGTGGTTCCCTACCACATATAAAAATTTCATCGACATCGAACCATATTTACGCAAATTATGACGCATAAGGGCAATGGAATTGATCCCACTCCTATGTCGTGACCTTTGACCTCATTTCGTCCATAAGGTTTGTACCCAGTTGGTCCTCTAATACATACTAAAATTTCATCGAAATCGAACTATTTTTACGCGAGTTATCGTGCCGACAGACAGACCAGAGGACAAAGCTGGGGCATATACGCTTCTTTAACTTACGGTTGGAAATCGTAAAAAAAAAAGGACATCCACAGCATTTTATATGGATGTCTACATTTTCCTTTTACTAAGAATTTTCACCGTTAATCCTATTCTAAGCCTAAATACTCTTGCCCGCAATCTCTACTAATACTGGAAACAAAATTGTGAAAAATCTCACTTTCCAAAAAAGACTGTCACGCGTTGAAACTCGTCGAAGACGTTATGGAATTATTTTAGTGCAAGCTCATGCTACGTGACGCAAAACAACGAATCGCATGCTGCCAGCAGTAGGAGAAGAAGAACTACCATACATAACGGACTACTTCTGAGCTTAATTAAAGCATCAGTATTTCCCAAAGTGGGATCACAACAGGAGTATTTGCTTTTAGATTCACCGAAATAATGCCGCTGCAGGTTCGAGAAACTATCATCGTGTGTACAAAGGTTTGTATAAGGTAGCAGCACTTGCGAAGAAACATCAGCTACTTGCTAATGCGAATTCACAAAGGCGCAGTAGTTCCAGACTCTGCGAAATATATTCTTTCCATAGTTAAATATATTAACGCATATCTCACAATTTAGAGTTCGCTTGCTCGAAACAGATAGCGTTCTCCAAAGGATTATTGCGGAGTGACTGATTGAAATTGAAATTAATCAGCTGCACGGTGAATAAGATGGCTTTCGTTTCACGAATGTGACTAACTTAGCCACATCTGCATGGATAGATGACGATCGCAGAAGCCAGTCGGTGAATTAAGTTTCTGGCAGCAAATATCGCAGCAGGAGCTCTTGGAAGAGCAATAACATGGAACAGATTTCAAATCTTCCCTAGAGAAGGAAACGCCGCATTTTCATCGTTTGAAGAGGTGGGACAAAATATGATATTAGAGTTATTTGACGCATTGCCTAGTTTCTGGAAATAGTCCGTCACTTCTGTGCGCAATTTGAAAAGCAGTTCACCTCCATAACTAACCATGAGGGAAAACATAGCTTTGTGGAGTTATTATGTACAAAATCCAGGTTGTTCAACCAAAATATTTCCTTTATTTAGGTTTGCAACTATACCAAAGGCTTCCTGAAATATTCAGAACAATAGGATTAATCAAAAATATTTTGAGATAATAAAAAACATAAGTTTTTCGCGTAACAATGAATCAGAATGTGATGAAAACATTACACAATGCGCAATCAAAAACGCTAGCAGCGCCGCGTAGTAAAATCCATTTCTTCTATTTTTACTGGCGTAAAAAAGTATATAGAATTGCGAAACTTTTGCTATCCACTAAGAGGCTCTTGCAAGTCAATAGATACAGATAAATTGCAGAGAATTAGAACACGCAAGAAATAAAGATTTTTTTTTTTTTGAAAAATAACGTGGATGACATCACCAGCGGTTTTACGTGTATTTTTCTCATGAAATTATACGTTGGGCTGCGACGTGTTTCCATCCTTTAATAATGCATACCAAACCATTAGTAGTTTTCATAAAGACCCTGTCATTATATTTTAGTTTTCTAAAGAGGATCTAAACGGTTTTCGTTATGGCAGCGTTTGTAGAGTTTCTGTAAGGAGTAAGTTTTCTAACATTATTCCACCTAGGAGCAGCTGAGTAATGTATAACTTCTCTGACAAGCGTTGCATTCTGCACTTCGTGATTGACACTTCTCATGTATTATTTACATCTATTGTCTAAGGATCACTTTCTCATCCTCAGACACTAGATGTAAAGAACACATACGAATTTGTCGCTTGTCATCCTCAGACAATAAGTATCACTTATCATTCACAGACACTAAGGATTGCTTGTCATCCTGAGACACTAAGGATTGCTTATCCTCCTGAGACACTAAGGATTGCTTGTCATCCTCAAACACTAAGGACTTCTTGCCATCCTCAAACACTAGATGTAAATAACACATGCAAATTGATTGCTTGTCATCCTTAGACACTAGATTTAAAGAACACATGCGAATTGATAGCTTGTTGTCCTCCAACCCTAGATGTAAAGAACACATGCGAATTGATCGCTTGTCATTCTCAGACACTAAGGATCCCTTGTCATACTCAGACACTAAGTATCCCTTGTCATTCTCAGACAATTAGGATCATTTGTCATCCTCAGACACTAAACGTAAAGAACACATGCGAATGGATTGCTTGTAATCCTCAGATCTTAGATGTAAAGAACACATGCGTATTAATACCTTGTCTTCCTCAAACACTAAGGATCACTTGCCATCCTCAGACAGTAAGGATCGGTTGTCATTCTCAAATACTAAATGTAAAGAACACATGCGAATTGATCGCTTATCATCCTCAGACAGTAAGGATCGGTTGTCATCCTCAAATACTAAATGTAAAGAACACATGCGAATTGATCGCTTATCATCCTCAGACCCTAAGAATCGATTGTCATCCTCAGACATTAAGAACCACTTGTCATATTCAGACACTAAGGATCACTTGTCTTCCTCAGACCCTAAGAATCGATTGCCATCCTCAGACATTAAGGATCACTTGTCATCTTCAGACATAAGGATCACTTGTCATCCTCAGACACTATGGATCGCTTTACAAAAGTCATCTGCTGGGAATTTTAATCAATAGACACGTATGGATCGCTAGAAAGTTACCTGCTGGAATTTTTAGGCTACAACTGTTTGCCGTCGAATGCGAGAATCGACGAGTTCGGAGTGTATCGTATTTTTCCGCAATGTATCGTATTAAGTCCGCTGTATCTCTAATTAAACTTGAAGGATTAAGAATTACTCCAATCTCCACCCTCTCTCCAAAAGAAGAATAAGCACTTCACAGTTCTCGTAAATTTGGGCACTCAAAGACCAGGTGATAAGTCGAAGCTTCCATCTTCCCACACGTCCAGTTGGATTGCTTTAAACCAAATCTATTGAAATTTATTGGATTTACACCATGCTCTGTAATTAACTGGTTAAAGAACCCATTATGCAAGCACCTTTTAGGCCAAGGAAGAAGCTGTACTTGGGTTGCATGGAAGGATGATGGACATTTAGGGCCACATGTGGCCAAGCATTGTTCTGCTTTAATATAGTGCCAGGCAAGTCCGAAGGAAGGGTATCACCACTGCTTATAAATCAACCCTGATGTATCGCTGGCTGTTGAGGGTTCCCTCTATTCGTATCAGACGAGATGGCGAATTGAACCCAATGGCTGTTCAAAGCATAACGTTGCACTGGTATCACGCGGTAAAATGTACACTGTAAGATGCCGTTCAACACGATGTTCTCGAACACGAATCATCGTGCATGGAGTTGAATCATTGCTCGACAGTAAACTCGGCCTGTTGCCAATCAGAGCGCCACTGTCAGTGTTAGAGACCCCATCGCAGACTACGGCGTCTCTGGCTAATGGTCAAAGTAATGCGCACAACGGGCTGCTAGTGACCAGTCCTAGGTTAAGCAGATGACGTCCAGATGTGCTGGAAACAAAGCCTGACTTGTGACATGGTTCCATTGCTGCGTTAACACCGTGGATGTAGCTGTGCGGTTGGTCACTGCCATGAGTTAGAGGTGTATATCATCCCGTGCGGGATGTAAGGTCAGGTGATGCGTAACATCACAGCCTCTCCTTGACAAATGTCAACCCCGCCTTCTCGTGGTGCATCCTGTTCCCACTAAAGGGGCTCTGAAGACCGCAAATAGCGGTATAACTATACCATCGGGATCAGAGGAAATGCTATCCCACACTCACCAACCCGCTTGACCAGCGTGGTGAGTTATGGCCAAACACCTCCAAAATGACTCTACAACTTAAATCTTGGCCCTCAGTCTCCGGCAGCTGGAATGTACCTGGCCAAGGCAGCGGCCAGTGCGACATGAAGGCAGAGGGTGCTAAGAATCCCCGGAGGACCGGACTAGGCTGCCATTTGATGCTGACCTTGGCTACCTACAACGGACGCTCCCTATCTTCTGATTCAAGGCTTCTTGAATTGGAAGAGGAACTACAAAGGATCAAGTGGGACATCGTTGGGCTGAGTGAGGTAAGGAGAAAAGGAGAAGATCTCATTGAACTGAAAAGTGGACATCTCTTCTATTATCGTGGGACAGATACTGGCAGAACTAGTGGTGTTGGATTTATAATAAACAAGAAACTGAAGGATAAAGTGGTAGAAGTTGAAAGTTCCTCTGACAGAGCTGCACGACTCGTTATCCAACTATCGAGAAGATACCAGGCTCAGATTATTCAAACTTATGCACCCACCACAAGTCATCCTGAAGAAGAAATTGAAGAATTTTATGAGGAAATTCGTCATCTAAATAATAAAGGTAAGCAGCACTTGAAGATAATTATGGGAGATTTCAATGCAAAAATAGGGCACCGGCAACAGAATGAAACTTCAGTAGGTAAATTCGGTCACGGCAACAGAAACCAGCGTATAAATACTCTCGTTGAGTTTGCAGAGGCAGAAGGATTTTTCATCTTGAATTCCTTTTTCAAGAAAAAGCCACACAGGAAATGGACATGGAGACATCCAATTGGGACGACAAGTGAAATTGATTTTATTATGTGTAACAAAAAATTCGTCATCGAAGACTGCAGTGTGCTAAACAAGTTCAACACAGGTAGTGACCATAGATTGGTGAGATGTAAGATGCACCTCAACACTAAACTGGAACGTGGCAAGCTCATAAGACAAACAAAATGTATTGACATAACCAACCTTAAAAAACACCATAATACTTTCAAGTTGGAACTGAAGAACAGATTCTCTGCTTTAGAAGGCCTAACATCGGAAGAAGTGGATATTTCGGAAGTTAACAGAAAAGTAACCAAAGCTCTTATGGAAACAGCAACAAAATTAGCTGGGTCTAAGAACAAGTTGCATGTAAACAAATTATCAGGAAAAACCAAAATGTTGATGCAAAACAGAAGAGAGATGAGGACAACTAAAGAAGATGTGACTTCCAAAGTGGAATATATAGAGCTATGCAAGACAGCACGAAAAAGTATCACTGAAGACGTAAGGAAATTCAACTGTGAGCTAGTGAGGAAAGCAATTGAAAACAACCAAAGCCTAAAGATAGCAAAGGGACATCTCAGTAAGGAAAGAAAACAGATTATGGCTCTGAGAAAAGAAGATGGTTCTATAACAAGAAATAGAGGCGAAATTTTGACAAGAGTGAAAGATTTCTACTCCAAATTATATGAAAGGGATGATACATGTACTCCAGACATCATGAAAGGTACCAGAGTTCTTCCAGTCCTCCCAGCAGAAGTTGCTCATGCAATCAAGAACATGAAGCGGGGGAAAGCTCCAGGAGAAGATGGAATTACTATAGACATCATACAAGAAGCAAGTGGAGAAATTGAAACAGTACTCGCCCAAATTTTCACTCGATGCCTTAATGAAGGGAAGATTCCTGAGGATTGGAACAATGCTACAATGATCCTGCTACATAAAAAAGGTGACATTGAGGATCTCAGGAACTACAGACCTATCAGCCTCCTATCAGTGGTTTATAAAATCTTCACTAAAGTTCTTTCACACCGCTTGAAGGTAACACTGGACATGGCTCAACCGAGAGAACAAGCTGGATTCAGGAGTGACTACAGCACAATAGATCATATCCACGTACTGAGAGAACTAATTGAAAGAGCGAGGGAATATGAACTTCCATTGTACATGGCTTTTATCGATTATGAAAAAGCCTTTGATTCGGTGAAACCATCAGCAGTTACCACGGCTCTGAAATCCTGCGGTATTGAAGATGCATACATTAATATTATTAATAACATCTATGAAAATGCAAGTGCAAAGATTCGGCTGTTTGAAAATACAACACACATAAAAATTGGAAAGGGAGTGAGACAAGGTGACACCATATCTCCGAAGCTCTTTAATGCCACATTGGAAAATGTCTTTCAATCACTGAACTGGGAAAACAAAGGGATAAAGATTAATGGAGATGATCTAACCCACCTTCGTTTTGCTGATGACGTAGTCATTTTTGCAACTACCCCATCAGAGCTGCAGAGTATGATCCAGGAACTTGCTGACAAGAGTAAAGAAGTGGGATTAAAAATGAACTTTCAGAAGACAAAAGTGATGTTCAATGCTTTTACAAGAAATGAAGATTTATCGATTGATGGAGAAAACTGGAGATAACAGATACGTATGTTTATCTTGGACAGCAGATATCAAGTGAGGGTCACATTGATGAAGAAATTAATCCGCGTACAAAACTTGCCTGGAGAGCTTTTGGAAGAAACAGCATAATTTTCAAGAGCAATATGCCATTATGTCTTAAAAGAAAAGTGTTTGATCAATGCATCCTTCCAGTGCTTACGTATGGTGCAGAGACGTGGACCTTAACTAAAAGAGACATACAAAGGCTGCAGACAACTCAAGGAAGCATGGAGAGGTGCATGCTTGGTATAACCAGGAGAGATAAGAAGAGGAACTCGTGGATCCGAAAAATGACGAGAGTGGAAGACATCATGATCAGAGTTAAATCCCTGAAATGGCAATGGGCTGGACATACTGCCAGAAGGACAGACCATAGATGGACAGCCGAAATTTTAGATTGGATTCCAAGGGACAGGAAAAGACCCAGAAAAAGACCACATGGGAGATGGGTGGATGAAATTCGTAAATATGCGGGAGTGACATGGAGGAGACTGGCACAAGACAGACCGTTGTGGAGGAAACTTGGGGAGACCTTCGTCCAGCAGTGGATTGATAATGGTTGACAATGATGATGATGATGATCATCCCGTGCAGTGGCACGGTTTGCATGTCCAATCCCCGGATGTCTGTGCGTCCAAGCCTCATCTGTCCACTGACGTCACGTTCGCATCCCTGTACTGGCCCTTCGTGCCGTACGAGTGGTAATTTCGTGGTAGAAAAATCCAGCTTCTCTCATCCCAACAATCTTTCCTCTATCAAAGTCCGTCAGGTGTTCTTAATGCGACCTTCTTGGGCGACGGGTCATAGTGAGATACAGGAAACAACAGTTCGACTCAATGTCGCTCTTCACCGAATGCAACATCTCGTTTGAGCGAGCTCTTTATACTCAAGACCGGACAGTTCAGAGGGCACTGCTGCGAAATCGCATGCACATTTTCACTGAAATTTTAATCATTTTCCATGTCTTAACCTGCTGTACATATCCTGCAAGTATCAAGCTGATACCTGCGGTCCTTCATGATGTTGCAGTTTTCACAAATAGTAGTGTCATTTCATGACTCTCAGCCTACTGGATACTCTCAGCCTACTGATTATTTTACTTGTTGCTAGTTTCTTCATTTGTTTCTCCTTTGAAACTATGCAATTTTGTTATTGGCGTCAGATTTGAATTCTGGGATCACACAACTTTTCGTACACTACACTCATATTTTCTTACTCTTAGGTTTTTTGGTTGGCATAGAACTGCTTCTATTTCAGTGAAGGTGTCAGTTCGTCTTTCAAAAAGTTTGAAAGAGTTTTTAAAGCACCCTAGTGACATATTCCATCATGCATTCCTTTTAGTTGTTCCATTACACGAGCTCGTGTCAGGAAGGGAACGAGAAACGTGAAACTCCCTGTATATAACCAATTTTCACTAACAATATAAAGACGACTTCTATGATCAGTAGTTGATAACACAAGAAGCGTCAATACTGTTCGGTGAAGGCGCTGTAAAACTTAACAACAGGTAATATCCAAGAACCAGTAATATAATTTAAAACAAAAGATGTTCACTGGTCCGCAGAACTAGTGCATACGAGAAATGGATAGATAGTCCGCACACACTTTCACTGTTCCCTGTATGACACAAATACGAAACAGTGAAGCCCGTTTATGAAGAGCACCTCGAGACCAGCAGAAATTCGCAGTAAATCCGCTCTTTTTCGGGGGGGATGGGGAATACCGCTATGTAAAAATATGCATATACAGGGAGTCCCAAAATATACATACCAAGAGTAAACCTATATGACTAAGGAATGAAGAAGACCAGAAACACGAATCTGAGTGCGTAGGAGTCCTTTATTCCAGGAATTTTCATGATAACCTTTTTCAATGGGTCTGCCTTCCACTGCAATGATATTACGTAACCGTGGTACAAAATTGTAAACCACATAGCCATCTAAGTCAATGGAAATGGCACCGATTTCATGTTCAAGAGCTGTTCGGAGCTCCTCCAGTGTCTGTGCGTTGGGTCAGTACACTTGGCCCTTAAGATAGACCCATACAAAATGTCGCACGGATTGAGATCCGGAGAATAGTGTGTGGCAAATTCACTCCAGTTACATAGTGTTTTCGATAGTTCAAGGCCATGACACGTTCTACGAAATGTCAGTACAAGTACCTGCGCTGCAGACGTGCATCGTCTAACATGAAAGAGTGACCTTGGAGGTCACCACCAGTGAAAGTCTGCAGACGTGTAGCGAAAGCCGTTTCCAACCTTGTCCGATATCGCGCGAATATTTCTTTCAGTTTATTTGATGTAGATGGGCACGAAGATTCCATATCGTGACAAGGCACATCACACAGTCACACGATGTGGGTGAAGCTTTGCAGTAATAGCAAGATGTAGGTTTGTGGATCCCCATAAAGTGCCAATTCTGTTTAGTGACAAAGCCGTCGAGGTGGAAATTAGCCTCATCCGAACAGCAGATGAGACCTGTGTCGATGTTTTGTGTCTTTGATCTGTTGAGCATTGTCTCGGAAAATGCCAGTCTCGCACCTGTGTTCATTGCTTTTAGAGGCTGCTGTGTCTGGATCTCCTAAAGGAACACACGCACATCTGTTGTGAGAATGCGATAAACACTGGTGCGTGTCAACCCGCAGCCCGTTAAATAGACTTTTTCGTGCTTCTGTCAAATGCTTCTCGCACCCTTACAATGTTGGTTTCCATCTTTGATGTGAAGGGTCTGCAACTTTGAGTCCGATCGTCCAACACTAACCACGTTGTGTGAAATTTGTGACAATGCTCCTTAAAGAATGTTTGTCTGGTCCGGCTTTGAAGCTGAACTTCTTTTGCAATTCCCTCCTCACGTTTTCGGGACTCTCCGATGATCGATAATACTCTTTCATGATGAAGATACGCTGTTCTGTGGTGTACTTTGTCATTTTCCTGACTACTGCAAAGAAACACCGTGGTGTCACAAATTCCAACTGCAAGTAAGTACAATGTTAAAATTTATTTACGTTATCTGCAACCGTTGTGGTGTCATCTCCGTTTAAACTTGGTAGATATCTTTTGGGACACCCAGTTCGTTTATGTTATATAGGGTGATTGTATGTAAACTCCTTCAACAAAACACAAGGGGTGATAGTACACATCAAGACGAACAATATTTGCAATGGGACCTCTGGCCGCATTCCACTCCTAGTGCCAGAAAAGTGTGAAGTTACATATCCACGTTGAGCTTTCAACAGTGAAAACAAAGAGACATACCTAATTCATGAGTTGCTCAATTCCCGTCGCATCAGAGAAAGACTCAAAGGAGCTGCTCAAACTTGAGTCCAAGGACGTCGTTGCACAGCTCCCACCGGCGAATGAAGGCCTTCTACACCCTCTTGTAGTCTCCCGGTGTGGTGTTCATCTTGTCCGCAGCAACAGTAATTTCACAGGTGTCTCGTACAGCAATGTTTTTATGTGCCCCAGAAAGACGAAGTAGAGTGGATTAAAGTCCGGGGAGCGTGGAGGACAAGCCACAGGTCCACCGCGTCCAATCCACCACCCGGGATTTGTCGCATTTAGGAAGTATCGGACCTCGGTGGAAAAGTGTGCTGGGGCGTCATTATGCATAAACCACATGCCTCTGACTGTGGTGAGCGGAACATCCTGAAACTAACCGGGAAGCACTTTCTCCAGGAACACACGGTATGCTGCGAAGGTCAGACGTATACGTCAATTCTCATGTGATGTTCGCACCGTAATATCGCTGAACGGGTTCGGCTGCGTTTTTAAATGTTTGCTCCTCATCGTCTACGCACGTGTTCAGCTCACCTGATTTGCATCTTGTGCTTCTCATGCACTGGTTGGAACTCCGTCTGCCTGCTGGACGTTTTTCGAACGTGCTCTTTTCTGGCACTAGGAGTGGAATGTGGTTCTAAGTTCCGTTGCAAATATTGTTCGTTTTGATGTGTACTATCTACCCAATTGTTTTGTTGAAGGAGTTTACAATCACCCTGTATATCTATAGCAATTGATATACCGGGTAATCCAAAAGTAACAGAGAATTTGAAAAATCAGTAATTCGCAAAGTATTTACAGTGTATTTAATTCGCAAAGTATTTATCAGATGCGGTTTTCACAGAAATGTACAGAAAGACGTGGGATATTTTGTGCAAAATGCAATCATTTAATACCAGAATAGTTATATTTTCCGACCACCAGATAGCGCTGCAGGTGATTGCGTAGTTGGAGTTGTAGTGTAGTACATTTCACACCAAAGACATGGTTCCAAATGCTAAATGTGGTACCCATCATTCATCAGCACAGCCGTCAGACGAGGTAAGACACTGTGCACAGCATTAAACAACTTGTCAGGCGGTATTGCAGAAACATGTTGCCGGATCGAGTCCTTCAACGTGGCCCATGAAGTTAGCCGATCTCTGTTCACCTTTGACTTCAAGTAGCCCCAGAACCAAAAATCGCAAGTGTAAGGTCTGGAGACCCGGGAGGTCACTCATGCAGAAAAGAGCTACGAAAGACACGGTTCTCTCCAAACGTTAACCGTAGGAGTTGCTTCGCAGGAGCAGAAATGTGCGGCTGTGTTCTATCTTGCATGAATGTGACAGTATGGTGTGTTTGCCACTATTGGAAGTGTGGGATAATGCTGTTTCCTAATTGCGCTGCATATCGATCACCTGTGACAAATCCAGAGCTGTGGAATTGTCACAGGTGATCAATATGCAGCGCAATTAAGATACAGCATTATTCCACTTGAAATCCGGAACTGTGGACTTCCTTAAATAAAACGGGCCAATAACGAACCGCACCACACGGTAACGTTTGGCTGATGAAGGGGGTTTTCCACCACTGCATGTGGTTTCTCTGTAGCCCAAAGGCGGAAGTTCTGTGTCTTTACACTTCCATGCAGTGTGAAGTGAGCTTCATCAGCTCACAGGAGCGTTAACTGTCAGTTCGCATCATCTTCAATGCGCTGGAACACCCAATTCGCTAAATCTTGTCACTTCGTGAAATCAGCGGGTTGCAGTTCGTGCACGTGTTGAATTTTGTTGGAATATCTCTGAAGGATGATCCGTAGTGATCTCCACACAGTTTCATACGAAACGCCAGTTCGTCGTAGAACTTCGCGGGCACTGCCTTTCCCATGTACTGAAGCTGTCGATGTTCGACCTCAGACACGATTGTACCAGATGTTTGGGGTCTCCCGCTTCTTGTACTTGATGTCAAAGAGCCCGTTTTCTCAAAATTTTCCCTCATCTGCTTCAGTGCCGAACAAGACATTGGTCCCTTTCGACGTCTCATACCCCGCATTGAACGAAAAGAGCACAATGCTGCACTTGCACTTTGCGAATTTTTATAAAACACGTAAAGACAACATGCTTATCCGAAGCAGTAACAAATTACCTGGCACCCATTGTTCCGTATAACAAGCAGATCGTCGTCTTCACCAACAGCAGGAACTTTACTCACAGCTCAATCAGTCACACAACACTGATAATTCACTTTACCCACAGGACGGGTCTACGCAAGAAGCATCGGCAGGTAATTACAGAACCCACATTGATAAGCCAGTCAGAGATTGTGTTTAAATACCACCGTTAAGTCGCTCACTGGGCCCATGCAGCGCCATCTGGTGGTCAGAAATGTAACTATTCTGATATTAAATATCTGCATTATGCACAAAAAATCCCACGTCTATCTGTGCATTTCTGTGAAAACCGCATCTGATTACTATAAACACTTTGCGAATTATTGATTTTTCCAATTTTTTGTTACTTTTGGATCACCCGGAACTTGAAAGACTCAATTATTTAACCACAGCAGTACAAATTAAACTAAAATAAGACCTTGTGTGAATTCACAGCAGCAGCGAATGGTAGAGAACACGTCATGAGGAAGCATCTTTGGAAAAAGGAGAATCTAATATTGCTTGTTTTGTTATATATTAATAATTCCTTAATTGTTTCCCGCCGAATAACACTTAGTGAATTAAGTACCACGTCATCACAGTCGTCTATTGCTTCAAAAAAATTAAGTTGGAGATCTTCCGCACAGTCAGTGACTGTTGAATACGACGGTGGTCTAGTGTTCTCCTTGCCCTCCTTACTAGCCTTTTTGCCTAGTAGTAGGTTGCATGTTTTCAACTCTGTTAAAAGATTTTATTCCAAGGCATATCCTCTTGGAGTGAATGGTGGAATCCTTCTACTACCACACAAAGATTCCTGTAGACCATTCCAATTTTTTGATCTATGCCACCATATTTATTCGTCCGTTGCAGGACAGCAAAAGGCAGATTTTGTTAGTCTCGTTTCTTCCACCAGACTTTGCAGTGAGTAGCAATGAGTTATTCGTTATCCACAATGAAAGTGACGTAGTCACTTCTGAAAAAAAAAATATAAAATGGTCTATCGGCCTGCTTTCCTTTTTATTTTCATGGTCCGACATATTTTTTAATGGCGTTGGAGAAGCATACCACAATACAATTCAAAACTCTGTTAAAGAAAATTTACTTTACTGGCCATCAAAATACGGGGGTCGTAACAAAAGTTCTGCAGGCTGTTTATTTTCGGGAAAAGTGTGAAGTAACGGAGAAAACTTACCTTATTTCAGTTCAATGTACTCCTCTCCGCTGCTATTAACAGGTTGCCAGCGGTGAGATAAGTCCTGGATGTCCCATAGTTCGCCATGTTTGTTCAGATGTCATATTACTCGGGTCACGTCCAATGACAGTTCGTCCAACGATTCGTAGCGCATGCCACGGAGCCGATATTTTTAACTCTGGGAAAAGATCAAAGTCGGGTGGACTGAGATCAGGGATGTATGGTGGGTGGGATAAAGTTTCTCAACAATATTTCGACAAAAGACCGCTCCCGCTTCCAACAAGATGGTGCGATTTTGGACGAATTCTCGGTCTCAACTTTGTTCTCAGAAAGTCACGATAATATTGCGAGTTGACATTTTGCCATACCGGCACTCGATCACAGACCACAACACCCTGGCATCGTACGCAAAGAACATCATTTGCTTTACTTTGGATTGTTGCCGACGACACTTTGAGGCGCGTAGGGAACTTGGATGCCTCCATTCCGCAGATTGGGACTTCAGTTCCGACTCACAATTATGGGTACAGGTCTCGTCATCTGTTCAGGAAGGTGTAGCCCTCCCTTTCGAACCTGTAGAGGTGATCCTGTGAGATGTTCACTGTGACTCCCTTCCTCTCGGGAGTGAGTTGCTGTGGCACCCAGCCACGGCGATTATTCTTTTTCTCAACGAGTCGGTCAAAATCTGGTGAACAGACATGGTGGACAAATTTGCCTGATGAGCAGCAACCTCCTCGACTATCAAACGGCGATTATCTTCCAGAAGCGTTGCAATAATAGTGACAGATGTTTTGTCTGTCGCCGTTTGAGATTGGCCTGAGCGGTGTTCATCTGTGATGCTACTTCGGCCCTCCCGAAAGCCCGATGCCCAGAGAGAAATTGTGCTTCGATGAAGAGTTCCTTCCCCACAGACATTTTGCAAGGCAGTGTGGATCTGTGTCGGAGTTTTTCCCCGCAGAGTTTCTATTTCCACGTACGAGCGCTGGTCTAACTTTAAGGAGCTGCACGCTTCCAAACTGAGGAGCTGCATGCTTTCATTTCAAACCCGGCTCAGTCCACACAGCAAATGATAGCGCGCCGTTCTGAAACCACTGCATTTCTGAGAGTCTGACCATGACATTACGCAATCACTTTCCCGCTTGCGTCATCGTCTTCCGTTTTAGATTAACGTGTGCAGAACTTTTGGTATGATTCCATAATCTTTTCGATTTCAGTGCTACCTTTAATCGGGGAAGCAAAAAGTGGTAAGCTGGTGCCAGATCTGGCGGGTACAGCATATCTTACGCTCCATCACATTCTCTTTTAAAATCGCTCCAAGTGGTTCATGAATAATGCTCACTGTCAGTCAACTATCACTCGTTATGAGCTCACAACCCTTTTCAAGTTTTTAAGATTTCTGAAAATCGGGGCCTTTCACTCCGGGCGGCTTCTTCAACGAAGTTCATTCCTTCGTGATAACTCTTGAACCAGACGAAACCACATTTCAAGGTTACTGCTTCATCGTCGTAAACTTATCTCATTACCGCATGCGTTTCCGATGCGGATTCTTCCAATTTTAAGCAGGATTTGATGTTTGTTCTTTGCTTCATTTCTGCCCTAAAACAACGTGCACTTACTTCAGCTGTCGCGTCATTCTGTCTGTGCCACAGACTTTCTCACAGCTCAGTGAAGGTAGAGGTCATGTTGACAGCATCGTAAAACATACCGCGCCTTTCGCACCCTTTCCTTCATTAACGGAACTTCATTGACACACTTTGCATAATTTGTACTTTGAGTATAACATAATTATACTGTATTGTGATAGATGAACCCAAGGATCAGGGAAGTGGAAAGAGTTCATGACGTCATGATCGAAGTAAAATTGCTGGAATGGTAGTGGTCCGGACATATTACCAGCAGAACTAACCACCGTTTTACAGCTTAAACTGAATGTCAAAGTACAGGAAAGACAGAAGAAGACTACACAGAAGATGGATGGATATAATTCGAAAGCATGCTGGAGCGACATCGAACAGACTGTTTCAAGAGAGGAAGTTGCGGTAGAGACTTGGGAAGTCTTTCATCCAGCAGTAGATTCGTAATGATTACGTATTATGATGATGATGTTAAAAAATTTCATTATTAATGCTGTTAATGAGTACATGATTATATCGTTGCATGATTAGTGCTTTATGTGTGAAATCTCCTTGAATTTCATAAAATTAAATCTGTTGAACGATTTGTAAAATATTAATAAGACATTTTGTTCATTTACCTCTGATCAGTACTGATATGCACTGCAGCCTTTTTTTGGTGAATTTTCACCAAACAAGACGCACTTTGTAACTGATAGCATAGATATGACGCCCTAATGGTGACGGGACCCAGGCGCCTTCATAATGTTCCTGATTTTATGCTGTACTATATGACATCTGTATCACTGCATTGTTTTGCTGTGAAAATGACCTCACAGGAGGCAAGTACGGAATGGAAGTAAGTTGCCTAGTGGTTAGGGTAGCCGCCTTCCTACCAAATTTGAACCGGATCGATCTCAAGTAGAACGAGACTGAACGCTCGCTGTGCACTGGATGGGCAATTTAATCCATCGGTCCCGGGGCATTGGACGCCCATTACAAATAAAGTCATGTGTTCCTTTGTCCAACACTTGGTTTTTCTCCCTCGAAGTGCTCGTTTTCATATCATAGATTTGCAGTCCCAGCTAGTCGACCAGTACTTTTAACCATTTAACTGGATGGAACGAATTAACTCGAGGTTAGAAAAATAGGCTGAAATAAGCTGGGGCGAATGTAATTCGCTGTCTAAGAAGTGGACCCAACGTAGAGGGAAAGCGTGAACATGCGTATCAGAAGGGTTTTTATTCCCCACTTAACTTTGTCATTCAAAATGATCATTTAGCGCGATAATTGGCACTAATCCTTTCTGGCAGATTAACTACCTAAAGGGCTGTAAAATGGCATAGAACCTAAAAAACGAGAGAAAAGCCCTATCTGTATTATTTGTTTCTACCCTGTGGCGTGATTTCCATGTTAGAGGGACTAGCCCTTCACCATCATTCCTTGTGTCATGCAGTAGAGAACAAAAGACTGCAAGCGAGCACGTATCACCAGTAATAGATTTATTGTCCGTACTGCTGAGATGAGAGAGGGGGAGGATTGGTTTTTACCGTAGCTTTCGCAAAACCCTGAACATTTTTGTTTGGCGAGGGCAGATATTTTGGATACCATTTGGTTTAGGCACATCGGCAGCTTCAAAGGTTAATATGGCACTCCTTCTTCGCTCACCTGCCTTCCCTCTGTCGTATCTGGACCTACGGGTGAAATCTCGTGTAACTTCGTTCTTGATACTTAGAGCCGCCGGGTGGCCTAGTGGGCAACGTTCGTGACTGCCACGAAAAGGGCCTCAGGTTCGATCCCAGGCAGGTACGAACACTCGATCCACTAAATATCCGCTGTGCGTCGCATGGGCACGTTAAGCCGTCAGACCCCTGGTGCTGCCCCCCTGGTAGTAAATAAGGGCGTCTTCCTCCCCCGTTCTACTTCGCTTCCGTGTCCCTTTCCTATCGGGCGTTCTAGCCCAAATCTCCTAGTTTCCTATTTCTAAGGGTTGTTTAAGACTTGGTGTCAGACACTCACTTCTTAAAATCCTCTACATATATGATTATGATTATGATCCTGATACGTAGCACAAAATGTCCAATAGGACATAGGTTGTTGCGTCTAAACCTTCCGAGTGGGTGCAAACTCACAGAAAAATTTCTGGCTGAAAGGAGAAAAGCAAAAACATCTTGGTTTTGTTTATTTTCTAAGCATTCTCGCAGTAGAGTCCGAATAATGGAAGTTTAAAGACCGTTTTCAAAGCAGATTTGTTCGGAATATCCGTACTCCACTTTTTCGTCGTACTCTACCAATAACATGTCTGAACCACCGTTGGAAACGGGTCAGAAATTTCGGACCCGGACCCGACCCGACCCGACCGGACCCGCTCCGGACTCGTAACTGAGCCGAACAAATCTGCTTTGAACTATAAATTCGAAACTCAATTTATATATATATATACACTGACGGAAAAAAAAATCCAACACCACGAAAAAATAGTTGTAGAGTAATGAAATGGCGGCAATACATTTGTATAGGTAACATATTTATTCGATTAAGGTTTCAAGATCACAGTTTATTGTAAGCGCGAGAAGAGCCATTTTAAATGTGAAATGCTGGTACATTAATAACCGGGGTAACCGCCAGAATGTTGAATGTGAGCACGCAAACGTTCATGCATTGTGTCGTACAGGTGCTGGATGTCAGTTTGTGGGATGGAGTTCCATGCCTGTTGCCCTTGGTCGGTCAATACAGGGACGGTTAATGCTGGTTGGGGGTGACGCTGGAGTTGTCGTCCAATGTTGTCCCATACGTGCTCGATTGGTGAAAGATCTGGTGATCTAGCAGGCCACGGCAACAAGTCGACACTCTGTAGAACATGTTGGGTTACAACAGCGGTATGCGGGCGAGCGTTATCCTGTTGGAAAACACCACCCTGGAATGCTGTTCATGAATGGACGCACAACAGGTTGAATCACCAGACCGACGTACAACTGTGCCGTCAGGGTGCATGGGATAACCACGAGAGTGCTCCTGCTGTCATAGGAAATTGTTCCCCAGACCATAACTCCAGGTGTAGGTCCAGTGTGTCTCGGCCGCAGACAGGTTGGTTGCAGGCGCTCACCTGGCCTCCTTCTAATCAACACACGGCCATCACTGGCACCCAGGCAGAACCGGCTTTCATCAGAAAACACAACAGATCTCCACTCCGTCCTCCAATGAGCTCTATCTTGACACTACTGACGTCGCAAACGGCAGTGGTTTTGAGTAAGTGGAATGCACGCTACAGGGCGTCTGGCTCGGAGCTGTCCTTCAAGTAACCGATTTGTAACAGTTCGTTGTGTCACTGTGGTGGCAACTGCAGCTCGAATTGCTGCCGCAGACGCAGTACGATGCGCCACGGCCATTGGCCGTACACGGCGGTCTTCCCTGACAGTAGTGCCACGTGGCCGGCCGGAACCCGGACTTCTTGAGGCAGTACCTTCCCTTGACCACCGCTGCCAACAATCATGCACAGTGGCTACATTCCTGCCAAGTCGTTCTGCAATATTGCAGAAAGAAGATCCACCTTCTCGTAGCCCTATTACACGACCTCGTTCAAACTCCGTGAGGTGTTGATAATGGCTTCTTCGTCTTCTTAAAGGCATTCTTGACTAACATCAACACATTACGTCGAATCTCAACGATAACTAACGCTCACGATCGTTACAGCGCGTATTTACAGAAAACCTGCTTTGCATGTTCCGAGGGGCGCTACTAGCGCCACACGTATGCGCCGAGCGCGAAATTTGCATAGACGTCATCTTACAGATGTACTCTCACCGCCTACCAACTGTCGTTTATCTAACACAATCTCTTCTGGGTGTTGGTATTTTTTTTCCGTCAGTCAGTGTATATATATAGTAATGAGTTCAACCACAGATAAATTACAATCCTAGTACATAACCCAATAACAACACCCCTAACTTCCTGACAAGAGGAAATATCTCTCAAAAATCAAATATCTCCCTCCCCCCAACCTCCTCACCCAAACCGTCATCACCACCAAAAAAATTCAAACAATTTTTTAAAATATAACTGTATCCCAGAACACCAGATCACTCATTAGGGAAAGACATCCGGCACCCTGGGGTAGAGGTTCAGGTTTCATGAGAGTGCTAAATTTTGAAGCCAATCGATAGATATCATAATAAATTTTGTATAAAAATATCTCTTTTATGCACTCTGTCTTCCCTACCTGAACCTATTTGTAGAGCTTAAAGAACATAAAACAAAAAGAACTTACATGTAACTTCTAAAATAACAGCATATAGCCTGAAATGGAGTGTTGAAACATAGACTCTAAACTCAAACTCAAAATTCCCCAAGGCAGTAAAGTAAAACACCTGGCGGTCAAGGTCGGTAATCACTTACCATGGTGATATTTAGGTCGATTGAGGTATTTTCCGAAAATAATGCTAAGTTGTTATTACGTCATGGATGAAAGTTCGGTCTGTTAGAGCTCTCCGGGGCGACTCGGAGGAAATGAAGCTTTTTTGTGGCCCTAAGAACAGGTTAATAATAAAGTAATTAAGTTGGTATAATGTTACGTAACCTAATAGAAAATTTTGATTTAGAATTAAAAGAAGACAATAAATTTTTAAAATAGAACTTGCAGAAATTATGAGGATAGTTGTTTTTCAACCAATTAGAATATAGTAATTTAAGTGCTTTTATGGTACTACATTTATTATTGCAAATATTGGAAATTCTTAAGAACTGTGAAATAATAATATTCCGGTGAATTGTTTTGGGGATTTCTGAGTTCCAAATACTTAAAAGTAGCGGAACAAATTCAAATTCTATTCTTTTATCAAAAAGTCCAGTGAGAACTCCTTTATGAGTCCGAACTGTCTCCAAATCCAAAACGGTAGTTCTAAAACCTTCACTGGCTTTTACCAAGACAAGTCCTGATGGGTAAAAAGTTTGAAGTGGGAATATTTCTCCATCAATCTGAAAATTTATTAGGTCATCTATGTATCTGAAATTTGTTACTTTATCAGACACAATATTCCTTTCATAGTAATGTAAATATAAGTTTGCAAATAAATTAGAAAAAGTGGTCCCCATGGGGATTTCACAATTCTGAATAAATAGGTTCTTCTGGTCATAGATGTAATTTTGAAAAATGCAAAAATTACACAATGTACACCAATATTCTTTGGAAATCTTTAAAATATGTTCAAATTCTTCAACATTTCATTAAAACTTCTTTGAGGTCTTGAAGTTCAATTGAGGTGAAAAAAGTTTGAAAGTCATATGTAATAATTTCTCCTGTAAAGGGTTTATAATTTTTTATATATTGTAGTATCTTGTTGTTATTTGTAACTATCCAAGTGTTCTGTAAAATATTGTCATACAGAATTTGTAAAAATCTCTGGAAGACCTTACCTGCCTTTAAATTATAGCAGTAGGAACTACAAGTAATAAATCTAAAACCCACAGGATTTTTATGAAATTTTGGTGTTGCAAATAGATATGGAAACTGAATTTTGTTTTCTCTGATTTTCAAAATTCTAAGGTAACTCAATATTCTTTTTTGTACAATATTAAACTCAGTTGGTACCTTTTTTATATATGTGCCTTCATTATCTATTTCCATGATCATAATATTGTAATATAGTCTTTTACACCAAAAAGCAAAATTATTTCCACATTTATCAATAAGAGTAATTATGAAATTCTTTTGTAAATCCTCAATTTCTATTCTAACTTCTCTCCATCCAGTAAGAAATTTCTTCCTATCGTACAGTCTATTTATTTGAGTAAAAATCTTTTGCAAAACATCAGTGATCCAATGGAAAAATTCCTGCACAGGGATCTAACACATGTCTGAAAGATAGTATGCAAAACAATGTAGATCCATTGCTATGTTCTCTTTGATGTTAACAAGAGGGTAGAAGATCTTAGGTCTGTACTTAACACCTGTTTTCAACATATCCTAGAGTTTCTTATCATCCAAGATGTTTAAGTCTCCAGTGAGGATGTGTTCATAAGATTTATCAACAAAAGGTTTGTAAATACAGGGAAGGAATAATTTTCAACAGAATAAATTATTAAATAAAGAATTAAATGAACTGAATCAATATCAAAGGCTGAGAAACATAGAAATACATGGAATTGATCTTTCAAATATTGCATTTCAGGAAGATCTTAATAACCTTGTTGATCTCTTAGCAACTAAATTGCAAATAGATAAGGATCTATCAAAAGATATTGATATTGTTCACCCTTTACCAACTAAGCATAAAAGGACTCAAGACTCAGTAGTGCTCATCCAGTTCAAATCAAGAACAACTAGGAACATTTGGATGTCCAAGAAAATAATTATTGTCTATAATACTGATCTAATGCCTGGTTTAAGGGCAACAAGAATCTATTTAAACGAAAATCTTACCCCTTACAATAAACATCTGTACTGGGAAGCAAGGACACTGGTGCAGCAGTCAAAGCTCAAGTACGCATGGACATGGAATGGAAACGTTTTCATAAAAAAAATGAAGAAGCTCAAAAAAGGGAAATACTGGCTATTGAGGAACTACATGAATTTATGAACTCCTCTTAATGACTTGATTAAATTATAAATTATAAGGGCTAAAATTGGGGATGTGGGGGACCAGATGGCTGGTTATTTTTCAGTTGAACAGTTGAACCGCTTAATAACAACTAACCTAAATAATTCATTAAAAATTATACATATTGATGCAGGATCACTAACAAACCAAATTACACTTCTCGAGTCTTTATTACACTTAATTAAGTAAGCGATAGATATTGTCTGTATTACTGAAACATTGTTTCCAAGTGGGGATTATTCAACACAGTTAACTAATTATACCATATTGAACCTAAACAGAAATTACTCAATAGGAAGGGGCATTGCAATATATGTTAATAATCAATACAGGGACTTTTCAACTGTTAACAATTTTACTATACCAAACTCTAACATAGAAATATTAACTATTCAAAATGAATTCTACATAATCATGGTGTGTTATAGACAACCTAAATCTGATTATAATATATGTCTAAATATATTAAGTGAATTTATAAACTATGCTAACCTCGTTAAGAAAAAAACTATTATCATGGGAGATTTAAATATTGATATTTCCCAGGATAATTCTATAGCTAATCAACTAATTTATATATTAAATTCATCAGGATTTGTAAATACCATGACATTGCCAACCAGAATAACTACCCATTCTAAAACAATTTTGGATTTGTGTATTACTAACATTCAACAAGATCCAATTATTGCGGGAATATTGGAGTTTAACTTTAGTGATCATTTACCTATTTTTATTATTCATAAACACATACTTGAAAAGGCTCAAATACATGAAGTTTCTAAAATGAGACTTATAAACAAAACAAATCTAGAAATATTTAAAAATAAATTAAAAAATTTAAACTGGAGCGAATTGGACACATATTCATCACCTAATTTAAAATATGAAATATTTTTTACAAAACTAAAAGATATCTATGACATATGTTTTCCTATTTCAGTACTAAGCAATAAATCTAGAAAAAGTTTTCGAAAACCATGGATTACAGATACATTACTTAAGTGCATTAAAAAAAGGAATAAGTTATATTCTAAATTCCTTAAAACTAGACAACAATCAGATTTTAATTATTTTAAACAATATAGAAATAGGCTGAACTCTGAATTAAGAACTACTAAAAGGAATTATTATGCTAATATATTCTCACAAAATTCATCTAAACTAATATGGAAGCATCTTAATCAATTAATTTGTAGAACACCTAAAACGATATTACCATCTCACCTAACTATAAATAATATGAAAATAAGCAATCAACAGGACATTGCTATACAACTGAATCATCATTTTACAACTACCCAGTTACAATAAAACAAAAGTTAAAATGGGTTAATACACATTACTCTAGTTATTTACAAAAATCATATCTCCCTAATAATTTTCATTTTACAGATATTACAAAAACTGAATTATTAGTGGAATTTCAGAACATAAGAATATCATCAGGTTCAGGATCCGATGAAATTAATTCACGGACAATTAAATATATTGCAGATGAGATATCTGATCCTTTACTTCAAATTTTTAATTCTGTTCTTGATACAGGAATTTTTCCTGATAAGCTGAAAATTACAAAAATTACCCCCAAATATAAAGCAGGATCACACAATGATGAAAATAATTATCGCCCAATATCTAAGACATCAATTTTTGCAAAAATACTTGAAAAGCTAATTTACAATAAATTGTTATCCTACTTACAGAAATATAAAGTTATTGACAAAAACCAATTTGTATTTCAATCAAATAAATCAACAGATCTTGTTCTTCTCCATATTCAAGATATAATTCAGAAAAATGTTGAGGAAAAAAACTTAACTGTTGCTATTTTTTTGGATTTAACAAAGGGTTTTGATACATTAAACCGTGACATATTACTATCAAAACTACATAATATAGGAATAAGAGGTACTGTTCATGCACTCTTTACAAATTACTTATCAAACAGAATTCAGTTTACTCAACTGGGGGTTTATTACTCAACAAAGGAAAATATTAAACTGGGTGTACCCCAAGGTTCAATACTTGGATCATTATTATTTAATATCTACATTAATGACATTTTTAACATCGAATCTGAATCCTGCATTATCCTGTATGCAGATGACACTACATTTTTATTTAAGGGTACTAATCCAGAAGAAATAATTTTACTAAGTAATATTGAATTGCAAAAATACACAAATTGGTTGGCTGCTAATGAACTTGTATTAAATACAGATAAAACTAAAGCAGTTTTTTTTTCAAGACAACAAACAAGTAAACTTATTAATATACCATTACTTCTCGAAGAGAAATCAATTGAAATAGCAAATGAGTTTACTTACTTAAGTATTAAACTTAATAATGATTTAAAATGGAATAAATACATTGATAATCTCTTGAATAAATTATCAAAAATATAGGAATTGTAAGTCATGTTCTGACAAATCTTACTGTTAAAACATTAAAATTAATATATTTTACTTTAGTTCATACACACCTTAACTACTGTATATTAACATGGGGTCAAACAACTCAATCTAATATTAACAAATTACAAATACTTCAAAGCAAGTATATTAGATTAGATTTAAAATATAGTGGTAATAATGTTATTTTTTCTCAATCATGTATACATACATATACAAGAGTTGACCCTAACAAATATAACATAATGACTATTAAACAACTATATAATTTTAACTTGGGTAAAATCATGTACAAAAGAATAAAAAATAACGTAGAGCAGGAATTAATTAAAATATCTACATATACGCATCAATATAATACAAGAAATCAACAGGCACTTATACCAGTGCTCCCTAAAACTTTAACTATGAAACACAGTTTAAATTATAATGGGCCGGCGTTTTGGAATTCATTGCCCAGAGAACTGACATTGATTAATGACTTTAACCTTTATAAGAAAAAATTAAAACATTTCTATTAAGCTAACTATTTAAGGGAATAACAAGGGGGGGGGGAGAAAGAGTTATACTAATGGCTGGTGGTGTACATTGCTGTACTTGACTTGTAAATTTCCTTCAGGGAGCTCCGGGCTTAGACAGGACTCAATGAGGCCTTTTTCTGGAGCTTCCTTGCTGTTATTTTATAACTGTCAATAATTGTTATCATTATTCAATAACCTGTAACAGCAGAAATATTAAAATGAAATGAAATGAAATACCTCTCTTGGCAGCAACAGGGTAGATCCTTAACATCAACATCACCCAAACCTTTACAAAAGCTGTTACAGTTAAAAATTCTTCTTCCCAAGGTTCGTTCTAGCCTAAAGGAAGGTACAATTTTGTATGTTTCTTTCAGTGGGAAGTGAACAGAACAATCTTGAAATATCTTATTGAAGGGTATTTTTTCCATAAATTGAGAATGAAATTGAAACGTACAGAACTTTTAGTAGAGGTTCCTTACTGATGGTCTTGTTGATCCTGTGTAGACAATAATCAATCAATAGGTCTCTGCTGGTCAAATATATATATATATATATATATATATATACATTTACGTAATATTCATATTCATCCGAATAACTGCTTGATATTTAATAACTGAAATCATTTTTTAATAAAAAAAATTTGGTTGCTTACTAAATTTTAGTGCCAGTTTTAGTGCCACTATTTTGCGTAATCCAGAAGTAATGGATGACTATGATCGTGATCATGGAGTTATATTACAAACGGGAATCATTATTAACGATTACACAAATGTATTTTTTTAAGTATTTATATTGTTCATTCTTTCCACGTTTTGATGGAGGTGCGCATACTTTCATATAGTCCGTTAGATTTTTGGTTCCATAATCTTTCATTACACCGTCAACATTTTTCTTTGTAATTATACACTTTGCACATTTTGAACAAAAAGCAAGACCAAACAACACAGTATTATTTGCCGGTTCCTTAATGAGACGAAACAATTTCCAGCATTCACCCTTCCCCTTGGGGTTTTCATCAAGCACGTATTTGCTGTCCTCGACGCCTTTCTCAACCTCCTTAATATTAAATTCATCCATATTAACAAATAAGGAGTTAATTTCGACATGACATGTCATGAGAACGGGATGTTAGCACATTAATCGAAAACCTCTGAATGCTCAATGTAAAAAATGCGATGTGAAAAGTAACTCTTAGTCATACAGTAAACTTCGCATGGAGATAGTGAATCAGCTGAGAAGCAGACGAATGGAGTTTGTCTGTACCTTGCCCTGGACAATCGCACTGTAAAAGAACGCAAAGGAAGTATTTTTTTACGATATGGTGTCGATGTGTCTGACGTCGGTCGGTAGAAATCTTCGCTGCTTTAAGAACGAGACGACAATATTTTTGCATGGGAAATCATTATTCACTCCTTGGGCAACAGTATCGAATACAGAATTCCACAACGCTAATTTTTCTTTGGAATATATTTTTCTCTTTTCAAAAATAAAACGGGAATCAAACCGTTTTAAAATCCGGTCAGGAACATCTTGACCCGACCCGTTAGACCCGTTGACCGGTGACCCGTTTCCATCTCTGTTCTGAACACCATGTTAGTATGCAGGCACGTGATCACGGCGATGAATCGAGGTTTTTTTGTACCACGATCTGCAGGAACATGAAAATCACTAAAATCTTAATTGCAAGCATACAACAAACGCATAAATAACCTAGGAAACTGGTTTATATTTTTCTTTCGAATCAACTACGTTTCGCGTCAGTATATTTTAGAGTTTGGTCCACGAAACACCTAACAGCATAAAATCCACAGAATTTCGAGGAAATCCATTAGGTAAGTTCATGCCTTTCAGAACAGTTCGCTTTAGTACACATGAGGGAAACGTTATCCTTCCTACTGATGTGTTTTCAGATGAAGGAACGAGTTTCACTCCCAAGCAAGAAAAGTTATCCTGTCCCCTGCTGCCCGAATATGGATGTTAGCTTTCTCGCTGTCCTTTCAAGTCAAACTTTTATCCATTTGTTTCTGTCATTCCTGGTAAGAAAAAAAAATAAGGAAATAAAAGAAAGCCCCTGTAAACTTATGCATTAGTTTCCAAGCTGAGCAAGGAAATAGCAAAATCCACATGCTACACCCCCACTCCACTCTGTCATTTGATTTTGAATGAGTTTCTCTAAGTTCTCTTTCGCCTGCGTTCCGAAGAATTTTTCATTTCTTCTTTTACAGTGCATTACGGTTCAAGTGAAATAAACCGCGAAGATGAAAGTGAAATTTTTCCGTGAAACTTCTCTTTCTCTCTAAGTCTGTTTGCATCTTAGAAAACGGAGGACCGTATGAAAAAGTGCGCCTCTCCCTCTCTCTTCAAATTATGTTGCGTTCCCTCAAGGCTTCCGTCATCACTGCAAACATTCAGGGTGTTCTTTTATGTCACCGGCTGCCTCTTTCTTCATTTCCGCCGCCTCCTTTTACTCTTTCTCTCGTCTCTGAGGGCGTGAGAAGAAACGAGCACTATCGTCCCAGAAACCTCCTGTAATTGCATCCTAATCACTTAATCTTCGTCTTAGTTTTCTGAATGCGAGGAGAATTTCTTCCTGTTATTGCTGAAGGATTGGAATTTTGGTTTTTATCGTTGCCCTTTCAATGAGGCGAAACCCTTTTTCCAATCCATGCTTCATTTTGCTCAACATCTAGATTTTTGATTGACGAGATCATTTGGAAATCCCATTGCTGCAATCCCAGAACGCGGGTCAAAACCAGGACGCAAGAACAGTTTAATGAAGCAAAACGCTTTTTTCCTATTCACGCTTCATTTTGCTCAACATCTAGATTTTTGATAAGAATAAAAAGGCAGCTGTCTAAACATGTAGAAAACCAACCCAAAATGTACAATTAGAATTTTACTACTAAAAGGCATATTAGGTAAAAACAAGATCTTTCGCAACACGCGCATTGTGCGTCATCGAGTTAAACGAACTAGCGCTAGGAAAACACACACACTTAATATATAGGTAGTCCCGAAGACAACAGCGATCCTGGTGAGTGACATGATATCCGCGTCACAACTCGGTTACGGCGAGAAACAAAGCCGAGAAAGAAAACACCAAATAGATGACAAATACATACTCGTGAAGTGAAAAATAAGCACAAGGTCTGTTATCAACCCCTGCAATAGGGTACTTCCTACGACACAAAAATTTAAATAAGCGAATCCATGGTGTTTGTACATGTGCAGGTAAGTCATCGTTACAACATACGCCATTAAACACGTCAATATACAAACTTTCGGCGAAGAGAGTCATGTACCTACCTCTGGTCTTAAGTAATAAATAAGTCTCAGACCAAGAGGGCAGACGAGATCCAGACTTAACCAGGCGTGTCAGGGCAGTAGTAGTAGATCCAGTCTTTACAGTGTACTGATGTTCAGTCACTCTAACTCCCAAATTACGAAGAGTGGATCCTATGTACCATGAATTAGGAGCAGCAGCAACGTCGGTCTTCATTGGTTGGTTGGTTCATTGATTTTAATGGCGCAAGGGCCATGGTTGGCCAAAGAGCGCCACGTCGGTCTTCAAGGGCACACAGTATACGTCCCACTGTTATTAAATGGGTTTGGGCTCACTATCCTTCCTAAGCATGCTCCGAAGGTTAGAGGTCACATCACCAAAATCTTTTTTGTGTTTTTGCACACTCTCCGTAATGCATTTGTAACCGGTGGTGACGAGATAACTTCGAAATGCTGCAATCTCAACACGCTGGTCAGAACCAGGACTCAAGAACAAATTATTTTGGAGAAAATGATTTTCGTTGTGACATTAAAATGTTTTATGCTAACTGGGAAGGGGCCCAAACTGCTTGTGAACATTCTAGCTTGAACTGCTGGCCGATTTCTGAAATTCATGCTTAGGAAGTCGTCATACAAAGCGTAAAACGGGCACCCTCCTCAGGTAACTCCCAAAAATATTACGAAGATGCACTGAAGTAGCAAATTAACAGCTACAAACTACCACTCGTCAATCAAAGCTGTATTAATACGATGTGAAATGAATTCATCGAGGTTCTAATACCGTTTTACAGACATGTTCATTCAAGCGGATGTGATGGTGTTCGAATGTGCGCTGGAGAAAGATTTGCATTACAAATCCCTGCTTTAATTTACCCTCACAGTTGCGCAGTTAAGTTCTAGGGACTCCGACTAACATTTTAGCGTTTTGAAGTCCCGTTCTTGCTCCCGATGGTACCGTGTGACGATTCGACGCTTGTTGCCAAGTGCGTTGTGCTGCTTGAGCCGTTTTTGATGTTAGCAAACGGCACGAAGGTGTACGGTTGTGTCTGGTCAGTAGGGATGTTCATAAACCTCGTTGCACCAGAATTCTGATGTTGAGGGATTAAGGATCTCAATGCTAAGCATGAAAGCAGATTCCAGACCATTAAACAGTCTCCATAGACTTGTATAGTTAGCTCTAGGGAGCGAAGATCTATCGATTGGTGCTATTGGCCATATCGCGGCTCTTCTATCGGTGTGTATTAATTGATTTTGCGTTTCGTCAGATCAGGCAACTTTTCTGTAGTCCCCTATGATTAAAATTTGATGCTCCAGGGCCCACTGCAAAGGAATTTGTCAGTTTTAGCAGACAGGAGTGGTACGGGAACAGGACGTTTGCTATTACACCCATTCGCACCTTCCTGGCTACTTCCCGAAATGCACCTCGTATGTTACAACCCTCTCAAGCCACGGATACCCTGGAACATCGACCTGTCGTTTCCCCTTCCACAGGTACACCTCTAACTGCTTGTTTTGCAGCGTGTATACCTCTCATTGCACACCTTTGAAAAGCAGTTGTTCTTGCATAGCCGAGAAGGTTTGCCTTTTCTGAGGTGCCTGCCTAGTGCTTTCTATCATGCCACTTTCAAAGTTGCTAACGTCACGAGTCTTTCTCATATAGCCTGTATTTATGCTTTGTACCCGTCTGAATCATTTGCCATGAGCAATCTATAAAGCTATCTCAACTGCATAGTCGCGAACGGAAGTGAGGATGGTACGTGTCTGATTGTAATTGGGTGCTCCTAATACTTTGCAAGATCTGCTTCAGTGTAATTGAAACAGTAAAGGCAGTGTCGTTGCATGCACCATAAATAAAATAACTGTTACATAGCAGTAGAATCATTTTAAATGGTGTCTTCCTGTATTTCCACGTACTTACTAATGTGGTCCATAAACAGCTTGTTTCCATCGGCAAAGAACGCTTCTCGGGTCTTCCTGAGGTCTTGTGTCCGACTCTTCTTTCACCTCCTCATCGCTACAAAGCTGAAGTCCAAGTATTGCTTCTTTCAGTGGACTGAAGTGATGAAAATCACTTGATGAGAGTTCGGAGGCGTTACGTAAACCCGAAAGGACCACAGATCTACGACTCTGAAATGTCTCTATCGTTGCAACTATCGTTTGGTGTCGAGCACTGTCGTAGTGCAAAAGATCCGTTTTATGTAACAATTCCGTTCTTATGTTGCTAATTTCAGATCTCAGCAAGCAGTGCTGAATATACTGCACTGTCAGCAGTTTACCCGTACTGTTGATATTTTCCCGAGGTAGGTATATCCATATTCCAAAACAAGGATAGCAACATTTTTATTTTTGGACAAAATAGACACTTTTGACCTTTATTTTTGCTGAAGATGAAAACTTTTCCCACTCCATACTTTGCTTCTTTTCTGTGGGTTAAAATGGCGCCCTCAGATCTCGTCTCCTGAGAAGTTTCTTTTCAGCAAACCTGAATTTTCAATAACGATCCAGAAACTGTGCAGAAATCTTTATACTCTATTATTTTTGTTATCCAGTCAGGGTTTCGGGACCAATCTGGCACACATTTTCTGGTATCTTCAGTCACTCTGCCCCATTGCATAGGCAAAAGCTAACTTATGCCTAACATAACCATCAAAGTAGACACAGAAATACGTTAGTCACCTTGAACGAGAGAGTTCACTCTATTGATTTGATCTTCAGTTTGCAACAATGACGGGCTCGCTGCTCGGACTTCGTCAGCTACATTTACTTTGTCAGATTTAAATCTTACTACCGATTTTTAAGCTTTTCTCTAGCTCATAAACTTATGATCATACTTTGCTCCAACTCTTCTGTGAATTTCAGCGGCATTGATTCTTCTTTCCAAAGAAACCTTACCACGGTACGCTGCTTAAGAGCAATGCAATCGTAAAGATGAATTTCTATGTTTACACACTCACCGCCGGAGCCAGAAATACGTATAAGTTAATGCTAACATCTTGCTTAAGTGACGTGTTGTTTTGAAGAGGTGGGAATCTCTATGCATTAACTATACTTAGTGCCTTAAACACGAAACCCTAACGGTAGTGTGTAGTGAATCAAACAAAAAGGAAAAACACGTATCTTCAAAACAAAAAACTCTCCACATAAATTCACATTGAAGATACAACTGTTGAACTAATAATATGGTAAGTCGAGTATACACTGTTCGATACAGAAACTGCCACACAAGTAAGCATGTATCGGAGCGTCATGCAAAATGGTGGATACGTATCGACTGTTGAGTTATGTAAAGGATCGCAGTTGCGAACCAATCACCTGATGGGTGAGGTAGACTAAAGGTCCAAAATTCTCAGTGTGGATAAGTATAGTCGTCTTCACCTTGGTGTGTGGACCACTGCATAGGAGTGATCTCGGTGGGAAAAGAACTTGGAAAAGAAGTGGGAGACGTCATCTGGAACTTTTTATCACACGGAAGGCTCAATCAGAGCAACATACGGCTGTAGGAGTCCGCATTGCACGAAAATACATCGGAAACTGTTAGGTTAATGTTTGCTAAATGTGACGACAGTGTTTTGAAGAATTTACATGGGTGGTCGTAGTGGAACTGGTGCGGGTAGGCGGACCTCAAAACGCTCCGATTCTCACATTGGATGGCCAGTCAGAGCAGTCCCACAGCACATAGTGGACGACATTTCATGAGGTCTACACGTGTCATGGTGAAGCTAGACCCATTTCAGATTCTTGTTCGGTCTCTTCCTCCTTATGGCTTCTCTAGGCTTCTTGAGTGTCTCCATGTACCGCTCGCTGGTCACGGTATGGCCACGTTCGAGAAAATCAAGAAGAATGATACCCCTCTCATCCCAAAATTCAGTCACCATGACTTTCTGTGCTGGTCGCTGGCTCTTGAACGTCTTAGGCCTTGGTGAAGAGGTAATCGCTCTAGAAAATCGCTGTAAGCTTGTTACAGTCAACAAGGTAGACATACCCCAGTTAGCATAGCCTTACAATTTAACGTAGTCCCAACATTGAGCTGCCGCCCCGATGACGCAGTGGTCTAAGCAGTGGCTTTTGTTCATTCCTCGGATATGGGTCCGGGTTTGCATCCCGGTAAGGCATGGATGTTATGTGTTTGTCTTACGGGCATGGCTCTCTCCCTTTCCTGGAACTAGCTGCCCTAAATAAGGGACAAGGGACTGCTTATAGCCCACTGAGTTGCACGCGGTGGTCATTAAACCTCCAATAAAAAAAAACATTGAGCTACCGTCTTTCAGCAATAGAAAACGGTGACCCACTGTTGGACCTAGGATATATTTTAAGGCCGTGCTACCTGGGACGCCTCACCTAATGTTATGACATACTGCCACCTGTCTTTGACTAAATGATGTTCGTAGAGCTTCCTCGTATTGGTTCTCCTTTCCTGAATGTTTTTCGGGAAGAGCTTATGGACACGTCTTTTGTGCTACTTCTGAAGCAGCAGATTTTGGTCAATTACGGAGTGGAGATATCCAAGGGACGGGCCACAGCGACTGCAATGACCGTTTGCTTTGACAGATTGTTTCCGGATACCATTTTCTTTGCTCTGTGAATAGTGTCTGGTGTTGGCTGTTTAGATATCCCCGTGTTGGCTTGCTGTCTGCCCACTACAGGAGCTCTATATCTTTGCACACTTTTAGCATACAATACGACATGGAAGCCCTTTTCAGAAACGCAAAACGCTCTGGCTTTACATGCCTTTATTATTTTGGATAACCTGTGCGTTTCAACAAAGTGCTGTAGTGTATCTTTCCAAATAGTCTGCGATTTTCGGAGGCATAATTACACGTGGCAACTTATAAATGCGAGTACATTTTGTCGAAACTGAGCTATTTTTGTATGTCCACGTGCACTGGAGGTTTGATTTGCATATTTGCGTCTGCTGCGCACGGTGTTCGTTTCCACAGATCCTGAACAACGATCTGTAAAGACGTTGGAAAACATGAATACGAAGTAAACCTCAATCATAAGTTGGTAATAACTCTATATAAACTACGTGATAAATCGTTTTGCATTAGGTGATAAAACATTTCTTTTCTATGCCTTTTATGGTATTCTGTTACCATAGGTCAAGCTACAGGTATGAAATTTCTCTTTCAAAAGGAATGTAATGAAATGAGCTTGACAAACCATTTCTGCGTGTGTGTTTGTGTGCGATCTTTTATGTGCCGCAGATAAAATAATTTACCCCACTCGATATCTATAGCGAAGCATGCATGCATCGACAAAACGACGTATATATTCGTTACTTGGATAAGTTTCAACCACCAACAGAAGAACAATGCCCAAATAAGGTAAGTTGCTTAGCATCTCGCGAATCACACGTGGTAGCAACATATTCATGAGTCAGTCGTAGAGCACGCACGAACGCATGTTCAAGGTCCCATATGTGTATTCAGACGACCTTTTGCTCATCATAGAAATAGCGTAGCGTAGTAAATATTTTTTCTTCTAGTATGTGTCCTGACTTTTTAGAATGTCGACATTAAATTGGCCACTGCAACTCGGACAACAATAGAAAACAATATTACAAATATCTAAGGTTATACGAAGATTTTCCGACGTATTATAGCAGACACAGACATAAATACGCTGAGACATTGTGTTTTATTGTTATAGATGGTTACA
Source organism: Macrothele yani (assembly GCA_039090855.1). Taxonomy (NCBI): domain Eukaryota; kingdom Metazoa; phylum Arthropoda; class Arachnida; order Araneae; family Macrothelidae; genus Macrothele; species Macrothele yani. Next base: position 134,916,836 of record CM076990.1, read on the forward strand.
TGCGCAACTGAACGACAAAAGATGGAAAAAGTACTGAATAATCGCGGATTTCTGGCCGTTTGTTCAAGGCCATCTACAGTGTACAAAACCACGATATCAGAGAAATTAGTTATTTCTTATAGTGCGCATGCAAAAAACAAGTTTCCGATTAGCTTCCAACGCTGTCGTGTATGGCGCCAAACGCAATTCCAAGCCATGTAACATGAGAGTGGCTGCACAACAGAAGGAAGCTCATCTCTAATGTCATGATTTGGTACTTTGTAGATTGTCTATGTTTCGCTGAAATAGTCCAGGATTTGAGACCCTAGTGAGACATATGTGGTGTGCTTGTCCCATGGCATTGACTCGGACCCATTCCTGGAACCAGTAGCCCTAAATAAGGAGGGGCTACCACTTACAGCCCAATGAGTTGTTCATGGTGGACGTTAAACCCAGAAATACCCCCCAAAAAGTACTTTTGCACACCACATCTTCAAGAGGAGATATCTTGCTTAAAACGAGCCTGCAGTTATACAATTTATCAGCGAAATGCTCAAACATCTGTGCCGCCCTGGTGGTTCAGTGGTCTAAGAGCTAGCTTATAACCATTCGTCCGTGATGTGTCCGGGTTCGAATCCTGCTTAGGCATGGATGTTGTGCTTTTTTACGGCACTGGTTCTTTCACTTCACTGGAGTCAGTCAGTGTCCCTAAAAAGGGACGGGCGACTGCTTATAGCTCATTGAGTTACTCACGGTGGTCGTCAAACCTCCAATAAAAAAAATTGTTGATATTACTGCTCATGAATCAGTCATATGCAGCAAAGGAATTTTTCAAATGGGTCTTCCAGAGCTCTGATGTAGTCCCGAATGCAAATATAATGTTTATGCCACCACCTCATTGAAAAACCGCGATGTGCCAATTCAGAAACCCTGCAGCTATTGTTATACGTTCAGTATAAGCTGATGTCAAAATTTCTCTCGATTACAATCTGCAGAAGGTCAGACGTACATTTGTGCCATATAATGGGCATTTGGCGTCTGGAAAACGCACAGGAAGCTTTGCTTGTGTTTTGCAGGGTTTCATTCAATGAGAATGTTTTAACTGAACTTGCAGATACTATACACTGAAGAGCAATTGAATTAGAGACAGCTGGAGTTATGCACCTGTGGAGCTGTGGGCGGCCCTGTAAACGGAAACGACATGACGTATGCAGCGATCCGACAATATAAGGAGTGATGCGACGGGAATCAGTAAGAGTCGGGCGCAGTACGGGTAAGACGAAGGATCTAAGCGCATTTAATCGTGGTCAAGTTGTCGGGACCCGACGTATGGGCCATTCCATCTCGGAAGTCGGGCAGACACTGGGATTTTCACGAGCCACTGTGTCACTGGAACACCATAAGTACATTGATTCCGGTAGAACCATCCCTCCAAGGGCCAAATGCCGTGGACAACAGCGTGTGGATGAGCGGGGTCATCGTCGGCTAGCTCGCATTGTAACAGCGGGTAGACGGGCCACAGTGCAAAAAATCCCTCGGCAATTTAACACTGGTGCACAAAAACGTGCAAGCGGCCACACCATCTAGAACCATCTCCTCGCTATGGGGTACAGAAGCCATCGTCCCACGAGGGTACCGCTGCTGACTGCACATCACAGAGTGCAAATATTACCATGGGCGCGGGAACATCGCCACTGGACCCTAGACATGTGAAAAAATGTTGCCTGGGCTGATGAGTCGAGTTTCACGTTCGTACATGCGGATGGCAGGATACGAGTACGGCGCATACCACGTATTGCGATGGATGCTTCTTGCCACCAGGGTACTCTTCAAGCTGGTGGTGGTGGCGTTCTCGTCTGGGGACTGTTTACGTGGACTGAAATGGGACCCCTGGTACGTGTGACATTGTCCCTCACAGGTCAACGTTACCGGGATATCCTGGAAGACCATTTGCTCCCGTTTGTGCGTCTTCAACATCCCACTGGGGACCTTATTCTGTAACAAGACAATGCACCGTGCCATCGCTCCCGAATTGTATCCGAATGGTTGAATGAACACTCAACCGACGTGACCTTGCTTCCTTGGCCAGCGAGGTCACCTGACCTCAATCCCATCGAGCACATCTGGGATGCCATCGAGAGAGATGTTCGAGGCTCTGTCCCCCTCCATCAAATCTTCGTGAACTGTGGGAGCTTGTTGAGGGGTCGTGGATCCGTATGGCTTCCGAACGCTTCCGGTGTCTTGTCGAGTCCATGCCGAGACCAATCGCCGCCGTCATCAGGGCGAAAGATGGTGCTACACGTTACTAGACAGGTATCTCTAATTTAATTGCTCGTCAGTGTATAGGGTCATACAGAAATATGCTGTCGGGTTTGCACCTGAAGGAAGAAATAAGCATCTGCTAAATAAGAAACTACGTAAATAATAGTCTTTATTACTCCCATGTAATTTTAAAATAATTTTCCAGTCTGATCTTTGGGAAAGAATCCCGGTACTCTGATCTCTCATCCCAGTGGCCGATTGACCAGGATTTTAAATGTTTGGCAAGTCGTCCTAGCTGAGCCGTCGCTCGAGTCCTGAATTATTTTTCGCAGGTAGGATGGAGGAAGTAACGACTACCATGAGCAACTCGGTGGATTTTCAGCAGCCTCCCATCCCTATTTAGGAGTCACTAGATCCAGGCAAGGGAGAAATATAGTGCCGTAAGACAAATAAAACATCCATGCCTCACCGGGATTCGAATCCGTACCCATCTGAGACGAATAGACAGAAGACAGCGCTTGGACCACGTTGCCACCGGGGAGTCTTCTCGAGTTCGGCATTGGTGATGTGCTTGCCGTACAGCGCTGTATGCTTTTTCTCCCTGGAACCAGTAGCCCGGATTTTATCGTGAGCGGCTGCATATAGTGGTAAGAATTGCTCACGGTGGTCGTTAATTCTTCCTTGAAAAAATAATATATCGTATTATTTTTCAAGGAAGAATAACGACCACCGTATATTTAATGATGATAAATTTAAGTGATGTAAAATATTTCGTTTCCGTGTGGTATCATTCGCACTGAACTGGATCTAGTGCAATTACTAATATTTCCGTTCTCACGAGAGGAGGCATTTCAATTTTGTTTCAACTACGCTTAAAAAGCCTATTGTTTCTAATTGATAATATTCTAAGGTGCAATGAAATGGAGGTTGGGCCATTTATATCTGATACGTTTATTTAATAAAGGTTTGAATAGATTTACATGTTTTATGATCATTTTTTTGTGAGTGTGTTGAGGAGCAGTTTAGAAATTAACGTGGAGTATTGAGAAATGGAGTATTTCAATAAGAGTGATAACTGTGTAGCTTTGTTTACGTAGATCGTCAGTTACTGATAACAAACAACCGTTTACCTAAACCTTTGCTCAAAAAGCTACATACCTAAACCTTTGCTCAAAAAAGCTACAAACTCTATCAAATTTGCTTCGTAATCACAAATTTTGGGTTAAAAACCGACATATGTATAAACAAATTGAAAGCGGAGATGTCCAGCTAAATTCCAAATGTATGTTCACACCGCTTAGTCAAAACACTGTGAATCCTGCAAGGGGAGTATATCGATTTTGTTTTATAATTTAAATGAAAACAGTGCTTCAAACAGAGTAGGGAACAAATGCCAAATACTACGTGGTCTTTTTGTCTCATGGAAAGTCAGTCTTTCGAACTGAACCTCGAGATGTAATAAGACCGGACATCGGACGTACGGCCGCGTAGAAAACAAATAATAAGCCCTTCAGTTTTTTGGTTGCTTTCAAACAAATGTGAGTAAAACATTCGCAGCAGATAATTCCAGTTCGGGAATCCTGTAGCTCTCAGCTGGAATGAAAGAAAACTGTAACGATACCAAATCGGAATTAAATGCGAAGACACGATTTCAACACCTTCTCCAGGGCCACAAAATCCTTCTCGATCCAAATGATAAATTTCGTTGGATTAAAATTAATTGGGGGATTCATATGTCAAATATTTAATGATGATAAATTTAAGTGATGTAAAATATTTCGTTTCCGTGTGGTATCATTCGCACTGAACTGGATCTAGTGCAATTACTAATATTTCCGTTCTCACGAGAGGAGGCATTTCAATTTTGTTTCAACTACGCTTAAAAAGCCTATTGTTTCTAATTGATAATATTCTAAGGTGCAATGAAATGGAGGTTGGGCCATTTATATCTGATACGTTTATTTAATAAAGGTTTGAATAGATTTACATGTTTTATGATCATTTTTTTGTGAGTGTGTTGAGGAGCAGTTTAGAAATTAACGTGGAGTATTGAGAAATGGAGTATTTCAATAAGAGTGATAACTGTGTAGCTTTGTTTACGTAGATCGTCAGTTACTGATAACAAACAACCGTTTCGTCGATTATTGAGGCGAAGAGATGCACCACGCATAAAAATATTCTACGCGTATGTTAAGACATTTCGAGAAGGTGTGCAGTTCAGTCATCAAAACACAAACGACAAAGTGCAATGAGAACACCAGAAACTAATATGCCACTCGGATGCCTGAGTAGTCTGAAGTGCTGGCTTCAGACTATTCTTTCGAGATTGGTCTGGGTTCGAATCCCGGATGAAGCATTGGTGGGACACTTGTTTTACGACGCCCGCTTTCTCCTTTTCCTAGAACCAGTGGGCCTAAATTACGAACGGGCTGCTAAATTTATTCTTTTTGAAATTCCTTTTAGTGGTCGTTAAACTTCAAAGCAACGAAACATTTTGTAGCACTTGAAATGAGAAATTTACAAGAAACGCCACAGCCGTAGGGACGACTAAAAGAGTGACATTCGGCATACCATTGAATCCGAAAGTGAAGCCCCGGTGGCGTAGTGTTTTCTTTTTATTAGAGGTTTAAATTTTTAAATGATTTATTGGACCTGGTGGTACAGAGGCATGACAAACAGGCAGACATAGACAGGATACAGATGTTTCACATCAAAAAGTACATATCAAACATGGTTTTTACAGTATTCTTAATGACCAGTGTACACAGTGTTGATCAAGTAACACATTATAAAAAAGTACACATCAAACATGGTTTTCATCATCATCATCATTGTCAACCATTATCAATCCACTGCTGGACGAAGGTCTCCCCAAGTTTCCTCCACAACGGTCTGTCTTGTGCCAGTCTCCTCCATGTCACTCCCGCATATTTACGAATTTCATCCACCCATCTCCCATGTGGTCTTTTTCTGGGTCTTTTCCTGTCCCTTGGAATCCAATCTAAAATTTCGGCTGTCCATCTATGGTCTGTCCTTCTGGCAGTATGTCCAGCCCATTGCCATTTCAGGGACTTAACTCTGATCATGATGTCTTCCACTCTCATCATTTTTCGGATCCACGAGTTCCTCTTCTTATCTCTCCTGGTTATACCAAGCATGCACCTCTCCATGCTTCTTTGAGTTGTCTGCAGCCTTTGTATGTCTCTTTTAGTTAAGGTCCACGTCTCTGCACCATACGTAAGCACTGGAAGGATGCATTGATCAAACACTTTTCTTTTAAGACATAATGGCATATTGCTCTTGAAAATTATGCTGTTTCTTCCAAAAGCTCTCCAGGCAAGTTTTGTACGCCGATTAATTTCTTCATCAATGTGACCCTCACTTGATATCTGCTGTCCAAGATAAACATACGTATCTGTTATCTCCAGTTTTTCTCCATCAATCGATAAATCTTCATTTCTTGTAAAAGCATTGAACATCACTTTTGTCTTCTGAAAGTTCATTTTTAATCCCACTTCTTTACTCTTGTCAGTAAGTTCCTGGATCATATTCTGCAGCTCTGATGGGGTAGTTGCAAAAATGACTACGTCATCAGCAAAACGAAGGTGGGTTAGATAATCTCCATTAATCTTTATCCCTTTGTTTTCCCAGTTCAGTGATTGAAAGACATTTGCCAATGTGGCATTAAAGAGCTTCGGCGATATGGTGTCACCTTGTCTCACTCCCTTTCCAATTTTTATGTGTGTTGTATTTTCAAACAGCCGAATCTTTGCACTTGCATTTTCATAGATGTTATTAATAATATTAATGTATGCATCTTCAATACCGCATGATTTCAGAGCCGTGGTAACTGCTGATGGTTTCACCGAATCAAAGGCTTTTTCATAATCGATAAAAGCCATGCACAATGGAAGTTCATATTCCCTCGCTCTTTCAATTAGTTCTCTCAGTACGTGGATATGATCTATTGTGCTGTAGCCACTCCTGAATCCAGCTTGTTCTCTCGGTTGAGCCATGTCCAGTGTTACCTTCAAGCGGTGTGAAAGAACTTTAGTGAAGATTTTATAAACCACTGATAGGAGGCTGATAGGTCTGTAGTTCCTGAGATCCTCAATGTCACCTTTTTTATGTAGCAGGATCATTGTAGCATTGTTCCAATCCTCAGGAATCTTCCCTTCATTAAGGCATCGAGTGAAAATTTGGGCGAGTACTGTTTCAATTTCTCCACTTGCTTCTTGTATGATGTCTATAGTAATTCCATCTTCTCCTGGAGCTTTCCCCCGCTTCATGTTCTTGATTGCATGAGCAACTTCTGCTGGGAGGACTGGAAGAACTCTGGTACCTTTCATGATGTCTGGAGTACATGTATCATCCCTTTCATATAATTTGGAGTAGAAATCTTTCACTCTTGTCAAAATTTCGCCTCTATTTCTTGTTATAGAACCATCTTCTTTTCTCAGAGCCATAATCTGTTTTCTTCCCTTACTGAGATGTCCCTTTGCTATCTTTAGGCTTTGGTTGTTTTCAATTGCTTTCCTCACTAGCTCACAGTTGAATTTCCTTATGTCTTCAGTGAAACTTTTTCGTACTGTCTTGCATAGCTCTATATATTCCACTTTGGAAGTCACGTCTTCTTTAGTTGTCCTCATCTCTCTTCTTTTTTGCATCAACATTTTCGTTTTTCCTGATAATTTATTAACATGCAACTTGTTCTTAGACCCAGCTAATTTTGTTGCTGTTTCCATAAGAGCTTTGGCTACTTTTCTGTTAACTTCCGAAATATCCACTTCTTCCGATGTTAGGCCTTCTAAAGCAGAGAATCTGTTCTTCAGTTCCAACTTGAAAGTATTATGGTGTTTTTTAAGGTTGGTTATGTCAATACATTTTGTTTGTCTTATGAGCTTGCCACGTTCCAGTTTAGTGTTGAGGTGCATCTTACATCTCACCAATCTATGGTCACTACCTGTGTTGAACTTGTTCAGCACACTGCAGTCTTCGATGACGAATTTTTTGTTACACATAATAAAATCAATTTCACTTGTCGTCCCAATTGGATGTCTCCATGTCCATTTCCTGTGTGGCTTTTTCTTGAAAAAGGAATTCAAGATGAAAAATCCTTCTGCCTCTGCAAACTCAACGAGAGTATTTCCACGCTGGTTTCTGTTGCCGTGACCGAATTTACCTACTGAAGTTTCATTCTGTTGCCGGTGCCCTATTTTTGCATTGAAATCTCCCATAATTATCTTCAAGTGCTGCTTACCTTTATTATTTAGATGACGAATTTCCTCATAAAATTCTTCAATTTCTTCTTCAGGATGACTTGTGGTGGGTGCATAAGTTTGAATAATCTGAGCCTGGTATCTTCTCGATAGTTGGATAACGAGTCGTGCAGCTCTGTCAGAGGAACTTTCAACTTCTACCACTTTATCCTTCAGTTTCTTGTTTATTATAAATCCAACACCACTAGTTCTGCCAGTATCTGTCCCACGATAATAGAAGAGATGTCCACTTTTCAGTTCAATGAGATCTTCTCCTTTTCTCCTTACCTCACTTAGCCCGACGATGTCCCACTTGATCCTTTGTAGTTCCTCTTCCAATTCAAGAAGCCTTGAATCAGAAGATAGGGAGCGTCCGTTGTAGGTAGCCAAGGTCAGCATCAAATGGCAGCCTAGTCCGGTCCTCCGGGGATTCTTAGCACCCTCTGCCTTCATGTCGCACTGGCCGCTGCCTTGGCCAGGTACATTCCAGCTGCCGGAGACTGAGGGCCAAGATTTAAGTTGTAGAGTCATTTTGGAGGTGTTTGGCCATAACTCACCACGCTGGCCAAGCGGGTTGGTGAGTGTGGGATAGCATTTCCTCTGATCCCGATGGTATAGTTATACCGCTATTTGCGGTCGTCAGAGCCCCTTTAGTGGGAACAGGATGCACCACGAGAAGGCGGGGTGGACATTTGTCAAGGAGAGGCTGTGATGTTACGCATCACTTGACCTTACATCCCAAACATGGTTTTACAGTATGCTAAATGACCAATGTACACAGAGAGCCAGTGTTGATCTAGTAACACATTGAGAGCCAGTGCCGAAAGACAAAACACAAACATCCATGCCTCACCGGGATTCAAACCCGGACCCATCTCGGACAAAAATCAAAAGTCATCGCTTAGACCACTGCGCCAAAGGAGCGGCCGAGTTGTTTAAGACCATTCGTCCGAGGCTGGTCAGCGTTCAAATCCTTATGAGCCATAGATGTCTTATTGAACTTTTCCTTCACCCAGTGTCCCTAAATCAGGACGGATGACTGCTTATACTCCACTGAGTAGCTCACTGTGGTCGTTAAATCCCCAAACAACAACAAAAAAAGGACACACTGACAGATGTCATGAATAATATCATCAATTGGTGTCCCAGTTAGATAATCTCTCTAGAAAAACAGGAATATTGTGGCGATCCCCTCCCTCCCCTCGCATAATTAATTGGCGAGACGCGTGGCTAATTAACGGTAATTGAAACTTGATTGGGGGTTTTAATTAACAGAGAGTTATAATTTAAACACTTGCGAGGGGCGGTATATAAAAAAAAGATCTTCTAGCACTTTGAATTCAAGTGGCGAGTTGCAGGTGTTTGCCACGAGAACAAAGAGCCCATAAACGGAAATGGGACAGGTCAGAGTTTAAAAGCTTTTCCCCATAGCTCAAAAGTTGCTTAAAGGGCAAGCGCTTTTGAAGTTTTTGTCTGTGCCGCGCGCGAAACAATGGGAAAGCTTTTGGACTTGAAGCGGCTTACTAATAAATATGTCGCGATTTCAAGTGGTAAAATTCACCGCTTACCACTTCTGGGAGACGGGAGATTGTTGTTGAGAGGGGCAGAATCCGTTTGGTAGCCGAGAGAATTAGGAAGGGGATTTCCTCGCGTTAGAAATTGGTGCCGTCTGCTGCCTCTCTTGCAATTCTGAGCATAAGAAGGGAAGCCAGCTAAAAACATAAGCTGATGAATAACCAGCACGAACTTTGCCTGGAAACTTTCATCCATACCAGCCGGACCACCGATACCTGCAGTATGGAGCTATTTCATGTGAAATGCAAAGAGAGATAAAATAAGCACGGCATCGCCTCGCTCACCCAGAGAGACAGAGGAGGAATAACCAGCACCAGGAACCACGAAGGAACCCTCTGCAGAGAGAGAGAGAGAGCGTCTAAAGTAACCGTTAGCCTCTTCGTGTTCAAGTAGAGGAGAAATCTTTGTGTGTGTGTGTCTGAGTGCGCACATCCAGCGACTAGGAACGACGTCGTTTTGGCCACAGCATGGAAAGAGTAGTAATGGAAGTTAAGATCAAACTACCAGTGTGAGTGTTTGTGTTTGTTGTAGTCATCAATACTTTGGATACTCGAGGATATAAGTAAATATTTTTATCAGTATTTTCTTTGCGGCCCATTGTGAACGAACAGACTTTTCGTTAAGACATATTTTTCTGAAACACCGAAAAGGGCCAAAGCTGGCCGGAAATTATAGCTTTTATTATTACATTATTACATGAAGTATCTGGTGTAAATTATGTCTGTATCCATTAAATCCCTGTTTTAATTGTCATACTGTGCCTCCATTGGTTTATTGGTGTACTATGTAGGCTAATTGGCTAACGGATCCAGCGATCGAATCGCAGTCCGGAAATAATTTGGCATGCTGATATCTGAAGCCCAAAGGTCGTAACAATATGTTGCTTTTTAGCACAACTGAACCTAAATAACAATCAATATCTATGTAGTACTTTTACATATAAAAGTATCTTGGTAACATTAAGCCTTTAACGTAAAAATAAAAGGAAATGTGTCAGCTATAAATGGCCCTCCCTGAAATTTCTCTCACAGGATTGCAGTTATTCTCATGGAATATATTCGATCTGTTCTACTCAGTTTTCAGTGTAATGTCGTAACCTATCATACCGAATTACCATAGATTTATGCTTCCAAATCCAACCCTTCCTATAGAATGTATTATGCTACACCTTATTACTATGTTCACCACAGGATTTTTGATTTAAAAAAATCCTTTAACTTTTGATAACACTCTCCTGTTGATATCACCACAGGAATTTTGATAAAAAAATCCTTTTACTTTTGATATCACCACAGGAATGTTTTATCAAAATCCTGTGGTCATATCAAAAGTATTAGGACTGACAGTAAATCCCCAAGTTTATTCGGTGATTCCATAGTGATGCATCACTTGATGAATCTGATAATGATCCTGAACGCTTGCGGTTACAAAATAATGAACAAAAGGAACAAATAAAGTTAGTGACAGCTTACTACGAATATTTAACTCTCTTGCCGATTGTATTTGACATTTTTATCTTGTATATTTTTAGCTGAAAATTTTAACAGCTGACACTTTACATAACACACCGTAAACAACAACAGTCGTGTAGTTATCAAAGGTTCTTTCATTTGACAGCCTGCCAGTGGTGTCTTATGGAAATAAGAATCTGGGAGTTCCGACGTGACATTAAGTTTCTAAAGTATAACGAGAGTTAACCAAAAATCGCATAACAGACAATATACAAAAACAGATAGTAAAATAGATAACATACATAGATTGTTCCCAGAATTACGACCAGCTGTGTGATACTTTCCGGGCCATCCTTCCTACGGGAGAACAGCCGCCACTCCGAGTGGCATCGACTCCACGTGGTGCCGGTACAATTGCGTATGGATATGCAATAAAGCCGTTCGTATTCCCGGTATTGTGCAAGATGTTGCGCACAATTATCTCAAAAGGCTTTCCGCGACCAACTACAAATGTTCACTTTGGTTCAGATCAGTCGATTTTGTGGACCATTCGAAACATCTCATACCAGCACGGTGTTTGTCGAACCATTTCTGTACGAATCGAGTCCAATGGCACTGAGCATTGACATCCTGGAGGAATGCATCAACCCATAGAGATGGATGCACTACAGTGTGGTACCTACAGTTCCTGGTAGTATGTGGAGTCAAAACGTTAGTTTCCATGCAACAGGGGTCCTAGTTGATGCCCAGCTAAACGCGTCCAATATCATACCAGCGCCCTCATCGTTCTCGATAGTAAATGTCATGCATGAGAAATACATAGACATGTGCTGTTGATGCCGAATCTGGACTCGATTATTGGCAAAATGGAGCACATGTTGTTTTTCATTAGACCAATGCAATTGCTTCCCTTTTCCATTGTCCATTTCACTTGCTGCTATCGCCAGGAGAGAAGTGTAACACGATAGACTGTTTGTTGGAGAGGGTGGCATGTAAGAAGCCTGCTCTTGTGCCAGGGTGCAACGTATCTTAGCGTGGGATACTATTTCTTGTCTTACATGGTATTGGGCTGTCTACTGCGGACCTGAGTTGCGCCATCTGCCCTGTACAAGACAAACCTCCTGTCGTTCACCTCTGGTATCCATTTTTCCCCGACTTTTACAGTGGTGTCGCTGGCTGGCGTTTTCGCCATTTTGGTACCAATCCTAGTACATATTCACCACGGATGCTCTCGAACAACACCACAAATGCTTCCGTTTCCGAAACGGGCGCACTAACTCATTGTGTAGTTTCACCTGTCAAACATTTCGTTAACTCCGTGGTTTCATCCATGGCATCCGTAGCTTCGCTCTGATCTGAAACATCAACCTCTTGTACACCGAAGAGCCAAAACATTATGACCGCATTCCAAATATGATGTTGGTTATCCACGTGCCGTAAAAACAGCTCTTTCGTGGAAGAGGATGGATGGTACAAGATTTCTAAAGGTGTCTTGTGGTATCTGGTACCTCCACGTTACCAGAAGATCCTGCAACTCTTGTAAGTCATGTGTTTGAGCCACCGCAGATCAGATTTTCTGTTCCAACACAAACCACTGACGCTCGATTGGATTGATGTATCTGTTATTTGGACACAAGAGCAATACCTAGAATTCTTCCTCGTGTTCTGAGAACCATTGACGAACAGTTCGGGCAGTGTGACATGGCACATTATCTGATGAAAGAAGGCAGTTCTAGAATTGAATGCCGTTGCCATGAAAGGATGTACCTAGTCTGTAATGACGCGTAGATAAGTGGCTGACGTCATAGTTTCCTGCACACGAATGACTGGACCCAGGGTTTTCAAGAAGAACATCTCCCAACGCATTACACTTCCTCCACCGGCTGGCTTTTGCTCCACGGTGTATCCTGGTGCCAACACTCTCCCAGGTGAGCAGCGCACATATACCGTCCATCCACATGGTGCAACAGGAACCGACGTTCATCAGACTAGACAAGGACCGGTTTTGATGCTCGCGTGACCATTGTAGTCACTTTCGACAGGTGAACCGAGGTTATCAAGAGCACTAGGAGTGGCGTACTTCTATGCATCCCCATATTCAGCAGGGTTCGATATACTGTGTATTGTGACTCATTACTGCCGTCACCAGCATTCAAATTACCAGCGAGTTGTGCCACAGTATCCCTCATCTTAGTTCGTACCATACCGGATAGCCATAACTCATCTCTAGTATCAATGAGCTGTTGTCGGCGCATACCTTGTCAGTATATTCCCCCAGCTGCTGCCGTACACACACACAGCCATCAAACTGGTGGATCTTGTATCTGGATTCATGAGTCCACAGGACCCGTTTCCATTGATCTACGGTCCACGATAAATGTTCTTTACACCATGCTAAATGACGAGTAGCATTCCGAGTGGACATGAAAAGTTTATGAGCAGCTGCACGACTATGATAACACATGGAACGAAGTTTTCTGCGAATGGTACTAACAGGAATAGGAAAACGATACTGTACCACTTTGTGTAGTTTATAAACGTGAACATGACTGTCTAAGTTACATGTATATCCCGAACACATGTTTTAGTTTTGGAATTAATGGCGATGGTGTCTTTTTGGCATAATTTTAGCGTTTGAAGCTGCGAAACGATTTCAAACTAATATATATATACATAAAAATGCTTCGATTAAGACTAAACTTTATCATATTGTTCCAAAGGTATACTGAACCGGTTCTGTTGAATGTCATCGAAATGGGGTCAAAGGTAAGGGCACAGAAGCGAGATTTATCCCACAGCCATTATCCTCATACCTTGACTAAAAATGCTTCTATTGCGACAAAACTTTAGTAGCAATAAACTCATTAGTTTTAATTTTATTTGCTCACTATTATTAATACTTTAAAAAACGTTTGAAATTAAAGCAAAGTAACGGAGACTTGTGCTATCATATATAAAATATATTATGTACAAGTGTTATACACTGACGGAAAAAAATCCCAACACCACGAAAAAATAGTTGTAGAGGAATGAAATGGCGGCAATACATTTGTATAGGTAACATATTTAATCGATTAAGGTTTCAAGATCACAGCTTATGGTATGCGCGAAAAGAGATATTTTAAATGTGAAATGCTGGTACATTAATAACCGGTGTAACCGCCAGAATGTTGAACGCAAGCACGCAAACGTTCATGCATTGTGTCGTACAGGTGCTGGATGTCAGTTTGTGGGATGGAGTTCCATGCCTGTTACACTTGGTCGATCAATACAGCGACGGTTAATGCTGGTTGGGGGTGACTCTGGAGTTGTCGTCCAATGATGTCCCATACGTGCTCGATTGGTGAAAGATCTAGTGATCTAGCAGGCTACGGCAACATGTCGACACTCTGTAGAGCATGTTGGGTTACAACAGCGGAATGCGGACGAGTGTTATCCTGTTGGAAAACACCCCCAGGAATGCTGTTCATGAATGGAAGCACAACAGGTTGAATCACAATACCGACGTACAACTGTGCCGTCAGGGTGCGTGGGATAACCACGAGAGTGCTCCTGCTGTCATAGGAAATTGCTGCACAGACCATAACTCCATGTGTAGGTCCAGTTTGTATGCGCCGCAGACAGGTTGGTTGCAGGCGCTCACCTGGCCTCCTAACCAACACACGGCCATCACTGGCACCCAGGCAGAACCAGCTTTCATCACAAAACACAACAGATCTCCACTCCGTCCTCCAATGATCTCTAGCTTGACACCACTGACGTCGCAAACGGCAGTGGTTTGGAGTAAGTGGAATGCACGCTACAGGGCGTCTGGCTCGGAGCTCTCCTTCAAGTAACCGATTTGTAACAGTTCGTTGTGTCACTGTGGTGGCAACTGCAGCTCGAATTACTGCCGCAGACGCGGTAAGATGCGCCACGGTCATACGCCGTACACAGCGGTCTTCCCTCTCAGTAGTGCCACGTGGCCGGCCGGAACCCGGTCTTCTTGAGGCAGTACCTTCCCTTGACCACCGCTGCCAACAAACATGCACAGTGGCTACATTCCTGCCAAGTCGTTCTGCAATATTGCGGAAAGAAAATCCACCTTCTCGTAGCCCTATTACACGACCTCGTTCAATCTCCGTGAGCTGTTGATAATGGCTTCTTCGTCTTCTTAAAGGCATTCTTGACTAACATCAACACACTACGTCGAATCTCAACGATAACTAACGCTCACGAACGTTACAGCGCGTATTTATAGCAAACCTGCTTTGCATGTTCCGAGGAGAGCTACTAGCGGCACACGTATGCGCTGAGCGCGAAATTTGCATAGACGTCATCTTACAGATGTACTCTCACCGCCTACCAACTGTCGTTTTTCTAACACAACCCCTTCTTGGTGTTGGGATTTTTTTCCGTCAGTGTATATTATAAGAAATGAAGTAAATAAGTGGCTCTGTTTTTGATGTTCAAGTTGTATTCGCCTAACGTAACGATCGGTATGGTACCGTATCCCTTTCTGACCAGTTGCGGGAAGGCTTCTGAAAACTTTGGTGCTTATAGCCTAATACGATATTGCTGAGTATCAAAGTTTCCCGGTCGTCGAAGGAGGTTCTGATATAAATTTCTGACACTTCTTGAAGGTACTAGCAACAGCTGAACGTGAGCAGTGTCTTGTCGTTTCTAAAATGCTCTGACCTAGTCGTTTGGCCATTACAATTGGAACTTAGTCATACTCGCTGAAGGCAGCTGTCTTGTCCATCAAAAGAACAAGAATGACACTGATTCAGGGAGCTCAGTATCACGTGTTGTTTATACCGTTTTTTTTTCACGTGTTGTTTATACCGCGCGTGTGAAGGTCATGACCTTCACACGCGCCGTCGTTTTCCTTCAGTTGCTTGGATTTGCAGAAAGACGAGTTGGTCGTAATAATTTGGCCCTTCGGTGTATATATGTTCTTTTAGCATACAGGCCGCCTTCCTCGTAGTTACCTTACTGTCTGGTGCAACTCACTTTTTATACGGGCGTTCGTGGTACAGTAAATACCCAATATGCGTCACAATACTTTAGCACCAACAATGTGAAGAAGAGGAGACATTCTTTACATCGTTTCGTCACCCAAAATGTTCAAACAGCGTATATATACTTTGTGACTACAGAACTTGTAGTGTTGAGATAGTATGAAAATACCAACTTTTACCACAATACAACGTTTATTATACAACGACTAAAGTTTCGCAGAGCTTGGCTGGACATCAACAGGACGAATAGAGCGTAAACATTCAAATCATTGTAACATCATAAGAGTTCTGACGGTCGCGGTTTTTGGTGAGTTGTTCCCACGCGCTTTAAAGAAATGGAGTCGAAGTCATGTCGTTGACAAGCCATGAAGAGTTTCTGTATATGTGGAAAACTTCTAATACATTAAGCTTGATAGTCGAATCAATTTTATCAAACGCTACGCTTATTGATCAGGTTTATCAAACGCTACGCTTATTGAATCAGGTTTACCAAACGCTACGCCTATTGACCAGGTTTATCAAACGTTACGCTTATTGAATCAGATTTACCAAACGCTACGCTTATTGAATCAATTTTATTAAACGCTACGCTTATTGACCAGGTTTATCAAACGCTATGCTTATTGAATCAGATTTATCAAACGCTACGCTTATTGAATCAGGATTATCAAACGCTACGATTCTTGATCCGATTTTTTCAAACGCTACGCATATTGAATCAGGTTTACCAAACGGCTTATTTATAGATTAAGATAATACAACGTAGTTGTCACAAATGTTTTTTTCAAGCCGACCATGGTTTCGCTGGGTATTGACCTAGCTTCATCAGGACGAATGGCACGTAAATATTCAAATTGTTATGACATCATAAATGGTGTTTACAATCACGTGTTTTAGTTAGATGCTTCCACGCGTTTGATAGAAATGGCGTGGATGCCATGTCATTAGCACGTTGCGAAGACTTCTGATATATATCGAAAGCTTCAAAAATATTAAGTTTGGAGGTTGAATCTGACTTGTCAATAAGTTTTGCTTCTTCAAAGAGAAATATGTGGTCCTTTTCGTAACCGTGTTTAGCCATCGATGACTTCTTTAGGTCACTATTCCGAATGTAGGTCTCGTGCTCCTTCAATCGAAAACGCCGCTAGGCTCTACGGGTCTGTGCTATGTACTAAGCGCCACATTCATATGGAACTGGATAAATTCCCCACGAGTTTTTGTCTTCAACATAGTCCTTTGATCCTAAAAATCTCATTTTGTTCATGGGTTTAAAAATCACCTTAAAATTAAAGGTTTTGAGAATTTTTGTAATTTTGAAGGCAATGTCACGGGAAACTACGTTGTATTATCTTAATCTATATACAATCGTAACAAGACTGTAGTCGTTGTGATAAAGAAGCTACGCTTATTGATCAGGTTTATCAAACGCTACGCTTATTGAATCAGGTTTATCAAACGCTACGCTTATTGATCAGGTTTGTCGAACGCTATACGCTTATTGAATCAGGTTTATCAAACGCTACGCTTATTGATCAGGTGTATCGAACGCTATACGCTTATTGAATCAGGTTTACCAAACGCTACGCTTATTGATCAGGATTATCAGAGGCTACGCTTATTGATCAAACACTAAGCTTATTCATCAAACGCTAAGCTTATTGATCAAACGCTACGCTTATTGATAAGCCTAATCCGACTATCAAGCTTAATTAATATATTAGAAGCTTTCCACATATACTGGAACTCTTCACGGCTTGTCAACGACATGACGTCGACTCAATTTCTTTCAAGCACGTGGAAACAACTCATGTGACTGTCAGAACTCTGATGATGCCACAATAATTTGAACGTTTACGCTTTGAATGCTTACGCTTTCAATAATTTGACTATTTTCCTGATGATGCCGAGCCAAACGCTTTGCGAAACTATAGTCGATGTATAATAAACCTTTTATTCTGGTAAACGTTGGTATTTTGATTCTAGTTCAAACAGCGTTTTGTTAATGTATGATCTACTGCTGTCGCTACTACATTCTAAACTAATTGCAATACGAAAGAAACTTATTCTCTCAGGACTAATCCGCCGTTAAGAGTATTCAAGAAATTTTAGTACATTCTGGAAGAGTAAGCATGACTAATTTTAATTAATTCAAGTTCAAATTCTTAAATTTTTCAGAAATTTGTCTTTTGCGATGTTGCCCGATACCAAATATTTATGGTTATGGTTTCGGTTTATGTGTTATTATCATTTATAAGATTTCAACAAAAGCCAGTTTAAAGCATTTCTAAAACCATTAGAATAGTAAACTACGTTGCTTCCATTTAAATGGTTATATTTTTTTAAATAATGCTGAAAACGCTTTGACTACCTGCATCGTGATTTTTTATTAAATTATAGTCTGATAATGTATTTCGCTATTATTATTTTCACCTAAAAAATGAGTCTGCCTCATTCTGCTTTCTGGCGGTTGATTTTGGAATAATCGGAGCTGAAACAATGATACATAGAGGAGTGTATCCCGATGGACATCTCATGAGCTGTTCCCAAGGGAATGCATTCTCTCGCTCCGCCTGTCTTGGAGCTTCTGCGGGAGACTGAACCACAGTGATTATCATCTTTGCTTATGATCCTGCACATCTGCTGTTCACGATGCTGAAGTGGTGCAGATGCTGATGATCCTACGGAGCATGCGCATCGCGGTAAGCCAAATATTTACATCTCTTCGCAATTCCGTCCCAAGAGGGGTGGGCGGAAATTCGGAGCATCGAGGGGCGAAGTGAATGAACTAAACTGACCCTGCAGGTATGCCAATCATTTTGAATGACACGAGGATCGTAACCCACTTCCATGCCAAGTTGTTTGTTTGTTTGGAGCTCACAAGACGAAACTTAAACTTAGTCTGCATGTCTCTTTGCTCACATTCCGCCAAGGTAGTGGATCTTATTTTGGAGGAGATTCGCGATTTTATTCAACCTTATAAAGTTCCTGTGAGTGTTTGTTTTCTTCCACAAGGAAAGCAAACTTCGTATTTTCCCCAAATATTTCACCATTTTGTGTTCACTACTTTTTGCGAAAGTTAAATACTAATTTTCTGCTGTAATCAGAAGCCGCATAGTTAGAGTGCAATTCCCTTCCGAGCGTTTCTTTGGGGCGTAGGTACAGAAATGTTTAAGAGTTTCGTATCATGCAATTGCAAAGTTGAAATGCGAATTCTAAGTGCATACTCCAACTCCATACAAAATTGTATTACGATATGATTGTATCATTATCCGCAAAATGTTTTAGGATACATTTTCACACCAAGAGCTGTAGGAATAAAATTTTATAATACAGGGTAATTCAAAATGGTTGCCCCGATTAAAAATGACAATACCTGGTTTATGAACATAGATACGGAGATCACATTATTCCACAGTAAAGAAGCAGGTTTAGAATTGTGTTTCCATGCCTTACAAATGTTCTACGTGACTCCCCTGGGTCACGTGGACAACATCTAGACGGTGATCCATTTCACGCAATACATTATGAAGCATGTCCGTAGTCACTGATGCAAGTGCAAGCTTAGAATACGTATCTTTAGTTCTTGCGGTGTTCTCGGCAAAGGCGGAACATACACATGTTCTACTGTTTCTTTTTTTTTTTTTTTTTTTTGACTGAAGGTTTAACGACCACCTTGAGCAACTCATTGGGCTATAAGCAGTCGCCCGTCCCCAATTTAGGGCCACTGGTTCCAGGAAAAGGAGAGAGCCAGTGCTGTAAGACAAATACAACATCCATGCCTCACGAGATTCGAACCCGGACCCCTTTCGGACGAATGAACAGAAGCCATCCCTTAGACCACTGCGCCACAGGGACGGCCACATGGAATTTGACATACCACCACAAAAAGAAGTCACAAAGAATAAGGTCTCCGGAGACCTGGGGGACCTTACTCCTTGAAAACGACCTTCAAAAACGCCTTTTCTTCTGTGGTCGCCATTTTTTCCCACTGGCTTTGGCGTACGGCTAGCTCTTTCCTACGTCGCATAGCAACACAACAGTAGGTTCCAATAAAATTCTGAACTTTCTTCTTTCGTGTGTAGGGATATTAGATGTCTATTTATCTTCATAAACACGTTATTGTCATTTGTAATCCGGGCAATCATTTTGAATTACCCTGTATTATGATTGGAAAAGGTCTAATGGGACTCAAACTGCGAAAGACGGTGTGATACAAGGTAGAATTTAATCATGTATTGAATAAAAACATTTTCAGTTAACAAATGCGGTGTAACCAGTGCAATGAAAAAGTGTTTTCTTTAATAGCATTTAAGTATACCTGCTGTGCTTTTAATAATCTCGAAAATGCGCCTCATAGCTCCAAATGATCAGGTATTTTTAAAAGCTCAACAATCATGATATGTCACTAAGAATGCATGATGACGTTATTTAGGCCGCGTTAATTTCTTGGGCGTTTTTCTACGCTTTCCAACCGTAGGTTGAAGAAGCGTATATGCTTCAGCTTTGTCCGTCTGTCTGTCGGCACGATAACTAGCGTAAAAACGGTGAGATTTCGATAAAATTTTAGTATGTGGTAGGGGACCACCTGGGGACGATCACCATTGAAAATGGTCGAAATGGGGTCAACGGTCACGGCATAGGAGCGGGATCCATTCCATTGCTCTTATGCGTCATACCTTGCGTAAATACGGTTCGATATCGATGAACTTTTAGTATATTGTAGGGGACTACCTAGGAATGAAACCTATTGAAAATAGGTGAAGTGGGGTCAAAGGTCAGGACATAGGAGCGGGATGCATTCCATTGCCCTTATGCGTCATAACATGCGTAAAAGTGGTTCTATTTCGATGAAAGTTTAGTATGTGGTAGGAGACCACCTGTGGACGCACCCTATTGAAAATGGGGCAAATGGGGTCAAAAGTGAGGACATAGGATCGGAATCCATTCCGCCTTTATCCCATACTGTTAAGGTGGACGTGAAGTAATTTTGCTTCCTATACTTCCAATACAAAAACCTTTGTACACATTTCTTTCACGATTAGTGTGTTTCCTAAGGATGGAAATTTAAACATCGATTAAAATAGCTTCATATTATAACTTGGAATACTTAACATTTTCTAAAACATAACCTTAATTATATCAAAAAAACAGTAGCGTTTCCTTTGGTGGTGTTGAAACCAGAAAAAAGATGGCGTGACCAGTACTTTGATGACGTCAGAAGACAAATAAATGTTGGATTGCATAATTATGGTTATGTTTTGGAAAATATTAAGTATTCCAAGTCATAAAATGAAGCTATTTTAATCGATGTTCAAATTTTCATCCTTGGGAACGCATTAATTGTGAAGAAAATGTGCACAGAAGTTTTCCCATTGGAAGTATATGAAGCAAAATTACTTGACGTTCACCTTAAAGGAGCAATTCTTGTATCTATGCAAATTTTATTTTGAAAACGGCTCTAAGGATTTTGATGAAAGTCGTTAACCTACCGTTTTCTACTACTAGAAATCGATTTAGCTTGATCTCGACTTTAGGAAAATTGGTTCAGTGCACTAAATAACCACCCCGAATTACCACGTTTTAGTGTCATGGCGTCGTTCCATTAATGTTACCCATGCTTAGAAATCTTATGACGTCACAATTTCGCGACTGAGATGTTGGCGCGCGGTTACTCCATCGGTCTCAATACGTCACGCGTTGTGTGTGGATCCTATTAAAGTTTTGTGACGTCACACTCTTGCAAGCAGATGGTCGTGATTCCCATCTGCATCATTACGTCACGCGTTGTGTGCGTATGTACGTCCGCACGATCACTCGCGTAAAAATCGTTCAATTTCGATGAAATTTTAGCATGTGGTAGGGGAACACCTGGGACAAACCCTATTGAAAATGGGCAAAATGGGGTCAAAGGTCAGGACATAGGAGCGGAATCACTTCCATCGCCATTATGCGTCATATCTTACGTAAAAATGGATGAAATCGATGAAATGTTAGTATGTTGTAGGGGCCTGCCTGGGGACGAATCCTATTGAAAATGGGTGAAATGGGGTCAAAGGTTAGGACACAGGAGCAGCATCTATTCCATAGCCCTTATGTATCATAACTTTCGTAAAAATGCTGCGATTGCGACAAAACGTTATCATGTTATTTCGAAGGTATACTGACCCGATTATATTGAATATCGTCGAAATGGGGTCAAAGGTCAGGGCACAGGAGCGAGATTTATTCCACAGCCATTATCCTCATAACTTGAGTAATTTTTGGTATGTTGGCGAACGTATTATAATCAATGCATTGCATGATTTTACTAGCTTGTTTAGATAAATAATTGCCTCAGCGCCAGGAGTTTTCTTTTGCGTTAAAATTGAGTGAATCATTCTGTCCAGTCAGCATGGTTCATGGCATCCTGAAATTACCATCTTGGCGCCAACCACGAAAGTTATCGTCTTACAAAATGGAATCACAATCCATAAACAATATAATTGCATTTCGTGAAAATGTACGTACCAGAACATGGTCATGTTTCAATGCGTTTATGGTTCTTTAACAACATGTACACTATATTGAAAAAATTCGCCGGACACCTCTTCAAAAGCAAATGGACGGATACGCTGCGTTGTTAAGTTGCGCGGTACAGCTGCAAACGGTATGAAAACAAGCCTGAAGCTGACTGCGATCATATCGCATTGTGGGGTTGAGTGGAAATGTCACGGCGGGGGAGAACTGACTTTGAGAACGGAAATATTGTTGGTTGTTATATTAATGGGTTATCCATAACAGAAACCGAGAGGCGTGTAAACATACCCAAGTCTACTGTTTTGGATGTACTGAATAAGTGGAAGACACATGGCGTGTCTGAAGCACAAAACGTACCGGCAAGCCAAAGAAAATTAGTGATAGAGGACGTCAAAGCCTGAAGAAAGTCGTTACAGCTAATCGACTGAGTACTGCACAAGACCTCAGTGTACAGGTGAGGAGAAATGCCGGAACCTCAGTATGTACATGTATCATTCGCAGAGAACTTCATTCCATTGGTTACTGTGGTCGTGCGGCTGCTCATAAGCCTATCATCTCCTCTCGGAATATTACTCGTCCTTTAGTATGGTGTAAAGAACATTTATCGTGAACCGTAGATCAATGGATACGGGTCCTATGGACTGATGAATCCAGATACACGATCCATCAGTCTGATGGCCGTTTGGGGGTATGTCGGCCGCCAAATGAACGCTATTTACCACAGTGTAATGTTCCTACGGTCAAGCCTGGAGCTGGTAGTGTGCTCGTTTCGAGGTGCTATTCGTGGTATGGTCCCGGCCCATTGGGTACCGTGGACAAACCTGTTAATCAGCTCGTCTACCTCGATATTCTTGAAAATTATACCCAACCAACTCTGTGGCAATACTATGGAGCTGAGCTTTGTTGGTACCAGAAGGATAATGCACCGAGCCATAAAGCAAGTACTGTTACAACGTGGTTTGACGATAATGCCGTATCGTGTGGGGACTGCTTCGCACAGAGCCTTCATCTTAATCCCATAGAGCACCTTTGGGATCAGTTAGAGCGCCACATAAGAAGCATGGAACCAAGGCCTACTGCCAAGCAACAGTTAGCGGCAGCATTATGTACTGAACGGAAGCGCATAATTATAGCTGTGTTCCAAAACCTTGTCGAAAGCATGTCTCGAAGGGTCAGTGCATGCATTAAGGCCACAGGTGGACCGACACCGTACTAATGTATGTCAATAAATGCAATATTGCGTTTCTCTTCGAGGTGTCCGGTGGCTTTTGTCAATATAGTATATATTGTTACCTTTGGGCATGACTTGCAAATGCCAAACTGTCACTGAGAGCGACTTTCATACAGTAGTTCCAATTGTGTTGTTACTTAAAGTATCGAAACCATTATCTTCTCTCTGAAGATGAAGCAATCTGGTTTTTTTTTCAGTATCTGCCAAGTGCAAGGTGCAGCAGTCGCCAATTCAATTTTTCCAGTTTTCATGAGAAATTTTCAGAATCTTGTTTTCAATGAAATATCCTATTTAGGATACCTTTAGAGAAGGGTTGCACAACCTGTTAGCAGTTACGTGCCTATTTCAGATTGACTGTAGAACGGCGGGCCACATCGGGCACCTCCAACAAAATATTCCCGAAAAACTTTCCCCAAAACAAGAAATTAAAAATTCATATCAAAATTAAATAAAAAAAACAATTTACTTTGCTTAAAAAATGTGCATGCGTCGCCAAAATCTTTTTATTTTTGTAAGTATCCAGTAAGAAATTATCCACGTATTCATCAGTTAAACGAGAACGACTTCTTTATTTTCACTTATCATTATAGAAAAAGGTTGTCCCCATAAGTAGGTGCTTCCGAATAATGATTCCGTTTTTGGAAGTAGATTTTCAATCTCTTCAATTCACAAGGCAAGTTTATGTGAAATTCTGGTAAAGAAACTTCAGCAAATTTAGCCATCAATTCTGAGTTATTTTGAAGATCAGCAAGCTCCATCCGAAAATCGACCAACGCCCTTTCAATATTAGCTGCAAATGGCATTGGAAACCCATCGTATATCTGTCTGTACGCCCATAAAATATTCATATCTTTACATATACACTTCTGGCTATGCAAAATGCAACACAAGTACACGAGATAGCAAAGCCAGATTTACTGGACACAAAACAACAGATACAAAGATGAAACGATTGAGCTTGCAGGCCCGTGCGACTTGCGTAACACGCGGACATCAATAGTTCGTGTGGCCTCCATGGCTGGCAATAACGCCGGGGCATCGAACGAAAGAGGCTTTGGATGCGGGCTTGGGGTATGTCGGTCCAGGCTGCTTCTACACGTTGCCACAGTTCATCAGGCGTAGCCGCGGGTGGTGCTTGCCGGACCACTCGGTTGCCGATCAGCGACCAGACGTTTTCGATGGACGTGAGATCAGGCTGGCCACGGTAGCAGTGACACCTGGTGGGCCGTGAAGAATTGTTGCATGATGCGTGCCACGTGCGGGCGCATTGTCCTGTCAAAACGTTGCCGCTGGCAGGTCCTGCAGGTAAGGGAGGACTACAGGCTCTAAAACGTCGAAGACGTAGCGGTGGCTGTTGAGTGTACCGGCGATGCGTACCAGAGTGGTGCGGGTGTCATATTCAATTGCGCCCCAAACCGTAACGCCAGACGACGGACAGGTATGGCGATGCATAATGCAGGCGTCGTACAGTCTCTCTCCACGGTGCCGCCACACGCGCATCCGATCATCGTGGTGTTGCAGGCAGAAGCGGGATTCATCGGAGAAGACAATGTCGTCCCATTCTGTAGTCCAAGTTCAGCGTTCAACGGCCCATTGCCACCGCACTCGCCGGTGGTGTAACGTCAATGGTAATCGGGAGCAATGCGCGACGTGCGACAAGTCCCCACTCCTGCAGACGACGTCGAACGGTACGTGCTGACACAGGTTGTTGCGCAACACACCCTAATTCCTGCGCTAAAGTTCGTGATGTGGCGGTTCGAGCCGTCAAAGCCCGCCGCACAACGTGCCGGACCTCTCGTTCGGTGGTGTGCCGCGGCTGCGGCAGTAACTCACGTCGGTCCGTCCGTTCTACCTGCACTCACCGAATCCATACTCGCTTCACTGTGGCTGGATTTCGTCCCACACGGGCGCCGATGTCTCAGTACGATAAACAGCTGTCGCGATGAGCCACTATTCGTCCCCTGTCGAACTCCGAAACGTGCTGGAATGACTGCCGTATTCTGCGACGAGGCATCAGGAAGTTTCCCACGCACAGGTCCGGCAGCACAAAACACTTCCACTACTTACACCCCACCTTCTGTGCACCCTTCTTATAGTGCTTCTCGGTGGCGTGCCGGGCGCACATGATTTGCATATGCCCTGCAATGCTAATCGTTTGCATGTCCTCTTGCGGGCGACGCATGCTGCGAATTTCAGGCCAATCGGATGCTTCCTTCTTGGTGTCACATTTGGGGTAGCCAACATTGTATATTTTTGTGTACCGCCATTGCCCCATAAAATCATATGCCTATAATTTTTCATTTTTGCTATAAATGATTAATATCTGTCTAGTGACCCTCTGGATAGCGCTCCCCACATAGAATCAAGCCGAGGGCCGCGGATTGTGCATGTGCTTTAAGGTATCGTCTTTCTAAATCCCACAGGTGCAATAATTCCAATGAGAAATATGTTTTAGAATGTTGTCTTCATGCAGAGTCTTGCTGTTACTCATACTCAACAAGGTGTATATTGAACAACAGAGTCTCTTTAAGCTAATAAATAAATAATTAGATAGCTGCTGACTTATTATATTTTACTTAATTAGTACTAATTTGGCTGCATTTTCTTAAACTGTAATATTCTGGCAATGCGTCTCATTGGTAAAAGCAACCTTCATTTTGAAAAATTGCAGCTGTGGGATTTAGAGACAATTTTCCAGATTCATTTTCACAGGTAGACTCCAAGTCTGAAATACTTACATAAAAAAAAAGTTTCAGAATTTTTATGTGTTTGGTTGGTTAAGCCATGAGTTTGTTAATTTATTGTCATATTCCACTAAAGTACGATATTTAACAATTAAGGGATTTTGCTTGCATTGTATTTATTTATTTATTTACTTACTTATTTTACCCGACCATCATGAACAACTCGTTGGGATACATCAACACATCCAAATTTACGGCTACATGTTGTTCCGTACATTTGTCCGGGAAAGGAGAGAGCAAATGCCGTAAGACAAACACGCCACCGATGCCACATTCTGGATTCAAACCCGCGACCAGGAACACAGTTCGCGCAATCAACATAGTATTGGGTTCGCGACGTTGAGAGGAGCTCTTATCGAGCGTCGTCCCTCACATTTATTCAGCGAGATGTAAAACATTTCACTCATTCCTATACTTTTTGTAGTCCATAAAATTATTACTGTAATGTGAAGCCATTTTTCTTTCAATTTCAGCAAGCTTCAGCACTTCTTCCTAAAATGCCTTATTATGGCAGAATGTTCAACTATGCTGCAATGGGAAAAGGTATCTTTCATGTTCACATTTACCGCCGGGGTCAAACAGACGAGTACCGTTGCTTGTTAAAAAGTGGCACTTTTGTTGACTGCCGTTATGGCGACGTATTATAGCTTCGGTCGGCGGCTGATGTCGTTGGTGGTGTCAATTCAATTCGGAAACCACCTCTTCGTTTTGATGTATTATCGTAAGAACAAAGTTTGCAGCTGAAGAAGAACTATAAACTAAAACGATTCGCATAACTCTGGAGCTAAAGATCTTGTTACTTCGGAAATGGTTAAAACCAAGTAAGATACAACTACTGTGTTTCTCTTATAAAGAAAAGGAATACATTGTGTATGTAGCCTTGAACTGCCAAGATGAAATTAATAAATGAATCACGATAAAAGAAAGCGAAAAGTTAACTCACAATGCCAACATAATTTGGTAAAAATCAATATAAAGGAGAAAAGCTCTCAAACATTGCACAGTTACATGAGTTGTATATTGATCAGAAGAGCTAAAAATCCGATAGCTTGGCACTGGATAACTAGCAGAAAGATCGGAAAATTACTGATATTTAACGACAACTTAGCAGAAAGGAGCACATAAGTTTTGCAGGTTTCGTAGTTGCCTAAATAATGCTTACTGTATAAGCATTGGATTTACCAGATGATTATAAAGCAAAAGTAATATTTCCATCCATATTTTAAGCCGAATATACGAGTTCATACAGCACAGGTACATGATTCTGATGCGTTAATTTTGGACAAAATGTATTATCTTCAGCAATAACAAACAGAAAAAACTTATGAAGAAATATCATGCAAAAGTGAAGAAAAGTGTGGAATACTAGGAACAATGGTGGGAAATAATATTCTGCAAATGATCTTCGGAAATTTCTAAGATAAGAACAATGAAAAAATAAAGAAATTCTTCAGGACTTAAGAATTAAATGTTTGCCAGTAGGCGAGAAAATTAGGGACATTGTCTTGGGCGAGATCCTGACATACCCAATAAAAGATCTGGCATGGCACATTTCAAATGCAGAGAAGTGCACATACATAGACAAGTATAACCAATTTGGTCTTGCGTATAGTACGAACAGGAGGTACATAATACATGTACCACCCAAGAACAGTAATTGTTGCAACTGAACATTGAAGATACTTTTGAAAATGATTGTTTTCGTGTTGCAGCTGAACTATCGCCATTAGCAACTTTAAGACATATAAGCACTCTCCCTTCTCTAAATTGTGACCACAGCTTCAACGAAATGAGATAGATCCTGTACCGTAAGATAAACACACCATCCATGTCTCATGCGGGACTCGAACCTGGACCAACTCTGACGATTAACCAGAAACCGACGCCTGTGATCACCCAGTTGCCAGCGCGGGTTGTAAAAAAAAATAAAGAAATTCTTAAAAAAATAAAGAAGTTGCCAGCGCGGGTTGTGGGGATCCTTTGGGATAGGCAAAGAAAGATATCTGTTGGTATTTTTTGTGGTTTTAATGATCACCGTGAGTAACTCAATAAGCTATAAAGAGTCGCAAGTCCTAATTCAGGACTCTTGGTTCCAGGGAAGGGAGAAAACCAGTGCTGCAAGACAAAACACAACATCCATGCCTCACTGGGATTTAAGCAAGGACCTATCTCGTACAAATGTTCAGCACTCAGCGCTAAGACCACTGCACCACCAGTGCGGAGTTGGCATTTATTTTGTCTTTGCTGTTGGCATTTAACTTGTTGTTTTTGCTCAGATTTACTTCATGTTTGCTGTTGGCATTCCCTTCATGATTTCAGCTATCTTTAACTTTCTTGCACATTTTAATGTTAATCAACAGCGCTGCTGCATTCGTAGACGGCACAGGCTGTCGTCCTGTATCTAGCGATCAGAACGAGAAACTTAAGCTCGTAGGATTCCTCTTTATCCAATTTAAGGCCACTGGTTTCAAGAAGTAAGAGAACCAGTTTTTTAATTGAGAATGAAAAGTCATGTCCTCTTCCCAAATCGAAACCCAGAACTAGCAGTAGGAAGAGACTTAAGATTCAGCTTTAAACAGCCAGATCAATGTCTACCGCAAAAGTAGACCTCGAGAATGGAAGAATAATGAAGATTTCACAGAATCAGATAATGAAATGTGACGCCAGCAGGGTGGATAAGTTTCAAGCTTCACGCAGCAAACTTGATGGACTTTCAATCAGAACTAGCTAAGGACGCTGCAAAAATGCCAGACGAATTTCTCGATTGCCTTATGATTCTCCAAAAGTAGATTTCAGAAAAATAACGACTGGCAAATTGTACATAGCAAAATAAAATATGAAAAACTTTTGAACCATCCAGATGAAATAAAAACCAAGGAAACTTCTGCAAAGGAATAATCAGCATGACCATCGTTGTAGTAAATACCAGATAGCTCTAGAAAAACTAAGTGAAATATACGGAGCTACTTCCAGACAATGGTCACTACGAAATGTCACTGTATTGGCTAAGTGTAAATATAGGTTACAATTACTTGAACAAAGATAATTCAGTTAAACTTAATAATATTGTTGCTACCCCCCCGGGTCGCCGGATTATCAAATAAAACTAAGCTTTAAGAGTTTAGATGTCAGGATGTCAGGCAATTGCTGACGGCCCGGAGGTAGACAGTAGAATTTAGAATAATATTTGTGAGCTCTTTTTATCGCCGAAATCTTATGTACTGGTGAAAAGAATTTATCCTGCAATTTAGCCAATTAAAACCAAGAAATTCTGACACTCATTAATTAGTCGTGCAACTTCAGGACTGGCACGAGACAACAGACATTTAATCAATTAACAACAAAATATGAGGATAATGATGAAGGCGTCTATGTACAGAGGATTGTGAAGGAGGGGCGTCAAGTAGACTCGCCCCTTTCGGGATAGCTCTGAGGCTGAATTTATCATTAAAGTCAATGATTATTTGTTGGCCTATACAGTCCGGCTTTAAAAACAGTTTTCAGCCGACGAGAGTCTATTGGCTGACCGGAGCCAATCTAATCACAACTGGCATGCATACATAAGTTCTGTACTTATAGATATGCTGTTTCCTCAGGTATCCATGTTTGATGTATTTATATTCGAAGCGCACCTGTGTGATGACACGCCCATTTCAGAGCGGGCACTATAACCAATGGAGAGGGGAGTCGAACCCCATCTCCCACTATCTCTCGTGCACTGCATTCACCTGCATGAAATCATGAACGCATTTATGCGCACCAATGTCGTGGTGGAACGAAGCCGCTGACGTGTAGAAGGATCCGTTCGTCTCTCCAAAGGTGATTCTCGCATACATCACCGGTCGACATCTCCGTCATTCGGGGCTGTAACTCCATCACATCGTGTGACCTCCGGGATACTGGCTTTCTCTTACGTGCATTCTAGCACCAGGAAAAGAAGTATCGTCCTCTCACCTATTCCTCGCGGTAATATCAACCGCTCGGCCGCTCCTTGTATAGCTGGCCGGCATCTTCGGTCCGAAGCTCTTCCTTCGAGCTGGATCCGCTTCACCGGACCCGTTCCCTTTACGGCTCGGAACCAGACTATTCTTTTTCGCTTGTTTACATCATTCACATATTCCTTGTTCTTCTTCTTAGGGGTCTGTTTAAACTCTCTTGTCAGCCTCAAAGCATTTGGCGCGGTGAAGTGGTATGAAATACATGCCTCTGCATTCGGAATATGTGGTGGGTCCCACTTCCTGAAAGTACGGAAAACACATAACTTAACTAACACTCCTTTGTCCTGCCAAGGTTCGGAGTAGCAAACGCCATACAGTTTCCTGATCTGTTGACACTTTAATGGCTATCCGACTTGATCGACACGCACTAAGGGGGCGACGCATCGCGTTCCCCACACCAAGCTAAGATTTATCCGTTCCCTACCGATTTTTGGCATTAATGTCCCTCTTGAAATCGTCTTTATGGGAGTCTGAGTGCTTCTCAATTGCCGTCTGCTGTGGTCCCATGATGCTCACAGACCCCCAGAGATGATCCACTAATTCCTTTGTTCTCATTCAGACAAAGAGAATTACAACACTTCCCTAATTGAAATAAGTTAATTTCCAAATTAATTTGCAATAGGCCAAATATTTAATTTAATTATCAACATAATTTAACCAAGCCTATTAAGACCGTCCCCCCTTTTTAATAGTTACTAATTTAGACCCAATTTTCTCATCATTGCCCCCTCCTTACCAAAAAGCTCGTCCCGAGCGTTCGCCTTTTACTTGCTTGGGACTTCTGACCAATCCTGATCCAAGCCTAACATACGAGAAACCTCTTATTGGCTCTCCCGAAGTTTCTGGTGTCGCCTCACTGACTTCATTGAGATATTCCCTGCTATCCCCGCATACCTGGCATATTTGCATAAATTATCTTGCTCACCTCTGTTCCGGAGCCATCCCCAATACAACACTATTTGATACATACACTACACGGTAAATTAAATTGTTACTACACAAAATTCCACTAACACTACACGAATTTACCAAGGGATTATTTTCACTAATTTTACTACAAGTACTCGATACCGAAAATTCTTTCACTAAACCATTATTTACTATACACATTCCACAAATTCTACACCCACACTGTACCAACACTTTACAAACACTAGTACTACCCAAATACTAACCGAATAAGGCACACATTCTACACAAGTACTGCATTAAACCTATAAAAATTAAACTACATTCCGTGAATTTCACGAACATTCCACATTCCATGATGACAACATCAACAATCTGGCCATGTGTACCATAAGAAAAATCAGACCAATCGAATCTCGTGATTCCTTTTAATTCACACCCTCACACTAGCAAAATATACCAATCATCAGCCTACATCGGAACCTAAATTTCAAACTCCCAGAAATTTATATCAATCAGACTTCCACAAAGCACACTAACCAGAGCTCACCTCCCGTGGCTCACCAAATTTCATAGGCTCCTCCTATTCCAGGTCGGCCTCCTGAAATCTGTAATTTTTCCAGCTTATAAACTTTCTTAAATTTCTCACATTTCCCGTGCCTTCGTTAACCTTGCCGGCCTGACAGCCTCATCAACATCCCGGTAACCACGTAGTCAGCCAAAAACAATTCAAACATTCAATTTCTCAAAATTCCAGAAATTTTATAATTTCCCACATTTTCATAAATTCCAAACTCATGAAATTTCACTCGAGCAAAAACACATCACTGAATTGGCTTCTGAGACAACGCATTTCAACTAAACAGAAAAATTTGGAGATCGTTAGGTGCGCCATCCATATTCCTTTTCTCGTAACCTTAACCTCATTGGTTACACAGCCACCAGGAAAAGATACACAAATACTTTTACTTTCACTCAGCCAATGTTCCAAAAACTACAGGGAATCAATCCGTCCCTGATACTCAGATATTTTATCATCTAAAATTTCATTACAGGGCGATGTTGCCCTCCGCGCATCCCTTGCACGCGCATGGCAGAAAGAAAACTCTTTGCTGAGGAATGATTCAGACACTGAGTCCTGAGGCGGGAAGGAAAATTTAGTGGTACACTCGGACGCGCCGCCCATGTCCTTTTAATTTCACCCCGCGTCGGAATGCTGAAACCGAAACTCCGGAGATACGTGCTCATCTACACCTTAGCTCACCGTCGGATGTTCAGGGAGAAAATTTTATAGCACCTCGTTCGTCTGACCACTGCAAATCGAGTGCCCTCGCTTCCATCTCCTTTCCATACCGACCGGACTTTCGTAGCTACAGGTATTGGCGTCCAGCCACTCCAACGAAAAGAAAAATCTCAAGCACATTTGTATTAGCAAGGCAACAAATCAGCCATCTTTGCGTACGGGACACGAATTTCCAATGCATGAAAATTTCTTTCAAACAGTGACAGTGACTATGGCACGGGGCTCATAACTGTTCGTTACGTGTCAAAACCGAAAAAATTCTCACCACATAACTGCAATGACCTCATACATTTCACAACAAATTCTTTCAATCCATAACTGGTAAGTCGAACGACTAACAACTGCGCTTAGCAACTATACCAATTATCGTTTTTCCCCGAACAGGCTTACCACTGCAATTCAGTTTGGGAACTACGTTCTCTCTCGGACTGACGTCTGCCAAGACGAAGAACTTTTTTTCTCTACACAACTCACAAACATGTTCTCGAATAGGCTTACTACTGCTATTCAGTACATCTGCTCGAATAGACTGACCACTCCTACTCAGTACATTTCCTCGAATAGACTGACCACTGCTACTCAGTACATTTCCTCGAATAGACTGACCACTGCTACTCAGTACTTTTGCTTGAATAGACTGACCACTGCTACTCAGTACTTTTGCTCGAATAGACTGACCACTGCTACTCAGTACTTTTGCTTGAATAGACTGACCACTGCTACTCAGTACTTTTGGATTATATACTCAACAATTATAATCCCAGCCCCTGCGCCATCTTTTCCAAATTTAACCCTTTGCCGCCTACGTTCCGCGACAGACGTGAGATACTTGCCTACAACAGCAACAAAATACAAATCACAAATATTTATAAAAGCAAATATTTACACACGAAGCCTAACACACAACGCTTCATTCGATGCAATTCGATATTCCAAAATCGTAATCCTATTCCCGGTCCGCATCAGTTCCGAATGATAAACACACTTTATCAGTCATCAGTTTCTTCGTTTGAAACATTTCTTCCGACGGACCCTCTGCAGGTTCCATCGTGTGAACTGATTGAACCCTAACCGCACTGCATCACTCTCGCGGTGTTTACTGACACCAACGCGACAAGAAAAACAGCCAACTGAATTTTTGTTTTTCTTTTTCCGTCTACCCCTCTCCCAAAAGTCACTTTCATTAGTTGGGGCTCGGCGGAAGTCACCACTACCGCCCATCTCATACTCACAGGTTGAATCCTTCAACACGGGGAACACACCTTCAATTATGACTGTCTCTGCCTCCTCCCCCTTTATTCTCGGGATAATTTCCCCACAGCTGAGTTCAGAAACTCCCTCACAGATAACTTTCCCATTACTCTGTGGACCTCCCAATCCAGATTCTAACCCTGCGCCCGTCAGTAATATCGCATTCTCGTTCCCTTCCAAATTCTTATCTTCAGTGAATTCTCTTTTCACTATGGATCGTGCATCGTGCATTTCAGTATTCAATTTAACTTCATTATCATTGGCATATTTATTACCTACACTGAGCTCAGAATTTGCTTCTTCTCTGGCCTGCACTATCTCTGTAGTGAGCTCAACCTGCTGTACCTCTTGTGACGCTTCACCATTTTTAGTCTGTGTTTCAGTCTGAAGTGCCAAGTCCAGTTTCATAGCCGAAATTACTTTGCTCGTGGCATCAAAGCCATCACGCAATTCTTTCAGCATGAAATTTAGTTCTTCAATTTCTGATTCTGTAAGGTCTGCTATTATTCCTTTTTTTTTATTTTTCTCTTCTACTGCGGTTAGAATATAGTGTCAGGAATTTCAGCTCATGAATTTTGATACCAAAAAACATTCTTTCACCTAAAATTTCTATCGGCGTTGCTACCGAATTAATTTTGAATAAACCTAGCGATATCCAAATGTTAGCCATCAGTTTACGTAGCACATACCTAGCGATATCACACTTCTGACACCAAATGTTGCTACCCCCACCCACCCCCGGGTCGCCGGATTATCAAATAAAAATAAGCATTAAGAATTTAGATGTCAAGATGTCAGGCAATGGCTGACGGCCCGGAGGTAGACAGTAGAATTTAGAATAATATTTGTGAGCTCTTTTTATCGCCGAAATCTTATGTACTGGTGAAAAGAATTTATCCTGCAATTTAGCCAATTTAACCAAGAAATTCTGACACTCATTAATTAGTCATGCAACTTCAGGACTGGCACGAGACAACAGACATTTAATCAATTAACAACAAAATATGAGGATAATGATGAAGGCGTCTATGTACAGAGGATTGTGAAGGAGGGGCGTCAAGTAGACTCGCCCCTTTCGGGATAGCTCTGAGGCTGAATTTATCATTAAAGTCAATGATTATTTGTTGGCCTATACAGTCCGGCTTTAAAAACAGTTCTCAGCCGACGAGAGTCTATTGGCTGACCGGAGCCAATCTAATCACAACTGGCATGCATACATAAGTTCTGTACTTACAGATATGCTGTTTCCTCAGGTATCCATGTTTGATGTATTTATATTCGAAGCGCACCTGTGTGATGACACGCCCATTTCAGAGCGGGCACTATAACCAATGGAGAGGGGAGTCGAACCCCATCTCCCGCTATCTCTCGTGCACTGCATTCACCTGCATGAAATCATGGACGCATTTATGCGCACCAATGTCGTGATGGAACGAAGCCGCTGACGTGTAGAATGATCCGTTCGTCTCTCCAAAGGTGATTCTCGCATACATCACCGGTCGACATCTCCGTCATTCGGGGCTGTAACTCCATCACATCGTGTGACCTCCGGGATACTGGCTTTCTCTTACGTGCATTCTAGCACCAGGAAAAGAAGTATCGTCCTCTCTCCTATTCCTCGCGGTAATATCAACCGCTCGGCCGCTCTTTGTATAGCTGGCCGGCATCTTCGGTCCGAAGCTCTTCCTTCGAGCTGGATCCGCTTCACCGGACCCGTTCCGTTCACGGCTCGGAACCAGACTATTCTTTTTCGCTTGTTTACATCATTCACATATTCCTTGTTCTTCTTCTTAGGGGTCTGTTTAAACTCTCTTGTCAGCCTCAAAGCATTTGGCGCGGTGAAGTGGTATATAATACATGCCTCTGCATTCGGAATATGTGGTGGGTCCCACTTCCTGAAAGTACGGAAAACACATAACTTAACTAACACTCCTTTGTCCTGCCAAGGTTCGGAGTAGCAAACGCCATACGTTTCCTGATCTGTTGACACTTTAATGGCTATCCGACTTGATCGACACGCACTAAGGGGGCGACGCATCGCGTTCCCCACACCAAGCTAAGATTTCTCCGTTCCCTACCGATTTTTGGCATTAATGTCCCTCTTGAAATCGTCTTTATGGGAGTCTGAGTGCTTCTCAATTGCCGTCTGGTGTGGTCCCATGATGCTCACAGACCCACAGAGATGATCCACTAATCCCTTTGTTCTCATTCAGACAAAGAGAATTACAACACTTCCCTAATTAAAATAAGTTAATTTCCAAATTAATTTGCAATAGGCCAAATATTTAATTTAATTATCAACATAATTTAGCCAAGCCTATTAAGACCGTCCCCCCTTTTTAATAGTTACTAATTTAGACCCAATTTTCGCATCAATATTCAGTAAGGAGTGATCGTTAGGAAAAGACCATAATTCTTTTATTTCTCTTGGATTCTAGTTTGAAAACAATTATCATAGGAGCAAGATTCCCAATAATACACCAAGGTACAGTACATATATGTTGCAGTGTATTCTTCAACACCAAAAGGTGTGAATGAGTGTTTGCGTAAACCCACCTACGTTACTGCTCTTCCTACCAAAGTTTTCCATATATTTTACTAAACTGGGATTATTCTGAAGGCATCGTGGACAGATGTTTGCAGAGCGAGGAAAGCAAAACAAATCGATTAAGGTTCATTTATGTCTCGCTGTTGACGATCAAGGTGTTCTACGTTTAGCTCCTTGGGTAACTACTCTTGATGTCAGGATTACACTGAAAATACATACGAGATATCTACGGTGTTATTAAAATATATTTACTATGTAAAATACATAGCTTACATTTCAATGAAACACCAAGTCTATCACGCAGCAGCATAATAGTACTTTTCTTGAAATTTTCAAAAAAAAAAAAAAAAAAACCCAAAAAAACCGTAAAGCAATGGAAGGAATTAATTAGGTACGCTTCTTGAATTAGTGCTGTGTTGTGTAGTTTATCGAATACATATGACAAATTGATTACATGCAGATTTGCCATGGACTTTCTTCTGAATTTGTAAAGGTAAAATATTGATCAGTACGACAGGAAACAAAAGAAAGCAAAACAAATTCACGCGTAAATGCATTCAGTTAATCAAAAATGATAATAATAACAACAATAATAATAACAATAATTACAATACTAATAACAACAACAACAACAACAATAATAATAATAATAATAATAATAATAATAATAATAATAATAATAAAAATAATAATAAAAATAATAATAATAAAAACCGAAAGCAAGGCTGAATACAAGAGAAAGCAGTTTGAATGAAAGCAGATTAGCTGGCTGGAAGAACAAGCCACTGCATGGACAATTTCTAAAGAATATTGATGGAAAAAGTGACAACAACTTAACTTGGGAATGGCTGAAATTGGGTTTCATCAAGAGAGAAACAGAAGGTCTGATTTTTTCCGCACACGAACATGAACTGCAAACAAATGTTATGAATGCTAAAATCCAGAAAGTCAATGACAATCCAAAGTGTCCACTTTGTTAAGAAAAAGATTAAACTGTGCCTCATCTTACATGTGAATGTAGCAAAATTGTACAGAAAGTTTACAAAGCTAGACATGGCAGAGTTGCAAAATTGATTCACTGGTCGTTATGCAGAACGAACAATCTGCCAGCATCGAAACTTTCATGAGAACATCAGGCTGAGAAAGTCGTAGAAAATGATCAAGTCAAGATCTTGTGGGATTTTCGAATTCAAACCGATCCGCACGTAGACCATAATACACGAGACATAACAGTCATAGAAAATCGGAAAGTCTGGATAATTGATATAGCGATTCCTGGAAATGCCAGAGTCGATGAAAAAGAACTGGAAAAAGTACTAAATATAGATACCTGACCATAAAAGTTACCCGATCATTGACTAAACACACAACGGCAGTTCCCATTGTTATCGGGGTACTTGGAACAATGTCAAAAAATTGTATGAATCATTTCGAAAAATTGCAGCTTTCTGTTATATCACGTACAGAACTACAGAGACAGCTTTACTTGGGACATCATATAATTTACGCCGATTTTTGACTGAAACCTAGGTCTCCGGCGGAAACTCGTATCAGCTCAACATTACCAGTCAATGATAATTTTGTTGTTTATGTTTGATTGTCATAGGCTGTGCTTCGTATGTTTCGAATAAAGAAGATAATAATCACAGGCAGAAGAGTATTGCGATAACCAAACTAGGTTGGGAGTTTTAGTTTAGCCGTCCCCTCTAAATACGTAGATATATATATACAAGGGAACAAATCATGAATTACCTCACGAAAAAAAAACTTTATTAGATCCTGGATGAAGTAGAACTGTTAAAATATGCATCGTAAATTGAATTAAATGGTAAACAAACTTCAACAGCAATTTAACGGTGAAAGAACTTTAAAAACCCTTTCGTGATTGAATGAAGCTCTCAAACCTAAGTGTTGTACCAGATCATTACTTTCCTTTAAAAAATTTGGTTTTGACAGAAGAATAAACAACGGGAGTCTCTTGAAAACCCCATTTCCAACTAAATTACTATGAAGATCATTATGGAAGTTAAAATGTTAATATGTGTGAAAACAGGAATTTGTTGCTGACGGAAACCGAGCCCGTGTTTCTTCGCTCCGAAGTCAATTGCTCTAACCGACACCGACGGAATATATCACTGCAGATTTATCGTCTTGACACGTGCTTCACCTCTATATTACGTCACATCATCTCCTTCTTATTTATTTATTTATTTATTTATTTATTCATTTATTTTTTGAAGCAAAGAAGGAACCTCTCCTTAATTCCAGACGATGGGTGGAACCAACATCACATATTTTTGAATATGTGATGAACCCAACAGCCAGTAGATCAATTTTTACGTTCGGGCGCCAATCTGAAAACATGAATTTTTGTTTTTGAATAGGTCAGTCGTTCCACTTGATAACTAAGCAGTAATTTAACTACATGCACATGAGAGATTAATAATGGCACGATGACTTACCATCACGCGAAGTGCTGAAAGTTTCCCCCTCCGCTTCGAAACACATTGCACACGTTTCGCCATGTTTTCTGATGCACGCCTCAACATGTCTGTGTCAGTATTGTTTATTTTGGTCCTGATGTTTGCCCGGAGATCCTGAATGGTTTGTGGTCTGTTTTTACAGAATCTATCCTTAAGGTAGTCCTAAAAGAAGTGAAACGCTGACTTCAAGTCTGGCGACAGGGGGGGCACAGGTCTTTAGAAATAACACGGCCCATGAAAAAGCGGTTGATGATGAGCGCAATGGACTCGTTGTAGGTGTAGCACGTTCTCACTATCCTGCTGGAAGTGTCAAAGTACCCATGCATAAGCTAGATGTCGTAGAGTTGCTCCACGAAGGTCATGAAAATGTGTTCACAATCCCTTCAAAGAAAATTGGTCTTGTGATCCTCTGTATGGAAACTGCAAACCTCACACCCACAGTTTGCGGATAACATGGTGTCTTGTGGGTCACATGATGGTTTTCTAAAGCCCAAATCCTGGTGTTTTGAGAATTTACATATCCAATATGCATCGGTAAATTATGGCACTACCAGAGTTTCTTTCTACTCATCTGAGGAACCAATTGCAATAACGTACACACTTGATTCTGTAGGGGCCCCATCAGCTGGTGTACAGCTGTCACTATGTACGGCCTGATTTTTGCGTGCTAAGTTGCCCTTTGGCACATCGTCAAAGAGTGGCCGGTCTACTGTGGTAATCGGCGTAATGATTTCCGGGAGGAGCGAAACAAACGCTTACGAACGTCTTTTGCAAACTGCGGCACTCTTGACGGCAGGTTGTGCTTCGCTTTCTCACTCAGTAATGAACATGTTTTTTCCAGCTTCTCCACGTTCCTTAGAATCGTCGCCTGGTCAGGACCATCACGAACACCTTACTCGTGTCGGTAAGCCCTTTGTGTGGCAATAACAAAACTGGTAAGCCCTTTGTGTGGCAATAACAAAACTGGTAAGCCCTTTGTGTGGCGGTAACAAAACTGGTAATCCAGTAATACTTTACGATAAACAAGTGCTATTGCACTATGTACGACTATGTAGTGACGAGTGAACGCGATATCAGCCGGTAAAGGCCTGCAAAAAGCTTGGTGAAATGGTAAGTCATTCTCCCATTATTAACCTCTCATTTACACGTAGTTACGTTACTGTTTAGTTATTAGGTAGAACGAATCACAAGTTTAAAAAAGTGGGATATCCCGCTGAAACATCCCGTAGAAATAAACTTTACTGAATTTCTGTTGAATAATTTTCGACTTTACGACACTGGATATATGAAATGAAAGAAGAACACAAAGTTAAATTCCTAAATTTCGTCTCATTTTCATTTGTTTATTCGTTTAACGACCACCGTTAGCAACTCGATCGGCTATAAGTAGTCGCCAGTTTCTACTTTAAGGTCACTGGTTCCAGGGACAGGATAGAGCCAAAGACAAACGCAACATCTATGGCAGCCGGGATTCGAACTCGGACCATCTCGGACGAATGGTCAGAATCCAACACTAAGACCACTGCACCCGCTGGGATGTTGTTCATGTTATTCCTGCGCCTTATACAATATAACGTACTATGATGGGAAAACCAAAGACGCAGTGGACAAAGCGCTGGCTTCTGACTATTTGGACGGTATGGTCCGGGTTCGAATCCCGGTGTGGCATGGATGGCGTGTTTGTCTTACTGCTCTGGTTCTCACCCTTTCTTGGAACCAATGGCCCTAAATTATAGACGGGAGATTGCTTACAGCTCAACGAGTTGCTCATGGTAGTCATTAAACACAAAAACAATTACCAAAAAGATGACACCGAATTTTCGGGTGTAATGAGCACGTCTTTTGAAGCCGTTCTGACGCAAATTAAATTTATCAAAGTTATTCAAAGTCAATGGAACCGGTATGGAAAACAATAGATCTGACCAAAGAAAGAAGATTTTCAATCGGGTTTTTATCCCTCAGATATAAATACTGTAAACGGAATCGTGAGCTTACGCCCTCTGGTTGCAGACGTGTGCATTAAGAAAAACATGAATTTATATGAGAAACATTTCGCACCGGAAACGCTTTCCAACATCGAAATAATTTTTCAAATCGGACTCTTAGAAACAGAAATATCGACAAATATAAGATGTGACTTTACGTCCTCTATTTGAAAAACCATGCATTATTTTAGGAAGAAAGTAATCTCAAAAGGGTTTTCCGTACGAGCGGTATCGGTCCAAGAAAAAAAAAATTAATTGAGTTTTCAGGAGCCCAGATTTTGCTACAAACATATCAGAAGCATATATTAACATTTATTCCTCCTGGTGGCCAAACCATTCTATACCAAACTTTAGAAATTATATGAAAAATATTTTCCATCAGGTCTTGTATGCGATACAGGAAGAATTTTTCAAATCGGAATTTCAGAAGCAGAAATAACGCATAAAACGCAATTTACCTTTGTGCCCCGTAGCGGAAAGTCTATGATTTACGATTTACTTGAAAATTTTGAATTAATAGGAAAAACATTTCGCATCAGAAACACTATCAAACAAAGAAGGAATTTTCAAATCGGACTCCTAAAAGTAGAGATATTGACAAAAATAAGATATATATATCTACGCCCCCTGGCGTAGAAACCATACATTATTTCTACAAGAAAATGTTCCTAAAAGGTTTCTCGACATGAGTAGTATGGGTCAACAAAAGACATTTTTTGCAATCGGGATTTTAGAAGCTCATATTTTGCTGAAAATACACGAAGAAGCGGAAATTGAGGCTTACGCCACCTGGTGGCCAAACCATTTTTAACAAAAATTAGAAATTACGTGCAAAGGATTTCCCATCGGGAGCTGTATCCAGTGCAGAAAAAATTTCCAAATCGGAGATTTAGAAGCAGAGGTATAGGGGGAAAAAGCAATTTACCTTTACGCCCCCTAGCGGAAAGTCTACGAATTACTTGATAATTTTGAAATTATATGAAAAACATGTCACACAGGAAACACTATCAACCAAAGCAGGAATTTTTAATATCGGACTCCTAGGAGTAGAGATATTGACAAAAATGAGATTTACATCTACGCCCCATGGTGTAGAAACCGCGCATTGTCTTAAGAACAAAATGTATCTAAAAGGTTTGTCGACATGAGTAGTATCGGTCTACAAACGACGTTTTTTTTCAATCGAGAATTTAGAAGCTCATATTTTGCTGCAATTAAGATCAGAAGCGGAAATTAAGATTTACGCCCTCTGGTGGCCAAACCATTTTTTACAATAATTAGAATTTATGTGCAAACGATTTCCCAACAGGAGCTCTTTCGGTGCAGAGAGAATTTTTCAATCGGAGATTTAGAAGCAGAGATATAGGGGGAAACGCAATTTACCTCTGCACCTCCTAGCGGAAAGTCTATGAGTTACTTGAAAATTTTGAAATTATATGAAAAACATGTCACACTTAAAATACTGTTCAACAAAGAAGAAATTTTTCAAGTCGGATTCCTAGAAGTAGAGATATTGACAAAAATAAGATATACGTCTACGCCCCCTGGAGGAGAAACTGGAATATTTTGAGAAGAAAATATTCCCAAAAGGTTTATCGATGTGAGTGGCATCAGTCTACGAAAGAATTTTTTAATCGATAATTTAGTAGCTCAGATTTTATGGCAAATGCATCAG
Organism: Macrothele yani; assembly: GCA_039090855.1. NCBI lineage: Eukaryota > Metazoa > Arthropoda > Arachnida > Araneae > Macrothelidae > Macrothele > Macrothele yani. The sequence goes on from CM076990.1 coordinate 134,959,004, forward strand.
AAGCAAAAATTAACACTTACGCCCTCTGTTGGCAAAAGTATTATTTACCAAAAATTTTAAATTATATGCAAATGATTTCCCCTCAGGAGGTTTATCCGCTGAAGAATTTGTTTTTCACATCTGAGTTTTAGAAGAAGAGTTATCGGGAAAAATGTAATTCACTTTTACGCCCTCTAGCGGAAAATCTATACGTAATTTGAAAAAGTAACTACATCTAAAATACTCTTCGACATAAATGGAATCAAAAGATAGAAGATTTTTTTCAATCTGATGTTTCGAATAAAATATGTTGAATAAAACGTATTTTTGAATTCGACATCATCTGCATTTATGCCCTCTAGCGGAGAAATTGTTCGTCGTAAAAAAAACGAAATAAAGGATCATCATTCGCATTTTCAAGCTTCGAAATGCAAAAAGATTTTTTCAAATCGGACCAATAGTTGCAGAGATATCATGGGTACAGGCGGACGGATGGACAAACCGGTAACATCAGCACGATCTTTTTTACAAAAGACGTGCTGAAAAAGGGTGGCCATTAAAAATTTGTTATGAGTCACTAAGTGCATCGCTGGAGTCGCATGAACATTAACAGAGTCATCCTGCTGCACAAATGAACGAATTTTATGCAAAACAACCGTTCTTTTATTTTCTTCTCACTTGTTACCCTCCCTTCTCCACAATACCACATAACAACTCATTTTGAAGTTTACATTTGCAAACTCATTCGTTGTTGTTTTTTTCATAATTTTTCCTTAAAGTAAAAATTATGTAATGATCAATTTTTCGTCGACGGTCATAATTCCCAAAAAAATTTCAAAAATCAATTAAAATGAACTTAATCATTTTGGTATTGCTGTAAGAAGAGAAATGTTTGAACAAAATTGTTTCCGGTTAACTGCAAAAAATACTTAGCTATGATTTTCTTTATTTTCTCTTTTCCAAGTCGAACCACAAATATTCGATTGTGTTCATGTCAGGTGAATTTGGAGGCCAAGGCATTAACAGAAAGTCAGCAGCATCTTCCTCGAACCACTCCTTGACCATTCTGGCAGTATCGCATGGCGCATTATCCTGTTGGTTACATGTCAAAATTAACCCGGAAAGAATAACGCGCGTCGTAATAACCCAGTCAAAACAACCCGGCGTCTAAATAACCCAGTGTCACAATAACCCCACGTTAAAAAAACCGTTACAAAATTACCCAACGTCACAATAACCCAGCATGATAAAAACCCTATACAAAATAACCCTGCGTCACAATAACCCCAGGTCACAATTATTGTACGTCAGAATAACCCGCGTCATAATAACCCACGACTTAATAACCAGCGTCAAATACTATCTCATGGTACTCAAACTTAGACGGTAGATAGTTTTTGGAATGGGTCGGAGTCAAGCACCCCCCCCTCCCCCATACAAACTTTTCGTAAAATCTACATTTTTCAATTAAGAACCACCAAATTTGGTATCCTATCTCATAAAACTAACTTAGTCCATAGACGGTTTTTCGAAGGAGTCAGCGTCCGTATTCAAGATTCCCTCCCCATACAAATTTTTCGTAAAATCTACAGTTTTCAATTTAGAACCACCAAATTTGGTATACAATCTCATGGTACTCTAACTTAGACGGTAGATGGTTTTGGGAACTGGTTCGGGCCCCGGGGTCAAGGCCCCCCCATACAAAATTTTCTCAAAATCTACAGTTTTCAATTTAGAATCAACAAATTTGGTATACAATCTCATGGTACTCTAACTTAGACGGTAGGTGGTTGTGGGAACGAATCTGGCCCGGTGTCAAAGGGGCCCCCATACAAAATTTTCGTAAAATCTACAGTTTTCAATTTAGAACCACTAAATGTGGTATACCACCTCATGGTACTCTAACTTAGATGGTTGATGGTTTTTGGAACGGGTCGGGGCAAGTGTTCAAGGAGGCCCCACACAAAATTTTCGTAAAATCTACAGTTTTCAATTTAGAACCACCAAATTTAGTACACTATCTCATCGTACTCTAACTTAGACGGTAGATGAATTTCGCAACAAGTAGGGGCCCGGGGTCAAGGGGCCCCCGTAGAAAATTTTTGTAAAATCTACAGTTTTCAATTCAGACCACGAGATTTGGTATACAATCTCATGGTACTATAACTTAGGCGGTATATAGTTTTTGGAACGGGTCGGGGTTAAGGCACCCCCCCCATACAAAATTTTTGTAAAATCTACAGTTTTCAATTTAGAACCACCAAATTCGGTATACTATCTCATGAAACTAACTTAGTCCATAGACGGTTTTCGGAAGGAATCGGCGTCCCGGTTCAAGGGTTCCCCGATACAAATTTTTCGTAAAATTTACAGTTTTCAATTTAGAACCAACAAATTTGGTATACAACATCATGGTACTCTAACTTAGACGGTACATGGTTGTGGAAACGAATCGGGGCCCGGTGTCAAGGGGGCCCCCATACAAAATTTTCGCAAAATCTACAGTTTGCAATTTAGAACCACCAAATTTGGTATACTATCTCATGATGCTCTAACTTAGACGGTAGATTGATTTTGGAACAAGTAAGGCCCGGGTCAAGGGGCCCCCATACAAAATGTTCGTAAAATCTGCAGTTTTTAATTTGGAACCTCCAAATTTGGTATACATCTCATGGAATTCTAACTTAGACGGTATATAGTTTTTGGAACGGGACGGGGTCAAACCCCCTCCCTTCGAAATTTTCGTAAAATCTACAGTTTTCAATTTAGAACCACCAAATTTGACATACTATTGCATGGGACTCTAATATAGAGGGTAGAATGTTTTTGGAAGAGGTCGGCGCCCGGGGTCAAAGGGCGCCCACACAAAATTTTCCTAAAATCTACCGTTTTCAATTTAAAACCACCAAATTTGGTATACTACCTCATGGCACTCTAACTTAGACGGTAGACATTTTTGGAAGGGGTCTGTGCCCGGGTCAATGGGCCCCCATACACATTTTTGTCAAATCTATAGTTTCCAATTTAGAACAACCAAATTTTTGTATACTACCTCATTGTATTCTAACTTAGACCGCAGAAGGAAAGGGTCGGGTGTCGGGGTGAAAATGAATCAAAAAATTACATTTTTTACTCTTAAGAATTGCAACCCAATTCAGCACTTCAATACCCCATCTACGGTCTAAGTTAGATTCCGTAGATAACAATAAAGTGCAAAAATTTCCGGTTAATGGTGTATTAAAAACACAAATTAATAAACGTTATCTTTCACCACCAACGGGTGCCTTATCAGGCAGAAATACAATGTAATGTAAATAATGTAAATTATTTTTTGTTTCGTATAATTAAATTAACTAAATCAAAAAATTAAAATAAGTTTACTGGAAATTTACGGAAACATTTTTTCATTCATTAACTTTCACCCGCTGAACTTGGTGATTCTACAAATAGTAATATTTACCCGTAATATACCGGGTACTCCTGCTAGTAGGAACTAAAGATAACGTTAGACTTTTAGTCAGGTACAAAATAATAATTATAAAGCCCTAGGCCTGGGCCTTATTTGCAATTTTCAGTCAGCCATGTTAATTTTCATAAGGTTTGCATAGAAGTCCAAGATTTTAGCAATGCGCTTTACTGAGGTTGAAACTATTAAGCAGACCCAAGGCTTAGGGCTTTTTGATAGTTTTAAGTCCTCCGAGCTGATATTTATATAGTTTTCATAGAAAATCAAATTAATTCTGTTGAAATTTTACTCAAGCACAAGACATTAATAGATACGCTCGAGGCCTAGGCATAGGCATTTTTAGTAATTTTTATAATGCCGTGATTATATGAGCTTTTCATGAAAAACCAATTTAAGAGTGTCACGCTTATTAAAACTTTTTTAAAAGGCCTTGGCCTAGCGGCCAATAATTAATATTTGGTGCCTAAGTGAAAGCGCAACATTATTAACTTGATTTATTATGCAAACCTTATAAATATGAGCACAGCGATTAAAAGTTACTAAAGAGTCCTTGTAAGTAATATTTTTTGACTGAGTGCAAGTGCAGTTTACGAAATGTCGACAGGTCAAAATATCTAAAGTAACAATGAAATTTGGAATGTTTCTTTTTTCTTTCCTTTTATTTCAGTTTTGACACTTGTATTAAGTTCTGAAAACATATGTATTTTACTTATTTTTTATCTTCATTGTGCTTTTAACAGAATTTCTTACCAATGTTTTGGGCATTTCAATTTGCGTGGTTACTTGTTTTTATGTTTTGGGCATTTTGCTTTGTATATTCGTATTTTTGTTATGTTTTGGTTGTCTTATTTCCTGTGGTGGTTGTAATTTCTACAGGACAAAAATGGGAAACTGTGGACACTTACGATGCCTTCTTGCTTACAATTTTTTTTAAATATAGCACATTTTTTTGTATTGATTTATATCACTTACTCCTTAAGCGACTACAGGTTTCTTTAAATATGAACTTTTTCTCAGAGCCTTCTGTTTCCTCTACCTAGCTTTTTCGGCTCCGTAATTTTTTTTCTTGGGTTTAGAATATTTTCCTTAGTATTACTCTATTTTCTCATGTAAATTCTTTATGTAAGATATGTCTATTGTATCGAAGGATTTTGCAATTATATATGAAGCCCTGTTGCTGAAGTTAAACAATCTTTCCAGCTGAAACAGCGCAGTTCAGATATTTTCCCACTGTTAACTTAAAGAATGAAAACAAAAACAACTAATCTGGGTAATGTTTGAGGCATCAGACAGTACTTACTAGTAACCAGGCAGAGTTTTGAGGAAGAATGAGCTTAGGAATTTCTAACTCCAACAAAAAAGAATAACCGCAGCTTGCACCACAATATACGTATAATGATAGATTTTGAAATTGCTATCATTATAATGCTGCCAAAAAGGAATTTGGAAGCAGGACACAAAAATGTTTTCGGTTTCATCTCGGAAAAAATGTGCGGAGGAATATCCATCCTCTGGCATAGCCTCGGAATATGGGGAAAACAGCGAGTTTGCTCTCAAAGTCAGACATTTGCAAGCACTCGTATTTCTTTCATCTGATGAAATTCCAGCTGCTTTTGAAGAAGTGAAATCAATTTTACTAAAATATGCAGGTTCTGTAGTTCAGTGGTTTGAGGAAAATTATATTCTAGGAAAATTTCGTGGAAGCAGAAGAAACAATCCGAGCAGAAGCCCTCCGCTTTTCCCACCAACAATTTGGTCAGTAAGTGAAAACAATTTACTTGGCTTTCCCAGAACACAAAACAAACTTGAAGGATGAAACAGACACTGGAATACAATTCTGGGAGGGAAAAAACTGTGACCGTATGAAATAATTACTGAAATTGCGAAACAGCAGAGAACAACTATGGCTAAAATCGAAAGAGTGATACCACAGATTCCAACAAATCACTCTAGAAGAGAAACGCTGGCAAGATAAAAAATAATTCGAACTTCTTTGGCGCACAGAGACAATGTTAACGTGCTAGACTTTTTAAGAGGAATTTATTATAATTCTACCCTTTCCAAAAATGTGCTGGTATTTTTCACTAATTGAATTATACCTTTTACTACCTTGTACTTAAAATTTTCAAGAATGTAATTCTGCCGAAGATACAAGAATGTAAAACACAACGCAAAATTTAAAAAGACAAAATTTTCAAAATAGGATGTCAGAAACATAAAATGTCAAAAAGTAATCCAAAATGTGAAACAAATAAAAATTGAAAATGCAATCATAAGTCACGAGATTAACAAAAATGCGAAACGTTATATAACAAGTACAACACAAAATAAAACAAATGCCAAATCATAAAAAAAACGCACACGCTATGTAAAATGTACAAAATAAAATAAAGGTCGTATTCATAAGGATTGCATGACAAGTCAAGTTAATAATGAGCTTTTACTCAGGCTTCAAACAATAATTATTAGCCTCTATCCCTTTTTAAAAATCTTTAATAAGCGCAACATTATTAACCTGACTTGTCATCACAGATAATCAATATGACCATGTCATACAAATACTTAAAGGACTTGTGCTTAAGCCTAATGGCTGTTTATAGTTTTGTACTCGAGTAAAAGCGCAACAAAATAAACTTGACTTTTGTGACGTACCTACCAGCAGGACGCACATGACATAAAGGCAGATAGGAATCAGAATAAACGTCTGCGTAGCTCAGTTGGTAGAGCGACTTGTTCCGGAATAAGCGGCCTCGGGTTCGAATCCCAGCGTAGACCAAAAATGACGGAGAAATTTACTTCGTTATAATGGCGCCCGAACTATCCGGATGACCGGGCCGTTCAAAATTTCGCATGGGTGTGATGTTATTTCCACACCGCGAGACAGGAAAAATCAGAGAATTCCTTCTCCAGCGATTCGAAAAATAAAAATGTGTGATGTTGCATTCCACACAGCAGATTGACTGGGAGTTCTCAAGTGCACGTTCTACAGTGGATGGCTGCCTGCAACGATTCATGGTCACGGCTGACCGGTCACGGCTGACCCCACGGCTGACCGTGGGCCATGCCCCCGGCCCTCTTTCGGGGGGGGGGATGTGACGTACCTACCAGCAGGACGCACATGACATAAAGGCAGATAGGAATCAGAATAAACGTCTGCGTAGCTCAGTTGGTAGAGCGACTTGTTCCGGAATAAGCGGCCTCGGGTTCGAATCCCGGCGTAGACCAAAAATGACGGAGAAATTTACTTCGTTATACTTTCTATGAACGTTTTATGTATATGAGCACGGTTGATTGAAAACTGGTCAAAACGCAGTACCATAACCTTGGCATGTTATCGAAATCTTATGAATACGTCGGACTAAAAATTCCTAAAAAAAAAAAATTACGCCTAAGGTCTTGTAATTAAGGTTTTGTGACAGAGTAAAACTGCAACATTGATAACTTGACATGTTTTGTTAACGTTGTGAATATGAGCACGGCTGATTAAATATTTCAAGAAATAGCCTTTGAGATTAATGTGTTGTAACTGAGTAAAAGTGTAACATTATGTTTATTTTCTATATTAACCAAACTACGTGCTGAAATGGCCCAACTTTATATACGTATACTTCAACCGTATACCGAAGCGATGACAAGGTGAAAACAAAAGTGCAATTTTGTACGGTCCACTAACATTTTATGGCCAGCCAACATGGAAGTGGACTCGTTGATATCAAAAACGTACTTTCCATACGGCTCCATAACAAATAGCAATGGACACGTCGCAATCCTTTTCTTTTTTTAGTTGGGGGTTTAACGACCACCGTGATCAATTCAGTGGGCTATAAGCAGTCGGCCGTTCCTAATTTTTAGCCACTGATTCCTGGAAAGGGAGCCAGCCAGTGCCAGAAGTCAATCACAAATTCCATGACTCACAGGGATTCGAACCAGGATCCTTTTCGACGAGTGGTCAGAAGCCAGCGTTTAGACTACTGCGCCACCGTAGCGGCTCACGTTGAAATGTATTCTTCATACGGCCCAAACGCTCTTATGGACATAATAGATTGAACTGGACGCAAAGAAATCATTAATATAATTTGTACTAGCAGGGATACCAGGTATACGCCAGGTACATATTACTATTTGTGGAATCTCCAAGTTCAGCGGGTGAAAGTTAATGAATGAAAAAGATATTCCTGAATTTTTTCTGTAAACTTATTTTAAATGTTTTGATTTAATTAATTTAATTTTACGAAACAAAAAGAAAGGAAAAGGAATGGAAATACTTACCTTCGAGGAGACATCTTTAGACTTGCCGTACATCTGGCATGTGCTTCTGAGAATGCCGCCACACAGAAATGCAATGTACCTATGTGATGTCGCAAGCATACGACTTGACATTGGCATTGATAATCTTTTTCTTACCGTTTTGAATTTTGAATATCTGGAACTCTCTAATTACATTACATTATATTTCCGCCTGATAAGCCGCCCGTTGATAGTGAAAGCTAAACTATATTAATTTGTGTTTTTAATACACCATTAACCGCATATTTTTGCACATTATTGTTATCTACGGTCTCCAACGTACACCGTAGGTTGGTTTGTTGGCTGGTTGGTTAGTTGGTGGTTTATGGCGTAAGGGCCTCAAAGGGCCAAAGAGTGCCTTAGACCGTAGATAGGGTATTGGAGTGCTGAATTGTGTTGCAGATCTTAACAGTAAAAAATGGAATTTTTCACGAAAATTTAGTATGGGATCCACTTGACTCCGACGCCCTTCCAAAATCCCTCGACAGTCTAAGTTAGAGTTTCATGAGATAGTATACCAAATTTTGTGGTTCTAAATTGAAAACCGTAGATTTTACGAAAATTGTGTATGCGGGGGGTGGGGCTCCGACACCTTCCAAAAACCGCCTACGGTCTAAATGGGAGTACCGTGAGGACATTTTCTGGACCATCTCGACATTATGACCGTGTCGACATTATGACTGTGTCGACATTTTTAACTGTCGACATTTTGACTGTCGACATTATGACCCTGTCAACATTATGACCGCCACCGCACAAGCAAGGTTAATAGACAGAAATGTTTGCTCACTCCAGCTACCTCGCAGCGGAAGTATCGGTCTCTTACGCATTGACGTCACTGTAAAGGACGGGTAGACCGTAGATACTTGGTCGATACAACTGAAGCACTTGCAGGAGAAGTGTTGTGAACAATTTTAAATTCAAATTCGTTTTGAATTTGAAAACTTACCGCCAAGATGGAATGCAAGAAAAAAAAACGGCGTCAACAGTACACGCAGGAAAACTGACATCCATGTGAATATTTTATTTACTGTAAACCACGATTTTAAAGAAAATAAGTATAATTTTTTTTCAAAGCTATTTAATCTAAACAGGTTATTTACTGGCAATAAGGAAAAGTGCAAGGATAGCGATCATAGCTTTTAAATTTCATTATATGTAACTGTAGCACTGACTTCTTTAAATAAATTCGAGAAAAAGAAAAAAACACCATAACATTATGTTAGTAACACCTCATAAAGAAATCCCTTTATGCCGAACAAATCAAAACTTCTGCAACATTCAAGGAACTCGCTTAATTAAAAAGCTGGAAATTAATTCTATTAAATGCTCCGTTGCTATTTGTAAATAATCGCTTAATAGAAAGGTTAAAATTATATATTTTCAAATTATTTTCCTTTCTTTTCGTCATATTTTAATCGCTAAATTTTGAGAATTTTAAAAATCGGGACCTTATTTAACGCACAGAAATACTTTCCTCACTCACTTTGCCATGATTCTTAAGTAATTATTTTAACCGGTATTCTCTTCTTAGGTTGGTAAAACATTTTTTCCTTTGGATTTGGAATTTAGTCCAATACTAAAGTGGAAAAGAAACGTCTCAAGTGGAAAATAAATTTATTTTGCTTTTCGTTGCTATTAGAAGAAAAAAAAAATCGAGTTTTTCCAGATCCTAACTATGGGTTATTTTGACGTCGGGTTATTTTTTCCCCGGGTTGTTTTGACGTCGGGTTATTTTGGCCCCGGGTTATTTTGCAAACGGGTTATTGACGTTGGGTTATTTGACGCCGGATTATTTTGACTGGGAGATTTTGACGCGGTTTATTCTTTCCGGGGTAATTTGACATGTAACCGTTGCCATGAATGGATGAACTTGGTCCGGAACGATGTTCAGGTACTTGACAGAAGTCAGGGATTGTGCTATTGGGATAATAGGACCTAAAGTGTTCCATGAAAACATCGCCCACAGTATAAAACCACCGCCGCGGGCCTGTTTCCGCCCAACAGTGCATCCAGGTGCCATAACCTCCGTTGGTAATCGGCGTATCCGCTCTTGGCAGTCTACGTGATGCACCAGGAATCTTAATTCCTCAGACCAGGCCACTCTCTTCCAGTCGTCCATGATCCAATTTCGATGATCTTGGGCCCATTTCATGCGTTATTGGCGATGACGTGCAGTGAGCCTGGGGACCCAACTGGGTCTTCGGCTACTCAGGCAAATGCGCAGAAGGTTGCGATACACTGTGAGCTGTGACGTATTGACCTGATCACCACTGTTGAAGCTGTGGGTGATTTTTCGAACTGTGGCCCAGCGTGCGCTGTAAACAATGCGCAACAGTCTCCGCTCCCCTCTCTGGCATCAATGAGCTGCGGACGGCACATGGCTGGACGACTGTTCGTCGTTTGGCCATATGTGCACCTTTTTTAATACGCACTCACTACAGCGGCACGTGAACAACCCACAAGCCGCCCCGTTTCCAAGATTGTAGTTCCTAGGCGCCGTGCCTTTCGAATTTATCCCTTATCAAACTCCGATAAAATGGCAGCTTTTCCCATTCTGATTCCGAACACATTACTAACCGAAAGCCGGTCCTCGGGTTGTTTATACACTGCTCGGTGAACTTCACCTACGCCACCGCTCGGTCTCCAGGAGCGCTCATTTTTCTAGGCTGGGGTGGGTAATAATGTAATGGCACATCGGTGTATATGTTGATGTGAGAGATACACTTTCTCAGGCCTATGTTTTTAAATGTTAAATGTTAAGAAAAATTAGAGGCAGTCAATAGTAAAGGCGATATTGATGATATTGGTTATCTCAGATAGAAATAGGACTTAGAGATAAACACAAGAAGGCGTTAAAAGTAGGAACATTAAATTGGGATTCCACAACACTACTTTTTCACTATTCTTTGTCAATGCCGAAAACATCCGTCTGTAATGGTTATTCCTTTCCTTAAATGACCCAGAACAAAAAATGGAGACACTGAACCGCAAGAGCGCCGGGGAGAATTTACTATCGCTGTTAAATTCACCGTATCTGCGGAAAATTTCTCATTAACCTCATTCAGTAAATATTCCAAAGCTTTCAGGGCCCTAAGAGCCGTTAATGATTCCTTTGCGAACTGTTTTGATTGATTGTTTTCGAATTTGGTAACTTCCCGTCTTCGTGGTCGTTGTGATGCGCAACAACTGCGACGAAAACAGTTTTCCTCTCAGTCGCTCCTTTTCTCTCTCCCCCACTTTCCTTCCTCTTGTATTCCTTATGTGTATTATGTCATTCGTCCTCTGAAACGTCCGTTGTTGCGTCAGATCCTCATCCGCGGCGTGAAAGGATTCGATGCCCCTAGGGGGCATTGTTACAGGAGACACCCAATTAAGTGCAGAGAATGTAAACGAGAATAAATAAGAAAGCGACAGCTAAACTCAAGCAGAGGAACATGATACGATTACGTATTTATTCTTCAGTATTTTCAAGCAAGAGGAAAGACAAAAGCAATCATAAAATTTGCAAGAAGTTTATAAGGAATCATTTGTTTGCTGAAAACAAAATGAAATCTCTTCTAGAGAATTTCATCGACTTGCCCATCGCTTAAATAAAATCCCATGAACAATGTAAACGGTATTTCTCCTATGTGCAAATTAATCTGCAAATGCTTTTTTCAGTTCCATAAAATTTAAAATTCCATTGTTTCAGTAATCTAGTCACAGTTTAATCAAAGTGATTATCTGAACTTCTATTTCTGGATAAATCCCCTAAATATTAAGTGTCAAATTTTACGTGACGAGACTTTCTCCCAGGAAAACATTTTATACGTTCCCTGTCAGGGTTGTTTATGGTAAAGTAGTATTCAGTAGAACATTTTACAATGCCTGTACGTATAAATGCTCTTTATTCGTAAAGTCTCAGATGAAATTTTGCAATTAATTGTTAAAGCAGTTACCCAGAGAAAGGCTTGGACAGCTTATGTCTCACCTTTTGGCTCGTATAAATGAGTCAACTTTATACTCCCAGAATTTTACAAAACAAATTGTCCGATTTCCAGATTTCTTTATCAAATATTAATTTCCAAGAGGTTGGCTTGGACCTTAAGGCACAAAATACATGTGGTTTTACGATGACATCATAAACCAAACACTCTTCTTTTTTTTTTTCTTTTTTTTTGAAATATTAAAAGTTGAAACCCATTTTCAGAAGTAAGGTCCATATACAGCGCTGTCGTATGAAATTTTTCCAACAATCTTAGTCGCTCAAATGCATTCCATATAATTCATTTTGATTAACAAATTATGCCGGACAACGCAACTGCACAGCGTGTAAGAATTGTGCAAAAATGAGATTATAGCCACGAGGAGAACTTTCACTATCTCCCTGACCTCCAGAGTCCCCTGATCTCAGTCCTATTGAAAATGCATGATACACGCTGGAAATATTTCTTTGGAATTGATGTTCTCTTCCGTTAATATTCAGAGAGTTCCGAGATACTTTGCAGCAGGTGTAGCTATTTTTTGGCGAAGCCGAATTCAAGCGCTTGACAGAATCCAAGCAGCGTCGTATACTTGTCATTCGCAATAAAGGTGACACTACGCGTTATTAAATAAATATTCGTATTATTTTTTACCCACCCACTGTGGGTATGAACAGGTTCTTGTTTAGAAAAGGCTTGCCGTCGAAAAACAGCGGCAATTACAAAAAGCATCATGGGGTGTTCTAAGCGTAAAAAACAATTTACCATCTACTGAAGTGCTGTAAGATGTAAGATGTATTAATTTCAAGAGGTTGGCTTGGACCTTAAGGCACAAAATACATGTGGTTTTACGATGACATCATAAACCAAACACTCTTCTTTTTTTTTTTTTCTTTTTTATTTCCAAGAGGTTGGCTTGGACCTTAAGGCACAAAATACATGTGGTTTTACGATGACATCATAAACCAAACACTCTTCTTTTTTTTTTTTCTTTTTTTTGAAATATTAAAAGTTGAAACCCATTTTCAGAAGTAAGGTCCATATACAGCGCTGTCGTATGAAATTTTTCCAACAATCTTAGTCGCTCAAATGCATTCCATATAATTCATTTTGATTAACAAATTATGCCGGACAACGCAACTGCACAGCGTGTAAGAATTGTGCAAAAATGAGATTATAGCCACGAGGAGAACTTTCACTATCTCCCTGACCTCCAGAGTCCCCTGATCTCAGTCCTATTGAAAATGCATGATACACGCTGGAAATATTTCTTTGGAATTGATGTTCTCTTCCGTTAATATTCAGAGAGTTCCGAGATACTTTGCAGCAGGTGTAGCTATTTTTTGGCGAAGCCGAATTCAAGCGCTTGACAGAATCCAAGCAGCGTCGTATACTTGTCATTCGCAATAAAGGTGACACTACGCGTTATTAAATAAATATTCGTATTATTTTTTACCCACCCACTGTGGGTATGAACAGGTTCTTGTTTAGAAAAGGCTTGCCGTCGAAAAACAGCGGCAATTACAAAAAGCATCATGGGGTGTTCTAAGCGTAAAAAACAATTTACCATCTACTGAAGTGCTGTAAGATGCATAAGGGTGTTCTAATTGTACAAAATGTTTACCCTTAAAGAAAATGAAATGCAGTATGCAAATAGTTTCCAGGAAACAAACTTCTACTGTTGTAAGATGCTTTTTTGCGAAAGGTTTTCAGTGTAGCAGGAAACTGTATCTTCCCTGAAACTTGGTAATTATGCGAGGACGTTCTTATGGATTTTAACGATTGCATTGCTCATAAGACATTAATAGTCAGGGAGCGTACCATTAGCGGACGCGTCTAGGATTTGTTATGACGTCGCAAGTGGTAACTGATCCATGTGGCATATCAAAAATCGACTGCCATGTAACTTCCGACGTAGCACACTGATTAGGGATGGAATCCAGTATGTCAGAAGGACATCACTTGATCACATTCTTAGTACTCATTATGTTATTTTAGAGTCGTCTTTACACAGGAAACGTTTGTGCATAGGACAACGCCCGTCAGCACAATGCTCGTGTTACAAAGGGAAGTGTCGCCCCGGTGGCGCAGTAGTCTAAGCGATGGCCTCTGATCATTCGTCTGAAAGGGGTCTGGGTTCGAATCCCGGTGAGGCATGGGTGTTGTGTTTGTCTTACGGCACTGGTTCTCTCCCTTCCCTGGAACCAGTGACCCTAAATTAGGGACGGACGACCGCTTATATCTCATTGAGTTGCTCACGGTGGTCGTTAAAATTCCAATCAAAAAAAAAAAAAAAAAAAAAAAAAAAAAGGGGGGGGGCAGTTTCCATGACTTGGGCTTTCTCCCATGGCCACCAAATATACTGAAAGTCTCACCCATCGAGCACGTGTAGAACGTCATAGGTCGGCATCTACCCTTCTTCCACTGTCAGCAGACCTACAACAACAGCGTGCTCAGTTAGTTGCTTCTTGGAATGCCATATTTCAGCGCAAAACTGATGATCGCAGTGATGGCATGCGTCACCGTCTTCAGGGTTATATAACTGCCCAAGATGCATCAACTTCGTACTGATCAATTCTGAATAAAAGCAGGTTATTTACCTGCTGGCTTTTAGTTCTTTTTGTCGTTTACATGTCTTCACCAGATTTTTAGGTCCTGTCTTTTTCCCGATTATGTGTGAAATCCTAGGCGTTGCGATTTCTGTATGAAGATATGTAAAAGCAGAAGAAAACTACTAATTATTTTAGAAAATGAAGAACTCAAAATGAATTTTGCCAAAAACTGACTACCTTTTCTGCATTGGAGAAGAGAACTACAATGCTGTTTAAGTGCTGATAAAGGAAATAAAAATTAGAAAAGTGACAAAATTTAAATGTTTTTAAAGGAAGACAAAGTCATTAAAACTAGAAGTCAGCCGAAGAAAGGAGAAACAAATGGGGAAATTCAAACATCTGGTATTAGTATTTCAACGTGAACGTAAATGAACGGAGGTTGCTAAAAAATAAAGAAAATCTAAATCCCTCTCTCTTCCTGAGTAGATAAAAAATACTGAAAAAAATCCCCATCAATAAATACTCGTAATAAAAAATAAAGTTTGATTAAAGCGAGCTCATGATTGGCTCTAGAACAAAGCTCTCTGCACCAGATAAGAAAAATTAGATGGTGAACTTAGAACGTCTCCAATAAGTAAAAACAAAGTAGCCTTACCAAACGAAAGAAAAAGTATTAGAAACCTAACCTTAGCTTTAAAACGTTTCCCAAATCTTAACTTAATCTAAAAAAGGAACCACATTCTCGTCCTAAACATAAAGGCTACTTTCACTCCAAGAACCAAAGAAGAACAATAAGTGAAGGCTAACCCTCCGTTACTGCGAAAATAGAGCTTCTTCAGCTTGTTGAACGCTGCCTCTAATTTACCCTCAGAGAATGTGGAAGGGAGTCTCTTCTGGTCACGCTTTGAGCAGTCTTTTCGTTATCTAATACGTAGTAGATACAGATGTAGATAACGACGGAGCATTGGTTGATCTGGCATAGTTACGCTCCCACACAGTTTTCACAGATTTCTTCCCTACCATGGAAGAACCACATAATTTAGATATTTGTGGGCCTTTGGGGTTGTACAATATAGCATAACACCCCAGGAGATCCCTACTGGTAGAATGACTTATTCTAAAGGCCTAGAAACAGGTTGTTTCAATCAGTATTTTAGCAAGAAGAAAACATAGAAATAGAAATGAGCAACAGAGCCTGTGCTTCGGCACAGGGGACACTAGTGCCAGTGGGGGAAATAGGAAATACTGTACTGAAATAACACATATAGAGAGCAAGGAAAATATTGCAGGTGCTAAAGTAAATGTCTGATATCGCCTGCAGGGATCGAACCGAATGTGAAAGTCCTAAAGTGAGACCGCCGGTGTTTTCAGATACTGACATTCAAAGAAATAATTAAAAATAAGACAAAGGGGATGAGTCTGAAATGAAACTGGGTGTATCTTTAGAAAATGACATGCAAGGAAAGAATTAAAATTTTGAAATAAGGTTGGCAGGACCGCTGTGCAGAAGAGAGATCCTAAACAAAGAAGTTTCCGAAATTAGGACTAACAATGCTGCAACAGATTTCTTCTCTGTCTGTACTGCCTTTGATTCTCTTTCTTTTATAAGCTTCGTAGGTGATATACATCCCAATTTATTTCTAGAACTTTAGAATAAATTAAACTGATTTCCCGTTTCCCATTTTTGATGAGTCAGAATCTTGATCTGACTTTCAATGATAACGAGAGGTTGACTGGAAGTGATATGAGTGCACGAAGGTTATAGGAGAGTCGCTTCTCGTCGTTTCCCAAGAGCGCCTTACACTCAGAGAATTATCAGTAAAATTTCCCAGCTTTAATAACTGATAAACTACTTTTGTAGAAACATAAGTGGTGCCAATATGACTGTCAAACTGTGAGTACAAAGGAATGCAAATGTTTATTGGAGTACTTGACTAAATAGTTTGTTCTTATACAGTAATGATTCTAAACATATTAATTTCTGCATAGTGATTTCCTTAAATCAACAGTTGAATCCTCTGAAAAAATCAATCCTTTGGGATTAAAGGGGTCTGAAACCAGCCATCGTAACAACATTTGCCTGACTACCCAATTCAGCCTCCGCCTTTTGTAAAAATTCAAGGACATGGAAGACCAATCACACGGATTAACTTCCTTAGAAACCGTGCTTTAGAGTTAGGATCAGCAACATCTCTTGACACAAAGAAAAAAAAATAGAAAAGAACACGAAAGAAATAAAGAAACACACAAGATTAATTCCACCAAAGAAAGTATTTTACTCATGATTTTAAGTCCTGCCCCTTTCAACAAAAGCATTACGCACCAATTGTACGCGGTGAAGCATACAATAAATTGAGTTAATCAATAGTTCTTCAACTTTCCATCATCTTAGTCAAGAAGAGGAACAAGACACCGAACAATATATTTGCAATATGATAAATAAATGAAATAAATCTTCACGTTTTGCATTTTTTGTGCGAAACAACGATTTTCTTCAAAAGGATTTCTCATAAAAAATTTTTGGAAATCAATTTGTCGTTGCATATGCCAATAACTGGGCAAAGCACCTGTGCTTTTCCATTTTCTCTGCCATTTCTTCCGTGTAAGTATGAAAAACGTCAAAACCAACTCTTCCGACTTATATTTATTGCTGCCACCCCTGTGGCGCAGTGCTCTAAGCTGTAGCTTTTGACTATTCTTCCGTAATTATCCGGGTTCGAATCCTGGCGAGGCATGGATGTTGTGTTTGTCTTACGGCACTAGCGCTCTTCTTCCCTGGAACCAGTGACCCTAAATTAAGGACAGGAGGCGACTGCTTGTGACCCATCGAGTTGCTTACGGTGATCGTTAAACCTTCAATAAAAAAAGGCTGTCTAAACAAAATAAATAGTATTGCTACACAAATGCAGAATTCATGAGGCTAATTCTTAAAATTCGCTTCTACGTGACAGGGCGCATACACTGAAAATGCAAATTATTAGGAAAACGTACCTACTAAAGTGTTGGGACACCCTTGGACTTCATAATAGCCAAGGTTCAATGTGGCATCGATCCAACAAGGTGCTGATATCGTTCTACAGTTAGGTTTTGCAAACCGGATGTGACGGCTGCCGCCAATTCCCGAATGTTTAATGGAGATCTTTGTTACCAATGGAACTCTCCATTTCTTCCCACGTCCATTACATTAGGTTAAGCTCTGGGGAAAGTGGGTCTGAAGTCAGTGCCATGCTCCTGGAAACATGTGTGATGATTCGAGCCTCGTGGCATGGCGCAATATCTGTTGAAATTAGCATTTTTCATCTGATTCGAGCCTTGTATTATGGCGCATTATCCGTTGAAAGTAGCCTTTTTTCATCTGATTCGAGCCTTGTGACATGGCGCATTATCTGTTAAAAGTAGCCTTTTTTCATCTGATTCGAGCCTTGTGGCATGTAATGCATTATCCTGTTAAAAGTTGCATTCTCCCTCCGATTCGAGACATTTCGCATGGCATATTTTCCTGTTGAAAGTAGTCTTCACCCGATTCGAGTCTTGTGGTATGGTGCATTATCCTGTTGAAAGTAGACTTCTCCATCCGGAAAAACCATGCACCTGTATGGGTGTGCTGGGTTCACAGTGATGTTAAGATACCACGTAGCGTGCGAATAGTTCTCTAGGTGCTTTAAACAAAACAATATCTGTCACGAAGATAGACGCCATACCATTACAGTGTCTGCATCAACTGGTAGAGATAACCCTAAGCAGCTGAGATCCGTCGGTTAAGGATACGGATACCATATTCTGGACCGATGACCAGTGTGTATTAACTGTAAACGTGATTCGTGTTCCAGGCGACATTTTTTCAGTCTCAAAGGTCCACTTTTGATGCTCTTGGGCAAAATATAGTTCAAGTTTTCACCTTTTAGTGGAGAAGAATTAGTACAAGAAGAGAACGTCTCCCAGTCACTTCATTGTGTAGTGAGCTGTGCATGCTGAAGTTGTCCCCTCGGTTACCGATGTTGTACTGCACGATTGTTTGAAGTAAAGAGCTAATATGTTACCTCGCACAATCCTGTCCAACCACCGCTACACTCTCGAACTTCGGCATCTTCCCGCCTACAGAAAGACAGCTGAATGCTTATTTTGCTGTTTGTGCATCACTCACTGATACAATTGCCCTTGCACAGCCAAGAAGGTTTGCTTTCTGAGACCCTTGCACGGGTCAACTTAGTGCCCACAAACATGTCTCTTCCAGCTATCTATACATCTTTGTTCCGCTATCTGTGCGTCTTACAAGTCTGAGTTCTTTGCAGTGAGCTGTTTGTAAAGACTTCTCGACGTCATAGTTGAGTACCTAATGAGAATGGATGTGGCTAA
Organism: Macrothele yani; assembly: GCA_039090855.1. Taxonomy (NCBI): domain Eukaryota; kingdom Metazoa; phylum Arthropoda; class Arachnida; order Araneae; family Macrothelidae; genus Macrothele; species Macrothele yani. The sequence goes on from CM076990.1 coordinate 134,977,609, forward strand.
TTATTATTGGCGTTCTTAAGAATCGCCTAATTCAATGTATGCAGGGTTTCTTGTGCGTCATGTTCTCTATGGCTATGTAATGTTTATTGATTTATTTAGTCTTTACTTCACTAAAACATTGCCTATCGTACTATCGGAAGGTTGTTCTTGTAACTCTGGAACTTATTAATTTTAAGCTCCGGATAGTTAGCACAGAAAATCCTTACTTATACACTGAGCTAAGTTAGACAACCTAACGGCCAGAAGAGAGAAGATTTCAATTACTAACATAAATCGTCTTTTATTGGTCTTCCAATTTAAAACTATGAAATTTCCTTTGTCTGAAAGACTAACTCATTGTTGTGGTACAGCGGAAAGACTTCAACATAGCAACAGCCGAGAAAAGAAATGTTTGTGACGTCGCGCTTAGCGTTTCGTGTTTTCGTGCAGGTAACTTCATCACCTACACGCGCACAGGGCAAACGTATACCACATGGTATTGTTTTCAAAGCAACAAAGACCGATTTTTTACAGCTGCTAGTGTGAAGTCATCTCAATCAAATCATTCTGACATGACGTCAGCGATGCATTACGTCACACGATCAAATTCCTACAAACAGGAAAACGTTACGTCAGGAATTTTGCTTCTATTCTGTCGTTCATAAACGACATACAGAATTTTTATATAGAATCTTATCACATGAAATTTAATTTTAAGATTTCCCTTGGGAACTTAATATGACTGTTTTAGATTGTGAAACCAAATTCTTTTCTCATTGATGTCTGAAAATTGAGCGTTCCAATACAGTAGGTAACCGTGTTGTTATTTCATGCTTATGCCGAACAAATATCATTTAGGAACTAGCTTTTTCTGTGCACCACGAAATTCTTAGAATATAACTAAAATTTTTTCGCAGAATATAACTAGCATTCTTTCATTTATATCTGCAAAAGAAATGAAAAAGAAAGAAAAATAGAAAAAATATACTGTTTGTGTTCCAACGCATGAACTACCATAACATTTTAACATTTGCAACTGCGCAATTCTAAGATCACAAAGAAAAAGAAAATACATGTTAATAAAAAAATTATTGTGCATATCTTATTTTTCTCCGGCATTATGAACATAATACAACTATAATACAACTTCTTTATGTATTTTGACATAATACAACTATAATACAACATTGTTGACATAATACAACTATAATACAACATTGTTGACATAATATAACTACAATACAACATTGTTGACATAATACAACTATAATACAACATTGTTGACATAATATAACTATAATATAACATTGTTGACATAATACAACATTGTTGACATAATACAATTATAATACAACATTGTTGACGTAATACAACTATAATACAATTTCTTTATGTATAGCCGCGAAAATACAACGCAAAGCACCGCTAACAGATATGTTTGCAAGTACCTCTTCAAAGCTGCAGAGCATCATTTAAGAACTCGCTGACAAAAGTGAAGAAGTAGGATTAAAGATGAACAGAAAACAAAATTGGGCAACTCAATAGGCTATAAGCAGTCGCCCATCACTCATTTAGGGCCACTGGTTCCAGTGACAGGAGAGAGCCAGTGCCCTTAAGACAGACACAAAATCCATGCTTCACCGGGATTCGAACGGAAACCTATCTAGGGCGAATGGTCAGAAGCTAGCACTTAGTCCACTGCGCCACAAGGGTGGCATTTAAAAGCAAATGATGTCTTACACAACATACACATTGTGTATATCAAACAAAGAATGCATTTAAGACGAAATTTATGGACGTTTTAAAAGCAAAGTCGTTAATCAGTGCATTCTTCTAGTTCTTACTTATGACCGGAGACAGATCTTAACTAGAAAAGACTGTGGATAACTCAAAGAATCATCTAGATACGTATTCTTGGTGTATCCAGGAAACAGAGGAAAGGAACTCATGTATCAGGAAAACGGAAGGAGTGGATGACATGATCGAACTGAAGACCCTCTAGTGACAATGGGCTGGTCATATTGCTAGAACTGACGACTGTTGGACAACTGAAATGCTCTACTGGATACCAAGGAGGAAAGTGCCCAGAACATCACATGGAAGATGTGTGGATGAATTTCTAGAATTTCTAAGGCATGTAGAAATGACGCGGAAAAACATTTGTCAAAACAGCGATTTGTGAAAGAGACTTGGGAAGATCTTCATTCAACCAGTGGATTGAGAATCAATGATAATGATGTTGATTTCTCTTAGGAAATTTAGAAACCTATACCATTTATTTCAGCTACTGCAGAAATTACCAAAAACATAGTTATTCACTTATCTTGATGTATAAAGCAGTTCCTTTCCTCATTAATAGGATAACTAACCTGTTACTAAAGGAAATTTCTAGTGCTCAAAGTATTCAACTAATACAAAAGACTTTTGACATTCAATGCTGATATTTTGTTTTTTATATAGGCTGATCCATAGGAGAATTGTAAGTGGTGACAAAAAAAAACTGAGGTGTTGAATAACACAAACAAACTCATAGATCTTTTTTTTTTTTTTTTTTTTTTTTTTTGATTGGAGGTTTAACGACCGCCGTGAGCAACTCAATGGGCTATAAGCAGTCGCCCGTCCCTAATTTAGGGTCACTGGTTCCAGGGAAGGAGAGAGCCAGTACCGTAAGACAAACACAACATCCATGCCTCACCGGGATTCGAACCCGGACCCCGTTCGGACGAATGATCAGAGGCCATCGCTTAGACCACTGCGCCACCGGGGCGGCCTCATAGATCTCATCCACGAACTAAAATCAAAGCCTTTGGCATGCCCTCTACAGCCAAAATGATTTCCATGTAGTAAATGTTGCACACCCGAATTCCTAATTCTGCAATGCTAAAAATCAGTTACATCTAAGAGTGACCCTCTAGCCTCACTCACGATGTGATCGCAAAAGAAAAAAATCGAGAGAGTACCCTGGTACTCTATGTAGATAACTTATTCTATGTATCTTTCGCATCCCAAGATTTTTATGTGTGTGAAATTAAACAAGTGATTCGAGAGCATGCATTTATTTACGTTCAACACGTTGCATTTATTCGCGTCACACAGAGCCACCTGCTAAGACATTCCTTTCTTCCAAATACAACAAAAATATGACCTTCCTTTCTTCCAAATACGCACTCGAAATTAATTCATAAAACAAACAACAAGTTCACAAATTCCTGACATTAAGGGGTACTTATGTAGATGGATTAAGCGATGTTATTGTCATAAAACCAATGAAAGAAGATCATGAGTCATAAAAGTAAAAAAAAACTGACTAAAATATGGCGGCGGCAGTTATAAGTATTTCAACTATTCAGTTTTTCAAAAACAATACTTATTTTTATTTTTTATATTTTATTCAGATTTAGATGAACGTAAGAAGCGATCCTGACACCGATGAAAAGTGATGTAGCTATGAAAGTCCATGTGCGCATGCGCAAACTAATATCTGACCTCAAGATAGAAAAAAAAAAGGCCGAAATTTTTCTTTCTAAACTTTTGATCTAGGATATCTACACGCTACACCTCATCGTGTTAAACATCATTTTAAAGCTCTTATTAGTAGCAGAAAAATTTTTCAACATGGCGGGTGATTGTCAAGAAGAAAGCAAATTTTGCTACGACGCACCGTTTTCATAGCATCAAAAATTCATTTTTGTAATGGCTTTTAGCACATTTAGCATGAGGTTCTTGTAATTTACGTAGATTTCAACAAGATATTATTTCGACATGTAAAACGCTTATGAAATAATGTTCGGGAATACTTTAATAACATCTATTGTTGAGTGACAATGAACTTAATTATTGTTGCGTCACTTCGTGGTACAACATTAAAAAATCAGATTTTAGCAATGGTTTGGACTACTTACGTTATCCATTTCCGTTGCATCGAAATTGTATGCATGGGATTTACTTTATTGTTGTCTGGAAAGATTCATATCATCAGAATTTATCACCCTTATGGTGTTTTATCTTATACTAAGTAAATTCCTGATCATGGACCCCTGAAATTCACTCACACCTAACACTGAGCTTCCAGTCTCACTCATGACGTGATTTCTAAGAAAATTATATCACTTATTCACTTATGTCATTTTATCTAAGTAAAGAGTTGCAAAATCTAATGCCTGATATTCCTTTCATTATAATCTAAGTACGCTTTCTGGATAATTTTCATTAATATACTTTCGCGAAATTGATGTTTATATGGAACAATGAAAGCCCAAGTGCATTTGGGTAAAATGGAGGCATATTTCGATTGTTATAACCATTTCAAATAAAGGGTGGGATTCTCAACGGATTCTCAACGCACATCTGTACCAGAGCGGATGTATTCTCCGGATATAATGCTGACTTACCCGAAATCAACAAGATTGCATTATATTTTCTTGCATGAATTAAAGGGATTTGTAAAGGAACAGCAACACTGCAAAATCAAATACTGTATTTCGTCATATCTATCACCGTTTAATACATTATTTCTCTCACCAACAGAATTTGTGTGTTCCCGGAGGAGGAACTGAGAGAGCATACATCTCTGGTAAAGGGACTGCCGTCTACACAGAATCGCTCAATCGTAAAGCAATACCTAATTTAAGTGTTGTTCTTCACTGTCGGCTATGTTTCCTCCGGGTATTTTGAAAAGTAGTTTTATTTGCGGGGACAATGTAGCGGGGTATATATGCAAATATATTTGAAACTTTTAATTTATGACTTATTGTGCTACTAATTTGGCTAGTGTATGCATGGATGTACTGAAAGGAATGAATACGATAACACCCGAGGAAATTAATTCATATATCCATTTTCCAAAGCCAAATAAATTACTGAGTGACAGATGAAATTAGAGTGGGCGAAGTGAAACTTCTATGACGCTGGAAATATCGTTAAATGAAGTGAAACCTACACGTTTTGAGATCTTTAATAGACTATGATACATCCTCGCTGCAAAGAAAGGTCTTCTTCGTTTCAGTCGAAGCGTATTCTAATATTTCTCGCATTCACAGAGCAATTCGAGCGTCACGCACACGTTGTGTTCCGTTATTACTTTAGACTTTTATTAATCGATGGAAACATGATCCACATCTCGTCGCGTTTCGTGAAAGCCAAATATTCATTCCTCCTCTTCCTCCGCCTTCTCCACGAAAGCCTGAAATGCGATGAAACGCACGCTGGCTTTTGTTGGTCACTAATGAAGATCCTGAGACTCTGTTGTCAGGTACACGAACATCGGTATATTGTGAATGTCCAATGTGACATTCTCATCTGCTGCTGTCTCCGTTTCAACGAAGGCATAACTGTGTTTCGTTCCGATGGATATCCATGCGGAGCTTCCGAATCCAATTACAAACCTCTTTTCATCGATGACACTCGGAGAAGAATGCGGAATGGCTGTTTGATTGCGAAATTACAGGCGCATAATAATGCGCAGTCAATGCAAACCACTCGCTCGGCCTTCATTCACGACGCTGAGGCGGTTCATTACGAATGAAAGATTCGCACAGCAAAATGGATGTTGCTGCCTCGACTGCGATGCTATGCAGGTATATCCATTATATTGTCTTAAGTGAATTAAGATAATTCTGACTGATATGCAAGCGATCAGTTCTCGCCAAACTGAAGAGACGCCAGCTGCTCATAAATATTCCTCCCCAATGTATTAGATGCGATTCGCTTGCTTTACTTTTCTGAGCCATTCCTATAGAACAAAGTCAAGTTTTGGAGCTATGAGACAAAATCAAGCTTCAAGCCTTTAAACATCATCATTATATAAAGTTTCAGTTTCGCTATTGCGTTTTGTGCGAGCGATTGGAATGGATTTCCGAGAATTCCTATTATCTTTCTTTGATTATCAGAGCAGTGCTTAACGTGCACACGAAAGTTTTCGATAAACGGATTTGCGATGCAGAAACAATCTTGAATTCCTTTGTGGAATTGAAAGCAATTCTATTGCAAGTTGTAAAACTACTGGGTGAAAGTGGATTCCCAGAACAGAGAAAACTTTATGTACAACCACATCTTTAGAAGACGTAGGACATACCTATTTGCACTGCAAATATTTGTTTCACCTTTTTCCTGGAAACTTTAAAGTAATATATATACAGTAATTTGCAAAAGTTTAAGACCACCTGTCAATTTATTGAAAATTAAGATTTTCAAATATAAAACCAATTACTAGTCAGAGATATTTGAAAAAAAATGAAACCACAGAAAAATACTTACATTCTTTAGAACACAAAAAGACCGAAATCAGTACTTTGTGTGACCACCTTTCTTTGTTTGTTTGTTTTTATAAAGGACAGAATGCAATGTGGCGTACTCCCAATGAAAGATCTGTAGTAGTCACTTGAAGTGTCTTTGCGTCACACGTACTTTATTGCGTCAATCAAAGCTTGAGAGTTTGATGGGTATTATTCTGCTACCCTGTCCTTTAAAATGCTCCACACATTTCCGATGGGGTTAAGGTCGGAAATGTTACAGGGCTAGTAAAACACAGTTATGTTTTTCCTCTGCAGGTAGTCCTTTACTCTCTTTGATTTGTGGCATGGAGCACGATCATGCATAAAGATTGTGCATCTGTGCACTTGCTTATGAGTTAACAGCTTCTCACGTAATATTTCCACATAAAAAGGAGCAGTCATGGTAGCATCTGTTGGCAAAAAGGATAATGAAGCAGTACCCGGATAGCAGCCCATATCATCTGACAAGCCAGATGTCTCACGGTTCCAACGGTGTATTTTGCATCAAACCTTTTGCCTTTTGGTCAACGAACATGTTTTTCGCGTGATTCAAATAAACGCACAGTTGATTCATCGGAAAAGATAACTTGGCTCCAATTTTCAACAGTTCACGATTGGTGACGCTTCGGAAACTGGAGTGTCTTCTTTTTCATGACAGAGGTTTAGTAGAAGGTTTGTAAGACTTTAATCCAAAATGTTTGCTAAGATGTCAGGAAACAGTGCTGATACTACGTAATATCAGACCCTTTTGAATGTATAATAGAAATGCCTTGGCACGAACTCCTCTAAGAACGCATAACTATTTGCCTTATACTACTGTCATCACGCGGGATTGTTTTGCTTGGACGTCCACTTCTCTTTGGGTCGCTAAATTCACCTGTATCTCGATATTTCATGATTATATAATGAATAGCAGTCTTTCTCACATTCACTTTTCTGCTTATGTCACGTTCGGAGTATTCTTTATGATATAAAGTCACTATCTGTGCCCTCTGGGTAACACTTAATGCGCTTTTCTGCCCATTTTTCGCTACATGGAAAATGTGTACAAAACCGCTCAGTATGAAAACCAGAAGCAAACCGACGCCCTCACGCTTCCCCCAACTGTATAAACAGCTGCCCCTGCAGGATGATGCAACACCGACAGAAAGTTGAGTACAAAAGACAGTAGCTGACGCAATCTGCTGAAATTCTCTAATACCAACAGGTGGTCGTAAACTTTTGGAAATGACTGTATATATTATTTTGGTGAATATCACTTGTAGAGTAAGTGAACCATGCGTTAAGTTAATAGCATGCAGAAGCGGAAATAGAAATTGGAGCACCATTAAGGAAAGATCCGATTTTGACTATCCATGACAAAAATGTGAGATTATAAGAAGTAATAAGTAAGTTTTAAAGGAATTTATATTTGGCTTTTAAACAGTTTTAACGCTGTTTGTAAGCAAGTTCAAAATTTGAAAAACATTTTCTTTGAATGTCTTAATCAGAATTTATCGAATGAATATACGTATATATATAAACTGAAGCAAAAAATAAGGCAAACTGCCCCTGATACACGGAAAGGAAATTCTCGCGGAGGACAGATAGTGAGCCTGACTGCGAGAGAACAGAATATTGTTTTGTTTATAAAGCTGCAGGAATTACCAGAGATCTGGTTGCAGTTCATTAACTTGAACGCAAGGCTAGACATGAAGCACACCATTCCGGAGACCACGTGCGGGACCTTCTAAAATCACCGAGAGAGACATGACAAGCGCATCCGAAGTTCAACCACATCTTCCAGGACTAGGAGTGTTCCCTTTCGTTGACACGTCGCACAGTCAATAGCTGTTCGCTGCAGATAAAACTGAGATGATATTTCGAAGTCCCGTTGAATAGGTTGTCCCGCCTTCTCATTCAAGAACGACTTCAAAGTGTTGAATAGAGGGCAGAATGGCGCTCTATTGTGTTTTCTTATGACAGCAACTTGTATCTGTACAATGAAGATCAGATGATGCCTGGAATAGAAAGAAAAACAATAAATCGTACGAGCTGGAGGCACACATTGCGAGCTCTTAGTGTAATGGCTTAAAGAAACACTGCATATGGCAAAAACGTGACTCTTCCCTTTACATAACACAGTGACTACTGATCATTATGTTCAGAATGTCAGAAATCCAGTGGTCATCCTATTTTACCAAATATGAGCAATGAGGTGCTCTTCCGAATAACGATCTTCCACAAACATCCATATCGCTTTTAGAAGAAGTAAATGTCCTGATACAGTATGAGAGTCAAACCCTGACCAACTAAACCAATTTGTAACATAACTAGAAAACAACTAACCTGATATTACGTTTTCAGTTCTTCAACTGAGTGTTCAGTAGAACAGAGATGGATTGCCCAAAAGCCTAACCACTCTTTTATATATTTCGGCTTCCGTTTTCTTCAATTGATAGTTGATGATACAACAATATCTCTACGTATAGTGCTTTAGAATGTGTATAAACTGCACTTGCGCCGCTGTCCAAAGTTCGTCCCCAGTACAAGTCCAGTAGGTGGTGTTAAAGTCTACATATCGGTCATGTGGAATGCCCTAGTGTTTCGGTCGAGCTATTGGGTTGTCGGAAAAGTCATGACGTATTTTAGCCATGTTTTGCAATGGTCATTTATTGATAGAAAGAACAAAGATCAATCAATGCTATAATGTCCGTTTTGTTCGATAACCTTTTGCCATCTTTCAGTGAGCTGCAGAATGCCTCGTTCATAGAAGAACCTGTCTTTCGTGGCGAAAAACTGTACAAGGTGCTGATTTACAGCCTCATCTGAATTGAACGTTATACCACGCAAGGAATGTTGAAGAGAGTGAAGCAAGTGAAAGTCTGACGGCGCAAGGTCAGGCGAGTATGCTGGGTGTGGCAACATATCCCACCCAAGCTCCAATTATTTTTGGCGGGTGATCAAACTTGTGTGTGGTCTCGCGTTGTCATGATGGAACACAACACCTTTACGATGAACGAGCTATGGACGTTTCTGGATGATTGATTCGTTCAAACTGTCAAATTGCCGACAGTACACATTCGAATTGATTGTTTGGTTCCGTGGTAGGAGCTCGAAAAACGGGACACCTTTAAAATACCACCACACTGAGACCAGAACCTTCCGCTGATGAATGTATGCTTTGGATGTCGTTTGAGGCGAAGCACCAAGTCGGGACCAAGACCGTTTGCGCAGCACATTGTTGTACACAATCCACTTTTCGTCACCAGTCGCTACAAAAAATGATCGTTTTCCTCACGTTTGATGAGCATATCGCAAATGTTTATACGCGCCATCAATTGAGCTTCTTCGAGTTCATGAGGAGCCCACACATCGAGCTTGCTTACGTATCCCATCTTTTTCAGGTTATCGTGAACGCTTGAATGATGGATGTGTAATGTGTCTGCAATCTCTTGTGTCGTGTAACGTGGGTTTGACTTGATCAATGCCTTGATTTGGTTGTCATCAACCTCGGTTGGCCTCCTGGACCGGGGAGCATCGTTGAGGTCAAAATCAACAGCACATAATTTTGCGACCACCGCTGGCACAGACGTTCTTGTAGAGCGTTATCACCATACACTTTAAGCAATTTTTCACAAGATTGGCGCGCGTTCTTCCCTTTACGGGGTAAAACAGTGAAATATGGCGAAAATGCACAGTTTGGTCTTCCATCTTCAACTTGACGTCAAATCTCCGCAAATCAATTAAATCGCTCACTATTCCTTTTCGACTGCAGCTAGAACTAGCACCTGTCGAATGCTATAGCGATAACAGAATTGCGCATGCCTCTAGTACTTCCAAAACCGCCCAACCGCCAACGGGTGCCAAAATACGTCATGACTTTTTCGACAACGCAATGGTATTGGAAATATACGAGCGTAGTTGCGCGTCTTGGAACACTCACGATAGGAACTCCATGTCACTCAAATAATTTACGCACGCTCATTCGCAAAATTTTTAAGTACATACAAGTCAAATAATGCTTGTAATTTCATTTGAAAAATCCTTTTAAGTGATGTAATTGGGTCGTTAACCACAGGTAATATTCTCTAGCTATTTTTGACGAAAGTTTGCCATTTCCAGTGGCGTAAATATTATTTCATATTTATTTTGTCCGGTTTTATTTGACGATTTGGAAGCACTACTTTATTATTAAGCATCTGTAAAGAACACGGAGATCATTCCCCTGCATTTAGAAGGATTTACATTTCACAATAAGTTGAGCTAAAAAATGTCTTGAAATTCGGGAGTTCGGAAAACTATTATTTCGCAGAAGAAATGCAATTATCAATAGGATTTTTTTGCATTTCATAGCGTTTTCTTATGTACAGGTTTAAATGGATGTCTGAAAATGTATTTGCATTTAAAACTATGGCTCTGATATTACGAGTGGGACATAGAGAGAGATTTCTTTCTACACTAAACAGCAAGGAACAGACTAAGTTTACTCACTATTTTTCTAAAGGAAATTAAAGTTTCAGAAAAGGTTTGGGACCATTTGTTTTAAAGTACTTCAGTGTACAACTTTTTAAGACGTTTTATGAAAATGATGATCATCGCATCCAAGAATTCCGTATAATCATTCTTGTTTCTTCCTTGGCGTCAAATCTTTTACCAAAAGTTAACCCATAAATAATGAAGAATGAAGAACAATTTCTGTCTATCATTAAGGCCATCACTTAAGGAACTCAGAGCAGTGAACTTGAATTTATAACTGATTTTAACAAGTACATTATTTGTAGCATTCAGACTGAGGTACTGAAATGCACTTAGTTCCTTGTTCACCATGTAAAATCTCCTCAGTTTGTCCTGTGACGAAAATCGAACCCCCGTTTCACGACTTTTGATTGATCATGAGAAGAATATTTCTTCCACAACTTCCTTGATGATATCTGATGTACTGCCCTGCTGCTTGGGAAAATTACTCCAATAATGAATCGCACTACTCAAATGAAATTTTTATCACAGGTTCCACATGTTACAGGAGAAACCTGGGTACATTTGTAGAGCTATAGAATAATTCTTAGCTTCGAAACACAGTATCGCGTGAAAACACCTCGAGCAACAATAACAGCCTCTACGAGGCGTGGCATTGAATGGAAGAGGATTCTGATATCGTCCTGGGGAACAGGCTATAGTGCTTCCATGCGAGACCAGAGTTCATTTGTTGTGACTGACGGAGGCGCTTGAAGGGCCAGCCTGATAGTAACCATGGCCCATACCTATTCGATCGGGGAACATATCGGGTGACCGTGCAGGCCTGGGAAGAAGCGGTATCCGCCGTGCAAGGAAGAGAACTAGCACAATGCATCCCTGGTCATATGTGACTGAGCATCATACAGATAGAATATAACAACAGGACAACTTTGAAGGAAGGGTATCGCTTCTGCCCCTGAGCCATCCAGCTGGCTGTTGAGGATGCCCACAATTCATATCAAGCGATATCGCGAATCAAAACCAAAGGCGCTCATAATCATGAGGCTTGGCATTGAGCCGGTATGATACTGCAAGGTGCCGTTCACCATGATGTCTTCGAACACGTATGCGACCACCACGGTGGATCAAGTTGAGTTGTGACCCTTAAGAAAATACGATCTTTGTTAAGCAGACAACGTCGAACTGTGCTGAAAGTACAAGTCTGAGCTGTGACAGTGCTCCACTGCTGTGCAAACACCGTTGATGTCGCCGTGCGATAGGGTCACTGCCATGTGGCAGAGGTGTCTGTTATTTGTTGCAGTCGTGTGATTTTGCGGTCGATTTCTCGGATTTCTGAGCGTCTGAGCCTCATCTCTTGACTGATGCCACATTTGCATCACAAAACTGGCATTTCGTCCCGTACAAGGGAGTTTCGTGGTGGGAAAATCCAACTCCTTTCATCCCAATAATCCTTCCTGGCTCAAAGTTCGTCTGGTGTTCATGATACGACCTTCTTCGACGATGGGGCATAGTGAGACGCAAGAAGCACCTTTCGACTCAGTAACGGTTCTCCTCTGATCGCGACATCTTGTGTGAGCCAGTTCTTTATACCCAAGACCGTATAGTTCAGTAGGCGCTGTTCCTAACTCGCACGTGAATTTTCACTGACACTTTAAGCATTTGCGTGTGGCAAGCTTTTGTGCATATTGTCAAGCTATTACGAGGGTTGTTTGATAAGTAAGATCTCTAATTGTATAACATACGTTTCTGACAAAATAAAATAATGGTATCAAAATGAAATACATTTATTTCTCTTAAACATTACATCCTTATTTTTCAACATTGTAGCCATTTACTACTACACATTTTCCCAAATAACATGTCCACCTTTTCTTCCCGTCCATGAAGAAAGCTTGTGGTTTGCTTTTGATCCATTTGCGAACAACAACTTGGACTTCTGCATCGGATAAAAAAATGTTGACCTTTCAGCATCTCTTTCAATTGTAGGAACAACCAGAAGTCGGACGGTGCCAAATCTGTGTTGTAATGAGGGTGTGGAACAAGTGGAAATAAAAGGCTTGTCATTGTTTCCATCGTTTGTCGACTGCAATGTGACCATGAGTTGTCGTATTATAATAAATTGCTTTCATACGTCTGTGAATTTCGATTGGCGACTAACATTCTAGGGTCAAAAACTCCGTAACTGGTCGCTGTTTTATACGTAACTTGGAAAGCAGCACTCATGATTAACGAACGCTACTACTCAAGGACTTCAAACAGTTACCTGAAACTAAGCTCATTTGCACTACACAGTATCGGCTATCAAACGCATGCGCAAACGTTTTTCTTCTCCAAATACTAGCGACGCTACGCGGTAGGAGAGCTTACTTAACAATCAGCACTCGTACCAGCAGTCCTTAATAGTGTTGCCGTTTTTACAATCAGTAGTGTAGTTAATTTGTGACCTATGACCATTCCTGTATTTGAAAGTCTCGTCTTTAAGATGCTACGATGAAGCATAGGTTTTTCCAACTAGAGCAGCTTTGAAGTTAGTTGAGATCCGTAGACTTTGTCAGTTTAGCTTTAGTTGCTTAAAACTGCATTGTGGATTAACGGTAGCATTCTCTGACGAAAATTTGTAGTGGAGGTTAAATTTCCGCTCAAGGCGATACACTTTTGAAGTTTTTGAAGAACTGATACATTGTGAACAATGAAATAATAAGCAACTATGTATCACCATGTGGTAACTGATTACTGGAAATGCTGTTCTTGTCAATTTCCACGAATTTGTAAAAAAAATGTTTCTTCCACAATCACTGTCAGATTTTAAATATACTGCGCGTCAAAACGTAAGGACAGACAAAATTTGAGCATTACAGAGTTTCATGGGGATAAAAGAGCTTACTAACATATGCACTCCGCCGCGGTGTGACAGATGAAGGCATCCCATGAAGCTCAACCCTTATGCTAATTTGTTGTAAGCACGTGATAGCTGCCAGCGATGTACAAAACCTGGTGACCGAGTCGTATCTCCTATGTGTTCATTCTGTTTTTCGTGTGTTTCCAGGACGGAGAGAGAAACTGCGTTCCTCAGATAACAAAGGAATATCTTTCAGACATCATCTATGATTTTACCAGAGGACGAATTATATTTATTTTAATTACTAGCGCCTCAATAATAATGCGAAAAAATTAAGATATGTACAGTAATTTTTAACAACCAGGTATGATTTTTGTTGGTAATGTCCCAATGTAAAGCATGTTTCATGAACATTACAACAATAAAGAACATGCTACGTCATGCAGTTATTACGTCACACTTTGACATAATTCGCAGTTTCCATTCGCGGAACACCTTTCCGAAAATACGAAGAGCTAACTGTGACGTCACAAATATTTCTTTCTCAGTTGGTGCTCTGTTGATGACGACACAATTATATCCGGGAAGCAGTTTACATTCACTGAACACCTGAACGAAAACATGTAAAGCTAAACGGTTCATCACAAATATTTTTTTCTCATGTTCGCCTTTATTGAAAGCCAGGGTAGTTAAGGATTTATTTTTTCCCCTAACTTTTCAGTTATTTCAATCATTCACTTTCACGCCATTTACTTAATTTTGTTTTTAGTTTCGCATGTGTCTCAGTAAAATTTAAAATTTAATATTTTATAAGTTATTACTTTTGTAAATTTCCGGGTAAGTAGTACAGATAGTATCTTGGATCCAAAGTAATTATAATTAAAAGTTTGTAAAAATTAATTCGTTCCTTCTACACAGATTTTCCACTTCCACTTTGCGGGTGGAAGTGGAAATGCCTGACCAGGAAGAATAATATGAATAAGGTACACCTTATTTAGAAGCGCAAAAAAAGAATACCAAGAGTGCTTCTAATAAGAACCTCCTTATTTGGAAGCACTCCTTTAGAAAACTCTATAGAGAGGTTTGTATTAAATGTTTTTTAAAATGTAGGAATAAGTAAATCAATAAAAACAAAATATTTTTTTTGAAAAATGGTAAAGTTTAATGACATGATAGTAAAAGAAAGATTTTCAACACGCTAAAATTTATTTTTGGATCCTTATTATTAAAGTTATTAAGGAAAATTCCATTATTCTTAATTTTAAATCTAATATTAATGATTTTAATATAATACTGGAATTTACCACTTTTCAAATTAAATTTTAATGTTTCAAATATTTAAAAAAAAATTACATTTTTAAAGATCACCGTTTTTTAATTCAGTGTTTTATTGAGAACATTGTTACATTTTTGTAAGTTGCTCGTTTCAATGAAATCCATTTTTGAAAATGTTTATTTACTCCAAATTTTCTTGTTTCAAATTTTAGTAGTTGCAAAAATCACATTTAATAGCTAATTTAATTCGTTCCGTATTATGTTTTTGATTATATGATATTAAATACCTATTTTTCCGTAGATAATATTTCGTTATAACTATTAAATAATGAATCGCATTATTTTTTAGATTTTAAAATTTTAGTGAAACATGATATAAAATTTGATTATGAATGAAATCTTTTATTAAGTTTATATACTGTTACACGGCACTAGCAGTGTTCCTGCCGAGTCGGCCGGTAACGGTGCTTGAGACCTGAAGTACAATTTAGTTGGCCACGGCACCAGGTGAGAATCTCAGGTGCACTGCTGCACTCAAAGATTCACACCAGAACATAAAAAAATGAAAGTTGAAGAATGACCCGAAGCATAAGGCTTGGGTGAATCCACCTTGTGAACAAAATAACAACAACAAATAAAAAATAAAATAATCTAAAAAAAAAAATGATACTTTGGGATCAGAGTTGTGATGAGGTTCACCCGCAATCACCAATTCGTGACTGAGTGTAGTGGTCCGGATCTTACTCCGGTACATTCAATCCCCAACCAGCCAGTACAACACTCACTTTCGCAAATAACACATGATTCTCAAATACACAACACAACATTTAATAACGTTCTGCGAGATTTAAACAGATCCGGCGCTCTCTAGGCGCATAGACAATTGCCCCTCATATGTGGGCAGCATACGGTGTCACACTTTACTGTCGGAAGACGCAGCCGACTGAGTCTCCACCGGACTATCTGAACAAGAGATACTACTCGTTTACACACTAAATAGAGCTGCAGGTGATATTCATATGCAATTGCTTAGAGAATGAAAAAAAAATTATATGCAAACGATCACATTAAAAATACTCGCGACACAAAATACACAAGCACGTTAATTTGCGGTATAAGATTATAGGTGCGAAATACTGCCAAAGTTAATTAACTAAATCTAATAAGCATGCACATGCAGAACCCTGCCCCTCTGACGTTGGTCCTGAACCAAAGTTAAAAGAAACTGTCCCGCCCAGCGGAATTTGTGGCCACACCTTCTTCCTTATTCATGTAAAAAAATAATCAGGAAATGGGCCCGGTAAGAAATTGAAATCTGTATGTGCAGGTATTTCCTCTGAGGTTCAGTCACTCAGCATTACTGCATCTATGTCCATGCAGCTTTGGGTGTCGGGATGGCACAAGTTCGCAGATGTGCGAAGAAAGAAAAAGGAAATATTCATCTACTTACAGTTTCGTGACTTTGCTGTGCAAATCCATTGTGCATCACATAATATCACACGACAAAAAAAAACACGCACACACACACAGACACTTGCACCATGTGGCAGCACCGATGATTTAACACTTCACTTTGACGCTTGATGTAAATGAAGCACACAATTAAAATGGTGATATCACGCCGCACTTTGTTGCGCTGATGCGAGTATACACGGATCCACTCTTGTGAAGATTTAAAGGTGGCCGTTAAACAAAATAGCCTCTCTCACATCTGCTGTTGCAGTTTCCTAGACTGATTTTCGGGTTCCTGGGAAATGATTTTTTTGTCGTGAAGAAATAATTCTGACCATCACTGCTTGGAGAGTGGAACCCCCTCACTTCCGCTGCTGCTGTAGTAGATTCCGTCCGTCGCTACCTTCCGTCCTTTTTGACCGTTCATTCCCAATTCGGTCAGTTCCTTTCCGTTAGCATAACATCTACCCTGCCTGAGTACGCAGTTCAAATATGCCACTCGCAGGTTTTGTTTCCATTTTTTTATCGAGTTGCGACCGCCAGCCCTGAGATTAATTTTTCTCGGCCGAGAGGAATCAGACGTGCTTTTACCTTAAGCGTATATCGGCAACTCAACATTTCACCTGTATATTTGTTAGGTATCGAAGCCACCGCTCTTACGCTCATATTTTTCTTTCGCCATGTTTTTATCCCGTCGCACTTACACGTTGTGGCTTCGCTGCTTACGCGACCACACACACGCACACATGGGGCCTCGCTTCGCCCCGTAAGACAAGCGCGTCTCTTCACTTCCTCCACAGTAGGGGATGAATGTGGGTGACGATTCCACACTGCAGTGGTTGGCATCCGAACCCGACTTTGCTTGGCTTCGCTTCTCATTGGAATGACCACTGTCCACTTGCAGACTTCTTAATTTACCTGTAACTTGGCTTTCATTAGGCCAAACAGTCGCTGATTTCCATTACGCTCCAGCCTAGAAATTTCTGCTTTATCCCGCGGATTCAGGCATTCTGCTGTCTTTATGGTAAACTGGCATCTCCATCAGCCGCCTCGAGTTGTCTCCATCTCTTACCAAAATGCGGGGAGGTTCGCTGCTTCATTTTTTCCAATTCATTTTTCAGATCCAAGGCATCCAGCCTTTCACATCGGAGAGCGTACAGACAACTAACTTTCTTCCTTATGTTCATGCCAAGTGCGAACTCTTATTTTTCTGCACGGACCACACAGAGAGCAATTGTTCTCGAAAATGCCCCAAACAAACGACGAATTTACGATTATTCGCTAAACCTTTTGTCCCCATCTTCATTCATTTACTCAAGTGGACCCCTCTTCGAAAGGTACCTCTTTCTCTTTCTGTGTTGCTTAGGCTTCCTGTCAGCTGCGCCTTGATATTTATGACCTAACAGAGCTATTCTGAGACCACCCAGCCAGAGAGAGAATTCTTCGCCTCTTTTCTTTCCAAACATCCAGATAAAACTTTATCTGCTGTTTACACTTTTAAACTCCAATCAAGCCTCGAAAATAATTAATACTTAATTAATTTCACACATCAACCACGCCCATTAATTACTAAATTAATGGCGGGGGTGGGTCGTAACATCGGCCCCTCCTCAAGAAATCCAGAAGTCCTCTTCTGGGCCTATCGCTTTGCTCTTATCAATTTCCAGAGCAACCATTGAGTGCTACCTTTTCCCACAGGTAGAAACAATTCAAAATGGCAAAAATATTGCGTTTCTTGCCTTCAAGAGCATTGGAGCGACTTCCCAATTATCCCGCAATTTTGTTAATTAATTTCGATAACAGCCGAAAGAAAAAACAACGTAAATGAGAAATAAATAAAAAAAACTGAACTGTAAAAGAACATGTGAGCCTGCCGAACTGTGATTCCCAGCTGCCCCATACCATACGCGACATGGCGGACAAACTTCAGAGTTTTCTTCAGGTTTTAGGATGGGGGGGGTGTCCACTGTAACAATACGTTTTTAACCAATTCCATAAATAATTCGAAAAATTACATTCGACAAAAATATTGTCAGTTGTCTGGAAGTCCACAATACTTACAATTTGGATAATCTGATAAGTGAATTTTATGTAACCATTTACGGTTTGGGACTATATTATGTGATATTTCAAAATTTAAATCACGAGAATGAGTTCCAAATTTTATTTGTGCTCGTTGATGTCAAATGGGTTGAGCAAATGATGTATTTAATAGGGTTCCTATTTCTGTTTTATATTTAATGAAAAAAGGTTTACATATGTCTTTTAATTTATCATCATGAGTAACGTTTTCAATGATTGAGATGTCATTTTTTGGGTTTAAGTGAAATCCATTTTTTAAAAGATCTCGAAGAGCATTATATTTACTTCCATTGAAAAAAAGGAAAAGGGTTTTTCAGTTTCTAAGAACTAAAACACTCCAGATTTCTTCCTACCTGAAATTTCAAAATTTTAAAATTTGGATGTTTTCCATTTTGGATAGATTTTCTAAGTGTTAAGAATCTGAAGATTTTGCTTTTTAAATGTAACTGATTAATGTCGAACCCACTGAAATTAACATTTTATAGTATTGCACGTTTCATTTTATCACTCCTTCCCTCCCATATGAATCGAAATGCTAATAATTCTGCTTTTTTAGCTATATTTGTCGGTAACGGTGTAGTTCTGACATAATAATAGAATTTCGAAAAATGTAAAGAATTTGTAATTTTGGCTTTTGAAAAAAGTGAAAAGTTTTTACTTCCTAGTTTGTCATCGCATTTCTTTCTCAGTTGGTGCTATATGATGACGTCCCATAATTTCATCCGGGAATCACTTTCCAATCACTGAACACCTGAACGAAAACACAGTAACTAACCGTGTCGTCACAAATATTTTTATCTCAGTTGTTGCTATGGAGATGGCGTCTCGTAATTTATTCTGGAAAGCAGTTTCAATTCATTGAAGACTTTCATGAAAACACGAAAAGCTAAACCGAACGATACAAATGTTTCTTTTTCGGCTGTCGCTATTGTGATGACTGTTTCCACGGCGCCACCAAAGTGGGACAAACGTTCAAAAGTTCAGCCAAAGCAAATTACTGTATATTATTTGTTATCGGCAAGCTCGAAGAAAATCGGACTGTGATCGATGTCTCCAGCGAGTTTGGAATAGCACATAGTAGAGTGCCACGGATTTCTTCAGCGTTTAGGTGGCACAAAACCACTGCGAAATATTTTTCTGGAAGTGTTTCGTGGCGTGCTGGCCACCGGGCCGTTATCTATTGTAAAGACGAAACGCAACCAGAAAACTACTGCGGACCAGCTGGAAAATCGTCGTCAAGGAAGCACAGATAAGCGAATTTCGTTCCAATACGTATTAATGCGTGTACGTGTGGCAGAACAATAAGCCTGGAAACCCGTAAGCTGTCTACATCCAGGACACATCGTACAACTCGCCCTCAGTGTCTGACGCTGATTTTTCTTCAGATCAATGAGGTGATCTGTTTTCAATGTTCACAGATGAAACCCGCTTTCGTTTTTTGTTGGATTCCAAATTGCAGTTGATCTGGAGGGAACTTCGGATAGCGCATGATTCCAGAAACATCGCTGAACGGAGCAGTTATTGCGGTCGCGGTATCGGGATGCGGGTTAGTATCATGGTCAGAAACCGTACCTAACCTCGGGTGATGGATCAAGGCACAATACCAAAGCAGCTGTACTGCGATGATACACTTCTTCAATATACTTCTCTCTGGACATATCTCCTACTGACGAATTTTCCCTGTAGTCAGCTTATGCAGTGATGATGGAGGAGTATAACTGTATGACAGAAGAGCATGTGTCTACTTCGCTAGTAACATTTTGTTCTATTTCGGTCTCTATTAGATGTCACTCATGATTTTTGATGTCGTCAGTCTCATTTTGTTGTTTGCTATTATTAAGAATACCACTTACGTCTGTAAAACTGCTTTTGCCAGTCCTGGCTGATCAAAATGCACCTTCCACTTAAGTTTAGAATAGAAGTGTATATCAATCTCTTATTCTAGATACAGAGTAGTTTCACATTTGAACTTACCTTTTAATTCAATTATGAAAAGAATTTCGTGGTATTTATCAAAAGCTACTTAGTGATCGCAGAAAGTGCTTTATAATGTTCTTCACAACTCAAAAAGGAAGATTAAAACAGAGATATGCGTCACCAGTAATTAACGTCTGAAGGATTTTAATAACATCTCTGCCCGTGACACGCGATGATTCTGACTTGTATTGTGAAAACAGTCTTACTTATTACATTAATTGAAAAGCTATTTAAAGGATATCTGTGATCTCTTTGTGCGCGCTTTCATTCTGATTTCACAACATACCAATCTCTCTTTGTTTTCTTTCATTATGCTTTTGAGAGCTTCTCCGTGTTTCTCTTAATTTATAAATTCATTTAGTGAAAGTATTATTTCATGATAACATTTTACGTACGTTAGCTAATTCTTACCATTATGCTTTGGCTAGAAAATTAACCATATTATTCTATTAGCAGCCGTTATTGTAGCTTTTAAGTATTGTTTCATATACTTGACAGGCTAACCTGAAAGATTCTGAGATATCTTGCTAATCGTTTATTTTGTACTCACAAGAGAATACCTCGGGTCTTAACGTAATTCCTATCCTTAATTGGCTTTGGCACTGCAGTAAGAAAACCCCAGTGTAGGCCTATTGACGAGTAGCTTTCCAATTAAAACTATATGATCAAAATAATCCGGACACTCCCTTGAGCAGTGTATTTGCACATGTACGTCACAGTGATGATCCATACAGGTATAAAAAGGCGCTAGAGGCCTGGCAAATATTTCTTGTCTGTTTAGAACTGGCCACGAACGAGAATTCACCATTCTGCATCCGGCAGCCAATGGAAATTCACTTTGCAGCAAACTTCCAAATGCTGAATCTTCGGAACAAATATCTGTTTTCCACTGCTAATTTAGCAAAGTTTCTGTGCAAATTATCAAATGTCCCTGTGAGGTCCTTAAAAGTATACCCTGAGGAATTCTTCTATTTTGCTCAAATCCAAATAGCATGATTCCTCACTAAATTAAGCCTTTTCGGTTTCTTTCTCTTGCTCAACACTCAAAATGCAAAATTCAAACTGATTTCCCACTTATGCTTTCACATACACTGAAGAGCAATTGAATTAGAGATACCTGTCTACTAACGTGCAGCACCACTTTTCAACCTGAGGACGGCGGCGATTCGTCTCGACAAGACACCGGAAGCGTTGGGTAGCCATACGGATCCACGACCCCTAAACAAGTTCCCACAGTTCACGAAGATTTCATGGAGATAGGTCAGAGCTTCGAACATCTCTCTCGATGGCATTGAGGTCAGGTGACCTAGCTGGCCAAGGAAATGAGGTCACGTCGGTGGAGTGTTCATCCGATCATTCGGATACAATTCGGGAGCAATGGCACGGTGTATTGTCTTGCTGCCGGATGAGGTTGCCAGTGGGATGTAGAAGACCCGCAAACGGGAGCAAATGGTTGTCCAGGATATCCCGCTAACGTTTACCTGTGAAGGACGATGTCACACGTACCAGGGGTCCCATTTCAGTCCACGTAACAGTCCCCAGACGAGACCACCATTCCCACCAGCTTGAAGAGTACCCTGCTGGCCAGAAGGGTCCATCGCTTCATGTGGTTTGCGCCGTACTCGTATTCTGCCATCTGCATGTACCAACGTGAATCTAGACTCTTCAGTTCAGGCAACATTTTCCCACATGTCTAGGGTCCAGTGGCGATGTTCCGGCGCCCATACTAATCTTTGCACCCTGCCATGTGCGGTCAGCAGCAGTACCCTCGTGAGACGATGGGCTCTGTACCCCATAGCAAAGAGATGGTTCTGGATGGTGTGGCTGCTTACACGTTTTTGTGCACCAGCGTTAAATTGCCGAGTGATTTTTTGCACCATGACCCGTCTATCCGCTGTGACAATGCGAGCGAGCCGACGATGATCCCGATCACCCACACGCTGTTGTCCACGGCAGTTGGCCCTTGCAGGGATGGTTTTACCGGATTCAATGTACTCACGGCGCACCCATGACACAGTGACTCGTATAAATCCCAATACCTGCACGACTTCCGAGATGGAGTGACCCATTCGTGGGGCCCCGACAATTTGCCCACGATCAAATGCGCTTCGATCCTTCGTCTTACCCATACTGCGTCCGACTCTTACTGATTTCCGTCGCATCACTCCTTATATTGTCGGATCGCTGCATACATCATGTCATTTCCGTTTACAGGGCCGCCCACAGCGCCACATTTGCATAACGCTAGCTCTCTCTATTTCAGTTGCTCTTCAGTGTATTTCGAATAATTCCCCCAAATTCCGCAATGCCAGCCGAGTTCCCAAGGAATTACCACGAAATGAAATCGTACTCGACGAGCCTGGATCTGAAGGTCCTCAAGGATCAGCGGGGCTCGGCTCTCTCCAAATTTAGATTTTCCCTAATAACGGTTCTAACTTTTATTAACAATTGAAATAAAAAAATTGCTTCCTATTAAACCCTTTCTCACCCAATCCATGCCTTTTTGCCAGTTCTCGAGGGATATGATGTTATTTTATTTTTGATAGGTCAAAGCTGTTAGGAAATTTTTGGATGTCATTTTGTTTCGTTAGCTCATGTACAGCAATTTTATCCACACGCTTATCAGAATACTCTACAACTCTAAAATTTCATTACTTACCTTTAAAGTAATTTTCAATCAGGAGACCCAACCTCGACCCCAATTTTAGTCTATCAGCTTATACAACTGAATGCGAGATAAGTTCTAAACGTGAAGAAATTATCGTATCGTTATATCGGCAAACATCACAGAGAAGCATGAATAGTAAAATGTGTCGTACGGGAGAACTGGATGTCTTTCGACGTGGCACGCTTGTCAGATACCGTTTTAGTAACATGTCTATTCGAAAATTTTCTGCACGCTGCAGTTATCATGATCAACTATAAGTGAAATTATTGTGAAGTGGAAACGCCTAGGAGCAACAACAGAACAATCACGACCTGGTAGGCGACGTTAAATGACAGCACGTGAGCTCCCAGTGGTGAAGTGGGTAGTGCGACAAACTCGCCAGTCTACGATAGCAACACGAGCAGGATATATGAAGGCAATTGGTCCCAGGAAGCACAGCCTTGCAACTTAACGCAGGCGCAACACTGAGCCAAAGTATTTTATTCCTAAAAGGCGATGGCTCAGTGTTGGGCCTACGTTAAACTGCAAGGATCTGCTACGTGCGGTGTACACACAAGCCAAACATTAGCAAAATCAACGCCAGGCTTCGGTTGGAATAGTCTACAGTTCGGTGCCAGAGGACTCCGGAAAGTGAAAACGCATTCTCTGCAGTGATGAATCACACTTCATAATCTAACAGTCCGACGGAGGAATCGCGGTGTGAAAGATATGCCAGGTGAACGCTGCCTACCCGAGTTTGGTAGAGAAAGCATCTTAACCTGTATATGTTTTTCATGGTTTGCTCTGCCCGCCACCCAGTTCAACTGCCCGTAAATCTTAACGTTGAGGAATACAATGTCATTCTAGACAATACTGTGTTTTCAGCATTGTGGCAAATCAATAATGTGATCAAACAGTGGTTTACATCGGTTCCACATTACGGACATTGGGGTTTCGAACGTCGGAACACGAAGATGTTCGAACGGGAGCAACTACTAAAGCACTCGCTCGTCTAGTGTCAACTGGACAATATACACCATGTTGGACGATGTTCAACATTTAGCTTCCACTAAAAATAAAAGGAACACTTTGTTCACTGAGGCAATGTTTATCATGTGGTTTAATGACTTATGCTGCAATGAGAAAGTACTCACTAATATGCCACTAACTTGGCGGCAATATATTAAGACTTTAAAACCTCCTAATATGTGAATTACTATTTTGTTCCCCATGCTGTACTGTCTTTAAAATTATTAATTAGTTGCTCACATGCTTTACTTAACTCCTATTGTACAGAGGTGTGCTGTTTATAATAGTATCTATGGTAACGGATGTATGACGTGTCTCTTCTGCTTGTATAAGATGCATTGCGCGCTCCACTCGGGTGGCACACTAAGGCTTGACAATGGTTCCCGGGGAGCCGAAAGATCTCGCCAAATTAATTTTTGAAGCTTTTATCTGTACATACTGTTTTTAAGTGTAAATAATAAATATTTAAATCTTGCAAATGGTGGTGTATTAGATGAGGGTTCTTTAAATCGTGCAAAGACAGTTATTTGAGGACGTAAACATTTAGGCACGAAATAAATATCTGATGTCATTATGGCAAACGTTCGATGAAGGCCTTTCTTTTATCAACAGCACAATGCCCCTCCCCCCCCGTCCACAAAGAGAGTTTTGTGCAAGAATGGTTTGAAGAAATGAGTGTAGAAGAACTTAACTAATTTGCATAGAACCCAGATCTCACACCCATGGAACGTCTTTGGTTGGAACTGGAACGCCGACTGAGAGAGCCACACTGAACTATTCGACACCGGTGAGTGTCTTGACTAACGTATTTTCGGAAGAATAGAAGACGATTTCCGCAGCAAAGCAGTGTACCAAAATCTAAGGATAAGCCTTCCCAGCAGTATAGAGGCAGTAACAGGAGAAAAGGGTGGACTAATTCGATATTAATTCCTTTCCTAAAGGTGAACCAGGTTGTCTCTGTATGATGTGCAAAACATCCCTACGTTCAAATTGCAAAGTTAAACACTTTATTAACAATTAAAAACTCAAGTCAGTTAAAATATCGCATGCAAGATGTTTCAAGGCCGCAGCTGTCGCATCACCAGGATTATTGCCAAAGTCACCCTGCAAGCATGCAATAAATACAATAGAATAGTTCCAAGATGTAACAGTTATCAAAAGTCACGGTTGCCAAACGTGAACGTCCAAATTCATGTAGAAGATGGCAAGGAACGCATACCATCCGCTGTAGGAAACATAAATTCGATTAGTGTCTACCACGGGCAGAGAATGAAACTAGGCAGATCGATATTACAGCAGGTATTACCAAATGTAGTAGAATACAAACTGTCTGACAAAAGTAAAGTAAGTTTGTTACATGGTGATGCAGGAATACTGATATTTTCCCAATCATGTAGATGATCTACTTGATTCACAGTCTTTGTCAGGGCTGTGAGTGTAGTACTAGTCATGTTCTGCTACGCAGACACTTAGGGTCTGAAGCGTGGAGCCTATGTAGAATTTTTCAGTAAAGAGGAGGTCACGTGGAACTAATGTAATGCAGTACACTCCAAATTTATTGAGAGTCGGAACCGAATCTCGGTCATTTTTAACAATTGAGAACACATTCGTTGTACGGATCTCAAAATCCAAATTATGTTTTTTGTAAAATTTCTTCAAAATAGAGGAAATGGGCAGATATAATCGATAAAGCCAACAAAATGGGGACACGAAACCTCAGGAAAAAGTGTGGTGAAGGAAATCCGCCTGAAAATGAAAAAAAGATTAAAAAAATGTTTCCGAAGAATAACCAAACATATGAGCAATCTGCAACACTTTTGAAAGTTTAGCACGGCTAAGTCTAACCAAAGAAGAATGGGAAAACGCACGTTTTATCAAAATACGCCAAGCTGAAAGTTTGTAATTCCGAGGGTGAAAAGACGAGAACGGAATAATGGCAGGAGAAAAGGTGGGTTTTCTATAAACAGAGAATCAGACCTTATTGGAGGTAAGGTCACGAGAAAGAAGGAAGTAATTCCTTTTCCATTATAAGGAGTTTGTCCATATGAGATCATGTGGGAGGTAAGTTCACGGGAAAGAAGGAAGTGTCCTTTCGTATTATAAGGAGTTTGTCCATAGGCAAGTGTCCGGATACTTAAGTCAGAAAGTGTTGGTCGTCAACAACGAAAACACTGTGACCCCGAGAAATTTTGATGCGGAACAGTCTTGACAATTTTACACTCTCCCAGTACCTCCGAAATGTAACCACGTGACTGAACACTGAGTAAAATACATATAACGACGATACTGGATTTCACGAGAATTTATTTTTCCACAGCGGCTTTAATACAGAACATTTACCATGCATGTGTGCTCAATTATTGCGCAATTTTTTGGAAACTGAGTCTGACAAAAAGTATCAGAAAACAGATACGGTCAGAAAATCCACAACTTATGCGAGAGGGATACAAACAGCTTGGGATGTTCATCATATTGGATCATCAAACAATTCAATACATATCCACAGCACTACTGTGACAGTTTAGAATATGACAATTAGGTTCATGAGACAATTCGGGCTAATCGGCGCATGATGAACAGTTTAATCTCCTTTTCGTAAATCACTATGCTATAGAATCTCTTTCATGGGCCCTATTTCCGAGAAATAAAGGATGATCAACTAACGTTTCCATGAAGAGTGTCAGGAGTTCCGATATCTACTGATAATTGATACGAATTATTGGCATTCCGTTTGCTTTGAACAAGAAAAAGCTGATCTTTTGGGGTTAAAACAATCAAAGAAACAAATTTATGAAATGCATTTTAAACATTTAAGTGCAGAAATAAATGTCGCATCCAAATAACTTTTTTGGACTAGTTTCGTCATTTCCCTTGAGTGTTTAGGAAGTAATTGCAAATTTGAAGGGATTCGAAAAAATTCCATCAAGATGCGCTGAACTTTTTTAAACAATCCATTTAGCTGAATAGACTTAACATGTAGTCATTTGAAAGTACCACATTTTTCTAACTTTCCATACTGTTACAAGAATCTGTAAAACCGGAAACTGAAGACACTGAAAATATAACTTAGTGAACTGTTACTAACCCGAAAAGTCATGGTCTTCCTATTAAATGAGCTGGTCATGAAAGACAAATCCTATAACGCATAAGTACATGAATATTAATATTTTTAGGGGCAACCGTACAAAAGATCAGCGTGGAGGAGTTGGTTTGTTGCCAGCCTTGTGTCCGTGTTGTAGGCGACCTTTGTGATTTAAATTCCGATACTGTCCATCTAGTTAGTTGTTTGCTTTGGGTGTTCCACGAATATTACGTAGATGTATCCCCACAAACCAGTCTTAGATTCGTACTCCAGTATGTGATATTACCCCGGAAACGGTCTGGACATCCAGTCTGGTGTATTCTGGGATGCGTAACATAATGCAGGCCAGGGTAGCTTTCTGTGGCAAGGGATCTTAACGACCTGCAATGCCATATGAAGAAGCGAAGAATTTTTTCAAAGTGGTATGCACGGTTAGATAACAACTTCCTCTGTTTATTCCATAGTTTTATGCGCTAAAAATGAATGTTGCAAACATTCAGAGTAACATATACTAAGCTGGAAAGAATGAAAGTAGTGGTATGTTTTATTCTTCCGTCAGATTTTGACTACGCGCCGTATAGCGTTAATCATGTGGTTGATCATTCATACAGCTGCGGATTTCTGTAATGCACCGTTTTTCCTCTAGGTAGAGTAAACCAAATTCGCTGTTTGTAACAATATTATACTGTACGAAGCTACAAGCGAAAATGTTTTTCATTTCAGGGTTTAAAGGACACCGTGAGGTACACTAAGGACTATGAGAAATCATCTGTCTATAGTATAGGGTCACTGTTTCGAGGGAAGGAAAAGATCCACAAGAATCAAACAAGCACACCACCCAATCCTCATCCGGGACTCAAACTCTGGCAGGTCTCGGACGATTGGTCAGGAGCCAGCGCCATCTGGCTCCACTTCTAATCCGTGAAATTAGTTTTGCTTTCCATAGCTGCATCTGAGTTCAGAAATTCTTACTCATTTCTAAACCGTTTATGATGCTAACAGTTCTAAGGTGGCCTCCATCTCAATTTTTATGTTATCTAGGTTTGTATCTCTGTGATAGAATTTTTGTGACAAAAATAATCTTTGTTTATGATCAATGTAATATACTTATCTCCTATATACACTTATGTCTGAAAGTAAAGTTCACGAAATGTACAGAACGAAACATACCTGACGATAGAAGGATTTCGATATAAACAAAGTGATTCACAAAGAAGTATACAATTTCAACACACTATAAAACAAGAACAATGTAAGGTATTTTATGTTACCTGTAACAGAATTGTAGGGGAGTATTTTAAGTTTTTTTTAGAGACAGTCACAGATGTTCTATACGTGCACCCTTAGTCACACGACACACATCGAGCCGGTAATCCATTTCCGTTTCCAGTTTCTGTTTCCAGTTTCCAGATGCTGTAAACAGTAACAGTTGAAGATGCAGACCACAACTGAAAACTGTTAGGTAGATGAACTCATAAGGTTTGTGTCCCGCTATTGAGGGACACAAACTCCTCTTCCTGTTGATCCAGCGGAGCTGAAACAGCGTATCACAGCCACTATCACTGCACTTGATTCAGATGTCTTGCCTCGAGTTTGGGCGGAAATGGATTACCGGCTCGATGTGTGTCGTGTGACTAAGGGTGCACACATAGAAAATCTGTGACTGTCTGTAAAAAAAAACTTGAAACATTCCCCTACAATTCTGTTACAGGTAACATAAAATATCTTATATTGTTCTTGTTTTAGAGTGCGTTGAAACTGTATACTGTATATACTCGTGTATAGGTCGACTTTTTTTAATGAAATATTTAGGTCGAAATTAGAGGGTCGGACTATACACGGAAAATATTTCTGATAGGTTGAAAACCAAAAATTCCTGTTGCTGAAGAATCCGAATTATTTCGAACTCGCATAGGTGAATTTTACAGGTTGAGCATATTGTCTACGATCGCAAATGAAATTGTGCGAGCCAGCGAAAGGTCAAAATGATTAAAGAAAATACGCCTAACAGGACTGAACATGGAAGTGAATATTTTGGAGAGTTGAGGTATTTATTCCGCCAAAAAGAAGCATTCTACCAGCTAAAATAAGAAAGTTGCAGAAAGAAAGAATTACTCTCTTGAGTAAGAATAAGCATTAAGCATTTCTCTCCTGTGTAGGAATAAGTTCCTATACAAGAAAAGAACAATTTGAATAAGAAATAATGGAACGAAGCAGTTTTAAGTGTAGTAGAGTAAATCTGGTGAGACAATGCAATTAAGGGTTGAAATCACACAAGTTTTTATGACATCGCGTCATGGGCGTTTTATTAATAAGTAGCGTAAAATTGGAAGAAATATGCAAAGCAAGCGCACACGTTCTACAAGGAAATACAAACATAAAAAAAATCGTCAAGGTGGAAAATCAAATTAAATCTCGAAATGACATCAAGTATAAAATAATGGGGGACAACAAGTGAAATAAGAAGATCATTCGTGACTACCAAAGAAAACTCTTACGAAGTTAATATAATTTTCTAAGTTAAATCACAGCCGAAATTTTACAATTCGAAACATTAAATGAGAAAAAAATGGAGACAAGCAACTAATACCACAAAAAATATTCCAGTAAAATCAAATTTGAGAACAGCTATATTTCACTCCAAAATAAAAATATCTCTGGTTCAAAAATGGGTTTTCAATAAAAAAATAATATGCCCTTATGGCACAGTAGAGAAAAAAGAAACGATTATTTGTTGCAAAGGTTATAGCCAAAATTTTGTAATTGACTCTTAAGAAAGTTTTTGACGTGTTACCAAGAACACAGCTTTATTTTTGCGACGTAGAAGTAAATGGATTTGTGAAAGTATTCGTTTATGTACATCAAAATCGCATTTTTATCAGCAGATCCTGAAAAGCCATTTCACGCGGAGCAATCATATAGTCTCAAAATCATTAGCAAAGCCGTAGAAAAATCTGCAAAATACTCCTACAATTAAATTTATATGTAGTTAAAATGGTTTGTCATTTCACATTGAAACACTGAGAGGAAACAAAACAAAAATAATAGTAACAAGAAGACGTAACCTTCTCTGCCAATCGTCCAGACATAGTGCTATATGACAAAAGGCAGTGCGCCCATTGATGCGCCCATTCTGCAGCTGGTATAATTTCTCACTCTCATAACTCAGCTTGATGCTTTATGTCTACAGCACCTAAGGCCCAAAATCTTAGAAGCAGTAATTCTCGATACGTGCCACATCGTACGGCAATTTTTAAACCATGAGTGTCTACGTCTTTACTTGACTTTATGTCCGTACTGACAAGTGTACCATGCTACAGTTGCCATTGCTAGAGATCAGAAAATTAAATAAAACATAATACTACTACTAATAATAATTATAGTAACAATAATCATAATAATTTCTGAGCTATTTCTATGTTAAAGTATACTTTACGGATCTTTCGTTGGATTAGGGCTGATCTACAGAAATTTGACAGACTCACATGAAGAATTTTAACTAAATACAATGTCACCTTCCGAATTCATTAGTTAAAGGACTACCTGAAAAGAAAAGAATGTGGATGATGTAGCTAATAGATACTTTATATGGCTGCCGTAAATAAGAGAAACAACTTAAGCAATTTTTCTTAGGGAAAAAACACACCGTTATGACAGTGGTGGCTGTAGTTGGCGATGGCTTTACCACTCTGAACTTTGAATACTGTTCAGCTCCTTCTTCAATCAGATAATAATTCAGATCCCCTGAAGAGTTTGGAAAGCAAAATGCTGCGAGGAAAATATCCAAACTCCTTTAATCTGAAAAGCATTTATAAAACTTCAGTGCAATGGTTAAAACAAGGTCAGCACTGTCCAGAGGCTGATGGATTCTTCATCGGGATTCAGACCCCATTAACGTAACCCAGAATTTTAGGGAGCAAATAATGGATGCGCAGGAGAGAACACCTTCAGAATGAGTGGAAAAGCGTGTGAAACCATCGGGAACATTTTAGCCGGCTGCTCACCCCTTGCCTCAAAACAATATGTCAAGTCAATGAAACCATCGGGCACATTTTAGCCGGCTGCTCACCCCTTGCCTCAAAACAATATCTTATGAAACCATCGGGCACATTTTAGCCGGCTACTCACCCCTTACTTCAAAACAATATCTTAAGCCAATGAAACAATCGAGTACATTTTAGCCGGCTACTCACCCCTTGCTTCAAAACAATATCTTAAGCCAATGAAACCATCGGGCACATTTTAGCCGGCTGCTCACCCCTTCTCTCGAAACAATACCTTAAGCCAATGAAACTATCGCGCACATTTTAGCCGGCTGCTCACCCCTTGTCTCAAAACAATATCTTAAGTCAATGAAACCATCGGGCACATTTTAGCCGGCTGCTCACCCCTTACCTCAAAACAATACCTTAAGCCAAAGAAACTATCGCGCACATTTTAGCCGGCTGCTCACCTCTTGCCTCAAAACAGTATCTGAAGTCAATGAAACCATCGGGCACATTTTAGCCGGCTGCTCACCCCTTACCTCAAAACAGTATCTGAAGCCAATGAAACCATCGGGCACATTTTAGCCGGCTGCTCACCCCTTACCTCAAAACAATACCTTAAGCCAATGAAACTATCGCGCACATTTTAGCCGGCTGCTCACCTCTTGCCTCAAAACAGTATCTGAAGTCAATGAAACCATCGGGCACATTTTAGCCGGCTGCTCACGCCTTGCCTCAAAACAATATCTCAACCGGCACGACCAACTAGCTTAAGGTATTACGTAAAAAGCTAAGCGTTAAATACGGCTTTTTCCAAGACTATACTCCACCACATTGCAAATATTAGCCATGACTTCTTCTTCAAAATCAAAGTTATATTATGTACTGGGACAAACCTGCCATCACAGACAAGATCATTGACTGCAACTGACCCAACATAGTAATTATAGAAAAAAATCTGAAGAAAACGCAAATAATAGATGTAGCGGTTCCACTAACAGAAAACATCCAAAGAACCATATCCGAGAAAATCTCGAAAATTGAGGACTTGGGAGTGAAAATTCAAATAATTTGGAAACAATGCGTGACACCGATCGTACCACTTGGTATTTCGGCAAACGCAGAGATACCTAACAACTTTGAAAAAAATCACGAGGAATGAGAATTACCACAATGACTCTTTCATCCAATACAAAAGACAGACACTCTGTAGACCAGCCACATCACTAGAAATCGTGAATTCTCGGGACTTAGATGAACATCTTTGCCTTCTGCTCATAAGCTCTGGCCGACAAAGTTGACGACAAGAGAAATAATAATATTCCAGAAATAGAATAAAAAGTAATCCCATAGGCAATAAACGGATATAAACGTTAGAAGCAGGACAGATTGCAAAGTAGGATATGAAATTCGTTTCCTAGGGTTTTCAGTAAATTTTAACTTCAAGAGAAGTAAACAAAAGCACTGGTCCTCTCCCGACAGCATTGGACTAGCGCAGGTACACTGGCGCGCAAAAATTAAGGACGAGACGGTTTTTCAAATGTAACGTCGTGCAGAAGTGCTCCACATCGATCCAAATCATACCATAACATCCCCAAGATGTAAGAATATGGGACAAGTGAGCAAAACCGTCCAAACGAGGAATCCAAAGGATACAAAGGCACTTTATTGAAAAGGTAGCTTCGAGCACAACTGGACAGAAGACAGAAACGTCCATGTGGCACGCGACTGCATAGAAAAATCGTCTTTAGTAGGGGATATGATCCCCTACTAAAGACGATTATCACCCCTGACTGCGTTGAAGGATTTACAACGTCTGTCCATGCTGAGGACGAGGTTGTCAAGGAGCTGTTGAGGCATCGCGGCCCATACCTCTTGTAGCGCCAATCGCAGCTGCGGAATCGTTGCTGGCGGCTGGTGACGTGCTGCCAAGAGTCTCCCGAGAAGGTCCCACACGTGTTCGATTGGAGTTAGGTCCGGGACCTTGCGGACCAATCCATGCGTTGAATATCTTCATTCTCCAACAGCTCTGCGAGAGCCACTGTACGATGAGGTGTAGCGTGGTACTCCATGAAGAGGAACTCAGGACCCACAGCACCTCTAAACAGACGCACGTGAGGCAGGAGAAAATCGGTACACTAGCGGAAACCAGGGACTGAACCTCCTTGGAAGATGTGGAGGTCAGTACGGCTACCAAGCATGATAACGCCCCAAACGAGAACTCCGCCACCCCCAAACCGGTCCCTTTCGATGATGTTGGAGGTGTGATTGCGTGTTCCCTGCTATCTCCAGATGTGTATACGTCCATAATCGCCGGTCAGACTAAATCGGGTCTCATCCGTAAAAAGAACTCGACCCCATTGCTGATGTGTCCAGTTCTTATGTTCCTGACAGCAGAGAAACCGCCGTCTCCAATGAGCAGGCGTTAATGGCGTCGTGCAAATAGACCACCCTTGTGCAGCCTCCTGGCCACGGTAAAACGCGATAACGGACGTCCAGTTGTCTGTTGCATGTGCCTTGTAATTTCTCCCGCTGTCTGCCGTCTGTCTCTTCTCGCCTGTAGGACAATATACCAGTCGTCAGCCGCCGTGGTTGCTCGTGCACGACCATTGCTAAACTCTCGGACAGCTGTTCCTCTCGTTTGAAATGCTCTCCAAGCTCGTGAAACGATGCTGTGAGCGATACCGAACTCATCGGCCACACTGGTCACACTTCGACCTTCTTCCAACTTCATAATGACGCGACCTCGGGAAAGGTCATCCAGATGTCGTCTACGGAATTGCTTGTTGGTCATATCACACGATTGCAGCAACCCGATGTCGTTCAAATCGATGTACACCGTGCAATAACTTTTACCGAATTGCTGAGCGTACACCTCCTGTGTGCTTTTTACCCTTCCGACACTCACCCCCCCCACCCGCCCTACGTCATGATGCATATATGCGCATGCTCTACCATTCCGGACCGTAGTCTATCTTCTGAGTGGACTTTCGGTCCTTTCTGCCTGCTCGTTCCGCTGTTATGATAATTTCTCCTCTTCGTCCTTAATTTTTGCACACCAGTGTATTTTAAACTACATCCACCATAAATACACTATCTACCAACAAGTAATTGGACACCCCTGCAATCGATGATATCTGCGGTCCTGATACACGTCACAGCCGCCGCCGTTAAATATCGCGAGGCAAACAACAACGCAACCAGTCGCATGCAAGACGCCATGCAGGTCGGAGCTCTCTGATTTCGAGAAAGGTGTAATCGTCGGGTATCACAGAAATGGCCGATCAATACTTGACATATCCAGCGAGTTGAAGTATACAAAGTCGACAGTGGCCTACGAGATTGGCAAGTCAAGTGACTGTCGGGCTGTGCCCCGACCCGGCAGACCCACAAAACTGGGAGTTAGAGACCGACGAACGGGTGCTGGCCAGAGAAATTCGGAAGAACTGCACCAAATTGATAGGCCACATCCGCGAGGAGTTTCAACAGGCATCCGGGAGTGTTCTTTCGATGAATACCGTCCGTAAGGAAGCCCATCTGTTCGGTTATCATATACGTGCTGCCGTCCACAAGCCTTTGATAACCAAGTCCAATAACGCTGCTCGGCTAACGTGGCGCAAAGAACGTCGACAGTGGACCGTTGAACATTGGAAACAGGTTCTCTGGAGCGACGAATCAAGGTTCACCCTCTACCGTTTGGATCTCAGGGTCTGGGTTTGGCGTCTGCCTGGAGAACGCTTCCTGTCGGAATGTATTGTGCCAACTGTGAAGTTCGGCGGCGGTGGAATTATGCTATGGGCGTGTTTTCCTGGTATGGCACGAGACCCTTGGTCGCAATTCCTGGTAGACACAACGCCGGGACCTACCGCACCATTTTGGATGACCAAGCGCTTCCTACGTTGTGGCAGTTTTACAGGGTGGACCCATGTTACTTTCAGTATGACAATGCCACCTGTCATGTTGCGAGATCCACCATGGCTTGGTATGGTGAGAATAGGGTTAATCGAATGGACTGGCCTGCGCAGAGCCCGGACCTTAACCCTATCGAGCACCTCTGGGACGAGTTGGAGCGTAGGCGTAAGGGGTGCCCCCACCGTCCGAAATCGGTAAAGGAACTGACCTGTCTTCTCCATGCCGAGTGGAAGAAAATACCGCTAGCCGTCGTACAACGCCTGGTTGAGAGTAAGCCCCGGAGGGTCGCAGCTGTAATCGCCGCTCGTGGAGGCTCCACCAACTGTTGAAGGTGAGTAAATATCGTTTTCCTTTGCTATCACAGGTGGACAATTACTTGTTGGTGGATAGTGTATTTTCTGCTGAGAAAACCTAAGCAAGATCCATGTTACAGCATGAAAGTAAATCAAGAGATATTTTTGATGTATTTGTTGAAACAAATGCAGCGGCAAATGTAGAACTAAAATGTTTATCATTCTTACTAGGACACATTTGCTTTAAACACCTCGCACAAGCACTTTTTTGCCTACACATTAAATACAGATTATTTTCTTCCTAACAGCAAGACATTTAAACACCCATATTTTTTCAGCCGAAGACATGCAATGCTATCAGCATAGCAACGCCACTATGCTGGGATGATAGTCTTAAACAAATTCTTATGCCCTCAGCCTTTAGAAAGTAATGTCCGGATTTTACGCATGCGGTATAAGGATCATCTATTCAAAACCCACTTTTGGTGTCATGTGTCTGAAACTGAGGTTCCTGTCCTGGTAGAGGAGTGACCAGAAGCTCAGGGTTGTGCCTAGTGGCCAGTGTTGAAATTCTGGGAGAGCAGTGGGCGGTGCGCGTTTCGTACGGCACTAGCTCTTTCCCGTTACTGAGACCAGCAATCCTAAATTTTGACTGCTAATAGGTTTTATACTTCTCTTCTTGGAAGATGCTCCCTTAAATCAGTAACGGATGACTACCTGCAGCATGCGTAGTGTAACTACAAAGCAGAAATAAAAACAAGAAACACAAAATTCCATTCTTGTCTGTGGCTATAGGACCTTTCAGTGGCTACTGTTGTTTATGAATTAATTTAGCATTTGGTTATATCAAAAGGAAAAAAAATCACGGAAATTTTTCAAGATGATATCGTTAAGCCAGTGACGATTGCTTCAACGGAAAGGAACATATGCAGCTCTCTTTCTTACAAATAGAAAGATATACACTCAGTGGCCACTTTATTATGACCACCTGACAGTTTTAAGCAAATGAGCAATGGCTGTACGCTGTTGCAGCTAGAGGGCAAGGCTAGTATGAAAAGGGAAAGCTTAGTGCTTGCGACAGTAGTAGAAGGGATTTTTGGGTGACGAGATGGGTAAAAAATGCGATTTCACGGACTTTCAACTTGGGATGATTGTAGGAGCTTGGAGCTATGGAGCGAGTATCACCGAAACCGCCGCAATCGTGAAATGTTCCACAGCAGCTGTGTTAAAGTGTTTAAAGACTGGACTGTCAGCCAAAAAACTGGGTCTCTACGTGCAACGTGTGATTATCATCGACTAGTGACTGCTCGGGCGGAACGGAGAGTGTCCAGACTGGTAACAGACAACAGAGGACAGCAGTCCAGCAAATTACAGACCATCTTAATCAAGGATCCCTTTAAATATTCTCTGCACGCACTGTTCGCCGTACACTGCATCGAATGGGATATGGCAGCCGAAAGCCTGTTCGAACACCTTTGCTGTCTGCAGTTAACAAGAGAAAACGTCTCCAGTTCGCACAGGAGCACAAGGATTGGACAGTCGATAATTGAAAACAAATTATGTGGTCCGATGAATCACGTTTTCAGTTGCACCATGCCAATGGCCGAGTGAGAATTTGGCGGAAACAGCACGAAAGCATGGACCCCAAATGCATTGCTACAACCCTTTAAGCTGGTGGAGGCAACGTTATGGTTTGGGGAATGTTTTCCTGGCATGCTTTGGGACATTTAATTCGTGTTGATCAACGTCTAACTGGCTCATCATATCTAAACATCGTTTCGGACCATGTGCATCCTGTCATGTGGATGGTTTATCCCAATGGTGATGGCTACTTTCAACAAAATAATGCGTCCTGCCATAGTGCTCGTATTGTACAGGATTGGTTTCAGGAACGTGCCGGTGAGTTTATTTTGCTTAGGTGGCCCCCATAATTTTCAGATTTCAACCTCATTGAGAATTTGTGGGATGAAGTAGAACGAGCCATCAGACAGCTGGATCCTCAACCCCGCAATCTCACACTCCTGGAAAGTGCTATTCATCAAGCATGGTCTCAGATTCCACAAACCACCTATTAATATCTCGTGGAGTTCATGCCACGAAGAATCGACGCAGTATTAAAGGCAAAAGGTGGCCCAACGAAGTACTGAGGCGGGTGGTCATAATAAATTGGCCACTCAGTGTATACATTCTCATAAAAAGATACGCATAAAAATGCGACTTTTCACGAAGTATATTGAAAGCAGTAGAACTGCGAAAACTGATATTTAGTGAGATTTGAAGTTACAGTCATTTCAAAATTTTTAAGACCACCTGTTGGTATTAAGAGATTTCTGCGAATTCCGTCAGCTACTGTATGTATTACTCGACTTCCTGTCGGTGTTGCATCATCCTACAGCGGCAGCTACTGAGAGATCTGGAGGAAGCGTGAGAGTGTCAGTTTGTTTTTGGTTTTCTTGCTGAGAGGTTTTGTGCGTATTTTCTATAGAGCAAAAAATGTACACAAAAAAATCATTAAGTGTTACTCAGAGGGCACAAATTGTGACTTTATAGCATGAAGGTTACTCCGAACGGGACATATGCAGAAACGTGAATTTGAGCAAAACTGCGATTAATTATACGATCATGAAATATCGAGATACAGGTGAATTCAGCGACCGAAAGAAAAGTGGACGCCCAAGGGAAACAACTTCACGTGATGACAATAGCAGAAGGCAAATAGTTATGCGTTCCCCGAGGATTTCGTGTAAGAAAATCAAGGCTTTTCGAAGTTCAAAAGGGTCTCATATTAGTATCAGCACTGTTTCCCGACGGCTTAGCAAAGATTTTGGATTAAAGTCTTATGAACCTGCACCTAACCCTAGATTAACCTCTGTCATGAAAAAGACTCCAGTTTGCGAAGCGTCATCAATCGCGGACTGCTGAAAATGGGAAGCAAGTTATTTTCCCCCGATGAATCAACTGTGCGTCAATTTGAATCACGTGAAGCACATATTCGACGAGCAAAATGCAAAACGTTTGATGAAAAATATAGCGTTAGCACCGTGAGATATCCGCCTAGTCAGATGATATGGGGTTCTTCCTCAGCATCAAGTACTGCTTCATTATCCTTTTTGCCGACAGGAACTCTCATGACAGGTCCTGTGTTACGCTTTCCAACCGTAGGATGAAAAAAGGTGTATGCTCCAGCTTTGTCTATCTGTCCGTCCCCACGATAACTCGCGTACAAATGGTTCGATTTCGATGAAATTTTAGTATGTGGTAGGGGACCACCTACGGACGAACCCTGTTGAAAATGGACGGAATGGGGTCAAAGGTCACGACATAGGAGCGTGATCCATTCCATTGCCCTTATGCGTCATAACTCACGTAAAAACGGTTCGATTTCGATGCAATTTTAGTACGTGGTTGGGACGCCCTGGGGCCGAACCTATTGAAAATGCACCAAATGGGGTCAAAGTCATGACATAGGAGCGGGATCCATTCCATTGGCCTCATGCTTCATGATATGCGTGAAAATGGTTCAATTTGGATGAAGTTTTAGTATGTCGTTGGGGACCACCTGGGAACGAAACCTACTGGAAATAGACGAAATGGGGCCAAAGGTCATTACATAGGAGCGTGATCTATTCCATTGCCCTTATGCGTCATAACTCACGTAAAAATGGTACGATTTCGATGCAATTTTAGTATGTGATAGGGGACCACCTGGGGACGAAACCTTTTGAAAATGTATCAAATAGGATCACAGGTCAGGGCATAGAAGCGGGATCCATTCCATTGCCCTCATGCGTCATAACCTGCGTAAAAATGGTTCGATTTCGATGAAATTTTAGTACATGGCAGGAGACCATTTGGGAAGAAGCCTAATGAAAATGGGTGAAATGGGGTCAAAGATCACGACACAGGAGTGGGATCCATTTCATTGTCCTTATGCGTCATAACGTACGTAAAAATGCTTCGATTGCGACAAAACTGCGGTGCGTTGTACCGTAGATACACGGAACCAATTCTATCTAATATCATCGAAATGAGGTCAAAGGTCAGGACACAGGAGCGAGATTTATTCCACAGCCATTATCCTCAAAACTTGAGTAATGATTTCTGGTATGTTGGAAAGCGTATCATAATCAATGCACTGCATGATTTTACTAACTTGTTATGTTGAAGTGTTGCGTGAGAATTGGTGACTCATATGCAAGTTCTCAGATGTACAATCATTATGCATCATGGTGCTCCATGCCACAGATCAAAGACAATAAAGGACTAGAGGAAAAAGCATAACTGTGCATGACTGTCCCGGTAATAGTCCCGACCATAACTCCATAGAAAATTTGTGGACCATTTTGAAAGTCAAGGTAGCCGAAAAACACCCATCAAGTTTCCAAACTTTGATTGACGTGATAAAGTACGTGTGGTGCAAGGACTTTTAAAGTGACTGCTGCAAGTCCCCCATTGAGAGTATGCCACATCATATTCTGTCCGTTATAAAAAAACAACTGTGTACACACAAAGTACATATTTCGGTGATTTTGTGTTCTACAGAATGTAAGTATTCACCTGTGCTGTCATTTTTTCAAATACCTGTGACTAGCAATTAGTTGTTTCTTTGAAAATCTTAATTTTCAATAAATTGATAGGTGGTCTTAAACTTTTGCAAATGACTGTACATTGTGCTGATTTTCCTAAATAAATTGAGGATACTTTCTGAACTGCTGATTTACATGTGAAAGGAAATTTGCATATCAAGTGATGAAGAAGAAAGCGTCGTATTACGATGGTATGGAAGATATAACGCTACAACTGTCTTGGGTTTTCTGCATATGCAAATTCTAGGTTTAAACAGTTTTTAAGGAATCGTTACTTATTTTCGTTCATTAATATTTCCGACGCCATCACACGTTCACGTCTTGTAGCTGATGCATGGCGTAACGTATTTGAAATATGGAGCACTGTTTCGCTTGAAAGAATTTCAAAGTGCTATTTCAGAAGATCAGGTAAGTAAAATTTTACCATATTGAATTTCCGAAAAATTAATCAATTAAGCCTGTGACAACAGAAGGCAACACAAGAATCGACACAAGCACGATTTCTTTCTCTCTCCCTCTTTCTCTCTCCTCTCTCTCTCTCTGTCTGATATATTAGTTTTTGATTACTTCTTTAATGAACCGCTGAAAATAGATGTAAACTTAGAATATCCACCTTCGGTATCGGCGCCCTACCTACATCCTAGTTATAGTCTCGTTCTTGATGACAGCAATTTCCTTGGAGATTCCAAAACCGCAACAACAATTTATTAAAACATATTCTACCGAATTCGGAAGATACCACGAGAACTGGAATATATTCCAGACAGAGTCATGCCTCATTCAACACTGTAAATAATTGATG
Source organism: Macrothele yani (assembly GCA_039090855.1). Taxonomy (NCBI): domain Eukaryota; kingdom Metazoa; phylum Arthropoda; class Arachnida; order Araneae; family Macrothelidae; genus Macrothele; species Macrothele yani. Next base: position 135,018,280 of record CM076990.1, read on the forward strand.
TCAAAAATTTTTTAAAAGGTTTCCATTCTGTAGAAATAAATACATAAAACACTGGTATTGGTACGCTTTAGAACCATTCGAGGTATACAGAATTATTTGAAATTTAGCATGCATATCGCCTGAAAGTTGGACTACCATGTTGTATGATGGCAAGTAAATCGTTTTGTAGTTGCGCCAAAATGCGGTAACGACAAAAGAAATTGCGCAATTTTGTCATTACGTGACTGCACGTAAATGTCGTGCTATATGAAAGCAAACCAAGGAAATAAATTTAAAAACGTTATGATTAGTTAAAAGTTGTGTGTGAACCAGAGATGGAAAAGAGTCACGGGTCAACATGATAACGGGTCAACGTGATAACGGGTCAACAATTTATCGCGGGTCCAACGGGTCGGGTCAAGGTGTTTCTGACCCGATTTTTACCATGGTTTATTCCCGTTTTATTTTTGAAAAGAGAAAAATATATTCAAAGGAAAAATACGCGTTGTGGAATTCTGTCTGATTCCTACAGAGTGAATAATGATTTGCCATGAAAAAATATTGTCGTCTCTTTCTTAAAGCAACGAAGATTTCCACCGACCGACGTCTAACACTCCGACACCATATTGTAAGAAGATACTTCCTTTGCGTTCTTTTACAGTGCTATTGTCCAGGGCAAGGTACAGGCAAACGCCATTCGCCTGCTTCTCAGCTGATTCACTCTCCGTGCAAAGTTCACTGTATGACTAAGAGTTAGTTTCCACATCGCATCTTTTACATTGAGCATTCAGAAGTTTTCGATTGATGTTCTAAACTCCCGTTCCCATAACATGTCATTTCCAAATTAACTCCTTATTTTTTAATATGAATGGATTTAATATTAAGGAGGTTGAGAAAGGCGTCGTGGCCAACAAATACGTGCTTGTTGAAAACCACAAGGGGAAGAGTGAATGCTGGAAATTGTTTCGTCACATTAAGGAACCGGTGAATAATTCTCTGTTGTTTGGTCTTGCTTGTTGTTCAAAATGTGGAAAGTGTATAATTACAAAGAAAGATGTCGACGGTGTAATAAAAGAATATGGTACCAAAAATTTAACGAACCATTTGAAAGTACGCGCACGCCCATCAAAACGTGGAAAGAGTGAACAATCTAAATACATTAAAAAATGCATCTGTGTAATCGTAAATAATGATTACCATTTGTAATATACTCACGGTCACGGTCATAATCAGCCATTACTTCTGGATTACGCAAAATAGTGGCACTAAAAATGGCACTAAAATTTAGCAAGTAACTAAATTTTATTAATAAGAAAGGATTTCAGTTATTAAATATCAAGCAGTTATTGCGATGAATATATAGCCTATATTACGTTTATATGTATATATATATATATATATATATATACATATAAACGTATATATATACGGGATGTAAGGTCAGGTGATGCGTAACATCACAGCCTCTCCTTGACAAATGTCAACCCCGCCTTCTCGTGGTGCATCCTGTTCCCACTAAAGGGGCTCTGACGACCGCCAATAGCGGTATAACTATACCATCGGGATCAGAGGAAATGCTGTCCCACACTCACCAACCCGCTTGGCCAGCGTGGTGAGTTATGGCCAAACCCCTCCAAAATGATTCCACAACTTAAATCTTGGCCCTCAGTCTCCGGCAGCTGGAATGTACCTGGCCAAGGCAGCGGCCAGTGCGACATGAAGGCAGAGGGTGCTAAGAATCCCCGGAGGACCGGACTAGGCTGCCATTTGATGCTGACCTTGGCTACCTACAACGGACGCTCCCTATCTTCTGATTCAAGGCTTCTTGAATTGGAAGAGGAACTACAAAGGATCAAGTGGGACATCGTCGGGCTAAGTGAGGTAAGGAGAAAAGGAGAAGATCTCATTGAACTGAAAAGTGGACATCTCTTCTATTATCGTGGGACAGATACTGGCAGAACTAGTGGTGTTGGATTTATAATAAACAAGAAACTGAAGGATAAAGTGGTAGAAGTTGAAAGTTCCTCTGACAGAGCTGCACGACTCGTTATCCAACTATCGAGAAGATACCAGGCTCAGATTATTCAAACTTATGCACCCACCACAAGTCATCCTGAAGAAGAAATTGAAGAATTTTATGAGGAAATTCGTCATCTAAATAATAAAGGTAAGCAGCACTTGAAGATAATTATGGGAGATTTCAATGCAAAAATAGGACACCGGCAACAGAATGAAACTTCAGTAGGTAAATTCGGTCACGGCAACAGAAACCAGCGTGGAAATACTCTCGTTGAGTTTGCAGAGGCAGAAGGATTTTTCATCTTGAATTCCTTTTTCAAGAAAAAGCCACACAGGAAATGGACATGGAGACATCCAATTGGGACAACAAGTGAAATTGATTTTATTATGTGTAACAAAAAATTCTTCATCGAAGACTGCAGTGTGCTGAACAAGTTCAACACAGGTAGTGACCATAGATTGGTAAGATGTAAGATGCACCTCAACACTAAACTGGAACGTGGCAAGCTCATAAGACAAACAAAATGTATTGACATAACCAACCTTAAAAAACACCATAATACTTTCAAGTTGGAACTGAAGAACAGATTCTCTGCTTTAGAAGGCCTAACATCGGAAGAAGTGGATATTTCGGAAGTTAACAAAAAAGTAACCAAAGCTCTTATGGAAACAGCAACAAAATTAGCTGGGTCTAAGAACAAGTTGCATGTGAACAAATTATCAGGAAAAACCAAAATGTTGATGCAAAAAAGAAGAGAGATGAGGACAACTAAAGAAGATGTGACTTCCAAAGTGGAATATATAGAGCTATGCAAAGACAGCACGAAAAAGTATCACTGAAGACGTAAGGAAATTCAACTGTGAGCTAGTAAGGAAAGCAATTGAAAACAACCAAAGCCTAAAGATAGCAAAGGGACATCTCAGTAAGGGAAGAAAACAGATTATGGCTCTGAGAAAAGAAGATGGTTCTATAACAAGAAATAGAGGCGAAATTTTGACAAGAGTGAAAGATTTCTACTCCAAATTATATGAAAGGGATGATACATGTACTCCAGACATCATGAAAGGTACCAGAGTTCTTCCAGTCCTTCCAGCAGAAGTTGCTCATGCAATCAAGAACATGAAGCGGGGGAAAGCTCCAGGAGAAGATGGAATTACTATAGACATCATACAAGAAGCAAGTGGAGAAATTGAAACAGTACTCGCCCAAATTTTCACTCGATGCCTTAATGAAGGGAAGATTCCTGAGGATTGGAACAATGCTACAATGATCCTGCTACATAAAAAAGGTGACATTGAGGATCTCAGGAACTACAGACCTATCAGCCTTCTATCAGTGGTTTATAAAATATTCACTAAAGTTCTTTCACACCGCTTGAAGGTAACACTGGACATGGCTCAACCGAGAGAACAAGCTGGATTCAGGAGTGGCTACAGCACAATAGATCATATCCACGTACTGAGAGAACTAATTGAAAGAGCGAGGGAATATGAACTTCCATTGTGCATGGCTTTTATCGATTATGAAAAAGCCTTTGATTCGGTGAAACCATCAGCAGTTACCACGGCTCTGAAATCCTGCGGTATTGAAGATGCATACATTAATATTATTAATAACATCTATGAAAATGCAAGTGCAAAGATTCGCCTGTTTGAAAATACAACACACATAAAAATTGGAAAGGGAGTGAGACAAGGTGACACCATATCTCCGAAGCTCTTTAATACCACATTGGAAAATGTCTTTCAATCACTGAACTGGGAAAACAAAGGGATAAAGATTAATGGAGATTATCTAACCCACCTTCGTTTTGCTGATGACGTAGTCATTTTTGCAACTACCCCATCAGAGCTGCAGAGTATGATCCAGGAACTTGCTGACAAGAGTAAAGAAGTGGGATTAAAAATGAACTTTCAGAAGACAAAAGTGATGTTCAATGCTTTTACAAGAAATGAAGATTTATCGATTGATGGAAAAAAACTGGAGATAACAGATACGTATGTTTATCTTGGACAGCAGATATCAAGTGAGGGTCACATTGATGAAGAAATTAATCGGCGTACAAAACTTGCCTGGAGAGCTTTTGGAAGAAACAGCATAATTTTCAAGAGCAATATGCCATTATGTCTTAAAAGAAAAGTGTTTGATCAATGCATCCTTCCAGTGCTTACGTATGGTGCAGAGACGTGGACCTTAACTAAAAGAGACATACAAAGGCTGCAGACAACTCAAAGAAGCATGGAGAGGTGCATGCTTGGTATAACCAGGAGAGATAAGAAGAGGAACACGTGGATCCGAAAAATGACGAGAGTGGAAGACATCATGATCAGAGTTAAATCCCTGAAATGGCAATGGGCTGGACATACTGCCAGAAGGACAGACCATAGATGGACAGCCGAAATTTTAGATTGGATTCCAAGGGACAGGAAAAGACCCAGAAAAAGACCACATGGGAGATGGGTGGATGAAATTCGTAAATATGCAGGAGTGACATGGAGCAGACTGGCACAAGACAGACCGTTGTGGAGGAAACTTGGGGAGACCTTCGTCCAGCAGTGGATTGATAATGGTTGACAATGATGATGATGATGATGATATATATACAGTATATATATAAATTGAGTTTTGAATTTATACACTGGCGTGCAAAAATTAAGGAAGAGTCGGTTTTTCGATTGTAACTTCGCTCAGAAGTGCTCCACATAGACTCAAATGATACCATAAGATCCCCAAGATGTAAGAATATTGGACAAGTGAGCAAAACCGTCCAAAGAAGGAATCCAAAGGATACAAAGGCAGTTTATTGAAAAGGTAGCTTCGAGCACAACTGAACAGAAGACAGAGACATCCATGCGACAGGCGGCTTCCAAGAAAAATCCAGTCTTTAGTAGGGGATATCATCACCCCTTACTGCATTGCAGGATTTACAACGTCTGTCCATGTTCAGGATGAGGTTGTCAAGGAGCTGTTGAGGCATCGCGGCCCATTCCTCTTGTAGCGCAAGCGTCTCCCGAGAAGGTCCCACACGTGTTCGATTGGATTTAGGTCCGGGGACCTTGTGGGACAATCCATGCGTTCAATATCTTCACTCTCCAACAGCTCTGCGACAGCCACTGTACGATGAGGTGTAGCGTGGTAGTCCATGAAGAGGAACTCAGGACCCACAGTACCTCTAAACCGACGCACGTGAGGCAGGACAACCTCGATACAATAGCGGACACCAGTGACTGAACCTCATTGGAAGCTGTGGAGGTCGGTACGGCTACCAAACATGATACCGCCCGAAACGAGAACTCCGCCACCTCCAAACCGGTCCCTTTCGATGACGTTGGAGGTGTGATTTCGTGTTCCCTGCTCTCTCCAGATGTGTATACGTCCAGAATCGCTCGTCAGACTAAATCGGCTCTCATCAGTAAAGAGAACTTGACCCCATTGCTGATATGTCCAGTTCTTGTGTTCCTGGCACCACAGAAACCGCCGTCTCCGATGAGCAGGCATTAATGGCACACTCCGTACTAGTCGTCGTGCAAATAGACCACCTTTGTGCAGCCTCCTGGCTACGGTAAAATGCGATAACGGACGTCCAGTTGTCTGTTGCATGTGCCTTGCGATTTCTCCCGCTATCTGCCGTCTGTCTCTTCTCTCCTGTAGGACAATATGGCGGTCGTCCGTCGCCGTGGTTGCTCATGGACGACCACTGCTAAACTCTCGGACAGCTGTTCCTGTCGTTTGAAATGCTCTCCAAGCTCGTGAAACGTTGCTGTGAGCGATCCCGAACTCCTCGGCTACACTAGTCACACTTCGACCTTCTTCCAACTTCCCAATGACGCGACATCGGGAAAAGTCATAAAGATGTCGTCTACTGGATTGCCTGTTGGCCATATCATACGGTGACAGCAACTCGACGTCGTTCAAACCGATGTACACCGTGCAATAGCTTTCACCGAATTGCTGAGCGTACACCGCCCGTGTACTTTATACCCTTCCGACACCCCCTCCCCCTACGTCATGCTGCATATGCATGCCCTACCGTACCGCACTCTTGTCTATCTCCTGAGTGGTCTTTTGGTCCGTTCTGCCTGCTCGTTCCGTTGTTACGCTTTCCTTAAATTTTGCACGCCAGTTTAGTTCAAAGCAGATTTGTCCGGGTAAGTTATGAGTCCGGTTTGTGTCGAGTCTGGTTGGGCCCAGTTATGGGACATCCGGGTCCGGGTCCGCGTCCGAAATTTTTGAACCGTTTCCAACTCTGGTGTGAACAAATTTGTTCTTTTAGTTTTGGGGGGGTTAACGACCACCGTGAGCAACTCGATGGGCTATAAGCAGTAGCCCGTCCCTAATTTAGGGCCACTGGTTCCAGGGAAGGGAAAGAGCCAATATTGTAAGACAAACACAACATCCATGCCTCACGGGATTGAAACCAGCACACACCTCGGAAGAATGGTCAGAAGCCAGCGCTTAGGTCACTGTTCCAGCATGCGTGGAAATGCTTTTATGATGTACTGAATTTTTATATAAAATCATCATTATCGTTTTACTACTGTAAGTTATTCTGGCGTAGAGGCCCATATTAAACCGATGAAGTAGCCCACATGTTTTCGATTTTCACCCTCAGCGTGTAATTCGTATTCTCCCGTTTGTAAGCTACACCCTGGGGTTTTTACATGAATCGTCGTTACACTTCTTGATTAATGTGTGCAAGGCTTTCTCTCAGATATATTTTTTTAAAAACTTTATTAATGCTCTTGATATTTGTTAGCTTCTATCAGATTGAGGCATTCATAAAACTTAGCTTTAGATTGTCTGTGAAACACCACCTCAAAACAGTTCGCCAAATGCCAAATATTTTCTTCTCATCAGATTTTGATTTTTATTAAAAACAATACTAACTTTCTATCCGATCTAGTAGTAGGTAAATGACGAAGTTTAATTTACTGAAGCATGAAGTATGGCTTCGTTATTTTTCATGCACAGAAATTCATACATATCTACTCTCAAGTGAATACAGATGATGCTTTGATCTTTTGATTCGTAATCATCAACCATTTTCAGTCCATAATCGGATGAACGTCTCCTCACGATTGACTCACAATCTCGGTCTTGAACACTCCGACATGTTTTCCAGTTTCATCTGTACATATCCTACAGGGTCTTCTCGGTCTTTTCCTATTTATTTTTATCCAGTAAAGCATTGCAGTTGTCCAGCGGTGGTCAGTTGAAGCATTGAAGTTGTCCAGCGGAGTGTCATTTGAAGGTCTTTACTTTAATCATGATTTCATCAACTCTTATCATTTTCCTGATTAACGTGATCCTTTTCTATCTTTCTTTGTTACACGAAGCATGTCGCCCCGGTGGCGCAGTGGTCTAAGCGATGGCCTCTGATCATTCGTCCGAAAGGGGTCTGGGTTCGGATCCCGGTGAGGCATGGATGTTGTGTTTGTCTTACGGCACTGGCTCTCTCCCTTCCCTGGAACCAGTGACCCTAAATTAGGGACGGGCGACTGCTTATAGCCCATTGAGTTGCTCACGGTGGTCGTTAAACCTCCAATCAAACAAACAAACAAAACACGAAGCATGGGCCTCTGCTCATTCGTCCGAGATGAGAAAAGAATTCCGATCTCTGTGAGACATGGATGTTGTGTTCGTCTTACGGCAACGGCTCTCTCCCTTCCCTGGTACCAGTGGCCCTATATTACGGACGGGAGACTGCTTATATCCCATCGAGTTGCTCACGGTGGTCGTTAAAGCCTAATCAATAAAAGTAAAAATCAAACACGAAGCATGCATTTCTTCTTGCTTCACTGAGTTATCCGGAGTCTCTGTATGTCTTTTTTTAGCTAAGATTCGTGTTTCTCACCCATAAGTAAGAACTGGAAACACGTAAGGCAAGATGGTAATTTGCTCTTAAAGAGTGTACTGTTTCGTCCAAATGTACTCCTACCAAGTTTTATACGAATATTAATTTCTTCTTCAATGAGACCCTCGCTTCATATCTGTGGTTTGAAGTAAATGTTGGTGTCATCCACTTCCAAATTTACGTGTACGTTTTATGTGCTACGCCCCACCCATTTCGAAATCTTCAGTCCTCATAAAATCATTGTACATCAATAACTTTTTCTGTAAGGTCATCTTTAATCCAACTTCTTTGGGCTTCTCAACAATTTCTAGAGCCAATATTCTGCAGACGTTAGGGAGAACATGTACAAATTACTACTTCCCTCCCAGTTCAATAATTTATAGACATTCTTTAATGTGGATTGAAGAACTTCGATGATATGGTGTCACCTTGTCTCACTCCCTTTCCAAATTTTACATGCGCTGTGCCCTTGAATAATAGACCATTTTTAAATAAATCTTATCAATAATATTAGCGTATACATCTTCATTGCCGCAGGATTTTAAAAACACTATAACTGTTGGTAATTTCATGGAATCAAAATTCTATTTGTAATCAGTATATCGTAATAAAAGTAAGGGTACAGGTTGAAATCTGAAAAGATTGTTTTGCATTGTTTATAAAATAAGTCGCGTTATTGCTCTCGTTCCTTCGATTGCACAATCACCATCAGTATTGCTTTAGATATGTCCTAACGCAGCCATTCCTAATCCAGTTAGAAATCCCTTTTCATGAATGAAAACTCATGGATACTAGGAAACTGCCACTTAATGGAACTGTAATGAAAGCGTAATAAAGCGAATAAACTACGCTGATAAGACCTTTGTCATCAAATGAGAATTTTAGAAAGCTAAGCATGAACTGAGATTGTTAAGAATGAACAAGACTCGTTATTGAATAAAGGTAGTAGGTAATAACTTCTTTGCACAGACGTTTGGATTTCCCTACTTAAAATGTGCGAAATAAGTGATTTTGAATTTACTATCCGTAAAATTAAGCAGTTTATCAGTTTAATGCCTGGTACTGTTAAGTACAAAACACACAGAATTATCCAGTGTGTACAAGATTTGAGATTTCACTTCATCATATTGCCGTACAATCTTCATTTCCCTACAAGCACCAAGAAGCAGGGGGTAATAAACTGTCGTATGCAACGAGAGAGAAAGGAAGTCAGAAGAAATTACACGAATTGTATCTGCCAACAAAAATACCAACGGTGTGAGTAATTTTCCATGAATACAGTCTTCGTACTGCTCAAACAACGAGAATGAAGTTGAAAGACCGTTACATGCTGGGAGATAGCAAAGATAATACAACTTTGACGAAGTAACCACCTTTTATTGCGCATCTGGCGATCTACATGCACTTACTTACACTTTGAAAATGGGCTTCCCATTTTCTCACCTACTAAGGCTCAGAAATGGCTCCTGATGTGATAGAAATAATTGAATGAATTAACTCCATTAGCCTCAAAAACAATGAGAAGAATGAACCTTTGTGTTCCAGCTCAAAGCAATGAAATGCGAAATGTTGGTTGTTATTCGTCTGACTGAGTTCAGCTTATTGTTCCTCTGTGAAACATTTCAGTGGCTCAATAGAATTATTTACTATACATCACCCTTTTGAATGTCGTTGTTTTTGATAACCGGACCTCTCAGCTTTGAGATTTTACTTCATCATATTGCCATGAATTTTAACTATATTTCAAAATTTTAATTTTACCTTTTTAATTTAATCAACCTGCAAAATATTCTGCTTAAATCTACTAAGCCTTTCCACATCTCTGTTTTTCAAATGTTTCTAAACTACAAGTAAAACTTCCCTTTCACTTTGCTAATTTCTTTAGTATATTATCCCGTTGTTTTCGGTGGTTCATAAAATGGAAATTTAGTCCAGTAAAAAGAAATTCGAGTTTGTTGACTCAAAAAACATCTAAATGGGAATGATTAGTGTCAAACACTTGAATTAATACAAAGCACAATAAACACACAGAGGGCATTTGTAAATGAATGCTTGTAGCGTCTTTTTGATTTCCGGGTAATCCCTTAAAATGTTTATGAGTTGCATTTCCATCATTTCATTCCTTTCATTCTTTTGTGCTCTAAAGAGTTATCTTATTGAGTTGAAGACAATGCGTTTTGAAAGAAAACATTTAATTCATAGAGCCTAGTAATTGAACCCTACAAAGAATTTAACTTTAGGTGATATGTTACTTCTGTCAGAAAATCCAAAATTTAATTCCTAACTAATTTACACTTTCTTGGATAACTAAATCAGTCATAACTGCTAGTTGAGTGGGCCTTGTATTTTTTATTAGTGTGCGTGACATGATTGAATAAAAAATGCATAGGAGTTCAGACGTAACGTTTAATATGGAAATTGTAATGAGAAGCAACAACAATATGCATATATGGACGGTCAATAAAAATGGAAGGTTGAAAAAAGTACTTCAGAACTCTTACTTAACAGCTATTTATTGTTTGGGGTATTTAATGACCTTCGCAAGCAATTCTAAAGGATATAAGCAGACGCTTGTCCCTAATTTAGTGACGGATGCTCTGTTTGTCTTACAACCCCTGAGGCATACCATCCATGCCCCGCCGGGATTCGTGCCCAAATCCATCTTGGACGAATGAGTAGACGAATGCGATTGATTGTACGACTCCTCCACCTAACAACTTCCTCTAATAGTAAATATTTACATGACGAAAGGAGTGTAATCTATCCACATTCTTTTTTTTTTTTTTTTGATTGGAGGTTTAACGACCACCGTGAGCAACTCAATGGGCTATAAGCAGTCGCCCGTCCCTAATTTAGGGTCACTGGTTCCAGGGAAGGGAGAGATCCAGTGCCGTAAGACAAACACAACATCCATGCCTCACCGGGATTCGAACCCGCACCCCTTTCGGACGAATAATCAGAGGCCATCGCCTTAGACCACTGCGCCACCGGGGCGGCCTATCCACATTCCTCGGATTACAAAACACAATCAGGGTGATTGTAAACTCCTTTAACAAAGCAAGAGCGGTGATAGTACACATCAAGACGAACAATATTTGCAATGGAACCTAGGGCCTGCATTCCACTCCTAGGGCCAGAAACGAGTAAAGTTACATATCCACGTTGAGTCTTCAACAGTGCAAAACAAAGAGACATACCTAAATTATGAGTTGCACAGTTCCAGTCGCACCAGAGAAAAACTCAAAGGAGCTGCTCAAACTGGCGTTCAAGGGCGTCGTTGCACAGCCTACACCGGCGAATGAAGGATTGTCGCATCCTCTCGTACACTCCCGGTGTGGTGTAGACCTTGTCCGCAACAACAGCGATTCGCGCGACGAGATCTTCCAGGTAGCCCACAGGTGTCACGTACACCAATGTTTTCATGTACCCTCAGAAGAAGAAGTCCAGTGAATAAAGGTCCGGGAAGCGTGGAGGCCAAGCCATAGGTCCACGGCGTCCAATCCTCCGCCCGGGATATCTCGTATGTGTAGTCCTCCATGCTCTTCACGAATACGTTAATTCTTATGTGATATTCGGACGGTAATATCGCTGAACGTGGGTCGGCTGCGTTTCTAAATGTTTGCTCCTCATCGTCTACGCACGTGTTCAGCACACCTGATTTGCATCTTGTGCTTCAAATGCACTGGTTGGAACTCCATGTGCCTGCTAGACGTTTTTCGAATGTGCTCTTTTCCGGCACTAGGAGTGGAATGCGGCCCAAGGTTCCATTGCAAGTATTGTTCGTCTTGATGTGTACTATCACCCCTTTTGTTTTGCTGAAGGCGTTTACAATCACCCTGTATATAATTACACCAAATACAGAACTACTCGGTACGTGTTTAATCACGACTATCATCGGAACTTGTGATGTGAAAACACTGAGCACGTAATACAAAATAAATTTTATCTTTAAGAGAAAGAATATCATATTCAAAACAGGCATTAATTTCACTTCAGGAAATAGAGGAATTTCTTTATTAGAAAAATATAAGATAATACTATTACATTTTAAACCATAATATAAAACTAAATAAGCACTTATTAATATCGTTTGACGTAATGAAAGCGCTCGCGCTATTAGAACCAAAATGTTTGTTCTTTCGTCAGCCTACGAGCATCATAGCCCTGATTATTTATTATTTCGGTTTGAAAAATTTATTTTCCGCTGGAAACAATGAGCGATGACGGAATTGCATACTTTTTGAGTTTTGCTCAGTCTCTCCCTTAGGAGGTGTAATTATTAATGCTATTCGTACGGAGAAATTTCGGCAAAAGGTTTGTATCCATATCAAACAAACTGGTCACCGAGTGGTCAGAGGCGTAGAAAAATCTCGATATGAATTCGGTACCTCTATAATCTCGACTGAAAAATTACATTTTCTCTTGGATGCTAATCGTAAGAAACATTTTCATAATTTCTTCATGCCAAATAATTTTCAGGTTTTCTTCTAGGCCCGCGGTGGCCATGCCCGGTGAAAATTCGCCATACGTGCAATGAATCTGGTAATGATATTTTTACGAAACTGAAAAGATTGAAAACAATTACGGAAATGCAAGGTATAACAAGCACTAAAATGAAAATTAAGTGTTAATATCATCAAGAATATCCAACTTCATATTTAATTTCTTCTGTTTGTTTCTTTAATAAATGATTAATACAGACATTTAACGGGGACCAGGAACATCAAACAAAGATCTTCGCTCTTTCTACGTTTATAAGTGAGTCACGGAAAAATTCTCTTTGGCCAACAGCATATCCGGCGCGTAACTGGAAGACCCTGGGTTCGACTCCCGATGGCGGCCAATGAGAATATTTTCGTTACTCACTTATAAACGTGGAAAGAGCGAATAACTTTGTTTGATGTTTAATAAATGAATTTAAGAGTTTAATGCAATGCAACAGGATGAGTCCCGCCCAGTCCCGTCTCCGACGGCAGCCACCAGCAGATCAATTTGTTGTCAAACGCAATCGATGCTTGAGACATTTCCTGTTTTTAAGACAATGCACTGCTTTTGTCTTTCTCTCTCAGACATCACTTCCGATTAAACCAGTCACCGAGTGGTCTTGGATATCATACCGGACTCAGCCATTTTCGCCGGAATAACATTTGTCTACTGAGCTTTATTCTTTTAAGAAGTAAGCTTTTTTATCATAAACTTTTATGATGACCAGATTTTCTGTGTCGTTATGATAATTCATTTCTTGGCCAGTATGGAATGATTTCTTTTATCAGAGAACGAACTAAACCACTCTGGATCGGTTCGCTGTCTTCTTGTATGACCTCCGTCCATTTTGTTCCCTTCTTGGGGACCTTTTTCATATTTACAGTTTATGCCCTCTTCTTGAATCGCTATTCACCCTCCTTGACACTATCACTGCGCTTTTGTTCTCACAAACGCAGCATTGTTTCTAAGATCTTGTCTGTCTATTTTGAAGTGGTTGCAGCTTCAACACATAGTCCGCTTCTTTGCACGAAACTTTTGATTTCAGGCAAATGCTTGCAAATAACCACCGGCATATACTTGCAACTAACCACATATACTTGCAAATAACCACATATGCTCGCAACTAACCACATATGCTCGCAACGAACGACCAGCATATACTGGCAACTAACCACATATGCTCGCAACGAACGACCAGCATATACTTGCAACTAACCACCGGCATATACTAGCACTAAACACCAGCATATACTTACAACTAATCACATATACTTGCAACTAACCAGTTATATTTGCAACTAACCAGTTGTACTTGCAACTAACCACCGGTATATACCTGCAACTAACCACATGTACTTGCAACTAACCACCGGTATATACCTGCAACTAACCACATGTACTTGCAACTAACCACATATACTTTCAACTAACCACCGGTATATACCTGCAACTAACCACATGTACTTGCAACTAACCACATATACTTTCAACTAACCACCGGCATATACTTGCAACTAACCACCGGCATATACTTGCAACTAACCACCGGTATATACTTGCAACTAACCACCGGTATATACTTGCAACTAACCACCGGTATATACCTGCAACTAACCACATGTACTTGCAACCAACCACCGGTATATACCTGCAACTAACCACATGTACTTGCAACTAACCACATGTACTTGCAACTAACCACATATACTTTCAACTAACCACCGGTATATACCTGCAACTAACCACATGTACTTGCAACTAACCACATATACTTTCAACTAACCACCGGCATATACTTGCAACTAACCACCGGCATATACTTGCAACTAACCACCGGTAAATACTTGCAACTAACCACCGGTATATACTTGCAACTAACCACCTGTATATACTTGCAACTAACCACCGGCATATACTTGCAACTAACCACATATACTTGCAACTAACCACCGGCATAGCGCAGTTGGTTAAGTCGCTATGCGCCGTGTGGGAGGCGGTCGTTTCTGACTGGTTTTCGAATCCCCGTCCTGACGGCCATCTCGTCTGCGGTGTTTCCGGGGTTTCCCGTAGGCTCCCTTTGATTGGGGACGCGAATACGTAGATGGTTCCCTGTGAAGTTGGCCCCAGACGCACTTTATGTCTTATCCGTAAGCAGCAGATAAATGTCAAGCCGGCTGTATTAATTTGCCAGTAACCCTCAAGGGCACGTAGTCGTCTTTGCGGAACTCAACACGCCGTGTGTTGACAAGATGGATGGATGGATGGATATTTGCTACTATGTTGTTATGATTCCAGCCTTCGCTTCCGCTCAGACAGGTCTGTTCGATCTTATCCGTTCCACCCATTTTTCTCGACTGGGTAAAGAGCATGTTACGACTGCCAGTAGTGCACCCTGCCTTCGTTCTACTCTCTCGGATAACCCAGGAACCCTTGGCTCTGTGGTGACGATAATCACATTCGTGACGCACTACTGAGATGACGCATGAGTCAAATCGGCAAGTTGCAGCGATAAGTCTTGCTAGTGTAATACAATCGGGATAACATCCCAATTAGGTGTAGGAGGATGTGGTTCGAAAACCACCACCGGTGTGAAAAGGCTGGTTCACTGTGCATTTCATTCTTTGTCTGAAAAATTTCTCAGAACTTCCTGAATACCCCTAACAAGGACTCCTCTGTTTCTTACTATGTTCCCTCTCTGTCTACACCTTGCAATAGAGAAGAACCATAATCCTTTTTTTTTTTTTTTTGGTTGGAGGTTTAACGACCACCGTGAGCAACTCAATGGGCTATAAGCAGTCGCCCGTCCCTAATTTAGGGTCACTGGTTCCAGGGAAGGGAAAGAGCTAGTGCCGTAAGACAAACACAACATCCATGCCTCACCAGGATTCTAACCCGGACCCCTTTCGGACGAATGATCAGAGGCCATCGCTTAGACCACTGCGCCACCGTGGCGGCGAACCATAATCTTCCCTGCAGGCTTCTGCTCCTCCCTATTTACGTTGTTGTCACTGTTTAATCAGAGACTCAAATGTTCCTTAAGCAATTTTCGCAACTGTGTCATTATTGTATATGTATGTCACTATTATTACTGCTGTCCCATAGAATTTGGATATCATGCCGAACTCTTTCTCTTGTAACTGCAAACGTTTGTGATTGCCGTGCTTGACTCGACTGTAAAATTTCCTACTGTCCTCCGCTGACGAAAATGTAATTCTGGTGTGTATCCACTCTCTGCTGTCACGCACTTATCCAACGAAACGTTCGCTGACGTATGTCACTACTATTTTCTGGATTTGTGATATCCAAATTGTTTTTTTTTTTTTTTGTTTTTGTCCTGACATTAGTGTGCCGATCCGGTAATGTCCCCAGTGTGCATTTTGTAATCTGTCTGTAACCCTTTTATGTTTATTGTTTCTAATAAACTCTGTATACTGAAGTGTGCCCACAATGATACTAAAACAACTCCTACTCATAAATCTTTCCCAAAAGTTTGAAATGCGCTTCAGAGAGTTTGATAAATTTAAACCAGCGTCCGTGCTTCTGCGTGAGGGCGTGCATTTGTGTGGGTGTTCCATTTTATTTCAATATTTCTAATTTCTGTAAGCACAACGATTTAGCTTTTCATTAGGAAAGCCTACCTAATAACACGTTGGACCACGTTTCTGCGCAATCACGGCTCGCAGACGCCTAGGTACAGATTCTACAAGGTGATGGATATCCTCCATGTGTAACTTGATCCACACTCTCAGCAGCAGCTCCGTGAGGATCAGCATTTCTCACACCTTGTTCTAGCATAACCAACAAACATTCAACTGTGTTACAGTCAGGGGAGTTTGGGAGCCAAAGTAATGTGGCAAATTCATTGTCGTGTTCCTCCAACCATTTAGTAGTTATACGAATCCTACGACATGGTGCGTTATCCTGGTGAAAGATAGCAATGTGGTCTAGGTAAACCTCCTGCAAATATGGATGGAGATGGTAGGCTAACATGTCTCTGTAACGTACACCATTCAGTGTTTCTGGGATGATAACCAAAAGCTCCCCACACCAGAGCATTACCTCCACCGGACTGTTCAACCTCAAAGGTTCAACCGAGATATACGGCTTCGTGCTATTTACGCCATATGCGAACCCGGCAGTCATCGTAGTGCAGCAGGAAACGGGACTTATCCTTCCAGACGACCTGTTTTTTTTTCAATTGTCGAGAGTCCACTGCCGACGTTCTTTGGCCCATGCGAGGCGTTGTTTGCGATCACGGGGCGTCATCATGGCTACCCTCATTGGTCTCCAGCAGTAGAAAACAGGTGGAGCAATGTACGGGCGCATGGTTAATGTGGAAAAAGGTCCAACTGCGCCGCTGTTGTACTGGTGGAGGAGCTGATTGGCTGTTGCACGTGGCTGCTGAGATACCAGTCGTGACAACCAAAGCTCATCTCTAAGTTCACACCAGCGTAGCTGACCAATGTGAGCCCTTCTTCTGGATGTCTGTGTGTAGGTAATCCTGTCCTGGTACACTCTTGATACAGTAGGAAGTGAGCAGCCAGCAAGGGCGGCGTTTCCGAAATATTGGCACCTGCTCTCCGGACCCCAACTATCTGGCTGCGGTCAAATTGGGATGCATCAACACGCTTCCCCATTACTGGCAAGCGTTTGCTGATTACGTACAGAGGATAGGTGTGCACAATACATTGTAGCCGCACGTGACGTTGATATCACGTGGTACATCGTTATCGTTCCGAATATGCAAAACGGGGGATGTTCCTAATGCAAAGTGTAAATGGCTATGCTGTTATCTCTAAACAGAGGATGCTTTAAAATAGATATAATGGCACTGCAAAGCATAGCACATATGGCAGCTTATAAAAATCGCTGTCAGTCAGATGTTTCTAAATATAATGGGATAAATCTGACTGAAGGGTAGTCTTTGTTCGACATTTGAAACTAGGAATTGCCAAATTAATTTCATTGTTTGGGTCAGCGTGTTTTCAATGTTTGTCTATCAACTTTTTCGACAGTGAGAATTATACAGGGAGCATAGGAAAGTCCCTTTAGCCTGGTATAACTTGTGAACGGAAAGAGGTACAATTATGCAAGTGAGATAACGGTATAGTAAAGCGACTACTCCCGATCGAATGCAACCGATAGCAGCGCCCCTACTGAAGAATTGCGGCAGTTAGCCATTACAAATCGAAAACGAACTGAGATAGAGCAAATTTCCAATTACAAAGTTGTAGAGAATCAATTAATTAGTACAAAACGACATTTGTTTCACACGGATAAGATAAATTGTTGCCTAAATACCCTAAAATGTCCGAAATCGATGAGCTACCGTTTGTGTGAACGTCTGTAGGGAACAGCCATAGTTATGAGCAAATACACACAATTTATTGCATAAAAGCGTACTTATGTCAATACAGTTTGATGACGTCAGACAAAACAAAAACAAAAAGTCAAACTGGTGCCCAGTGATAAAAAGTTAATGTCGAGTATGTTCGAAGATTTCGCCACTGCAAACGATACACATTTGTATTCGTGAAAGTAACTCTGCATGCGCATTCCTCAGCATGGAAAGTGTTATACTATTGCAAGTATCTGTAACACGAAGACGTAGATCCAGCAGACTTGTAGGCGCTGTTGCATACACCTGATTTTTTACGTAACCCCAGAAATCCAAGCTCGCCATTCTCACACAGCGTACGTAGACCTAAACTTCTGCTCAGGGTACATCCTGCTACTGGATTTTATATGGTAGATACGGTACAACGTCACAATTTGCATTTGCATACGGCTACATTAGCCAAATGTGAATATGTAGATTCGAATCGTCGCTCATCGATTTCGGACATTGTAGGGTATTCAGGCGACAATTTATCTTATCCGTGTGAAACAAATGTCGATTTTGTACTAATTAATTGATGCTCTACAACTTTGTAAATGGAAATTTTGCTGTTTCTCTTTTCGTTTTCGATTTGCAATGGCTAACTTCTGCATTTCGCCACTCATGGCGCTGCTATTGGTTGCATTCGATCGGGCGTAGTCGCTTTAATATACTGTTATCTCACTTGCATAACTGTACATCTTTCCGTTCGCAAGTTATTCCAGGCTAAAGGGACTTTCTTATGTACCCTGTATAGTCAAGAAATCGATCTCGTATCATTGGTGAGAATAATATGGTTCTTCAGTTTCAATAATTCAGCAGGAATTCCTGACAATTATCAGACAAAGAATATCAGTAATCACATGAATTTTCACCTCGATTTTTAAAGCTAAACAGTAAAATCTGAAGAGCTGTAAATCTTTAAATATACACTGTGCTGTCATTAATGCATGAGCACCCTTATACTGAGAGTGAATTACGTTCTACGCAGGCACCAAGCCATTGACCCGACTCTCAGGTAACCACGAAAGTACTTGCCATTTTCAGAGACTGAGACAAAGTATAACACATACGTAGTAGAAAAGCAATTTATTCATCAAAATAATTACCATGGGCACAAACAACGTTCTCCCAACGTGTTAACAACTTATATATACTCCTGCGATAAAATGCAGCGTCATGGGCACAGGAAAAATTTTGGAGGGCAGCGTTCAACTCATCAAAGTTGGAGAAGTCATGCTCACGCAAATGATTGTCGAGTGAAAGAAACAAGCGATATCAAACGTTTTAGGGTGCCCATTTCTCATCACATGTGTATAACCTGTCCAAATATGGTTCCTTGCAACAGCGAAACAGCAATGCAAGACAAGCTGGGGCACTCTGCTGTTTATTCATTGCACAGAATTCGTGGGGGACCCACTTGACGATTTTTATGCCTGGCCTATTGTCTGCAGATGTCTTCGGACCGTTTCATCACTAACACAAGAGATTGGTCTAGTTTCTAGCGTGTTTGGCTATTGTCCTGCTCAGTAGCAACTTTTAGGGCTTCTCTGTCAAGGCTGACAGGGCGATCACTACGGGCCTTCTCTTGAATTGATTCATCTCCGTGTTTGAACTTTCGAAATCAATTTCGAGTTGTGCGTTCTTTCACAGCATCTGTCCCGAATACTAAGCAAATGCGACGAGTTGTTTCTCCAGCAGGTGAACCGAGTTTAAATTCATATAAAAAACACGCACTAGTAATTATTTGTGCGTGTCTGTTACAGATGGAGATTATAATCTCCACTGATACCTCCATTGTAATCGCACGTCTGTCCACTACTAAACTGCTTACGCATCTGAGTCATATGCACTCGCCACCTTGGAATTTCAGCTGACGATTTACCGCGGGCGGAACGCCATCTCTCCGTAAATTTATTCATTCATTACAAGGTTTTTTGCTGTTTCGAAAAACGGCAAATACTTCTGTATTTACCTCATATAAATGTTCTCGTCGGGTAGGATGAGCCAAGAGCACTACTGGGAATGCAAGACGCCTTGATTAACATAGTTCACTGATTTCCAGCGCTGATTGATGATGCGGTACCACATAAGTAATCGCTCCCTACGTGATATTACAAGGACACTGAAGATCCCTAGGTAAATATTTGGTGATGTGATATGAAGAAGCGAACCGGGCTCAGTCTCGCAAGAAACGAACAAGAAAATTTTCGAAACTAACAGGACGTGACAGGAGAGCTCGGCATAGGACTCTCGACTGGAAACGGAAATAAATATTGTTTCAAATCATGTAAACCCTGTGTGAGGCTATTGGGACTGATGTTTGCTCCAGTACGTGAGTAGGACAGTGAATCCATGTCGAACAAATCCCATGTGAGGCTACTGAGACTTATGTTTGCACCAGAACTGAGCGTAGGACGTTGCACAACATGAGTCACCCAGTCAAGAAAATCCTAAGTGAAACTATTGGGACTGATTTTAGCACCAGTACAGTGCACAGGACGCTGCACGACATGGGTTACCAGGGGCAAGCAAATCCTATATGTTACTATTGGAACTGATGTTAGCACCAGTATGTACAGTGCACAGGACGTTGCAGGACATGGGTTACCAGGGGCGAGCAAATCCTATGTAAGACTATTGGGACTGATGTTAGCACAAGTACAATGCGTAGGACGCTTTGCGCATGGGTTACCATGGTCGTGCAAATCCAATATGAGAATATTGGGACTGATGTCATCACAAGTACAATGCGCAGGAAGTTGCATGACGTGGGTTACCTCCGAAGAGCAAATTCTATGTGAGAATACTGGGACTGATATTAGCGCCAGTGCAGTGTGTTAAACGGTACACAACATGGCTACCACGGTCTAGCAAAACCTATGTGAGTATGT
This sequence comes from Macrothele yani, assembly GCA_039090855.1. Classification (NCBI taxonomy): domain Eukaryota; kingdom Metazoa; phylum Arthropoda; class Arachnida; order Araneae; family Macrothelidae; genus Macrothele; species Macrothele yani. The sequence goes on from CM076990.1 coordinate 135,038,889, forward strand.
TGGGACTGTTATTAGCACAGGAACATTGCACAGGACGTTGCACAAAATGGATCAGAACGGCAGAACAGCCATCTCTAAGTCGTAGATCTCTTCAACTCCGCCACATGTCTATCAGCGTGCTGTAAAAAACTTCGATCTTGGACGGTAGACCAAAGAAAATCTGTATTATGATGATGAATCACGGTAAAGAGTGCTTGCCTAATGGTGGTTCCTGGAAACAGATGATGCCCGGGTGATGGCCCCTTTGGGGCTCCATTGTCTCCCCAAGGATGTTTCATAAGGGCCGCGTAATAATGTCGAGCAGATTTTTTGTGGTTCCGCTTGGGCTCATTAGATGAATTTGGACAAAATCATAAATGGTGAGATATACCTAGACGCCCAGAACATTACTGTGGTAATACTTCGAGAAAAGCTCACATCTCTGTCAGGAGGACAACACATCCTGCCGTACTTCTCGCTTTGTTACAGAATAGATTAAGGACGTTGAATATATCGGCTGTCATTCACAAAAAAAAAAAAAAAATTAGTGTAAAGTATTTCTCAAAGACTAGAGGCCGTCACAAAGGCCAAAGGTTTAATTACAGATTTTTGAATTTTCTGTAAGCAAAGATTGTTTGTAGACATACAGTTGTCCGTATATTAATGGCAGTGCAGTGTATGTGATTTTTTTCCATCACAGCAAATTAATTTTTGGTAGGATGGCAACTTTTCTCCCGTCATACCTTGTGGCGAAAAAGAGAAGAAAGTATGTTACCGCAGCTCTAGGCGGTGTAACCATACATTCTTTTTTTCTTTTGTAAGACTACCTATTCGCTACTAAAATACGGATTTAGAAATTATTTTCTGCGTCAGATTCTATTTTTCTCTGCAAGATTTCGTTAGCCACATAAAACTTAAAGTCATAAGTTTTCGAACATCAATGAATTTTTAATTACCACAACATTGTATTGTGTCACGCTTTCTTTTGGTGTTAAAGACGGCTATACTTCAAAATGTGCTGGCATCCCTATTGTACTTATTTCTTTCGAGCTATCATTATAAGCAGTTAAAAGCACCAGCATTGTCATATAACCTATTGTACTAAAACAATAATCACTCCTTCGAACACTCCTCTCAAAGTGGAAATAGTTTCGTGGGTCTGCCGTTTGATAACCGGGATTTATCCACGTTTTACTTGTGGAAATAAGCTAACGTACATTTAATTCATTCATCTTCTAATAATGATTTTTATTCAGGGTATGCCTCATTCCGATTCTTGGAAAATAAGACGTAGTGCAATTTAGATTGTTATAGCCAAAACGTGATTTCAATAAAATGAGAAAATGTAGAGCATTTGGATTATTTGAGCCTTTTCCATGAATTCTGTCTTACGTAAAAAGGAGCTGATCCTAATAACCATGATCATCATTATCTTTCTACTCATGTGTATTCTCCACATTACTTTTGAAAGAAGGTAAAAGAGTGGGGGATATTCTTTTTTTTTTATTTCTCTACGTCTTTTATATATTGAGGTGCAAAAAAATGAGCGATGAGCTACAATTCGCCTTTTTCGGGAGTGTCACGAAAATTAAAATTAAATAACGTCACTACAATAATAATGCTGTTTTCGTCACCTTTCTGCCATTCTAAATTTTGTAAAAATTAGAAGACCTGCTGCACAAACTAAATGATGGGTATTATTGAATTTTGTGTGATATATTACATTAGGACTTACCAAGTTTATAATTGTCTTTTTGTAGAAATGAATCTTTGACAGGTGAAAAAAAGTGAAGCGTATATACTTCGCGTTTAGTTTGCAAAATTCTTCTGCTATGTCAGTTTGTTGAAATACGGATCATCTCCAAATTTCACTCGTCCGCTACAGAGTCTTACGAAAGTTCTCCAGTTGCCAACTTTATTCCCATAAACTATAAACTTATTCGAAAGATTATTCCTTCGGCGTGGTCATAATGCGTTTCATCTCATTTTCTCTTCGTACTATTCTTTTGTTTGGAATAGGCCGATAGCTAGATGCACGCTAATGGCTTCATCTCTTCATTGTGACATCCCCATAATGATGTTTGAGCATGCAACATTGAATAAAGCATAATCGAGTTTTGAAATTTTGCCGGAAATATGTTATCTAAGCAAGAAACATCTGAAATTTTTGGTGGAAAATGCTGAAAGCAATAGCATTATCAGAGTTGTCAAAACATAGGTAATGTCAGCATATAGTACGATGAACTGATACACGCCCCTTCTAATAATATTCGGACACCTTCATGCACTCAAATGATTCTTATTTAGAGAAAACTGGATATTGTGTGCTGAAATCATGATGCGTTGTCCACCTGATGGAGGTATGGGACTTCTACATAGTTCTTCTACAACGTTGGTTATGTATTATTGTCCAGGACGACTAGATAGAGCCCAACATTTATGGTTTTGATCTAAACACCAAATGGGCCTATGCCGCAATTTGATAATTGCCCACGACGTCTAGATAGAACTTAACATTTATGGTTTTCATCAAAACTACAAATGGGCCTAAGCCAGAACTTGATAATTGGCCAGGACGTCTAGATAGAGATCAAAATTTATGGTTATGATTTAAACGACAAATAAGCCTAAGCCGGAACTTGATAATTGCCGAGGACGTCTAGAGAGAGAGCTACATTTATGGTTTTGATCAAAACGACTAGTGGGCCTAAGCCGGAACTTAAGTAGACACTACATATCATCACATTACGTCAACAAAACTTCATTCACAGGACAATACACTCCGGAAGACTCCTTTCTCCGGGCATCCTCCACACTCAGTGTGAAACACAGTTTAAACTACCGTCCATTGCCAGCTGACCCTGAAACTTACGATTCCTTCTCAGCCCTTTCTCAAAGTGGGAGAGTACCGATATATGTGACGTACTTACTTCAGGGATGACGCACGAGTCGAGACGGCCAAGCTGTAGCGACAAACTTCGTCGACATAGCATAATTGGGAAAGCATTCGGCTCTGAAGCAGAAGGATGTCGATTCGATTCCCGACGTCGGCAAATGACTTTTACGCTATACACGTTAATTGGCGTGTGACATTCATCGAAATTATTGGTGGCTAGTGGACGGCTTCCGGACAGTGAGAATCTATGTCATACCGTATCGTGAGCACTGTACGGGTGCTAACATCGGTCCTAATAATCCCACATAGAGTTTATATGATTTTAGACAGTATTGCTTAGCCTCCTGTCAGTCCTTTGAAGAGCTATCTTGTCACGTCATGATAGTTTCGGAGGTTTACCTGGTTGTTTCTTGTTAGATCAGCCTCACAGTACTGTCACATGTATGTCACAAATCAAGTAGGTGATCTAAGGATTTCCAGCGCCTTTGAAATGCAACATACGAAACAATTGGTTATTTGCTACCGTATTATCAATCGGCGTTTGAAATCAGTTAGTTCTACCGATCCAGGCCTCATGTATTCACAGTCGTGCTATTGTTTCATCACATACGTATGAGCATATCCATAGTTGGGTCTGTGACATGATGCTTGGGTACGACCTAATTCACTCTCAAGATGGGCTGTCCGGTTCCTAATGATCAAATAGTGTACGTGCAAATGGAGAAGTAATATTTCCAGGTACACGTGGACTTCCAAGCTTGCAGTGTTTCCATCATTCTTTCGGGATATTTCTGAAATACAACGTTAGAGAACGAAGTGTCTTGTATAATGTGCAAGAACAAGTATGCTCACACTGTATCGTAAATTACATTAATCCCGCCATCCTGGATTGGAGGACCACTCTAACAAAGGCTTTCGCTTTGATGATGCGATTATTAGCCAAAGGTATAACTGAATGTTCGGCTGTTGTAGCGTAGGTCTCGAGTCTGATCTATTCAAGCAGAAAGATGATGTTCTGCAACAAGGTTAATATAAATTACTTCCACATCCAAAGTTGAAAAAATTATATTGTTGATCACGTGGTCGAGTGCTGGTCCGTATCCAACTGTTTGCATCTTGGGCGAATGGTCAAAAGCGCCGGCTTTTGACCATTCGCCCAAGATGCAAACAGTTGGATTCCCGGGTGACGCATGGATCGTGTGCTTGCCCATTGGCGCTATCTCTGTGGCACCAAATTAAAAACGGTAGGCTGCTCATGGCTATAAGAGTTGTTCGTGGTGTTCTTTAAACCAGAAAACGAAAAAAAAAAAACAAATTGGTAAAATCATGCAATGCATTGATTATGATACGCTTTCCAACATACCCGAAATCATTACTCAAGTTATGAGGATAATGGCTGTAGAATAAATCTCGCTCCTTTATCCTGACTTTTGACCCTATTTCGATGATATTAAACAGAATTGGTTCAGTGTATCTTAGGAAGTTTTGTCGCAATGGAAACATTTTTAGTCAAGTTATGAGGATACTGGCTGTGGAATAAATATCACTCCTGTGTTCTGACCTTTGACCCGATTTCAATGATATTCTACAGAACCGGTTCAGTATACCTCCGGAAGAACATGATAAAGTTGTGTCGCAATCGAAGTACTTTTAGGTAAGTTATGACGCATAAGACAATTAAATAGATCTCGCTGCTATGTCCTGACCTTTGATCCCATTTCGCCCATTTTCAATAGGATTAGTCCTCAGGTGGTCCTCTACGACATATTAAAATTTCCTCGAAATTGAACCACTTTTAAGCGAGTTATCGTGCGGACGGACAGACAGATGGACAAAGCTGGAGCATATACGCTTCTTCAATCTACGGTTGGAAAGCGTAAAGAAGTGGTTAAATTCCTTAATATCAGTCAGATAGGTAGAAATGTTGCGTGCACTCCATAAGTGATCATGTGCACACGAGTAGTTACCTGACCGGTGCTGGTTTATTCTGATATTTATGTTTGGGAATTTTTACACTATCTTTTTCAAAATTATCTTATCATGATAAGGGAGTTCAACTTCTCTTCACTGAATTTTAAAATAATAATTTCAAGCTACGAACTTAGAGTTCTATCGCTTTTAAAATTCAAATTCTTTTATACTACATTTTTATCACACCTCAATTTTGAAAACGTAATTTCTTTTTGTTTTATTTTAGTCCCTAACTGTTTCTTTTCTTTTCTGTAAAACAGGCACGTAAACAAAATCTGAAGCATCAAGCAGTGCTAAGAGCATTCGGCAGCAGGCCTTTCTATTGGTCGAGAGTCCGATCCCGCCCTGGCCGCTTCAGCCACTAAAGACTCGCAATGCTTCGGAGGACACGTTAAGCAGGCAGTTCCGGGGAATTGCATCCCGTTAAAAATAAGGTAATCTGTTTCTCACCTCTTAAAGTGGTGTTGTATGGCATTCTGCCACTCTGCTCTCTACCACGATGTTGTCTGGCATTCTACCACGATGTCAGTTTCTCCTTCCCTGTCTGGCACTCTTCACCATTTCTACCTAGCAACCCACTTTCCTATCAGGGACTCTAGACCCGACGTACCTCACTTCTGCTTCTAGTGCGCTGTTTATCTTGGGGCCAACGCATTTCTGCATATCAATCCACTTTTCTATCAGGGGCTTTAGATTCGCCGTCTTTCACTTTTGCTTCTAATACGTGGCCTACAGCGCTGGGAACAAGGATTCTACCTAACAATCCACTTTTCTATCAGGGGCTCGAGACCCGCCGTACCTCACGTCTGCTTCTAATACGCGGCTTATAGCCCCTGGGGCCATGGTATTTCTACCTATCAATCCACTTTAGACCAGCCGTTCCTGACTTCGGCTTCTAACACGCACTTATAACCACTTTGGCTAAGGCAGCTTCTTCAAAAGTTTCGTTGGATGGAGACTCTACGAGAAACAGCTGCCTACTTTACTTAACCGAAGCATTAAAGTAAACTTTGAACATATTATTTTATTTATTCCCAGAATCAAAATAATAGATAGCAAGACAGTTAAAACTCCAAATTTAATCGTTCAGAACATAGTATTATTTATTTTTACTAGTTTCATATAAGGTAGTCAGTAATTATTCACTTTCACTCTTAGTTAATGTACTTGTGATATTTCAGGGTGAACAACATGTAAGTTTCGCGACAACAGAAGAATTTAAAGCGCAACATTTCTTCGTGTTTTGAGAAGCATTCTCTTTATTATTTTTTTTTACAAGTTACAAGCGTTGTTGCCTTTTATTTCAAGCCACAGCAAGTTCGACTGACTAAACGTCAGCGCAAATAACTTTTTCTGGCTTTAGGAAGCACGTAAATACTTCGCTCATAAATTTAATCTCCAATTTATTAGAAACTCTGTAAACTCGAATTTTTCATCGAAAGCAATGTGTTCTACTCACAGCATTTGAAAAGGTTCTCCCCCACATCACCTTTGTTACTTAAACTCAGTACTCTGAAGAATCAATAAAACGAACACTAATTCTATTTAGTGACTCGCTCGTTGCTACGTGAAAAAGACTTATCACGACGGAAACTAATTTATCTTACACAAAAGCAATATTTACAATCTTACTGCTAGTGCACTCATCCATTTTAAAAATATCCTTTCAGAACGCTGTTATGAATGTTCAAAGGTATATGAACAGAAGAAAAATTTGTATTTTCTAATTAAACATTGTAGATCAGTAAGACAATTCCGCTTTACCTAACCTTCCAAAATAAATGAAGAAACGGCAATCTGTACCAGATGAGCAAACCTCCTTATATTGAATCAGAAAACTAAAAACAACGAATTCTGCTATTCCATAAAATTTAATAAATAGTTTGCCGAGCTTTTCTCATTTTTCCGGACAATTAATCACACGGAAGTACGAATGCAATCAGGACCAATGCTGGTAAAGCAAGAAAGGCACGATCGCTGCGCCATCTGTTAATGAAAGGGAAAGTTTAAAGCATCGAAAAGCTGCTTGTAACTCTGTCGCAGTTTAAATAAAGTGGCTTAATAACTGAAACTCAAAAGAACTATAAAAATCCTGAGCAACATCAGGAAATGAATTTTAATCTGTGATATTTGTTCTAATTCTAATTGTGGATCCCTCAAGTAGGTTTAGAAGACTTCCACACAGAGGATTTTTATATCGGGAAAGGCGAAGTATGGAGTGGAAGGGTTCGCGATCAAAACACAATATAAAATTATAATTACAGAAATGGAGAAAAATTATAGTTGCAGAAATAAAAAAAAGAACAGAAGTAATAAGCTCCAACGTGTGAATGATGCCTTTCCGAAAATGAGAAAAACAATTTCTGAGTAAATGAGTGTGATGAGTGAAACTGAAGGCAGGTGACTGTGCATTTTATTGTAATAAAAAAGGCCCGGATGTTTATCATAAGTCACATTTCTTTTTTCGCTTTTATTATCATTATATACATAATATAAACCCATTTTGCCTTACCCGGACTAAAGTGATACAATTCTGTGGCATATTTTTGCGTTTCTCTAAAATTCTGGTAAGTCATAATTCAGTCAAATTTAGAAATAAGGCCAAAATTCGGTCATATTTTACAGACACAAGTTACGTCAGAAGAATTCCAGGACTGACGCAATATTGAATATAAAAAAAGTACCATACTCATGGTCACCTTCAAAATACCGCCGTTCTGAATCAACACAGTTTCCAGCGTTTTTGAAGATCCTGAAAACAGGGATGTCCTCAAGTTGTTTTGTCACGGCTGTTTGGGCAGATGTAATGTGTGCACAGTACTGTCGTTTTAGTGCCCGTTTTATCCTGGGGGAACAGGAAGAAGTCACAGGGCGATGAATCACGGTGATGCGGCGCATGCGCAACACAGTGATTTGATGGTGAGCCAGGAACTGTTAGACTAACAACGTGGTATGCGGTGTTGCGTTATCATGGAGCAAGAACCAATTTCCGGATTCCCATAACTAGGACGACGGCGACGAATACTGCTGCGTAATCGCCATAAGACTTGCTTGCAGAATTTTTGATTTACCGTTTGACGCACTGGTACGAATTCCCTATGGACGAATTCCTTTCGAATTCAAAAATACTATCAGCATCGTCTTTGTCTTTGATGGTTGCATGCGGGCTTTCTTGGTCGATGGTAAGTAGGTACCTTTCCATTCAGCGCTTTGCCGCATGGTTTGTGGATCATACTGCAGAAAACTCTGCTGCGAGATAATGCTGTGTCTCCGTATCGTTCTTTTAAAATTCTGTAAGTTTCAGTAGCGGATTTACCAAGTTTCTAACAAAAACGGATGTTTAGTCTCTGCTCTTCCCTGGGACGACAACGCTTGCTATAAATCCCTTAATGCCAGTCTGCTGCCGGAGGATACAGGTATAAATCAATTTCTAGCTGTTCGCTGATTGGTGAAAGAACTGCTGGCATACACGTGATATTTTTATCCCACTACTGTTACGTGAGTTATGGGGTGAGTCGTGGAACTTATTGGTCGTAGGTTGTGTTTCGTTCGTTCTATTGCATACGCGGTCGTATCAGAATAATACGACCACCTACCTAATAATGGGAATAACCATCCTTGGTCCGGAGGACAGGGGCGAGTCGGCGTGGCATGCAGTCAGTGGGGCCGTGGAAGGTTGCCCGAGGCACACGTGCCTATTCGGACCGCAGCAGAGCACGGGTGTCCCGGGGATAACGTGGTTGTGGATCGACACCTTACTCAAATAATCCTACAAGTGCTTCATGGGATTTAGGTCGGGCGATTTCGCCATCCAAGGAAAAACCTACACACCGGTGTCGTGTCCCTGGAACCAGTCGCGCACATCCTTAGCGACATGGCAGGGTGCATTATCCCGTTGGTAGACCCCATCACCGCCAGGGTAAAGGAAAGGATGCATGTTGTCAGTGAGGATGGACATGCAGCCATTGGCGTTTAGGGACCCATCCAGTGGTTCTACCTGTCACAGGTCATACCAGGAAAACATTTCCTAGACATGCACACTGCCATCACCGACCTGTAATTGACCGATAAGCGTGTCCGGGTGTTGGTTTTCGTGTGTCTGATGTCATATCCGCCACCGCCCGTCACTTCTGTGGAGTAAAACTCTCGACGATTCGCCGGAAAAGGCAACCTTTTCCCACTCTTCCACTGAAATGCAGGTGTCGTTGATGATGGACCTGGGTTATCATGGACGTCTTGACGCATCGTCGTCCCCCGGAGACCCATGCGTAACAGGGTTCACTGTACTGTGTTATCGGAGACACACCTGGGTGTCCCAGCGTTGATTTGGGAGGTCAATTGCTGCAGTGTTGTCCGTCGATTTCCCTTTACCAATCGACGGAGGTGACGTTCTCCTCTGGGGTAGATGGCCTTTGGGGCTCCACAGTTATGACGTCAGGAGGTACTCTGTGTACCAGCAGTCCATTCTTGGTACACCCTTACTACAGCACCTCGCGAACAGCCCACGAAGTCTGCTGTTTCTGAGATGCTTCCACCCTTGGCGCTGTAGCCGATTATCATTCCTGCTTGAATGTACGTTCAATCCCTACCTCTGCCCATTGTGCTCACGTTACGTATTATGGCTAATATGTCCTGGCCGGCAGCTTATTTATTCCTGTGTTCGACTTTCTCACGTACACTCTGTGACTCGCCTATGCGAGTAGACTGTGAATCCGTGGGTAGCCATATCATCCTTTGACTGTGTATTTTGTGCATGTTTTACGTTAAGTGAAATTAACATTTTATTTAGATAATACGATTTTCCTGCACTTCTGAAAAGCATCTTTTCTATTGGATTATGGTTTCTTACAAACAATGTAGTACAAAGTTGGGGGAAGGCTATTAACAAACGTGCCGTAGAAGTAATCTGTATGCCTTAGTAAAATACATGTGGCGAGTGGTCCTATGAATGGACCGGAAGCTTAGAGTCCTATAAACCCGCCCGACAAGTTCTTCAGGAACGTGACGCACGGTTAGCAATCCTGCTTCCGATTATACGCTGGACCACGACCAACGAGATATTGAAGGCCTTAGCACCTGATGTGGACAACCATGACGTCACGGTCTCCGTCCCTTACTTTGGCTCTTCCACATTTCTAAAACCACTCTAAATCACGAAGGTGTATTGTTTCCACTATTTTAAGCGAACTTGTCATTCGGTGTAGCTTGCAAATGAGGAATTTTTCAAAAACCTAATATTTTATTTTTTTAGTGGCCCCAAATTAGGGACGGGCGACTGCTTAGAGCCCACTGAGTTGCTGACTGTGGTCTTTAAACCCCACTACAAAAATGCACATTCAATTTCGATACCTTGTTAGGTCTTAATATAAGAAAGAACACCTGGAATCTAAATTTATCTGTCACTCAAACATAATTCTTAATAAGCCTGTAGTTATTTTTAAAAATTGGATATCAACGCAAAATAGAAGAGTAAGAGCAACGCATCAATTAATTGGACGAAACAAAAACGCAGTTTTTATTAAGGAGGCAGCGTACGTGATTTCCAGTGGCCTAAATAAAATTAGCCAAACAAACGTAGCACAGGGTTACGCGAAACAATGCGAGAAATTTCATTTTACGAAGAAACAATTTGGAGCAAGAAAGTGCAACACGCATAATTTGTAAGAATTTGTTTTCAACGGTTACCCCCAATGGGTGCAATGTACTGCGCTGAAAATGTAGTGCAGTAAAAGATACCGAGTGCACTGGAACTTGTTTTCTGTGCACTCGGAGTTTCATCCCGCAAAGTCTGGTGCCTCCATTCCGCCAGCATTTGATAGTAAGTAAAACAAGTTTGTAAAATCATGCAATGCATTGATTATGATACGCTTTCCAACATACCAGAAATTATTACTCAAGTTATGAGGATAATGGCTGTGGAATAAATCTCGCTCCTGTGTCTTGACTTTTGGCCCCATTTCGATGACATTCAACAGAACCGGTTCAGTATACCTCAAGAATAACATACTAACGTTTTGTCGCAATAGAAGCAGTTTTACGCAAGTTATGAGAATAATGGCTGTGGAATAAATCTTGCTTTGGTGCAATGACTTTTGACCCCATTTCGTTGATATTCAACCAAAACTGGTTCACTATACCTCCGGAACAACATGATAAAGTTTTGTCGCAATCGAAACATTTTTAGGTAAGTTAGGATGCTATGATGCGCAAGGGCATTGGAATGGATCCCACTCCAGTGTCCTGACCTTTGACCCCATTTCGCCCATTTTCAATAGGGTTCGTCCCCAGTGGCTCCCTACCAAATACTAAAATTTCATCGAAATCGAACCATTTTTACGCAAGTTATGACGCATAAGGGCAATGAAATAAATCCCGCTCTTATGCCCTACCTGACCTTTGACCCCATTCGCCCATTTTCAATAGGGTTCGTGCCTAGTGGTTTCCTACCACATACTAAAATTTCATCGAAATCGAACCATATTTACGCATGTTATGACGCATAAAGGCAATGAAATGTATCCCGCTTTTATGTCCTGACCTTTGACCCCATTCCACCCATTTTCAATAGGTTTCGTTCCCAGGTGGTTCCTTACCACATACCAAAATTTCATCGAAATCTAACAATTTTTACGCAAGTTATGAAGCATAAGAGCAATGGATTAATTCCCCTCTTATGCCCTGCTTGACCTTTGACCCCAATTTGCCAATTTTCAATAGAGTTCGTGCCCAGGTAGTTCCCTACCAGATACTAAAATTTCATCGAAATCGAACCATATTTACGCATGTTATGGCGCATAAAGGCAATGAAATGGATCTCGCTTTTATGTCCTGACCTTTGACCCCATTTCGCCCATTTTCAACGGGGTTCGTTCTCAGGTGGTTCCTTACCACATACTTAAATTTCATTGAAATCGAACCATATGTACGCAAGTTATGATGCATAAAGACAATGGAATGGATCCCGCTCCTATGTCCTGACTTTTGACCCCATTTCGCCCATTTTCAACAGGGTTCGTTCCCAGTGGTTCCTTACCACATACTTACATTTCATTGAAATCGAACCATTTTTACGCAAGTTATGATGCATAAAGGCAATGGAATGGATCCCGCTCCTATGTCCTAACTTTTGACCCCATTTCATTTATTTTCAATAGGGTTCGTTCCCAGGTGGTCCCCTACTACATACTAAAATTTCATTGAAATCGAACCAGATTTACGCAAGTTATGACGCATAAGGGCAATTGTATGGATCCCACTCGTATGGCGTGACCTTTGACCCCACTTCACCCATTTTCAATAGGGTTCGTCCCCTGGTGGTCCCCTACCACTTACTAATATTTTATCGAAATCGAACCATTTTTACGTGAGTTATCGTGCCGACAGACACACGGACAGACGGACGGAAAAAGCTGGAGCATATACGCTTCTTCAGCCTACGGTTGGAAAGCGTAAAAAAGGGTTGCATCTATAGAGGAAAGATTCCCGACCGAGAACGTGTGAGTGAGGAAACAGTTGATTGTGTTCGACAATCGCCTGTACGAAGCAGGCAGATTTCGATACGATAGTGTAGCCGTGAGGAAAATGTATCACAGATGGCACCGCAAACGCATTCAGCTATTGCGCGCCAGATGTTTTTTCTGTGTGGAGAAAATGGTGAATAATTTCGGCATGAGCAGAATGATACATTGAACTTTTAATAACATGATGAAAAAATACGTTTTAATTTTTGTCCTGGTAAGTTTCATATTTTTATGCTCAATGCTTTTTCTGTGTAAATGGATTTAGTCGTTCACATCGTTTCAACTCACCTTTTATATGCAAACAAAACGAACGAAAACAAAAAGTACTAGCTGATTGCTTAGTTGTTGCTCATGCTCTATACATCATTATTCTGGAAATAGTATACAAAAATAACGTTAAAATGAATTTAAATCGCTACTTTTTGCTAAATTCTGAACGTACGCAGGTGATACAAAACCATTCTGGAGCATACCAAATGTTTTTTTCTCCCTCTCACATACACATGTCTTAAAAGAGGCCTCCCCAAAGTCACCCTGTGGCCATGTGTAAAGAAGTGTCGTTGCCTGGCTCCCCCAGCAAAATACCTTGATGCACAAGCCAACATTTCATCTCCAGAGTTTCTGCATCGACAGGCGACGTTCTGTCAAAGTGTATTTCCACAGTGTAGAAGATCTTTGAAAGGGAGTCTTCATGGTCGACTTCCATTTGTCGATTCTCAAAAAAGTGATGTAATAATCTCCTCACTTCCTATTTTCGTGACATTTCAGAAATTAAAATGTCCGCTAAATTGTCTGACTGAAAGAATTCCGTATCGAGATCTTATTTTGAGTTGCCCGCAGACACAGACGAGGTGATGTCCATTCCAAGATTATCTTCATACGACATTTGCCTTTGTATATTTCTGAAGACGTTTTTTCATTCAGGTAAAATTATCTGGGAGTTCCATTAGTTATTAAAACAAATAGTTCTCTTAACATAAATTGACAGGTTTTTCGTCTGAGGCCTTTCACTTTTTCCACACTGAATAATATTCTCGGTTCTTTCCGTTGCTTGAGACAAAATCAATTCTGAAAAGATTTTTCAAATAAGATTAAAAGCGTTTGATCGTCTGTGGAATATGCATACAGTAAGACAGTCCACTACGAATAACAACACACTGATTACGTTTCTTTTTATCTGTTTTTTTATTACGAAATTTTTTTTAATAAGAAATGACGCAGAGAGAAATTTTCTAGAGTCAGGACGATAAGTCTGTGAACCTTATAGGAGTTTCATTTATTCCAAATTTAAATAGTTTTTCCGCTACACCTCACTGGCATCAGATCAAACTATTCCTCCCACTCTCTCAATTCTTTACAATAAAAGGACTGTGACGTACCTCTGACTTAATACACAAGACAAAACTGCAAGTTGCAGCGGTAAGCCGTGCCGGCGTAGTTCAATAAGTAGAACAGTTGCTCCGGAGTAGAATGATGTGCGTTCGAATACCACCACCGACAAAAAGGGATATTTTCTTTATATTGGCACCCGAACAGATGCCTGAAAGGAAAGTTTGATTATAATATACGTCACGAGACGAAAACGTTTTGCAAATATATTGTCTTATTTCAGGAACGAATTATAATAAAGCGATATTATCAAGGATAATTACCTGTTTTCGTTTTACCAGTAAGGATTATAAATATCTGCAATCAATTTAAATATGGCGCGATATTTTTAGTCCAAAATTTTAACTATCACTCAAGTGTTTCAGTTAAACAGTAAAACTAGGATAACGCATTTTGATTTGATTCTGACATCGTTATGGTACTTTACTGCGACCGGCCGAAAATATTACAAAGAACAAATGACACGTATTGTCGACTCAGAAAAGCTAGTTATGATAGAAGGTTTACAGATATTAATTCCCGTTCGGTACATAGATAACCTTTTCCTAATGAAAGAAAGGTAAAAATTCTTATTTGTTTTATTTAAAGGCATTTAAAATTTTTCTTCATTAGAATCCACATCATTTGTAATGTTTCTCCATGTTAGTTTTTTATATTCAAACGACATCTGTGTCTTTTAATAAGATTTCGAACATTGATTTGTGAAACAGTGTGAACTAAATGTTTTCTATACAAATTTGAAACATGTGAATGCGCTTATTGTTGTAAATATGACATGGATGGTAAGTCAGATAATATCCGAAAACTTGAAAATTTCGTCGTCCTGGAGCGGAAATCGAATTCGCGTCTACCGTATAGTATATTCGGGTGCTATCCGGGAGACGTGAGTTCGATTCCCTCTTCAGGAAGACGAAATTTTCAAGTTTTCGGATATTATCTGACTTACCATCCTTGTCATACTTACACCAATAAACGGATTCACATCGTTCAAATTTGTATTGTACATTGGTGTAATCCCGTATTTCATTCATTAATTTTCTTCTTTTCATGAAACAGCACATTTTTGAACCACGTTTTTGTGTTTGAGACAGAGGTTGGTTTCCGTGAGAAAATAGTAATTATTTCGACAAGAACCTGAAGTCACTGGACTAACTCTTTGGAAATTGGAATGGCATGATCACAACGACCGAAATCCCTATCTTAAGAATGGTGGAGTTTTAGCATCGTTTTGTGCATAGACGCTCCTTCATGCAAAGCACGAAAAATGCAGTTCTGTGAAATGAGAGCGTAGAATAGTGGAGGTATATGTTTCCATTTCACACTGAGGTTTTCTGTGAAATGAGGGCATAGAATAATGGAGGTATATGTTTCCACTTCATACTGAGGTTTTCTGTGAATTGAGGGCTTAGAATGGTGGAGGTATATGCTTCTATTTCACGCTGAGGTTTTCTGTGAAATGAGGGTATAAAATGGTGGAGGCATATGCTTCTATTTCACACTGAGGTTTTCTGGGAAATGAGGGCATAGAATGGTGGAGGTATATGCTTCCATCTCACAAAGAGGTTTTCTGTGAAATGAGTGCTTAGAATGGTAGAGGTATATGCTTCCATTTCCCAAAGAGGTTTTCTGTGAAATGAGGGCATGGAATGGTAGAGTGGTTTTCTGTGAAATGAGGGCATAGAAGGGTGGAGGTATATGCTTCCATTTCACACTGAGGTTTTCTGTAAAATGAGGGCATAGAATGTTGGAGGGATATGCTTCCATTTCACACTATGATTTTCACGTCAGTGCTAAAAATTCGGTTAGTTTGTTTAAAACTGGGATACGGAAAATATACACGGTTTGAGAGTAAGAGTGAGTTCCGAAAATCCTTACTGGCACGCCATTGCACAACGGAATGAATAAAGGTCAAGTAGCATCGATTTCGAAGAATGCCTGATTTCGAAAGCTTGCATCAACCATCATCACCGGAACTTACCTAGCTTGATTTTTAAAATTTGTTGACTTTCTGAAGAAACATACGTGTGAAAGCAGTCCTATCACGCTACAGCAACACAGGAAGCAGACGGCCATTAACGTTCCATCAAATTCCTGAAATCACGTGTCGTCGCTTAATTAAAAACCACTGGCTGGTATAGGATCTTTAGAATATTTATCGTGATAAGCTTGTGTAAGAAATGTTTAAGTAAGATATCGAAGAAGAAACTGAAATTTGTAAGTATGCAATCGAAGAAAACTTTGTTCTTATCTAACTAAGCTGTTTTATGCATTGAATATAGTTGAGGGTTTCCAGACTTTCTGTCAACTCTGTATATATCGGAACAAAAACTTTCGAGAAAAACAAACCTTAAGCTTCAACTATAGAAATAATCGAAAGGTTAATTCATTATAAATTAGAGTAAATGAAATGATCTCCTGGGAGAACAAGGGCTTGACACTGAATTAATACGCTGAAAAGAAGGTGAAAGAGCAAATTTTCATAACGGTTATTTACCCATTATTTTTGCGTTGGTGCAAGAGGTCCCAGTCCCTTATGCTTCATCTGAGGTAACCCGAAAATGTTAATCTTGCAATAGAACTTCTTGGGAAATTGTCAGAGAAGAATCAGATATCATAACTCTACTTGTCTAAACGTGCCCAATCCTTCAATTCTTTATGGCCAAAATGTTTGTCAACAAAGATTTTGGTTTCCCAAAATATTTGACGGTAAAAATTGAATTTTGTGTAAGTCATGAATTCAGTACACGGGCAGTGTACATATGCAAAATATCTAAGCTTCCATATTTTAGTCAAAACTTTACAAGATGTTTATTTCTTTGGAGAATTATTAATGTAGTTTCAATTGTATTTTTGTACTGAGTGGAAACTCTGAATTTCGGAGAAAAAAGAAGAAAATAAAGGGGACAAGAATAATTTTCTCAACAGTCGCCATCTTCATTCACCTTCCTCATTTTAAAGTCAAGGTTGTAAAAGAAAATATTTACAACCTGTTGAGTGGTAGTTTATTTCGCATGAAGCAAGTATTCTCCTTACCGCCGTGTGAAGTCATCGCTGGTAGAATTTCATTTTGCCAATCTTGGGTATCGAGGCTACGTCTTTTTATTTTGTATTTCAGTGTTGCTGACACTGATTGGTTAGTTGTTTGCTGACATTCATTTGTTAGCTGTTCGCTGCACGCCTTGGAACTAGGCAATAAGGTGGTGCATTTCGTGCGGAACAGTCTACAAAGTGCTGTGCAAAGGGTAGCTTCTTCAAAGCTCTAATAGATTCAACCACAAGCAGTTCTTCAGCCATTTCTGTGATTTCTTCATGCTTTGCAAGGACAGCTTCTTGAAAGCTCTAAGAGACCCAAGCAAAAGCATTTCTTCAGTTATTCTGTGATTTCAACATGCATTACGAAGGGGAGCTTTTTTTAATGATTTGTTGGGCCTGGTGGTACAGACATGACAAACAGGTAGACATAAACAGGATACAGATATTTCGCAGCAACAAGTACAAATATTACATGGTTAACAGCATGCCAAATGATCAATGTACACAGATATAGCCAATGTTGAGCATGTAACACATTGTGAATAAGTAAGTATACATCAAACATGGATTTTTACGGTATGCTAAATGACCAATGTACACAGATAACCAGCGTTGGACAAGTAACACATTGAGAGCCAGTGCCGAAAGATAAACACAAGCACCCATGCCTCACCGGGATTCGAACCCGGACCCAAGTAGGGCGAATGATCAGAAGCCAGCACCTTAAACCACTGCGCCACCGAGGCGGCCATTTTTCTTCTGATTGGGGTTTAACGACCTTGGTGAGCAACTTGATGGGCTATACGCAGTCGCTGGTCCCCAATTTAGGGCCACTGGCCCCGGGGAAGGGGAGAGCCAGTACCGTAAGACAACCACAACATCGAGGCCTCACGGGATTCGAACCTGGACCCATCTCGGACGAATTGTCATAAGTCAACGCTTAAACCACTGCGCCACCGGGGCAGCAGTGGAATACAAAAACGACCTTATATGTAAAAAATGTACAATTATTTTATTCACTAACAACCCATTAATGCAAAGGCAGCTTCTTAAAAGCTAACAGACGCAAGGAATAGGATTGCTCCAACTTCATTTAAGATTACTTATTGCTTTGCAAAGGGCTGCTTTATTTGGCAAACAGACCCAAGCAAAAGCATTAGAAAAAATATAGCAATACACTGAAGAGCAATTTAATTTGAAACAGCTGGCGTTACGCACATGTGGCACTGTAGGCGGCCCTGTAAACGGAAACAACATGACGTATGCAGCGATACGACAATATAAGGAGTCATGCGACGGGAATAAGTAAGAGTCGAACGCAGTATGGGTAAGACGAAGGATCTAAGCGCATTTGATCGTGGGCAAATTGTCGGGACCCGACGAATGGGTCACTCCATCTCGGAAGTCGTGCAGGCACTGGTAATTTCACGAGCCACTGTGTCACGGGTGCACCGTGAGTACATCGAATCCGGTAAAACCATCCCTGCAAGGGCCAACTGCCGTGGACAACAGCGTGTGGATGAGCGGGAACATCGTCGGCTAGCTTGCATTGTAACAGCGGATAAACTGGCCACAGCGCTAGAATCACTCGGCAATTTAACGCTGGTGCACAAAAACGTGTAAGCAGTAACACCATCCAGAACCATTTCCTCGCTATGGGGTACAGAAGCCATCGTCCCACGAGGGTACCGCTGCTGACCGCACATCAAAGGGTGCAAAGATTAGCATGGGCGCGGGAACATCGCCACTGGACTCTTGACATCTGAAAAATGTTGCCTAGACTGATGAGTCGATATTCACGTTGGTACATGCGGATGGCAGGATACGAGTACAGTGAAAACCACATGAAGCGATGGATCCTTCTTACCAGCAGGGTACTCCTCAAATTGGTGGGGGCGGAATTCTCGCCTATAGACTGTTTACATGGACTAAAATGGGACCCTGGTACGTGTGACATCGTCCCTCACAGGTCAACGTTACCGGGATGTCCTGGACGACCATTTGCTCCCGTTTGTGCATCTTCAACATCCCACTGGGGACCTCATCTTTCAACAAGACAATGCACCGTGCCATCGCTCCCGAATTGTATTCGAATGGTTGGATGAACACTACACCAACGGAACCTCGCTTCCTTGGTCACCTGACCTCAATCTTATCGAGCACATCTGGGAAGCCATCGAGAGAGATATTCGAGGCTCTGACTTCCCTCCATCAAATCTTCGTGAACTGTGGGAGCTTGTTCAGGGGTCGTGGATCCGCATGGCTTCCCAACGCTTCCGGTGTCTTGTCGAGTCCATGCCGAGACGAATCGCCACCGTCATTAGGACGAAATGTGGTGCTACACGTTACTAGACAGGTATCTGTAATTCAATTGCTCTTCAGTGTAGTTGCAGCCCAATAAAAATAAGCAAGTAGACGTTACATACCAAAAATTGGATTTATATGTGCGGAGATGTGGTTTTTACGGATGCAAGGACGTAAGGAAAACCAGTAGGTTCCTTTTGTTTTCAAAATATATGTTAAAAGCATGTGTGGTTTCATAACGGAACATTTATTATCACTTCAAAATAGAACCACGATTTTAGTGTTTTTAGTTTCAAAGTAATCCCAGATAATTTTTGAAATGACTAAATTTTCTTTTCCAAACACTTTCATTGTTTGGAACGAACGATATCTGGAGCCACGGAATGGGATTTTTATTTTGTATACCTCTTGTTTCATTTGAGAGCTGTGTATGCAAGCCCTGACAAAGACGAAGACCTAGTTACGCTTGTGTGACAATGGAAAGTTGCGGCTTTAATTTAAAGCTAAAGTATACTTAAAGAATCTTCGTTATGTAAGAAACTGTATACGACATTGTTGTCACAAAAGCTGTGTTATTGGAATAAGGAAAGGAAGGTTATGTTTAACTAAATCCTTCAAAAAGAAAGCTGCTGTGTTTCAGTAATTTATCTTCTACTTGCTTACTGAAAATGTTTTATTTTGTCATATATGCAAGTGTGTCTTTTACGAAATTCCAGAAAACACTGCATGTGTGAACCACAGGTTAATATTCACGTTTGCCACTACCTATCTAAGTATGACCGAGAAATGTGTGAATAGCGAAAGAAGCCTTAAATGCTTAAGAAAGGTTTTCGTTTAGACGTCGTGCAGACGTGGGCAAATCGCGGATGAGGCATAGTTGGTGTGTTCGACCTAACCCACTGGCTCACTCTTTTGCCTGGAACCAGTGGCCCTAAATTAGGAAGTTCGACTACTTATAGCCTTTGGAATTGTTTATGGTTGTCATCAAATACCCTCGCCACCAAAAAAAAAAAAAAAGGAAAACACCTGTTTTACGGCCATTGCAGCTGGAAATTATATCTAAATAATAATGTGCGATATAATATGTTTCTATATAGAAGACTATGAGTAGGAAATGGAATGCCCAAGAATATATCGAAAATAAATAGTTTCCGCGTATTATCGTGAAGAACGCCTTTAGAAGATTCGGAGCGATAGAAATATTTTGACACGTACAATACCGACTCATAAGTCACAGAAGCAGCTTGTATTCTGGTGTTAACCCATGATCTCAATGATCCAGGAACAATTTTTAATAAGTATATCAACTTTGCAAACACCCGCTGCATTGGATCTATCTTCGAACCTCATCGCAGGGTACAGAAGACAGATATTTTTCTCTACAGTGACATGAAATATACACTGAAGTGCCAGAAAAACTGGCGCAGACGAGCTTGTGCAAAATACTTAGCAACGTCACTTATGCGCGTACTCGGTTGCATCCGCCAGTGCGTATATAAAGCGATAGACATCCTTGCTAGCTGTCAGAGCTGTTTTCGTAATGAGAATGACAAGTAATAAAGATTTTAGCGATTTTCACCGCGGTGTCATAGTTGGCGCTCGTGAGATGGGACATAGTATTTCGGAGGTAGAAACAATTTTCACGGACGACAATTGCAAGGGTGTACCGTGACTACAAGAATTCCGGTAAAACCTCCAACCTACGATACTAGTGTGGCCGTAAAAAGACATTGGGTGAACGTGACCATCGTCGGCTGTCAAGAATCGTTTCACACAATAGGCGTGCATTACTCTCGCAAGCATTATCGGAATTCAATGCTCAACAAGCATCAGCGGCCGGACGTGCAACGTACCCTGCACGATATGTGCTTTGGGAGCCGACGCCCAACTCGAGTCCCCTTGATGGGTGCACGACACAGAGCTATGCGCCTCGCTAGGGCACCACTGGACTGTTTATGGCTGAAAACAAGTAGCCTGGTCTGACGAGTCGCGTTTCCAACTGTATCTGGCAGATGGAAGGATTCGTGTGTGGCGCAAACGCCATGAAGCCATGGATACCGCCTATCAACAGGGAACTGTACCGACTGTTAGGGGGTCCGTAATGGTATGGAGTGTGTTTAGCTGGACTTCACTGGGACCTCTGGTACGTCTACAAACGTCTGAGACCGACCAACGCTATGTGCGCATCCTTTCTGACGAGATACACCCGTTAATGTTCTGCATTCATGCTGATGGGTTGGGCCTGTTCCAACAGGACAATGCACCTCCCTACAAGTGTCGGCATGCCACATTATGGTTAGAGGAGACACGTGCGTTTAGTCTACCCATTCATCGGAGTTTGGGGTGTTGCCATTCCCACCCAATTCCCCAGATCTGAACGTGATAGAACACATTTGGGATGCCATGCAACGCGCTATCGAACACAGGAATCCCTAGACCTCGAAACACACCCGAATTGTGGAACGCTCTGCAGAAAGTATGGTGTGCATTGCCTACAACATATTTCTAGAAGCTAGTGGAGTCAATGCCCCGTCGTATTTCTGCAGTCTTGCGCTCCCGTGGGGGACCTACCAAGTATTAGACTGGTGTGCCAGTTTTTCTGGCACTTCAGTGTACCTAGGGAGCGGATTTCTATGACATGTCATATTTATCCCAGAAAGTCATATTTGATCATTTGAAAATATTAGGTCATAATATTTTTAACTAATGACTTACTAAACGGTATGTGGTTTAGCCAATCGTTGGCTATGCTAATGCGAAATGACGTCATAAGGACTCCATGACTCGTAACCGAAGCATTTCGAACGGCCTGACTTTCCCTTGGGAAAGTTTTCCTGTAACATTTTTTTCCCTTAGTGTCTCGTTTGGATTATTATTGGCATCTTGCCAACCACTGAAATGAGCCAAACGCGATGGTATCTTTACGAGTACTTGTAAATCAGAGTTTAATTCACTATTATATTTGGTTTATTATACAGCGTCAAGCAGAACAGACGATTTCAACCGCGAGACGAGGTTTCCTCCCGATCTCGCGATTTTTTCTTTAAAGAATAGGTGAACATTATGATGCCTATCAATTAGAGCAGTGACGGGACTTAGTGAAAACGTCCTTGTGAGGGCGAAGTTCAGTTCAGCCCGCATAGAGACTCTGGTATCAGTTTCGGGTACGTCGTCGCCGTTCCGGTCCCGTGGACGAAGGGACACTTTGATCCCTCGTCAGCCCAAAGCCCGAGCGCCCGGCTTCTAAGGTTTGACTTGAGTGGGAGTACCTTAGGGTGCAGACTCAGTACTTAGAAAAATTTGTGTTTCTTCATCTCTACCACCGAGATGTCATCTACCCAGAAGGGTAAAGTGAAAACTAAGGGGTCAGCCCCCAAATCGTCCGGGTCAACCCGGACGCAGAAGGTAGTGGCAGAAGCACTACCAAGCCCTGTCGGCAGTGCTAAAGGGCTTTGCCCTTCTTCCGAGAACAGCCGGAAGGTAGAGCCCAATGCCAGGGGGAAACCGTCAAAAACGCTCCCCCAGCAAAGGGCTCTAAAGCCGCTACACCCACGAAGGGAGCCTCGACTGAGCCTTCTCAGTCAGCTAGTGGTGTAAACACGACCTTGCCACTCCCGCCCATGGCAAGGAAGGGTAAAACACCACCCCAGCCCGAACCCTATCGGGCTCCTGAGGGGTCGTCCGCTGGTCACCCAGAGATAACTTTGGTGGGAAACACACATCCCAGGACACCCCCGGTGCTTACACCTGAGGCTTTCATGAGCTGCATTTTCGCCCTCACTTGGGAAGTTGAAGCCGTTCTCTTGGACTCTCGGATCACTTCCTCAGGGAGAGAAAAGGTGAAAGCGGCCCTGAGTAGTATTAAGAAGGCTTGTTACGAGCAAGCTGAACGAGTAGCCTATGTCGAAGGCAGGCTGTCCGTTCGGCAGGAGCTTAGCTGCGAAGCCGAGGAGAAAGTGGTTTCCTACGCCGAAGTGGCTAGGAAAGGGGCTAGCAAGGCGAAAGGGTCTTCCCCAGCCCCGATTGAGATTAAAAAGAAGAATAAGGAAAAGTCGGGAGACAGGAGACACGTGCTTTTATTCTACCCGACAGTCGAGAGTGCGTCCTCAGAGGACACGAAGAAGACCCTGAAAATTACAGTCAACCCAACTAAACTGCTGATAGGGGTCGAGAGCTTTCGGAGCATAAGGAAAGGAGGGGTCGCGGGGGAGTGTTCCCATCCCGGGGAGCTCGACCGCCTTGACCAGGAGTTGAGAAGCAATCCGCTGACCAAGGATTGCACACTCCCCACGGCCCCACGAAAGAGACACCACCGGTTGATAGTTTATGGGGTCGACGGGGATCTCTCAGAGAAAGAGTTCGAGCAGGCGGTTTGCGGGAAGAACCCAGAGCTCGAGAACGGGTCCAAAGCCTGTTTCCCCATCAAGGGCAAGAGAGGTAGGGTCCACTGGGTGGGAGACATGGAGCCCAAGGCCTTCAAGCACTTGGTGAGGCGGAAGACACTGAACTTGGGTTGGTCAGTGCTCCGCCTAAAGGAATTTTTGAGGGAGGTCAGGTGCTTTCGGTGCAATGGCTTCGGTCATTTCCGAGGCAACTGCCCCGAGTCAGAAGCAAGGTGCGGCAATTGTGGTGAAGTTGGGCACCAGCACCACCAGTGTGCAGCCGCACCGAAATGCAGCAACTGCACTGCTGCGAATGCTAAGTTCCGCCTGAAACTGGACGTCTCACACTCCAGCTTCAGTAAGACATGCCCTAGTCTTATCAGGGAACTTGAGCAAAGGAAGAGTCGAGTCAACTATGGTTGACGGATGGTAGTACCCTTGGAGGTACGGTGCTCTCGATATTGAGCTTTTGGGTCTATTGATCAAGGTATTTTTTATGACCCTGGCCCGGGGTCATCACCACAGCACTGGCCCTAGCGCTGTGGACCATGATGATTTTGTGATGTGATTTTTGTGATGAGATTTTTAATATTTCTCAGTGTTTAAATTTTTGTGAGAGGGGTGCATGGGACCCTCCAAGTGAAATGTGCATGTCTGTAATCCACTATGATACCAAATAAAGGACTTTTGTCCCAAAAACTCGCGTTGGCGGCGATCTCCTGCCCACGAGATGGGTTATTTTTGAAAAAGTTGCTTGCCCCAACTGCCCATAGCACGTCGCACACACGGGTTGTGACAGAAGGGTGTAAGGTACCGGTCCCGCGGGGAGGCAGATCCCCACAGGTCTCTAGACCGAATCTGTCCGAGTGGAAGACTGTGGTTTCCGGTGACTGACACGCTAGCTGTCGGAACGCCGTCCGGGATTCTATCAATCCCAAACTATTCGAGAGAGTTCCGCATTTCCCTGCGAGGTCTACACTAAGACGGTGCCGGTAAAGTCATCAGCCTAGGATACCTAAGCTAAAAGTGAAACTCCGATCTCAAATTCAGTTTGATCTCAATATGTCCAAAAGCGGGTGTTCGATGAGTGTGAAATTACATCGTTTTGTTCAAGAATTTGGGAAGCGGATTTCAGTAGTGATCGTGATATTTTCTATTGTAAATTGTGTGAAGTATGGGCCCAAAAGCGTTTTAATGTTCAACAGAGCTGTGCTACCGCAAAGTATCAGAAGTGTTTAGCAAGATTTTCCTCCTCTGAGAACAAGCAGCGTCTCCTTTTCGAGATATCTCCTTCACTGCAGGTCCATCAAATACACAGGCAGAATATTGTAAGGACCTCTGTAAAATGATGTATTCTTCTAATATTTCCAGAAGGAAATTAAGTGGTGGTAGCCTCAGAGATTTTTTGGAAAACTACACCAGTCATCCGATTCCAAATGAATTAGCTGTTAGGAAAAACAATATCCTTGCCTGCTATGAAGATGATTTAGATAAGATAAGATCTGCTGTTGCCAACAATAAGTTATGAGTTTCAGTAGATGAAACAAGTAATGTAAATGGAAGATACATAGCTAATGTTATTCTCTGAAATATGACAAGCCTGGTGAAGTGTTTCATCTAAAGTGGGAAAATCGTCAAAAAAGTAAACAATTCTACTATTGCTATGCTCTTCGACGATTCAATGAAATTACTCTATCCAGATGGTGTACAAAGAGAAACCATCCTCTTGTTTGTAACAGATGCCACTCCATACATGGCTAAAGAAGCAAAGGGACTGAAACTACTTTATCAGAAAATGGTCCAAATCACATGTCTTGCACATGGTTTACACAGAGTTGCCGAAGAGTTTCGAAGCAACTATCCTGAAGTAGATAAGCTAATTTCAAATGGGAAGAAATGCTCATAAAAGCTCCGCTTCGCGTGCAGAAGTTTAAAGAAATTGCTCCTACTTTGGCACTTCCTCCCCAACCTGTCTAATGCGGTGAGGAACGTGGCTGGATGCGGCTTTGTATTATTGCACAAATTATTATTCCTTAGACAGGACAGTTAAAGAATCTGACTGTTGTGATTCATCTTCCATCAAAATTGTGCGAGATTGCTTTTCTAATACCTGGGCAGGAAACTTGGCATATATAAAATGTAACTTCAGTGGAATATCTAGTGTAGTCACTCGCCTTGAAACTGTAGGAATGAGAAACTTAGCGATGAGCTAGAAATTGTGAAACAAACTGTGGTTGATTTAAAGCAATCAAAACGGAAAGTAGCTGAAAAAGTTAGTGTCAAACTACAAACAGTGCTACAATCTAATCCGGGTTATTTAACACAAAGTAAGTGACAATCTTTGCGGAAGTGAAGCAAAATTTGATGATTTGGAGCCAGACTTTTCGTTGGCGTTATTCAAATTTGCCTCTGTAACCTCTTGTCATGTCGAGTGGAGTTTGTTTAGGTACAAAAACATACTGACCAGCAACAGAAGGAGTTTTGAATTTGATAACCTGAAGATGCACGTAATCATCTAGTGGAATTCCATGATCGACGAAAAATAATCCAGGTATGGCCATTATTTTACTCTCAAAATGTTCATTTGATTTTTCAACTCTAGCATTTTTGAACTGATTAGTATTAATTGTTTAATTAAATAAAAGTCTTCAAGTTCTACGTATGTAGATGTGATGAAGAATAAACCTTTACTTAAAAACTACAATTTATATCTGTACAAGCAGTGAGTTTTAAAAATTGGGTGATAATTTCATAACATTTATGAAGTCATATCTTCGGTTTAATTGGTCATATTTAAACGGCTTTAAGGTCATATATGCTTGCATATTTTTGACATTTTTAGATCGTAAGAATCCGCGCCCTATAACATCATAATGAACGCAATGGCCATTGAACTTATAATGAATACCATTACGCGCCAATAACAAGGGCATCCCCATAAGGTTGTGCCATGATCGTGTCTTTGGACAACAGAAAAGTAAAGTCTAGTTCACGAATTAGTCGCTGGAATCTGGTAGAAGTGTTTTATTCTTGATATTGGCTTGAATCCGTTAAATATATCGTAACAGCATCGAGCAAAGTGCTTTTTGTTTTGGTAGCGTGACTGTATGAGCTGGTTCTTCATTGGCCCACGTACCGTCCTCCATGTTTTGCCTAAATCTTCTCTGATTTCCGTAAAATTGTACGATGAGGTTCTCAATCTTATGTGACGCCATATACCGGTACAGTAACTTCCCAGGTAGCAATATTATGTTGGACCAACCGTGGGCTTTCAACGGTTGGCCCAGCGACGAGGCGACTTGGCGGCCAACAATTGGATATGTGTTGGTTCAACGGTTGGATCTACATTGGAAAACTGTTGCAAACAGTTTTCCAATGTGATCATGTATTCTTGGACATCCATGGTTGGTCATGTGTTGTTGGACAGCCATCGGACAACCGTTAAGTGGTCATTTGTTGATAAATGGTTGGTCATGTGTGGTTGGAAAAACCGTTGGCCAATCTTCGATGAACAACACAACCTTCGCCCAACGCTGCCGACGCATAAATATCATTGGGCCAACCGTTGGCCAATGTTAGTGTGCTACTGGGGTTATATTTTATCTGTATAGACAATAACTCATGTTTCCGTAGAGCTAATGTCATTGACAGGTATCTTGAAGAAAAAGGTACACAACGAATGCAGTCGCTTTTTACTAGTCCACAATTATATTAAAAACCTGTAGAATGTCTAGAGACAAGTACCGCTGTTCTCCAGCCTTGTTGCCGAACACTCCCAGACCTTAAGACTGTTCTCTTACAGATAAACTAGATCTTCATATTGAGAATGTGACTTTGTGCCAAGACTGCATTACTGTCGGAGAATGTCACATGTCATATTTACTGTGTGTGCGGTATACCAATCACATATCATATTTTGCTGTTGCATCTTTGAGGCATGCGCTTATCTGTTCACAATTCATTCATATTGCCTTATGTTTGTAAGACATATGCCCTGTATGTCTTTGCATGATATCTATAAATAAGAACTGCATTTGGAACTACTCCCATTTTTTGCTTCATGCTTAACCACTAAAGGTTAAGCATGAAGCAAAAAATGGAAAGTAATTAAAAAGTATTCAAATTTTGCAGTTTTTTAGAACCGTTAAATATATTTAAGTAATTTTTACTGCTTCTGCTCCAATGTAATGCATAACTTAAAATCCGTATGATATTGAATTCCGACGTAAACCGAAGAGCGAAAGCATTGTGGACATCTGCATGATATTGGTCTTCCACGTGCCGTCAAAATAGGTGTTAAACTGCTATGCATGGACGCTACAAGATTTCTAAAAGTACCTTGTGGTACCTGGTAATAACACCCTGGGCCTGCTGGACTACAGGGACACCCGGGACTGTCGCCCGGTCCTACTCCTCCACGGTGCCCTGCATTTTAGGAAATAAAAAATCATTTTCGATAAAACATTTTATATTTATTATTATTATTATTATTATTATTATTATTATTATTTTAATTTTTGGGGCGGGAAGACCTTAAGAAGATGCACTTAAGTGCCAAAAGTCATGGGATAGCAGTATGCAAATTTTTAACCGGCACTGCCGTCGTATAAAAGCTTCGACGTACGTCACAATTTTTATCAGTTCCGAGGTGTAATCTCGTGAGTCAGGTTGAACAACCGCCAGTAGGAGTATCGCAAGCAGACTTAAATTACTGAAGTTTGAACGAGGCATGGTAGTAGGAGCCAGACGAATGCGACATTCAGTTTCCAAAGTTATGCGAACATTTAACATTCCTCTATCCGCGGTGTCATGTGCGTACCTAGAATACCTCATGGAAGGCATCACCACCCACCGTTGAAAGCGCAGTGGCCGACCCCGGGTGTTGTATCACCGTGATCAGGGCGCTTGACCAGGACTGCTCATGCTAAATAACAAGCAACACTGGCTTTGATAACATCCACATTCATTGGAGCAGGTACCAGAGGCATATCCATCAGTTCAGTGCAGGGTAATTTAGCTTCTATGGGGTATGGAAGCAGAAGACCTACCAGAGTACCTGGGCTCGTGAACACGGTAATTGGAATCTGAAAGACTGGAAACATGTGACGTGGCCCGATTAGTCACGCTGCCAGTTGTTACGAGGGGATGGAAGGGTTCGGATGTGGCGTGGACCTCATGAGGCCATGGATCCAAGCTCATTACAAGCTGGTGGTGGTTCCACACATGTGTGGGGGGAGGGGCGTGTCACAGTTTGGGTCCTATGGTCCTCGCAAACACGTCATTAACCGGTAACCGCTTTGTTACTCTGCTGAGCGACCACTTGCAGCCATTCATGTACTTTAACAACGATGAGATTTTCCAGACGAACAATGCACCATGTCATCGGGCCCAGGTTGTCCACAACTGGTTCGAATGACATTCTGGACAGTTCCGACGGAGGGTGTGGCCATTACGTTCTCCCGACATGAACCCAATGGAGCACTTATGAAACGTGGTGAAAATGTCCATTCGCTCCCAAGATCGCGCTCCTACAAAAGTCATGGGACTCTGGGCGGCTGCTCAGACGCCATGGCTCAAAATCTTTGCATACGTCTTCCGGTCATTCGTGGAATCGATGTTGTTTCGAGTTGCTGCACTTCGCCGGGCCAGAAGAGGTCCTACACGGTACTAGGTACGTATTCCATGACTTTTGCCTCGTCAATATATAAATTATAACTGCATTTGGAGCTACTCCCATTTTTTTTGCTTAATGCTTAACCTTCAGTCGTTAAGCATAAAGCGAAAATGGGAAAATTCAAAGGTTTCTGAATTTTTCAGTTTTTAGAACCGTAAAATATACTTTCTTTCTACAAGTAATTTTTACTGCTTCTGCACCAATGTAATGCTTAACTCAAAATACGTGATGTTCTATGTTGGCGTACACCGAAGTGCAAAACGCCTGCCTCACACGACATTGGTTTCCTACGTGCCACCGAAAGATCTCCTACCCGGCAATGCATGCACGCTACAAGATTTCTAAAGGTACCTTGTGGTATCTGGGAACAACACGCTACCAGCAAATCCTTTGACTCTTGTAAGTTACTTGGTTGAGCCGCTGCAGATCGGATTTATGATTCCAACCCAAACCACACTTGGAGCCCTTCATGTATGGACTGACGTCCGGAGAATTTGTAGACCGTGACAATACCTGGAGGTCTTCCTCATATTCCTGAAACAAATCTCAAATAATCTGGTTAGTGTGGCATGGCGCATTATCCTTCTGAAAGGAGGCACTACTAGCGGTTGTACCTGGCTAGTGTGCAAATATATTTTAGTATGTGGTAGAAGTCATAGTTTCCTGCACATGAATGACTAGATCAAGGGTTTCGCAGCAGAACATTGTCCATAGCACTACACTTCCTCCACTATTCCAGAGTTCATGCTCGCATGCCCATTGTAGGCGCTTTTAGCGGAGAACCGAGGTTAGCATGGGCAGTCGGAGTGGCATGCAACTCAGCAGGTACATTTTCAGTAAGATTCGATGTTCTGTGTGTTTTGACACATTACTGCCATCACCAGCTTTCAAATTACCGGTAAGGTGCCCCACTGTATTCCTTATGTTGCTTCGTACGGTACCATACGAAAATATCCTTTGCTCACATCTAGAATCAATGAGCCGTGGTAGGCCCACACGTTGCAGGAAGGGCCTCGGACCACTTTTTGAAGGTATAAAACCAAGGCTAATCTTGAACACTCCACAAGCCTTTCTGTCTCGGACATTCTCTGACCCATTCGTCTGGACATTACAATTTGACCTTTGTCAAACTCGATTAAGTCCGCTGCCTTTCTCATCTGAATAACAAGAATATCACTAGCTAACACAACTCAGTATCAAGTGTTATTTATACCGTTTCATGACCTTCACCCGATCCGTCTTTTACCTGCAATTGCTTCGATTAGCAAAAAGATCCGCTGATCATAATGGTTTTGTTCTTCGGTTTGTAAATGCCATATTTATGCTACTGTGTAGCCCTTTGCTCAGTAATTCGAAAACTGGATAGCCCTCAAAAAAGGAATTTCTTGGGATAGGAATTCTGCTCCAAGATAATACTATTTCTAAGGTGTGAGGAAGTGAACTAATGGATACTGCAATTATGAACTTTCCTCTTGGTACATTGTTTGTACGTACTAATTCGTATCAGTCAGAATAACACTGAAGCTTTGTACATAGGTTGCATCTCTTATTTATACTTCGTTCTTTTATTTACGCTACTTGTGGCCTTTAAATCATAAATGCCTAGAAGACAAAAAATCTTAGTCTGATTGTTTTGTATCTAATGTTAATCCTCAACAAATTTGGATGACTCGGAAAGTTTCTCTAGGAAGTTGAGACTATATTCCTCTCTAATTAGTCAATGCAAGACGTCTGTTATCCGATTTTTTTCTTTCAATTTTTAAACATTCGGCCCTTTTCAATAATAATGCTGTAGAAGACTGACATCCGTGTTTTTTTAGTCTCGTTCGTTTTCAGAAACCTACTGACGCTCTAACATTGTTTTGAACCATAGAACTCTGTAGTCTGGCGTGACTTGTCCGGGATCCATCGTCACGTGCATAAGAAACCCACAGGAGCGCCATATACCAAGCAAAATGTTTACGAATGAGGCTTGCAGTTGAAGTTTCCTTTAAAGGAAAATTCTGTTCTACATATTGATCATCGATGCTACTCTCGCAAATGCAATCAAATACAATAGATATGAAGCAGGATTCCTTTCCAAATGGATATTATCTTGGTCCGTAAGTCCATCAAAGGATGAAAGAGGAAATGATGTTACGTACGTACATTCCATTCTGTAGAAGTTGAGGCACACTTTACTGTCCCATTTGACTAATAATTTCACGGAAATGTCTTACATTTTGTACAAAGACCGTGGTACGGGAAACATGTGCAAAAATTTACGGATGTATTAGAGAAAGTACAACTTTACTTCCAGTGAAATGAGATAATACAATGCACTTCATTCGACCAATGGATAGACAAAAAGTACTTTCATTTTTCATAGTTAAGCTAGTATTTCCTTTTTCGTTTTGGAAGGGGAGGGATGGTGGGTGGTTTAGCGACCACCATTAGCAACTCGATGATCTATAAGCAGTCATCGGTCCATAATTTAAGGTCAGTCGTTCCACGCAAGGGAGAGATTTAGGGTCATTAGTCAAGTAGCCCACCCATGCCTCCTTCGAGACGGGAGCTTGGGCCTATCTCAGAGAATGATCAAAATCCAGTGGCTTTAAAATTCGGCCACCGCGTCTAAGCTGTCTTTGTATTTTAAAATTACCGATTTACCTGTTTTTACCCGAAGAGCTATAGAGTTTGAATCGGTCATGCTTCGTAACAAATCGTACAGTTTGCTTCCAATTTAATGATTAGATTTTAAGTTTTATTTCCTAGTGCTTGAAGTTTAAAACACTTATATGCAGAACTGCGTGTTCTCACTTCTAATATGACACTAAAATTCCAATAAAACAGGAGGCTTCACTCCGAAAATGTTTGTAACATACGTGCTGTAATTGAAATTCCATTTTGATTCTTTGTTTTTATTTAAATCATGTTACTTCTCGTTACATTTTCTTAATTAATGTCATATCTCAAAATGTCGTACTTTCTTGGAACTCTTGGCAAGCAGTCAAGTCCATAAGGCGTAAAAAAGGTTCGAGCAATGTTTGGGGAATATGTGATACACCTAGAGAAATCTTGACTTGTTGGTGTTTTGTCAACATCTGTAATTTCTTCGAAGTCGAGCTATTGGTGTTAGCAAAAGCATTTGTTACTGCATTTTTCCTGACTACATATCTTTTTTTCTGACTGAATATTGAACGATCACCGTGTGAAGCTCGATGGGCTATAAGCACTCGCCCGTCGCTAATTTAGGGCCGCTGGTTCCAGGGTAGGAAGAGAGCCAATGCAGTAAGACAAACAAAATATCCAAGCCTCACCGGGATTCGAACCCGGATCAAACTCCGACAAATGGTCAAAAGCCAGTGCTTATATTACTGCGCCACCTAGGGCGGCTGACTAAATATTTAATAGTTCTTCAACTTTTCAACAAATTTACCTGTTGTTGTCTTTTTTGTTGGGGTTCTAACTACCCCATTGGGCAACTAAATGGGCTTTAAGCAGTCGCCGCTCCATAATTTAGGGATACTAATTCCACTGGTTCCAGGGAAGAGAGAGAGACAGTGCCGTAAGACAAGCACAGTCTCCATGCCTCATCCCGGGGTCGAACCCAGATCCTTCTGGTACTAATGGTCATATGCCGGCGCTTAAACAACTGCGTCACCATGGCTGCCTTACGTGTTTGTTTCTTTCACTTCAGGTACACAAGCTTGGATTGGGCGAGGACACTGAAAAGAACAGTAAATAATCATTCTCTCATACCTTCCTTCTCGTCTTGTATAACTAGAGACAAGGCCGAGCCTCCTCTACGACGTGATAATTTACAGGCTTGTGTTGCTATGACTGCCAGGAAGTGGAATTCTGAAAACAAAACATGTTTCTATAAAGTAGCAGTGGTATTTACATGTTTCTGCCAGTGAATAAAAGAGTGTTCATCAAAAGGAGAAAGAATCACACTGGGGTTTCCAGGTTCATTATTTTCCAGTTGGTAATTAGAGGTACGTGTTTTTCTTTCCCTCATATGTACATGCAATGTATTGTTTACAAATTTTACTCTGAGTTAATCAGACTTATGAAATGACAACATCAAAATGAACGTTTGTCACTGTGCGCTGCGACCCTAAATATATCAAAATCTCTATTCTTCTGCAAACGCACAATGTAGTAGCACTGTGATAAACATTAAGCAAAATGGAAATCGTGACACTACAATATAGATCAGGAAATCCCTTAAAATCACATACACGTGTGATTAACAGATGAATAAACTTGTACAAAGAAATCGACAAAGCAAAATAGTTTTCTTTGTCATAGTACGCAGTATTATTGCTAGTGCGAAACTACTATCGGTTAGAGAGTCAGTGGCCGCCAAGAATAAAATATGAATGCAGTACAGATCTATTCTGTATCATCTCAAGTACACGGCTCTACATAGAAAATGCCACACTGTGAAGGAATACACGAAATAAGACGAAACTTACCACACATGGGGATCAGTGGTTGGGAAAGAAATGATTTAATTGCAATGGGTGAAGAGCCGGTATAACGTGGCGTGAGTCAGTAGTTCATGTGACCACCATACTCGGCTGTACATTCGATAACACGGCGTGGCATCGAGTGGAAAAGATTTGTTAAGAGATGGTGTTTTGAGGTTTAATTAATCACGCTTCGTTGACCCGCGTCCACAATTCGTCAAGATAACGCAGATGCGTTAGATTGTCTGAAAATGACGTTTCACGCGTTTTCTATATGGGAGAAGTCTGGAAATCGCAAAGGCCTGGTCATCCTTTGGTATTGTCTGCTGATGTTGGCGGTATGCCGATGGGCGTTATCTGGTTGAAACTGGACATCAGTGACACCACGGTGATACGGCAACAAAACAGACTCCATCACCTCACTGAAGTATCGTCCTTCTGTCGTTGTGCACACTATGTTTATAAGTTCTGAACGGCTGTTGAGACTGATAACGCCCCAAATCATGACAGCAGGTTGAAGAGCCATATGGCACTCACGGGTGGCAGCAGGATCAGCCCAGTGACCACATGGTCTCCAGATTCTCGATCAGCGATCGTCGGTGCTGAGACAGAAGTGAGAATCAGCGATCGTCGGCGCTGAGACAGAAGTGAGAATCGGCGATAGTCCGTGCCGAGACAGAAGTGAGAATCGTCGATCGTTGGTGCCGAGACAGAAGTAAGAATCGGCGATCGTCGGTGCTCAGGCAGAAATGAGAATCGACGCTGAATACAACATGGCCCAATTCGTGCGGCCACACATGTATTGTGTGACACCACTGCAGTCTTGGACGACGATGTGCTGCTGTGGCAATAATTGCAACGGCGGGCTATAACGCAAACCTTCCTCAACCAATCTGCGATTCACTGTTTCGTGTCGATAAGGGGATGTCCTTAGCTGCCTTTACTCCTCGTCGAATGTCATCTGCTGCGGATTGTGGGACTGCTATAATTTACCGTCGAATGCGGCGATCGAGGTTTTCGACTGTCGGCCTGAGTAAACTAGTCACACTACAGCAATGCACGGTATTTTCCTCCAACCACTTTCGCCAAATTTTGCCGAAAGGTTTTGAGTTCTTGTTCGTTTGGCCACAATGAGAAGCCGAGACTAACCAGTTGCACGTAACTTTATGATGAAGCCTCTGGTAAAGGTTACCGTGTGATAGTAAGATTCCCGATGACGTCGCCCAAGTATTATTAGTCCTCACAGATACTTTCGTTACCCAGATCACACATATGCAGTAGTGCACACTCCATGGGGAAAACGACCAAACATAACTACACCGACTCGTTTTGCTTATTTATTTCCCTCACTATATCATGTCCCTATATCACAACTGCATAACCGAATTGTCTACACAGATCCCCAAATGGCTTTGCGCTCCGCCAAATACTTCCAGGTGAGTCATCTTTCTGTTTCGGCCTTTGTATGTATGCTCCTATGGCACTTTTCTTAGTATGCTTTCCTAAACGCAATTTCAGGGACAATTTCGAAAATTGCGGTGATCAATGTACTCTGCTCACTGCCTGTAGTATGGTTCTCGAAATAACCTGACCAATATGTGGGAACATTATAATTGAAACCGTATTCGGTGTTCTGATTTAAATAATATGCTCGGTGTCTACATCTATCATACGTGTACGGTCGCGACGCAATTGGATAAATTTACACTGACGGAAAAAAACCCCAACACCAAGAAGGGGTTGTGTTAGATAAACGACAGTTGGTAGGCGGTAAGAGTACATCTGTAAGATGACGTCTAAGCAAATTTGGCGCTCGGCGCATACGTGTAGCGCTAGTAGCGCCCCTCGGAACATGCAAAGCAGGTTTGCTGTAAATACGCTCTGTAACGTTCGTGAGCGTTAGTTATCGTTGAGATTCGACGTAGTGTGTTGATGTTAGTCAAGAATGCCTTTAAGAAGACGAAGAAGCCATTATGAACAGCTCACGGAGTTTGAACGAGGTCGTGTAATAGGGCTACGAGAAGGTGGATTTTCGTTCCGCAATATTGCAGAACGACTTGGCAGGAATGTAGCCACTCTGCATGATTGATGGCTGCGGTGGTCAAGGGAAGGTACTGCCTCAAGAAGACCGGGTTCCGGCCCGCCACGTGGCACTACTGAGAGGGAAGACCGCCGTTTACGACGTATGGGCGTGGCGCATCGTACCGAGTCTGCGGCAGCAATTCGAGCTGCAGTTGCCACCACAGTGACACAACGAACTGTTACATATCGGTTACTTGAAGGACAGCTCCTAGCCAGACGCCCTGTATCGTGCATTCCACTTACTCCAAACCATTGCCATTTGCGACGTCAGTGGTGTCAAGCTAGAGCTCATTGAAGGACGGAGTGGAGATCTGTTGTGTTTTATGATGAAAGCCGGTTCTTCCTGGGTGCCAGTGATGGCCGTGTGTTGGTTAGAAGGAGGCCAGGTGAGCGCCTGCAACCAACCTGTCTGCGGCCGAGACACACTGGACCTACACCTGGAGTTATGGTCTGGGGAGCAATTTCCTATGACAGCAGGAGCACTCTCGTGGTTATCCCACGCACCCTGACGGCACAGTTGTACGTCTGTCTGGTGATTCAACCTGTTGTGCTGCCATTCATGAACAGCATTCCAGCGGGTGTTTTCCAACAGGATAACGCTCGCCCGCATACCGCTGTTGTAACCCAACATGCTCTACCGAGTGTCGACATGTTGCCGTGGCCTGCTAGATCAATAGTTCTTTCACCAATCGAGCATGTATGGGACATCATTGGACGACAACTCCAGCGTCACCCCCAACCAGCATTAACCGTCCCTGTATTGACCGACCAAGTGCAACAGGCATGGAACTCTATCCCACAAACTGACATCCAGCACCTGTACGACACAATGCATGAACGTTTGCGTGCTTGCGTTCAACATTCTGGCGGTTACACCGGTTATTAATGTACCAGCATTTCACATTTAAAATTGCTCTTCTCGCGCTTACATTAAGCTGTGATCTTGAAACCTTAATCGAATAAATATGTTACCTATGCAAATGTATTGCCGCCATTTCATTCCTCTACAACCATTTTTTCGTGGTGTTGGGATTTTTTTCCTCAGTGTATATTTATAATATATCTCATGTTCTCTCATCTGGACTGCCGTCTGGTATATAACTTGCGCTCGTTAGTCAGTAAAAAAATTCCTATGGTTTCGGACTGCACAATTTATGCTGACTATTCTCCTTTAGAATAGTCAGCATGAATTTTACAGTTCGAAACAATGGGACGATTTACACTTTTGAATGTGAGTTGCTCTACTGACAATCTGGAGGACGCTGTGATGCGTGCATTGTTTTCAGTGCAGCCATTTTGGAGGTTTGCTCTACAACAGATTTTTACAAGTGTTTTCATCGATCACGTATAGAACGCTACAATATAAAAAAATTAACATCATGAGTTCTTTTTACTTGCGCTCTCAAAATGTTCTATAATTCGGAAGGGCTTCGTTTCGGCGAAGCTCTCATACGAAATTTTTTCACTGCTGTGAGCAGCAGAAAGCGTTTCCGAAGTTTGACTAAACGTTTTGGGAACGACCTGTATACGTAGTCAAAGAGATCTCGCGAAAGAACTTCTATGTGACACCCGAAATTTGTAGCTGATGTTGTTTTTCAAGTATTAATAAGTCTTACATGAAATGTACGTATAACTTGTGCAGATTTAAGTTATTTGCGAAGTCTCATGTTTAGATATAACTGTTTGTTGTACTAGTTTAACTGTACATCTAACAAATCGTTACTTAAGCCTACTTTTAACAAGACTATCTCAAACTGCTTGTCCTGCTCTTAACAAATAGTTATCTCAGACCGTTCTTAACAAAGCTTTTTCTCAAACTATATATAGCGTTAACAAATCATTATTTCAAACTGCTCATACCAAATGGTCTTCTCAAACTGCACTTCAAAAACGTTCTCTCAAAGCGATTTAACAAATCGTTATCTCAAACTGCTTTTATCAAATCGTTATCTCAAACTAGCGTTAGCAAATCATTATTTCAAACTGCTCTTACCAAATGGTCATATCAAACTGCACTTTACAAACGTTCTCTGAAAGCGATTTAACAAATCATTATCTCCAACTGATTTTAGCAAATCGTTATCTCAAAATGCTCTTAACAAACCGTTATCTCAAATTGGTCATAGTAAATCACTATCTTAAACTGCTCTGTATCTTCTTAACAAATTGCTATCTTAAACTGCTCTGAAGGAATCGTTCTTTCAATCTGCTTTTAATAAATCGTTATGTCAATCTGCTCTTAATAAATCGTTATTCCAAACAGCTTCTAACAAATCGTTTTCTCAAACATCTGTCTGTTCTTAACAAATTGTTACCTCAAAATTATCTGTCTATTCTGAACAAAGCGTTATCTGAAATTGCTCTGCCTTCACTTGACAAATCGTTATCTCAAACTGCTCTTAACAAATCGTTATCTCAAACTGCTCTTAACAAATCGTTATCTCAAACCTCTCTAAATAAAACTTTAACTCAGACTGGCCTTAGCAAATCATTATTTCAAACTGCTCTTCCTGCTCTCACGGAATGGTTACCTCAAACTGCTGTTCGTGCTCTAACCAAATGGTTACCTCAAACTGCTCTTCGTGCTTTTACCAAATAGTCATCTCAAGCTACTCTTGACAAATCGTTCTCTCAAAGTGATTTTAACAAATCGTTATCTCACACTGCTTTCAACAAATCGTTATATTACACTGCTTTCAACAAATCGTTATCTCACACTGCTTTGAACAAATCGTTTCTATCAAAGTGATTTTAACAAATCGTTATATCACACTGCTTTCAACAAATCGTTATCTAACACTGCTTTGAACAAATCGTTATATTACACTGCTTTCAACAAATCGTTATCTCACACTGCTTTCAACAAATCGTTATCTCACACTGCGTTCAACAAATCGTTATCTCACACTGCTTTCAAAAAATCGTTATCTCAAATTGCTCTTAACAAATCGTTATCTCACACTGCTTTCAAAAAATCGTTATCTCACACTGCTTTCAACAAATCGTTATCTCACACTGCTTTCAAAAAATCGTTATCTCAAATTGCTCTTAACAAATCGTTATCTCAAAATAGTTTTAATAAATCATCATCTTAAACTGCTTGGCATCTTCTTAACAAATTGTTATCTTAAACTGTTCTTAATAAAACGCTATCTCAATCTTATCTCAACGAATCGTTATTTCAATCTGCTCTAAACAAATCGTGATCTCAAACTGCTCTTAAAGAAATGTTATCCCAAACTGCTTCTACGAAACTGTTATTTTGCTCTGTCGGCTCTTAACAAATGGTTATCTCAAACTGCTCTTAATAAACCGTTATCTGAAAGTGCTCTGCCTATTCTTCACAAATGATTATCTCAAACTGCACACATCGTTATCTCTCTCTGTATTCAGTAATTACGTTTTTCGACATTCGACCCGCTGCCAGAGATGCCAAACTTAGAAAACTCGTAGGTGACAATGTGTCGTTCAGTCAGAATACGTTTAACGAGGAGAAACTTAATGTACATAAGAACACAGAAACTGCAAAAGAAAGTTAAATTAAAGTTGTACGTTCAAACTGTATGCTCAGTAAAGCACAGCTGCAGGTCGTATTTTTGGAGCACTAATGGGTTCATCCTGATCGCCAATTCTTGAGGAAATCCTTTTTCAAACCTTAGAGGAAACAGTTCTGGCTGCAGCACCAATTAAACTCTTGTTATATATTCTTTGCGTCGATGGAATTCTTATTTTTTGATTCCCAACTTCGGATGAACTGTCGTCTTTTGCTACATTATTGAATACCCAATATGCCACAATAAATTTCACTATAGAACTTGAATCTGATTACTCCCTCCCGTTTCAGGATTTTATTTTATACCGCCATCCTACAAGCAACGTTATAGCGTACGCACTTTATCGTAAACCTTCCTCATATACCACAATCATTCCTCAGGATTCCGCTCACACCCCTCAACTATAAAATTCCCGCAATTTATTTTCTAATAAGGCGTGCTTACTGTCACTCTTCCAATCAAAACCTTCGTAACTTGGAGGTATCGAGAATTTATGACATTGCAATCAACCACGGCTACCCAAGTAACACCGTTACCAAGGTACTGAAAAAAGTCAGAAGTACAACATTTTCTGCATTACTCAGAGAACCCCCTCGATACAAATTTGTGGGCGTCATTTACCTGGTACCCAATGCAGTTAATGTTTTAAAAAACTACTGCCATCGCAATAACTTTGGTGTTAAAACCAAAAATATATTTCCACTAGTGCGAAACGAAAAATGCCCTATTGAAGAAGAAACCAATTATGGAGTCTACCGGATTCCATTACAAGCTCCGGATGCCCTGTCAGAGGATAGAATGTATATAGGTTCCACAATGAGGTCCCTAAGGACCAGGATTGGCGAACACCAATACAATGTGAAATCAGGCATACTAAGAACTGCATTGTCCCGATTGATATCGCAAGGTTTACATTCTCCTGTGT
Organism: Macrothele yani; assembly: GCA_039090855.1. Taxonomy (NCBI): domain Eukaryota; kingdom Metazoa; phylum Arthropoda; class Arachnida; order Araneae; family Macrothelidae; genus Macrothele; species Macrothele yani. The sequence goes on from CM076990.1 coordinate 135,079,052, forward strand.
GGTATGAGTCCACTATACTGGCTACCTTAAATACGAAATTAAGGCGCTGTTTGCAGAAAGCTTTTTCATTTATGAACACAGTATTTGCTATAATGATAAAACACCATATAATATTCCGACTGCATGGGAATTATTATTGAACGTTAGCAATAGCCTAAATTTGGACTTTAACGAACATTGACTCTTGAAATGTTATGTTAACCATGCGCAAATGTTTTTGAGCGCCTTCATATGACGTATTTGTTTTGTTTGATATATAAGGACATTCCACTCTCATTTATTTTCACATCTGAAGATGAGCGCGCTGCGAGCCTGAAAGGTTTCGTGTTTTAAACTATGACACTGTTTCTGTGCTTTCAATTGTAAATAAAAGTGTTTAAATATGTCATTAGTTTTTAATTGACGATCTTTAAACCATCCTGCAGAAACCGAAAGTTTAATACCCACCTGTGACCAGCACGAAAGATTTATTCATATTTATTCATAGGTCGTATTTCTATGGCTGTTCCTTTCCCTCTTCGTGGTCTTCTATGTTGGGGATTACAGTCACAACACATCGTTGTTATTATTGGGTGTGTGCATATATGTTCTACCCGTTTTTGTAGGCTACAAAGAAAGGAGGAGAGCAAAAAAAACTAACGTATCTAGGATTTCACATAATTGTCATCATTCTGTATGACCTCTTGCCGTCTGTCTATGAATAGATAAATCCTACGTATGGAAAACTCCTGTGTTTTAGAGTCAAAAAAGCCAAGTAATGCCGTTTTCACAACGTCCACGTCATCGAAGGTTTGGAGAGCGAAGGCGTTCTGTAACGATCGAAAAAGGTGGTAGTCCATAAATGCCAGGTCAAAGGAATATGACGGGTGAGGTAACACTTACCAACCAAAGTTCAGTAATTTTGCAGAGTGATTAAAGCAGCGTGAGGTCTGGCGTTATCATGATGAAGCATCACGCCTTTGCGATTGGCGAGTGCTGCCCCCTTCGATATTAGTTGTTCTCGCAATCTGTCCAACTGTTGGCAGTAGAGGTCAGCATTTATCGTTCGGTTTGGTGACAACAACTCCCAGTGGATTATTACCTAGACATCCCACCAAACACTCAACAAAACCTTTTGGGACGCAGTCCTCCTTTTGTGATCGATGAAGCAGGCTTCTCACTTTAGAACACAGTCCGTCGACGTTTAACATTACGGTACAGTACTCATCACCCGTTACATTCGTCCCAAAAACGGTTCGTTCCTGTGACGAGAAAGCAAAGAAACACAGGTACAGATTCTCTCCTCTCGTTGCTTTGCAGAAAGCTGGTACGGAACCCAGTTATTGAATTTGGTGATGAACTCAAGCATATGCATCCGTCTTTTGACTGTTATTCTGTGTACCAACAACGTTTCCGCTAATTCCTGAACGGTTGGATGTGGGTCATCTGTTATGGCTTGGTCCACATCTTCGTCAGAAATCACTGATGGACGTCCAGGACGTGGTTAATCTTTACAGCTTCTGTCTCCATCCCGGAATTTCCGAAACCAATGGCGACATGTGCTATCATCACCTGTATCCTCCCCATACACTTGACAGATGTTGCGGCAAACCGCGGCTGCTTTATCGAACTCGTACAGTAAACAATGTCTAATGTGCTTCTTATTGCATGCCATGTTACACCGTCCGTGATTTCTGTTGCGAATTACTTACTCGGACAAACCTAGTGGCTGTATATGCTCTACTTCTCTACGCTTTATTGGACGAAAATTTGGCATCGCAGCGTCGTCTGCGACGTAACTACTCCGATCTCAATTTGCATCTATTACAAAAACGGGTAGAACATTTGCGCACATCCAATACCATAATTTTTATACGGACAGTTACTTTTATTATAATACTGACTATCCTGACAAGTAGACTACAGGTGTAAACGTTTACACAAATTGGTGGAAGTTAATGGTATTTGGAAAACTTCTAATGAAATACTACAGACGGTAGAAAATATCTCCACTTCGATCTGAAGAAATGTCTCATTCAGGAATAAATTTTGGCGAGAATAATTTTTATGAGTTTCTACAGCAAAAGGTTAATTTTCCGTTTTTGAAAAGATATCCTTGTATATCTGCTTTCAATATGAGAAATCAGAACACGCTCCAAAATTTACGTGAGTTTGCGGAAACACATTCATCATTTCAAACTCTTTGAGCTTGGAATAAATCTATCGGTTATAATTTTCCTATAAACCTTCAGTAAAATTTTTACTCTGGAACTCCGTAAGGAATGGATTATAATTTTCGATTTATCCTTGCTGCGCAATTATCTTCTTCAAATTTATTACAAGACATTTTTCTGAGGTAGAATGGAAGAATCTTTTGCTAAGGGAAGTGTTTCGTTCATGATTAAACGCATTAAGCTGAACGCATCTTTTTTTGAAAAAATTCATCAGTGTTTCCTTTTAACAGAGCTGTTTCCAAATGTGTTTGTCAAAGTTTCTATTGAACAACAAAGAGGTAAATAGCAAGGTTTGTTTGTTTTGTGGATCTAAAACTTCGGGAATACGAGACTTTCAAAAAATTACTCTAATATTAAAAATGGGCAGCAGCAGAGTAAAACGAAATAAAAAGCTGAACTCGTAGATTCAGTGAAGGTAAAGAGAACTTTACGAAAACTAATGCGTTATTCTTCTATCCTACCGATTTATTTGTTCAAAATAAATACGTATGCAAATACACAAACGCGTAAATGAGTTGTAAGTTTGTTTAAGCTGAAGAAAAGTAGCTCGCAAAGGAATAAGTGTTAAAAAAGTCTAGACTCACTGGTAGATCGCCGGTTAATAAAACGGTTTCATACAAACAAGTTAATAAAAAATTTAAACACAAACTCTCAAATTCAAACTCGTGTTAAAGGAATAAATTTTATTACGTTTTTTCCTAAAATAGTGCATAGCTTGTCCCAAAACATCTGATAATGTGCTTATAAACAACTTAGTGAAATCATACAATACATTGATTATTATACGCTTTCCAACATACCAGAAATCCTTACTTTAAGTTATTACTCAGGTTATGAGGATAATGGCTGTGGAATAAATCTTGCTCTTGTGTCCTGACTTTTGATCCCATTTCGATAATATTCAACACAATTGGTTCAGTTTACTTCCGGAGCAAGATACTACAGTTTTGTCGCAATAGAAGCATTTTTAGTCAAGTTATGAGTCTAATGGCTGTGGAATAAAACTCGCTGTTGTTCCCTGATCTTTGATCCCATTTCGATGATATTCAACAGAATTGGTTCAGTATGCCTCCGGAACTACATGATAAAGTGTTGTCGCAATCGATACGTTTTTAGGTATGTTATGACTCATAAGGGCAATGGAATGGATCCCGCTCCTATGTCGTGACCGTTTATCCCATTTATTCCATTTTCAATAGAGGTTGTCCCCAGGGGGTTCCTTACCACATCCTAAAATTTCATCTAACTCGAAATAGTTTTACGCAAGTTATGACGCATAAGGGCAATGGAATGAATCCATCCCTTATGTCCTGACCTTTGACCCTATTTCGTCCATTTTCCATAGAGGTCGTCGCCAGGTAGTCCCCTGCCACATAGTATAATTTCACCGAAATTGAACCATATTTAAGCGAGTTATCGTGCGAACGGACAGACAGACAGACGACAAAGCTGGAGCATATACGCTTCTTCAACCTACGGTTGGAAAGCGTACAAAATGTACAAAACTACGTTCAGCCTAGGCACGCGTCTGGAGAAAACGGTAGTCGTTGTAATAACCATAGCAACCAGCCACACCTGTTTATTACGCATGCCTCGTCGGTAGTGCGCAGTTTAATAAGCGTTGTTTTATGAACTCCTAACAAGTGTGTTCGCGCTGCGATTTTTCCAAAACGTGGATTTGAAAAGGGCAGGAAAATGCGGCATTAAATTTTGCTGTCGACTTAAGAAGTCTGTCGGAGAGACTTTCCGTCTTACGCAAGATACTTATAAAGACGAATGTCTAGGAAAATCAACAATTTGCAGATGGCATAAAGATTATTTGGATGGTCGTGAGTAGGAGGCCTCAATCGCGCATGGAGGAAAATCTTCTGCGAGTGTTACAAAGGTAAAGATCAATACAATGGGTGTTGTTATACGGGAATACAGACATATATCAATTAGAGATATCGAAGATATGGTTCACTTTTAAAATCATCAGTTCACAGAATTTTAACCGAGCATTTGGGCATGAAACGGATTTATTGAACTTGGATTCTCCATTTCTTTTCATGTGCGGCGCAGTGCAAAGCCGTACATGGCCAGTTCTGTCGTACCTTATTTGGAGAAATTAGGTTGATCCCCGTGTCTTCTGGTTGATCCCCATTTTTGAAAAGAACATTATGGGGACGACAATTTGAGACTGAGCAATAACTTATTACAGCTGTGCAGGGAGGGGTGCTTGAATACCATTTCACAAGAAATCCAGAAATCATTCAAAAAGTGGGATCAGCGTTGGGACACCAGTATTCGATGCAGTGAACAGTATTTCGAAAAAGATGGCCACTTCCTTGATCATTAAGTTACGCACATGCTTTTCCAAAAACATTCTCTGTTGTTTTGGGACAACCTTTGTACGTATGTGTACAGTGATGATCGAGCAACTATTGGGTTGGGCAAAAAGTAAATGCATTTTTTTCCTGTGTAAATGAAAGGCGAATTTTGAATGGGAAACAAAAACTGTAGTCAACAACATATTTTCCATTCTGTCCGATGACGTTTTGCTATCTTGCAGGCAAGTTCGTGATTCCAAAAAAGCTTTTCTTTTTTTTTTTTTTTGACAAAAAACAGTTCCAATAACGATTTGATAGCCTGATCAGCAGTGACGACTTTACCATTCAAGGCGTTTTGTTCCCTGATCATCATTCTCCCATGCTCATGTTCATATGTTTGTATCTCTGTTATTGTTTTGTTTTTGTCAATTCCCTGGATGTTTCATTATTCAGGTTTTATGTACTCCCCGATTCTTATTATGTATATCCCCGTTTTTCACGCTTTCCAACCGTAGGTTGAAGAAGCGTATATGCTCCAGCTTTGTCCGTCCGTCCGTCCGCACGATAACTGGCGAACAAATGGGTCGATTTCGATGAAATTTTAGTATGTGGTAGGAGACCACCTAGGGACGAACGCTATTGAAAATGGGACAAATGGGGTCAAAGGTCACGGCGTAGGAGCGGGATCATTCCATTACCCTTATGAGTCATAACTTGCGTAAATTTGGTTCGATTTCAGTGAAAGTTTACTATGTGGTAGGAGAACACCTGGGGACGAACCCTATTCAAAATGGGTGAAGTGGGGTCAAAGGTCACGGCGTAGGAGCGGGATGCATTCCATTACCCTTATGCGTCATAACGTGCGTAAAAATGGTTCGATTTCGATGAAATTTCACTATGTAGTAGGGGACCACCTGGGGACGAACCCTATTGAAAATGGACGAAATGTGGTCAAAGGTTAGGACATAGGATTGCGATCCATTCCATTGTCCTTATCCCGTATTATGAAGGTGGACCTCAAGTAAATTTACTTCCTATACTTCCAATGAAAAAACTTTTGTACACATTTCCTTCACAATTAATGTGTTCCCAAGGATGTGAATTTGAACATCGATTAAAATAACTTCATATTGTGACGATCCCCCCTCGCACAATTAATTGGCGAGAGGCGTGGTTAATTAACGGTAATTGAAACTTGATTGGGGGTTTTAATTAACAGAGAGTTATAATTTAAACACTTGCGAGGAGCGGTATATTAAGAAAAGATCTTCTAGCACTTTGAATTCAAGTGGCGAGTTGCAGGTGTTTGCCACGAGAACAAAGAGCCCATAAACGGAAATGGGACGGGTCAGAGTTTAAAAGCTATTTCCCATGACTCAAAAGTGTTTGGACGGCAAAAGCGTTTGAAGCTTTTGTCTGTGCCGCACGCTAAACAATGGGAAAGCTCTTAGACTTAAAGAGCGGTTTATAATAAATATCGCGGTTTTAAGTGTTGGAATTCACCGCTTACCAATTTCTTGGAGAGGGGAGATTGTTGTTGAAGACAGATCCCGTTTGATATCCGAGAGAACTGGGCCTCGATTTTTCCGCGTGCTAGAAAATGCTTGCCGTCCATCTGCGTGCTCTTACAATTTTGAGCATAAGAAGAGAATCCACCTGAAAAGCATAAGCTGATGAATAATAAGCACCAGATTTACCTAAAACCTTTCTTATCCTCGCCGGACTACGGATACCTGTCGTAAGGAGCCATTTCAGGTGAAATGCGGACAGAGAAATAATAATTACGGAATATCGCCTCACTCATGCAGAGAGAGAGAGAGAAGAGAAACGCCAGCCTCGGGAACCGCAGAGGAGCCCAGCCCCCTGCAGAGATTCTTCGTAAAGAAAGCGGGGAAAGAACGTTTGTGCGTGTGTCTGAGTACGTGCGTTCAGCGACTAGGGATGATGTCGTTTTGACCAAGACACCGTAAGTAACGCGGCCTCTTTTTTTTTTTTTTTTTTTTTTTGATTGGAGGTTTAACGACCACCGTGAGCAACTCAATGGGCTATAAGCAGTCGCCCGTCCCTAATTTAGGGTCACTGGTTCCAGGGAAGGGAGAGAGCCAGTGCCGTAAGACAAACACAACATCCATGCCCGACCGGGATTCGAACCCGGACCCCTTACGGACGAATGATCAGAGGCCAACGCCTTAGACCACTGCGCCACCGGGGCGGCCAACGCGGCCTCATCCAACAAGGAAAAAGAGCTACCCGTAGTGCCAACATATTAGTGAATGTGAGTAAGTGTTGTGTTGTTTTCTAGGTGTCATCATGCTGTGGATACTCAAGAACCTATGTAAGTACTTTTTTAACCAATACTTTTATTTGCGGCCCATTGTGAACGAACAGACTTTTCGTTAGGACATATTTTCTGAAACACCGAAGAGGGCCAAAGCTGGCCGGAAATTATAGCTTTGTAATTAGATGAAGAATCCGGTGTAATTTATACATGTATCTATTAAATCCCTGTTTTAATTGTTATACTGTGCCTCCATTGGTTTATTGGTGTACTGTGTCGGCTAATTGGCTAACGAGGTATTGGCGAATCCAGTGATTCGAATCGCAGTCCGGAAGTGATTGGGCATCCTGACAACTCAGGCCCAAAAGACGCAACAAAAGTGGTGATCAGCAGTGGGATCCGTATTGTATACCTCAGAAACACAGTACAACCGCTACTTGCATAATAAGTTGAGCTCAAATTTTCAAAAATGGAAGGGATTACAAAAATATTAAATGAACTGAAAGATGAACTCAGAAATGGACTAAAAACTTCCAAAGAAAGTTTTGAGCAGCAGCTCAAACTACAACAAGAAAGTTTTGAGCAAAGCTTACAACAGCAGAAAGAAAGTCTTGAGCAGCAGACGGGCAGCATAAATTAGCTGATAGCAAGAATTGGGGGTATGAGGAAAAATTTGATAAAAGAATAGAAGATACCAACTTGCGTATCGATCAGCTGGAAATTGGGCAGGCAAAATGCGTAGACCAAATAGAACAATGTACCCAAAATTTAGAGAGCGTTCGTAACTTGTGCGAAACTCAATGTAGAAATGTAAAGGAAAAACGTTTTGGGGAATTTAATGGTACTAAGTTAGAACAAACTAAATTTTATAGGGATATTGAGAAAAGGGTACAACATTGTGAGGCAAAAATAAGTTCGTCGGAATTTAAGTCACCGGGAGTGATGAGCGAAGTTTTGAGTAGGCCGACCCGAATTAAACCAGGCGCGTTTGACGGAAATAGTAGCTGGGGAGTATGCAGGACCCAATTCGAAATGGTTTCGATTGTGAGCGGCTGGAGCGAAAGGGAGAAAGCATGCGCGCTTGCGGCATCATTGAGGGATGCAGCTGCTGATATCCTACAAACTTTGTCGGAAGAGAGCCGTTTAAAATATTCCTGTCTCGTCGCTGCCCTGGAACTCAGATTTGGGGAGGAACATTTAAAGCAACCGTGTTCTTCAGTTGAAAAATCGCAGGCAGGAGGTCAACGAGTTACTTCAAGGGCTCCCGACCGACATCGATCGGATGACAAGGCTGGCGTATGGTCAATGTACGTCGGAAACGATTTCTGATCCAGACATTCATCATTCAGTGCGCATGGTGGGTTTCTAAAACATAACCATAATTATATTACAAATCAATAAGTTTTCCTTTGGTGGTGTTGAAACCAGAGAAAAGATGGAGCGACCATGTACTTTGATGACGTCAGTGGACAAAAAAATGTTGGATTGCATAATTACGGTTATGGTTTAGAAAATATTAAGTATTCCAAGTTATGAAATGAAGCTATTTTAATCGATGTTCAAATTTTCATCCTTGTGAACGCATTAATTGTCCAGAAAAAAGATGGCGCGACCAGTATTTTCATGACGTAAGTAGACAAACAAATGTTGAATTGCATAATTATGGTTATGTTTTAGAAAAAATTAAGTATTGCAAGTTATAAAATGAAGATATTTTAACCGAAGTGAAAATTTTCATCCTTGGGAACGCATTAATTGTGAAGAAAATGTGTACAAAAGTTTTTCCATTGGAAGTATAGGAAGCAAAGTTATTTGACGTCCACCTTAAAGTAGCAATTCTTGTATGTATGTATGTATATTTTATTTTGAAAACGGCTCTAAGAATTTTGATGAAAGTCGTTAACCTACCGTTTTCTGGTACTAGAAATCGTTTTAGCTTGATCTCGACTTTAGAAGAATTTGTTTAGTGGGTTAAATAACCACCCCGAATTATAACGTTTTTAGTGATGGCGTTGTTCCATTAATGTTACCAATGCTTAGAAATCTTATGGCGTCACAACTCGCGTTTGAGAATGTTGGCGCGCGGTCATGCCATCTGTCTCATTACGTCACGCGTTGTTTGTGGATCCTATTAAATATTTATGACGTCACACCTTGCTAGCAGATGGTCGCGATTCCCATCTGCCTCATCACGTCACGCGTTGTGTGCGTATGTCCGTCAGCACGATAACTCGCGTAACAACCGTTGGATTTCGATGAGATTTTAGTATCTGGTAGGGGATCACCTGGGAAGGAACCCTATTTAAAGTGAACGAAATGGGGTCAAAGGTCATTTCATAGGAGAGGGATTCATTCTACTGCTGTTATGCGCCATAACTAACGTAAAAAAGGCGCCCCGGTGGGGCAGTGGTCTAAGGCGTTGGCCTATGATCATTCGTCCGAAAGGGGTCCGGGTTCGAATCCCGGTGAGGCATGGATGTTGTGTTTGTCTTACGGCACTGGCTCTCTCCCTTCCCTGGAACCAGTGACCCTAAATTAGGGACGGGCGACTGCTTATAGCCCATTGAGTTGCTCACGGTGGTCGTTAAACCTCCAATCAAAAAAAAAAAAAAAAAGGTTCGATTTCAATGAAATTTTAGTATGTGGTAGGGGACCACCTGGCGACAAACCTTATTGAAAATGGGCGAAAGGGGGTCAAAGGTTAGGACACAGGAGCGGGATCTATTCCATAGCCCTTATGCATCATAACTTACGTAAAAATGCTTCGATTGCGACAAAACGTTATCATGTTATTTCGGAGGTATACCAAGCCGGTTCTGTTGAATATCATCGAAATGGGATCAAAGATCAGGGCACAGGACCGAGAATTTGTTCCACAGTCATTATTCTCATACCTTGAGGGATAACTTGAGTAATGATTTCTGTAATGTTGGAAAGCGTATTATAATCAATGCATTGCATGATTTTACTAACTTGTTTGAATAAAGCGATTGGGATCTTGAACTGTCAGCCGGCACGTTACGTAATGAACTTGCGGTTTCAAACGAGGTTAGTTGCATTTCAAGACATGTTTCACCATCTATGTGCAAAAGACGCAATGACTTTTTCGCCAACCCAATATTTCGAAAATCTTTGATTATGTTTAAAACGTTTTGATAGTTTCAGACGCACTCAAGAAGGTCACTAGAAGCTGAAGCCCTGGCATGTTTTTGCTCAGTGAAAGCAATTGTGGCACAAATTTGGGTGAGACGCGTCTCATACCCCCATCATCCATAAGAATCAACTGAACTGAACCGAAACTAATGCTGAAGTCTTCAGATAACTCATGAATAGTGATTCGGCGATTTTACCGCACAGCTGTGGGCTCAAGTTCGACGTTGTTTTCACTTTTGTTGGTTGCGAACATCCCAGAAAGTTCATCACTCTCAACACTTTTACGACCATCTTTAAAGGGTATGTACCACTCATAAACTTGTGTACTACTCATACAGTCCTCCCCATGGACTTTCTGTAACTTCAAGCATGTGTCTTCTCACGTTTCGCCAAGTGTTTGACGACATCTGATGCAAATTCGTTTGCCAATTTTTTCGACTTACAAGCGCGACGAACAGCTTCACACATATAAGAACAAAGCACCACTGTAAAAAAAAACCTGACAAGCAGGGAAGACGTGTCTCAAGGCACATGCGTAATAGGTTCAAAGATCAAACACTGCAAAACCGCTTCTTGCTGCGTCGCGCGATTCCGAACTTACGCAACCAGTCTGGATACCTTTAGATCATACCCAATGTTCCCTCTAAGCGGTCATGGGCACTGCTTGACTAACCCAATATGATGGGCAGGAATAAAAACCACTTGGGCAAAAAGTTTTATTTTCTCAGCTTCTCTTACGAATGCAGTAGAAGTTGGAACTTGGATTGGAACCCTTCTTTTTCCTAATCCCTCCCCCCTTTTTATAACCGTTTTTTTTTTGGATTTGATTTTAAATAAAGAAAAAAGTGTCTTTGATGTTGGAAGAAATCTGTCTTATTATCTGACAAAGTTTTGAGCAAAACCCTTTTACCAGCGGCTTACTATTTAACTGACCGGAATGCCTTTACCCCGCCAACTAGCATGGGTACGTTAGTTAGTACAATGAACTTGGTTACGATTTACTGTGATTGGCTAGCGCTGATGTGTTGTTTTCAGAAAAGACTCAATATCTGCCTTTTTCTCGATAATAGACTCCATAACTGCCTCTAACCGCATTCTCGCGTTCACTGTCTGCTGGCACGAGGCTACTTTGCATGAAACCTTTGAGAATGAAGACGACGACAATGAGACGAACTTAGAAGGAGATGAACGGCATTTCAGAAAAGTGTTGTTTTGACTTTTGAGAGACCGAATTTTCTTTATTTTGTATTTTTGCATGGAATTGATTTTCGATTTATGAAAATTAATTAGGGATTTGGAAATTTTAATATAAAATGCTTTCTGCGCGGAAGATATTTCAGCTGCGCAGAGGAAGTTAAGTCGCTGCGCGGCCGTGAGCGCGCTTATCTTAAAGGTAACATTGATCATACTTCGTATATGTGTGCAATGATGATCTAACAAGTATATCGAGAATTTTCCCTTGCAGCTCCTAGAAACCTGCGTACATAGGAGCTGTAAATATGATAGAGAGAGAGAGAGAAAGAGAGAGTTGTCACCATAAGGGATGCTTGCAGGTATTAATGGATTATTTTTCGATCCTACCGATTTATTAGTTCAAGAAAAATTAGTGTGGCGAATTTTAGATGCGCATACATGAGATGTAAAGTTGTTTAAGTCGAAGAAAAGTAAATCGCGAGGGTATTAATGATGATAATGTCAAGACTAGCTAATATATCCCCAGTTAATAAACTGATTTCATACAAATAAATAACTCGAAATTGTAGCAAATCTAATCCCCAACACTCAACCTCAGACCCGTAGCTGAGGAATAAACTTTACTACATATTTTCATACAAAATATATGCGTAAGATGATGATCGATCCACTATATTGAAGACCTTGCTTTGCAGCATATCCTCAGGTATCTAACATAAATGAGAGAGAGAGAGAGAGAGAGAGAAAGAGAGAGAGAGAGAGAGCACTACAAGGGAGACTGGAAAATATTTCTCGAAAAGAGGGAACAATTCATTCTATTAATGTATTTTAAAATAATGCATGCAACGTCATGGCGGCTTTTCTGCCCATAAAAGTGGGGCGAAACACGTTCCAGTGGCTCTAACGATGCGACAATTTTCCCCGAAACTTTTATTTTATCAACTGCAGCAAAGTTCCTTCGTTAGCCTGGAGTCCTTGTGTCCATTGAATTAACCGGAAAAGGGTTAATGGGTTTGCGAAATAATTATAGACGATCACGATTAGGGATATTTAATTAGGTGAGAACTGACAAGATCCGGTGAAATGCACTGCTCGAATCAGACCGAACTTTGTGAAGAATGCAGCGCCCATTAGTTCAATGCACGGCAATTATGCTCTGTGTGCCGCTGCGAGAACGGCTGGGTGGCGGAAATCTTCATTTTCCCAGATAAAAGCGGTTCCTATTCGGCATTAATTGAATTTGGGAGATAAACAGAATATTGCCATGCGCAATTAATTCCCTGAAAAGCGTGAAGCGACCGAAATATGAAAACTATGTGCTATTACATGGCCACTTTGCATCACGTAAATCATTTAAAATGTCACAGGTGACAAAGGAAAATTGCTCTTTTATCATTTTTCTGGCAGTGTAATTAAAACAGTTAGGAGGAAAAAACTGCTGTGACCGCTTTTAATTATTTTGTGCTCCATAAGGCATGACTTACTAAAAATCTCCAAATGTTTGCGAACTTTTGATGCAATATTTTTAAAATTTCATTTTTGTTTCCTTTAGATAATCGTTAAGCAAAACATATTGATAAGTAAAAGTGGCATAGTTACTTACTTGACTAATAAGTTTAGGCGACTAATATATTTTTGAGCACATACATTGCGCTCACAAATAGAATTTTATCAGAAGAATAACACTCAACAATTAAAATGAAACTGCAACAGAATGAAACTTCAGTAGGTAAACTCGGTCACGGAAACAGAAACCAGCGTGGAAATACTCTCGTTGAGTTTGCAGAGGCAGAAGGGTTTTTCATCTTGAACTCCATTTTCAAGAAAAAGCCACAGAGGAAATGGACATGGAGACATCCAAATGGGACGACAAGTGAAATGGATTTTATTATGTGCAACAAAAAATTCGTCATAGAAGACTACAGTGTGCTAAATAAGTTCAACACAGGTAGTGACCATAGATTGGTGAGATGCAAGATGCACCTCAACACTAAACTGGAACGTGGCAAGCTCACAGAACAAACAGAAGGTATTGACATAACCAACCTTAGAAAACACCATAATACCTTCAAGTTGGAACTGAAGAACAGATTCGCTGCTTTAGAAGGCCTAACATCGGAAGAAGGGAAAATTTCTGAAGTTAACAGAAAAGTAACCAAAGCTCTTATGGAAACAGCAACAAAATTAGCTGGGTCTAAGAACAAGTTGCATGTGAACAAATTATCAGGAAAAACCAAAATGTTGATGCAAAAAAGAAGAGAGATGAGGACAACTAAAGAAGATGTGACTTCCACAGTGGAATATATAGAGCTATGCAAGACAGTACGAAAAAGTATCCCTGAAGACGTAAGGAAATTCAACTGTGAACTAGTGAGGAAAGCAATTGAAAACAACCAAAGCCTAAAGATAGCAAAGCGACATCTCAGTAAGGGAAAAAAACAGATTATGGGACTGAGAAAAGAAGATGGTTCTGTAACAAGAAATAGAGGCTAAATTTTGACAAGAGTGAAAGATTTCTACTCCAAATTATATGAAAGGGATGATACATGTACTCCAGACATCATGAAAGGTACCAGTACCAGAGTTCTTCCAGTCCTCCCAGCAGAAGTTGCACATGCAATCAAGAACATGAAGCGGGGAAAAGCTCCAGGAGAAGATGGAATTACTGTAGACATCATACGAGAAACAAGTGGAGAAATCGAAATAGTATTCGCCCAAATTTTCACTCGATGCTTTAATGAAGGGAAGATTCCTGAGGATTGGAACAACGCTACAATGATCCTGCTACATAAAAACGGTGACATTGATGATCTCAGGAACCACAGACCTATCAGCCCCCTATCATTGGTTTATAAAATCTTCATTAAAGTTATTCCACACCGTTTGAAGGTAACACCGAGAGAACAAGCTGGATTCAGGAGTGGCTACAGCACAATAGATCATATCCACGTACTGAGAGAACTAATTGAAAAAGCGAGGGAATATGAACTTCCATTGTGCATGGCTATAATCGATTATGAAAAAGCCTTTGATTCGGTGAAACCATCAGCAGTTACAATGGCTCTGTAATCCTGTGGTATTGAAGATGCATACATTAATAATATTAATAACATTTTTAAAAATGCAAGTGCAAAGATTCAGTTGTTTGAGAATACAGTACACATAAAAATTGGAAAGGGAGTGAGACAAGGTGATACCGTATCTCCCAAGCTCTTTAAGGCCACACTTGAAAATGTCTTTCAATCACTGAACTGGGAAAAACAAAGGAATAAAGATTAATGGAGATTTTCTAACTCACCTTCGTTTTGCTGATGACGTAGTCATTTTTGCAACTACCCCATCAGATCTGCAGAGTGTGATCCAGGAACGTGCTGACAAGAGTGAAGAAGTGGGATTAAAAATGAACTTTCAGAAGACGAAAGTGATGTTCAATTCTTTTACAAGAAATGAAGATTTATAGATTGATGGAGAAAAACTGGAGATAACAGACACGTACGTTTATCTTGGACAGCAGATATCAAGTGAGGGTCACATTGATGAAGAAATTATTCGGCGTATTGCCTGGAGAGCTTTTGGAAGAAAACGCCTAATTTTCAAGAGCAATATGCCGTTATGTCTTAAAAGAAAGGTGTTTGATCAATGCATCCTTCCAGTGCTTACGTATGGTGCAGAGACGTGGACCTTAACTAAAAGAGACATACAAAGGCTGCAGACAACCCAAAGTACCATGGAGAGGTGCATGCTTGGTGTAACCAGGAGAGATAAGAAGAGAAACTCGTGTATCCGAAAAATGACAAGAGTGGAAGACATCGTGGTCAGAGTTAAATTCCTTAAATGGCAATGGGCTGGACATACTGCCAGAAGGACAGACCATCGATGGACAGCCGAAATTTTAGATTGTATTCCAAGGGACAGGAAAAGACCCAGAAGAAGACCACATGGGAGATGGTTGGATGAAATTCGAAAGTATGCGGGAGTGACATGGAGGAGACTGGCACAAGACAGACCGTTGTGGAGGAAACTTGGAGAGAACTTCATGCAGGAGTGGATTGATAATGGTTGACAATGATGATGATGATGATATATATATATACTGAAAACATCAAGACTGTTGATTTCTTCAATAAAAACTGAACAGTAAGACCAAACGTTACTGACCACTGGGAAAAAGCGACGGATATAGAGCAATGGTAAGCCGTTCTCCAGGACTTTGTCAAGGGCCAGGCACAGGCAACACCTAACCAGGCTCTACGGAGACTTGAAAGTGTGGGTTTTCTGCGGAGACCTGAAAGTGTGGGTTATATATATATATATATATGTAAAAATGTTACATGTTGCTTACTCTGACGATAAACCAGTCGCTCGCTTTTTTTTTTTTCTCACACAAACCCTCATTTGGGGTGAAGTGATTCCAAACCAATTTTATGTTTTTATAAGGAATTGTGGTATTGATTTATATGAAACAAACACGATGTAATACAATATATTGTTTTTTAATATAATTAGGAATCCAAAATATAGCCTGTTCCAAAATGACCTGTTACTAAATAAACAAGGATAGCGGTATAATAAGATAAACCTATTATTTAAAGAAAAATTCCGATATTTTTCTTGCGGCTGAAGTCTTCAATCAAATCACTATAGTCCAAAGTAAATGCCACGTCGTTTTTTATGGACAGAAGAGCGAGAGCTAACAGCCGGTCTTGGGTTATGGTGTTTGTTGTAGGTATGTCTTGATGAGCTTCAGCTCAGAAAAGCTCCTCTCGGCAGACGAAATATTAAAATTTGTCATTTATTTGTATGTGATCGTGAACTACAACTATAATATTTTAGGTGACGCCAGGCGAAAATTATTAATTAATTGGCGGCGGTGAGGGCCTCTCTGGGCGCGGGGCCCTGGGCGGTTGCCCGGTATGCCCATACCTGGGGCCGCCACTGCTGATTACAAATCTGTTTGCTAAATTGTGCTGTCGGACATAGTTCTCGAGTAACCTGTTGTTACCATGTATATACAATAAGCCTTCATTTTGGCATGTATATTTCGCTACAAGCAATTCATTACACTTATCTTAAAAAGTCGTTATTTTAAATTTTCTTCTGTACTTTGGTTGTACTACATCCCTTTTTAGAGTTCTTAGGGCTCCATTTCCCTTTATTGCGGTTTTCTATGGTACATATGCCCTGATGAAAACGGTCTCGGTGCTCATCGCTTTCAGCTCCTAAGTTCTGTGGGGAAAAGTCCAGATGCGAGTGAATGAAATGCATTTTAAGGGACATATTGCATCTCATGGGCTTATAGTTTGCTAGAAGCTTAGTAGCAAGTTCTTTATAATTTTCTGCCTTCCGGTTACCTAAAATGCTAAGTGCATCTTTAAAGAACTTCCAGACCTGGCAACTCATAGAACCAAAAACCGTAACACTCAGATAGAAAAAACGTAACACGAAGCATGCTGAAAATTTTTGAAGCCTATTTCAGCTATATAAATTCTTGGTGATGACAATGTAGGGATTTTCCCTACATCAAAATTTTATTGAGAAACTAATTAAATCTAATCAGCAAACACTTTTATGCTATTAATTATTAGAAAAAAATATGATTACGGGAGAAATCCTCACACCGCCTAACTTCCGTTTTCGTAAATTTTCAGAAGCGGAAAACTTGCATCTTAGGAGGTCTGCAAGGTGGTTTAATCGGGTCCTGGGGATGTAGTTTTTGTCTACAGGACCAAAATAAATCTGCGATTTGCATCGGCCGTCGCCGCGATTGTGCTACGAGGATTAGTAGAAAATGAATCTGTGATGTACGTCGGCCGTCGCCGCGATTCTTCTACGGGGGTGGGTACAAATTAAATCTGCGATGTACGTCGCCCGTCGCCGCGATTCTATAACGGGGATGAGTACAAAATAAACCTGCGTTGTACGTAACCGCGATTCTTCAACGGGGATGAGTACAACATAAATTTGTGATGTACGTCAGCCGTCGACGCGATTCTGCAACGGGGATGAATACAAAATAATTCTGCGACGTACATCGTCCTTCGCGAGAAAAAAAATTACGATTACGGAAGAAATCCTCACTATGCCTAACTTCCATTTTCGGAAATTTTGAAAGGCGGAAATTCTGCTAGAAAGATTAAGCAAATCATCCCCCTATATACTCTGCATTAAATCCAGAAACATGCTCGGATTCTCCTTCTGCGAAGTCAAGCGGGGATCGATTAGTTTCTGCGAGGCATGAAACTAGCCCATTCAAGGTTGGGGAGTTTATAAGATGGTATAATAGGGTTCTTCGGATGTCGTTTTTGTCTGCAGGACCAAAATAAATCTGCGACATCCGTCGCCCGCCGCCGCGATTCTGCTACAATGCTTTTGTCTGAAATAGGAAAAAATGGGGGAAAAGATGACAATTTAAAAAAATATCGTATTTTTGGATGCAAAATCGTATTACCGTACTGAAGCATGATTTATCGTATTAAATACAATAAAATCGTAACAGTTGGCTGGTCTGAACTTCCATGCAGCAGCTTTTTTTCAAAGTGCCTTCAAACGCAAGATCACGCATACGTTCCCTAATTTGTGGACCAGTAAAAATGCATTGTTTAATTTTGGCTTCAGATATTCTGGGAAACTTTTTCTTTACAAAACGGAAGGCTTCTCCATCTTTATTCAATACCTTTACAAAAAAATATCAAACCCAGTTTGATTTGAAGCGGTGGTAAGTACACGTTCTGAGGACTTTCTGAAGGCTCAGCAACATTTTTATTACTTGGTATTAAGGACTCTCTTTTAGGCCAGGTATTTTTAATGTAATGAGAATTTCTGTCTTTACTGTTCCATTCACAGAGGAAGCAGCAGAATTTTGTGTATCCAAGTTGTAGACCAAGGAGTAAAGCTATCACTTTAAGATCGCTACAGATACTTCATGAGTGTTTTTTGTATACTATACTTTGAAGCAACAGTTTCATATTTGCATATGCTTTTCATGTGTGCAGCATATGCAACAGGAACTGACGGATACATGCTTCCGTTAATGAAGGACAGATATTAAGCTCATTTTTGAGGAATCTATAGAAAGCTTCCATTCTTCAAGTTTGTGATGCTGTCCTAAGGCTTCAAACAATAAGTCTTTATCATTGCAGTACACGAGATTACCACTCTTTAAAAATAAGTGTTCAAAATCTTGCTGTCGTCGACGAAAACTACATACTTTTGTACTTGGTTGTAAAAGACTCCATCCCTTCAATGTTGAAGCCAATATTTCGGCCTGACATTTTGCAAAATGGTCACAAACTAGATCATTTAATTCTTCAGGTGAGGCACAGAATCTTCCGAGAAATCAGGGTCTTGTTGTACTTCAATATCTTCTTCGCAATGAGGATTTATTTCATCAGTATCACTATCATCTAAACTCCATGAATGTGGAGGTACAGGAACATGAAGATCTGTATCATGAGGAACAGGTCTTGTAGCCGAAGGAATACTGGGATACTGAATCGTGTCTTTGGCCATAGCTGTACTTTCCCGATATCTTAGTGATGCAAAAGTAAGTCTGTTGAGTGGTCTTTCGGTTCTCTCCAAACCATTAGTACTGCAAGTGGCATTTGACGTGATCCCTTTAACCAACCAGTCAGAAAAGTTAAATTTGAATTACAACAAATGTGAGGCGCCCAAGATTTATCTTCATCACCCATTTTGCACTGGAAATAAAGTTCATACGATTTTCTAATCAACGGTGTGAAATGTCGCCTTTCGCACTTTAAAGTAAATTGTCCACAAATTTAACAGAAACTGTTTGAATAGTTCACACAAGTCATCATCATCATCATCATTGTCAAACATTATCAATCCACTGCTGGACGAAGGACTCCCCAAGTTTCCTCCACAACGGTCTGTCTTGTGCCAGTCTCCTCCATGCCACTTCCGCATACTTCCTAATTTCATCCACCCATCTTTCATGTGGTCTTTTTCTGGGTCTTTTTCTGTCCCTTGGAATCCAATCTAAAATTTCGGCTGTCCATCGATGGTCTGTCCTTCTGGCAATATGTCCAGCCCATTGCCATTTCAGGGATTTAAATCTGATCATGATGTCTTCCACTCTCGCCATTTTTCTGATCCACGAGTTCCTCTTCTTATCTCTCTTCGTTACACCAAGCATGCACCTCTCCATGCTTCTTTGAGGTGTCTGCAGCCTTTGTATGTCTCTTTTAGTTAAGGTCCACGTCTCTGCACCGTACGTAAGCACTGGAAGGATGCATTGATCAAACACTTTTCTTTTAAGACATAATGGCATATTGCTCTTGAAAATTATGCTGTTTCTTCCAAAAGCTCTCCAGGCAAGTTTTGTACGCCGATTGATTTCTTCATCAATGTGACCTTCACTTAATATCTGCTGTCCAAGATAAACGTACGTGTCTGTTATCTCCAGCTTTTCTCCATCCATAGATAAATCTTCATTTTTTGTAAAAGCATTGAACATCGCTTTTGTCTTCTGAAAGTTCATTTTTAATCCCACTTCTTTACTCTTGTCAACAAGTTCCTGGATCATACTCTGAAGCTCTGATGGGGTAGATGCAAAAATGACTACGTCATCAGCAAAACGAAATTGGGTTAGATAATCTCCATTAATCTTTATTCCTTTGTTTTCCCAGCTCAGTGATTGAAAGACATTTTCCAATGTAGCATTAAAGAGCTTCGGAGATATGGTGTCACCTTGTCTCACTCCCCTTCCTACTTTTATGTGTGCTGTATTCTCAAACAGAAGAATCTTTACACTTGCATTTTCATAGATGTTATTATTAATATTAATGTATGCATGTTCCATACCGAAGGATTTCAGAGACATTGTAACTGCTGATGGTTTCACCGAATCAAAGGCTTTTTCATAATCGATAAAAGCCATGCACAATGGAAGTTCACATTCCCTCGCTCTTTCAATTAGTTCTCTCAATACGTGGATATGATCTGTTGTGCTGTAGCCACTCCTGAATCCAGCTTGTTCTCTCGGTTGAACCATGTCCAGTGTTACCTTCAAGCGGTGTGAAAGAACTTTAGTGAAGATTTTATAAACCACTGATAGGAGGCTGATAGGTCTGTAGTTTCTGAGATCCTCAATGTCACCTTTTTTATGTAGCAAGATCATTGTAGCGTTGCTCCAATCCTCAGGAATCCTCCCTTCATTAAAGCATCGAGTGAAAATATGGACGAGTACTGTTTCGATTTCTCCACTTGCTTCTTGTATGATGTCTACAGTAACTCCATCTTCTCGTGGTGCTTTTCCCTGCTTCACGTTCTTGATTGCATAAGCAACTTCTGCTGGGAAGACTGGAAGAACTCTGGTACTGGTACCTTTCATGATGTCTGGAGTACATGTATCATCCCTTTCATATAATTTGGAGTAGAAATCTTTCCCTCTTGTCAAAATTTCGCCTCTATTTCGTGTTACAGAACCATCTCCTTTACTCAGTGCCATAATCTGTTTTCTTCCCTAACTGAGATGTCCCTTTGCTATCTTTAGGCTTTGGTTGTTTTCAATTGCTTTCTTTACTAGTTCACAGTTGAATTTCCTTACGTCTTCAGTGATACTTTTTCGTACTGTCTTGCATAGCTCTTATATATTCCACTTTGAAAGTCACATCTTCTTTAGTTGTCCTCATCTCTCTTCTTTTTTGCAGCAACATTTTGGTTTTTCCTGATAATTTGTTCGCATGCAACTTGTTCTTAGACCCAGCTAATTTTGTTGCTGTTTCCATGAGAGTTTTGGTTACTTTTCTGTTAACTTCAGAAATATCCACTTCTTCCGATTTCAGGAATTCTAAAGCAGAGAATCTGTTCTTCAGTTCCAACTTGAAGGTATTATGGTGTTTTTTAAGGTTGGTTATGTCAATACATTTTGTTTGTCTTATGAGCTTGCCACGTTCGAGTTTAGTGTTGAGGTGCATCTTACATCTCACCAATCTATGGTCACTACCTGTGTTGACCTTGTTTAGCACACTGCAGTCTTCTATGACAAATTTTTTGTTACACATAATAAAATCAATTTCACTTGTCGTCCCATTTGGATGTCTCCATGTCCATTTCCTGTGTGGCTTTTTCTTGAAAAAGGAGTTCAAGATAAAAAACCCTTCTGCCTCTAGAAACTCAACGAGAGTATTTCCACGCTGGTTTCTGTGGCCGTGACCGAATTTACCTACTAAAGTTTCATTCTGTTGCTGTTGCCTTACTTTTGCATTAAAATCTCCCATAATTATCTTTAAGTGTTGCTTACCTTTATTATTTAGATGACGAATTTCCTCATAAAATTCCTTAATTTCTTCTTTGGGATGACTTGTGGTTGGCGCATAAGTTTGAATAATCTGAGCCTGGTATCTTCTCGAGAGTTGGATAACAAGTTGTGCAGCTCTGTCAGAGCAACTTTCAACTTCTACAACTTTAGTCTTTAGTTTCTTGTTTATTATAAATCCAACACCACTAGTTCTGCCAGTATCTGTCCCACGATAGTAGAAGAGATGTCCACTTTTCAGTTCAATGAGATCTTCTCCTTTTCTCCTTACCTCACTTAGCCCGACGATGTCCCACTTGATCCTTTGTAGTTCCTCTTCCAATTCAAGAAGCCGGAGCCCAGTGGGGCAATTGTGACTTCACATTTGGTTTCAGCACCCGTAAATACACACAAAACTGTTAAAAGTTTTCTTTGTAACAAAATCATTGTTGTTCAGTGTAATGGATGGCTAAAGATCTTGCTGAAATCATTCGTTCGAGTTCATGCATGGATGAATTCGTACTGATTTTTTTTCACTACACCGCGTAAATCATTTTAAATGTCACAGGTGACAAATGAAAATTGCTCTCTTATAATTTTTTCTGGCAGTGTAGTTAGGGGAAAAAACTGCTGTGACCGCTTTCAATTATTCTGTGCTCCATAAGGCATGCCATAACCAAAATCTCCAAATGTTTCCTAACTTTTGATACACTATTTTTAAAACTGCGTTTTTGTTTCCTTTAGATAATCGTTAAGCAAAACATATCGAAACATAAAAGCGTCATAGTTACTTACCTGAGTAATACGTTTAGCGCACTAATGTCTTTTTGAGCACATACATTGCGTTCACAAATAGAATTTCATCAGAAGAATAATGGATGGCCAAAGATCTAGTTGAAATCATTTGCTCGAGGTCATGCATGGAAGAATTCGTACTGTCTCTTCGATTCAGGAAAGTGATTTGTTTCAGAAAAACTCGTACACAGCTGTGGATTCCTCGTGAGCAGATACCCCGCACAACATGTTTGCATATCTTTGGGCTGTCAAAAATTTCTGTTGTTAAAAGCTCTCTCGTAGTACTGTTAAAAGCAGTGATACAAATGTAAACTCTTCCACAAGGGAATTTTCCCGCTGGTTTCTGGATAACGGACGTTTATTTAAAGAATGTTATCACAAAAATGAATTGATGTGATTTAGATTAATCGTATTCGGTCTATGCTTAAGTTTCCAGAGGTTCATAAGCAAATAGATGCCATACTTAACGCAAGCAGCTCGCGTTTAAGTTTTGAATCTTCCCCATGGCATGCAACCATCACATCATGATGGACTGCGTCATGTCTAACAGTATTGCAAGTTTTGTGGTCGACAGGGTGGCATCTTCGTCCACAAGAACTTGGATATTTGAGATCTCCATCTCGTTCGGTCGACCGCTACGCTGCTTATCCCCCATACTATAATCACCACGTCTGAACTTCACAAGCCACTAATGAAACGTGTTTGAGGCTACATCTTTATGGCCGTATGCCGAACAAATCGACTCTCGTGTTTCTGCAGCTATTTCCCCAAAATTAAACATGAGCAGCCGAAAGTGACCAATATGCCTGTTGTTTGGTCACCATGTCCTAATTCAGTTAACCGCAGAATTGGGCTTTCCTCCAACACAAGTTGTTCAACATTGCATTGCCACCTTGCCACCACAGCACGAAATTCTTACAAAAATTCAACCGATTTGCTTTTAAAGCCAGTTACATGAAGCACCGGAAACTTGCATGCAAGCCTAATATGAACTAAAGATATGCTTAAATCCATGCGATTACAAGCTTTATTTTTATAATTTCTGTTAGTAGTGTCAAGCTTATACGTGTATTAGTACCGCAAACGATATTACTTTAGTTAAATTTGACTTTAAGGAATATATTTATATACATACCGCACAACATGAAAATCGCAACACCTGGTAGGAGTTGACGAAGAAAAATACAAAGGCCGCCCCTGTGGCGTAGTGGTCTAAGCGATGTCCTCTGATCATTCGCACGAAAGGGATCCGGGTTCGAATCCCGGTGAGGCATGGATGTTGTGTTTGTCTTACGGCACTGGCTCTCTCCCTTCCCTGAAACCAGTGACCCTAAATTAGGGACGGGCGACGGCTTATAGCCCATTGAGTTACTCACGGTGGTTGTTAAACCTCCAATAAATTAAAAAAAATAAAAATAAAAAGGAAACAAACAAAATGGCATGAGGCAATAGGCTACTTGAGGTATGCAAATCATCAAAGCTTCACAACGTTCGGTCATGTGGACACAGGCTGAGCAGGTTTTAAAAGCTGCGAACGAATAGACTCGTGCCAACTGTTTGTTCAGTGCCTCGTGATCTTTCTATAAGAGGATGTATTCTCGGGTTCGTTCTCCTGCTTGTAGAGCTTTGAATCGTAGGAATTTCACCGTGTTGTATTTGCTCCTGAAACAAAGAACACAATATATGTGCCTTTAATTTCTTTTTCGAATTGCTGCACCTGATGAGTCTTTGCGCCGCCAGAATGCGTAAAACGTTATATCGCCATGAGGCTATCAATGGTGGTGTTGCACAATGGAAAATGCCCGAACATGAACATTATGAAAGCTCTTTGATCACCTGATGAAACCTGTGTAGTTACAAACAATCAAGGTGTACAAAATGATTTATTCACTGTGAGATTTCATACTACGGAACACGCCGAAATATACCTGGAAAACCCACTTCAGGTGTACCATGACGTTAACATTAACGTGGCTCCAGTGGACGATGGCATACGAAATATCTTATGAAGCACCTATCCATTTACATTGCTTACGAGTGGAGACATGATGTCCTGACCGAGTGTGCGGATATCACCGCCCCTACAAAAAATGATAAACATTCCGTAAAAGGCCTGGATCAGACATACACTGGTGTACATTGTTCGCATGGGTATGTCAAATCACTCAAATCACCAGTACAGCCTAATGTGCTTCTTGTATAGCCTACTGAGCTTTCAATATGTCCCTCGATGGGAAACTGTGGCAAACTGCGCTGCAATGACTGAGTAATACCCGAGGTTAGGTCAAACTAACCTAGTCATTGAAGCGTAGTTTTTAAATGCCAGGCTGCCGCCAGTCTAAACTGCATTTCTTTTGGACGCCTGGGTAAAATGTCTTGAAGGCATGCCTGTGCATACTTTTGAGGCAATCATTGCACCAAATAAAAGTATAAGAACCTCTATTTTCAGATATACATTCTCTAGCAGTTCTAGAGAACACAGTGTTCAGGTTATTCAGACTCGCGAGCTGTTGGTACAAATTTCCAGCTGACTCATTATCTGTAATTCTTGTTGCTAACCCAGCTGTATCTTAAAAATGACTCACTTCACTTTGTAAAAGTAAAAAAACACTCCTCAGTGAGATACGGAACAAAACGGTCATTAGAAAAGCTCTGTAGTGGTGGAACCATCTGTACGTGAACTTCAAATTTGTGGACACTGTCGTTCCAGAAATTACTAGAAAGTAAGACGTTACCCCACCGTCTGTTGTATCCAATGTTTTTTTCTGATGGTTTCCCATGCGAAAACTCTGGTGCACGTCTCAACCCCTTCCACTATCTGGATAATAGTTATCGACAATGCTCCCTGGCACTTTTTGGTAATAGTTGTGAGAACGATCTTCTCTCCAGGACTGACATTTGAAGGTTCTGCCAGTTCATCTCCTACTCCGTGAGCGGCAGAACCCCGATTCGGTTCCATGAAGAGGTGGAGATACCCCGTAGATAAGAAAATTAATGTCACCACATTGCTATTTAATAGGCGAGAAGCACAGCCTCAATTAAAGTGCCCAGTCCTCAGATAAAGAGGTGAGCTAAATTTTCAATCTGCCTCTTTACCCTTACAGATCTTTGAGTATGTTTGTAATTTGTGTATATTTTCTTAGCGTTCAAACACATAATAACAACAATGAACATTCGGGGACTTCGATCCCAAAATAGTCTTCATTATAAATGGTATCAAATAGAAGAAAAGTATTCCTAGTTCAGGAGCAAATGATGTGGAATAAAATGTATTTTTAATTCGATAGCACCTGCACTTACGCCCTCTGGTGGGGAAGTTATGCAGCTTAGAAAAAATGGAATGCTAAAGTTATTATTCCCATATTTAAATCTTTTCAATGCAAAACGAAGTTTTAAATCGGACTAATAGTTGCGGAGATATGGTGTCCACAGGCGGACGGACGGAAGTACTTTTTTTAACAAAAGGTCTTCTAACAGAGAGAAACCAGACGGGTAGACTCCTTCAGGCCGATTCTTGTGTTCATGGTAGGAAAAACTAATGTTGGCGGTCCACTCAAACCGACAACCTCGGCTGTACATGTAGTGATGTCCCAGTTCGGATCCGTTTGGACAAGGTTCTCTTCACGGGGTGTCAAAGATTTTGCGACTTTGAGTTTTTTTTTAAACTGTGATATTAGTTCTGGTTCGCTGTGTGGTGACCAACTTAGCGCTCTCGCTGGTGTCATTCTGTTTGGTAAACGGGCCATCACTCACGGACCGTAGTGAGTGAACCTAAATATTGTTGGATCATACCTTTTACAGGCTGATATGGCCGTGGCAACAGGTGAGGTATCGTGTGCAGTAAGGCACCCGATATCTTCACCAAAAAAAGAATAAAAAAAAAGTTAAAAAGAAATTTTGTAAAAAACAATTCCCTGCTCCTCTGCTGCTCGAGGCTATCAAGGAGTTTTCCTACTTGCGTTGGCAACCAAACATTATGCAACAACAAATTAATTATTTGATTCCAACAATTTTCCGCAAAACCCGTACCGCGATTGGGCGTGGATCCTGGATTTAACTCCAGCACGTCCCAATCTACCGAAAAGTCACAGCAACGCACACACGCACTCAAATAGATACCCAACGCTCATTTCACGCACGCTTGACATTTAATATACAACAGTATATATATATACGGGATGTAAGGTCAGGTGATGCGTAACATCACAGCCTCTCCTTGACAAATGTCAACATCGCCTTCTCGTGGTGCATCCTGTTCCCACTAAAGGGGCTCTGACGACCGCCAATAGCGGTATAACTATACCATCGGGATTAGAGGAAATTCTATCCCACACTCACCAACCCCTCGGCCAGCGTGGTGAGTTATGGCCAAACCCCTCCAAAATGATTCCACAACTTAAATCTTGGCCCTCAGTCTCCGGCAGCTGGAATGTACCTGGCCAAGGCAGCGGCCAGTGCGACATGAAGGCAGAGGGTGCTAAGAATCCCCGGAGGACCAGACTAGGCTGCCATCTGATGCTGACCTTGGCTACTTACAATGGACGCTCCCTATCTTCTGATTCAAGGCTTCTTGAATTGGAAGAGGAACTACAAAGGATCAAGTGGGACATCGTGGGGCTAAGTGAGGTAAGGAGAAAAGGAGAAGATCTCATCGAACTGAAAAGTGGACATCTCTTCTACTATCGTGGGACAGATACTGGCAGAACTAGTGGTGTTGGATTTATAATAAACAAGAAACTGAAGGATAAAGTTGTAGAAGTTGAAAGTTCCTCTGACAGAGCTGCACGACTTGTTATCCAACTCTCGAAAAGATACCAGGCTCAGATTATTCAAACTTATGCACCCACCACAAGTCATCCTGAAGAAGAAATTGAAGAATTTTATGAGGAAATTTGTCATCTAAATAATAAAGGTAAGCAGCACTTGAAAATAATTATGGGAGATTTCAATGCAAAAATAGGGCAACGGCAACAGAATGAAACTTCAGTAGGTAAGTTCGGTCACGGCAACAGAAACCAGCGTGGAAATACTCTCGTTGAGTTTCTAGAGGCAGAAGGGTTTTTCATCTTGAACTCCTTCTTCTCAAGAAAAAGCCACACAGGAAAT
Organism: Macrothele yani; assembly: GCA_039090855.1. NCBI lineage: Eukaryota > Metazoa > Arthropoda > Arachnida > Araneae > Macrothelidae > Macrothele > Macrothele yani. Next base: position 135,106,358 of record CM076990.1, read on the forward strand.
GGACATGGAGACATCCAAATGGGACGACAAGTGAAATTGATTTTATTATGTGTAACAAAAAATTCGTCATAGAAGACTGCAGTGTGCTGAACAAGTTCAACACAGGTAGTGACCATAGATTGGTGAGATGTAAGATGCACCTCAACACTAAACTTGAACGTGGCAAGCTCATAAGACAAACAAAATCTACTGACATAACCAACCTTAAAAAACACCATAATACCTTCAAGTTAGAACTGAAGAACAGGTTCTCTGCTTTAGAAGGCCTAACATCGGAAGAAGTGGACATCTCTGAAGTTAACAGAAAAGTAACCAAAGCTCTTATGGAAACAGCAACAAAATTAGCTGGGTCTAAGAACAAGTTGCATGTGAACAAATTATCAGGAAAAACCAAAATGTTGATGCCAAAAAGAAGAGATGTGAGGACAACTAAAGAAGATGTGACTTCCAAATATACTGATTTAATTGTCCCGTTCCGCCAATCTGTCTTGGCTCCACGGGGACTTGTTGAGCACCTTGGATGTTATTTTGAAATGTTGCGACAATTATCCTGCCTTGAGACGCGGTTCGGACCCTGGCCACCCCAATGGCCCAGAGACCAGCCCGTGGTGACGTGCTGGCAGGCGACCTAGAATACCTTGTCTGGGTTCCCGCTCTGTCTGGCGGGATAGGTCGTTTCTTACTTTTTCGCTGACTGGAAGATTCCTTGCCCTCGAACTTTTTTGGGGAATAATTTCCCTTTATTTTCTTTTTTCAAACACCTACACACATGTATACACTGTCCTCATGCTTAGGACTTACAACATCAAGAGATAGCAAAATTTATTTACAGAATATTTACATTGGAGGTCTCTTCGTCTGCTTTCCCACAGACTTCTACCCTCATTCATCTTCCGATTCGCTTTCGGTGTGCACGTTCACCTCCTGCGTTTCGGTCCCCGTTTGATTGGGGAAGATGGTATGTTGCTGGAGGGTTAGCCTTTCAACCAAGGCTATTATCCCCCTCCTGTTAACGGAAGATTGGATGAGCAGATCCAATCTTCGCGTTCTTTGCACACCTGGGATCAGTGTGTTTCTCCATTCGGCGAAGCCACTGCATTCAAGTACGCAGTGTTCTATGCTTGCCGTTCTCTTTCCACAGGGACAAGTGCAGTTCCTGATGGCAAATCTGCCTAGGTATTCAGGGCTGATGCCATGGCCACTGAGTACTTGATTCAGGAACTTATTTGTCTGTGCTCGTTTGGTCGAGACTTTCGGAAACACTCTGTGTGTCTTCCGCCCTGTCTCTCCCGTGTCCCATCTGACCTGCCATTCGGTCATGGTCCGACGTGCTAATGCTGCGCAAATACACCTTCGCGGCGTTCTGCATTGCACGTCGACCGTCTCTTTCAGCGTGGCTGCCTTCGCCAGCTGATCTGCCCTTTCGTTTCCTAGGGTTCCGACATGGCTTCGTACCCAGTGGAAACTAACTGCCCCATCTCCCTCTGCCCTCAAGAGGGTTTTGATCCTCTGGACGATGGGGTTTCTTCCCCTGAATCTACTCAGAGCCTGCAGTGCTGCCTCACTGTCCGAGTAGAGTTTTATTCTTTCGTCACTACGCCTGGGGAGTGCCCAGGTGAGTGCCGTCTCTATCGCCAGAAGTTCTGCCTGAAAGACCGAAGCGTTCTGCGATAATTTCACGCTTCCTGCAGTGGCTTCGTTCCCGTCCGAGAACGCACAGAAGCCTGCCCCCACTTGTCCCTTCAACTTTGAGCCGTCCGTGAACAGCTCATGCCCAACTCCCGTGGGTTTCTCCTTGTCCCACGGTGGGCAAATTTCCTCGGCAGGGTGGATCTGCCAGTCTACGCTTTCCATCTCCATGTCGGAGGCTCGATGCGGCGCACCGAGAAGGTAGGCGTCCTCGCCTGTCCTTAGGCAGTGCATTGCTGCCTCCCTTTCCGCTACTAGGTCTGCCGGCTCGCACCCCGCCAGCACTTGGAGTGCTAGGGTTGACGTTGTGCGAAAACAACCGGTTATCCCTAGTAGGGCCAACCTTTGGATTTGGTTTATCCCCTTCTTCATTCTGACTGTGGGAGTCCACCATGCTCCACTTGCATACGTCAGAATTCTTTCAATTCCTCTCTGATAGATGGCCTTCTTGGTTTTGCCCGTTAACCTCATGCCATTCAATCTATTGAGAATCACCGTGCACCTTGTTCTAAGGTGCCTCAGGTGTGGCAGCCCTGATAGACTCTGATCCAGGACCACACCCAAGTACTTCATTTCACGCACCGCCTTGATAGTGCACCCTTGGAATTTGCACTTAGGCGGTGTTTTCATTACTCCACTCTTCGCTATTGCTAGCAGAGTGGTCTTCTCAGGAGCGAAGCACAGTTTGCTTTCTCTGCTCCAATTTTCTAGCACATCCAAGGCCCTATGTGCTTCTCTTTCGATCACGTGTCTCCCTGAGGCGGAGACCACGAGAACGAAATCGTCCGCATAGGCTTGAATCTCCACTGCGGGCCCCAGGTCTAGGTTCAGTGCTGAATCAGCAACTATATTCCACAAGAGCGGCCCGGAGTTGGATCCTTGCGGACACCCTCTATGGTACGAACGCGAGGATTGCCCATTCCCCGCTTCGAACTCGACTCTTCTATCAGACAGGTAGCTGCTGATCAGTTTGAACAGGTTCCTTGGACAGCCAAGTTCTTTAAGTCTGGTTAAAACCATTGGCCACCAGACACTGTTGAATGCCCCCTCACGTCTAGTGAGATGAAGCAGGTATGGAGCCCCTCCGCTTTGTTCCTCTCTGCCCTCTCTCGGAGGCTGCGAATTGCCTGCGTTGCGCAACGCCCCGGAAGGAAACCAAATTGGTTCCTGTTTAGCTTTCCCTGCTCCATGAGGAAGCCAAGCGCTCTGTTCGTTATGAGCTTGTCCAGCACCTTGCTCCACGCCGAGAGGAGGCAGATGGGCCTATAGGCTGCGGGGTCATTTTTGTTCTTTCCGGTCTTGTTGAAAAGAACTAGCACCGCTGTATTTCACAAGTCTGGGAAGATTCCCCTCCCGAGGCATTCGTTTAGGAGCGCCACAAAATACCCGGGATTTGCATAGTAGATTTCTCTGACTATGCTGAGGTCGAACCCATCCTTGCCTGGTGCTTTGCCCGTATTTAGACTGGAGAGGGCATTCTCCACTTCGTCTCTCGTGAAGGGGGGTCCTCACCAGTGTCCGGCGGGATCCGACTTTCTTCCCTTATTTCTTTTTGTTGAGGGGAGTCCCCTTCTCCCTCGTCTCCTTGGAAGTGGTAATCCAAGAGACTTTCTACGGTACTATCAAGAGTCTTTGATAGGCTACCGTCTGCCCTTTCTACCGCTGCTAGTTTTAGCGGTTCGGTTATGGATCCCCTCGAGATCTTATAGGGGATCCCGAAAGGGTCAGCCGGAGTTTGAAACTCACACAGTTTTCTCCAGTAGGAGATTTTCGAGAGATTCAGTTCTCTCCTGTATGCTGAACGAGCCTTTTTATGCACTTCTGTGCACTCCCTGTCTTGCGGGGTAGCTTTTGCTCTTTGCAGAGCTTTCCTACTCCGCCTAGCTCTCGCCCTTAGAGCTTTTAGTTTCTCCGACCACCAGGGGTGGGGGTCCTTGGCTCCCCTTTTATTTCCCCTACTACTCTCGCATAGCGTTGTTATTTGACTGGTAAGTTCTTCAAAGAGGGAGTTGAGGTCCGACACTTCTGCGGCCTCTTCTTCCCTCCTACCCCCCAACAAGGTAGTTAACTTGGCTTTAAAAGCCCACCAGTCTAGATTCTTCATTAAGAATCTTTTGCGCTTGGGTCGGATGGGCTTTTCCGATCCCAAAACGAAAGATAGCGCTAGGTGGTCACTGCAGCTCTCGTCGTCCAGTACTTGCCAATCCTGGACAAGGCTGCGCTTTGAGACTCTGACGAGAGTCACGTCGATCCAAGAGGAGCCCCTCGCCCCTTGGAAGGTCGGGGTGCTCTCTGGATCGTTCAAGAAACTCAGGTCTGCCGCGTTGGCAAAGTCCACTAGTAGCTGGCCGCGTTCGTCCTCGTTCTGATTGCCCCAGAGAGGACTCTTCGCGTTGAAGTCGCCTGCTATTATTATCTCATGACTGGGGAATTCCCTAATAGAGCCATTAGCTCATTCAGCGTTTCTCTCAAATTGCCTGCTGGAGAACTGTATACGTTCACCATTAAAAATTTTGCATCACCACATTCCACGCCCAGGGCGACCACGTTCTCGGAGCATTTTATCTCGAGAACCGCTAGGGACGGGTCTTTCACGACCGTGGCCACCCTGGGCTTTGCCACCCTAGGGTGGTAGATCCGGTAGGAGTTAGGGAAGCCCACCACTCTTCCCCCCTGTTCGAATGGTTCCTGCAATAGCAGAATATGAGCTTTTTGCTCAGTGGCTGTCACCAGGGCCTGTGTTGTTGCTGCCCGTGCGTGGTGCAGATTGATTTGAAGCACCTTAACGCCTCTCTTTGGTTTATTATCCATAATGAGTGCGTTCTTTTAGCAGAGCCAGTTCTCTGACAAGGCTTGGGCATTCCTTGTCTAGACTCGAGTGGCCTACATCCACTCGACGCCTGAATCTCTTGTTGTTTGCCAAGCAGTTAGTGCAGACCGGGCTATTGCTGCACTCTTGGCGCTTGTGCCCGGTTTCCCCACACCGGGCACATCTATCCTGCTCTTCGGTGCACCTTGACCTAAAGTGCCCGAACCCGTTACACCTGTAGCAACGGACCTCCCTCAGATATTCCCTTACTGAGTGGACGGTCCATCCCACTCCGAGCTTGCCTCGCTTCATTACTTTTTTTGAAGGTCAGTGGGTCCGCCTCTGCTACCCAGTGGCGTTTCCCACCCTTCACCTTCAACGAGAACTTGAGCTGGAGGCTGCTCTCCTCCAACTCTGGGTTCTGTTCCGCGAGACATTGCTCGACCTCTTCCCTTGACAGGTTTCCGTCTATCCCGTAGACGATAAACCTTGGATTCCTCTTAGCTGGCAATCTGGACCGAAGGTTCTCCTTCGTCAATGCATTGCTCTTTAGCTCCGAATCCAGTTTCTCTATTTCTTTGGCGGAGGAGCATTCCACCATTACTCCTCCCCCATTGACCTTTCTAACTCCCTTAACCCCAATCTGGAGTTTGGCGGGGCAAATCTGTGTTTGCAGAACCGCCTTAACGTCTTCTGACGAGGGAGAACCCTTGTCTGTTGCGGGGTAAACGAGAAGCACGTGCCTCTTCTCGACCCTCTTGGGTGCCACCTTCTTGGCTACCTCCTTCTTAGCCGTTTTTTGCTTAGGGGCCGTATTCCCCTTGCCGGGATTCGCTCGAGCCGCTTCGGCATATGTTTTTGGAGCCGCGCTAGCGTGCTCACTTCTTTCATGGAGTCTCCCTTGGATGAGACTCATCTCTATCACTTGCTTGGTGCAAGCTGCTTGTAGCCAGTTCGCTACTTTTCTTATCTTGGTTCTGGTGTTAACCAGAACCTTGTTTGAAGGATTCTCTAGAATCCTCTCCAACTCTTGAAAGAAGGAGTTGACTGCGCTTGCGAATTCCGACGGAATTTCTAAGCCGCAGTCTGCCTCAACGGGCTCACTTGGACCGGGGGTTGAAGTCCCCGCGTCCTCTGCCATCTCTCTACTCGGGTTGCTAACCGAGTGTAAGCCCTGGGACCTGTGTCCCTGGTCGGTCAGACTTAGTACGTTCGAAAGTCAGGTGCTCAGCGGTACCCTGGGGTTCTTTCCGCTGTAACCTGCACCTGACCCTGGTTGAGTGCGGGATTTGGACTGATCCGTAGATCAGTGGGACCAGCACGGCGACGACGTAATCGCGCGTTTGTCAGAGTTGCGCACCTTGCTTTGACCGAGGTTTGGACTTTGCCCTTACAAGGGCAGTTTTAACTAAGTCCAAACCCACTGCCTCGAAACCCTATTGTATATTCAGGGATCGAATTAAAAAAAAAAGATTTTTGAGGGGAGCAATTCACTCCCCTCGCTCTGCTAGCAGAGTCTATCTGAATAGCAGTCGATTTAATTCGCAATCAATCACACGGTACTCACTCAACCAGCCTCTGACAACGGCCGGTCTGTGACTTCCAAAGTGGAATATATAGAGCTATGCAAGACAGTAAGAAAAAGTATCACTGAAGACGTAAGAAAATTCAACTGTGAACTAGTGAGGAACGCAATTGAAAACAACCAAAGCCTAAAGATAGCAAAGGGACATCTCAGTAAGCGAAGAAAACAGATTATGGCACTGAGAAAAGAAGATGGTTCTGTAACAAGAAATAGAGGCGAAATTTTGACAAGAGTGAAAGATTTCTACTCCAAATTATATGAAAGGGATGATATATGCACTCCAGACGTCATGAAAGATACCAGTACCAGAGTTCCTCCAGTCCTTCCAGCAGAAGTTGCACATGCAATCAAGAACATGAAACGAGGAAAAGCTCCAGGAGAAGATGGAATTACTGTAGACATCATACAAGAAGCAAGTGGAGAAATCGAAACAGTACTCGCCCAAATTTTCACTCGATGCCTTAATGAAGGAAAGATTCCTGAGGATTGGAACACCGCTACAATGATCCTGCTACATAAGAAAGGTGACATTGAGGATCTCGGAAACTACAGACCTATCAGCCTCCTATCAGTAGTTTATAAAATCTTCACTAAAGTTCTTTCACACCGCTTGAAGGTAACACTGGACATGGCTCAACCGAGAGAACAAGCTGGATTCAGGAGTGGCTACAGCACAATAGATCATATCCACGTACTGAGAGAACTAATTGAAAGAGCGAGGGAATATGAACTTCCATTGTGCATGGCTTTTATCGATTATGAAAAAGCCTTTGATTCGGTGAAACCATCAGCAGTTACAATGGCTCTGAAAACCTGCGGTATTGAAGATGCATACATTAATATTATTAATAACATCTATGAAAATGCAAGTGCAAAGATTAGGCTGTTTGAAAATACAACACACGTAAAAATTGGAAAGGGAGTGAGACAAGGTGACACCATATCTCCGAAGCTCTTTAATGCCACATTGGAGGGTGTTTTTCAGTCGCTGAGCTGGGAAAACAAGGGGATAAAGATTAATGGAGATTATCTAACCCACCTTCGTTTTGCTGATGACGTAGTCATTTTTGCAACTACCCCATCAGAGCTGCAGAGTATGATCCAGGAACTTGCTGACAAGAGTAAAGAAGTGGGATTAAAAATGAACTTTCAGAAGACAAAAGTGATGTTCAATGCTTTTACAAGAAATGAAGATTTATCGATTGATGGAGAAAAGCTGGAGATAACAGACACGTACGTTTATCTTGGACAGCAGATATCAAGTGAGGGTCACATTGGTGAAGAAATTAATCGGCGTACAAAACTTGCCTGGAGAGCTTTTGGAAGAAACAGCATAATTTTCAAGAGCAATATGCCATTATGTCTTAAAAGAAAAGTGTTTGATCAATGCATCCTTCCAGTGCTTACGTATGGTGCAGAGACGTGGACCTTAACTAAAAGAGACATACAAAGGCTGCAGACAACTCAAAGCAGCATGGAGAGGTGCATGCTTGGTGTAACCAGGAGAGATAAGAAGAGGAACTCGTGGATCCGAAAAATGACAAGAGTGGAAGACATCATGATCAGAATTAAATTCCTGAAATGGCAATGGGCTGGACATACTGCCAGAAGAACAGATCATCGATGGACAGCCGAAATTTTAGATTGGATTCCAAGGGACAGGAAAAGACCCAGAAGAAGACCACATGGGAGATGGGTGGATGAAATTCGAAAGTATGCAGGGGTGACATGGAGGAGACTGGCACAAGACAGACCGTTGTGGAGGAAACTTGGGGAGACCTTCGTCCAGCAGTGGATTGATAATGGTTGACAATGATGATGATGATGATATATATATATACACTGCCACTTTTATCCGTGGAGTGGCACAAAAATCTGCTGAGATGGATATATGGTGGGCTGCTCTACCGGCAGAATAATTATACACTCTGATTTAAAACACTAACACTGATTTAAAAACTAAATCTGATTTAACAACTAACACTGATTCAAACACTGTGTTTACTGATGAGATTCTAGCATGCTGTATGATGCTCATGCACACTTTTAAACAAGAAAGTTGACACCGAATTTTCGGGTGTAATAAGCACGTGTTTTGAATGCGTTTTGACGCAAATTAAATTTATCAAAGCTATTCAAAATCAATGGAACCGGTATGGAAAACAATAGATCAGACTAAAGAAAGAAGATTTTCAATCGGGTCTTTTTTCCCTCAGATATTGCTGTAAACGGAATCGTGAGCTTACGAACTCTTAGAAACAGAGATATCGACAAAAATAAGGTGTGACTTTACGTCCTCTGGTGGGAAAACCATGCACATTATTTTAGGAAGAAAGTATTCTCAAAAGGTTTATCCGTATAAGCGGTATCGGTCGATGAAAAAAAACTTAGTCGAGTTTTCAGAAGCCCAGATTTTGCAACAAATACTTCAGAAGCAGAAATTAACACTTATGACCCCTGGTGGCTAAACCATTCTTTACCAAACATTAGAAATTATGTGAAAAATATTTTTCATGAGGTCTTGTATGGGATACAAGAAGAATTTTTCAAATCAGAGCTCTAGAAGCAGAAATAACGCAGAAAACGCAATTTACTTTTGTGCCCCCTAGCGGAAAGTCTATGATTTACTTGAAAATTTTGAATTTATAGGAAAAACGTTTCGCATCGGAAACACTATCCAACAAAGAAGGATTTTTTCATATCGTACTCTTTGAAGTAGAAATATTGACAAAAACAAGATATGCATCTACGCCCCTGGCGTAGAAACCATGCATTTTTTCAAGAAGAAAATTTTCCTAAGAGGTTTGTCGACATGAGTATTATCGGTAAACACGACTTTTTCGCAATTGAGATTTTAGAAGCTCATATTTTGCTGCAAATACAACAGAAGCGGAAATTAAGACTTACGCCACCTGGTGGCCAAACCATTTCTTACAAAAATTAGAAAATATGTGCAAACGATTTCCCATCAGGAGCTGTATGCGGTGCAGAAAGAATTTTTTAAATCGGAGATTTAGAAGCAGAGATATAGGGAGAAACGCAATTTACCGCTGCGCCCCCTGGCGGAAAGTCTATGAATTACTTGAAAATTTTGAAGTTATATGAACCACATGTAACCATAGAAACACTATCCAACAAAGAAGGAATTTTTCAAATCGGACTCCTAAAAGTAGAGATATTGACACAAATAATATACACATCTACGTCCCTTGGCATAGAAACTATGCACTATTTTAAGAAGAAAATGTTTCTAAAAGGTTTGTCGACATGAGTAGTATCGGTGAACAAACGACGTTTTTTTCAATCGAGAATTTAGAAGCTCATATTTTGCTGCAAATACAACAGAAGCGGAAATTAAGATTTACGCCCTGTGGTGGCCAAACTATTTTTTTACAAAAATTAAAAGTTATGTGCAAACGATTTCCTATCAGGAGCTGTATCCGGTGCAGAAAGAATTTTTCAAATCGGTGATTTAGAAGCAGAGATATAGGGGAAACCTAATTTACCACTACTCCCCCTAGCGGAAAATCTATGAATTACTTTAAAATTTTGAAATTATATGAAAAACATGTCACACTGAAAACACTATCCAACAAAGAAGGAATTTTTCAAATCGGACTCTTGGAAGTAGAGATATTGACAAAAATAAGATATATATCTACGCCACCTGGCGGAGAAACTGTGGAATATTTTAAGAAGAAAATATTCCGAAAAGGTTTATGGATGTGAGTGGAATCAGTCCACGAAAGAATTTTTTCAATCGATATTTTAGAAGCTCAGATTCTATGGCAAATACGTCAGAAGCAAAAGATAACACTTACGCTCCCTGGTGGCCAAAGTATTCTTTACCAAAAAGTTTGAACATATATGCAAAAGAATTTCCATCAGGAGATGTATCCGCTGAAGAAAAAAAAATTAAATCGGAGTTTTAGAAGAAAAGTTATCGGGGAAAATGTAATTTACTTTTACGCACCCTAGCGGAAAATCTATGCGTAATTTGAAAAAGTAACTATATCTAAAATACTCTTCGACATAAATGGAATCGAAAGATGTTTTTTTTTCAATCGGATGCTTAGAAGCAAATATGTGGAATAAAACGTATTTTTGAATTCGACATCATCTGCATTTACACCCTCTGCCGGCGAAATTGTACATCGTAAAAAAAATAAATAAAATAAAGGATCATCATTTGCATATTTCAAGCTTCCCAATGCAAAATAAATTTTTCAAATCGGACTTATAGTTGCAGAGATAGCGTGGGTACAGACGGACGGACAAACCGATAACCGAAGCACGATCTTTTTTTACAAAAGACGTGCTAAAAATGGAACACAAAAAAAAAGCATGTATGAGAGAATACCTAAACATTTAAATACACACCTAAAAACGAGAATATAGTACGAGCTTGGGTATCAGTGATTAAAATGATACGATGATTAAAATAATTGCCGTAATTTAATTATAAGCTACTATACATACAACTACACACACCCGCATAGGCTTGAGGCCAAATTAGCAGGGAAGAGCTCTTAATAGACGCGGACATAACACAGAAAAAAAAAAAAAAGAATGAAAATGTGTTGGAGGCCTCCCGTTGCGTGCTCCCTTTCACAGGGGACAGAGTTTTGCACGCTGTTATATCGTCCGACGGCTTGTGTAGGTTGTGACCAAATTTTCGGATAAACACCACACACCTTGGCAGTCTTTAGGATATCTCTAACTCGGAGAAGTAGCAAGGGATCTCCTGGTTTTTTTTTTTGTGTGTGTGTGTGTGTGTGTGTTGACAGCTTAGGCACTTGTGCACTGTTGTCCACCTAATATCGGTCGAGGAGCCCCCATGTCCGAGAGACTGCGAAGTTGCTTATGTTTTGAGGGGATTCTTCCTAGCCCTCCTTACTCTGTTGTATCACTTGCTTCGCTCCGGGGTGGTGTCCCCGTTGTTCTTTTAGGCTCTGCGGTCAGCTCGTAGGCTTTCTTTCCATACACCTCGCCGCTGCGTTTTTTGCGTGTTGGCGCAATCGAATCAGTCCTGAGAATGCCTCGACCCTTGCTTTCTCTTTTCCCTGGGTTCTTTCTCTACTCTTTGTCCCGTCACAAGGCCTTCTTTTCGCCACTTGAAGAGGGATTTACTTCCTTGTTTTTAACTGTGGGTGGCCTTCGGTTTTCCCTTATGCAGTTCAGTTCGCAGAAATGTCACCGCCAGAATGTCTCTTTAGAGCTTTGAGAGGGAATTTTGGGGTGAGTTTTGCAGACTTTTTCGGAGCAAAAATTGCACAAGACGATGCCATAAGTCCAAAGTAGAGATGGTCTGCCGCCAGGTGGCCTTTCTCAATTCTCGTTTGCCAGAAGGCTACGAATTATACATTTTTCAGATAACAAAAATTTTTAACAACGTCAGTGATGAACAAATTAGCGGATCAATTACCGTAATTTTAACTATCAGTGCTGCCTTGCAGTTATATCGAAACAAGAATGTGTATAGCATCGGTCCCGGACGATTCGTCGAACGACGATTGGTCCAATGCCGATTCGTCCAAAGGGACGATTGGTCCAATACCGATTGGTCCAATGTCCGATTCGTCCAATGGTACGATTGGTCCAATGCCGATTCGTCCAATGGTACGATTGGTCCAACGCCGATTCGTCCAATGTTATCATCTTACCAACGGTAAACTTTTTCATTTTCCAGAAAGAAATAATAATTTAAATTATTCTCCTCTTTATGTCCTTTAGAAAGATAATTTCCGTATATTTGGTAATTGTAAACATTTTACATTAACCAGGTAAAAAGCACTCAATGGAGCATTTCTCAGCTGTTTGCAAAGCACCTAGGCCGCGGGCATTTTTTGAAGATTTTAATTTACAACCTAGATATTTAGTATTTGTAAATATGTTATAAAACCTTATTAGGCGCTCATCCTATCATTTCTCAGGTCTTTATAAAGCACCTAGGCCCCGGGCCTTTTAAGAAGATTTTCAGTTACAACCTAGATATTTGGTATTTGTAAACATTCCATAAAACCTTATAAAAGGCACTCATCGTATCATTCCTCAGGTCTTTACGAGGCAACTAGGCCCCGGGCCTTTTTGGAAGATTTTAAGTTACAACCTAGATATTTGGTATTTATAAACATTTTATAAAACTTTATAAAAGGCATTCATCGTATTATTTCTGATGTCTTTGCAAGGTACCTAGGCCGCAGGTCTATGAATTAATATTTCGTGCTTAAGTGAAAGCGCAATATTATTAACTTGATTTAATATGTAAACGTTATGAATATGACATCGGTAGAATATAAACCGTTAAAAAGGCCTATGAATAAATATTTCATGTTTAAGTAACCGCGCAATATTATTAATTTGATTTAATATGTAAACGTTATGAATATGACATCGTTGGAATAAAAACTGTTGAAAAGGCCTCTGTCCAAACCCTGAACAGTTGTTTCCATTGGGCAGTTGGCGGAAACCCTCACGGCATTCTACAAACAGAAACGGAACACTAGTATTTTATATTATTTCATGCAAAAGAGAAACGTTAAAGTTGATAGAATGGCTCGTACATCAGTAACTTCATACGGCAGCAAGGACTGTATAACAAGAAAACGCGATTTAAAAAAAAAAAAAAAAAAAGAAATCTGTAACCACAATATTATGCATGAAATGTAACAGCATTATTTTACATTCTTAGGACTACCGGTACTTTCGTATAACATCGAAGATAGAATCAGAACAGATGAGACTTTTAGAGCACGAGTAGCACTTCGGACAGAAAGGACGAAATTGGACAAATCGTCCCATTGGACGAATCGGCATTGGACCAATCGTACCATTGAAGGAATCGTACCTTTGGACCAATTGTCTATTGGACGAATCGGCATTGGACCAATCGTCGTTGGACGAATCGTACCAGACCCGTATAGCATAAATGAAATGTAAAAATTCTCGCACCAGTTAGGCTACACCCTAAAATAATATTTTCGAGGATAACGATGTTATCCAGTCTCGAGCGGTTTCTGTGACATTCTATAAGATCCGTGACTCACTATAATGGTTCGTTGTGCAAGAATGTCAAAATTCAAGTGAGTTTTTATTTATGTCTTCAGGGAAGAATTCAGGCTGGTAGACGACGACGTTCTGAGAGAAACTGCCTTGAGTGAAACGCTTTGTGCTTTCCCAGCCCAAGATATTATACTTTGTTTTCTCTCATTTTCGAGACCTGTCCGCATGTAATGATTGAGTGTCGAAACCCAGGGTCGTTGGTATGAGCCTGTCTGAATCGGCGCTTTCGGTACAGACACTGAACTTTGTTGCGGTGTCTGAGCTAAAGAAAGTTATTGTTGATATGAGTCATGGTCGTAGATTTGGTACCGACGGTATCCGCATTAAGTTATATATAAAAAAATATTGCTGAGCCTCTCTGTGCTATATTTAACTACGTGTCGTCAACTGAATGGTTGGCCACAAAGATGCAAGATCGTCAAATCCTCCTTCACTGTGAAGTAAGTTCTGAAATTTACGAGTCGCTTTCCGTGATTTCTTTCGTGAATTAACGAAGCATATTTCTGATACAACTTTTTCCGTGAAATGACGAAAAAATCTCTGAATTTCACGGACTTTCTGTACACCAGAAAAATTCTGTATTTTCAGAAACCTTTCCGCAATTCCTTTCTCATATTGACAGTAAATTACCGTTTACAGGATGTGTTAACGGAAAATTCTGAATTTTCATAAACCATTCCGCGATTCCTTACTTATTCTAACGGTAAAACTCCGTTCTCACTTCTTTCGTGCCCACATGACGAAAAATTTAGTAGGACAAATTCGCGAAAAAACTTGAGGTTTGATTAATTGAATTGTCAAATTCCCATAGTCTGTCGAAGAATCTGCCTTTGAAGTTCTGTAGCGAGATTGGACATTGTTGAAAGAATATCGCATGAATGTTGGCTACTGTGGCACAGGATATGTTTCTCGTCTTCCCCATTATGTGCACCAGCTGCACATTTTATATTACAGTAAGAAATCAGGTACTTAATTTATTGTACAGGTGATTATACGATGCCTATTTATCAGTCTGTGGAGTCCTAAAGACAAAACTTATATACACTGAAGAGCAATTAAATTAGAGACAGCTGGCGTTATGTAAATGTGACGCTGTGGGTGGCCCTGTAAACGGATACGACATGACGAATGCAGCGATCCGACAATATAAGGAGTGATGCGACGGGAATCAGTAAGAGTCGGGCTCAGTATGAGTAAGACGAAGGATCTAAGCGCATTTGATCGTGGGAAAATTGTCGAGGCCCGAAGAATGGGTCACTCCATCTCGGAAATCGTGCAGGCACTGGGCATTTCAAGAGCCACTGTGTCACGGGTGCACTGTGAGTGCATCGAATCCGGTAAAACCATCCCTGCAAGAGCCGACTGCCATGGACAACAGCGAGTGGGTGAGCGGGGTCATCGTCGGCTAGCTCGCATTGTAACAGCAGATAGACGGGCCACAGTGCAAGATATCACTCGGCAATTTAACGTTGGTGCACAAAAACGTGTAAGCAGCAACACAATCCAGAACCATTTCCTCGCTATGGGGTACAGAAGCCATCGTCCCACGAGGGTACCGCTCCTGACCGCACATCACAGGGTGCAAAGATTAGCATGGGCGCGGGAACATCGCCACTGGACCCTAGACATGTGGGAAAATGTTGCCTGGACTGATGAGTCGAGATTCACGTTGGTACATGCGGATGGCAGGATACGAGTACAGCGCAAACCACATGAAGCGATGGATCCTTCTTGCCAGCAGGGTACTCTTCAAGCTGGTGGGGGTGGTATTATTGTCTGGGAACTGTTTACGTGGCTAAAATGGGACCCCTTGTACGTGTGACATCGTCCCTCACAGGTCAACGTTACCGGGATTTCCTGGACAATCATTTGCTTCCATTTGTGCGTCTTCAATATCCCACTGGGGACCCCATCCTGCAACAAGAAATGCACCGTGCCATCGTTCCCGAATTGTATCCGAATGGTTGGATGAACATTCCACTGACGTGACCTCGCTTCCTTGGCCAGCTAGGTCACCTGACATCAATCTCATCGAGCACATCTGGGATACCATCGAGAGAGATGTTCTAGGCTCTGACTCCCTCCATCAAATCTTCGTGAACTGTGGGAGCTTGTTCAGGGGTCGTGGATCCGTATGGCTTCCCAACGCTTCCGGTCTCTTGTCGAGGTCAGGCCGAGACCAATCGCCACCGTCATCAGGGCGAAAGGTGGTGCTATACGTTACTAGACAGGTATCTCTAATACAATTGCTCTTCAGTGTATAATAGCTATGAAAAGTACATTTCATATTTAGAGGGTTTGTGAAATATTATAAAACGGTACATTACACCTTCTCTTAAAGATATTGTCAGTTGAAAAAATATGTCAAAATACAAATTATTATGTTGCTTTGAAAAATCACGGTAAAAAAAATACGTATTTTGTAATAAGACCTCTTACAGAAAAACATAATTATTACAAACGTATTAAAAATAATAAGCTCCAATACGAAATTAAATGACTAAATCACCCGCATAATGCAAAAAAAAAAAAAAAAAAAAAAAAATTCCTCATCGCTCTGTTAGTTTTACCTCAAACGTATGTTTGATTACTGGGACTTTCTGGCTCAGTAGGAAGTCACAGGAATCAAACTGAAGGAATCGAACTGAATGAATTAAACTAAACCGTTTGTGTTTTGCCACAGGAATCAAACTCAAGCCTTTTGTGTTGAAGCCGCGCGTCTTAAAACACGCGGCTTCAACACAAATAGCTTGGGCTCGATCACCGGCTATAACGAAATAAATTTCTCCTTCATTTTTTGTCCACACCGGGTATCGAATCCGGGTCCCCTCATTCCGGAATAAGTCGCTCTCCCAACTGAGCTACTATGGTCTCGCTGCTATCTGCCTTTATCTCATGTGCGTCCTGCGGTGCAGGCACGTCACACGGCTTAAAACGATTCTCTCGCGTAAGGGCTGAAATATTCGGCATGTTGGATTTTACGAAATTTCTGTCTAAACACAGAAATACTTGAAACGGATATTTCTGCAATAAACGTAATTACTGACTACGGAAAGTCTGTAAAACTGCGGAAGTTTAAGAAAACGGGAACTTTCAAAAACGGAAACTCCGTCAAAAGACGTACACTTGCAGGCGACTTTGCTTCACACTATTTTCAGAAATTTTCCAGGAATCCACAACACTTGTTAGCACGTCTTTTGTAAAAAAAGAGCGTGCTTATGTTACCGGTTTTTCGGTCCGTCTGTACCCTCGCTATCTCTGCAACTATTAATCCGATTTGAAAAAATCTTTTTGCATTGGGAAGCTTGAAATATGCGAATGATGATCCTTTATTTTGTTTTTTTTTTTACAATGTACAATTTCGCCGCTAGAGGGCGTAAATGCAGATGATGTCGAATTCAAAAATACGTTTTATGCCACATATTTGCTTCTGAACATCCCATTGCAAAAATTCTTTTATATTTGGATTCCATTTATGTCGAAGAGTATTTTAGATATAGTTACTTTTACAAATTACGCATAGGTTTTCCGCTAGGGGGCGTAAAAGTAAATTACATTTTTCCCGATAACTCTTCTTCTAAAACTCCGATTTGAAAAAATCTTTGCTTCAACGGATGCACCTCGTGATGGAAATTTTTTTACATATAATTTCAATTTTTTGGAAAGGAATACTTTAGCCACCAGGGGGCGTAAGCGTTAATTTTTGCTTCTGATGTATTTGCCATAAAATCTGAGCTTCTAAAATATCGATTGAAAACATTTTTTCGTGGACCGATGCCACTCACATCGGTAAACCTTTTGGGAATATTTTCTTTGTAAAATATTTCACAGTTTCTCCGCCAGGGGGCGTAGATTTGTGTATTATTTTTGCCAATATCTCTACTTCTAGGAGTCCGATTTGGAAAATCCCTTCTTTGTTGGATAGTGTTTTCAGTGTGACACGTTTTTCATATAATTTCAAAATTCTCAAGTGGTTCACATACTTTCCGCTTGAGGGCGTAGTGGTAAATTGGGTTTTCCCCTATATCTCTGCTTCTAAATCTCCGATTTGAAAAATTCTTTCTGCACCGGATACAGCTGATGATGGGAAATCGTTTGCATATAATTTCTAATTTTTGTAAAAAATATAGTTTGGCCGCCAGGGGGCGTAGACCTTAATTTCCGCTTCTGATGTATTTGCAGCAAAATATGAGCTTTTAAATTTTCGATTGAAAAAAACGTCGTTTGTAGACCGATGGTACCCTGTCAACAAACCTTTTAGAAACTTTTTCTTCTTAAAATAATGCATGGTTTCTACACCAGGGGGCGTAGATGTATATCTCATTTTTGTCAATATCTCTACTTCTAGGAATCCGATTTGAAAAATTCCTTCTCTGTTGGATAGTGTTTCCAGTGTGACATGTTTTTCATATAATTTCAGAATTTTCAAGTATTTCGTAGACTTTCCGCTAATGAGCGTAAAGGTAAATTGCTTTCCCCCTACATCTTTGCTTCTAAATCTCCGATTTGAAAAATTCTTTTGTGCACCGGACACAGCTCCTGATGAGAAATCGTTTGCACATAATTTCTAATTTTTGTAAAAAAATAGTTTGGCCGCCACGGGGCGTAGACCTTAATTTCCGCTTCTGATGTATTTGCAGCAAAATATGAGCTTTTAAATTTTCGGTTAAAAAAAACGTCGTTTGTAGACCGATGGTACTCACGTCAACAAACCTTTTAGAAACTACTTTTCTTCTTAAAATAATGCATGGTTTCTACGCCAGGGGGCGTAGATGTATATCATATTTTTGTCAATATATCTACTTCTAGGAGACCGATTTGAAAAATTCCTTCTTTGTTGGATAGTGTTTCCGATGCCAAATGTTTTCCCTATAAATTCAAAATTTTCACGTAAATCATAAACTTTCCGCTAGGGGGAACAAAGGTATAAAGTCCGTTTTCTGCGTTATTTCTGTTTCTAAAACTCCGATTAGAAAAATTCTTCCTGTATCGCATACAAGACTTAATGGAAAATATTTTTCACATAATTTCTAATGTTTGGTAAAGAATGGTTTGGCCACCAGGGGGCATAAGTGTTAATTTCTGCTTCTGATGTATTTGTAGCAAAATCTGGGCTCCTGAAAACTCGACTAAATTTTTTTTTCTTGGACCGTTACCGCTCGTATGGGAAAACCTTTTGTAATACTTTCTTCCGAAAATAATGCATGGTTTTCCCAAAAGGGGACGTAAAGTCACACCTTATTTTTGTCGATATCTCTGTTTCTAAGGTTCCAGTTTGAAAAATGCTTTCTATTATGGAGAGCGTTTCCGGGGTGAAATGTTTCTCATATAAATGCATGTTTTTCTTAACCCACAAGTCTGCAACCATAGAACGTAAGCTCACGATTCCGTTTACAGCAATATCTGAGAAATTAAAAACCCGATTGAAAAACTTCTTTCTTCCGTCAGATACTATTGTTTTCCCTACCGGTTCCATTGACTTTGAATAGCTTTGATAAATTTAATTTGCGTCAGAACGGATTCAAAAGACGTGCTTATTACACCCGAAAATTCGGTGTCATCTTTCTTGTTTTTTATAGTGTTGTCAACAAACGACATATTGCACCAGTTCTTCAGCTGAGAAAGCGGTGAAAACCCATCTTTCTTCTCGATTACAATCACCAAATTTTGGCTAAGGGTTGCTAACAGACTTGTTAAAATTGTTTCTGGCTTTGTAGGTCCGTGCATTTCGGATAGGATGAGTTCTGGCATCCAAGATAGAAAACTTTTCGAAATTTGGCTCTCGTGCTAAACCATATTCAATACCCCATCCGCAAGGAGTTGAAATGCTTTGTTCTTTATTTTGGTTAAAGCAAAGCCTTTAACAATGTTCTCTACATGCATTCTGTGGCCATGTTAAGAGTTTAGTTCTTTTGCCCAGATTTTGTTCACTAGTGTGTTTTTGTTTTCATAAATAAATGGGTAACCAACCAGTGGAAGAAAATATAACTAGGAGCAGTCTAACTGGAAAACAAAGGTTATCGAAGGAATCCGATTCAAGTTGGCTGGTAGCGTTTCTTTTCGTAATGTTGCATACTTATGCCGTAACTTGCATTCAGTACTTACTTTTTCCCCGCGAAACAAAAGGTTTTATGTAAAAGGATTTTAAATAGATCACTAAACTCATTTTCCCATGAAAAGATTTGCTCTGCTAATGGTGTTAATCGTAAACTTACCACTACCAAAAAACATTTAGCTGATTTTTTTATTTTGATTGCAATGCTATGAAGGACATACTGGGACAATAAAGCGGGAAAATTACATATTATAATGGAACATAAAACCTGAACAATCTAAATTTCCTGATGTCAGAAATTGAGAATGAATTCCAAATGTACGGATATCGCTTTATAATATTGCAGCGCAATTCAAGATTATTACACTAATATTATTTAATACGGTTAGCCTGTTGAATGCGACGAACTAGGATGTATCTGTATTAACTGCTCAAACTGCTCAAAATGAAAAATCAGATAAATTATTTTTATCGTGAGTACAACATTCAAAAAACCTTTAGCCGTGTCTTGTAGTTTTCTGCACGAATTAGTCAGTATTTTCCGGAACTTCAATGACTAATTGACTTCGTATAGTGTCAAGTCCGCGAAGATCAGCGATAATTTTGAGATGGAAGAACTGGGACAAGAGAGTAAAATTAGATGGCAGCTCGTGTCTCCGGAATGGATCCATCCAATCAAACACTCCACCAGCTGAATCTGTGCTGTGAAAGCAAGCTTCAAGAATGCCAGAAGGCAAGCTTAGTAAGCAACAACATTATTCTAGAAAACTGCGCAGAGGTAGTCATTACAGTGGACGTGATTCGGTAAAATGGTTCTTTCGTCGAGAACTGAGTGTTGGGGAAAACGCGCCCCAATTGCTCAATCTGGATTAGGAAGGTATCGATATTTCTCAGGAATCTTTCAGAAGGATACCTTTTTTCTGACTTTGTACTCCTTTTGGAAATCTGAGAAAAGAAACTTGCAATATGTGAGAACTATTTTCAACCAAATTAAAAACTTTGGTAACAAAAGGAAGATTGCATACGGCTTGTTGAAACTATTTATACATGTGTATATTGAGCCTAATCGCTGAAACGAAAAGAAAGTTAAAGAACGTCCTTCATATCAGGCAAGCTAATTCAATTTACTGAGAACATATTTGAATAGGATAAAAAATAAGTTGTTTTCTAAACTTCTCTTTGAATTCACTTTTACAAGGTTTTATATCAATGTCATTATTAACTAATGGGTTTTTACGTCAATAAATATTTTCACGTAAAAAACACATATTTTCGAAATTTTTGCATATTGATACATGTGTTCGAAAATTTTGCATATTAATACATATTTTCAAACTTTCTGCATAATACTACACATTTAAAAAAATTCAGTAATAAATACATGATTTGAATGTTTCCTCCAATTTTTCAATATTTTAGTTCAAATAAACTCGGAGTAATTTCGCAGTTGCTCGAATATCGATGAATATTTGCCCTTGCTCTGGCCAAATGGTGCGAAGTATGACAGTGTAGTATTATTACTATTGCTTCCAGATTCAGCGGCGTACACAAAGGAAAACACTGACTGTCTTTTCGTGAGCTTTCCTAAAATGATACATATAACGTGTGTCGTTCATGCTTTGCATAGGCTGTGTGATAACATCCGAACTTTTATCCTAACGTGAACAAGCTAGTACCGAATGGGGAAAACGATGTTTGTTAAATCACCAAGAATGGTAAGTCTTTCCGAAAAGAAGAATCCTGAGCCACCTGCACTCATAATCCTACGCGGTGTCGCACGATTGGTCGACATAACGATTGGTCGACACCCGATTGGTCGGCAGCACGATTGATCGACATAACGATCAGTCGACTGTAACGACTAGTCGACAGTAACGATTGGTCGACAGCACGATTGGTCGACATAACGATCAGTCGACCGTAACGACTAGTCGACAGTAACGACTGGTCGATAGCACGATTGGTCGAGATAACCATTGGTTCAGAGGATTATGGTTTACATTCGCAGAGGTACCTCTCAAAACGTAACATTCCTTTTCGGAAATAATATCTTTTAGAATGTAGTGCTCAGAACGTACAGCATTATAACATATTATTTCCAAATAGGCCCCGTGTCATCTTTTGTACTCTAAGTGAAATATATATAGAGAGCCTTCTGAACGATGTTATTTCCGAAAGGGCTCCGGGGCACTTTAGGTATAGGCACCTTGGGGAAAATGCCACACATAATTCGAAAAGTCGTAAAATTGCTCCACCGGAAAATTGCCTCACCGAAAAATTGCCACACATTCAAAGCGTTTCTTGGAAGAACGGCGATTTGTGCTCGTCCCCTTAATGAAAACCATGTAGCAATTTTCCGGTGGGGCAATTTTTCTGCGTAAGATGTGTGGCAATCCTCCGGTGGGGCAATTTACCGCCAAACTGTTTGCACTTATTAAAAAAATGTTTCCCAAGTTCCGTTGACCATTTTATGTCGACCAATGTCGACTAATCATTATGCCAATCAAACGTGCTGTCGACCAATCGTTAGTGTCGACTAATCATTACTGTCGACCAATCATTATGTCTACTAATAATTTCTGTCGACCAATCGTTATGCCGACGAATCGTTATGCCGACCAATCGTTATGCCGACGAATCGTTATGCCGACCAATCGTTATATCGACCAATCGTTATATCGACCAATCGCTACTGTCGGCCAATCGTTATGTCGACCAAACGTTTGTCGACCAATCGTCACATACCCGTTCTACGCTGGAGTATATAGCTTAATGCCGTGGTATATTATATTACGCAGATCATTTTGAAATTTTTAGATCAGTTGTCAATGAAATGGACAAAAACTATGCTTCCTCAATCGAAAATGTTAGCGAATGACACTGGCTTTTAAAAGGTACTTGGCATACATACTATATATACTACCCAGCAAAAACGTGTTGGGAAACTTCTGGTTGCCAACTGGCAGTGCCGGGTCACAACTGGCTGAAATCTGCCACTCACGGTATGGTAGCGATCCGTTGGTGGCAGCGCCATCAGTTGGCAGCTGTTGATGGGCCTTCCGCATCGTTGTGAATTACGAGCCTCCAAGCAAGCGCCAAGAGCTGCCCGGAGTTGGCAACCGAAGCAACCCCAACATTAGGGGTAAACAGCGGGACTGCGCATGCGCAGAAGCTACGCCTGCCCAGTCTCGCATGGTATCAGTTAATTTAAGTCGATGCCATCGCCATCGTATTAATTTAGTGGATGTTAAGAAAAAAAGGCAATATATAGAGAGACGATTTAATTTCCTAACGAAATGTCGCGTTGACGTAGTATGCCGTCGGAATAAAATTACATAAATAATAATTTACGAACTGTAAGAAATAGTCAGTTACTCTCTAACATTTATTGAAACTCGTTTCGCCACAAAAAATGACCCCAACTACTGGCCCAATAGGCTGTAAGCAGTCGCCCGTCCCTAATTTAGGGTAACTGGTTCCAGGGAAGGGAGAGAGCCAGTGCCGTAAGACAAACACAGCATCCATGCCTCACCGGGATTCGAACCCGGACTCTTCACGAACGAACGATCATAAGCCAGCGCTTAGGCTACTGCGCCACAGGCTACGAGTACCTACAAAACAGTGAATATATGTAAACGTATCTCAGTTCTGTTTGTTTTGCATTGTTTATCGTGTAATTCAGTTGGTAGCATTGAAAAGCAGTCTTGGTGTTATGTAAATAATTACGTTCACCTACAACATTAAATAACTACCAGTTTCTTATAGATTTTACAGATGAGTTATAAATCTGGGAAATGCCGTCCCGGTGGCGTAGTGGATTTTGACAGTTCGTTCTGGATTGGTCCGGGTTCGAATACCGATTAAGCATGAATGTTGTGTTTCTTTTTCGGCACTGGCTCTGTTCCTTTCCTGGAACCAGTGGCACTAAATTAAGGACCAGCGACTGCTTATAGTCCATCGACTTGCTCATGATTGTCGTTAAACCCACAATAAAAAAACTGAAAGAAAAAATCTGGGAACATAGCCTCTCTGTAATGGGACATACCACACGGCCGCGGTAACGCAGTGGTCTAAGCGATGGTTTCTCTTCTTTCGCATAGGGAAAGGTCTGGGTTCGAATTCCGGTTAAGGCATGGATGTTTGTGTTTGTCTTTCAGCACTGGCTCTCAATGTGTTACTTGATCAGCACTGGTTCTCTCTGTGTCACTTGGTCATTTGTCATACTGTATAACATGTACATTGTTGATGTAAACTGAATATACTGTCTATGTCTGCCTGTCAATACTGTACAACCATGTCTGTTTATCTTGTCACTGTATCTGTACCATTAGGTCAAATAATCTTTCAATCAAAAACAAAATTAGAATGGATACCAAGGATAGGTGAGAAAACCCAGAAGAAAACCACCTGATTCGAAACCATGCTGGAGTGCCTTGGAAGAGATATGAAGACATGAAGTTGTGGAAGAGATTTGGGGAGGCCTGCGTTCAGCAGTGGATTGACAACGGTTTACGATGATATGTACGAGTAAATAAATAATATATTTTTTCTCTTTCCTTTTTTTTATTGTTTTAACTCTCGGAGAAGGTTGATCTAAGCAAAGTTAGAAGTTTCGTCTAAGGGATGGCTTCTGATCATTCGCCCGAGATCGGTCCGGGTTCGAATCCAGGTGCGCATGGATGTATGTGTTAGTCCTTCGGTACCGTCTTTTAAAGGGTTACTTGATCAGCACTGGCTCTCTTTGTGTTACTTGATCATTTGGCATACTGTATACCATGTTCGCTATGTACATTGTTAATGTAAACTGAATAAACTGTCTATGTTAAATCTAAACCCCCAATAATAAAAAGAACATACAGACATCCGCAGAGTATATACTAGTAGTATTAGGTCCGATATTCTGGGTACTAAAATATCAGTTACACTTTGTCAATCATGTGGCAACACGAAAGCTTCAAACAATAGTTAGAAGAGTTTGACAACTGTTTTAACATAAAAAGCTCTTTAAAACTCCCACAACTATTTTCGGCCAATCTAGCCAGAAAATGTTGCAATGGAATAGGTCTCTCAAAACAACACTTGTACACCACTTTTCATTCCGTCCAGAAAAATAGGGTTTGAATGGTTGTAGAAATATTAAAAATTTAAGGTTTAGCTTCAACTTACCGTAACTTTCAGTTGTTGACTTAATTGGCTGAACCTTTATTATTCTAATTCGTTCTTTGCTTTTCCGTAGTAGTTGAAACCTTAATTATACATGGAAATCTCAAACTTGACACATTAAAAGAACGTCTAGGGTATGTAATGAGATATTACACGGTCGATTCACATTATTGTGACCACAAGCTAATATCCAGAGCAACCGCCGTGTGCAGCGCGGACAGCAGCTATACTGGTTGGGAGCGACTCTATAAGGTGCTGGAAGGTGTTCACAGATATGTGGAGCCATGCTGACTGCAGTGCATCTGACAGCTGCAGGAGGGTGCGTGGTGGAGGATCCATAGAGCTAACACCACGATCGAGGTGGTCCCACAGATGCTCAATTGGGTTTAAGTCTGGGGAATTCGGGGGCCAGGGAAGTACTTTGAAGTCTTCATCGTGTTCTTCCAACCACTCTCGGACATTTCTAGCTGTGTGTCACATCGCATTGTCGTGCAGAAGTATCCCATCCGCCCCAGGGAAGACAATCAGCATGTATGGGTGTACGTGGTCTGCAAGGATGGATTCTTAACACGTTCGGTTCATAGTGCCTTCCACAGGTATGAGAGGACCCAGAGAATGTCACTAAAGCATTCCCCAGACCATAACGCTGCCTCCACCAGCTTGTGTTCTTCCAGCAAAGGTTGAAAAGTGTTTGTTCTCCGATGTTTCTCGATTTATATGGCAACGTCCATCCCTTCGATGAAGCAGAAAACGTGACTCATCTGAGAAGGCAATCCTTTGCTAATCAGCGGAGGTCCAATTCTGATACTGCCATGCAAACGTAAGCTTTTTCTGCCGATGCAGCTCCGTCAGCATAGGAGCAGTGACCATCGGTCTGCATCGGAGCTCCATACGCAGCAGGGTTCGCTGAACTGTCGTTTTAGACACATTTCCGGTTAGTCCCTGGTTCATTCGGCCAGTGAGTTGCTCCACTGTAGCATGTCGATCGGCACTCACACACCTTCGCAGCCGACTTTCACCTCTCACATCAACGGCACGTGGTGCTTCGCAGTTTCCACTTCGATTTGTCGCAATGGTGACATTTCTCCAATCACGATACACTTTAATCACAGCAGCACGCGAACAGTTCACAAACTGCGCTGTTTCAGAAATACTGCCACCCTTGCCCCGAAAGACGATAACCATCCCTTTTCCGCAAATCTGATCAATCGCTCCTTTTATCTATGACAGCAACGAGTGATATATTTTCAGATTGCCTACAGCACACCTTATATACACTCCAAACCAGCTCACGACACGTGACTTCATTCATTGGCTACTCCCTGTTGACGTCAAAAGTAGGAGGTGGTCACAATAATCTGAATCAACTGTGTACTTACGAATTCAAAGTTCACTTCATTTTATATTTGCCAGCACGTAAATCATTCTTCAGATCAATACGTCATTGTAACAGCAAATTTGAAACACACTTTAAGCTGCTACTTCATAACATTATACGTTTGGCATTTATCACTCTCCGTCGTAAAATATAAAACAATCGTATATTATATATCGTATTTCTCTCATAGCTTTTCTCTCATAACATACGCTTTCAGCGAAATCGCTCTTTGTGAATACACCTCTCAGTCTCATCGCTTTCTCTTTCTGAATCTGAACATATCTTTTCTTATCTTTTTTAACTATACTTGCTTCTATTGTCAGGCTGTTAACTTTTTAATGCTTGTCGGTAGAAATTATGTGACGTTAAGTCAGAAAAACGATAACGAAGAGAAACCAAACTTACATAAGAATACAGAATAGTAAAACAAATGTTAAAATAGAGATATAAGTTACGTCTGTAGTCATTGATTTTCAAAGATAAAAAGATATACCTCAGGAGGGAGAGGAGAAATATCTCATCGAGCTACATATCGATCTAAACTACCATTCAATTTAATGCGGGAAAACGAGTCCCGCAGCTCTTCCAGACTGCTGGAATTTTAGTGGCATGTAGTATACACGAGGGAAACCTTCTTGCCTTGCAAAATCTTCAGGAATTTACAGACTGAAGCTCTTGAGTAAGGCAGAGAGATTTTCAGCTGAAGCTGTTGAGTAAGGCAGAGAGAAAATCAGAATTCCCCAAACTTTCTCTGTTCTGAAACTACGCAAGTTATTACATTAATGGTAAGATTAAGTAAATGTTGTCCTTAGACTCTGAGGCAGCGTATATGTGTCCTGTCCTAAACTCAACGTTCTCCGTTTTATCTTAAACGTTATTGTCGCTTCACGTTATGACCCCTCTTGCGCAGACCTCAAATGATTTGCATTCGGTGCATGATAAACTAAATCCTCTTATACTCAGCATCGCTGGTAGTAAATATAAATTGGATAATCAAATATTCCGAATAATATATGTATACCTACCAATTCTATAGAAAATATTTGCATACTTACTAAAAACTGCGAGCTGTCCAGTAGCATTTCTGTTTTAGGAGTTAAAGCCACTTACGCGTAATTTTATTGTGGTGTACACAGTGCGTCAAATAATTTTTAATACTGGCGCTAGATTTCAGCCTACGGTGGCGCCACCAGTGTAATCGCGAATGTGTTATAAACCGTGACCATCTGCTTGCTTTCTGCCAAAAGTACTGCGCAGTTGTTAAAGTAACTCAAACGAAAGTGCCGTTCATTAGAGAAGTAAAATTTTTTCATGTTGAATTATTAAGTTGGAACAAAGGGCTGTTATTAAATTTAACGCAAAACTTGGTAAACGTGCCTGGGAAATGTACCAAACGATGAAACAAGTTAACGGTGATTTTTGTTTAAGTAGATCAAATGTTTTCCTGTGACACAAACGTTTTTTGGACAGAAGAGATACGCTAGAAGATGATAAGCATACCGGAAGACCAAGTTCATCTAGGACACCTGAGATTATTAAAAAAGTGCGTGATTTCGTGGCAAACAATCGATGTGCGTCACTAAGAATGATGGAAGAGTCTTTAAACATCAACAAAGAAACGATTCGAACCATCCTGCATGAAGATTTGGGCAAAACAAAAGTCTGTGCTAAAC
Source organism: Macrothele yani (assembly GCA_039090855.1). Classification (NCBI taxonomy): domain Eukaryota; kingdom Metazoa; phylum Arthropoda; class Arachnida; order Araneae; family Macrothelidae; genus Macrothele; species Macrothele yani. The sequence goes on from CM076990.1 coordinate 135,133,772, forward strand.
CTGTTCCACACACGTTAACAAATGAACAAAAATCAAGAAGAAGTGCACATTGCAAAGACATCATTTCAGCCGCTGAAAATGATCCAAACTTCTTAAAATCGATTGTTACAGGTGATGAAACATGGTGTTTTTGATATGATCCTAAAACAAAGCGACAAAGTGCGGAATGGAAGTAAAAAAAACTCACCACAAGCCAAAAAAAAACCAAGAAAAGTTCCATCGAAAATAAAAAAAATGCTCATTACATTCTTCGATAGTAAGAGTATTATCCACAAAGAATTTGTTCCAAGTAGACAAACAATTACTGGTGAGTTTTATTTAAATGTTTTGAGGCGTTTGATGGGCAGAATTCGTCGCATTCGTCCAGAATATCGGGATGTAAACAGTTGGTGTTTGTTGCACGATAATGCACTCAGTCACACCTCACTTCTTGTTCGTAGATTTTTGGCAAACAATAACGTCTGTGTGTTGAATCATCCACCGTATTCGCTTGATTTAGCACCCTGCGACTTTTCTTTATTCCCAAAACTTAAAATGACGTTAAAAGGGTGTTATTTTGATGATATTTCGACCATACAAACAGCTTCGACGCGTGCTTTGGAGGCAATTCCGCAAAGTGAACTGGAACAGGCATTCGAATCATTATTAAATCGCTGTAACAAGTGTATTGAAGCCGGAGGAACTTAATTTGAATAACAAACCAAAACAAATTATAATTTCTTGTTTCTATTTCATTTTACAGACCCAGTCGTAAAAGTTCTTTGCCACACTGTGTATATGTACGTAGTTTGGGCTCATCATTGCCAAGGCTTGAATACCGAACATAACTGAAAATATATGCTACATTTGTGGAATATATGAATATGTGTGGCGTGCAATATTGGGGGTATGCTAATTTGCATCAATGTCCAGAGCAGAATTGAGTTCATGGAATTTTACTTGCTGCTCTTCATCAAAGGATTTATTCTGAATCCTTTAGTCAAACCTCGATTTAACGAAATTCAAGTGAACAACAGTCTTGTACGAAAAATTGCGGAATTCGCTAAATCGAGGAAAACATTCAAATTAAGTTAGTGTTCATAATAGAATACGTAAGCAGCTATCTTCTCTCTCTTTCAGTGACTACTGTTCTCTTTCTTTCAGTGACTATGTTCTCTTTCTTTCAGTGGCTATGTTCTCTTTCTTTCAGTGACTACTGTCCTCTTACTTTCAGTGACTATGTTCTCTTTCTTTCTGAGACTATGTTCTCTTTCTTTCAGTGACTACTGTTCTCTTTCTTTCAGTTACTATGTTCTCTTTCTTTCTGAGACTATGTTCTCTTTCTTTCTGAGACTACTGTTCTCTTTCTTTCAGTGACTATGTTCTCTTTCTTTTTGAGACTATGTTCTCTTTCTTTCAGTGACTACTGTTCTCTTTCTTTCAGTGACTATGTTCTCTTTCTTTTGAGACTATGTTCTCTTTCTTTCAGTGGCTACTGTTCTCTTTCTTTCAGTGACTATGTTCTCTTTCTTTCTGAGACTATGTTCTCTTTCTTTCAGTGACTACTGTTCTCTTTCTTTCAGTTACTATGTTCTCTTTCTTTCTGAGACTATGTTCTCTTTCTTTTGAGACTATGTTCTCTTTCTTTCAGTGACTATGTTCTCTTTCTTTCTGAGACTATGTTCTCTTTCTTTCAGTGACTACTGTTCTCTTTCTTTCAGTTACTATGTTCTCTTTCTTTCTGAGACTATGTTCTCTTTCTTTCTGAGACTATGTTCTCTTTCTTTCAGTGACTATGTTCTCTTTCTTTCAGTGACTAAGTTTTTTAGTGCTACCTAATTCATCAAAACTTTGTCCGTAAACGAGCTGTGTTGTTTAATTGAGCTGTAGATTTAACACTGAGAAGAAACGAAAAAAAAACGCGATTTGGCGAAGAATTCTAGAGGTTCAGGAATGGGTACGTACCATGTGTGTCCCTGACTTCACAGAGTGCTATTGTTCTGTCTGTAGCTGAAAACAAGAATCTCCAGGGTACTCTAGATTTTCTCCCTCACACTGTCTTCATTTTCCAGCTTCCTACTCATGCAAGAAATCGTTGCGCTCTTTTGGAACTTGTTGATCATTTGCTTCCTCCTGTAAGGAGCTTACGCTTGATAGGTGGAGGAAAGGCGAACTGATTTATGATTCCGTCAAGCTGCGTCGCAGATGGTGTTCTTTCAAACCCTGGTTAATTACATGTGTACAATTTTCCTGTTACGCGAAGCACACTTTTTCTAGTTGACTTTTAACGTGAAAATGCTGGTTATCATAGTTTCGTGGTTTAAAATAAAAAAAAATGCTCGCTAAATTGAGGAAATGTGTTCGTTAAATCAGGAAACGCCAAGCATTAGTTTCAATGTGGTTCCGTCCGGACCACAAAAAATGTACGTAAAATTGCGGAATTCGTTAAATCGCAGTCTGTTGAATAGGGCTTTGACTGTATTTAACGCATTCACTTGCTAGTTATTGCATTTAACGAATTTATTTGCTAGTTATTGCAATTAACGCATTCACTTGCTATTTACATACCCTTATACATCTAAACAGTACTCCATCGCATTTGTTTGTATTTTTGAAGGAACATTTTTAAACATTTGAATTATTTTCTAAAAGTTCTCTTTTGGTTTCAAAATCTTTTGCGTTAGATAGCGTATCGGTAGATATCTCACAAAATACCACCAAGCTTTCTCTAATGTGTTGACTTTTATCAGATTCCAGGTCATCCACTATTACATGTCACACCTTTCACAGCATACTATTATATTTTGGGAAGAAAGTACGTTTAACCGCCTGGAATGTACACTCACGGACAATGAAATTGGCGAACCAAGAACGAAGCATGTGATTGAACTGAAATTTTATGGACTTAATGATACAGATTAATGATAGACATGATGGCAAAAACAGAGGTGCAGGACAATTACAGAGGGATATGTGGCACGCAGTCCTGTCATCTTCAATCGCGCGTCGCAACACCTCGTGTGGCGACACATGCTGCAATACGGTCCGGCATGGAAGCCAACAGACACCTGATGTTGTCCTGCGGCAGACTGGCCCACACGTCTTGGACGGTGTGCTCCAAATCCCGGATACTGCGACAGGGCGGCAGCCGGCGTTTTAACTAGTCCCACGCATGCTCGATAAGGGACATATCCGGGGAGCGGGCAGGCCATGGAAGTGTCTGACAGTCCTGGGCAACCCGAGCCATGCGCAGACGGGTATTATCCTGCTGGTATAGTGCACCTGGAATCACGGCCGCGAATGGAAGCTCATGGGACCGTAGAATCTCATCCACATTTAATATCAAAATACCTATATACTTTCTGACATCATTCGAACTGTCTGTTCAAAAGAAGCTGGAAAATATTTTGCAAAGCCACCCAGTAATAGGTATTTTCGTTCTCAACAATATCGTATTACGAATACCAATATTTGCACATGGGTAGCGCATCTGGACTTCATTTATTTTCTTCAAATGTTGAAGACTTATTTTGAGGCTCCAGAAATAGGAAATTCTAGCTGTTTCGTGCTATTGTCCTTCTCTTCATTTGGCCATTGATCATTATTATACATACACATTTAAAGCACACTTTATTATACATATCACAACAATATATTTTAGAAAACCTTTCCTATCCCGCCGGAGTAATGCGTCCGACAGAAATCCACTGAACAGACTGTCATGTCCGAAAGATCACACAGCTGTTCCTGATTAACAAACACTCGATTATGATGTTCGAAAAACACAGCGATTCGAGCAAGTTGATTCATGAGCAGATTGTCGGGGTCAGGAAGGTGGGATGATCCATTTACGCGACTTCAAAACGCTTGGGATTTACCTGTGCTACAGTAGCGCATGTGCAACAGGAATTCATCAATGCCAGCAACATTGGCAACCGCAGGAGAAATTGTAGACGTAAACCGATCGTTGATGTTAAAGGTGAGCGTCACTGGAGGGCCATATTGGAGAGGATACCGTTAGCATTCAACAAAGAGGAGCCTACAAATTTTAGAGCAAACATTATTTAAAGCACGATGGCCCATATTTGCTACAGCAGCCGATGTCCACATAGAGTATCCTTACAACATACCACCGGGCTCTGAGGCTGCAAAGAGTCAAAGAATATCGCCACTGGACCGTCGAAGACTAGAAACTGGTAAACTGGATCGTCAAAATTCAAGTTCCAATTTCAATATGAACATGGCAATTTTTTTTTGAGTGACGTAGAACACAGGATGCCATAAATCCCAACTGTAAATTCCAGGAGTTACAGGCTGCTGTAGGCTGGGTAGTGTTCTGAGGTATGTTTACGTCAGCCAGATTTAAGTCTTTTGTACCTATTGAGACCACCAGCACAGTCCAAGATCATGTTGGGATAATTGGACCTATACCCGTTTATGATTATCCATTTTTCCACAACTGGATGCATTCCTTCAATAAGGAAACGCCCTGTCTCACCGCTCCCGTTTGGCAAAATTAACTAACTGACTGAGCATTTAAAAGAATCCTCAATCCTCAAATGGCCTTTTCACTCTCCGGGTTTGAACCCATTAAGCATCTGGCGCTGGAAGATGAGCGACGCATTCCTGGCCGTAAGTCATCTGGCAACGATCCGGATGGCCACTTTTGTACCCGTAGATGACGCAGCATGGCCACGAACGGTTGAGAGCGACGAATTCTGTTCTGTTCGTGCGGATCTCAAAATCGCTGTATGTTCGTGTTCTGTTGTTGCCCTCGTGCCACTTGGTTCCACGCTTCTCGACCCGTTGGCGTCAACATCGTCCAATTGCAGCGTCTCTCCGACCCAAATGCCTGGTGATACGGCGACTTGACCCAAACGGCCTCTCTCCGCCCAATAATACGTCTTCTCTCAAACTCTCTGAAATGCTCATATTGTGCAGGGATCCACCGTCAAGACATCCTCACAGTTCGTGGATGTCAATGCATCCACTGTCACAGTTGTTTCCTGCGTGTGATCTTGATATACCCTCTTCGATGCGCGATTCCCATACGCTTTGGCGGGCCACTATTTAGTCACCGTTCGTTATTTTTAATCATTTGCATATTCGGCCCTGAGGTAGTTGCATGTGGAGTTTCATCAGGATCAAACGACTTTCTCGGCATGCTTCCTTTTTTTGGGAGTGTACATTATGTTGGATATTCACCATATTTTTCTGATCATTATACTTTTCAGGTGTGTTTTTTGTCTTCTCTCTCTCTCTCTCTCTCTCTCTCTCTGTGTGTGTGTGTGTGTGTGTTTGTACTCCGACGAAAACACAACGGTCCTTTTGCAGTAGATTCTGTGAGGTATTAACTGAAGAAAGCTAATTTGCTACATCATTTATGAATCTTATTTTTAAAATCTGTGGGTCGTACAAAAGTGAAGTCAAAGCATCTTATGCGGCGCGATATGTGAAAACGGAAACAGTCACCAGGAAAATTAATAGTCCGGAAATGATTATGTTTCTCGTTGCCTGTGAACAGGAATTCTATCCAACTGTTTGGAAGCTATTAAAAGTGGTGGGCAAGCTCCAAGTCTAAACGGCAAGTGAACGATACATTTCGATGATGAAGAGAGTTCAGTTCGTTTTAAAGAACAGAACTGGACAACAGTGCTTGCTTAACTGTTTTTATCAGTGCATTCAGATGTGTCTCTTAGTGCAGACGTATTCTTAGGTGTAATGCCTCTGCACCCGAGTTTTCCATATTTTGCTCTCCATTAAAAATGCTTCCATAATGACAAAAGGCAAGTTATGCTTCGTACGAGCTTTTAAGAGGTTTCATAAGAACCCATATGCTGCTGTGAGGTAAAGTGAAAAACTTAATGTCTTTTTCACATGCTCATTTTTGGTTTCACACCTGCTGAAAACAAATTCACATTGAAAGGAACATATATAAGTGAAGAAGTAGTGATTCGCAGAGCTGCAAGAGTAAAAAGTAGAAGCTAGCGAATGCTAACTTAAAAACAATTATTCCTGTGTATAGATTCTTTACTGTAATAACACGGTAACGGCGAGACCATGTACGTTTACTGCAGCACAACGCTCCTAATAGTTAAAGTAAATATGAAAACTTAAAGCAACTGATATTGTGTAAACGATTCGGTGAATTTTAACCTACCGAATCCAACGTGTGCGATACTGGGTGAATAATATTACTGTAACTTCATGTCCATCACTGCATTTAAATCAGGTAAGAAATGGAATGACTAGGAACTTGTTCAACCCTTCAGACGTCTCCCTGTTTCGCTCTGCTGGAGATCCAAATACTACTCCGAGATAACACCCAGTTGTATGGAGTCGTCCTTCTACGGACTTTTACCGTCGGTGTGCCCATTCCTTGCGCACCTTACTTACTCTCTTGCGGAGAAAGTTTGCTTAACTTGCTATCTATCTCACATCTCTAACTTTTCCGCCTTGCCTCTATATCAGTCTCTGATTCAAAATATCTAACTTCAACATTCTGAATTTTGGGAATTTTCTGTTTTTATTTTTAACCTTACAGGTTTTCCACATGCTTCCAAGCGAGGCACCATCTCCCGGAAGTATTTACTGATTTCTTCTTTGTTTTTGGCTTGACTCTCTTCGCCGTTTTCAATTCACCGTTTCATTCGGAAACGGTCAGTGGTCAGTTGATGTCTACTGCTCTCGGATTGATATCTGTAGAACTAAGCGAAGTTTGAGCATTTATTCCGTCATTTCAGCTCGTTTCGGGGTGGATAATTTGAGTGTCCATTCTACCTACACAAGGCACCGCATTATATTGCTTCATCTTTGGTTTTACCCATTCTCACCTTTTTCCCCTCTATGTATAGAGTTGGGCATTGAAGTGCGGTTACAGTTATACCTAAGCAGTATTTCTAGAAACTTTAAGAAAGTATTCGGTGGGAATGTTGATGCATTCGGGTGTTACCGCGTGGGATGCTGATTGTTACCTGAAACACTCGCAGTGGTTATGGACACGAAATCATCCGTCGTAGGTTTGGTTTCAGTTTTGCTCACGGACTTCTTTTTAGTCTTCTTCAACCTTCTCCAGGATGAGGGAGTGACTGTAAAATTCCTATCATGAAAACATCCCTAAATTTTATTGCATCGGACTATTAATACAAAAGTAGATTGCTATTGGCCTGCTCTTTGTGCTTTTGATCCTACAGGGAATCACCACGGAATGAATTGAAGAGAATAAACACAATTAAAGAAGTTAAAAGTTGAAGGCCAGGATTTGATTATACCTAGGGAAAGTACGAATAGATTACGAATTAAAATGAATGATACGAAATTGATATTGTATTTCCAAATTCGGTCATTTTCGACTCAAAACGATACCGAAATTCAGAGGACTTTCGCCGTAACTCATACCTTTCCTAAGATACACAATATGGCCAAATATATTCGGACATTTGCCTATACACAAACTGTATGTAATAGGAAAGAAATTAATATTGAGTTGATCCACCCTTGACTGCTATCGCCACCGTCTCCAATACGCTGGAAAGGTTTCCAATAGATATTGGTCCGTCCTGTTACAAGATCATTTGTCAGGTTGGTCACTGATATCTGGTTCTTCCGTCTGGTTTGCAGTCGTAGTTCCAAGCCACTTAAAAAGTGTTCCATGGTTTTGAGATCTGGGTTCTGTGCAGCACATTCAAGTTCTTCCACACCCATCTCATCAAACCATTTCTGCAAGGACCTCACTTTTTGGACATGGGCATTGCACTGTTGATAAAACAAGTTAGTAAGATCATGCAATGCATTGATTATGATACGCATTCCAAGATACCAGAAATCACGCGCAGACAAAACCTCCTCCCTACCCTGATTATTGATTCGTTCAGTATACCTACGGAGCAACATACTAAAGTTTTGTCCCAATAGAAGTATTTTTACTCATATTGTGAGGATAATGGCCGTGGAATAAATCTCCCTCCTGTGCCCTGATCTTTGACCCCATTTCAATGATATTCAACAGAACCAAACAGAACCGGTTCAGTATACCTCAGGAACAACATGATAAAGTTTTGTGGCAATCGAAGCATTTTTACGTAAGTTATGACGCATAAGGGCGATGGAATGGATCCCGCTCCTATGCACTGACCTTTGACCCATTTCGCCCATTTTCAATAGGTTACGTCCCCGGGGTATCCCCTACCATATAGTGAAATTTCATCGAAATCGAACCGTTTTTACGCGAGTTATCGTGTGGACAGACAAACAGACAGACGGACAAAGCTGGAACATATACGTTTCTTCAACCTACGGTTGTAAATAAAGGGGCCTTAACCGAAGTGATGCTATAATGTTGGGAGCATAGAATTATCGAGAATGTCATGCTAGGCAGCAGAATACGATTCATGGGCATTGGAACTAGAGAGCGTATCCCAAACCATGAAAGACATTCTCACAGCATGATGACTCCTCCACCAAACTTTACAGTTGACACAACACAGTTGGGCAGGTATTGTTTTCCTGTCATTCTCCACAGTCCGTCGGACAGCCAAATAGGGAAGCGTGATTCATAATTTCAGAGAACGCGTTTCCTCTGCTCCAGAGTCGACTGGCACCGAGCTTTATAGCATTCCAACTGACGGTTAGGCTTGATCTTGCTAATGTCAGGCTTGTGTGCAGCAGCTTGACGACCATGAAAACCCATTTCGTTCAGATCTCGACGAATAGTTAGGTTTGGTTCCACAGGTATGTTGGAACTCAGTGGTGAGTGTTGCAACCGAGAACAGGCGATTTTGTCGCACCACATATGTCAGCACTCGGCGGTTCCACTCTGTCATTTTACGTACTCTACCAGGTTGGGATTGCATTCTTGTTGCTCCTAGGCATTTCCTCTTCACAGTGAAATCACTTAGAGTTGATAGGATCAGCTGCAGCAGTTGTAGAAGTTTCACATTCTGACTTGTTGGTAAGATGGCATCGTACGACCGTGTCACGCTGAAGGTCACTGAGCTTTGTCGTACGATCCATTTTACTGTGAATAAGAGAGCGCATCAAAAAGTTAGTTACACTGTTGAATAAAAAAAAACAAATAAAGAGATATACTTAGGGGATGTATGTTGGTTTAAAGGTAAAACATTTATTCATTTTTCGACATAGTCGCCTAAGGACTGTAAACATTAACAGGAACGTGTGATTAACTTTTCCATACGTGTACGGAAAATTGCTCCTCCAGTTTAGTGCAACCAGTTAAGGCACCGCAGTTTTCACAGCTCCATCGGTTTGGAATCGTTGTCCACTAAGGTCCTGTTTATTTTTACCGAACAAATTGTAGTCGCGCGGAGATAAGTCGAGGCTGTACGGTGGATGTTGCCACATCTCCCTCTTGAATGACTGCAGCGATTCCTTTATTTACCGTGCCGTATGGAGTGTGGCATTTTTGTGCAGCAGAATGACACCTTCGCTCAACTTATCCTGACGTCCGTCCTCAATTGCCTTTCACAAATTTCGTAGCGTTTAGCAATATGAGCTAGCATTGAGAGTCGTCGTTTTTGGCAGAAATTCTGTGTAAACAACACTTTATCAAGCGGCGGCCGAATAACAATCTTTCAGTTGCTGTGCGTTGCTAAACGCGGAAAGAGCAATGTCTTTGTTTATTCACTAACGCCACGTATTTGGAGGATTTTCACTTTGGATCTCGCCCTTTGGATTCAACTGCTATAATTAATATATAGCCAATGCCGTTAATGCCCGCCAAATGGAGACGTCTCAGTAGCCGAGCCCATCTTACGGATTATAATGTCAGATACTGACAGAAAAACGCACATTACGCAGTGGATTGTTGGCCACCGTGATGTAAGGCTAACGCGCTCGGCTAGATATCGAGAGATTCGGAATTCAATTCCCCGGCGGCGGCCGAATAACAATGTTTCGGTTGCTGTGCGTTGCAAAACGTGGAAAGAGCTTTTTTTTTGTTTATTCACTGACGTCACGTATTTGGAGGATTAACACTTTCAGTCAAAGAAAACAGTCGCCATGACCTTTCCTGCAGACGGTTGGACATTGCACTTCCTTTTTGGAGAGGGGAAATGCGCCCATTCCATGGTCGATCATTTGGTTTCAGGGGTGAAATTGTAAAACCATGTTTCGTCACCTGTGATGATTCGACGCAAAGAATTGCGCCCCTCAGCCGAATATCGTTGCAGAAGAACCAACACGATGGGAAACGTTGGTTTCTGTGGTGGTCGGCGAGAAAACGTGGCACCCATCTCGAACACAATTTCCGAAATCCCAGCTGCTCGTGAATGATGAAATGCACTGTCTCGTACGAAATCCCCAACGTACTGACAATTTCCGTGATTTTGATACGCCTATTGTCACGTATAATGTCGTCAACGGCGGCAAAATGCTTCGGAGTGCTCGATATTGATGGTATTCGTCCGTTTGCCTTCGCGGTATTCGTCCTTCAAATTTATGCGTCTCTTTTAAAATTGTTGACATCACTTTAGAGTTGCTGGGTCATTTTCTCCGTACACAGCACAAATTTCCACGATGGATGTCAGTGCAATTTAGGCTCTTAGCCCACAAAATTTGAATGGCTCCTCGTACTTCTAATTTGTAGTAAGAATCCAGTTGACGCGCCATTACGAACAGCCTCCTGCATACGTGTTACGCAGTTATTGAACTAAAACACCTCCCGTTGGCAGCTCTGACGTATTGTCTACTTCACTCCCAAGCGCACACGGTATGACTGCAATCCCACTTCAGATGACGCTAAGTGTAACTTACTTTTTGATTCACGTGCTTATGTAAAATTGTTTCCAGGATACGTCGAAGGTTGTGACGTATGCTTGCAAATCCACTACTCGGAAAAGGTGTCAATCGTATAATGTATTATTATTGGCCTGTGCACAAGATTTGGTAACGTAGAGTACAATAAAAAGCGAACCTTTTTGGCTTTGTCTAGTTCACTCGGTGTTATTTAGAATATACAGATTGTATCTTAAAACGTTGTTACCAATGACGCACGCTGAGTTCCGCGTGCTTGATCTTAAAACAAAAATCTAACTGCATAGTTTCAATTTCGACAACGTATGAAACTGATACGATATGCATGACCAATTACAGTTCGGAAGCAAGTACTGGGGGGCAGATACAGTAAGAATTTTTATTGCATTCGAATAGAATTTGAAGCGTATGTTTCCTATTATGCATAAAAGAGCTGACGCAAGTACCTCGAGTAGGGCAGGTTCCTGTTGAGCGGAAATCGTATATTTCTGCTTCTGTAGAAGTTAGTTGATTACTCCAGAATTTCGCGAGACAGTTGCACCCCGCGAAATGTTGTCGCCTTTTAATCTCCATGCCGGCGAAAACCAACCCATTACGACTTACAGGCAATCCCTTTCCATTCGTTCAGCGAAACTTTGTCTAAACGTCGTTTCCGTTTTCGAAGCTTAACTGTTTTATTTTGTCGTTTCCGGGGGTCCTCTCTGTTTCATTGCTGACTAATTAAGAGGATTATTTCGGAACGCTTCTGCAGCTTCCTCTATGCAAAATTCTTTAACCTCTCCCTGAAAAGTTTCCTCAACAAGTTAGCACGAAGTTCAAAGCTTCTAATTACGTTTCGGCCAGATTTTGGCTCCTTTCTCTATCAGCGTTAATTCTGACTATTTCTCCTAGTCTTGACGCTGCACAGACACCATCATATTCCTGAAGAGTTCTAATTACCGTTTCAGCTTTTAATGTCTTGATGCACCTTTAAAGATTAATTTGCTTTCGCCTGGGATTATTTTTCTCTTTGTCCATGCCAGACATATGCATTTCACAACATAAAGCGCGAAACATTTTCATTTACCGACACGCAATTTTTGTTACCTTGCGACATATACTGCCTTTCGTTCTCATATATTCCTGTGCAGAGGCTTTAAAGCTTCCGAATGATAAGTGAGGCTACACAGTCAATTTATTCTGTTAAACTATTTTTTTTAAATGTGATTAGTTAGAGACATTGTGGTGGTTAAGAGCACTTCCTAATGTGTATTCAGAATGTTTACGTGAAGGAAAGAGTACAGTCAAATGAAATTACAGCTAATTTAGAAATTTTGCATCTTTAGTTGTATTACGTTGAATGATCGTTCCTTAAAAATCAGTAGTATAAAGAACTTTCGAAGAGGATGCATCTAATGAATGAATTGAAACCAAAAGGCCAAATTTTGCGGATTGTGGAATGGAATTATATATAGGGTTACAAGGAAAGTCCGTGATCAGGCCAATGTCTCACGAACTATGGCAGTTAGCGATTTACTTCTTGTGCAGTGGTATAGGAAACCCTCTATGGCACACACAATAACACCACGAGAGATTCCCTCGCCCCCTTTTTTGGGAGGTAGAAGGGGCTATCTCCCCCCCCTCTTGTAGATAGAGCAAATAGGTCAATTACAAACTTGTTCAGCCAGGCAAAAATAGTACATAAATGTTTTTGTCCCATAGTAAAAGACGGAAGGGGACTCTCCAAATGCAAAAATGTCGGAAAGCTACCTGAGTCACTGTGTCCGAAGCATATGTGAAAGGATTTCAAATGTACTTTCTGCTCCGTCGTCAGAATACGAAAATGAAATGTTTGGTCGGTATGCCAAACGCTTTGTAAACCAATGACGGGAAGTGGAAAGCTTTACCACGTACGCCTGTCAATTAGATGTGCATAACGTTTTCCTATTGGATGAGTGTTTCGTCATTTTATGCTACTTCTCCTTGTCTCAGTGCATTTTGTACTCTATTGGACATCAAAGTCTGAGATTGAATATGTCAAGGAACTGCGTTTCAGAACAAAAACTGTTGAATAAGTTTTGTAGGAAAAATTTTCCTTTGTGCTTTCATTTACTTAGAATATACCAGTTTAGATAAGTTATAAGTAATAAGTTATTGTCTAAATAATATAAGTTATTGTCTAAATATTCTGTCGTTGCTTCCGGATGTTGTGATTTTCTTGTGACCACATTCCCGGTCTGCTTGCCATCTTGTGTTATGGGACAAAAACATTTATGTACTATTTTTCTCTTGCTGAACAAGTTTGTAATTGGCATTTTTGCCCTATCTGCAAAGGGCGGGAAATAGTCCCCTCAGCCCCCAAACGAAAGCGAGGGGATTCCTCGTGGTGTTATTGTGTGAGTCATAGGGTGTTTCCTGTAGAACTGCACAAGAAGTAAATCGCTATCTGCCATAGTTCGTCAAATATTGGCCTGATCAAAGATTTTCCTTGTAAGTCTGTATATGCGTACAGTCGGTCAAGAAAGTTCCAGAAATAATTCAATGAAAAACATATATCTTACCTGTAGCAATTTTGCTGATTTAATTTTCAAATTAATCTCTTCCTCTATTGTTAATTCACAGCTTGGATTCGTTCCAGAAGTCTCTCACATGCCCTGGGGAAGTCATTTCCTGGAATGTTATTCAAGTACGTTGGCACTGTCATTTGAATGCCTGGCGTGAATCCATAACATCTCCCCTTCATGGGTGTTTTGAGTTGTGGCAACAGAAAAAAGTCTGATGGGGCTGGATCCGGCGAGTAGGGAGTATGCATGATCGTTGTCACCTAGTTTTATCCAGAAACTGGGTAACAATGGGCGAAGTGTGCGACGGAGCATTGTCATGGATGAGAAACTGTTCTCCACTTCGACGCGAATTCGGCCTAACTCATCGAATTCTCTTCAGACGGAGATCCATGAATTCCTTGTATAATAATCCATTGACTATTTGTCCTTCACGAACATATTCACAGTGGATAATCTCACAGGAATCGAAAAACACAATGAGCATCGTTTAGATTTTGGAATTCACTGCCGTCACTTTCTTTGGTTTCTGCTTTCCCGGACTTGACCATTCGCTCGTTTGTCGTTTCATGGATGTTTCAGACTCAAAACACTATCGTAAGTCATCACCATTTATTATCTTGCTGAGAAAATCCAGATCGTCATTTGCCATTTCTACCAAGGTTTGCGAAGCAGTCACTCGGAGCTCTGTTTGTACCGGAATGAGAAAGTGTGGGACAAACTCAGCGCATACCTTCCACTTGCCAAGAACATCACGAATAATGCTGTGCACTAATGTTTTATTAATAATCAGTTCTTTTGCTATCATCCGACACGCTAAGCGACGATCCATAGACACATTTTGACTAGTGTCGCTCGCTGAAGATTGTCAGCTCCTTTCGTCGTCCTACAAAGACTGTCAACCATCACGAAAATGCGCATAGCATTCATGCACCATGGAATGAAATAAACATTCATCACCGTATGCAGGTTTTATCATTATCTTGCTGATAAATAAATTTGCACGTTTCTGATGCAGATATCCCACATTTAAAACAGAAACGTATTGTTGACCTTTGTTTCATCCTCTAAAGTGTTAGAAGGTCAAAATTCCAGAGTGAAATACACGTGCACTGCTCACGACTGCCGAAAGGGAACTGGATGAAAAATTACAATCGCTTACCGTGAGTTCATGGGAATAGTTCAGGTGTTACCCAAGAAATGGTCGCATAGTACGTCAAAAAAATAATTGCTGGAACTTTCCGGACTTGAGTAACAAATAATTGCAAATCTAAAGAAATTAGAGCAAAATTAGGCTGGGAAAACTCGAAAAAATGCGGAAGGTTGGCCCTTTGTCAATTGTGGCTCTTTGCCAAAAAACTCTTTGAAAAATGCGGAAAGTTGGCCTTTTGTGAATTGTGCTTTTCTCAAGAATCATCACAAATGATTCAATTCAATTCATTTATTTTGCTGTGCCAAAAACCAGTATTAAAAAATATCAACCGAATAAAAGCACTTCAAGGAAGCAGAGGAAAAAGGCCATAAAGGCATGAGAGGATCCCGTGCTCCCTGGAAAAGTTTTACACTGAGGTGACCAGTTGAAGCTACAAACAAGTCAGTATTTCAGAGAAAAAAAGGTAATGATAATAAAATGATGATACACACTACAGGTAATACCATTGAAAATCAATTTACATCGAGATATACAAGTCATAGTAATAGTCATAGTCCCGTTCCACAACAATCATCAATTTGAGGAGCCACATTTCATTATGAAGTTTTTTTATTTATTTTTAAAAAGGTTAAAGTTATTTAAACAAGTTAGTTCCGTCGATAATGAGTTACAGTAGTGTGGGCCAATGTAATTTGTACTTAGCTTCATAGTCTCCGTCTTCGGATGAATAGGCCGAATGTGTGATTTAGTGCGTGTGTTACATGAGTGTATTTGTGTTACAATTTGTATGATGTCAGTGTGTAAATTATTCTTAATTCGCCTGAACATCATTTTCACAATGTTAAAGTAATATAGTTGGTTAATCGAAAGAATGTTGTATTTATTTGGGAAAACTCT
This sequence comes from Macrothele yani, assembly GCA_039090855.1. Lineage (NCBI taxonomy): Eukaryota > Metazoa > Arthropoda > Arachnida > Araneae > Macrothelidae > Macrothele > Macrothele yani. The sequence goes on from CM076990.1 coordinate 135,149,111, forward strand.
TGTGTTATTATATAGTGACAGTTGTATATTTCTATCGAATTTAGGTCAATTAATCATTTATATATTTGTTTTGAAGAATTTGAAGTTTTTTGAAATTACATTTAGTCGCCTGTCCCCACGATAAGATAGCATAATTAATATTGGTTTGAAACATGGTATAATATAATTGAATTAGTGTTTTATAAGAAAGGTTTGTGAATACCGAGCTGATAACTCCAATGTTTTCAGAGTTTAAAAAGAAGAGACTTCACATGTTGGTTCCACTTCATGTCCTTATTTAAAATAATCCCTAAGTAAAGTAAAGAATTACATTGTAATGTATTGCAATTCCTCCCTGAATTCCACATATTCATAGAGAACGTGGTTTTCTTCTATATTACATTTGAATAGAGGCCCCAAAGACGATGTTGATATTATGTAATTGCCACTTGCGCAACTCCACAAAAATATATAAGTTCCTTATGTTTACAGTTTGTAATATACTGGAAATAGAAACAGCCCAGACCCCATTAAATTTTACTTTTTAAATTATATACATATATTCCCAATTTTTTTAAAATACAATTTTAAGATAACTATAGATGTGATATATAGGCCCTACCTGACGTCAGCATTCTGATGGGGTTTCTAGTCCATCATATACCGTGTAGTTATAAAATAAATATCGCTATGTTCAGCTGTTTAGAAAAGCGAGAAACAAGATATTACGACAAAACGTGGTCGGTAGCTTATGAAAGACGTGGAGAAACGATTTAGAAGGAACAAAATTGGTTTCAACTTGCACCGCTAGGGGAACAATGGTGCTGTAGATACGACGAACAGACATGTGCTTGAATTTACTGTTGATTGGCATATCACTACGAACGTTTCTGGAGAAATTCTGCTCAATATGCTGACCGTGACAAGAGATGGCCAGCATATTGAGCAGATTTACACGTGGGTTACGCACGTGCTCGCAGCATGCCGTTGTAGATGTTGGCCATTTCGCGTCTGATACTCGTTTTCAGATCTAACAGAGTGTATTTCGTCCCAATAAACTCTGTATTTCAAGGATCCCCAAAGCTAGAAATCACAAGGAGCAGGTCCTGTTAACTGGCTGGAGAGAACTGGGGAAACCTTCGAGAAAGCATGCGTTCATTGCCGAGTATTCGAGTGAGCATTTCTTTCACCTGCCGATCGATATGTGGAGGTGCACCATCTTGTATGTGCACGGCGTTGACCAAGCATTGCCTTTTCTTTTCTTGGATTTCAACAGTGAGCATTCTTTATTTTAAATACACCAGACATGAATAATAATGGAACACATATAGCGTATTAAATCAGTTTATTTTTGTAGTGCAGTCAGCCCAAAAGCAAACGGATTTAATACGCTATATGCGTTTCATTATTAGTGTTCATTATGCTGTTTACCACGGCTAATCTCTTCTAATGGACAGCATATTGAGCGAATTTTGTCCTGAAACGTTTGTGCTGTCAATATCCAGTGAACTCACGCATATGTATATTATTTCATTATTTATTATGCCTTTAGCACGATGATTTCCCTAGTGGCGGAAATTTGAACATTTTTCCTCATTGAATCGTTGTCCCATGCCCTCAATAAGAGAATGGGACAACTATTCAATGCTAAATTTCGTCGTAATATCTGCATTTCTCGCTTCTCCAGAGACCCGAGAATAGGGATACTTTTATAACAATCTGGTATATAGATACAGATTATGCCATATGTATATAGATAGCACTACCTCTCAATTATAACCCATATAGAGGAATGTTCCTCGACCGATAATAATTAGCAAACAACCAAAAACGGATTTCATTAGGAGTTTTCTGTTTTGTTCTGCCCTCGAAGTTTTGTCATCGAAACCACTAAACTTTGATTCCATCCTTTTCTTTTTTTCCAATAAATTGGTCATTTTGCAAACCCAAATTGCAGCTCAGCGGTGAGTACACGTGGGAAGTGGGACATAAACGGAAAAATAGGAATTTATATTGAGCCCCCAAACAATTCATTTGGAAAAAACAACAACAGGGAAATTGAACAAATACTGGGAGTTAATGAAGAGTCGAGCTCATGGCTTTCAGTGACTCTAATAATACAAAGCTTTGAATGCAAACTGCATGATGTTAGCCCGCAAAGACTTATCTTAGTTCAAGATAAAACATTTCGTGATTCAACACAGTAAATTAAGTCCATCGTGCTGATTTTGTGAGGCAATAAAAGGAATATCAAGCATGATTTCAGCAATTTGAATGAAAGAACCTTTCTTCTCATTGTACCTAATTTCTCACTGCAGTTGGATTATCTCTAGCTGAGGTATAACTTCTTCCTTTTTACAAAAGCGTGGCACTGCATTCGGCTTGTACTCCCCAACTCAAACTGCCCGAGGCTGAGTTACTTAACTGCCATTTTTTATAGTCCTCCTTCAGCTTAAGTACCACGTAAAATAGTTCCATAACTAGACAAACTATGTAAAATCCTATGTTTATATGTCTCCTTCGAGACTAACTGGGCTGTCCGTAGACAGTTGTTAAGTGATTCCTTTCTTCGGAGTAGTAAGCATATTTATAAGAAAATAGGAATTTTTTTCGGTACTAAGCAAATCATCGTGTGCTGCAACATGGAAAGCTCCAAAAGAGTTTTGCTAAATCCCTACAGAAGCTAAAAAATCGACTATTCTGCTGTGGAGAACTATCGTTTTTTTTTTTAATTTTCGGGGCACGGCGCTAAAAAATTTTTTCATTAACCTGGGACTCTCAGAAGATGTGTGATGACTTTTCTTGGACAACATCGCACCAATTCCAGTGTTATGAAAGTTTTGTAATATTGTTCGCGATACTTTTCTGTTGTTCTGAGGAGCAGAAGGAATGAGGATAAGGGGGAAGAAAAAGAGACAAAGAGAGAGAGAGAGAGAGAGACGTTGATCAATGTTGCTTTCTTCTTTCGGCGTTGCTGAACTGGGAAAGTGAAAGAAACGGATCCTGAGGTTGGTTTGATGCAGCTGGGCACTACAGGTAATACAGAAATGATGTTAGGGTACGCGTACTTATAGCCAGTATTGAGGAATAAAATTAAAAAAAATCAGTATGAGAAAATAAACTTTTGCTTAGCCCTGAATTACATTCTTTGTACGAAATTTCCTGAAATTCACGAACCATTTCCCATGATTCCTTTCGTGAATTAATGAAGCATATTTCTGATACCTTTTAAATGAAATGACCTGACATAAACCTGAATTTCACGGATTTTTGGTACTCGAGGAAAATTCTGCATTTTTAGAAAACTTTCCGAAATTCCTTGCTTATATCGATGGTAAATTGCTGTTTTTTTTATGTCTTAACGGAAATTTCTGAATGGACGATGTTATCGCTCTGTCCACGTTATTTTATAAACGGGCCTGGTTCCTTTGCCCGACGTTTACTTCACCGAAGGGTCACTTGACCGAAAATCACTTCACCGAAAGATCACTTGATCAAAACGTTCATTTCACCGAAGGGTCACTTGATCGAAAGGTACATTTTACCGAAGGGTCACTTGATCGAAAGGTACATTTTACCGAAGGGTCACTTGATCGAAAAGTTCAATTCACCGAAAGGTCTCTTTACCTGAAAGTTCAGTTCATGGAAAGGTCATTTCACCGAAGGGTCAGTTTATCGAAAACTTTGGATTTCATTACAGGATCTGTTGAAGCATGGTGCAAGTTCGCCAGACAGACCACCGAAATGTTAGGGGATCATAATCAAATTGCATTTTTGATTTCCCCGTGTCACAGAGAACGCAAAGATTTAGTTTTAAGACAAAAATAATTAATTTCAAGTTCCTAGGCCTTTTTAGTAAATTTTAATCATGTTCATAAGGTTTACATAAAAGTCATGCTCAGTGCTCATGTTAATAAAGTTTACATAAAAAGTAAAATTTATAATGTTGCACATTTTTTCAGACAAACAGAATCAATTTTAGGACCCTATGTCTCGGCTTAGGCCTTTTTAGTTAATTTTAACCGTGCGTGCTTATGTTCATAAGGTTTACATAAAAAGTTACTTTACATTTTATGTAATGCTTATGAAGATGAGTAGGGTTAAAATCTGTTAAAATGCCCTGCATCTAGGCCTACGGACAAAAAATTTATGTTTTGTGGTTCAGTAAAAGTGGAACATTATTTACTTGATTTACTATGCAACCCTTATGAATATGAGCTCGGAGGATTAAAATTTGACAAAAGGCACAGATATAAGCCTTATAATTAATGTTGCATTTCGAATCTCCTAATCATGTGGAGGTGTTTCATAGAAATTAAAAGTTTATTTTTTATACAATCCAATAATACTTAGGTGGCCAGTATTTCAAAAAACCCCACCACACTCCAACAGATCTCTAACAACAAAATTCTAAGTTTTCGATAAACTGACCATTCGGTGAAATGATCTTTCGATGTAATGATCATTTAGGTAAAGTAATCCTTCGGTGAAATGAGCTTTTCGATCAAATATCCTTTCCATGAAATGAACTTTTAGGTGAAGTGACCTTTCGGTGAAATGAACTTTTCGGTCAAGTGACCCTTCAGTAAAATATACCTTTTGATCAACTGAATTTCGGCGAAGTGACTTTTGGTCAAGTGACATTTCGATCAATTAACAGATACCCTTTATAAACAACGCATAACAACTGAAAAATTGGGCTCCGACACCGCTGGGATCGAGGCCCCGATCTCTCGATAACTAGCTGAGTGCGTTAGCTTTACGCTACGGTGCCAACAATTCACAGCACCATTCGTGGTTTATCAGTCAGCATCTGACTACACATATCCTTATTGATGGGCTCAGCAACTGAGATGCCTCCATCTGGTGGCATTTTAACACAACGGCTATTTAAGTGTAGTTAATAAATCCAAAGGGCGATAGAAATGGTGAATATCTATCAAATACGTACGTGGAGATAATGTAAATGGACGATGTCATCGCCCTGTCCCCGTTATTTTATAAACAACGCATAACAACTGAAAAATTGTGTTCCAACATCGCTTAACAGTGGCGTAAATGCGAACGCACTCGACTAGTTATGGAGGGATCTGGGGTTCGATCCCAGCGGTGTCGGAACAACAATTTTTCAGTAGTTATGCGTTGTTTACAAAATAACGTGGACAGAAGGATGGCATCGTCTATTTACATTATCTCCACGTATTTGATAGATATTCCCCATTTCTATCGCCCTTTGGAAATTCTGAATTTTCAGAAATATTTCCACAATTCCTTTCGTATATTAATGGAAAAACTCCGTTCTCATTTATTCCTATCCATATGATGGCAACATTCCACTAATAGGAGAGATTCTCTGGAATACTTGAGGTTTGATTAACTGTTAAATTTCAATCGTCTGCCAAAGGAACTGATTTTGAAGTTCTGTAGCGAGATCGCATACTGTGGGTAGCATATTGCATGAAATGGTATTGTGGCAGACGATATTTCTTCTCCTTTCCCACATTTTTTACACCAGCTATTCGGTGTTGCGTCACCGTAAGAAACCGGGTATTTAAATTATTGTACAGGAGATTGTAAGATGCCTATACACTGATAAGCCATTCCATTATGACCACCCCAAGCCTAGGGAACTGAGTGCGCCTGGAGACCGAACAGTGGCGCAACTGAAGTTCACAGAGCAGTATAAATACAACCCGAGGACCGGTTTCCGGTTCGTAGAGTGTTCGGAGTCAGAATGGGAAAAGCTGCTCATTTATCGGAGTTTGATAAAGGACAAACTCCAATAAATGAGTAGGCTTGTGGGTTGTTCACGCTCCGCTGTAGTGAGTCATCACTCCATCGCCCTCTCTAAATCTATATATGTTCACTGGCTGTATTTTCAGGGTCACCTTCCAAAGCGCATAATATTACATCATTTTGGAAACCTTACAATCCCAGATTGCATTTAGTGCTACATTCCAGCCGATATTCGTCACACGTCCTCTATAGGCCTGATATTAAAGCATCTCTCTTCTCTCTCATGTTCAGTCTCTCCAGCAAAGTCTGGTGATCATCTCGCATAATGCGCAACTGCTTCTGTCTCAATAGACAGCCTTCAATTAGAGCTAGACCACAATAGAATTTGTGTGTGTTTTTTTTAAACCAGCAGAATATTTGATTTATTTTACCTAAAGAATTTTATTGCTAGCCCCCTGCAACCTACAATAATACTAAACGTAAACTGTGCAAGATTTTCAAACAATGTGTACACTATATTATCAATATAGTGTACACATTATTATGACCAACTGACAGTTTTAAGCAAATGAGCTATGGCTGCACGCTGTTGCCGCCAGAGGACGAGGCTAGTATAAAAAGGAAAAGCTTGGTGCTTGCGACAGTAGTAGAAGTGAATTTTGGGTGACGATGGGTAAAAAATGCGATTTGACGGATTTTCAACGTGGAATGATTGTACGAGCTTAGAGCCATGGAGCCAGTATCACCGAAACTGCCGCATTCGTGAAATGTTCCAGAGCAGCTGGCTGTTGTTAAAGTGTTTAAAGACTGGACTGTCAGCCAAAAGAACTGAGTCTATACGTGCAACGTGTGGTCGTCATCGACTAGTGACTGCTCCGGGGGAACGGAGAGTGTCCAGACGGCTAACAGACAACAGAAGGGCAACAGTGCAGCAAATTACAGACCATCTTAATCAAGTATCCCCTCAAATGATCTCTGCACTTACTGTTCGCCGTACACTGCATCGGATGGGATATGGCAGCCGAAGGCCTGTTCGAACACCTTTGCTGTCTGAAGTTAACAAGAGAAAACGTCTCCAGTTCTCACAGGAGCACAAGGATTGGACAGTCGGTAATTGGAAACAAATTATGTGGTTCGATGAATCACGTTTTCAGTTGCACCATGCTGATGGCCTAGTGAGAATTTGGCGGAAACAGCACGCAAGCATGGACCCCAAATGCATTGCTACAACCCTTCAAGCTGGTGTAGGCAACGTTATGGTTTGGGGAATGTTTTCCTGGCATGCTTTGGGAACTTTAATTCGTGTTGATCAACGTCTGATTGGCTCATCATATCTAAACATCGTTGCGGACAAAGTGCATCCTGTCATGTGGATGGTTTATCCCAATGACGATGGCTACTTTCAACAAGATAATGCGTCTTTGCTATAGTGCTCGTATTATACAGGATTGGTTTCAGGAACATGCCAGTGAGTTTACTTTGCTTAGGTGGCCCCCACAATCTCCATATCTCAACCCCATTGAGAATTTGTGGGATGAAGTTGAACGAGCCATCAGACAGCTGGATCCACATTCCTGCAATCTCACACTCCTGGAAAATGCTATTCATCAAACATGGTCTCAGATTCCACAAACCACCTATCAACATGTCGTGGAATCCATGCCACGAAGAATCGACGCAGTATTAAAGGCAAAAGGTCTCCCAACGAAATACTGAGGGGTGGTCATAATAAAGTGGCCACTCAGTGTATATGTTCACTGGCTGTATTGGCAAAGTCACTATCCAACGGCCATAATATTACATCATTTTGGAAACCTTACTATCTCAGATTGCATTTAGGGCTCAATGCCAGCCGATATCCGTCACACCTCTTGTACATGCCTGATATTACAGCATCTCTTCTCTCTCATGTTCAGTCTCTTCAGCAACGTCTGGCGATCATCTCGCATAATGCGCAACTGCTTTTGTCTCAATAGACTGCCTTCAATTAGAGCTAGCCAGAAGAGAATTTGTGTTTTGCTTAATCAAGCAGAATTTTTGATTTATTTATTTTACCTAAAGAATTTTAGTGCTAGCTCTCTGCAACCTAAAATAATGCTACACGTAAGCTCTGCAAGATGTTCAAACAATGTGTACAGTATATTATCAAAAGTATTCGGACACTACCAAATATTTATATAAGAACAATGGTTGCATAGGAAGGTGCCCTGAGAGTGGGGAGGTAAATATGTAAAGCTGAGATGTTCTGTCGTGTTACCAGTAACTTTCAAGCGCATATGCCGAGTGGACGTGAACTTTCTGATGTCCACCAGGTGGACTGGTCATAGGATGTCATTTGAGTAACGTTTCAATACAGAGCAACGCAACTAAACTAACCATAACATAATCGACTGTAAGTGATGTCGAAAAGAGATAAAAGCAGGGCGGTGCTACTACAGAAAGAAAGAAAGTTCAAGAAAGCCCCACAAATTCGCCTAAATCTGTTTAGTACTTTATGTATGTCCCAGTCAAGCAAGTAAACACGTTCTTTTTCCTATTCGCAGCGTCGCTTAAAATAGTCCTATCTCAGTCAGACCTTTTCGTAAATCAACATGTTTCATGTGAAATCGAATTTAAATGCATGGTGATGAATACCTTTATTCAAAACACACACACACTCACACACACAAAAAGGATGAAGATAAAAGGAAAAGAAAACTTCAGATGCAAGAAAAATAAATTTTCTCTCGAAGACGCAACGCCTTTCACATTCAAGAAGCGATAAAAAGCGCGTGAGTCGTTAAAATATGTAATTGCATGGATTATCGGAAACTGAATATGCAAATTTAAAGGAAGAGAGGTAATTTTCTGAAATATGCCAGGACGAAAACTGCGCGTTTCTCCTTCGCTTCGTGCATAAATCACTTAGGTTTCTCTGAATTCCACCTAATCCTTTCTTCTCTGCGCACACGGAGTAGGAAGAATGAAAACATATGTATAAGTAGAAGGCTGTTTGCCGGGTATTTAAAATTCGAAATAAAGTATTTAGAACACTTGACGATTTGCGAAATTGTAAGATCATTTCGCGTGCTCTTGATGTGTATAAGTCTTTTCGTATCCACTTTGGTCTGACTTTATCCCTGTTTTAGGATGTCTCAAATTTCCTTTAATCAAACGTTTTGTTGCATTTCCGGTAAACATGCATACTGGAAATTAAGGCAGGTCATTTTTTTTCATCATCCTCTGTCTCTGTGCTCATACCGAGGGAATAATATTTCGATTACTTTGAGCCTTTCGCATGCATACTTTAGTGTTCTCTGCAATTCTAAGGAAACAGTTGTTCCTCCTTTTACACCAAAAACATCATTTCCCTACGCAGAGCCGAAATGAAATGCGAAGAATATATGCTTCTTTAACACACATAACATATTCATGAAGCTTTCAAAGATAATTTGTTTCTTTGTATTCAACATTACGTAAGATAAGAGTTTTCTTCTCGCCAGAAATGATTCGACTGAAATATTTATCCACATTATCAACTTAGTTTTACGAAATAGTTAAAAAAATTATTTTTCGCTTGTTCAGTTTCTCTATGTTAATATTCACGAAATATATGATTTAGTTTACGTGAAATATTGAGCAGTTGTTATTTGTCTTTAAACATGGATGTTGTTTAGTGATTTTATCTTGTAGCACTTATTCAGACCCACGGCTTTATAAATTTAGAGACCTATCTTTTAAATTATTTTAAGTTTCCTTATCTTTTAAATTGTTAAAAAAACGGTTAAATGAAATAAAATCAGACTAATTATTTATTCATGCACACGGTGTGAAAAAAAAGTATCCGATTGCTTGCATTTTGATCAGATATTACACATTTACTAACTGGATAGAGCATGGCGCCAAGGCACCGTGGTGCGCTACTTTAAATTTAGGTTCAAATGCTTGAATCCACGCTGTCGGCTGGTTCATATGGTTTCTGGCAGTGACGATTTGGCGTTGTGAACTCCGCATATATTCTTGTCTATCGCATCAATGACTGAGCGAGTACATCACACAGTCCGCTTTCCATTTTGCTGCGAACTTAGCCGGACATTACCAGAGTTGGAAACGGGTCAAACATTTCGGGCCCTGGCGTCCCATAACTGAACCCGACCCGACCCGTAACTGACACGGACAAATCTGCTTTGAACTATAAACTTAAAACTGAATTTATATGTACATACATATAAACGTAATATACTCTATCTACCAACAAGTAATTGGGCACCTGTGATAGCAAAGGAAAACGAAGTTTATTCACCTTCAATAGTTGGTGGAGCCTCCACGAGCGGCGATTACAGCTGCGACCCTCCGGGGCATACTCTCAACCAGGCGTTGTACGACGCCTAGTGGTTTTTTCTTCCACTCTGCTTGGAGAAGACAGGCCAGTTCCTTTACCGATTTTGGACGGTGGAGGCACCCCTTAAGTCGAATCTCCAACTCGTCCCTGAGGTGCTCGAAAGGGTTAAGGTCCGGGCTCTGCTCAGGCCAGTCCATTCGACTAACACCATTGTCACCATACTAAGCAATGGGGGACCTCGCAACATGATAGGTGGCATTATCATTCTGAAAGTAACATGGGTCCACCTCGCAAAACTGCCACAACGTAGGAAGCGCATAATCATCCAAAATGGTGCAGTAGGTCTCGGCGTTGAGACTACTAGGAATTGTGACCAAGGGTCCTGTGCCATACCAGGAAAAGCACCCCCATAGCATAATTCCACCGCCGCCGAACTTCACAGTTGGCACAATGCATTCCGGCAGGAGGCGTCCTCCAGGCAGACGCCAAACGCAGACCCTGCCATCCAAACGGTAGAGGGTGAACCTTGATTCGTCCCATTCCCACTGTTCAACCGTTCCACTGTCGACTTTCTGTGCACCACGTTAGCCGAGCAGCGCTATTGGACTTTGTGATCAAAGGCTTGTGGGCGGCAGCACGTCCATGAAGAGCGAGCAGTTGGGCTTCCTTACGGATGATATTCATCGAAAGAACACTCCTGGATGCCTGTTGAAACTCCTCGCGGATGTGGACCATCGATTTGGTCCGGTTCTTCTGAATTTCTCTGGCCAGCCCCCGTCGGTCTCTAACTCCCAGTTTTGTGGGTCCGCCGGGTCTGGGCACGTTCCGACAGTCGCCTCTCATCTTTCACTTGCCAATCAAGTAGGCCACTATCGATTTTGGGTACTTCAACTCGCTGGATATGTCACGTATGGATCGGCCATTTGTGTGATACCCGACGATTAAACATTTCTCGAAATCAGAGAGCTTCGAACTGCGTGGCATCTTGCATGCGACTGGTTGCGTTGTTGTTTCCCACACGATATTTAACGGCGGCGGCCGTGACGTGTATCAGGACCGGAGATATCGTCGATTACAGGGGTGTCCAATTACTTGTTGGTAGACAGTGTATATATGTTTATCCCAATAATTGCTTGATATTTAATAACTGAAATCCTTTTTTAATATCAACATTTGGTTACATGCTAAATTTTAGGGCCATTTTTAGTGCCACTATTTTGCGTAATCCAGAAGTAATGGCTGACTATGAGTGTGACCATGGAGTATATTACAAATAGGAACCATTATTTAAGATTACAGAAATGTATTTTTTTAAATGTATTTAGATTGTCCACTCTTTCCACACTTTGATGGAGGTGCACATACTTTCATAAGGTCCGTTAGATTTTTGGTTCCATTGTCTTTTATTACACCGTCGGCATATTTCTTTGTAATTGTACACTTTCCACATTTTGAACAACAAACAAGACCAAACAGCACAGAGTTATTCACCGGTTCCTTAATGAGACGAAACAATTTCCAGCGTTCGCTCTTCCCCTTGTGGTTTTCGACAAGCACGTATTTGTTGGCCTCGACGCCTTTCTCAATCTCCTTAATATTGAATCCATCCATATTAACAAATAAGGAGTTAATTTCAACATGACATGTCATGGGAATAGGATGTTAGCACATCAATCAAAAACGTCTGAATGCTTAATGTAAAAGATGCGATGTGAAAAGTAACTCTTAGTCATACAATGAATTTTGCACGGAGAGAGTGAATCAGCTGAGAAGCAGGCGAATGGCGTTTGCCTGTACCTTACCCTGGCCAATCGCACTGTAAAAGAACCCAAAGGAAGTCTTTTTTATGATATGGTTTCGTTGTCTCTCACGTTGGTCGGTGGAAATCTGCGTTGCTTTAAGAAAGAGACGACAATAGGTTTGCATGACAGATCATTATTCACTCTGTGGGAACCAGTATCGAATACAGAATTCCACAATGCCCATTTTTCTTTGGAATATATTTTTATCTTTTCAAAAATAAAACGGGAATAAAACCGGGTCAAAATAGGGTCAGGAACACCTTGACCCGACACGTTGGACCCGCCAGAAATTGTCGACACGTTGACCTGTGACCCGTTTCCATCTCTGGACATAACGTGAAACAAATGAAATGATTGGCCCAGTCTTCCCAGTTAAGGAGTCCAGAATCTCCAAGGCCAAAAATGGCGCGGAAGGTCTTCAGCAAAGTTGAAACCATGCTGGCACTATTGTTTGATCATTAAGACATGGTTCATCATAAATATGCTCCAGAAGACAAACTGAAAACAAAGAGTTACTTCCAGGCATTTTTTCCCCTTTGCCTACGCGATGCAGTGCGGTGGAGAGACTTGCCTATTGGACATGAAGTCGAATGACAGTTGCACCATGTCCGTATCCAGGCCCATTCGCCTCTCCTTTTGAGACATTGTTGGCCAAGCACGAATTTCAAAAGTAAGGCAATCCCTCATACTTTCCAGGTAATGTCTCCTTGCGACTTCTGGGCGTTTTCGAAGTTGAAAATTCCTTTGAAGGGTATAATATTTATGAAACACAAAGGGAATCAAGAAGCCTACCAAGCAACACCTGTTGGCGATACCTAAATGTAACTTTAAAAATGAAATGATCAGTGGACAGACCACTTTACAAAGTGTGTAGTGTCAGAAATGCCTGTTTGGATGGGAACTTGGAAAGCAACGCAATAGGTTACTTAGGGTTTTTCCATAGGCTAAATACTGTTTGATCAAACCTAAAATATAGTAAGACTCAACTTGAAGATGTCCAGCAGCTGCATTAATCTGCAAAAAACTGGAAATACACTCACGGAAAATGAAATTTGCACACCCAGAAGGAAGCATCGGAGTGAACTGAAGTTTTATGGACGTAATGATACAGATGAATGATACACATGATGGCAGAAACAGAGCTGCAGGACAATTACAAAAGGATATGTGGCACGCAGTCCGGTCATCTTCAATAGCGCATCGCACCGCCTAATGCGGCGATACATGCTGCAATGAGGCGGGCGAACAGACGTCTGATATTGTCCTGCGGCAGACTAGCCCACATGTGTTGGACGGTGTGGGCCAAATCCTGGATGGTGCGGCACGGCAGCAGCCGGCCTTTCAACTGGTCCCATACATGCTCGATAGGGGACATGTCCGGGGACCTGGAGGGCCATGAAAGTGTCTGAACATGACGTAGGGAGTCCTGGGCTACCCCAGCCGCGTGAGGGCGGGCATCATCCTGCTGGTATAGCGCACCTGGAATCCCGGCGAGGAATGGGAGCACATGGAGCCGTAGGATCTCATCCACGTATCGCTGGCCCGCGTCAATGACCCACGTACCACTAGTAGAGCTGATCGGCTATCGTAGGCAATGGCTCCCCAGACCATAATGCCTGCAGTGGGGGAGGTGTGGCGCTCGATACAGAGGTTGGGATTGTCCCGTTGACGCGGGAACTCCACACCCAGAGACGATGATCACCTGTCTCCAAAACGAAGCGGCACTCATCACTAAACACTACAAGTCGCCAGCTTGTGGCGTTTCCACGTCGCTCTGGCCTGACACAACTGGAAACGGAGCCGACGAGTTTCCGGTGTTAATGGTAGCACACGTAAGAGGCGCTGGGATCGCAGAGTCGCTTCCGCTAGGTGTTGGGAAATGTTTCGTGGGCACACAGGAGCCGCTACATGTGCCTGTATAGTGGACCGGATCCCCGTGAGATCTGTTCGTGCACGGCGCACGATCCGTCGATCCTCTCTACCGGTGGTCTGCTTGGATCCGTCCGGAGTCGCTCCGCCGTGTGGCAGGACCGTCACCAGTCCACTGCACCCAACACAGTCGGACGGTATGGTCAGAACGAGCCACATGGCGATCTATATGGCGCACCGACCACCCTGCGGTTTTCAACCCGATGACCAGCCCTATCTCAAAGACCGCAAGTTGCGTAAATCGACGTCTCTGGCGTCTACCCGGCATTCTTGTCACTCTGTACTCTTGCTTGCGTCGGCCTGTGGTTTTCGCTTTCGTGGGGCATCGGCTACACGCCGCTTTATAAAGCTGCCGGTTCGTGCTTGCAGCGCCACCATAGGGTGTGCGGTCATGCGCAATCTTACTAAACGTGGATCATTTGCATACCAGCACGCACTCCAGCTATTTGCATAGTTTCGTGGTTGTAGCATGTTTCCTTCTAGGTGCGCAAATTTCATTGTCCGTGAATGTATGTTATTTCTTAACAGAAATCAGGTTTTTTTTTAGATTGCTGAAAAACGCTTAGGAAACGTAATTAAAATGACACACATCTGCTCAATTCAGCATTATGGCTGAACTGAACTGTCCAAGATAGCCAGCAGGTGAAAATTAGCTGGTTACTAATCCATTATGTCTCTCTCGTTAGCAGAGACAAATTCGTTACGCCTTTTCTGCTTCGAATGCCGAAAAGGAATATATATATATTGTATATTCTTAATAAAAAAAATAATTCACGACTTTAGTTTTATGAATGAAATTCATGCAAAGGCCTCCGGGAAGGCTAACTGGTCTGATACGCTGACCTCTGTTAATTTGTTCCAGATCGGCCTATTCTCGAATACCGAATGAGCATGAGTGCTTGCAGTGTGCGTGCGGTCGCTGTATGCAACGCATGCATTGTACACCCTAAATACGTACAAAAATTTACTCTATGCGAAAAAAAAAAAAAGAATTATACGAAGAAAAGCTTTGGGCTGCTGTTTTTTACGGGAAAACTTAAACGAAGTGTCTGCTTTAGAAGAGTTTTATTCAAAATCAAATTCACATATTTGTGTGCATTTTAACCGGAAATGAATGCGAAAATGCGAGCCTAACTTCGTATGTCCGTACTCATATGACAGCATCCTTGCCAGGTAAGTACGAACGGCAACGAAGAAATCCACTGTATGCGAAATTTCTGTTGCCTTCAGGGCTTGGGCAGTAAACCAATCAGAGAGCCGGAGTGCGTTCGCTCTGTCCCTAGTGTTTATTCCCACTAGGGTTGGGACCTTCGTTATTTGCCTGGTCGAAATGCGGAACAGAGAGTTGCATCAATCAATGGAAAACTCATATAAATTATGACTACAAAACTTGTGATGTTGATATAGTATAAAAATAGCAACGCTTCTCATAATTTAATGTTTATTATACACTCGTTTTGATTTGGTTAGGTTAAAAGGTAAAGCGTGTTTTACTCTTCCTCCTGGATTAAGCACTAAAACAATCTACAAATTGTTCAAAGTTTGGTATGAACTTAGTACCTTGATGACACAAGGTACTATAAATAATAGTACCTTGTGTCATTAAATTGTGAGAATAAAACCTATTTACGCGATATAAGCAAATGCAAGATATATTTTCTAAATTTTTTTAATAACAATTGAAAGAGTTCTACTGAAGATTTTGATGTCGTAGCCAAAGTAACAGAAGAATGAAAAAAGTCGCAGGATGGAATTCCGCTATAAATGACGTACGGTTTTTGTTTTGCATGCTTCACACATAACGTTTACGGTTCTCCATTGAGTGCATGTTTCACGATGTAACTGGTATTTCCACCTACATCGGTGAAGTGTCCCCGGGACGATCGATTACCTATATAGCCGTGAAAGAGGCTCGCGGTTTTCGTTAATCTCCAAAACAATAAATAGTATTTTCTGCTAAAAATATGCAACAACATCGTTTAACCTTCAGTCCCCAAGTTATTATGGTATATATAAATAATTTCTGTGGTATTATGCACAAATTAATGATGTATTACTCAATTAATTGTTAAATAACTAATATCTGAAATAGACTGCACCCCAGCAAAACCACAAGTGATGGGAAACTGCTGGCCAAAAGCTGGCAGTGGTGAGTCTTTGATGGCTGAAATTAGCCACCCACGGCCCGGTAGCGGTCCGTTGGTGACAGCGCCATCAGTTGGCGAGCCATTGATGACCCTGCAGGATCGCCGTGAATTGCGGGCCACCAAGCAAGTGCCACTAGTGGCCCGTAGCTGGCAACTGATGAAACCCCAACACCAAGTTAAAGCAACGGGACTGCGCATGCGCAGAAGACACATTTGCTGTGTCTCTCATGGTACCAGTTAGTTGAAGACGACGCTACCGCCATCGTGTTATTTTAGTGAATGTTAAGAAAAAAATCCATATGTAGAGAGGCGAATGAATTTCCTAATGAAATTTCACGTCGACGAAGATATCAGATTAAGCCATGAAATACTAGATTTCAGCCATGAAATACACCCACACCATTCCCATGAATAACAATTCATAGAATGGAGTGGGTGAATAACAAGAAAAAATTTGAAACCGCTTGAAACAAATGTCCTTGAAAACCATTAAAAAAACGTTTGTTGGAAAAAAAAGGAATTGTACGCGTACAAAATTTATTAATTATTTGAAAGAAAAAAAGCAACGCTATGTGGATATAATGTGCTCATCTATGGGTTGAATACACAAGACTGGGAGGAATTCGCTCTAAAAATAATCAGCTATCATTGATTTTTATTTTATGGCTACTACTGGGAAATTGGCGGACAAGATCAGCAAGCCAACAGTTACGTCACGTGATTGCCGGATGCCACTGCTGCGAAACTATCGGACCACATTAGGCTAGCCATCATTTGTGGCACGTGCTTGCAAAGCCGCTGAATTGCGACTTGTGGCAGCTGCTGCCTGTGATGGATATCTGATGGCCCTGTTGTGGCATATGACAACTGATGAGGGTGCCAACTGTTCGCCAGCTGTTGGCCTGAACTGTTGGCCCTTATGTTTGCCGCCCGGACATTTTATTGACGGTTCGGCAGTGGCAACATAGTGATGGGCCAATGCTGGTCCAGCAAGACCGTTTTTGCTGGGACTATGTAGCGTAAGAAAGTTTCGGCTGTAACACATTGGTCTTGTCGCGGATACCTCAGTTCTTTTCGTTTCTTTTCCGCAGAATGGACGACTAAAGCAATCAGTTCTTTCATGGACGCTCCATGTGCACTCAATAAAGAAAACATTAGTGATACCTACCTAATAGCGTGTTTGGTCCTCCTCTAGCGAGAATAAGAGCCGGTACACATAGAGGCATCGACTCCACCAGATGCCTGATGGGTTTCTTTAGGTAATGACAGCCATACCTGTAGCAGCATTGCACACAGCTCAGGCCGATACGTCTGTCCAGGATACATGAATATGATATTCCGCCCGACGGCGTCCCAGATAGCGTCCATAGGGTTAAAATTCGGGGACCATAGGGGCCACTGGACGGTTCGGAACTCAGATGAGTGTTCCTCGAGCCATGAGTGAGTGGTTGCGGCCCGGTTGGGCTGCGCATTGTCCTGCTCAAACAGACCGTTGGCCGCAGGATGCGCGAAAGCCATGAAAGCGTGTTGGTGATCAGCTTGCACATGCTGGTAGCTCACAACGGTTAAGGAATTCTCTAGACACACAAAGGAACCTAATGTGTTCCAAGGGAAGTCTCTCCAAACCATCACAGAGCTACTACGTCGTTGAACAGAGTAGACCTGCCATGTCGGGTCTGTGGCCGCATGATATCGACACCACACCTTGTAACGTATACTCTCGATTCACTTTCCTTTTGATTTTTACTATCTCTGGTTATTTTATTTTACAATGTAAATTATCTTCTTACTGAACGAGATGTTATTTCTCCCGCTGAATGAGGTCTGGCAATGAGTGTAAGTCATGACGTGGTGGTAGTCAGTATAAATAGGCGCGTTCAACGATACCTGAGAGAACTGTTGTTTATGTGCGAGAGAGCTTTTTGTTGATGTGCGTAGAGAGAGCTGTTGTTGTATGGTGAGAGCTTTGTTTCGTGTGTAAAGAGATCTTCGTTTATGTGAGAGCCAGATATCGAGTAGTTGTGTGACCGATGAAGTGAGTGTGGATAAATAACAGAAGTTGCCTAATAAAAGATTGTCTTAGTAAGTACGTTTTTCTCAGTTCATAGCACTGTCAGACCTCTGTTTGGCTGTTAGGTTTATTTCATTAGTTGTTATTATTAACAACCAGCATTAAGACTTTATTCATCTTAAATTACTACTACAACATTAATAGCAGTTAAAAGTTTGTTCATTATTATTACTACACTACTAGCAGGCAAGTTTATTCATGATATAATTAACAAACAACAAGCATTAGAAGCTTATTAGTAGAAGTTGAATTCATTAATATTTGTTAGAAGAAAGCTATATTCATTATAACCTGTACACACACGTCAGCTCCGTACAGCTGAAAACGGGGTTCGTCTGACCACAGGACACTGTGCAACTCTGCAGATGTCCAGTGGTGATGTTCCCGGCACCAGGCGAGGCATAGTGTCCTATGACAGGTAGTGAACAGTGGCAAACCAGTAGCGTGTCTGCTGTCGCAGTACAAGGCATGCAGCGTGCCCCGTACCGTCCGTTTGCTGACGTTGCTTGGTCCTCCAAATTTTTACCTTGATGTGATTAGCGCTTCTGTTGCCAAGCGGTCGATCTGTACGAGCCTGGATAGCGTACATCAACCCCAGTCATCAACGTCGTACGGTCGGCAACTGCTTGCTGTCTGTGTACTGTCCGTCGATGGTATACTCGCGGTGCCCCCTTGATACAGATTTCCTCGGGAACCCTACGATTCTTATCACTTCGGACATAGAATAACCCATCTGCCTTGCGCCGATAATGCGTCCACGATCAAAGTTGCTCAGATCACCACATTTACTCATGTTCGTCGATTGGAGGCACTGTTCGGAAATGTTTTCTTAATACAATCATGGCCAAAAGTCAGGCACCGGTAGACCGAAAGTCAATTTTTGATGTTTGAAGTCAACTTATACAGCGTATTGGTAAAGTCAGGAAAAAAAACTATACATGATTTTAAAGGAAATGTTATGCTGAATTCAAATATTTTACAGAATATTATTAACAGTAATAGAAGTTAAGTTACAAGCAAAAGTGTGCTTGTGAGGAAACACGAACCCAATTTTGAACAAGAAAACTGACACCAAATTTTCAGGTGTAATAAGCACGTCTTTTGAATCTGTTCTGACACAAATTAAATTTATCAAAGCTATTCAAAGTCAATGGAACCGGTATGGAAAACAATAGATCTGACCAAAGAAAGAAGATAGAAGATTTTCAATCGGGTTTTTGATCCCTCAGATATTGCTGTAAACGGAATCGTGAGCTTACGAACTCTTAGAAACAGAGTTATCGACAAAAATAAGATGTGACTTTACGTCCCTTGGTGGGAAAACCATGCATTATTTTTGGAAGAAAGTATTCTCAAAAGGTTTATCCGTATAAGTGGTATCGGTCGAAGAAAAAAATTAGTCGAGTTTTCAGGAGCCCAGATTTTGCAACAAATACTTCAGAAGCAGAAATTAACACATATGATCCCTAGTGACTAAACCATTCTTTACCAAACATTAGAAATTATGTGCAAAATATTTTCCATCAGGTCTTGTATGCGATACAGGAAGAATTTTTCAAATCAGAGCCATAGGAGCAGAAATAACGCAGAAAACGCAATTTACCTTTGTGCCCCCTAGCGGAAAGTGTATGATTTACTTGAAAATTTTGAATTTATAGGAAAAAACATTTCGCATCGGAAACACTATCCAACAAAGAAGGAATTTTTCAAATCGTACCCTTAGAAGTAGAGATATTGGCAAAAATAAGATATACATCTACGCCCCTTGGCGTAGAAACCATGCATTTTTTTCAAGAAGAAAATTTTCCTGAAAGGTTTGACGACATGAGTAGTATCGGTCAACAAACGACATTTTTTTCAAACGAGAATTTAGAAGTTCATATTTTGCTGCAAATACAACAGAAGCGGAAATTAAGATTTACGCCCCCTAGTGGCCATATCATTTTATTTACAAAAATTAGAAATTATGTGCGAACCATTTCCCATCAGGAGCTGTATCCGGGGCAGAAAGAATTTTTCAAATCGGAGATTTAGAAGCAGAGATATAGGGGGAAACGCAATTTACCGCTACGCCCCTTAGCGGAAAGTCTATGAATTACTTGAAAATTTTGAAAATATATGAAAAACATGTCACACCGAAAACACTATCCAACAAAGAAGGAATTTTTCAAATCGGACTCCTAGAAGCAGAGATATTGACAAAAATAAGATTTACATCTACGCCCTCTGGCGGAGAAAGCGTGGAATATTTTAAGAAGAAAATATTCCGAAAAAGTTTATCGATGTTAGTGGCATCAGTCCACGAAAGAATTTTTAATCGATATTTTAGAAGCTGCGATTTTATGGCAAATACCTCAGAAGCAAAAATTAACACTTACGCCCCCTGGTGACCAAAGTATTCTTTACCAAAAATATTAAATTATATGTAAAATATATTCCATCAGGAGATGTATCCGCTGAAGAAAAAAATTTGAAATCGGAGTTTTAGAAGAAGAGTTATCGTGGAAAATGTAATTTATTTTTACACTCCCTAGCTGAAAATCTATGCGTAATTTGAAAAAGTAACTATATCTAAAATACTCTTCGACATAAATTGAATCGAAAGATATAAATTTTATTTCAATCGGATGTTTAGATGCAAATTTGTGGAATTAAACGTATTTTTGAATTCGACATGATCAGCATTTACGCCCTCTACCGGCGAAATTGTACATCGTAAAAAAAAACGAAATAAAGGCACATCATTTGTATATTTCAAGCTTCCCAATGCAAAAGGAATTTTTCAAATCGGACCAATAGCTGCTGAGATATCTTGGGTACAGACGGGCAGACGGACGGACAAATCGATAACAGAAGCACGATCTTTTTTTACAAAAGACGTGCTAAAAAGCGTTCGCGCGCTTCTAATCCACTATTACTTTATCCGACGTCCGTTAGTGAGATATAAAAGGATGCATAATCGTTTACCTATCCCTCGTTCTCTGAGGAAGGGGAAAAAAAACCGGCCCATTTAGGAGCCGTTCTTTTTCTGAGGATGAAGGTTTAATAACGGAAACAAATGGCCTTAACATTCTAATTTGGAATGCGCAGGGTATCAAAAGACAACACAGAGAATTTTTAGCCTACTTAAAGTATAAAAAAATTGACGTTGCGTTAATTAATGAATCATGGCTAAGCGATAAAATTAAATTCAAAATTCCCAATTACAAGGTTTATAGGAAGGACAAAACCACCAAAAGCGGCGGAATTTTGATTGCGGTTATTGATAGATTAGAGCAAAGTGAAACACCTTGCAACACTGAAGATGGTCAAGAAGCCCACTCAGTTATAATTAAAACCAAAAATAACCCGATCAAGCTTACGGCCTTTTATAATCATCCGTCACATACGGTTACCAGTGAAGCTCTGGACAAGCTTTTTGAAGAAGACATCCCCACCATAGTAGCGGGGGATTTTAATAGCAAACACCGCTATTGGTACTGTCCTAGAGCTAATAAAAGTGGGAACAATATTTTCAGATATCTCTTAAATAAAAATATTGATCTGGGGGCACCTTCCGAGCCCACCAGAACAGCGTTAAGAGGAACTAGTAATGTGCTAGATTTTGCGCTATTCAAAAATAATAGATATTATTATGAAATCTATACTGCAGCAGCGCTCTCATCTGATCATAACCCCGTTCATTTACAGCTTTTTACTGACAAAACTGTAATGGTAACACCCAAAATGGTCACGAACCTAAAGCAATTGAAAGAAAAAAATAAATTAGTATCACCTCCAGAAATCGGAGATTGCAATAGCAAAGAATTTGACAATGCTATTGAAACCTTTAAAATTGCCATTAAAAAGGTTATGGAGGCTTGCCAAACTCCTGTCAAAGAAAAAGAAACCCGTATTTCTTATCCAAAGAAATATTGGATCTTATTAAGGAGAAAAATAGGTACCGCAGTAAATGGCAAAGAACCAGAAATAAAAGATTTTATGACCTTTATTGCACCCTTAACAGGCAAATCAAAAGAGATATCAGAAAGTTTGAAAACGGTTCATGGGGTCAATTATTAGAGGAAGCACATATTGACTACTCTGAAAATTCGAACCAAAAAAAAAATAAAATGACCCTGTGGAGCCTTACTTCAAGTTTGCAAAATAAAAATATCAGATTACTCCCACCTCTCCAGAAAGCAGATGGGACGGTTGTTAGAACCGATGAAGAAAAAGCGGAAATCTTTGCAAACTCACTTGAAAAGCAATTTAAAATAAATGATATCCCTGACACTGATGTAGCCATTAAAATGCAAAAGGCCCTGGATACTTATTTTAAACATGCGGAGGATGTAGAAAATTCTAGAGTCATCGCCCAAAGTGCACAACTCTATGAAGAATTTACTAGTAAAAAAACTGTATTAACATCCCTAATTAAAAGTAAACAGAAAGGCTCTTTTAAAAAAAAATAGAAGCGCAAGGCATAGAAAACAGCAGCCAAAAGTAGAAAATGCTACGGCCTCTTTTACGTCCGATGGACAAGTTAAAGGTGCTACGACCTCTCGCGGGTCCAGAATGCCAGAAACTGGAAAGATAAGAAATAAAAAAGCCCTTTTAAGGGCCAAAAAAAAAAATTTTGTTCCTCCTGACTTTGAAAAACCACTACCCATCAGTGAAATAGAAGTTAGGTTTCATATTAATAACCTTAAAAATAAAAAGGCACCGGGCAAAGATGGCATAAATAATAAAATTCTGAAAACATTACCGGAAGGGTATGTGCAAACCCTTACTAAAATATACAATTGTGCCATTAAATTAAATTATTTCCCGGATGATTGGAAGACAGCAGAGGTGATATTATTACCTAAGCCAGGTAAAACCTGGCAATTCCTGAAAATCACAGCCCAATTTTGTTGCTCCCAACCATGGGAAAAATCTTTGAAAAAATTATACTTGTTAGAATGCAACAGTTCTGTGAAGAATACCCAGTTATTCCATTTATTCAAGGAGGTTTTCGTGACAAACACTCCACGGTGCACCAGCTCTCGAGAGTTACTGAAAAATGTGCAGAAGGAATAATGAATAAAAAGCACACAGCGGCCATTTTTCTGGATGTAGCTAAGGCTTTTGATAAATGTCCACACGAGGCAATTATCTACAAACTAATAGCACATGACTTCCCACCGTGGATTATTCATATAGTCAAATCCTATCTTGAAAACAGAACATTTTGTGCAAAAATTAATGGGAAGATATCTTCAAAAAAAATAATTGAAGCCGGTGTTCCTACGCTATACTCTATTTTTGCTTCAGATTTTCCGAATTTTAACAACAGGAATCTGACTACAGCACTTTATGCTAACGACACTGCACTGGCCTATACTTCCATGAATAAAAATCAAGCAACATTTATGTTGCAATACTATGTGGAAAAACTGGAAAATTACTTCCTAGACTGGAAAATTAAAATTAATACTGACAAGACACAAGCAACTCTGTTCTCCCGTAAAACATACAATTACAATCCTGACTTTGAAATTGAATTATATGGTAAAAAAATACCTTGGGTAAAGGATGTCAAATATTTAGGCCTCATTATGGATCATAATCTGAATTGGAACAAGCATATTAAGGAAACAATGGCTAAAGTTCTTAAATTAAGAGGATGTCTCCAACCCATAATTAAAAATAAAAGGCTTAGCAAAAAAAAAAAAAAAATAAAACCTTGTTATGGAAAGCATGCTTCAGCCCGGTGATTACCTATGGCTGTCCTATCTGGGGTAACTGCAGAAAGCAGCAAAAAAATAATATTACCTCGTTTCAAAATAAAACTCTTCGTATGATGGTAGGACTAGATGGAAAAACATCCAATAATGCTATCCGTAGTATGCTAAATATCAGCTCTATGCATTATACTATGTATGATCTAGCGCAAAGGTATTACGAGAAAGCCAAGAAACATCCCAATCCTCTTGTCAGGGAGGCCCTTAATTATGTTGTCAATGATACTGACAAATTTAAAAGACCGAAGGCTATTTTAAATAAAATTCCTGAAAAGAATCCAGCTCACAGTTATACTTCCAAAAAATAAAAAATAACTGGGACTAAATTGAAGTTATTCCTCACACGTAGGAGGAAAGCAAAAAATTGTATAGCAGTTTTTTTTTTGGGGGGGGGGAAAAGGGCCATTTTAGGAGCCGAGCAAAATGATGCATAAAAGATTTATCTTTTTTGTACTAAATATCTCTGCCCCTAAAAAACAAGGTGTTGTTGGTCTTATCTTTTATATTAAAATTTGTTGTTGTTTTTTTCCTGATTAAAAAAAACAAAACAAAAAATAAAAATAAAAAACGGCTCTTTTAAGAGCCGAGCAAAATGTTGCATAAAAGACTTATCCTTTTTGTACTGAATATTCTGCTCCTAACCAAACAAGGTGTTGTTGGTCTTGTCTTTTATATTAAAATTGGTTGTTGTTGTTTCCTGATTAAAAAACAACAAAAAAAACAACAACAATAAACGAAAAAAAAAAAAAAACGGCTCTTTCAGGAGCCGAGCAAAATGTTGCATAAAAGACATCTTTTTACGCATTAGTTCTGGAAAATGATGAATGATTGGCCCATAAACTACCGGCTTCCTAAATAAGAAATAAAAAAAAATGAAAACCCTGTTTGTGGCTTTTTTTTATTTCTCGGTTGTTTACTCAAAATGAGTATCTTAAACCTCGATCGGTGTAATATTGTGATCACACCACCTCAGCTATGGTTACTCTGTCATGCCTGTCAAGAATCAACAAAAGTAAACCTGTGAAAAAATCCTGTAAAACCAATGGGGAAAAATCTTTTCTCTCATTGGCTGGCGAGAAACACTGAGCAAATAGCCAGTTTTGTCTTACCCGGTGTTCAAAGACGATTTTTCTCTGGGAAAGATGTTCTGTGTGTGATGTTTTTTTTTCAGGTTCCCCTTTCCCGTGTCCTTTCCTTCCTTTCCCCCTGTACTCTTCTGTGGCACAGGTGTACTGGGCATTTTTCTGCGGAGAGAAATATCACTTGAAATGGCTTGTTGTCACAGGTAAGTATGTAGGGCAGCTTACAACTTCACTTCTTAACGGGTAACCGTCTTCTCCCTCTCCTCTAATATTTCCATACTTTTCTTTCGTACTATTCTATCAGGGAAATCTGTTCCCAAATATCTAATATTCCTCTTTTTCACCTGACAAAAGGCGCAGAGCGCTGAGGGTTCGGGTCTCTCAACCTCAGATAGGAAATCTCTCTCTCTCTCTGCTGTCTTAGAACGCAGCTGTTTGCAGTCAGTTGACGGAAGTTCAAGTAGAATTCCTGGTGATATTTGAATTTCGGAATGCGAAAGACACGAAAATTGGTCATGCCTCTTCAAACCAGGGCAAAAATTATTACTTTGCATGAACTTGGATTCAGCAGACGTAAATTGCTGTTAAAGGTGGCTGTGATCATTCCACTGTCTTGCGAATCCTTAAAAGAGTTGCAGAAACATGGATGTGTGGGAAACAGAGAAAGAACAGGTCGACCAAGGCTGTGTACTGAACATGATGATCGCATATTGATTCGTCGTTCCTTAAAATCAAGGTTTAGAACAGCCACTCATTTAAGAAATGAGTGGGAGAATGGAGTACGCATTATTGCATCTGTACGTACAGTTCGTCGTAGGCTACAAGAAAATCGATTGACTGCCCGAAAAGCTGCACGAAAGCTTTTCCGTACTGAACAACAACGGCTCAAAAGAATTGCTTGGACCAAGGGACAAAAGAATTAGACTGTTGATGAATGGAACAATGTTATTTTCAGTGATGAAACAACTGTTACTATTTCCACTAATAATGGAAATAATTATGTACGTCGTCGGGTTAGTCAAAGATATAAGCCATGCTGCACCCAGCGAACAATCAAGCACCCACATTCGGTGATGGTATGGTCCTGTATTTCCGCCAGTGGTGTTGGCCGTCTGCACATTGTTGATGGCACAATGAATGGATCGAATTGTGTGGATATTTTGGAGTCCAAACTGCTACTATCTGCACAAGACATGGGTTTGCGGAATTTTACTTTTCAGGATGATAACGAGCCATGTCATCGGTCAAAGTTGGTTGACGAGTGGTTTAAACGGTCAAAGTTAGGTTGACGAGTGGTTTAAACGGTCAAAGTTAGGTTGACGAGTGATAACTTTTCGACAAGTTTCCTTATCGAAAAGTTATAAGGAAACTTTAGTGGCGGACAGTCACCGGATCTTAATCTCATAGAGAATCTGTGGTTGCGATTGAAGCAAAGGATCCGTCAACAAGGACCCACATCTAAAACAGCATTAACTGAACCTGTAAGATCCATATGGGACCGTATTATCACCAATGGGCAAATAGAGAAGCTCATTAGTTCCACGCCAAGAAGGTGCACTTTGTTACTCAGAAACCATGTTTATCCAATTAAATATTAAAGCGTGTTTTGCTTGTTGGTACGTTTTTTCAAGTGTCCTGCAAGTTTCAATATTGTACTGTACAGTTATTTTACGTTAAATGCATTGTACACTAAATTCAGAAATTTCACTATTTTTTGCTTTCTATGACTAGGCGCTGTACTTTTACTTGTAACTTCCATTCTATTATTGGTAATAACATTCGGTAAAAATTATTCGAATTCAGCATAAAACTTCCTTTAAAATGATGTATAATATGTATTCCTGACTTTACCATTACGCTGTATAAATTGACTTCAAACATCAAAAATTAACTTTCAGTCTACTGGTGCAAGACTTTTGGTCACGATTGTGTTTTAAATGACCTAATTGTTCTTCATATAACCTGAAAACAGTGATATTCAGGGGGAGAAGAAGCAGTTACTTCCTATAACCCACCGCGGCGCATAATACGCAATCCTCGAAATTCAGAAAAAGAATCGCCGAATAATCGTATACGAGATGTTGATCCCGAACCATACCTTTCTATGCAAAAGTTGCGATTCGAAAGAAGACTTTAGAAGCCCAAAACAATGCGAAAAGAAATGATCATCTTGTTAAAAAAAATTTCATTTCTAAATGTTTTTGTTATTTTCAAGTAAATAAATAGCAATTTTTTGTGAATTTTCAGCTTGCCACCGTTTCGTCGTTAGACCTGACAGTTCCTTCAGTTAGATTGCATATTATGCAATTCCGTAGCTATAATACTCCGTATTTCCTTCAGTTAGATTCCGTAGTATGCAATTCGGGAGTTAGGCCTGACAGTTCCATAGTTAGATTCCGTAGTATGCTGTTCTGTAATTAGACCTGACAGTTCCGTAGTTAGAATCCGTAGTGTGCTGTTCCGCAGTCAGACCTGATGGTTCCGTATAGTTAGATTCCGTAGTATGCAGTTCCGTAGTTAGACCTGACAGTTTCGCAGTTAGATTCCGTGGTATGTAGTTCCGTAGTTAGCATCCGCAGTTAGATTAGACCTGACAGTTCCGCAGTTTGATTAGGCCTGACAGTTCCGCAGTTTGATTAGGCGTGACAGTTCTGCAGTTAGATTCCGCGGTATGCAGTTCCGTAGTTGGACCTGACAGTTCCGCAGTTAGATTCCATAGTATACAGTTTTATATTTAGATTTCGTAATATGCAGGTCCGTAGTTAGACCTGACTGTTTCGTATTTAGATACCATAGCACACAGTTCCGTTGTTAGACCTGTCTGTTTCGTAGTTAGATACCATAGCATACAGTTCCGTAGTTAGATTCCGTAGTATACTGTTCCGTAGTATACAGTTTCGTACTTAAACCTCACAGTTCCGTAGTTAGACATAACATTTTCGTAGTTAGATTCCGTAGTTAGACATAACATTTTCGTAGTTAGATTCCGTAGTCAGACATAACATTTTCGTAACTAGATTCCGTAACAAGCAGTTCCACAGTTAGACCTGACAGTTCCGTAGTTAGATTCCATATATCCAGTTCCGTATGAAGATCTGAAAGTGCGGCAAGTTGGATTTGCGGCACTCACGAACTTGTGAGACGCTTAGATTTCCACAACATGTGGTCATCTGTGAGAGCAAATAATATCGCCTTCATCGCATCGTATTTTAGGTCAAAATGTTGTTAAGTAAATACTAAAAATCTTCCTTTCAGCGGTTGAGAACCTCCGTATTGCGTTACGTCTTCCTCGTATTAACGTACTGGTAATTTTCCAAATACACAACCTCTCCTGACAATTACGACGCAAATTCTTTTTAAAAATCGAAGTGCCGCAGAAACGTTATTATTTTTAAAGCGGCGTATTATCCTCACCCACACGTAATCTGCAGAACCTAAATGTATATTTTTTTACCGATAATCCGCTGACAATTTGACAAAAATACCGTATTTACTTGCCCAAATTCTAAAAATATTTTACGCATACTAAGTGGAATTCATTTGAGTAAATAAAGCTGTGTTAAGTATATCTCCAAAATGCAATAACTGTTTCGTTCACATGCAACGAAGTCGTCATTCAAAATACTTTATGCGTCTTACGATTTTTCTGTTGTATAGTTATTAATAACTTTGCATTCGAGTATTGCTGTGGCGAGTAAAAATGGTACAATAAACAGGCGGTCATACAGAATAAAACTAAATGCAAATCTTCGTGATCAGATTAGTTCCTTTTCTTTTTTGGAAGAAAGTAGGGCTTTATTTATTAAGTGCAATGCATAATGCAAGTAAATTCTCGATGTAAACGTATTAGAATTAGAGTAAACTTCTTCGTATGTATACCAGCATCATTCAGCTCAATCAGAATTCCTGAACTAAAGAATTTAAGGCACAAATGTTTTTCCAAGTAATTACACGAACGTTTGAAAAAGATTGAAAACCTAGTACTTAAAAGGTCGTACTTGTTGGAACTTCACTGTGTGCGAAAGCAAAAATAAAAACCTACTTAATTATTAATTAGAATTCTTACGACGGTCTGCGATATTTTCTCTGAAGGCAAGTAAACTGCGATCGCTATTGCGAATTCACGTTGCCATGTGAACAGTAATAAAAATCTTTCCACTTTGGACATTACATTGCTGTTACAGGAAACAAATGGTTTTATGAATTTGTAATGGCGTACGGATGAGGCACTGAATTTCACAGATAGAGAAACAAAAATACAGAATGGAGATTGTAGTTGTTTAGAAATGCGCTCAAAGCGCACGGCGATAATTTTTGGAAATTATTTATTTGTTGAGTAAGAAATAGGAAAGCATGCAATCAGAAGTTTCTTCTTTAACGCGTTTCCGTGAAAGAAACGGCCTGCTAAATCTTTAACAGCTGCTGATGCAGTGCGGCTCTCAATTTTCTGTCTTCTTTCTCCGCACTGTCCTTGTTCCCTTTTCCTGACCCGGTCTACTGGAGACAAACTAATTGGAGGACTGCTTTAGTTGACGATAGGATGATCAGTCTTTTCGTCAGCTTTGATTAGCCCGCTCTTCTTTCGTCTGCTTCTTCGCAGTTTCTCATTCCTTTTTTCCGATTTTTTTTTTGTTCTGTTTCTCCTTCACTTCGCTTTCATCCTGTCTGCAGTACAAGCCAGCGGACACGTTTCGCTTCGGCCTCAAGTGTCCGCATTTTCCTTCTTCTCATCTGCGCCGAGATATCCTCAATGACACTCCGTCGTCAATCTCCTTTTTCTTCTGCCGTGACGACAGACGAAATCACGCCAAAGCGGGTCCAAGGAACAAAGTCCGTTGTTCCTCCGAGTTTTTCATCTCGTTTATCGTACGGCTACCGTTCGTCGAATAAGATCCGGGCTAACGAAGAGACAGTCGATCTTCTATGAGAAAGTTGCGAGTGGAAAATTGCATTAGAACAAAGAGCCTTTAGGCTGCATTGTCTTACGAAACCGAAGGCGCATGAGACTGTATCTCTTCACCAGTAATTAAATGGACGGCGAGTAAACTTCCTCTTCATTTCTTCTGACTGGAACTTCTTTTACCTTATTGAGAAAGCTCCAGTGTTTGTCGTCTTATTTCCTTAGGGGGAGGACCCCTTTCTCCTTAATACTAATGGCAGAGTTTCTTCACTGAAAGTTATCTACTGAAAACTAAATTAAACTATTCTCCCTCTGCGTCAAGCCCAGTTACTGACTGAGGAAGATGAAAATGTAAAAACTCCTTAGTGCAATTATTTGTTGATTGAATAAGGAATGACAGCCAAGCTTGACAATGAAAATTTGTTAACCAATACTGTGAGGCACACAGAATGAGAACTACAGAGATGATCTTTTACTTACAAGGAAATGATGAAATGTTGACTTAATTTTTCTAACACGACATTAAGTTCTAAGGTTTGACATCCTTACCGATGTAAATCAAAAAGATATATATATATATATATTTATATATAACCGGGATAAAAAATATTAAATCGCTGAGAGTGCAAACTACTGAAATAACACAATTGAGGCGTTATGATAAAGGGAAACGCCATACAAACACATGTACCAAGTGTGTCTTTTATCAGTTACGGAATATTTTCTCACAGAAATCAATTTTCGTTGTAGTAGTCGATACAAAATGTTATTTGCTTTTAATATCTACAATGGATAGATCAAGAAGATGTATGCGGGAAGAGGGAATTGTGGTTGCCATTTCCGTTGCTGCTGTTGCTAATAACTATTTCCTTCCCCTGTTTCTCTCTCTCTCTGCCTTCTGCAGAGCTAACTGCAAATCTTCCGTCTCTCTCTCTCTCTCTCTCTCTCTCTCTCTCTCTCTCTCTCTCTCTCTCTATATATATATATATATATATATATATATATATATATAATCATCATTGTCAACCATTATCAATCCACTGCTGGACGAAGGTCTCCCCAAGTTTCCTCCACAACGGTCTGTCTTGTGCCAGTCTGCTCCATGTCCCTCCCGCATATTTTCGAATTTCATCCACCCATCTCCGATTTGGTCTTCTTCTGGGTCTTTTCCTGTCCCTTGGAATCCAATCTAAAATTTCGGCTGTCCAACGATGGTCTGTCCTTCTGGCAGTATGTCCAGCCCATTGCCATTTCAGGGATTTAACTCTGATCATGATGTCTTCCACTCTCGTCATTTTTCGGATCCACGAGTTCCTCTTCTTATCTCTCCTGGTTACACCAAGCATGCACCTCTCCATGGTACTTTGAGTTGTTTGCAGCCTTTGTATGTCTCTTTTAGTTAAGGTCCACGTCTCTGCACCATACGTAAGCACTGGAAGGATGCATTGATCAAACACTTTTCTTTTGAGACTTAATGGCATATTGCTCTTGAAAATTATGCTGTTTCTTCCAAAAGCTCTCCAGGCAAGTTTTGTACGCCGATTAATTTCTTCATCAATGTGACCCTTACTTGATATCTGCTGTCCAAGAAAAACGTACGTGTCTGTTATCTCCAGTTATTCTCCATCAAACGATAAATCTTCATTTCTTGTAAAAGCATTGAACATCACTTTTGTCTTCTGAAAGTTCATTTTTAATCCCACGTCTTTACTCTTGTCAGCAAGTTCCTGGATCATACTCTGTAGCTCTGATGGGGTAGTTGCAAAAATGACTAGGTCATCAGCAGAACGAAGGTGGGTTAGATAATCTCCATTGATCTTTATCCCTTTGTTTTCCCAGTTCAGTGATTGAAAGACATTTTCCAATATGGCATTAAAGAGCTTCGGAGATATGGTGTCACCTTGTCTCACTCCCTTTCCAATTTTTATGTGTGTTGTATTTTCAAACAGCCGAATCTTTGCACTTGCATTTTTATAGATGTTATTAATAATATTAATGTATGCATCTTCAACACCGCAGGATTTCAGAGCCATTGTAACTGCTGATGGTTTCACCGAATCAAAGGATTTTTCATAATCGATAAAAGCCATGCACAATGGAAGTTCACATTACCTCGCTCTTTCAATTAGTTCTCTAAGTACGTGGATATGATCTATTGTGCTGTAGCCACTCCTGAATACAGCTTGTTCTCTCGGTTGAGCCATGTCCAGTGTTACCTTCAAGCGGTGTGAAACAACTTTAGTGAAGATTTTATAAACCACTGAGAGGAGGCTGACAGGTCTGTAGTTCCTGAGATCCTCAATGTCACCTTTTTTATGTAGCAGGATCATTGTAGCGTTGTTCCAATCCTCAGGAATCTTCCCTTCATTAAGGCATCGAGTGAAAATTTGGGCGAGTACTGTTTCGATTTCTCTACTTGCTTCTTGTATGATGTCTACAGTAATTCCATCTTCTCCTGGAGCTTTCTCCCGCTTCATGTTCTTGATTGCATGTGCAACGTCTGCTGGGAGGACTGGAAGAACTCTGGTACTGGTACCTTTCCTGATGTCTGGAGTACATGTATCATCCCTTTTATATAATTTGGAGTAGAAATCTTTCACTCTTGTCAAAATTTCTCCTCTTTTCCTTGTTACAGAACCATCTTCTTTTCTCAGTGCCATAACCTATTTTCTTCCCTTACTGAGATGTCCCTTTGTTATCTTTAGGCTTTGGTTGTTTTCAATTGGTTTCCTCACTAGTTCACAGTTGAAATTTCTTACATCTTCAGTAATACTTTTTCGTACTGTCTTGTATAGCTCTATATATTCTACTTTGGAAGTCACATCTTCTTTAGTTGTCCTCATCTCTCTTCTTTTTTGCATTAACATTTTGGTTTTTCCTGATAATTTGTTCACATGCAACTTGCTCTTAGACCCAGCTAATTTTGCTGCTGTTTCCATAAGAGCTTTGGTTACTTTTCTGTTAACTTCCGAAATATCTACTTCTTCCGATGTTAGGTCTTCTAAAGCAAAGAATCTGCTCTTCAGTTCCAACGTGAAGGTATTATGGTGTTTTCTATGGTTAGTTATGTCAATACCTTTTGTTTGTCCTATGAGCTTGCCACGTTCCAGTTTAGTGTTGAGGTGCATCTTGCATCTCACCAATCTATGGTCTCTACCTGTGTTGAACTTATTTAGCACACTGCAGTCTTCTATGACGAATTTTTTGTTACACATGATAAAATCAATTTCGCTTGTCGTCCCATTTGGATGTCTCCCTGTCCATTTCCTGTGTGGCTTTTTCTTGAAAAAGGAGTTCAAGATGAAAAACCCTTCTGCCTCTGCAAACTCTACGAGAGTATTTCCACGCTGGTTTCTGTTGCCGTGACCGAATTTACCTACTGAAGTTTCAATCTGTTGCCGTTACCCTATTTTTGCATTGAAATCTCCCGTAATTGTCTTCAAGTGCTGCTTACCTTTATTATTTAGATGACGAATTTCCTCATAAAATTCTTCAATTTCTTCTTCAGGATGACTTGTGGAGGGTGCATAAGTTTGAATCATCTGAGCATGGTATCTTCTCTAGAGTTGGATAACGAG
The DNA here is from genome assembly GCA_039090855.1 of Macrothele yani. Classification (NCBI taxonomy): domain Eukaryota; kingdom Metazoa; phylum Arthropoda; class Arachnida; order Araneae; family Macrothelidae; genus Macrothele; species Macrothele yani. The sequence continues at coordinate 135,182,421 of CM076990.1, forward strand.
TCGTGCAGCTCTGTCAGAGGAACTTTCAACTTCTACAACTTTATCCTTCAGTTTCTTGTTTATTATTAATCCAACATCATTAGTTCTGCCAGTATCAGTCCCACGATAGTAGAAGAGTTGTCCACTTTTCAGTTTAATGAGATCTTCTCCTTTTCTCCTTACCTCACTTAGCCTGACGATGTCCCACTTGATCCTTTGTAGTTCCTCTTCCAATTCCAGAAGCCTTGAATCAGAAGATAGGGAGTGTCCATTATACGTAGCCAAGGTCAGCATCAGATGGCAGCCTAGTCCGGTTCTCCGGGGATTCTTAGCACCCTCTGCCTTCATGTCGCACTGGCCGCTGCCTTGGCTAGGTTCATTCCAGCTGCCGGACACTGAGGGCCAAGATTTAAGTTGTAGAATCATTTTGGAGGTGTTTGGCCATAACTCACCACGCTGGCCAAGCGGGTTGGTGAGTGTGGGATAGCATTTCCTCTGATCCCGATGGTATAGTTATACCGCTATTAGCGGTCGTCAGAGCCCCTTTAGTGGGAAAAGGATGCACCACGAGAAGGCGGGGTTGACATTTGTCAAGGAGAGGCTGTGATGTTACGCATCACCTGACCTTACATCCCATGTATATATATATATATGTATATACACTTATTGACAAAAGTCACCCGACAACCCTTCAAAACAAAATGAACGGATCCGCTGCGTTGTTAAGATGCGCGGTACAGCTGCAAACAATATAAAAACAAGCATGCACATAATCGTGGTCATATCGCACTGTGAGGTTGAGTGAAAATGTCGCGACGGGTGAGAACTGACTTCGAGAAAGGAAAGATTGTTCCGTGTTTTATTAGTGGGTTGTCCATAAGGGAAACCGGGAGGTGTTTAAATATACCCAAGTCAACTGTTTTGGATGTACTGAATAAATGGAAGACACATGACGTACCTGAAGCAGCAAAACGTACAGGGTGACCAAAGCAGTGATAGAGGACGTCGAAGCCTCCGGAGATTCGTTACAGCTAATCGACGGAATACTGCACAAGACCACAAGACCTCAGTGTACAGGTGAGTAAAAATGCTGGAACCTCGGCATGCACACGCACCTTTCACAGGGAACTTTATTCCATGGGTTACCGTGGTCATTCGGCTGCTCATAAGCTTTTGATCTCCACTCGGAATGCTACTCGTCCTTTAGCATGGCCCCGCACGGGGATAACTGGTTTTCCAGTTATTTGGGGAGCGGCGCCGCCAAAGCCCGAGCTGACCTTGTGACTGGTCAACATCTGATGTCATGCCACCGCTTGTTTTTTTTTTTTTTTTTTTTTCGGTGCTGTTGGAGTTTGCAGGGACGGCTGTTCATCCAGCTGTTGGGGAGTCGCGGCCCCACGATCCCGAGCTGGTCTTGTGTCTCGCTTTTTCGTTTTTATTTATTTTCTGCACTGGCCAGTTGCCCCTGTTGTATACTCTACCTAATCGCTACCACGCTATGTACTAACACCCCGGTCATGTGGTTTTGTTACCCTCCACTACTAACTGTTTATATTAACCGCTCAGTTCGTAGGTTGCTGAGATTCCGTTTAGGTTCCACTCCAGGGTTTGTATTCCTTGAATTACTTTTTTCCTTTTAGCTGGTTTGGGTGCTAGACCTACCTGCATGATTGCCGCGTGCGGAGACCCGTGAGGAGGAAATGGGATGTCTGGTGGCTGAGGTCGCAGGAGACCGGAAAAGTACCTCCTGTGTACCAACACTCCTCTTCGACCCCGGCTTCGCTGTAAACGGGTGGCTAGAGACTAACCCACCTCTAGTCAGAAGTCTTGTACCAAGTTGTGTACAGGGTTGTAGAGGCTGTTTTGTCGTATAGCACGGCAGGGTAAGCCCGGGGCTGTGGGATCATGCCAAAGGCGTTGGCATGACGGTACCCGGAGGCCGAAGTGTCCGCCGAGTGCGTGTGATCACAGCCAACGGACTATATCTGCAGCGTATAAGCTCCATAACTGTGTCCAGCGTCATTTTCTTGGCTTGCAGACCTCCGGTTCTCCCTTGTAGGGCTCGGTGGTGGGTGGAGTAGTCTGCAGACGAATCCTCCTCCTTTTTTCCATGGGTAAAAACAAAAACAAAAACTCCAAATTCAAGTCACCTGAGAAAATGATAGTTGACAATGACTCTCCTTCGTCTTCTCAACCTACCAAGTCCCATAACCTTAAACGGTCTTTAGATCATGACCTGGACCAAGAACGTGGAACCTCTTCTTCGGCAGCTGTACCAGTCGCTCCGAAGCGTCGTCTCCCCTCGATTGCTGTGAATAAGCATGCTACACACTTAGTTGTAGAATCCGACGATCCGAATGAGAGGCTGTCCACCAGATCTCCCTTTTTCATTTCTAAAGCTTTGGACGCTGCGGTTGGCTCCTTGAAGTCTGTGAGGATGCTTCGCTCTGGGGACCTGCTTGTCCAAACTTGCAGTGTTTCTCAGAGTAACACTCTTCTGCACCTCACTAGTCTTCAAGGCATTCCTGTCAGAGTGATACCTCACCCGTTTCTTAACACTTCTCGGGGTGTTATTTCGGAGTTTGATCTCTTGCCATGCAGTGAGGACGAATTGGTGAGTGAACTTGCAGATCAGGGTGTTATTGCTGCACGTCGTACGATGTTCCGGCGCGATGGTACTTTGATTAAGTCTAAAAATGTAATCTTGACTTTTAACTCCCCGAAAGTTCCGACCGAAATCAAGGCTGGCTACTTGGTCTGTGGAGTTCGCCCGTATATTCCCAGTAATCTGCGCTGTTTCAGGTGCCAGAGGTACGGGCATTCACAAAGTTCATGTCACAGTTCCGTTCGTTGCGCAAATTGTGGCTGCAGTGAACATGACGGGGAAGGTTGCACTTCTGCTGCCTGCTGTGTTAACTGTAGTGAGGCCCATGCAGCTTACTCCCGCAACTGTATGAAATGGAAGGACGAGATGGCGATCCAGCGCCTCAAGACCCTGGAAGACCTCTCGTACCCTGCTGCCAAAGCCAAGTTGGGTATTCCCAACAACCGACAGCGTACTTTTGCCGCAGTAGTTCAGTGTCTGCCACAACCCGTGCAGCCCTTTGTTCCGCGCCCTGTAGCTCTCGCCGCACTTGCCAAGAGATCTAAAGCTGAACAAGCGACACAGGTGGATTTCACCGAGCTCTAGCTTATTCGACCAGCTGACTCTGCGCCTTCTCTTTTGAAGACGACCGACTCTTCCAGTTCCCAGCAGAAAGCCTGCACGTGTGGAAGACCCAACCCTAAATCCGCAAAGGTGTGCAGTGTCCATCCAACTGTCGCGGTCCAACTGACCAACATTGCAACTGTCTCAGACTCAGCGAGGTCACCACCCTCAACCAACATTACAGAGGAACATAAGGGGAGGAGAGTGACAGTTCGTCCCTCTCCTGTGACTCATCTTCTGTGTAGTTGTGTTCGTTTTCGTGATGTGTTTTATCATTATCATTCCTCAGTTTTACTTAATCAGCTAGTTTCTAACCATTGTACCATGTTTTTAATACTGTTTGTTTCATTGTCTTTTTTGGCCCTTCCATCATTCTCATGGTTCGGTTTTACTTGGTCAGCCAGATTTTGGGATTTATGCCACGTTTTTTAATACTGTTTGTTTATCTTGTGTCTGGCGCTCTTTGGCCAAACATGGCCCCTGCGCCATGAAAATCAACCAACCAACCAACCAACCTTTAGCATGGTGTAAAAAACATATTGTGGACCCTAGATCAATGAAAATGAGTACTATGGTTTGATGAATCCAGATACACGATCCATCAGTCTGATGGCCTTGTGTGGGTATGGCGGCAGACGGGGAACGCTATTTACCACAGTGTATAGTTCCTACGGTCAGGTTTGGAGCTGGCAGTGTACTCTTAAGGGTGTGATTTTCGTGGTATGGTCCCGTCCCATTGGTTATCGTGGACGCGCCTGCTAACCAGCACGTCTACCTCGATATTATGGACAATTACACCCTACCGACTCTGTGGCAATACTATGGAACCGAGCCTTGTTGTTACCAGCAGGATAATGCACCGCACCATAAAGCAAGGAGTGTTACCGCATGGTTTAATGATAATTCCGTGTCTTCTGCGGACTGGCCAGCACAGACCCCTGATCTTAATCCCATATAGCACCCATGGGATGAATTAGAGCGCCGCATAGGAAGTTTGGAACCATGGCCTACAACTAAGCAACAGTTAGCGGCAGCATTATGTACTGAATGGAAGCGCATACCTATAGCTGTTTTAAAAACCCTTGTCGAAAGCATGTCTTGAAGGGTCAGTGCATGCATTAAGGCCGAAGTGGACCGAGACCGAAGTTACGAATGTATTTCAATAAATGCTATGTTGTGTTTCTTTTCTAGGCGTCCGGTGACTTTTGTCAATATATATATACATATACACTGACGGAAAAAATCCCAACACCAAGAAGGAGTTGTGTTAGATGAACGACAGTTGGTAAGCGGTGAGAGTACATCTGTGAGATGACGTCGACGCAAATTTCGCGCTTGGCGCATACGTGTGGCGCTAATAGCACCCCTCGGAACATGCAAAGCAGGTTTGCTGTAAATATGCGCTGTAACGTTCGTGAGCGTTAGTTATCGTTGAGATTCGACGTAGTGTGTTAATGTTAGTCAAGAAAGCCTTTAAGAAGACGAAGAAGCCATTATCAACAGCGCACGGAGTTTGAACGAGGTCGTGTAATAGGGCTACGAGAAGGTGGATTTTCTTTCCGCAATATTGCAGAACGACTTGGCAGGAATGTAGCCACTGTGCATGATTGTTGGCAGCGGTGGTCAAGGAAAGGTACTGCCTCAAAAAGACCGGTTTCCGGCCGGCCATGTTACACTACTGAGAGGGAAGACCACCGTGCACGGCGTATGGCCGTGGAGCATCGTACCGCGTCTGCGGCAGCAATTCGAGCTGCAGTTGCCACCACAGTGACGCAACGAACTGTTACAAATCGGTTACTTGAAGGACAGCTCCAAGCCAGACGCCCTGTAGCGTGCATTCCACTTACTCCAAACCACTGCCGTTTGCGACGTCAGAGGTGTCAAGCTAGAGCTCATTGAAGGACGGAGTGGAGATCTGTTGTGTGTTCTGATGAAAGCCGGTTCTGCCTGGGTGCCAGTGATGGCCGTGTGTTGGTTAGAAGGAGGCCAGGTGAGCGCCTGCAACTAACCTTTCTGCGGCCGAGACACACTGGACCTACACCTGGAGTTATGGTCTGGGGAGCAATTTCCTATTGCAGCAGGAGCACTCTCGTGGTTATCCAATGCACCCTGACGGCACAGTTGTACGTCGGTCTGGTGATTCAACCTGTTGTGCTGCCATTCATGAACAGCATTCCAGGGGGTGTTTTCCAACAGGATAACGATCGCCCGCATACCGCTGTTGTAACTCAACATGCTCTACAGAGTGTCGACATGTTGCCGTGGCCTGCTAGATCACCAGATCTTTCTCCAACCGAGCACGTATGGGACATCATTGGACAACAACTCCAGCGTCATCCCCAACCAGCATTAACCGTGTCTGTATCGACCGACCAAGTGCAATAGGCATGGAACTCCATCCCACAAACTGACATCCAGCACCTGTACGACAAAATGCATGAACGTTTGCGTGCTTACATTTAACATTCTGGAGGTTACACCGGTTATTAATATACCAGTATTTCACATTTAAAATGGCTCTTGTTGCGCTTACATTAAGCTGTGATCTTGAAACCTTAATCGATTAAATATGTTACCTATACAAATGTATTGCCGCCAATTCATTCCTCTACAACTAGTTTTTCGTGGTGTTGGGATTTTTTCCTGTCAGTGAATATATATGTACATATATATCATCATCATCATCATCATCATCATTGTCAAATATTATCAATCAACTGCTGGACGAAGGTCTCCCCAAGTTTCCTCCACAACGATCTGTCTTGTGCCAGTCTCCTCCATGTCACTTCCGCATATTTTCGAATTTCATCCACCCATCTCCCATTTGGTCTTCTTCTGGGTCTTTTCCTGTCCCTTGGAATCCAATCTAAAATTTCGGCTGTCCATCGATGGTCTGTCTTTCTGGCAGTATGTCCAGCCCATTGCCATTTCAGGGATTTAACTCTGATCATAATGTATTCCACTCTTGTCATTTTTGGGATCCACGAGTTCCTCTTCTTATCTCTCCTGGTTACACCAAGCACGCACCTCTCCATGGTACTTTGAGTTGTTTGCAGCCTTTGTATGTCTCGTTTAGTTAAGGTCCACGTCTCTGCACCATACGTAAGCACTGGAAGGATGCATTGATCAAACACTTTTCTTTTAAGACATAATGGCATATTCCTCTTGAAAATTATGCTGTTTCTTCCAGCAAGTTTCTGGATCATACTCTTGTCAGCAAGTTTCTGGATCATACTCTTGTCAGCTAGTTTATGGATCATACTCTGCAGCTCTGATGGGGTAGTTGCAAAAATGACTACGTCATCAGCAAAACAAAGGTGGGTTAAATAATCTCCATTAGTCTTTATCTCTTTGTTTTCCCAGTTCAGTGATTGAAAGACATTTTCCAATGTGGCATTAAAGAGCTTCGGAGATATAATGTCATTTTGTCTCTCTCCCTTTCCAATTTTTATGTGTGTTGTATTTTCAAACAGCCGAATCTTTGCACTTGCATTTTCATTCGATAAAAGCCATGCACAGTGGAAGTTCATATTCCCTCGCTCTTTCGGACTAGGCTGCTATTTGATGCTGACCTTGGCTACGTATAATGGACGCTCCCTATCTCCTGATTCAAGGTTTCTTGAATTGGAAGAAGAACTACAAAGGATCAAGTGGGACATCGTCGGGCTAAGTGAGGTAAGGAGAAAAGTAGAAGATCTCATTGAACTGAAAAGTGGACATCTCTTCTACTATCGTGGGAGAGATACTGGCAGAACTAGTGGTGTTGGATTTATAATAAACACGAAACTGAAGGATAAAGTGGTAGAAGTTGAAAGTTCCTCTGACAGAGCTGCACGACTCGTTATCCAACTCTCGAGAAGATACCAGAATCAGATTATTCAAACTTATGCACCCACCACAAGTCATCCTGAAGAAGAAATTGAAGAATTTTATGAGGAAATTCGTCATCTAAATAATAAAGGTAAGTAGCACTTGAAGATAATTATGGGAGATTTCAATGCAAAAATAGGGCAACGGCAACAGAATGAAACTTCAGTAGGTAAATTCGGTCACGGCAACAGAAACCAGCGTGGAAATACTCTCGTTGAGTTTGCAGAGGCTGAAGGATTTTTCATCTTGAACTCCTTTTTCAAGAAAAAGCCACACAGGAAATGGACATGGAGATATCCAATTGGGACGACAAGTGAAATTGATTTTATTATGTGTAATAAAAATTTCGTCTCGTCATCGAAGACTGCAGTGTGCTGAACAAGTTCAACACAGGTAGTGACCATAGATTGGTGAGATGTAAGATGCACCTCAACACTAAACTCGAACGTGGCAAGCTCATAAGACAAACAAAATGTATTGACATATCCAACCTTAAAAGACACCACAATACTTTCAAGTTGGAACTGAAGAACAGATTCTCTGCTTTAGAAGGCCTAACATCGGAAGAAGTGGATATTTCGGAAGTTAACATAAAAGTAATAAAAGCTCTTATAGAAACAGCAACAAAATTAGCTGGGTCTAAGAACAAGTTGCATGTGAACAAATTATCAGGAAAAACCAAAATGTTGATGCAAAAAAGAAGAGAGATGAGGACAACTAAAGAAGATGTGACTTCCAAAGTGGAATATATAGAGCTATGCAAGACAGCACGAAAAGGTATCACTGAAGACGTAAGGAAATTCAACTGTCAACAAGTGAGGAAAGCAATTGAAAACTACCAAAGCCTAAAGATAGCAAAGGGACATCTCAGTAAGGGAAGAAAACAGATTATGGCTCTGAGAAAAGAAGATTGTTCTGTAACAAGAAATAGAGGCGAAATTTTGACAAATGTGAAAGATTTCTACTCCAAATTATATGAAAGAGAAGATACATTTACTCCAGACATCATGAAAGATACAAGTACCAGAGTTCTTCCAGTCCTCCCAGCAGAAGGTGCACATGCAATCAAGAATATGAAGCGGGGAAAAGCTCCAGGAGAAGATGCAATTACTGTAGACATCATACAAGAAGAAAGTGGAGAAATTGAAACAGTACTTGCCCAAATTTTCAATCGATGCCTTAATGAAGGGAAGATTCCTGAGGATTGGAACAATGCTACAATGATCCTGCTACATAAAAAAGGTGACATTGAGGATCTCAAGAACTACAGACTTATCAGCCTCCTCTCAGTGGTTTATAAAATCTTCACTAAAGTTCTTTCACACCGCTTGAAGGTAACATTTGACATGGCTCAACCGAGAGAACAAGCTGGATTCAGGAGTGGCTACAGCACAATAGATCATATCCACGTACTGAGAGAACTAATTGATATATATATATATATATATATATATATATATCCTGAAAATCTAAATCTAGATCTTCCGTTCCTATGATTTTCTGTCTCTGTCTCTCTCTGCTCTTGCAGAGCTAACCCAAGATCTCCGTTTGCTTGGAGATGGCATCCCGCAGTACGTGTACGATGTACGTTTTGTTGAATGCAACCGGCATCAAGGTTACAAACGGATCATAGGGGCTCCTGATCTGACGCAGTTTAATAAGAAATGTGGTACGCAGGATTAAAGTGGCACTTGTTATATTTAGAAAGAAAACTAGTTTTAAAGTAGGTAAACCTTGTGAAGTATACCTGTAATTTAACCTACCTTTAGAATTTCTGTGTTGTCATGCAAATTTGATATTTCTGTGTTTAATATTTTATGTTTCAACTCCAGAATGTTTCCCCCTGCGAGGTTGAAGGCAATGGATCAAAGTACAATAAAGATAAATAAGACCTGAAGTTCGCATAACCGAGTGAGCAATGTTAAGATAAGCAATGTTCAGGGGAGCAGATGTAAAGAGCGATATTCGATGTGCAGATTATAAGATCAAATTATAAGATCGAAATATATGAGCAAAGCTACATCTACATGTTTTATGCAGAGAGGTAAGTTTCAACGTACATTGTATGAAATCATTGAGCGAATTCTACTCAGTATACTGTCACAAGCGAAGTGGTTATTAAATATCGGCACAATTGGCTAAAACTAAAAAATAAAGAAGTAATTAGGCATTAAAAGCAGCATTTTGTTTTTATTGAATCCTGAAGGTTATATTGAAAACGGATTCCAAATATAATTAAAGTTTCAGATTTTGCATGCATTGATACGAACAGTTTGAAGTAATTTGGAAAAATAACATTTAAATCCTCAAACTAACGGAAGCTTTAAGTCGTAGTTTCAGTGAGTTAAACCTTTAAACTCAAATCAAGCCTGTAATCCGTTTTAATGAGCCTATTTCATAACTTATTTCAGATATTTCAGCCGCCATTGATAGCAAACTGTCATAGCCAATAAGGTCAAAACGAAATCTGTGGGCCGCCCCGGTGGCGCAGTGGTCTAAGGCGTTGGCCTCTGATCATTCGTTCGTAAGGGGTCCGGGTTCGAATCCCGGTCAGGCATGGATGTTGTGTTTGTCTTACGGCACTGGCTCTCTCCCTTCCCTGGAACCAGTGACCCTAAATTAGGGACGGGCGACTGCTTATAGCCCATTGAGTTGCTCACGGCGGTCGTTAAACCTCCAATCAAAAAAAAAAAAAAAAAAGAAATCTGTGGCTCTGCCATTGTTATAAACTTAGTCTCTTTCTGATTATAATCTATCCTTTGTCAGAAGTTCAATATCAAACCTACTAGTTTCTGTACCTTCATAGCCATTTTTCACCCCCGGAGAATCTCCTTCCGTCCCCATTCTAAAAATGTTTGGATTTTCGACTGATCACAGGAAATGAGTAATCTATAATATTAATATCTCGCGATGCACGGAAAAATTGAGCAAGGTTTCAATTTACTGTATAAAATGTCAGCGCAAATATGAGGTTATCCACTAAAATAAGCATACTACATAAAAACTTAAAATAAGATTTTTCGATTGGGGGTTTACCGACCACCTTGAGCAACTCAGTGGGCTATAAGTAGTCACCCATCCCTAATTTAGTGCCACTTACTTGGCCTAGTGGGCAACGTTCGTGACTGCTACGGAGAGGGCCTCAGGTTCGATCACGGGCAGGTACGAACGCTCGATCCACTAAATATCCGCCGTGCGTCGGATGGGCACGATAAGCCGTCGGACGCCGGGTACTGATCCCCCCCGGTATTAAATAAGGGCGTCTTCCTCGCCCTTTCTACTTCGCTTCCGTGTCACTTTCCTATCTGGCCCTCTAGCCCAAATCTCCTAGTTTCCTATTTCTAAGGGTTATTTAAAACCTGGTGTCAGACACTCCCTTCCTAAAATCCTCTACATATGATCATTTGATCACATTAAAAAACAAAATTTAGTGCCACTGGTTCCACGGAATGGAGAGAGCCAGTTCATTAAGACGAACACAACATTTATGCCTCACCAGTATTCGAACCGAACCCAACTCTGACGAATGATCAGAAGCTATCAATTAGTCAAAGCCGTCTAGAAAACATAAGGCCATGGATGAGTTCCATTCGTTTATAGCGTCACTCTCATGTTACACGGACTGATACGTTGCTGACTTGTGTGATGTCACAAATGACAGTGGAACCAATCGGAAGCCTTGGTTTCCGCGTGACGTCACTAAAAGAGGGAACTCATCTCTCTCTCTCTAATGTCATGGCCTTCTGTTTCCTAGACGGCCTTGGCTTAACCCTTTGCGCCACCGAGGTGGCAAAATAAGATTGATACTGTTAAGTTGAAAAAGTAAAAAAAATAATTCAAGCAATTTTTAATTAAATTTTTGAATTATCTCAGTGGTCATTTAGATGGTTATTATATTTTCTTCGTGTATTGCGCATTACGAATCCAAAACGAGACAGGAATCGGACGTTGCTTTAGTGATTGTAGGGATATTTCCATATTTCATGTAGAATATTATTTCAATGTTGCTGGTTTATTTCTTTGTCTGAAGCTCGTTTGAAATAACTGTTTATATCTTGTGGTTCACTTCCTGGACTTTTAGATGGACAAATGACTGATTCGTGAGCCACCATGTGGTGTAGTTGTTCTGATTCCTTAGCGGTAACGTCTGTTAAGTTTATAGACATTACCGCTAATTATACTTTATTATATCTCTAATTACACTTTTACAGAAGTAACGTCTCTTAAGTTAGAGGTGTAGTTGTTCTGAGGCATTAGCGGTAATGTCTGTTAAGTATATAGACATTACTGCTAATTATACCTTATTATATCTCAAATTACACTGTAACAGCGGTAACGTTTCTTAAGTTAGTGGTGTAGTTGTTTTGATTCCATAGCGGTAACGTGTGTAATGTTCATAGACATTACTGCAAATTATATCTTATTATATCTCTAATTACACTTTTAAAGGGGTAACGTCTCTTAAGGTAGTGGTGTAGTTGTTTTGATTCCTTAGCGGTAATGTCTGTTTAGTTAGGTGACTTCGATACCAAAGTAGCAGGATGTTATGGTACCTCAACATCTTTAGTAATCAACATTATTGAGTTAACACAGGGATTATTCGTTCGGTGTTAATAACTTATTCCAATCGCTCCTTTTCTTCGACTAATCAATCTGTTGAAGATGCAAGTTCATTTTCAAGCTATTGTGGTGCGCGTTACTGCTATAAAATAAGGACATTAATTTGGATAGAAAGTGCTTTTTGGTTACATTCATTATTGTGAGTGTACTAAAACATCACAACTACTATGAAGGTAGTTCAACTATGAAGGTAGGAAATAACAGGAGGCGACTTGAGTTCAGATTTCTGAAACCGATCGATTGGGATATCCTGCCACACCTACAGAGCGATAAGTACCTTCTTGCTCGTGTCTAACGTAGAAGAATATTGAAAACTTGTAATTTTTAAAAGCTCCTATATATTAATTCTTAATCTGTTTTCCCAGGGTAGATTTCTGTGTTTGACAACATACTTCAGCCTGTTCATATTTAGTTTCCATCCTGCGTGGCAATCGGTTGTTCAAATAGATTGAAAAGAAAATACCTGGTATCACATTCTACCGGTTATTATCATTTCATTTTATGTTTAAGGTGGTTCCACCTAAAATATCTGCCTTATGTTTCCAATGGTAAAACTTCTTTACATATTTTCTTCGCAATTAATATATTCCCAAGGACGAAAATTTGCACATCGATAAAACTGACTTTAACTTATAGCATGGGATACTTAATACTTGCTAAAACACAATCATTTAATTTTTTTAAATCAATCATTTTTTGAGTAATGTTCAGACCTGTTAATAAATGGCGCGGCCTGTGCATTGATGACGTCAGTAGACAAACAAATGTTCCATTGTGTAATTATGTTTATGTCCATCATGTTTTTAATGTTCCATTGCTTAATTATGTTCATAGTCCCTCATTTACGTGGCTGGGCAGCCACGCAAATGATGGATTATTTCTATTCTGACAACAGAATAGTGATAAACATACGTGCGCTACACACGTCCGAGTGCGTACAGTTGTTCATAGAAAAACTATGAATTCTTTGAAGTTCAGTGATCCCGTATGTACGGCACTATTACAAGGTGACAAATCTTATTGTTATGACGGCATGACTCTTATGAGAAAACCAAAAGAACATCGCATATGTTTTATTGAGATAAAGGGGAAAGATAAAGTAAAAACACGTTTTCGGCAGTGTTATCTGTTCTCAAATGTGGAGAAAACTGGTTTAATCCAACCTTTCGTGTTTACTAAAACTAATGGCTATGGTTCCATAATTTTCCCCACGAGTGAAAACAAGAGTGCTTCATCAAGATAATCAATGGGAACGGTAGAGTAAAAAAAATTTGACAGTGCTATCAGTTCTCCAATTCATAAAAATAATTTCATTATAGTTTACCCATTCTACACAACTTCCATATAATTTTCATTACCATTCATGCTAGAAAATAAATTCTCAGGAATAAGTGAAACGATAGCCTCCATTTAAAAACGTCGTAAATGATATGGCTCTCTGTGCAAACAAACTGTTACTATTATTTTCAAGAAAAGGACTCCTACGATCAATTCTCTTATTGCTATAATTCCTCTTCGATCCTCTTTGCATTAAGATCCCATGAACGAAAAGAAATTAAAGTATGATTCCAAAAGAGGAAATGACTCACTACAGAAGTCTGCTAGTTGAAATAAGAGAAAAAAATATAATCAAAATTAAATGTTCGTCGGAGATCTGATGCAAATAGGTTATCTCAAAAAACGGACTAAGAATATTGCATGAACTATTAAAAGATACGGCGACTCCAGAGTCAATTAATTTCACGAAGGAAAAACTAAATAAGAGAAACAATAAAATCATATAGAGTATGTAAAATAATTATGAACGAAACTTTAAGGAACCCAATAAAAGAACAACTGCACAAAACACACTCGAAATAAAAGAAGCAAACTGTAAAATAATTAAATTTCAGATGTCTCGTAAAACTCTTTTAGCTAGATGGTTGTCGATTGTTTTATCTTTTGTGTGGAAAACACAGATTTAAAATTAGAAGTATTAACAGCACTGCCACATAAAGGAACTTCACACACACAAAAACAATTAGTGTATAGTCCTCTCAGCCAGATTAGTAAAATTGTTCAACTGATTGAGAACTTTTTTACAGTGCCAAAATCAATAATACAAATAAATTCCTTTTCAAAACATAAGATATTCCATCTCGCTCAGAAAGCTCCAGAATTTCTTAATTTCTTTGGAGTCGATTTATGTTATAAATTTTTATTCACCTTATTATTTGTATTCCTACTTTTTGGCTCTGATTTGCTCATTTGAATAACTTTTTCTTAAAATCCAAATGTAATTGAACTTTGGTTGAAAAAAATTGGCTCACAAAGCATGTTGACAGTAATCACAAAAGATTTTCGGAATACGTTCAAGAAGAAATTATTTCCAAACACTCGACTTAAGGGCGTTCACTAGTTTTAAGGATCAGCTTTTTTCAAACATGAATCGGACGTATATATTTTCTGACTTTTTGGGGAATTTTCTAAAATGAGCTCATTAAATTAAAAAGAACGAAATTAAAGATTATAAATGCTACTTCAGGTATAAATTTTTGAAAACTTCAAGAAGATATTTGGTTTTCTTCCACTTAGCCGCTACTGTGCATGGAATCCCATCTTCGCTTTGCGTAAATCTCATTTTCGGCAAACATTAGACCAAATTGCAAAGATTTTGTTTTCTAAATACTACGTACACAGCACTTGCGCATGTTTTTGCAGGCTATACACTGCATTATCTTTGCATTAGGAACATCTACTTAATAACACGTTGGTCCACCTACTCTTCAATTAGGGCTCGCAGACGCCTAGGAACATAGGGTGTCTAACATCCTCTATATTCTACAAGGTGTCTACATCTATTCTATAAGCTGTCTACATCTATTCTACAAGGTGTCTGCATCTATTCTACAAGGTGTCTACATCTATTCTACAAGGTGTCTACATCTATTCTACAAGTTGTCAGCATTCTACGTTTAACATCCTCAGTAGGTGTCTAACATCCTCTACATTCTACAAGGTGTCTAACATCCTCTATATTCTAAAAGTTGTCTGACATCCTCTATATTCTACAAGGTGTCTACATCTATTTTATAAGGTGTCTACATCTATTCTATAAGGTGTCTAGATCTATTCTACAAGATCTCTACATCTATTCTACAAGGTGTCAACATTCTACATCTAACATCCTCTATATCCTACAAGGTGTCTAACATCCTCTATATTCTACAAGGTGTCTAACATCCTCTATATTCTACAAGGTGTCTAACATCCTCTATATTCTACAAGGTGTCTAACGTCCTCTATATTCTACAAGGTGTCTAACATCCTATATGCGTAACTTGACCCATGTCCGTTGCAGCAGGTCAGTTCACGCTCGTTCCGTGTAAGAGGATCAGCACTCCCGTTGTAGCATATCCCACAAATGTTCAATTGGGTTACGGTCAGAGGAGTTCGGGGCTAAGGCAATGTCTCGAATTTGTTGTCGTGTTCCTCCAATCACACAGTAGTTATACACTGCTGGACAAATGCTAAGGACGGATCATAAACGGCTATATAGCGCATAAAAAAGTAATAAAAAAGTAAGTGTGGTTGGATGCCAAGTGAAATAAAATAATGTCAGAATGCTAGGACATTACAAGAAAGACAATTTATTGTGCTTTCATATCCAAAAGGCTTTGGAACGTGTTCCAGAGACAAACAGGCCATTTTGTGCAGAATATGTAAACGTGAAAAAATGCAATTACTGTCCGCAGGCGTTCCAGCGTAAGATGTCAATAAGGGATATGGCCACCATGGAGAGCGATGCAAGATTCCACACGTCGTGTCGTGCTTTGCACAACATTATCAAGCAGCTGTTGGGGTAATTTATCCCATTCTTCTGTCAGTGCACGGATGAGGGTGTCCTTGTTGATTGGAGGGCATTGGCGACCAGCAAGACTCCTCCCGAAAGCATCCCACACATTTTCAATGGGATTCAGATCTGGAGAACGTGCTGGCCATACGAGGCGTTGAATATCCTCGCTCTCAAGACACTCCTGGACAGCGACTGTTCGATGACATGTTGCGTTGTCGTCCATGAAAATGAATCTATCACCGACAGCACCACGGAACATGCGAACATGAGGTAGCAGAACATCATAAATGTATCGTTGGCCAGTCGTAGTCCCAGTTGGAAGCACATAGAGGGACGTACGGCCATTGATCATGATGCCAGCCCATACCATGACACTACATGTCGGATATCGGTCCCTTTCCTGTAAGTTTGCTGGACAATATGCAGTACCACTATCACGCCAGATCAGTTGTCGTCGACAATCAGACGATAGACTGTATCTACTCTCATCTGAGAAGAAGACAGCAGACCAGTCGTTATCAGTCCAATTGCGATGTTGATGGCACCATTGCAAACGGGCGGTACGGTGACGTCTGGACAATGGGATGCACACAACAGGACGGCGGGCGTATAGTCCTCCTTCATGCAAACGTCTGGCGACAGTTTTTCGGGAGATCCGCTTGCCAGTAGCAGCCATAAACTGATTTGCTACCTCACTAGCTGTGCTGCGCCGGTGTCTGTTTGTTGATAGCACTATGTACCGATCTTCTGCAGGTGTCGTACTGCGAACACGACCTCCCCGTGACGTTTGCTACACTCTCCATTTGTTTGAAATGATTTCCAAAGCCTTGAAACAACACTGTGGCTGACGTCGAACTTCCTGGCAACATCTGTTATTTTTCGCCCTTCTTCAATCTTGCCAATAATACGGCCACGCGTAAAATCATCTAGGTGATGTCGGGAAGACATACTGAAGATTGCAAGTTCGTCAAGTGATTCTTTCACTTTCAACTTTGCGTTTGAACAACAACGGTCAATACGCGTCAAATCCTTTATATCTCTTATCAGCGCTATGACGTCACGAACAAGTTCGGCAATCCAAAATTTGCATACGCACAACACGTCTTACTGTATCCCGCACGTATGCTAATTTCCATATTTTTCTGCCTTCCATTTTATTGTTGCTATCGTTGCTATTGTCATCCGTCCTTAGCAATTGTCCGGCAGTGTACGATGGTAAGGTGCGTTGTCCTGTTGAAAGATGGCTACGTGGTCCGGGTAAACGTCCTGCAGGTATGAATGAAGATGGTCGGCTAACAGGTCCCTGTAGCATCCACCATTCAGTGTTTGTGGGATGATAACCAACGGACCTTGGGCTTGCCAGGAAAAGGTCCCCACACCAGAATACCTCCACCGGACTGTTGAACCCCTAACTTTTGTTCTGTTTAACTTCATGCTGTTTACGTCATATGCGAACCCGGCCATAAGCTTGATGCCGCCAGAAACGGGACTCATCACTCAGATTGACCTTCTTCCATCTCTCGAGGGTCCATTACCGACGTTCTTTTGCCCACGCGAGGCGTTGTTTGCGATGACTGGACGTCGTCAGAGGTATCGTCGTAGATCTCCGGCTGTGAAACCCCTGTGGGAGCAAGGTACGTCTCATGCTGTATGTGGAAATAGATTTGAATGCACTGCTATTATACTGGTTGGAAAGCTGGGCGACTGTTACACGTCATTGCTGAGGTACCAGTCGTAACCCCGAACGCACACCTGTAGGATCAACAGCGCGTAGCTGACCAATGTGAGCCCTTCGGTTGGATGCCAATGCATGGTTAATCCAGTTCTGGTACATCCTCGATACAGTAGTACGGGAGCAAATAGCAAGTGCGGCTGTCTCCAAAATACTGGCACCTGCCCTATACAGGCCCTAACTATCTAGCCGTGGTTCCATTGATCGCCACGCTTCCTCATTGCTGGCAAACGCTCACTATTTATAGTAGCCGCACGTGACGTGCAACTTCGTTATCACTCCGAATATGTAAATCTGGTGGTGAACATAATGCAAAGCTAACTCTATGTACACTTCAAAGTATCTCGCTGCGATTGTTAAACAAAACAATTGTTTCAAAGCATTGCGCATTTTCAGCCGACATGATTGACGATGTTTGACGATGCGATCGACTGTGAAAGTGTATCCGTGTGAGATTTCCCTGTGATCGAAGTATTAAGATACTAGATCATCCAGCTAAAGTTTTTCCTAAACGTCCCATATGATGTACTTCTGATCCGTATTTCTCTCGATCATGACCTCTCCCTTTTCATAGCCAGTGGACCAAAATGACTTTCATCTCGTAACTTATGAAGATTTAGATTTAAATATCTGTAAATTTAAATTTACATGTTTAACAGTGTTCTCTTTACTACTGTCCGTTGTGAATTCTATTGCACATAGATCACCTTTGTCAAAAATAAAAGAAAGGGTCAGTTGTAAAGAATCAGAAAGTCAGCTACTTTAGTCGACCCGTATTAAGTAATCAATTGAGCTTCAGTACATGAAGATAAAATCTTACTAGAATGTGAACTCGCTGGCTTCGATCCAGACCTCAGTCTTAATACAATGATTATATATTCGTTCCACCAACAACGACAATTCGAGTACATAATGTAAGTCTCTGTACATATGATACACTCACAGACAACGAATGATACACTCACAGACAACGAATGATACACTCACAGACATTGTGCACTAAGAAGGAAGCATCGGATTGAACTGAAATTTTATTTACGTAATGATACAGATGAAGGATACTCATAATGGCAAAAACATAGCTGCAGGACAATTACAGAGGGATCTATGGCACGCAGTCCGGTCATCATCAATGGCGCGTCGCACCGGCTCGTGTGGCGATACATGCTGCAATACGATCCGGCATGGAAGCGAACAGAGGCCTGCCGTTGTCCAGCGGCAGACTGGCCCACACGTCTTGGACGGTGTGCTCCAAATCCCGAATAGTGCGGCACGGCGTCAGCTGGGGTTTCAACTGGTCCCACACAAATTCGATAGGGGACATGTCCGGGGAACGGGCTGGCCATGGAAGTGTCAGACCATAACGTATGTAGTCCTGGTCAACCCGAGCCGTATGCGGGCCGGCATTATGCTGCTGGTATAGCGCACCTAGAATCTCGGCGAGGAATGGGAGCACATGGAGCCGTACAATAACGCTGGCCCGTCAATGATATTAATGGTAGTAATACGTGGATCATTGACGGGCCACATAACGCTGGCCCGTCAATGATCCACGTATTACTACTAGAGCTGATCGGCTTTCGTAGGCAATGGCTCCCCAGACCATAATGCCAGCAGTAGGGGAGGAGTGGTGTTCGATAGCGAGGTCGGGATTGTGCCGTTGACCCGGAGACATCCGCATACGGACACGATGATCATCTGTCCCCCGAAACGAATCGGCACTCATCGCCGAACACCACACGTCGTCAGTCTGTGGCGTTCCACGTCGCTCTGGCCTAGCACCACTGCACACGGAGCCGGAGATGTTCCGGTGTTAATGGCAGCACACGTAATGGGCGCTGGGATCGCATATTTGTTTCCGCGAGGCGTTAGTAATTGGTTCCTGGGCACACAGGAGCCTCTACATCTGCCTTCCGTTCCTGCGCACGATCTGTCGATTCTCTCCACCGGTGGCCCTCCTAGTCCGTCCGGAGCGCCTCCGCCATGTGGCAGTGCCGTCGCGTGTTCACTGCTCCCAACACAGTCGGGCGGAATGGTCAGAACGATCGGAGCGCCAACCGCAGGGTGATACGGCGCGCCGACTATCCCTGCGGTTTTCAGCCTGATGATCAGGCTTCTCTCAAAGTCCGTAAGTTGCGTAAATCGACGTCTCTGGCGTCTACCCGGCATTTTTGTTACTCTGTTCTTTTGCTCACATCCGCCGGTGCTTTTTGCTTTCAAGGGGCATCGCTACACGCCGGTTAATAAGGATGCAGGTTCGTGCTTTCAGCGCCACCACGGTGTGTGCGGTCATGCACACTCGCACCAAACGTGGATCATTTGCATACATGCACGCACTCTATCTACGTATTTGCAAAGTTTCGCGGTTGTAGCATGTTTTCTTCTAGGTGCGCAAATTTCATTGTCCGTGATTGTAGTTATATCTCGATGTCTCAGCTACTCCACATCAACTCTCTGATTCATTCCCGCTCGAATACATTCAACGTTTACATCAAACACTACTCTGACTCACTTTCAGTGTTGCTAAATTGATAATAATATTGAGTTCTGTAAATTTATCCTGATGCTCTGAAAACCACAGCTTAACCCGCTTCGCACAATGCACGGGTCCATTGTTTACGAGCTCCTAATCAGTTGCTATTTGTGTAAGATTTGCCTCGTTTAGTGTTCTATTTTTGTACTTGTGTTCTGCATAAAATCCCTGTACCTAAGTTCTACTATTACTCGTTCTACTATTCTTTTCACAGAAAGTTTACTGATTTATAAATACAGTCATCTATGACGCAATGACGGTTCTCCTTGTACTATCCCACTCCCTTGGAAACACTTAATGGACCGGGAAAAACACTCCGAGTCTCCAGAAATTGAGATTGACCAATTTCGCACATACGTTAGACCTCTTTTTTGGACATACGTCACTTGTGACACGACTGCCATGGTATATATAACTAACACCTTGTCGCTTGTGTTTGTGCATTCTGAGGATGATAAATATACAGTGTATTCACGTCAACTGTGTATTTACATCTGAGGATGATAAATACACAGTTGACGTGGACCAGGGACATCAAATAGAAGTCATCGCTCTTTCCACGTTTATAAGTGAGTCACGGAAAAATGTCTCATCGGACGCCACCGGGAATCGAACCCAGGGTCTTCCAGTTACGCGCCGGAGATGCTACCATTGCACCACAGCGGCCTCGAAATTCTCTATTCTCCAGACTTGAACGGGGCTCCAAAGAAGCAATCTGCCATGTGGTTTGGCAGTTTGTCGTTTGTGAGTCTGGAGAATTTCGAGGCCGCTGTGGTGCAGTGGAAGCATGTCCGGCTCATAACTGGAAGACCTCGGTTCGATTCCCGGTGGCAACCGATGAGAATTTTTCCGTGACTCACTTATAAACCTGGAAAGAGCGATGACTTCTATTCGATGTTCTTGGTCCACTTAAACTGTGTATTTATCATTTATTCGCCTTCTAGTTATTTGTTCAGTTGCTGCTGTTCATCTGTGGTGAACCTCCAGCATTGTGCGGGGCTCCAAAGAAGCAACCTGCCATGTGGTTTGGCCGTTTGTCGTTTGTGACTCTGGAGAATTTCGAGGCCGCTATGGTGCAGTAGAAGCATATCCGGTGCGTAACTGGGAGACCCTGGGTTTGATTCCCGATGGCGGCCGATGAGAAATTTTCCGTGACTCACTTATAAACGTGGAAAGAGCGATGACTTCTATCTGATCTGAGGATGAGTTTTTTGTAAACTCGAAAGGTCTAATGTGTATATATTTTTGTAATCAGCGCCCCAAATATATCCAAACGTAGGTCTAAGCTTTAAGGCACCAAAATGTGCGTTGGGCAGTGTTACCTTTAAGAAAAGGTTAAATGTATTGTTTTACAGTAATACTTCGAACATTTTTAAATATAAAATTTACTACAAATTTTGAAGATGACAATCCGATTTTTGGCGTAAATGTGACAAGGATTTCATGATAAAATTTACTTTTGATAGCTATAATAACTCTTGTCTTAAGGATACACAAAGTGATACAAAGACATTGCACAGTAGCAATATACAGGGTAAATCAACAGTCGCAGTACAACCTTGTATTTCAGAAACGGTAAGGGAAATGAAATATCTGAATACCCTAGCAAATAGTCCGTGAGCCAGCCTATCTTTAGGTTATTTCAGGAACATGACCGCCATCTTGAAATCCGCTATATTTGATCAAGGTTAAAGTTTTCAAATTGTATTGTTGTTGCATATCAAACAAGGCCAGACGTTTCTCAGAAATTGATTGCTGTAATCATATTTTACATATGTATTGTAGTTAACAGGTTATTAACACAGGAAATTGAAATAACCATTGTTTTTTATCTCAAAGACTACAGTCTTGTGACGATTATATATAGATTAAGATAATACATCGTAGTTGTCACAAATGTTTTTTTTTTCAAGCCGACCACAGTTTCGCTGGGTATTGACCTAGCTTCATGAGAACGAATGGCACGTAAATATTCAAATTATATATGACATCATAAATGGTGTTTACAGTCACGTGTTTCGGTTAGATGCTTCCACGCGTTTGATAGAAATGGCGTGGATGCCATGTCATTAACAAGTTACGAAGACTTCTGATATATATGGAAAGCTTCCGAAATATTAAGTTTAGAGGTTGAATCTGGCTTGTCAATAAGTTTTGCTTCTTCAAAGAGAAATGTGTGGTCCTTTTCGTAACAGTGTGTGACGTACCTGCCAGCAGGACGCACACGACATAAAGGAACATAGCAGTCAGAATAAACGTCTGCGTAGCTCAGTTGGTAGAGCGACTTGTTCCGGAATAAGCGGCCTCGGGTTCGAATCCCGCGTAGACCAAAAATGACGGAGAAATTTACTTCGTTATAATGACGCCCGAACTATCCGGATGACCCGGCCGTTCAAAATCTCGCATTGGTGTGATGTTATTTCCACACCGCGAGACAGGAAAAAATCAGAGAATCCCTTTTCCAG
Organism: Macrothele yani; assembly: GCA_039090855.1. Classification (NCBI taxonomy): domain Eukaryota; kingdom Metazoa; phylum Arthropoda; class Arachnida; order Araneae; family Macrothelidae; genus Macrothele; species Macrothele yani. Next base: position 135,204,663 of record CM076990.1, read on the forward strand.
CGATTCGAAAAATAAAAATGTGTGACGTTGCATTCCACACACCAGATTGACTGGGAATTCTCAAGTGCACGTTCTACAGTGGATGGCTGCCTGCAACGATTCATGGTCACGGCTGACCCGTGGGCCATGCCCCCGGCCCTCTTTCGGGGGGGGGGGAGATGTGACGTACCTGCCAGTAGGACGCACACGACATAAAGGAACATAGCAGTCAGAATAAACGTCTGCGTAGCTCAGTTGGTAGAGCGACTTGTTCCGGAATAAGCGGCCTCGGGTTCGAATCCCGCGTAGACCAAAAATGACGGAGAAATTTACTTCGTTATAAGTGTTTAGCCATCGATGACTTCTTTAGGTCACAATTCCGAAAGTAGGTCTTGTGCTCCTTCAATCGAAAACGCCGCAAGGCTCTACGGGTCTGTGCTATGTACTAAGCGCCACATTCACATGGAATTTGATAAATTTCCCCACGAGTTTTTGTCTTCAACATAGTCCTTTGATCCTAAAAATCTCATTTTGTTTATGATTTTAAAAATCACCTTAAAATTAAAGGTTTTGAGAATTTTTGTAATTTTGAAGGCAATGTTACGGGAAAATGGAGTAATGGAAAAATTCTCTCGCAATCGGTGCATCACAGGAATTAATGTGGAGATGGGCTTCGGTTCCCGGAATTTTGTTAGAGCCTTGTCTATAATGGAAGGGTTGTATCCTCGCTGTACTGCAACACGTTTAAGGAAATAAAGTTCTTTTTCCAAACTGCCCTTATCTGAACAGATATGTATAGCGATACAAATCCTATGTGAATGTGGCGCTTCGTACATAGGACAGACCCGTAGAGCCTTGCGTTTTCGATTGAAGGAGCACAAGACTTACCTTCGGAATTGTGACCTAAAGAAGTCATCGATGGCTAAACATTGTTACGAAAAGGACCAAAAAATTATCTTTAAAGAAGCAAAACTTATTGACAAGCCAGATTCAACCACCAAACTTGATATTTTGGAAGCTTTCCATATATATCAGAAGTCTTCGCAACTTGTTAATGACATGGCATCCACGACATTTCTATCAAACGCGTGGAAGCATCTCACCAAAACACGTGACTTTAAACACCATTTATGATGTCATATACAATTTGAGTTGTTACGTGCCATTCGTCCTGATGAAGTTAGGCCAATACCCAGCGAAACCATGGTCGGCTTGAAAAAATAAACATTTGTGACAACTACGTTGTATTATCTTAATCTATATATAACCATTGTTTGCTGCTGGTAACTGAAGATGGCATTGACGAAAGAGGAGGGGATTGAAGTGATCCTAATATCTGGGGAAAGCAGCTACCGTATCAGAGCCACAGAATTCAACAACCGATACCAAGGAAGACCACCAATTTCACACTGCACCGTCGCATACCTGATATGCAAATTACGAGAAACTGAGACGGTGGACGATAAGCCCCGTAGTGGTCGGCCGAAAACTGCTACCAAATAGGAAACCTCAACAATGATCTTGGCATCCTTTGCAAGGAATCTACAACGTAGCACATGACATTTCACAGAAGAATGTGAATTCAGCCAGTCAGCCTTTAAAAGGATTGCTCACACAGCTCACTGGCATCCGTTCAAGATCCAGATGCAGAAGCAACCATCAGATGATGACCCTGATAGAGTGTAGAGTTCTGCCCCTGGGCTTCAGACGAACATCAACGTGATCTTTTATTCGAACAGGGCATTTTGTTCAGTGACGAGGCCAATTTTTATCTCAGTGGTGAGGTTAATCATTAGAACTACAGGTACTTGAGTGACAGGAACAATCACTGGACGTTAAATTCCAAGGTCGTTGGTAATGCAAAGATTATGGTGTGGTGTGGAATATAGGGCATCAGTGTAATCTAACCCGTTTTCATTGACAATAAACTAAGTGCTCAGCGCTACCTGGAAATGCTACAGGAAACAGTGTTCCCTTCCCTTCTGAATTAGGACTGCAGTTTCCCCTGCTATTTCTAACACGACAGGGCTCCGCCACACTACGTAGTATCTGTTCGTCAAGAGCTAGATGTTCAGTTCCCTGATCATTGGATTGGCAGCCGTAGTTCTGTGTAATGGCCACCCAGATCCCCCGACCTCACACCACTCGACTTTTATCTGCGGGGTCATCTAAAACACCTGGTGTTTACTGAGAAAACCCGCAAAAGGCACCACTTTCAGCAACGCATCCTGGAGGCCTGTAACTGCATTTCTCCCAATATTCTCGTGCAGGTGCATAACGACTGGATCAAGCGCATTCCACTCTGTGTTCAGCAGCAAGGGCAATAAATTGAACACATCAAATTGCTGCGCATCACTGGGTAATTTAGAGGTTGTTATTTCAACTTTCTGTGTTGGTAACTTGTGCACCACAACACATATGTATATTCTGATTATGGCAATCAATTTCTGAGAAACTTCTGGTCTTGTTTGATGTGCATCATGACCCCCTTACCATTTAAACATTTTGAACTTGATCCAATATGGCGGATTTAAAGATGGTGGCCATGTTCCGAGAATAACCTAAAAGATAGGCCCCTTCACCGTTCTTTGCTGGAATATTCTGATATTTCAATTTCCCTCTCGTTCCTGAAATATAAGAGTGTCCAGCGACGTTTGACTCACCCTCTATAACAGTTGGTAAACTCAATGGTGGGAGAGGAGACGAAATATGCTGCTCCACGTAAGTTAATAGTTGTACAACTATTGTCACTACTGTTGCACACGTTATTAAGTATGTTTAAGTCGAGTGCTCTATGCTTCATTACTTTTGCTACTATACTGTATAAATTTTCAAAATATAAAGCATCTCAACAGTTATTAAATTGTCCTGAGAATGTTGCACTTAACCAAAAATATAGCACAATTAGGAAGGTTATTGTTGGTTGATTTATTCCTCAGGTACAAATTCCCGACGCGACGTCCAAGTTGACAAGTTCGTGATAAGTTGAAACGAACCAACTCATCACGAACTTGTCAACTTGGACGTCGGTGATATGTATCTGAGGAATAAATCAACCAACAATAACCTTCCTAATTGTGCCACATTATTGGGTAAGTGCAACATTCTCAGGATTATTTAATAACTGTTGATATGCTTTATATTTCATCTCCTTGAAGATTTATATAATAGCAGAAGTAATGAAGCGTAGAGCACTCGACTTGAAAATACATAATATTGTGTGTAACAGTAGTGATAATAGTTTCACAACTATTGACTAATACCCAGCAAAAACACAAGCGCTGGGAAACTGCTAGCCACCAGCTGGCAGTCATGGGTCACTGCTGGCTGAAATCTGCCGCTCACGGCCCGGTAGCGTTCCGTTGGTGGCAGCGCTATCAGTTGGTGAGCCATTGATGGCCCTGCAGCATCGCCGTGAATTGTGGGCCGCCCAGCAAGTGCCACTAGTGGCCCGTTTCTGGCAACCAATACAACCCCAACAGCAGGTGGAAGTAACGGGACTGCGCATGTGCAGAAGCAACACTTGCTGTGTCTCTCATGGTACTAGTTAGTTGAAGACGACGCTATCGTCATCGTGTTATTTTAGTGGATGTTAAGAAAAAAAATCCATATGTAGAGAGGCGAACTAATATCCTAATGAAATTCCACGTCGACGAAAATATCAGATTAAGCCATGAAGTACACCCACTCCATTCACATGAATAACAATTCATGGAATGGAGCGGGTGAATAACAAGAAAAAGTTTGAAACCGCTTGATACAAATGTCCTGGAAAACCATTAAAAAAGTTTGTTGGAAAAAAAAAAGAATTGTACGCGTACAAAATTTATTAATTATAGAACGAAAAAAAACCCCACGCTATGTGGCTCTAATGTACGCATCCATGGGTTGAATGCACAAGACTGAGAGGAATTCGCTTCTAAAAATAACGAGAAGTAAAATAAAATATCTTTCCTCTTTAAAACAAATGTAGCCTCCGACAACTGAAAAGAAAGATACAACGTTAAAAATGTAACAGAATGTGACATGAACTCGGGTAAATATATATTAATTCAACAATCTCCTTTCAAGACGACAAGGACAGTACAAAACTTTGGAAAGTGACTCTAATTATGTTCACTCCTTGAAAATGAGTGAAGTTCCCTTTAAGTAAGAAAAAAACTATCGTTACGTTGAAAAAATACATTTATGAATTATATCAAACTGACTTTTATGAAAATTACCTCGCAATATTGTAAAATGAAAGAGGGAACCATTCGATTACACATTCCGCACTAAACAGACAACTTCAAGCACACGCTCATGCGTAGCAAAGTAGCCCGGTCGGTAGAAAGCTCAGCTCTCTCGCCAACGGCGCTGGTTCGTATCCACCCAAATCAAAACGGGCGTTTTTCCGGCCTGTTGAGAAAATTTCCAAAGCGCAGTGCTATCGTTAACAAGTTTCGTCAGGGCAGAAAAAAAAAAGTTGCAGCTTTGGGGAACTGCGGTTGTTCTTTTTTTTTTCTTTTTTTTATGGTTATTACTGGGAAATTGTCGGACAAGATTCGGCAAGCCACCAGTCACGTCACGTGGTTGCCGGCTGCCACTACCGGCAAACTAGCGGACCACATGAGCCTAGCCCACATTTCTGACACGAGCTTGCACGGCCGCTGAAGAACCACATGTGGCAGCTACTGCCTGTGATGGACAACTGATGGCCGTGTTGTGGCATGTGACAACTGACGGGGTTACAACTGTTGGCCAGTTGTCGGCCTTCTGTTGGCCGCCCGGACATTTTATTGACGGTTCGGCAGCGGCGACATAGTGCTGGGCCATTGCTGGCAGTGGCTATCTTACCCAGCAAGACTGTTTTTGCTGGGTAAGATAGCCACGTAAACCAAAAGTTAATTTTCACTAACCAAATTAAATTATCCTGTTCCGCGTTAACCAATATTTATGCGATATACTATCCACAATATCCGATCTCGCTACAGAACTTAAAAATAAGATCCTTCGAGAGACGATTGAAATTTAGCAGTTAATTAAACCTCAAGTATTCTCGGGAATCGTTCCTTTTACCGAAAATGTCTCGTCATATGGATACGTAAAAAGTGAGAGCGGAGTTTTTCCGTTAATATAAGAAATGAATTTTAGAAACGTTTCTGAAAATTCAGAAATTTCCTGGCGTAGAAAAAATCCGTGAAATCAGGTTTCTTTCCGACATTTCCCGGAAAAGGTTGTATCAGAAATGCGCTTCGTAAATTAACGAAAGTAATCTTGGAAAGTGGCTCGTGAATTTCAAAAAATTTACAGTGTAGCTTCAAAGAAGAAGAATATAGCTAAATTTCAAAGTGCGCACAAGTGTCCCCTCTTTTCGGCTCCATATAGGCGCCCATGGAGTCGTCAAATTCCAACTTTTAATATCTAAATAAATACAAATCATTTATATCCTTTTAAAATATCTGTTAGCTGTGCACTATTTAAATCTCACCATATAAGAAACGTCTATAAAAACCCTGATTTAGAAGTGGAGAATGCAATCCGCCAACAATTTTTTAAAAATGATCAACAGCATGTTAGCAGGTATAAATTCACTTCATGTCAGAAAACGCCTTAAACACAGTCGTAAATTCCCTTCACTGCTGGTGCTGTCTCCGTGTATCTTTGCGCTTTGTCTTTTATGTCCATACTAATTCGCGGAGAAAAGTCACAGGCAAACTCCCTTCACAAAATAAACCAAAGAAAAAATAATAAGAAAGCAAACAACCGCATTTGTCACAGGAGAAGACTAGCATAGCGGCACGTCCCTCTTCAAGCCAGGCAGAAAATACCACACGAAGCTGTAAACCAAGTTCAATTTTCAAAGCACATTTCGCCGAAATGTCTGGGAGAAAAAAGAAGCGACAGAACGAACGCATACCCAGAGCCATTTCTTTTTCTCTCGGGCAACAGCGCCATGAATCTGGAATGTGTCATCCGTGATACGAAATAAAAATGAGACTTTAGCACAATATGTCATAAGCGGATTCCGTTCCTGGAAAGGCTCTTTGAGTAATGGGACTTTCAGAACTTCGGAATACAAACGGCTGGAAATATTAATATAACTCGAGCAAAGTCCGCGAATGCCACCTCACACGCGTATATATATTATTACTCTCTCAGAATATTACAATTAATAATATGAATACTGACTTACAGCTCATATATCTTTAGTGTACTAGATATAAACCCAGACAAGTCTAAGCAAGTTTTACTAAGTCTATCGAAACTTTCAATCTAGAGCCGGAGATATACGAACAGTTTTATAGACGTCTCGGAATCTTTAAATTATTTTGCAGCTCTTTCTAGAATAACAATAATCTTTCGCTTTTGATATTTGATATTTTCCTTTATCAAGAAGATGCTTTTATTTCCTTATTTCAATTTTCTATCTGAAGTACCCTGGTAAAATTTCCTTTTTAGTTTTTTGAAAATTTGCACGTCTGTCAGACTCCGTCATTAATTATTTAGCCTCATACAACAAAATTATAATGATATATGAGTTAAAGGTCTCTGAAAATACACAATTATCCAAATTTTGTTTGTGCCATTGCGCGTATAAACATGCGTCTGTTATTATTATGACTGCTCTTATTACTTTTTATTATTATTATGCTTCTGCGTTTTAATAATCAGCCCTTATATTTCACAGAATTGGTGAGGTAGAATACGAAGGAAATATAAACTGGTCACTGGTGAAACATGACTTTTAAATCAATGAAGGAAGAAGTAATCCTCACAATACATCGGAAATCCATACAATATTCAAATCAAACAGAATATAAATTCTGAATATAGTTGCACCACATTATTGGTCATTCATGTCACTCTCTCAGAAAACTTGAAAATTTCAGTGCCCTGGATCGGTCTAGTGCAGTGAAATTTTCAAGTTTTCTGAGAGAGTGACATGGATGACCAGTAATGTGGTACAAGCATATTCAGAATTTATATTTTGTTTGATTTCAATATTCCATGACTTTTAAATTTAATACATTCATTCATTCATTCACTCACTAATTCATAAATTTCTGAGTCCGTATTTTATTCACAAGATGTGTAATTCAGCGAAAGCTTCCATTTTCTGAAGCGCAGTCCATTATACTCTTCATGAGTTTCTTGATTTAATATTGTCTTACCACAAAAGAGATTTTTATTCATTTCGACTTGTATATATCTTAAGTACAAAAAGCTCCTAATGTGTAACGTATGGACGAATAACAGTTTTCTTTCAGTAAATGATTAAAAACTGAAGTGATTTCTTTGCTTTTCCGACTATTACAGTAACACAGGGTGGCACTAAATATCTGTGCATCTAGATTTTAAAAACCTTGAATTCATGTAATGAAATCATACGCATTACATATGTGCTATATTCATAATGGTGGTTTTAATAAGATCATTTTATATAAAGGTATGTTAAGGAATGTGTGGCGGCATCACTGACAGCATTATGGTAAATATGTGGGACAAAAAAGGTCCAAAATAACAAAAATATCATTATGCTCAAGTCGCAGTGTCGAATAGGCGATGGGTTCTTCTGTGCTGCAGATGGTGCATCTTGCCCTGTAACAATCATCACGTGACGTCCGGGAATGAAAATTGTGTAAAGCATGCGAATTACTTACCCGACTGTTGCATAACTTCCCGAGTCAATGCTCGGAAGTCAAGCAGTCACGTGGTATCCGGCCGAAGGCTCCTTTTTCCGAGCCAAGAATGCGTCGTCTTTCCTAATGAGGAGTATGTCATCTTTTTTTTTTTTTTTTTTTTATTGGAGGTTTAACGACCACCGTGAGCAACTCAATGGGCTATAAGCAGTCGCCCGTCCCTAATTTAGGGTCACTGGTTCCAGGGAAGGGAGAGAGCCAGTGCCGTAAGACAAACACAACATCAATGCCTCACTGGGATTCGAACCCTGACCCCTTTCGGACGAATGAACAGAGGCCATCGCTTAGACCACTGCGCCACCGGGGCGGCATGTCATCTTTTCGTCGGCACTGAAGATCGTGCAGCCGCACCGGTAGCGCAGTTGTCTAAACGATGACTTATCACTATTCGTTCTAGTTGGGTCCGGTTTCTAATTCCAGTAAGGCAACGGTGTTAGGTTTTCTTAGGGCACAGCTTTCTTACTTACCTGGAGCCAGTGGCTATAAGTTAGGGAAGAGCAACTGTTTATAAATCATTGAGTTGCTCACGGTGGTCGTTAAACCTCCAATACAAAAAAGTTCATGTGACTTCAGCATAACGACGAATTTATTACTTCGTGCACTCTTTCGTTTACAATATGTTGATGTGCTTCCCATTTAAACCAGATTCTTTTTCTCAAGTTTTTGCTGTGACATTGGAAGACGTCTTGATCTCAAAGACTACAGTTTCGTGACGATTATATATAATGAGATAATACAACGTACTTTGTCACAAATATTTATTTTTTCAAGTCGACCATGGTTTCGCTGGGCATTGACCTAGCTTCAACAGAACGAATGGCACGTAAATATTCAAATTGTGTATGATACCATAAATGGTGTTTACAGTCAGGGATTTCGGTTAGTTGCTTCCACGCGCTTGATAGATATGGGGTGAATATATTTCCATATATATCCGAAGCCTTCGTAACTTCTGAATGACATGGCATCCATCCCATTTCAACCAAGCGCGTGGCAGCAACTAACCAAAACCCGTGACTGTAAACACCATTTATGATATCATATACAATTTGAATATTTACGTGCCATTCGTCCTGATGAAGCTAGGAAAATACCCAGCGGAACCATGGTCGATTTGAAAGAATAAATATTTGTGACAAACTACGTTGTATTATCTTTATATACACTGCTGGCAACCCGAAATGCAACACCAAGAAGGACACGAGATAGCAAAGCAAGATTTACTGGACACATAACAACAGATACAAAGATGAAACGATTGAGCTTACAGGCCCGTGCGACTTGCGGAACACGCAGACATCAATAGTTCGTGTGGCCCCCATGGCTGGCAATAACGGCCGCTACACGCCGCGGCATCGCACGAAAGAGACTTTGGATGTGGGCTTGAGGTATGTCGGTCCAGGCTACTTCCACACGTTGCCACATTTCATCAGGCGTAGCCGCGGGTGGTGCTTGCCGGGCCAATCGGTTGCCGATCAGCGACCAGACGTGTTCGATGGGCGACATATCGGGAGAACAGGAGGTCACTGATCGGCAACCACCTGGTGAAGAATTATTACACGATGCGAGCCACGTGCGGGCGCGCATTGTCCTATTGAAAGATGACCGCTGGCAGGCCCTGCAGGTAAAAGAGGTCTACAGGCTCCCAAACCTCGGAGATGTAACGGTGGCTGTTGTGTGTACCGGCGATGCGTACCAGAGGGTTGCGGGTGTCATATCCAATTGCGCCCCAAACCATAACGCCAGGCGACGGACTGGTATGGCGATGCATAATGCAGGCGTCATACAGTCTCTCGCCGCGGTGCCGCCACACGCGAATCCGACCATCGTGGTGTTGCAGGCATAAGCGGGATTCGTCAGAGAAGACAATGTCGTGCCATTTCCTAATCCAGGTGCGGCGTTTAACGGCCCACTGCAGCCGCATTCGCCGGTGGTGTAGCGTCAATGGTAATCTGAGCAATGGGTGCCGTGCGACAAGTCCCCGTTCCTGCAGAGGACGTCGAACGTGTGGGACGACATCACTGTGGCTGGATGTCGTCCCACACGGGCGCCGATGTCTCGGTACGATAAACCGCCGTCGCGATAAGCCACTATTCGTCTTCTGTGTAACTCCGAAACATGCTGGAATGACTGCCGTATTCTGCGACGAGGCATCAGGAAGCTTCCCACGTACCTGTCCGGCAGTGCAACACACTTCCACTACTTACACCCCGCCATTCTGGGCACCCTTCTTTTAGTGCTTTTCGGTCGCGTGCCGGGCGGACATGATTTGCATATGTCCTGCAATGCTAATCCTTTGCATGTCCTCTCGCGGGCGACGCATGCTGCGGATTTCAGGCTAATTAGATGCTTCCTTCTTGGTGTTGCGTTTTGGGTGGCCGGCAGTGTATTTTGGAAGACGTTATGTGAATGTGACTGACGAGATCCTTTTTCTTGAGTACAAAATATTCCGTTTTCAACATGATTTTTAGCAAATATTGTACGAATGTAGCTTCATGGAAGCGGGCTAGTGTGTGTAAGTGCGTGCGCGCGGTTTTTGCCACGTTTTCTTTGGAGAGGTCTAAGCCGCTGGTTTTTAATCATTTGTCCAAGATCGACCCATGTAAGGGTTACAATAGAACCAAGGCTTATGTGCTCGTATGGCGGCCTATTTCTGTCGTTAGCTCTACCTAGCTCTGTCGTTTTCCTAAAACCAGAGTCCCTAAATTAGGTACGGGTGACCGCTTAGAGCCCTGTGAGTTGCTCGTGGTGGCCACTAAAATCCGAAACAGAAACAATGTGTTTAGTATTATAAAACACATTTTCGTGTTTAATCAGATAACACCGTCTCACAATAAAACTATTGTGTGTGAACAGGAGGAATCTTACACAAGTATTCGGTGGCTATTGAAAATTTGGGGTCAGCTTCAAATATAACGACAACCACATGACTATTCTCTTTGATGAAGAAGGTTTTTTTTTATTGGAGGTTTAACGACCACCGTGAGCAACTCAGTGGGCTATAAGCAGTCGGCCGTCCCTAATTTAGGGTCACTGGTTCCAGGGAAGGGAAAGAACCAGCGCCGTAAGACAAGCACAACATCCACGCCTCAACGGTGATTCGAACCTGGACTCACCTCGGATGAATGGTCATAAGCCAGCGCTTAGACCACTGGGCCACTAGGGCCGCCCTGAAGGAGATATAATGAGTTCTAACCCTTTAAGCTGCCGATGTGCCTGAACCAAATGTGGCTAAAATTTCCGACGCTGCCCAAATAGGAATGTCCAAAAAGCAACTGGTTTCTGTAAAAGCTGCGGTAAAATGATTCCTTTATACTTCTAATCTAAGCAGTACCGACCATAAACCTGTCACTGTTGACCGCAGCTTGTTTCGGACCCTCTGTTTTTTGCTCTGTGATTCAAGGCATGATGGAAAAGAACTAGTCTCGCCTGACGTGAAGACCATGCCCCTGGGACGAGACAAGGGGCTCGAACATCTTGTGTCTCCTTTCTTAGATCCGTAGAAAATGTTATAGCCCTTTTAAAAAGTAATTTGTTCAAAAGGATTAGTGTCAATCGTCCCCTTAAATGACCGATTTTGATACCAAAGGTAAGGGTAAAGCAACGCTTTCTGATGCCCAGGATCACTCGTTCTAGCTGCGTTCGGCCCACTTCTGGATTAACAAGGAACATTCGGGCCAGAATTGGAAACGGTTTATAGAATTAATTGAATAAGAGATACCTGTCTAGTAACGTGTAGCGCCACCCTTCGCCCTGATGACGGCGGCGATTCGTCTCGGCATGGACTCGACAAGACACCGGAAGCGTTGGGAAGCCATACGAATCCACGACCCCTGAACAAGCTCCCACATTTCACGAAGATTTGATGGAGGGGGTCAGAGCCTCGAAAATCTCTTTCGAAGACATCCCAGATGTGCTCGATGAGATTAAGGTCAGGTGACCTAGCTGGCCAAGGAAGCGAGGTCACGTCGGTGGAGTGTTCATCGAACCATTCGGATACAATTCGGGAGCGATGCCACAGTGCATTGTGTTGTTGCAGGATTAGCTCCACAGTGGGATGTTGAAGATGCACAAACGGGAGCAAATGGTCGTCCGGGATATCCCGGTAACGTTGACCTGTGAGGGACGATGTCACATGTACCAGGGGTCCTATTTCAGTTCACGTAAACAGTGACCAAACGAGAATGCCACCCACAACAGCTTGAAGAGTACCCTGCTGGCAAGAAGGATCCATCGTTTCATTTGGTTTGCGCCGTACTCGTATCCTGCCATCCGCATGTACCAACGTGAATCTCGACTCATCAGTCCAGGCAACATTTTCTCAGATGTCTAGGGTCCAGTGGCGATGTTCTCGCGCCCATGCTAATCTTTGCACCCTGTGATGCTACCACAGGGTGCAAAGATTAGCATGGTACCACAGGGTACAGCAGCGGTACTCTCGTGGGACGATGGCTTCTGTACCCCATAGCGAGGAGCTGTTTCTGGATATTGTGGCTGTTTACACGTTTTTGTGTACCAGCGTTAAATTGCCGAGTTATTTCTTGCACTGTGGCCTGTCTATCCGCTGTTACAATGCGAGCTAGCCGACGATGACCCCGCTCATCCACACGCTGTTGTCCACGGCAGTTGGCCCTTGCAGGGATGGTTTCACCGGATTCGATGTACTCACGGTGCAACCGTGACACAGTGGCTCGTGAAAATCCCAGTGCCTGCACGACTTCCGAGATGGAGAGACCCATTCGTCGGGCCCGGACAATTTGCCTACGATCAATGCGCTTAGATGCTTCGTCTTACCCATACTGCGTCCGACTCTTACTGATTTCCGTCGCATCACTCCTTATATTGTCGGATCGCTGCATACGTCATGTCGATACCGTTTACAAGGCCGCCCATAGCGCCACATTTGCATAACGCCAGCTGTCTCTAATTCAATTGCTCTTCAGTGTATATATGTGTGTGTTTGTGTATATACAGCGCGTTTAAAAAGTCTCTCCGCAGTGAGTATCGTAGGTTATACGGAAATCGATCAAATGTATTGCGGGAATATAAATATAAAGGGACATAAATGCATTACGGAAACATAAACATAAAAGACGAAAGATGTATCACGAAAGTACGTGCTTCCTGTTTAATCTCCTTAATATTAATTGATTAATATTTATAAGACATTAATTCCGACACGACATACCGTGGCAAAGGGATGTTAACCCTTCAAACGAATATCTCTGAATGTCCAAAGCAAAAGATGCGAGATGAAAAGCAGCTCTTAGTCTTACAATGTGACACGCGGGTTGTGAGAGAGTAAATCAACAAAGAAGCAGGCGATGTGCGTTTGTTTTCCTGTACCTTGTTCCGGACAATCGCACTGAAAAACAACAACAAAAGAAGTATCGTTTTATGATATGGTGTCAATGTGTCTGTCGGTTGTAATCTTTGCTGCTTTAAGAAAGCGGTAAAATTATTTTTGCATGACAAATTATGTTTCAGTTCGCGGGCACCAGTATCGAGCACAAAATTTCATAGTGCTCATTTTTCTTTTCTTTTTCCCTAAAATAAAGCGGAGATAAACTCGGGTCGAAATCGGTTCAGGAACACCTTGACCAGCACAAAGTTCTCGATCCGTTAACCCAATGACCCGTGACCCGTTTCCATTTCTGGTTCGGGCATTATCGCTCTCTACCAAGAACAGGCGAGTGACCAGAGAGCAGCCGTGTGCATCATTCAACGAAAAACGTGATACTATTGTTTCGGTGAAAACTTTGCTTCGCGATCTGCACAGGGCTGGGTATCACAGTCTTGTACAAGTTCTTAATTTCTCCTGCCGTCGTACGTCGTCGCGTCCTGTGGTAGAGTGCACTCAAGCAGTGGTCTCGACAACAGTAGAAAAATGTGATATTGTCCGACGAATCGGCATTCATACTTCCGCGGCAAATGTACGCGCGCGAGTTGTGGCTACAGCCGAAGGAATGTCGCGACACCAAGTGCTTCATCCTTATTGGGATATGTTCTGGCAAAGTTTTATCATGGTTTGGGCTGCATTCTGGTAGCAAGGTTTGGGTCCACTCTTTGCCACAGACGGATTTATCGATGCTAAATGTTCTGCCACAATCCTGAGTGATAACTCCATTCCCTGCTGCAAAATGTAGGAAATCAGGCAGCGACTGTGTTTATACATGATAGTGTTCCTATGCATCAAAAAACGGTGGTCACCCAATGATTCCACGAACATGCCACTGAAGAGTCTTGCATGTCTTGGCCATCGCAATCTACGTACTCCAACTGAACATAAGTCCAACTGAACATGCATAAGACAATTCTGAAAGACGTCTGGGGCAGCGTTTTCCCCCTCCTACGAAATCTGGGGAATACATCGTGTATTAATTGACGATTGGTGCAAATTCACGCCTGTAGAATTTCATACATGGGCTGACTCTGTACTACGTTGAATACAAATCGCCCTTGCCATCCGTGAAAGTCCACCGCCAGTGACCTTTTCAGATGTTTTTATTCTTGTCCATTACTTGTATAATTTTTTTTTATTTAGCTGTTATAAAACATAATTATGCACAGTACAGCCTAGGCTCCTTACTTTCAGAAGAATACACATGACCACAAGGAGGGACCATTCCTGGTTTTCTCTCTTATCACAAGCTTTTTTTAATGAGACAAACTCGTCCCAGTACTAGTCAGTTCTGAATTCGGATAATTTAAGCAGAGGGGTTGAGATCCCCACCCGCATTCTGGAAGCCTTAGGTCATATGCTTCCTAATTTTTCTGTATCTTCTTAGTTGGGCCGCGGATGGCCTAATGGCCAACGTTCGTGACTGCCACGGAGAAACTTTAGGTTCGATCCCTGGCAGGTACGAACGTTCGAACAACTAAATATCCGCCGTGCCTGGGATGGGCACGTTAAGCCGTCTAACCCCCAGTACTGCCCCCCGTAATAAACAAGGGCGTCTTCCTCCTCCTTTTTACCTCGCTTCCGTGTCACTTTCCTATCGGGCACTCTAGCCCAAATCTCCTAGTTTCCTATTTCTAAGGGTGGTTTAAGACCTGAGGTCAGACACTCCCTTTGTAAAATCCTCTACATATAATATGATCTGTGGCTTCCTAGCAAAACAGTTTTCGTGCAGTGCTTTTGGATGTATTAACAGGGAAACACCTTATAATTCCATGTTTTCTAAGTTGTGTTTTTCCTTGACAGCACATCCCAGGGCTGTAGTGGACAGTATACGGCGGTATACGCCGTATACACTCTGCTTTTTCGACAGAATAGCGTATACCTTCAATGTCCATATTATCAACAGAACTTCAATCTCTGAACAACATTGTTGCCAAGAGCTGAACATTTAATAAAAATAACCATAAGAATTATAGAGAGCTTCGGAGAAAATCCTGGGGAAAAAACCATATTTAGCTTTATCAGCGAACGAGGAATTATTATTTAAAAATATCCCATTGATTCTTAACAACAAAATTGTACCTATTAACCAAACCAGTTTATTCAGAGCATGGTTGACAGGATGAAATCCAGACTGTGTTCAGATTCAAACAGTGAAAATGAACAACTTCTTAAATATATTTTTTCATTAGAGCGAATAAATATAAAAACAGACGACGTGTGCTATGGAGAACTAGAAAAAAGGCGAATCTGTAGACTTTTTAATGTTGATGAAATGCAAGCTATTTAGAGACTGAGAGAATATACTGGAAACATCCAAGTTGCACCAAAAAACTTAAAACCCCTCTTAAGAACGATTTCAACTCTGCATTGTTCGACAGCTGAATGCGAACGAGGATTCAGTTTACTGAACAACATTATAACCGATCTGAGAGCATCTTTGTTAATCTCCAACGTATTTAGCCTGATGTTCATAAATTCAAACGGACCGCCTATTGAACGATTTAATCCAAAAAGATGTGTAAGATCCCTTGGTGGATGAATCATCGTTCAGAAACAGATAGTAGATTACGAATTTCTCCTAGAGAAGGACAGTGCTGTAATGTAAGGACTTATCTCGTCAGGCTTTTTTTTGGGGGGGGGAGGGGGGGGTTGGAGGTTTAAGAACCACAGTGAGCAACTCAATGGACTTATAAGCAGTCACCCGTCCCTAATTTAGGGTCACTTGTTCCAGGGAAAGTGACAAGAGCCAGTGCCGTAAGAAAACTGTCAACACAACATCCATGCCACACCGGGATTCAAACTCGGACCCCTTTCGGACGAATGATCAGAGGCCATCGCTTAGACCACTGCGCGACCGGGGCGGCTCAGACTATGGGATATATTTCAATAAAAATTATAATAATCTTGTGCATGCTTTTAAACATGTCATAATTGACAAGAGAGAGGAGAAAATACTTTATTCATATCGGTAAGTGAGCTCATAGTCATAATTGTTAAGAAAGCAAGGTACCACCACAAGGGTACCGGACCTTATTTTTATTATCCATGTAGTATAACCTCTGATTTTTTAGGATTTGCACATAGCATACCCTCTGCTGATTTTACGACTACAGTATTGGCCCACCCATGTTTCGATGAAAAGAAATCACCTAACTTATTGCTCGATGAGAATATTTTTGTACCATTTATTTCCTCTGGATGAGTTTTATTGGGGCATTTTTCCATTTTTTTTGTCACAGCTCAGATTCATTAAAGTTGCCTATCACAGAAATTCGCATCATGCTTGCATGTTACCCAACCATTCTACTCATTTTGAAGCAGTGCTTTTCTTCTTACTGATCTAGACAATCTAGAATTGTGTTGCAAGCATTTTCTCCGTCACGACGTTTGCCCATTTATCTTGTTTTTCTTTCGGAAAAGATGATATTTCATGTTTTGTAATTATTTTCTAGTTTTGTTGAACTTTTTTTTTTTTTTTGCAGCATTTTCCCATACGCGTAAGAAATATTCCCTTGGATTTTCGTCAGCTGTTGTGATTGATCTGGCAGTCTGACGCTGTTGATTTCTGTCTCTATCGATTTTTTGCAATAATTTTGACTTTTCTATGAGAAGTTGTTATTTGTCTGCTTTGTTATTTATCACATTCTTTTACAAGGTTGATTCTGTTCTCTTTTATCGTTTTAAATTCAATGTCTTTACTAAATACATTCTTCAGTGGAATTAAAATTTTATCTAGGTCTGTTTCGCTACGCTCTACGATTTTTTCTCTGGCTGCCTTTCGAACTTTAGAAAATATGATTTTCCTAGCGATTTTGTCCGTAGTTTACTGTGTACACTTATAACATTCATCGTCATATATTCCTAATAATTTGTTTTCAACTTCCCTTTTTAGAAGCAGTTTTTCATTTCTCTTTTTCTTTTTTATCTGCATTTTTTGTACGATAATATGCTTTTCCTTTCAATTTATCTGAAATCTAATTTTCATTGTTCGCTAATATGGGTCATTTGATTAACGTTCTATTTTGCAACTCTGATACATAATATTCCTCTCCTTTATTAATTCTTATAAACACATCGGACAAAACATTAGGCACCCGTACACAGAAATGACAGTAGGAAGTTACCGGTTGCACAGAGGGCGCCGTGATAGCATTGGTGGGAGATAAATAGCACTGACGTGGTCTACAGGATCATTTCTGTCTCATGCAGTGGTGAAGAGCAACGTGTGTGGTGAATTTAGTCTGCAATATGGGTCGAAAGACAGACGTTGCCAAGTGGCAAAAAGGAGCCATCGTGTTTGGCAGTGCCCACGGACAAAAAATGAATGAAGTCGTCCAATTTGTTGGTTTGTCGAAACGTACTATCCAGTACGTCCACAAACACTGCTGTAGTTCGCAGTCAACTGCAAATCGGCGACGTATCTGTCGCCAGAAAACGATTCTCAACAACAGGGACAGCCACCATATTTCACCCCTAATAACTGCAAATCGGTTTCAAACCAGGCAGCAATTGCTCCACATTGTCAATGAAAGTACACTTCAACCAATTTCGGAAAGGACATTACGACGAGGACTGCATGAGATAAACATCTAGAGCAGAGTACCACAGAAGAGACCTCTTTTAACAGCAAGTCACAAAGTCGCACGTTTTCAATTGGCTCAGAGGCACCAAAACTTTACTCTTGAGGATTGGAAACAAGTAATTCGGTCGGATGGGTTTCGTTTTTGTTTGTACTCCAATGACGAAGCATCGCAGGCCCAATGAAGCCTTTAACCCTCATTGTGTCGAAGGTGTTGTTCAAGTTGGAAGGGTTCTGTGATGTTTTTGGGATGTTCATGATACCACGAAATTAGCCCTATCGTTGCAGCGACGATGAACTTGAACCAACCTGCATTCTGAAAAACGAAGTGTTGCCCTTTGCCTACATTTCAAGTAGCAGCTGCATCACTCCTGTCTTCCAAGACGACAATAGTCGTGTGTACAGGGCTAAAAATGTGTCGGAATGGCACGACGAAGAATCAGCAACACTGTCTCGCCTCGACTGACTTGCCAAATCTCCAATTTTAAATCTTATTGAGAATCTGTGAGATCGCTTGGAACAGGAGGTGAAACGCCGGAATGGACACCCACACACTCTGGCGAAACTTCGGAACCAATTGACGCACGCACGTGCGGCTGCGAATCGATGTTCAAAACATCCACAACATTGTGGAGTCTCTACCACACCGTATTCAGGCTGTTAGCAAGGTAACAGGCGCCGTCACCCGTTTCTGACACGGGTGGCCAAGTTTTTGTCCGGTGTGCTTAATTCTAGGTTTTACTAGCCAGTTGCTAACGGCTGCCACGTAAGCTTTAAGTATCAAAGCCACTCCGGTAATCGACTAGTCTGAGGCTACTCGATTATCTTTTGACTGTTCGTCCGAGATCGCTCATGCTGAGGCATGGGTGATGTGTTTGTCTGATAATTCAGGTTATGTTCCTTTCTTAGAACCAGTGATCCTAATTTAATGACGTGCGACAGATTATTAGTCTACGAGTTGCTCTTGGGAGGCGTTAAACCCCGAAACAAAAAAAAATATTTGGTAAGTATTAATTCATGTTTTTAATAGAACCGAGTTTGTGAGTCTCGAGTGATCATCCATTAATATTACATTTTAAGCACATGGAGTTATAAGTCTGCAGGTAACCTTATGTTACAATAAAAGAGTAGCAACTCATATCTCTATTTCAGACTTCGCTTTTAGTTTCTTATCTTGTCTAAATTGTATTACGTTTACTTTGCGTTTTTATTCTGAACGGCGTATTCGAACCTTCAAATTTCTCCGTAAGTCTTGGCAACAATTAATAAGCTGTCAAACTGTGGTTCACTCTCACTATGAAGACAGTCGAGCATTAGATAATTTGAGACGACGAATTATGCCGTATAGTGTAAGTTAACTTTCATTTTTATTTGTCTTAGTAAATTTTGAGTTTGTTCTCATTTAGCGTTTCAAACTTAACTTTATGTTTTCTCACTCGCTGAATGTTACATATCTGGAAATGACGTATGCATGGTTGACAAGCAAGATCGCTGCATATATTATGTGTTACGCTAGTAGCTGTGTGTGGTGCGTTACCTGTCGTCGTGGAAGCTGTCTTAATCTGATAGTGTCCGTCGATCAGTAGTGTATTACTCATAGAAGCTGTTTTATGCTAAAGCGGTCTGTTCTTGAAGTTTTGCGTGTTCGAGTGATGCCTTAAACGGACTAAATTCGTATTGCCGTTAAGAATTAGTTCTTCGTAAGTACTGAATGCCTGTGAAGTATGGAATATATAAAAGGAGAGCTGTAAGTAACTTTTCTTGAACTGAATTTAAGTGACTCTTGTTTCCACTTCGGGTGAGTGAATAAGAACACACTTTACGCAGTGTTCCCTAAGATACACTTATAAACACTTTTTAAACATTAAAGTACATTACAGAATACGATGACGATTTGTTCGGTGTCTGTTTATCAACTCTAACCTGCCGTTACAGAAATCCCAATTGTTAGATAAAGGTACAGTGGAAGTTTGTTAATATTGCAGCTTGGCTGATAAGTCGATGTTCATTCAGTAGACATAACATTACATATAAGAGGGATGTGCAGTTGACATGGGCATCCCCCCTCGCAGAGTGGGACAGACCCATACCGAACTCAGGCAGTAAATAGGCGAAGAGCAGGTCTACCCAACAGTGTATCGCAATCAATGAATACGGGTAAACGTGGTGCTCTGAACGACTTGGAACGTGCACACACTATCGGCGCAAGACAGATGAATCATTTTATCGCCCAAGTGGTAAAAACCCTAATATTCTCTAGCGCAACCATATCAAAAGTGGACTATGAGTGTATCATCAACAGACATATCAGCGCCCAGAGAGCGAAAGGTATGGCACACGTAGCAGACTCTGGGCTAAGGGAGCAGACGCCCTACTCTTCATTACGCCTCGCGGGTATCGGAAACATCAAAACTGAACTTCTGCAGAGTGGCACCGCGTCGTGTGGTCAGATGAGTCCCGGTTTCAGATGTGCCGAGCGGACGGGGGTTGCGGATGTAGCGTCGACAGCTTGAGGCCAATGGCCCCTTTGTGTGAAGTAGTCTCTATTCAAGAGGGTGGTAGCTCTGTGATGGTTTAGGAGGTCTTCTCATGGGATAGATTAGGTCTCTTTCTGTCTGGAGAAGTCCTTAACCGCTGAGTGCTACCACCATGTGCTGGCTGATCACCTACACTCTTCCATGCCTTTCGCGTATCCTTAGGCTGATGGTCTGCTACAGCAGGGCAACCACGGGCCGTGTACTCCCAGGCATGAGTCGAGGAACACTCATCTGAGTTTGAAGCCATCCAGTGGCCCACAATGTCACCGGATCTAAACCCTGTAGAATCTCTCCGGGAAGCCGTGGAGCGGATCATCAGACCCATTGATCCTCGACCGACGTCTCGGGCGGAGTTGTGGACAATGGTGCAACAGGCATGGCTGGCATTAGAAACCTCTCCGGCATATGGTGGAATTGATGCTTTGCATGTACAGGCTGTTATTTGCTCTAGAGGAGGATATATGTTTTCTTTTTTTGGTTATATCTTTTACTTAAGTTTATATTTCATGCACCTTCCACGGGTTTTTTTATCACGTCTTTTGTAAAAAAGATCGTGCTTATGTTACCGGTTTGCCCGTCTGTCCGTCTGTACCCACGATATATCTGCAACTATTAGACCCATTTGAAAATTTCTTTTTGTATTGGGAAGCTTGAAATATGGGAATAATGATCCTTTATTTCGTTTTTTTTTTCACGATGTACAATTTTGCCGCTAGGGGGCGTAAATGCAGATGATGTCGAATTTTAAAATACGTTTTATTCCACATATTTGCTTCCAAACATCCGATTGAAAAAAATATTTTGTCTTTCGATTCCATTTATGTCGAAGAGTATTTTAGATAAAGTTACTTTTTCAAATTACGCATAAATTTTCCGCTAGGGGGCGTAAAAGTAAATTACATTTTTCGCGATAACTCCACTTCTAAAACTCTGATTCGAAAAACCTTTTGTTCAGCGGATACACCTCCTGGTGGATATTCTTTTGCGTGTAATTTCAAACTTTTGGTAAAAAATACTTTAGCTACCAGGGGGCGTAAGTGTTATTTTTTGCTTCTGATGTATTTGCTATAAAATCTGACCTTCTAAAATATCGATTGAAAAAAATTATTTCGTGGACTGATGCCTCTTACATTGATAAACATTTTTGGAATATTTTCTTCTTAAAATATTCCAGTTTCTCCGCCAGGGGCGTAGATATATATCTTATTTTTGTCAATATCTCTACTTCTAGAAGTCCGATATGAAAAATTCCTTCTTTGTTGGATAGTGTTTCCAGTGTGGCATGTTTTTCATATAATTTCAAAATTTTCAAGTAATTAGACTTTCCCCTAGAGGACGTAAAGGTAAATTTCTTCCCCCTATATCTCTGCTTCTAAATCCCCCATTTGAAAAATTTTTTCTGCACCTTATGGTGGGAAATGCTTTGCACATAATTTCTAATTTTTGTAAAAAATGGTTTCGCCACCAGGTTGCGTAAGTCTTAACTTCCGCTTCTTATGTATTTGCAGCAAAATATGAGCTTCTAAAATCTCTAATGACAAAAACGTGGTTTGTTGACCGATACTACTAATGTCGACAAACCTTTTAGGAGCATTTTCTTCTTTAAATAATGCATGGTTTCTACACCAGGGAGCGTAGATATATATCATATTTTTGTCAATATCTCTACTTCTAGGAGTCCGATTTGGAAAATTCCTTCTTTGTTGGATAGGGTTTCCGATGCGAAATGTTTTTCCTATAAATTCGAAATTTTGAAGTAAATCATAGAATTTCTTGTAGGGAGCACAAAGGTAAATTGTGTTTTCTGCATTATTTATGCTTCTAAAACTTCGATTGGAAAAATTCTTCCTGTATCGCATACAAGACCTGATGGAAATTATTTTTCATATCTTATTTTTGTCGATATCTCTGTTTCTAAGTGTCCGATTTGAAAAATTATTTTTGTGTTGGAGAGCGTTTCCGGTGCGAAAGGTTTTTCATATAAATTTATGTTTTTCTTAACGCACAAGTCTGCAACCAGAGGGCATAAGCTCGCGATTCTGTTTACAGCAATATCTGAGGGATTAAAAACCCGATTGAAAAACTTCTTTCTTCCGTCAGATACTATTGTTTTCCATACCGGTTCCATTGACTTTGAATAACTTTGATAAATTAAATTTGCGTCAGAACGGATTCAAAAGACGTGCGTATTACACCCGAAAATTCGGTGTCTTCTTTCTTGTTTTGTTTTTAATTTAATAATTCAGTTCTTTTACCAACTTGCTTTTTTCTAATTTTTATAGGGTATCAGGATTTCTACACTGCTGTTTCTTCTGCGATGCAAATTTAAGTAATTCGATTTATTGAAATTTATTTATAATTTTTTTCGCTTTTTCAAATGTATGGATCTTAAATAAATTATCTCTATCGAACGCGATACTGTCATAGAGTTTAATTGAATATTAATTATTCTTGAAAAGAATAACATATTTTCCATTTATTATTTTTCGCACAAATCAATAAGGTTTCTAAACACATGAAAATTCTCCTTTTCTAGCTCAGCATTTCTTTCATTTGATTTATTAGGAGCGGTTGAATGAAAAATTCATGAAATTAAAACCGATCTTTCAAGAAATAAAACAGAGATGTGTCATTCGTTTCCACTGAATATTATTTATTTATTAGTTTTGCCCATTCCTAAGGTACCCGATAATTGAATTTCCTTCTGCATTTGCAATTATTTATGGCTTATATTTGTCGAACTGCTTAAAGAGAGTTTTTTTCATTGGTCATGCGGCTTCGGTTCCAGTTCTTGTCGACGGTTCTTTTAAAGTTCTAGAAATTAATTTTTTTCCCGGTCTTAAGGTTCACCATTTTCATTAATCATCACTGCTACTTCGCTTTGATGTGCGATTATGTTTTTGGAATTTTAGTTTTGGAATTATATTTTCTACAAATGTTTTTATTCTACACAGCTCCTTCCATCAAACTGTAAGAATATTTTACCTTTCTCCTAGCATTCTGCAGCTGAGGGATCAATTGATTTTCTGTTTATTTATTAATTATTTGTTTCTCTTGGTATACTCTCAGTTATCATATTCTGCTTAAAATACATTCTGACATTTAATAAATTCAAATATGCGTTTGGTGGCTATGTTATATAATTTCTTGTGCGCATGCATATTTTTTAGCTCGCCTGTATGCAGTGTGAGAGGGCCACATTTCTGCCCAAATTTCGAATCACGATCTGTGGCTTTTCCGTGATTTTTCCACAGACTGTCTGGGACGAGGTGCGCGAATGCGTGGATGGCAGTATATGAATTTGGACCAGGACCACGCCCTTGAGTTTTGGGCCAAACACCCAATCTATTCCCCTAACATGCTGATGAATCCTGCATTAGGCCTTATTTCTATTGAGACAGGGATAAATCTCAGTAGTCTGTTTAAGCTGTAAATAGAACAGAACGGGTTTATATTTTTAATACCTAAGAATGAAATTAGATATTTAAGTATTTTACGTGTATTAAAATACACTGACGGAAAAAAATCCCAACACCACGGAAAAATAGTTGTAGAGGAATGAAATGGCGGCAATACATTTGTATAGGTAATACATTTAATCGATTAAGATTTCAAGATCACAGCTTAATGTAAGCGCGAGAAGAGCCATTTTAAATGCGAATTGCTAGTACATTAATAACCGGTGTAACCGCCAAGATGTTGAATGCAAGCACGCAAACATTCATGCATTGTGTCGTACAGGTGCTGGATGTCAGTTTGTGGGATGGAGTTCCATGCCTGTTGCACTTGGTCGGTCAATACAGGGACGGTTAATACTGGTTGGGGGTGACGCTGGAGTTGTCGTCCAATGATGTCCCATACGTGCTCGATTGGTGAAAGATCTGGTGATCTAGCAGGCCACGGCAACATGTCGACACTCTGTAGAGCATGTTGGGTTACAACAGCGGTATGCGGGCGAGAGTTATCCTGTTGGAAAACACCCTCTGAATGCTGTTCATGAATGGCAGCACAACAGGTTGAATCACCAGACCGACGTACAACTGTGCCGTCAGGGTGCGTGGGATAGCCACGAGAGTGCTCCTGCTGTCGTAGGAAATTGCTCCCCAGACCATAACTCCAGGTGTAGGTCCAGTGTGTCTCGGCCGCAGACAGGTTGGTTGCAGACGCTCACCTGGCCTCCTTCTAACCAACACACGGCCATCACTGGCACCCAGGCAGAACCGGCTTTCATCAGAAAACACAACAGATCTCCACTCCGTCCTCCAATGAGCTCTAGCTTGACACCACTGACGTCGCAAACGGCAGTGGTTTGGAGTAAGTAAAATGCACGCTACATGGCGTCTGGCTCGGACCTGTCCTTCAAGTAACCGATTTGTAACAGTTCGTTGTGTCACTGTTGTGGCAACTGAAGCTCGAATTGCTGCCGCAGGCGCGATACGATGCGCCACGGCTATAGGCCGTACACGGCGGTCTTCTCTCTCAGTAGTGCCACGTGGCCAGCTGGAACCCGGTCTTCTTGAGGCAGTACCTTCCCTTGACCACCGCTGCCAACAATCATGCACAGTGGCTAAATTCCTGCCAAGTCGTTCTGCAATATTGCGGAAAGAAAATCCACCTTCTCGAAGCCCTATTACACAACCTCGTTCAATCTCCGTGAGCTGTCGATAATGGCTTCTTCGTCTTCTTAAAGGCATTCTTGACTAACATCAACACCCTACGTCGAATCTCAACGATAACTAACGCTCACGAACGTTACAGCGTGTGCATGAAACCACTGTCTACCTCGAAAATGACGTCATCCGTGTCATTAAATCGCCTCCCACGTAGTGGACGTTTCATCTCGGGGAACAATAAGAAGTCACTTGGTGCCATTTTGAGAGAATATAGTGGATGAGGCAATATATTGTACTTAAGACGACTCGCAGTGACGATGGTGTTAACTGCTGAATGAGCTAGTGCGTTGTTGTGCAACAAATGGACCCCTTTTGTGATCATTCCTCGTGTTTTTCTTTTAATTTGCTGTCGTAATTTGTCAGTAGGTTGCAGTAGTAGTCAGGGGTAATAGTTTCACCCTTCTTAAGGTAGTATGTTAAAATAATACCTCTTTTACTAAAGAAAACAGAGAACATCTCTTTGGCGGCAGACCTTTGCGCTTTTGCCTTTTTTGTGGTGGTGAAGAGAGATGTTTTCACTGCTTGCTCATTTCTTTGATTTCTGGATCATGGAGGTATAACCAACACTCCTCCATAGTAATCAAACGGTCAAAAAAATCTTCGGAATTCGCGTTACAAAGTTCCAACATTTTTTGCGCGGATTGTGCCCGAGCTTCCTTTTGGAATGAGGTGAGAAGTATAAGTAGCCATCTCGCTGAAACCTTGGACATGTTGAATTGGTCATGAATGATTGTCCACACTGACACATAGCTTAGATGAACTTCTTGACAAAGCATTTGAAAGGTTGTAGGCCTATCTTCAAGGATTAACGTTTCCATTTTGGTCACAACTGTCTGGTCATCTGTCAAAGACGGCCGTCCGGACCTTCGTTCGTCAAAAATGGTTGTATGACCACTTTGAAAATTTATTTTCCACTTTGCCACAGTCTCGTATGCTGGACACTTATTTCCGTATACATTTAACATTTCTCGATGGATTTTTTTAGCTGAATTTTCTTGCAGATGAAGGAACTTGCAGAAGAATTTTTGATACCCCCTCGTATATTTGCATTAAAAGTACTCTTAAATAATGTGAACCGTTGGAAAGGTTTTGGACATTCAAATTAAAATATGAGTTTAAAGGCCAAAATGAATAATTTCATGTGCACTGATGTGTACTTTTGATATCCATGAATATATCCTTAGACCGGTGGTTCCCAAACTTTTTCTATTCGCGGCGCCCTTGCTGAATCCAGGTTTTCCCAAGGCGCCCTATGTCAAATTCTAACAAGTACACTTTGCCTATGTCAAATTCTAGCAAGTACACAATTCTAAAATTATGAAAATTTTGTAAAATTATGAAAATTTGTGATAATTCGCTGCGCCCCTGTGAGAAGCTGTGGTTCCCTAGGGCGCCGCCGCGCACACTATGGGAACCACTGCCTTAGACAACAAATCTACGACCTCAAAGTAAGAGTTCATCCTTAATGATGCTTAGCATCTGCACTGTGAAAGAAAAGATAAAGAATCTCCCCACACCATTACACCATCAGCGGTGGAGGTGTGCCTCTCCCCAAGTGAGTCCGGAAGTGATCACTGCGCAATCTTCCTCCATATACGAATGCGGTTGGCATCCACTCCATAATAGAAACGAGGGCCGTCATTAAAACCAACGCGACGCCCGTCATAGGCCGAACACGTTTCCCGGGCACGACACCGCTCCAGATTCGAAGGGATATAAGCAGTCACTCGTCCCTAATTTAGGATCACTCGTTCCAGGAAAGAGAGAAAGCCAGTGCCGTAAGACAAACACAATAACTATGCCTCACAGGGACTCGAACCTAGACATATCTGGGATTATCAAAAACCAGAGCTTAGAAAACTGCGCCACTGGGGCAGCCGCTATATTTAGTGACGAATATTGCACATTGTACAAGATAGGTTCAGCAGTAAACATCACAACTCATACTTCGTGTTCACAGCGTTGCTTTAAACCTTTCGTCGGCTGGGAGATAATTAACTTGGGGTTAGAAAAATGTTCTGGAATCAACTCGAATGAATATATATATTTGCTGCTTAATAAGTGGGCCGAGCAAAGCTAGAACAAGTGAATCTGCGAATCAGAAATTCTCACTTACAACTTAGTTATGATATTTAAAGTTGTGACTTACGAGGATGATTGGAACTAATCCTTTCGGACTGACTGCATACCAAAACGGTTATGACGACGAAGATAAGCACGAAAAGACAAGATGTTTGTCACTTACTTCTACCCAATGGAATTGGTGCCAGGTGTCAGGGGACTATCTTTTTCCTATGATGTATTGGGTCATGCAGCAGATAACTAAGACCTAGAAGGGTTATAATGAGTGACAAATTTATGGTTAGTTCTACTGTGGCGAGAGGGGGATGAAAGCTAATTATTTTGCCGAAGTTTTGGCAAACCCCGACCGCTACGGGAATATTTCTGTTTGGGGAAAGAAGAGAACTTCGGAAACTCAGGTTCACGGGATGCTCAAATGGTTAAAACCTTACGGAGGTGAGCATATTCCATAGTACCAACATTTTGAGAAATACACTATATTGACAAAAGTCACCGGACACACCTTCAGAAGCAAATGAACAGATCCGCTGCGTTGTTTTAAGATGCGCGGTACAGCTGCAAACGGTATAAACACAAGTCTCCAGCTGACCGCGGACATGTCGGACTGTATGGTTGAGTGAAAATATCACGGCGAGAGAGAACTGACTTTGAGAAAGGAAAGATTGCTGGGTATTATATTAGTAGATTGTTCATAAGGAAAACCGAGAGGTGTTGAAACATACCCAAATCAACTGGTTTGTATGTACTGAATAAGTGTAAGACACATGACGTGCCTGAAGCAGCAAAACGTACCGGCAGACCAAAGAAAATTAGTGATGGAGGACGTCAAAGCCTCAGGAAAGTCGTTACAGCTAATCTACGGAGTACTGCACAAGACTTCAGTGTACAGGTAAGTAAAAATGATGGAACCTCGGTATGTAAGCATACCATTTGCAGAGAACTTCATTCTATGGGTTACCGTTGTCGTGCGCCTGTTCTTAAGCATTCCATCTCCACTCGGAATGCTACTCGTTGTTTAGCATGATGTAACGAACATTTATCGTGGATCGTACGTCAATAGAAACTGGTCCTATGGACTGATGAGTATATATACACGATCCATCAGTCTGATGGCCGTGTGTGGGTATGAAGGCAGCCGGGAGAACGCTGTTTACCACAGTGTACTGTTCCTACGGTCAAGTTTGGAGCTTCCAGTGAACACGTGTGGGGGTGTTTTTCGTGGTATGGTCTCGGCCTATTGGTTATCGTGTACAAACCTGTTAACCAGCACGTCTACCTCGATATTCTGGACAATTATGTTCTACAAACTCTGTCGCAATACTATGGACCGAGCCTTGTTAGTACCAGCAGGATAATGCACCGAGCCATAAAGCAAGGACTGTTACGGCGTGGTTTGACGATAATTCCGTATCGTGTGTGGACTGACCAGCACAGAGTCCTAATCTTAATCCGTAGATCGCCTATGAGATGAATTAGAGTGCCGTATAAGAAGTTTTGAACGAAGGCCTACCACTAAGCAACAGTTAGCGGCAGCATTATTGCTGAATGGAAGCGCATACCTATCGCTATGTTCCAAAACCTTGTGGAAAGCATGTCTCGAAGGGTCAGTGCATGCATTAAGGCCAAAGGTGGACCGGCACCGTACTAATGTATGTCAATAAATGCTATGTTGTTTTTCTCTTCTAGGTGTGCGGTGATTTTTGTGAATATAGTGTATGTATTTGCTGTCCAATAAGTAGGCCGAACAAAGCTAGAACGAGTGAAGCTTCGAATCAGAAATTGTTACTTTCCACTTAGTTATGCCATTCAAAGTTGTTACTTACGGGTATGATTGAAACTAATCCTTTCGGACTGATTGCAGACTAAAAAGGCTGTGACGACGAAGCTAAGAACGGGGAGACAAGATGCTTGCCATTTACTTCTACCCAATGGAATTGGTGCCAGTTGTCAGGGGACTATCTTTTTCCCATGATGCCTTGGGTCATGTAGCAGATACATAAGAACTAGAAGGATTATAATGAGTGACAGGTTTATGGTTAGTTCCACTGTGGCGAGACGGGTAGGGAAACTAATTGTTCTGCTGAAGCTTTGGCAAAACCCCACCGCTACGGCACAAAACATTAATGTTTTGTGTCTCGAATCAGCCTTCAAGACACCAAACATTACTGATTCAAGGCACAAAACCATAAAATTACTGGTTTGTGTCTTGAATCAGCCTTCAAGACACCAAACATTACTGATTCAAGGAACAAAACATTACTCTTTTGTGTCTTGATTCAGCGTTCATGACACCAAACATTACTGATTCAAGGAACAAAACATTACTCTTTTGTGTCTTGAATCAGCGTTCAAGACACCAAACATACTGACGAGCGGCGGTCTTAAATAGTTGTCTAGACCACGTGGTGATGCACAAAACCCCGTATTTTACTTATACGCTGCCAAAGTGAAGTTTACGTACATCAGCATAAAGCTTTCTAAATCAGTGGCCGATGTGTGTGTAAGAAATCATCCGTGCATTTTCATTATCTGCATATTTAACTGAAAGTTGTGAACATTTTTAAAGCAACGTGGTTTTTGAGATTTTTCCATTACAATTTTTTATCTGTTCTCATAATGTTCACACACACATTAAAAACCGTCAAATTGTTCTCAGAGTTCTCTACCACCGAGATGTTTTTTTCATGCCATGTAAATAAGTCAGAAATTAGAGTTCCATATAATCTGATGAACGATACGACATTTAAATTCGAAGGCGAAAAACGTCTTCGTTATAGAAACTCTGAGAACAACTTTATGGTTCTTAACGTGTGTGAATATTATGAGGACCGCAAAAAAAATTGTCATTGGAAAATCTCAAAAATCACGTTGTTTTAAAAACGTTTAGAGGTTTCAGTTAAATATGCAGATAATGAAAACGCACTGATGATTTCTTACACACACATCGACCACTGATTGAGAAAGCGTTATGCTAATGTACGTAAACGTCACTTACGCAGCGTATAAGTAAAATACGAGGTTGTGTGCATCATCACGTGAATTCGGCAACTATTTAAGGCCGCCGCTCGTCAGTATTGGTCAAGAGTGTTGACCAGAATGAGGAAAAGAAAGGATCTTCAGGGGTTCAAAAAAGAGCTTACGATGGGTGTCCGTCTGGCTGCAACGCCGATTTTGAAAACAGCAGAGCTCACTGGTTTCTCAAAAGGTGAGATATCCGGGGTCATTAATCAGTGGAAAAATAACCCACACTGCTTGTCTGAGAGGCATAACTGTGGCGCGACAACAATCTGGCAAGAACGAGATCGCCGTCGTCTAAGAAGGCTTGTACGGATAAATACGACTTTCTGACCGGAGCTTCAATGACGGTTGTTCCCTACACATATCTCAGAGAACTATGAGTGCGAAACTGAAGAGGATCAGTATTAGCAGTCACATGCCTATATGGAAAACACATGTATATAAGAATAAACGGAAAGTTCTTCTGCAAAGGTGTCAGGACATTAGAAGACGGAAAAAAAATCATGTGGTCCGACGAGTGGCTGTACACCTTGTTCTGTATCGACTGTAGGCAGAAAGTTTTGTGGCAGCCTCACGAAGGAATGGAATCAGTTTTCCTTTTAAACACAACTCAGGATGGATTCTGGAGGTGAAACGATGGTGTAGAGCACGTACTGTTGGTAGGGACAGAATCCCTTGATATCGCTTGAGGTCCGGTATCCTTTAAGGAATATTTGAATATCGCTGTCGTTCAGGTGCATCCTGCAATGATGATTTTTAGTAAATGTAACAAGAATGTAGAGCAAAATGCTTTCCGCCGGAAAAGGCATATGATACATTGCTTAATTGCTATTTTACAAATCCATACGAAATATTTGTTATTCAGCAAAAGAGTATAGAATACATACACTCCGATTGTGTGTGTGTGTGTGTGTGTGCGCGCGCGCGATCGGAATGATTGAAAAGGAATTCAGGTAGCATAAAAATGTCGACGATGAACCAAGATGAATCAAATCTATGGGTAGAAGGGGCTCAAAATGAAACCCCCAAAATATAAGTACAACACAAGGTTTCTGAAAGGATGACAACGAAGTATGACAAGAATTTATATTCATGGTGGATGAATGAAACAGAATGAAAAACATTAAAAGGCGAATTGAAGCAACAAGCATAAATTTGGCAAAAACTAAACCATGTGATACCTAAAGTAGATACGTAAGTCAACTTACTAAAAACATAATACAAATCTCTAAGCTAAATATTCCAAAGCAAATAACCTCGTTAAAGCAATACTAAGAATCATCGTAAGGCACCATATTAATGACTTTTAAATGCATCATCTTGTGATGGTTATAAAGGAAACCATCGCAAGGGCTCAGATTTAAGGAGATCACATCGTGAGAGACATAATCACTGCCGTCTCACAACGTGAGGATAACACAGAATCAATACCCACAGCCAGATCTTCTAGCGAGCAAAACTCTTAGTAGCCAAGATTTAGCGACCGAGGTAGGTCTGGTGAGAAGAAGCTCATTCATAAACAAGTTTGGCGAACTGGTGTTCGGATTAGAGCAACCACAGCTCGAGTACTGATAAATAACAACCGTTCACCGCATCCTCATGTGCAAGATTTATCCAAGATTTTGATTGGCCTTCCAAATGCAACTAAAGTAAATAAAAGGATACCAAAGTGGTCTTGGAGCCAATGGACGTGAGCATAATTAAAAGTTTCAAGGGTAATCTTAGGCGATTTTTAATCGCCTACAATAACCACACCAAGTGGGTTATTAAATAAATAACCTATTGGTGTGGGCTATTTGTCATTTCACATGCAACTAAAGAAAATAAAAGGAAACCAAAGTGATCTTGCAGCCAATGGAAATGGACATAATTAAAAATTTGAAGGGTTATTTTAGGCGATTTTTAATTATCCAATTGATTGACAAAAGGGAACGAAAATTAAATACAAATGTGTCTCCATTTGCTTAACGAAAGGTGCGTAGGATAGTCTTATCCCTGAAACAGTCTTACATTGCTTTCAGAAATCTGGATTATTTTCGGGGAAATTTCCGTTTAATAATCAAACTTTTAATAAATATTTACCTCTACGAGAGGCTGAAAAAATGGAACCACACAAATTTTGATCATTAAATTCCTAACGATCGTTTTGTTGCTTACAATGTCAATTTGATTATTTATGAAATCCCATAAAAAATCAAATTGAATCGGTATGCATAGCATTTACAGACACTGAAAACGCTTTTGATAATTTTGACTGGAACATTATGTTCAACGTTACCGAAAATTACAAAATAGACTTTAATGATAAAAGAATAATATACCAATTATACAAAAAACAAACGGCACTAATTGGAAAAGAGAAAAATGAAGCAAATATAAGCAGAGGAGTTAGACAGGGATGTGCGTTGTTACCACTTCTCTTCAATGTTTAAATTGAGGAAGCCATGAAAGAATTTGCTGAAAATAATGGCAAAGGAGTAAATATAAATAGCATGACTTACAGCACGATACGATTTGCCGATGACATTTCAGCTATACCACAGAATGAAAGGGACTTACAAGAGTCATTAGAAGAACTGAACAAGACTCTTTAAGATAAATGCAAAATAAATATTAATGAGAAAAAAACAAAAGTAATGAAATGCACTAGAGACGGAGAGCAAAAGATTAACACCATATTAAAGGACAAATCATTAACACAAGTTAAGGACTTCATTTACTTAGGTAGCATTTTTTCATTTAAGATAAACAGACGAAAAATATGTGAGAACTAGGACAGAACAAGCAAAGAATACTTTCAATGAGAAAAGCGGACTTCTAACATCAAAGTCTCTCTCTCTGGACACACAGAAAAGTTTTATAAAAACTTTTATATGAAAAATGTAGCACTTTATGCACCTGAAGCTTGGATACACACACAGACATAAAAAAACAGACGCAAAAATTGCAATCATTTGATAGGCGGTGCCGGCGATGCATAATGAAAATTGAATAGACAGAAAAAATGACAAATGACACATGTGCAAGTGTTAAAAAAACGTTCAGAAAAAACGAGAGATACACTAGCGGAAAGTGAAAAAGAACACCAAGAAGAAATTGGCGGACGATCATGAAATTTACATATGTTGATGGGGGTCGAGTTCACGTAGGTGTGATGTTAATTTCGGGACCAACCGGTGAGAGCTTACGCCATAGCACGGCATAATATGAAAATTATCTCCGGTGGTATTTAAGGAGTACGGCGAAGTGAATGCAATCAGTCGTCGGCGTACGGGCACGTGCGAAGATCCTGAAGACGCTGCAAATGCCTAGGCGTGGAAGACGTGTACGATTTCAGCAGTTGTCGGACTTTGAGCGAGGTCGTCTAGTCGTACTCCGCGAGGCCGGGTGGTCGTATCGTCATATTGCGGAGCGAATCGGATGGGAAGTATCGGTGGTGGTACGATGGGGGTGGTACGATGGTGGCGTAGATGGTCCGAGGAACATTCCCACACGAAAAGACGTGGAACTGGGAGTCACAGACGGACTGATGAGCGGGCCGATCGACACATAAGAAGAGCGGCGTTGTCAAGCAGAACATCCACTGCGACGCAAATCCGAGCTGCCGTTGCACCTGAGGTGACTGTGCGAACAATCCGCAACCGTCTACTGGGTGCAGGACTACATGCACGTGTGCCTTTGGCATGTGTACCTCTGACTCCAGCCCACCGTCAGGAACGGCTGCAGTGGTGTCGCCAACGTCTGCACTGGAGAACTCAATGGCGATGTGTCGTGTTCAGCGATGATAGCAGATTCTGCTTGGGAGCCTCCGATGGCCGTATGCGGGTTCGCAGACGCACAGGGGAGCGTCTCCACCCTTGTTGCATCCTCCAGCGACACACAGGGCCTACACCTGGTCTCATGGTGTGGGGAGCGATCAGCTATCACTCCTGTACAAAACTAGTGTTTGTACCGGGTACGTTAAACAGCACCTCCTACTTCAACAACATCATTCAGCCCGTTTTCGTGCCATTCGTAAGGTCGGTCCATCGTGGTGTTTTCCAGCAAGATAACGCACGCCCACACACGGCACGTGCAACGCAACATGCACTTCAGGGTGTGAGACAACTTCCATGGCCTGCACGTTCACCTGATTTGTCCTCCATTGAGCACGTGTGGGATTTCATGGGACAACGACTTATCCGGTCTCCACGGCCAGACACGACTATCCCCGATTTACGCGTCCAGGTTGAGGATGCTTGGAACTCAATACCCCAAACTTACATCCAACATCTGTACGACAGACTCCATTCGAGAATTGCACAGTGTGACGCAGTTCATGGCGGTTCAACCTCGTACTGACCATGTTACATGGAAATGTTATTTTTCAGTTTACTAGCAAATACAGCTGTATTTTGCCATAATGTTTTGATCACGTATCCTCTGTATTCCGTTATTATGCTGTATAAATGTCGTTGGTATCAGACGTCTCCTTCTTGGTGTTCTTTTACACTTTCCGCTAGTGTATTATTAGGTGACTGTATGGACTATAGAAAGAAGAAGAGACAGCACAATAGGCTACCTCATAAAACACTTGGAGTGGTGTGCCAACTTGATAAAAGGTAGAATGGGAGAAAAAAGCAGGAAATGGAAGCCCAAGGATTCAATATATGAGTCAAATAACAAGAGGAAGACCCTACGGAACATCAAGCTTATGGCTCAGGAAAATATTCCCTTGTGGATGATGACCAATGCTACCCACTGAACTTTGGGTTGAGGAGAGAGAAGAAAATAGAATCCCAACTAAAAATGAAGTAATACCGACTGTTCTAAAAGAAAAAAACAATGGTAGAAGCAGTGTTTAATGAATTGAAGAAACGATTCATATTAAACCCGTGCCAACTTAAATAGAAATTCAGAATCCCTTAGAAACACCCTTACCCGTTTTATTGAGAACATCGGCATTTCAAGTAATGTTTTGAATGCAAAAACTGTAATAAATGGAAATCGAAGAGTTTTCGAATTGAAATCTACGAAACAAGCCAAAAGTACAAATTACCTCTGTGTAAAACGAAATGATAATTCTTCCAGCTGCTAATATTTTTTGTTTACCTTGGGAATGTTTTATTTCAAAATTTCAATGTGTTCTTATAAATATCTTGGATATAAAATCAAGTAATGTGTTCACTACTGTTTGTGAAAACTGCAACACCATGAATGACTGCTGGTAACTTGTAACTTACAGGATATGTACAACAGATCGGGGCATGCAAGTAATTAAAATGTCAATGAAAATGCGCATGCGTTTTCGGAGGAGCGCCCTCTGAATTGTCCGGTTCTGGATATAAAGAGCTGGCTCAAACGAGATGTTGCAAACAGTAAAGAGCCGATATTGAGTCTAAAGGGTGTATCTTATGTCTCATTATGTCCCTTCGCCGAAGCAGGTGACATTATGAACACTTGACGGACTTTGAGTGAGGAAGGATTGTTGGGATGAGAAAAGCTGGATTTTTCTTCATCGAACCGCCACCCGTACGGAACAAAATGCCATCCTTTGTCATCCAGTGCAGTCGTGACATCAATGCACAGATGATGCTAGGTCGCACAGAAATCTTGGAAATGGACTGCAAAATCGCACGGCTGTCCACAATGACAGACACTTATACCGCATGGCAGTGATTGATGTCGCATGGCAGTGGCTGGTCTCGAAT
This sequence comes from Macrothele yani, assembly GCA_039090855.1. Classification (NCBI taxonomy): domain Eukaryota; kingdom Metazoa; phylum Arthropoda; class Arachnida; order Araneae; family Macrothelidae; genus Macrothele; species Macrothele yani. Next base: position 135,240,307 of record CM076990.1, read on the forward strand.
GCCAGTGACTGATCTTAGCGCAACATTGAAGCACTGTCATGTTCCGCAGCACAGTTCGACCTCCTCTACTTGACAGAGGACTGGTCCCTAGCAGTCTGTTGCTCCTTCCTTTGACCCTCAACCATAGACGCTTTCGGCTGCAATAGGGTCCCGAACGCAGGCATGGGCCCGCTGATTAGCAACAGATCAGGTTTTGTGATGAGCCACGATTCAGCCTGATGCACCATGGTGGTCGCATACATGTTCGAAGACATCGTTGTCAACGGCACGTCATACCGACCCAACAACATAGGTCATTGCAGCGTCATACCGACCCAACAACATAGGTCATTGGTTTGGAGCGCCATCAGGTTCATTTCGCGATCTCACCTCATACGAATTGAGGGAACCCTCAGCAGTCAGCGAGACATTAGTGACGAGAGGCGAAGGTGATACCCTTCTTTCTGAGAAATCCTGGCGCTACATTCCAGCAGGATACTGCTCATACCTCTTTTTCCATGCACAGCAGATACCGCGTCCGGACTGGCCTGCACGTTCTCTGGATATGTCCCTAAGCGAACATGTCAAAGTGATGCACCTAAGCGATTGTACCGTCAAACGCCACTGCCAGTAACCACGAATGAATTCTGGTCTCGCATAGAAGCAGCCCGGTAAGCTATTTCCAAGAACGATATCAAAACCTCTTCCATTCAATGCTCTGTACTCTGTCTCCATTACAACCTCTCTATGTAGAGGCTGTTATTGTCGGTCGAGGTGGTTTCAACACGATTCTGAGTTTTGAAAGCAAAGAATCTTATATAGCTCTACGAATGTAAATAGTTATCTCCTGTAACATGAGGAATTTGTGATGTAAATTTCATTTGAATAGGGCGATTCCTTCATGGTGTTCCAATTTTCACAAAATGTAGCGTACTTACATTTATTACATCCTTAATTTTACTTTGCAATGCATTTTTTTTTATTTCTCGGACGTAGCGAGTAACAGTAACTTGGTCTCCTGGTGGTTTTTATATCCGAGTTTCACTGTAAATGCTTTTAAGAGCAGGTACAAAATAAGTGTTACTCTGCAGTGAATGAATTGCTTTTACCCAGGAGGTTCAAATGCAAATTTAATAAAATAAAGTCAAAGGGACGACTAGCACTATTTTCCAAATGTTTGCTGTCAAATCTCGGCGGAGGTTTGAATATTTCGAAATATCCCTTAAATGCGCTCACGTCTGGCCGTGCTCTTCAGCAGATTTTCTCAATCGTGATACGTTTATAATTATATTTAGGAATTATATAAATAAAATATTAAATGGTAATGAAACGTTTTATCTTATGTGCTTGCTAGAAAGATTTCACCTAAATAACTGGTATCAGATGTTTCTGTGTGTGTGTATATTCAATCAATAATGCACGAAAAGAACAAACTCATAGGTAATGCGCAAATTATCCTCAATATTTCTTTTGTTTTTTAGCTCACTGAAGCTTCTTTTCCCTCGAGACTATTCAAAAAGTGAAATACTTTAAATGTTTTCAATAAAATGCCTATGTCAAAATCCTTCCCTAAAGAATTTGCAGAAAACCTTTGAGTATTCATACTTGTTGCAATTCTTTTTTTTTTTTTGTTCGATTTCACAAAATGCCTTTTCACTTGCCTTATTCTAGAAAACAGCAACGAAACAATGTCATCGGGACAAAAAAATATTGCAAAAATATAAAAAACAACGAAATTAGGAATAATGTCATTTGTTGGAGCCCAAAATATTAAATTTCTTGCAAAAACATTTTGACGGATTGAATCAGCTCATCTGGTCTTATCAGAACTTTTCATCTCACTCTTAAAAGACTTTCCATTTCCATCAGTTTAAGGTTTTCCTTATTTTTCACTCTTGCTGAAATGTTTAAATCTGCTTTATAGTTTTGAAAAGTATTTTTTTCTGTACTATGATCTTAAACTCTCTATCTAGTTACAAGGTAGTTGTTATTTGTATGTTGACTACGTAACATCTTGCTGAGTAGCTGATTTGTTCGACACACATATATGAACAACGGAGTAACAATGAGCTCTTAGTCAATAATGCAGTTCTTAACTTTAGCGAATGAATAGGATTTCTTGGGTGTACAATGGTGGGCAAAATTGTGGACTCTGAAAATTTCATGTTTTGCAGCTTTCTAGGCTTATAGGAAATGTTATGTTTCATTAAATGCAAATGTTTACATATCAATTGAAAGAGAATCTAATGCTGAATTCAATAAAGAAACAGATTCCAAATATCTGCAGCACAAAAAAGTTATGCTGCGAATACTACAATCATGATAAATCTTTGCTACAATCCGATAAAATGATATCAGATACTTTGCAATGTACTACAAGTATTTAGAGGGCCTTTACTGCTTGAAACAGCAGCATAGCGACGCCTCATTGAGCTAACATGATTTTGAAGCTCTACCTTTGCTATTAGTGCTAGAGAGCAACTATAGCTCTATTTAATTGCGTTTCATTTGATAGACGCCTCATTCGTACAAGGTCTTTCAAACGGTACCACAATTGTTTTACCTGGTTCAAATCAGGGCTGTTTCCCGGCCACGTCAACAAAGGAAGGCCCTTTGTTGTGAAACACAGTTTTCGTATTTGTGCTGTGTGGCAGGAAGCTGAATCCTGCTGAAACATATATAGTGTATTGTTGGGAAACAGATCCCTGATGGAAGGTACACGTTATGGTTCCAGGATGGTGTCATGTAATTTCTTGCGTTCAGCGTGCCGTCAATAACATGAAGGCTGTCAACACTATCTGTTGCCATAAATGTCCAAATTACAACGCTTGTTGTGTGCTCTACATTTGTTGCCATGCAGTCAGGATGTAGTTCTCCTCCCACTTGACGTATCAGACATTTCCGCCCATCACTACCAAATAAGGATATGCCACATTCGTCACTCCAAATAACTTGCTTCCACTGATCTTCTGTTCATTCAGTGTATCCTTTTGCCCACTGTAGTCGTTACTTGCGCTGTGGCAGATTAAGATATAGCTTGTTTTTTTCTGGGAATTCTACCTCTTAGTCTCATAGCTGGTAGTCTTCTCCTTATCGTTCTTGAACTGACATAAACACCAGTTGCATCCAGTTCACATCTGATGGCCTCAGACACAGCTTATTTATTCTTCTGTCAAGAGATTTTGTGCAATTTTTGGCCTTTTCCTGCTTTGGTTTTAAGTGACTGTGTTTTCTGATAACGTAAACACAACGTTCGCACACCAGATGTAGTCACTGACCCACTTACTTACCTTAAAATGTCAGTACAAGGAAGACCCGATTCACGTAATACAAGAGTCCTGCGTCTTTTCATGGGTGTGCAATCAACTCTTTTCGTTGGTGCCATTGCTTTATTTATTTTCTCCACTTTAAATTTCAAGACGTACTAACAGTATACACACAGTCTCCAATTGTGCTACAACTATACCGATAAACGTCTTTCACCTATAGAACAAAAAGTAAAACTGGCTATCTCCAACTTGAAACATAATGTATCACAGCAACTGCCATTTCATTGGTCCGCAGAATAAGGACTGCAATTGACCAGTAAGGTTTGTACTCACATTCGGCTTCTTAACTGAATCGCATCTGTGTTTTTTAGTAAAGTAAGCACAACTGTTTTTCGCAATGCAGATATTTGAAATCTGTTTCTGTATTGAATTCAGAATCAAATTCTCTTTCAATATATATATCATCATCATTGTCAACCATTATCAATCCACTGCTGGACAAAGGTCTCCCCAAGTTTCCTCCACAACGGTCTGTCTTGTGCCAGTCTCCTCCATGTCACTCCCGCATATTTACGAATTTCATCCACCCATCTCCCATGTGGTCTTTTTCTGGGTCTTTTCCTGTCCCTTGGAATCCAATCTAAAATTTCGGCTGTCCATCTATGGTCTGTCCTTCTGGCAATATGTCCAGCCCATTGCCATTTCAGGGATTTAACTCTGATCATGATGTCTTCCACTCTCGTCATTTTTCGGATCCACGAGTTCCTCTTCTTATCTCTCCTGGTTATACCAAGCATGCACCTCTCCATGGTACTTTGAGTTGTCTGCAGCCTTTGTATGTCTCTTTTAGTTAAGGTCCACGTCTCTGCACCATACGTAAGCACTGGAAGGATGCATTGATCAAACACTTTTCTTTTAAGACATAATGGCATATTGCTCTTGAAAATTATGCTGTTTCTTCCAAAAGCTCTCCAGGCAAGTTTTGTTAGCCGATTAATTTCTTCATCAATGTGACCCTCACTTGATATCTGCTGTCCAAGATAAACGTACGTGTCTGTTATCTCCAGTTTTTCTCCATCAATCGATAAATCTTCATTTCTTGTAAAAGCATTGAACATCACTTTTGTCTTCTGAAAGTTTATTTTTAATCCCACTTCTTTACTCTTGTCAGCAAGTTCCTGGATCATACTCTGCAGCTCTGATGGGGTAGTTGCAAAAATGACTATGTCATCAGCAAAACGAAGGTGGGTTAGATAATCTCCATTAATCTTTGTCCTTTTGTTTTCCCAGTTCAGTGATTGAAAGACATTTTCCAATGTGGCATTAAAGAGTTTGGGAGATATGGTGTCACCTTGTCTCACTCCCTTTCCAATTTTTATGTGTGTTGTATTTTCAAACAGCCGAATCTTTGCACTTGCATTTCCATAGATGTTATTAATAATATTAATGTATGCATCTTCAATACCGCAGGATTTCAGAGCCGTGTTAACTGCTGATGGTTTTACCGAATCAAAGGCTTTTTCATAATCGATAAAAGCCATGCACAATGGAAGTTCATATTCCCTCGCTCTTTCAATTAGTTCTCTCAGTACGTGGATATGATCTATTGTGCTGTAGCCACTCCTGAATCCAGCTTGTTCTCTCGGTTGAGCCATGTCCAGTGTTACCTTCAAGCGGTGTGAAAGAACTTTAGTGAAGATTTTATAAACCACTGATAGGAGGCTGATAGGTCTGTAGTTCCTGAGATCCTCAATGTCACCTTTTTTATGTAGCAGGATCATTGTAGCATTGTTCCAATCCTCAGGAATCTTCGCTTCATTAAGGCATCGAGTGAAAATTTGGGCGAGTACTGTTTCAATTTCTCCACTTGCTTCTTGTATGATGTCTATAGTAATTCCATCTTCTCCTGGAGCTTTCCCCCGCTTCATGTTCTTGATTGCATGAGCAACTTCTGCTGGGAGGACTGGAAGAACTCTGGTACCTTTCATGATGTCTGGAGTACATGTATCATCCCTTTCATATAATTTGGAGTAGAAATCTTTCACTCTTGTCAAAATTTCGCCTCTATTTCTTGTTATACAACCATCTTCTTTTCTCAGAACCATAATCTGTTTTCTTCCCTTACTGAGATGTCCCTTTGCTATCTTTAGGCTTTGGTTGTTTTCAATTGCTTTCCTCACTAGCTCACAGTTGAATTTCCTTACGTCTTCAGTGATACTTTTTCGTGCTGTCTTGCATAGCTCTATATATTCCACTTTGGAAGTCACATCTTCTTTAGTTGTCCTCATCTCTCTTCTTTTTTGCATCAACATTTTGGTTTTTCCTGATAATTTGTTCACATGCAACTTGTTCTTAGACCCAGCTAATTTTGTTGCTGTTTCCATAAGAGCTTTGGTTACTTTTCTGTTAACTTCAGAGATGTGCACTTCTTCTGATGTTAGGCCTTCTAAAGCAGAGAATCTGTTCTTCAGTTCCAACTTGAAAGTATTATGGTGTTTTTTAAGGTTGGTTATGTCAATATATTTTGTTTGTCTTATGAGCTTGCCACTTTCCAGTTTAGTGTCTAGGTGCATCTTACATCTCACCAATCTATGGTCACTACCTGTGTTGAACTTGTTCAGCACACTGCAGTCTTCGATGACGAATTTTTTGTTACACATAATAAAATCAATTTCACTTGTCGTCCCAATTGGATGTCTCCATGTCCATTTCCTGTGTGGCCTTTTCTTGAAAAAGGAATTCAAGATGAAAAATCCTTCTGCCTCTGCAAACTCAACGAGAGTATTTCCACGCTGGTTTCTGTTGCCGTGACCGAATTTACCTACTGAAGTTTCATTCTGTTGCCGGTGCCCTATTTTTGCATTGAAATCTCCCATAATTATCTTCAAGTGCTGCTTACCTTTATTATTTAGATGACGAATTTCCTCATAAAATTCTTCAATTTCTTCTTCAGGATGACTTGTGGTGGGTGCATAAGTTTGAATAATCTGAGCCTGGTATCTTCGCGATAGTTGGATAACGAGTCGTGCAGCTCTGTCAGAGGAACTTTCAACTTCACAGCCTCTCCTTGACAAATGTCAACCCCACCTTCTCGTGGTGCATCCTGTTCCCACTAAAGGGGCTCTGACGACCGCCAATAGCGGTATAACTATACCATCGGGATCAGAGGAAATGCTATCCCACACTCACCAACCCGCTTGGGCAGCGTGGTGAGTTATGGCCAAACACCTCCAAAATGACTCTACAACTTAAATCTTGGCCCTCAGTCTCCGGCAGCTGGAATGTACCTGGCCAAGGCAGCTGCCAGTGCGACATGAAGGCAGAGGGTGCTAAGAATCCCCGGAGGACCGGACTAGGCTGCCATTTGATGCTGACCTTGGCTACCTACAACGGACGCTCCCTATCTTCCGATTCAAGGCTTCTTGAATTGGAAGAGGAACTACAAAGGATCAAGTGGGACATCGTCGGGCTAAGTGAGGTAAGGAGAAATGGAGAATATCTCATTGAACTGAAAAGTGGACATCTCTTCTATTATCGTGGGATATATATATATATATATATATATATATATATATATATACACACACACTGAAGTGCCAGAAAAACTGGTACATCAGCCTAATACTACGTAGGTCCCCCACGGAAGCTCAGAACTGCAGAAATACGACGGGGTATGGACTGCACTAGCTTCTGGAAATATGCTGTAAGCAATGCACACCATACTTCCTGCAGAGAGTTCCACAATTATGGTGTATTCCGAGGTCTCGGATTTCTGGGTTTGACAGCGCGTTGCATGGCAACCCAAATGTGCTGTATCACGTTCAGATCTGGGGACTTAGGTAGGATGGCAACACCCCAAACTCAAATGAATGCTCCTCTAACCAGAATGGGGCGTCCCGAAACTTGTGTGGAGGTGCATTGTCCTGTTGGAACAGGCCCAACCCATCAGCATGAATACAGGACATAAACGGGTGTACCTCGTCAGAAAGGATGCGCACATAGCATTGGCCGGTCACAGACGTTTGTAGACGTACCTGGGGTTCCAGTGAAGTCCAGCTAAACACACCCCATACCATTACGGAACCTCACCAGCCGGTACAGTTCACTGTTGACAGTAGGGATCCATGGCTTCATGGGGTTTGAGCCACACACGAATTCTACCATCTGCCCGATACAGTTGGAAACGCGACTCGCCAGGCCAGGCTACTTGTTTCCAGTCATCAAGTGTCCAGTGGCGGTGTTGCCGTGCCTAAGCGAGGCGCATAGCTCTGTGTCGTGCACCCATCAAGGGGACCCGAGTTGGGCGTCTGCTCCCAAAGCCCATATCGCGCAGGGTACGCTGCACAGTCCGGATGCTGATGCTTGTTGAGGCTCCAGCATTGAATTCCGATGATACCTGCGAGAGTGTTGCACGCCTATCGCGTAAAACTATTCTTGACAGCCGACGATGGTTATGTTCACCCAATGTCTTTTTACGGCCACGCTGGTATCGTAGGTTGGAGGTTTTGCCGGAGTTCTTGTAGTCACGGTACACCCTTGCAATGGTCGTCCGTGAAAATCCGAACTTCGTTTGTACCTCCGAAATACTATGACCCATCTCACGAACGCCAAATATGACACCGCGTTGAAAATCGCTTAAATCGTTATTACTTATCATTCTCATGCCGAAAACAGTTCTGACAGCTCGCAGAGATGTCTATCGCTTTATATACGCACTGGCAGACGCAACAGAGTACGCGCATGCGTACTCAGGTGCGTCCGCCAGTGCTATGTTGCTATGTATTTTGCATAAGCTCGTCTGTACCAGTTTTTCTGTCACTTCAGAGTATATATATATCAACATTATCATCATTGTCAACCGTTATCAATCCACTGCTGGACGAAGGTCTACCCAAGTTTCTTTCACAACGGTCTGTTTTCTGCCAGTCTCCTCCATGTTACTTCCGCATACTTTCGAATTTCATCCACCCATCTCCCATGTTGTCTTCTTCTACGTCTTTTCCTGTCCCTTGGAATCCAATCTAAAATTCCGGCTGTCCATCGATGGTCTGTCCTTCTGGCAGTATGTCCGGCCCATTGCCATTTCAGGGATTTTACTCTGATCACGATGTCTTCCACTCTTGTCATTTTTGTGATCCACGAGTTCCTCTTCTTATCTCTCCTGGTTACACCAAGCAAACACCTCTCCATGGTACTTTGAGTTGTCTGCAGCCTTTGTATGTCTCTTTTAGTTAAGGTCCACGTCTCTGCGCCATACGTAAGCACTGGAAGGATGCATTGATCAAACACTTTTCTTTCAAGAAATAATGACATTTTGCTGTTGAAAATTATGCTGTTTCTTCCAAAAGCTCTCTAGGCAAGTTTTATACGCCTATTAATTTCTTCATCAATGTGACCCTCACTTGATATCTGCTGTCCAAGATAACCGTACGTATCTGTTACCTCCAGCTCTTCTCCATCAATCGATAAATCTTTATTTCTTGTAAAAGCATAGTACACCACTTTTGTCTTCTGAAAGTTCATTTTTAATCCCACTTCTTTACTCTTGTCAGCAAGTTCCTGGATCACACTCTGAAGCTCTGATGAGGTAGTTGCAAAAGAGACTACGTCATCAGCAAAACGAAGGTGAATTAGATAAACTCCATTAATCTCTATCTCTCTGTTTTCCGAGTTCAGTGATTGAAAGACATTTTCCAATGTGGCATTAAATAGCTTGGGAGATATGGTGTCACCTTGTCTCACTCCCTTTCCATATTTTTACGTGTGCTGTATTCTCAAACAGCCGAATCTTTTCACTTGCATTTTCATAGATGTTATTAATAATATTAATGTATGCAACTTCAACACCACAGGATTTCAAAGCCATTGTAACTGCTAATGGTTTCACTGAATCAAAGGCCTTTTCATAATCTATAAACGCCATGCACAATGGAAGTTCATATTCCCTCGCTCTTTCAGTTAGTTCTCTCAGTACGTGGATATGATCTATAGTGCTGTAGCCAATTCTGAATCCAGCTTGTTCTCTCGGTTGAGCCATGTCCAGGGTTACTTTCGAGCGGTGTAAAAGAACTTTAGTGAAGATTTTATAAATCACTGATAGGAGGCTGATAGTTCTGTAGTTCCTGAGATACTCAATGTCCCCTTTTTTTATGTAGCAGGATCATTGTAGCATTGTTCCAATCCTCAAGAATCTTCCCTTCATTAAAGTATCGAGTTAAAACTTGGGCAAGTACTTTTAGTAGAAGTTCAGTCTATACATACATATATTTGAACAGTAAAATACGTGGGAGATAGGCAATGTATATTAGGACAAAGTCCTCTATAGTACTGTTACACACGTTGTAGTATGTGAGCCTAGAAAAGACAAGTTGACTTCGATGACAGTGGAATATTTATATCTGAACGTAAGAATATTTCTACATGTACAATATATTTACATTTAAATGTTGGTTGAAAGCTCATATAAGTTATATCCAGTGAGACATAAAAATCAGCAATGAGGTATATGGAGTAATACATATTGCGCTCACCTTACTCCAGCTTCAGTTCCTCTGGTTTGCAATCAATCATGCTTCTTGCCCGGAATTTACTGTTGCACAACATCATTAAAAGTATTCTACTTTCAAAGTTCAACATAAAGATGAACAACAGCACAATCCTAAAAGAAAGGAGTGAGGAGTTAAAATAATTCGAGACTATTTTTAAGACTAGATTGCGTCGACGCTGCCTGAATTTCTGCAGTTCAAACAGTTCACTGTTCTATGCCAAGCTATTATGAAGTATCAAGACTAAAAGATTTAAAAAAGTCAACAAATCCTTCCTCGCTCGCCAGTTGAATTGCTGTTTGCCTGGCGGTACATAATTACAAAAGAAACAGAAGAAACGTACATAAAAACTAAATTTATTGAAAATGTCTCATCCAACAACGATGAATAATGAAATTACGTAAAATGAACACCAGATGGTGCAACAATAGCAAATGTCGTAAACCACGTGATCAACCTACGCACGGATACAGGACCAATGAGCAATGAGTCGACCGGTGACATGGAGGTAGTCAGTACAATAAAAACAGATGGGTGTCTCTTACAACCGACCGCTGAAGACGGGCACAGGGTTGCCTGAAACATGACCGGGCGAGCGAGGAAGAACTTGTTGACTTTGTAACAGAGCAGCTGTTGTTAAAGTGTTTAAAGCCAAAAAAACTGGGTCACTACTCTGTCAGCCAAAAAACTGGGTCACAACGTGCAACGTGTGGTCGTCATCGGCTAGTGACTGCTCGGGCGGAACGGAGAGTGTCCAGACTGGTAACAGACTACAGAAGGGCAACAGTGCAGAAAATTACAGAACATCTTAATCAAGGATCCCCTCAAATGATCTATGCACGCACTGTTCGCCGTACACTGCATCCGACAGCATATTGCAGCCGAAGGCCTGTTCAAAAACCTTTGCTGTCTGCAGTTAACAAGAGAAAACGTCTCCATTTCGCACAGGAACACAAGGGTTGGACAGTCGATAATTGGAAACAAATCATGTGATCGATGAATCACGTTTTCAGTTGCACCATGCCGATACCGAGTGAGAATTTGTCGGAAACAGCACGAAAGCATGGACTCCACATGCATTGCTACAACCCTTCAAGCTGGTGAAGGCAACGTTATGGTTTGGGGAATGTTTTCCTGGCATGCTTTGGGCCCTTTAATTCGTGTTAACCAACGTCTGACTGGCACATCATATCTAAAAATCGTTGCGACCAAGTGCATCCTGTCATGTGGATGGTTTATCCCAATGGCGATGGCTACTTTCAACAAGATAATGATAATGCGTCCTGCCATAGTGCTCGTATTGCACAGGATTGGTTTCAGGAACATGCCGGTGAGTTTACTTTGCTTAGGTGGCCCCCACAATCTCCAGATCTCAACCCCATTGAGAATTTGTGGAATGAAGTTGAACGAGCCGTCCGATAGCTTGATACAAAACCCTGCAATATCACACTCCTGGAAAGTGCTATTCATCAAGCATGGTCTCAGATTCAACAAACCACGTATCAACATCTCGTGGAGTCCATGCCACAAAGAATCGACGCAGTATTAAAGGCAAAAGGTGACACAACGAAGTACTGAGGGGGTGTTCATAATAAAGTGGCCACTCAGTGTATATATAGTGGTGAATTGCATTTAGTGGTGAAAACATAATATTTATTGCAAGCCTGCAAAGTTGCAAAACATGAAATTTTCAAAAAGTGTCCACAATTCTGGCCACTATTTTACACACCAAGCTTCGAAAATTTCTTTATGTTAGTGTCACAATTTTCATAAAATTTGGCGTGGCGATACACCTCCTTAAATCTTTAAGCGGTCAATAAACCAGAATCAAATGTTTGCCCAAATTTTTAGTGCTCCCTAAACAGATATTTTGCTTAGCAATCTATATTCACGAATGCTTCGGTAAAACAATTTCTTTCCCCCTCTCATCCCAGTATTACCGACAATAAACCTACCAACGCTGATCGTCGCCTGCTTCTAGTCCTTTACTCCTTGCTTCTTGACGCAAGGCATGATGGGGAAAGTCTAGTCCTACTGATGTGTGCATTATCTCACTGGGTAGAGACAAGTGACTCAAACATCTGCTCTCTCCTTTCTTAGATTTGTCGACATTTTTGTATCCCTTAATAGCAGGTGATCAGCCAGAAAGGATTAATGTTAATCATCCTCCTAAATGACTACTTTGAATAACAAGGATCAAGGAAAAGCATTGTTTTCTGATACGCACGTACCTCGTTCCAGCTGCGTTAGACCCACTTCTTAGACAGCGAATATATTCGTTAGTGCTGATTTCAGCCCATTTTGGTAATTTGTTCCTACCTGTTAAAACGTTAAGTAATTTTCTTTCACTTAATTACAGTAATGATTTTAACTCATTTCATTCCATAAGTTGATGCTGTTAAACAAATAAAAAATATTTCGACAAGGTTGAAATATGAGTGTAATTTTTCATAGATTTTTCAAACAGGATGGACTTCTGTTGCTATGTCTTCTTGACATGGCATAATGAATGAATGTATTCAAATACGATGAATATGCATGACTTACATCTCACGTTACGTCCACTCCTATTGCTAGAGTTACCATAGAATTCCAATTGCATCTGAATTTAAAATTTCTCAGCAGTTTTTTTCGTGAATATGTTAGAAATATGTATAATATTCTGCAAACATATTTTTTTGCTTTATCAGAATTTATAAATCTTATCAACTCACTACGGTGTTCATTATGTCTAGAATCTGATATATCCCACCTCATAATACCTGAAAGTGTTTTGATGTTATATCTGAAAATATTTTGATATTATATCTAAAAATATTTTGTTCTCAGATATTATTATATTATGTCTAAACATATTTTGTTTTCAGATATCATTATATTATATCTAAAAATACTTTGTTTTCAGATATTATTATATTATATCTAAAAATATTTTGTTTTCAGATATTATTATATCTAAAAATATTTTGTTTTGAGTTATTATTATATTACACCTGAAAATATTTTAATTCTGAAATAGTATTATATTATTTTATATCTGAAAATATTCTGTTTTCCGATATCATTATATATCCGAAAATTAATTGTTTTCAGATATTATTACATTATATCTCAAAATATTTTATTGCGTCTGATACATGAAGATATTTTGTTTTTCAGATATTATTATATCTAAAAATATTTTGTTTTGAGATATTAATATATTATATCTGAAAATATTTTGTTTTTCAGATATTATTATATCTAAAAATCTTTTGTTTTGAGATATTATTGTATTATACTTCAAAATATTTTGGTTCTGAAATATTATTATATTATTTTATATCTGAAAATATTCTGTTTTACGATATTGTTATATATCTGAAAATATATTGTTTGCAGATATTACATTATATCTGAAAATATTTTATTACATCTGATACATGAAGATATTTTGTTTTCAGATATTTTTTTATTGTATATGAAAATATTTTGTTTGCAGATATTATTATATTATAATTGAAAATATTTTTATATTATATTTGATACCTGAAAATATTTTGTTTTCAGATACTATTTTATTTTATCTGAAAATATTTTTGTATTATATTTGATACCTGAAAATATTTTATTTTCAGATATTGTATTGTATCTAAAAATATTTTGATATTATATTTGAAAATGTTTTGACATTCTACCTGAAATTCTTTTTAATTTATACGAGGTGGGATCCAAAGTTCGGGGACTTGGTGTATAGTTCCTTACCTTGAATACTTAAAAACACCGATGCACAACCACCTTTAAAATAATCCCTTTGGGCGATGATGCACTTTTTTTTCTTGGTTTTCTTTTTTTTAGAGGTTTAACGAGCACCGTGAGCAACTCAATGGGCTATAAGCAGTCGCCCGTCCCTAATTTAGGGTCACTGGTTCCAGGGAAAGGAGAGAGCCAGTGCCGTAAGACAAACACAACATCCATGCCTCACCGGGATTCGAACCCGCACCCCTTTCTGACGAATGATCAGAGGCCATCGCCTTAGAACACTGCGCCACCACTTTTGCCAGAGCTCGTAAAGCTTCTGGAAGCATTGCTTAAAGCCATGTTTTGCAACCTCTCGTAATGTCTCCTGCGCTGCAATTTTTACCTCATTTGTTGACATAAAACGACGTCACTGCAGATTTTGTTTCATTAGTGGAAAGAGGTAAAAATCGCAGGGGGCTAAATCGGGTGATTAGGTGGGATGTGGATACACATTAGTACGATTTCTGGCGAGAAACTCCGTGACCAGTACGGACCGATGTGCAGGCGCGTTGTCATGGAGATATTACCATTGTCCACTTCGCCACATCTCCGGCCGTTTACGACAGATTGACTCTCGTAAGCGACGTAAAATGTCCAAATACCATTCCTTGTTACTGTTGTGCCTTCAAGAATAAATTTGGAATGGACAATGCCATTTTGGAAAAGAAAAAAACAAACAAACACCTTCAGCATGACTTTCTTTTTGCTGCGATCCTGCCTAAATTCCTTTGATCGCGGTGAAGACGGTGATTTCAATGATGAAGACGTACGCTTTGGCTGAATATCAAACAAGTGGCACCACGTTTCATCACCTGTGATAATGTTATCCAAAAACGTAGGATCACTATCGGCTTTGTCGATTCATTCTCCCGATATCCGCATCCGTTCATCCGTTTGTTCGGAGGTCAAAAGGCGAGGGACAGTGTGCTGACACACACACGGTGCATGTTGTGATCCTCCGTTAAAATACGCTGGCATGTAGTCTCCGCTAAGTTAGTTGCGTTGGCGATGATCCACACTGCGCCACCATCGTAATGTTTTCCTCACTCTTTGCTGTCACGGGTCGACCTCAGCGCTCATTATCTGCGATGGATTCTCGGCCCTTTTTAAAACGCCGACACCGCTCGTACACCTTCGATCTCGCCCTCGCAGAGTGACCGTGCACCTTCGATCTCGCCCTCGCAGAGTGACCGTACACCTTCGATCTCGCCCTCGCAGAGTGACCGTACACCTTCGATCTCGCCCTCGCAGAGTGACCGTACACCTTCGATCTCGCCCTCGCAGAGTGACCGTACACCTTCGATCTCGCCCTCGCAGAGTGACCGTACACCTTCGATCTCGCCCTCGCAGAGTCACCGTACACCTTCGATCTCGCCCTCGCAGAGTGACCGTACACCTTCGATCTCGCCCTCGCAGAGTGACCGTATACCTTCGAAACCCTTTCTAAGATCTCTGCAGCTGTTTTACCCAAACTCTGACAACATTTAGTGTTACAACGTTGCCCTTCAAAAGCCATGTTTCTCACAATCGCAGAAGACAGACGATTAACCACATCACCAAACGTTTGCGCGCGCATATCAATCATTTTCCATGAGCCAAACCATTCTGACTACAGAGGTGAGGGATGGCGGGATGTATTTCAGACTCCGTAACTTCAACTACGTACATGCTTGCATTGTCACGCGTAGGCGATGTGTCCGAACTTTTGAATCCTACTCTGTACATCATGTCTGAAAATACTGTGTTTTCAGATATTATTATGTTACACGTGAAAATATTTTGATATTATATCTGATACCCGAACATATTATTTTGGTTATTATTATATTCCATCTGAAAATATTTTGTTTTCAGATATTATTTCATTGTTTTAAATTCTTAGTAAAACTACGTTATAACGTGTTGGGTCACCCTTCGCCTTCAAAATGGCGTCGGTCGTTTTGACGTAGCATGGATTTAACGAGGTGCTCATTTCATTCTACAGGTGTTTTCAGTAAAACTCAGGTGGTAACATCCGTCATTGCCGGTTGTTCGCTGGGATAGGATCTCCGTTACCAATGGTGAACCGAGATCCTCTGTGGGCGCGCTTTTAGAACATCAATGTCACATTGTTTTACTCATGAAATCCCTCTGTGACGGTTCGAACTTTGTGGCAGGGCACATTATACTGCAGGAAGAAGCATTCTATATTAGGAAACACCTTGTATATGTACGGGTGTTTTGGGTCCGCAGTGATATTAAGATACCTTGTGGGATTCAAATACTACTCCAAAAATATTAAGCAACACAATACCGCCATAAAAACCGGCCGCAGGCCATTACACCGCCTCCACCAGCATGTATAGTCAACGCTGTGCAGCTGCTATCCATCTATTTGTGCTGCTGACACAATATTATACCCATCCATCGGCGTGATTTAACCGGAAACCTAATTTATCAGACCACGTGACATTTTCCCAGTCCTCAAGAGTACAGTTAGAAGTGCTTTCAGTCCTCAAGAGTACAGTTAGTAATGCTCCCCAATCCGCAAGAGTACAGTTAGTAGTGCTTCCCAGTCCTCAAGAGTAGAGTTAGTAGTGCTTCCCAGTCCTCAAGGGTAGAGTTAGTAGTGATTTCCAGTCCTCAAGAGTACAGTTAGTCGTACTTCCCAGTCCTCAAGACCACAGTTAGTAGTGCTTTTGCTCCCACTGTAGATGAATTCGTGCGAATGTGCGACTGACTGTATATACTGAAATTCTAATCTCGACACCACCACTCTATCGCGGTGTTACTTGAAGAAATGGAACTCTCCTGTTACTTTGAACGATTCTCTTTTGCCACGCTTGCCCTTGATCACCAGTCAGTCGTTTTCTTCCATAAGGAAACGGCTGACTGCTTGTTTTGTTGTTTGTTCATCACTCATTGTACATTACCGATGCCGTTGTTAAAGCATAATTCAGAAGGTTTGTCATTTCTCAGATATTACCTTTTTAAAAGTCTTTTAAATCACGAGTCCTTGTTTTATCTACGCTTCACACATGTCTGAATACTTTGCAGTTAGCTATTAGGTGCTTGAATTAATTCCCGCTGTTGCCCAATAGAGCGCAGCAGTGGTGCGCTGTGACCCGGTACACATGTGACCTCCCTTGCACACGCACGTACCGTCCGTAGTCTGGGCGAAGCAGTGTGTGACACGTAATCGTAGGGCACAGAACACGAGTTTGTATCGCATTCACGATGTCGAGTTTCGTACCAAAAAAGAAGCATTTTCGAGAAGCATTACTCTTCTGCTTTCATGTCAAGAAATATGCAGCGGAAAGTCACCGTTTGCTAGTGCAGGCTTATGGGGAACATGCCCTATCGGAAACAACATGCAGAGGGTGATTCCGACGCTTCAAAGCCAACGAATATGACGTGAAGGACAAAGAGGGCCCTATGCAGCCGAAAGCGTTCGAGGATGGCGCAATGCAGACCTTATTGGAAAAGATTTCATGTCAGACGCTTCACGAGTTGTCTGAAACACTACGCGTCGATGAGTCAATGGTTAGCAAACGTTTAGAAGCAATGGGAATTATCCAGAAGCTCGGAAACTGGATCCCACATGACAAGGTTATTCTTCTCCACGACAACGCTAGACCTCATGTCGCCAAATCCGTGAAGGAACTCTTGGAGGCACTTGGCTGGGACTTCTTACCCCACACGCCTTTTTCCCCGGACATTGCTCCCTCGGACTTCCATTTGTTCCGGTCGCTACAACCTGGCCTGTCAGAGCAGTACTTCCTTTCTGTCGCGGATATCCAAAAATGGCTCCATGAATGGTTCGCCTCGAAAGAACCTGCATGTTTCTACCGCGGAATCAATTTGTTACCCCAGCGGTGGGAAAGGGTCGTAGCTGCCAACGGACACTACTTTGAATAGACTATCCTGTACCGTTCTGTAGCAAAACACAGGTGTTTGTGTGGCATTAATTCAAGCACCTAATATTTGTTTCTAAAGTCATCTCAGCGTTTCAGTTGCGTACGTAAGTGAATTTGACACGTGCCAGATTGCCATTGGGCGTTCATAATAATTGGCTATTTCAGTGTGTTTCCTCTTTTCCTCTAAAGTACAGTGTTTGCTGCGTGATCATTTGATGCTTCAAAGGTAAGACACATTAACATAGCCGTTCCATTGTCGATTAGATCTTCCGCCAAGATCTTTGAAGCTTAATTACTTATTTTTTTTTTTTTTTTGCATACTATGAAACATCTTTCACGACATTGTGACAAAACTACATCGTCATATGTCCTTTTTTTCACAAAATGGGAATTAAAGCTGTTTTTATGAATTAGTGTTTAGTTATTCAATTTCTTAATACGGAGAATAAACTGAAAGCTGCTTATCAGATTTGCATTTGCTTGAACCTTCTACTCAACTTGAAAGGTACACTGGCTATTTTTTTTTATTATAAGACAGTCTCCGCTCTGCTGTGGCATCTGTGAACTGAGGACGACACACAGCTGGACGACGGTTCGTCGTTTGGTCATCTGTGCACCACTTTTGATACGTACTCACTAGAGCGACACGTGAACAACCCACAAGCCGCGTCATTTCCGAGATCGTAGTTCCAAGGCACCGTGCCATCACAATTTATCCTTTATCAATCTCCGATAAATCGGCAGCTTTTCCCATTCTGACTCCGAACACTCTACTAACCGAAAACCGGTTCTTAGGTTGTATATACAGTACAGGGTGCATAGGAAAGTCCCTTTAGCCTGGAATAACTTGCGAACTGAGAGAGGTACAGTTATGCAAGGGAGATAACGGTATAATAAAGCGACTACGCCCGATCGAATGCAACCAATAGCAGCGCCCTTAGTGGAGAAATGCGGAAGTTAGCTATTGCAAATCGAAAACGAAAAAGAGGTAAAGCAAAATTTCCAATTAATAAGTTGTAGAGCACTAATTAATTAGTACAAAACAACATTTGTTTCACAAGGATAAGATAAATTGTCACCTGAATAGCCTAAAATGTCCGAAATCGATGCGCGACCTTTTGTGTGAACGTTTGAAGGTTTGAAGGGAACAGGCATATGTTTGAGCAAATACACACAACTTATTGCATAAATGCGCACTCACATCAATACAGTTTGATGAGGTCAGACAAAATAAAAACAAAAAAGGCAAACTGGCGCACAGTGATAAAAAGTTAATGTCGAGTATGTTTGAAGAGTTCGCCATTGCCCACGATACACATTTGTATTCGTGAAAGTTACTCTGCGTGGACATTCCTCAGCATGGAAGGTGTCACACTATTTCAAGCATCTGTAACACAACAACGTAGATATGTCAGACTTGTAGGCGCTGTTGCATACACCTGATTTTTTACGTAACCCCAGAAATCCAAGCTCGCCATTCTCACACAGCGTACGTAGACCTAAACTTCTGCTCAGGATACATTCTTCTACTGGTTTTTATATCGTAGGTACGGTACAAGCCGTAGACATTTGCATACGGCTACATTTGCGAAATGTGAATATGCAGATTCGAATCGTCGCACATCGATTTCGGACAGTTTAGGGTATTAAGGCGACAATTTATCTTATCCGTGTAAAACAAATGTTGTTTTGTACTAATTAATTGATGCTCTACAACTTTGGAATTGGAAATTTTGCTCTATCTCTTTTCGTTTTCGATTTGCAATGGCTGACTTCCGCATTTCGCCACTAGGGGAGCTGCTATCGGTTGCATTCGATCGGGCATATTCGCTTTACTATACCGTTATCTCACTTGCATAACTGTTATTCCAGGCTAAAGGGACTTTCCTATGCACCCTGTATACTGCTCTGTGAACTTCACTTGCGCTACCAATCTGTCTCCAGGCGCGCTCGTTTCTCGAGGCTGGAGATGGTCAAAGTTTAATGGTTCCTCAGTGTAAATGTAAAATAAAAATCTCTAGCATTTTTGTTTTGTTTAGTTTCGGGGTTTAAAGACCAACTGCAAGGGTTGTATAAAGCCGCTGGTTTCTACTTTAAATACACTGTTTCTCGTAAGTGGAAATGGCCTGTGCTGTAAGCCAGTTCCACAACGCATAATTCATCAAGCACTCGAGCCGGAGCTCATACGACTGCCAATCAGTGGTTACATCCTTGCCCAAATTAATTGAAACAAGCACACCGAAACGAGAAAAACTTATTCATTTCAATTTGCACAAAAATTCCATGATAACTTGTCTGATTGATACATGATGTGACCACATTTTATCCTCAGTAGCATCTGGACGTGCCCTGGTATGGGGTCAACTAAATTTAAACTGATTTTTGGGTCACTGTACCACTCCAAAATCAAGGCTTGGATGAACTGATTCATTTTAGTACACTCCATTTCACGAAGACGCCTCTTGCAAATTGACCAAACATTCTTGATCGGATTTATATCAAGTGAGTTCCCAGGGCGGTCACGTATGTTTATAGGTTGCTAGTGCACGAAGTTCTTCACCACTTTGGACGAGTGATAAGGGGTAAGGTCCTATTGAAATTTGCCAGATTTCATCAGTAAATCTCTTCGCCATTTCGGAAACAACTCTCCTTTGAAAAATTCCGACGTACTGTGGCGAGCGCATCATACCATCAACAAAGTAGCTGAAACATCCCCAAAACGTCTTCTTTTGCGGATGTTTCACAGTCTGGTTGATGTGGAAATCCCGAAGCTTCTCTCCTGTTGACATCCGAACGTGCTAACTCCGCAGGCCTTGACAAGGAAATGTCTTTCATAGCTGAACAACACTTTTCACCAATGTCCCTTGCACCAGTGTTTCCATTTCAGTGCCCACTTGTATCTTTACTCTTTCATCAGCTTCGTCAGGAATAGTTTTTTCACTGGTCGTCGGGCTTTACGGTCATGTGCCAGAAGTTGTCAGCTTACAGATGAAGAGCTAACCTCTATTCCTTTTTTTTTGTCAAATCTGTTCATTGCATCATTTGTCTTCAGATGTTTTTTTTACTTTCCCGAATCAAGTTGGTTTTGCCCCTTGGAGTTTTCTTCTTTCGTAAACATTTGCCTTTTGGATTTCAAGAAATCGATCTGTTTTGTTCTTCAAACTGTTGACACGGTTGACAGTTTCGAAGCTTATACCGGCTGTTTTAGCAATATCCCTGTATGTCTTATTAAAGTGTGTTCGTGCAAAGTAATGATCTATGTGTGTGCGCTTTCTGTGTGACACGTCCATCACGAACGAAGGTTTGGGATGTCTTACGCAATGATTGCAGCGGCCAATCCCAACATGCGCATGCACTATTAGCAACTTGGCAACTAATACGATTACAACAAGTTGTTAAACGCTTTCGGTGAACAAATATTTTATTTCTTATGTTTGGGCATATTTCAGCATGGGAAATCTAATCCAATGAACAGAAGCAAAAAGAGCCCTTTTCTTCAATTAATTTTCACAAGGATGTAATGCTTAGACCACTGCGTTACCGGACCGGCAAATCCTAGCAACGTATCTGTCGTAAATGAATAATTACAAATTGCGTTACACGTCCCTATTTTTATTCGCCGTAGAGTTCCCCAAATGGTCAGAGGCGTTGGTTTCTGACCATTTGCTCTAGATGCACCCATGTTCTAGTTCAGACGAGACGTGGATGATGTTCTTTTCCGATGACGGTGGCCCTGTCCTTTCCCTGGAAATAGCGGCCCAAAATTAGGAACTGTAAAGGGCTTCAAACACTTCCATTCCTGAATTTAGGGACTAGAAGTGCTATAAGCAGAGGCTAAACCAGGAAACAAAACAAAAGAATGTATTCTGTGCAATCATAATCATTTGAGAATGAAATTTTCGGAATACTTTGAATTTCATTTCACTCTTAGTCCATGGGCGAATTTCCTGTTATATACCTACAGCTCGACGTATGCACTCGTGCCATTACTGTCTAAGTTTTTATGATTAGTATCATACCAAGAAGCACTTCATCTGCTGAGCAATTCTGATCTAATTAAAGAACTAAAGAAAAATTAATTTTCTGCAATTTAACACGCTTTCATAAATAACGAAACCTCTTTCGTGCCAGAATTTCCGCAAAATTAAGCGTACAATTAAAGTTGGGAAAATCGTCAGTTAATCTTCGGGGACAGAGGCGTAACAATTAATGCGGCACAAGTGCTCCATCAACGCAAAAAAATGCTTTCGAATTAATTTTCTGCAATTTAAAACCTCTTGAGGACAAATAATTACAATCGCTCGCGTACGAGAATTTTCTTCATAAACGTGTTATTAAGTTTTGAAAATAGGAGCATGGCAAATGTTCCTGAGTGCTCTCACGAAAAAGACCAATTATATCCATTATCATACTTCAAAAATGTGGGACTAGCACATCTAAATGAATATCTTATTTCTTTCAGAGCAAATAAGCGTCTGGCTCACAGTCATCTAACTTTAAGTTGAAGACATTATAATTTACTCCACTGTCATATTACAGTGATCTAAAAAGCAATGTTTACACCTCAGGCATGTGAAAACAGTTTTCCTTTTTTTATGATGTTGAAAAGCTGAAACTGAAGAGCGAATTTATTTCAAAACTCAGCCTATAAGTTTGTGCTCTACATTACCTCATAATGAATTTCCCATTAACGGTGCGGTATTTTTCTATAAATGAATTAATTCAGGAAATCGTCCTTCAAAAGTTATCGATACTGCAGTTTAAATACTTCAATCAATATCTAAAATCATTCAGATGCCAGTTTTCAAACGCAAAAATAGCCAATAGATTTGAGAATACAGTTACAGGTGTTCCAGTAATGGAAAATGTTTGAAATTTATGATTTCCAAGAATTATGTGAGAACAATTTCGGCTGCGGAGACGAAGTTGTTCTCATATAATTATATACAACTATATCACGTATCCTTCCCAGAATAGCGTTATCTGACGTCTTGTAACTTGTACGTGTAATAACCATCCTTCTGAGGAGTTGATTTCTTACGTAAAGTCAGTTACTTCTTGGTGAAACGTTTTCTCATTGAACGACACAATAATCCCAGAATAGCTTTCTCAGTTTGAAAACACTGCGAGTCACGGGCGGATTGCCTCACCGGGACATCGGGATAGTTCTCCGTGGACCATTTAATGAATGGCCCACTTTCTCGTATTCTTCCTAGAATAGCTTTAGCAGTTTGACAACGGAGGTAGAGGTCCATCCCTGACTCTCAGTGTGATATTTCCCAGTGGATATTTCTTAGTGGTCCACCACTAAGAAATATCCATCGGGAAATATCCCACGAAATATCTCACTGTGTTCCACTACTAGGAAATAGTGGTCCACATGTTTCACAAGGGGATATTTCTTAGTGGTCCACATATTTCACAAGGGGATATTTCTTAGTGGTCCACATATTTCACAAGGGGATATTTCTTAGTGGTCCACCGAGAAATATTCCACTAACTATGCCACATTTATCAAGTGATCCACCGGGAAACCATTTGATAAATGGCCACCTTTTCGTATTCTTCCCAGAATAGCGTTATCAGTTAGACAACGCTGAGAGTCAGTAGTGGATTCACCCATAGGGATATTTCCCGGTGGACCACTTGATAAATGGCCCACTATTTCTCGTATTCTTCCCACAATAGCTTTATCTGTTTGACAACACTGTGAGTCAGGGGCGGATTGGCCCATCAGAAAACTGGGATACTTCCTGGTGGAACACACGAGAAATGGCCCATTATTTCTCGCATCCTCTTTGTCTGGATTATTTGGAAAGAACGCATAATTATTTTGGTACTTGTGAATAAGAATCCTTAACAGCATTTCAGATTTATACTGTCTGTCTGAAAAGTTACTATCTTTAAAAAAAGATTGCCGTTTCATCCTACCTATGTATATTTTGGGGGTTTGTAAAATGACAAAGCGAAATTCATTCTACTCCAGTGAAAAATTGGACGCTGGACTAAGCACGCTGTTATTACTAAACTATTAATATATAAGAGATGTTTCCCGTCCTAAGACGGTGAAATGTTTAATTGAAGCAGATTGAAAACGAAGCAAAATATAGAGGGCGTTTTTTTTTGTGAGGAAATATTGTAAAAGCTTATATAGTTAGACCTCAGTCATGTTAGAACTGAAATTTGCATGATATTTCCGCTTTTCAAAAGACCTCGCAATAAAGAAACATCCTGTGAGAAATATTTGTTGTTTTAACAATTTTCCTTGTAGTCCAGTTGTTTTCGTGTAAACCTACGTTAATAACTTTTGCTTCGATTTTTCGCGATAAATTACTTTTTCTCCGGCAAACATGTTATTCCGTTCACGGTTTGTTTTAGGCTATCCTATTCGAATGTTAGTTCGAAACTTCATACCGAAACTTTTTCTACAAAATAATGAGACATCTGGCATTACAAAACAGAACTACCTAAGTTATCGACAAAGTGCTGTTTGGGACGACATCTGTTTTTAGATGCTTACTTTCGACATCGCTAGATTTCAGTTTTTATTGTAGGTTAGAGCGTTTAGATAGATCGATATTTTTCAAAATGTATAATATAACAGCACTAAACTCGGAAAGTTAGTTAAATAAAAAAAAGTAAAACTTAATTAAAGCGTACAAATTAAAATTGGAATTGTGCTAAATTTAATTAATATACAAACGCAACTTGCCGTAATATTAAGAATTCAATTCGAATTTTGTAGATTGGATAAATAAAACTCGAGTCATTGATAATACAATGTTTTTAAATTAGCACGTGATCACCTTGACATCTAAAAGTAATCGCGTGCTATTATTACATATATAGCAGGCAATCATTTTGACATCGCAAGAGTACACACGACTTGATCGATAAGTGATGGCACGACAATGCTAGCGTTGCTGTGACGTTAAGCGTTCCAGAGAGACAGACAGATCTGGGTGTTTATATTATATTAATCTATCTACGGTTAAGCACAGAATGCTGGTCTTGGAGCTAAACGAACACTGGTAGGCTCTATCATCATCTTGTATGTTTGAAGGAGGCACTAGTAACAATTTTGGTTGCCCCTCAAATCCACACCCTTATCCATAAAAAAACAAAGAGCACATAGCGATTCTTCGGCAGAGATGTTCTGAAATCCGTGTCTCACCCATATTTATCTGGACAGAAACAACGATTTACCGGTACTGGATCATTGATGAAGATGGTTCTGAATCAGTAAAATAATAGGTAGACTTAAAAAAAGGCATTTATTCAAGGAGATGTACGAATAACATTGAAGAGTAGGTAAGCAGTGACCAAGTAAATGTACAGTAATTATTTGGTACAACATCCCGTTTTGAGCATAAGCTACATTCAATAATAGGTGGATTTTAAAAATTCGTTCCGCTTTAAATTGCTGATAAAAAATTTTCCTACCTGAAATAGTTTTACTTCAACAATTATATTTCATCCATAAGCAAACAGAATTTTTTTCATCAGGGAATTTATGAGGTGTTTCCCTGTGGGTACACAAGTTTCTGTAAAAGACCACAAAACTAAAATTCTCGGCCTGGTTTCGTTGACCTATTCCACCGCTATGACTACGTTGAAGTTGTAAAAAACAGGGAGAGAGAGAGATGGGGGAAAAATAATTGGTGGAAAATAGATGTTAGATGTTGTTTTAAAATCTGTTGAGATTTTTCTTTCTTTTTTTTAAAGACCACAATGAGCAACTCAGTGGGCTATAAGAAATCTCTTGTCCTCAATTTAGGGCCACTGATTCCAGAGAATGAACAAAGCCAGTGCCGTAAGACAAATACAACATTCATGCCACACGGGATAGGAACGAGAACCCATCTCGGATGAGTGGTCAGAAGTCAGGCCTTATACTACTGCGCCACTGAGGAGGACTGTTGGGATATAAGATATTGACCAACAAACGTCATTGTTATAAGATTGATATCTGTTAAAACTAGCCAGATCATATTCTGGCAAGAGGTTATCTTGATGTCCAGACGTACAAGTGTCTACAGAATAAATTGATGTAATAACGTAAGTGCATAGCTGTTCCTCTCTATCTGGCCGTTTGGTTATTTATTTACAAAGTGTGATTTACAAACAACGAAGTTATTTAAGAACATTACACAATTAGCTACCTAATCAGTTGGACATTTAAATCTACAACTAAATGAGTTTGAGCTCTACAGTAGTTTTTTGGGGAAAAAGAAGTCCATTTCAGAATTAAGTAGTAGTTTCCACAGCCACGTTTACTGTAGGACTTCATTCTGAAAGCAACAAATCTTCTATCGCTTCCAATCTTCAATCGCCCAATGCGCATGCCCTTGCGATCATTAGAATCAATCATGTTGATGAACTATTGTGCCGCATAGAGCACTTCGACTTATATCGACGTACACTGAAGAGCAACTGAATTAGAGATACCTGTCTAGTAACGTGTAGCACCATCTTTCGCCCTGATGACGGCGGCGATTCGTCTCGGCATGAACTCGACAAGACACCGGAAGCGTTGGGAAGCCATACGGATCCACGACCCGTGAACAAGCTCCCACAGTTCACGAAAATTTGATGGGGGGTCATCTCTCTCGATGGCATCCCACATGTGCTCGATGGGATTGAGGACAGGTGAGCTAGCTGGCCAAGTCAGCTAGTTCACGTCGGTGGAGTGTTCATCATCCAACCATTCGGATAGAATTCGGGAGCGATGGCACGGTGCATTTGTCTTGTTGCAGGATGAGGTCCCCAGTGAGATGTTGAAGACGCACAAACAGGAGCAAATGGTCGTCCAGGATATCCCGGTAACGTTGACCTGTGAGGGACGATGTCACACGTACCAGGGGTCTCATTTCAGTCCACGTAAACAGTCCCCAAACGAGAATGCCACCCCCACCAGCTTGAAGAGTACCCTGCTGGCAAGAAGGATCCATCGCTTTATGTGGTTTGCGTCGTACTCGTATCCTGCCATCCGTATGTACCGACGTGAATCTCGGCTCATCAGTCTAGGCAACAGTTTTACACATGTCTATGGTCCAGTGGCGATGTTTCCGCGCCGATGCTAATCTTTTCACCCTGTGATGTGCTGTCAGCAGCGGTACCCTCGCGGGACCATGGCTTCTGTACCCCATAGCGAGGAGATGGTTCTGGATGGTGTGGTTTCTTACATGTTTTTCTGCACCAGCGTTGAATTGCCGAGTGGTTTCTTGCAATGTGGCCCGTTTATCCGTTGTTACAATGCTAGCTAGCCAACGATGACACCGCTCGTCCACACGCTGTTGTCCACGGCAGTTGGCCCTTGCATGGATGGTTTTACCGGATTCGATGTACTCACGGTGCACCCGTGACACAGTGGCTCGTGAAATTACCAGTGCCTGCACGACGTCCGAGATGGAGTGACCCATTCGTTTGGCCCCGACAATTTGCCCACGATCAAATGCGCTTAGATTCTTCGTCTTACCCATACTGCGTCCGACTCTTATTGATTCCCGTCGCATCACTCTTTATGTTTTCGGATCGCTGCATACGTCATGTTGTTTCCGTTTACAGGGCCGCCCACAGCGCCACATTTGCATAACGCCAGCTGTCTATAATTCAATTGCTCTTCAGTGTATAACTCGGGTGATATTGTTTCTGTTTCAGATCGTTAAATGCGAAACTGCACGGGACTTCATAGCATTATTCACCGAATTGTCCATCATCGCCATCCGATATGTTGCCGTCGTGTTCGTTGGATGACTGCTTCGTCGGTTCAGATGATTTCTGTTATGACCTGACATTCGCTTCATAACGGTGTTCGGCTACTGGGAATTCCCTTTAGCTTAATGATCTCACGATTTCTTTTTCCTTTGGTGAAGAAGGTTTTAGAGGAACTGAAATTTGTTCTCCTGTACGAATAACATTTTCCTACTTCTTCAGTGGATGAAAAGATTTTTGCGTCTGTATTCAAATTAGTGAACAAATATGTAGAGTTAATTGTACATGTTCATTACTTATATATGAGATCTGTTACACTGGTTATTGGGATTCTGCTATCATAACCAATATCATAAATCAAAACTAATTCATGCTTACAAAGTTATCGCAACAATTTTTGGAAAACTGTTCGCAATAAAGGTTTCACTGCGCAGAAATACATTTTCCTCTCTCAACTGTCATGCTACTTAGACAAACAAAACTTCTATATACCATTGCAGCACTCGGAACTAAGAATTAATTATTTCTGCGATCCCGAAATATTCTCCATCTCCGGAGAGGACTGGTAATCATCTGTTGCTTAAGCTCTATTCAAGATGACTGAATTCCCGAAGCAGCCGAAACCAAGAGAAAACACCTATCCAGACACACGTACACACCAGCAAGCATATATGCATGTACCCAGAGCGAGAGAGGGAGAGTAACAGAATAGAAGAGTAACAGGAATCAGTATCTAAAGGTTAGTGACGACGCAGAATACTTATAAATAGTCCTCCAAGGCAGTGGAATAAAATATTCAACAACTAATCCTGCCTAGTTTCAGCCGAAATGCTCCTTCAAATTGGAAAAGGAAACTTAATTCCTCGAACAGATTTCGTCGTTTCAAACGTAAGTAGAGTATTGAAAATTTAAGATATCTTGGAAGAGCGTGTGCAGCGATTAAGACTTCAGATTTTCCAGATTTAATCGCAATTTTTCAAATCGCAAATGTGGAAAGAAACGCTGTAGGATTAACCGTGTAAACAACCTCTTAACAAACCGCTTCGTGGTAACGAAATAAACGCTACAAGACAACACATCTGAAATAATTTGCAAAATTTTCAATTTTTATGTGGCATTAACGCTTTTAAATAACGACGAACAATACTGTATTTGAACAGAATGCGCTTTGCAATTCATCTAACATTTTTTAAAATATCTCGTTATTATTTAAGGTTTACACTCTATTTTATTGATTAACTAACAGTTAAAGACGAAGGACAAATGTCATACAATCACTCCGCGTTTTGTGTAAATTTTTTCTTTTGTTTTGTGAAAATGTACGAAATAAATATAGTAGTTGTCTAAAACCATCGATCGTATCAAATTTATGACTAAATGGTTCATCGAATGGTGTTTCAAATGCAGAGATTCTAATATTATAAGAAGGTCAAAAACACTTGAGATTCTAATATTATAAGAAGGTCAAAAACACTTCAGATTCTAATATTATAAGAAGGTCAAAAACTTTCGTTAGAACTGAAGAGGCATAGTTTATATATTTATCCCACAATTATCCTCCCTTTCCTTTACTAGGGAGACATCCATATATGAATATAAGAAGGACGACATTTTACGAGACTACATGTCTTCGCCGAAAACTGACGACTATAAAACAACCATAAAACAAGCCATCAGAAGGAAATTATTTGGATGACAAGGTATGCTATGATCTTAAGTAAATGTCTGCACTATGAATGCCATCAGAAGAAAATGATTTAGATGAAAAGGTATGCTATGATCTTAAGTAAATGTCTGCACTATGAATGCCATCAGAAGAAACTGATTTGGAAGACAAGGTATGCTATGCTTTTAAGTAAATGTCTGCACTATGAATGCCATCAGAAGAAAATTATTTGGATGACAAGGGATGTTATGCTCTTAAGTGAATGTATGCACTATGAATGACATCAGAAGAAAATGATTTGGATGACAAGGTATGCTGTGCTTTTAAGTAAATGTCTGCACTATGAATGACATCAGAAGAAAATGATTTGGATGACAAGGTATGCTATCTTCGTAAGTAAATGTCTGCACTATGAATGCCACCAGAAGAAAATGATTTGGATGACAAGGTATGCTATGCTCTTAAGTAAATGTCTGAACTACTGTATGAATGCCATCAGAAGAAAATGATTTGGATGACAAGGTATGCTATCCTCTTAAGTAAATGTCTGCACTATGAATGACATCAGAAGAAAATGATTTGGATGACAAGGTATGATATGCTCTTAAGTAAATGTCTGCACTATAAATGCCATCAGAAGAAAATGATTTGGATGACAAGGTATGCTACCTTCGTACGTAAATGTCTGCACTATGAATGCCACCAGAAGAAAATGATTTGGATGACAAGGTATGCTATGCTCTTAAGTAAATGTCTGAACTACTGTATGAATGCCATCAGAAGAAAATGATTTGGATGACAAGGTATGCTATCCTCTTAAGTAAATGTCTGCACTATGAATGACTTCAGAAGAAAATGATTTGGATGACAAGGTATGATATGCTCTTAAGTAAATGTCTGCACTATGAATGCCATCAGACGAAAATGATTTGGATGACAAGGTATGCTGTGTTCTTAAGTAAATGTCTGCACTATGAATGCCATCAGAAAAAATGATTTAAATGACAAGGTATGCTATGCTCTTAAGTAAATATCTGCACTATGAATGACATCAGAAGAAAATGATTTGGATGACAAGGTATGCTATGCTCTTAAGTAAGTGTCTGAACTACTGTATGAATGCCATCAGAAGAAAATGATTTGGATGACAAGGTAAGCTATCTTCTTAAGTAAATGTCTGCACTACGAATGACATCAGAAGAAAATGATTTGGATGACAAGGTATGCTATGCTCTTATTAAATGTCTGCACTATGAATGACATCAGAAGAAAAGGATTTGGATGACAAGGTATGATATGCCCTTAAGTAAATGTCTGCACTATGAATGCCATCAGAAGAAAATGATTTGGATGACAAGGTATGCTATGATCTTACGCACATGTCTGCACTATGAATGACATCAGAAGAAAATGATTTGGATGACAAGGTATGCTATGTTCTTAAGTAAATGTCTCCTGTATGAATGCCATCAGAAGAAAATGATTTGGATGACAAGCTATACTCTTAAGTAAAGCTATGCTCTTAAGTAATGTTCATGCTATGCTCTTAAGTAAATGTCTGCACTATGAAGGGCATTGAAAGTTGCGATCGACAAGAGTAATATAATAGGCGTTACCAAAATGTAGTTTGAAATAAGAGACAGATTATTGTGTAGAAGGAAACAATGAATTTTAATGCGAGGGACATTGATTATATCCAACAAGCTTTCCATATACTATCCGCCAATGAATCTGAAAATAGCAGAATAATTTATCGTTCCATCTCTTTATAGTTATTCTCCCCCTCTTCCGCGTTTGAAAAATGAGGCTAAGAGTGTACACTGAAGTGTAAAAGAAAAGTGGTATATCTATTTAAGGTGGTACCACCCAAAATCTCTATCTTATTTTTTTAATGGTAACATTTCTTTACATATTTTCTTCGCCATTAATATATTCCCAAGGTTGAAAATTTGTAAAAAGATAAAACTAACTTTAAGTTATAGTATGGGATATTTAATACTTGCTAAAACATAACCATAATTATATTAAAAATTATTCATTTTCTTCGAGTAATGTTCAGACCTGTTAATAGATGACGCGACCTGTAGGCAAAGTGTGTATCCTGAAGTGTAAAAACACTGGTATATCTATTTAAGGTGGTTCCACTTAAACTCTCTGGTTTATGTTTCCAATGGTAAAATGTTTTAACATATTTTTTTCTTCGCAATTAATATTGTTGCTACGCCCCGGGGCGCCAGACTATCGAATAAAGATACGCTTTAAGAATTTAGATGTCAGGATGTCAGGCAATTGCTGACGACCCGGAGGTAGACATTAGAATTACGAATAATTACTTGTGAGCTCTTTTATCGCCGAAATCTATGTACTGGTGAAAAGAAATTAGCCTGCAATTTAGCCAATCAAAACTAAGAAATTCTGACACTCATTAATTATATTCATGCAACTTCAGGACTGGCACGAGACAACAGACATTTTTTTTTTTTTTTTTTGATTGGAGGTTTAACGACCACCGTGAGCAACTCACTGGGCTATAAGCAGTCGCCCGTCCCTAATTTAGGGTCACTGGTTCCAGGGAAGGGAGAGAGCCAGTGCCGTAAGACAAACACAACATCCATGCCTGACCGGGATTCAAACCCGGACCCCTTACGGACGAATGATCAGAGGCCAGCGCCTTAGACCACTGCTCCACCGGGGCGGCAAACAACAGACATTTAATCAATTAAAAATAAAACATGAAGATAATGATGAAGACGTCAATATACAGAGGATTGTGAAGGTAGGGAGTCAAGTAGACTCGCCGCTTTCGGGATAGCTCATGGGCTGAATTTATCATTAAAGTTTAATGATTACTCATTGGCTTATACACAGTCCGGCTTTTTTTTTTTTTTTTTGATTGGAGGTTTAACGACCACCGTGAGAAACTCAATGGGCTATAAGCAGTCGCCCGTCCCTAATTTAGGGTCACTGGCTCCAGGGAAGGGAAAGAGCCAGTGCCGTAAGACAAACACAACATCCATGCCTCACTGGGATTTGAACCCGGACCCCTCACGGACGAATGATCAGAGGCCAGCGCCTTAGACCACTGCGCCACCGGGGCGGCACAGTCCGGCTTTAAAAACAGTTCTCGGCCGACGAAAGTCTATTGGCTGACCGGAGCCAATTATTCCACAACTGGCATGCATACATAAATTCAGTACTAACAGATATGCAGTTTTTCCTCGGATATCCATGTTTGATGTATTTATATTGGAAGCTCACCTGTGTGACGACACGCCCATTTCAGAAAGCGCACTATAACCAGTGGAGAGGGGAGTCGAACCCCATTTCCCACTTACTCTCGCGCACACACTTTTGTTCATTCATCTGCATGATCAGGAACGCATCTATGCGCACCAACGTCGATATGGAACAAAGCCGCTGACGTGAAATCAGGACCCGTCCGTCTGTTCGTCCCAGCTGATCCGTCCGTCTGTTCGTCCCAGCTGATCCGTCCATCTGTTCGTCCAAGCTGATCCGTCCGTCTGTCCAACGGTGATTCGCCTACATTACCTGTTGTGCACCTCAGTCACTAGGGGCTGTAATTCCATATTTCGTGTGACCTCTGGGATGGTGCTGAATTTCTCGGTATTAATACACATCCAGTACTTCGTGCAATCTAGCACCAGGTAAAGAGGCATCCTTCTCTCCTATTTCCCTCGCGGTAGCGTCAACCGCCGGCATCTTCGGGCATAATCTTTTCTATCCCCGTAAGAGTACCGCACCGCAGGTTCTCCTCTGGTCCTGCTGTATCCGAGTCCAGTCCTTTTCCCCCTCACGGCTTTCAACCAGACTGATCTTTTTCGCTTGTTCATATTTTGTCAACAAATTCCTTGCTTTGTCGTTAGGGGTCTGTTTTAACTCTCTTGTCAGCTTGATTGTTTCCTAAAAGCATTCGGCACGGTGAAGTGGTAAGTAATGCACGTCTCTGCATTCGGAATATGTGGGCAAACACATAACTTAACCAACACTTCTTTGTCCTACCAAGTTTCGGATTAGCAAACGCCATAAGTTTTCCGATCTGTTGACACTCTAATGGCTTCTCCAAATATCCTACCATCTCACACGTACATGGCCACCCAAACTGACCGACACGCACTTACTGGGCGACGCATCGCGTTCCCCACACCAGGCTAAGATTTCTCCCTTCCAAAAAAAGGAACCCTTATCTTTTCTCCTCTTTTGCAGTGCGGGAAACCACTAGCTGTTAATTTTCAAATAATAATAATTGTTGTTCCCGCCTCTTGCAAAATCTGCTAATCGAATTCATTACCGTACCCAACAGTCGTAACAATATGTTCCCAAGGATGAAAATTTGCACATCGGTAAAACTAACTTTAAATTATAGTATGAATTATTTAATACTTGCTAAAACATAACCATAATTATAATAAAATTTCATTATTTTCTTCGAGTAATGTTCAGACCTGTTAATAGATGGCGCGACCTGTACATTGATGACGTCAGTAGACAAACCAATGTTGGATTGCTTAAATATGGTTATGTTTTAGCAAGTATTAAGTATCCCATGCTATAACTTAAGGTTAGTTTTATCGATGTGCACATTTTTATCCTTGGGAATACATTAATTACGAAAAAAATATGTAAGGAAGTTTCACCATTGGAAACACAAGGCAGAGATTTTAGGTGGAACCACCTTAATATTGCGTTCATCCTCCTCGCGATAAAAAAAACGGCAGCAACGAGACAGGGTATGGACTCCGTGTGTTCTCTGTAGTATTGTGGAGACAGTGCACACCATGCTTCCTGAAGACAGTCGCACAATTCTGTAATATTCGCGGGTGGAGGTTTCCTGGTATTGACGGCACGTTGAACAGCATCCCTAATATGTTCAATGGCGTTTAAATCCGGCAAACGATGGCGACCAAGTCAGGATGCCAAACTCCGTGGAATGTTCCTCTAGACACAACTGGGCGACTGTGGACATGTGCGGTGGCGCATTGTCGCGTGAAAGAGGTCGCAGCACTCGTCGGAGTGGTTGCATGACATGAGCGGGTGCAAATGATCAGCAAGGATGGTTACGCTGCCTCTACCACTCAGAATGATCTGCAGACGTATGAGATGTCTTAATTCATGCCAGCTGAAAACACCCCACACCATAACAGAATCTCCGCCGTCCTCCACTGTCCCTTGCAGGCATGCGGGATCCACTGTCTCGTAGTGTTGTCGTCAAACCCGAAGTCAGCCATCGTTCCGAAACAGTTGGTACCGCGATTCGTAGGACCAGGCTGCACGTTTCCAATCTTCTCGCGTCCGATCAGGGAGTTCCCGAAGCCAGGCGAGGCGCACAGCCTTGTTTCGTCGGGACAACAAAGGCAGCCTATTGGACCGTCGGCTCGAAACTCCATAGATCACAAAGAACGTTGAACTGTGCGAACGCTGATGCTTTTGTCGGCCCCAGCAACGAATTGCGCTGTGATTTCGGCAACGTTGCACTCAAGGAAGATGTCACGATGCCTATCAGACGACGCCGCTGTCCACGATCATCAAGGGCTTTTCTACGGCCACACCAGTCTCGCAATCTGGATTTCCTCCATGAGTTTGTGCGCTCCAGGTAAACCCATGAAATTGTTGACAGAGTAAATCTAAATTTCGTAGTAATTTCCGAGATGGAGTGACCCATCTCCCAGGCGCCGACTATCATGCCAATCTTGATAAGCTCCCATGTGAACAGCAAATGCAATTACTTGAGCTTCCGGAGATATCTGCCTCCCCGGTATATAACCGCCGTTTACGGACGGTACCATTTACCGCATGGGTGTGGTGGCATGCGATAGAAATGGTAGTGCACTTCCCAATATTTTGGGGGTTTTGTTTAGCACTACACTGTATTATACGATAAATCCTAAATCGTCCAATACCTATCTTGAGGATTTAGCGACAACTTTGAGCGACTCAAGGCGCTATAAGCAGTACATCATTTTGGGGCCAAGCAGTCCCTATCGGGATGTAAGGGAATCAGAACATCCATGCCCCACCTCGGATTCGGGCCTGAAAATATGTTGGGAACAATGGCTAGAAACCAGGGTCTCGTACCAATCGGCCTCGAAGACGTCTAACAAAATGTCTTGTAGAGTATATTCAATGTAGTATGCTTGGAGGTTTTTCCATAAGCACCAATCTCGCTGTAGCGGCAAGACAGGATGATTTCCATATTATCTATGGATCGAATTGTGTTTTGGGGTTCGACGGAACGGGACTTGAATTTTTTTCCTTTCATAGATTTCGAAGATACGCTTTATTGAAAAAAATGCAATTTTGTGAAATATGCTTTGGCCCAAAATACTGGCCGTAGTAGATGAGTCGGGCTAGGAGGCGAAAGATAATCATCTTGTAATGCACGGAGGACACACTCACAACTGGTCAGCAGTGCGAGCTGTGAACTTAGGTCCCATACTCTTTCATCACACTGATCATACAGATTATTCCAAGCAATCAGATTATGACACTGAATTGCTCTACGTTATTTTTCACCATACAAGATCACATCAGAAAACTTGTACCTGGAGCTGGGATGGAACCTGGATCTTCCGATTGCCGTTTGATGCTAACTTTAGAAGTTTCTAACAGGATCTTACGTGGTGAACAGTAAACTAGAGCAATTCAGAGTTATAATGCTGATGATTTTGAGAAACCGAAAACACAAGAGGAGCTAATTTTTGGCACGTCTTTTGTAAAAAAAGAGCGCGCGTATATTATTGGTTTGTCCGTCCATTTGTCTGTGGTCACCATATCTCTGCAACTATTAGCCTGATTTGAAAAATTATTTTTGCATTTGAAAACTTGAAATGTGAGAACGATGATCTTTACATTCCTTTTTTTCCTATGCGTAAATTTGCCGCTGGAGGTCGTAAATGCAGATATCGAATTCAGAGTAC
Source organism: Macrothele yani (assembly GCA_039090855.1). Classification (NCBI taxonomy): domain Eukaryota; kingdom Metazoa; phylum Arthropoda; class Arachnida; order Araneae; family Macrothelidae; genus Macrothele; species Macrothele yani. The sequence goes on from CM076990.1 coordinate 135,276,091, forward strand.
ATTTTATTGGCTGTATTTGCTTCTAAATATCACCCTGGAAAACTTATTTCTTCCTTTCAATGACATTTATAACGAAGACTATTTTACAGTTTTTTTTCAAGTAATGCATAGATTTCCCGCTAAAGGTTAATTGCGTTTTTCCCGATATCTCAGCTTCGATTTGAAAAATTCTACTTGCATCGGATACAGCTCCTGATGGGGAATTTTTTTATTGTAATTTCTAACTGTTGATAAAAAATGGTTTCGCCACCATGGAAGCGTAAATTTTATTTCTGCTTCTAATGTATTTGCACCGAAATCTAAGCTTCCAGAAACTGGATTGAAAAAATTATTTCGTGAACCGATGCCGCTCACCTGGAAAAATCTTTTCAGAGTACCTTCTTAAAATAATACACAGTTTTCCCACCAGGAGGCCTAGATGTATATCTTATTTTTGTCGATATCTCTGCTTGTGAGAGTCCGATTTGAAAACTTCTTTCTTTGTTGGAGAGCTTTTCTGCTGTGAAATGTTTCCCATTCAATTTCAAATTTTTCTTAACGCACAAGTTTGCCACTAGAGGCCGTAAGTTCACATTTTCGTTTACAGCAATGTATGAGGGGCTAAAAACCCGATATAAAATATTCCTTTTTGGTCAGATACCACTAAATATGAAAATCCTTTGTGCATATTTTCTTCCCGAAATAATGCACTATTTCGCCGCTAGGGGTACTAATGTTTAATCTGTTTTTCTTAATCTCTGCTTCTAAGTGTGCGATTTAAAAACTTCTTTTAACATTGGATGCCATTAACCTTGTGGAACACTTAAGTTAGCATTTCAGAAGTTTTGTAGCTCACAGTTCTGTCGCCAGGTGGGGTTTCTGTACTTCTGTTGGCATTTGTATCTCCGCTTCTAAAAATTTACAGAGAAATTTCTTTTTCGGTGTAGGTAATTTGCTGCATAGGGAGGTGGCGCATTACTCTCTTTAAATAATGCACATATTTTCCTTTAGGGGGCGTAAAGGTCAATATCTTTTTCTCGCTATATCTACTTCCGGGAGACATATTTGGAAATTTTTTGTTTCCTTAGCATAGCATTTTCCATGAAGAATATTTTTCCCCTACTTTAAACTTCCCCATTATGCAAAATTATTCTGCTACAGGGCGTAGAGTTATATCCCATTTCGTTCTACATTTCTTTTTTTAAGTGTTCGAATTTGAAATCCGATATTTTCCTTCTGCTATGAGAAACCTTTTGTGCGCCATTCGTAACATAATCTTCAGCCGCTAGTGAAAGTACCCAGTTCTATTTCTGGATGTTTTAACGATTGTAGAAATCCGGTGATGATTTTTTTCTAGCCGGTCGCATTGACTTGGAATGACTTTAAGGAAATTTATTCTCGTTGGAAAGGATTAAAAGACGTGATCATTACTGCCGAAAGTTCGGTGTCATTTTTCTTGATATACAGGGCGATTCATAAAGAAGTATACAGTTTCCAGATGCTGTAGAACTAACAGTTGAAGGCACGGACCACAACTGCGAACCGTTAGGTAGATGTACTGATTAACTTTGTGTACCGCTACTGAGGGAAGTGACGTAGGCCATAACGCGCGTGTCACGTGACTAGTCAGTTAAAATGGTGCCGTTTGCGGTGGAGAAAGTGTTTTGTGTTCTTGAATTCAGCAAAACGGAATCTGTAACTGTTGTGCAACGGCATTTTCGATCGCGTTTCGGAAAAAGAACCTCCAACCAGAAAATCTATCTACGATTGGCGTAACAAATTTGAAACTACGGGCTGTTTGTGCAAACTTAAAAGTCCTGGACGACCGTGTGTCTCGGAAGAAGTCATCGATAGTGTTTGCCCCGCCATTCAACGAAGCCCGGGAAAATCCACGCGGGGGTGAGTCGTGAAGTGAAGATTTCACAGCCCACTGTCTGGAGAAGTTTGAGAAAAAAGCTGAAAACGATTCCATACAAAGTGCAGATGTTGCAAAATCTCACTGCACTTGATATAGGTATCTTACTTCGCATTTGGGTGGAAATGGATTACCGGCTCGATGTGTGTCGTGTGACTGAGGGTGCACACATAGAACAATTGTGACTGTCTCTAAAAAAAACTTGAAACATTCCCATACAATTCTGTTACAGGTAACATAAAATATCTTACATTGTTCTTATTTTAGAGTACGTTGAAACTATACATTTCTTTATGAATCACCCTGTATTATGTATCTCATTATTCCATTTACCAGATGGAGCTACAGACAATGTGTATATGAACATATGCATATGGTTTAGCGCACTAAGAAAAGTTGTCTCTCACTTCAAATTTTGGAAATAAAAAACGCCGCCCCCGTGGGGCAGTGGTCTAAGCGATGGCTTCTGATTATTCGTCCGAAAGGGGTCGGGGTTCGAATCCCGGTAAGGCATGGATGTTGTGTTTGTCTTACGGCGCTTGCTCTCTCCCTTCCATGGAGCCAGCGGCCCTAAATTAGGGACGAGCGACTGTTTATCGCCCATTGAGTTGCTCATGGTGGTCGTTAAACCTCAAATAAAAAAATAATAAAAAGGAAAAGGCATCCGTTCTTCTGAAAAAATGTGTAGAGAACGAATAAAATGTTTGATACGTGGCTGATTGAAAGTTTTCTATTCACTAGACCCAGTGACTGAGAACGACTTTCTTCCATTACCATTGCTTTTGTTTGTTTTGGGGTTTAACGGCCACCGTGAGCAGCTCATTGAGCTATAAATGGTCATAAATGGTTCCAAGGAAGGGAAAGAACCAGTACCGTAAGACCAACATAACATCCATGCCTCACGGGGATTCAAACCTGGACACATATCTCGGACGAATGGTCAGAATCCAGGGTTTAGGCAACTGCGCCACTGGGAGTGCCCATTGCATTTTAGAATTGGCAAAATTTTGAAAAAATAAAGCTCCTGTTGCCAGTTCTATGTTGCAGAGATACGTAGCTCCACAGCGATTCACATAAAAGAATTTCTCAGAAAAGTCCCCGTCCCGGTGACCGAGTGTTCCGAGCCCCATGCTTCTCGCTCGTCTCCCGACCTGGGGTCTGGTGCAGATGAGGAATCGGTGGTGCTCTTGTTCTACTATTCTGTTTCTCTCCCTTCCCTGGAAGCTGTGGCCGGAAATCACGAAGGGGCGTCGGTCTTTTTTTATATTCCGGGTTTTTTTTTATTGGAGGTTTAACAACCACCGTGAGCAACTCAATGGGCTATAAGCAGTCGCTCGTCCCTAATTTAGGGCCACTGGTTCCAGGGAAGGGTGAGAGCCAGTGCCGTAAGACAAACACAACATCAATGCCTCACAGGGATTCGAACCCGGACCCCTTCCGGACGAATGATCAGAAATTCAGAAGGTCTTTATTGCTCATAAAAATATGTACAATAAAAAACGTTGCCGGAAAAAGACACTTCCGGCGTCACAAGCAACAAGCTTAAAAAATAAAACATTAAAAAAAACACTACCAATGCGCAGTATGTAACTTTCAGCACTATAAGAAGACAATAGTAGAGGAAAAAACTCAAAAACTCATAGTCATTATAGTTCCCAATGTTCATGGGAAGACCAACCATGGAAAAAAATACAAATAAACTCTACCCGCATTGGATAGATCTCATAAGGTACATAGCAAATACAAAAAATAATACACTTCAACGCAATACATTAAAAACTCAACACAATCTCAATTGACAAAATTCACACCAATACATGTCAAAGGCAAGATTCATTAAGATTCATGAATAGTAAACAACAGGGAAAAACTTTACAGACAACATATAAGGAAAAATCAAATAAAATTAAAATAGTGAATGATAAAGATGAACTACAAGCAGGGTAAAACCTAAGTAAAACCCCAAAAGCAAAAAGAAAGGAAAACACTTAAATTTGAAATACTGACAGGGAAAAAAACACACAAAATAACAACAATTATTACCCAGACTGACTGTTCTTAAAAAAACACTTAGATAAAAACATTAAACCGAAAAAATTTTCTAATCCATTAAGAAAAAGTCCCAAAAAAATGAAAAACTAAAAAATTTAAGAGAACAAAAAGGTGGCACTAGCATTGTGCTAAAAAAAACAACAAACACATAAAAAAAGAAACAAGTAAAAAGGAAACAGAAGATAATAAGTGCATTGACAAGAAATAAAAGGTAACAAAAAGTACCAAAGTAAATACAAGGTACTGTAACGTACCAGGAGATGTGACGTACCTGCCAGCAGGACGCACATGACATAAAGGCAGATTGGAATCAGAATACATGTCCGCGTAGCTTAATTGGTAGAGCAACTTATTCCGGAATGAGTGGACCCGGGTTCGAACCCCGGCGCGGATAAAAATGACGGAGAAATTTACTTCGTTATAATGGCGCCCCAACTACCCGGATGACCCGACCGTTCAAAATCTTGCATTGGTGTGATGTTATTTCCACACCGCGAGATAGGAAAAATCAGAGAATCCCTTCTCCAGTGCTTCGAAAAATAAATGTGTGTGACGTTGCATTCCACACACCAGATTGACTGGGAGTTCTCAAGTGCACGTTCTACAGTGGTTGTCTGCCAGCAACGATTCATGGTCACGGCTGATCCGTGGGCCATGCCCCCGGCCCTCTTTCGGGGGGGGGAGATGTGACGTACCACATGACATAAAGGCAGATAGGAATTAGAATACATGACATAAAGGCAGATAGGAATTAGAATACATGTCTGCGTAGCTCAGTTGGTAGAGCGACTTGTTCCGGAATAAGCGTACTCGGGTTCGAATCCCGGCGTAGATCAAAAATGACGGAGAAATTTACTTCGTTATAGTACTACCTGCCTGTTAGGGACCCCCCCCCAAAAAAAAAAAATCACGTTTATTGGACCAAACCATCTAATAGAGAAGTCTGTCAATAAGGTGCTGCAGGCAGATTTATCATTAAGAGAACTCTCAATAAAACCCAGTTCGCACATTTTAAAACGAAAAAAAAAAGAACCCGGTAACCTAGACATATAGATGCGCAAGCAATGAAAGTAAGGGACATATAATTACTTACAGTGTTAAAAGGAAAAAAAGAACATTAAATGCAACCAAAGATGATAACTCAGTATTCTTAACCATCAAATCTGTAACCGCAACAAAAATAGCACAATAATGGAAGATAGAAATTAAATAGTAAATAGTGATTCTGGGAAGAAAAGAAAAAAAAACACTAGGCAAAACATCACGAAAAGCACTTAACTATAATCAAGAAGAATCTGAATGAATGTAATGCAATAAACGAGAAAATAGTGTCAAAAACAAATAGCAGTAAACACAGTACAGCTGTAGGCAGATTGTGCCTGGGAAAAAAACCACATATTGTAATAGAACAAGAAAAGCAATAAAATTAAAAAAACCAAGTCATAACACCTAAATAAACCAAAAAAAAAAAAACATAAAAACTATTAAACAAGAAAGGAAACACGGCCTTGATCAACATCGCACCATGTACCAGCAATTTTCCAGGTTTGAAAAAAGGACGACACACGATCAGCTGCTTTGGCAATATCAAACTCAGTTTGAACGATAGAGATGATTGATGAGCGAAATTATCTGCAGATAAAACGGCGAGCAACATGATAGCAACGCAATGCTGGATCATCAACAGAAGATTGATACAAATGATAGATAGTAATTTTAGCCTGAAGGAAAAAAACGCACACAGTTAATTATGATGAATTGCAGATTGATAATGACGGGCAAACTTTTTCGGTAAGTGAAAACACCAAGGAAAATAAAGGCTGTAAAACCAAACAAAGAAAGTAGTAATGATGAACATCACCAACAGTGGAACAAAAAAAAAACAATCCGGAGAAAGAAGATGACGAAATTGATGAAGGGTGCGTGGAGTAAGAAGACGTTGATGAAGTGGAGCCAATGAATGTCTTTCGCATGTGATGCAGCAAGAGAAGTATTGGTATCCATCCAGGAAGTATTTAATTCATCAGCAGGAATGGTACCAATCGGCATTGGAGCAGTGAAGTATGTCAAGAAATGAAAGTAAAGTGGCTTCATAGATATTTTGTGCAAAATATAGGAAACATTATTCAAATAAACAAGAAAGGGTAAACAGTAAGCAGCTGAAGGGGTGAAAATCAATCCATTTTGATCTGCAAGGGAAGGGTAAGGAGTGTGGATGCACTTTTGAATAAAACGGAGTTGAGAACGTGAAGCTGATGTGTCAGGTAACGGAGGAGATATAGACTGAAACGATTTCCAACGGAATGCAGAATCAACGAGCTGAGAAACCTTCACCACTCAACAAGCAAACCAAGTGGAGAAGTGAAGGTAGGGGGTGGTAGAAGAATGGATTGCAGAGGAAAAGGAGATAGGTTCTGCCAATAAATCATTAGTAGAGGAGGGAGGGAGCCGAACTGGACATAAGGAGCGCCAAAAGGAAAGCACAGAAATGTAAGTATCGGGGAAATGTATGGGAACAAAAGGAAAAAGGTCCATCTGCAGAAAAGTCGAGACAGTAAGAAATGGGCTACGAGGGAAAAGCAGAGTATCGATAATGGTGTGTGAGGAAGACAGAGGAAGGGAGAATTCACGAATAAAACTAAACAGATGAAAGGATTTTAATTTTAGAGAAAAATCAGCAAGACCAAGGCCGCCAAACGACAGAGGAAGAGTTAAAGTACATCGCTGAACCCAATGAATGGTACTCCAGATGAACTCTGTAAACACGCGGTGAACATTCTTCAAACAAATCTTCGGTGGCGAGTTGGCAATCCAGGTATAAAAAAACATCGGTAAAATAAAAGTATTGATTAAGAAAGCTCGATTGAAGAAGGAAAGTTTAGTTTTAAGGTAACGGAATAGAACAAGACTTCTATTAATTTTCTGAATAATCGGTGTCCAGGTTGCCGCTGTAACCGCTACCGGAGAGCCCACGTAGTACCAAGCACTTTGATTATCGAATATGACCATTGAGCTCCCCATGGGCAGTCTCCTTGGGAGGACCACGTGCCGGCCCAGAGTCCTAAGCATTTTGAGACAATCAATGCATAGCCAGAAATGGCGGCATATTCTTGGTAGGTTGAACGTAGTACTTGAAAATAATCAGTGGAACGGAGAAACATCGTGAGGTCATCGGCATAAGCTGTTAAAACAATATTATGGTGTCGCTTGGTGGAGATATTTCGTGGAATGGTGGAAGAAATGCGGAAACGAAGAGCAATCAAAAATGGTTCAAAAACAAGAGAAAAAAGTTGACCAGACAAGGGGCAATCCTGCCTGATCCCGTTAGTGAACGGAATGGTGGAAGTAGAAAACTTGGTGGTACGAACACTAAAAAAGCGTCAGTATAGAGATTAGAAATAGCATTAAATAAAGTAGGAGGAAATCCAAAGTGGCGTAGAACAGTTAATAGGTAAAAATGGTTAATTGAGTCAAAAGTCTGTATTTGGTCAAGTGAGAAAATTGCCAGGGGTTCCGAAAGCCTGGACGCCAGTGAGTAATGGTTACGTATAGTGAGGATATTAGAAGAGATCGAGGGGGACGGAACCGTGAAAGTTTGGTCTGGGTGTATAATGTCAGAAAGAACAGGATTAAGGCGGAGGGCAAGAATTTTAGTAAATATTTTGTAATCAGTATTAAGAACCGAGATGGGCCGCCAATTAGTTAGAAAACTGAGATTACCCGATTTGGGGATAAGACGGAGAGTTGCAAAAGAAAAATTGGAAGAATCAAAGTGTGGAGTAGAAAAAATAAAATTATAAGCAGCAACCAACAAAGGAAGAAGAATTGGAAGAAAGAATTTAAAAAAAGGAAAGGGCAGACCACCTTTTCCCGGGGCAGATCTATCATTAAGGCTGTAAATGGAATTTCGAATCTCGGCTGGAAAAATCGGAGAGGAAAGTTGAATAGTGAAATGATCAGGAACTTGCGGAAGATGTTGAATGAGGGAAGAACTGACTGCAGAAGAAGTCAAATTAGGGCTAAAGCGTTGTCTGTAGAAATCGAGGGTGGCTTCACAAATTTTGAATAGGTCATTTGATTCGGATCCATCGGGAAGATTAAGAAAAGTAATGATTTTATTTTTAACGGCAGAGCGTTCTAATTGGCGAAAATTTATCAGTGGGGTTATCATCATAACGGAGGCTAGCGTATTTGTGTCGGGTAAGGGCAGATGAAGCAGAAGAATTGTGAAAAAGAAGAAGTTTAGCCTTAAGTATCTCATGATGTGGCGACGTTAACGGGGTTTGAAGTAGTTCTTGATTCAAAGAAGCAAGTTCCATAGACTGACTCGTGCGACGCTGAAAAGAGTAATCCCGAGACAATAAAACAATTTGATTTTTCGTGGCAAGCCACAGAGCAGCTGGGTCATCGAAGGAGGACAGAACAGAAACTGCATTCGAAATAATAGTCTTAACTGCTGAAACAAAAACTGGGCCTTTAAAACAGGAATTATCAAAAGTCCAAACATGAGGGTGCGGGATGATGGAAATATTAGGGAAAAAGACGAGAATAACCGGCCGATGATCTGAAGAAACGCTGGGAATATGGGAAACAGAACTGATAGCAGAATGGAAAATTACGAAACATAAAACCGATCTAATCTAGCAGGAATAAAAAAAGCAGCGGGGGGAACCCAATAAATTTTCAAGCTGTAGGAAAAAGTAATCTGAAAGCATCCTGAAGGTTGAAATTAGAAATAACTTGAGCAAGCTGGGAAACGAGTAAATGACGAGATTCCGTGGATCAAAGCCTGTCATATGTAGGATTAAGAGCTCAGTTAAAATCACCGGCAAAAAGAATACTATCAGCAGACGGAATAACCGTAAGAATAGAAGCAACCTCAGTAATAAGAGATTCAGCTTCAGTAGAATTTTGGGGGACATTAATATTGAGCAGATGAAAATAAACTGATTGGAGACGAAAGGAAATATATTGAAAAGTATCCAGCCTGCTCTGTGACTCATGAATATCCGAAATTAAAAAAAGGAAATGAGTATGAAAGCCAATAGATGTACCAGAACCAATATGAGAACGGAAATTATGAAAGAACTGATATGGCCAACGCCGCCAACAGGAGGTATTGGTGGTAGAAGAGACGTTTGTCTCTTGCAACATGATTATATTGGCCTTCAAGTGTCTGACTTCCTCAAAAACCAGAGCATTCGCTGCCGAAGCATCAAGGCCCCGGCAATTGAAGGTAACAACAGTAATTTTGTTCATTATTACGGTGGCTGTAAGTGACAATCAACATACCGGTTGAGCACTTTTCAAACATATTTGGTGCGACGACCATATTGAACCGACCAATCTGGCAGTTCAGTATTGTCAAACAATTCATCAACAACGGATAATTGATGAATGACTTCTGGAAAATGATTTAGATGCTTTCTAATGCATGTGGATTTAATTAGAGAGCATGTTTGGACAACTATATAAAGAAATCAAATCAGCAAGCTTTAATGGTGAGATTGGAATTGTGGAACTTTCCAAATATGTAGGAAGTTCGAGGATCTCGTACGTGGAACACATTCCCCTGTGTCTTCCTCTGACACACTCGTTGTAGGTTCAGTATCAGAAGTAATGTCCATACAGTCATCAGCATCACTAAATAGGGTAAATCTGTTTGAAGTGGTTAAGTTTGAAGAATCGCTGTCAGCTATGGAAGAAACAGAAGAACTGCGTGAAGAAGAATTAACTATGTTGCGAATTTTTTTACCTCTGGTTAAGGTTCGGGAGCGGGTTTGTTGAGGTGAAACTGGCTGGACAGAGCGTTTAGTTCGGATAACAAAAGTTGAGGTATCTCTTAGTGGAAGGGGTGGAATGTCAGTGCATCACGAGAAATTATCACTCAGCTGCATCATAAGTAAAGCATTCGAGTAGCTCTTACCTTCCTCAGACATCACTGGAACTCTGACAGCTGCATCACGAGAAATTATTGCCGTTATAGAACCAGCCTTCATAGAATGCACATTAGAAGCACTATTATTACCAGCAGCTGCAGCATATGAAGAAACAGGGGGTCTGAGGGGAGTGTTTACACCAGCCCCAACACCCAAAACTTGCGGCACAGCACACAAGATTGGTAGAAGCACGAGCAGTAGACTTATCCACAAGCCTGACGTTGGTGGGAGCAGTAGCATAAGAATAAGAAGCAGTAGCATAAGAATAAGAAGCAGTAGCATAAGAATAAGATGTCTACATGCAGCAGATACACTAGACGAAGACGAAACTGGAAGCTGGGCTAAAGCCATCTCAGCCTCTAGCACTAACGAAGTTGAGTGTTACAATTCGCAACAGTCACGAGAGCAAAAAAAGGAACCACGTAATTGTAACAATTCACTAACACAACTAATGAACTATAAGGTAAGAAAAACTCAAGAACACGAAGCAATTAGTATAAAACTGTCAAAAATCACGAAATCCCAAAATAATGTCGGGAGCTCCGAAAAGTGCGAATGTTCAGTTATCAGAACTTCAAAAGAGCATTTATTTACAAAAAAAGACAACATACAAACACAAATTTTCACCGGGAAAAAAAATTGCACAATAACTCACCGGCAACGACAATAACAACACACAATCAATATCGCAATAAACAGAGTACTCTACAGGAAGAAGCAGACGACATCAGAGCAAGTTGAAGAATAACACACGGCAAGATAAAAAGAAAACAGTTGCACAACAAACAATACATACAGGACAGACCACTAATGAAGCAAGGCGGTAAAGAAAGTCAGCCGAGTTTGTCAAAACTGTCAAGGGAAAAAAACAAACACACACACGGTCCGACAACAAGCTGCAGCCGAAAAACAAAACCTGGTAGTTCGGAGAAATGCGTTGACAAATGGCTGTAAGCCGACGAACAACAAAAATTTACATTTAAAGCGTATCTCGGTCAGTAAGACCGACAGCAACACAGAGAAAAAACAACCACTAGAAACTAACACCCCGTACCATTAACACAACACACAAAGCACAATATTCAAATATCACCAAGAAATTAACACACAATGCACAATATACAAATAGCACCATGAACACAATAAAGAATGCACAATACACAAATAACACCATGAAAACTTTGAGAAAAAGAACACAGGAGTTAAACTTGCAGACAAGCATCACCACCAAATAAATTGGTCGAAACAGTGAATTCGCACTGTATGCACAGCACTAACCACAAAAATAAACACCGATTACACAAACAAAATCAAGGAACACGTCGGTAAGGTTCAGAACCAACACACAAAAAAACCCTCGGTACCACGCGCCAGCAGTACCCGTTCAGCAAGAAAAAAAAAAATTAAAACAAAAAATAAAAACAACCACAACATTAAACACAAAAACGTGCGACAGTAAACTGTGTGAAACCGACGAGTACTAAATATAAAATAGGTGAACGACACCAAAAGCAAACTAGAAAGAAAAGCCGACACTTGAGCAACAAAAAACAAAACAAAAACACATCAGACAATGTGCATGCCACAGCAAAAATGCAATCAACATCAACAAAACAACATAAAACACCTTGGTAACAGTAAACAATAAACAGAAAATACCAAAACGCTTAGCCGGCACACAAAAAAGTTTGTCGACCAACGGCTTGAGGCCGACGGAAAATAAAATAAAAGAAAAGAAAAAGTCAGTAAACGCTACCGACAACAAATTAACGGGAATGTGTGTGCACGGAAAGCAACAAGAAGATAAACTAAAGGAGACACTAACCCACTGACACAGATCTACGGTATGTACAAAAATTATGCACTAAACAAAAAAACACCAATAAAAAAAATAAATATAAATATAATAAACTCTGGCTATGGGAGGAGAGCAATAATGCCTGCAGAAACATGAAACCATGACAAATATGGAGACCAGAGAGAGAAAAAGGCAGGCACATCCTGCCGAACCCGCGCCATGTCATACTCAAGTTGGAGGACCGATCTGATGGATGATCGGTACCTCCTGCACAAAAACACCCGGGCCGGATGATAACGCCGGAGAGAAGCTCGATCCACGCTTGAGTGGTAAAACAAATAAATCGACAACTTCGCTTGGAGAATGATGAATGCACAAACAGAACTGTGGACATCTACAGGGGGAGAATGGCGTCGGAGGAAATAAAAATGGAACATTGTATGAGGACAAGGGCAAACTTTGGAAAGAAGGAAAAACATAATCGAAAACAAGGGCTGCAACACCAGACAAGAATCATAGGAATGTGACACATCACCAAGTGTAGAACAAAAGAAGCAAAGCGGGGAGGCCAAATGACGAAAACGATGAAGGGTACGCGGAGTGAGCAACCGACGGTGTAGGTGCAGCCAATGAATGTCCCGGGCTTTCGGGGAAGCCAGGGAAGTCGATGGATCACTCCATGTACCTGGAAGATCTGTAGCTGAAACAGAAGGAATTGCTAATGGAGCTGTGAAATTGGTAAGAAAATGCGAATAAAGAAGCTTGGCTGTAACTTGATGGGGTAAAAATGGAGAATCGTTTAAGTAGAGAAGAAAGGGAAGACTGAGCGACGGGGCGGAAGACTGAATGAGGCCAATAGAATTGACAAGTAAAGGATAAAGACGAATAAGACAGGATTGAATAAGACAGAACTGTGCACGATGCTGAGGGGTATCAAGTAACAGAGGGGAAAGGCGATCAAAAGATTTCCAGTGAAGAGAAGAATCAAAGTTGAGAAACCTGAACGACGCCACTTGCAAACCAAGTGGAGAAGTTCAGGTACTGAGAATTTGGAGAACGAATGGCAGAGGAGAAGAAAAGTGGTTCCGCAAGGAGATCGTTAGTCGAAGCTGGGGGAGGCGGACTGGACATAAGGAGTGCCAGAGGGAGAAAACGGTACGGTAAGTAGCGGGAAAGTGATTGGGAATGAGTGGAAAGAGGTCCATGCGGATAAAAGTAGCTAGAGAAAGAAAAAGGACTTCGTGGAAAGAGCAAAGTGTCAATTATAGTAATCGAAGAACCGCAAGGAAGGAAAAAAATCCTCAAAAAAATGTTGGAGATGGAAAGCGTTCGATTTAAGGGACAAATCCGGAAGGGCAAGACCACCAAAAGAAACCGGAAGGACAAGCGTGGATCGATGAACCCAATGTACGACATCCCAAATAAAATTTGTAAAAAGACATTGAACGTGACGAAGAAAGAGGGGAGGAGGGAAATGAGCAAACCAAGTATGAGAAAGGGCCGGAAGAAGAAAAGCTGAAAGAAGATGCGACCTGCTAAAAAAAGAAAGAAACGGTTTCAAACGGCGAAAAGGGGCAAGGCGTCGATTCATGTCCTGCACCAAGGGGGACCAAGTGGCGGCAGCAACCGCCACCGTTCCCGATGAACACTCCAAGAAGTTTGATGACCGTGGTCGACCACCGGGCACCTCAAGGGCGGTCGCCGCGAGACGACCACGAGCCAGCCCACAAGCCAACAGATTTAGAGGTATTAAGGGCCGCACCTGAAATTGAAGCATACTCAGTATAGGTAGATAAAACAACACCAAAAGCCTGTTGGGAACGTAAAAAAAGAGTAAGGTCGTCCGCATAGGCCGACAAAACCACGCGATTGTGCCGTGTGGAGGCCACACCACGCGGAATGCCTGCCAGCAAACGAGATCGAAGGGAAATAAGAAGTGGTTCAAACGTGAGGGCAAACAGTTGACCCGACAGGGGACAACCCTGCCGGATACCGCTTGCAAAAGGAATAGCAGCCGTCATAAAAGAAGAGGTCCGAACACGAAAGTAAGAATGGGAATATAGATTGGAAAGTGCCTGACAGAAAAGGGAAGGAAAGCCAAAGTGACGAAGAACAGAGAAAAGATAAGAATGATGGACAGAATCGAATGCTTGTTTCTGATCTAGGTTAAAAATAGCAAAGAGGTTCAGAAAGACGGGAAGCACGAGAGTGTAAATCACGGATGGTAGTGATGTTAGTTGCAATCGAACGGGAAGGGATCGTATAAGTTTGGTCAGGATGAATAATAAATTGTAGAACAGGGTTAAGGCGAAGAGCCAGAATTTTTGCAAAGATCTTGTAGTCGGTGTTAAGAATCGAGATGGGGCGCCAGTTAGATAGAAGACCAAGATTACCAGTTTTAGGAATTAGACGGAGAAGAGCAAAAGCAAAGTCAGAAGAAACGAAAGTCGAAGAAGAAAAGATCGAGTTGAAACAAGCAACGAGAAGAGGAAGCAGAGCAGGAAGAAAGGTTTTATAAAAGAAGTGGAAGACCGTCAGCCCCAGGGGCGGAGCGGTCATTCAGACTAGAAATGGCAAAACGAACCTCCGAAGGAGAGATCGGTGAAACCAAGGAGGGGGAAAAAAAGACGGGACCTGAGGAAGATGTGATAATAATGGAGAATTCTCTGCAGGCGGCAGGACCCGCAATCGAAACCGATCAGTGAAGTACTGAAAAGTTCGATCACAGATCTGCACTGGATCAGAAACAGTTGAGCCATCTGGAAGCGAGAGAAAAGAAATGTTGGAACTCAGAGCACGGTGGGATTCAAGATGTCGAAGGTGTTGAAACGGGTCATCATGAAAATGTAACTTGGAAAACTTTAACCGGGTAAGAGACGAAGAAGCAAAGGAAGATAGAATGCTATGAAGTAGTGATTGAAGAGCTGCAAACGATGGATCTGAAGGAGAAAGGAACTGTAGTTTACGGTGAAGAATAGTTAAATCATGAAAGCGGTGAAAACGGGACGAAAAAAGAGAACTGACGTGCAAACGATAGGATAGAAAGTTTGGTGGAAAGCCACAGAGCTGCTGGGTCAACCGTGAGAGGAAGTTCAGAAATGGATGAAGAAATAATCGAACGAACTTCGGCCTGAAACGTGGGATCGGAAAGGAGAAAATCATCGAGAGACCAAACCGGGGAGGGGGGACAGAGAAAGAGGACAAAAATATTTCCAGAAGAACAGGACGATGGTCGGAGGAAACAGAAGGATGATGGGTTACTTCAACAAGGGAGGAGTGGAGGAAACTAGAAACATAAAACCGGTCGAGACGAGCCTGCAGCATGCGCTAAGGTGGCCGGAGGAAACCATGTGAATTCACGGGACAGAGGGTGGATGGTACGAAATGCGTCAATGAGACAAAAATTACTAACTAGTTGAGACAGTTGGGAGGAAAGCGTTAAGGCGACTCTCCCCGGAACCATCACGGTCAAGACCCGGTTGGAGAGTGCAGTTGAAGTCACCACCAATAAGAACGATTTCAGAAGGAGGAATTTGGGAAAGAAGGGAAATCAAATGCGAAAGAAGAGCATCAGCATCAACCGATGATTGTGGCATATGCAAATTGAAAACATGAAAACGACGGGAAAGATAACTAAAGGAGATACCTTGAAAGGAGCCCAGCAGACTCTGTGACTCAACGATATCTGAAAGAAGAGAATGAAACCGAGTACGGAATGCAATCGCTGTACCGGACCCAATGTGCGTCCGGTAGTTGTGATAAAAGCGTAGGCCAGCGTCTCCAGCAGGAATACCCGGTCGCCAAGGAACAGTTCGTCTCCTGGAAGAGGAGGATATCTGTCCTCAGGAAACGAACGTCCTCGAAGGCCAAAGCATTCGCGGCTGAAGACGCAAGGCCTCTACAGTTAAAGCAGAGCACATTTAGGGAAGGCATCACTGGGGCGGCTGCATCCAACCTTCCAGTTCTGCCTTCAAAACTTTAAGTAAATACGCCAACCGGCGAGCGTACTGCTCTGTCCCGGATGGCAGATCAACATTTAATAAGAACTCATGCAGGAACGTCAGTTGGGTTAGCATCTCCGGAAGGTGAGAGAGTTTACTTGCTATACAAGGGAGAGTAATCAATTTCGCCCGTCTGGGGCGAGCAATCAAGGCATACAGATCTGTGAATGAGAGGGGAGTTAAGGGCACCTCAATGTCAGCAAACATAGAGGTGATGTCAACCAGAGAGGGGGCAGGGAGAGTCGTCATCAGATTCAGCAAATAAAGTTTCTTCAGAATTGGGATCGGTAACGTCCATGGAATCATCGTTCGGCAAACAGGTAAAACGGTTGTAGATGGAAAGTGAAGAAGTAACAGGAGCCGGTCCAGGTGAAGGTGACGAGGATGTAGCCGTCTTCCTGGATTTCTGGCGGTCCGAGGAACTCGCACGACGGTTCGCTGAGCCAGGGGAGTTTTGCCTCTTGGTCCGCTGAACCTTGGGGGTGGAGGCCCCTTCAGACGCTGGCAACGGGGGAAATTCCTGCAGGTCAGTGGATGCCGAAGCAACACGGACCACTGGAGGTGATACGACAGAGGTGGAACCAGGATCGGCAGCTGGAACAGATTGAGTGGGGAGGGTGGGGGAAGAATCCCGGAGCGGTGGGCAGAGTCCCCTGCTGGAACAGCAGCATCAAGTGATTGAGTTGGAACAGTAGCAGCTGTGGAATGTGGGCATGCCGATGCAGTGACCTTCACCCTTGCATCGGAAGCACTGAACGCCAGCAAACAGATTGAAAATGTAGGTCCGGGTTTCAGTTATGAGTTCCAGGGTGGTTGGCCGGTTAACTATTGCTTGTGGGGTTGAAAGATGACTCTGTATTGACGACGACCGCCCTGAACATGTTTCAGGGGGAGTCGCGAGCAGCAGCTGGGAGGTACTTTGTAGTACCAACCACTCGCCCCATGGTGTTAAGGGCATCAATTAATACCGAGTCAGGCACAGCTGTGGGTACTGGAGACAAGGTGACAGTCACTGGTCTTTGAGCTGCTGCAACTGGTTGGAGATGTACGGAACCAATGTCCAAGCCAAAAGCAAGGATTTTGTCCACTGCCTGTTGATGAGTGAAGTGCACGACAACACCCTCCCAAGCGGATAATAGACACAATGCTTTCTCCGGGTACAACTTTAGAAATAGCATTTAAATATTGGGGGAGGGGGTGTCGCGCAGAGCAGGAACAAATACACTTAAAAGTAAGGCAGACGAAAGTTCCTTACCTTGAGGAGAGTCGAGTGGTAATGTTATCCTTAAAGCGGAAGCAACACGTGTAAACTCTGGTCGCGAAGACACAGAAGCACTATGTAAAGTAGAAGTCGCACTCACAGCCGCGGCGAACGAACGAGACACAGGAATAGAAGAGCTGGGTACCTCTGACCCAGCCTCCGGCACATTTGTAACCAGCGGTACAGTTGGCGACGAAACCACAACACTATTTGACTGAACACCATTCATGGTGGTCACGGAAGATACAGACGACGAAGAAAGCGCAGAGGAAGGAGATATAGACGGGTATATGGCACTCATGCTGGTGGAGGTAGTAGCCAGCCCGGCTACTAACCCTCGCGGCTCGAGCGTTGCAGCTTGCAACACTCAAAAACAGGCAAAAACGAAAAAATAAGCACGTACAGCTTGTACGCCTCACTACTTGCGAGGAAGGAACTCAGGTAATAACAACACACGAACTGTCAAAGAACAAACGCAAAAAAACACAAACTTCACACGAAACTTCTAATACTGGCAGGAGCTCGAAAAAATGCGACTGATCAGTCAGAAGCCATCGCTTAAACCACGGCTCCGGAGTTTAACGATTGCCATGAACAACTCTATGGGCAATAAGCTGTCGTCCTATACTAATTTGGTGTGTCTCGTTCCAGGAAAGGAAGAGAACCAGTGCCGTAAAAACAAACACATCACCAAAGGATTTCATCAGGAATCAGACCTCGGGCCCATCTCAGAGAACGGTGAAGTGCTAATGCTTAAAAAACTGCGTCGCCGAGGTAGCGGTGAATGCTTAAACCACTAAATTTCCGTATGGTGGTAATTTAAATCCGTATTTAAGAAGATAAAGCACTAATAGTAAAATTTCTACTAAACAAAAATTGCAAAATGTACACGCAGCAATTCAAAATTAATTGGGGGCAAATGAAATTTAATACGCAACTATTTCATTAAAACAAAACTTCTAAATCGCATCGGTTTTAGTCAAAAACCGAACTAATCTGTAAAACCTTCGTTAGGCTATCGCTTTTTTTTATTTCGGGATTTAACGACCGCTTTCAGAAACTCAATGGCCTCGACGGCATTTTTTCAGCTTCACAGAAATCTGTTTTTTCCTCGCTTATTCAAATGTGGGTATCGTGCAACAACAAATACACCAAAAGGTTTAACCACTGATGTAAAAGGGAAATAACTATTCAAGTGGAAAAAGCTCGCTTATGTTAACCGGTGCATCGCCTTATGATAAATTAGAATAAAGCGATTTTGAAACCTAAGCGTTTGATGTATTTTTCGGATTTGTTATATTTTCTTATTTTCTGTCTGCCTTATTTCAACTTTTGACATTGGATTTAAAATTTTCGAATATCTTATTCGGTCTGGTCTTTTCACTTGCATCGAAATTTCAAATTTTTCTATTCTTGTGGCTGCATTTTATGCAGCACGTGTCTGTTTTGCTAAAGCGCATAGATAAATGCGGTTCATAAAAATTCCAATGGATTGAATAAGAAACTTTCGATCAATTTGGTAACGTAAATAATAAACTGCAGCAGATATGCATCGCATAATGCATAAAATGAAGCAGAAAAGTCATGATCTGCAGAACGAAAAGAAATATAAATCCTGAATAAAGTATTCACCATCCACAAAACAAAATGAAAAGACGAAATTTCATTCTCATATGCTTTTAGTTTCCCTTTGTGGCCATAAAAAGTGGAAAAGCTTTTCATCTATTCGCATGTGAAAATAAATTCCATTTTCTCAAGTACCACCTAAATGCTCTTGTATGCATATGCACTTAGATGTCAGTTCACTAAGTAGAACGGCCCCAGTATCGCAGTTGTTTCGATCCAACACGTAAGCCCATTCGCCCGAGACGGGTACGGATTCGAATCTCGGTGAGGAATGGATGCTGTGTTTGTCTTATGCAGTGATAAGATGTAGCGTACTACATCTAGCGCTGCTACTGTAACACACTACTTTTATAATAGCGTGGCGTGTAGCGACGCTACAAATAGCAAAATGTACTTGTACCAGCTGCATGTACAAATCGCTTGTATCGGAAATTTACGCTAAAAATAGCTTGTATCGGAAATTTGCGCTACAAATCGCGCTACTTAATAACATAAGGGGGATACATTCACCAAATCACGTGACATTTCCTGAAGAGCTATTGGCTGGAACAACAGCTCAGTGTGCTCTGCCGACAATCACATACATGAATTGCCGTGTGTTGTGAAAACTGTCCAAACCGTTAATCATTTTTCTTACTTATACCTTCTAGCCTACTGAGCACACACACACATACACACACACATACACACACACATACACACATACATACATTTATATATACATCACCATCATTATGACTGTCAACCACCATCAACGATTATCAACTATTATTTGTATATACACGGTCGAGTCGCAGTTTTGTGACCACCAGCTAATATCCAAAATAACCGCCGTGCTCAGCACGTTAAGCAGCTAGAAAGACTAGGAGTGACTCAATAAGGTGCTGGAAGGTGTTCACAGGTATGTGGAGCCATGCTGACTGCAGTGCATCTGACAGCTGCTGGAGAGTATGTGGTGCAGGATCAATAGAGCGAACAACACGATCGCGGTGGTCCCACAGATGCTCAGTTGGGTCTAAGTCTGGGGAATTAGGGACCCAAGGAAGTACTTTGACTATATCGTGCTTTTCCAACCACTGTGGTATATTTCTAGTTGTGTGACACGACGCATTGTTGTGCTGGAAGGTCCCATCCGCCTCAGGGAATACAATCAGCATGTATGGGCGTACGTGGTTGCAAGGTTGGATTCTCAACGAATTCGGTCCAGCGTGCCTTCTACAGGTATGAGTGGACCCAAAGAATGCCACGAAAACATTCCCCAGACTATAACTCTGCCTTCACCAACTTGTGTTCTTCCAGCAATGGTTGAAAAGTGTTTGTTCTCCGATGTTTCCCGCCTTATACGCCACGTCCATCCGTTCGATGAAGCAGAAAACGTCAGTCATCGGAGAAGGAAATACTTTGCCAATTAGCGGAAGTCCAATTCCGATACTGCTGTGCAAACGTAAATCTTTTCTGCCGATGGACCTTCGTTAGCATAGGTGCAGTGACACTCCGTCTGCATCGGAGCCCCATACGCAGCAGGATTCGCTGAACTGTCGTTTTAGAAAACCTTCCGGTAGCTCACTGGTTCATTCGGCCAGTCAGTTGCTCCACTGTAGAATGTCGATCGGCCCTCACGCAACTTCGCAACCGACGTTCACCTCTCACATCAATGGCACGTGGTGGTCCACAGTTTCTACGTCGCCCATTCGCAAAGGTGCCATTTCTCCAATCTTGATACATTTTGACCAATGCAGAACACGAACAGTTCACAAACTGCGCTGTTTCAGAAATACTGCCACCCTTACGCCGAAAGCCGATAATCATCCCTTTTTGCAAATCAAATAAATCGTTCCTTTTATCCATGATAGCAACGAGTGATATGTTTCCATAATGCCTTCAGCACACTTTATATACCCTCCAAGCCAGCTCACGACACTTGCCTTCTTTCATTGGTTATGCGCTGTTGACGTCAAAAGTAGGAGTTGGTCACAATAAAGTGACTCGACTGTGTATATACTGTATTATATCTACACTACTCGAATTCAAGCATGTCGGTATATTTTTCTCTGACAAGGTTGCCAAAAGCTAAAGATGTTCGCGAAAGTAATGAGCCGTTCCATGAAGTCGAGAAACTTACTTACGATAACAGAAACTCAAAGGTAAGTTAGTTTGAGGTATACGTTAAAATGTGCATTTCTTTTCGTACTGCTCAAGGAAACTTAGTTTAGGATTTACATCATGAATTATTTTTCATGCATTTTGAGAATCTTTTGCAGTGTACAAACAAATGTGAATTGAACTAATGTAATGCACGCGTAAAGCTTTTCTCTTTCAAATTCACTTGTTTCATATTATTTTTGTACTAACGAGTTACATTGGGGTTTGGCTTAATGCCGATGTCATAACATACCTTGAATCATTTATGGCGTGCTATGACTCAGCTTATACAAACACACAATAGTCCTCTCGTAAAGTATTATCGCTCCATCACAACACGGCAGTTGCTGGACACGAAGGGAATTCATGATGTATGAAGGAATGTAATCACCGATCAAGAGAAGAGCTCTTAGAAGGTAAACATTGCCCTCATAGTCTTTTCAGCATTGATGTTCCGAAAGCATTACAGAGAGCAAAGAAGATAGAAAGACACAGGGCTACAGAGAAGGGAGGAAGAGAGACGAAGTTCTCTGTCAAACGGCTACCACACCCAAAGAGGCAACAAGAGAAAATCCGGGAAGTACACAGGCTCTGCTTATCAATCAGTAATGCGCTGGAATCCTTTGCCAAAGGAAAAAGGAAGCATCGGAGATGCCTTAATTATGAATTTCATGAATCGGAAATGAACAATATTGCCTTTGCTTGGTCCTTTGAGACAAATGGGAAATACATCATCCGAAACAATCTATTGCCGCGGTCGTTCCATAAAGCAGATACAATGTTCTAATATTAATCGAAGAAACGTTTCATAAAATTCGTCGAAAACACAACAATAGTTTTTAATTAATGCTTTCAATCACGTTGTCTCGGGGCAATACTACTAGAAGATTTGGTTTGCCATTCAAGAAAGCAATCTAAATGACGAAAACTGGACTGTTAACCTTTGGTTACATTCAGAAATGAAAGCTGTTATTAGTTTTCTAATCAAAACGATATTTGTGATTTCATGCTGCCTATAATTTACTATTTATTTACTTGTCGCAGGTTTTAACGACCACCGTGAGCAACTCAATGGGCTATAAGCAGTCGCCCGTCCCTAATTTAGGGTCACTGGTTCCAGGGAAAGGAGAGAGCCAGTGCCGTGAGACAAACATAAAATCCATGCCTTACCGGGATTCAAACCCGGACCCCTTTTGGACAAAGGATCAGAATCCATCGTTTAGACCACTGCGCAACTGGGACGGCCGTATAGTTTACAATGACATACTTATATTATCAATAATAAAAAAAACTACATTTACTGTAAACTCTTTGTACATGGTCCATTCAAGAAAGACTAGCGCGGAAATTTATAAATATGTATGTACGAACCTGAACCTCGTATGGCTGTGGTCCTTTTCAAAGGACCACAGCCATACGAGGTTCAGGTTCGTACAGCCATACGAGGTATGGCTGTGGTCCTTTTCGACGT
This sequence comes from Macrothele yani, assembly GCA_039090855.1. NCBI lineage: Eukaryota > Metazoa > Arthropoda > Arachnida > Araneae > Macrothelidae > Macrothele > Macrothele yani. The sequence continues at coordinate 135,298,275 of CM076990.1, forward strand.
TTGGACAGGTGGACTGCTCCTCCGGAGGCAGTCCACCTGTCCAAACGTCGCTGCCACTCCTCAAAGTCATGATGGAAGTCATCGTTCTGCATTGCTTTCAGAGCCACTCTGATGCTTGGATAACCTCTTCTGTTGACGTCAACCCACGTCTTCACATGGTTTTTTTGGAGAGTTGGGAAAACAAATAAATCACAGGGTGCTAAATCTGGATTGTATGGAGGGTATGGAACCGTTCCAATATTTTCTTTAGCCAAGAAGGTAGTTACTTTCTGCGCCACGTGAGGTCGAGCGTTTTCATGGTGGAGTTTCCAAACATTTTGTTGAATGTGTGGATGCTTCTTACGGATATGTACAATCAGATTTGTCAAAACAAACACGCAATAATCCGCACATTGGTGGTATTCGGCTGCGCGATACTCTGATACACCATTCCTTGGTAATCAAAGAAAATGATTACCATTACCTTCCCGGCAGACTTTTCTCATCTTGCCTTTTTTGCCTTTGGAGATGACTTAGTTTTCCATACAGAGCTCTGCTGTTTGCCCTCCGAATCGTAGTGATATATTTTTTTCAAAGAGTTTCATAGTCTGCAATCACTGACTTCAGGTAGTCCTGGTTTGAAGACATTTTTCTTGCTTCAAAAATTCACACACGTCAATACGCACTTGTATTTGTTTAGACGTCAGGAACCGAGGAACGCATCTTGCACTGACTGGCGTCATGAGTAGTTTCTCACTGAGCATGGGTCTGGTTCACTTCGTTGACAACTCATTTCGTCGATAACTCATTTCGTCGACACCATTTCGTCGATAACTCATTTCGTCGACACCATTTCGTCGATAACTCATTTCGTCGACACCATTTCGTCGACACCATTTCGTCGACAGGTACATTTCGTCGACAGGTACATTTCGTCGACACTCACTTCGTCGACACTATACAGTATATGCAAACAGTCGATTCCTAAAAAACCGAAAATAAGTTCAAAACCATCAAATTTGGTATACTATCTCATGGTACGGCAAATCAGATCGTAGACGGTTTTTGGAAGAGGTCGGGCCCGGCGTGAAAGGGGCCCCATACAAAATTTTCGTAAAATCTACAGTTTTCAATTTAGAACTACCAAATTTGGTGTATTATCTCATGGTACTCCAAAATAGCTCACAGATATGGTGTTAGAGTACAGAATTGTGTTGCAGTTCTTAAGTAAAAAATGGAAATTTTTGAGAAGATTTTGTATGGGCCTCCCTTTACCTCGGGGCCAGATCCCTTCCAAAAACCGTGTACAGTCTAAGTTAGAGTACCAGAGATAGTATACCAAATTTGGAGGTTCTAAATCGAAAACTGTAGATTTTACGAAAATTTTGTACGGGGGCTTCGACTGCTTCCGTCGATGGTCTAAGTTGGTGTGAAAGTACAATGAGATAGTATACCAAATTTGGTGACTGTAAATAGAAAACTGTAGATTTTACGAAAATGTTGTATGGGCCCACCTTGACCCAGGCCCCCGACCCCCTTCCACAAACCGTGCATGGTCTAAGTTAGAGTACCATGAGATAGTATACCAAATTTTGTGGTTCTAAATTAGAAACTGTAGATTTTACGAAAATTTTGTATGGGGGCCTCTTGACCCCGGCCCCGACTCCTTTCGTCTATGGTCTAAGTTGGTGTAAGAGTACAATGAGATAGTATACCAAATTTGGTGGTTCTAAATTGAAAACTGTAGATTTTACGAAAATTTTGAGGAATCGACTGTTTGCGTATACGTATAGCGTCGACGAAGTGAGTGTCGACGAAATGCACCTGTCGACGAAATGAGTTGTAGGAGAAGTGGCGTCGACGAAATGCACCTGTCGACGAAATGAGTTGTAGGAGAAGTGGCGTCGACGAAATGAATGAGACCGCTGAGCATACTGTAGACACTTTTAAATGAAATGCGTAAATGTTCTGCCATTTGTCTCATTGTGAACCGACGATCATCACGAATAATCACGGCTGCAGTGCCTTCCATCTGACTAACAATGGCTGTTGGCGACACCACAGATCCACCTTGTTTCTAGAAGTATGGGTAACTTTTAACAGTTTACCTGTAAGAATCATGTCCTTCACGATTCTCGGTAAAAAAACCTCATGATTGGTTTAGTAAAAGTAGTTGTTTCCACGGAAGTGGGACGTAAGTTGTTGTGAGACGTGTGGGTTAGTGGGACGTAGGTTAACACAGCGACCTACGTTTCACTCCCGCGGAAACAACTACCTTTACCAAACTAACATGAGGTTTTTTTACCGAGAATCGTAAAGGACATGATTCTTACAGGTGAACTGCTAAAAGTGACCCATACTTCTGTGCTTTCATACTGGGAAAATAAGTGACTTCACTGATAGGCGGGAGCAAACAGACGCTTCTTTACAGCGTTTTACTCAAGGTCACGTGCAACACGTCGGCTCGGAAAGGTTCATTCACACGGAGAGGAATCGGGTATATTCTTTGATGATCTTTTGGTTATAATATGTAACTACACTATTTAAAAAAAAAACCGCGCAAGTCTGTCTTAAACGGGCCTTGTATTCCTCAAGAATTTTTCTGTTATCCGGACGAAAATATTGTCTGACGACCTGCGTATTAAATCGCAAAATACAAACAGTATTCTAACATTATTCTCCTAACTAGTGTCAATAATTTCGGAAAAAAGAACCAATGAGCAGCGGGATTACCATGAAACAATGTAGGAACGCCTTACTAATGTAATAAGCGAATTACTATCCATCGTCTTGGGTAAGGACGTTTACGTTAATAATAATGAATTTATGTTTATTTGTGTAGCGAGATTCAAATATTTAACTTTGCGTTTTTTTACATAGTAACAGTTCTTTAAAGAAAAACAATTCGTTCTCATTCATGAAATCTATGTTTCTCTAGAAGTTTTTAAAACTGACTTTAAGCGACGGCCATTATAAAGCCATAACTCTTCAAAGTGGGAATTTCCAGTTATTCCAGTTCAGCGAGCTACTATCAGGAAACTAAGTGGAGAGTGAAAAACATAGTCAAGAAGTTAACCGTCGCTAACACAAAGAATTCAACCCAGTTAGGGCAGTATTTTGTAACTTGTCATCCTTATTTTTAATGTAGTGTTAACAAAGAATAAATAACTTGCAAAAATACTGTACATGTTGTAACTGTTGCACAACTGATGAACGTATAACTCATTAATCCTATATTCACTGCTGGCAACCCGAAATGCAACACCAAGAAGGACACGAGATAGCAAAGAAAGATTTACTGGACACATAACAACAGATACAAAGATGAAACGATTGAGCTTACAGGCCCGTGCGACTTGCGGAACACGCAGACATCAATAGTTCGTGTGGCCCCCATGGCTGGCAATAACGGCAGCTTCACGCCGCGGCATCGCACGAAAGAGACTTTGGATGTGGGCTTGGGATATGTCGGTCGAAGCTGCTTCCACACGTTGCCACAGTTCATCAGGCGTAGCCGCGGGTGGTGCTTGCCGGGCCAATCGGTTGCCGATCAGCGACCAGACGTGTTCGATGGTCGGCATATCGGGAGAACAGGCGGACCACGGCAGCAATGACACCTGATGTGCCGTAAAGAATTGTTGCACGATGCGTGCCACGTGCGGGCGCGCATTGTCCTGTAGAAACGTGGCCGCTGGTAGGTCTGCACGTAAGGGAGGACTACAGGCTCCAAAACGTCGGAGATGTAGCGGTGGCTGTTGAGTTTACCAGCGATGCGTACCAGAGGGGTGCGGGTGTCATATCCAATTGCGCCCCAAACCATAACTCCAGGCGACGGACCGGTATGGTGATGCATAATGCAGGCGTCATACAGTCTCTCGCCGCGGTGCCGCCACGAGCGGATCCGACCATCGTGGCGTTGCAGGCAGAAGCGGGATTCGTCGGAGAAGACAATGTCGTGCCATTCCGTAGTCCAGGTGCGGCGTTCAACGGCCAACTCCCGCCGCACTCGCCGTTGGTGTAACGTCAATGGTAATCGGAGCAATGGGTGTGGTACGACAAGTCCCTGCTCCTGCAGACGACGTAGAACGGTACGTGCTGACACAGGTTGTTGCGCAACACATTCTAATTCCTGCGCTAACGTTCGTGATGTGGCGGTGCGAGCCGTCAATGTCCGCCGCACAACATGCCGATCCCCCCAGTTCGTTGGTGTGCCGCGGTTGCGGCAATGCTAACGTCGGTCCGTCCGTCTTTCCTGCACCCACCGAATCCATACTCGCCTCACAGTGGCTGGATGTCTTTCCACACGGGCGCCGATGTCTTGTTGCGATAAACCGCTGTCGCGATAAGCTTCTATTCATCCTCTGTCGAACTCCGAAACGTGCTGGAATGACTGCCGTATTCTACGACGAGGGGTCAGGAATCTTCCGACGCACAGGTCCGACAGCACAACACACTTCCACTACTTACACCCCTCCTTCTGTGCACCCTTCTTATAGTGCTTCTCGGGAGCGTGCCGGGCGCACATGATTTGTATATTCCCTGCAATGCTAATCGTTCGTATGTCCTCTCGCGGTCGACGCATGCTGCGAATTTCAGGCCAATTGGATGCTTTCTTCTTGGTGTTGCATTTTGGTTGTACAAAGAAAGAATTTTCAGCCATTCAATTAAAGTGACCTACACTGTCCAAAATGATGTGGTGTGTGAGGAACACTGCCAACACTTTAATTGTTTCTAACAGAAATACACAATGTGAACAAGTTAATTGTCGCTATCCCATAGAATTAACCGTGGTTTGATACATTATGCCTGACTTGTCATCTGTGTTTATTTTAAACAGCATGTTAACGAAAGAGAAACAACTTGTTGGAATACTGAAAATGTTACATTTGTTACAAAACTAATGAAAGTATACTTGATTGAGGTAGATTGCTAGACAAATTAAAAATTTTGAATGCATCAGGTTGTAAGAAAGTTTCCGGAAAAAATCGTATGTGGAGTGGGTAATGCAGGATACTGTGGGCCTGCAGTAACATAGACATCTCAGAGTGCTGCGCGTGAAAGCATAGATTCTAAGGACTATAATGAAGTAAATTTTTTCGTCCTTTTTGGTCAACGTGGGGATCGAACCCGAGATCTCTTATTCCGGAACAAGTCGCTCTACCAACTGAGCTACGCAGACGTTCGTTCTCGCTGCTATCGGCCTTGTGTACCATAGGAAGTCGATTTATCGTGCTGAAGGATATTAAAAACACAGTTTTGCCGTCTTTACACGATTTAAAAAAAATACGGTTAAAATGATATATACATGAGCACTTTCAAGTCCACTGTGGACCCGTCATCAGATGCTGTGGTTGCACTATGCTCTGGGAGGGTATATATTATGTAGTATGCGCACTGACGAAATAGTATGTTTTGGCATGCGCATGCTCACTACCTAATCATGTCGTTTCATTAGAGCAGCCGGTATTGTCTCTTTCGTTGTAATAGTTACAGAGTAGTTTCCATGGCAACGGTATAATGATAGGGGTATCGTCGTTACAGCATTCAGCCCTATGTTTATGTATCAATAGGCTTTCTAACAGGAGGATAGATGAACATGTAGTTGGCGTGTGTAACATAGTAACATCGTCCCAGATGTACACAACATTACCAAGAACGATACCAAGCACTTCATATGTCGGCAAGCTACCATACATCCCTGCTGTCACAAATATCCTAAAAAACGTATGTCGTCCACTTAATTTTGATTTTGGCATAAAAACGTACAACATTCTCGCCCATATTAAAAATGACAGGGATCGGATTCCCCATGATTCCAAATTCGGTGTATACGCAATCCCACTAAAAGCTATGAATGCTGACGTAACCGACAAGATGTACATAGGTTCGACCCGTCGCAATATTAATTTACGTGTCTCTGAACATAGATATAATGTTAAAACATGCTCCACCTCCACCGCCCTTTCAAGACTATGCCTGAAGGGTCAACACCAACCTATCTGGGACGATGTTACTATGTTACATACGCCAACTACATGTTCATCTATCCTCCTGTTAGAAAGCCTATTGATACATAAACATAGGGCTGAATGCTGTAACGACGATACCCCTATCATTATACCGTTGCCATGGAAACTACTCTGTAACTATTACAACGAAAGAGACAATACCGGCTGCTCTAATGAAACGACATGATTATGTAGTGAGCATGCGCATGCCAAAACATACTATTTTCGTCAGTGCGCATACTACATAATATATACCCTCCCAGGGCATAGTGCAACCACAGCATCTGATGACGGGTCCACAGTGGACTTGAAAGTGCTCATGTATATATCATTTTAACCGTATTTTTTTTAATTGTGTAAAGACGGCAAAACTGTGTTTTTAATATATTGTGTACGTCCTGTGGAACAGGCACGTCACAGGACAGAACGTACACTGCTGTTGTGAAGATTGGTGTCACGGGCGACGATACAATGGCGATATCGATGGAAGGTGTGCGTGCAATATTGCTCTAAGAATATTTAAATGGCGTGAAAGTTACGTAAGCATTTGGAAAATTGCGAAACGCGTTTAGTAACGACGTCTTCGGACAAAATACTTGCTGCGACCGAAACAGGAAATTCGACACTGGTGTACGGGATCTGTCTGATGCGCCAAGAAATGGCAGACCCAGTAACGTTGATGTTATACTGCAAGACGTGCTATCGACCAAGCTTAATGCAACAGTACGGGAACTGGTAGAGGAACTGAAGACCTCCCATACGACCATCGACACCCGAAAGTTTAGGTATTCGGGTACACTGCGCAAATGGACACTCTTTACTTTGTCTGACCAGAATTGGATACAACGCTACTCCATTGCTGTTGCTCTGCGTGAAAGAGACAAACGGGGGCTTTTTGCATTGGTTGGTCACGGGTCACAAAAATGGATCACATACGTGAATGCTACGCGAGAAAAATCGTGGACCATGCAGGAGGTCAGTAAGGTACCCCTTCGTGGACGGAAGGTGATACTGAGTTGCTGGTGGGATTGTCACGGTGTATTCACTATAAACTCTTACCGCGGAACAATACCATCACATGCTTACGTCCAACAGTTAGACTGTCTCCATGCTGCACTACAAGAAAAGCACACAGCGTTGATTAATCACCATGGAGTTGTTTTTCACCTGGATAAAGCTCGTCCAAATATTGGTTTACGGACCTAGTAAAACTTTTACGAGTTGGAATGGAAATATTGTCACCCCCCCCCTTATTCCCTAGACCTTGCACCGTCCGACTTTCATCGCTTCCGATCTTTCTCGAATTTTCTTGCGGAGAAAAACTTTGCTAATGATGATGATGTGAAACGTTGTATGGATGACTCGTTTTCTATAGAAGATGCTGTAACGTACCAGGAGATGTTACGTGCCTGCCATCAGGACACACACGACATAAAGGCAGATAGGAATCAGAATAAAAAACGTCCGCGTAGCTCAATTGGTAGAGCAACTTATTCCGGAATGAGGGGACCCGGGTTCGAATCCTGGCGCGGATAAAAATGACGGAGAAATTAACTCCGTTATAATGGCGCCCGAACTATCCGGAAGACCCGAACGTTCAAAATCTCGCATTGGTGTGATGTTATTTCCACACCGCGAGATAGGAAAAATAAGAGAATCCCTTCTCCAGCACTTCGAAAAAAAAATAATAAATAAATAAGGGGGAGATGATGTAACGTACCAGGAGATGTGACGTGCCTGCCAGCAGGACGCACACGACATAAAGGTAGATAGAAATCAGAATAAAACGTCCGCGTAGCTCAATTGGTAGAGCAACTTATTCCGGAATGAGGGGACCCGGGTTCGAATCCTGGCGAGGATAAAAATGACGGAGAAATTAACTTCGTTATAATGCCTCTCATAATTTATCCTCTAGATTAGTTTCTGTTGTTCTTGTTTATAATATCCTTTCCATCTGCAAGGAAATGAAATTGTCTCTGAAGAAGATTAGATGATATCCGTTGTCGTATGTCGTAATGGGGGTGTAAACTGGTGATGCAAAATAATGCATGCAGTATTTTCGAAGTATATAGGCGCTGTTGATGTTGCAATTTTTGTAAAGTAATTGACTATATATTTCTGTTAGGTCAGCTTGTATTTTTTCGTGAAAAAGACTTGGCATCGAACGTATTTGCTCTCTGCAGCTTGATGTCAAAGAAAGTTTCGGAAAAGAGTATCGAATTCTATGTAAGAACATTATAACGATGTGAACGGCAATCGTAAAACGCTCTTCTGAGGGTAAGATTTTCAACACACGCACACACACACACACACACACACACCAACAATAAGCTATAGCCATGAATAGTGCATGCAATCCAATGCACGTGATGCGAACGACAAACTTGTGACCTTCCGCAGAAGATGCATGTACGGCTCTCCCTAGTGACTCTCGGTATCCCTGTTTTTGCACCATGAGATCAGTTTGAGCTTAACTGTGTGAAATTGTAACGCAGCTATGCCAAGACAACTCCAGTGACAAATATGTTAAAAACTGAAATCATCATCCAACAAATGGAAAAACCATCCAAATTGGTCGCGTTGTAAGCACAAGCACACAGACATTACATTAAGTTACGAAGAATAAATACCTCTACCCGTCGCTATTGTTTTGATCCATATAGATAAAACACAAGAAATAGGAGAATAAAAAAGATAAGATATTTTCTTCGCAAACAAATAACCGTATATCCTTAGTTTAAACTTTCTTTTTCAGTTTCTTTCTCTTATATAAATTTTGCATCTCTTACGTATATTGTTCATTTTGAATGTAACCGCCGAGTTTCTCGTACGTTTTGGCAACGGCTGCCAGGTACTGAGGATAAATAAACCGACACTCTCGGAGCGTAAAAGAAGTAACAACATAGAACGTTATCTGCTATTCAACGTTATTGTAATAACCTGTTAATTACATTTGATGAGCTATTATACGATTCTGTAAGTTCGATTGACTATAGCAGCTGCGTTAAAAAACGTTCAAGTGGATTTATGGTTTATACTAACAAGAAATTGTACATCCACTATCGACTACTAAAAAGAAGCATTGGATTTCAGTAAATACAACTTCTTGGATTATAGATCCCTGTGTGTCCATTTAGGCATTACTATTATTATCAGTAGTATCATTCAAATGCATTTCGTGGATATTTGATAGCACCAAAAAATAACCAACACACTATTAGGTCAATGCTTACTTTTTCAGTGTTTTTATGATATAATAGAGGCACTTATACACAGGGACGCGCCAAGCGGGGTTTAACGGCTGCTAAGCACCCGGGCGCCAGATCCCGGGGGCGGAAGGACCCACAATCAATTTTTTTCGGTTGATAAATTAATATCAGTGACGTGGGAGAAGTTGTGAAAACGTTATACTGTGAGAAATCGTAATGCTAAGTGGAACGTTTACTTTTTTAGTAAAAATAACTCGTTTATAATTCAACAGAAAACGTCTTGAAATCAGAGAGTAATTTTTACTGTTTTGTTCAATAACAGATACCGCAGCCAAAGGATTGAAAATTCTTTTTCTAATTTTTTTTTAAATCTTGAAGCATTCATGAATGCGTGGCCAGCGCTATGACCAATGGGGCCAATATGTAGGAAAAACGCAATGGACTTCAAAAAGCATAATTTGTCGGCTTAAGACCCTTACGCATTTTATGTACTTTGAGCGGCTTATACTTTAAATCTGGTCGTAAATGGCAAAGAAAAAATTTCCCTACAGATTGTGAGCATTTTCAGCATTGTTCAAGAAATATATGCTTACTTTTCTGAATTAACTTATCGTTGGCAAATTTTCAAGAGAGAGCTTCCAGCGTTGACCGTAGAACAGGGTGGGAAAATATTATAGGATCGATGCAATACGGGTAACGAGAACTGGAGTACAATTTCGATGTATTCCACGATATTAGATATTTTGGTTAGAATAGTTAAAGAGACGCCTGTCATGTTTAATATTACATGTATATATATCATCCTCCTCCTTAACCATTACCAATTTTCGGCTGGATGAAGGTCTCCCCAAATTTCTTTAACATCGGTCTGTCTTGGACTAGTCTCCTCCATCTTACTCCCACATGCTTTTGAATTTCATCCACCCATCTCCCACGTGGTATTCTTTTGGGTCTTTTCTTGTCTCTTAGAATCCAGTCTAAAATTTCGGTTGTCCATCGATGGTCCGTTCTCTTGGCAATATGTCCAGCCCATTACCACGGGTTCCTCATCTCATCTTGCTTAGTTATATATACTATATGTGTGTGTGTGTGTGTGTGTGTGTGTGTGTGTGTGTATCTATCGAGAAGCTGTAATATGTTTATCATTGTATATGACGAAACATTTTTTTACCTGTAATGCAGACTTTTGTGTAAATTGACAGAGAGAGAGAGAGAGAGAGAGGAAGCTGACTTCTTGAATTATTCGTAGCTTCATCTGAATTAGAGTTTTAACAATTTCTTTTGTCTTCAGTTTTATATGAGACAGTAGTGTTTTATGGAAAATCTGAATTTACCGGGAATAAAAAAAAATTTTGCTAAAGATATTTATTTCATGTAAAAATGAATAAAAATTAAAAAAATATTCTCGTACAAGGGGCGGAAAATCTGGGCTTGCACCCGGGCGGCAAATACCCTTGGCGCGCCCCTGCTTATACAAGCAGATCGTATTTAATTTTTAAATCTTTTCATCGGCGTGCAGCCTTGAAACCACAGTGCATTGATTCCCGACTAACTGTTCAGTATCTTTTCCCAAGAAAGCTTATAAATCTACTGTGTGCTTGCTTCTCTTGTCTTCCACGCTGCTGGAGCCGCTTCTGAAAATTTCACAAACCACTCACGATACCTGCTTGCCCCTACATCATTCTTGTCATATGTCCAAAGAATCCACTCTCGTATTTTTACAGAGGTTTTCTACAGATTGAACGTGAAAAACCAGACACTGACGAATATGCACTTTGTCTTTAGCCATGTACTCTAGTTTAGCTAACGACACATGCGGGTGGACGCAATGTACAGAACTTAAGTCTGACAAAATTGCAATCGTTTTTACTTTTACACACAGCTACGTGGAACGTATGGGTTGGCTAATATTTAAAACATTGTAAAATACAAATTTACCTTCCACATCTACTATACGTCTTCTTTCGTGATGATGTGATGGCAACATCCTTACTTTTCCAGCCATTTCTCCAGATTGTTCCCAACTGAGTAGGTTTCTAATATATTGGGACATTTCCTTTACGGATATCCAGTTCCAGCTCAGAGATTTGAACTTCAGCGTATGAAGTTGGGAGAAGAATGGTGGAATGTGCAACAAGAACTGTTTAGAAACTGTATGCATAATGTACTATGGGTGTTTATTACTACTGTATACACCGTACACTATTAGACGATGTATACCACTTACTGAGAAGACCCTGAAACAGCAACATAACATCAACGTCATAATGGGTCAATGTTATCGTTAGTAGTGGGGATACTGGGGAGATCTGGAAATAGTACCGCAGCATTCACGCGTCAGCATTTATCAATGTTATTGTAAATACTCTCAACACACTATATCACTGCGCCAAATCTGAACCAATTTCCTAGAATCAGGATGTTTCCATGGTAGGCGGTATAGTGGTGTTCTTGAATGTAGTCCCGGTGCCGCAAGTCGTCTGGCAACGTAACCCCCGTACCTGTAGACGACGCAACATGGTCACGCATCGTTGAGAGCGACGAATTCGGTTATGTACGTGCGGCTATCGCAATCGCTCGATCCTCGTGTTCTGTCGTTGCCCTCGGCCGTCCACTGCCCACATGCTGCTGGGTTTGGCCCTCTTCGACCCATTGACGCCAACACTGTCCGATTCCCGCGTTGCTCCGACCCAATGCCTGACGATGCGGAGACTCGGCAAAACGACATCTCTCAGCTAATCATACGCCCTCTCTCAAACTCGCTCAACTGCACTAGTGTGCACGTATTCGACGTTGAGGCATCTTCACACTCACGGAGGTTAATGCAACCGAAATACGCTGTCGCGATTGTCCCTGGGTGCTAGCTTTGCTCTTGATATACCCTCCTAGATGCGCAGGTCCCATACGCTGTGGCGGACCACTTTTTAGTCATTGGTCGTATTTAAAAAAACATCTGCATATTTGACCCTGTGGTACTTGCATGCAGAGTTTCATCTGGGTCGGACAATTTCCTCCGGGTTCTTTGTCTTTTTGTTTCACTTTAGCAAAGAGTGTGTATCTGTAGGCTGCATTTCCACCTCTGATGTCTGCCGTTTCAACTTTCAGACACTTGTATGTGGTCTATAGGAGGTGCATTTGTACAGCTCACTTTTACTTCACTTTATAAATTTCAGGTTTTACACTACATTTTTAATGCATACATTTTATTGTTCGTGTTTCACTTTATTCAGTTTACATTGCAGCCACTGTTGTAATTGATAAAAATGGTGAATACATGCTTAATATCTCTTCTCTATCGATTTACATGCATTTACAACCATTTCTTTAGATTCATGTTCAAATTAAAAGATAATTCTAGATCATCAGATGTCTTTGGTTTGTTGGAACTCGCTGTTTTCGTAATGGTACCCGAAATAATAAGTCCGCAGCCGTTAAATCAGCCGGCAACGTTTGTTACTGAATACCTCACGCCAACCTTCTAGCATTGGAAGATATGATCATACAGCCACTCCGCTACCGGAGCATAACAGTGGGTTTAAGCAGCATCTTGTTGCTGAAAACCAATATGATCGTCCAACATACCTGACAAAATTATTTCTGTCCAAGTGGTATCTCTAAGGAAATTTTAGCACTTTTCTCCATATAGAGTTCTAGAAACCGATGGTGCTGGTTGGCGTTTGCGTTCGGGCAGTAACAGATCTCTGCTGAACGCGCACGCCTGGCAAATGCAAATCCTTTGCGAGAGTCAAACATTGAATTTCATCATTCCGCTAAACAACGTCGTGTTTACACTGCTCTATGTAGAACATTCCACATCGGAGCTCTATGCAAATGGGGGGATACGTGTCGAATATAAACTTAGCTCGAGATTCCTACTTGAATCCCAGTGCTGCACTACGAGGTTCAAGATAACTAAGTTTTGACGAAGCATTATTTGTCGTTCTTCTGTTTCACCCGTAAACTTTACAAACTATACTGTACTAACAAGGAACAGTCTGTAGTTTTACTCCCTGCGAAGAACATCATTTGGTAAGTACTTCAATAGACATTTTAATTTAAGGTAAACAAACATAACTGAAGAACAACAACACTTATCTGAGTAGGACTCACCTATCATCATCTGCGGTTTTGTAGTAGGTGAAAAAACTGGATTCCACTTGCACATGGAAAGACTGAGCTGTACACTAAACAGATTGAAGCATTTTTAAAACACTTGAACTACTTAAAATGCACAGGTTCATAGCTGAAATCTTAATCATGAAAAAAGGATCCTAAAAAAGCTGGGGGGGGGGGGCGGGAGGTGTTGGGAAGTTGTCCCAAAATCCTGGTAGCTGAGATATTCCAATGAAACGGTGCAAACAGTAACACTTCACATGGACGAAATTAGATTGACGGTTTTAAAAAACACTTGAACAGTTCACTAATATACACTGAAGAGCAATTGAATTAGAGACAACTGGCGTTATGCAAATGTGGCGCTGTGGGCGGCCCTGTGGACGGCCCTGTAGACGGAAACGACATGACGTATGCAGCGATCCGACGATATAAGGAGTGATGCGACGGGAATCAGTAAGGGTCGGACTCAGTAGGGGTAAGACGAAGGATCTAAGCGCATTTGATCGTGGGCTAATTGTCGGGGCCCGGCGAATGGGTCACTCCATCTCGGAAGTCGTGCAGACACTGGGATTTTAACGATCGACTGTGACACGGTTGCACCGTGAGTACATCGAATCCGGTAAAACCATCCTTGCAAGGGCCAACTGCCGTGGACTACAGTGTGCGGATGAGCGGGTTCATCGTCGGCTAGCTCGCATTGTAACAGCGGATAGACAGGCCACAGTGCAAGAAATCACTCGGCAATTTAACGCTGGTGCACAAAAACGTGTAAGCAGCCACACCATCCAGAACCATCTCCTTGGTATGTGGTACAGAAGCCATCGTCCCACGAAGGTACCGCTGCTGACCGCACGTCAGAAGGCGCAAAGATTAGCATGGGCGCGGGAACATCATCACTGGACCCTAGGCATGTGGAAAAATGTTGCCTGGACTGATAAGTTGAGATTCACGTTGGTACATGCGGATGGCAGGATACGAGTTCGGCGCAAACCACATGAAGCGATGGATCCTTCTTGCCAGAAAGGTACTCTTCAAGCTGGTAGGGATGGCATTCTCGTCTGGGGACTGTTTACGTGGACTGAAATGGGACCCTGGTACGTGTGACATCGTCCCTCACAGGTCAACGCTACAGGGATATTTTGGACTACCATTTGCTCCCGTTTGTGCGTCTTCAATATCCCACTGGAGACCTCATTCTGCAACAAGACAATGCATCATGCCATCGCTCCCGAATTGTATCCGAATGGTTGGATGAACACTCCACCGACGTGACCTCGCTTCCTTGGCCAGCTGGGTCACCTGACCTCAATCCCATCGAGCACATGTGGGATGCCATCGAGAGAGATGCTCGAGGCGTTGACCCTCCTCCATTAAATATTCATGAACTGTGGGAGCTTGTTCAGGGGTCGTGGATCCGTATGGCTTTCCAATGCTTCCGGTGTCTTGTTGAGTCCATGCCGAGACGAATAGCCGCCGTCATCAGGGCGAAAGGTGATGCTACACGTTACTAGAAAGGTATCTCTAATTCAATTGCTTTTCACTGTATGTCCCATGTTAGCTGTCACTGCACACGGGAAGAATGAACTATACCTTAAGCTGGCTGAAGATTTTTTTAAATATAATACTTGAAATAGTTAAAATGCACAGGTTGATAGCTAAAATCTTACTGACGAACTGACGGCACTCTTTCAATCTTACAAATTGAGGGCTCGCAAGTTGTTCCCATTCGTAGCTGCAGTTCTTCAAAAAAAAAAAAAAATATGTACATCATTACGAAGGGACGGGAAATTTCTCTGGCGTCATTTTGCATAAAAATCGCTGTGCGCCACCTCACGGCAAAGCTTTGCGTCACGCAAAACGAAAAATGCGTAGGAAATGTTGCGGGCATAGTCCTAGCTATCGAGCTTAAAAAATATTTTTCCAAATGAGAATTTTAAAAGTGTAACGTAAAAAGCTGATGTACAGACATCTAAAAAAAATACCCTATTAACTTTAGAACCCTTTGACGCATGCAAATAAGTAAGGTACCGTTGGAAATTCCTTTGCAGGGAACAATCACGTGATGTAAAGAGACATGCTAATTAGCTCTCTATCTCCAAATTTTTCCATATAAGAGGTATGCTATTTTACGCGCACTCTATTCAGCGCATAATAAAACCCTTAAATTCCAAATTTCATACGAATCGACCAATAAATACGTATACAGTGAACTGCGAGGAAAATATGCAGTTAATATTAAACTGCGAAAGTTGTTTTTGATTTGTATCATTTAATCAAGAATAGATATAATGATTCGGTGTTGCAAAAGTAAAACACAAAGAAGTCCAGATTATATGAGCCGCTATACAAGAACCGAACTGGTATATTAAGGGAATTTTAAGTTATGGAATATCATCATGAAAAAACTGAATTACGATCATATCTGATGAATAGTCCATGATATGCAAATATTATTAAACCCTTAAATCCAAAATTTAGGGCGTCACAGGATAAAAACTTGCTGAGATATAAGCGATACATCGATTAAGGGGCCGTGGATAAAAAAACATATTTCCCTCGACTTACTGTAAAACGGTTTACCTCGCAATACTTAAAAAAGACTTATGAGAAAGTGTGTCTATGTGAAATTGTTTGATACTGAAGATGTAATACGAGACGGAAACCATGGGATGCGAAATATTATTATTGCCTTAAATTCAAAATTGCAACTTTTAATGATGAATATCATAAGTTATAAATTTTGCACGAAAATAACTTATGACGTAGTTCATCCAGTTACATATATAATATTTTTTTCTATTGGAAACATACACTGAGGGAAAAAAATCCCAACACCACGAAAAAATAGTTGTAGAGGAGTGAAATGGCGACAATACATTTGTATAGGTAACATATTTAATCGATTAAGGTTTCAAGACCACAGCTTAATGTAAGCGCGAGAAGAGCCATTTTAAATGTGAAATGCTGGTATATTAATAACCGGTGTAACCGCCAGAATGTTGAATGCAAGCACGCAAACGTTCATGCATTGTGTCGTACAGGTGCTGGATGTCAGTTTGTGTGATGGATTTCCATGCCTGTTGCACTTGGTCGGTCAATACATGGACGATTAATGCTGGTTGGGGGTGACGCTGGAGTTGTCGTCCAATGATGTCCCATACGTGCTCGATTGGAGAAAGATCTGGTGATCTAGCAGGCCACGCCAACGTGTCGACACTCTGTAGAGCATGTTGGGTTACAACAGCGGTATGCGGGCGAGCGTTATCCTGTTGGAAAACACCTCCTGGAATGCTGTTCATGAATGGCAGCACAACAGGTTGAATCACCAGACTGACGTACAACTGTGCCGTCAGGGTGCGTGGGATAACCACGAGAGTGCTCCTGCTGTCATAGGAAATTGCTCCCCAGACCATAACTCCAGGTGTAGGTCCAGCGTGTCTCGGCCGCAGACAGGTTGGTTGCAGGCGCTCACCTGCCCTCCTTCTAGCCAACACACGGCCATCACTGGCACCCAGGCAGAACCGGCTTTCATCAGAAACACAACAGATCTCCACTCCGTCTTCCAATGAGCTCTAGCTTGACACCACTGACGTCGCAAATGGCAGTTGTTTGGAGTAAGTGGAATGCACGCAACAGGGCGTCTGGCTCGGAGCTGTCCTTTAAGTAACCGATTTTTAACAGTTCGTTGTGTCACTGTGGTGGCAACTGCAGCTCGAATTGCTGCCGCAGACGTAATACGATGCGCCACGGCCATACGCCGTACAAGGCGGTCTTCCCTCTCAGTAGTGCCACGTGGCCGGCTGGAACCCGGTCTTCTTGAGGCAGTACCTTCCCTTGACCATCGCTGCCAACAATCATGCACAGTGGATACATTCCTGCCAAGTCGTTCTGCAATATTCCGGAAAGAAAATCCACCTTCTCGTAGCCCGATTACACGACCTTGTTCAAACTCCGTGAGCTGTTGATAATGGCTTCTTCGTCTTCTTAAAGGCATTCTTGACTGACATCAACACCCTACGTCGAATCTCAACGATAACTAACGCTCACGAACGCTACAGCGCGTATTTACATCAAACCTGCTTTGCATGTTCCGAGGGGCGCTAGTAACTCCACACGTATCTGCCGAGCGCGAAATTTGCATAGACGTCATCTTACAGATGTACTCTCACCGCCTACCAACTGTTGTTTATTTAACACAACCCCTTCTTGGTGTTGGGATTTTTTTCCGTCAGTGTGGTTGACTCTTGTGTAATGTTTAATTCAGAAACGCAAGTAAACGGTACTTTCCAGAAAACGAAAGCTTTGAATAAATGTGTTTTCTGAATATTTCTTACATAAATTCCGTTACAGCTTCGTTAAATTATGAAATTGTGGTCATGCAAATGAAAAAAGCAAATTCTTTCCTGCGCGAGTGTATCCGTGTGCCTGATTTATTTTATATTGCAGATTTGATCTTGTGTCCATTCTGTTTCGAATTATTGTATAATCAGCATGTATTTGCTTATTGTTCCGATTCATTGATATTTTCCTTTGTAATTATACTACTCAAACTATCTGTAATATACAAAACGGAACTGCCTTTCGCTGCACTACAGAAGCCAAATCTATGTGTGTAACTTGGTTGTGTACGCAAATCGCCTCTTCGGTATTACACGTTTTAGACTACCTGTTAAGGAAATAACCGTAACCACTAACGTCTGGATCATTAAGCTTATTTAGTGTAGTTTAATAAAGATTTAATTATCATTTTTCTTTTTTTTTCATTTCTTTGCAAATGTAAATAAAATAATAACTAATTATACTCTGCGAAAACATTTTTACTTATATTCTGAGAATTTCGTAGTTTAAGGAAAAAAGCAAAACTATAGTTCCCAAATCATGTCTCTTCAGCAAGCGCGTGAAATAACAAAAACACATTGTTACCTACTCTATTGGAAATCTCAATTTTTGGACTTAAATAAAAAAAGAAACTGGTTTGACAATCTAAAATAAACATTTTAGGTTCGTAAGGAAATCTTAAAATTAAATTTCATACGATAGAATTCTTGTCGAGTGGTCGAATCCCCAACCTGACGGCCATCAAGTCTGCGATTTTTCCGGGCTTTTCGCAGCCTCCCTAGGCTTGTGGATTCGGATTCGTAGATGGTTCCCTGTCAAGTTGGCAGCGGACGTACTTTGTCTCTTTCTTCTCATGCTGGCAGCAGCAGAAAAATGGATTTCCCACGCCGTCTGGTCAACGTAGGTTTTGATTGATTGATTGATTGGAGGTTTAACGACCACCGTGAGCAACTCAATGGGCTATAAGCGGTCGCCCGTCCCTAATTTAGGGTCACTGGCTCCAGGGAAGGGAGAGAGCCAGTGCCGTAAGACAAACACAACATCCATGCCTGACCGGCATTCGAACCCGGACCCCTTACGGACGAATGATCAGAGGCCAGCGCCTTAGACCACTGCGCCACCGGGGCGGCAGTCAACGTAGGAAATTAGACCATTACCTTTCCGAATAAAGAACTGGGAGGTTTTTTTTTTTTTTTTTTTTTTGATTGGAGGTTTAACGACGACCGTGAGCCACTCAATGGGCTATAAGCAGTCGCCCGTCCCTAATTTAGGGTCACTGGTTCTAGGGAAGGGAGAGAGCCAGTGCCGTAAGACAAACACAACATCCATGCCTCACCGGGATTCGAACCCGGACCCCGTTCTGAAGAATTGATCATAAGCCAGCGCTTAGACCACTGTGCCACCAGGGCGGCAACCTCGGAGTTATCTCTAGTCAGCAGTGGCTATGAAAGGAGTCAAAAGACAGGGAGACAGACGATAGAATTCTAAATGAAGAATTCTATATGTAGTTTATGAACGACAAAGTAGAACCATAATTGCTGACGTAATAGTTTCCTGTTTCAAAAGAGGTGATCGCGTGACGTAATGCATCTCTGAGGTCATGTACGAATGATGTAAATGAGATGGCGTCACACCAGAAGATGCTGAAAATCGGTCTTTGTTGCTATAACAACACAAAGTGGTATGTACACGTGTGCCCTGTACACGACAAAATGGGACAAACGTTCATACTTTCGAACAAAGAAAATTACATTTTTTAGATTGACCCGTGGAACTAATATCAGAGGAGCAAATTTAAATTACAAAACATAGCTGTTCTCATTAATTCGTATGATAAGCACGATAACTATGAAAGGAAATTGAGTTTTTGAGGTGGAAAATACCAAATAACAAATCATTTGGAATAGATCGCACACTTTCGTAGCATTTGCAAAAGCAATTCCCAAAAATAGGGTGATCATTGCACTCCTCATTTGTTCCCAAAATGTCCCGAATGTGTATCAATCTGTTCCGCATGTGTTATCAAAGCGCTCTCCACCATAAAATGTTTTATGATAGAAGATACTATTTTTACATAACACATTCTGGGCACTTCGTTGCAAAAGCATGGAACATTGTCATTGCGCACTGCGAACTCGTTTTCCAGAATTACTTTTTGATGTGTTCCGAATGAGCTCTCCACTTTTCCTGAATGTGTTCCATTGATCTGCTATATATTCCGAAATGCGATGGACGGCTAGAAACGGAATTCTCGAAATAGAGTATGGCTCAAGCATCTTCATCATTTTAACTGTGTTAATGCCCTAATTTACTTAAATAGTACGTTTTCATTAAGTAAAACTTGACTTCAAACATGTCAGGTGTCTTTTGGTGCACACAGATTTTCATCTGTATAAATTCACTAGGTTAACAGTCCTTGTATATTTCATGACATCGACTTTTATCATTGTGACAAAGAACCATTTCACGATTCGATATATCAGAATAGATCATAAACTATATCTGCTGGTTTATTTCATTAGGTTGAACCAGTCCCTGCCCAAATTTGGACTATTTGGACTCCGTATTCATGTGTAGCTGTGCCCAGCTCGAGTTTGGACTTCTCAGCTGGCTTTCGTGATACGTGAATAATGACAAGCAGCATACAGTTTTATACGTTATAACGAAATAAATTTCTCCGTCATTTTTGTCCACGCATTGAACCCGTGTCCCCTCATTCCGGAATAAGTCGCTCTCCCAAATGAGCTACGCGGACGTATGCTTTCGCTGCTATCTGCCTTTATCACATGTGCGTCCTGCGTGGCAGGCACGTCACAACGTATATCCAGTTATATTTGATATTTACATCCTCGTATTTGTGCATTCCAAATATTTGAAACAAAAAAAAAATGACGACACCGAATTTTCGGTTGTAATGAGCACGTCTTTTGAATCGTTCCAGACGCGAATTAAAATTTTCAAAGTTATTCAAAGTCTACGTAACCAGTTAGAAAATATCAACCGGATGTTTAAAATCAATAAAAAAACAGAAATCGAAACAGCTACATTCCTTCTAACACCGTCTAAAACGTACGTTACAAAAATAAAAAAATAGCACATAAAATTTTTCTCATAGCAGAAGGATATCGGAGACAAACAGATTTTCAAACAGAACAGTTAAAAGAGCAAATATAGAAGGAAACATGATATAACTCTAAGCCTTTTAGCTCAAGAATTTTATATGATGGGAAAGTTTAACTAAGGCTTAAAATATTATTTATGGAAAACGCTATCCTAAGGAAAAAGAACTTTTCAAATTTTCAAATACGTCTCCCGCAGGCAGAGGTAGCGAAAAAAAAAAAGCATTGACCTGTACACCACCTAGCGGAAAATCTGTGCATTATTTAAAGAAGATAATGTTTCACATCTCTATTGTCGTGAATGGCATACAGTAAAAAAAGCGATTTCTCTATAGGGTGCTTGTGAAGCGAAGATACAGCTGCAAACAGGAGTACACAAGCACCACCTAGCGACAGAACTGTGAACTATAAAACTCCTCAAATACTAACCTAAAGTGTTCCACAAGATACGTTGCATCCGATGTTGAACGAATTTTTTTAAATCGCACATTTAGAAGCAGAGATATTAAGAAAAACATTGGCGTGCCCTACCGGAGAAATTTTTCATTATTTTGGTAAGAAAATACGCTCACAGAGTTCGCACATTTAGTAGTATCTGACCGAAGAAAGAAGTTTTTCAGTCGGGTTTCAGTTCCTCAGATATTGCTGTGAACGGAAATGTAAACAAACTTACGCACTCTCGGTGCAGACTTCTACGTTAAAAAAATATGAAATTACATGAGAAACATTTCGCAATGGATATTCTCTCGCGCAAAGAAATAATTTTTAAAATCGGACTCTTCGGAGATTTTAGGAGCAGAGATATCAACAAATGTAAGACATGCATCTACGCTCCCTGGAAGAAAAGCTATACATTACTGTAAGAAGACAGTATGCTGAAAATGTTTCCCAAGGAGATCGAAATGGGTCCACAAAATAATTTTTTCAATCGAGTTTTCAGGAGCTCAGATTTAGATGCCGATACATCAGAACCAGAAATAAAATCTTATGCTCCCTGGTGGCCAAACTATTCTTTACCAAATATAAGAAATTATATACAAAACGTTTTCCATCAGTAGCTGTATGTAGTACAGGACGAATTTTTCAAATCGGAGATTTAGAAGCATAGATATCTGGGAAAACGCAACTTCCATTTGCACCCCTTAGTGAAAAGTCTATGAATTACTTGAAAATTTTGGAATTATATGAAAAACATTTGGCATCAGAAACTATTTGCAGCAAGAAAGGAATATTTCAATTCGGACTCTTAGAAGAAGAGATATAAACAAAAATATGACATACATCTACGCTCCATGGCGGAGAAACCTTGCATTATTTTAAGAAGAAAAAATTCCGAAAATATGTATCGACGTGAGTGGTATTGGTCCACGAACGAACGTTTTCAATCCAGATTTTAAAAGCTCAGATTTTGCTGCAAATACATCAGAATTAGAATATAAGACTTACGCCCCGTGGTGGCCAAACCGTTCTTTATACCAAAAATTAGAAATTACACGCAAAAGATTTCCCATCAGGAGCTGTATCCACTGAAGAAAGAATTTCTCAAATCGGAGTTTTAGAAGTGCAGATATCGGGGAATTCCAACTTTCACGCCCCCGAACGTAAAATCTATGCGCAACTTGAAAGTGACTATACCTGAAATGCTTTTCGATATAAATGGAATCGAAAGGTTAAAGAATTTTTTCAAACGGATGTTTAGAAGCATATATATGTGAAAAAATGTGGTTCAAATTCGATATCATCTGCGTTTACGTCCTCAAGCGGTGAAATTGCATATCGTAAAAAAAAAACGAAATAAAGGATCATCATTCGCACATTTCAAGCTTCCCAAGGCAAAAAGAATTTTTAAAATCGGACTAATAGTTCCAAAGATATGGTGTCCACAGGTGGACGGACGGACAAACCTATAGTACAAGTGTGATCTTTTTTTACTAAAGACGTTCTAAAAAATCGGATTTCGTGGTACTGCTTCAATTTTCTATTATTAAACAACCATTCAGTGATACGCGAATACACAGTGCCTCGAGAAAATGTAATGATTGGAAACAAGAATATTCAAAACAAATTTCAGCTTGCGTAGATTCGGGTTTACCATTATTAGAAAAATACATACTGTTTATTCTAACATTAATTCAAGTCACGAATAAATGAAGTTGTTATGAAGGAAACAGCCGAACTCCATCCCTGGTACTTTGCTCGTCTGTACTCTGCATTCAATTTGTTGGAGGTTCGCGCAAGACGTAGACTTTCCAGCATTATCGCTGTTCTTGCAGGGAAGGAAACATTCCAGGTGTGTCTTCCAGATGTAGGTATATGGATGCCTCCTCTAATTTTATTTGCAAATATCTTCGATATTAATCGTCCAATTTGAACGATATTTAAGATTTAGGAGTTTTTTGCCATGTGCTAAATAGAATGCGCGTGAAATAACACACCCCTTATATGGAAAAATTCCGAGATAGTGAGCTAATTAACATGTTAGTTAGCTTAATTAGCATTTTTCTTCGCATCACGTGATAGTTACTTTCGAGTGCTTTCCAACGGCGGTACCCCTTACGTGTTTATCTGCTGCAAAATGGTTCGAAAGTTAAAGGAGGTGGCCAATTTTCTTTTTTCTTTTTTTTTTTTTAGGTCTGTACGCTTCTGACGGTGTTTTCCACACGTAAACACCTCCTGCAGTGGGGAATAGTGCAAATGTGGATTCATCCGACCACGTGACACGCTTCCATGCATCGGCAGGCCACGTTGTATGCTGCTGGCACCACTACCGTCGCCGTTGTACATTCACCCGCGTCACCAGCGATTTTGCAATAGCACCTCTGCCATGAATATCTTGTTTTGCAGTTTCCTGCCCACTGTTTTCGTTTATAATGAGGTCTACAGATGTAGATTGAGCTCCTTACTAATTTTGGGCGCGGTGGTCTTCTTATTACAGGAACAATCCTCATTAATGCTTTGCTGTCTTTATCAGTCAGGATCGTTTTCCGGTCACTCTTGTGTTTCGCAGACGATGTTTTGCCATGAACACGGTATGCTATCATGACGCTAGGCACATTAGCTCTCGATACTTCCACTACCCTGGTAACTGTTATTACGGAGGCACCAACTAGCCGGCCACTAACAATTAGCCCTCTTTCGAAGTCCGTTAGGTCGCTCATTTCGTCGTCCCCCTGAAAGAAATTTTGCAACAAGACACTTTAAATGCACTTAAAAAGGGCCTTGAAGTTCTCAACAAAGCTATTACCACCAAAAACTGGTGGATACCTTTGTGAATTGCGACGCACGCAGATGCCGTAAAAGTCAAGTCTCTGAGCTTGGTATTCACATCATTCTGTCCCACCCCTGTATGTGTATGTTATAAATACAAATTCCGACGTAGCTGATCTTGTGCTGTACAATTTTTAAAACGAAGGCATTTAGTCCTTCAATGGACAATGAAACTTGAAGGCATTCACGTCCAATGACTGAAACATATGACAGCAATTTCTCTCTCAACTACCTGACATCTAGAATAATTATTGGGCGGTTATCCCATTTGCTCCTCAGATTTGCTTCAGAATTTCAAAAATTCTCAAAAGTTTTAATTTCAAAGTGGTTTTCAAACCCATAAACAAGATGAATTTTTACGGATCAAAAAACTGCGTCCAAGACATAAATTCCTGGGGAATTTATCAGATACCTTGTGAATGTGGACTTTCATATATAGGACAGACCCGCAGGGCTTTAAGTTTCCGTGTGAAGGAGCACAAAACTTACGTACGGAACTATGAACTGAAGAAGTCATCAATAGCCCAACATTGTCACGAAAATAACCATAAATTTTTCTTTGGAAACGCTATTCTTATTGACAAACCTGATTCGACTAACAAGCTTAATGTATTAGAAGCCTTCCACATATACCGGAATTTTTCACGACTTGTCAATGACATGACGTCTACGCCATTTCTTTCAAGCGCGTGGAAACAACTCACCAAAAACCGTGACCGTCAGAACTCTGATGATGTCACAATGATTTGAATGTTTACGCTCCATTCGTCCTGATGATGCCGAGCCAGACGCTCTGCGAAACTATAGTCGATGTTAATAAAACATTTAATTGTGAAAAAACGTTGATAATTTATTCTAAATGAACATCACAAGTGTGTAGTCTTGAATTATATATAATACCTGACATCAGCAGAGAAAATGATGAGTGCAAGTCGCACAGACACTTTGAAATTTTTGCAGCCGACGCTAATGAATAACCTCACCTCATTATTTCAACGCAATGAAGCATTTCATCATAGAGCGCAGATGTTTTTGCATTAGGTTGTGCTTTCTATCCTGTTCATTTCGATCTGTGTGATACACTTTCTTTAGAACTTGTTTTAAATCTTGTACAAACGTTCCGATCAAACTGACTATCTACGTTTTCGTGCATGCACAAACGTTAGAATTTCAGGGAAGATGTATTCTACTATATAACGGTTTCAGAATATACTTAAATAATTTAGTAGCTATTAATTTCATTTGCTTCTTAGATAAATATCGGTTATTCAACACGATTTCCCACGTGAAAGACGAATCCGTGCTCTTCCGAAGGACTGGAACCTATAACGAACTCTCCTGAGATCCCCACGTATTCGAATTTCGTAATATTTCATCTTGATTGTCTCATCTCATTATCAGGTTTCGGTTAGCACAGAAGTGTTCAACGAAATCGCATCATTAAAGTTTCATGAAAATCTTTTCAGCCGGAACTTCTTTCGTACACGATGCTTTAGGCCATTCTCAATTTACACACCTAATCTTATTTTCTTATAAGATGATATCATCAAAAATTCCGTTTCCTGAGATGTCGCAAAGCTCCCTCTCTGAAACCAACTGAAAATGCTATGTTCAGTTCTTTTCCGTTATGACAAATCTTATTTTTATGTACAGGTGTTAATTTGTCGATACGTTACGCCAAATGCGTGTAAAAAAATGCGTAGCTGAAAAGGAAAATAACGGCGAAAGATACATGCCTATAAATCATTCTGGAATACTTGTCTCAAATAAACTTTTTTGATTTACAAATAATTCAGTCTTAGGTTTTACAAGAACGGATGAAATGTTGAAGGTATTGTTGAATGAATTTTTGAGATATTTCTTTATAAATAATACTAGATTGTTTTTCCAAAAATATGGCTTTATCATGAGCTTTCTCTATATAACTGTTAATTTATATAGGACAAGCATTGTCTTAAAACCTTCAGTTTCGCAAAAGCATAATCACGTACGTACGCCCACGGGTGAGCCGGGACCATGTGTCGCTGTAGGCAGTCATTCCACGAAAAACGTGGATTTGAGAAATCCCAGACGATTTAGTGAGTGGAACGTAACATAACACTAGTTTATTTTTTTGAAGCACTGATTCTCCTTTTTCCTGTCTCGCCGTGTGGAAAGAAAATCAAATCAGTGCGAGAAACTTAACAGCCAGCCAGCTTAACCGGGAAGTTCGTGAGCCGATGTGAAAGCACGAGCTTTTCAACCACGGGGAATCGAACCTATGTTCCCTCACTCCGGAGGAAGTTGCTCTCCCAACTGAGCTACGCGAACAGAATGCTTTACTGCTATCTGCCTTTATCTAATGTGCATCCTGCGGTGCAGGCACATCACAACATATATGAGTTCAATATCTAAATTAAAACGGCAATTATTTCTTTATAAGCATACATATCAGTTTGTTCTAGACACCAATAACCTTATCTATAGTTAGATAATCACCAGACCTGGATTTCACCTCTTTCAATTAGTCATAGTAACTGACAATTTATCAGTTTTACTCTCCTCGATTAATTTTAATAACTGTACCTTATCTCTTTACTCTCTATTTTGCTCATTGCATCCCATACCATCTCCACACTCACCGTCCAATTCACCATTTATTGCATATTATATTCAAATTATTTCGTAAGATATGCTTCTAATTTTTTCTTAAATAAATTAAAAGTATTAGCAGATATCAAGTCATGAGGTAATTAATTCCATAACTTCGGGCCGGTGTAGTTTATATTGATTTTAATGGTTTCAGTTTGTGGGAACATTGGTATTAATTGTGATTTATTCCTAGCTTCATATTGATAAGTATGAATTATTAGCAACATTATATCTTGGTATAAAACATTTTTAATTCGTTTAAACATTATTTTTCCCAAAATTAAGATCATACAATTGCTTTATAGTAAGTATATTATGTTTATTGGGGTTGATATTTGACCGGATAAATGTAATAGGTTCAAAATTATTTGTTATTTTAAGGTCTATTAGTAGTATATATCTTCTTTGCAATACTTGTAGTTTATTAATATTATATTGAGTTCTTTGTCCCCATATTAAAAAACAATAATTAATATGTATTTGAATTAGTGTGTAATAAAGTAAAATTAATGTCTTTAATAATCCATATGGATACCCTGTCAATACTAAGATGCATTAAAGCAAGTTTGCCCATTTGTTATATATGGACAACCTTAAGTTATACACCAACAGCTAAAAGACAGACTAATCAACACAATTTTCAGTGATGATGTACACTGCTGGCCACCCAAAATGCAACACCAAGAAGGAAGCATCCGATTGGCCTGAAATTCGCAGCATCCGCCGCCTGCGAGAGGAAACGCAAACGATTTGCATTACAGGACATATGCAAATCATGTGCGCCCAGCACACCACCGAGAAGCACTATGAGAAGGGTGCACAGAAGGCGGGGTGTAAGTAGTGGAAGTGTGTTGTGCTGCCGGACCTGTGCGTGGGAAGCTCCCTGATGCCTCGTCGTAGAAAACTGTATTCATTCCAGCACGTTTCGGAGTTCGACAGAGGACGAAGAGCGGCTTATCGCGACAGCGGTTTATCGTACCGAGACATCGGCATCCGTGTGGGACGACATCTTGCCACATTGAGGCGAGTATGGATTCGGTAGGTGCAGGAAGGACGGACGGACCGACGTGAGCGATTGCCGCAGCCTCGGCACACCACCGAACGGGAGGACCGCATGTTGTGCGGCGGGCATTGATGGCTCGCACCGCCACATCGCGAACGTTAGCGCAGGAAATTAGGGTGTGTTGCGTAACAACCTGTGTCAGCACGTACCGCTCGACGTCGTCTGCAGGAGCGGGGACTTGTCGCACGGCACCCATTGCTCCGATTACCATTGACGTTACACCACTCGCGAGTGCGGCGGCAGTTGGCCGTTCAACGCCGCACCTGGACTACGGAATGGCACTACATTGTCTTCTCCGACGAATCCCGCTTCTGCCTACAACACCACGATGGTCGGATCCGTGTCTGGCGGCACCGCGTCGAGAGACTGGATGGCGCCTGCATTAAGCATCGCTATACCGGTCCGTCGCCTGGCGTTATGGTTTGGGGCGCAATTAGATATGACACCTGCACCCCTCTGGTACGCATCGCCGGTACACTCAACATTCACCGCTACGCATCCGACGTTTTTGAGCCTGTAGTCCTCCCTTACCTGCAGAACCTTCCAGCGTCCAAGGTTCATCACGACAAAGCGCACCCTCACGTGGCACGCATCGTGCAACAATTCGTCACGGCCCGCCAGGAGTGGCCCGCCTGTTTTCCCAATATGTCGCCGATCGAACACGTCTGGTCACTGATCGGCGACCGAGTGGCCCTGCAAGCACCACCCGCGGCTACGCCTGATGAACTGTGGCAACGTGTGGAAGCAGCCTGGACCGACATACCGCAAGCTCATATCCAAAGCCTCTTTCGTTCGATGCCGCGGCGTGTAGCGGCCGTTATTTCCAGCAATTTGGGCCACTCGAACTATTGATGTCTGCGTGTTCCGTAAGTCGCATGGGCCTGTAAGCTCAATCGTTTCATCTTTCGTATCTGTTGTTATGTGTCCAGTAAATCTGGCTTTGCTACCTCGTGTCCTTCTTGGTGTTGCATTTTGGGTGGCCAGCAGTGTAGATAAGGACTTCGGCCTCAACAAATGCGCGATATTTTATATGAAGAGAGAAAAATCTCTTAAAATCCATTCCTCGGAAAATCAGTTGATTGACAACCTAGAAAATGATAAAACTTATACATATCTGGGAAAAGAGCAAAATAGAATGTTGAATCACAGCACACTTGACATAAAAAAAAATTAATTTACAAAAAAATACAATTGTCATATAATAATATTTTGAACACTAAATTATATTTCAAAAATATAATTATTCCTATCAAATTTTGGGCTATACAAACTTATATTAATATTGATTTGGGATCCTTAAATAGACCAATATTTATTTACAGGAACTTAACAGACTCACTAGAAGTATTTTAAGCAAATACAGATGCCACTATCTAAAGTAATCGGATGAACGACTATATACCTGAAAATAAACGAAAGTGGCAGCTGGCTAATCAATATGTCAGATCTTCACCGGAACCGAGAGAAACAACTCAAACAATATTTTTTAGGGAATAAGCATGGCATCTCTACAGTGGTAGATGCATCTGACAAAGACTTCCCCCCCCACTGAACTCTTAAGCTCCTTTCTCAATCAGAAAATAATTCAGATCCACTGCAAAGTTGGAAAAGCAAAGTTTGTGCGATAAATATCCTATCTCTTTAGATCTGGAAAACAACCAACGAAAATTCCTCATTAAAATAGTTGAAAAAAGGTAGTGTTATTCAATGTTTAAAACATGTATATGTAATTTAGAAAACACTACGTAAATTTCGTTCTTCTCATTCGCTCACTTTCAGTGAAACAGGAGTCACACAAATAAATTCAAGACAAGCTACTTGCAATTATTTATTTATTCCATCAATACCTCATATGCTCTTCCCTCAATATCAAATACTCATGAAGAACTAATTCTTCACAGCGCTAATAACACTGGTAAACACATGTTTTGTCCCAGACATAATTTATTTTTATTCTTTGGTATTTTCATACGAGGAATCCAGATTTGTTATCCAAATTTGGCTATCACGTAGAGTTTTAGAAATATGAGAATATGTTTTTTTTTTCAATTTGTTACGTAAAAAGTAGGTTTTTTTTTTTTTTTTGCGAGATATAATTCCAGTATTGACTTGGAGTACATTGCATCGTTTATTCATATGAGAAAATAAAAGAAAAAAAGCTGCAGGTGACATACAGACTCTGTTGCGTTCGTGTTTTATCAAAGGGGGAGAGTGGGGTCCTGTCCGCACGTCCGAATGAGTCATAGACATGGCGCCACCTGCACCCTTCCCGGCTGCTCACTCGACTGCTCGACTACATCTTATGTTTCAGTTCTCTGTAGACAACCGAAAGTGAACGCTGTGCTATTGCTCTTCATTAAGAGCTTTTGTTTGCGTGTGAAAACTGAAAAATGCCACGCAAATGCCTCAACCATCCGGATACGTTTTTCTATGTGTGCGGTGAACGGTCATTCAAACCTCAAAGGTGGAAATTTACCCCGTTAATACGAAAGTGTTATTAGCTTTACTTTGGTTGCAAAGTAGGAGATCAGGACAAGAGTTTGGCTCCACATATTTGTTGTGTTACATATTCTAGACTTTTAACGGGGTGGGCAAACGGTTCTCGCCATATGCCGTTTGAAGTTCCCTTGTTGTGGAGAAAGTCAAAAGATCATTCTTCGGACTGTTGTTTGTGTATAACAAATACAAAGGGAATCACAAGTAAGTCGAACACAGTTTAAAATAACCATACTTACCTTCAGCGATGCGACCTATTCCCCACAGTGATGATATGCCAATACCACCTCACCCGGTATCAACCGATATAAATGAAAATTCAAGCTCTGAAGACGATCAGAATGAAGATCACGCTGTTCGACATGATGCATGTTTCCACATATCTAATGAGTCTTATTTTATTGACACAATGAGACCTAAATGATTTAGTGCGTGATTTAAATGTATCTAAAAAACAGGCAGAACTTTTGGGATCACGACTAAAAGGGTGGAACCTTCTTGATTGCGGAACTAGTGTATGCTACTTTTGGAATTTTCAAGAAAATTTCAAGGAGTTTTTCTCGCAAGAAGGAGATATAGTGTGCTGTAATCATATTTCATTAGTGGTGGACACTATAGGACATGCTCATAACGCACAATAATAGCGTTTGTTTATAGATTCGTCAAAAGTTAGCCTAAAAGATATCCTTTTGCACAACGGAAACAAATTCCCATCAGTTCCACTAGCACATGCTATTAATATGAAACAAACATATGAAAATATGAAGATTATTCTAAACAAGATACAGTATGAAAAATTCACTTTGAACATATGTGGAGACCTCAATGTCAGCGCTATGCTGTTCTTGTTAGAGTCTGGATGAACAAAAACTTTTGCTGTTTTTTGTGCGAGTGGGACAACCGGGATCGTAAAAGTCATTTCAAAAGGAAGACACGGCCTTCATATAATATAAATCTCTTACACCTGGTGAGAAATGTAATGAATGCTTCTTTAGTTGATCCCAAAAGACATCTATCTCCCACCTCTTCATATCAAATTAGGTTTAATGAAACATTTTGTGAAAGCCATGGACAGAAATGGAAGTGGTTTTTTATACTTGAAGGAGAAGTTCCCCAAAATTAGCGAAGCAAAAATAAAAGAAGGAATTTTTGTAGGACCAAAAATTAGAGAATTAATGAAGGATGAAACTTTTGAAGGACGTTTGAATGGCTTACAAAAACGCGCATGGGTTTCTTTCAAGAACTTAGTAAAACACTTTAGGCAACAAAAAGTCTGATAACTATACGGATGTAGTACATGAGATGCTGAGAGCATATGAAGACATAGGCTGCAATATGTCTCTGAAGATCCACTTCCTTCACTCTCACTTAGATTTATTTCCCGAAACCCTGGGCGCCGTAAGTGATAAACACGGTGAACGCTTTCATCAGGACATTTCAAGCATCGAAAAACGACATAAGGGAAAGTGGAGTTCAAGTATGTTAGTAGATTGCTGCTTGACTCTCAGACGGGACCTGCCTGAGGCAAAGTATTCTAGGAAATCTTCAACTAAGACCTTTTAGGTATGTTGAACATTAATTAATTTCCTTATTGTACATGTTATTAATGTAAAATATTTACGTAACTGTCACACAAAAACCTTACGTGACAGGGAAAAATGGGTTTCAATATTGAATTCAGCGAGACAAATACTATAAAGATTGGTCAATAACATCTTTGGGACAGAAAAAAAGTTTTTTTGTAGACCAGTGTAATTTAATCTGATTATAACATCACTCGAACACACAAACTTCAAGAACCGACCGCTTCAGCGTAAAACAGCTTCCACGAATACTACAGCGCGTTTGGTCTGCTAGCTCCAGACATTATATCTATTTCTTAGCTTGTCAAACACGTACATGTCATTTACTCTTGACCTCAGGACTGCTGCCAACATAACATTCAGTGAGTGAGAAAATATAACGTTAAAGTTAAAACGCTGATAGAGACCGAACCCAAAATTTTCATAGAGAAAGACTACTACACATGAATGTTAAATTAGACTATACCTCATAAGCTTTGTCAAGACAGCGCGGGATCCTTCATTGGTATTAAAGACCATGTATTATTCCTTAAAGTTTAAACGAGTATATATAGTCTAGGGAACATTACGTAAAGTTTGTTTTTCTTAAGCAATTCACTTTAAGTGAAACAGGAGTCACTCGAGTAAACTTTAAGTCATTTACCGTTCGTCTTGTATTCCTCCGCACTTCACTGATGCTGAACTACAACTCGCTTTTCAAAAGCACTATTAATTTAATCCAGTTAATGTGAGATAGTAAGCAGGAAACTTCATTAACGAAAATTACAAATCTAAATATACACTTTATTGACAAAAGTCACCGGACACCCCTTCCAAAGCAAATGAACGGATCCGCTTCGTCGTTGAGATGTGCGGTACAGCTGCAAACAGAGTATAAAAGCGAACCTGCAGCTGACCGCGATCATATCGCTCTGTGAGGTTGAATGAAAATGTCGAGGCGGGAGAGAATTGACTTTGAGAAAGGTAAGATTGTTAGGTGTTATATTAGAGTGTTGTCCATAAGAGAAACCAAGAGGCGTTTAAACATACCCAAGTCAACTGCTTTGGATGTACTGAATAAGTGGAAGATACATTGCGTTCCTAAAACGGACCAAAGAATATCATTGATAGAGGACGTCAAAGGCTCAGGAAAGTCGTTACAGCTAATCGACGAAGTACTGCAAAAGACCTCAGTCTACAGATGAGTAAAAATAATGGAACCTTAATATGTACACGTATCATTCGCAGAGGACTTCATTCCATCAGTTACCGTGGTCTTCCGGTTGCTCATAAGCCTTTCATCTCCACTCGGAATGCTACTCGTCGTTTAGCATGGTGTAAAGAACATTTATCGTGAACCGTAGATTAATGGAAACGATTCCTATGGTCTGATGAATCCAGATACACGATCTGTCAGTCTGATGGCCGTGTGTAGGTATGGCGGCAGCCTGGAGAACGCTATTTACCACAGTGTACTGCTCCTACGGTCAAGTTTAGAGCTGGCAGTGTACTCGTGTGGGAGTGTTTTTCGTGATATGGTCCCGGCTCATTGGTTATCGAGGACAAACCTGTTAAATAGCACGTCTCTCTCGATACTCTGGACAATTATGCCCTACCAACTCTGTGGCATTTCTATTCAATCGAGCCTTGTTGGTGCCAGCAGGATAATGCACCGAGCCATAAAGCAAGGACTGTTACGGCGTGGTTTGACGATAATTCCGTACCGTATTGTGTGGACTGGCCAGCACAGAGCCCTGATCTTAATTCAATAGAGCATCTATCGGATGAATTAAAGCGCCGCATAAAGAGTTTGGAACCAAGGCCTACTACTAAGCAACAGTTAGCGACAGCATTATGTACTGAATGGAAACGCATACCTACAGCTGTATTCCAAAACCTTATCGAAAGCATTTCTCGAAGGGTCAGGGCCTACATTAAGGGCCAAAGGTGGACCGACACCGTACTACTGTATGTCAATGAATGCTATGTTGTGTTTCTCTTCTAGGTGTCCGATGACCTTTGTCAATATAGTGTACATAAACACCGCTCGAACACGTAGACTTGTGAAACATGTACGCGTCATTCACTCTTGACTTCAAGACTGCTGCCAACATAACAGTCAGTGAGTGACAAAATATGATGTTAAGTTTGAAACGCTAAAAGAGAACGAACTTTAAATTTCAATAGAGGAAGGCAACTAAAAATGAAAGTTAATATAGATTATACGTCATAAACGCCTTAGCACAACTCAGAAGTACTGTTACAGTGGACACTCCCCTCCCCGCACCTAAAACCTGAAGAAAACTCTAAAATTTGTCCGCCATGTCGCGTATTGTATGAGGCAGCTAGGAATCTCACAGTTCGGCAGGCTCACATGTTCTTTTACAGTTCACAGCTTTTTTTTTTTATTTATTTCTCATTTACGTTGTTTTTTCTTTCGGCTGTTCTCTACATTATTTTACAAAATTGCTGGATAATTAGGAAGTCGCTCCAATGCTATTAAAGGCAAGAAACGTAATATTTTGCCATTTGGA
This sequence comes from Macrothele yani, assembly GCA_039090855.1. Lineage (NCBI taxonomy): Eukaryota > Metazoa > Arthropoda > Arachnida > Araneae > Macrothelidae > Macrothele > Macrothele yani. The sequence continues at coordinate 135,332,597 of CM076990.1, forward strand.
ATCGCTAGAACTCACACATAGCCCTGAAGTGAAACATAAAAAATTCTTATCTCAAGGGTCGTCGAGAGGGTGAAGAGCGAACGAGGAGAAATGTGTTTTCGAATGCGGATGGAAGCGGCAATGTCCGAAGTGGTTTTCACTTTTCTTTTTTTCCTTCTTTCCGCTTGTAGCTTAACGCTGTGGTCCGTATGTTTATTTCAGTGGGTGGGCCAAGAGACCCTCAGCAGACACATAACTCTGTCAGCAAGAAAGATACTCTGACGTCTGCGAGGGACAATGGGCAATTAAGAGTATAGAATCGCCGAAAAGAATAGGGGGTGATTTCCAGCGTCGTTTTTGGTCAGGAGTTGCTGATATACGCTTAAGGTAAAAGCACGTCTGATTTCGCTCGGCCGAGAAAATTAATCTCAGGGCTGGCGGTCGCAACTCGATAAAAAAATGGTAACAAAACCTGCGAGGGTGCATATTTGAACTGTATACTCAGGCAGGGTAGATGCTATGCTAACGGAAAGGAACTGACTGAATTTGGAATGAACAGTCAAGAAGGACAGAAGGCAGCGACGGATGGAATCTACTATTTCAGCAGCGGAAGTGAGGGGTCCCACTCTCCAAGCAGCTGACGGTCAGAATCATTTCTTCACGACAACGAAATCATTTCCCAGAAATGCGGAAAATCAGCCTCGGAACCCGCAACAGCAGATGTGAGAGAGGCTATTTTGTTTAACGGCCACCTTCAAATCTTCACAAGAGTGGATCCGTGTATACTCGCATCAGCGCAACAAAGTGCGGCGTGATATCACCATTTTAATTGTGTGCTTCATTTACTTCAAGCTTCAAAGTGAAGTGTTAATTCATCGGTGCTGCCACATGGTGCAAGTGTTTGTGTGTGGGTGTGTGGGTGTGTTTTTTTTATCTTGTTTTATTATGTGATTCACACTGGATTTGCACAGCAAAGTCACGAAACTGTAAGTAGATGAATATTTCCTTTTTTTTTCTTCGCACATCTGCGAACTTGTGCCATCCCGACACCCAGAGCTGCATGGACATAGATGCAGTAATGCTGAGTGACTGAACCTCAGAGGAAGTACCTGCGCATACAGATTTCAATTTCTTACACTGCCCATTTCCTGATTATTTTTTTACAAGAATAAGGGAAAGGGTGTGGCTACAAATTCCGCTGGGCGGGACAGTTTCTTTTAACTTTGGTTCAGGGCCAATGCGAGCGGGGAAGAGATCTGCATATGCATGTTTATTAGATTTAGTTTATTAACTTTGGCAGTATTTCGCACCTAAAGTCGTATACCGCAAATTAACGTGCTTGTGTATTTTGTGTCGCGAGTATTTTTAATGTGATCATTTGCATATAATTTCTTTTTTCATTCTCTAAGCAATTGTATATGAATATCACCTGCTGCTCTATTTAGTGTGTTAACGATAGTATCTCTTGATCAGATAGTCCGGTGGGGACTCAGTCGGCTTTCGTCGTCCGACAGTAAAGTGTGATACTGTGTGCTGCGCACATAAAAGGGACAATTGTCAATGCGTCCAGAGAGCGCCGTATCTGTTTTAAATCTCACAGAACGTAATTAAATGTTGTGTTGTGCATTTGTGAATCATGTGTTATTTGCGAAAGTGAGTGTTGTTCTGGCTGGTTGGGGATTGAATGTACCGGAGTAAGATCCGGACCACTACACTCAGTCACGAATTGTTGATTGCGGGTGAACCTGATCACAACTCTCTGATCCCAAAGTATCGTTTTTTAAGTTTATTTTATTTTTTATTGTTGTTGTTATTTTTGTTCACACGGTGGATTCGCCCAAGCCTTATGCTTCGGGTCATTCTTCAACTTTTCATTTTTTATGTTCTGGTGTGAATCTTTGAGTGCAGCGGTGCACCTGAGATTCTCACCTGGTGCCGCGGCCAACTAAATTGTACGACAGGTTCCAAGCACCGTTACCGGCCGACTCGGCAGGAACACTGCTAGCGCCGTGTAACAGTACAGAAAACACATAATAAAAACTGCGTATCATTGTTCCTGTATAATGTAAGAGAAAAGCTGATGAAACTCTAGAACACATTTAACCCGGATGTTCTCTTCTTGCATCAAAACAATAGCTTAACAGACCGAAACAGGGAGCTAAAATCTTACGTCAGTAGTTTAGGATTAAATACGATCTTTAATTTAAGGCCTTTCCTCATTTTAGTACAAGTAAAAACCAGAACATGTCTTCGAAAATCAGAATTGTATCATAGGTGAACAAATTTTTCTTAACAGACAAAACCGATGACCACAAAAACCGAAGAAGACGTAAATAATAGAGATAGCAGTTGCACTAACTGAAAACAACCCATGAAGTATCTGAGAAAATCTCGAAATATGAGAACATATGAACGGAAATCCAAAGGATCTGGAAGCAAAGCGCAACACAGATCGTGCCAACTGCTATGTTGGCAAACGCAATGGCACCAAACAATTTCTAAAACATTTCGATGAATTATGATTGCTGAACAGAATATTTCACCTAGTCCAAAAGGCAGTCATTTTATAGACCTGACATGTCACTAGAAAATTCCCGAATTTCTAAGCCTGAGGTGAATATCTCCGCCTTTAGCGCCTCGGCCATGGCCAAGATGGTTTACAACAACAACATAAATAATAATAATAATAATAATCATTATTATTATTATTATAAATAAAGATAAGGAGATTCCACCTGTTCCTGGGGTTTTTCTTCTCTTCCTTCCGGATCGGGTACGACATACGAAGTCTGGGAAGTGGTATTTTTTTCTCTCAGTTGTCCAGGAACTTCCTTACTATCACACAAGTGTTCAGGATAGCTGCGTTCTGTAGTTCCATGTAGGTGTTAGGTTGAATGTCTAGTGTCTGTTATGTAAATGTCTAGTGTCTGTTATGTAGGTGTTAGGTTGAATGTCTAGTTGGTGTTAGGTTGAATGTTCAGTTGTGAATGGTCTTATGTACAATTCATGTGGCTGATATTACTATGGGAACGGTGGTGACGTGCTCCATATGCCACATTTCCTGGACTTCGTATCGTAGGTCGTTATACTTTGACAGCTTCTCTCTGTGCGTCTTGTGGATGTTGCACGTGTTGGGCACGGCTTTGTCAATGAGGTATGTTGACTTCTTCTCCTTGTCGACCAGGGCGATGTCTTGCCGATTATGTAGGATGGTCTTATCTGTTCTTATCGAACTGTCCCTGCACGTCTTGTGGGTGTTGTTCTCTAGAAGCGTTGTTGGCTCATACTTGTAGTAAGGGACAGGCTCAGTTGTAATTAGGTGGTGCTTTCTTGCCAATTTCTGATGGACAATCTTGGCGACTTGATTGTGCCTGTCCGTGTAGTCTGCTTGTATGAGGACTATGAACCCTGCTGTGATATGTTTGCTGGTCTGTGGCGCTTGATGGCATTACCGACATGTGTCGCTTTCCACTGACGTGTTCTTATGGGTATGCTTCCGGTAGTTTCTGGTGTTTACAACTTGATCTTGTACAGCCATTAGGAACTCTTCAATCTCGGGGAAGAGTGATCCGTTTGTTAGCCATGCATAGGAGGCAGTCTTATCCACACGGTCCGATTGCAGATCGTTGTAGTGCCATTCGTGTAGGACTTTTTTTGCCCCAAGCTTCTTCTTTTAGCTCATTCGTTCCAATCTCGATGTTCTGAGTAGAGAGGTCTAGGGCTGTGTATTTCTTGTCATTCTGGTTTATCGCTTGTTGAAGTGGGCCCTTTGCTCTGATGGAAGTATTTTCTGAGGCTGCTGATTTCTTTGTCTCGGTGTTCCAAGAGATTAAATCATTACCCGTCCTCCTTCTTCCCGCCAAATGATCAGCTTTTCTATTGCTGACTTTGGGCGGTGCTGGCGATGTTTAGTGAGGGTTGTCCTGGTATTGCGCATTATTCCTTCAAGCTCTGTTGTGGTCTACTTGATGATTCCGAAGGAATACCTGAGGATTGGAACCATTATTATTATTATTATTATTATACATAAATGGACGATGTCATCGCTCTGTCCACGTTATTTTATAAACAACGCATAGCGACTGCAAAATTGTGTTCCGACACCACTGGGATCGAACCCTAGATCTCTCGATAACTAGTCGAGTGCGTTCGAATTTACGCTACAGCGCCAACAATTCTCAGCGCCATGCGTGGTATATCAGTCAGCATCTGACTACACGAATCCGTATTGATGGTCTCAGCAACTGAGATGTCGTCATCTGGTGGCATTTTAACGCAACAGCTATTTAATTCTAGCTGATAAATTCAAAGAGCGATAGAAATGGTTAATATAAAATGCCAGCAGATGACGCCATCTCAGTTGCTGAGACCATCAAAACGGATTCGTGTAGTAAGATGCTGATTGATAAACGACGCATGATGCTGAGAATTGTTGGCGCCGTAGCGTAAATGCGAACGCAATCAACTAGTTATCGAGAGATCTGGGATTCGATCCCAGCGGTGTCGGAACACAATTTTTCAGTCGCTATGCGTTGTTTATAAAATAGCGTGGACAGAGCGATGACATCGTCCATTCACATTATCTCCACATATTTCATATATATTAACCATTTCTATCGCCCTTTGAATTTATCAGCTAGAATTAAATGCTGTTGTGTTAAAATGCCACCAGATGACGACATCTCAGTTGCTGAGACCATCAATACGGATTAGTGTAGTCAGATGCTGATTGATAAACCACGCATAGCGCTGAGAGTTGTTGGCGCCGTTGCGTAAATGCGAACGCAGTCGACTAGTTATCGAGAGATCTGGGGTTCGGTGTCGGAACACAATTTTTTAGTCGCTATGCGTTGTTTAAAAAATAATGTGGACAGAGCGATGACATCGCCAATTTACATTATCTCCACGTATTTGATATATATTAACCATTATTATACATTTTAAGAATGTACCTAAACATTTGGGATTTTTTTAGATTAAATTACCAACTTCCGGATGCATTTTATTAAAGCGCTCTGATATCTTCCATTCCATATTTTATTTTCTCGAAAATGTAATGTTTGAAATTGGTGACATGGACATTAACTGTTTTTATTAAGTCAGCAATGCTATTCTACAGTAATTGTAGTATCATAACACATATGCGTTTTCTTAAATAAAGCTGACACGTTCCGTGATACACATTCTTCATGTGTAAAAAGTAACATATTTGAAATTTGTTTAATAGACATGAGCTATTTTCCTTTCCTTGAAACTCATCAGCAATAATACACCGCGTCTGTTAGGTGGACACAATGTGAGATGTTCCAGTATTGGGAGGAAAGCATTAACCCCTACTTCTATGCCACGTCGTCTTTCTCTCCCCCTCTCTCTCTCTCTCCTCCCTTTCGAACCCCCTAGCCTGCACCACGTTTCCTCTACGGAATTTAGAAGTGATCTGAGAAACTTAATTGCGCCATCGTCTCTCTCTCTCTCTCTCTCTCTCTCTCTCTATCTCTCTCTCTCACTTAAAGTAGAAGGAACGTTCATTTCCGTAAAGACAACTGCCCAAATGAACTATGTTATCCTAGTGAAACATTAACTCCGCTGTATTCCTAGAACATAAGAGATTTGAAGCTTTCTGGAATTAAGTATACCCGACGATCTCAGCATTTCATGCGACATCTGGGGCTTAGCTATGGATGGTTACAGAACTTGCTGGGGAAATGAGTCGTAAAGCGATGTTGCTCTGCAAGTGTGTTTAGGACACGGTTTTTAGGTAGATAACAGAGCACATATACTATCTGATCAGAAGTGTCCGGACGCTTGCCTGTCCATGAACTCCCTGTAAAGGGAAATGAATGTATATCGAGTTAGTCCCCTCTTTGCAGCTATTACAGCATTCACTCTACTCTAAACTGACCAGATGTCCCGAATTATTGAGGACAGTCTCCAAATTTAGTTTACTGTCTCCAAAAACGTCTGATGCTTTGGAGGACGAAAACTGTTCTCAAATTTTTGTTTTTTGTCCTCAAATGTCCTCAAATTTAGACCACCATCAGCTCGTTGTTCTCGTAATGAATTATGTTCTTAAAATTAGATTTCGTTGTACCTGTTTTTGCCACCCGGGTGACGCAGTAGTCTAAACACTGGCTTCTCGTCATTCTCCCGCGATGAGTCCCGATTCGAATCCCGGTGAGGCATGGAGGTGGTGTTTTTTTCGTGGCACTGGCTTTATTCCTTCCCTGGAACCAGGTGGCCCTAAATTAGGGACGGGCTACTGCGCTTATATCCCACTGAGTTACTCACGATGACTGTTAAACCTCTAATAAAAAGAAGTACTCATTTCTTTGTTTTGTTTTCGGAGGTGAACGAAACGCGAAAAAAGAAAAAGGGCTACAGCACTCACCCGTACGTAAGTTAGAACCACTAGTTGTAGGGAATGGAGAGAGTCAGTGCCGCAAGGCAAACACACCATCTATTACTTAATCGGGGTTCGAACCCGAATCCAATGGGCTGAACTGGAAGACACCAGGCCTTAACAAATTTTGACTTTTATAAAATAAGAAAATTCTCAATGCATTTCGTTCTTCAGAAAAATATAAGATTTGTTTTTTTGATTGGAAGTGAGCAACTCAATGAATTTAAGGCCACTGACTCCAGCGAAGCGAGAAAGCCAGAGCCGTAAGACAAACAACGACATCCATGCCTCCCCGGGATTCGAAACGGGACCCATCTCGGACGATGATCAGAAGCCATCGCTTAGACCACTGAGCCAACGGGGCGGCTATAAAAATTATGCAGCTTATTTTTAATTCAGCACGTCTATCTGAGGTAAAGTATTTCTTTTTTGCAAAGTATGTTCTTTCTATTACAGCTCTGCTTTGTCGGTACAAGTTACCAACATTTTACATATTCAAGATAAATCCTTTTAATATTTTTAATTTTCTGATGTAATATATAACTTACAGAAACAATGCAATTTTGGATGTTTTCTTTCCTTCTCTTTTTTTTTTTTCATATTTGGTGTTCTTGTATATATGTCCCCTAATGAGCTGCGCCGCCCCGGTGGCGCAGTGGTCTAAGCGATGGCCTCTGATCATTCGTCCGAACGGGGTCTGGGTTCGAATCCCGGTGAGGCATGGATGTTGTGTTTGTCTTACGGCACTGGCTCTCTCCCTTCCCTGGAACCAGTGACCCTAAATTAGGGACGGGCGACTGCTTATAGCCCATTGAGTTGCTCACGGTGGTCGTTAAACCTCCAATCAATCAAAAAATCAAATGAGCTGCCGATTTTAAAACGCTGCGCTATTTTGTCCTCAAATGAGTGTTCTGATATCTGGTCACCTTATTCTATTGGGAAGGCTTTCCACTAGATTTTTATACATTACTGTGGGCATTGCTCTCCATTCTGCCAAAAGAGCATTAGTCAGGTCGGTCACCGAATCCCAGTCGTTCAGCCTAGCTCGCAGTTGGCGTACTAGTTCCTCCCAAAGATTTTCCACAGGGTTGAGATCGGATCTCTGTGCAGGCCAGTCCATTTTTTCCAACCCATCTCATCAAACCATTGCTGCACATCCCTCACTTTGTGGACGGGGCATTATGCTGTTGGTAAATGAAAGGATCTCCACAAGACAGTTGCCATGATGTTGGGAGCAGAGAACTGTCAAAAATGTCATTAAAAACTGCAACCTTAAGAATGCCGGGCACTTTAACTAGAGAGTCCAGCTTATACCATGCCAAACAATCCAGAGCATGATACCTGTCCCACCAAACTACATATTTGGCGCAACACAATCGGGCAGGTAGCGTTCACCTAACATGTTTCACACCCTGGCGATCCCGCTGGACGGCCAGATGGTGAAGTGTGACTTATCACTTCAGAGAACGCGTTTTTTAGAATCCACTGACGCCAAACGTTATACCATCACAACTGATCTTGCTGATTTTGAGCGTGTAAGCAACTGTTTTGCCATGGAAACATGTTCCTTTCAGACGTTGATGAAACGTTATGGTGCTGCCTTGGTTTCAGAGGCATTGTTGAACTCCGTGTTGAGTGTTTCAACTGAGGACAGGAGATTCTGTTGCACTATCGTCTCTAACGCTCGGCGGTCCCGCTCTGTCACTTTACGTCGCTTACCAGGTTGCAACTGCGCAATTGTTGCTCCTAGGCTTTCGCACTTCACAATAGCATCACTTACAGTTGATGAGGATAGCTGCAGTAAGGCAGACGTTTACCGAACGGACTTGTTGCTGAAATACCACCTTATGACGGTACCACGTTGAAATACACTGAGCTCTGCCGTACGGCCCATTCTACTATTCACCTTTGTGATGTTTGTTACCTATATGGACCATTGCTGTGACGTATATGAAAAAATCTGGTACTCAAAATGGGTGTCCTGACACTTTAAATCATATACAGGGTGTCCGAAAAATAGCTTTGCACTGAAAGTAACGCTTACCATGTCGAAATGGTTCCTTCAGGAGGAGTGGGAAATGGGCCCCACCGACGTACAGACATGTCTGGACACGATTTTTCATGTTTGTGAAGACCTTTCTCCGGGTATGTTGTGTGATTTGTTAGATGTGAGTCGTTATTGCAGGCTGTCTCTCTTGAAGTGTATGCGGATTACCTGCGTGTATCTTCCCATTCAGTGCTCAAACAGAAGCAGGTGGAACCATGCTTCACCTATAAAGACAGTCACGTCCATAATGTCTTCACATTCTTTAGACAAGAACCCTTGGAAGCACCTGCAGTATCGAACACGGACCTCGTGGTCTGTTTCTTTCAGCTGATGCACGACAGATTTTGTGTACGGGTAGAAACGGAACTTCCTTTTCAGAATATCGTGAGCTGTATTCTTTGGCTCATTGGCATGTTGTGACACCCGTCTCACGGACGTGTGCGGATTTCTCTGTATCCTATCCTGGATATTCTGTACGGTCCCGTCTGCCTTGGATGGTCTACCGGGGCGGGGGCCATCCAGAACACTGCATGTCCGCCGAAACTTCGCCATGAGCTGACGTACCACATTACTGTGGGGGGACGTATGCATCACGAAATTTCCTAGCGATTTGTTTTTGCCTTTCGTCCGTGTACTTGTCGTCATGGCAAAAGGCATGTTCCACCAAAAACACTCTCTGTTCAACCGTCAGCACCACTGTTGTTGTGCCGAGACGAATGATCAATCAGTCCGTCTGCTCCCGTCGACCAAGCACTCGGGAATGCCCTTCGCTCGGAATGATAGCTGCGCGCGCCTCGGGGTGGGGAGACATGAAGGTTACCAAACACAGGGTACTTCCACGTGGGGGTCACTTGTACTGTAATTCCATTCAAAATTTCTTTATTATCACATTACTGCGATTCGTACATTCAGTGCATACAGATTATTTGGACACCCTATAATATATGTCAAGTAGTGAATCAGTGTTCCATTCTTGCAAATGCATGTGACATCTTGGATTGAGAACTCTGTGAATGGCACTTTCAGAAAACCAGCAATTGCTGGTCCTTTTACAGCAAACCAGCAATCTGTTTTTCATCAGATATGTACAACTAACTACCAATGTGATATGTGACAGTCAAGATGATGACATAGCTTATTAGGGTGGTCCTTATTTTTGAAGTTTTGAAATGTTGTTATGTTGTTCTACCATATAATAAAATATTTTTTATAAAGTTTCAGGCAGATCTGACTATATTTAGTGATCGCTCAAGTCAGTTGAAATATTTACTTACAGTATTATCCCCGTCACCTGACTTCTCCATTCACCTTCTCTTGTCTTATTTGACTTAAACGTCAATCAAATACTCCACATAAATAAGGTTATGCCTATTTTTATTTTTATTTCATATAGTTTGAAAATTCAGTACAGTTCCAGAAACAAGCTTGCCTATATAAACCTTGAAGAAGACAATTCGTGAGAGTTGTATGGCTGTTGTTAAGGAAAGCTGCTGTGTTTTGGGAAAAGGCCCGTATTCCCATTCGCCATGAACAGGATTGTATAAAGAAATTGGAGAAACTTCATAAAAAGTGGTTCAAGCTGAAAACAAATTGCAAAAGGAAACCAAAACGTGTCTACAAGTGTACAAAACGTGCCTACAAGTCCAAAAAAGCTATGATTTGGCCCCTTAATGAAAAGGACGGGGTCGACGAACCTCTTAATTGCATCAAGCTGCGAGGCAAGATTTCTCGTGATAAGATGATTGAATATTTTGTGACCAAAAACACTGAATTTCTTTAATTGCTTTAACATCCCAAGAAAGTGTTTAGAATTTTATCCAGCAGGTGCACGCCCGGTGGCGCAGTGGTCTAAGCCATGGCTTCTGATTATTTGTCCAATATGGATCCGGGTTCGAAACCTGGTGAGGCATGGATGCTGTGTTTTTCTTACGGTATTCGCTCTCTCCCGACATTGGAACCAATGACCCTAAATTAGGGACGGGTGAGTGCTTATAGTCCATTGAGTTGTCCACGGTGGTCGTCAAACCTCCAAACGGAGAATGAAGCCCAAAAACAATATTTATTACAAGTTGTAGATCCACATAGGTGTCGTTGTCCCGACTGTAGGAGAAAAAAACTTAATCAGAGATGAGTGAAGTTTCCAAGGAACTCTGATTTAAGTGATTTACTGATTTTCTCAGTGTTAACATTGAATATTACTTCAAGTGGAAATAATGTTCTGTTGTCTTTGATAGGCATAATTAATTTAGATAAGGATTTGTGTTTGGAATTTTTCTGAGGTATTAATAAATCAGTATTTCTGCACTAATTAATGTATAATTTTGTGATGTATAATATATGCAACCACGAGTAAAACTTTGAGCATATTGAGCTACAACTAAATGTTAATTAAAATGGTAGAAACTTTGCACACATTATTTTTTTATATCGAGGGTCAGAGCATATAAATTGTTGAAAAAAAATTCATAGTATTTTAAGTACAACCCTATAGATTATATTGCATACTCTTGTTCTGCTTATTCAATATTAAGCTCCCAGTCTACATTTTGCTGTTTGCGTTACTTACACGAAGCTCTATTTAAACAGACCGGCATATCATTTGGTGGTTAAATAAGGTAAAAATTGCTAAGAGGTTTTTCAGCGAGAAAACTTTATCTCGGTCTCTGGAAGTAATATCATCAAACAAAAATTGGTTTTATGCTTTGCGAGCACTCTAAATGAGAAATTCTTAAAGTAGAAAATATTTTCCTTGTAATAACAAGACTCGCGACGTAAGGTTATACGGTAAGAAAAATAAATTTGCATCTGATTATTCGAAAAAACTGAAAACGAAACATGAATGCAAAGCAAGACCAACAACAAAAAAAAAGGATTTTTAACGGAAATTGTAGTTTGATGTTTTCATAAAAAGACGTCGAAGTTCCGTGAGAAACGAACTTGAAAGACAGGTTTCATTTTACCCAGAAAAGTTACAAAAGCTAATAACTGCACAGTAGGATTAATCAAGAATTTCAGAAATAAACATTACTGCTTCAAATGTTTAAATGTTTCAAAAGCCTTGAGACGTTAAGGAGTGTCGCCATAGGTTTTTATAAAGAAAACAAGTTAGTAAAATCATGCAATGCATTGATTATAATACGCTTTCCAACATACCAGAAATCATTACTCAAGTTATGAGGATAATGGCTTTGGAATAAATCTTGGTTCTGGGCCCTGACCTTTGATCCCATTTCGATGATATTCAACAGAGGTTCAGTATACCTTCGAAATAACATGATAAAGTTTTGTCGCAATGGAAGCATTTTTTACGCAAGTTATGGTGCATAAGGGCTATGGAATAGATTCCGCTTCTGTGTCCTAACCTTTGACCCCATTTCGCCCATTTTCAACACGATTCGTTCCCAGACAGGTCCCTACGACATACTAACATTTCATCTAAACCGAAGAATATTTACGTACGTTATGACGCATAATAGCGATGGAAGTGATTCCGCTTCAATGTCCTGACTTTTGACTCCATGTCGTTCACTTTCAATAGGATTCCTTCCCAGGTGTTCCCCTTCCACATACTAAAATTTCATTGAAATCGAACGATTTTTACGCGAGTTATCGTGCGGACGGACATGCGCACACAACGCGTGACGCAATGAGGCACATGGGAATCGCGACCATCTGCTCGAAAGAGTGTGGCGTCATAACACTTTAATGGGATCCACGCACAACGCGTGACGTAATGAGACAGATGGCGGGACCGCACGCCAGCATTTCAATCGCGAGATTGTGACGTCAAAAGATTTCTAAGCATGGGTAACGTTATTAGGACGCCATGACACTAAAACGTGGTAATTCGGGGTGGTTATTTAACGCACTAAACGAATTTTCCTAAAGTCGAGATCAAGCTAAATCGATTTCTAGTACCAGAAAACGGTAGGTTAACGACTTTCATTAAAATCCTTTAAGCCGTTTTAAAAATAAAATTTATATACATACAAGAATTGCTCCTTTAATAGTATAGGATAAGGGCGATGGAATGGATCCCGATCCTATGTCCTGACCTTTGATCCCATTTCGCAATAGGGTTCGTCCCCAGGTGTTCCCCTACCACATACTAAAATTTCATCGAAATCGGACCAATTTTACGTACGTTATGACGCATAAAAGCATGGAATGCATCCCGTTCCTATGTCCTGACCTTTGACCCCACTTCACCTATTTTCAATAGAGTTCATTCCCAGGTGGCCCCCTTCAATATACCAAAATATCATCGACATCGAACCATATTTACGCAAGTTATGACGCAACAGAACAATGGAATGGATCCCGCTCCTATGCCGTGACCTTTGACCCCATTTCGTCCATTTTCAATAGGGTTCGTCCCAAGGTGGTCCCCTACCACATACTAAAATGTCATCGAAATCGAACCGTTATTACGCGAGTTATCGTGCCGACAGACGGATGGATGGAAAAAGCTGAAGCATATACGCTTCCACTACGTACGGTTGGAAAGCGTAAAAAACATGCTTAGAAAAAACTATGTTTTTAAATTACGTTATAAACTTTCATCATAGCTGTTAATCAAAACTTGAAACAGACTTACAATAAATAGCAAAGGTGGTACGAATATCACTTATTTTTTTCTTTACTAAATATGAAACAGAAGATTACCACTTCATAATTCAAATAAAAGAGCTATAAGTGTTTTCTTTCTTAAATTGTAATCTTCACTAGAGAGCCGCGGATGGCTTAGAGGTTAGTGTTTCAGACTATGGATGCTGGGTCCCCAGGTTCAAGCCTGGGCTGATCTTTCAGAGATGGTGTGATTTACTAACAATCGCTGAATATCCGCCGTGCATCGGACGAGCACGTTAAGTGACGGCCCCCAGGCTGGACCCACTGGTTAAATGGGTATCCTTTCCTATACTCCACCTGAAATTCTCTCACCCCTCTATGTGCAATATCGTACTTGTACGGTGGCGCCATCTACTGTACTCTAATCTCACTACAAGCTGTTCTGTCAAAGTCGCTAGACTTGCTCTCATTCATTCCGTTTCTGTGTCCTGCCCAAAAGGCGATCCCGCTGTAGGTGGCTGGGGCCTAAACTCTACTACCTGTGGACGGAAGTCCTACAAGAAAATGACGCTGACCCCCCCCCTTGTAATCTTCACTAGATGCGGGTGGCCTAGTAGGCAACGTTCGTGACTGCCACGGAAAGGGTCTCAGGCTCGATCCCAGCAGATACAAACGCTCGATCCACTAAATATCCGCCGTGCGTCGGATGGGCACATCGGACCCCGGGTACTGTCTCCCCCGGTAATAAATAAGGGCGTCTTCCTCCTCCTTTCTACTTCGCTTTCGTGTCACTTTCCTATCGGGCACTCTGGCCCAAATCTCCTAGCTTCCTATTTCAAAGGGTTGTTTAAGACCTGAGGTCAGACACTCCTTCCTAAAATCCTCTACATATGATCATTTTGTAATCTTTGAAACAGGCATTTTATACTAACGCATCTCTTTTTCAGTTCTTCACTCTGAAATGATGCATTGTTACTTAAGCTTTATTTAAAGTTGAAGCTTCAGAAATCCATATCCTGTAATACAAATTTTGAATTTGTGAATCCGTTTATTGTTGTAAATATGACATGAATGGTAAGTCAGATAATATCCGAAAACTAGAAATTTCTGTTGTCCTGGAGCGGAAACCGCGTTTTCCGGTCAGCGCCCTAGTATACTATTTGCACCAATAAACGGATTCACAAATTCAAAATTTGTATTGTACAATGGTGTAATCCCGTATTTCATTCATCCATATCGTGTAGTTCATAACAATACATTTACACTGCTGGCCACCCAAAATGCAACACCAAGAAGGAAGCATCCGATTGGCCTGAAGTTCGCAGCATGCGTCGCCCGCGAGAGGACTTGCAAACGATTAGCATTGCAGGGTATATGCAAATCATGTGCGCCCGGCACTACACCGAGAAGCTCTATAAGAAGGGTGCACAGAAGGCGGGGTGTAAGTAGTGGAAGTGTGTTGTGCTGCCGGACCTGTGCGTGGGAAGCTTCCTGATGCTTCGTTGCAGAATACAGCAGTCATTCCAGCACGTTTCGGAGTTCGATAGAGGATGAATAGTGGCTTACCGCGACAGCGGTTTATCGTACCGAGACATCGGCGCCCATGTAGAACGACATCCAGCCACAGTGAAGCGAGTATGGATTCGGCGGGTGCAGGAGGGACGGACGGAACGACGTGAGCGATTACCGCAACTGCGGCACACCACCGAACGACAGGACCGGCATGTTATGCGGCGCGCATTGGCGGCTCGCACCTCCACGTCGCAAACGTCAGCGCAGGAACTAGGGTGTGTTGCGCAACAACCTGCGTCAGCGCGTACCGTACGACGTCGTCTGCAGGACCGGAGACTTGTCGCACGATGCCCATTGCTCCGATTACCATTGACGTTACACCACCGGCAAGTGCAGCGGCAGTGGGCCGTTGAACGACGCACCTGGACTACGGAATGGCACGACATTGTCTTCTACGACGAATCAGGCTTCTGCCTGCAACACCACGCTTGTCGGATCCGCGTGTGGCGGCACCGCGGCGAGAGACTGTATAACGCCTGCATTATGCATCGCCATACCGGTCCGTCACCTGGCGTTATGGTTTGGGGCGCAATTGGATATGACACCCACAACCCTTTGGTATGCATCGCCGGTACACTCAACAGCCACCGCACCATCTCCGACGTTTTCGAGCCTGTAGTCCTCCCTTACTTGCAGTACCTGCCAGCGGCCACGCTTCAACAGGACAATGCGCGTCCGCACGTGGCACGCATCGTACAACAATTCTTCACGGCCCACCAGGTGCCACTGTTCCCGTGGCCCACCTGTTCTCCCGATATGTCGCCCATCCAACACGTCTGGTCGCTGATCGGCAACCGAGTGGCCCGGCAAGCACCACCCGCGGCTACACCTGATGAATTGTGGCAGCATGTGGAAGCAGCCTGGACCGACATACCCCAAGCCCACATCCAAAGTCTCTTTCGTTCAATGCCGCGGCGTGTAGCGGCAGTTATTGCCAGCCATGGGGGCCACACGAACTATTGATGTCTGCGTGTTCCGCATGTCGCACGGGCCTGTAAGCTCAATCGGTTCATCTTTGTATCTGTTGTTATGTGTCTAGTAAATCTGGCTTTGTCCTTCTTGGTGTTGCATTTTGGGTGGCCAGCAGTGTACTAAAAAATATAAATTCGGTGGTATTTGTCATTTTTTTCTTTTTGTAAAATTTTATCTGAAGATTTACCGGCAGAAAATCTGAAAATCTCAGTGGGTGTGTGACGTACCTGGCAGCAGGACGCACACGACATAAAGGGAGATTTTCCGGAATGAGGGGAACCGGGTTCCAGCTCCGGCGTGGACAAAAATGACGGAGAAATTTACTTCGTTATAATGGTGCCCGGACTTTCCGGATTACCTGGCCGTTCAAAATCTCGCATTGGTGTGATATTCTTTCCACACCGCGAGATAGGAAACATCAGAGAATCCCTTCTCCAGCGCTTCGAAAAATAAAAATGTGTGATGTTGCATTCCACACACCAGATTGACTGGGAGTTCTCAAGTGCACGTTCTACAGCGGATGGCTACCTGTGACGATTCATGGTCACGGCTGACAAGTGGGCGATGCCTCCGGCATTTTTTCGGGGGGGGAGATGTGACGTACCTGCCAGCTGGACGCACACGACATAAAGGCAGATATCAGTCAGAACAAACGTCCGCGTAGCTCAATAGGTAGAGTGTCCACGCCGGGGTTTGAGCCCCGGCGTGGACAAAAATGGCGGAGAAATTTACTTCGTTATAGGTGTTCTTTGGGACGTGCCCACAGATTTATCGACGGTTTTAAAGCTTGCAGAACATATATTGTACCTCCTGTCCTTTCGGAAACCTTGTACACCAAAGTATGGTTTAGGTCATCTAATCGCGGTTTGCCGCCCCGTTGCCCGAGTGGTCCAAGGCACGGGGTTTGGATCAGTTCACGATAAGCCACGGTTTGCATTTAGGATGAGGCATGGACAGTGTGTTTGTCCTACGGTCTTGGCCATGTCCCTTCACTCGGTTTCGCAGCCATACGTTTGGAAAGGGCGACTTTTCACAGCCCTTTAGAACATCGGTTCATACTTACATTTCGCCATTAGCAACATATTTTTTCTTTTCACGGAACCGAGTCAGAAGGTGTGAACACTTAATTTGATAAATGTAAGTAACATATCATAATGATACTCATATAAATATTGTTTCTATTTTAAGATTTATTAAAGGTCATGTGAAAATTATAAAATGAGCTTTACATAGCGGAAAAAGGAAAAAAAATAGAACAAATTTCAGAAATTAGTTACTTTTATTAAAGTAAATTTGCAAGAGATGATTTCAAATAATTTGCACTTAAATAAGATATTTCAGTTTTCCGGTTGTACGGTCCAGGAGGAATTTTCTGATTAAAACTCGCATGTTTAGTACCGAAGTGGTACCTCATATTGTAAACTAGACATAAAGGAATATCCTCATTCTCCGTGGTAAAATAAACAAATACTTTTCTGTCTAGTCACTGTCAAACTCACAATTTTCACTGTCAACATTTCTCTTCTTTAGCATTGAGAATGTCATCTTGAACCATCATAATAATTAGAGCTGTTCTGCTAGGATCTACACAAAGCAAGATAAGGAATAAACCGAGGGAAGAGTTAGTTCCAAACGCTGCCAGCAAGAATTCATCGATGTCACGTCGAGTGGAGAACAGAACACACGAATATGCTAGTCCTCCTTCCTCTCTTCAGTGACGCCTAGGTGAGGGTTGCACAGGAGCGTCATAAAACCCCGCAGAAAACTACAGGATTACCTTCATTATTTGTCACTTGCGAATGCACATTCTGAAATCTTTAAACACAGTCACAGACCTAATTCAAACAAAACTGTTTTACTGTTTTATATTATAAATATTGCTAAACATTCTTTATTTTACTGTCTGAGGATTTTATAGATTTCTTTTCGGTTTAATTTTTTACCGGGGGTCACACTGATAGCCTGCACAGGCGGAATTTGGCCCGCGGGCCACCTGTTAAGAACCACTTCTTTAGAGTTATTCGTGGTGATTGTTAAACAAGGAAACACTGAAAAAACTAAGATATCAAAAACCCCAGAAATGTTACCAATAGGACAACAAAAAAAAAACCTCGAAAAGATTATTATTTCTACATTGTTAGCAATGCTTGTTCTTTCACCTAAACTGTTACCAATGCATCCTAGGACGATAAAAAAGAGGAAGGGAGCTTATTCTGTCTCCTAAACTGTTACCTCACCAATGCATGTATCTGAAGGAACAAAAGATGCAATCAATGTGTAACCCCTCAGTTATCTTGCCAACTCTTGATTTACAGTCCCTATAGTTTTATCTATCGGACCATGATCGAACCCACCCCCCCCCCCACCCTCCCAGATTTTGAAACATGATTACGCTACTGCTTATATCTCAAGTTTATCCTCCTTCCTTTTGTGTTTCTGTGTTTTTATATACATTTGGTTTCTTCTGGGTAAACTTTTTTCTGATTTAACGCCACAGATTTCCTCTCAACGAAATTGATCTTGGCGACATCACGTCGAAGTGCAACCTGCACGGTTAGACTCATAGAGCTGGTATGCTCAATGTTCTGTGCGCTTTGACGATCTTCTGTGCGATATGATGCTTAGGCAGTCTGAAGGTAGTATTGAATGTTATTTAATTTTTGTGAACTAATTCACGAGCGAGCGAAAGTTGTATGCTCTAGGTTTTGACAAGCTGAGAGGATATTTATATTTGCATGTTGGATTTACAAAATATTATTGTGTCTTAATTCAAGCCAGCACTTGCAGGACTTCAGCACGTTGAATTCGATGATGTGCTGAAGTCCTGAAAAATAAAAGATTGAAAACTTTAGATCTATAATTCGTTTCTGAAACCTAGCTTTTTGTATCTGATAGTGAGTTGTATGTGTTATTTAAAATTTTCGGATGCTACGACTGAGAAGTTATTTGGGTTCCATGAAAGTTTAGTTCAGTGAAAAGCTAATTTAATAAGCTTTAAGTTAAGACTGCCGTTTTGCAGCGAATCCAAAGAAATACACAAGTTAAACCTTATATTTTTAAAACGTTTTGTGTTTACAGAAAAGATAATAAGTAAACGACTAATTTTAACTACTATTTTACACGGCACAATATGTACAGCTACAAAACCTTTCCGCATGCAACTGAAAAACAACTAACGCCAGAGATCATCCTGCCATCCTTCTCCCTGGCATTGTGCGATAAGTATATATTGTAACCCCTTATTTTTATTCAGTGGCATGATTTCCCTGTCAGGGGGACAAGTTCTTCTGTATCATGCCTAGAGTCGTTGAGCAAAGTAAAAAGAACTAGAAGATCGTTTATTACCAGTGCCAGGCTTGTAGTCGTTGCTGCTGTGATGAGAGGCGGAAAGGAATTGTTTTGTCGTAGCTTTCCTAAAACCCGTCCGCAATGTGTATGACGAAGTAAATTTCTCCATCATTTTTATGCCAGGGGCGAGTTTCGAACCCGCATCTCTCAGCTCCGGAGTTCCGAGTGCTATCCACTGTATTACACTGGCATGTACTCTCACAGCAGTCTATCTATATCTCATGTGGGTACTACGGGGCAAGCACGTCACGTGTGAATTATCCTGTTTTGGGAAGAACAAAAAATTTTGGGCATCATTTGGTTCACCAAACAGAAGCCATCGCTATTTCCACGTTTTTAAGTGAGTCACGGAAAAATTATCATCGGCCGCCGCCGGGAATCCAACCCAGGGTCTTCCAGTTACGCGCCGGACATGCTAACACTTCACCACACCGGCCTCTAATTCCTCCATATTCACAAAGGACTAACTGCCAAACTATTTTCAGTTAATTACAATGTCATAAACATGGAAAGAACGATGACTTCCGTTTGATGTTCCAAATCCACGTTAATTGTGTGTATTAATTATTCATTCGCCTCCTAGTTAGTTGTTCAGTTGCTGCCTACCATCTTTGGCGAATCCCCAGATTTGTGCGGGGCTCCAAGAAGCAACCTGCCATAGTGGTTTGGACGTTAGTCGTTTGTGAGTCAGGAGGAATTAGAGGCCGCTGTGGTGCAGTGGTAGCATGTCTGGAAAACCCTGGGTTGGATTCCCGGAGGTGGCCGATGACACTTTTTCCGTGACTCACTTAAAAACGTGGATGGGAGATGATTTCTGTTTGGTGTTCCTAATCCACGTTAATTGTGTGTATTAATTTGGTACACATATATTGACAGCCTAAAGGGTTAACTTAGTTAACGCAACTTCCCTTAAATTCGAAAATTTAAAGCTGGACGTGAATCGGAATAAAACTGAGTCTGTAACACTGCTTCGTTCTGATTTGTTCGTGAAGCACATGATTTGATTTTTCTCCTTGAAGTGGCAGATTAATGGATTGATGTTGTCTTAGTACACTGAAAATCAATATTTTTGATCTCCTGAAAGTCAGTTTTAAAGACAAGCCCTTCGCTCTTTGGTATAAATATTTAACTAAAAAAGTGTCAAATCGTGTACTCAATTTTAATTTCCAATTAATAACAATGTCAGTATTTTTATAAAAACTTCCCGATGATTTCTGTAAGTTCGTGAGATAAACACTTTGGCCCATTTCCATTCCCTAAGTTCTAAAAACAAGATAAAATGGTACAGCATTTAATGAATATTCTATTTAAATCATCCTGGTTAGTAAACAAGAAAGATGACACCGAATTTTCGGAAGTAATAAGCACGTCTTTTGAATCCGTTCTGACGCAAACTAAATTTATCAAAGCTATTCAAAGTCAATGGAACCGGTATGGAAAACAATAGTATCTGACGGAAGAAAGAAGTTTTTCAATCGGGTTTTTAATACCTCAGATATTGCTGTAAACGGAATCGTGAGCTTACTCCCTCTGGTGGCAGGCTTGTGTGTTAAGAAAAACATGAATTTATATGAGAAACATTTCGCACCGGAAACGCTCTCCAACACAGAAAACATTTTTCAAATCGGTCTCTTAGAAACAGAGATATCAACAAAAATAAGATGTGACTTTACGTCCCCTGGTGGGAAAACCGTGCATTATTATAGGAAGAAAGTACTCTCAAAACATTTTCCCATATGAGCGGTATCGGTCCAAGAAATAAAAAAAAATTAATCCAGTTTTCAGGAGCCCAGATTTTGCTACAACTGCATCAGAAGCAGAAATTAACACTTATGCCACCTGGTGGCCAAACCATTCTTTACCAAACATTAGAAATTATGTGAAAAATATTTTCCATCAGGTCTTGTATGCAATACAGGAAGAATTTTTCAAATCGGAGTTATAGGCGCAGAAAAAACGCAGAAAACGAAATTTACCTTTGTGCCCCATAGCGGAAAGTCTATGATTTACTTGAAAATTTTGAATTAATAGGAAAAACATTTCGCATCAGAAACACTATCCAACAAAAAAGGAATTTTTCAAATCGGACTCCTAGAAGTAGATATATTGACAAAAACAAGATATAAATCTTTGCCCCTGGCGTAGAAACCACGCATTATTTCAAGAAGAAAATGTACCTAAAAGGTTTGTCGACATGAGTAGTATCGGTCAACAAACGACTTTTTTTTAATCTAGGTTTTAGAAGCCCATATTTTACTGCAAATACATCAGAAACGGAAATTAAGTCTTACGCCACCTGGTGGCCAAACCATTTTTCACAAAAAATTTGAAATTATGTGCAAACGATTTCCCATCAGGAGCTGTATCCGGTGCAGAAAGATTTTTTCAAATCGGAGATTTAGAAGCACAGATATAGGGGGAAAGGAATTTGCCTTTACGCCCCCTAGCGGAAAGTCTACAATTTACTTGAAAATTTTAATATTATATGAAAAACATGTAACATTGAAAGCACTATCCAACAAAAAGAAATTTTTCAAATTGGACTCTTAGAAGTAGAGATATTGACAAAAATAAGATGTACATCTAAGCCCTCTGGCGGAGAAACTGTGGAATATTTTAAGAAGAAAATTATTCGAAAAGGTTTATCGATGTGAGTGGCATCAGTCCACAAAAGAGTTTTTCAATCCATATTTTAGAAGCTCAGGATTTATGGCAAATGCATACAGAAGGAAAAATTAACACTTACGCCCTCTGGTGGCCAAAGTATTCCTTACCAAAAATTTGAAATGATATGCAAAAGATTTTCCATGAAGAGGTGTATTAGCTAAAGAAAAAAAAATTTCAAATCGGAGTTTTAGAAGAAGAATCATCGAGAAAAATGTAACTTATTTTTACGCCCCTTAGCAGAAAATGTATGCGTAATTTGACTATATCTAAAATACTCTTCGACATAAATGGAATTGAAAGATAAAATAATTTTTTCAATCGAATGTTTAGAAACAAATATGTGGAATAAAACGTGTTTTTGAATTCTGCATTATCTGCATTTACGCCCTCTAGCGGCGAAATTGTACATTGTAAAAAAAAACGAAAAAAGGATCATCATTCGCATATTTCAGGCTTCCCAATAAAAAATAATTTTTCAAATCGGACTAATAGTTGCAGAGATATGTTGGTTACAGACGGACGGACGGACGGACAAACCGGTAACATAAGCACGATCTATTTTTACAAAAGACGTGCTAAAAAGGGAAGCTTTAATTATGTTTCGATAATCATTGAACAGGACATCTTGTTAACGCTAATCGTTAATTGGTTTACAAATTATTAGTCCTATTTGAACTCAATGCCGCTGGTCAGAAAACTGTGCATCGTATAGCTAACCGTATTGTGCGTTTACTGTTGTGTAACGACACTCTCTGAATTGGATGCCATTTTACTTTTTCTACACCATAGCAATTAGCTGTTTTTTATTTTTAACGTGCTGTCTGGCCGTTCAGACGACCTCCTTGCTTTTGTTAGCCCTCTGTGTTAAACTACCTCCACACCCTGTGTCGTTGAGCATTCTATTCGCATCAAGTCCACGTTTAGTTAACAATGCCGTAGTAACGTTTCCCGGGAGAAAAGAAATTTCCTCTTTTTTTTTTCAAAATTAACTTTTCCGTTTGGATAGACTCATTGTCTGCAAAGCAAACAAAAGTAGCTTAATATTTAGGGAATCAAAAAATGCAATTACTTAGAAGTAATGTCACTACAATGAATTCAGTTCCAAAATATGCTGATATTCAAAGACAAAATGGAACAGACATTGAAAAAAGGGATTAATATAAAAATAGCCAGATGGTGTTCCTGACACTTTAATATATCACAATTATCTTTTCACACAAATGCGAACATGTTATGACATTTTGCTTTTCATTACAAAAATTAACGGTGAAATTAAATGAATTACTGACATGTAGTCCTGAACTAATTTTACGGAGATTCGAGGAATGTTTGTTGTTAATAAATTACACAGCTACAATATAAGTAGATATTTTACGGAACCTGGGTGTTGTGTAGAATATCAGAACTGGTTTTATCAAATATCTAATACAGCGAGTACGCAGAAATTCTTCGTGGAAAAGAAAACTTGCTGCCCCAGTTGCACAGTGGTTTAAGCGCTGTCTTCTGACCGTATGTCCTACATGGACCAGTTCAGATTAACGGTTGTCATGAATGGTGTGTTTTTCTTACGGTACTGGCTCTCTCCATTCTGTTGAACCAATGTACGTAAATTAGGGACAAGTAGCTGCTTATAGTCTATAGAGTCGTTAACGGTTGTCGTTAAATACGAAAACTAAATTCTTAAATTCAAACTTACATTCCATTCCAATTAGAGAGAAATCATTCCTGTTGTCCCGTGTTATTTCCTGCCGAACTCAAACGATATTACGCTAGAGAAGTACACTGGAGAAATAAAAATGCTTCACAGTCACAACTCCGGTCGCGCATTGCATCAATTCAATGCCGAATTTTTGATCGATTTTTAGTCGATATGAAACGTTAAATATACACAGCTGGAAACCCAAAATGCAACACAAAGAAAGAAGCATCCGATTGGCCAGAAACTCGCAGCATGCGTCGCCCACGAGAGGGCATGCATACGATTAGCATTGCAGGGCATATGCAAATCATGTGCGCCCGGCACGCCACCGAGAAGCACTATAAGAAGGGTGCACAGAAGACGGGGTGTAAGTAGTGAAAGTGTTTTGTGCTGCCGGACCTGTGCGTGGGAAGCTTCCTGATGCCTCGTCGCAGAATACGACAGTCATTCCAGCACGTTTCGGAGTTCGACAGAGGACGAATACTGCCTTATCGCGACAGCGGTTTATCGTACCGAGACATCGGCGCCCGTGTGGGACGACATCCAGCCACAGTGAGGCGAGTATGGATTCCGTGGGTACAGGAAGGACGGACGGACCGACGTGAGCGATTGCCGCAGCCGCTGCACACCACCGAACGAAAGGACCCGCATGTTGTGCGGCGGGAATTGACGGCAAGCACCGCCACATCACGAACGTTAGCGCAGGCATTAGGGTGTGTTTATTATGGTGTATTGTCGGATCCGCGTGTGGCGGTACCGCGGCGAGAGACTGTATGATGCCTGCGCTATGCATCGCCATACCGATGCGTCGCCTGGCGTTATAGTTTGGGCCGCAATTGGATATGACACCCGCACTCCTCTGTTACGCATCGCCGGTACACTCAACAGCCATCGCTACATCTTCGACGTTTTGCAGCCTGTAGTCCTCCCATACCTGCAGGACCTGCCAGCGGACACGTTTCAACAGGACAATGCGCGCCCACACGTGTCACTCATCGTGCAACAATTCTTCACGGCCCACCAGGTTTCATTGCTGCCGTGGCCCGCCTGTTCTCCCGATATGTCGCCCATCGAACACATCTGGTCGCTGATCGGCAATCGAGTGACACAGCAAGGACCATCATCGGCTACGCCTGATGAACTGTGGCAACGTGTGGGAGCAGTGGAAGCAGCCTGGACCGACATACCCCAAGCCCAAATCCAAAGCCTCTTTCTTTCGATGCCGCCGGGTGTAGCGGCCGTTATTGCCAGCAATGGGGGCCACACGAACTATTGATGTCTGCGTGTTCCGTTGTTATGTGTCCAGTAAATCTGGCTTTGCTATCTCGTGTCCTTCTTGGTGTTGCATTTTGGGTGGCCAGCAGTGTAGATATCCATGTCCACTTTTGTTACTTCTTTTCGACGTCGAATTTTAAACCTATTACATTGATATGAAGTCAACAGTAGACGAAGATTCGACCTTTAAATAGAAGCATATACATCGCTGTTAAGTAGTGCAGACTTCGATTGTACGTTAATATTACGCTGTTCGGTCAACGTTTTGAATACTGTTGTAATGTCGAACCAACGTTTAGTCTGCAATTTAGATGTTGAAACATGAAATTATAAATTTTAATCGTGGGCTAAAACGTAGAATGTATTCGTATTTGTAGTACGATTCCACGACGCTGTCTACGATCAAAACATAATATTTTTTTTTATTGTTTCAGCATCCAAGTATTTTTGACGGTTTAGGAAAGACGTAATTCTCAAAAATTTCATAGAATGTTTTGTGATCTGTGAGCATCTCGCTAGGATTATCACTAATTAGGATATGCGTACGCACAAATTTTGTATCTTAAAAAGTAATTCGACTTAAAGAAGCGGGACTCAACTTCTTATAAACATAATTAAGCATAAAAATTAAACAACAACGTTAAACTTACCGGCGAAAAAGGAGGCAAGTAAGAATCTCGTCTTACAACAGAAATGATACAACCGACCATCACCCTAGCATCCACAAAGTTTGTTTGGCGTAATGATCGCATAAGAAACGTCAATTATTCGACCTAATGGAACTAAAGGGATAAACTGTATAAAATCGCTTACACGTATACTGAATATCAATGAAATAAATTTTCTTGACGTTACGTCTCATCTATTTTACGTCGAAAACTGTGCCTCGACGTAATGTCGACCTGGTAACCAAAAATCGACGTCGATTCGACATTACTGTGCTATCGGGGAAGGATGTGTTAAAACGAGAAACAAAAGTAAATGAAGTCGAATTCACTGAGAACAGAATATTGGTGGCACAGAGGATTTGTAAAAATAAAAAGAGAATTTGTCATAAATTGTATTTAGCGAAAGGGCGGTAAAATGCTGCTTCCCTTCGCTCTTTCTACGTGCATTCTACTTACGGTAGAGACCCACTATCAGAAAGAAATCTACTTTTTATCTTCGGTGGATATAGGCATAAAAAATAAAGGAAGAAAGCAATGGCCATTGCCTTGCCTGTCCAGTGGTCGGGTGGCCAGAGGCGCTGTGTCTGGTTATTCTTTCGGGTACGATTCCCGAATGAAACGTGAATGATGTGTTTGTCCTCCCATTCGAGGAACCAGTAGCACCAAATTAGGAACAGGCGACTACTTTAGAAGTGCACGGTGTCATTAAATCACTAAACAAATGAAATCAGGTTGCCTCTCACATCATTTGTACCCTATTCGTAGAGACAAATGCTGTTGTGAGTGTTAGGAAGTTTTAAACTCGTATGCACTGCTGTCAAAAATTAAAATGCGAAAGGCAATAGCGGGTAAATAATCCAAAGTGATCAACGAAATCTTACGATGTTCGCAGAACATATGCTAATGAACAAAAGAATTAAATGTCCGTAGTGAAATTTGCACATCAGTGATGCTGTCCAGTATATAATTTGAGTTACACATTTAAAACCAACGGGAACGACAGTGGTGTTTCTCGCTGAAGGTGCTTGCAAGAATAGTTCCGGTGGCTCCAAGTGCTTTCCTTATGTCTCGTGCACGTGTACCATTACCATACAGCGTTCTATCGCATGCTGTATGTAGCGTGCGATAGAACGTGCAGCAGCTAGAAAGTTTCAGGCACAGATCTCAAAAGACTTTAATACCCATCCAAGAATGGTACCACGTTCATGGCAGCATATTCTACAACACCGGTAGGGTGTCACAAAAGCATGGCCAAAGTGGTCCAAGGCACACGACACCTCGTGAGAACCGTTATTTTTCTTTAACCGCACGGTGTCATATGTCCCGTATAACCCGGCAATTGCCTTCGGCTCTCTCCACTGCAACTGGGACTACGTTATCAAGGCAAAGGATTAATGCGATTGGCCATTATGCCAGGTGACGCATGGTTTGTGTCTCCCTAACCGCATCTCACAGGAGAGCTGGCGTCAACTGATGCACGCAACATCGTTCCTGGCACCCAGACGAGTAGACCGATGTTCTTTTTTGAGACGGCTGGAGATTCAGCCTAGGATCTCATTCTCCTTGGCATGTCATCTGGAAGGAACAGAGAACCCATGATGATCCTGCAAACGTCCGCGAACGTTACTCCTTCAGAGGCAGAAGTCTGCTCGTGTGGGGCAGCATTGTGTTAAACGGCTACACACCACTTCTCGTGTTCGCAGGACACAATGTGAATGTTGAGCGCTACAGAGACCAAATTCCAGAGCCCAATGTTAGACTTTTTCGTGGAGCTGTTTGCCCTCAGTTCCTTTTAATGGGTGATAACCCTAGCCCGGGTTTTCACTAACAGTCAGCTCGTTGATGATTTCCTGCAGAGCGAGTGTATTTGGGGTGTGACTGGCCAGCCAGAGCTCCTGACTTGAACCCTGTAAAGCATATCTGGGATGCTCGGGGACGACAAGTAGTAACTCTTCAGACCCCCTACCAGAGCCATTTTTGAGTTACGCACCGCGCTCATTTGAGAATGGAATTGTTTGACTTCACAGTTCATCAACAACCTGGTGATGAGTGAATACACTCGTTGTAAGAGTTGTCTCTTAGTAGGAGGAGATCACATTCCTTGCTGAGACATTTTAGGTTCCATTCTTTCATCTAACCTCGCTGATATTTCCGGGTGTGACGCTGTGTACGCACAATGTGTACATATTTGTCTAAAATCTATATATTAATTCTATTAGGTTTTTTACTGTGAGTCCTATTTTAAGAAAACGGCTGAACACAAAGATATGGTTGAGGCATCAAAATATAGGTCCAACCATGTAGATGTGCCAGTTGAAGAGAAACATGAAATTTGAGCAACGGTTCGGACGTTGTGGGGCGGCAAAATTCCCATGTAAAGTCTATGGGAAAAGCGTGCGGTTGGCATTCGATCGCCTGCGGTTGATTCCCGCGCTGTTGAAGGCGGAAGCATGGAGGGATTGAGATAGTACAAAATCCGAAGCCGTCTCTTTTCTGAGAGAACCGTTGTGCAAAGCAACGCTGGCAGGCATTCGTATCAAAGGTCTTCTCATCGGAACAGCGAACACTCTCGAAGACCTGATGGCGTTATGCCGTTGAACTGTGTGACGTGTATATACAATTTAATATTCATTCGATTCAGTTTATTCACGTAGGTAAGACATTTCCCATTATGTTAAGATGTAAATAAACATTTCGTTGACTATTGTTTGTGAAAATGTTGCGGGAGACTGCTTATAGCCTATTGAGTTGCTCACTTTAGTCGTTAAACCTTCAGTAAAAAAAAATCACTAACCTGGACTATTGTCTTTACTGAAATGGTTGAATGTATTTGTCAATCAAATAAAGTTTACATTTGGTGTTTCATATGAGTTTATTCTTTTGAAACAAAAAACAAAACAAAAACTAACCGTCGATTCCGACGGGTGAAGAGTGTTCGCAACGCGAATCTCATTCCAACAACATTTACAAACACAGTTGTGACTGAAGATGAGAGTAACAGAGTACGCTATCCAGTTGAGGTTTTGCACACGATCGAGATGAGTGGACTTCCGCCACGCATTTTATGACTGAAAAAGGGTGCAGTCGCGATGTTTATCACGGGTTTGGCCGCCCCGGTGGCGCAGTGGTCTAAGCGCTACCTTATGATGATTCGTTCGTGAAGGGTCCGGGTTCGAATCCCGTGAGGCACGGATGTTGTGGTTGTCTTACGGCACTGGCTCTCTCCCTTCCCTGGAACCAGTAACCCTAGATTAGGGGCGGGCTACTGCTTATTGCCCATTGAGTTACTGACGGTGGTCGTTAAACTTTTAGTCCAAAAAAAAAATCACGAGCCTGGACTATTTATTGTTTTTACTGAAGTGGTTGAAATAA
The DNA here is from genome assembly GCA_039090855.1 of Macrothele yani. Taxonomy (NCBI): domain Eukaryota; kingdom Metazoa; phylum Arthropoda; class Arachnida; order Araneae; family Macrothelidae; genus Macrothele; species Macrothele yani. The sequence goes on from CM076990.1 coordinate 135,361,165, forward strand.
TTTGTCAATCAAATAAAGTTCACGTATGTTGTCTCATATGAGTTTATTCTTTAAAAAACAACAACAAAAGAACCCCGTCGATTCTGACGGGTTTCGTCTACTGTTTATTAACCTTATAATTGTGTCTCTTCACATGACAAACGTCTCTGCCTTCTGTTACGTGTTTTCCTTTTTATACGCGCGAATGCCTTCCTGAATTTCATATTGGACACTAGTATAGTTGCAGTCTAATTTACTAAAGTTATTGAACAGCTGCGGTGCACATAATTTATATTTCGTAAAAAAATTGCCAAACGGCCAGAGATAAGAACCATCATAAAAGTTATAACCAGTAATTGTTTTTTCATTCACAGAGAGGTCACTTTCTCTGATACGTCGTAACTATCAGGTCTCCAAATAAAATGCGGTCCAGTGATACCAATAGTAGGTAAAATATATATCAACAAGCTTTGTATCAACCTTTCAAGAATCTCAACATGTAACATCTGCTCGTATTCATTAAAACTCCATGTACATAGACAGTGGCATTCCCAAGAGGGGGGTGTCAAACACCCGCAAAAACATTTTAAACATATCGACATTTCAATATTTCGAAAACGCGATTTTAAAAGGCAAAGTTTTGTAATACTTGAAATTGTTTCTATGTTTCATGGCAACAATTGAACGTGTTTTCTCTGTGAAAACTAGGGAGAAGCAAGTAGCCAAGGACCCCGATGTTCAATTGCAATGAGAAGCTAATAAACTCAGTATACTGAAAGTTTCTGAGGCAACGAGGCAATGCCAAATTTGAGTTCCATGACATATTTCAGATTACTCTAAAGCACACAGAAAAGCATGGAGTTTTGATTAAAATACCAGGAAGCACATAAAAGCAATACGAACGCTGTAACCTATTTCTCTATTCTAAAAAAAAAAGTAACTGCCGCTGTCGCTGTTTAAGAAATTTCGCGACACTCCCTCTTTTCTAGACCGCAGCGCAAAAGTATTGAACACAAAAATATGAAATGTACATAGTTTCGGGAGAATTTTTTGGAGGACACTCTGAAATAAGCCGTTTTTTGATTCTAGGGATACTTCTAGAGCTATTGTATTTCAAAGTTAAGGTAAGCAAAAAAGCGCTATCCGTTCGCTTTCTGGACACACTAACAACAACAGAACCACGAAACTTTGTATCCGTATAGGACCATAGCGGAATTTTTGAACCTGACTGCCCTTTTTTCGAATTTTAATTCAGTTTACGATAAATAAAATTCATAAATTTTGCAAAATTCTCTATTTCGCGATGGGATCCATATTAAAAAACGGATATATGGCAAACTATAAATGATAACGCATTGCAATTTTTACAGCATAAACTCACAACTATCGTCCCTCTTTTACACAAAATGTTTTTAAGAAAAATTGATTTTCTGATTTTTGAGCGTTTTTTAAATACGCAAAGGAAAAGATCGAGCGGCTTACTCTGTCTTCAGTGTTAACCACACAGGAAGGTTCTAGTAACGTGACGTGCTCTCATGATGACGCAGCTATTTTTAGCACTCTCTTTTCATTGGGTGAAAGGACGGGCTACAATCAAACTGGTAATGACGCAATACTTAATGACGTAGCAACGCTTTCAAAGTTCGGCGTTTTGCGCCGACATGCGTGAATACCTATGTGAATATAAGCTTTCGCCTCGTATATAAAAAGCAAATAGGGAAAATGCGAGTGCATTCGTCCACAAATTGTTCGACCACTTATAAATGACCTAGAGATCTGAAAATTGGCATGCATATTAATATCACTGAAGACGTAAGAAAATTCAACTGTGAACTAGTGAGAAAAGCAATTGAAAACAACCAAAGCCTAAAGATAGCAAAGGGACATCTCAGTAAGGGAAGAAAACAGATTATGGCACTGAGAAAAGAAGATGGTTCTGTAACAAGAAATAGAGGCGAAATTTTGACAAGAGTGAAAGATTTCTACTCCAAATTATATGAAAGGGATGATACATGCACTCCAGACATCATGAAAGATACCAGTACCAGAGTTCCTCCAGTCCTTCCAGCAGAAGTTGCACATGCAATCAAGAACATGAAGCGAGGAAAAGCTCCAGGAGAAGATGGAATTACTGTAGACATCATACAAGAAGCAAGTGGAGAAATCGAAACAGTACTCGCCCAAATTTTCACTCGATGCCTTAATGAAGGAAAGATTCCTGAGGATTGGAACACCGCTACAATGATCCTGCTACATAAGAAAGGTGACATTGAGGATCTCGGAAACTACAGACCTATCAGCCTCCTATCAGTAGTTTATAAAATCTTCACCAAAGTTCTTTCACACCGCTTGAAGGTAACACTGGACATGGCTCAACCGAGAGAACAAGCTGGATTCAGGAGTGGCTACAGCACAATAGATCATATCCACGTGCTGAGAGAACTAATTGAAAGAGCGAGGGAATATGAACTTCCATTGTGCATGGCTTTTATCGATTATGAAAAAGCCTTTGATTCGGTGAAACCATCAGCAGTTACAATGGCTCTGAAAACCTGCGGTATTGAAGATGCATACATTAATATTATTAATAACATCTATGAAAATGCAAGTGCAAAGATTAGGCTGTTTGAAAATACAACACACGTAAAAATTGGAAAGGGAGTGAGACAAGGTGACACCATATCTCCGAAGCTCTTTAATGCCACATTGCAGGGTGTTTTCCAGTCGCTGAGCTGGGAAAACAAGGGGATAAAGATTAATGGAGATTATCTAACCCACCTTCGTTTTGCTGATGACGTAGTCATTTTTGCAACTACCCCATCAGAGCTGCAGAGTATGATCCAGGAACTTGCTGACAAGAGTAAAGAAGTGGGATTAAAAATGAACTTTCAGAAGACAAAAGTGATGTTCAATGCTTTTACAAGAAATGAAGATTTATCGATTGATGGAGAAAAGCTGGAGATAACAGACACGTACGTTTATCTTGGACAGCAGATATCAAGTGAGGGTCACATTGATGAAGAAATTAATCGGCGTACAAAACTTGCCTGGAGAGCTTTTGGAAGAAACAGCATTATTTTCAAGAGCAATATGCCATTATGTCTTAAAAGAAAAGTGTTTGATCAATGCATCCTTCCAGTGCTTACGTATGGTGCAGAGACGTGGACCTTAACTAAAAGAGACATACAAAAGCTGCAGACAACTCAAAGAAGCATGGAGAGGTGCATGCTTGGTGTAACCAGGAGAGATAAGAAGAGGAACTCGTGGATCCGAAAAATGACAAGAGTGGAAGACATCATGATCAGAGTTAAATCCCTGAAATGGCAATGGGCTGGACATACTGCCAGAAGGACAGATCATCGATGGACAGGCGAAATTTTAGATTGGATTCCAAGGGACAGGAAAAGACCCAGAAGAAGACCACATGGGAGATGGGTGGATGAAATTCGAAAAATATGCAGGGGTGACATGGAGGAGACTGGCACAAGACAGACCGTTGTGGAGGAAACTTGGGGAGACCTTCGTCCAGCAGTGGATTGATAATGGTTGACAATGATGATGATGATGATACCTTGAAAAATACGAAAACCAAAAAAAAAAAAAAAAAAAAAAAAAAAAAAGAAGAGGCGGCTTTGGAACATTTTCTGCTTGAACTTTTCGCGAATTGTTTGAGCACTTCTAAATAACCTAGAGTTCTGAAAATTGACATGCTGGTAGGTCTTAAAGTCCGGATACCTGCAAACGCACGAAAACCGCAAAAAGTAGAAAAGAGAAAACAGCGCTTTGAAACATTGTCTGCTTGAATTATTTACCACTTCTGCAACTAGAAAAAAGTCTGGAAACCAAGAAAATTCATAAGAGTGGTTTAGCTTTACTGTTTCAAAATGTTGCTAGGTTTAAAGATAATTTGTCAGAATCACTGAAATGCTTTGAAAATTTCAAATGTTGATTTAAAATTAAGGGGCGCCAAAGGCTGCTCCGTTTTACGTCAAACCGCATGCACTGACGTCACGACGCTGTTCTGAATCGAAAAACAGTTACGGATTTTAAATTACTTTTCTTTCCCTTAATTACTTTTCCCTTTCTTTAATTTTATGTTCAAAAAAGGATTTTATAGATTCTCCATTCGGAGAATGGGTATGATTGCTAGTACTTAGAAATTTCAGGAGACTAATACAAAATTTCGATTTATGTACCATTTTCAGACACGTTTATTAGCGCTTTGGAAAATAGAGTTCTCGCATACAAATCAGTCTTATTAGAATTCCAGGTATTTTCCCAACAAATCCCAAAGTGCCACCCTCTTTTCAAGATATTGATGGTTTTTAAAATTTAACTGAATTGTATACAGGCGATTTGAATTTCTCGCAAGAAGAACTAATCGGAGAAATGAACCTGTTGGACCGTAAGATCGCCCTCAAAGAAAAGGTGTACTGGCCAAAAGATGTCTTAAATGTTTTAAAACTGTGCTACAATGAAATGTTGCCCAATATAGAAACAATGTTTTACATACTAGATACTCTGTGATGTACCTGCCAGCAGGACGCACATGACATAAAGGCAGATAGGAATCAGAATACATGTCCGCGTAGCTTAATTGGTAGAGCAACTTATTCCGGAATGAGTGGACCCGGGTTCGAACCCCGGCGCGGATAAAAATGACGGAGAAATTCACTTCGTTATAACTCTACCAGTGAGAACTTCAGAAAGTGAGCGTTCAGTTTCAACACTGCGTCCCATAAAATCATTTCTGCGTAATACCATACCAGAATTGAGACTCAATGGGTTATCGTTACTTCACATTCATTGAGAATACACATCGAAAGCTGAAGAAGTTTTAGATGAACGAGCGAAAAAATCCAGAAAGTTGGAAATACAACTAAAGTAATAGTAAATCGATGTAGCATAAGCGTTGAATCAAACAAGTTAGTAAAATCATGCAATGCATTGATTATAATACGCTTTCCAACATACCAGAAATCATTACTCAAGTTATGAGGATAATGGCGGTGGAATAAATCTCGGTCCTGTGACCTGATCTTTCATCCCATTTCGATTATATTCATCAGAATCGGTTCAGTATACCTGCCAAATAACATTAAAAAGTTTTGTCGCAAACGCAGCATTTTTACGTAAGTTATGATGCATAAGGACTATGGAATAAATTCCGCTCCTGTGTCCTAACCTTTGACCGCATTTTGTCCATTTTCAACAGGATTTGTCCCCAGGTAGGCCACTACAACAAACTAACATTTCATCCAAATCGAAGCATTTTTACATACGTTATGACGCATAATGGCGATGGAAGTGATTCAGCTCCTATGTACTGACCTTTGACCCCATTTCGCCCATTTTCAATAGGGTTTGTCGTCAGGTGGTCCCCTACAACATACTGAAATTTCATCGAAATAGAACCTTTTTTTACGTTAGTCATGACGCATAAAAGCAATGGAATGGATCCCGCTCCTATGTCCTGAATTTTGACCCCATTTCGTTCACTTTCAACAGACTTCCTTCCCAGCTGTTCCCCTACCACATACTAAAATGTCATCGAAATCGAACTATTTTTACGCGAGTTATAGTGCGGACGGGCATACACACACAACGCGTGCCGTGATGAGGCAGATGGGAATCGCGACCATCATGCTCGAAAGAGTGTGACGTCATAAAACTTTAATAGAATCCGCACACAACGCGTGACGTAATGAGACAGATGGCGTGACCGCGAGCCAACATCTCAGTCGCGAGATTGCGACGTCATAAGATTTCTAAGCATGTGCAACATCAATGGAAAGACGCCATGACACTAAAAACGTGGTAATTCGGGGTGGTTATTTAACGCACTAAACCAATTTTCCTAAAGTCGAGATCAAGCTAAATCGATTTGTAGTACCAGAAAACGGTAGGTTAACGACTTTCATCAAGATCCTTAGAGCAGTTTTCAAAATAAAATTTACATAGATACAGGAATTGCTCCTTTAAGGTGGACGTAAGTAATTTTGCTTCCTATACTTCCCATGGAAAAACTTCTGCACACATTTTCTTCCCAATTAATGCGTTCCCAAGGATGAAAATTTGAACATCGATTAAAATAGCTTCATTTTATTACTTGGGATACTTAATATTTTCTAAAACATAACCATAATTATGCAATCCAACATTTATTTGTCTACTGACGTCGTCAAAATACAGGTTGCGCCATCTTGTTTCTGGTTTCAACACAACCAAAGGAAATGGGGTCAAAGGTTAGGACACAGGAGCGGGATCTATTCCGTAGCCCTTATGCATCAAAACTCACGTAAAAATGCTTTGATTGCGACAAAACTTTATCATGTTATTTCGGAGGTATACTGAACCAGTTCTGTTGAATATCATCCAAATGGATCAAAGGTCAGCGCACAGGGGTGAGATTTATTGCACAGCCATTTTCCTCATAACTTGAGGGATAACTTGAGTAATGATTCCTGGTATGTTGGAAAGCGTATTATAATCAATGCATTGCATGATTTTACAAACTTGTTTAATATAATTATGGTTATGTTTTAGAAAATGTTAAGTATTCCAAGTTATAATATGAAGTTATTTTAATCGATGTTCAAATTTCCATCGATTAAAATAACACACTGGTTGTGAAGGAAATGTGTACAAACGTTTTTCCATTGGAAGTATAGGGAGCAAAATTACTTGACGTCCACCTTAATAGTATGGGATAAGGGCGATGGAATGGATCCCGATCCTTTGTCTTGGCCTTTGGCCCCATTTCGTCCATTTTCAATAGGGTTCGTCCCCTGGTGGCCCCTACCACATACTAAAAGTTCATGGAAATCGAACCGTTTTTACGCAAGTTACCGTGCCGACAGACAGACGGACGGACGGACGGACAAAGCTGGAGCACATACGCTTCTTCAACCTACGGTTTGAAAGCGTAAATAGAAAAATACAGTATTTGTCGAAATTAGTATCGTCAGCGTCAGAGATTGCTTGTCTGCGAAAACACAAGTTTGTCCGTGACAAGGAATGAATCCGTGTTCCCTCACTCCGGAGTATGTCGCTCCCCCAACTGAGTTACGCGGACAGAATGTTTGGCTGCAGATTTCTCGTCTTGACACATATTTTCACCTCTGTAGTACGTCACATCATCTCCCTCTTAATTTTGTCTTTCTTCGAAGCGAAGTAGAAATTTTTCATTAATTCCAAACAATGTGTGGAACAAACATCACACATTCTTCGAAGAACCCAAACGGCCAGTATATCCATTTTCCACAATCGGGCGACAATGTGTAAACAATCGTTTGTCCGCGACAGGAAACGAATCCCTGTTCCCTCACTCCGGAGTAAGTCGCTCTCCCAACTGAGCTACGCGGACAGAATGTCTCCCTGCAGATTTGTCGTCTTGACACATGGTTTCATCTCTGTGTACGTCACAAGTCTCACTGTGCAATGAAATAAAAGCGCCATTATGCAAATGAAGAATGTTTCACTAGCAGGTGAATTTTTATTTCGTTCCAGAATTATTGTATCTTTTAACAATTTAGCAGTACGTAGGGTAATATTTTTGTTTTCTGCAGAATTAAAAAGCAAAATATAAGTGGTCAATTAAAAAGCAAAATATAAATGGTCAATTAATTTTGGTGATAAGAATATAGGTGATAAATATATTAGTAATAATTTTCAGCAATATTTATATAAACATTTTTGCGCGGATGTTGCATACATTTTAAAAATGCACTCGTAACGAATTCAGTTGTATAAAAAAATAAATTTCGTCACCCTACCCCCTTAAAAAAATTTTGGGGCACGCTTCTGTACGTAGATCTCGACAACCCTACAAGTTGAAATAATGTTTGCATTATTGAGCTTTTTTTTCAAATTTTCAATTGAAAATTTTATATTTAGAAAAAAATAAAAAAAATGTGAATTGTATTTATGAAAATTACAATTGAAAAAAAATACTGAAAAATTTTTCAATTGAAAATTTTATATTTAGAAAAAAATAAAAAAAATGTGAATTGTATTTATGAAAATTACAATTGAAAAAAATACTGAAAAATTTTTCAATTGAAAATTTTATATTTAAACATATTGATTTTTTTATTTCAGCTAAACATTTTCATTTTTTCTTGAACTTTGCTTAATTTTTATTTACAATCTGCTTTTCCTTAATCTTCTTAACCAATCCCTACGACAAGTGCTTCGTACAATCTGCACACCACTGCATTTATTGTTTTCGTTTTATCTTGTAACCCACTGTCAGCCCTGCCAAATCAAAAAAGAAAACAGCTCTTCCGAGAAGTAATGTGTCGTTCAGGGAGAAAACGTTTATCCAAATAGTAAACGAATTTACATAAGAAAATAAAAACTCGAAAGAAAAGTTATTTAGAGGCATATGTCTCAGGATGTCAGTCGGAAAATTGGTTTTTGAAACGGAGGAATTCTAGTTTTCTTTCAAATGAATTTTTCGGCACAAATAATCCGTGCAAAATTTGAACCTTCATGAACAGAAGATTTTTTTAAGAGGAAGATTAACACCCAACAGTTCCTGCAAATGACTGAAGTTAAGAGCGATAGATTATCAACATAGCAGGAAAGCAATTTTCTAGGGAGACTGCTGCCGTCGTCTCCTCTGGTAATCAGATTTTGGTCAGCAAGTGATAAACAGCGTAACGGAGGTAAATGTGTTTCGATCATTTAACTCTAAGGAGGAACTATTATTCCTTTATTTACGCACCAACTAGAAAGAATAAAGATTAAGCACTGATTTAAAGCAACTGAACGAGAATAGCTTTTGCGACTAAAATTACGGAGCAATTAAGTTAGGCCGGTAAACTTTTTGTGGGTTTAAACGAAACTGCATATGCTTCGGCTCGTAATTTATGAGACAAATACTATGAAATGTTCTCAAACTTAATTTGGATGGCCATGTAATGCCAAAATGTCTGTCATTTTTAAAACAACTGTTTTTAGTGTTCCAGTTTTCGCAATTTTGCGAGTAAGCTTCCTCGCGAGTATTCGGTTGAACTGCGTATGGAATTTAATAGTGGTACTGATACACACGCTAAACTTGCTTTTTGAACTTTTCATTAATCCAATAGTCAGATGTGCTAGATCAACTTGGTTCGCCTCTACACGAGTTAACCTCCACTAATTCTGCGAGCTTCACCGATTCATGTAAATGTAATGAAACTTTCGTGCCAGCAAATAAAGAGATTTATTACCTTACAGGAAAATCGATCAATTTCTACGAAGTTTTGTTCTCGATAATTCGTTTTGAAGAGAGTTGTCCAGTTCCAGGGTCACGTTGAGCAATAAAAGATTTCATTGAGATACAGCCTAGAGAAACAAGCGCGCCTGGAGACCGAACGGTGGCGCAGGTGACATTCACAGAGCAGTATATATACAACCCGAGGACCAGCTTTCGGTTAGTAGTGTTCGGAGTCATAATGGGAAAAGCTGCCGATTTATCGGAGTTTGATAAAGGAAAAATTGTGATGACACGGCGCCACGGAACAACGATATCGGGAACAGAGCCGCGGCTTGTGGGTTGTTTACGTGCCACTGTAGTGAATACGTATCAAAAGTGGTGCACAGATGGCCAAACGACGAACAGTCGTCCCAAGGCACTTAGAAAGAGGAGAGGTAGGCCCAATCGCCTTTGTTTCCGTGCCGCCGGCGAGCTGTCACCCTACGTGCTGGAGTATGACGTCACAGTGGCCATAAACGATCTCTTGAGCATTCGGAGCTTGTGCTGTAGTGTCGATTACTCGCTGCATTTCTTTGTCAGTTTTAGACCTGCTTTGTCGTTTTATTCATGTTTTTTACTTCATTTGCTTTCTGTGTACAACCAAAGAATATCTAACTGATAAGAAGGTAAGGCTCAGCGAGACGTAACTAGCGCCACTATATTATGCGGCAAAGAATTACTACACAGAAGCCAACATTACAGGCTGATGCCGCAGGATGCCGAGCAGACTGAGTTAGACTGAGCATGCGTGTTTGTGTTCAAAGAATATAAACGCTTGTTTGTGTTGGCGTTTTGTTCAAAGGTTTTGTTGTTCTCATCTAGATCTGCGTTTATATTACAGCCATGAAATACACCCACTCCATTCCGATGAATAACAATTCATGGAATGGAGTGGATGAATAACAAGAACAAATTTGAAACCGTTTGAAACAAATATCCTGGAAAACCATTAAAACAACGTTTGCTGAAAAAAAAAGCTATCGTTACGTTGAAAAAATTAATTTATCAATTATATGAAACTGACTTTTATGAAAAATACCTCGTAATATTGTAAAATGAAAGAGGGAAGCATTCGATTACACAATGCATACCAAACAGACAGCTTTAAGCATACACTCAATCGTGGCGAGTTAGTCAGGTCGGTAGAGAGCTCAGCTATCACGCCAGCGGCCCAGGTTCGAACCTACTCAGATACGGACGGATGTTTTTCCGATCTGTTGAGAAAATTTCTCCAGCGCAGTGCGTTTAATTTACAAACTTCGGAAGGGTAGAAAAAAAATTGTAGCTTTGGGAAACTGCGGTTGTCTTTGCTTTTTTTTTTTTTTTTTTTATTATTATTATGGCTGCTACTGGGAAACCAGCCTCAGCATTTTTGACATTTAAGGTATATTGTAAATATGAAATTCATGCCAAGCAACCTGGTATTACTACGGTGCTTAAAGTGAGAATAAAACTGCTAAAATTTCCTTAAAATAATATTAATTGCTAATGTATATATTTGTTTCACCAAAAGAAGGGACAGGAGGGATACTCAGAAAAGAACAACAACAAAAAAAAATGCTTTAGTAGACCCAATGAGACCGAAGGAAACAGTCGCAGATCAAAGCTTAGCTTCCTTTCCGTGAAATAGGCTTCCCGTCCCGTGTCTCCTACGCTTTTTGCGCCTGAATGTTAACTTTCCCGCAGAGCACCTGCTGCCGCATTACATGGTGGCGCTGCTGTCGCCTGTTTTACATTATCTCTACGAGAGTTGAGCTTCTTCACGCGAAGCGTTTATATTCTTTGGTACAACTATCGCTAAAATACCTGTATACGCTGTTGCACTTTGTCGTAATAACAGTTCAAAGGAAAGGAAGTTAGATGTTACATACCATGTTTACACATCGGATGGAGATTTCTTGAAGCAATAGCTTGCGAAATGCTGTCGAAAGGATGTATTCGATGCTAAGAAAGCTCGAATGTGTTCAGAACACTTTGATGTCTTGAAGTAAGAGCGAGATCTTAGTAATGAATTGCTGAACTTGCTTCCCAGAAAAAAACTGAGAAAAGATGCTGTGTCTACAAAAAAATATGCCTTAGCAGATGGAGGAGGAAACTTCTGTTCCAAGTGAACGGTTTAAGATCGGAGAGGCCACAAAAAAAATGCATTTAATCGAATTGAAAGTAATCTCCAATTAAACGTCAAATCACAGGTCACAATGAAAGTCACATCATTCCTGACCAACATTTATCATACCGTCAACGTTATGTGAGAAGTGCGAATGTCTGAACAGAAATATAATGCAACTAAAGAGTGAAAATAATTCACTATGGGAAGAATTATCAAAAGTAAAAAAACCGTTCGTAATGGTAAAACAATGCTTTTGCCTCGAGAAAAGAAACCTGAAAACGGAAATTAATAATATGAAACGCAAATGCAAGAATAGAAATTTGCTGATCAACAGTGAAAGGTGGCCAGCTATCATAAATTTGCTTGGCCATTGTTTCACTGAAGTGCAAATTAAAACTCTTGTGTCAAACAAGAGACCAGCAAAATGGAATGTAGAAGATATAAGTGAAGCACTTGTTTTGCATGATATTTCTCGAAAAGCATATCTTTTCATCAAAAATAAAATGCACATACTGCTTCCAAGCATTCAAGCCGTTGAGCAATCGGGTTATCTAGTGCATGGAGTGGTACCTGATCTTGGGCTTGGGGGGGGGGGGGGGATATCAAGGTTTGGAGGCAGCTTGGAATAACCCCAACATTGTCTTCTTTTCCAAATCCAGTAAATGAAAATCTAAAAATATGGATGTTTGCCGATGTGCTCCATCTAATTAAACTTCTCCGAAATCATATATTTGTTCGCCGAACATGCTGTAGTGTAGAACCATCACTCGCCAGATATTTGACCTTTTGCTGGAACGTAATGACTCAGAATTAAAGGTGTTTCATAAAATAAAATGGATCCACACAAATGTAAGAGGCCCCATGAGACAGAGAATTAGTTTTAGCGCCCCAGATGCAATCTAACAATGTAAACAAAGCTGTAGGGTATTTTTTTCCTGAAAGAAAACAAATTGCTGATTTTATTAAATTGGTAAATGACTGATTCGATGAACGGAAATGTAGATTTCCCAGCTCCAAAAAGCCATTGCAGTGTGCTTTTAAAAAAAAAAAAAAAAAAAATATTTTCAGCAAAAAAGCATTGAACAGTATTCATGTCATATTCCCGTTTTTTTTTTCTGTATATATATATATTTTTAGCACGTCTTTTGTAAAAAAAGATCGTGCTTCTGTTATCGGTTTGTCCGTCCGTCCGTCTGTACCCACGATATCTCTGAAACTATTAGTCCGATTTGAAAAATTATTTTGCCGCCCCGGTGGCGCAGTGGTCTAAGGCGTTGGCCTCTGATCATTCGTCCGTAAGGGGTCCGGGTTCGAATCCCGGTCAGGCATGGATGTTGTGTTTGTCTTACGGCACTGGCTCTCTCCCTTCCCTGGAACCAGTGACCCTAAATTAGGGACGGGCGACTGCTTATAGCCCATTGAGTTGCTCACGGTGGTCGTTAAACCTCCAATCAAAAAAAAAAAAAAAAATATTTTTGCGTTCGGAAGCTTGAAATATGCAAATGATGATCCCTTATTTCGTTTTTTTTTACGATGTACGATTTTGCCGGTAGAGGGCATAAATGCAGATGATGTCGAATTCAAAAATACGTTTTATTCCACATATTTGCTTCTAAACATCCGATTGAATTTTTTTTTTTTATCTTTTGATTCCATTTATGTTGAAGAGTATTTTAGATATAGTTACTTTTTCAAATTACGCATAGATTTTCCGCTAGGAGGCTTAAAACTAAATTACATTTTCCCCGATAACTCTACTTCTAAAACTCCGATTTGAAAATTTTTTTCTTCAGCGCATACATCTCCTGATGGAAATCTTTTGCATATAATTTGAAATTTTTGGTAAAGAATACTTTGGCCAATAGGGGGCGGGGCGCAACAGTTAATTTTTGCTTCTGATGTATTTGTCATAAAATTGGAGTTTCTAAAATATCGATGGAAAAACTTCTTTCGTGGACTGATGCCACTCACATCGATAAACCTTTTCGGAATATTTTCTTCTTAAAATATTGCAGTTTCTCCACCAGGGGGCGTAGATGTACATCTTATTTTTGTCAATATCTCTACTTCTAGGGGTCCGATTTGAAAAATTCCTTTTTTGTTGGATAGTGTTTTCCGTGTGACATGTTTTTCATAAAATTTCAAAATTTTCAAGTAATTCATAGACTTTCCGCTGGGGGTGGGGGCGTAGCGGTAAATTGCGTTTCTCCCTACATCTCTGCTTCTAAATCTCCGATTTGAAAAATTATTTCTGCTTCGCATACAGCTTGTGATGGGAAATACTTTGCACATATTTCTAAATTTTGTAAGAAACGGTTTGGCCACCAGGTGGCGTAAGTCTTAATTTCCGCTTGTGTTGTATTTACAGCAAAATATGAGCTTCTATATTCTCGATTGAAAAAAGTCGTTTATTGACCGATACTACTCATGTCGACAAACCTTTTAGGAAAATTTTCTTCTTGAAAAAATGCATGGTTTCTACGCCAGGTGGCGTAGATGTATATCTTATTTTTGTCAATATCTCTACTTCTAAGAGTACGATTTGAAAAATTCCTTCTCTGTTGGATAGTGTTTCCGATGCGAAATGTGTTTCCTATAAATTCAAAATTTTAAGTAAATCATAGATTTTCCGCTAGGGGGCACAAAGATAAATTGCGTTTTCTGCGTTTTTTCCGCTCATGTAGCTCTGATTTGAAAAATTCCTCCTGTATCGCATACAAGACCTGATGGAAAATATTTTTCACTTAATTTCTAATGTTTGGTAAAGAATGGTTTAGCCACTAGGGGTCATAAGTGTTAATTTCTGTTCTGAAGTATTTGTTGCAAAATCTGGGCTCCTGAAAACTCGACTAATTTTATTTTTCTTGGACCGATGCCACTTATATGGATAAACCTTTGAGAATACTTTCTTCCTAAAATAATGCACGGTTTTCCCATTAGAGAACGTAAAGTCACATCTTATTTTTGTCGATAACTCTGTTTCTAAGAGTTCGTAAGCTCACGATTCCGTTTACAGCAATATCTGAGGGCTTAAAAACCCGATTGAAAATCTTCTTTCTTTTGTCAGATCTATTGTTTTGCATACCGGTTCCATTGACTTTGAATAGCTTTGATAAATTTTATTTGCGTCTGAACGAATTCAAAAGATGTGCTTATTACACCCGAATATTCGGTGTCATCTTTTATGTTTACTCTATTTTGAGAAATAGTTGGATGTTTGAACAATTTTTACTTAAAAATTATTTACTTAAAACTAGCTCTGTTATTTCGATTGAAAATTCAGAGAACACACGACACTTTCTCGGTATGGCTCCGTGCGTGTTACAGCTTCGCTTATGGCCACCGTGACGTCACAGCGCAGCGAAAAGAAACGGGAAGACGGCGCGATTACGATGGACCTACCTCTCCTCCTTCTAAGTACCTTGAGTCGTCCAGCCCTGTGTCGCCCGCAGCTAATTGATGCCAGAGGGGAGCAGAGACTGTCGCGCATTGTCCACAGCGACAGCACAGCCACAGTGTTACAAAACCCTTGCAGCTACAGTAGGGGTGATCAGAGCAATGTGTCACAGCACACGGTTCATAGAAGCCTTCCACGCATGAGCCTGCGTAGCCGAAGACCCAGCCGGGTCCTCATGTTCACTGCAGGTCCTCGCCAATAACGCATGAAATGTGTTATTGTCGATGACGCGGATACGCTGATTACCAACGTAGGCTATGGCACCTGGATGCACTTTTGGGCGGAAACAGGCAGGCGGCGGTTGTGTTATGCTGTGGGCGATATTTCTTTGGGACATTTTTTGCCCCATTATTCCAATAGCACAATCCCTGACAGCTGTCAGGTATCTGAACATCGTTGCGTGACAAAGTTAACCCATTCATACCAACTGTGTTCCCTGTTGGTGATGGCCATTACCAACAAGATAATGCGCCATGCCACACTGCCAGAATCGTCAAGGAGTGGTTCGAGGAACATGGTGGTGACTTTCTGTTAATGCCCTACCCTCCAAATTCACCTGAACCCAATCGAACATTTTTGGTTGGATTTGGGAAAGCGGGTTTGCTCTAAATCCCCACCACCCCGAAATGTACGAGAAATGGAGGACCTGTTGTTGCTATTTTGGTGCCAGGTACCCCAGAATACTTATCGCCACCACATCGAATCAATGCCTCGCCGAGTGGCTGCTGTTTTTCGTGCTAAATGGTGTTTCAGCCTTTTAGGCAGGTGGTCATCATGTAATGGATGATCGGTGTGTTTCTCCCAGTGACTGGACAATAGCCAAAGGATCCGGACCGCTCCCAAAATTTTTCGATTGCATTATTGTTTTATTGTTATTCATACAATTTCGAAACACCTATTTTTTACGAAATAATTATAGATTTGCATTTCAAAATACATACATTCTACAACATAATTATATACAGTTTAATGCATTGTTTTTCTCCCTAGTAAGATTAATCATCAGCTGTAGTTACTACAAGTGATTTGAAGAAGCATTATACATACTTCACGTTCAATATTTTTTCTTTGATCATTACACTTTTTACATCTGTTGTCTTCTCATCTTTCTCCCTTTCTCAACTCGATACATCAGTATCACTATCCAATAATAGCTGTAAATTATTGCCGAACAAAGTTAATTTGCTGTCTCACTTAGAACCTTTCTTTTAAAATCTCTTATTCGTACAACAGTGAAATTTGTGTTTCTTATGTGGTGTGAGAATTGGAAATGGAAAAAAACACCAGAAAAATTAACACCAGAGGATGTTAACTACAGCTCTTGATGCGAGTGAACAAGGATTCTATCATATTATTCGGAGTCTGTTAAAGAGTGCTGGGTTTGCTCGTAGTCTCGATAACAAATAAATTATCTTCTTCGATGATGTGAAGAAAGTTAAATTGGATTTAAGGAAAGAAACTGGACTTGAATGAATTCGCAATCTCTTCGGCACGAAGTGTCTTACATTGGCACTCCAATGAGGAAAGGTTTCCAAATAATGATTACATAATAAAACATGGAAAAGTTTGTCTGTGGCCATCAGCGAAGTTTCGGTTATTTTAGAATACGAGGCAGAAAAGGTGACACCATATTTCCCACATTTTTCAATGCTACAATGCAAAATGTCTCTCAATCATTAAACCAGGAAAATAATGGAATAAAGATTCATTGATATTATTTAAATGACCTCCTTCGTTTCGCTGATGATATAGCCAATTGTTGCAAATACCTGTTCAGAGCTGCGGAATATTATCCTTCAACTTGCTGAAAAGAGTAAAAAACTGTGACTAAAAATGAAGTTTCGAAAACAAAATTAATGTAGAAAGCTCATACAAGAAATGAAGATTAATCGGTGGATGAGGAAAACCTAGAGCTAACCAATACCTACATTTAGCTTGGGCAACAGATATCAAGCGAGTATCACATTAAAGAAGAAATATGTCGGCATTTACAACTTGGTTGGAGAGCTTTTGGATGAAACAGTAAAATTTTCAAGACATGCCATTATGTCGTAAGCGAAAAGTGTTTAATCAATGCATTCCTCCAGTTCTTGCGTAAGAATCAAAGACACGGACCTTAACTAAAATAAGACATACAAAGACTACAGAGAACTGAAAGAGGCATAGAGAAATGCAGGCTTGATGTAACCAGGAAAAATAAGAAGAGGAACTCGTGGATCAGAAAAATGATAAGATATCATGATCAGAGTAAAATCCCAAAAATGGCAATGGGCTGGACATATTGCTAGAAGAACGAGCCGCCGATGGACAAACGAAAGTTAAGACTCGATACCAAGGGACAGGAAAGATCCAGAAGAGACCATGTGCAAGATAGGTGGATGAAAGTGGGAAACGTTTCAAGGGAGACTGGATCGAGACAGACCGTTGTGGAAGAAACTAGGGGAGAGCTTCATCCAGCAGTGGACTGATAATGATTAATATTGGTCATGATATAATTCACACACATAAATAAACTAAAGGTGTGAGATAGGACCTCTGACCTTCCTCGAAATGAAATTCTGGGTACGTTGCTGCCCACTGGTGGTTTTCATTAACACCAAATTATTGCCTGCAACACAACTGCAACCTTAAGCTATAAAACTCGTCTCTTGCCACTTTTACAGCGGCAGCTGGTATTTAGTAGATGCATCTTCTGCAATTTTGTACTTTGAGGTCTTATGTTCAAGCAGTAGAACCTTTCTTAAGGGTGTTTCCATTATCTGTTTGCCTTTAAAAAGCGGAAGAAATTGTCCTGTTTTCAAGAAATGCCAAGCAAGAATTAAGCGATGATAACAAACAACAGACTTAAAAATTAACAAAGAATTAATAAGCAAAAGTTCCTGTACTTCAGACATGGATAACGAAAAATGTAGATAATGTAAACGCTCGATTACTCAGAGCTGCTAATGCAAGAAGGCGAGTCCTTCCAGGAAAAAATAAAACGTGGACTTAGTTTCCGTGGTCAGCGTTTGGCTAGCGGAGAATTGGGTTGAAAAGCGGAGTGCCTATTAGGAAAAGAGAATTGAATTATGAGCTCCAAATTCTTTCCTCGATCGATTTATATGGCAAAAACGAAGAAGCCAGCCTACAACGTTGGACAGACGATGTCCAAGGAGAAAAACGCAGCTTGAATTAGAAGCAAAGGAAATCAATGATTTTGCAAATGTTACTTTTTATAAAACAATCTCTTACAAGGGAAAGAGACACACAGTTGCAGAAATGCATTTATATCATGCAGAATAATAATAATGTCAAAGTATTTGAAAGTTCTTAAGCAACCGAGTCTTCCCTATAATATGCAACTGCACTGCCTTTCTTTTTCTATTTGTTTACGCTTTCCAACCGTAGGTTCAAGATGCGTATATGCTCCAGCTTTTTCCGTCCGTTTGTCCGCTCGATAACTGGCGTAAAAATGGTTCGATTTCGATGAAATTTTAGTATGTGGTAGGGGACCATCTGGGGACGAACCCCATTGAAAATGGGACAATGAGGTCAAAAGTCACGACGTAGGAGCGGGATCCATTGCATTGCTCTTATGCGTCATAAGTTGCGTAAATATGGTTCGATTTCGATAAAAGTTTAGTATGTGGTAGGGGACCACGTGAGGACGAATCCTATTGATAATGGAAGAAATGGGATCAAAGGTCAGGACTTAGGATTGGGATCCATTCTATCGCCCTTATCCCATATTATTAAGGTGGACGTCAAGTAATTTTGCTTCCTATACTTCCAATGGAAAAATTCTTGTGCATTTCCTTCACAATTAATATGTTCCCAAGGATGATAATTTGAAAATCGATTAAAATAATTTCATATTATAACTTGGAATACTTAATATTTTCTAAAACATAACCATAATTATAGTAAAATTAACTTTTCCTTTGGTGGTGTTGAAACCAGAAAAAAGATGGCGTGACCTGTACTTTGATGACGTCAGTAGACAAATAAATGTTGGATTGCAAAATTATGGTTATGTTTTAGAAAATATTAAGTATTCCAAGTAATAAAATGAAGCTATTTTAATCGATGTTCAAATTTTCATCCTTGGGAACGCATTAATTGTGAAGAAAATGTGTGCAGAAGTTTTTCCATTGGAAGTATAGGAAGCAAAATTACTTACGTCCACCTTAAAGGAGCAATTCTTGTATCTATGTAAATTTTATTTTGAAAACTGCTCTAAGGATCTTGATAAAAGTCGTTAACCTACCGTTTTCTGGTACTAGAAATCTATTTAGCTTGATCTCGACTTTAGGAAAATTGGTTTAGTGCGTTAAATAACCACCCCGAATTACCACGTTTTTAGTGTCATGGCGTCGTTCCATTGATGTTGCACATGCTTAGAAATCTTATGACGTCGCAATCTCGCGACTGAGATGTTGGCTCGCGGTCACGCCATCTATCTCATTACGTCACGCGTTGTGTGTGGATCCTATTAAAGTTCTATGATGTCACACTCTTGCAAACAGATGGTCGCGTTTCCCATCTGCCTCATTACGTCACGCGTTGTGTGCGTATGTTCGTCTGCACGATAACTCGCGTAAAAATTGTTCGATTTCGATGACATTTTAGTATGTCGTAGGGGAGCATGTGGGAAGGAAACCTATTGAAAGTGAACGATATGGGATCAAAGGTCAGGACATAGGAGCGGGATCCATTCCACTTCTCTTATGCGTCATAAATAACGCAAAAATGGTTCGATTTTGATTACATTTTAGTATGTGGTAGGGGACCATTTGGGGACAAACCCTATCGCAAAATGGGCGAAATGGGGTCAAAGGTCAGGACATAGGAGCGAAATCACTTGCATCGCCCTTAAGCGTCATAACATACGTAAAAATGTTTCGATTTGGATGAAATGTGAGTATGTATGTTGTAGGGACCTGCGTGGGGATGAATCCTATTGAAAATGGGCGAAATGGGGCCAAGATTAGGACACAGGAGCGGAATCTATTCCATAGCCCATATGCATAATAACTTACGTAAAATTGCATTGAATGCGACGAAACTTTATCATGTTATTTCGGAGGTACACTGAACTAGTTCTGTTGAATATCATCGAAATTGGATCAAAGGTCAGGGCACAGAAGCGAGATTTATTCCACAGCCATTATCCGCATAACTTGAGTAATGATTTCTCGTATGTTGGAAAGCGTATCATAATCAATGCATTGCATGATTTTATTAACTTCGTTGTTATTGTTTTAGAGTTTAACGGAGTTCAAAAGCATTGGTGCAAATTAAAGTAAAACTGGAATCGCCTTACGATCATAACTGAAAATCTGAAAGCCAGTTAAAATTCTTGAACTGGCTGGAACGAATTAACTCTATGTTAGAATAATGAGCTAAAATCAGGTCTAAGGAATATTTTTGCTATCTAAAAAGTGGATATAACGCAACTGGAAGGAGTGAACCTTAGAATTAGAAAGTGCTGCTTCCCCTTAGCTTTATTATTCAAAGTAATCATTTAAGGGAATGGTTAATACTAATCATTTCTGACTGATTACTTGCTAAACGTACTACATCAATAGCGACGAACAAAGGAAAGGACAGAGAAAATATTTGAGTAACTTGTTTCTCTGCCTAGTGGCAGGATGTTCGTGTCAGGGGCACTCGACACTGACACCATGATATTGGAAAGTAGCGTCCCCTCTTCCACTATTCCTCAGGTTATAGAGCAGACTAGAAGAGAGCGGTGGAAAAGAGGACTAGAAGGAAGTATTATATACGAGCTCCCGTGGCAGGTATATGGTCAGTACTACTGAGATGATAATGGGAAAGGAACTGTTTTGTCGTAGCTTTTGTTAAACCCGATCGCTATGTGGTAATTTCTGTTTCGGAAGGTTAGTAAGTTTTAGGCAGCATTTCGTTCAGGTACATCGGCCACTTAAAGGGTTAAAGAAGTTTTTGCTCCATGGTTTTCTATGAAAATTACCCGTCCCCCTGGTTGAGGTCCAATGGTTCCAGGGAGACGGCAGAATTTGCATCAAAAAACGTACACAAAGCCTACTATGCCTCATCCAGAACCACCCGGCTACCGGGTTGGCCATTGTGCCTTCTTTCTGGCGAATATCAAATAATTCACTTCCAAAAGCAGAAAATCATTTTCGCAATACTTCCTTCTTGCGTTGCTTTGGATGTACCATCACGTTTCACGTTTTGGTGTTTTTGAGCCATAACAACAGACCGTTTCATCACTGAGTAGTGACCTGGATCCTTTTTCACACATAATTTAAAAAAAACAAAAAAACAAATTGGCAATTCTTTGTGTTCACCCATCTGAAATAAGTGTCGTTAAGTGCAAAAATAATCCTGAACGGTGAATCCCGACAAACCCCATTCGATTACCAAACGTTGCCTTTTTCATCAAAAACGTTATCAACCTGGAACTGGAATTGTATCCCTATATAGCAGGTTAGTTCTCTTGTACTTCCCTTTCAGTACAAAAGCAAGAGCATTCCTTTTTATTTTGATTTGATTTTTCATTTCCATGAAAATGATTCCGACGGAATTCATTTTTTTCCTACCTATCGTTTCTTCTGAAAAAGTCTTTTGTGACAGCATTTTTTTTTTCCTATTTGCATTTGCGTTTCCCACATATTTCTTTTATCTGGATCGTAACGGTTATTGCTTTCTGTTTTTCGGTTCGTCTTTCGTTTTTATTCTTCTTCTCTCCTTAATGGTCCTCCCATCACCCCCAAAAAAGTGTGTGAGCTATTTATCTCCCGTTATATGGATCCCAATTCTATGACATGCCTTCATAATACAGCTTAAAAGTGTGCTTCACTGAGGCCTGCACAGCCTGATAGCAAAGGGACAAAACATTTTAGAAATGCTACAAAAATATTTAGAAAGACAGCCTTAAATTTCATATTGGTAGTTCGAATAGTTCCGCGAATTGAATAATAGCTTTGACGTCCTCGTAAAACGACTGCGCGTTACAATCTACTCATCAGATTTAAAAGCTTCCCTATTACGAAGTGCAAGCAACTTTAGGCGATTCTGTTGAAGTGCGCTGAATTTTTTTCCATTTTGGGGAGGAAGGAGTTATGTACGAATGTATAGTACGTATTAGTGGACTAATCATTTGCTTTACGAGGTTAAACATAGGTATCAATCAATGAAATAATTAATTCGCGGAACATATAAAAAACAATTTATGGAACATTCCTTCTGTTATTTTTTCGATTGGAAACTGCTACATGATGTTGCTGCTGTATATTTTTAGAACGTATAGTTTTGAGAAATGACAGTGGAGAAAATATCCATGCATTGATCCTAAAGAATGCAGTCAAGTCCTATACACTATGGGTTATTAAAGCATTTAAATTGCCAATTTACCTACGAAGGGGTAATTTCATCATAAAATTTGCACTATTTCTCTAATTTATGAATTTAAAACGAGGGGTCCATTTCACCGAAAACCACTTGACCGAAGTGTCACTTCACCGAAAATCACTGCACCGAAAAGTTCATTTCATCGAAAGGTCCGTTCATTGAAAAGTTCATTTCAGCGAAACCTTCATTTCACCGAAAGCTCGTTTCACCGAAAAGTTCACTTCACCGAAAAGTTCACTTCACCGCAAGTTATTTCACCGAAAGGTCGTTTTGCCGAAACATTCACTTCACCGAAAGATCACTTTATCGAATGTTCACTTCATCGAAAGATTGTTTTAACCAGCTGCTAATTTCGATCGAAAGGCAATATTCTCTGAATTTGAAACTCAAATTTATGTATTTATTTTCGTGAGAATCAACCTAATGTCGATCTGATCCACAGATGTGTCTCTTAATACCTCAAATATTAGTACTGCTCTAAAAACGTGTATTTCAGTGGAATCTCATATGTGAAACATTTGCCCATATTTAATCCTATGAAGACTAAATTACATAGGTATTTATATATATTGAGCTAATTTAGCGCATTAAGTCTAAAGTCTTCTATATAGATAAACCGAAGTCTCTAGGTAGGGTCTCACATTGAATCTTTAGATAACATGGACCTTTATTGAACATGAACTCCCCCCCCCCTTTTTTTTTTTTCGCTTGAAGGTGTAACGACTACCTTGAGCAACTCAATGGGCCATAAGCAGTCGTCCGTTCCTAATTTAGGGTCACTGGTTCCAAGAAAGGGAGAGAGCCAGTGCCGTAAGACAAACACAACATCCATAACTAACGGGATTCGAACCCGGACCCCTTCATGGACTAACAGTCATAAGCCAGCACTTAGACCACTGCGCCACCGGGGCGTCGAACTCCCTTTACACTAAGATGTGACATTATTTGTTTTAATTATTACCATGCCCTTGCATCAATTAAAATTTTTTTTTTTTTTTTTTTTTTTTTTTTTTTTTTTTTGAGGTTTAACGACCACCGTGAGCAACTCAATGGGCTATAGGCAGTCGCCCGTCCCTAATTTAGGGTCACTGGTTCCAGGGAAGGGAGAGAGCCAGTGCCGTAAGACAAACACAACATCCATGCCTGACCGGGATTCGAACCCGGACCCCTTACGGACGAATGATCAGAGGCCAGCGCCTTAGACCACTGCGCCACCGGGGCGGCCAATTAAAATTTAGATTTTTTTCTCTCTGCTGTTTTTCGTGGAACTGGGTTTAAAAAGGCTGTTGGCACTTGATTGGTCCCTGTACTTTATTAAGTAGCTCAATTAGGGGCAAATTTGTTTGCTTAAATGAAATGATTAATAGGAAGAGAAGATAAGATACGTGAAACACTAATTATTTTTAAACGGTAAATTTGAAGCAAATAAGAAATGAAACCCTTCTTCGAATTCAATTTGAAGTTATGATGAAGAAAAAGATGCTTTCATTAATGCTGCAGTCGGGTAACAGCAAATTTGTACCCGGGTGATTGGTACCTGGCAAACTCGTACCCGGGAGATTTGTACCCTTCTGCTGCTGCGACGTTACGGGGGCAAAAACAAATTGCATGGCTAACATAAATGCAATGGAAAGACTGTGAAGCTATACAATCCGTTTCTTAAGATTTAGTTGTTTCTTATTAAGACGCGCTCTTTCGCGTCCTTTTAGTAAAGTACGTAAGTGTAATTCTCGGCGTTATCTACCAGTCTCGGGCGTTTCACAAAGGTATACGTAAGTATAAAAATCGTTATTTCGAAGTATGCTTCAGCAGTTTTTCAGCAGTTTTCCTGTTGATTACACGAGAAAAGCCGTACTCGTTTTGAGACAGCAATATAAGTGTTGAACTTCGTTGCTAAAGATTTTTGAAGCGAAATGTTCGTGTCTGCACTTAATATTCCGTTGAATGTTTACAAATTTAATCACGCGAGCTCGCGAGCTCTCATCACTTTGTAGAAAACTTTATTAGCATGCGAATTCCCCTCTTAGAGTGAAGTTAACAGCTATTTTAAGTCTCAACCATAAATGGGTGCGAAATATCACTGTAAAATAAATTTTTTGAAATTCGCGAACTACTTTCCGTGATATCTTTCGTGAATTAACGAAGCATATTCCTGATACAACCCTTTTCGTGAAATGAAGGAAAGAAACCCGAGTTTCGCGGATCTTTTCGTACGGCAGAAAAATTCTGAATTTTCAGAAACATTGCCGTAATTCCTATTTTACATTGACGGCAAATTCCCGTTTACAAGATGTGTTAACGGAAAATTCTGAATTTTCAGAAACCTTTCCGAATTCCTTTCGTACACTAACGGAAAAACTCCGTTCTTACGTTTTCGTTATTCATATGACGCAAAATTTCCAGTAATAGAAAATATTCACGGAATACTTGGGGGTTTGATTAATTGTTAATAGTCTGTCGAAGTATTTGATTTTGGAGTTCTGTAGCTAGATCGGATAGTGTGGATAGTATATCGCATGAATTTTCGCTACTGTGGCACAGGATATTTCTCCTCCTCTTCCCCATTTTGTGCACTAACTATTACATGTTATGTTGCCGCAAGAAATCGGGTACTTAATTTATTGTACAGGTGATTGTACTAAGTGTACGTATCAGTCTGTGGAGTCCTTCAGACAAAAGCTATATAGCTACCAAGAGTAAATATTATATTTAGAAGTTTCGTGAAATAATATTATAAAACAGTACACTGCGCATTTTCTTAAAGACAATTGAACGTTATTCTCAGCTGAAAATAGATTTCAAACTTCAAATCATTTTGTTGCTTCGAAAAATCACTATGAAAAAAATCGTAATTTATATTAAGACCTGTGAAGAAATTAACTCGTGCACCAAAAGCTATTAAATTGAAAATAATTGTCGTCTCCTGCACGATACACTTTAATGATAAAAAACTATGTACAATTGAAAAAAGTATATATTTAAGACCTTACAACACCACAACGGTGTCATCCTCAGAAACAATGCAGCAGTGATCACAGAAGTGAGAGACCTATATACTTTAATAAAACAAATAGCAATTAATGCGCATGTGCAATAACAGCAAAGTCCAAATCAAGTTCAGTGGGTTCGAGCATAGCTGGTGGGCGTGACCTAGCCCAAAAGTGTTCTCCAAGGAAGAAGGATAAACACGGGAGGTTCGTCTTTGCAACATCTTTCGCCATTGACGAATATGTGAATATTTTCGGAGAAAAGTGTTGATCGACGATTCCTGGGAGAATCCAGGATAATGGTGTTATTCCAACATGGTAGATAAGAACCATTTGTACAATGTCTCGACAAAGATGTAACACCAGAATACGTCCTAAGATTATACTGATGTTTCTAAACGCGGCGCCCCAAATTACGAAAGGTTGGTCCCACATAACATAAATCGGGCTCAGCAGGGTTAGTAGATTTTAGTGGAACCAAATATACACCGTGACGGTTCACACATTCAACAGTCTCTGTCTTGTTTAACAGTGTTAACTAAAGTACGAAACCTTACACCAAACTTGAGTTTCTACTCATGACATATGTTTTTTTAAGATATTACATACGGGTGGTATATATGGAATGGATCCCACAAATTTATAGTCACATTTATCTGCAAGCAAAGTTGCCTGCGGTCGACCTATTGATTTCTTAACAATGAAGCGATCAATCATGTGTCGAGGGTAACCAAAAGTCAAGGCAAACGGTTTAATCCTAGCTAACTCTTGGTTCCGTAAATCCTGTATGGACGAGTGTGTAAATGCACGATTAATAAGAAAATGAAAAGCACATAATTTTGCGAGATTGGATGAGAAGAAGTAATTAGGTATAAACGCGGCAGAAAAAGTTAGTCTACGGTAAACAGAAAATGATAAGGAGTTAGCAGAAATATCACAAAAAGACAAAAGTCGAGAAAAGGCAAAATTCCTAAATTCTCGAACTCAACCTCGAACTTGATAGAAGGATGTCGTGAAGAAAGTAATTAGTAAAAGAATTAAGCTCATCAAAACCTGAAAGCCAATCAACCAATATGGCGTCGTCGTACCTGACGTAAAGAAGTGGTTTTATGGGGAAAACAAAAATGAGGGTATCCTCAAAGTCCTGTAACAATACCTCTGCAAGCAAGGGAGACATGGGGGACTCCATAGGGGCACCTGCCAACTGTCGATAAATGGAAATAACAAACCGAAAATAAGATAAAAATGAGAAACAGAAAAAATGAAAAAATTACAAATTCTTTCTATTGGAGCTTAGTATTAAAAAAAATAATAAGCTCCAATAGAAAATGAAATAATTAAATCACTCGCTTCAAAAAAAAAAAAAAGAAAAATTCATCATCACTTAAATAGTTTCACCTTGAAAGTGATCCTGATTCCTGTAACGTACTGGCTCAGTGGTTAAAACGTGCGGCTTCAACCCAAACGACTGG
This sequence comes from Macrothele yani, assembly GCA_039090855.1. Classification (NCBI taxonomy): domain Eukaryota; kingdom Metazoa; phylum Arthropoda; class Arachnida; order Araneae; family Macrothelidae; genus Macrothele; species Macrothele yani. The sequence continues at coordinate 135,387,785 of CM076990.1, forward strand.
GTTCGATCCTCACTACCGGCGCAAAATGTCTTTTCCGCTTAAGGGCTGAAATAATCAGCGTGTTGTATTTTCCAAAGTTTCTGTCTAAATACGGAAAAACTTGAATTTTCTTAAACAGAAGTCATCGCTCTTTGCACGTTTTTATAAGTGAGTCACGGAAAAATTCTCATCGGCCGCTACCGGGAATCGAACCCAGGATCTTCCAGTTACTTGGTTACGCTTTGCTGTGATTGGCTGGCGCTGATGTGTTGTTTTGAGAAAAGACTCAATATCGGACTCTTTCTCGGTGTGGGAAAAATCACTAATCAGCATTCTCGCGTTCAATATCTTCCCGTACTTTGCAAGGAAAAAGCTTTTGAGAATGAAGAAGACAATGAGACGACCCAGGTAGCAATATTATGTTGGACCAACCGTGGGCTTTCAACGGTCGGCCCAGCGGCGAGGCGACTCGGCGGCCAACAATTGGATATGTGTTAGTTCAACTGTTGGACCCACATTGGAAAACTATTGCAAACAGTTTTCCAATGTGATCATGTGTTGTTGGACAACCATGGTTGGTCATGTGTTGTTGGACAACCATAGGACAACCGTTAAGTGGTCATACGTTGATAAATGGTTGGTCATGTGTGGTTGGAAAAACCGTTGGCCAATCTTCGATAAACAACGCAACCTCGCCCAACGCTGCCGACGCAAAAATAGCATTGGGCCAACCGTTGGCCAATGTCAGAGTGCTACTTGGGGAACTTAGAAAGAGGCGAACGGCATTTAAGAAAAGTGTTGTTTTGGCTTTTGAGAGCCCGAATTTTATTTATTTATTATTATTTTTGCAGATAATTAATTTTCGATGTATGAACATTAATTAGGGATTTGGGAATTTTAATCTAAAATGCTTACTGCGCGGAAGTTATTTCTGCTGCGCGTAAGAAGTTAAGTCGCGGAGGAAGTTTAGTCAGTTTAGAGGAAACTCTGCTACGCGTTATTTTCAAAAATGTTCCGTGAATTCACACTACTTATTTTTAACAGTGTATTTCAAATATTTACTAAATTAAATATCTGGGATTTTTCAGTGAATTTTTTCTGAACAACTCTACAAAACTACTTAACCTACGTAGTTCAAACCATATACATAAGAGGGAAGGTTCTTTTAATATTTTATCGCCTCTGTTTAGCAGGTCATTTGAAAAAACAAGTACGAGCTTATAGTGATCAAATAACCTTTCTTAGAATCTAACACGTTAGTTAAATCATGCAATGCATTGATTATGATAGGCTTTCCAACATACCAGAAAGCATTACTCAAGTTATTACTCACGTTTTGAGGATAATGGCTGTAGAATAAATCTCGCTCCTGTGCCCTGATTGTTGACTCCATTTCAATGATATTAAACAGAATTGGTTCAGTATACCTCCGGAACAACATCCTAAAAGTTTGTCTCAATAGAAACATTTTAGTCAAGTTATGAAGATAATGGCTGTGGAATAAATCTCGCTCCTATGTCCTGACCTTTCACCCTATTTCGATTATATTCAAGAGCACCAATTCATTTAAGATAGTACAACTATACTAGTTATTCGAATTTATTGGCGTCGATAAAATCAAGGTTTCCAAGCTTTCGCACATCAACCAGATGACTTTTTCAAGGAAGATAGACAGCAAAGGTAGACAGCAAACTGCTGTCTACCTTCCTTGAAAAAGCCATCTGGTTGATGTGCGAAAGCTTGGGAACCTTGATTTTTTCTACGCCAATAAATTTGGATAACTAATATAGTTATATTATCTTAAGTATAGTTGGTGTACAGTTCTTTACGTTATTATTTAGAACCGATTCAGTATACCTCCGGAACAACATACTAAAGTTTTGTCGCAATAGAAGCATTATGACATATAAGGGCAATGGAATGGATCCCGCTCCTATGTCCTGACCTTTGACCCCATTTCGTCCATTTTCAATAGGGTTCGTGCCTAGGTAGTCCCCTGACACATACTAAACTTTCATCTAAATTGAGCTGTTTGTACTCGAGTTATGATGCATAAGGGCAATGGAATGGATCCCGCTCCTATGTCCTGTCCTTTGACTCCATTTCGCCCATTTTAAATAGGTTTCGTTCCCAGGTGGTCCCCTACCACATACTAACATTTCATCGAAATCGAACCATTTCTACTCGAGTTATCGTGCTGGCGGGCAGACGGACAGGCAGGACAGACTGACAAAGGTGGAGCGTATACGCTTCTTCAACTGACGGTTGAAAAGCGTAAAAAACATAATATTACATAGATTGCTAAAATAACTACAAACAAAAGAACGATTTTGCAAAGAATAAAGTATGTTTGATTTCCGAAAATAACAGACCTTAAATTACTGGATTAAACAGCGTAAGATAAATTAGTGTGATGAGAAACTAAGAGAAACGCCAATTCCTAAATTTTCGATTACCTGACTTCTCAATAACATACTCTTAGGGAAACTAAGTCCGACAACGTAAGAGAGTCGTTTAAGTACATCTAAAATGCATAATAGAAAATGAAATCACGAAACATGCGTAGAGAAATAATCGTGAAAATACTCTTATAGGAATACGCGAAAGGAAAAGATTACATAGGCAGCAGTAGTAGCATGTTTCACACATACATGAGTATGACAAACCTGACGGTATCACTCTGTCCGTCAGTGGACACAATACGTATGCAACAACAGTAGTGTCCCAAAGTTAGGCATAATCAACAAAAAGTGTTAAATCACAAAATTGGGAAGGCAGAGTGAAATTCAATGTATACTACACATAGATATTTAGTAAAGATATAAACTTCGGTACAAATCACATAAAAAAACGATGAACCAATTGTATCAATTGTCCGAAATGGTGAAAAATAGCAGGAGTTTTCCGAAGGAGTCTCTGATTTTTTACAGTGGTCTAGGAAGGCGTATGGTGACCTATTAACAGCGATACAAGTGACACACCGATGTCTCCTATTGTTGAAAAGGAAAACAAACAGATTCTGTGGCAGCAAATCTACTCCAGAACAAGAGCAGGTCGGACTTCCTCGAGAGTTCTGACAGGAGTTTGACGATCTACAGTGCGTCTCGCAATGCATCCCACACATGCTGTATTGCGGTGAAGTCTGAGGAATGAGCTGGCCATAGGAAACGGTGGGTATCTTAACTTTCCAGATAATCATAGACAGTGACAGCTCTGTGAGGTGTCGCGTTATCGTGCATGAACAGGAAATCTGAGCCAACTGCACCCCGAAAAAGCCACGCGTAGGGATTAACGATTTCGACTCTGTATCTCTGACCTGTTAACGTTTCACCAAAATGGAGCTGTAAGAGCCCTTTGGACATAATGCAACCCCAGACAAGTAAACCACCACCTATACAATGGCGTATTTCTCGGATGTTTAGGCGAAAATAACGGATACTACGGCTGCTGTTACTCTCGAGACAGAACCTGGATTCATTAGAAAAGAGGACATTGGCACATTTATTTTCGACCCAGTCTTTATGTTGTCTGTACCACAGTAACCTTGCATTTCTTGCTGATGGTGTGAGTGGATGCAGATTGCAGGTCTTATCGAGTATAGTCTCTACTCTTTGAGCCATGTGTATACTGTTTGCCTTGAAGCAGATGGTCCGCCAGCTGCAGGCAACTCTAAAGCAAGCACTCTCGCTGACATCGATCAGTTACGTGTCGTTGTTAGTGCCTCATACTTATCATCCTGAGTCATTGTAATCCGTGGACCACCTGCTACCGGTTGACGATTAACATCTCCGGTGTCCTGGTACCTTCCCCAACGTCTTGGTACAAAGGATTGATTCACGCTAGCAGCGGCTTTGGCAACATTACTCTGAGTCGGATTCCAACATTCCAATCACTGGTAAACAAAATTAAACTTTTTTTCTTGGCACATGAGGGAAAATACCTGTTCCTAATAGGATTTTGCACGCTGAATTCAAAATTGTAGGTACTTTTTCTCCATCACCCATGGTTTTGTTTTGACACCCCTGTTAATTGTGAAATAAATGTGCATATTTACATGCATTCAGGACACTACCGAACTTACCGAAAGTGTGACAGTTGTTGCTTTACTTCTGTGTTTGGCTTCTGTAACATCCCTCTTCGGCGTCCAACAGTAATCAGCAAGCATTATTGCACTCCACTGTCCCTGGTTCTTCCTTTCCATGGCAGAAATGTCTTGGTGGAATCGCTCCCAATGTTTATCACTAACGGCACCTAGATTGTCAGGGAAGAAATCCAGGTGGGAGTCCATGAAATGCATTTTGAGGGACATATTACAGCCCATATCTTTGTATGACTGTAAAAATTCACCCACTATCTTCCGGAAGTTCGGGGCTTTTAAATTTACTAAAACATTTTGCACCATACTTCCACCCTGATTTTTCAACTTGGCTTAACAGATCTTCGAATTTTCCATCTGCAATCAAAGGTCTTATTTCGGGGCCCGCAAAAATTCCTTCCTTCATTTTCGCATCACTTGCACGAGGAACTTTTTCCTTCATGTGAAGAAGCCTATTGCCATTTTTATCCATTACCTTCACAAAGTTTTCGAAAAGCCCTAACTTTATATGAAGTGGAGGCAGAAGAATCATGTCAGAGTTGACTAGTGGGAGACGTACAACATTTTTCTTTCTAGGCGTCAGTGATTCGCGCTTTGGCCATTCCTTCTTGATGAAATGATTTATCTTGTCCCTTCTGTCCCATTCGCACAAAAACAACAAAATTTAGTATAGCTGAGGTGCAAACCAATTGAAAATTCTCTATCATAATTTTTTTTTCATAATAAATGTCTGCCATTTACCAAGGAAAAACTTTACGTGTGCGTTTCTTCTCAAATTAATTTTCAGATTTTTCACTAGAGGGCGTCAATATAAATATATTAAATTATGATATCTCCGCTTCTAGAAATCCGATTGAAAATATTATTTTTGACACTGGAAGCGTTTGTCGCGAAGAATATGTGCCAATTTTTGTACCACACAGTTTTTCTACTGGGGGGGGGGGACAAGTGTTCATTTTTATATCTACAGAGCTTGGAATCGTATCTCCATTTTTATGGTCCCGATCGTAAAAATGTCCTTTGCCTTGGGTATGTTCCATTATAAGAAATGCTTTGTGCACTGTTTGTGATTTTTCGTAGCACGCACATATCGGCTGCTAATGGCGAAAATTAGATGTGCCTCTTCGTGAATTTTTTATGGATTCTCTGGGAATACCGTTGCCGTGTTTTTAGCATGTCTTTTGTAAAACAAGTTAGTAAAATCATGTAATGCATTGATTATGATACGCTTTCCAACATACCAGAAATCGTACACAGACAAACCACCCTCCCTACCCTGACTATTGATTCGTTCAGTATACCTCCGGAACAACATACTAACGTTTTGTCGCAATAGAAACATTTTTACTCAAGTTATTACTCAAGTTATGAGGATAATGGCTGTGAAATAAATCTCGCTCCTGTGCCCTGCTCTCTGACTCAATTGCAATGATATTAAACAGAATTGGTTCAGTATACCTCCGGAAAAAACTTACTAAAGTTTTGTCGCAATAGAAGCATTTTTAGTCAAGTTATGAGGATAATGGCTGTGGAATAAATCTTGCTTCTGTGTCCTGACTTTTGACCTCATTTCGATGATATTCAACCGAACTGGTTAAGTATTCAGTATACTTCCAGAACAACATGATAAAGTGTTGTCGCAATCGAAGCATTTTCACATAAGTTATGACGCATAAGGACGATGGAATGGATCCCGCTCCTATGTCCTGATCTGTGACCCCATTTCACTCATTTTCAATAGGGTTCGTCCCCAGGTTGTGCCCTACCACATACTAAAATTTCATCGAAATCGAACCATTTTTACGTGAGTTATCGTGCGGACAGACAGACGGACGGACAAAGCTAGGGCATATACGCTTTTTCAACCTACGGTTGGAAAGCATAAACAAGTTAGTAAAATCGTGCAATGCATTGATTATGATACGCTTTCCAACATACCAGAAATTATTACTCAAGTTATGAGGATAATGGCAGTGGAATACATCTCGCTCCTGTGTCCTGACCTTTGACCCCATTTCGATGATAATCAGCAGAACCGGTTCAGTATACAGCAAGAATAACATACTAAAGTTGTGTCGCAATAGAAGCAGTTTTACGCAAGTTATCAGAATAATGGCTGTGGAATAAATCTTGCTTTTGTGCAATGACCTTTGACCCCATTTCGTTGATATTCAACAGAACCGGTTCACTATACCTCTGGAATAACATGATAACGTTTTGTTGCAATCGAAACATTTTTAAGTAAGTTATGATGCACAAGGGTAATGGAATGGATCCCACTGCAGTGTCCTGACCGTTGACCCCATTTCGCCCATTTTCAATAGGGTTCGTCCCCAGGTGATTCCGTACCAAATACTAAAATTTCATCAAAATCGAACCATTTTTACGCAAGTTATGACACATAAGGGCAACGGAACAAATCCCGCTCTTATGTCCTGCCTGACCTTTGACTCCATTTCGCCCATTTTCAATAGGGTTCGTGCCCAGGTGATTCCCTACCACATACTAAAATTTCATCGAAATCGAACCATATTTACGCATGTTATGACGCATAAAGGCAATGGAATGGATCGCACTTTTATGCCCTGACCTTTGACCCCATTCCCCATTCCGCCCATTTTCAACATGTTTCGTTCCCAGGTTGTTCCTTACCACATACCAAAATTTCATCGAAATCGAAACATTGTTACGCAAGTTATGACGCATAACGGCAATGGAATAAATCCCGCTCTTATGCTCTGCCTGACCTTTGACCCCATTTCGCCAATTTTCAATAGGGTTCGTGCCCAGTGGTTCCCTACCACATACTAAAATTTCATCGAAATCGAACAATATTTACGCATGTTATGACGCATAAAGGCAATGAAATGGATCCCGCTTTTATGTCCTGACCTTTGACTCCATTCCGCCAATTTTCAACAGGGTTCGTTCCCAGATGGTTTCTTACCACATACTAAAATTTCATTGAAATCGAACCCTTTTTACGCAAGTTATGATGCATAAAGGCAATGGAATAAATCCCGCTCCTATGTCCTGACTTTTTACCCCATGTCATTTATTTTCAATAGGGATCGTCCCCGGGTGGTTCCCTACCACATACTAAAATTCCTACGCAATCGAACTATTTTTACGTAAGTTATGACGCATAAGAACAATGGAATGGATCCCGCTCCTATGCCCTGACCTTTGACCCTGTTTTTCCCACTTTCAATAGGGTTCGTCCCCAGGTGGTCTCTCACTACATACTAAAATTTCGTCGAAATCGAACCATGTTCACGTGAGTTATCGTGCGGACAGACGGACAAAGCTGGAGCATATACGCTTCTTCAACCTACGGTTGGAAAGCGTAAAAAAAGATCGCGCTTATGTTATTGCATTGTCTGTCGGTCCATATTTGGATACCATATCTCGACAACAATTATTTCGATTTAGAAATTATTTTTGCCGGTAGACACTATAATTCGTGCATGAATACTAGTATTAAAAGAAATCCGTCTTGTTGCACGATGATATTTATTCATCTAAAAAATGAAATCTATATACAGTTTAAAAACACATGAGCACTTTCGGTGTCACATTGACACCTTCATCAGATGTAATTTCACCATGTGGCTACATGCTGGTCTTAAGTACGTGGAGTAGATGCATCATGGGTAAGGTAATGTCAATGTCACATGATTTTAATCCACATATTGATTTTAATCCACATATATCCACATATTGTAAACCTCCTTACCAACATATGTTCTCGTCATAAAATACAATTTGGAATACGATCATGCAATCTATATACCATTATCCGCAATGATCGTGACAAAATTGACAAAGCGAAAAAATGGGGTGTGTATGTTATTCCTATGCTCGACACTATCTCTGGTGAACTAAACAATCATTATGTGGGTTCTACCAAAAGAAATTTGGATTTGAGATTAAATGAACACAGATATGATCTAAAAATGAATCACCAACGCACCTCTTTTGCAAGAACCATAAGTGCTGGAAATTCCATCCCAGACTGGGACAACGCTAAAATCATAAACACACCTAACTCTGTTCATTCCTTGTTATTTGCAGAAAGCCTCTATATTTCGGCTTATAATACACGTTGCTGTAATGACTATTATCCTTATGTTTTACCTGAACCTTGGAGCAATCTTGTTGGGAAGGACAGCACAATAGCAATTGCTTCTGTTAAGTGATCATTGGCTAACTATGCCTTTTTTAGATTGTCTTGTTATCTGGTATATCATGTGACATTGACATTACCTTTCCCATGATGCATCTACTCCACGTACTTAAGACCAGCATGTAGCCACATGGTGAAATTACATCTGATGAAGGTGTCAATGTGACACCGAAAGTGCTCATGTGTTTTTAAACTGTATATAGATTTCATTTTTCAGCTGAATAAATATCATCGTGCAACAAGACGGATTTCTTTTAATACTACTAATTATTTTTGCATTGGGAAGCATGAAATGTGAGAACCATGATCATTGTTTTCCGATTTTCTATTATGCATAACTTCACCAACAGAGGGCGTAAATTCAGATGGCATCGATTTTAAAATACATTTTATTTCTATTGAACATCCGAGTAAAAACAGTTTTTCTTCCATTCGATACCATTTATAACGAAGACTATTTTAGTTACAGTTTCGTTTTCAAGTAATGCATCGTTTTTGCTTTAGAAGGCATAAAATTAAATTGTGATTTCTCCGATAGCTCTGCTTCTAAAAATCGGATTTAAAAAATTTATTTAGCATGGGATAGATCTCTTAGTAGAAAATACTCTGCATCTAATTTCACATTTTGGAAAAGAATGGTTAGGCCACTAGTGGGCGTAAGAACATATCTTCATTTCTCATGTATTGTATTTGCAGCAAATTATCTGCGCTTCTGTAAGCTCGATTTAAAAAAAACTTTTTCGCGGTCGGACACCACGACAAGCGTTTTGAGAATACCTTGAGCCGAAAACAATGCAGAAAATTACCTCCAGCTGACGTAGATGTATATCTTATATTTGTAGATACCGCTGCTTCTAACAGTCCGATTTGATTTTTTTCGTCGGAGTGCGTTTCGGTTACTAAATGTTTTGCATATAATTTCCAAGTTTTCTTAACGCACACCTCTGCCACAAAGAGGGCATATATTCACGTTTTCATTTTCAGCATATCGCACTAACATCTGGGCGTCTAAAACCCGATAATAAAATTCCTTTTTCGGTCAGATGCCACTAACTGCCAAAACATTTTGTGTACGTTTACTCCGTAGAATAGTGCACAATTTTTCAACTAGGAGCGCAGATGTCTTATCAATTTTTGTTACTGCTTTTAAAAGACCGATTAAAATTTTCTTTAAACGCCAAACACTATTTACTTTGTGGAACATTTTCCTCTACTCGTGGGGTTATGCAGTTCACAGTTCTGGCGCGAGGTGGTGTTGGTGTGTACTTCTGTGTGATGCTGTATCTCCGCTTCTGAAATCCCTTTTTGAATTTTTTTACTGTGTGCTGTCCATTACAGTAAAGATGGGGAACATTATCTTCTTACAAGAGAGCGCAGTTTACCCCTATTGGGGACAGAAATTTCAACACTTTTTCTTCGCTATCTCTGACTCCAGGAGTCGTATTTCAAAAATTATTTTTCCTTAACATATCTTTCGCTGAAAAGAATACCTTTCACGTGTTTTCTATTTTTCCATTATTCAAAATTCTTCCACTATAGGGCGTAATGTTAGATCATGTTTTCTTTTATATTAGTTCTTTTAACAGTATAATATAAAAATTGCTTTGACTCTGATATGTTTCTTCAGCTAAGAGAAATTTTTAAGCACAGTTTGTTGATTTTCGTAAGACTTTCCAACCGCCACTGGAGTAAAGTAACTATTTCTGTTTCTAGATTTGTTTTATCAATTGTAGAAATGCGGCTGACTTTTTTTAATTTTTTGTAATTTTTTTTGTATCATGAATAGCTTTGAGATATCATATTCGTGTTAAAAAGGATTCAAAAGATGTGCTCATTACACCCGAGAATTCGGTGTCATCTTTCTTGTTTGACCTAGTTTCAATTTGGGTTTGCCTTGATTGGATGACTAGTCATTTCTGTAAAATCACATTCCCGTTAACATTTTTAGCGACAATATGCTTCCGTGACAATTTCCTTTCTCAGACATGTGTATGTACCGACATTATTCTTTTAGTTTACGGAAAAATTTCTTTCGAGCATATTGCTGTTCCAGGGAAAGACACATTTATAATTCAGTACCGCGGCGCAACCGGCTACACTTGACAGCTGTTCTAATTTTAAATCATTTCTTCAGGAGCATGTTTTTAAAAGCACTAAATTATGCATTAATATAAAGTGAAAGTAAGAAAGTGAATGTTCTAAAGTTCTTTGTGTTATTTATCTTAATTTCGGTTGCTTATTTCAAGAATGTGAATGACAACTAGGTTTGGCAGCGGAAGACGAAGTAGTGCTTATAATCACGCTTTCCCAAATTTTTGATGCTACTTTTCCAAATCAAATTTATGGAACATTTAAGAAATAGATAAGAACAGCTAATGCGATGAAGCGCTTTCTCTTGACAGAAAATTCTAAGAAAACGAAATATTTCGCTTCTACAACGGAAACGAATCATTTGGCTAAATGTTGCTGATAAGAAAAGATGCTATATCGCGGTTAACGCTTTGCAAGAGAAACTCAATATTTCGTTAAATAATATTTGGGCAATTTTAACTTACAGGAATGAAACCCTTCCACAAAAGCAGAATGTTTTGGAAGATTTTTCTTTGGAGACTGTGGAACATATTATTTAAGAAAAAAAAATGTCATGAGCAGTATTACAGGGAAAATCCGACTTCAGTTGCTGTTGACTCCATCTTAAAACTTGCTATCCTCCCTTCTTCTGTTAAAGTTGCACTTGTTTTACTTTGAATTTGACATTCAAAATTCCCTAGAGTGTTTTACAAAATAGCAGTGAAATTTCAACATATTTTTATGGTAATCTCTTTCACATAGTGCGAAACTTTGTGCATGTTTATACACATACACGCACGCAACAAATAGGATTCGTAAACTTCTGTCACAAAGCTATCTGAAGAACTCTCTTGGATACGTCGAAACTCCTCCAGTTTCCGCAATCCTGTATTTTACGAGTGGCAACCGAAGCTTCCATTTCCTGATCTGGAAATACAAATGTATATATCCTTACTGATGATTTTAAAACAGACGTAAGCTAATATCAATCAGACCAACCATGTAAAGTAAACCAATATTAACTCCAAATTCGTTTGTAGAGACCACATCATTATATTAAAAGGTGAAAGTCGTCTTGTTTGTAAAGTAGGATGCATTTCTTATTACAAATTTTCAAGGCAAGTATCTATTGCTTCATTCGAAGATACTCACCTGGTGCATAAATATAGGTCCATTTTTTTGCTGAAGAAGTGCGACTTCTATTTGTTATTTATTGAACTCATTCGTTTCAAGGGAAAACTGGCATGCAACTTCCCATCATACTGTTTTCCAATAACAGCAATCAAAGATTTCCTTTGAGTTTTAATCTTCTGTGGCATCACTTGAAAGGTTGCCATTATGAAGCTTTGAGAAAAAACTTTCGCAATAGCTTCTTGTGATCTCTTAAATTTCTCATGCCGCCCCGGTGGCGCAGTGGTCTAAGCGATGGCTTCTGACTATTCGTCCGAGATGGGTCCGAGTTCGGATCCCGGTGAGGTATGTGATAGGTCCGGGTTCGAATCCCGGTGAGGATTGTGTTTGCCTTATGGTCCTGGCTTTTTTCTCTTCCCTGGAGTCAGTGGCCCTAAATTAGGGACGGGCGATTGCTTATAGCCCATTGAGTTGCTCACGGTAGTCGTTAAACCTCCAATAAAAAAAAACAACTCTTACAAATAATTTCTGTAATAAAATTCCAGGCATCGCCTTGCTTGCCAGTTAAAGATAATTATATCATAAGTTCATTAGGGCGAAAATTGAAAATGTATTATTCTGTCTTTTTTTTTTTTCGCATTTTGGGAATATACCAGGGCGTGTCAAAACTTCGTCCCATTTGCAGCTAAAAGATTTAGCGATACATGAAAGCCATACAAGCTTACCTCATTCTGCAAAGTACACGCCGTTGTTTTCTGTATTCCTCTGCCAACATTTCACCAGAGCTACGATCCGAATGCGGTACCACACAGAAGGTTTCGTGGACAAATACTTTGTTGATGCCAGATTGCACATTCTCCACTAAAGCGATGTGTTGCCGTTGTAGGAAGTGAGTCATGGCGTTAAACACGATTGTCGGATGAGGCAAGCTCCGCACTATATGATGGATGGTGTAGGATCTGAACCTCTTCGAATTCCTGTAATTTTCAGCGGACCACTCTGGATGTGTGGCTTGGGGCATCATCCACTTGTGCTAACGTCCGCATTATAATTTGATGAGGGCTGGCTATCGTTGGCAGAAATAATTATGGACCCGCTGCAGTTTTTTTGCATAGAGATTCCCGTCCACAGTCTGATCATATGAGACGAGTTTTTATGACACAGGACACTCACAATTTCACAAAATTCAGAGTATGAGTTTCCCCTATAGCCGATCGTTTTCGCACCATTTTTTATGCTTATTGGCGTGGCCCCAGCTAATGACTCCCATTGGTAGAATAACGTAGGAATATCACTTTACGTTACCTGCGATGGTTCGACGTAAAAACCTATCGTCCTGTGGATTTGACAGCACTCTGCGACAGTGAGCGAAGTTGTTCAGCCTGCTGCAATGTAAATCCATGGGGAACCATTTGATGACGCCTAGAAAAATCAATCATTTGGTGGCTCATAGAAAATCCAAAAGTCGTTTGATTGCGATGGTTTCTTGTTGATCGTTTGATAGAAAATCAAAATATATCGTTTGATGGCGCCTAGAAAGTGTTCAGCCTGCTGGGATGTAAATCCACGAGGATCCATTTGATGACGCATAGAAAATAAATCGTTTGATGGCGCCTAGAAAATAAAAAAGCTCATTTGATAGAAAATCAAAATAAATCGGTTGATGGCGCCTAGAAAGTAAAAAAAATCGTTTGATAGAAAATCAAAATAAATAGTTTTATGGCGCCTAGAAAATAAGAAAAAGCTCGTTTGATAGAAAATCAAAATAAATCCTTTGATGGCGCTTAGAAAATAAAAAAAACCGTTTGATAGAAAATCAAAATAAATAGTTTTATGGTGCATAGAAAATGTTCAGCCTGCTGGGAGGTAAATTCATGGAAACCATTTGATGGCGCCTACAAAATAAATCGTTTAATGGCGCCTAGGAAATAAAAAAAAACGTTTGATTGTGATCCTTTGTTTGTGATCGTTTCACAGAAAACTAAAATGAATCGTTTGTTGGCGCCTAGAAAAGAAACGTTTTAGATTGTTGGGATGTAAATCCATGGGGAACCATTTGATGGCCTCTAGAAAATAATCCGCCACAGTTTGTCGCCTAGAGAAGGTGACAAACTATAGTGGGTTTGCGAGGACTCCACTTCAGCTGCCAATTGTCGTGTACTGATACCGGAATTCTCTGTCACAGCTTCGACCTGGGTGTCGTGTTGGTAATCGTTGGGCGTTCTGACCTTGGCTTGTCTTCGATTGTTTCCCAGGTTTGAAACGACGGAACCATTTTTGTTCAGTGCTGCGGTCCACTGCTTGCTAGCCTTCAACTGCTAAACCTTCCCTCGATGCTGCGGGGTTTAACCCTATTTTTCAATAGAAGCACATTTATCGACCTCCATTTTATGCTCATCTAAAAACGCCATGTGACTCGGTGCTAAATGCACACATCATCGGCCTCGTGTGTTCCACGCCATAGCGCTACCCAATCGACGTTGGCATACGGTTAGCACAAGAGTGGTGGGCTAGCCTTATCCCTAGTAGTATGACCTTGCAATTTAGCGTAGACCCAACGCTGAGCCACTATCTTTTACGAACAGAATACCATGGCTCAGTGTTGGGTCAACGTTGAAATGTAAGGCATGCTACCTGGGATATGTATCTAAGAACCGGTCGAACTTTCAATTAACCCTGATAGATCTTTATGATAGATCTCATGATAGATCTTTATGACAGATCTCATGATAGATCTTTATGATTTATGTACCTAAGAACCGGTCGAACTTTTGATTAACCCTGACAGACAGACCTTTGTCTGGTCTCTACCAACCTCAGTGTGCCATAGTTAAAAAATCCTCGTTGCCCCTGTAGCTGAGCTGTAGGAGGCGTATATTTCTGACATGGATTCGAGTTCCGGATTAGACCATAACATTGTGTTGGCCTTACGCCGCAGGCTGTTTTATTTCGCTGCAGTCTAAATGAAGGACGGTTGACGTTTTGTATTTTTCTGAGTTGCTCATGGTGGTCATTTAGCCAGAAACAAACCACAAATAAAATATACTTACAGATTTTAAGGTAAGGCAGTTGTATATTTTACGGTTGCAGGGTCAGTAAAATATTCTACCACAACCCTCTATGAACCTATGAAGAACCAAATGGAGAAACGCTGCTTACTTTAGTAATGAATAACATGCGGAGAACATTTTGAATGACAAGTCCAGTACTGCTAAAGATGCGTTTTTTGCAGGGTTTGACGACGACCATATGCAAGTTTGAGAGCTATAACCTGTCGCCTTTTCCTAATTTTGTGTCCACTTGTTCCAGAGAAGGAACATAGTCGCCGCTGCCGCCGCTGCCGCCACCAGATAGGCCCAATACCCATGCTTCACCGGGCACTGGATCCCGAGCCAATCTCGGACGAAAGATAAGAAGCCAGTAGCTCAGGCCACATGGACACTGCTGCTATATTGGAACGCTTTCAACTAAAACCTTACAAAACATTTAAAGAAACGAAAATGCTATCCTACCATTTCTGCTTATGATCACCCGACATCAAATTCCACTTCATTTCTCACTTCAGCTTGTTGCAAATACGGAAACCGTTATTACGATCAGAGTTTTGAAATTGTAGATCAGTGTAAAAAGACCGTCTTCATTTGGCCAAGTGCTTTCAATTTCTGCACCACAAGCTCCAGCAACCTCTCCGTTGGCGCAGTGGTCTAAGCGATGGTTTATGTCCGTTCGTTCAAGTGGGTCCGGGTAGGAATACGGTGAGTTATGGATGTTGGGTTTGTCTTACGACGCTGGCTCTCTCTATTGCGTGGAACGAGTGGCCCAAAATTAGGGACATGCGACTGCTGTGATGCATACTCTGAATTAACTTTCATTGTTGGTTGTTTTCTCTATGTAAATTTGAGTTTATTCTCTACGTTTTTCAAACTTTTTTTTTTTTTTTTGATTGGAGGTTCAACGACCACCGTGAGCAGCTCAATGGGCTATAAGCAGTCGCCCGTCCCTAATTTAGGGTCACTGGTTCCAGGGAAGGAGATAACCAGTGCCGTCAGACAAACACAACATCCATGCCTCACCGGGATTCGAACCAGTGCCCCGTTCGGACGAATGATCAGAGGCTTAGACCACTGCGTCACCGGGGCGGCTTTTTCAAACTAAACGTCTTGTTATATAGTTAGCGTTTGGAGTTAATCAAGTTTTTCGCTTACTAACTTTAGTTCATTAGTTTTGAAGTATTACTGCTATTGTGATTAGTTCCTCAAGTATTTTGGAATATCAAGCATAGTGCCCGTACACCATGCTGAGGGAATGAAAGAGTTAACAGAAAGTAAGACTCGCTGAAACTTTATTTGAGTCACTTTTGTTTCACTTCGAGAGAGGGTAAATAAGAAGAGGAAATATTAAGTAGAATTCTAGATACTGCATACCTTTCAAATATTTAAGAGCGCTACAATGCATGTAGCGCTTTGAGTCGCTTACGGTAGTTGTTAAACCTCCAACCAAAAAAAAAGTAAGAAATTATTACTGAGACCAGCCCGAATCGCTAATTCACGCAAGTAGCGATCGGTGAACATTCACCACTGATAAATTAGTCCGTCAGACTGAAGCAGATTTCAGTGTGCTTTTACGCTCCACAACACCCCTGTCTGTCTTGATCTCGAGGCAAAGAACAATGGGCAAAGCATCACTACCAATTATACACGGTTGGGTCATGTTATTGAGACAACCAGCTAATATCCACAGTAATCGCCTTGTGTAGCGCGGACAGCAGCTAGACGGGCTAGGAGTGACTCAATAAGGTGCTGGAAGGGTGTTCACAGGTATGTGGAGCCATGTAGACTGCAGTGCATCTAACAGCTGCTTAAGGATACGTGGTGGAGGATCCATAGAGCGAACAGCACGATCGAAGTGGTCCCACAGATTCTCAATTTGGTTTAAGTCTGGGAAATTAGGTAGCCAGGGAAGTACTTTGCATTGTGTCGTACAGGTGCTGGATGTCAGTTTGTGGGATGGAGTTCCATGACTGTTGCACTTGGTCGGTCAAAACAGGGACGGTTAATGCTGGTTGGGGGTGACGCTGGAGTTGTCATCCAATGATGTCCCATACGTGTTCGATTGGTGAAAGATCTGGTGATCTAGCAGGCCACATCAACATGTCGACACTCTGTAGAGCATGTTGGGTTACAACTGCGGTACGCGGGCGAGCGTTATCCTGTTGGAAAACACCCCCTGGAATGCTGTTCATGAATGGCAGCACAACAGGTTGAATCACCAGACCGACGTACAACTGTGCCGTCAGGGTGCATTGGATAACCACGAGAGTGCTGCTGCTGTCATAGGAAATTGCTCCCCAGACCATAACTCCAGGTGTAGGTCCAGTGTGTCTCGGCCGCAGACAGGTTGGTTGCAGACGCTCACCTGGCCTCCTTCTAACCAACACACGGCCATCACTGGCACCCAGGCAGAACCGGCTTTCATCAGAAAACACAACAGATCTCCACTCCGTCCTCCAATGAGCTCTAGCGTGACACCACTGACGTCGCAAACGGCAGTGGTTTAGAGTAAGTGGAATGCACGCTACAGAGCGTCTGGCTAGGAGCTGTCCTTCAAGTAACCGATTTGTAACAGTTCGTTGTGTCACTGTGGTGGCAACTGCAGCTCGAATTGCTGCCGCAGACGCAGTACGATGCGCCACGGCCATACGCCGTACACGGTGGTCTTCCCTCTCAGTAGTGCCACGTGGCCGGCCGGAACCCGGTCTTCTTGAGGCAGTACCTTCTCTTGACCACCGCTGCAAACAATCATGCACAGTGGCTACGTTTCTGCCAAGTCGTTCTGCAATATTGCGGAAAGAAAATCCACCTTCTCGTAGCCCTATTACACGACCTCGTTCAAACTCCGTGAGCTGTTGATAATGGCTTCTTCGTCTTCTTAAAGGCATTCTTGACTAACATTAACACCCTACGTCGAATATCAACGATAACTAACGCTCACGAACGTTACAGCGCCTATTTACAGCAAACCTGCTTTTGCATGTTCCGAGGGGCGCTATTAGCGCCACACGTATGCGCCGAGCGCGAAATTTGCCTAGACGTCATCTTACAGATGGACTCTCACCGCTTACCAACTGTCGTTTATCTAACACAACCCCTTCTTGGTGTTGGGATTTTTTTCCGTCAGTGTGTATTGTATGAATTTTCTACTATCGTAATTCAGTTTTCTGGTAAAGTCTAGAATGCTGTTCTCACTAGCAATAGTTTCGTTTTACTTTTATTAATTTTTTTAGGGTTAGCTTTGCTCAGAACTTTAAAATTTACGGTGAACACTTTGTTAATTACCAAAAATCTTAACTTGCTTCATGCACCAATGAATGCTCGATGAATATTTCAGACCAAACTTGAAAACTTCGCAAATCAAAACACAAATATTTTTACGCCAGTATAAAAGGGGTTGTCGTATCAAAGCATCTGATCAATGTTTTAATACAGCAGTGATTTGATGTCTTTATTCAGAGCAAACATTTGGCAACACTTATCAACGTTAATATTTGAAGGGCTTTGCTCAAGACACAGCACTTCTTATAATTCATTTGCAATGAAAAGCTTTAATATAACAAAAGTATTAAGGTAACAATACCAGTATTAATGATGAAATACCACAAATCTCCGCCATTTAGACCAGATGGGTCAACTGAATGTAACATGTTGAGGGTAACTGAATGTTTCAATTACAGCGTTAAATGGCATTACATCTTGTTGTGAAATACGGGGCGGAGGTTTTGAGATCAGTTACCCTCACTCAGTGTTTATCATAATAATGTAAGTGGTCTCAGTACTTACACTTAGATCTTCTGGTGGATAATGCGTTCCTGACTTGTCTGACGCACAAGCACATAAAAATTGACACACTAAAAAATGCATGTTTTTTCGTGGTGGTGGCACTTCACTTCGATAATATGGTGAACGATTTTTAACATCCTCCTCAAGGTACATTCTGTTCTGAACTAGGTTTAACGCCTACATCTTAGTGTTCCTCAGCCGGACCAGCGTGCCGCGGAAGCGAAGAATAGGGGCAACCCCTCGTTGAATACTCCGTCATCTAGATTTCAACAGATCACTTCGAAGAGGGAAAGGTGGTGCTGTCTCTTGGACGCTTCTATTCGTTTGCCACAGTTCACTGGTCCAAGCATCTAGTCATTTCTTCTCGGAGCTGTTCGCTTTTCCCATTACTGGACTGGAGATTTTGGAACGCTGTCTCCTTTTTAGACTCTCCCTTCTCGTCCGAACTTAAGGTAACTCTTCCTGTTGCGGTGGTCTAATTACCGCAACAGGAAAGTTTCTGTGTGGCAGGCTATCTTGAATAGATCTTAGCAGTCTGTCTTCGATGCTAATTCACTTATTGGCGGGATTCTTTCTTTTCGCCTGAGTGGAACCCATTGACGTTCGTTCATTTAAACGATTGCGGCGCAGATGCACGTCTGTCCTCTTTTCTCGAATCGTCTTTTTTTTTTTTTGTCTGTTTCCCTTGAACTTGTAAACATGTCTTTTTAAAATATTGCATAATGCCATCCGGTCTTTCACGAGGTATTACCATATGAGTAGAACCGTGGATATTTTTGGCGTAGCGCAATCTTTCGCCCTTATCATACGCTCTAAATGTAACATGTGGGCAGTTTCGCACAGAAAACAGCGTTTCTGAGGCTGCGAAGAAAGTAATATTCGTGGGAAGCTTCGATGTGGTCTCCGACCGACCGAGGGCCCAGGCTAAGTTATATCCTTGTTTTTCGCTTTCGCGATTCTCCCTTTTGGAGAGCCCTAATAGAAAGCAAGACTTTTAAGTAGTTTTCCTTCCTTTCAAAAACATATCCTTTTTCACTACTAATTTTATTTCTTAATGACCCTTTGCCGATTATGAAAATGCCCACCTTAACAATATATTGATTTATAAGTAGCAGCAGTATTCCTCTGAGCTGTTGCAGAAATTTCCTTGACTGATAACAAACGAATATATATTTTTTTAATTTTTTTTTTATTTTGTTTAGGGTTTTAACGGCCATCGTGAGTAAGTCGGTGGGCTATAAGCTGTCACCAATCCCTAATTCAGATCTACTGGTTCCAGGGAAGGAAGAGACCAAGTACCATAAGACAAACACGACATCCATACCTCACAGCGATTTGAACCTCGACCCATCTCGGACGAATGTAGAAAAACCAGCGCTCAGACTACTGCGCCACCGCGGCGGAAATTTATACATACATTTTTTTGCGCCAATTCTGAAACAAAAAGTTTTATTTGACAATAATTAAAGCTCCTTCGCGAAAACACAAAATTCGTAAATAAACTAGATTCCAAAATTGTATTTGTGAACCTACTCAGTACTTTCCATAACTAGTTCTGAATCTTAATTGAAAAGCTACTATGAAAATATTTCGAAAGCTCCTCCACTGCAGTTATTATTAAGTATTCTCATGAAAAATGGAAAGCAATAAAAGGAAGATATCGTTTCCAGA
The DNA here is from genome assembly GCA_039090855.1 of Macrothele yani. Lineage (NCBI taxonomy): Eukaryota > Metazoa > Arthropoda > Arachnida > Araneae > Macrothelidae > Macrothele > Macrothele yani. The sequence continues at coordinate 135,407,754 of CM076990.1, forward strand.
TATAGTTCAGGTTCTCAAAAAGTTGATATTCTCTGAATTTAGGTGATTCGAAATCTATGGATTTTAATGTTACAATTCTTACTGCTTTTCATCTGAAATAAACAAAATTCTGGTTGATGCATAAAGTTTTCCAGGATGACAACTTGAGGAAACAAATTCCACGCAGGAGATTCTCAAGAAAAAAGATGAAGTTGTTCTCGATGAGCATAGTTTCAGCGTCCCTGTTTGAGACCTTAGCTAGCACTAGTTAGAGACACGATCAAAATGCTATGAGTGAAGTTGTAATATAGCGCAACTCGAACTGTGCTGAAATCACTAATATCGTGATAACTTTTAACGAAACTGTATGGGTAAGTTACCCAGATTCAGCCGTTCCTTAAGATCCGATGTACTAATGTAATGACATGAGGTTCCGTGCCTTCATCAGGAAAGGTTTGTACGTATCAGAGCAGTATCGTATACATTCCTCGAAATATAACCAAAGACATGGTATCTTTTGGCATAGCTTTAAAGTCTTTTTATGAATTTTAATTCTGCAGGAAGGGATCTTTTTTTCATCAGAGGGTGTTAGAAACTTTATTTCTAGCAAAACTGCTTTTCGTAGTTTTGCATTTCACTCGATGGATTTTGGAATTTGATTAACTCGAAATATAAGCGATAATTCAGTTCTGGTTTTCTAAGAGCGAAAGTTATCATCATGTATTTCATATCTTAGAAAACTCCCTTTTAAAAATCAAAAATAGTTTTTCCGGCGTTGAAGTTTAAAAATTTATATTTTATAATTTGTTTTGCTTGAAGACCGGAACATTATAAGCGAAGCTTTGAAATTCAGAAAATGTCACTAGTAATCCAAGTCTTTTCATTTTGCTGGCTTTTCAAGAAATTCTATTCCTCGAAATTATTGTAACGTGGGCTGATTTCACAGAAATCGAGTACATATGCGCAAAATTAATTAGTGTTTCTTACTTTCAAACTCATGGCTGTTTTTAATAACGAATCTCAAACTTACTTAACAATTCTCTTTTCCAATAGAGATGTAATTCTGAAAATTATACCTTAAATAAATAGTTTACAGTCTTCAAACTAGTGTATACATTGGGGATATTATGCTGTTAAATAGAAAAAAATATTTAATTAAACCATCGCAGATTTTTTGAGTTCGTTAATTTCTTTTGATTCCTGTTGAAAATGGAAAAAATGAAAAATTAGTATTCAAATGCAAATGTAATGTGCACACCATCCACACCAGAATGTGCCAAAGACATTGGAGCAAACCTAACACTGGTGGTTCTCAAACGACGGATACGAACTGAATGTGCACCGCCATCTATGAAAGTTGGAAATTCGGCAGTGAAAAAATGCCTGTGTTAGAAAGTAAGAATGTTTGATTCAGTTCATAGTGTAACGCAGGAATAACGTAGGAGAGCCGCAGAGTTCAAGTGACCAGTTCGACCACACAGGGATATAAGTAGCCGGCCAGGACAGATGAGCCATAGTGCGTTACGTGCTCACAATTAGCGGAGGTAGTGATTTGACGGACGCTCAAAAAGGAATGATCATCTGGAACAGTGCCAAGGTTGGAAGCATCTCAGAAACAGCAGACGTCGTGGGATGTTCGCGAAGCGCTGTAGTAAAGGTGTATCAAGAATGGACAGCACCGCCCGACGTCCTAACTGTGGAGCTCCAAAGGCCATCGACCCCAGAAGAGAACATCGCCTCCGTCGACTGGTAAAGGGCAATCGACGTGCAACAATGCAGCAATTGACCACGCAAATGAAACCTGAGGTAACCCTTTTACGTGTCCCCGCTAGCAGTAGAGCGAACGCTGTTACGCATAGGACTACCGTCATTGGATATTGGAAGAGTGGGAAAAGCTTTCCTTCTTAGACGAATCGAGGTTTCTACTCCACAAAAGTGACGGTAGGTGGCGGATACGGCGTCAGACACACTGGAACCAACACCTGGACGCGCTTGCCTCTCAAGTACAGTCCGGCGGTGGCAGTGTTTATGTCTGGGGGTTCTTTTCCTTGTATGACCTGCGACACTGGATAGGTCCATGAACGCCAATGGCCACCTGTCCATCCTCGCTGTCCTCATTCATTCCTTCATGTTGGGCCTTTACCCTGATGGTGATGGTGTCTACTAACAGGACAATGGGCCGTGGAACGTAGCAAAGAGGGTGCGTGTCTTGTTCTAGAAACAAGACAGAGATATCTCCCTTCTCCCTTGGCCGGCAAAATCGCTATGCCACAATCCCATAGAGCAGGTATGAGACTATTAGGAAAGACAGGTTCGACGTGCTGACCCACAACTACGTCGTCTCCGGGACTTCCGTGATCTGCTTCAGTTCGAATGGGCACGTGTGTCTCGGGCAACCTTCCAGCGCTTCATTACGTCCATGCACGCTATCTCGCCGCTGTCATACGGGCCAAGGGTGATTATTCCCATTATTAGATAGGCGATCATGTTATTCTGATACGACTTTGTACATAGAGCAGAGAAATAAAAAAACAAGAAAGATGGCACCGAATGTTTGGGTGTATTAATCACGTCTTTTGAATCCGTTCTGACGCAAATTAAATTTATCAAAGCTATTCAAAGTCAATGGAATCGGTATGGAAAACAATATTGTCTGACGGAAGAAAGAAGTTTTTCAATCGGGTTTTTAATCCCTCACATATTGCTGTAAACGGAATCGCGAGCTTTAGCCCTCTGGTTGCAGACTTGTGCATTAAGAAAAACATCAATTTATATGAAAAACATTTCGCTCCGGAAACGCTCTCCAACGCAGAAAGAATTTTTCAAATCGGATTCTTCGAAACAGAGATATCGACAAAAATAAGATGTGACTTTACGTCCCCTGGTGGGAAAACCACGCATTATTTTAGGAAGAAAGTATTCACAAAAGGTTTTTCCATATGAGCGGTATAGGTTCAAGAAAAACAAAATTAGTCGAGTTTTCAGGAGCCCAGATTGTGTTACAAATACATCAGAAGCAGAAATTAACACTTATGCCTCCTGGTGGCCAAACCATTTTTTACCAAACAGTGGAAATTATGTGAAAAATATTTTCCATCAGGTCTTATATGCGATACAGGAAGAATTTTTCAAATCTGAGTTTTAGAAGGAGAAATAACGCAGAAAACGAAATTTACCTTTGTGCCCCCTAACGGAAAGTCTATGATTTACTTGAAAATTTTGAATTTGTAGGGAAAACATGTCACACTGGAAACACTGTCCAACAAAGAAGACATTTTTCAAATCGGACTCCTTGAAGTCGAGCTATTGACAAAAATAGAGCTGTATCTGGCGCAGAAAGAATTTTTCAAATCAGATATTTAGAAGCAGAGATATAGGGGGGAAAGCAATATACCTTTACACCCCCTAGCGGAAAGTCTATGAGTGACTTGAAAATTTTGAAATTATATGGAAAACATGTCACACTGGAAACACTATCCAACTGTAAGAGCGAACGTGCCGTCACGTGACTTAGGGCCGCCTTCTACTTAAGGATCTGAGGCGTCCGCGCTATATGGGCTCTCACAACAATAGAGAGGTGTTTATGATTACCAGAAACACACTCTCTCTGTTCGAGAGAACAAACGAAGCCTTCCCCACTTCAATATGTAAATCTGTGAACCGGGAAGACAGAGTGACAACAGCTGATCATACAGAAATATATTCACCTTCAGATATAATAATTTGAAGAGGACTCTTGGTTAAAAGACATACGAACATTTATTTCAACTTCAATTAGAATTTTGCTGGCGGCGGATTACTCGCTGTTGAACGTTAGACCTCACTAGGACTGGACCTGGCAAGGATAGTGGAAGGCGCAAGCTAAGATGATCGAATCTTGAAGAAATCTCGCTCCGCGTCGAAGTCCTAACTTAGAGTCTCTTCGACAAACCTATATCTCGTCGACGCTTAAGGAATAGTCTTCTAGCTATCCTTCTCTAACCGATGTTTCAGTAGACTGTACTAAGTCCGTATTTCCGTAGTGTAATATCCACTACCCCAACCGGAATCCCTGACGCGGGCTAGATTCCGTTGCAGAGGCGACCTATCTCTTCTAAGATAGATGCTCTCTAACTTCCCGTGAACTTCGAGAGTTATCAATCCTGGAATCTCACGGGGTCCACCGCACAATAAAGGCAAATGCGTCGCATTTTCTTCTCTCTCCGAGAACTGCTTTCTCCGTTGACCGAACTCAGACTGACGAACAGCTCCTCTCCGAGTTACCTGCTCGCCTCCCCTTCGTTCTATCCCTCTCGCAAAGACGTCAGCGCTGACCTTGACCTCACGCTTACAGGTTCATGTTGCTCGCTTCTCTGGTAACGTAGGTCACATTTGGCGCCCTTCATTGGCCACACCCATAGGTGATGGCTGGGTTTCTCGCTGCTGGACTTTTAATCCTCCCCTGCGCGCCCTCGCTTCTGCCCAGGTCATCCATTAGTGAGTGCCTCCTTTTGAGAAAGTAGTATTACCGCCGGAGTACATCCGTATAGTAATACAATACACATTGTTATATTAATACAAAAGACTATATCTACATTTCAGACTTGTAGGCGCCAGGTCGAGATGAACAATGTACTGTGAAAGTCTCCCTGTCCTTGACGATACTCTCAGTTCGTTGAAAAAAGACCTCGCCCTTCTGATGCGTGAGAACCTGAAGTCGTTTGTTATAATTCTCGACTTCAAACAAAAAAAAATAAATAAAATTTGCGAACTTTCTGCCGCCATTTTGGGAACTTGCGATGTATCTTTCCTTAGGAAAAGGTCACATAATGTTTATCATTAAAAGGAACTAACATCGTTAATGTGTCCATCCTTACAGGCCCCTACTTCTGAGACGAAACATGTGGGATATCATATTTCACATGTCGATTCTTAAACCTAACGAGCAAAGCTCGCTCGGTAATTCCTTCGGCGAATCTTTAATTTGACACGCCCACAAGCTTCTGTTGCGACACATACATATACATATATACACTGGGCAGTGTCACCAAAGAACCTCGCTGGGTTACTACCTGAGTGTTGACTCCTACCCCTCTCAGTTATCTAGGATGCGAAGCCCTCCTCCTTCTTCCCTAAAAGCCAATCGTGATAGTGCATCTGCGTGGAGAATTCATTTCTGTGCGATGCGCGATATGGTTAAGTTGAATTGGGCTATGGCTAAGCCCCACTTCTGTAGTTTGGAACTCTGTGAAGCCTCGCTGGTCAAATATGTTAGAGGGTTATTGTCAAACATAATCTCGATCTGGTGTCCAAAGATCCACCCTCAAACTTCTGTAACGCCCACACTATCGCGTAGGCTTCTTATGACTCGCCGCCCGACGTCCCTGTGTGCTAGTAAGCTTTTTACTGGCGTACGCTACTGGTCGGACTTTCGCCCTCTCATCTCTTTGCCCCAAACAACACGCTACTGCGTAGGCGCTGGCGTCCGTGTGCAATACGAACGGCTTATTAAAGTCTGGTGTAAACATTACGGGAGCCGTACATAATAGCCTCCTTCAGAACGGTGAATGCCTCCTGCAGTTCTGGTATACAAACAACTTTCTCTAACGCCTTCTTTCCGGTCAGATCGCTCAACGGTTTACCTATCTCTGCAAATTTAGGCACATAATCTCTGTAGTAACTACACAGTCCGAGAAAGCTCCGTAACTCCCTTTTAGTCTTGGGTTGTTCTAAATCCCGTACTGCCTGAAGTTTCTCGGGATCTGGCTGGTGGCACCCAGACCCTACTACATGCCCTAAATAATGAGTGCTCTCCTGGGCGAAACAACCTATCTTCAAGTTGCCCGTGAACCCGGCTCCCTCCAGACTCCTCATCACCAATCTCCCATGCCGCGTACGCAATAAACTTTCCGATTTAACTGTAATTATATGAGCCTATCCGGCAGCGGCTCTTACCTCCCCGGAGAAAAATTCGTCCCTTTCTCTTCCTACCTCCGGTAGCTCCTGTAATGGCTCCCGTGTTATCGTTAGCATTCCTACTCGTGCGTTCGTCGGGTACGTCCACTCGTCCTCCGTTCTCCTCGTTAGCACTTCTTGTATGTCCCCTAAATCCTCGTCCGCTTCAAAAATGCCCCTCACGACGTCGATCCCGGGCCGGTACTCTCTCAGCTTTCCTACGGGCACGTGGGCCTTGTGTCCCAGACCCAAATCGACTACGTAGCGGTTGCTCCCTCGCTTCTCTAAAATAAATATCGGGCCCGTCCATCTTGCATAAATTTTATTCTTAGAGTCGGGGATGAGTGCTATAACTTGGTCTCCTACTTCGAAGGTTTTCGGCCTCCGCCGTCGCTTATGGTACGAGGTGCACCGTCGTGGTTGATCCTCGGCTACTTCCTCTGCTTGCTGTGTCATCTTCTCTGCTCTCTCCTCCCACTCCTGAAGGTATTGAGTAGCCGACGCGGTTATCCCTATATGGGTCCAATAATTTCTACTGTTACCTCCTGAACGGTTAACGTTGGCCTCCTAACTGGGGTTATGGGTAGCCGGCCGTTCCGTGTGACTGGCCTCCTAAGTTGGCAAGCTTGGCAGCCATCACAATATCTCCTAACGTCTTTCTTGACGGATGGCCAATGAAATGAGTGGCGGATACGCTCTAAGGTCTCTTCGTGGCCTAAATGGGCCGAACACACTGAGTAGTGCGCCAACTTCATTACTTCTCCCCTCCTACATTCCGGCACTACTAGCTGATTGACTGTTTGTCCTAACACCTTCTCTCGGTGATGTAGTAGCCCATCTTCTAAAAGAAATTCTCCCTTCCCCTCTATAGCTTGGGTAGAAGCTTTTTTCAGCGTCTCGTCGCGTGTCTGCTGGTCCTTAAAAACTCCGTAGTCTGAGCTATGAGCATCCCCGTCTATGGGATTCCTATCTCGGCTAGGGTTTGGTTCGCTCTCAGTTGGCTGCAAAATTTCTGTCCCCGGACCTGATTGGCTGCCTGTCGTGCGCTCAGCGGATGCCCCACCTATCTCTGTAACCTCGCTCCCTGACGCCTGGGGCGACAACGGGTCTTCCGATGTTTGCTCCTCCCGTTCTTCCCTCGCGACGCAAACATCCTGGACTGTGTTTAGCCCTATTCCTGTGATATTTTTTCCTTCTCGTAAATGACTTTCGTCGCCCTGCTCTCCTGAAATGGTAAACGCCCCCTGGGTTGAAACTAACCACTCGGGACTCGCTTGCCTAGTTTCCTTCATCTTCGCATATTCTAACGGCATAATTAACGCATCGTTACTGAGCTGAGGTACGATCGCACAAATTATTTCTGTCATACCCATTATTATCTCTTCCCCAGCCTTTTCCAAATCTGGGTCTATTAACCTAACTTGCAGTTGTTTCACGGGAAAGTTGGCAGTCCTCCCGTCGAACCCCGTCAAATTAATACGCCTGATCTCCTCCTCAACTTCTTCCCCTAGCTTACCCTCTTTTACACAAGAAAATTCGGCACCGCTGTCTACGAATATCCCGGCCCGAATTCCTTTCGCTGTTTCTATCTTTAACTGTCCGCCTACGGGTACCTCCATAATCTCGCATTGGCTACTCTCGGATCTCCGTATCCTTCCCATTTTTGCATTTATCTTCCTGGGGTCCTCTTCGCGTTTCGTATCGACGTCGCTTACTTCGGTTACTTCCCTTCTCTCCTCTCTATTCGCTACCCGACTTACTTTCTTATTCCCATCGTTTCTCCAATTGCCCGTGTTGATCCCTTGTTATCTTGTCCCGTAGTAACTCTCAGCTGGCAGTTCGCTCGTCTGTGCCCCGCCTTACCGCAGTGAAAACAGATCATACCCTGATCAAAATTGGAGTTCCCTGAGGTCTATTGAGTGGAGTTCCCTGGAGGTCTATTATTTATTACCAATTTCCCTACGGCGCACCTATTCTGGAACCCTGATACAGTCGCTGGGAATTTCCCTTTCTGGGGTAGCCCGTAATTCGGCGGATTTTTCCTCTTTATTCGGTTTGTTTCTCCTGTATTATACGGACCTCCCTTCCATAACTTCCATATATGTCTCATACAGGTCACATAACTCTCTCAGTTCGCCCGCTGGAACCAATTTCCCTACGGCGCACCTCTGCAGCAGATAATTTTTCAAACTTGGAGAAAGCAAACCCTTGAATTTATCACAAATTAATAAATTCATTAATTGCTGGAATTCAAATACTCCGCTCTTCTCCACGTAGTATTGGAGCGCTCGTCCAATATGACCTGTTAATTTTCTGGAAGCTTTCCCCTTTATTCCGTTTCATTGTCTCAAACTGTTTGAGATAGATATCAGGGGTCAAGTGGCACTCCGCCAAAATAGCTTCCTTGACAGTGCTGTAGCAGAGTCATACTGATCCAGGGTTAGTCGTCTGAACAAGTGGTTCACGCATTCGTCGTTAAATAAAGCCACGACTAACCGTCCCTGCATCTCTTCTGGAACAGCATGTAACAGAAAGACCTTCTCTATGAAGTCGAAAAAATCTAGGATTTCGTCAGGTTTAGAGGGACTCTTTGGAATTTCCCTCTCTATTATTCTCATGTAATCGGCCAGGTGCCCCTGTTCACTCCCTTTCTTCGCCGGAGCCGGACTTTTTGAGTATAACTGTATCTTATTCAGCTCGAAGTCTCTTTCTGCCTTTCTATCTGTTAGTTGCAGCTGAAGCATCCACTCGGCCCGTTCGGCTTCTAGTTCGATTTTTTTCAGTTCTCTCTCCGCTTCTAGCTCGGCTTTCCTCAGTTCTCTTTCCTCTTCTAGCTCGGTTTTCCTCAATTCACTTTCCTCTTGATTTTCCTGCCATTCCCTTTCTGCTATCTTTTCCTGCAATTCCCTCTCTGCTTTCTTTTCTTGTAACTCGAGCATTCTAAATTTAAATTCCATTTCTAATCTAGCGGTATCCCTTTCCATCTTTCTTTGGTTAATCTGTACCTCTTGATAAGAATCTGAGCTGTTATCTATCTCTTTGTCATTTCCCCCTTCACTTCCCTCTACACTCTGTCCTTCGTACTCCTGACTCTTTTGCCTGTTCAAAAGCTCATCCATATTTCATGCAATATTCAAATATAATACTCATAAAATCAATATACATATAAAAATACACTCAAATTTTTGATATCAGCCTATGCTCTCAAACTGGTTAGCTTCTTCACTCCTAACATTCCTACATGCTTATTTCAACATATAATAATAACACACAATTAAATTCCTAACTTAAATAATAACCTCAAATTTTACACATCAATACACTTTGACAATTGATAATTTCTTTGACCCTATGGCCTCTAACTGATCGCACCCTAAACTCGAATTCTATTAGCTTTAGGTGGCTAAATTACTACAGGTAGTACCCCGGAAATAAAATTGCGGTTCCAAAGTGGTACTTACCCGCTGAAGCGATTCGAGCTGCCTTCTGCTTCATTCTGTGTCCTTTGATGGCCGGGCACTTCACTTTGGTTTGAGTTCTTTATTTGTGGTGACACAATTCCGTTCTGTAGCACCGTAAGGCACTCTGGTTACGAGCTCTTCTCACTGTTTCCACTCCCTCGTCGTCCACTTGCACCGATTGCGTTCTGTAGCACCTACTAAACCGTAAATTTTTGCGTCACATACACTTAAATCTTAAAGATACAGGAAAATCTTAAAGATTTAGAATTGAAAATACTTGCTTTAACATGTTAACACGCTAGTTATTCCCTTCAATGGCGGCTTTGTATGTATGCCGGAAGTAACATTCTCTTTACCAGTCTATTCTCCTCCAATATCTTTGGAATGTGTCCTGTTGGTTGTTTCCTTGGAAGAAATTGCGTGTGCTTGACACGCTTTGTATGTAAACAGAACCCTATTATCCTTTACATCAATTGTAGAACACCTAGAAAGTACAGATCATGAGACATGTACCTTCAAAATAAATGCGTTATGATGACGTACTTTGGTTAATTCAGTGGTTTGCAGGAAAAAATCATTCCAGCGACTTTTCCACCTAAGTAAAACTTTGTGGCTCCGTCAGATCCATCGGATATGAATTTCAAATAAAACATTCCCGCACAAATTTTAATGATGAATACGATTTATTGACTGAACTACACTTGTGCTCAAAATTATACCAACAACTACAAAAACCTAGTTAACAGAAAATGGCTGACAAAGTAACAATCATAAGGAAAGGAACTTTATGTATTCTGCGTGGAACGGTGTGTCACCCCTGTGAAGAAAAAAGAACTAAGATGCATGTAAATACGACCAAATTCTAAACCCGCTGAAAAAACCCAGCGAAATAAGGCATGAAACGATATCACAAAAATTAGCAAAAAAGAGATACCAGAGTCTTTAATACCGAATGAGATAAAGATAGATAGCAATTCAAGCTTCACAGCTCCGGCAAGTTTTTTGAATGAGGTGCCGACAAGGGAGAGTGTGATTCAGTCCATTTTTCCAGAAGACAAGGGAGAGTGTGATTCAGTCCATTTTTCCAGAAGACAAGGGAGAGTGTGATTCAGTCCATTTTTCCAGAAGACAAGGGAGAGTGTGATTCAGTCCATTTTTCCAGAAGACAAGGGAGAGTGTGATTCAGTCCATTTTTCCAGAAGACAAGGGAGAGTGTGATTCAGTCCATTTTTCCAGAAGATCACAGCGTAAGTCCTGTATTGCTGTTTGGAGGAGGACATTGACCAACTCTTCGTCTATGGAAATTGCCCCACATATGCTCAATAGGTTTAAGATCTGGTGAAGGTCCCGACCCTACTATGCGTGCAATATCTTCGCTTCCAAGATATTCATTGACCGGCAAAGCTCCATGATATTGTGTTTTGACGTCCGTTAAGAGGACATCAGGACCAACTGCATATCTAACAAGCAGAGCACAAGAATCCAGGATATTGTCGCGCTATTGAGCAGTATCTACAATTTTACCTGGTTATTACGTGGGATGGTGAACGACCGTTGGTACAGATTCCAGCCCAAACTATTATTCCACTATTCCTGGAATGGACCCGCTTCCCGAAAGTTCACCAGCTGATTTCGTGTCCCACGTTCTAGCCTTACGAAGGTTCTCCGATGATCTGGTTGAAAAATGAATCTTCTCTCATCGGTAAAAAGTGCGCGCGCCCTTTCTTGGTACAAACTAGAGTGTTCGCTGACCTTATTTAGAGAGCCCAGCCCGACTCAAGCCTGTGCGTTTAAGGCCAGGACCGATCCGTCAATTGAATCTATTATTTAGGCCCGGCCCGTGATGTTCCATTTTTTGTATTATTTTGTCTTTCTATTGTATTTGATCAAATTGTGAAAATTAAATAATGAGATATTATTGAAAATATTCAGTTAAATATAAGCGTAAAAATATTAACGAATCTTGGCAATTATGGGAGAACATAACGTTTAAAGAGAGAGAGAGAGAAAAAAAGGAGACTAAACGCGTTCAAAAACTTCTTTTCTCTGAAATAGCGAACGATAACACTACAAAAATCAAATCCTAAAAGGATTAGAGATAGGAGAAACAATCGATGTCGTCCCACCCTCTCACACAAGCACATTCACACCCGTACCACTGTTGACACCTCGGTTATACACTCCACTCAACCTCGCATGGGGTCAAACCTTTTTGTTGTCAATAAGCCCGAAATTGTTTTTACCGTCGTAATACCTACAGATGGAAAGAACAATGTGAGTGCGTCTCCTCGCCTCAGTGATTACGCCACAGGTCATGTCATGCAAGTAAGTAAAGCCAGAAAAACAGTTAAACAGACGAGGAAATCTGGAACCACGACTTTTTTTTCCCTTTACCATTGCCATAAAAAGAATGGATGGACTCGGCCCGGCTGTAAATGTCTCAGAAAAAGCCCTGTCTATTCCGTAGCTTTGTTCTCTAATCTAAAAAAGCCCGACTAGGCCCGCGCAGACCTCCAATACAAACCACTGTCACCCAATCTTCGGTATATCGCATGTCGGGATACACTCCACCAAGTTCCCGCTGCGTTGATCTGGTCCGATTGACCCTCCGTGTTGCTTTGATTGAGTCTAGGGGTTAACACCAACAAGCAGTCTTGTCGAGCACAAAGGACCCTCCGAAATCCTTGCCCAGGTTTCTCGAGGTGTTATTTCAGTGTTCTGAAACTGTCTCCAAAATCGGTAGACAACCGATCAATTCGCATTTAGCCATCTGGCCACTTCAGCTTGAGCGTTTCCTGTTATAATGACCTAGAACTCTCCATTGCAGCGAAGCACCTCAATAAACTCTCTGAAAGATAATGATATCTAATTACTGAAAGTGCAAACACCAAGATTGACAAAGTATTCTTTTCCCATCACTTATATATGGAGACCACACGTGTGTAGCGTATGCAACATTTGCCGACCCGTGGATTTTTATAGAGCAGTTTATGGTCTATTGGAGACAGCGTATGCTACTTCACATAACCGACTTCGAGTGTGTATCATTTACACGTAATTTGGGGGCACCATTCCTCTGTTAACTACGTTTTTGGAGTTGTTGTTATAATTTTGAGCACAAGTACAAAATACCCTTTCCTAGAGAGGCTACGAAAAGGGCATTAATTGCTGGTGCTCTTAAATCTTATGGTCAAATCTGTTGAACATGAATGAAGATACAGAATTATGGGATGTAATCAGAACGTCAACATGTTGTAGAATGTCGTCGACGTACCCTTAAGCCATGAGAGTGGTACGGAGGACTGCCAACGGTGTCCGGCAATCGAAGGAAATTGTCCCCAGATAGTCACTCCTGATGTGCGAGCCGTGGACGCAACATGGCCACGAACGATTCAGAGCTATAAATTAGGATCTGTTCGTGCGGGCCTCAAGTTTTGCCGTCGCTTTCGGCTGTCCACTGCCAGCGTGCCTCTGGGTTGTGCCCTCGTCAACCCATCGTCCGATTGCAGCGTCGCTTCATACAAAACCACTGGCGATACGCCGACTTGACCAACAGCCCCCTCTCAGTCCTATTATAAGTCCTCTCTCTAACACGGTCAGCTGCTGGTGTGGTGCACGGATCCGACGTCGAGGTATCCTCACAGTCCGTGGAAGCTAATGCAATTGCAATCCGCTGTCACAATTTTCCCTGCTTGCGAGCTTTGCTCTTGATATGGAATTTGATATGATATGATAGGTACTTTGATATGATATGTATCTTTGTACTTTGATATGATATGATATAATATGAGCCGCCCCGGTGGCGCAGTGGTCTAAGGCGCTGGCCTCTGATCATTCGTCCGTAAGGGGTCCGGGTTCGAATCCCGGTCAGGCATGGATGTTGTGTTTGTCTTACGGCACTGGATCTCTCCCTTCCCTGGAACTAGTGACCCTAAATTAGGGACGGGCGACTGCTTATAGCCCATTGAGTTGCTCACGGTGGTCGTTAAACCTCCAATCAAAAAATATATATATATATATAATATGATATGATATGATATGATATAATATGATATGATATGATATGTATCTTTGTACTTTGATATGATATGATATGTATCTTTGTACTTTGATATGACATGTAGCTTTGTACTTTCATATGATATGATATGTAGCTTTGTACTTTGATATGATATGATATGTACTTCTTGATATGTAGCTTTGCTCTTGATATACCCTCCTCGATGCTCGGTTCTCATGTGTATTGGTGGGCCCCTATTTCGTCATTGGTCGTTATTTTTTTATCATTTGCATATTCGGCGGTGAGATACTTATTGCGGAGTTTCATCAGGATCAAATGACGACTTTCTCAGGGTACTTCATTTTTTTTTTTTTTTTTTTTTCAGTGTATTCATAAGGTTTACAGGAAAAGTCTAGTTAATAATGCTGCACCTTTAGTCAGACATTTACCATTAATTTTAAGGCCATATGCCTAGATCTGGTCCTTTTTAGAAAATCATAAAAGTGTCCTAATTTCACAGTGATAATCAGATACTGAAATATAATTTTGTCTACAATAATTACTCAACTTGAGGGCAGTATAGCAACGCTATACGTCTAATGAAAAGCAACTTTGTGGCTCTCAAATTGCTTGTGTTATGTGTGACCAATTTTCTTCACCCCACTTCAACGCAACTTCTAGCAAAATACAGTTTTCCAAAAACTCACTCTTCCACAAAATAATTTTTCGATCAAATGAGCTTTCACATGAAGCTATCCTTTAGTGAAATGTACCTCTCCGTCATACACTGACGGAAAAAAAATCCCAACACCACGAAAAAATAGTTGTAGAGGAATGAAATGGCGGCAATACATTTGTATAGGTAACATATTTAATCGATTAAGGTTTCAAGATCACAGCTTATTGTAAGCGCGAGTAGAGCCATTTTAAATGTGAAGTGCTGGTACATTAATAACCGGTGTAACCGCCAGAATGTTGAATGCAAGCACGCAAACGTTCATGCATTGTGTCGTACAGGTGCTGGATGTCAGTTTGTGGGATGGAATTCCATGATTGTTGCACTTGGTCGGTCAATACAAGGACGGTTAATGCTGATTGGGGGTGACGCTGGAGTTGTCGTCCAATGATGTTCGATACGTGCTCGATTCGTGAAAGATCTGGTGATCTAGCAGGCCACGGCAACATGTCGACACTCTGTAGAGCATGTTGGGTTACAACTGCGGTATGCGGGCGAGCGTTATCCTGTTTTAAAGCACCCCAAGGAATGCTGTTCATGAATGGCAGCACAACAGGTTGAATCACCAGACCGACGTACAACTGTGCCGTCAGGGTGCGTGGGATAACCAGGTCAGCGCCTGCAACCAACCTGTCTCGGCCGAAGACAGGTTGGTTGCAGGCGCTCACCTGGCCTTCTTCTAACCAACACACTGCCATCACTGGCACCCAGGCAGAACCGGCTTTCGTCAGAAAACACAACAGATCTCCACTACGTCCTCCAATGAGCTATAACTTGACACCACTGAAATCGCAAACGGCGGATGGTTTGGAGTAAGTGGAATGCACGCTGTAGGGCGTCTGGCTCGGAGCTGTCCTTCAAGTAACCGATTTGTAACAGTTCGTTGTGTCACTGTGGTGGCAACTGCAGCTCAAATTGCTGCCGCAGACGCGGTACGATGCGCCACGGCCATACGCCGTACACGGTGGTCTTCCCTCTCAGTAGTGCCACGTGGCCGGCCGGAACCCGGTCTTCTTGAGGCAGTACCTTCCCTTGACCACCGCTGCCAACAATCATGCACAGTGGCTACATTCCTGCCAAGTCGTTCTGCAATATTGCGGAACGAAAATCCAACTTCTTGTAGCTTTATTACACGACCTCGTTCAAACTCCGTGAGCTGTTGATAATGGCTTCTTCGTCTTCTTAAAAGCATTCTTGACTAACATCAACACTAACGCTCACGAACGTTAGGCATTCTTGACTAACGATAACTAACGCTCACGAACGTTACAGCGCGTATTTACAGCAAATCTGCTTTGCATGTTCCAAGTGGCGCTATTAGCGCCACACGTATGCGTCGAGCGCGAAATTTGCATAGACGTCATCTTACAGATGTACTCTCACCGCCTACCAACTGTCGTTTATCTAACACAACCCTTTTCTGGGTGTTGGGATTTTTGTTTCCGTCAGTGTATGACGCTTGGATGAAATAAATATTTCGGTGAAGGAATCGTCAGGTAAATGAACTAGACTCCTTAGTAAGCACATTGCAGCAGAGTGGGAAACACGACTTCGCAAAAGGGACAGGTGCAACTTTAATCTGTAGACACCTTTAAGTAGTTCAAAGCTAGAATCACTGAGGAAGACAGCTAAGTTATTTACGTAATTTAGTTGTCTTCTATTAAGCATATTCTTAGGATATCAGTAGAGTACGCTTGAGAACATTCGCATTCGGTACAGCCAGAAGAACTAGCATCGTTGAGGTGAACGAAAACAGTTATTCTTAGGAACATGGACCTTTTATAGTGTTCGGAACATCGGTTAGCACGACTTTTTGTGCTCAACACTTCGTTGGAATGCATTGAAAGAAGCAGTATAATTTGTGCATTCCGAAGAAACAGTAGAATTTGATATGCAAGGTAAGTGATGAATAATATAAAGCTTCTTCTTGACAAATATCAAATCCACCTTTTCGTGCCGTATCCTGTTTCTACTGAAGGGGCTCAGACGATCCACTAATTGCTCTATAACTTGTGATAGAGGTGAAAACATGTCTCAAGTCGACAAATCTGCAGCGAGATTTTCTGTCTGAGTAGCTCAGTTGGGAGAGCGACTTACTCCGAAGTGAGGAGACACGGATTTTAAGGCCGTCGCGGACAAATTTGTTCGCCCACAAACTATATCCCCAAGATAACAGGAAATGCTCTTCCACACGCACCAAACCGCTTACTCGGCGTGGCGGAATATGGTTACCCCCCATTTGGGGGCGGTGGTAGTTAAAGACCACCGTGAGCAACTCAATGGGCTAAAAGCAGTTGCCCTTCCTTAGTTTGGGACCACTGGTACTGGGGGTAGGAGCGGTGCCATAAGGCTGGCGTCCCTCATCCATACCTAACACAGGATTCGTGCCCGGACACATATCAGGCAAATGAAAAGGAGCCAGGGTACATTCCGCACCACTCGGTCAGCGCGGGTGACCCCTCCCCCTTCCAAAGAAAAAAATAGTAAAATACATATTTCTCTTATTTTTTTCTTTTGCAAATTACAAATTTCAGTGACGTGATGAAAACAAACTTATACAGTTTTTACGTAAGCATTATAGAAATATTAATACGTATTTAATATTGCGTATTACATTTCAATCAGCAGATGTTCTTTTTATAAACGCAGGCTAATGAAATTCTGTATGGTTTGCACAGATCAGGAATGTTGTGAGAATTTCATCATGTCGGCTTTCACACATGGTGCTGTAAAAAAAATTGTTTTGCTTTGTGGTATAAAACTTTTTTACTTGAAACAATGATTTCTTTTTTTTAATTTCGGACCAAGAAAAATGCCCTGTCGAAAGAGAACATGAAGTAAAAACAAAAAAAGATTAATGCCCACTGTAAAATGTCAGACGATTAAGTTTTAGGTCCACACATCTTTGTCTTGAACGCCGTGTGCAGGGACAGTTTTAGAATGATGATCCCAGAATTTATTTTTGTCGGAGAGGCTTTAGCGTAACTGAATTAGCGATGACGTTTACGTATCGCTAGACGCCTGCTCGGTGCATTTTGAAAGCGGTTGGAAACTGCTTAGAATATTTATTCACGAAACGATAGATAGATGTTCAGAATCTTCCTAATGGTCTATTCTTTTTCCTGTCTTCGCATCGCCTAACTTTTTTGTTATGAGGGTGGCATATGATTTTTTTTTTAAAAAGTGGTTGCTTTTCACATATAATGAAATTGAGCTATTGAAATATGTACCTGTTTTATCTTTGTATGCTAAAAAGTTTCAGGAAGAATATGAAAGATACCTACTAGCAGTGGCATAGCTACAAATTTCCAACTCTTAGGTAAAATTATATAAAGGTGCTATCCGCTTCTGCTCTATTGGGGGGGGGGGGCTCCCGCGCTGACCGATTGTTTGTTGGTCTAGTGGTTAGCGTTCGTGACAGCTTCGGAGACGGTCTCAGGTTCGATCCCAGGCAGGTAACAACGCTCGAACCACTAAATATCCGCCGTGCGTCGGATGGGCACGTTAAGCCGTCGGACCCCGGGCACTGCCCTCCCCCTGTTAAAAATAAAGATGTCTTCCTCCCCCTTTCTACCTCGCTTCCGTGTCACTTTCCTATGGGGCACCCTAACCCAAATCTCCTATTTCTAAGGGTTGTTTAAATCCTGGGGTCAAACACTCCCTTCCTAAAATCCTGTACATGTGATCGGATCTGTTCTATTTGCAAAATTAACAAACGAAATAAAATATATATTTCTTTATTTTGTAAAAAACATTTATTTCGTTAAAAACTATATTATATTTTTATAATCAGATAGGTGATAAGTACTAAAATGAAAAAAATCGTTCTTAATACTTCTTCGGTTGGCAAACTCCCTATCAAAATCTTTGGTATTTATTTTATCTGCCTTTTGAGCTTCAGCGGCAATAAGTGAAAGATATTTCAGTTGTTCTTGTCGCATTGTATTTCGCAAATAATATATGACTACGTAGCGTTTGTTCGTAGCTGATTTACTAAAACACTTCGTAAATCAAAACTTCGCCTACAGTGAAATACGAGTCACTGAAATAAAGTTCAAGAGGTTTTACTTACAGCTAATCCTTTATTGCTGTCAATAGGCACTTAATCATGTTCACTTCAACATGGTGAGAACAACTAAACGTGGGTTAATATCCCCAATGAAAATTAACTATGAAAAACAACACTGGAACTTCAGTTAATATCCACAATAATACCTAACAACGAGAACAACACTTTCATTAAAGTAAAATACGCAGTCTTCAACTATACTTTAACGATCATTAAACAGTCTCGTATCCAAAAGGAGTATTAACATTCGCATTCAGAATCCCCCTTCTCACAGCTACTGCGTAGCTATTACATATCTTGTCTTGTTCTTATCACATACATATGTCACTTACGAACGGACCTCATGGTGTTGCCAACCTCCATTCATGAGGGAGAAGATATCACGTTAAGTTTGGAAAGTGCAAAAGAGAACAAACCCAAATTTACATAGCAAAAGGAACTAAAAGTGAAAGTTAAAATATAATATACGTCACAACCATGTTAATTCTCTGTTGTTTCATTTATTAACTCCTTCAGCTTCAGCGGCAATTAGAGAAAGATATTTCAGTCGTTCTTGATGTATTGTATTTCGCAAATAATATTTGACCCTGTTAAATCTTTGGTATTTAATTTATCTACCTCTTGAGCTTTAGAGGCAATTAGTGAAAGATGTTCTGGTCGGTCTTGACGCATTGAATTTCGTAAATAATCGTTGACTATGTTAAGTATTTGGAATTTAATTTATCTACCCCTTGAGCTTCAGTGGTAATTAGTGAAAGATATATCAGCCTTCCTGGCACATAGTACACTGGTGTGCAAAAATTAAGGACTAGACGAAAAATTAGCATAGCAGCAGAACAAGCAAGCAGAACGGACCAAACGACCACTCAGGAGATACGGTAGCGCATGCGCATATATGCAGTATGACGTAGGGAGGGATCGGATGGGTATAAAGCACACGGGCGGTGCACACTAAGCAAATCGGTGAAAGCTATTGCATGGTGTACATCGGTTTGAACGACGTCGAGTTGCTGCCAGAGTGTGATATGGCCAACAGGCAATCCAGTAGAGGACATCTGGATGTCTTTACCCGAGGTCGCGTCATTGGGAAGTTGGAAAAAGGTCGAAGTGTGACTTGTGTGGCCGAGGAGTTCGGGATCGCTCACAGCATTGTTTCACGAGCTTGGAGAGCATTTCAAACGACAGGAACAGCTGTCCGAGAGTTTAGCAGTGTTCGATCGGTATATTGTCCTACAGGCGAGAAGAGACAGACGGTAGACAGCGGTAGTAATTTCGCGAGGCACATGCAACAGACAACTGGACGTCCGTTATCGCGTTTTACCGTGGCCAGTAGCTGTACAAAGATGGTCTATTTGCACGCCGACCAGTACGGTGTGTGCCATTAACGCCTGCTCATCGGAGACGGCGGTTTCTGTGGTGCCAGGAACACAAGAACTGGACATATCAGCAATGGGGTCGAGTTCTCTTTACGGATGAGAGCCTATGTAGTCTGACCAGCGATTCTGGACGTGTACACATCTGGAGAGAGCAGAGAACACGCAATCACACCTCCAACATCATCGAAAGGGACCGGTTTGGACGTGGCGGAGTTCTCGTTTGAGGCGGTATCATGTTTGGTAGCCGTACTGACCTCCACATCTTCCAAGAAGTTTCAGTCACTGGTGTCCGCTATTGTACCGAGGTTCTCCTGCCTCACGTGAGTCTGTTTAGAGGTGCTGTGGGTCCTGAGTTCCTCTTCATGGACGACAACGCTACACCTCTTTGTACAGTGGCTGTCGCAGAGCTGTTGGAGAGTGAAGATATTCATCGCATAGATTGGCCCGCAAGGTCCCCGGACCTAAATCCAATCGAACACATGTGGGACCTTCTCGGGAGATGCTTGGCAGCACGTCACCAGCCGCCAGCAACGATTCCGCAGCTTTGATTGGCGCTACAAGAGGAATGGGCCGCGATGCCTCAACAGCTCCTTGACAACCTCGTCCTCAGCATGGACAGACGTTGTAAATAATGCAACGCAGTCAGGGGTGATCATATCCCCTATTAAAGACTGGATTTTTCTTGGCAGCAGCGTGTCACATGGACGTTTCTGTCTTCTGTCCAGTTGTGCTCGAAGCTACCTTTTCAATAAAGTGCCTTTGTATTCCTTTGGATTCCTTGTTTGGACGGTTTTTCTCACTTGTTCCATATTCTTACATCTTGGGTATCTTATGGTATGATTTGAGTCGATGTGGAGCACTTCTGCACGACGCTACATTCGAAAAACCGTCCCGTCCTTAATTTTTGCACGCCAGTGTATTTCCCAAAAACATTTCTGACTAATTTCAGCTGGCTGAATGACCTTTGAGAAGTGGCTATTGTAACAGATAGTGGTATAAAATAATTGCTGTAGGGACGATGTGGCAACTGCATAAAAAATGATTAAACTCGATTATTAACAATTCTGCGAGTTCTTTTTTGAACTCAATGTTTTAATTTCATTTCCTTTTTGAAGCTATTTGATACTATTAGCAGAGTTGAATGGAGAAATTTTTACTCAGATCTTCGTCGTATATTTTTTTGCAAGTTGTCAGCATGTTTTAAAGTATCACTTTCAAACATGCTAGCAAGTTCTGAGTCTCCAAATTGGAGAATTACTAACGATATTTTGCATACTGATAAATCTTTCTCTATTTTGTGTAACACATAGTTCTAACTTCAGCTCTTTTAAATCTGTAACCCAATGTTTGGCGCGCCGCCCTGGTGGCGCAGTGGTCTAAACTTTGCTTTCCGACCATTCGTCCGAGATGGGTCCAGGTTCAGATCCCGGTGAGTCGTGTATAATAATATGTTTGTCTCGTGGCCCTGGCTCTGTCTCCCTTCCGTGGAACAAGTGGCCCTAGAGGAGGGACGGGTAACTGCTTCTAGCCCATCAAGTTGCTCACGGTGGTCATTAAATCAAAATTAAAAGAAAAATGTGCCAGCGACGTTCCCTGTACTGCTGTCATTATAGCAGACAAACGAACTGAAAAATGCACGTCTCTTCTGTAGCTTGCTGTTTGGAGATACTTCTCTTTTCCCTGCTTTTCTCATCTTTCCTTTTTTCGGTGGAATTCAGTTAAAATGTTATTTTATTTTTCCTTCCTGGGTCTCCGAACTTTATGGCCCCTTAATAGTGCTTAATAGTAACTACGCCACTGTCTACAAGCCTTTATATTCCTACTAATACTTTTCAAATGGAGCATTCAGAAAAATATATTTGCTGAATTCTCTCGCAAGCTGAACAAGCAGGTTCGCGCTGTGAGTACTTCTCTCACGTTTCGAATATAAAGAACGCCATTTATTTAGATGTCACCCTGGGGGCAGGGTGCGTAAATTTATTGACTTTAGGAATCTTCTCAACAATGCGTTATCAGTTCTGATAAAGATCGGCAGGCCTTTGACATTCAAACAATTTGCTCTTCGCTCCCGTGTGCTTCGTGTGAACATTTTTCCCATTAAGCGACCGCTGGTGTTTGCGTCATGTGAGAGCTTTTTTTATCAACCGACCATTGGCCTTTGCGTTTTGGATTTTTATAGACACTGCGATAATACGAATGCGAAATATATTAAGTATATTTCTTGTAAAGAAAGAATTCTGAAGTGTTATTATTGAGTTGATTGTGAAACCTGGGGGCGGGGGTGGAGTGGGGTGAGGTGGTGTGAAAAAAAAAAACTCTCACGCGCGGCAGTTGTTGTTGTTCAACGTGTAGCGACCAACGACGGGTTAAGCAATTTAATGTAAAAAATAACAGTTCGTTTTCGATAGAACACATTTTTAGCGGATGTCTCGCATACCAGTTTATTTCGCGCCTTATGTTTCTATCTCTGCACGGCGTACGGAAGCCACTGATTAAATCAGAAAACCGTTAAACACAGTTAGTAATATTCTTTGAAAACCGTCTTATTATTTCTTCTCTTAAGGAAAGCTTTTGTTCTGCATTTGTTCTAAATGATCGTTCGCAGCAATCTTAGGATGGGAAAATTACAACAATCAACCTTGACAGTTCTTTGAGCTGAATTGTAACAAGGTTACATTTTACTTCTGTGCTCAAAACAAGAAAAAAGTCGATCGAATCAACCCTCATTTGTCGGTACACTCTATCTCAGACGCCAGGAAGAGCGAGGAAGAAGTTCAGACTCTAATGACCAAGCAATGCTTTCAGAAATACATTACCCTCCTTTTGTTGTTTTAGCTTTTATGTTTTACAGTTTCTTCATTATTTGGAAAGCAATGCAAGAAGTGGTATTGTCCAATTTCTATGAGGATTCTCGGAAAAGTGATGCTAGTACTAAGCTCTGAGAAACCATTCAGCTTTCCATACAAGGGTTTGGAATTGCAACAAAAGATTGAAAAAAAGGGGGCTTTAAATTGCTGCTTATTTTCTTGCCTTTCTTCCTTTCACTGGAGCATTGTCGAAGCTCTGTGTCTCGATTTAATGAAGCGTTCATCTTACGAACAATAGTGTTTTGGTTTGAACTTTAAGTATCCACCCAGAAAACGTTTCTTTCCTTTGCAGCTTTCTTAAACAAGCGAAATACGTCCGGTAGGATATTTCACGGATAGAAATAGGGTGTTCGTAAAAAAACTCATTTTCCACCTTAGATATATCTTGAGAAGATAAAAGATAAAAACAAAGGAATTGGAAATCATCTTTTGATTTCACAGATACATTCAGAGCCGAAGCTCAACGAGAAATTATATATTGAGAAAAGATTCCATACAGGGGCGAATAACAATGTTTCAGGATTTTGCTTTATTTTCTAATTTATTACTCAGCAATTATTCATCTCAATTCACTGTGGTTTTATTTTGGTATTTTCAGATTAATATAAAAGCCCACTAGCTGTATCACCCGGCGTTGCTCGGGAGAATATGGTGAAAATTCACGGTCTAAATTTTGTACAAATCAATACACACAATTGACGTGGATTAGGAACATCAAACAGAAGTCATCGTTCTTTCCAGGTTTATAATTGAGTCACGGAAGAATTCTCATCGGCCGCCTCCGGGTATTGAACCCAGGGCATTCCAGTAACGCGCCGGACATGCTACCACTGCACCACAGCTGCTTCGAATTCTCCAGACTCACATGCGACTAAGTGTCAAACCACATGTCGGGTTGCTTCTTGGAGCTCCGCACAATGCTGGCGATTCACCGAAGATGGTAAGCAGCAAATGAACAAATAACGAGGCGAATGTTTTCCATGAATCACTTACAGACGTGGAAAGAGCGATGACTTCTGTTTGATGTTCCTAATCCACGTCAGTTGTGGGTATTAATTATTCATTCGCCTTCTAGTTATTTGTTCAGTTGCTGCTTACCATCTTTGGTGATTCCCCAGATTTGTGCGGGGCTCCAAGAAGCAACCTGCCATGTGGTTTGGCAGTTAGTCGTATGTGAGTGTGGAGAATTCGGGGTCGCTGTGGTGTAGTTGTAGCATGTCCGGCGCGTAACTGAAAGGGTTCGATTGCCGGTGGCGGCCGATGAGCATTTTTACGTGACTCACTTATAAACGTGGAAAGAGCGATGACTTCTGTTTGATGGTTGTACAAATCAATTGAAAACGATTATTTTTTTTACGGCTTGAACCGTACCTAAAACTGTATTTCATTTCTTCACTGAATTTGAATATTATTCTCTGTAGAGTCTTTAGGGACACAGTAGTTTTAGTTTTTATGTTTGATTTTTGTTGTTAATAGTAATATTTTTCTTGCATTTCCCGGGGAATCACCAAGTTCAGCGGGTGAAAGTTTATGAATAAAAAATATATTTCTGTAATTTTTCACTAAATTTATTTTAATTCACTTAGGTTGTTGAGCCGGGATGGCTGCAAATGTGAAAAATGAAAAAAAAAAAACGATTCAGTTAATTTACTTTTACGAAACAGAAAAGAAAGGAAGAGAGAATGGAAATAATTGCCTTCACTTCCGATGCTGAATCGTGTTGCAGTTTTTCACTGGAAAGCATTTGTCACACAAAAAAGAAGAAAAAAATTCTTGCGTTTATCACAAAATAAAGTATTAAATTCGAATTCAAATTAAAACAGTAAAAAATGGAATGTGTTGCGAAAATTTTGTACGGAGCCCCTTGACCCCGGGCTCCGCCGACTTCTTCCAAAAACCGTCTACGGCCTAACTTAAAGTACCATGAGACAGTATATCAATTAGAATTTAATAAGTAAAAAATGGAACTTTATACGAAAATTTTGCATATGGGCCCCTTAACCCCAGGCTTCCACCACTTCCAAAAACTGTCTACGGTCCAAGTAAGAGTACCATGAGATACTATACCAAATTTCGTGTTTCCAAATTGAAAACTGTAGATTTGCATAGCAGACAAACAAACAAACATTCAACTTTACAAAGTATATTAGATTATTTAACGTACATTAGAGTGACAGACGTTTCCATCAAATGCGAATGCGTTCATTTATACACTGTTAGTACCAACCTACAGGCAGACGAATTGGCGAAAGCATACACCAAATTACTTTTTAGGGTATTCCCTTGTCATAGAGATATATATTTTTCATGTGTAGAACTTCAAAAATCATCTGACTTCTCTTTGGAATTTCTGGAGTGATTCTTTTCCGTTTGGAAAATTACCTTCGACAACTGAGGATACTTTTTGAATAATTCGTTAGACATCTTGTTACTGTGCTTATGCACTCATGTGGTTTCTGCGATCTCTTCCGTAAATGGAAATCTTCTCAAAGCTCAACTCGCTAAACAAAAGGCAAAAATGCCTTCCTTTGGCACTAACAAGCTAAGAACATAGTTTCCTTTTTTATTTTTATTTTATTTATTTCTTTATTTTTTGACGCCACTGCATGTCATGCAAACAGTAGGAAAATATATACACCGATGAGCTATTACATTATGACCACTTACTTAATAAGCTGTAGGACCCCGTTTAGCCAACAAAACAGCACCCACTCGGCGTGTCATCGATTCGATGAAGTGGCGATAGGTATCTTCGAGTATGTCAACAGCAGGTTCTCCATTTGCCGTACATTTTCGGAGTGGTAGTGATTTAGCGCGAATCCACTTTTCCAAGTCGAAACACAAATGTTCGATTGGGTTCATGTCAGGTGAATTTGGAGGCCAAAATATGTTGTCAGGTGAAATTCGAGGCATTAACAGAAATTCACCAGTAGATCCCTCGAGTCACACCTTGACGCTTCTGGCAGTGTGGTATGGCGAATTATCATGTTGGTATTAGCCATCACCAGCAGGGAACACAGTTGCCATGAATGGGTGAACTTGGTCCGGAACGATGTTCAGATACCTGACAGCTGTCACCGATTATGCTCTTGGGATAATGGGGGCTAAAGGTGCTCCAAGAAAACATTGCTCTCAGCATAACACCGCCGCCGCTGGCCTGTTTCCGCCCAATAGTGCATTCAGGTGCCACAGCCTCAGTTGGTAATCGACGTATCCGCGCTCAGCCGTCTGCCTGATGCAACAGGAATCTCGATTCGTCAGACCAGGCCACTTTCTCTCAATCATCCACTGTCCAATCTCGATGAACTTGGGCCCATTTCATACTTTGTTGGCGATGATTGCAGTGAGCATGGGGACACAGTTGGGTCTTCGGCAACGCAGGCCCATGCACAGAAAGCTGCGATTAAACTGTGTGCTGCGACACATTGACCTGATCACCACTGTTGTGGCTGCGGGTGATTTGCCGCTCTGTGGCCCTGCGATCGCCGTGAACAACGCGTGACAGTCTTCTCTCCCTTCTGACATCAATAAGCTGCGGACGACACACGATTGGACGACGTTTGGTCTTTTAGCAATCTGTGTACCACTTTTGATACCTACTCACTATAGCGGCACGTGATCAACCCACAAGACGCGCCGTTTCCGAGATCGTAGTTCCGAGGTGCCATGCCATCACAATTTCTCATTTAACAATCTCCGATAAATCGGCAGCTTTTTCTCCCATTGTGACTCCGAACACTCTACTAACCGAAAACTTGTCCTCGGTTGTATATGTACATATTGCTCTGTGAGCTTCACCTGCGCCACCGTTCTGTCTCCAGGCGCGCTCATTTCTCTAGGCTGGAGGTGATCATAATGCAATGGCTCATCGGTGTGATGATTTAACCCTTTAACGACCATGACCCAAAAATCTTGTTTCACTCTAAATACCATAACGCCCGAAACTGTCTGTTGTTTCACTTCTTTTGTTTAATAACAACAATAATGCCTGAGAGTGACTCCTGCTGATCCCTCATAGGTCGAGAAAATTTGAAGAACAAGCAAGGATAGGAAATCTGACTCACTCTAAACAGTCGTTTCGGGAGACTATGACCGTTTGTACATGCGGGCGTTTTGGGCGTTATGGTCGTTAAAGGGTTAAAAGAGGAAGAGTAGCACTGTATTCGGAGTTTACATAGCAAGCCTGCTCCTTTGGTTCCATTTAGACGTACATTGTTTGCTGAAGGTGATAGACATGCGCATATATTCCCCTTGTACATCATAAGCATTCTCATTCTTGTACGCCCTACATGAATCGAAAGATACACGCATCAGCGTGCTCTTCGTGTACATAACAAACGCATTTACTCTTTGAGATCTACGATTAAGTGCGCATTGAGTTTGTGGTCATTAGTACTCGGAATGATCTCATAGAATGTATTCTTTTTTTACGGAACCTCTCATCATCCATATCGACCACTCACGACGTTTAAGGGAGAGTGGATCATTTGTTTTTGTTTCGAAATTTAATTATCACCATGAGAGACACCCATGTTGTACTGTAGTGGTCTAAGCGCTAGTTTCTGACCATTCGTCCTAGATTTTTTCGAGTTCGAATCCCGGTGAGGCATGGATGTTGTGTTTGTATTACGGCACTGGCTCTCTCCCTTCCCTGGAACCAGTGACCCCAATTAAGGACTGGCCACGACTTATAGCACTTGGAGTTGTTTACGTTGGTTCTCAAACCTCCAAGCAAACAAAAAAAAATCAGCAACTCTTGTGGCTATTAGCGGGCAGCCGTCCCTAATTCAGGGCCTCGGATTTCAAGGAAAGGGAGAAAGTCACCCCCATAGAACAAACACGCCACCCATGTCTCCTCCAGGACTCGAACTGAGACGCAACTCGGAGGACTAAGCCAGAAACCAGCTCTCCAACATTGGCTACCGGATCATCAATTTCCATAAGAAGGGTATTTAAGCATGCTGGAACATGTCGTCCCGTGCAGAACGATAATTATGATGACAGACTATCAGAGGCCGCCCCGGTGGCGCAGTGGTCTAAGCGATGGCCTCTGATCATTCGTCCGAACGGGGTCCGGGTTCGAATCCCGGTGAGGCATGGATGTTGTGTTTGTCTTACGGCACTGGCTCTCTCCCTTCCCTGGAATCAGTGACCTCAATTAAGGACTGGCCACGACTTATAGCACTTGGAGTTGTTTACGTTGGTTCTCAATCCTCCAAGCAAACAAAAAAAAATCAGCAACTCTTGTGGCTATTAGCGGGCAGCCGTCCCTAATCCAGGGCCTCGGATTTCAAGGAAGGGAGAAAGTCACCCCCATAGAACAAACACGCCACCCATGTCTCATCCAGGACTCGAACTGAGACGCAACTCGGAGGACTAAGCCAGAAACCAGCTCTCCAACATTGGCTACCGGATCATCAATTTCCATAAGAAGGGTATTTAAGCATGCTGGAACATGTCGTCCCGTGCAGAACGATAATTATGATGACAGATTATCAGAGTCTATCATCACTGCACGGGAGAAATCATTCGCCATTAGGGACTGCTACTCGTTAGATGACAAAACCACTACACAGCAGCAGCAACCAAAGCTCTAGCTTCCAACAACAGTGCGATTACTCAAACTTTTTTGTCTTGTTTCGGGGCTTTAGCATCCACCATGAGTAACCATAAGAGGTAGTTAGCAGTTACCAGTCTCTAATCTTGAGCCATTGGCTAAAGAAAAGTGAGAGAGTCAATGCCCTAACAAAAACATTCCATCCACGCCACTATTTGCAGACACCAATTCGGGCCGGGTCCGGAGGACTGGGCAGAAACCTACACCTCTCAGCACTTGGTCAACAAGAAGACTTCT
The DNA here is from genome assembly GCA_039090855.1 of Macrothele yani. Classification (NCBI taxonomy): domain Eukaryota; kingdom Metazoa; phylum Arthropoda; class Arachnida; order Araneae; family Macrothelidae; genus Macrothele; species Macrothele yani. The sequence continues at coordinate 135,436,030 of CM076990.1, forward strand.
AGGTTTGTCCTGTCTTATAAGGCTAACACAAAGAATATTTTCTCGGTAACTTGCAGAAGCGAGGCTGCAAGCACGTCATTCATCGCATGGTCTTTCATTAACACAAACAGGTAGCATCAAAAGATTCATGAATGATGCTGATCTTGAATAACGAAGTTGACAAATGGCGCCGAGTCACATGTAGAAACAAATTCCTGTTTTCTCTCGCCGCCGATAATGACTGTGCATACCAGTAATAATGGCGTCACCACGCTCCGATCCCCTTATCAGCTTTGGTGAATATCCTACTCAATGTGCAGGTAATTATTCTTGTAGTCTGGATGTGACAAGTACGGTTAATCGTCTCTGGTAAGCATGCCTGGCACTTGGATCACGCAAAGCCACCTCGGTAGCTTCCTAGAACCCATAGGTTTCGCTTCATCACATAGGTTCTGAAGAGCTCTTTCAACAAAAAAGCTCTAGGCTACATACCGCTAATGTCATCTGGAAATACCCAAGATGTGTCGATATTCTTTCAGGAAAAAATGAGCTTGAATTTTCACATGGGAAAATACAGAGGTGACATACAAAATATTTACGAAAAAAGAATCCGCATTATTTATCCGTTAACCCTTTAACGACCATGACTCAAAAATACTTTATCACTCCAAATACTATAACGCCCGAAACTGTGTGTTGGTTCACTTCCTTGTTGGGTAACAATAGTGCTGAAGGTGACTCCTGCTGATCCCTTATAGGGTACGAAATGTGACTCACTCTAGACAGGCGTTTTGTGCATCTATGGCTGTTTGTATGTACGGGTTGGGCGTTTTGGTTGTTAAAGGGTTAAACCTTCATGATCAGTTTTGAGATAGGAAATATTCTTTTCTTTCGAAGCTTTTCTGGGATAGAGTAGCTTCACTTCTCACAAAGCCCGAGATGTATTCACAGGAGTCACGGAATGAGAAAAGCTGCTATGAAACCGCACGAAAGCAACATTTCTCTATTTTTGAAACATTGCTCTATTGCTGAAACATTGCTGCTTTGGTCACATACTCAGTGCATGCTCAAACTGTGTCCAAATGAAACCAAAAGACGCATCTGACTGCTTGTATTGAGGTACAGATTTGCAGGTGTTTATTTATCTTGATCTCCTACTTTCCGGGGAACCTAGCTAGTTTGAAGAAAAGCAGAAACACTTTTATCCTTAACACACACACACACACACACACACACACTCACTCTCAAACGCGCGCGCGCACAAATGCTTTGCTCATAATAAAACAAGAAAAACAAAAACTCTCTTTCAATTACAAGTAAATATGGAGACATTTCTATCCACATTTTTCTACTAGCACATAAATCATTCCCCTGAGCTGTTCCTGGTTTTATACGTCCAGACGAAACATATACAGAAGTCAAACTTACCATAACTTTTTATTGGCCCAACAATATTTGATGAAATCCAAAATATAGCACTGCGAGTTTCACACTTTGTGACGTACCTGCCAGCAGGACGCACACGACATAAAGGCAGATAGCAGTCACAACGAACCTCAATTGGTAGAGTGATTTATTCCGGAATGAGGGGACCCGGGTTCGAGCCCCGGCGTGGACAAAAATGACGGAGAAATTTACTTCATTATGATGGCGCCCGAACTTTCCGGATGACCCGGCCGTTCAAAATCTCGCAATGGTGTGATGTTCTTTCCACACCGTGAGATAGGAAAAATAAGAGAATCCCTTCTCCAGCGCTTCGAAAAATAAATGTGTGTGACGTTGCATTCCACACACCAGATTGACTGGGAGTTCTCAAGTGCACGTTCTACAGTGGATGGCTGCCTGCAACGATTCATGGTCGCGGCTGACCCGTGGGCCATGCCCTCGGCCCTCTTTCGGGGGAAGGAGATGTGACGTACCTGCCAGCAGGACGCACACGACATAAAGGCAGATAGCAGTCAGAACGAACGTCCGCGTAGCTCAATTGGTAGAGTGACTTATTCCGGAATAAGGGGACCTGGGTTCGAGCCCCGGCGTGGAGAAAAATGACGGAGAAATTTATTTCGTTATAACTTCACATATAATGTCTTAATTATCTGTCGTATAATCTATCTTAACAACGATCGAACATCTCCACACCCACATACACACACTAAGAAACTACTGTACCATCCTTTTTATCTAACGTTCTTATCACATTCATACGTCGCTCTCTCTGACTTCAAAAGTGTTGCCAACCTCATTCATGTGAGAGAGAAGATATCACGTTAACTTTGGAAACTGCAATAGAGATAAAACTCAAATTTACATTGGAAAAGGAACTAAAAATGAAAATAAATTAAAATATACGTCACAGCCACTGTTTCTATATTCTAGGGCACAACATATTTTTCTAAGTCGTTAAATGAGGAATATAATTTGTTGTTTGTTTTGGTATTGAACAACTACCGGGACCAACTTAATAGGCTATAGGCAGTCGTCTGTCCATTAATTACGGCCACTGGTTCCAGGGAATGGAGATCCAATTACGTAAGACAAACACAACATCATTGCATCATTGGGATTCGAACCTGGATCCATCTCGGAAGAATGGTCACAAGGCAACGGTAAATCCACTGCGCCACTGGGACGGGGGGCCATTCAATTTTCTTCCTGTGTTTGTTAAAAGTTACCATCTTTGCTTTTCCTCTCTCTCGTTAAGTCCGGGGATTTCATCACCTTTTGGTCATTGAAAACGATCAAATTAATTTTGAAGTAACATTTTGCCAAACTAAAGTTCCTATTTTAGTCGTTAAATCCTAAATCTGGCTAAGTAACGGCTCGTTATATGCTGGTTCTTTTGCAAATGAATATATCACACAGCAAATTATTTCTTTCGCGTTTCCTGTTACCCATGAAACCCTAATATCTCGTGGTTCCTGTTGAAGCAGTTGCTAATGAACAGGCTTAAGATAGATTTTTTTAAAGAAAGTTAAAGATAGATTTTTTTAAAGAAAGTTCAGCCCTTGAATTGAATCTAATTACCGTACTTAACGAAAGCATTACCTTATTTTGCACGAAATGAGTAACGTTTTACGTATAATACATTCTCTGAAGCAAACTAGGCGATTTTTAAGTGTGATATAAAAAAGTAGCGGTTAATAAAAAATGCTTTTTTTTTATTGGAAAGAAAAAAAAACTTTGTTACAAGTAAAGATCAATGAGTGATAGCAAGAGAGAACGTGCCGAGCACATAATGCGAACAACAAAAGCATCAAGATACTCTTGCGGAATCACAAAAGAGTTTTTCTTTTTTACCAGTCATCGCTCCTTTTTATGTCCGGTGTTTTTCTTTCCTTACTTCTTTCCCTTCTTTTTCTTTTTTCTTTTTCCGGGATTTTTTTTTCTCAAATTTTGAACTCCGCCTTTGAACAAAACTTGATGAAAGAAAGAGTTGTCTTGCATCGCTCATCATGCTCACTTCGCAAACAAAGGAGAGTCAAAAGCTCACCAGGGAATAAAACCCGAATTACGAAAAAAAAAAAAAAAAAAAAAAAAGGAAAAGAGGGGTTATATATTTCAGATTAAAGATGTTGCTAACCCGCGTGCATTAAAATTACATTTTCATAACTTTAACGGCAAAATATGGAAAAGAGCTCTACCTAGGAATTAACTTTTGCAGATTTTATATTAAGGAAGAATTTTAAATACACCTTAAATTAAAAAGAAATGAGTTTCGTTGAGGAGTTGCATCGTTTTATCTTTCTGCATTAGTATGCGCTCCAGTTAACAGACAAACAAGCAAAAACTCGTGTTTAAATTTCTTTTATTCATTATGAGAGCCGTTTTTCTCAAAATCAACAAAAGGAAAAATTTCTTCCCCATTATCTGGTTTATTTAAAGTGAGAAAACTAACATCTGCATTCCATCCAGTTGAAACGAATAAGCGAACAACGAAAGTATACAAACGAGAAAGAGAGAGAGAGAGAGTATCTGAATTCAAATATAAGTGCCAATGCAACTTTAAAGAGAAAATATATTTTTTTTTAAGTTACCATACACAGGGATTATTACTTTGCTCAATTAACTCCCTTTTCTTTCCACCTTCTAAACAGATGAGAAATAATATCTAATCTTATTTTGATCTGTAATGCAGTTGAGAACATGATTGTAACGATTGCGTGATAGATGCGTACTAGCTCCAAAATACTGTATTTTGAATACTACTTAATCGATATACACTCATCGTCATAAAAATCCGCGCACCAAGAAGGAGGCATCGAATTGAAATGAGATTTTAGTAGTGAGATGGCGCATACCAAGGACAGAAGTGATTACAATACCACAGCAGCAGGACGATTTCCTGCGGGCATACGGTACACAGTCCGGTCAGCATTATCGCATCGCCTCTTGCTCGGATACATGGGATGATACGGTTCGGCATGGAGCCAAAGAGACGCCGTACGTTATCCTGGAACAGATTGGCCCACACTTCTTGCAACTGACGCTCTAAATCACGAACACTGGGACATGGAGAAAGATCGCGTCCCATCTGGTCCCACACGAGCTCGATGGGCGAGAGATCAGGCGATCTGGCACGCCATGGAAGCGTTGAAGCATGGCGTAGACAGTCCTGGAAAACCCCAGTCGTGTGTGGACGTGTGGTATCCTTTTGGAAAATGGCTCCGGGCCGCCTCTCCAAGAAAGGCAGCACATGGAACCGCAGGATCTCCTTTACGTAGCGCTGGTCTTTCAACGTCCCTCGGATCAATGCGAGGGAAGCCCGGCTGTAATACGCGATGGGTCCTCAGACCATCACGCTGGCAGTTTAAAACGTGTGCAGCTGTACAGTGAGGTTGGGGTTATAGCGATCACCTGTCGTCCTCCATACTCTGACACGGTGGTCGTCCGTTTCCATACAGAAGCGGGATTCGTCGTTGAACACTATACGACTCCAGTTCGTAGCATTCTACGTTGCTCGCTGCTGACACCATTGTAATCCACACTGTAAAAAAATTACTGTAGATTTTACGGTTTTAAACCGTTTCCCAGGGTGCCAACACAAAACCGTAAAAGCTACAGTTTTATGCCGTGTTGGAACAAATCTATACCTTTGCTCCACACAATCAACACATTCGCTCCAGCCACATTTTTGTGTTTTCGTGATTATTTGGACTGTGACTCGCTCCAGCCAAATTCTGTTCTGTTTTCTTCATTAAATTCGGTGTTGGAGCTAAGCTGTAGCTTGGCTCCAACACGGCATAAAACTGTAGATTTTACGGTTTTGTGTTGGCACCCTAAAAACGGTTTAAAACCGTAAAATCTACATTTTTTTTTTACAGTGCACGCCGACGATGGCCAGGTGTTAATGGCAGGAAACATAACGTAAGTGCCGTCGAGAGTGCAGATTTGAATCCGCCAAGTGTGTGGAAATGGTTCTGGCGGACACAGGTGTCTTTGTACAGCCGCCTCATGTTTCTGGATATTGGACAAGGACGTTGTTGCATCTGTACGTGTCGCTGTCACGATCCCACGGACCTCTCTGCTGGTGGTGTCCAGATCCAGTCCCCCGCGTCTGGGTGCCTTCCCGTGTCCATTGCTCCCAACACGATTGCACCGTACTGCCCAACGGCCCAAATGGCGGACGATTCGGCGCGTCGGCCACCTTACCTCTCTCGTCCCGACGATACGGAATCGTTCAAACACCGTCAGTAGCCCGTACGCGCATCTACGGCGGCTCCTCGGCATGTCTATCTCCCCGAGATTTCACCTGACTCTTACCGTGTACTTCGGCACGACTGTGGAGTCCCCTGCGCGGCGCCTTATAAGTCCAAAGGATTGCGATTGAAGCGCCGGTCTTGGACGCGCGGGAGTGCTGAATCGCATTAGACTTTAATCACTCGCATATCTGCCCTACCCGCAGCTATTTTCCGAGTTTCGCGTTAATCGTATGTTTTTTTCTTGGTGCGCGGATTTTTATGACAATGAGTATACAACCGACGTCAGAAAAATTCCAGAAATGTCACAATAAAAATTATAAAGAAGTGCCATACTCACAATTAATGCTGGTCACCTTCAAAATACGGCCTTGCTGAATCAACACACAGTTTTCAAGGTTTCTGAATATCCTGAAAATAGTTCTGAAAGACACTTTCCGGGATATCCGCAAGTTGTTTTGTCACGGCGTATTAGATAGATACGAGTATAATGTCTGCATGATGCTTTGAGTGGGTACCTCCATTCAGCGCTTTGTCGCTTTGTTTGTGGATCGTACTACAGGCATCATGTTTCATCTCCTGCAATTATTCTGGACAAAAAATCAGGATCATCAGCTTCAGTGCCCAGCAGATCGGAACAGATCAATGAACGAGCCTCCTTTTGGTCATCATTCAAAATGCGAGGTACCAATCTGGCTTTCAGTTTTCGTTTTCCCAGATCCTCGCGTAGAATCTCATGACAGACAGACTTACTGATGCGCACTGACTCAGCCAAAAGTATCACTGCAATTCGGCGATCTTTTTTAAACTGATTCCGCACTTATTCGATTTTTTTCCGCTGCCCGCTGACTGGAGGGTCGCTCAGATCTCGAATGTTCATAAAAGGATACCCGCCCACCACGAAACGATGCATATCATTCGAAACCTCTGCTGCGGGATAATGATGTGTCTCCAGACGCTAAAATTCTGTAAATTGCAGTAACTGATTTACCTACACTGGCGTGCAAAAATTAAGGACGAGATGGATTTTCGAATGTTACGCGTGCAGAAGTGCTCCACATCGACTCAAATCATACTATAAGATCCCCAAGATGTAAGAATATGGGACAAGTGAGAAAAACTGTCCAAACAAAGAATCCAAAGGATAGAAAGGCACTTTATTGAAAAGGTAGTTTCGAGAACAACTGGACAGAAGACAGAAACGTCCATGTTACAGGAGGCTGCCAAGAAAAATCCAGTCTTTAGTAGGGGATATGATCGCCCCTGATTGCGTTGCAGGATTTACAACGTCTGTCCATGCTGAGGACGAGGTTGTCAAGGAGCTGTTACGGCATCGCAGCACATTCCTCTTGTAGCGCCAATCTCAGTTGCGGAATTGTTGCTGGCGGCTAGTGACGTGCTGCCAAGCGTCTCCCGAGAAGGTCCCACAGGTGTTCGATTGTATTTAGGTCCGGGGACCTTGCGGGCCAATCCATGCGTTGAATATCTTCACTCTCCAAAAGCTCTGCGACAGCCACTGTACGATGAGGTGTAGCGTTGTGGTCCATGACGAGGAACTCAGGCCATACAGCACCTCTAAACAGACTCACGTGAGGCAGCAGAACCTCGGTACAATAGCGGACACCAGGGACTGATCCTCCTTGGAAGATGTGGAGGTCAGTACGGCTACCAAGCATGATATCGCCCCAAACAAAAACTCCGCCACCTCCAAACCGGTCCCTTTGGATGATGTTGGAGGTGCAATTGCGTGTTCCCTGCTCTCTCTCTAGATGTGTATACGCCCAGAATCGCTCGACAGACTAAATCGGCTCTCATCCGTAAAGAGAACTCGACCCCGTTGCTGATGTGTCCAGTTCTTGTGTTCCTGGCACCACAAAAACCGCCGTCTCCGATGAGCAGGCGTTATTGGCACACACCGTACTAGTCGTTGTGCAAATAGACAGCCTTTGTGCAGACTTCTGGCCACGGTAAAGCGCGATAACGGACTTCCAGTTGTCTGTTGCATGTGCCTTGCGATTTCTTCCGCTGTCTGCCGTCTGTCACTTCTCGCGTGTAGGGCAATATATCGGTCGTCCGCCTACGTGGTCGTTCGTAGACGACCATTGCTAAACTCTCGGACAGCTGTTCCTGTCGTTTGAAATGCCCTCCAAGCTCGTGAAACGATGATGTGAGCGATCCCGAACTCCTCGGCCACACTAGTCACACTTCGACCTTCTTCCAACTTCCCAATGACGCGACCTCGGGTAAAGTCATCCAGATGTCGTCTACTGGGTTGCCTGTTGGCCATATCACACGGTGGCAGCAACTCGACGTCGTTCAAACCGATGTACACCGTGCAGTACCTTTCACCGAGTAGCTGACCGCACATCGCCCGTGTGCTTTATACCCTTCCGACACACCCACCCCCTACGTCATGCTGCATATATGCGCATGTACCGGACCCTAGTCCATTTCCTGAGTGGTCTTTCGGTCTGTTCTGCCTGCTCGTTCCGCTGTTGTGCTAATTTCTCGTCTTCGTCCTTAATTTTTGCACAGCCGTGTAGTTTACAACAAAAACGGATGTTTACTATCTGCTCTTCCTTGGCTAAAATGAAATGGGACGAAACCGCTTGCTATGATTCCCTTAATACCTGTCACCCGCAAGTACTGTCCGGTATAAACCGGTTTCCAGCGGTTCACCAATTGGTCAAGAACTGCTGTCTTCTAGCATGCAAGTGATATTTTTATCCCACTACTGTTACGGCAGTCATGCGTTTAGTCCTGAAACTTACTGGACGTAGGTTGTACATAGTGCGATCAAAAGTTCCCAGACTAGGTACGTAGCGCGCCAACAGATGGCAGTAGGATTATGTGCGAACAGAGGTCGAGAGTAGTGACGTTCATGAGTCATTGTGCCGAGTGGCGTCGTTCTGTGAACATCGTTGGCAGCGGTGTATCGCTTCCCAAAGAGACTACTTTGAAGGAGATCATAGCCAGACTTAAGTAACGTAAGTCATCATCATCATCATCATCATTGTCAACCATTATCATTCCACTGCTGGACGAAGGTCTCCCCAAGTTTCCTCCACAACGGTCTGTCTTGTGCCAGTCTCCTCCATGTCACTCCCGCATACTTTCGAATTTCATCCACCCATCTTCCATGTGGTCTTCTTCTGGGTCTTTTCCTGTCCCTTGGAATCCAATCTAAAATTTCGGTTGTCCATCGATGGTCTGTTCTTCTGGCAGTATGTCCAGCCCATTGCCATTTCAGGGATTTAACTCTGATCATCATGTCTTCCACTCTTGTCATTTTTCGGATCCACGTGTTCCTCTTCTTATCTCTCCTGGTTACACCAAGTATGCACCTCTCAATGCTTCTTTGAGTTGTCTGCAGCCTTTGTATGTCTCTTTTAGCTAAGGTCCACGTCTCTGCACCATACGTAAGCACTGGAAGGATGCATTGATCAAACACTTTTCTTTTAAGACATAATGGCATATTGCTCTTGAAAATTATGCTGTTTCTTCCAAAAGCTCTCCAGGCAAGTTTTGTACGCCGATTAATTTCTTCACCAATGTGACCCTCACTTGATATCTGCTGTCCAAGATAAACGTACGTGTCTGTTATCTCCAGCTTTTCTCCATCAATCGATAAATCTTCATTTCTTGTAAAAGCATTGTACATCACTTTTGTCTTCTGAAAGTTCATTTTTAATCCCACTTCTTTACTCTTGTCAGCAAGTTCCTGGATCTAACTCTGTAGCTCTGATGGGGTAGTTGCAAAAATGACTATGTCATCAGCAAAACGAAGGTGGGTTAGATAATCTCCATTAATCTTTATCCCATTGTTTTTCCAGTTCAGTGATTGAAAGACATTTTCCAATATGGCATTACAGAGCTTCAGAGATATGGTGTCACCTTGTCTCACTCCTTTTCCAATTTTTATATGTGTTGTATTTTCAAACAGCCGAATCTTTGCACTTGCATTTTCATAGATGTTATTAATAACATTAATGTATGCATCTTCAATACCGCAGGATTTCAGAGCCATTGCAACTGCTGATGGTTTCACCGAATCAAAGGCTTTTTCATAATCGATAAAAGCCATGCACAATGGAAGTTCATATTCCCTCGCTCTTTCAATTAGTTCTCTCAGTACGTGGATATGATCTATTGTGCTGTAGCCACTCCTGAATCCAGCTTGTTCTCTCGGTCGAGCCATGTCCAGTGTCACCTTCAAGCGGTGTGAAAGAATATTAGTGAAGATTTTATAAACCACTGATAAGAGGCTGATAGGTCTGTAGTTCCTGAGATCCTCAATGTCACCTTCTTTATGTAGCAAGATCATTGTAGCGTTGTTCCAATCCTCAGGAATTTTCCCTTCATTAAGGCACCTAGTGAAAATTTGGGCGAGTACTGTTTCGATTTCTCCACTTGCTTCTTGTATGATGTCTACAGTAATTCCATCTTCTCCTGGAGCTTTTCCCCGCTTCATGTTCTTGATTGCATGTGCAACTTCTGCTGGAAGGACTGGAAGAACTCTGGTACTGGTACCTTTCATGATGTCAGGAGTACATGTATCATCCCTTTCATATAATTTGGAGTAGAAATCTTTCACTCTTGTCAAAATTTCTCCTCTATTTCTTATTACAGAACCATCTTCTTTTCTCAGTGCCATAATCTGTTTTTTCCCCTTACTGAGATGTCCCTTTGCTATCTTTAGGCTTTGGTTGTTTTCAATTGCTTTCCTTACTAGTTCACAGTTGAATTTCCTTACGTCTTCAATGATACTTTTTCGTACTGTCTTGCATAGCTCTATATATTCCACTTTGGAAGTCACATCTTTAGTTGTCCTCATCTCTCTTCTTTTTTACATCAACATTTTGGTTTTTCCTGATAATTTGTTCACATGCAATTTGTTGTTAGACCCAGCTAATTTTGTTGCTGTTTCCATAAGAGCTTTGGTTACTTTTCTGTTAACTTCAGAAATATCCACTTCTTCCGATGTTAGGCCTTCTAAAGCAGAGAATCTGTTTTTCAGTTCCAATTTGAAGGTATTATGGTGTTTTTTAAGGTTGGTTATGTCAATACATTTTGTTTGTCTTATGAGCTTGCCACGTTCGAGTTTAGTGTTGAGGTGCATCTTACATCTCACCAATCTATGGTCACTGCCTGTGTTGAACTTGTTTAGCACACTGCAGTCTTCTATGACGAATTTTTTGTTACACATAATAAAATCAGTTTCACTTGTCGTCCCATTTGGATGTCTCCATGTCCATTTCCTGTGTGGCTTTTTCTTGAATAAGGAGTTCAAGATGAAAAACCCTTCTGCCTCTGCAAACTCTACGAGAGTATTTCCACGCTGGTTTCTGTTGCCGTGACCGAATTTACCTACTGAAGTTTCATTCTGTTGCCGTTGCTCTATTTTTGCATTGATCTCCCATAATTATCTTCAAGTGCTGCTTACCTTTATTATTTAGATCACGAATTTCCTCATAAAATTCTTCAATTTCTTCTTGAGCATGACTTGTGGTGGGTGCACAAGTTTGAATAATCTGAGCCTGGTATCTTCTCGAGAGTTGGATAACGAGTCGTGCAGCTCTGTCAGAGGAACTTTCAACTTCTACAACTTTATCCTTCAGTTTCTTGTTTATTATAAATCCAACACCACTAGTTCTGCCAGTATCTGTCCCACGATAGTAGAAGAGATGTCCACTTTTCAGTTCAATGAGATCTTCTCCTTTTCTCCTTACCTCACTTACCCCGACGATGTCCCACTTGATCCTTTGTAGTTCCTCTTTCAATTCAAGAAGCCTTGAATCAGAAGATAGGGAGCGTCCGTTATACGTCGCCAAGGTCAGCATCAGATGGCAGCCTAGTCCGGTCCTCCGGGGATTCTTAGCACCCTCTGCCTTCATGTCGCACTGGCCGCTGCCTTGGCCAGGTACATTCCAGCTGCCGTAGACTGAAGGCCAAGATTTAAGTTGTGGAGTCATTTTGGAGAGGTTTGGCCATAACTCACCACGCTGGCCAAGCGGGTTGGTGAGTGTGGGATAGCATTACGTAAGTACTTTGTTGTATATCGGCCTAGTCTCAAAACCTTTGATCGGACTTCGTATTAGATCTATTCCTAATATTCACGCCTATCACGTATCAGTATGTAAAATCGAAGGGGTCAAAATTTTCTCAGAATTTTATGATGTAGGTGTAGAATGTCAACACCGTAGCGAACTACACGTAATTGCGGACAATCCACACATGCGATACGTTTAGTTAGGATATGACTACCAACTGGGTGCAAATGCGTTACTGTCTGTTGTTCAAGATTAATCTCGGGAAACGATTGAAGAAGCACGAGAGTGTATTTGGTCGGCATACGGCGAGAAAGCTTTAGGCTTTTTTGTTGGATTGTTTGTTTATTTATCTGAAGGTTTAAAGACCACTTTGAGGAACTCGATAGGCTACAAACATTTGCGCGTCCCTATTTTAGGGTCACTGGTACCAGGGACTGGGTACAGCCAGTGCCATAAGTCAAACACAACATCCATGCCTCACCAGGATTTGAACACGGGCCCATCTCGGACGAATGGTCAGAAACAAGCGGCTAAACACTGCGCCACCAGGGCGGCGAAAGATGTCGTTTCAAGCATATGTCGTGAGTGGTTTGTGAAGTTAAGTAGTGATTACAGCATGGAGGACATGCAGCGTAGCGGTCTGCCGGAGGAGATGTAGAATGAAGATTTGCATTTTCTTCGGCAGTACAGAGCGCAGACGTACATCGATAACGATGAAACTCCACCTGCTTGTTTTAGTACGACATCAATTCGACCTTAAAACTCTAAACTCATGCATAAACCTGGTAACTTACCTTTAAAGATATATATAATTGAAAATTAACGCAATTCCCAGTGGCTGAGTTCAAAGACCACATCAATATATCCATCCACTACTTTCTTAACGAGAGAATGCGACCCACAGCTCACAGCAATGACGTCACCGGAAAAAGGAGACCTCCACTGATTTAAAGTGGAGACGAACGTTGGGTGGCATGCGATCTGAGAGATAACTCATGGGTTACTATCAATCCGTTACACCCGACTACTATCAGAGCAACCAGGAAACTATACCGAGGAGACAGTCACTTTTGAGAATGGGACAAAGGAGTCATCAGCTTGTGCATGTGCCCAGGATGATCGAACTTTATCAAGAGCTGTGGTTTCATTGGATACGGTAGTACCATCGCCAGCCATCAGACGACTGAAAACGATTCGCTAGGTCAGATGAATCCCAGTTACAGCTCCAACATTCCGATGGTTTGTTTCGTCTTTTAATTACAGCTGGTGAAAGGCTGGAACCAGACTTCTGAATCGTACACAAACAGACCGGCGATTGCGGTATCATAGCAGAATTTTTCTCGTGATATTGGGTTTTCGGAAAAGTCATGACGTATTTTGGCACCCGATGGCGGTTGGGCGGTTTTGGAAGTACCAGAGGCATGCGCAGCTCTGTATATCGTTATGGCATTCGACAGGTGCCAGTTCTAGCTGCATTCTGAAAGGAATAGTGAGCGATTTGGTTGATTTGTGGAGATTTGACATCAAGTTGAAGATGGAAGACCAACTGTGCATTTTCGCCATATTTTACTGTTTTACTTCCATAAAGGGAAAAACGCACGTCAAGCTTGTGAAAAGTTGCGTAAAGGGGAAGGTAATAATGCTCTACAAGAACGTCAGTGCCAGCGGTGGTTCCCAAAATTCCGTGCTGGTGATTTTAACCTCAACGATGCTCCTCGGTATAGGAGTCCAACTGAGTTTGATGACGACCAAATCAAGGCATTGGTCGAGTCAAACCCACGTTACATGACACGAGAGATTGCAGACACATTGCACATTCATCATTCAAGCGTTCACGACCACCTGAAGAAGCTGGGATACGTAAGCAAGCTCGATGTGTGGATTCCTCATGAACTCAAAGAAGCTCAATTGACGGCGCCTGTAAACATCTGCGATATGCTCATTAAACGTAAGGAAAGCGATTCTTTTTTGAAGCGACTGATAATTGGTGACGAACAGTAAATTGTGTACAACAATGTGCTGCGCAAACGGTCTTAATACCGACGTGCTGCTTGGCCTCAAACGATATCCAAAGCAGACATTCATCAGCGGAAGGTTTTGGTCTCAGTGTGGTGGGATTTTAAAGGTGTCGTGTTTTTCGAGCTCCTACAACGGAACGAAACAATCAATTAGAATGTGTACTATCGGCAATTGGACAGTTTAAACGAATCCATCATCCATAAACGTCCAGAGCTCGTTCGTCGTAAAGGTGTTGTGTTCCATCACGACAACGCGAGACCACACACAAGTTTGATCACCCGCCAAAAATTATTGCAGCTTGGGTGGGATGTGTTGCCACACCCAGCATACTCGCCTGACCTTACGCCGTCAGACTTCCACTTGTTTCTCTCTCTTCAACAGTCCTTGTGTGGTATAACGTTCAATTCAGATGAGGCTGTAAATCAGCACCTTATACAATTTTTCGCCACGAAAGGCAGGTCCTTCTATGAACGATGCATTCTGCGGCTCACTGAAAGATGGCAAAGGGTTATCGAACAAAACGGGCATTATATCATTGATTGGTCTTTGTTTTTTCTATCAATAAATGACCTTTGAAAAACATGGCTAAAATACGTCATGAGTTTTCCGACAACCCAATATTACCTGGCGCCCTGGTGCCCTCTGAACACACTTTCACAACACGATTCCCTTCATGCATTGTTTCGAAACAAATGTTGCCCAATATGACGACTGTGTATATAGATGATTCTGGACTCCGTCAGAAACACAACACCCCGTAAAAAAATGCACGCTTTGTACAGAGCAAGTTCGAGCACCACGTCCTAAACTTTCGTTGCTCGCCTGGCAGTCAAAATCGCCCGACTTGTTTCTCATAGAGCATGTATGAGATGAAGTGAAACACTGGATTGTTCCGTTCACGCCAGTGCTTCGCTTCGTGGCTGAACTCTGTATCGTCATTCTGCGCAGCCGGTGCAGAATATCAAAGACACGTTCTGAATTCTGACAAGCAGGAACAGAATACCTGAGCACACATCCAGTAATTTCCCCAGCCGGTACAAAATATAAAATGAAACCTTTCGTATTCTTCCTAGTAGATACGTGATACTTCAGGACAGCTTGCGTATTCTTCCCAGTATGTATACTACACTTAGGACACCTTCCGTGGTTTAGTGGAGTCAGTATCACACTGGGTGCATTAAGATATCACTGATAAGGGCACCCTAGCACGCAATTGGATACGTAGAGTCATAATGTCATAAACACTGCAAGAGAGAGAGAGAGAGAGAGAGTGAGAGAGAGAGAGGATAATCATTTGAATTCATGAAAGTAATAAGTGCTGTATTGACTATTTAGCTTTCTATACAAATGAAAAATCATACGAAGTAATAATACGCGTCCAGTTTAATCAGTGAAAATTTGCAAATACAATTTTACATGTATAACGAAGTAAATTTCTCCGTCATTTTTGTCCACGCCGGGGCTCGAACCAGGGTCCCCTCAATCCGGAATAAGTCGCTCTACCAATTGAGCTACGCGGACGTTCGTTCTGACTGCTATCTGCCTTTATGTCGTGTGCGTCCTGCTGGCAGGTACATCACATCTCTACCCCCGAAAGAGAGCCGGGGCATGGCCCATGGGTCAGCCGTGACCATGAATCGTTGCAGGCAGCCATCCGCTGAAGCACGTGCACTTGAGAACTCCCAGTCAATCTGTTGTGTGGAATGCAACGTCACACACATTTGTATTTTTCGAAGCGCTGAAAAAGGGATTCTCTTATTTTTCCTATCTCGCGGTGTGGAAAGAACATCACACCATTGCGAGATTTTGAACAGCCGGGTCATCCGGGAAGTTCGGGCGCCATCATAACGAAGTAAATTTCTCCGTCATTTTTGTCCACGCCGGGGCTCGAACCCGGGTCCCCTCATTCAGAAATAAGTCGCTCTACCAATTCAGCTACGCGGACGTTCGTTCTGACTGCTATCTGCCTTTATGTCTTGTGCGTCCTGCAGGGCAGTTACGTCACACCTGATTATGATAATCTCCATTTATGACGTACACTATGTGTTTAAATGTGATTGGACATCCCCAGGCAGACTCAATGGTGTGCTCCAGCTGGAGACACATGGTCGAAAAGGTAAAATATCGGCAGCAGGAATACGCTCAGATCAATCGCTGATAAAATGGCTAGAATAAGAGAGCTCCCCGATTTTGAAAAGCGAGTTATAATAGGCTGCTTAATTGGAGGTATGAGAATAAGAAGCATTTGCTGATGTCAGGTAGGTCGCTAAATTGACTCGGGCTTTTATCATCAACAAGTGGAAGAAGACGGGACATTGTAGGAATTCACCTGGACCTGGAAGACCCATGAACTGGAATCCAGAGACCGGAGAGGGCTACAGAGGGAGATCAGAAAAACCAGCTTACGACTAAAACACGCCATGGCACGAGTTCCAGAATGCCATAAATGTTATGGTCTCCACTATGACACTTTGAAGGGAGGCTCATACTATCGGGTATCATGGCCGAGCATCCGCCCATTAACCTCACTGACATTGGAACAATGGCGGCAGGTGTTATGGAGCGACGAATCTCGAATCCCACTTCACGTTACACCGATCGGATGGACGTGTTTGGGTTTGGCGGTTACCCGAAGAACGTCTGCTTCCGGAGAACACAGTGCCTACTGTGAAGCACGGAGGCGGTGGAATTACAGTATATGGCTGTTTCAGCTGGTACGGTATGGGTCCGCTGGTTGTTATTCATGGCAACATGAACTCTGTGCTGTATAGAGATATCCTGGATAACTCAATGCTTCCCACTTTGTGGCAGTTCCACGGATACGACGATTCTTATTTCCCGGACGACAATGCCACTTATCATGTTTTCGGGGCTATAATGGAGTGGTATGAGGAAAACCAGGTCTCGCGAATGGACTAGCCTACTTAGGGCCCGGACCTCAATCCCATTGAGCACCCATGGGATGAACTTGAACGACGGCTGCGGTTTACACCAACACGATCTTCACTGAGAGAGTTGGTCGATGCACTCAAGGCGTAATGGAGGAACATCCCGCTCTTCGTACTCCATGGACTTGTGAACAGTTTACCTCGAGGGGTCGCTGCTGTACTCTCTGCAAATGGAGGATCTACCCGCTAGTAAATGCAATACTGTTTTTCTGCTGACTTACAGTGTCTAATCACTTTTGTCTACATAGTGTACATCAGTTTCAGTTCAAACTGTGATACACAGTACGCTTATCACGCCAGCTATTGAAATGTGGTATCTAATTTTCGTTTTGGAGCGCCCAGTTTCATTTCCTCTATCTTTCCTTAACCTTCTTTCCTTTTTTTCTTTTTTTTTTTTTTTTTTGATTGGATATTTAACGACCACCGTGAGCAACTCAATGGGCTATAAGCAGTCGTTCGTCCCTAATTTAGGGTCACTGGTTCCAGGGAAAGGAGAGAGCCAGTGCCGTAAGACAAACGCAACATACATGCCTCACCGGGATTCGAACCCGGACCCCGTTCGGACGAATGATCACAGGACATCGCTTTCTTTCCTTTTCAGGAAACATAAGATCCCAAAGACGTCGTTATCTTCACAAGATTTAGATTCAGTAATAATGGCTCTAATTTTAAATGCAATCAGATTCATTGCTTGAATAACACACGTTAGAACAATTAAATATATTTTATGCAGCATATTATATGGTCTTTAAGTTAACCATTGCTTAAATTTGTCTGAAGCCGAGCGCTAATGCTTTTCCATCTTATTTCAGAAATTTCATTTTAAATTTATCCCAGTAAACAGCTTTATCCGAAGCCTCTTAAGACCGAGTTAATTTTGCCATGATATTTAATGAAGTACTGTTTCTCAGAACCAAAGAAGAATCAGTAATTTTATAGATTGCTCCAATTCTCAGGAAATGCTTTCCAGCTCTTAAGCAGGGAATGAGCGTTGCTTTACCTCTATTCTTTCTGTTCTTTCTGGTGATGGATGTATTCTAAAATCTTGAAGGGGATTCAAGAGTACTCCGTCTCTGTGGTTATTGAGAACGACCAACTGTCACTCGAGATAGTAATGTGAAACTCAATGGACATAGAAAAACTTAAAGGGTTCGAATGCAAACAAGAAAGATGACACCGAATTTTCCGGTGTAATGAGCACCTCTTTTAAATCCGTTCTGACGCGAATTAAATTTGTCAAAGCTATTCAAAGTCAATGGAACCGGTATGGAAAACAATTGTATCTGACCAAAGAAAGGAGTTTTTCACTTGGGATTTTAACCCTGCAGATATTGCTGTAAACGGAATCGTTAATATAAGCCCTCTGGTTGCAGATTTGTGCGTTAAAAATATGAAATTATGTGGGAAACCTTTCTCAGCGGCAGCGCTCTTCAATGAAGAATTTTCTTTTTCAAATCGGACTCTTAAAAGCAGAGATATGGACAAATATAAGATATGCGTCTGCGCCCCCTGGAGGGAAAACCATGCATTAGTTTAGAAAGAAAGTATTTTCAAAAAGGTTTTTCGATGTGAGAGTTATCGGTCCAGGAAAAAAATATTTAGTCGAGTTTTTAGGAACTCAGATTTTGCTGCAAATACGTCAGAAGCAGAAATTGGCACTTATGCTCCTGGTGTTCGAACCATTCCTTCCCAAATATTATAAATTACATGAAAAACATTTTCCAACAGGAACTGTACGTGATACAGGAAAAATTCTTCAAATCGGAGTTTTAGAAGCAGAAATAACGCAGAAAACGCAATTTTCATTTGCGCCCCCAGAGGACAGTGTATGATTTACTTGAAAATTTGAATTTATATGAAAAACATTTCGCATCCGAAACGCTATCCAAGAAAGAAGAAATTTTTCAAATAGTACTATTAGAAGTAGAGATATTGACATCTATGCCCCCTGCGTAGAAACCATGCATTACTTTAAGAAGAAAATATTCCTAAAAAGTTTATCGACGTGAATACTATCGGTCAACAAACGAATTTTTTGCAATCGATATTTTAGAAGCTCATATTTTGCTGCAAACACATCAGAAGCGGAAATTAAGATTTACGCCCCCTGGTGGCCAAATAATTTTTTACCAAAATTAGACATTGTATGCAAAGGATTTCCCATCAGGAGCTGAATTTTTCAAATCGGAGTTTTAGAAGAAGAGATTTCAGGGGAAATGCAATTTACCTCTACGCCCTCTAGCGGAAAGTCTATGAATTGTTGGATATTTTTTGAAATTATATGAAAAATATGTCACACCGAAAACTCTATCCAATACAGAAAGAATTTTTCAAATCGCACCATTAAAAGCAGAGGTATTGACAAAAATATGAAATACATCTACGTCCCTGGCGGAGAAACCATGCAATATTTTAAGAAGAAAATATTCCTAAAAAGTTTATCGACGTGAGTGGCATCTGTCCACGAAATAATTTTTGCAATTGAGATTTTAGTAGCTCAGATTTTGTGGCAAATACATTACAAGCGGAAATTAACACTTACGCCTCCTGGTGGTCAAAGTATTCTTTACCAAAAAACAGAAATTATATGCAAAAGATTTTCCCTCAGGAGCTTTATCCGTTGAAGAGAAAAATTTTCAGATCGGAGTTTTAGAAGAAGGGATATCGGGAAAAACGTGATTTAGTTTTACGCCCACTAGCGGAAAATGTATGCGTAACTTGATAAAGCAGCTATACCTAAAATACTACTTCGACATAAATGGAATCGAAAAATAAAATATTTTTTTCAATCGGATGTTTAGAAGCAAATATATGGAATATAAAATGTATTTTGATTCAAAAAAAAAAAAAAGAAATGAAGGATCATCATTCACATATTTCAAGTTTCCCAAAGCAAAAAGAATTTTTCAAATCGGACTGATAGTTGCAGAGATATGATGTCTACAGACGGACGGACAAACCGATAACATAAGCACGATCTTTTCTTTCAAAAGACGTGCTAAAAAGTTAAGAGAGAGATGAGATGTGTCGTACTACAAAAGTTGAGCAGGTGTCAGGACGACAAACCTGCAACGATACATTCCGTCTGTGTAGCTTAGTTGGGAGAGCAACTTACTCCGTAGTGAGGGAGCGCGGTTTTGATATGGACATATTTCTGTTTTCACAACAGTTCCTCGTATTACACCTATTATTTCTGCTGTTACAGATACTGAAGCTCCTGGAAGGCGCGCACCAGTGATTATGTCTTTTCTGTGGTCACTCAGATGTGACCTTGTCTATAATTACTCTGCAACAGCTGTTTCACCTGCGACTGTGGTAGTGCTGCGTGATAGCCGATATCGTACTGCAACCCATTATGTACCTCATATCGAGGATGACGTCGTCACTCTGATTTGCATACGCGTATTGCGTGTTTTCCAGTTATAGTCGGTGTTTCCATTATTTTGGTAAACCTTTGTACCTCCATGG
This sequence comes from Macrothele yani, assembly GCA_039090855.1. Taxonomy (NCBI): domain Eukaryota; kingdom Metazoa; phylum Arthropoda; class Arachnida; order Araneae; family Macrothelidae; genus Macrothele; species Macrothele yani. The sequence continues at coordinate 135,456,190 of CM076990.1, forward strand.
GCTACAGCCCTATTATGCTAGAAAGGACACTTCTTCGGAGCGACTACCAGGGAATTTTTGATTTTGCGACGTTCAATTGATTTTTCCTTGTTTGTTTGACGACCTTCATAATCACTTGAGGCTGTACGAAATCTCCAGTGCCGTCCCGGTGGCGCAGTGGTCGAAGCGATGGCCTCTGATCATTCGTCCAAACGGGGTCCGGGTTCGAATCCCGGTGTGACATGGATGTTGTGTTTGTCTTACGGCACTGGCTCTCTCACTTCCCTGGAACCAGTGACCCTAAATTAGGGACGGGCGACTGCTTACAGCCCATTGAGTTGCTCACGGTGGTCGGTAAACCTCCAATCAAAAAAAAAAAAAAATCAAAAAAATCTCCAGTCTCCTATTGTGTGTTCCGTGGAGGATGTAGCACATACACAATGCCCATCTCTTACTAGGGATGCGAAGAAATGGGACTGTTGTCCTATAACAGAATTTGTGTCGATAGCTTCCACACAAATCAGCCCTTATAAATGTAGCATCGTAAGGGCGGAAGAAATTAACAAAAGAATTAAAGTGAATCGAAAGCTGAAAGTACAAAATTTGCTTATAAAGTCAACTTATGGTTCACTTTATGACTAAATAACCAAAAGGTTTAGATATCTGTAACATCACTTAATATGAAAGCAATACTTTTTTGTTGGATAGCGTCTCCTGAATTCATACTTCGTAAGTATAGTCATTATGTTAAAATCAAAATCTTGTGTTTAGTAAAGATGCTCTCCATGAGCACATGATCTTCGACTTATGGTTGCACTACATGTCAAACGGGACAAAGAATTCAGTTTATTTTCGGTGTAGCAAAATACTTCACTCGCTGCTTACATATCTCTGATATCTTTGATCGCTGTGAAGTTTATTGGAGTATTCGAAAAAAAAATCCCTTCGCTCTAGTTCAGCACAGGAAAGAATAGTAAGTGGTGAGTGAAGTATTTTGCTTCAGCGTTCCATTTCCTCGGTTATGTAAATGTGATTTTGGCTTGCTTGGCCCTAGTTTAAGTCTTCAAAAGACTTGAAAAATATGGCATACGCTCTTCTTAGTGTCATCCATCTCATCCAAATTAAAGCCCACGATGCGCTTCCTTTCGAAGGAAGCTACTTAAAATCAATATTGCTGTCTGCATGCACTTACGAACTTCGAGAGTATTTCGGGTCAGAAAATTTAATATAAACCTCTCGTGTTCTCCGGAAACTTTTTAATTAGTTTTATTGAGGAGTTTTCGAAAGAGCTTGCAGTCTTAGAAATTCGTTAAGGTAAAAGTCGCTCGGCAATTCATATTTAACTCTATCGAAGAAATAGAAAACACCTAGTCTTGAGCTACCTCAAAGAAGAGAAAAATATCTTTGGAATAGTGTTGTGGAATGAATACACATGTTGATGTGTTTGTCGAATGGAAGATATTTTGGGCGAAGTACTCGGAAAAACGCTGCAGACCAAAGTTATTTAATTAAGAGCAGAAAATCAGTTTAAGCACAACAAATTAACTTGTCTGAGTGTTTTCTAAGATGATATTATAAATAAAAAAAAGGCGACCCAACAAAACAGAAGAGTGAAGCTTCCGTATATGAAGCTACTAATCGGGTTAAGTCTCTGGAGAGGTTGAGAACGGGATTAAGTGCAAAGCATGACGTAATGATGAAAGAAGAACTGTCCTGATACATTACGTCGGTCTCAACAGGAGGAAGGTGAAGTTCCCTGAAATAAGTTGTTCCCATGAAATGAAATGGATAAGGATCAATTCTTCCAATTCGGATTTTAGTTTGATATAGTTGATTCTGTAATCATCCATTTACTTCGCTTCTTAGACAAGCGGATTAAGCAGCTTAAGTTGTCTCTCAGTAGAAATTTTCTCAAACCGATAGTTCGAAAGTAACTAGATTCAGTTCCATTCCCTTTACCAAAAAAGTCTTATTACCAGGGTGGGCCACATATTCGTCCCGTTTGGAGCTGCACATAACACTGGGCCACCGTCTTTTGGCGAAACGCGAGTCAGCGTCGATTGGATAACGCGATGATCTAGCACATAAGGCTGTGGACGCAGGAAGCCACATTGCTCTATCAGGTGATCAGAGGATGGAAGCCGATGAGTGTGCTGTTCGGGTGCTCCAACGTCATTATTGGAAAAAAAGGTTAAACGAGGAAGCAGCAGTGATACAAATTTGTGCAGTTGAGGAAAAGGAATCAATGGACAGTAGTAGTGAAAAAAATGGTTATGCGTTTCCATTCTGGAGACACCAGTCGCGAAAACAAACTGGGATCAGGACATCCAACTACCACCCTCACTGGCATCCTAGTCAGAGCTGTGACAGCGTACCCCAATATTAGTTCCTGACAACAGTGGGCTGAAGTGGGGTCTTTCCAATCCACTATCTTTCATCATCTGTCTCGTCTCTCCCTATGAGCCATAGAATGGTTTCCCTTGAATTGACAGCGGAGCAGGTGGAACAACGTGCTACTCTCTGCTTCTGATTGCTGTCAAATCTACAGGACGATAGGTTTTGGCGTCGTACCATCACAAGTGATGATTGCTATCAAATCCACAGGATGATGCACGGCGCAGCGACTGAGGGACTTCTGATTGCTGTCAAATCCACAGGACGATAGGTTTTGGCTTCCTATCATCACAAGTGATGAAAAGTGGATAATCGTGCATTTTCCTACTGCGGAGAACAAGAGGCTGAGGCCACGCCAAGAAACACAGCCAGAGGTGTAGAGAGGGCGGTTCCAGAGGAAAATCATTCTTTGTATTTGGTGGAATTGTTAGATTCCTGTGCCCTAGAAACTCGTGCGAAATGGTCAAGCTGTGGAGGAGAACCTCTATGCCTAACTACTTCTTCCACTGCATGATGCTCTGAGCCAACGCTTTCCAGCGATCATCAATAAGAAGCGGGCATTGCTACACGTGATTAACGCTCAAACTCACACCTCCAGAGTAGTACGCCGAAAACTTCTGGAATTGGTAATGGTTGAGGTCCTAGCTCATGCTCCATACAATACGGACCTTACCCCATACTCCACACAGTCCGAAACATGCTCGATCTGTCAACTTCTTGTTTCGTTCCATAGCCCATTTCCTACAAGGACGGTACTTCTTTTGAGTGGTTAATATAGCAATATACGTCAGCGAGTATCTCTCTTTGAAACCTACCCAAGCTGTAATAGAACTTTGGCAAAGGACTATAGAAAACAAAGGCCTGTACTTCGCAGAGTAAAGTGAGCATATATGGCTTTCTTCAATCATTCAAATCCTTTGCAGCAAACGGGACTCACCCCTGTATTCCTATACAGGGTGATTCAGCTAAGCGTGTACAAACTTCTGGGAGGGGTAGGTTGCACAAAGACAAATCGGATTCACATAGCAATGCAGGGTGGGAAACGCCATCTTCATGTGCTAGTGTACAGAGAGGAAGAGAAATAAAAGAGCAGCACGTAAGAGGACAAAATGCTTTTTATTACTCACAAGACATTTGCGAAATGCCTTGAGGTTACAGAAGGTGTTCAAAGTTGCGACCATGAGCCGTAACACACGCTTGACGTCGTCGGTGCATGGAATAACAAACATTTTGGAAAATTGCTGGTGTGTCTCGGACTTCCGAAGCAGCTACACAGATGCGTGCTACAATGTCCTCATCACTTTCAACAGGGGTGTCGCACACCAGTCCTTTAACGTAACTCCAGAAGAGGTAATCAAGGCATGTTAAGTCCGGCGATCTTGCAGGCCAATAAACGGGACCACCACGCCCGATCCACTGATGTACAAATGTCATGCTTAAGTGATGACGAACGTCATTGCTGAAATTGGCGGGTTCCATCATGCTGGAAGCACATTGCATGGCGCAGCGACTGAGAGACCTGTTGTTCGTTCAAAAAGGTATGGCAAGACGTCCTCCAGAAATATCTGGTAACTCCTTCCGTCCAGACGAGGAGGCTTGAGGTATGGGCCAAACGAGGAGACATGAGGTATGGGTAACCGACAATGCCGGACCAAACATTAACAGCAAAACGGCTTTGTGCTGCTGGGGGTCTTAAAGCATCGGGTTCTCCACCACCCATACATGCGCGTTATGTGCATTGAAGCAACCTTCCTGTGTAAATGACGGTATTCTGAAAGAACGTACTGTATAAGCAGTCTCGCGGCCGAACAACGCCATCTACAGCATGAAGATGGCGTTTCCGACCCTGCATCGCTATGTGATTCCGATTTGCCTTTGTGCAACGTACCCCCTCACATAAATGTTTACACGCTTAGCTGAATCACCCTGTATATTAAAATATTTTAGTAAATAATATAAATTCTAGAAAATTCATAAACAGAAGGGTAATTGACTTTCTGACTACATCAGAAAGAAAACTTCTACTTTAGTGTGCTAAGTCCATTTAGTGGTTGGGTGCTCAGATGAGCAAGTTTCTCGTTAAGTGTTTCAGCTGGACCCGGGTTCGAATACCGGACCACTAATCCTAGTTCTCCGACAACTTTTAGTGTGGTGTCGTTAAATGATGAAAGTAAAATAAAAGAATAAACTAGACTACCAAAAATAGCCTAAAGTTATATAGCTAAGACGAATCCCACTATGCTAAAACATGTTAGCCATAGTAAGAGCAATTTTTAATGACTTCAAGGATCAGCTGCTCTTTTGTACAGTACCCGCATGCGTATATCTTTTTCTTTACCCTTAATGATTAAAAGAGTTTTACGGAAAGTCTGAATTCTTCAGTCTTCTTCTGTAGTGTGGAAGGCTCGGCATATGAGGTCCGATCAAAATGCATGCCACAGCATTGTTTCCTTCTAAACTAGACAGAGCACAACGTCCATACTCATTGGTGCCTGACCTTGGATTTAAGTGCGCAAGCGCGAATTTTTACCACGCTGTCGGCTGGCTCATTTGGTGTCTAGTGGTGGATGTTTGTCGTTGTAAATTCCGTGCCCGTCAGATTCTTGTCTTGTGCCGCGATAACTGAGCTCGTTGAGAAGAGAATCTGCATCACATTTTACCACAAGCTCTGCTACACATCAATTGAAGCAGTTCAAATTATTCGAGAGGGTTTTGGTGATAAATCTACGAGTTCAATACAAATCAAGATGTCGTATCAGCATTACAAGACGGAAAAACTCCTGTTGATTGTGAAGAGCTTTGAGGAAGGCTCTCCTCGAACAGGGCCCGCGAAATGATAGAGAAAGTGCGAGCTGTAAGCAAGGAGTCTAACAGGCAGTTCTCCGTGGCCAACGAGATGCAGTGAGGCGGAAGAGACCTACACCGCGGCAGATACACCATGATTGGGCCTCCACCCATTCGTTCCACCTCATTCAGGATTTTTTGATCAAACACCGGACCCCACAAGTTTGGCAAGCCCCATACTCTCCAGATTTGGTTCCTTGCGACTTTTGGAGTTTCCTGAAGTTGAAAATGCCTTTTAAGGGGGGAAAATTTTGAAAACACAGAGGATATCTTGAAGAATGCGACACAGCACCTATTGGCGGACCCTAAAACTGCCTTTAAAAAGGTTGTGATCAGTGAACACACATCTCGAACAACCATGCAGTCTCAGAAGTGGCCTGCTATTTAAGGTAACCAGGACAACAACACCATAGGTTCTTTAGGGGTTCTTTTTCTACTCTGGCTCATCCAAAAATATCATGAAATGGTTCCAGGTTTTGAAAGAAATTGACAAGGCAATCTTTTTAAGTTTGTTTGATCCCATATTTTTTGCTCATTGATATAAACAGAGACGACAGGCATAATCTCTTGCCAGATAATATCATCAATAGAGAACCTAACGCGTCTTTACTTGTTACCCAAAAATGTATGTAACTAATTTTTTGCTTGGGACTCAATTTTCAAATCCTTATACCCTAAGGTATATGGATATTCGTGGTGTGGTTTTTTTCTAAGTATGATGGAAAGATGACATATGAAGACATAGGTGCTGTATAAGTCATTTCTAGAGGAGCGTATCCTGTCATGGGTACTGGGGCATCATGTAAAGAGGCCAGCTCTCGTACACAACAAATTACGGCCGCCCAAGTTCCTGACTATTCTGGTGTTCATTGAAAGTAGCTGTGTTTGGAGATGCTCCACCCATCGTATTCACCGTATGTGAACCCTTGTGATTTCAAATACGTTATCCATTGGATGAATGAGATGTTTAGTACTCGCTACAACAACAAAAGCAATTTGAATATCACAGACATTTTCCACTGACTTTTAATGACAATGGTACTTTCAATGGTGTTCGTTTAAACGCTCACGGTTTGGAAACATATAATTGACGATAAAAGAAACTTCTAATAATTATCCTCAAACGCTGTGATCATCACTTTGCTATTACAGGAGTCATAGTACGTTGAAAGTTTTCACTTACTTCACGAATGACGTAATATTGTTTTCGCATTGTGCCCTTAAAGAAACGTAAATATCTTATCTATTGTGCGTATAATAATATCGCATCTTTTAGGAGAAATCAAATTCGTGCAGAAATATTCCAAAGTAATCGAGGTAGTTTCCTTCAATGCACGATCTTAATAACAAGAGTCATTCACAATACAAATTTAAATTCGTTGGCTGAATTTAAAGATTTTATTGTATAAGAACTTTCGGGTTTCCCTAGAACCCATCATCCGATACAGAAGAAGGAATAAGTTTAAATTGTTCACGTAACACTTTATGTAAACTTAATCCTTCTTCTGTATCTGATGATGGGTTCTAGGAAACCCGAAAGTTCTTATACAATAAAATCTTTAAATTCAGCCAACGAATTTTGATTTGTATTGTGATTGATTCTTGTTATTAAGATCGTGCATTGAAGGCAACTACCTCGATTACTTAGGAATATCGTATCTTTTAGTGCTTATCGTATTTTATTGTGAGTTAGTGTGTGGTTTGTGCATCCGCCTGCTATTTATGCATGTGTCAGCAAAGTGTTATTTCCGTTTTAGAAGTAAGAAAATGGTTGCATAGTTGACAAAAATAGTCTCGAGAAAAGTTCACAAGAGTTTTTGCAAAACCTAATGGTCGTCAGATAATGAGCGCGCAGGGTGGTTTTTCTTAATTTCTTTGCAGCAATTTTGCATTTCAGCTCTAAGTATGAACAGAGCTTTCTGAATTTCTTTTTAAAGGCCAATTGGTGCTACGTGCTTTTCTCCTTTGCAAAGATACGGCACCAGTGTTTCCGAAGCGTCATTCTTCATTTGACGTTCAACAGCATGAGGTCCATTGGTCCCCTAGACAAAGAGGGCAAGTTTTCTACTTATTCCCAGTTGCCAAGTACCTTTTCATAAGTTTTATTGTCCTTTCGTATTTGTTTTGACTTCACATCTGAGAGCAGGAGATCGGAGAATAAAACAGTGCGACGCTAATATTAAATGCGGATTGCGGAGAAATTTCGAGGCACCCAAAGTGTTTGCTGGGAGGGTCAGATGGAAGACTGAAGGAGGGCTCAGACAAGAGGCATAGCGGGAAGGCTGACAGAGACAGTCGCTCCTTTGCGTGTGGTACTTACTGTTGTGTGTGCTGGCCTTTTACTTTGCATTAGAACGCAAATGCGTCTGTATGTTGCGCAACTTCGGAGAGAATGTGGCGAGGGATCGATTGTGCTTCTAGTGCATCGCTAATGGGTCTGTGTAATGAACAATCGTCATTAACGAACACATCCTGAAAGGGACTTTAATTACCGCTCCACACATTTGAGTGCCGTGCGGTTCTCTCCCTTCCCCCTTCTCTCTCCCTGTGTGTGTGTCTCTCTCTCTCTCTCAATGAGACTAGTAGCAAATCCTCCCTCTCTCTCTCTCTCGCTCTCTTTGCGTCGCTTTCCGTCCTCTCCGAAATTGTTCTAAGCTTTAAATGGTCTCCTCTGGTGCGGATCTGAGAAAATGGCTCAAAGAGAGCACCTCCCTCGAACCGTGAACTTTTAAACGAGTTTTAATTTCCCTCTGGAAGTTAAGTGATGGGTTCTTGACGGAGTGGACACTCTCTCAGTTGGCATCAATTTCAACAGTGCCGTTCTTAAGAGCTTCTGCTCATACTTGAAAACTGATGTCGTTCGGAATGCATGTGCAGTCTGTAAGTACTTGGGCAACTTAAGTGGTTTGCCTGACAGATGTTACAGGAAACTCCCTTGATACCATTATGCGGGTCTAAAATGCATTCATTCCTTTGTACAAAGTGTTAGGAAAATTCATAAGCTCTTGGTTCTGCCAGAAAATATTAAATGCCTCTCACATACGGGTATTATGACACGTTGGTTATCGTATTACTTTGTTGAATGTGACGGAGCTCAGATTTAACTGCTCTTCTAGAATATGTTTGACTTCCGCAGGATGTTGATTCCTTAGCTTTGGGTTTTACAAAGGAGACATGCGACACGTATGAAATGCAGGTAGAGATTTCGCAGTCGTGTGCATTGAAAACGAATCCTTTTGTTCGTAACACCGTGAAACCATAGCTTTAGCTCTAGGCAAAGTACGATTCAAATATTTGATTCTTATAATATGGAGCCTCATAACTATAAGCCGGGAACGCAGAACCATTTCTATTAAAATAAGCATTACAACGGACGCTGTTACCGAGGACTTCTGAACATTTGGCAATTTGGCGGCACAACGGAACGACAAAACCATGGAACTGGAACCATATGTCGCCTGTTAGTTTGCTACAGTAGTGTTGTGCATGATGAGCTTTGGATATGCCTTGCTACAGAACCGTAGTAGACTGCCAAACTAATTTATCGTTGATACAAACTATGAGAGTCGTAATAAGTACAAGTACACTAGCATCTAACCGTCTTTTGACGGTTTAAACGTGCGATAAATATCCCAAATGCCAAGAAAACAAAGACAAATTAGAAATAAATACATTTTAAAATCTTTCGGATGCACAATGGATCCATCTTCAGGAAACAGTGATTGCAAATACAAAATGTTAAAATTTAAATATAAACATAAATATCGTAACGGTAATGAAATACAACGTGTTAATGCACGCGCTCACGTTCTTCATAAAGTAAATTTACAGTTTCATTTAGGGTTGGGTGAAAAGTTTATGAACAACAAATAACGTAGTCGTAATACTAATGATGAGACACCGTTTCTCTGTCTGTGGACGCTATTTATAACAAGAAAGATGACGCCGAATTATCGGGTGTATTGAGCACGTCTTTTGGATCCGTTCTGATGCGAATTGAATTTATCAAAACGATTCAAAGTCAATGGAACCCGTATGGAAAACAATAGTATCTGACCGGAAAAAAAAAATTCAGTCGGGTTTTTAATCCTGCACATATTGATGTAAACGGAAACGTCAACTTACGCCCTCTGTTCGCAGACTTGTGCGATAAGAAAAATTTGATTTTATATGAGAAACATTTCGCAGCGAAAACGCTCTCCAACAAAGAAATATTTTTTCAAATCGGGCTCTTAGAAGCAGATATATCGACAAATATAAGATATGCACTACCCGCCCCGAAAAAAAAATGCATTATTTTAGAAAGAAAATTTACAAAAGTTTTTCGATGTGAGCAGTATCGGTTCATAAAATAATTTTTTCAGTCGAGTTTTCAGGAGCTCTGATTTAACTGCAAATATATCAGACTCAGAAATTAAATCTTACACCCCCTGGTGGCCAAACTATTCTTTATCAAATAGTAGAAATTATATGCTGAGAATTTCTTATCAAGAGTTGTATCCGGTGCAGAAAGAATTTTTCAAATCGGAATTTTTGAAGCAGAGATATTGAGCAAAGCGCAATTTACCTTTACGCCCACTAGCGGAAAGTCTATGCATTACTTGAAAATTTTGAACTTATATGAGAAACATTTTACACCGGATACGCTTCCTAACAAAGAAGGAATTTTTCAAATCCGACTTTTAGACGTAGAGATATTGATAGCAATAGGATAGACATCTACGCCTGCTGGTGGAGAAACCATGCATTATTTTAAGATCAAAATATCATCAAATTTTTATCGACAGGTGCGGTATTGGTCCACGAAAGAATTTCTCCAGTCGGGCTTTTAGAAGCTGAGAATTTGCTGCAAATAACTACGAAGCAGAAATTTAACGCTTACGAGACCCTGGTGGCCAAACCATATTTTATAAAAAAATTTAATTTTTTTCCCCCATCACCGCATATAGCTCCTGGTGGGAAAAAAAGAATGGTTTGGCCACCAGAGGGCGTAAGAGTTAATTTCAGCGTCTGATGTATTGGCAGTTAAATCTGAGCTCCTGAAAAAATTATTTTATGAAGAGATACCGCTCACGTCGGAAAACCTTTGGGGAAAACATTTTACCACCAGGAGCTGTATGCGGTGCTGGAAGAATTTTCGAAATCGGAGTTTTAGAAGCAGATATATCAAGGAAAGCGCAAATTACCTTTACCCCCCCCCCTCCCCTTTAGCGGAAAGTCAATTATTTATTTGAAATTTTTGAAATTATAATTGAAACATGGTGCACTAGAAACTTTGCACAACAAATAATTTTTTTTTCAAATCGGATCATTAGAAGCAAGGATATTGACAAAAACAGGACATACATCTACGCCACGTTACGGAGTAACTATACATAATTTTAAGAAGAAAATATTCCAGAACAGTTTTTCTACGTCAGTAGTATTGGTCTACGAAAGAATTTTTTCAATCGAGATTTTAGAAGATCAGATTTTGCTGCAAAAACATTAGAAGCAGAAATCAATACTTACGCTCCCTGGTGTCCAAACCATTAATATTCCCATCACGAGCTGTATCCACTGAAGGAAACATTTTTCATCGGAGTTTTAGGAGCTGAGATATATGGAGAAAAGCAATTTACCGTTATGCCCCCTAGCGGAGAATATATGCGTAACTTAGAAAAGTGACTATGCCTAAAATAATCTTCGACATGAATGGAATCGAAAAGTAAAATAATTTTTTTCAATTGGACGTATAGAAGCGTATATATGGATTAGAATGTGCTTTGAATTCAATATAATCATCTGCATTTACGCCCTCTAGCTGCGAAATTTAGCATCGTAAAAATAAAACGAAATAAAGGATCATCATTCGCAAGTTTCAAGCTTCCTAATGTAAAAAAAAAAGAAAAAATTGAAATCGGACTATTAGTTGCAGAGATGTCGTGTCTGCAGATTGACGGACAGACGGATGAACAAACCGATAACATAAGCACGATCTTTTTTTACGCTTTCCAACCGTCGGTTGAAGAAGCGTATATGCTCCAGCTTTGTCCGTCTGTCCGTCCGGCCGGCCGTCCGACTGTGCGCACGATAACTCGCGTAAAAATGGTTCGATTTCGATGAAATTTAGTATGTGGTAGGGGACCACCTGGGGACGAACACTATTGAAAATGGATGAAGTGGGGTCAAAGGTCAGGTCATAGGAGAGGGATGCATTCCATTTCCCTTATGCGTCATAACTTGCATAAAAATGGCTCGATTTTAATGACATTTTAGTATGTGTTAAGAGACTATCTGGGGACGAACACTATTTAAAATGGACGAAATGGGGTCAAAGGTCCCGACATAAGATCGGGATCCATTCCACCGCTCTTATGCGCTATAACTTACATAAAAATGCTTCTATTCAGATAAAACTTTATCATGTTGTTCCGGAAGTATACTTTACCGGTTCTATTGAATACCATCAAAATGGGGTCAAAGGTCAAGCCGAATGACGTTCGCATGCAGGTTGAAGAAAACTGTGAGCTCTGCTTTTCTCGACCAATGCTGACTTCGGGCTCGATTTTAAGAGTCCGAGCAAGAATTATGCCAGTCCGAGCCAGAATTTTGTACGTTAAACTATAGCTCTGGCCGGAACAAGCCCTGAAACTGTAAGTAAGCTGTTTTGGCATTAATTAAAAAAATTATCTTCTGACAGACTTCCACTCTCTCTTCCACTTTCTATTAACCAATGTCTTTCTCAACTGGGGAAGGGACACTTTTATGACTTTATAGTATAGCTGTATGTTTTCCTTTGACCATTCGTTTCCTTCTTAAAATGATTCCAGTGGCCGGACATCCGTCAGAATCGAGCTGCACGCGTTGCTCAATAAAATTAGCAGGGAGCAACTGCATGAGGGCAGGAGATGAAATTCCGACTGCCGGTATCTACACTGATGTCTACAAGTTAAGTATAATTGGTAAAATAGACAAAGTAAAGCGTTAAAATCTATAAAAGAGCGGACATTGGTACGTAGATTAGTCGTACAGCTATTTATCGCGGGGCGTGGTCAAATAACGTCCGCTGACGTTCGATATGCAAATATCTCGTAGCTCCATAAAAACAGCTTACCTTACCTTGAGTGTCTTACTATACTGTGCAAATTAACTGGGACAAAGTACAAAATCACTATTTTTTCCAAAACTATGCCTTTATATCATTCTATGTCTTGATATACACTGATAAATACCTGTATTAGTATGACGTATATCCTCCTTTAGCAGAAATGACCTTTTAAATTCGTTTTGGCATTGACTCCACTAATTGAATGCACATATTTTTGACTTCATAATCGTGGAACCACACTTTTATAGCATTCGTTATCGTGCGTTCTTTGGTTGTACAGTCCATTTTACCTAAACGTCTCTTCAAAATATTCCACAAGTTTTCTATGGGATTTAAGTCTGGTGAATTTCCAGGCCAATCAAGCAAATGAATTTGATTTTCCAGCATGAAATTCTTGACCAATTTCGAATTGTGACATGGCGCCAAGTCATGTTGAAATGTCCCGTCAAAAGTTTGCAAGAATGGAACAATCCTACGTTGTAATATTTCTACGTACTTGGCTGAATGCATCATACCTTCAACAGGAACTAAGCTTTCAGTGCCATTTGATATTAAAATACCCCAAAACATCTGTTTCAGAGGGTGTTTTACAGTTTGTTTGACTTGCTCAGGTCTTAAGGGTTCACAGTTGCTTCATCTAACGACATTTCCTTGGTAACCCTGCACAAATAAATGAGTTTCATCACTGAAAATTACCTTTTTCCAGTCGTCAGCAGTCCACGATTTATATTTTTTGGCCCATGCTAAACGTTTTATCTTGATTTTCGCATTCAAATATTGTTTTTTCGTTGGTCTTCTTGCCTTCCGGCCAACTTCCAGAAGCCTACGGCGTGCAGTTGAATCACTAACATCACAACCACTAGTCAATAAATATCTTTGAATGTCGGTGCTTGTTTTTATTTATTCATTTTACTATTTTTGATTAGATATTTATCGGTTCGTGGAGTTGTTTTTCGTTTTCTTCCACATTTACCTCTCCTTTTTGGAGACGATGAACCAGATGCATTGTATCGCGTAAGCAGTCTTGATACACTTGATTTGCCTACGCCAACTGCAGAAGCAATATCTCTCACTGTCATAGAAGTGTGATCCTTCAGAGGAATTATTTTTGCACGCTTCCTTGGGGAAATATCCATTTTTCAATACACGAAAGCAACACGTATACTCACAGAGAGCAAAAACTAACACCCACCTGTCACACACGAAAGCTTACAACTGAGGCTGAAGCGCCTATTTCCTGTTTAAAACCGGTCAAACCTCATTATTACTATTAAGTTCTAACAGTCACACCACCTCACAGCTGATAAAACTGGTTTACGTGGGTTTCCGACATCAACTGGCGATCACATCACAATTCTGAGAATAAAATAGCTTGTCCCAATTAATTTGCACGGTATATTATTCCATTTCCTTGCAATCCCTGTCCGACGAATTGCTGTCATTGATGATCAGGAACTTAATATATAACAAAGGCGCCAGGTTGACCATTTTTCACATTGTAGAATAATCGGAAGGCTCGAATCAAGACAGTCACAGACTGCTGTCTGCAGAGCACTGAATGTTCCGCGAAGTATCATCTTCATGCTTTGGGGAAGGTTCCAAGACACAGGAGAGGTTAAATTACAACCAGTTCAAGGTCGTCCAAAAGTTACAACCCCTCAGCAATGCCGGTATCTTGCATTAACTGCACGACGTCATAGGACGATATCTGCCAGGCAACTCTCTGCAGAGCTTACGGCCACCAATCTAGAAACTCTTGGTCCGGTCGCCTAATGATCAAGTGTTTCAGGACAAACTGTTTACAGTTGTAGGGTCAGGGCAACTGTTCTCTATGTCAGACGATCAGTAGTTTGTATCCCGCTCACCCCTGTGAACAGGAAGGCACCTTTGAACTGTAATCTGGAACATCGAAACTAGACACTGAATCAGTGGAGCAATGTGCTCTTCACTGATGAGTCCATTTTCAAACTGATTCTCGTCAAACCACTCTCTGTCGAGAACGGGAAACCCGTTGCAATCCCAAAAACATCAGGCAAAGGGACCAATTTGGTGACCGTGGAGTCACGGCATGGACAACCAGTTGAATGGGCCCACAGAACTACACATCTTCGACAGAGATACCGTTACTGAGGTACAGAGACGAGATACTGGTACCTCATGTCAGACTTTTCAGACGTGCCGTGTGTCCAGAGTTCGTATTCGGGGATGATAATGCTTACCGCCATATAGCTCAGCTGGTGGATGACTTTCTCCAAAGTAAAAATATCCAGCGCATGGAGTGGTCAGCAAGGTCTCCTGATATGAATCCGATAGAGAAGATCTGGGATGCACTAGGGAAGCGAATTGCATTTCGTCATCCTCCAACAGGGACCATTCCGGAACTCCGAACTGCTCTGTGTCTCGAGTAGGACTTGTTGCCCACATAGCTCTTGAACAATCTGATAACAGCATGAGAAGTTGATGCGAGGCTTGCGTGGTTACAAGGCGTCACCACATTCCATATTAATCATAGCGTACCATCCTTTTCTCAATAATATGTACTCAACACCAAAATCACTATGTTATTGATTTTTGTAAATGCATAAGTAATGCAATAAACTTTGTTTCATAACTTTTTCTCTTTCTGCTGTTGACTTGCAATTTGTTAATACATAAGCATACCTAGTTTCGTGCCTTTCCGACGATTGGTTCTTGAAATATTTGCAGGTATATTGATTATGTTTAAATTTTGGACATGAGTGTACTATCTGGTCGTCCTCAGAAATTCATTAATGAGTGGTTTATGGCATTGCTCCCCAAGCACAGAATAAATAATACTCCCCAGTCCCTGCTCCCTTCATTGTATTTTTTTATTGGGGTTTTAACGACCACCGTGAGCAACTCAATGTGCCATAAGCCGTCGCCCGTTCCTAATTTAGGACCACTGGTCCCACAGAAGCGAGAGAACAAGAGCCGCAAGACAAACACAACATTGATGCTTCACGGGATTCGAACCCGGACCCATCTCCAGTGAATGGTCAGAAGACATCACTTAAGACGGGCCCGGTACGGATCGATGATCATCTTTAGGCTTTAAGGTTCAGTATCCTGCCGTCTCAGCACTATTTTCCACACAGAGATCAACATTTTAAATGACATATTAAGCAATTTATGATACCACCACACAAGCTGAGAGCATCTTCAATTTATAGATTGAGATAAATTCTGTTATTACTTTCACTGACTGCCGTTCCAGGACACGCGACTTCCGCCAGATATTGTTTGTGATTCCGCTGGGTACGTAGCTGATGAATCACATTTAGGTATCGCACACCACGCCGTGTCAGTCAGTTCTCGAAATCAGAGTTTCGTTTGGTTTCTGTGATTTTTTTAATTTCCAGGAGACAGTGCTACTACGCTGCTAAAAAAAGGTTACTATAATCATAAACATTTTCGTTATCAAACAAGAAGAGTAGTGGTTATGTCTTTTAGGTTTAAAAACCCTCGGTGGGGATCAAACGATTAAAAACCGAAATGAATCAAGGAAAGAATAATAGAACTTTTGGAACACGATGATACCCCTTGTATTTTGTCAAAAGGGTAAGTAATCCTTTAGAGTTGAACTCTGTTGAACTTATGATTCATGGTACGGTGTGTCAGTAAATAGTGCATTGATTACAGTATGCTATACTATTCTAAGGACTGGTCTTATACACCTGTTTCTGTCTTAGTCGGGATCTCGTACATCCATAGAGTTTCTATGCTGGCGTAGTTCGTCTACCGCATGGCTGTCCTTTTTATTTGCGTCATATGGCGACGCAAACAAAAAACACAGTAATTCATCATGCAAGATATAAACTATCTGCCAACAAGTAACTGGACACCCCAGCAATGGACGATATCTGCGGTCCTGATACACGTCACTGCCGCCGCCGTTAAATATCGCGTGGGAAACAACAACGCAACCAGTCGCATGCAAGACGCCACGCAGTTCGGAGCTCTCTGATTTCGAGAAAGGTGTAATCGTCGAGTATCACAGAAATGGCCGATCCATACGTGACATATCCAGCAAGTTGAAGTACCCAAAATCGACAGTGACCTACGTGGTTGGCAAGTGGAAGATGAGAGGTGACTGTCGGAATTTGTCCCGACCCGGCAGACCCACGGGTGCTGACCAGAGACATTCGGAAGAACCGCACCGAATCGATGGGCCACTTCCGCCAGGAGTTTCAACAGGCATCCGGAAGTGTTCTTTCGATGAATACTATCCGTAAGGAAGCCCATCTGCTCGGTTATTATGGTCCTGCTGCCACCCACAAGCCTTTGATCACCAAGTCCAATAGCGCTGCTCGGCTAACGTGGTGCAAACAACGTCGACAGTGGACCATTGAGCAGTGGAAACAGGTTCTCTAGAGCAACGAATCGAAGTTCACCCTCTACCGTTTGGATGGCAGGGTCTGGGTTCGGCCTCTGCCTGGAGAACGCCTCCGGCCGGAATGTATTTTGTCAACTGTGAAGTTCGGCGGCTGTGGAATTATGTTATGGGGTGTTTCTCCTGGTATGGCACGGGACCCTTGGTCGCAATTCCTGGTAGACTCAACGCCGAGACCTACTGCACCATTTTGGATGACCATGCGCTTCCTACGTTGTGGCAGTTTTACGGGGTGGACCCATGTTGCTTTCAGGATAACAATGCCACCTGTCATGTTGCGAGGTTCACCATGGCTTGGTATGGTGACAATGGGGTTAATCGAATGGACTGGCCTGCGCAGAGCCCGGACCTTAACCCCATCGGGCACCTCTAGGACGAGTTGGAGTGTCGACTTAAGGGGTGCCTCCACCGTCCGAAATCGATGAAGGAACTGACATGTCTTCTCCAAGCCGAGTGGAAGAAAATGCCGATAGCCGTCGTACAAGCCTGATTGAGAGTATGCCCCGGAGGGTCGCAGCTGTAATCGCCGCTAGTGGAGGTTCCACCAACTATTGAAGGTGAATAAACTTCGTTTTCCTTTGCTATCACAGGTGTCCAATTACTTGTTGGTAGATAGTGTATTTCTTTGATGATATAAATTTAATTGGCCTACCAGAACCAACAACATAGTCCAGTGGCTGATGATTTCAATAATTATTAGGGATATGCAAAAGTTCCGCCGCCCCCACTAGCGGGATCTGAAGGGCTCTAACCGGCCGGCGACCCGTGATGTTAGTTCGTACATAACGCCAAGCATGGCGGTCGATAAAGTTCATTTGCGGTACTGTTTGTTATTCATGTGTAATTTAAGGAAAAGTGCGAGTGAATCATACGGTTCAATATGTCAGGCGTATGGCGAAACGGTTATTGGTGAGCGGATGTGTTGAGAATAGTTTGACAGGTTTTAAAAAGGTGATCTATGCTTGGAATACAAGCCACTTGCAGATAGACTGCAGTAAATTCCAGACGAGGAGCTGGAACCGTTGTTGCAAGAGGATGCCACACAATCGACCATGCAACTGGCGAAACGTTTGAAAGTGGCTCAATGGACGGTGGTACGGCGTCTGCAAGCCTTGGGAAAGATCCAGAAGATTGGTAAGTGGGTTCCGCATACTTTAACGGAGCGTAATTTTGGTCAACGATTGGTCATCTATATGTCGTTGCTGAAGGGGATCCAAGGGGAAAATTTCCTGTGAAAGGTTGTCACCGGGGATTAAGAATGGGTCTACTGCGACAACCCCGTACGCAAGCAATCCTGGGTCGACCCAGGCCAGCCATCAACATCGACTGCAAAACAGGATATCCACGGAGATAAGGTGCTGTTGTGTATGTGTAGTAGGATATGCATGGAGTGCTGTATTTTGAACTGTTAAAACCGGGCGAAACAATCACTGCACAACGATATAGCAATCAGTTGATGAAACTGAACATCGCAATCGAGCAGAAATGCCCATGGACACTTAAAGGACGCCACCCGGTCATCCTGTTACACGTGAATGCCAGACCACATGTCGGTGCCACCAGGAAATCAGTCACACTGGGAGTTTTTACCGCACTTGGCTTATTTCCCGGGCATTGCATCCTCAGACTTTGATCTGTTTCTCTCTATGCAACATGCCCTAGCCCAACAACGGTTCACCACAGTTCCAGAGGTGGAAAATGTCGTCACTGCGTTCTTCAGCTCAAAACCCGAGTCATTCTATCACAGGGGCATTACTTTGTGTCCTGAAAAATGGCAAAAGGTCATTGATACTAACGGCCAATATTTCGTTGAATAAATGTGTGCTGGTTTCCTAATTGTTCATGTCACCTTTCTTCTTAAAACAGCGGAAATTTTTGCATACTCCTAATACGTAAAGGAGCATGTCTCACCATTTAAATAGTCACTGGAACAAGGCATGAAACTATCTCAGGGCATTTAAAGGGAGCTAAACATTCCTTACACTTGGCATGATGTGGCACATTATTTTCTGTGATGTATACCTTTAATTTAACCTTCCTTTTGAGTTACTTTGTTTTCTTGCAAATTTAGTTTGTTCTCGTTAAATATTTCCTAAATTTAACACCACAGAGTTTTCTCCCGATGAATTTTATGCTGGCAATCCTGATAACGCATTAGAATTACCAACATCAAATACCTGTGAAGCGCTTCATATACAGTATGTGTGTCTGTGTGTGTGTGCGCGCCCGCGCGCCTTTTTAGTTAAAATTTGCAGCTGTTACAAACCACTGAGAAGAAATCTGATTTCAGCAGATAGTTAAGGCTTAAGTTACAGTTCATTCGCTAAGCTTCAAGTTAACTTTAAAGCTTAAGTTGACTTTGAAGTTAAAAGTAACGTAAAAGTCAAATCTTCAAACCAGTAAAAAAAAATCTAATGTTATACTTTATAAAATTTACTCACAAGAATATTGGCTTACACAAAGCCTACTTTCATCAGAAATATTGAATTGACATTCTTAACTGATATCGATTGGCTGTCACGTTGTATTCACACTTAGAAGGCATAATGCGATACCCAAAGCATTTTCAATATCAGTGTTTTTTTTTGTCTGACACTCGTCTATGGAATTTTTGGGGTCATTCATATTTTTCCTTTGTAGTGCCTACCCTGAATTTTCTAATGTAATTAACAAACGCCAAATTCGTGTTTTTCAAGACGACGTACGAATATTGATTCTACGTATCTGAGTCATTTCGTTTAAAATTAAATCTGTTTTTAAGTCTATTAAGGTACGTCCATGAAGTTCAGTGCCATATAAATCAGTGAAAAGCTATATATCATATAAGATAAGAAGTGTAATTTAGTTTCCAGTTTTAGTTCTCGTTGAAGCCACAAACGCCTGGCAAACGAAAAAAGCAAATTCTGAATGAATTTTGCAGCAGAAGAACTTTCGTCCGCTATTATTGTTTTGAATTCCTCCAACTCTAAACGTTCATCGCTAAAAGCACATCACATATTTCATTTTTATTTTAAATCTTCAAAAGTTGTGAGTTCTAAATTCTGGAAAGGATTTTCTTTGTGACGAACAAATGGTTATTAAGACGGATGAACATTATGCGTCCATTTCCGCGTTTTGAATCACCTCGTGCACAATTTTTCTTTTGCTCAAGAACATATTCAATAAAATATTTATTTGCTTGAATGTGTGATTTGAATTGTTTCCGCTAGTTCCGGATTTTCCGTTTTTCTAAACAAATTGAAGCAGATAAGTAAAGAATTGAAAAGAGGAAAACGTACGGAATGCGTAAAACACTCTGTTCTGCTTGAGAAACGACCAAGACGATTTCACTCCACTTATGCCATTTCCTAGGTATCATACAATCGCAGCTGACAGCAGTGCAGTTTTTACATGCGTTCCCATTAGAAATCAGATTATGCGTTTCGCTTTAAAACTGAACTTTTGTATTTCATGATTAAATCAGAAATCGAACCACAAAGGCAATTCTCTGCTCGAAGAGAACAAGAATTTACAGCCCACGCAATAAATTAAATTCTGTTTGAAAAACCCCAGGGTAAAAGAAGTTAAATACCTTGGCCTGACTATGGATCTTAACTTAAATTGGAATAAATATATTTCAGATGCTCTTGCAAATGCCATTGATCTAAGACGGGGCTTAGAGCCTATTTTAAAAAATAAAAGATTTCATCTAAAAAAAAGTCGAAAGCCTGCTTCAGTCATGTGTAATTACTTATGGCGGTGCCATATGGGGTGTTTGCACAAAAGGGCAAAAAACCACCTCATTTTAGAACTAAAAACAACTCTTAGAATGATGGCAGGTCTTGACCAGCGTACCTCTAATCGTGGAATTCGTGATGTGTTGAACATAAACTCCATTCGTTATACTACCAATGTGAGTCATAAGTTCGTAGCGTTTTGGGGTACAATGTTCAGTCCGGTACCACATGTTGGCCACATATGGCTATTCGGCAAAATGCAGTCCATCAGTCTGTGGTCCTTCGTCGACGTTCGGCCAAAGACGGAATGCCGTTGCGATTCCCGGCGACTGGCCTGGATGAAAAAAGCTCAGTTATGCCATCTTTCACAGCCTCCAAGGAATGGAAATTCCCGCAGCCCAAGAAGTCTGCCATGGGACGAAACAGGTGAAATTCCGAGGGGGGCAAGTTCCGGGCTGTAGGTTGGGTGTGGTAGGACTTCGAAACCATCCAAATCCTGAATTTTCTGCAGGACAATCCGTGACCTATGACATGAGTAGGGCCCGTCTTAGGTTTTATGGGGCCCTAGGCACAGTAAGCGCTGCGGGGCCCATACAGCAAAATGATAATCCCATTCTTAATAGTACCTCTCTATATTTTTTCAGAACAGTTTTCTGCCTACACTTTTGTTATTATATAATGTTCTATATGTTCTATATGTTGCTGTCTTATTTACTGAAAATTTAATTACCCTACACTTCTACCTGAGGTTCCAATACACAATGACTTCGCAAGCTTACCTGGTTGTTGTTTTTTGTTTTTATGGGGTTTTTTTGGTCCGCATTTACTATCTACTTCATCCATGAATATATCTGTTGGTCTTACGTTGGACCGGTTCTTGGTTGTTTTTTTTAAGAATGTTTTAAGTTGGAACTTTATCCTCTTCTGATCCTACATCTACGAATGGATGGCGGCATGGTACTACACTTTCCGATGTCTTTTGTGTTTACTCTTTTCAGTTTCCTTTCTGCTAAACCTACGTACACGCATTTCACATGGACTATCGTTGTATTGAGCAATACCCCCCTGCTATTCCTATTTTGTTTTCAAATGGGGATTATGGACACCGGCAGAGAAGTTTTTCTATCCGGCGTGGGGTTTTCCCAAGCGTTTTACCCCAACTCCCTTCAGAAACATACCGACGTATGTCGATGCAAAACACTTGTTGGTACGTAGGCTACCTGATGAGAACGTTAGTTCGAAATCATATGGTAGTGGGGTAATTCCATGTCAAATGATCCAACAGAGGTTGCTTGACCATTTTAGAAAAATAATAATTTTTTGTTTGTAGTTATCTATATGAATGTACAGTTCAAAAAGAATATTTTTATTTTTTTCGTAACTCCAATGGCGGCCATTTTTGTTTCATGACGTGCGCTGATTTTTGTGTTAGCAGGTGTTTACGGTAACTTACATTACTCCTCAGGACTGGTGTATTGTAGGTTACTGAAACAAACACCATTCTCTTCATAAAGAAACAGTCTAAACTGTTAATCCAGTACACGTCTTATTAATTTTAATTCCAAATTTGTCAAAATAAACTCTGAAATTTGATGTTTAGATTGAATAAACTTCAATTTTTAGAGGGATATATCTAAAAACTGTCATATTGCAGTTCCTTACTTTGTGATATGCATTCTCGACAAACCTAAAAAGTAAAAAATATAACCGAAAGAGAAAATCAACAGCTGGGGGGGGGGGTTGAGAGGAATACTGGGATTTTGGGGTGCCCTGAGAATTGGGCGCCGTAGGCCCATGCCTTACGGGCCTAGTCGGTAATCAGGGCCTGGACATGAGGCGTTATCGAACTACAGGAGGACCTGACTTAGGACGTTGCATACGTGTTTCAGTTGGTCGGCTTACAGGTTCCCATCGACGGCCCGACCATGTGGCACAAGGTCCCAGTGGACAGGACCCTCGAAATTCCACCACACGCACAACATTGTCTTCACTTCAGAACACCCTCTTTGAACCACTACTTGAGCCTCATCCCATGGTCGCAGCCATTGGTTTCCGGTATCAGGATTATGTAGGAAGACCCACTTCTCATCATCCGTTACGATTCTCCACCAAAACGTGTTGTCACTTGGATCACTTCTCATCATCCGTTACGATTCTCCACCAAAAGGCGTTGTCACTTGGATTTTACAACAACTGTCGACACAGAGTGACACGATGCTTAGCTTGCTTTGGGCTCAACTCATGGGGAACCATTCACGGAAGTCTGGAGTAAAAACGGAGCTGGTATAGGGGACGAACGGTGGTGATTTGTGATGCGTTGTCCTCCTCTGTTAATCGTGGGATGCTAGTTCCTGGGTACTGTTCAACATCTAGACGCAGGACTTCAGTGTTTATGGTGACTAGTCTCCCACACCTTGATTTGCCAACGAGCTCTGTGTCTCCGGAACGGAAGCGGTGGAACCATTTTCTTCCTGTTGCAGTGTGCACTGTCCCCTCACCTTCTATACTACAAATTTTCTTCGCGGCAGCTGTCGTGTTTAACCATTTTTTCAAATAATGTCGTAGGAGCACACGAACAACAAGTTTCTCCTCCGACAGTATCCTCTCGTTATTAAGGGCACAGACGTACTGGTCCCAGCGCATGCCTACCTATCTGGGCAGCGGAGCACATCACCCAATCAGGCGTGGGACATATTTCACATTACTGCGCATGTCCCATCTGTTCAGAGGAGCTCCTCCATCTGTACCGGGAAAAAGCTACGAACTGATGACTAACGTTGGTCTTTTTTATTTAGCAAAAAAGGTAATAGGACAAAGCTGTGGATCATCCGAATATTTTAGTTAGGGAGGCCCTTAATTATGAAATTAAGGACCCTGTAAAATATAAATGGCCAAAATATATTCTGGGAAAAAATGCCAGAAAAAAATCCTTAAAAACTGTGCCTAGATACCTAGCCGCTAAATGAGATTAAAAGCTTAGTCTTTAAGTGGGGGCTGGAAATGATTTTCGAACTGTGCAAAAATGCTGAATATGTTCGAAGCCCAGAAACTTAGAATTTGATCAAAGTTGGCAAAAATTACAAGCGCCCTCTCAGGGCATTTCGAGTGAAAAACTCTTTGTTGTTTTGGCTTGGGGTATGTAGGTCCAGGCTGCTTCCACACGTTTTCACAGTTCATCAGGCGTAGCCGCGGGTGGCGCTTGCCGGGCCAATCGGATGTCAACCAGCGACCAGACGTGTTCGATGGGCGACATATCAGGAGAACAGGCGGGCCACGGCAGCAGTGACACCTGGTGGGCCGTGAAGAATTGTTGCAGAATGCGTGCCACGTGCGGGCGCGCATTGTCCTGTTGAAACGTGGCCGCTGGCAGGTCCTGCAGGTAAGGGAGGACTACAGGCTCCAAAACGTCGGAGATGTAGTGGTAGCTGTTGAGTGTACCGGCGATGCGAAAAAGATGGGTGCGGGTGACATATCCAATAGCGCCCCAAACAATAACGCCAGGCAACGGACTGGTATGGCGAAGCATAATGCAGTCGTCATACATTCTCTCGCCGCGGTTCCGCCACACGCGGATCAGACCATTGTGATGTTGCAGGCAGAAGCGGGATTCGTCGGAGAAGACAATGTCATGCCATTCCGTAGTCCAGGTGCGGCGTTCAACGGCCCATTGCAGCCGCACTCGCCGGTGTTGTATCATCAATGGTAATCGGAGCAATGGGCACCGTGAGACAAGTCCTCGCTTCTGCAGACGACGTCGAACGGTACATGCTGACACAGCTTGTTGCGTAACACACCCTAATTCCTGCGCTAACGTTTATGATGTGGCGGTGCGAGCCGTGAATGCCCGCCGCACTACATGCCGTTCCTCTAGTTCGGTGGTGTGCCGCGGCTGCGGCAATCGCTCACGTCAGTCCGTCAATCCCTCCTGCACCCACCGAATTCATACTCGCCTCACTGTGGCTGGATGTCGTCCCACACATTCGCCGATGTCTCGGTACGATAAACCACTGTCGCGATAAGCCACTATTCGTCCTCTGTCGAACTCCGAAACGTGCTGGAATGACTGCCGTATTCTGCGACGAGGCATCAGGAAGCTTCCCACGCACAGGTCCGGCAGAACAACACACTTCCACTACTAACACCCAGACTTCTGTGCACCCTTCTTATAGTACTTCTCGCTGGCGTGCCGGGCGTACATGATTTGCATATGCCCTGTAACGCTAATCGTTTGCCTGTCCTCTCGCAGGCGACGCATGCTGCGAATTTCAGGCCAATCTAATGCTTCCTTCTTGGTGTTGCATTTTGGGTGGCCAGCAGTGTAGTAAATTTTCAAATTTCACAACCTTCTCATTTGAATATTTCAGCTACAGAGTGATTCAAAACGTCTCGAACTCTATTTGTAAAACTGATTTACTGTAAAACCAGAAAAGATACCCGTGTATTGTTGTTTTTGGCATATGTGGGTGAATTTGTGGAATGAGCTGAACTACGCGATAGCATTATGTGGTAGCGTGCTTTGGCGGGAATTGTCAAGAAATAAAATTCAGTCCACACTGAGTGTCCCGCAACATCAAAGAGTTGCTTTGTTAGGAGCTTATTTTGCGGGTAAAATCTTGCGGTGTATCCAACTCTTTCAGCAGAAGTTTCCTGATGATCCTATACAAAGGAAAACAGCAGTGTCTGATCTTGTGAAGCATTTTTCCGATACGTGTAGTGTTAAAGATAGGCCTAGAATCGGCCAACCGTTCGTGGTGATGCCCGTGCTTCTGGAGGAAGTTAATCATTCCCTGCACTTCGGTGGTTATCACAGGAGGCATAAGCAGCTCATTCAACCCGCCAGAGGGCTACTAAATGTTTGAAGCTACGGCCATAGAAAGTTGGAGTACCTCAAGAACTACGTCCTTTGGATTTGGAAAAGCGCATTGCCTACGGCCAATGGTTCAAGAGATTCACGAACAACAAGGTGACTAAGCAGCATAACAGCACTTTCTTCAGTGATGAGGTATGGTTTCAGTTGAATAGATATGCCAACAGTCGGAACACTCTCATCTGTGCTGAGGAAAATCCGCACGTATTGCCTGAGGTCACACTCCACTCTCAGGAAGTTGGAGTGTGGTGTATCATTTCTAGACAGCGAATTGTGGGGCCTTTTATTTTTCGATACATTTGTTAGTTCATATCTGTACGTAGATATCATCCATCAATTTGTTGTGATGCTTGAAGAAGAGGAACATTATTATTGGTTCCAATAAGAGGATGCAAAGTGCCACACTCCAAGCGAGATAATGGAGATTCTCCGTGAGTTCTTCCACTATCAATTTCTCGCGAAAAACTAATGACCTCCTCGCTCACCTGATTTGACTCCTACAGATTTTTATTCCTGGGGTTATATGAAAGACACGGTGTATTATGACAACCCCAGGACGCTTCATGTTCGGTGGAAAAAACACTATCAGAGCCGTGAGGGACATTCCATTCAACACGCTAAAAAGAGTGTCCACCAAGATGTGTCGTTGGATAAATTCGTTCATCCAATAAAATGGTCGATAATTCCAGCACTTTTGTAGAGGTATTCAGATCAGCGGCGGCTCGTGGCAACTGAAACAGGTTGGGGCCAATAGCTGAAGTCAAACAATGTATTAAAAAAAACTGTCGTTATTAGGCCAACTATTCAGACCCCACACCACCCCCTACCCCCAAGATTCCCTTACTTTGTCTCTGTTTACCCCCT
Source organism: Macrothele yani (assembly GCA_039090855.1). Classification (NCBI taxonomy): domain Eukaryota; kingdom Metazoa; phylum Arthropoda; class Arachnida; order Araneae; family Macrothelidae; genus Macrothele; species Macrothele yani. The sequence goes on from CM076990.1 coordinate 135,482,355, forward strand.
TGACTCACAATAATGCCCAAATAAGGTAGGAATATGTCAACTATTGTATTGCACACGAAAAAAAATTCCTTACAATAAAATGCATAACTATTAACAGAAAAATGTTAAAACTCCTTAAATAAAATTTTTACCTTAAAACATATGAGCATTAACTTATGTTAGTTGTGCTTTGTGTTTCTTCAGATTTCTCAATTGAGGAATAATCACAGGATTCACAGGATAAAAAAATGTGGTGAAAAAATAATAACTCCAAATATATGCAGGGAGGGAACGCTTCATGAATTTCGTCCCATATAGAATGAGTACAATACTACCATTTGCATTATTTGAAAGGTTTAACCTTTTTTTTAAAGAACTTGTAAAACCTAAAAACATAATGTACTCATGTGCAAATTGTACATACATGTTTTCTCATTTATTTATTTATTTTTAACATAGAAAATCATCTTAGTTAAAACTGAAATTAGTTCTGCAAAGTGTTTGTAAACTTCATACTCTTGGAAACTCAAACTCTTGGGCTGATAAGCACTGAGTTTTTTTAAATGAAGCTTTTCTTCCAGATTTAAAGCAAAGAACGGAGGTTTTAACAAAATATCCACTCCATTTATTTATACTCGACAAGCAAAAAAGTCACGACACGAAGAAACAACCCATCACCGAGAGAGACACACACAGAAAAAACAAATAACTGAACTTTGCTATGACATTTAAAACCCTCCCACCACCTTTGAGCTTGGTCGGGGTAAGCTTCTCTGTCAACCCACGGCGTTAAGAAAATGGATACACTCCCGGCCAATCAAATTAGCGCGGGTCCAGATCTCAGTGTTGTATGGAGGTCTTCATACTGAATGAGACGGGGAGGAAATCGTTTCCTCTTCGCTTCCGTAGTGATGTTACTGGGGCCTGTTGGAGCTGGCCCCAATAACCTTACACTCTGAACGTGATCTCTTTCCTCAGGGAATAGTTTTTCGTTTTTGAAGGAAACCTTTGCCTTAGGTAATGGTTTTTGAAGGGAAAGGTTTATCACCATGTAGTTAAGAGAAATAATAAGAATCAGGGCAAAAAAAAAATAATTATATCTAGAAAAAGAAATTTTTAGGTGGAGCCCGGCCCCTCTGGCCCCTAATGACGAACTGCCCCTGATTCAGATTATACAAAAGTATGTGTTTCAAAGTGAAAGTGCATTTAAAATAAGTTGTACATCTCTATATTCCTGAAATAAATTTAAGAAATCAGAGTTCGGGGACTTTTGAATTTCTGCCTAATGAAACTTTACAGGCGTTAAGCTTTTAGTCAAAAATTAGGTGTTAACGAGACCTTTTTAACAAAGGCAAAATATCAGAGTTCAGGGACCTTTGAATTTCTGTCCCCGACTAGAAAGTGCTCGAACTCAAAAGTTCCCGAACTCTGATGTAAATCTAAATCTTGAAATCGGAATTCGAGGATTTTTGAATCTCTCTCTATTAAAACTTGACAGGAGTTAAGCTTTGGAGTTAACAATTGGATGTCAGCGAAACATTTTCAACAAACCAAAAATATGAAAACACTTGAACTTCAGCAAATGTGCATTATAAAAAACTGTAAGAAAACGGCAATTCTGTATTTACGAATCGTTAAAACAACTAGAAGGATGGGGACACAGTCACTCTAGCAATCACTGAGGGCAAGCTGTACCGCCGATAGTGAACCGCGAGGTATAACACGCGTGTTTTGCAATTGTAAGTGTATATGCAATTGTGTTTTCCCGAGTTGTAAGTAAAGAATCGCTTTTCTATAGTTATTCTATTTTAATTAATTCAACTATAATTTTCGCATTTTGATTTGTTGAAAAGGTCTACGCTGGTAACTAGTCGAATAGCTGTAACTTTCATATAAGACTTCAAACAACAAGAAATTTGAATTCATAGCGCCTTTATGACACCCACATAGTTTTGTGAGCTATTTGAACCTCGTAAATTTTGGATATCGACTAATTTCAAGCCTTTTTTTTATTGAAGGTTTAACGACCACCGTGAGCAACTCAATGGGCTATAAGCAGTCGCCTGTCCCTAATTTAGTATCACTGTTTCCAGGAAAGGAAGAGAACCAGTGCCATAAGACGAACACAGCATCCATGTCTCACAGGATTCGAACCTGGACACTCATGGTTATAAGCCAGCGCTTAGACCACTGCGCCAGCGGGGTGGCATTTCAAACCTTAGTTGCCGTTCATGAAATACGTATTTTCAACAATATGGTGAAGCAAATGTGAATACTGCACAGCTCTTCTATAGTCCTTAGGTTTGGGTAATTTCCATTCTTCAACAAAGTTTTCTTGACACATTCGCATTTTTAATAATAAGTCTGCAGGGATTTACACTTTCTAGTCAAACTAGATGACAGTATAATTACTCCACACATTTTTCTTCCAGAAATGTGGCTCCGAAGGCTGCTCTAAATTCTTTTTCTTTTTTTGGGGAGAAAAGTCTTCTTTTATGTAAGGACACCTACAAAACATGGCATTGTCAGCAGCACCCGAGACTGCCAAGTGCTGGAACGGCTGTTGTTGCGAGGGAGAAGTTTCTGGCACACTGATGAGTTGTTGAAGATTGATGCTGTTGTCAGTAAGGAAGAGCTGATAGATTAACTTAATTGTCTGCCGACCAGCCTCCTTCCTTCTGAGTTCTCGTAATGGAGAGTGATCATTATCGGATAATTAGCGGTTTCTGTTTCTATCGGACACCTACCTCCGTACTGTGCGGAGAGAAGGGGAAAAAAGTGCAAGACTGTACGCGTCATGCTGATCAGAATGAATACGCCTAGAAAATTAAAATAAATCGTATACGCGGAGAGAAAGTGAGGGCATGTAATCAATCAGACACCAGAATAAAAAAGTACGTGTCCGCGTGCATCATAAGCGTGTGAATACGTGTCTTCTTTGTTCGTTACTTCTAGCAACAGGTTACAAGTTTGTTCGCCCTGCATGTTACTCACGAGGAGTAAACCTCCGCTTCATTTTTTATTTCGCGATGAATTTAGAATACCCTTGTAGGGTGTTGGATACCTCATTAAATTGTTCCCAGGTCATACATCAACGTTTTATCAAGGTGAAACGACGGCTTCATTTAAGTAAAGCAGATTGTACTAAAAGAAGAGATAATTCCTTTGATCGGACGTAATACAGGCGTACAGCTTTCATAAACTGAGGTTCTAAACGGTTATGAAGCGCATGAAATTGAAAACTGCTTTCACTACCATATGTAGTAACACATGATAACCGTTAGGTACTTGCATCTCATTTTATGCTACATTAAAACTTTGTTGAAAGGAAGGATTTACTGAGGCGAAAACAGTTCTTCTTTCGACAGAATTCATCTCCTACACTAGACTAGGGCAAGCCGCCAACGGTAACCGATAACTCGGGTACAGCTGGCAGATTTTGAGCGAAGCTATTGCATAATCTAAGCTCATTAAGGCGCCTATTATAGGAAATTCTGAAAAACTAACGCGCAAGATTTATGACCCCCAGAACCAAAGTACGAAACATTTTGAACTACTTTCCTTTACGACTTCACGTTGGTTGTAACCAGGTTGCACGTAAACATAGCGGAAAGACACACTCAGATCGGGAACCACGTTTTTCATTTTGCATCGCGAAAGACAAACATACACAAACTTCCTTTTATTATTATAGATTAAGCAAGTGTTAAGCTAACAGACGGAGTCTTTCCATTTTTTCGTTTTTTTCAATTCAAACGATGTTTTTAAATTAATGTTAGTGAACCGACTTTCGTGAAACGGTTCAAGTAAAAGGCCATCTAATTTTAATTGAATTTCCTCAATGACAGGGAATTTCGGGAATCAGAAGGCGTTAAAACCTGACCATGGACGATGTTCAATCGCATGCAGAAAAGCACGGAAATTGGATGTGTCATGTCGTAGCGATGCCCGAACAACTAATTTCCCGAGTCTCGCATAGAGAGCGGATTTTTTCAATTATTATTAAAATTGGCCAGTTTTTAATGGTCATTATTTTTATACGACACGACCAATCACCATGATACCAACCCCATATCACTCACCATGTCCTTCCCTTTCTCTGTAGAAAGTATCACCGCGATCGGCTGATGATCTTTGGAGGAGATCATCAAACGACCCCTTCTCAAAAACTTGGTAAACCCTTAAAAATGCAAGTTTTTGTACGATTATTCCTCAATGACCCAGAATTTCGGGAATCAGAAATAACCAAAACCTGACCATGGACAATGTCCAGTCGCATGCAGAAAATCATGGTGATCGGATGTATCATCTGGTACCTATGCCCGAATAACTAATACTCTCGAGTCTTGTAAAGAAATTTCATAATCGCTTTATTAAAGAGCTGTAAGGTACAGAGAATCTGGGCAAATACAGAAAAAAGAGATACATAAAAACATGAGTAAACTACAAAAAACAAAATTCAGGGCGTACGTCGTCATCATGTAGACAGTACGACGGAAATAAAACAGGAGAAGATCACGGAGAAGTCTATGAGCACGCAGGACGGAAGTCCTTGGAGGAACAGGAGTAGGAGTTTGAAAAAGTCCGACATACTTGGCGTGCTTGAACCAACGCTGATTGGCTTAGAGATAGGTATCATAAGAGTCATATTCCTCCGGGAGAGGAGGGAAGAAACAACTGGTTTACGCCGCCGTTTACAAGGACGTTGAGAATCAGGAGGAACAGCAGTAGAAGGTGGAGGAGGAGTCGACAGAGCATCATGATGCACAGACAGGGGTGAACCAGAGACATCAAACGATGAGTCAAGAACAATGGCAGAAGTCGTAGGTATATCAGTAGAAGATGGGGCGGTAGAGGATGACACTGATAAAGGCTGAGTAGCACACGGGAGATCGGAGAACACAGGTTAAATAGGCAAAGTAACTGCCGCAGCAAGCGAAGGGCAAGCATAAGCGACAGATGAGGTTGGGCTAGGTAGAGAAACGGCAGAACAGTAGAACTCTGAAGATCAGGTGGAGTAACAAACTCCGAAGTGGCTGGCGGTGACAATGCATCAACAGGCGAAGAAGTCAACGACGATGAGGAAGCAGGACGTGTCTTGACGGAAGAAGGACTAGACGGAGGTGAACACTGTGGTGAGCTTGTGGCGGAGGAAGTAACTTCCAGCAGAGACTATGGTAGGAGATAATGAGATGAAACAGCATCAGATGTAATAGGGAGAGATACAGTAACAGGGGCCGAAAACAAGTCGGGTGAAACAGAAGCAGAGAGGAGGTAGAAGGATAAACAGGCTGAGACGTGGATAGGGAGGATGAGCCCCAAGGGGTCTTCAGAGCAGAAGGGCTAACCAACGGTGACGAAAGATGAACGGTGGCCCGAGAGGGACAAGAAGTACTATGGTGATCAGGCGATTTACAAGAGAAACAGTAGAGAGCGGAGAAAACATGAACGGTGCGAACATGGTGACCACAGACTACTTTGAATGTGGTCGGACAGGAAGCAATGGACTGTTCATCACGAAAGACGACGAGAGCTTTACGTCGGAAACTTACGTAGAGATGATCTCCTTGATCGTCCGAAACATCAGACAACTTGCGGATAGGACCAATAACTGAGCCAATTCGGTAAGAAAAATCATGCAGGAGATCATTGGAAACTTCAGGAGTAACTAGTGACAAACTGACAAGTGTTGGTCATTGTGCTAGAGGAATAGCGCATAAATCCTGAGCGCCAACTAAAATCGGAGGAGAAAGTACCCGCTCAACTTGAGCAGGATTAGAAAAATAAACACGTACGAATCGCGGTATCAGAGAAATATGTGTTATACACTATCTACCAACAAGTAATAGGACACCTGTGATAGCAAAGGAAAACGAAGTTTATTCACCTTCAATAGTTGGTGGAGCCTCCACGAGCGGCGATTACAGCTGCGACCCTCCGGGGCATACTCTCAACCAGGCGTTGTACGACGGCTAGCGATATTTTCTTCCACTCGGCTTGGAGAAGACAGGTCAGTTCCTTAACCGATTTCGGACAGTCGGGGCACCCCTTAAGTCGACGCTCCAACTCGTCCCAGAGGTGCTCGATAGGGTTAAGGTCCGGGCTCTGCGCAGGCCAATCCATTCGATTAACCCTAATGTCACTATACCAAGCCATGGTGGACCTCGCAACATGACAGGTTGCATTGTCATCCTGAAGGTAACATGGGTCCACCCCGTAAAACTGCCACAACGTAGAAAGCGCATGGTCATCCAAAATGATGCAGTAGGTCTCGGCGTTGAGTCTACTAGGAATTGCGACCAAGGGTCCCGTGCCTATCCAGGAGAAACACCCCCATAGCATAATTCCACCGCCGCCGAACTTCACAGTTGGCACAATACGTTCCGGCAGGAGGCGTTCTCCAGGCAGACGCCAAACCCAGACCCTCCAGAGAACCTGTTTCCACTATTCAACGGCCCACTGTCGACGTTCTTTGCACCACGTTAGCCGAGCAGCGCTATTGGACTTGGTAATCAAAGGCTTATGGGCGGCAGCACGTCCATGATAACTGAGCAGATTTTCTTCTTTACGGATGGTATTCATCAAAAGAACACTCCCGGATGCCTGTTGAAACTCCTCGCGGATGTGGCCCATCGATTTGGTGCGGTTCTTCCGAATTTCTCTGGCCAGCACCCGTCGCTCTTTAACTCCCAGTTTTGTGGGTTTGCTGGGTCGGGGCACATTCCGACAGTTACCTCTCATCTTCCACTTGCCAATAACGTAGGCCACTGCTGATTTTGGGTACTTCAACTTGCTGGATATGTCATGTATGGATCGTCCATTTCTGTGATACCCGACGATTACACCTTTCTGGAAATCAGAGAACTCCGAACTGCGTGGCATATTGTATGCGACTGGTTGCATTGTTGTTTCCCACAAGATATTTAACGGCGGCGGCAGTGACGTATATCAGGACCGCAGATGTCGTCGATTGCAGGGATGTCCAATTACTTGTTGACAGATAGTGTACTATCAGGTGGAACAAGGAGATTGCAGAAGTATAAGCTGAGAGTTTGGTATTCGGTAATGCAATGCACGAGGTATTTAACGCCCAGAACCAAGAAGACAAGCAAAAACTTACCTCTCGGGGAGGACTCCGGGATATGAGCTGTCAAAACAGGGCCTTCACGAGAAAAGTAGAAATCCGAAGAGGATGGTATTACATCGGAGTGAATGGGGAAGGAAATACGCTAAGAAGAATGAAGTTGAACAACAAATGGAACGTCCGTAGGGGGCGTCGGTGGCGGAAGATGATCTGTAGAGTGAGCACGAGCCATGAGGAGACGAGGTAGGAATCAAAATCGCTGAAAGAGAAAAAGGTAAGGAAGGAACGATGAAAATGGGCGATGCAAAGTGATGACGTCATAAGCAGAGCTGCTGTAGACAGGTGGTGCAAAATTGAAGAGCAGATGACGTCACTCAAGGACCACTAGCAGAAGGTGACGTGTCCAGCAGGACGCACACGACATAAAGGCTGATAGCAGTCAGAACGAACGTCCGCGCAGCTCAATTGGTAGAGTGACTTATTCCGGAGTGGGAGCCCCGGCGTGGACAAAATTGACGGAGGAATTTACTTCGTTATAATGTGCGTAATTATAATTCATATATTATACCTAATTATTCTGTATTTATGCCTAAACGGGTTGTTCATATATTTTTATCGAACTCGAGATACTTCTACAGAGTTATTAGCTTTAAACTATACACGGTACTATCAAAATAATATGGCCACTTACTTAATAATGGGAATCACCACACTTAGATCGGATGAGAGCGACGAGACGATGTGGCATGGAAGCAATGAGGCCCTGAAAGGTTGCCCGAGGCACACGTGCCGATTCACACTGCAACAGAGCACGGAGAACCCGGAAATGACGTGGTTGTGTGTCGGCACGACAAATCTGTCGATCAAATTAGTCCCACAAGTGCTCTAAGGGATTGATGTTGTGCGTTATCGCCGGACATGGGAGAACGGAGATATCGCTGTCGTGTTCCTGGAAACAGTCACGCACCCACTTAGCGACATGGAAGGGGGCACTGTCTTGTTGGTAGATCACCATCACCACCAGGCTATACATTAAAGTGCGCACAATACATTAAAATCATGTAATACTCACAATCACTTCAGTTCTACATTCTTCTAATTTTCTACTAAACAGTACGCACAATACAATGAAATCACATAATACTGATAGTCACTTCAGTTCTACATTCTTCTAATGTGCTACTACGTAGTACGCACAATACATTAAAATCATGCAACACTTATAATCACTTCATTTCTACATTCTTCTGTTGTGCTACTACGCAGTACGCACAATACAATAAAATCACGTAATATTAATCATCACTTCAGTTCTACGTTCTTCTAATGTGCTAACAGTTCACACAATACAATGTAATCACGTAATATTTATAGTCACTTCAGTTCTACATTCTGCTGTATGCCACTGCGCAGTACGCACAATACAATAAAATCACGTGGTACTAATAATGACTTCAGTTCTACGTTCTTCTAATGTGCTACTAAGCAGTGTGCACAATTCAATGCAATCGCGTAATGCTTACATCACTTCCGTTCTACATTCTTCTATGTGCTAATACGCAAAATACATTAAAATCACGTAATACTTATAATCACTTCAGTTCCACATTCTTCTAATGTGCAATTACGAAGTATGCACTGACCATTTTCCTTCGAACTTAGTCTCCTGCTTCTGCTGACGTTGCATTAAAAGAAAAACAACTTATGCTTCGGAAAACTAGATGTTTCGATATGTAAATTTACTGGTGTAAAAAAATTAATAAATATACACACATCATCAAGGTTTTGCACATCTACCAGACGGTTTTCTCAAAGTTCTAAAACTCATATACAATGTAGGATTAACACAACGAAATTTATTGACGTGTTTACAGATATCGAACTCATTTAGCATGCGCAATCGCGTTTTAGGTATCTCCCGTGCATCACAGATCACGAATTTACGTAATAATGAAATATTAAATTACACATAATTTTTCTGAAGATGCGCCATACGTATTGCACCTCGTATGATGCATTAGCATTACGGACATTAGGACTCGTTAGATTCTCTCACCGTTTTCAAAAACTGTAAACACGTCAATGAATTTGGTTGTGTTTATTCTACATTGAATATACACCATAGTTTAGAACCTTGAGAAAGACGTTCGGTATACGTGCAAAACGTCGGTGTATTTTGTACATTTTTTTTACGCCAATAAATTTTCGGATCAAAACTTCTATTTTTCCGAGGTATACCTTTAAATATTTTATTTTTGCTTTTTATAGAACAACAATTGCTGGCGTTCTGCGGTTGCGGTTCTGACGTCACGCACTACAAACAAACAATCGCGAGCCTGCTGGATTTGCGGCTAAGTCCAAGTTCCAATAAAATAAAATTCTTACGGAATGCTATTACTTAATATAAAAATTTAGTACGATAACTTAATATGATGTTATCATTTAAATTATATTTTTCCGTTTCGTGCTATGCAACAATTATAAGGCCTAATGAACAGTATTCAAGAAATTTAATTGCTTTATACAGTATTAAAAACACTCCTCCCTACAAAAATTTACGTTTAAGAGTTCTGGAACCTTCATATCCAGGAAAAAAATATGTATATCATCATCATCATCATTGTCAACCATTATCAATCCACTGCTAGACGAAGGTCTCCCCAAGTTTCCTCCACAACGGTCTGTCTTGTGACAGTCTCCTCCATGTCACCCCTGCATACTTTCGAATTTCATCCACCCATCTCCCATGTGGTCTTCTTCTGGGTCTTTTCCTGTCCCTTGGAATCCAATCTAAAATTTCGGCTGTCCATCGATGGTCTGTTCTTCTGGCAGTATGTCCAGCCCATTGCCATTTCAGGGATTTAACTCTGATCATGATGTCTTCCACTCTTGTCATTTTTCGGATCCACGAGTTCCTCTTCTTATCTCTCCTGGTTACACCAAGCATGCACCTCTCCATGCTGCTTTGAGTTGTCTGCAGCCTTTGTATGTCTCTTTTAGTTAAGGTCCACGTCTCTGCACCATATGTAAGCACTGGAAGGATGCATTGATCAAACACTTTTCTTTTAAGACATAATAACATATTGCTCTTGAAAATTATGCTGTTTCTTCCAAAAGCTCTCCAGGCAAGTTTTGTACGCCGATTAATTTCTTCACCAATGTGACCCTCACTTGATATCTGCTGTCCAAGATAAACGTACGTGTCTGTTATCTCCAGCTTTTCTCCATCAATCGATAAATCTTCATTTCTTGTAAAAGCATTGAACATCACTTTTGTCTTCTGAAAGTTCATTTTTAATCCCACTTCTTTACTCTTGTCAGCAAGTTCCTGGATCATACTCTGCAGCTCTGATGGGGTAGTTGCAAAAATGACTACGTCATCAGCAAAACGAAGGTGGGTTAGATAATCTCCATTAATCTTTATCCCCTTGTTTTCCCAGCTCAGCGACTGAAAAACACCCTCCAATGTGGCATTAAAGAGCTTCGGAGATATGGTGTCACCTTGTCTCACTCCCTTTCCAATTTTTACGTGTGTTGTATTTTCAAACAGCCTAATCTTTGCACTTGCATTTTCATAGATGTTATTAATAATATTAATGTATGCATCTTTAATACCGCAGGTTTTCAGAGCCATTGTAACTGCTGATGGTTTCACCGAATCAAAGGCTTTTTCATAATCGATAAAAGCCATGCACAATGGAAGTTCATATTCCCTCGCTCTTTCAATTAGTTCTCTCAGCACGTGGATATGATCTATTGTGCTGTAGCCACTCCTGAATCCAGCTTGTTCTCTCGGTTGAGCCATGTCCAGTGTTACCTTCAAGCGGTGTGAAAGAACTTTAGTGAAGGTTTTATAAACTACTGATAGGAGGCTGATAGGTCTGTAGTTTCCGAGATCCTCAATGTCACCTTTCTTATGTAGCAGGATCATTGTAGCGGTGTTCCAATCCTCAGGAATCTTTCCTTCATTAAGGCATCGAGTGAAAATTTGGGCGAGTACTGTTTCGATTTCTCCACTTGCTTCTTGTATGATGTCTACAGTAATTCCATCTTCTCCTGGAGCTTTTCCTCGCTTCATGTTCTTGATTGCATGTGCAACTTCTGCTGGAAGGACTGGAGGAACTCTGGTACTGGTATCTTTCATGATGTCTGGAGTGCATATATCATCCCTTTCATATAATTTGGAGTAGAAATCTTTCACTCTTGTCAAAATTTCGCCTCTATTTCTTGTTACAGAACCATCTCCTTTTCTCAGTGCCATAATCTGTTTTCTTCCCTTACTGAGATGTCCCTTTGCTATCTTTAGGCTTTGGTTGTTTTCAATTGCTTTCCTCACTAGTTCACAGTTGAATTTCCTTACGTCTTCAGTGATACTTTTTCTTACTGTCTTGCATAGCTCTATATATTCCACTTTGGAAGTCACATCTTCTTTAGTTGTCCTCATCTCTCTTCTTTTTGCATCAACATTTTGGTTTTTCCTGATAATTTGTTCACATGCAACTTGTTCTTAGACCCAGCTAATTTTGTTGCTGTTTCCATAAGAGCTTTGGTTACTTTTCTGTTAACTTCAGAGATGTCCACTTCTTCCGATGTTAGGCCTTCTAAAGCAGAGAACCTGTTCTTCAGTTCCAACTTGAAGGTATTATGGTGTTTTTTAAGGTTGGTTATGTCAATAGATTTTGTTTGTCTTATGAGCTTGCCACGTTCAAGTTTAGTGTTGAGGTGCATCTTACATCTCACCAATCTATTGTCACTACCTGTGTTGAACTTGTTTAGCGCACTGCAGTCTTCTATGACGAATTTTTTGTTACACATAATAAAATCAATTTCACTTGTCGTCCCATTTGGATGTCTCCATGTCCATTTCCTGTGTGGCTTTTTCTTGAAGAAGGAGTTCAAGATGAAAAACCCTTCTGCCTCTGCAAACTCAACGAGAGTATTTTCACGCTGGTTTCTGTTGCCGTGACCGAATTTACCTACTGAAGTTTCATTCTGTTGCCGTTGCCCTATTTTTGCATTGAAATCTCCCATAATTATTTTCAAGTGCTGCTTACCTTTATTATTTAGATGGCAAATTTCCTCATAAAATTCTTCAATTTCTTCTTCAGGATGACTTGTGGTGGGTGCATAAGTTTGAATAATCTGAGCCTGGTATCTTTTCGAGAGTTGGATAACAAGTCGTGCAGCTCTGTCAGAGGAACTTTCAACTTCTACAACTTTATCCTTCAGTTTCTTGTTTATTATAAATCCAACACCACTAGTTCTGCCAGTATCAGTCCCACGATAGTAGAAGAGATGTCCACTTTTCAGTTCGATGAGATCTTCTCCTTTTCTCCTTACCTCACTTAGCCCCACGATGTCCCACTTGATCCTTTGTAGTTCCTCTTCCAATTCAAGAAGCCTTGAATCAGAAGATAGGGAGCGTCCATTGTAAGTAGCCAAGGTCAGCATCAGATGGCAGCCTAGTCCGGTCCTCCGGGGATTCTTAGCACCCTCTGCCTTCATGTCGCACTGGCCGCTGCCTTGGCCAGGTACATTCCAGCTGCCGGAGACTGAGGGCCAAGATTTAAGTTGTGGAATCATTTTGGAGGGGTTTGGCCATAACTCACCACGCTGGCCAAGCGTGTTGGTGAGTGTGGGATAGAATTTCCTCTAATCCCGATGGTATAGTTATACCGCTATGGGCGGTCGTCAGAGCCCCTTTAGTGGGAACAGGATGCACCACGAGAAGGCGGGGTTGACATTACATACATATATATATATATGATATATTATCATCATCATTGTCAACCATTATCAATCCACTGCTGGACGAAGGTCTCTCCAAGCCTCTTCCACAACGGTCTGTCTAGTGCCAGCTCCTCCATGTTACTCCAACATACTTTCGAATTTTCATCCAATCATCTTCCATGTGGTCTTGTTCTAGAATTTTTCCTGTCCCTTTTAATCGTATCTAAAATTTCGGCTGTCCATCGATGCTCTGTCCTTCTGGTCGTATGTCCAGCCCATTGCCATTTCAGGGATTTAACTCTGATCATATATATGTATATGGGATGCAAGGTCAGGTTATGCGCAACATATCGCCTCTCCTTGACAAATGTCAACCCTGCCTTCTCGTGGTGCATCCTGTTCCCACTAAAGTGGATTTGACGACCGTCAGTAGCGCTATAACTATTAGGGTGGAGCGAAAAGCACTTTTTTTTTTATTTGAAACGTCACCATGTGCAATAGTTGCAATTTTGTTACTGAAATGATCCCCCGAAATATGGATGACATTATTCGATATCTTAGGCTTCCCCAAGAACCTCGAAGTTTGAAAGTTACAGGGAAACATGCTTTTAAATCACCCGCTTTCTCCATTTTCTAAATATAAGAAAATACTGTGTCACGGTGTTATTTAATATCCCCTTGGAGTGTATAAACACGGGTGAAAATTCAGCAGACATGAGTTAATTTCTTAGGCTTCCTCAGATCCCTTAAATTATGTAATTTTTCGCCAAAAATGACATGATAAGAAGCATGGCAACTTATGTTGTTCGACAGCAGCCTTACCGTTATCAATTTAGGCTTAACATTAACAATCCCCCTCTCATTGTTTCTAGGAACCTCGTGTTGATTTTCAAAAGCATAACTTACGACCTTGCGCTCTCCTTTGTTTTTGTAACTTCCTTCACCTCACCCCACCGCCTTCCTCACAGCACAGCTCTCTTTACGAACTCGCTGAGTGATTTCATCACAATCGTACAGATCCTTTTGGGAGAGAGTGTTGGCGGGTGGTGCGTCATAATGATGCAACAGTTTCTTTCACTCCTAGTGACGTTGATTTGAGGTACCAGCATTTTCATTTTTTCGTTCAACTATTTAGATGGATGAAACACGAAATAAAGCTGTTTGCCCTATCCTCGGGAGTTATCAGAAGATGCATGAAAATGTGTTGCCTACGTACGAAGATATAATGCGCCATTACTACCTTGTGAGGAATACTCTTAGGCAGGAAGGTGCAAATTATGAGCCTGCTGGAGCAGAAGTAGCAGGTATTGTGGCGGACAAAGTGCTAAGCATATGGGAGAAAACATCTCTTCCGACATCGCTCGACAAATCAGTTGTAAAGCGTATTACAGCATACAACACTGATATCCAAGAGCAGAAAAACACGATGTAAGAATGGATGAAACCTACCGGAATAAAGTTGAACAATTTCGTACAGATTCACAACGTATCTTTGACATATGCTCGCGCAAGTGCAAATGTTTTAGAACCTGCAAATGCAGCTCTGCAAGAAACGTACCCTTCAAAGAGCGAGACTTTCTGATAGACCAGAGAACAAACAGAATAATGGTAGTAGATGGGTTTGACGCAAAAACTACCAGGGTACTGAAGAAAAGATCTACTCAAAAGAGTGATAGGGAAAAGCATGTCCATAGGAAATTACAGAAAACTGCATCACTGAATTCGGCGTTGCGAGTCGAAGATGATACTTCAGAAAAGGATAAAAATACTAATTCTGCAGTAATACCGGACGAGCCTGGTCCTAGTCATTTGTTGGCCTCGGAGAAAGATTATGATTTCATTCCACATCACTCTTCAAAACCTAGTCGTCAAATGACACTGTCTGCATTTTCTAGAAAGTGCGATAAGCGAGGCATCAGTGATTGAGAGGCAGCCGATCTTGCGTCGGCGTTGCTTCATGATGTAAGTGCACAGGTTCTGTCAAAATAATGTAATGCATTTGTTATTGACCTGCAAAAAATACAACGAGAAAGGAAAAAGACCCGTCAAACAATTCAAAATGAGATAAACTTGACTGGTCGCAAGATTGTTGCTCTATTTTTGGAAGGAAGGAAGAAAGGATGAAACTCTTACGAATACACAGACAAATGATGGCAAGTGGCACAAACGAAAAGAATTGGAGGAGCATATTACACTTGTTGAAGAGCCGGGTTCGGTCTATTTGGGACATTTTGAACCGAAGAGCAAGAGTGCAAAGGACATTTCCTACGGTATCTTCAGTTTATTAGAACAGAAGGCCTTTGACTTGTCGTAGTTAGTCTTTATTGAAAGTGACAGGGACGTGACTAATACCGGCACAAATGCAGGTATAAATAGGCGCATTGAAGAGACGCGCAATTCTCCCGTGCACTAGGTTATATGTCAACTTCATTTTAATTAACTGCCTTTACGTCGCCTCACTGAAGCACTCGACGGGAAAACATCAGATCCAAGAAGATTTAGCGGATTTATTGGAAAGCGTCTGAAGACGTGTGCAAAACCTTCCTATCGTTAATTTCTAGAAAATTTAATTTTCGTTTCAGTCGGACTTAAACTGTGGAGATCTTAGCTCGGATCACCTTTATTTGTGGTAAATTTGTTAGGCAGTCTCTGCAGGTGATTGCCCACAAGATCTAGCAAATCGGGATCCTGGAACACTTGCACATTCCAGTTGGCTGACCCTCGCAAATCGCATTCTGCATTTGTGCAAAAGTAGGGCAACAGAAACAGAACTAAACTTCGGTTGGTAAATTCGGTTATGGGAACAGAAATCAACGTGAAAATACTCTCGTAGAATTTGCAGAAGCAGAAAGGTTTTTCATCATGAACTAATTTTTCAAGATAAAGCCACACAGGAAATGCACATGGAGAAATCCGAATGGGACGACAAGTGAAATTGATTTTATTATGTGTAACAAAAAAACTCGTCATCGAAGACTGCAGTGTGCTGAACAAGTTCAACATAGGTAGTGACCATAGATTGGTGAGATGTAAGATGCACCTCAACACTAAACTCGAACGTGGCAAGCTCATAAGACAAACAAAATGTATTGACATAACGAACCTTAAAAACACCATATTACCTTCAAGTTGGAACTGAGGAAAAGATTTTCTGCTTCAGAAGGCCAAACATCGGAAGAAGTGGATATTTCTGAAGTTAACAAAAAACTCACCAATGCTCTTATGAAAACGGCAACAAAAAACAAAAATAAGTGGCACGAAGAACAAGTTACATATGAAGAAAATTTTAGGAAAAACAAAAATGTTGATGCAAAAGAGAAGGGAGATGAGAACAAATAAAGACGCAACTTCCAACGTGGAATATATAGAGCTATGTAAGACAGTGCAAAAAAGTATCACTGAAGACATAAGAAAATTCAATTGTGAACTAGTGAGGAAAGCAATTGAAAACAACCAGAGCCTGAAAAGAGCAAAAAGACATTTCAGTAAGGAAAGAAAACAGATTATGGCTCTGAGTAAAAAAGATGGTACTGTAACAAGAAATAGAAGCGAAATTTTGACAAGGATGAAAGGTTTCTATTCAAAACTATATGAAAGGGATGACAGACCTATTTCAGACATTACGACAGGTACCAGTGCCAAAGTCCCTCCAATCCTCCTAGCAGAAGTTACATATGCAATTAAGAACATGAAACTGGTAAGAGCTCTAAGAGAACATGGAAATACCGTGGACATTATACAAGAAGCAAGTGGAGAAATTAAAACTACACTCGCCCAAGTTTTCACCAGATGTCTTAATGAAGGGAAGATTCCTGAGTATTGGAACAATGCTACAACGATCCTGCTCCATAAAAAACGTGACGTTGAGGATCTCATGAACCACAGGCCCATCAACCTCCTATCAGAGGTTTATAAAATCTTCACTAAGGTTCTTTCACATCGCTTGAAGGTAACACTAGAGATGGCCCAACCAAGAGAACAAGCTGGATTCAGGAGTGGCTACAGCACTATAGATCATATCCATTTACTGAGACAACTAGTTGAAAGAACAAGAAAATATGAACACCCATTATGCATGGCTTTTGTTGACTATGAAAAAGCCTTCGATTCCGTGAAACCATTAGCAGTAACAATGGCTTTGAAATCCTGTGGTATTGAAGACGCATGCATTAGCATTATTAATAACACCTATGAAAATGCATGTGCAAAGCAACGGATATTTGAGGATACAGCACAAATATGAATTGGAAAGGGAGTGAGACAAGGTGACACCATATCTCCCAAGCTCTTTAACGCCACATTGCAAAATGTCTTTCAATCATTGAACTGATAAAACAAAGGGAGAAAGATTAATGGAGATTACTTAACTCACCTTCGTTTTGCTGATGACGTAGTCATCTTTGCAACTACCCCTTCAGAGCAGCAGAGTATGATCCAAGAACTTGCTCACAAGAGTAAAGAAGTTGAATTAAAAATGAACTTTCAGAAGACGAAAGTGATGCACAATGCTTTTACAAGAAACGAGTATTTATCGATTTATGGAGAAAAGCTTGAGTCAGCTGATTGCTACATTTCTCTTGGGCAGCAGACATCGAGTGAGGGTCACATTGATGAAGAAATTAATCGGCGTGTAAAACTAGGATGGAGAGCTTTTGGAAGAAACAGTACAATTTTTAAGAGCAGTATAATATTATGTCTCAAAAGAAAAGTTTTTAATCAATGCATCCTTCCAGTGCTTATCTATGGAGCAGAGACATGAACCTTAACTAAAAAAGACATACAAAGACTGCGGACAACTCAAAAATGCATGGAGAGATGCATGCTTGGTGTAACCAGGAATTATAAGGAGAGGAGCTTGTGGATAAGGAAAATGACAGGAGTGGACGACATCATGACCAGGGTGAAATCCCTGAAATGGCAATGGGCTGGACATGTTGCCAGAAGAACGGACCACCGATGGACAAATGCAATTTTAGACTGGATTCCGAGGGATAGGAAAAGACCCAAAAGAAGACTCCATGGCAGATGGGTTGATGAAATTCGAAAGTATGCTGGAATGACTTGGAAGAGACAGGCCCAAGACAGACAATTGTGGAAGAAATTTGGGGAGACCTTCATCCATCAGTGGGTTGATAATGGTTGATGATGATGATGATGATGTTATATATACATACTATGTTGACAAAAATCACCGGTCACCCCTTCAAAAGCAAATGAAAGGATCCGCTGCGTTGTTAAGATGCCTAGTACAACTGCAAACGGTATATATATAAACAAGCCTGCAGCTGACCGCGATTGTATCGCACTGTGAGGTTAAGTGAAAATGTCGCGTCGAAAGATAACTGACTTTGAGAAAGAAAAGATTGTTAGGTGTTATATTAGTGGGTTGTCCATAAGGAAAACCAAAAGGCGTTTAAACATACCCAAGTCAACATTTTTGGATGTACTGAATAAGTGGAAGACACATGGCCTGCCTGAAGCAACAAAACCTACCAGCAGACAAAAGAAAATCAGTGATAGAGGACGTCGAAGCCTCAGGAGAGAGGTTACAGCTAATCGACAGAGTACTGCACAAAACCTTAGGGTACAGGTGAGTAAAATTGCTGAGACCTCCGTATGCACACGTACAATTTGCAGAGAACTTCATCCATGGGTTAACGTGGTCGTGTGGCTGCTCATAAGCCTTTCATCTTCACCCGGAATGCTACTCATCGTTTAGCATGGTGTAAAAAACATTTATCGTGGACCGTAAATCAAAGGCTGATGAATCCAGATACATGACCCATTAGCCGGATGGCCGTGTGTATGTATGGCTGGGTGTCGGGGGAACGCTATTTACCACAGTGTACTGTTCCTACGGTCAAGTTTAGAGCTGGCAGTGTACTCGAGTGGAGGTGTTTTTCGTGGTATGGTCCCGCCCCATTGGTTATCGTAGACAAACCTGTTAACCAGCACATCTACCACGATATTCTGAACAAGTATGCCCTACCAACTGTGTGGCAATACTACGGAACCAAGCCTTGTTGGTACCAGCAGGATAATGCACCGAGCCATATAGCAAGGACTCTTACGGCGTGGTTTGACGATAATTCCGTATTGTGTGTGTACTGACCGGCACATTGCCCTAAACGTAATCCCATAAAGCACCTATGGGATGAATTAGATCGCCGCATAGGAAGTTTTGAACCACGGCCTACTACCAAGCAACAGTTAGAGGCAGCATTATGTACTGAATGGAAGCGCATACCATCGCTGTGTTCCAAAACTTTGTCGAAAGCCTGTCTCGAAGGGTCAGTGCATTCATTAAGGCGAAAGGTGGACCGACTCCGTATTAATGTATGTCAATAAATGCTATGTTGTTTTTCTCTTCTCGGTGTCCGGTGCCTTTGTCAATATGATGTATATGTTGGGCAGACATGCTAATGAATAAAATTTCGTGCGATTCCGCACGCCCGCGCGACCAAGACCGGCGCTGCGATAGCACCGCTTGGGGCATTTAACGTGCCGCGCAGGGGACTCCACATTCGTGCCGAAGTGAAGTGCACGGTAAGAGTCAGGTGAGATCCCTGAGCGATAGACATGCCAAGGAGCTACGGTAGATGTGCGTACGGGACACCGACGGAGCTTGAACTAGGCTGTATCGTCGGGATGACATAGGTAGGGTGACAACGAGCTGAATCGGCCGCCATATGGTCGGGTCGGACAGTACGGTGCAAACGTTTCGGGAGCAATGGACACGGGAAACCAGACACGGCGGAGTGGCTCTGGACGACCCAGACACACCACCAGCAGAAAGAAACGTGGGATTGTGAGAGCGGCACGCACAAATGCAACAACGTCCTTGTCCAATACCCAGAAATATGTGGCGGCTGTATAAGGTACCTTTGTGTCCCCCAGAACCATTTCCAGATGCCTGACAGAGGCGAATCCGCACTATCGACAGCCCTTACGTTTTCTTTTATTATCATCTGACCATCGTCGGCATCGATTGCAGTGGTGTGAGCAGCGAGCAACGCGGAACGCTACGGACTGGCGACGTACAGTGATCAGCGACGAATTCTACTTCTGTATGGGAACGGACGATCACCGTGTCAGAGTGTGGAGCACCGCAGGTGAGCACAACACTCTCAACCTCACTGTACAGCGGCACACGTCTCGAACTGCAGGCGTGATGGTCTGGGGATCCATCGCGTATGACAGATAAACTTACCTCTTAGTCATCCGAGGGACGTTGACAGCCCACCACTACGTATAGAAGATTCTGCGGCCTCATGGGCTGCCTTTCCTTGCCGGACGGCCAGGAGCCATTTTCCAACAAGACAACGCCCGTCTGCACACGGCTCGGGTTTTCCAGGACTGTCTTCGTCATGCTTAGGTGCTTCCGTGGCTTGCCAAATTGCCTGATTTCTAGCCCATCGAGCACGTGTGGGACCAAATGGGACTCCAGTTTTCTCCCTGCCCCAGTGTTTGTGATTTAGAACGTCAGTTGCAAGAAGTGTTGGCCAATATGTTCCAGGATAGCATACGGATTAAAAACACTCCATACTGATTCTCTTTGACTACACGCCGGACAGTATTACCGCATCTACCTGAGCACGATGGTGTCCGACGGGGTACTAATGCTGATCGGAATGTGTACCGTATGTCTGCGGGAAATCGTCTTGCTGCTGTGATATTGCAATCCCTTCTGTCCATAGTATATACCATCTCACTACTAAAATCTCATTTCAATCCAGCGCCTCCTTCGTGGTGCGCGGATTTTTATGACAATGAGTGTACACATACTGTATACAGTATATATATATATATATATATATATATATAAAGGAGATGTAAGGTCAGGTGTTGCACAACATCACAGCCTCTCCTTGACAAATGTCAACCCTGCCTTCTCGTGGTGCATCCTGTTCCCACTAAAGAGGCTCTGACGACCGACAATAGCGGTATAACTATATAATCGGGATTGGATGAAATGCTATCCCACACTTACCAACCCGCTTGGACCCCGTGGTAAGTTATGGCCAAACCTCTCCAAAATGACTCCACAACTTAAATCTTGGCCCTCAGTCTCCGACAGATGGAATGTACCCGGCCAAGGCAGCGGCCAGTGTGACATGAAGGCAGAGCGTGCTAAGAATCACCGGAAGACCGGACTAGGCTGCCATCTGATGCTGACCTTGGCTACGTATAATGGACGCTCCCTATCTTCTGATTCAAGCTTCTTGAATTGGAAAAGGAACTGCAAAGGATCAAGTAGACATCGTCGGGCTAAGTGAGGTAAGGAGAAAAGGAGAAGATCTCATTGAACTGAAATATGGACATCTCTTCTACTATCGTGGAACAGATACTGGCAGAACTAGTGGTGTTGGATTTATAATAAACAAGAAACTGAAGGATAAAGTTGTAGAAGTTGAATGTTCCTCTGACAGAGCTGCACGACTCGTTATCCAACTCTCGAGAAGATACAAGGTTCAGATTATTCAAACTTATGCACCCACCACAAGTCATCCTGAAGAAAAAATTGAAGAATTTTATGAAGAAATTCGTCATCTAAATAATAAAGGTAAGCAGCACTTGAAGATTATTATGGGAGATTTCAATGCAAAAATAGGGCAACAGCAACAGAATGAAACTTCAGTAGGTAAATTCGGTCACGGCAACAGAAACCAGCGTGGAAATACTCTCGCAGAGTTTGCAGAGGCAGAAGGGTTTTTCATCTTGAACTACTTTTTCAAGAAAAAGCTACACAAAAAATGGACATGGAGACATCCAAATGGGACGACAAGTGAAATTGATTTTACTGTATTATGTGTAAAAAAAAATTCGTCATAGAAGACTGCAGTGTGCTAAACAAGTTCAACACAGGTAGTAACCGTAGATTGGTGAGATGTAAGATGCACCTCAACACTAAACTCGAACGTGGCAAGCTCATAAGACAAACAAAATGTATTGACATAGCCAACCTTAAAAAACAGCATAATACCTTCAAGTTGGAACTGAAGAACAGATCCTCTGCTTTAAAAGGCCTAATATCGGAAGAAGTGGATATTTCTGAAGTTAACAGGAAAGTAACCAAAGCTCTTATGGAAACAGCAACAAAATTAGCTGGGACTAAGGACAAGTTGCATGTGAACAAATTATGAGGAAAAACCAAAATGTTGATGCAAAAAAGAAGAGAGATGAGGACAAATAAAGATGATGTGACTTCCAAAGTGGAATACATAGAGCTATGCATTGCAGTACAAAAAAGTATCACTGAAGACGTAAGGAAATTCAACTGTGAACTAGTGAGGAAAGCAATTGAAAACAACCAAAGCCTAAAAATAGCAAAGGGACATCTCAGTAAGGAAAGAAAATAGATTATGGCACTGAGAAAAGAAAATGGTTCTGTAACAAGAAATAGAAGCAAAATTTTGAAAAGAGTGAAAGATTTCTACTCCAAATTATATGAAAGGGATGATACATGTACTCCAGACATCATGAAAGGTACCAGTATCAGAGTTCTTTCAGTCCTCCCAGCAGAAGCTGCACATGCAATCAAGAACATGAAGCTGGGAAAAGCTCCAGGAGAAGATTGACTTACTGTACACATCATACAAGAAGCAAGTAAAGAAATTGAAACGGTACTCGCCCACATTTTCACTCGACGCCTTAATGAAGGGAAGTTTCCTGAGGAGTGGAACAACGCTACAATGATCCTGCTACATAAACAAGGGGACATTGAGGATCTCAGGAACTACACTTCAAAATGGCCTTTATTCTTCAGTAAAATAACATTTCTATGTACATGACAATGGAATCTGCCAATAAATACAGTGTTATATACATCAGCTGGAAAGTTCCAGTGAAACGTAAAACAAAATATTGTTAAAATCATAAAATTATTTTGCCACGTAGGGCGAAGGAGAGGCAGACAATAAAGCACGAGCGATACAAATGAAAATGTTTACCTACAGCATTGTAGACAGGGAAAGACATGATTCTATACTATGCACAAATTCCAATTAAGCATTACTACCATACTAAAGATTAAACATGCACAAGGTACTAATTTACATAAAAGACCATGGGTGAGAAGGAACTAACAGGTGCAACAGTATTTGGAGATATGACAGTAATGGTAGAAACAAATAAGCAGAAATACTAATCATATGTACAGAATTATGCAGTGACAAGAGAGAAATATGCTAAACGGACCCAGGAGAGCAACTTTACAAAAAAACAGAAATCGAACAGTAATGCAATGCACAAGTTTCATATCATATGTTCAGAACAATACAGTGACAAGGAAGAAAGCCGCTAAACATACCCAGAAGGGCAGCTTCTCATGAAACAGAAATGCAACAGTGATGCTACATTCAAAATTTACAACATATGTACAGAAGTATTCAGTGACAAGGGGAAATAACGCTAAATGTACTCAGAAGGGCATCTTGTTACATTATATTATACACACAGTGACTAATATTTTAAAAATATATTCAACATAATGAAGGGGACATTGCGTGGGCAGTAAACTGTGCAGAAGGAAGAATTATATACAACAACATAAAATCCAACATTATCGAAGAGAACATGGGAAACATGGTGAGCTATCACCAATGGCACATAAAACAGAATAATCACAAATAGCGAAGCACCAAAATTAATACGAAAAACATGATTTGTTACAGTGAACGTGGGCGACAACAAAAATCCCACTTATATGTTGACATGTAACTGCAAATTGTGGATATGGAACCACCCAGCCGGATTGAAAAACGCTATCGGTGTTTGTTGAGGCAGCACGAGAGTGCTCCATTTGGAGGCGAGAGGTTAACCGTGCTAGGAAGCGTCTCCGAATGATAGCACTTGCCTCTTGAGGAGGTGGAATAAGGGCAGGGAAGCGTTGTTGAAGATGGAAAGCATAGACAGTGAACTTCACAAGAAGAAAAATGTAACTACACACAGGAGGCAAGTGAGTAGGTGGATGCTTTGTTTGGAGTAGCCAAGCATATGCAAGAAAGGGTAACGATCGAGCACAAATTCGATCAGCAAGACGAAATGCTGTGTTTAGGACTGGCAGGAGAACGGGGCAGAATAGGTATTGATGTTGGACGTCGCTGACTTCACGGCAAAAGGAGAATTGTGGAGAGGTGAGAAGAGTCATGCGAAATAGTACTGATGGGGCGGGTGAGACGAAGGTGAAGAAATTGCCAGTGGACATTGAGTTCAAGAGGGGAGGAAAGGGGAGAGGTAGAGGCTGTCCAGATGGCGGGGAGAAGAGAAGGAGGAGCAGAATGCACAAAAAGGGGAAGTGCGGGAGGGGAAAAGAAGAAGCCAATAAAGAGAAGAGGAGGAGATAGAAGTAACTAGAACCGGGGAGCTACGAATGAGGAGAAAGAACGGTAGAGAAAAAAGAGCGGAGGGGACCGAGAAGAGACAATCAGGATAAGCGAGGAGTGGAAAGAGGCTCCAAAGCGCTGTGCGAAGGAGAAGATATTCGTTAGCAAGAGTAATGGTTGGAGATAGAAACAGGGAAGAAAGAGGTATCCAGGTTAGATCAGAAGTTACGAGAGAACGGACAGTTATCACACCAGAGCGGATCCAATGAGGAAAGTAAAAGTAAGGGAGGTTAGGAGGGTGAATGAGAGAAGAGAAGAAGAGAGGTTCATCTAGGAAATCAAGGGTTGAAGAAGGAAATGAACGGCGAAGAGGAAGCGAACGAAAGAGAGAAAGGCCCTCTCGCAGGACAGGAGGGAGGTGGGACGGGAGAAGAGAGTATGCATCCATCTTCAGAAACAGTAGGAAGGTGAAAGATGGGTCACGGGAAGAAGCTAGAACATTCAAGGTAGTGGTAAGGGACGGAACAGTTGAAGTGGCAAGGCGAATGAAATGAATAATGCGATGTGTTTTATAAAGGACAGCTGGATCAGGAAGCTGGATGCCACCTAAAGAGGCTGGCAGATGAAGCGTAGCAGGTTTAACCCAGTGATGTGAAGACCAGATGACGGAAGTTAGCAGGCAAGTGATGGTCATCATTTGTGACACGGGCACAACCGTCGACATCCAAGAGTATTCGCATAGGGAGATAAGTTGTCGACGAACAACGGCTGCTCATTGACGGAACGATGTGAAAGGGGGCCTTACTCCAGTAGGCAGCAGTCCGTTGTGTCCGGGGAAGAAGAGCAGTCCAGGTGGCGGATGCAGAAGCCAAGGGCAATCCAACATACGCACCGAGGATCTTCTGTGTAGTGGCTGTCCACTGCGCACCCCAAGGACAGCCTCCTATCAGTGATTTATAAAATCTTTACTAAAGTTTTTTCACACCGTTTGATGGTAACACTGGACATGGCTCAACCGAGAGAACAAGCTGGATTCAGGAGTGGCTACAGCACAATAGATCATATCCACGTACTGAGAGAACTAATTGAAAGAGCGAAGGAATGTGAGCTTCCATTGTGCAATGCTTTTATCGATTATGAAAAGGCCTTTGATTCAGTGAAACCATCAGCAGTTACAATGGCTTTGAAATCCTGCGGTGTTGAAGATGCGTACATTAATATTATTAATAACTTCTATGAAAATGCAAGTGCAAAAGATTCGGCTGTTTGAAAATACAACACACATAAAAATTGGAAAGGGAGTGAGACAAGGTGACACCATATCTCCGGAGCTCTTTAATGCCATATTGGAAAATGTTTTTCAATCACTGAACTGGGAAAACAAAGGGATCAAGATTAATGGAGATTATCTAACCCACCTTCGTTTTGCTGATGACGTAGCCATTTTTGCAACTACCTCATCAGAGCTGCAGAGTATGATCCTTAAACTTGCTGACAAGAGTAAAGATGTGGGATTAAAAATGAACTTTCAGAAGACAAAAGTGATGTTCAATGCTTTTGCAAGTAATGAAGATTTATCGATGGATGGAGAAAAGCTGGAGATAACAGACACGTGCGTTTATCTTGGACAGCAGATATCAAGTGATGGTCACATTGATGAAGAAATTAATTGTCGTACAAAGCATGCCTGGAGAGCTTTTGGAAGAAACAGCATAATTTTCAAGAGCAATATGCCATTATGTCTTAAAAGAAAAGTGTTTGATCAATGCATCCTTCCAGTGCTTACGTATGGTGCAGAGACGTGGACCTTAACTAAAACAGACGTACAAAGGCTGCAGATAACTCAAAGAAGCATTGAGAGGTGCATGCTTGGTGTAACAAGGAGAGATAAGAAAAGGAACTCGTGGATCCGAAAAATGACAAGAGTGGAAGACATCATGATCAGACTTAAATCCCTAAAATGGCAATGGGCTGGACATACTGCTAGAAGGACAGACCATCGATGGACAGCCGGAATTTTAGATTATATTCCAAGGGACAGGAAAAGACCCAGAAGAAGACCACATGGGAGATGGGTGGATGAAATTCGAAAGTATGCGGGAGTAACATGGAGGAGATTGGCACATGACAGATCGTTGTGGAAGGAACTTGGGGAGACCTTCGTCCAGCAATGGATTGATAATGGTTGACAATGATGATGATGATGATGATGATATATAAGGCAAATTAAAACATACACATGAATTTACAGTACAGTATTTGAAATGCTAAAGCGCCAGTTGTTGCGTATCAGAAGCATCAGAACCGCAACAGTACAAGCAAAGTAAAATTCTGAAATTGCAAGAAAACTCTGATTCGGAAGAACGAAAGGTAAGATAAAATTATAATCCACCAGGAAGAAAAAGGATTATAGAACATATGGCAGGTCTATTTATAGAAGTATGATAACTATTATTTCTGCTAGCTCTTGATGAAGCCATAAATGACAAATGGCATATGTTCTATAATCCTTTCTTTTTCTCATGGTGGATTATAATTTTATCTCACCATTCGTTCTTCAGAATCAGAGTTTTCTTGCAATTTCAGAATTTTATTTTGCTTGTCCTCGTATATATATATATATATATATATATATATCCATCTTAATTGGACTTCATGTTGTATTTATTCTGACAAACATTAAAAAAGGTGATCTCTATTATGAAAAAAAATACCTCAAGCTTTCATTCCGTTTCGGAAATTTCCGCTAAACTTTACGTTTTATTTAATTTCCATCTTTCTTTCATGCGCTTAGATTGCTGTAGTGCGTAACATTTATTTTAAACAGAGAGGGCACAATTACTGTTTACATGGGTATGATGTTTTCCGTAAGAACTAAAGGTTCTCGTACGAGGCTCGAAAGAAACGTTTGTTCTGCAAACACTTACGTTTCAGCGCACGATTCTATTGTATTTAAAATGGATGCTTCGTTAAACCGAGAAACACTACACACGCAAACACCGAAGAGAGGCAGATAAGAAAAATCAACTGCAATTTAATTTTTCTCTCTCGCTTCAATTTCGAACTGAGTATCGCAAGCGAAATGATTTCTGGGTGTCATCATTACAACGTTTCTGTCCCAACTTAAAGAGAACTCTTGAAGTAATTGTAACAATGTTGCTTCTCGCATACCTTTCAGATAATGAAGCAACAGCAAAAACGAGAAAAAATGGGAGGGGGAGGAAAAGACGGCTATGTATTTTGCGAAACATTGCCTGGCCGCTAGTGTTTGATTTTCAGTGTTTGCTTTGCTTCGATTGAAACAGGGTTTACTAGCAAACAAAGACAGAACAAATCGATTTTGGTTTTTTTATTTATGCGCAGAAGTGAAATGTGACCTTCTACGCTATCAACTTTTATGAAGTCTCTAAAGATGGCTTCTAATTTTCCGTCCAAAGAAGGTTGCTCGAGGAGTTTATCAAAATAAAAGCCGGAAACACGTTCTTAAGTTGACGACAGTTTTGTGTATTCAATTTTATTGAACAAGGCAAATTAAACCCGAATTCTAATCAGACCTCATATCATCACCTGGTAAACTATTTTAACCAAATATTATAGCCAACGGCAAACTGGATTTCCCAAATTAGTTACCTTTAAATAATCAAACAATCTCTCGTAGTCATAGTACACAGTACTTTCTTTGTTCATTTTCAGTCCCGTGCATTTAAATTTCAACTTGTAGAACTAATTAGATGAGTCTAGAGTGCGTAAATATAAAAGATATTAAAATTAAAGTTTTGACGGATCCCATTTTAGAATAAATTCTAAGCAGCATTTGTTTGATTGCATACACTTCATTTTTTTATTCTGCTTTCTATTCCTAGCTTTTTAACTTTTAGTAGAAACTTATGTGATGTATACTCTAAGTGAACTTTTCTTTTTAATTACTGTCTCTATGTAAATTTGAGTTCATTCTCCTTTAGCGTTTTTCGAACTTAACGTTATATCTTCTCTCTCGCAAGAGTATGGTTAGCAACACCTTAAGGTCGGAACATATGACGTGTATATGTGTCCAATGAAAACTGGAATATATATAATGTTTGCGCAGCAGCAAAGGTGTGGAGATTGGGGATGCTATAATGCTATAATCGTGGAAGCGGCTAGCTTTAATTGAAGTTCGATATATTTGAGGGATGCGTGTTATGTCTTTGAATGGTGTTTTATCAAAATGGTTTTCTGTTGGAGCAGGAGACAGGCAAGTTTGTGTAATGACATCATGATTGTTTAATATATTTATAGATGCATGCATGCGTGATGTCAAAATAGATAATACTGGTGTATGCCTTGGTGATATCCATGTTTGCAGATTTCTGTATGCTGATAACACTGTCCTGTTGGTAGAGAGCAAACGTGAGTTGCAGAGTCTGTTGTCCCGGATGTACGAAGTTTGCATGAAATTCAAACTGAATATAAATAAGGGAAAAACCGAAGTTATGGTTTTTGAGCGAGGAACTGTTAGTACTGAATATAATATAAGTCTAAATGTCACAGTGACTGACCAGGTGAATGAGTTTGTGTATTTAGGAATCATGTTTGACAGAGATATCAAATTTGATGATGAAATTAGTAGGCGAGTGAATTCTTCATTGAAATTCATATCTGCCTTGGGAGGTTTTCACAGGAATGATCGGTGCTCAAGAGAGTCCCGCATGACTGTGTATGAAAGTGTGATTGTTCCTACTCTGATGTATGGCAGTGAAACCTGCGTACTACAGAAGAAACATAGCAGTCGTTTGTGTGATTCTTCTGTTCTGAGCATGCTAATGTTCTACACATCTACCAGTACTGCCTGGCGATCCTTCCTTTACTACACCTAGCCTTTACCGTTGCCAAGTGTCTCTGTGCCAAAGAGCTGCCTTTTTCTTCGTACAGTAAATTGCTGGTTTCTTGTTCGCCACCGGTGCCTTTATCTGTGCCATACGCATACATCTTTGTACTCGCAAAGCATGTGATATACTGCTTCTATCCGCAACTCCGTAATGCTTCTAATGCGCCTACGCTCCTTCAAGCAGGTAATACCCTCTGTGCGCAATTCCGCAATCGGCTGACCTCCAGGCTCCGATTGGCGTTTACCGCTGCCCGGGCCACTGACCAGAGCTTGCAGTTCCTGAGTGTATGGTATCCATTACACTGCTGGTTTTCCGGGCCTTCTTCAGACCTACATCTTCTGATTTGACTTCCATCCTGTACGTCGGGACCTTCCCCGCTTTGATCTTTGTGATGAACCCTGGACTGGCTCGCCGGATCCGGAGAGTGCCTCCCTAAGCTTGCCAGACTTAGTTCTTCTGTACATTTTTCATATTCCCATCTCCAGTTTATCTTTCTACTGTTAGTGTTTGCAGTGTATTCACGTGCACTTACCTTGTGGTGCCCTCTTCTGAATAAGTGATCTTTGTAGTGATTTCTTCTGTGTGCCTCACATTGTACCTGCATATTCAATGTTTTATTTCGTCATATATCTTCTGCTCATTTGTTCGTCATATTGCTCATATAAATTGTACATACACATCCTGTATATAATTCGCTGTTCATTCTGTACATATACATATTCCTTGGTACTGTGTATGCTCCATTTCGGAGCCGTCCTACAAGCTCATTCTTTACTGTCTGCATCATGCAAATCTCAGTCACGCACTTTTTGTACACATCTTGTATATAGTACACATTTTCAATGGCATCATTATGTTCTGCGTCATTTGTATTTATTCTCATTATATTGTATGTATATATCACTTGCTGCACATAGTTCGTTCCCTGTTCCTATATGGCTTCACGCACATCTGTAATACTTCGCCTAAATTGTACATTTATTCAGTCTCACGTATATCTTTTCCATTATCACTCCCTGCACTGTTGCACTTATATTGTATCATCGCTCATCTATCTCACTATCACTGTATTAGATATACACCTCTCATACTGTAAATAGCGCACTTCTTGTATACATACTACGGTAATTATGTTTTGTAGTCCGCTCATCTATTTCATTTGCATTGTATATACCCCTTGCATAATGTAAATTGCACACACTTTGTATATATCTGACTACTGTTATTATGATTTCAGGCATTGTAAAGGCGCATGCCGTCTACCGCCTTCGTTCCCTGTAAATTTCGCTCAGAATAAAATATTTTGAAAGTTTGTGTGCTGGAAAAATGCGTTACTTACGCATTTGCGCCTACTAAAATTGCGCCTAATGCACCTACGCTCCTTCAAGCAGGAGATATCCTCTGTGCGCAATTCCGCAACCGGTTGACCTCCAGGCTCCGATTGGCGTTTACCGCAGCCCGGGCCACTGACCAGAGCTCGCAAGACACATTCTGATCGTGTGTGGAATGAAGATGTGTTGCAGTTGTGTAATGTGAAGCAAAATGTTGTCAGCAAGGTGGAGACTAATATTCTTTGGTAGTTTGGCCATGTTGAAAGAATGAATGATGAGATGCATACTAAGAAAAGTTTTTAGCCCAAGTGGCGGGAAGGAAAGGCCAAGGAAGTCATGGGAGGATCAGATTCAGGAGTGTCTGCATGAGAAAAAGATCATGAGTATGAAGTACAGAAGATCTTGTGTGCGTCGTGTGATGGACGTCAGTGAAGCCCGTGTTGTGTGTCAAGATCGCTGTAAATGGAGAAGTTTGATACGGCAACAATAAGTAAATAATTAGATAAACATTATCTGGTAACTTGTTTTGTTTTTTGTGGAGCTAACCTTTGAATCCCAGAGAACAGCTTAGTTATATGTTCTATATCTTTAGTATTTTCCTTAATCAAATGTTCTGATTATTAACTGACATCAGTTGGATTAAGTTAATTGAGTTGTAGTGGTGACTTGTTGAAAGTGCCAAAGGAGTGTTAACTGAATAATAACTAACCGTAAGTAACCTCTTCTTAAAATTTCTTGGGTGACTCCTGTTTCACTGTAGCTGAAGTATTTAAGAACTGATTTATGTAACGTTCAGTCAGCCTATGAACATTACATGTTCAGTCACCCTATATACCCGAACATTACATGTTCAGTCAGCCTATATACACGAACATTACGTAAGTAGAAAACAAAAAAGTTAAGAACTGATTTATGCAATATTCAATCAGCCTATATACACGAACATTGCATAACTCAGTTCTTAAATACCTCAGCTACAGTGACACATGAGTCACCCAAGTAACTTCAAGATGAGGTTACTTACGGTTAGTCTTTATTCAGCTTACACTCCTTTTAACACTTTCAACAAGTCACAACTAAAGCTCAGTTAACCTAATCCAACTAATGTAAGCTCATAATCAGAACATTTGGTTAAAGAAAAACACTAAAGATACAACGCGCATCCTTCAAATAGATCAAACTTCAATTAAACCCAGCCGCTTCCACGATTATAGAATTATTACATTCACCATTTCCACCACTTTGCTGCTACTCAAATATTATATATCTTTCACTTCCCATCGGACACATACACGCGTCATACGTTCCGACGTCAAGGTGTTGCCAACCATACTCTTGCAAGAAATAAAATATAACATTAATTTTGGAAAACGCTAAAGGAGAATAAATTAAAATTTACATAAAGTAACTACAAAGGAAAGTTAAATTAGAGGGTTGTACGTCAATTCGTCGCGTGCGTCAATTCGTCGACTGCGTCAATTCGTCGCGCGTCAATTCGTCGCCTACGTCAATTCGTCGCGCGTCAATTCGTCGACTGCGTCAATTCGTCGCGGACAAATTCGTCGACTACGTCAATTCGTCGCGTTTACAGATTTTGGTTACATACAAAACGAATGCAGGAAAACGTACGATTTCGAACGTCTTGCTCCCTGATCAAATTTATAAAGTTTGGACACGCAGACAGGATAGGAATATTACGTTTTTCTTTGGCACTAAAAATATTAGACGGTAAACGGTTTTTGGAACGGGGCAGGGCCCGTTTGGACAGAGCCCCCATACACAAAATTTTACAGTTTTCAATTCAGAACCACCAAATCTGGTATACTATCTCGTGGTATTCTAACTTAGACTGTAGACGGTTTTGGGAAGCGGTTGCAGAGAGGGGGGTTACAGCCCCCCCCCTACAGAATTGCCGTAAGATATAGTTTTCAATTTAGAACTACCAAATTTGGTATATTATCTCAGGGTACTCTAACTTAGACGGTTTTTGGAACAGGTCAGGGGCCCGGTTGGTCAGAGCCCCCCACACTACAGTTTTCAATTCAGAACCACCAAATCAGGTATCCTATCTCATAGTACTCTAACTTAGACGGTTGTCGGTTTTTGGAACGGGTCAAGGCCCGGGGAGTCAGAGCTCCCCCCCCCCTACATACAAAATTTTCGTAAAATCTAGTTTTCATTTGAGAACCATCAAATTTGGTATCATGAAACTCTAACTTAGACGCTAGACGGTTTTTGGAAGGGGTTGGACCCCCCCCCCTCATAAAAAATTTCGTAAAATCGACAGTTTTCATCTTAGAACCACCAAATTTGGTATACTATCTTATGGTACTCTAACTTAGACAGCAGGCCGTTTTTGGAACGGGTCAAGGCCCGGGGGTGAGAGCCCCCACATACAAAATTTTCTTAAAAACTACAGTTTTCAATTTAGAACCACCAACTTTGGTATACTATCTCATGGTACTCTAACTTAGACGCTCGACGATTTTTTGAAGGGGTTGCGGCCCGGGGTAAGGGCCCCCTCATAAAAATTCGCAAAATCTACTGTTTTCAATTTAGAACCACCAAGTTTGGTATACTGTCTCATGGTACTCTAACTTAGACGCTAGACGGTTTTTGGAAGGGTTGGAGCCCGCGGGGTCGGAGCCCCCGCCCCCGCATAAAAAAATTCGTAAAATCGACAGTTGTCATCTTAGAACCACCAAATTTGGTATACTATCTTATGGTACTCTAACTTAGGCAGCAGACCGTTTTTCGAACGGGTCAAGGCCCGGGGGTGAGAGACCCCCACATACAAAATTTTCTTAAAAACTACATTTCAAAATTGTCTTTATTCTTCAAATAAAAATAGCATTTCTATGTACATGACAGTAGAATTTTCAATTCAGAACCACCTAATCTGGTGTACTATCTCATGGTACTCTAATTTAGACGCTAGACGGTTTTTGGAAGGGGTTGGAGCCCGGGGGTCAGACCCCCCAATAAACACTTTTTCGTAAAATCTACAGTTTTCAATTTAGAACCACCAAATTTAGTATACTATCTCATGGTACTCTAACATAGACGCTAGACGGTTTTTGGAAGGGGTTAGAGCCCGCGGGGTCGGAGCCCCCCCCCCCTCAAAAACAATTTCGTAAAATCTATAGTTTTCATCTTAGAACCACCAAATTTGGTATACTATCTTATGGTACTCTAACTTAGACGGCAGACCGTTTTTGGAACGGGTCAAGGCCCGGGCGGTGAGAGCCCCCCACATACAAAATTTTCTTAAAAACTACAGTTTTCAATTCAGAACCACCTAATCTGGTGTACTATCTCATGGTACTCTAACTTAGACGCTAGACGGTTTTTGGAAAGGGTTGGAGCCCGGGGGTCAGACCCCCCCAATAAACACTATTTCGTAAAATCTACAGTTTTCAATTCAGAACCACCTAATTTGGTATACTATCTCATGGTACTCTAACTTAGACGCTAGACGGTTTTTGGAAGGGGTTGGAGCCCGTAGGGTCAGACCCCCGACCCCAATAAACACTTTTTCGTAAAATCTACAGTTTTCAATTTAGAACCACCAAATTTGGCATACTATCTCATGGTACTCTAACTTAGACGCTAGACGGTTTTTGGAAGGGGCTGGAACCCCGGGGTGAGAGCCCCTCCCCCTCCTCATAAAAATTTCGTAAAATCTAAAGTTTTCAATTTAGGACAACCAGATTTGATATACTACTTATGGTTATCTAACTTAGACGGTAGACGGTTTTTGGAAGGGTCGGGGCCCGGGTCAAGGTAGCCCCATGCAAAATTTTCGTAAAAAGTTCCGTTTTTTACTCTTAAGAATACCCTATTTACGTTCTAAGGCGCTCTTTGGCCCTTTGAGGGACTTGCACCATAAACCATCAACCAACCAACCAACTAACCAACCTACGGTCTAAGTTAGGGACTGTAGATAACAATAAAGTGCAAAAATATGCGTTTAATGGTGTATTAAAAACACAAATCTATATAGTTTAGCTTTCACTACCAACGAACGGCTTATCAGAAAGAAATATAATGTAATGTAAACAGAGAGTTCCAGATATTCAAAATTCAAAACGGTAAGAAAAAGATGATCAATGCCAATGTGAAGTCGTATGCATGCGACATCACATAGATACATTGCATTTCTGTGTCGCGGGATTCACAGAAGCACACGCCAGATGTACGGCAGTTCTATAGATGTCTCCTAGAAGGTAAGTATTCCCATTCCTTTGATGATCAATGCCAATGTGAAGTCGTATGCATGCGACATCACATAGGTACATTGCATTTCTGTGTCGCGGGATTCACAGAAGCACACGCCAGACGTACGGCAGTTCTATAGATGTCTCCTAAAAGGTAAGTATTCCCATTCCTTTTTCTTTCTTTTTTGTTTCGCAAAATTAAATTAACTAAATCAAAAAATTTAAAATAAGTTTACTGGAAAATTGCAGGAATATCTTTTTCATTCATTAACTTTCAC
Source organism: Macrothele yani (assembly GCA_039090855.1). Classification (NCBI taxonomy): domain Eukaryota; kingdom Metazoa; phylum Arthropoda; class Arachnida; order Araneae; family Macrothelidae; genus Macrothele; species Macrothele yani. The sequence continues at coordinate 135,517,166 of CM076990.1, forward strand.
CCGCTGAACTTGGTGATTCCACAAATAGTAATATGTACCTGGCAAATAACTGGTATCCCTGCTAGTACAAATTATATTAATGATTTATTTGCGTCCAGTTCAATCTAGTATGTCCATAAGAGCGTTTGGGGCCGTATGAAAAATACATTTCAACGTGTGCCGCTACGGCGGCGGAGTGATCTAGGCGCTGGCTTCTGACCACTTGTCGAGAAGGATCCTGGTTCAAATCCCGGTGAATCATGGACGTTGTGCTTGACTTCTGGCACTGGCTGTCCCCCTTCCCAGGAACCAGTGGCCCAAATTTGGGAATATCCGACTGCTTATAGCCCACTGAATTGATCACGGTGGTCGTTAACCCTCCCCCCCAAAAAAAAAAAAGATTGTGACGTGTCCATTGCTATTTGTTGTGGACCGTACAAAAAGTATGTTTTTGATATCAACGTGTCCACTTCCATGTAGGCTGGCCATAAAATGTTAGGGGACCGTACAAAATTGCACTTTTGTTTTCACCTTGTCAGCGCTTCGGTATATGGTTGAAGTATACGTATATATAGTTGGGCCATTTCAGCACGTAGTTTGGTTTATATAGAAAATCAAGATAATGTTACATTTTTACTCAGCTACAACACATTAATCCCGAAGGCTATTTGTTGAAATCTTTAATCCGCCGTGCTCATATTCACAACGTTAACATAACATGTCAAGTTATTAATGTTGCAGTTTTACCCTGTCACAAAACTTTAGTTACAAGACCTTAGGCGTAAACTTTTTTTAGGAATTTTTAGTCCGACGTATTCATAAGGTTTCGATAACATGCCAAGGTTATGGTACTGCGTTTTGACTGAGGCACAAAAATTAATAAACAGGCCTTAAGCCTTTTTATCAGTTTTCAATCAACCGTGCTCATATACATAAAATTTTCAGAGAAAGTCAAGTTTACTGTGTTGCGCATTTACTCGAGTACAAAACTATAAACAGCCATTAACTTTCACCCGCTGAACTTGGTGATTCCTCAATTCATCCATTAACAAGTCTTTTAAGTGATTGTATGCTATGGTCATATTGATAATGTTTGATGACAAGTCAGGTTAATGATGTTGCACTTATTAAAGACTTAAAAAGGTGTAGAGGCTAGTAATTATTATTTGAAGTCTAAATAAAAGCTCATTTTTAACATGACTCGTCATGAAATCCTTGTGAATATGGCATTTATTTTATTTTGTACATTTTACAAAGCGTATGCATTTTTTTTGGCATTTGTTTTAATTTTGTGTTGTACTTGTTACATAGCGTTTCGCATTTTTGTAATGCTTGTGACTTGTGATTGCATTTTGAATTTTTATTTGTTTCACATTTTGGATTGCATTTTGAATTTTTATATGTTTCACATTTTGGATTACTTTTTGACATTTTATGTTTTTGAAATGCTATTTTGAAAATTTTGACTTTTTAAATTTTGCGTTGTGTTTTACATTCTTGCATCTTCGGCGGAATTACATTCTTGAAAAATTCAAATACAAGTTAGTAAAAGGTATAATTCAATTAGTGAGAAATACCAGCACATTTTAGTAAAGGGTAGAATTATATGAAATTCCTCTTAAAATGTCCAGCGTGTTAACATTGTATCTGTGCACCAAAGAAGTTCGAATTCCTTTTTATCTTGCCAGCGTTTCTCTTCGGGGTGGATTTGTTGGAATCTGTGCTATCACTCTTTCGATTTTAGCCATAGTTGTTCTCTGCTCTTTCGCAATTTCACTGATTATTTCGTACAGTCACAGTTTTTTCTCTCCCAGAATTGTATTCCAGCGTCTGTCTAATCTTTCAAGTTCGTTTTGTGTTCTGGGAAAGCCAAATAAATTGTTTTCACTAACTGACCAAATTGTTGGCGGGAACAGCGGATGGCTTCTGCTTGGATTGTTTCTTCTGCTTCCACGAAATTTTCCAAGAACATAATTTTCCTCAAACCACTGAACTACAGAATCTGCATATTCTAGTAAAATTGATTTCACTTCTTCAAAAGCAGCTGGAATTTCATCAGTTGAAAAAAATGCGAGTGCTTGCAAATGTCTGACTTTGAGAACAAACTCACTGTTTTCCTTATATTCCAAATCTATGCCAGAAAATGGATATTCCTCAGCACATTTTTTTCCGAGATGAAACCAACAACATTTGTGTGTGCTGCTTCGAAATTCATTTTTAGCAGCATTATAACGGTAGCTATTTCAAAATCTATTATTATGCGTATATTGTGGTGCAAGCTGAATATCATAGTCTGATGCATAGTCTTGTAAATCCTACAAAAATAATTTATAATAGTATTATATTATTTATACTTGCTGGAAAGTAACCCATAAACTAGTGGGACAAGTCTGTGCATCTCTGGATTTGTTTCAACCATAGCATGAATGGAACATAATTGCCTAAAAAGGGTTGGACAAGTTTCAAATGTCCCATCCATAATCCAGAGGGGTGCTTCTTTAAGCTTTCGTAAATTATTCTCTGTTAAAAATAAAATAATTCTTTGATGTCCAAATGCGCTACCTCTACCAAGAAATTTTGCACCATCTTCTCCTGTAAATTTATTGGGGCATCGATCCCTTCTGAAGTCGTAGGCTCCGCAGGCATGTCTTGGCATGTCTTCTCTTTTTTACAACTTGCCTTAGTGCATCCATATTAGGCATGTAAGCTGCATTTACTGTAGCCATTGACGTTGTCACGGTTTGAATAATTTGTGCAGGGACTTCGTCCGTATTTCTCGCTCGTTCTTTTATTTGCGCTCTTGCAGCAGCAACATCACTTTTCTCCGGTCTTGGAGCATGATTATGTGGTTTCTCATTGTGCATCCTGTGTTCATCTCCAATAAGAATAGTACTAGCAAAGCCAGTACAATTTCCATAATTTCTTTCAATACAGTGACAATACCGTAAATCACCTCGCACTCTGTTATGGCAAAATAAATACCCTTTCCATTTCAGCAAATCATTTTCTTTTTGTGAGTTAACTATTTATGTTGCATTCTTCATCTGCATAGTGCCTTCGGAAAACAATGCACTTTCTCTTTCCAAAATATTTAGAATGATATATTTCCACTATTATCACTTGACAACGCACAACAAAGGTTTCAACAAGCACGTTCTCTGTTCTCCAGTCAACTACGAACTAATGAGCAACCATTCAATAAAACACTCAGAATACAGACAATCACGTGAAGCTTGTTCCTCCAGTTAGGGTTTAAGCGAAGTTCAAGATTTTCGTACCTGCGGTCACAAGAAGTGGTTAATTTTAAGGATCGGCATCTTATCTTTTGTTTTTCCAAAACGCAGAGGTACATGTATTTTACAGCTGGGACGCTCCAGGCGGGGGATCAAGAGATGCGAAGAACCCGGGAGCCAGGTTCCGGAGGCGGCAGCAGGCGCGGACTGGGCAGCTGTACTCTGGGCCGGTAGGCGTCATGCTAATTCTCAAAAATAAATTCAAATTTTTTGTGTTGCACCATGCGTATGAAAGAAAATTGTTATACTGAAAAGACAATTTGTTTACCCCGTAACATATTAAACGAAACCTACGTCCCTACGTGCCAAATGATCTGTAAGCCAAACACAGTTTTTCATGCAACACCTTCCCCGACTTTCTAAGTTCAGATCTGTCTCGTTCGACTTATTTCCTGTACCGCCCCTCTCTTTCGCTAATTGCAGTTAATTGCCGTGAAATTGGTGTTTTACGTTGGGGTGTATTGCCGTCTGTCCTGGAGACTATAGTGAAAGCGGTGAACCCCAGGGGAAAAGTATTCCATCAAAAGAAACAGAAATCCAATGCGAGAGCAAAACTTTGTTCGTTGGCATTACATCCAAGCAATTTAGGCGAAGTAGGAAGTGTGTTTTTCTACTACGACACCAGAAGATTGTCGCGAATGCTCAGGTAATTACAATACAGATGTGTCCTTAAGACTTCTCTTTCAAGACGTCCAAAGGCCAGCACTAGGGGATGGGGAGGGATACAGTGCGGATGCTCTTTTTTGTTGCAGTTAGAAATTCTTAAGCTCATTCTTCCTTAAAACTTTGCCTGGTTACCAGTAAGTACTGTCTCATGCCTCAACCATTGCACAGATTTGTTGTTTTTGTTTTCATTCTTTGAGTTAACAGCGGGAAAATATCTGAACTACGTTGTTTCAGTTGGAAATATTTTTTTTACTTCAGCAACAGGGCTTCGCGTATAATTGCAAAATACTTCGATAGAATAAACATACCTTACATAAAGAGTTTGCATGAGAAAATAGATTAATAATAAGGAAAATATTCTAAAACCAAAAAAAGAAATTGCGGAGCCGAAAAAGCTAGGTAGAGGAAACAAAAGGCTCTAAGAAAAAGTTCATATATAAAGAAACCTGTAGTCGCTTAATGAGTAAGTGGTATAACTCAATACAAAATCATGTGCTGTATTTGAAAAAAAAAATTATAAGCAAGTAGGCATCGTGACTGTCCACAGTTTCCCCTTTTCATCCTGCCGACATTACAACCACCACAGAAAAGAAAATAACAAAAACATAACAAAAACACCCATACAAAGTAAAATGCCCAAAACATAAAAAAGAAGTAACCACACAAAATGAAATGCCCAAAACATTAAAAAAACTGCAACCACACGAAACAAAATACCCAAAACATGGTAAGAAATTCTGTTGAAAGCACAATGAAGGTATACGATAGGAGAAATATATGTTTTTAAAACTTAATACAAGTGTCAAAACTGAAATAAAAAGAAAGAAAAAAGAAATATTCCAAATTTCATTGTTACTTTAGATATTTTGACCTGTTGACATTTCGTAAATTGTACTTGCACTCGGTCAAAAAGTATTACTTACAAGGACTCTTTAGTAACTTTTAATCGCTGTGGTCGTATTTATAAGGTTTGCATAACAAATCAAGTTAATAATGTTGCGCTTTCACTTAGGCACCAAATGCTAATTATTGGCCGCTAGGCCTAGGCCTTTCAAATAATTTTTGATAAGCGTAACACTCTTAAATTGATTTGTCATGCAAACCTCATATAATCACAGCATTATAAAAAATTACTGTAAATGAATATGCCTAGGCCTCGGGCGTATCTATTAATGCTTTGTGCTCGAGTAACATTTAAACAGAATTCATTTTATTTTCTATGAAAACTACATAAATATCAGCTCGGAGGACTGAAAACTATCAAAAATCTCTAGGCCTAGGGTCTGCTTAATAGTTCCAACCTCAGAAAAGCGCATTGCAAAAATCTTGGACTCCTATGAAAACATTATGAAAATTAGCACGGCACACTGAAAATTGCTAAACAGGCCCAGTCCTAGGGTTTTCTAATTATTGTTTTGTACCTGACTAAAAGTGTAACATTATCTTTAGTTCTTACTAGCAGGGGTACCCGGTATTTCCCAGGTAAATATTACTATTTCTAAAATCACCAAGTTCAGCGGGTGAAAGTTAATGAATGAAAAAGCTATTTCCGTAAATTTCCAGGAAACTTATTTTAAATATTTTGATTTAGTTAATTTAATAATACGAAGCAAAAAAGAATTTACATTATTTACAGTACATTGTATTTCTGCCTGATAAGGCAACCGTTGGTGGTGAAAACTAACGTTTATTAATTTGTGTTTTTAAAACATCATGAACCGGATATTTTTTCACTTTATTGTTATCTACGGCCTCTAACCTAGACCGTAGGTGGGGTAATGGAATGCTGTATTGGGATGCAGTTCTTAAGAGTAAAAATTGTAATTTTTACGAAAATTTTGAATGGGCCCCCTTCACACCGGGCACCGACCCTTTCCGTCTGCGGTCTAAGTTACAATATAATGAGGTAGTGTACTAAATTTGGTCATTCTAAATTCGAAACTATAGGTTTTACAAAAATTGGCATGGGGGAGGGGGGCTCTGAACCCCTGGCTCCAACCGTTTCCAAAAACCGCCTGCATTCTCAGTTAGAGTACCATGACATAGTATACCAAATTTGGTGGTTTTAAATTGAAAACTGTAGATTTTACGAAAATTTTTTATGGGGAGGGCTCTGACCCCGTGCCAGACCCGTTCCCAAAACCGTCTACTATCTAAGTTAGAGTACCATGAGATAGTATACCAAATTTGGTTGTTCCAAATTGAAAACTGTAGATTTTACGAAAATTTTGTATGGGGGGAACGATCTAACGCCCGGGCCCCGACCCGTTCCAAAAATCGTCTACGGTCTAAGTTAGAGTACCATGATGTGGTAAACCAAATTTGGTGGTTCTAAAATGAAAACTATAGATTTCAAGAAATTCTATATGGGGGAGGGCGCTCTGAACCCCGGGCTCCGACCCTTTCCAAAAAACCATCTACCGTCTAAGTTAGAGTACCATGAGATAATATACCAAATTTGGTCGTTCTAAATTGAAAACTCTAGTTTTTACGAAAAAATTTTATGAGGGGGGGGGCTCTTACCCCGTGCCCGACCCGTTCCAAAAACCCTCTACCGTCTAAGTTAGAGTACCATAAGATAGTATACCAAATTTGGTGGTTCTAAGTTGAAAACGGTATATTTTACGAAAATTCTTTGGGGGGGGGGGTGCTCTTACCGCTCGGGCCCCGATCCGTTCCAAAAACCGTCTCCCGTCTAAGTTAGAGTTTCATGATACCAAATTTTGTGGTTCTAATGTGAAAACTATAGATTTTACGAAAATTTTGTATGTGGGGGCTCTTACCCCTCGCGCCTTGACTTATTCCAAAAACCGTCTGCCGTCTAAGTTAGAGTACCATGAGATAGTATACCAAATTTGGTGGTTCTAACTTGAAAACTGTAGATTTTACGAAAATTTTGTCGGGGAGGGCATTCTAACCCCCGGGCCCCGACCCGTTCCAAAAACCGTCTACCGTCTAAGTTAGAGTGCCATTATATAGTATACCGAGTTTGGTGGTTCTAAATTGAAAACTAGATTTTACGAAATTTCGTATGAGGGGGGGGGGGGGCATTGAACCCCGGGCTCCGACCCTTTCCAAAAACCGTCTACAGTCTAAGTTAGAATACCATGAGATAGTATTCCAAATTTGGTGGTTCTAAATTGAAAACTGTAGATTTTACGAAAATTTAAAATTTTGTACGGGGGGGGGGGGGTAGGGTTGCTCCAACCCCCGAGCCCCGACCCGTTCCAAAAACCGTCTCCCGCTAAGTTAGAGTTTCATGACACAAAATTTGGTGGTTCTGAATTGAAAAATAAAAATTTTAAGAAAATTTTGTATGTGGGAGGGGTCTTACCCCCGGGCCTTGTTCCGTTCCAAAAACCTTCTACCGTCTAAGTTAGAGTACCATGAGATAGTATACAAAATTTGGTGGTTCTAAATTGAAAACTATAGATTTTACGAAAGTTTGTGTGTAGGGGGGGGGGGTAACCACCCTTGCCCCGACCCGTTCTGAAAACCGTCTACCGTTTAATTTAGAACACCATTATATAGTATACCCAATTTGGTAGCTTTAAATTGAAAACTTTAGTTTTTACGAAAAAAATTTATGGGCGGGGGGACTCTGACCCCGTGCCCGACCCGTTCCAAAAACCGTCTACCGTCTAAGTTAGAGTACCATGAGAGAGTATGCCAAATTTGGTGGTTCTAAATTGAAAACTGTAGATTTTACGCCCCATTTTTTTATGGGGGGCTCTTACTCCCGAGCTCCAACCCCTTCCAAAAACGGTCTACTGTCTAAGTTAGAGTACCATGAGATAGTATACCAAATTTGGTGGTTCTAATTGGAAAACTGTAGATTTTACGAAAAACTTTTTATTCGGAGGAGGATCTGACCCCCGGGCTCCAACCCCTTCCAAAAACAGTCTAGCGTCTAAGTTAGAGTACCATGAGATAGTATACCAGATTAGGTGGCTCTGAATTGAAAACTGTAGTTTTTAAGAAAATTTTGTATGTGGGGGGCTCTGACCCCCGGGCCTTGACCCGTTCCAAAAACGGTCTGCCGTCTAAGTTAGAGTACCATAAGATAGTATACCAAATTTGGTGGTTCTAAGATGAAAACTGTAGATTTTACGAAATTTTTTTTGAGGGGGGGGTCCAACCCCTTCCAAAAACCGTCTAGCGTCTAAGTTAGAGTACCATGAGATAGTATACTAAATTTGGTGGTTCTAAATTGAAAACTGTAGATTTTACGAAAAAGTTTTTATTCGGGGGGTCTGACTCCAGCGGGCTCCAACCCCTTCCAAAAACCGTCTAGCGTCTAAGTTAGAGTACCATGAGATAGTATACCAGATTAGGTGGTTCTGAATTGAAATCTGCAGTTTTTAAGAAAATTTTGTATGAGGGGGCTCTGACCCCCGGGCCTTGACCCGTTCTAAAAACGGTCTGCAGTCTAAGTTAGAGTACCATAAGATAGTATAACAAATTTGGTGGTTCTAAGATGAAAACTGTAGATTTTACGAAATTTTTATGAGGGGGGGGGCGACCCCGCGGGCTCCAACCCCTTTCAAAAACCGTCCAGTGTCTAAGTTAGAGTACCATGAGATAGTATACCAAATTTGGTGGTTCTAAATTGAAAACTGTAGATTGATCTCCTAGATGAACCTCTCTTCTTCTCTTCTCTTATTCACCCTCCTAACCTCCCTTACTTTTACTTTCCTCATTGGATCCGCTCTGGTGTGATAACTGTCCGTTCTCTCGTAACTTCTGATCTAACCTGGAGACCTCTTTCTTCATTGTTTCTATCTCCAACCATTACTCTTGCTAACGAATATCTTCTTCTTCGCACAGCGCTTTGGAGCCTCTTTCCACTAATCGCTTCACCTGATGGTCTCTTCTCGGTCCCCTCTGCTCCTCTTTCCCTACCGTTCTTTCTCCTCATTCGTAGCTCCCCGGTTCTAGTTACTTCTCTCTCCTCCTCTTCTCTTTATTGGCTTCTTCTTTCCCCTCCCGCACTTCCACTTTCTGTTCATTCTGCTCCTCCTTTTCTTCTCCCAGCCATCTGGACAGCATCTACCTCTGCCCTTTCCTCCCCTCTTGAACTCAATGTCCATTGGCAATTTCTTCACCTTCGTCTCCCCGCCCCATCAGTACTGTTTCGCATGACCCTTCTCACCTCTCCGCAGTGCTCCTTTTGCCCTGAAGTCAGCGACGTCCAACATCAATACCTATTCTGCCCCGTTCTCCTGCCAGTCCTAAACACAGCATTTCGTCTTGCTGATCGAATTTGTGCTCGATCGTTACCGTTTCTTGCATATGCTTGGCTACTCCAAACTAAGCATCCACCTACTCACTTGCCTCCTGTGTGCCGTTACATTTTTCTTCTTGTGAAGTTCACTGTCTATGCTTTCCATCTTCAACAACGCTTCCCCGCTCTTATTCCACCTCCTCAGGAGGCAAGTGCTATCATTCGGAGACGCTTCCTAGCACGGTTAACCACTCGCCTCCAAATGGAGCACTCTCGTGCTGCCTCAACAAACACCGATAGCGTTTTTCAATCCACTTGGGCCCAATCGGCTGGGTGGTTCCATATCCACAATTTGCAGTTACATCTCATCCTATAAGTGGGTTTTTTGTTGTCGCCCACGTTCACTGTAACAAATCATGTTTTTACGTATTAATTTTGGTGCTTCGCTATTTGTGATTTTTCTGTTTTAATGTGCCATTGAAGATAGCTCACCATGTTTCCCATGTTCTCTTCGATAATGTTGGGTTTTATGTTGTTGTATATAATTCTTCCTTCTGCACAGTTTACTGCCCACGCAATGTCCCCTTCATTATGTTGAATATTTTTTTAAAATATTAGTCACTGTGTGTATAATATAATGTAACAAGATGCCCTTCTGAGTACATTTAGCGTTATTTCCCCTTGTCACTGAATACTTCTGTACATATGTTGTAAATTTTGAATGTAGCATCACTGTTGCATTTCTGTGAATTAGTACCTAATGTTTAATCTTTAGTATGGTAGTAATGCTTAATTGGAATTTGTGCATAGTATAGAATCATGTCTTGCCCTGTCTACAATACTGTAGGTAAACATTTTCGTTTGTATCGCTCGTGCTTTATTGTCTGCCTCTTCTTCGCCCTACGTGGCGAAATAATTTTTTTTATGATTTTAACAATATTTTGTTTTACGTTTCACTGGAACTTTCCAGCTGATGTATATACCGCTGTATTTATTGGCAGAATTCCATTGTCATGTACATAGAAATGTTATTTTACTGAAGAATAAAGGCAATTTTGAAATGTAATTTTTTGAAATGTAGATTTTACAAAAAAGTCTTTTTTAGGGGGGTCTGACCCCCGGGCTCCAACCCCTTCCAAAAACCATCTAGCGTCTAAGGTAGAGTACTATGAGATAGTATACCAGATTAGCTGGTTCTGAATTGAAAACTATAATTTTTAAGAAAATTTGGTATGTGGGGGCTCTGACCCCCGGGCCTTGACCCGTTCCAAAAACGGTCTGCAGTCTAAGTTAGAGTACCATAAGATAGTATACCAAATTTGGTGGTTCTAAGATGAAAACCGGTCTGCCGACTAAGTTAGAGTACCATAATTTGTTTACATCTAAATGTCATGTATATATTGTAAATAGGTATCTACTGTCATCTGTAAATAGTGCATTCATGTGTCACTGTTTTTTTTTGAGACGTTTTTCTCTTGCTCGTCTCATGTACATTCCTTGAATAAATACTTTGTGAACACCATAAGACAGTATACCAAATTTGGTGGTTCTAAGATGAAAACTGTAGATTTTACGAAATTTTTTATGAGAGGGGCGGGGGGGTCCGACCCCGCGGGCTCCAACCCCTTCCAAAAACCGTCTAGCGTCTAAGTTAGGGTACCATGAGATAGTATACCAAATTTGGTGGTTCTAAATTGAAATCTGTAGTTTTTAAGAAAATTTTGTATGCGGGGGCTCTGACCCACCGGGCCTTGACCCGTTCCAAAGACGGTCTGCCGACTAAGTTAGAGTACCATGCGATAGTATACTAGATTTGGTGGTTCTGAATTGAAAACTGTAGTTTTTAAGAAAATTTTGTATGTGGGGGCTCTGAACCCCCGAGCCTTGATCCGTTCCAAAAACGGTCTACTGTCTAAGTTAGAGTACCATGAGATAGTATACCAAATTTGGTGGTTATAACTTGAAAACTGTAGATTTTACAAAAAAAAATTATTCGGAGGAGGATCTGACCCCCGGGCTCCAACCCCTTCCAAAAACCGTCTAGCGTCTAAGTTAGAGTACCATGAGATAGTATACCAGATTAGGTGGTTCTGAATTGAAAACTGTAGTTTTTAAGAAAATTTTGTATGTGGGGGGCTCTGATCCCCCGGGCCTTGACCCGTTCCAAAAAGAGTCTGCAGTCTAAGTTAGAGTACTTTCTGGCTGGAGGTAAAACATCGCCTCTTGCTTCATGTGCGAAATCAGGCTTTTACGATCACGACGCTACAGAGGATGCGTTTGGATCACATCCGTACGATGCTTTCCCTTATAAATATGGCTGACCCTCTTTTTGCTGTGTATAAGGCTGAACTGAATTCTCTCCTAGTCCCACTCGCGCAACAGGTCATTCGGCGGCTGAGACTACAGCATCTCGCGCCCGATGCCTGCACTTATGAGTTTCTTTCCAATCTTGAATCTAAGCGTCATGCCTCTGCTTCAATTCGCCATCTCCGCCTCTCTACTGGCGAGGTATCGTCTGACCCAGTTACTCTTTGCTCTGTTGCCCGCAGCTATTTTACAACGAAGTTTTGTGAGACTCCTCCTCCTTCCAGCACTGCCTTATCTGGTCTACACTCTGCTTTACCTCAAGTCCCCTCTTCTTTTTCTGATTCTCTCCTCCGGCCTCCCACGCTAACAGAGATTTCCGAGACGTTTTCTTCTCTAAACTCCAAGGCTGCACCTGGCCCAGATGGACTTCCTTTCTGTTTCTACAAAGCTTTCCTCCCAGCCCTCCTTCCTTTTCTGCTTAGTGCTTTCTCCGCTGCTTTCCACCTATCCACCCTTCCGAGGAGTTTCACAATTGCCCATATAGTCCTCTTCCCAAAGAAGGGTGATCTCCTAGACTTGGGGAACTGGCGTCCCATCTCACTTCTGAATCTTGATTACAAGCTTTATTCTAAACTACTCTCGCGCCGTATTAATCCAATCCTCTCCCACATCCTGTCCTCTAACCAGACCTACACTGTCCCAGGGCGCTCCATCTCGCATAACATTCAACTTCTCAGTGACCTAATCCATCTCGCTCGATCTCGCTCTGAACCTCTTGCTCTGCTGTCTCTCGATCAACAATCCGCCTTTGATAATATTTCTCACGCTTACCTCTCGTCTACACTTTATAGTTTCGGGTTTCCACCTCCTTTTGTTTCTGTTCTCCTCTCCCTCTATCAGGACGCCACTTTCCACGTCAGGTTGCCCACCCTTCTCACAGCGCCAATTCCTTTCCGTCGCGGCGTCCGGCAAGGCTGCCCCTTGTCCGGACAGCTCTTTGCTCTTGCGATCGAACCTTTTCTCCGTTCCGTTCACAGATCCTTCTATGCTTCTCTGCCTCCAGTGGTCGCCAGCACTCGCCATCATATTGTCACCTATGTTGCCTATGCTGATGACGTGACTTTTTGTGTTCGACAAGATGCACAATTCTGCAAACTTCGCCACCTCTACGCTCGGTATGCCTCTTGTTCTAGTGCCACGCTAAACGAGTCAAAAAGCACTGGCTTGTGGTGTGGGTCGTGGGCTAGTCGAACCGACTCTCCATGGGGAGCCGGATGGTCCACATCCTCACAGCGTTTTCTAGGAGTGCACCTGGGCAAACCTCCTACAGCCTCGACGATAACGTGGAATGCACTGCACCCCCGCCTGCTGGGTACGGCTGCCAATTGGAGACAAGCACAGTTCTGCACTTCTCTGTACCAGCGTGCCCAGATCACTCGAACATATTTGTTATCCATGTGCACGTTCTCTTGGCTTGCGTCCAAACAACCTGTCTATCGTCTTCTTGCAATCACCCAGTGCCAAACCAATATCGTGTGGGCTGGTCATCATTGGGTTAACGCTTCACTTCTCAGCTTGTCTCCTCAGAATGGCGGTATTGGACTGCTTGACGTGCGGTTATACTATCAGGCATTCCGAGTGTCTGCATTTCTTCGCCTTCTTGCTTCACCTGTTCTGCCTGCGGAGACAACCCGGGACGTCACTGTCTCCCCGCGTAATCCCCACCTTACTTTTCTTTCCTATCTATTAATGGATCACTGCCCCCTCCTTTCCAACTTACCTCCTGTCTATCGGGAGGCTATCACCTTGCTTCGCTCTTTCCCTCTGTCTCGCTCTCCACCAGCTACAACCTCCGAACTACTCTCAGAACCTCTATTTTTCTCCTCCGTCATTCATCCTCCGCACCTCCCCTGTTTTGCTTTCCCCACCTGGCTCCGCGCCGGAGTAGTCACAGTCCGAGACCTTGTCACCCCTGATTTTCTCTGGCGCTCCTTCTCCGACTTTCCTCCTGCTATTCGTGCTCTACCCCATGCTCTTCAGGTTCACACCTCCTTACTCTCATCCCTTATCTCTCTCTTTCCCGATCTTGCTTCCCCCGCCGGTCTCGTTCCCGTTCTATCCGCGTCTCTCCCCCTCCCCTTTTTCTTGTCGGCTCACGGCATAGATCTTCCGATTTTCTCCTTCTCCACATCCGCTCTTTACAGATTTCTCTCTCTCTCCCGCTCTTCTACGCCTACACCTATCCCTGATATCCCGTCTTCCGCTCTCTCTGCTGTGTGGTCTGCCACCCTCTCTCCTCTATCTACACCCCCAGAGATCAACACCCACTGGTTCTTCTTACATAACCGTCTTCCCGTACCCTCAATCTTGCACCGGATGACCCTTCTTTCCTCCCCACTCTGCCCTTTCTGCGCCGGGGAGGCAGATGTGAGTCATGTCTATCAATATTGCACTATACTGCTACCAATGCTGAATCTTGCCTTTTCGATTGCGCAAAGATCCTGTACAACTGATCTTTCCTTCAGTGCTTACCGAACGCTGTTGCTCAACCTTGTGCCTCCAATCAGACTCCCAGTAGTCTGCACCTACATTTTTGTGCTAGTGAAACACGTTATATACGTCTATCATCAACAGTGTCGTGTTCGGGAGGTGCCTCCTACGGTACTTCACGCAAGTGCCGCGTTGCTCAGTTTTTTCGGGAATGTCTCCTTTCCCGATTACGCCTTGAGTACCACACCGCCGTTGCTCGACAAAGTGAACCAAGCTTCTTCTCTACATGGTCCCCAGCGGCCCCATGGTTCGCTGGGACACCGACTTCATTGCATCTTACAGTTGGTGCTTGTATGACTATTTAACAGTTAACTCAGTGACTCTTTATCCGAACCTTCGTCACACCTGCTCATCAAGGTATGTCTTATCTCCACGAGATTCCTGAACATCTATTTCCATCTGAATGTCATGCAACTATAATGTTTCTTTGTTTCTACAGTCATCTGTACATATCCCATTTCTATGTCACAATTATCGGTCATTCTACTTTTGCTCGTCTCATGTACATGTACTTATCTTGTTTTCATAACGGTGCCGTTGCGTCTTCAAGTGAACCCAGCTTCTTCTCTCCATGGTCCCCAGAGGCCTTGGGGTTGTTGGGACTCCACCTTCGCTGCACAGTACAGTTAGTGCTCATAAGACTATATTATAACATTTTACTCTGTGCTGCTCTACCTGAACCCTTGCCATATCTGCTCAACCTAGTGTGTACGATCTCCTCAAGATTTGTTTACATCTAAATGTCATGTATATATTGTAAATAGGTATCTACTGTCATCTGTAAATAGTGCATTCATGTGTCACTGTTTTTTTTTTTTTTTTTGAGACGTTTTTCTCTTGCTCGTCTCATGTACATTCCTTGAATAAATACTTTGTGAACACCATAAGATAGTATACCAAATTTGGTGGTTCTAAGATGAAAACTGTAGATTTTACGAAAATTTTTATGAGGTGGGGGGCGACCCCGCGGGCTCCAACCCCTTCCAAAAACCGTCTAGCGTCTAAGTTAGAGTACCATGAGATAGTATACCAAATTTGGTGGTTCTAAATTGAAAACTGTAGATTTTACGAAAAAGTTTTTATTCGGGGGGGTCTGACCCCCGCGGGCTCCAACCCCTTCCAAAAACCGTCTAGCGTCTAAGTTAGAGTACCATGAGATAGTATACCAGATTAGGTGGTTCTGAATTGAAAACTGTAGTTTTTAAGAAAATTTTGTATGAGGGGGGCTCTGACCCCCGGGCCTTGACCCGTTCTAAAAACGGTCTGCAGTCTAAGTTAGAGTACCATAAGATAGTATACCAAATTTGGTGGTTCTAAATTGAAAACTGTAGATTTTACGAAAAAGTTTTTTTTCGGGGGGGGTCTGACCCCCCGGCTCCAACCCCTTCCAAAAACCGTCTAGCGTCTAAGTTAGAGTACTATGAGATAGTATACCAGATTTGGTATGTGGGGGCTCTGACCCCCGGGCCTTGACCCGTTCCAAAGACGGTCTGCCGACTAAGTTAGAGTACCATAAGATAGTATACCAAATTTGGTGGTTCTAAGATGAAAACTGTTATTTGTGAGAGGGGCGGGGGTCCGACCCCGTGGGCTCCAACCCCTTCCAAAAACCGTCTAGCGTCTAATTTAGAGTTTCATGATAACAAATTTGATGGTTCTGAAAATGAAAACTAGATTTTACGAAAATTTTGTATTCTCCCCGCCATCTGGACAGCCTCTACCTCTCCCCTTTCCTCCCCTCTTGAACTCAATGTCCATTGGCAATTTCTTCACCTTCGTCTCCCCGCCCCATCAGTACTGTTTCGCATGACCCTTCTCACCTCTCCGCAGTGCTCCTTTTGCCCTGAAGTCAGCGACGTCCAACATCAATACCTATTCTGCCCCGTTCTCCTGCCAGTCCTAAACACAGCATTTCGTTTTGCTGATCGAATTTGTGCTCGATCGTTACCATTTCTTGCATATGCTTGGCTACTCCAAACTAAGCATCCACCTACTCACTTGCCTCCTGTGTGCCGTTATATTTTTCTTCTTGTGAAGTTCACTGTCTATGCTTTCCATCTTCAACAACGCTTCCCCGCTCTTATTCCACCTCCTCAGGAGGCAAGTGCTATCATTCGGAGACGCTTCCTAGCACGGTTAACCACTCGCCTCCAAATGGAGCACTCTCGTGCTGCCTCAACAAACACCGATAGCGTTTTTCAATCCACTTGGGCCCAATCGGCTGGGTGGTTCCATATCCACAATTTGCAGTTACATCTCAACCTATAAGTGGGATTTTTGTTGTCGCCCACGTTCACTGTAACAAATCATGTTTTTACGTATTAATTTTGGTGCTTCGCTATTTGTGATTTTTCTGTTTTAATGTGCCATTGAAGATAGCTCACCATGTTTCCCATGTTCTCTTCGATAATGTTGGGTTTTATGTTGTTGTATATAATTCTTCCTTCTGCACAGTTTACTGCCCACGCAATGTCCCCTTCATTATGTTGAATATTTTTTTTAAAATCTTAGTCACTGTGTGTATAATATAATGTAACAAGATGCCCTTCTGAGTACATTTAGCGTTATTTCCCCTTGTCACTGAATACTTCTGTACATATGTTGTAAATTTTGAATGTAGCATCACTGATGCATTTCTGTGAATTAGTACCTAATGTTTAATCTTTAGTATGGTAGTAATGCTTAATTGGAATTTGTGCATAGTATAGAATCATGTCTTGCCCTGTCTACAATACTGTAGGTAAACATTTTCGTTTGTATCGCTCGTGCTTTATTGTCTGCCTCTCCTTCGCCCTACGTGGCGAAATAATTTTTTTCATGATTTTAACAATATTTTGTTTTACGTTTCACTGGAACTTTCCAGCTGATGTATATACCGCTGTATTTATTGGCAGAATTCCATTGTCATGTACATAGAAATGTTATTTTACTGAAGAATAAAGGCAATTTTGAAATGTAGATCTTTTCAGCTGATGTATATACCGCTGTATTTATTGGCAGAATTCCATTTTCATGTACATAGAAATGTTATTTTACTGAAGAATAAAGGCAATTTTGAAATGTAGATTTTACGAACATTTTGTATATGGGGGCTCTGACCAACCGGGCCCTGCCCCGTTCCATAAACCGTTTACCGTCTAATATTTTTAGTGCCAAAGAAAAACGTAATATTCCTATCCTGTCTGCGTGTCCAAACTTTATAAATTTGATCAGGGAGCAAGACGTTCGAAATCGTACGTTTTCCTGCATTCGTTTTGTATGTAACCAAAATCTGTAAACGCGACGAATTGACGTAGTCGACGAATTTGTCCGCGACGAATTGACGCGCGTCGAATCGTCGTGGTCGACGAATTGACGCGCGACGAATTGACGTGCGACGAATTGTCGTAGTCAACGAATTGACGCGCGACGAATTGACGCAGGCGACGAATTGACGTAGTCGACGAATTGACGCACGCGACGAATTGTCGTGACACCAAATTAGAGTAGCCCCCCCAGTGGCGCACTGGTCTAAGCGATGGCCTCTGATCATTCGTTCGAAAGGGATCTGGGTTCGAATTCCGGTGAGGCATGGATGTTGTGTTTGTCTTATGGTACTGGCTCTCTCCCTTCCTTGAAGTCAGTGGCCCTGAATTAGGGACAGGTGACTGCTTATAGCATGTTGAGTTGCTCACAATGGGCGTTAAACCTCCAATCAAAAAAAGAAAAATTAGAGTATAAGTCACACATTTAGATAAGAAGCACCCAGATAGTAATATTTGATCTCCTTTGGAAAAGGTATCAAGAAAGAAAGTCTTAAAAGCTATATGTTTTAACTTTTCATCTTCCCGCAGCAAAAAAAGGGGAAATGTTACTTTCCGCCAGAGCCGTAAAATTTGTAATCTACCCTTCAATCAACAGTCATGTTCCTATAAAGCAGAATAATGATTCAGTCTTTTTTGTTTTTAGTAAATATGCATTGGTATATTAGTGAGATTAAAAAGTAGCAGCTGTTTAGTTCTTATATACAAGTGCATCATCAGAGAGAAAAAAATAGGTCGGTTTACTGAGACGAAGAATTTTACACAGAATCTCCTCTTGTACTGAATTTTATGATGCATATAATTGCAATATCAACTCATTTTTATTAACATCGTTGCTGTAAACATAAAGTATTTTAATCATATAATTTGCGGATTATCTGTTAAAATAGTTAAACAAAATTAAGTTCTGCGGTTTATACGCGGATGCGGATATTACGCCTCTTTAAAAAAAAAATATTTTGGGCGGCACTTCAATTTTTCAAAAAAACCGAGTCGTAACTGTAAACAGAGTTCGTACAATTCGAAAATTGCCAGAAATGCGGTAATAAGAGGAATGCGCAATGCAATACGAAGATGGAAGGAAGTGTTTTCTATTACTTACGAACATGTTGGCAGAAAATACGATGCAATGAAGGCGATGTCGTTTGCCTCCGCGGACGATCACATACCATGGAAAGATCAGCGTCACATACTTTCGTGGGTGTGGTAAGTCTAATTACGGAACAGCATACTGCAGAATCTAATTGCCGAAATGTCAGTACTAAGTATTGTAAAACCTCATAATGTTTGCTCTTTATTCACTTGGAAATAACAGAAAAGCATTTAGAAATGACAGCTTGTTAATGAAAAAGATTGACACTTTTTCTATTTCTCTGGGTCATCCCGTGAGTAGGGACCTTTCTGTACAAAATTACTATTCGGGTCCGAAATTACATGTACGGCGAGTTTTTTTCCTGAATGTTACGGCTTGTGGGCTATGAGTCGCCGCGTTTTATTCGAAAAAATTTTCTTTCTTTTCCTGAATTTCACTGTGTGCGGATATGAAAAAGCCCACGGTGTTTGTAAGATCAGAGGTCACCGACTTCTGAGAGCTTCTTTACTGTCAAAAATAATCAGAATCATGAAGATTCAAGTACGGAGTGCAACTAAATACTTCTGGATTCCTCAATGAATTTTTCATAAAGTAAGTAACTTGTATCCGGTGCTAGTTTTGAGTTCTACATCTTGCAGTTAAAGCTTTAGGTATTCAGCGGGACACGGTCCAGTAAGGTAAAGGGTGCCCCAGTGGTGCAGCCGTCTAAACTTCTAAGCTTTCTTCTGAGATGGGTTTGAGTTCTGGTGCAGGACGAGACATATAGATGGTGGGTTTGTCTTACGGTACTGGCTCTCTCCCTTCGATAGAACTGGCGAACCTAATTTGGGAATGGGCGACATGGTTATAGCCTATTGAATTTTTCATTGTCTCCCTTAAAAGTGTGGTCAAACCAAAAAACGGGAAAGATGACAGAGCTTTCGGTTGCAATGTGCGCGTCTTTTGAATCCTTTCAAACACGCAAAAAAAATCAAAGCAGTTTTTTACGAAACCTAGGAATTCAGTAAAACCAGAAAATTATATTTCAACATAGGAAAAAGACTGCGCATAATTTAAAACTCCAGTGCAAGCGCGTTTATTCATAGTCAATTGAACCGGTTACAAAAAAATCAACCGGATTTCTACAATAGGTTCATAGAAACCGGCTACAAAAAACATCAACCGGATTTCTAGAATAGATAAAACATCCAGAAGTAGAAATTGCTACTTACTTCCACTAGCGACATGTTAGGAAACTTATTAAATTGTGCACAAAAATTTTTCAAAGCGGAAGGAATACATCAAAGACAAAGAGGTTTTTAAATCGAAAAATCAGAAGTGATATGAAGGAAAACATTATGCAACTTTACGCTTCTATCGGTAAAGCTGTGCGTTACATAAATAAAATAAGTTAGTAAAATCATGCAATGCATTGATTATGATACGCTTTCCAACATACCAGAAATCGTTACTCAAGTTATGAGAATAATAACTGTGGAATAAATCTCGCTCCTGTGCACTGACCTTTAACACCATTTCGATGATATTCAACAGAACCGGTTCAGTATACCTTCGGTACAACATACTGAAGTTTTGTCGCAATACAAGCATTTTTAGTCAAGTTATGACGATAATGGCTGTGGAATATAAATCTCGCTCCTGTGCCCTGAGCTTTGTCGCCATTTCGACGATATTCAACCGAACTGGTTCGGTATACCTCCGGAACAAGATGATGAAGAGTTTCGTCGCAATAGAAACATTTTTACGTACGTTATAACGCATAAGGGCGATGGAATGGATCTCCTCCTATGTCCTGATCTTTGACCCCATTTCGTCCATTTGCAACAGGATTCCTTCCCAGATTTTCCCCATCCACATATTAAAATGTCATTGAAATAGAACCATTTTTACGCAGGTTATCGTGCGGACGGACGGACGGACAGACAGACAGACCGAAAAAGCTGGAGCATGTATGCTTCTTCAACCTGCGGTTGGAAAGCGTAAAAAACGGATGCAAAAAGCTCTTCATATTGAAGAGTATCATGTCAAAAAAGGATTTTAAGAATCGCACAAAACTCTTTGAAATAGAAACATGCGCTGTCGCTGCCTGGCGGAAGAATCTTGAATAATGGAAAAGCAGAAAATATGCAAAAAGTATTCTTCATAGTGAAAGCCATGCTTAGGGAAAAAAATTTCAATACGTCTCCTGGAAGCAGAGGTAGGTCGAAAAAGGTTTTGACATTTACAGCCCTTAGCGGTAAAACGGTGCGTTATATAAAGAGAATAATGTTCTCCCATCGTTACTGTAGGGAATAACATGCAGTAAAAAAAGAATTTTTCAATAAGATTTTTAGAAGCGGAGATTTAGTACCAAAGAATAGTACACACTAAGACCACCTAGCGTCAGATCTGTGAACTACAAGAAACAACGAGTGCAGACAAAGCGTTCCACAAGGTAAATGTCATTCGGTGTTGAAAAACTTTTTAATTTTTTAAATCGGACTTTTAGAAGCATAAATACTAACAAAACCAGATTATATATTAGTACCCCATAGAGGTGCAATTTTGCATTACTTGCGCAGGAAACACACACAAAATGTTTCCGTGTTCAATAGTATCTGACCCAGAAATAATTTTTTTATATGGTTCTGTAAATACGATGTAAACGGAATTCTGAATTTATGATATTACTGTAAATATGCTCTTGACGATGTTTGCCTATGACGTATACTTTAATTTTAGTTTCATTTTTAGTTGTGTTTCTTTATGTAAATTTTGAGTTCGTTATCTCTTAGCGTTTCAACATTAACGTTATATTTTCTCACTCACTGAATGTTATGTGGCAACAATCTGATGTCAAGAGTGAATGACGTGTACATGTTTGACAAGCTAAGAACGCATTATATAATGTGTGAAGCAAGCAATGTAAAGCGAGGGTAGATTAGTAAATGGTAGCATTTGTGTGTACCTTCTTCTCCACTAGGAGTTATATGAATTAGCTTAAAGGTGTTCCTCTACGAAGGTCTTAAAATTAGAATACTGTTGTGATTAGCAATACCATGTGCTGTCAACCGAACCTTGATGAAGAATAAAAGTCTAGTGCTTTTAAAGTAAGTATTTATTATTTGAGGTTTTGAAGTGACTCTTTTAACTGTAGTAAGCTATCCACGGTTTCACTTAAAGTGAAGTAGGACAACTTTACGTAGTATTTTCTGAAGTTGGATTGACTTTTACATACATATTGACACACGCATTGGAACACAAAAACATTACATGCCTCCTAATGGCAAACTTTGCCAAGAAAAATATGAAATTACATGCATAATATTTCGCACAAGAAACGCTATCCAACAAAGAAAGTATTTTTGAAATCAGACTTCTAGAAACAGAAATGTCAAGAAAAGTAAGATATACATGTACGCCCTCTGGCGGAAGAGCTACTTGATACATTTCAAGTACAAGATATACCCAAAAGCTTATTTCGTGGAGAGCAATATCTAAACACAAAATAATGTTTTCGGTCGAGTTTACAGAATCGCAGATATTTCTGTAATTGCATCAGAAACAGGAACATAAACTTACGTTCCTTAATACAAAACAGCTCGCTACCAAAATTTAGAAATTCAAAGCGGAATATTTTCCACCAAGAGCTCCACCCAATGCAAAACGAATTTTTTAAACCATACTTTTAAAAGCAGAGATCTGCGAAATCGCAATTTACCTTTACCCTCTTTTGGCGGAAAAATTCTGAATCACTTGAGAAAGAAACTTCAACCAAAATTGTTTTCGTTTAGAAATGGTACAGATGTAAAAAATTAATTCAATCGGATAATAAAAAGCACTTTTAATTTGAAATTATCTGCATTCACGTCCTCTAACGGCGAAGTTATGCATCGAGAAAAGACCAGAAAACAAGGATCATCGTTCTCACATTTTAGGCTTCCCAATATAATTTTTTATTTCTAAATCGGCCTAATAGATGCAGAGATGTTGCGCCGTAGGCAGACGGACGGATGAATCGAGAAAGTGTTGCCATAAGCACGTACTTTTATAGCAAAAGACCAGCTAAGAATGGGGTAATGTGGCCATCTCTCATGTGTGAGTCTAAATCACTCCAACATTTTTGTTCTCTGCATTTCATCCCAATATGATTTAAGCCTTTAGTCAAGGTAGCTGATCTTCTACTTGCTGAATTTAACGTCATTTGTCTTCTCACGTCGAGATTCAGATAAATTCTAACTGGTATTTATTGTTATGTTGGTCGAGGTGACCAACTCACCCTGAGCCTCTTTGCCTGCCCCATCTTTCTTGTGGGAAATTTCTCCACTCCTTCAAATGGAAGAATAAATTGCTGTGTGCGACGCTTGACTCTCTTACCAACACTCCTCACGTCAATCTAAGCTACTATGCGACTTAACGCGCATCAACTTTGCGCACATCTTTACATAATCAGTTTTCACTAATTTTAGCTCCCATAAAATTGGCAGAGAAGGGAAGAATTCGTAGATTAAACCTTTAATGATCATAACGCCCACAACGCCCTTCATACAAACGACCATTGTTGCCCGAAACGCCTGTCTAGAATGAGTCAGATTTCCTACCCTTACCTATGAGGGATCAGCAAGAGTCACTATCAGTCACCATTGCTGTACTTGTACCAATGGGGTGTACTAAATTGACCCAGCACCGCGACCTAAGGTCTATTGTGCATCCCCAGCCCTAATCTCGAAAGAGACCAGATGCACGAACAAAAGCAAGAATGCTCTTGACTGGTACTAAAGAGAGATCACTTGGTCTCAAGTTGTGAGTACCAAAGTGTTCAAGCCTGAGTGCTGCAAAAAAGTCACAGTCACAAAGAAAATGCAAGGAAGTCTCCTCTTCCAGATGGCATCCTCTACAAAGTGGATCCTCTTTCACCCCAATCAAATTAAGGTGCCTGTTAAGACGACAGTGTCCTGTAAGTAGACCAACAATCAGTCCAATATCCTTTTTTGGCAGTTTAAGGAGTTCCTTAGCCCTATGAGGTAAAGGGTCCTTGATTAAGTTCCTTTGCCTGCCTTTGACCCCTGGTAGCATGCCAGAGGTCAAGCTGCTTAGTCCTCAGCAGCCTTTTAGTTAGTCATCTGGCCACACCAGAGGCGAGCCCTAATGCAGGCTCTGGACCATAAAAAGCCTGCTCTTCCCCCTCTTTAGCAAGGAGGTCAGCTTTCTCATTACCTTCAATACCCCTATGTCCTGGAACCCAGAACAGTTGCTCTTTGTTCCGGTTTGCCAGTTCAGTTAGGGTCTGGAGGCAGTTCCAAACAATTTTGGATGAAATGCGGAACTGACAAAGTGCCAGTAAAGCCGCCTGACTGTCTGAACAAATCTGGATACGCACATTGTGATACCCTTTAATCAGACATTCTGAAGCGCATGCTAGAATAGCATACACCTCAGCTTGGAACACGGTAGCATGCCTTCCAAGGCTTTGGCATGAACCATAACCTCTGGATAGGCAATATTCCCCTGCTCCACCTCCTACGTTTGTCCTGGAGCCATCAATAAACCAAACAGTTTCACCGCTGCACTCAGGAACGAAGGACATTTCACATTCACTGCGACTGGGAAAGTTCACACTGAATGCTTTATCAAAATGATATTTTACTAGCATATTGTCGGTTCCCATTTGAAAGATGGGCTCCTTACAAAAACACTCCTGAATAGGCTTGCTATGGCTGCCAACCCACAACGAGGGTCTCCACATGCCATTGCAGCATAATCTATATGCCCCCATAATAGCCTCACCCTCAATATGAAGGTGAAGTGGCAGAATATCAAGAAGCAACTCCAATGCAGCTGTTGCAGTAGTTCTCATTGCTCCTGATATAACTATGCAGGCCAGCCGTTGTAACTTGGTAAGTTCAGCCTGCACCGTGCAGAGGTTAACTCTGCGCCACCACACCAATGAGCCATAAGTGACCATAGTTCTGGTGACCATAGTTCTGGTGACCATAGTTCTGGTGACCATAGTATATATCCAATGCAAGATCCTCGGGTTGAGGCCCCAGGATTTGCCAATAGCACCTCTACATGACCAGAACACTTTCTTGGCTCTGGCAATACAGTAATCTAGGTGCTGTTTCCAGGTTAAGCCTCCGTCCAAAATGACTCCCAGGTACTTAACCTGTGTACTGAGAGGGACTGTTTTCCCAAAGTGAGCAATATCTTCAAGGTCTCCAAGATTGCTCTTTCTAGTGAAAGGCACAAGGGTGGTTTTGTCAGGGTTTACTGATAGACCAACCTTCCTGCACCGATCCTCAACAAGTCCCAGTGCTCTTTGCATTACGCTCGAGACTGTTTTAGGGAATTTTCCCTTGACTATTATTGCCACGTCATCTACATAGCCAAAACAGTCGCAACCAGACCCCTCCGGGATCCCAGCAGTTTATCCACCACCAGGCACCACAACAGGGGAGAGCAAACTCCTCCCTGAGGGCAACCCCGGCAGGTGGAGACCGACAGAGTTTCCCCAAGAAGCGAGGCCACGACCGTTCTGCTTGTAAGCATGGCCTTAATCCATTTACAACAGGTTCTATCAACACCATGTCTTTCCATAGCTCCCACAATGGTCTCTGTATAGAGACCCTATCAAAGGCACCTTCAATACCAAGGAAAGTGGCTAATGCCACCTCCTTAAATTCTAGTGCCTTCTCCAGGCAGCAAACAATGCCATGGAGACTGATTCTGTTGATTTTCCTTGTTGATAGACAAACTGAAATTTTGAGAGGGGTTTAGGAAGTAAAACCACCTCTCTAATATGCCTATCCACCATCCTCTCAAGAGCCTTGAGAAAGAAAGATGTTAGACTAATAGGTCTAAAGGCCTTTGCCTCCTGGTAATTTGACTTACCTGGCTTGGGATTAATAAGTATTTCCCTAGCCTGTCTCCAAGCACTTGGTATATAACCAAGAGCAAGGCAGGCCCGATAAATTTTGCACAAGAGTGAAGTAATTATCTCCAGTCCCGAGCCAGGTGATTTAAATGATTCAAAAGAATCAATGGACCACTTAATCCTAGAATAATTGACCACCTCCCTGGCAACCTTCCAGTCCTCCTTTTTTGCACGCCGATGCATAAGGCCAGCTGTGTGTACGCCAGTGGGGTCAATTATAGTTGAATCTGGAAAGTGTACACCTAGCATTTCTGTTAGTGTTTCTTTAGCAGTTTTTGTGAAGCTCCCATCAACCAATTTGATGGTGTTCAGGCAATTTGCAATCATAAAACATTTAGTGTACCAATGAAAACACTCTGAATATGCTAGCAAATAGTACCTCTGCATAGAGCAAACGAATCTCATGGACATAAGTAGAAATAAATCTGTATATACACTATGCTATCAAAAGCGTTCGGATACTACCAAATATTTGAATAAGTGCAAGAAACTACTGCTGCGCAGCAAGGTGCGCTATGATGTCCAAGTACGTTTTGTAATTTTTTTGTCGTTGCATTTTGAAATGAAATAACGTGTTATACCTTTAATTTATGTAACAACTTAAACTCATGTACCTTATTGTTATGACGTCATTTATTATAGCTATATATACAATAATGTAACCCAGAAAATTTCCATTCTAATCACGTCTGAGGATGACGCCAGTCAGCTCGAAAAAACTCTCGTGTTTTAGTGTAAACTCTATTTATAACTATGCTAAGTATGTAATTAAAGGTTTTAATTGATTTTAGGTTTTTGTGATTTTATGATTTTAATATCGTGCATTAACGGATTTATTAATCTTCTTCAATATTTTACATTTGCACGACAATTAGACGAATTGATGGTATTCGAAACTTGTTCTATGTTGGGGAAACTGACTGGTCAATCCATACGGTCAATGACCTGCTCTTGAAGATATTGTTTTATCAGCATCGCTGGGGGGGGGGAAGAGTGTTATTGTCTTCTAGGAGAAATGTATCGTCTATGGGAATTGTATAACAAGAAACATGTCATCCCTATAAAGTAGAGCATTCATGGTTCCTCTTAAAAGCACATAGACATCTTTGCGTCCCCCTAACGGGATGCCACCGTAAGCCATCACCCTACCACTACCATAAGTGCCCCCAAACGTTCGTAGAGCCATGACCCTGCGTATTCTCCAGATCAGAGTACGGCTGGAATTGCTCTGCAATGCAAACCTGAACTAATATGTGAAGAATGCTGACTTCCATTGGTTTTCATTCCAGTTGACGTGAAGGCTTGCCCAATTCAATCCCTACTCCCCCTGTAGAGGGCGTTCGAGAGCTGGTCGCTTAGAATAAAGACCTTCATGGAGCCAGCTTCTTTTTTTTTTTTTTTTTTTGATTGGAGGTTTAACGACCACCGTGAGCAACTCAATGGGCTATAAGCAGTCGCCCGTCCCTAATTTAGGGTCACTGGTTCCAGGGAAGGGAGAGAGCCAGTGCCGTAAGACAAACACAACATCCATGCCTGACCGGGATTCGAACCCGGACCCCTTCGGACGAATGATCAGAGGCCAACGCCTTAGACCACTGCGCCACCGGGGCGGCGGAGCCAGCTTCGCTCAGTGGAATTAGATACCATCGTTCCTATAACCGTGGAAAGGTCAGATTGCAACTGTGTCAATGCAGCCGTCCTGTTCCTTGCGCACTTAGTCAGACATATCGGTCATCTTCGAATGTTTCAGTTCTAGGACTTCCTTCTCTGGATCTTGAAGGAGCTGCGTATTTTGAAAAAAATTTCCACAGTCTGAGGACCTCAGACGGATTCACACGCATCCGTCTTGCAACTTCTACCTGACTTTGGTTTGCCTCTAATCTCCTATTCATTCTCTACCTCAGTTCATCTGTTAAATGATGTCTCGCACACATTACAACAAATACGCTACCTCAAAATCTTATTTTTGAGCTCCGAAAATCGTGTGAAGCACACCTGCCTAATAGCTCATTTTATGATGCTTCTCACTTGCATAAACTGATGCCATCGATTCTCATCTGCATTAGGTACCCTTACTCGGTATTACATTTCACACCATATACTTAAGTTTCGCGCACATTTCAAACTCTTATTTCACAAATAATTGGGATTTCTCTTTTAACTTAATTTGTGGACATCAATGCTGTAGGCAAGCACCAAGACCTTTTCAATAAGTATTTATTCAAAGAATTATAAGCACACATGGTGAAAGAAAGAACGTGTTGATATCATCAATGTATGTGATCTTTCTCATTAAAAACCTGAAATGTTAGATCGATGATACTTGACTTTTTCATTTTCTGTATCATAACTTCACCTCTTGGTTAGGTAACTACGGATGCTACTGAATTCAAAGTATACTGATGCAAATTGTTAAGTATACTGATGCAAATTGTCCCCCTTTTTTTAATATAATGGTTGTGGTCAATCAGGCTTATTAATGATTGATTGTTGGATGCTTAACCACCACCGTGAGCAACTCAGTGGGTTATAAGCGGTCGCCCATCTCTAATTTAGGGTCACTGGTTCCAGAGAAGGGTGAGAGCCAGTGGCGTAGCACAAACACAACATCCATGCCTCACCGGGATTCGAACCTGGATAATTCGTCCTTTCAGGCGAATTATCAGAAGCCATCGCTTAGACCACTGCGCCACCGGGGCGGCGCAGATTAATTAATTCGTGGGCTCTGATTGGGCTTTAGGACAAAGGAAAGAGAAATCTCAAAGCGAAACAGGGACACACAAAAGGGACTTTGCCGCTGCGTGTGGGTTCTGAAGGCGACGAAACAGTCGTAGGTCATTCTGGCGTGGACAAGCCGCTAGTACTCAATGCCGGTTTACAACAATGCTTAGATTGTGGAGGTCGGTTCCGTCGCCCATCGCTGGAAAACTGATTTATGGAAGAGGTTGCCGTTTGAGCCATGGAACTGTCGTATATTTATAACACCTTAGCGCCGACTAATATATTTTAAGTGTCTCTACTATTCTTGTGTCGTCGTGTGAATGGAGGAAAATGCAGTTGCCAGATCTGGTGTGCGAGCTGAAATCAACGGAAGGAAGAAAGAATTAGTTGTTTCCCAAGTCTGTGAGAAAGAAAGCTGACAGCATTGCTCGTGTCAAGAAAACAGCGAATCGAGTAGAAATTCTTAGTGTACAGTTATCCGGAGAACCAGCGGTAAAGAGATAGCATGCTTCCCCGTTTTCGAAGAGTTTGCCGCAAGATATGGCCACGAGAAACGTTGGTTGACCACGCGGGTCAGCCTTCCTTACTTAGCTTTCACAGTACATTCGCGGAAAAGTGCCAAAATAAAAAGTCGGCGATTAACCCCATCTCTTTTGTCGCCGCCTCCACGTAAATGGGGATCTGTATTGCGTTGTGCACAGTGGTCTGAAGAATCCGTCCGAGGTCGTGGTGAAAAATATTTTTCCTACGATTGCCATTTTTTAATGAACAATTTCACCGTTACGAGCGTCAGTGCATATTTTTGTTTACAAGTAGTTCGCTGCCGTAAGTACGAATTTAAACATTTGATTGACAAAATTCTATCCTCGTCTAATACCCCTCATTAGGAAAACATTTTACACTCATTTCCTGTTCTAAATAATACACAATTTTCGAGTTAGGGTGCGTACATTACATTCTAGTTTTATCGCTATTTCTGCTACTAGAAGTACATTTGAAGAAATCATTTATCATACGATACTATTCGCCGCTTAAAATATATTGCATATTTTTTTTTTTATAATGCACAACTCCGAAGCTCGACGGTGCAACTATGCATTTCTGTTTATAATTGTGTTTTCTCTTCTGAAAATCTGATTAAAATATAATTTTTATACTGTGTATTTCTTGTTATAGTTAAGTTTTCCATTTCGAATAATGCGCAGTTTTCCTGTTAGTAAACGCATAATCTTTTTTTTCTATCTCTCCTAAAAGTTGTACGTCAAAAAATTGTTTTACAGTCGCGTAAAGAATATTTCTAGAAAGAATTATCTAAAAATAATAGTTTGGGCATAGTTTCTACTACTTCATAGTGCACGTTTCAGCCGCTAGGGGTCTTTTCCGGTGGCGCAGAGGTCTAGGCGCTTGCTTCTAAACATTCTTACGGGATGGGTCTAGGTTCGAATCCTAGGTGAGGCATGAATCTTATGTTTGTCGAATAGCACTGGCCTTCTCTGGAACTAGCGGCCCTAAATTTAGGAGAGGCGACTGTTTGTAGCCTACCACGTTACTCAGGATGTTCCTTAAACCCCTACAAAAATGTCTCTAGGTGCTTCAGCGCACGTTTAGGATGTGTTTGCAATAGCGTCTCCAGTTTTAAAAACCCAAATAAAAGAACTGTTTCTTGGTCGGGTCCCCTTTCACTATGAAGATCACTTTTCCTGCCGTTTTCTACGTCAAGTAGTGTACAATTAATCCACTAGAGGTTGTAGGATTATATTACGCTCCACTTCGTACCACTGCTTCTAAATATTTTCTTTAAGAAATTCCTTTTGCTTCTGATAATTTCAGCCATGAAAAAATATTTTGCGTGCAATTTTTGAGTTTTCGTAACGCACATTTCAACTTGCAATTATTTTACCTATCCCGAAATCTTCCTGAAATACTTATTTTGTGACGCGGTCCATTCACTACAAAGAATACTATAAACATAGTGTATTTTAAATAACGCAATCTCTTTTGCTAGGGGGGGAGTAACTGTCTTGACCCTTTTTGCTGACTTTATGCGTTAGCTCTGCTTTGAAAAATTCCTGTTATGTCGGAGAGGTTCAACGGCTGTGTGACGTGCCTGTCCCGCATGACGCACATGAGATAAAGGCAGATAGCAGTGAGAGCACATGTCCGCGTAGCTCAGTTGGGAGAGCGACTTACTACCGAGTGAAGGGACCCGGTTTCGATGACCGGCGTGGACAAACTGTGTCTTCACATTGGTGCCCGAACTTCCAGGATGACCCGGCTGTTAAGTTTCTCGCAATGATGTGATGTTCTTTCCACACCGCGAGACA
This sequence comes from Macrothele yani, assembly GCA_039090855.1. Taxonomy (NCBI): domain Eukaryota; kingdom Metazoa; phylum Arthropoda; class Arachnida; order Araneae; family Macrothelidae; genus Macrothele; species Macrothele yani. Next base: position 135,547,538 of record CM076990.1, read on the forward strand.
GGAAAAATGAAAATACTTCTTTCAGTGCTTCGAGAAAATAAATGTGTGTGATGTTACGTTCCACACACCAAATTGTCTGGGATTTCTCAAATGCACGTTCTGCAGCGGATGACTGCCTACAGCGACACGTGGTCCCGGCTGACCCGTCGGCCATTCTCCCGACCTCCTGCTGGTGTGGGTTGGGGGAGATATGATGTGCCTGCTCCGTAGGACGCACATGAGATAAAAGCAAATAGTAATTAGAGCACATGTCCGCGTAGCTCAGTTCGGAGAGCGATTTACTCTGGAGTGAGGAGACCCGGATTCGACAAAACTGTGCTTTTACAGCTGTGCTTATTAAGCTCGAGGATTGGGATTCATCTTTTTTATTTCCTTACTCTTTCAAGTAGCAATTGCTGTAACAGTAAAATTCAGTGAACGCAAACATGAATAGTCCCATCTCTTGAAATATTAGGTGCTTGAATGAATTCCCGCCGTTGCCCAATACAGCGTAGCAGTGGTGCGCTGTGACCCGGGCCACACGTGACCGCCCTTGAGCACGCACGTCGTACCGTCCGTAGCGTGGCCGAAGCAGTGTGTGGCACGCGATCGGAGGGCACATAACACGAGTTTGTATCGCATTCACGATGTCGAGTTTCGTAGCAAAAAAGGAGCATTTACGGGAAGCATTATTCTTCTGCTTTCATCTCAATAAATCTGCCGAGGAAAGTCATCGTTTGCTAGTGCAGGCCTATGGGGAACATGCCCTATCGGAAACAACATGCAGAGAGTGGTTCCGACGCTTCAAAGCCAACGAATATGACGTGAAGGACAAAGAGCGTCCTGGGCAGCCGGAAAAGTTCAAAGATGACGCATTGGAGGCCTTATTGGACGAGGATTCATGTCAGACGCTCCACGAGTTGCCTGAAACACTACGGGTCGATGAGTCAACGGTTAGCAAACGTTTAAAGGCAATGGGAATGATCCAGAAGCTCGGAAACTACATCCCACATGACAAGGTTATTCTTCTATACGACAACGCTAGACCTCATGTCGCCAAATCCGTGAAGGAACTCTTGGAGGCACTTGGCTGGGACTTCTTACCCCACTCGCCTTATTCCCGGGAGATTGATCCCTCGGACTTCCATTTGTTCCGGCCGCAACAACATGGCCTGTCAGAGCAGCACTTCCTTTCTGTCGCGGATATCCAAAAATGGCTCCATGAATGGTTCGCCTCGAAAAGAACTTGCATGTTTCTACCGCGGAATCCATTTGTTACCCGAACGGTGGGAAAGGGTCGTAGCTGCCAACGGACACTACTTTGCATAGACTATCCTGTACCGTTCTGTGGCAACACACAGGTGTTTGTCTGGCAGAAAACAGCGGGAATTAATTCAAGCACCTAATATTAAACGAACTAAATCAGTAAAATACGCATCCGTTACTATTCCTCAAGCCCTGTGAAACTCAAATAGTTTCCTCTCGCTTTTACCCGTACTCATTCTCAAACAAATCTGTAAATTTCGTAACCTGGCGGTCTGCAGGTTTTACGAAAACTGTTCAAATCGGATGAACAGCATGGAAAAAGAAATATCCTCAATGCATAACATGACTTCCTCACAAAACAGCAATACCCGATCTGGAAATTTTCCTTTGACGCCGAAGATACTTATTAAAAGAAAAGAACGGGAACCTACAGTTACAGTCCAAGCACATCTTGAAACCAAATGGTCTGTTTTATTCATTATTGTTAGAGCACAGTTTTAATATTCTAAAAACAGGAAGTAGTTTGCATAACAAATCAAACATTTCACGGAAAAACTCAGAAAGCGAGTGGAATAAATCTTTCTGAAATTACTGTTTGGAGTTTGAGAAAAAAAAAATGCCATATCCAATATTTCTTTCCTGAGCTTAAGACAAAAGAACAGCTCCATCTTAAAATGATATAAAAGTACAGACTGAGGAATACAGCAATCTTCGTTCTTATTATGGAGAAAGGATCTCAATTTCTGCGCTGCATGAATTATATTACCGCTTCATACTTTTCTCACTGGCGGTGCAGAATCTGCTCGGTTGTCTCAACGAAGCGAATTGTTTATTCTTCTCTCTATTAATCTTTAAAAGCTTCGGATCACTCAGGTTTCATATGTTTGCGGGCACACAAGCTTCTCTTGAAAAATTATACTTTATATTTCTCAAATAAACAACATGTAGACAGATTAGTTTAATTTAATTTTTATAACAATGCAAAAGGAAATCCCTCAACAACGATGAATTCTTATACAAAACTCTAGTATCATGTAAGCAAAATAACTTCCCTGTCTGTTGATGTTCCGTGAATTATTAACTTATGTCGTAACTCTGATCAAACTCTACGTATTTAGTTTTAACACATTCATGCACCCATTAATTAGGCTACGAACTAACTAATCATAAGAACTTATTGGATTTCAGTGTGCGCTCTTAATTATGAAAGTTTTCCATGGTATAATGCTTCGCTTGGAAGCATGCAAAGTCCTTTCAAGAGTTCCAACGAAATTTTGTGGAATTATTTACCTGATGCTCCAGCTGGCACACTGCTCTCTAGGAAATGTGCAAATTTAGTACCATTTATTGTTATTTCAATAATTAAAGCACCCTTGGAGCTTCCATTTTGCTGCGAAAAGATCTAAGAATGTGTGCAACGTCTATAAGGATCAAACCTGAATTGCTCAAATTATACTTCTGTTTTATCTTAAATTATTGAAAGAGAGAACCAGAGATGTTCTCAAATTTAGAGCTTCTTCCTCCGAGGAATAATATTGCATGTATAGTGAATATTTCGTTAGGAAAATTGCGATCGTGAATGATTTTTGTATTTTCCAAAACTTATACATACTTAGCGTCTTTCAGGTCATGGCTAATGTTACGTCGAATCGTTGCTAAAATTTTAATGATAGCTGAATTTGTGTATTTTGTATTATAACGGGAAAACGTTTTGCATAGTAACTACCCATACGACACCCATTATCAGCTAATACAAGCTAACAAACAGAATTAACTCGGGGTTAACAAACGGACTGAAATCGGTTAAAATTGAATCTATTCATAAATAAATACATCGCTCTTTCCACGTTGCAGAAACACACAGATCGGCGCGATACCGAGAGTTCTGTTGGTTCGATTCCACAGCGGAGGCTGAAAAACAATTTTTCGGTTGCTGTGTGTTTCTGGAACGTGGAAAGAGCGATGTATTTATTTATTAACTGTTGCCACGTATTTGGAATATTTTCACCTTGAATCTATTCGTTGTCTGAGAAGTGAGCCGAACGAGGTTGGAATGGGTGAATCTGCGCATCAGAAAATGTTGCATTTCTCTGAGCTTTTTTTATGCCATGCATCTCTCCCGACAGCAGTAAAGTAAATATCATATAAAAATGTCGATGTAACGGAAATGGGTTACGGAAGCATTCAAAACCTTTGTCGAAATCTGATTTTTGAATGCTGTTCCATGAAATGACGTAACAATAGTTGCTTGCTTTCATGTTACTCAACAACATATTTTGCTGAATTATCGGCGACCATTGTTTCTTAAAGTTGTACATAAATGTAACAATATCTCATTGCAATCTGCGTAAATTACGAGAATCGGAAGCTAAACGTGATAAAAACCATTACAAAAATGCGTTTTGGTGCTATGGATCTTTACCGACAGTAGTAAAGTATCAGTCGCTGCAAAATCTAGCTTCATCTCGTCCTCCCATTGTCGGGGTACCTGCTATTGACGAGAGCTTTAAAATGATATATAACGTGATGGGTGCAACCTGTAGATATCCTAGACCAGGGATGGCGAACCTATGGCACGCGTGTCACTGGGTGGAGCACCAACATGAAGACATTAACATTAAATGAAAATTTAATTCTTCTAGAGAGAATTTTTTAACGGCATATCTGTAGTGTTTTCTTGCAAATAACTGAGCTTTGACAAGACAATTAATCTACCTAAGAAATGTCCTCCAAAGGGGTAGTAAATAAATCAACCTCACCTCATTTAATCGCCTTATGCATTAATTCCCAAAAGTAAAGCATTACATGCACACCATTATTTTATAATTCTGCTCCTACGAACATCCACCACGAGACGTCTACACTTGCTTCAGCTCAAGCCTCCATCTCTCCTGCTTCTCCCTTACCTTTGCAGAAAGGAAAGAAAACCAATCTGATAGGAAAACATGCGTGAAACAGCGATTTCCTCCTGTGAGAACTGAAAGTAACCTTGAACAATGGATGAAGAGATTTCAAATTTACAACTTGGCAACACTGTGAAGCCAGTCCAGATCTTCAGTTTGCCAAAGAAGGTTGATTTGTTTGTAGCTGCTGCTTATTTCTCTTGTGTACTGTAATTGTTCCTTTGCTGGTGCTTTTGTATCCGGACCATGCAAACATGTTTTCGGTGCAAAAAAAAACAAAAAAAAACAGAAACTTTACAAAGATAGTGGCCGAGTATTTCAAGAACAGTAGACATCGGAGTTCGGAGTCATTGAGAAAAACAATTAAGCTTTCTTTTTATTGCCTGTGAACGGAAAGAGTAGTGTTCCGCAAATTCAATGTATAGCATCCTATTGAGAGGAATCATAATAATGTTTGTTCCATGTCAATGAAGAAAGAAGGGAGTACATTTCACAAAAAGTGAAACAATATGAAAAACAATCAAATTGTTCTGTATCTTCTTTCAGGCAAAGGAATAATATCACTGTGGCTAGTTTTCGTCTATTTCGCTGTACTGCACAGCTTGGGAAGCCACTTTGTGATGGTGATTTTTTGAAGGCGGCTTTGTTAGCCAGGTCTGACACATTATTGAAAGATTTTCCCAACAAGAAACAAATTGTGAATGGAATTAGGGAAAATGCCAGCCAGAAGGAACTCTCTTAAAGATAGAATAACAAGAATGAGTGCAGATGTTACAGGTCATACACTGGCGTGCAAAAATTAAGGACGAGACAGTTTTTGGAATGTAACGTCGTGCAGAAGTGCTCCACATCGACTCAAATCATACCATAAGATCCTCAAGATGTAAGAATACGGGACAAGTGAGCAAAACTGTCTAAACAAGGAATCCAAAGGATACAAAGGCACTTTATTCAAAAAGTAGCTTCGAGCACAACCGGACAGAAGACAGAAACGTCCATGTAACAGGCGGCTGCCAAGAAACATCCAGTCTTTAGTAGGGGATATGATTACCCCTGACTACGTTGCAGGATTTACAACGTCTGTCCATGCTGAGAGGACGAGGTTGTCAAGGAGCTGTTGAGGATCGCGAGCCATTCTTCATGTAGCGCCAATCGCAGCTGCGGAATCGTTGCTGCCGGCTGGTTACGTGCTGCCAAGCGTGTCCAGAGAAGGTTCCACACGTGTTCGATTAGATTTAGTTCCAGGGACCTTGCGGGTCAATCCATGCGTTGAATATCTTTACTCTCCAACAGCTCTGCGACCGCCACTGTACGATGAGGTGTAGCGTTGTTGTCCACGAAGAGGAACGCAGGACCCACAGCACCTCTAAACAGACGCACGTGAGGCAGTAGATTCTCGGTACAATAGCGGACATCAGTGACTGAACCTCCTTGGAAGATGTGGAGGTCAGTACGGCTATCAAGCATGATACCGACCCAAACGAGAACTCCGCCACCTCCAAACCGGTCCCTTTCGATGATGTTGGAGGTGTGATTGCGTGTTCCCTGCTCTCCCCAGATGTGTATACGTCCAGAATCTCTCGTCAGACTAAATCGACTCTCATCCGTAAAGAGAAATCGACCCCATTGCTGATGAGTCCAGTTCTTGTGTTCCTGGTACCACAGAAACCGCCGTCTCCGATGAGAAGGCGTTAATGGCACACACCGTACTGGTCGTCGTGCAAATATACCATTTTTGTTCAGCCTCCTGGTCACGGTGAAACGCGATAACGGACGTCCAGTTGTCTGTTGCATGTGCCTTGCGAAATTTCTCCCGCTGTCTGCCATCTGTCTCTTCTCGCCTATAAGACATTATACGAGTCCTCCGCCGCCGTGGTTGCTCGTGGACGACCACTGCTAAACTCTCGGATAGCTGTTTCTGTCGTTTTAAATGTTCTCCAAGCTCCTGAAACGATGCTTTGGGCGATCCTGAACTCCTCTGCCACACTAGTCACATTTCGACCTTCTTCCAACTTCCCAATGACGCGCCCTCGGTTAAAGTCATCCAGATGTCGTCTACTGGATTGCCTGTTGGCCATATCACACTGTGGCAGCAACTCGACGTCGTTCAAACCGATGTACACCGTGCGATAACTTTCACCCAATTGCTGAGCGTACACCGCCCGTGCGCTTTATACCGTTCCGACATCCCCCCTACGTCATGCTGCATATATGCTCATGCCCTACCGTGGAACCGTACCTACCGTACCGGACGCCAGTCTATCTCGCCAGTGGTCTTTCGGTCCGTTCTGCCTGCTCGTTCCGCTGATATGCTAATTTCTCCTCTTTGTCTTTAATTTTTGCACACCAGTGTATTATATCTTATTTGGACAACGCGGATATGTTTTCAATATGCCTTGATTAAAGCAGTGACGTGACGTCACAAGCAAGGTTAGATATCTTTGTTAGATTTCCTTGTGGAAATGTAATATGGGGGGGGGAGGAATTGATTTTGCTCAGTTTGCTAACTACAATCTCAGGGAAAGATATAATGTGTGAAGTGAAGTGAAGCAGGAATTTGTAATAAAAATGGGGATTGACTTAAATAAAATAGTCTCTATAACTACTGATAGTGCCCATACCCTGAAGACAATAGGTTATGAACTGAACATAAATGCCATGGCTAGTAGCATTTAGCAACAAATTTTACACTAATGTTAATTAAAAAAACACTAACAAGAGGTACCACATTAGACACCAGAAAGCAGTGGCACACTTGCAAACTATAAGTGGCACACTAACAAACTATAAATGGCACGCTAGAAAACTATAAGTGGTACACTGGCAAACTATAAGTGGCACGCTAGCAAACTATAAGTGGCACACTAGCAAACTATAAGTGGCATACTAGTCGGAAAAGGTTCGCCAACCCCTGTCCTAGACCAAACTTTACCTATCACTCTCACACTCTTGCGATTCAGCTTTTCTTTATCTACAGGCCAGATATTAGCTTGCGCTTGCGCAGATGGAATTTCGTTGCCATCATCATGAATACTATTTAAGAATAATAATAATAATAATAATAAATATTGATTGTGAAAAATTAAACAGCCGAAATACTTACTATTGCCGACGCCACAGTTTAGTAAATATTTACTTATATGACTCACATATCTTCTAAATGATTTGGATTTTTAGCAATTACTAACAATCGCAGTTTCAAGTTTAATTCACTATTTAATAATATGCAGTGAAGTAGAACGTTTTTCGGTTAAGTACGGGAAAGAGAAACTAGCTTGTATCTCTTTCAATACCTCCAAAAACCCATTGTACTTCGATGAATCTCCCTTTGTTAAATTTTCGCTTTCCGACTTTACACTCATCAATTTCAGCTGTCTTTTTTTTCTCCTTCTACTGCAGAACGATTTGCGACAAACCAAGCGGCACTAATACAACAATAAAACATGCTCCGGTCAACGATGGTGTTAGAATTATATCCATTTGTTCTCTAATAAAAGTCTGCCCCGGAAATGTAACGAATAAGAAGTCGATTACAAACAACATTACTTGTTTTACGTTTATTCTTGATTTCTCAAAGCAAAGTTCCTTTTCTTGCTGATCCCGAAGAAAAACATCTTTTCTTCTCCTTTTTCTATTTTTGTTTCCTGATCGAGACATAATCGTTGCAAAACATCTGTAGTTTAAAGTAATTTTCTGCAGTTTCGTTACGTTACCGACCTTTGGGTATACTGTAGTTTCCGCCAGACAGCGATGTTTCACAAATGAGTCATTTAGGTTATTCTCATCATGTAAAAGGTCAGGAACGTTGAATATCCTTATAGTTATACCGTGAACATACACCCATTTCTAATTAATTAAAAACCCTCCAATACTAAACCTCTTTTATTTTTCCTTAAAATTACACCCTGAACATAGAACCATTCCTAATCATTTAAGAATCACGAATAGCTAAATACCTCTTATTTTACCGTAAAATTCCACCCTGAACGTAATGCCATTCCTAATTAATTCACAACTCAAGAATAACTAAAATCCTCTTATTTTTTCTTAATATTAAACCATGAACATGGAGTCATTCCTAATTTCTTCATAACGTATAACGAAGTAAATTTCTTCGTCATTTCTGTCCACGCCAGGATTCGAACCCGAATCCCCTCATTCCGGAATAAGTTGCTCTACCAATTGAGCTACGCGGACGTTTTATTCTGATTCCTATCTGCCTTTATGTCGTGTGCGTCCTTCTGGCAGGTACGTCACATCTCCTGGTACGTTACAAACTCACAAAGTCTCACTCCGATAGACTTACAAAGCTTATTCGAAATACTTTGCCCATGTTTTCTACTTCACACTCAATACACGTTTAGGATAAATTGAAAATGAGTAATATTATTTTCTCCTTTTATTAGTAGTCAAAGTAAGTTGGGTTCCTCCGATTTAGAGATTTTCCCAGTGTGAAATAATTATACCTACATATATATATATATGCATGTCATGTCGGTATACGCAACCTTCTGTTGAACATTTTTAAATTTATATTTACACGTCTGCTCCCATACTTCATGTCGTTCTTATAGAAAACCATAGCACAGTATTTTTCTACGTGTGCAACAAACAAATAAACACAACTAACACCGAGGAAAAGATCACATATCCTCCCATGAACTCGCTGTTTAAGTCGACTCAGATCTGATTTTTTTTTACTGTCCCACAGAAACTAGATTTAAGGAATTTAGGGCTGAATGAATGCATTTACAATGAAGCTACGAACGGAATAATGTGGAATTCTGCATGCAATAGTTTTCTCTTGCGACGAATTCAAAAATGACGTCAAAAAATCGGAATTCAAAATAAATTAGAACATTCAACTTTCCTCGATCCAAGGTTTCACGTGATGGAAGGCATTATCACCCACCATGGACAATACAGTGGCCGACCACGGGTGCTGAATGACCTTGAACAGCGGCGTTGAACCAGGATTGTCCATGCTAACAGACAAGCAATTCTGTTTCAGATAACGTCCACATTCAATGCAGAAGGTACCACAGGGATGTCTAGCAGCTCAGTGCAGCTTAATTTAGCGTCCATAGGGTATGTGAGCAGAGGGACCCACCAGAGTGCTTTTGTTAACACCACGACATTGGACGCAGTGCCTCACCTGGGCTCGTGAACACGATAATTGGACCATGGAAGACTGGCAACATGAGGCGTGGTCCGATGAGTCACGCTTCCAGTTGTTACGAGCTGATGGTAGCGTTCGGATGTGTCACAGATACCATGAGGCCATGGACCCATGCTGGTGGTGGATCCAAACATGTGTGGGTGTCTTTACGTGTCACGGTTTGGGTCCTCTGGTCCTCGAAAACACGTCATTAACGGGTAATCGCTTTGTTGTTCTGCTGGGTGATCATTTGCAGCCCTTCGTGGACTTCATGTACCCCAACAACGATATGGGATATTCCAGGAGGACAATGCACCATGTCATCGGGCCCAAGTTGTCCAAAACTGGTTCGAGGAGCATTCTGGGAAGTTCCGACAGATGATGTGGCCACCGCGTTCGTCTGGCATGAACCCAACAGAGCACTTATGAGACGTGGTGGAAAGGTCCATTCGCACCACAAATCCTGCACCTACAAATACCAGGGAATTGTGGGCTGCTGTTCAGATGGCATGGCTCAACATCTCTCTGGAAGTCTACCGGCTACTTGTGGAATCGATGCCACATCAAGCTGCTGCATTTCGCCGGGATAGATGAGGTCCTACACGATACTAGGTACGTATCCCATGACATTTGGTACATCAGCGTATATGTTGTGGCGTAAAGGTAGTCTTGACCTTTACGCTAACTTAAAATATCAACATACTAATAAATTGTTCCGAAATGAAACAAACCTTAACGGCCAGACAAAACATATAACCAGAAGTCAACTTACGGAAATAGTCCTTTATTCGAAATGGAATCACAACACTCTCCACACATTTATCTCAACACTGTTCAATTCTCTCGTACAGCACTTTCTTAACAACGCTCAGCATAATCTCTTACAATAATAGCTCTTAATAATCGCTCTTATCAACACACCTCAATAATCGCTCTCACTAATATCAACAACTCTCTCCTACAACAGATCAGTCGTCGCTTTTTATCTCTTGTTCTTATCTTATTACATGCATACGTCACGTGCATTCAACCTCTATTGTGTTGCCAAACGTATTCGTTTGAAGGAAAAGATATTTCGTTAAGCGGGAAGAATACTGAGAATAAACTCAAGATTTACATAGGGAAAGAAACTAAAAAAGGAAAGTTAATCTAGAATATACGTCACAATGTATAATGAAAACCATATGCGTTTAGCAGATTGCAAGAACTTGTCAGTTAAAAAATATCTATTCGTTTTTTTCCATCTAAGCTTATGTGCTATTATCATTATATGACTAGGGATTTAACGACCACCATGAGCAGCACTAAGGGCTGTACACCAGTGCTGAGAAGGGCTGAGCCCGAGTATGAGCCCGAAAGCCCGAAGTTGAGCCCGGGCCCGAACCGGGCTCGGGCTACACAATGCTTACTGGAGTTCGGCCTCGGTCTCTATCATGTAATGTAAAATTTGGGTTCGGGAGGGCTCAGGCTCTTAAAATTGAGCCCGAATCCAGCTCTGCTATACGCACAGTGCGGCAATTAAGATATGAGTCTGATTTTTTTCTAAATCCCACTAAAACACATGAGTCGGAAAGGCATAGTTTCTTTGATAAGTCATTTAGCAACTATACGGTGGAAACAGCATTTCGCGAGAAGTACGTAGATGGTTATTTATGCTGTGTTTGATATCATTCGGTGGAAGAGCATTGTCACAGCTCTGTCATGGAGCAAAACACAATTATGTTTGAAAATTGGTAAAACTGTATCTCAAACTGTCAAATTGTTGCGTGATGTGTATGATGCTCTCTCTCTCTCTCTCTCTCTCTGCCTCTCTCTCTCTCTCTCTCTCTCTCTCTCTCTCTCTCTCTCTCTCTCTCTCTCTCTCTCTGCCTCTCTTTCTCTCTCTCTAACTGCTTATCTCGTCCACAAATATTCCGATGGTATGCACGGTTCAAAGATGTTGGGGAAGATTTGGAAAATGGCCTAAGGCCCGGATGTCCGATTTTGGTGCGCGCGTCTGAATTTATTGAGAAAGTTCATGAAAGGCTAAAAAAAGAGATAGTTGTGTGACCTTAAGGGTGCTGGAATATGAGCTTGGTGTTAATAAGAAGACCGATTCATCAAATTTTAGTGCAATATCTGGGGCGAGGGTGCTCGTTTTATTCCGCATGCTTTGTCAGACGACCAGATACATGCACGAATGGAGTACACAAAAGACAACCTGAAGACTGCAGAAACAATGCAAAGTTTTCTCCAAAGCATTGTAGCAAGTAACAAGAAATGGTGTCTTCGTTATGATCCTGAAACGAAGCGTCACAGCGCTCAGTGAAAGTCACCTTCACTCAAAAGAAAAGATATCAGATTCCGAAGTCCAAAATCAAGACAATACATGTGTGGTTTTACGAGAGCGAGGACATTCTGCATCATAAGTTCTTTCTTGAAGGTGAAATGCCACTGGCATTGCTTACACACCCATTTTGGAACGATTGTGGAAGCGGATGTTTCGTGTCAGGACTGAGTATGAAAACTGGCAATGGATCCTTCTTCACTCACGATAACTCACTCCCACACAGTGCAGTCGATGTGCAGCAATTTCTGGAACGAAAACAAGTGTGCGTCCTCAACCATTTACCCATTCTCTAGATTTGTCACCGTGTATTCTCCAAATTAAAGCTGTTCTTAAAAGGAAAAGTTTTGAAAGTTTTTCAAGACATTGAAGACATGCAGAGAACTGTAGCATCAGCTCTTCACTCCATACCAAAGAATGAACTCTGCAAGTCCTTCCTTTCGTTGGCTGATCGTGCCACTTCTTGTAGTAAGGCGGGAGAAAGGTACTTCGAATAAATATGAAGACATACAAAGAACTGTGATATCAGCTCTTCACTCCATACCAAAGAATGGCCTCTGCAAGTCCTTCCTTTCGATGGCTGATCATGCCACTTCTTGTATTAACGCAGGAGGAATGTACTTCGAATAAATATGAAGACATACAAAGAACTGTGACATCAGCTCTTCACTCCATACCAAAGAATAGCATCTCCAAGTCCTTCCTTTCGATGGCTGATCATGCCACTTCTTGTAGTAAGGCCGGCTATAATGAATACAAGCTTCTTCTAATGCTTCTTCTAATGGTTGTTGTTTTGTTAACTATAACATGAATAAACTTTCATGCTAGTAGTGTAGTAATAATAATGAACAAGCTCTTAACTGCTAGTAATGTTGTAGTAGTAATTAAGATGAATAAAGTCTTATGCTGGTTGTTAATAATAACAACCAATGAAATAAACCTAACAGCCAGACAGAGATCTGACAAAACTATGAACAGAGAAAAACGTACTTACAACAAATTCTTTATTAGGGAAACTTCTGATATGATCCAACATACACTTCACCGGACAAACAGCTACTCAATAAAACGTAGCTCCTTGCACATGAACGAAGCTCTACTCACATAAACGAAGCTCTCCTTACGCATATAACGAAGATCTCTTTACACATGAAACAAAGCTCTCCCTACGCACATCAACAAAAAGCTCTCTTGCACATAAACAACAGCTCTCCTAGGTATCGTTGAACGCGCCTATTTATACTGGCTACCACCACGTCATGACCTACACTCATTGCCAGATCTCATTCAGCGGGAGAAATAACATCTTGTTCAGTAAGAAGATAATTTACATAGTAAAATAAAATAACCAGAGATAGTAAAAATCAAAAGGAAAGTGAATCTACAGTATACGTTACACGGCTAGGAATAAATATGAAGACACACAAAGAACTGTGATATCAGCTCTTCACTCCATACCAAAAGATGAACTCTGCAAGTCCTTCCTTTCTTTGGCTGATCGTGCCACTTCTTGTATTACCACAGGAGGAATGTACTTCGAATAAATATGAAGACATACAAAGAATTGTGACAACAGCTCTTCACTCCATACCAAAAGATGGCCTCTGCAAGTCCTTTTCTTTCGTTGGCTGATCGTGCCTGTTCTTGTATTAACGCCGGAGGAATGTACTTCGAATAAATATGAAGACCTACAAAGAATTGTGACATCAGCTCTTCACTCCATACCAAAAGATGGCCTCTGCAAGTCCTTTCTTTCGTTGGCTGATCGTGCCACTTCTTGTATTAACGCAGGTGGAATGTACTTCGAATAAATATGAAGACATGCAAAGAACTCTGGCATCAGCTCTTCACTCCATACCAAAAGATGACCTCTGACAATTCCTTCCTTTTGTTGGCGATCATGCCACTTCTTGTATTAACACAGAGGAATGTACTTTGAATAAAATACATTCACGTAAGTTTTACAGCTTTTCCATTTTACTTAAAACTCAGTCTCATTACCTAACTGCCGCACAGTGTAAGTATATCTATAAGCTCTTTCCCAAAGATATGCTACTGGTTCCAGGGTAGGGGAAAGCCCAACGTCGTACCACTAGTGCCGCATCGAGACTCCTCTCAGAATCCAGTTCGAATGGGAAGCCAGAAACCCACTCCTCAGCTACCGGGAAGTTGATATTATATTAAACAAGAAAGATGACACTGAAATTTCGGTTGCAACTAGCCCGTCTTTTGAATCCTTTCCAACGCGAATAAAATTTATCAAAGTTATCCGTAGTCAATGGAACCTGTAAGACAATATCTACCAGATTTCAACAATCAGTACAACATCCAGAAATCGAAATAGCTACTTAACTTCCACCAGCGGCTAAAATGTATTTTACGAAAATTAACAAATGGCGTGCAAAAACTTTCTTATAGCAGAACAAAGGTACCAAAGACAAAGACATTTTCAAATCGAACAGTTAAAAGAAGAAATATAGAAGGAAACATGACATAACTCCACACCTTCTAGCCGAAGAATTTTGCATAACAGAAAAGTTGGAAACAAACGAAACGTATTTTTTTCATGGGAGAAAGGACTTTTCTCTTTCAAATACGTCTCCCCGAAGCAGAGGTAGCTGGAAAAAGGTTTAGACTCTTGCGCCCTCTAGCAGGAAATATGTGCATTGGTTGAAGAAAATAATTTTCCTCATATTTGTTGTAGCGAATGGTATACAATAAAAAAAGAAATTTCTCAATAGGGCTTTAGAAGCGGAGATACAGCTGTAAACACATGGGCACCAAATCACCACCTAGCGACAGAACTGTGAACTAAAACACTCCTCAGAAACAGTCCTAAAGTGCTTTCACAGGTAAATTGTATCCGGTGTTGAAAGAAATTTTTCAACCGCAGATTTAGAAGCAGATGTATTGAGAAAAACCGATTGAACAAGGCGCCCTCTTGGACAAATTTGTACATTATTCTGGGGAAAAAATACTCACAAAGAGTTTTGATAGTAGTATCTGACAGTAAAACAATTTTTTCAATAGAGGTTTTAGTCCCTCAGATATTGCTGTAAACGGAAACGTGAACTAACGCCCTCTAGTGGCAAACTTGTGCGTTAAGGAAAATTTGAAATTCTATAAGAAACATTTATCACCGGGAGCTATCTCCAACAAAGAAACGATTTTCCAAATCGGACAGTGGTCTAAGGCATTGGCCTCTGATCATTCGTCCGTAAGGGGTCCGGGTTCGAATCCTGGTCAGGCATGGATGTTGTGTTTGTCTTATGGCACTGGCTCTCTACCTTCCCTGGAACCAGTGACCTTAAATTAGGGACGGGCGACTGCTTATAGCCCATTGAGTTGCTCACGGTGGTCGTTAAACCTCCAATCAAAAAAAAAAAAAAAATCGGACTCTTAGCAACAGAGACACAGACAAAAATAAGATATACATCTACGCTCTAAGCGGAAAGCCGTGCATTATTTTAAGAAGAAAGCATTCTGATAAAGTTTCTCAAAGTGAGCGGTATCGGTCCACGTAAAAAAAATTTCAATCGAGTTTTCAGAAGTCCAGATTTTGCTGTAAATACATTAGAAGCAAAAATGGACACTTACGCTCCTTGGTAGCCAAACCATTCTTTATCAAAATTTAGAAGTTCTATGCAAAATATTTCTAATCAACACCTGTATCCGATGCAGGAAGAATTTTTCAAATCGGAGTTTTAGGAGCAGATATATCGGGAAAACACAATTTACCATTACGCCCCCTTCGGGAAAATCTATACTTATTTGAAAATTTTGAAATTATATGAGAAATATGTCTAAGTGGATGAGCTCTCTGACAAAGAAAAAAATTTCAAATCGGACTCAAAGAAGCAGAGATATTGACAAAAATATAATATATATCTACGCCCTCTGGCGTGTAACTCGCTCATTATTTTAAAATAAAATCATTCCAAAATGTTTTTTCGAGGTGAGAGGTACAGGTCCACATGAATTTTTCCAATAAGTTTTTAGAAGCTCAGATGTTTCTGCAAATACATCAGAAGCAGAAATAAACACTTACGCTCCTCTGGTTGTCAAACCATTCTTCACCAAAAACTAGAAATCTATCCGCAAATCACTTTCCATCAGGAGCTGTATCCGGTGCAGGAAGAATTTGTTTTAAATCGAAGTGTTAGAACGAGATATATCGGGGAAAAAGCAATTCAAGTTTACGTACCCTAGCGGAAAATCTATGCACTACTTGAAAAACTTACTGTACCTAAAACAGTCTTCGATATAAGTAGCATCAAAAGATAAAAGGTTTTGTAATCGGATATTTAGAAGCAAATATATGGAATAAAATGTATTTTCAATTGGATATGATCCGCGTCTTCGCCCTCTAGCCACGAAACTTATCACCGTAAAAAAAAAAAAAAAAAAAACGGGAGGTAAGGATTAACCTTCTTACATTACAAGCTTTCCAATGCAAAATGAATTTTTTAAATCGGACTAATGTTGCAGAGATACGGTGCCCACAGGCGGACGAACGGACGGACAAAGTGATAACATACGCACGACTTTTTTACGCTTTCCAAACGTTGGTTGAAGAAGCGTTCCAGCTTTTTCCGTCCGTCTGTCGGCACGATAACTCACGTAAAAATGGTTCGAATTGATGAAATTTTAGTATGTGGTAGGGGATCACCAGGGGACGAAACCTATTGAAAATGGGTGAAGTGGGGTCAAAGGTCACGCCATGAGAGCGGGATCCATTCAATTGTCCTTATGCGTCATAAGGTGTGTAAAATTGGTTCGATTTCGATGAACTTTTAGTATGTGGTAGGGGATCACCTGGAGAGGAACCCTATTGAAATTGAAAATAGTAAAAATGGAGTCAAAGGTCACGACATAGGATCGGGATCCATTCCATCGCCCTTATCCCACACTATTAAGGTGGACGTCAAGTAATTTTGCTTCCTATATTTCCAATGGAAAACCTTTTGTACACATTTCCTTCACAATTATAGTGTGTTCCCAAGGATGGCAATTTGAACATTGATTAAAACAACTTCATACTATAACTTGGAATACTTAACATTTTCTGAAACATAAGCATAATTATATTAAAAAACAATAACGTTTCCTTTGGTGGTGTTGAAACCAGAAAAAAGATGGCGCGACCTGTACTTTGATGACGTCAGTGGACAAATAAATGTTGAATTGCATAATTACGGCTATGGTTTAGAAAATATTATTACGGTTATGGTTTAGAAAATATTATTCCGGTTATGGTTTAGAAAATATTAAGTATTCCAAGTTATGAAATGAAGCTATTTTAATCGATGTTCAAATTTTCATTCTTCGGAACGCATTAATTGTGAAGAAAATGTGTACAGAAGTTTTTCCATTGGAAGTATAGGAAGCAAAATTACTTGACGTCCACCTTAAAGTAGCAATTCTTGTATGTATGTGTGAACATTTTATTTTGAAAACGGCTCTAAGAATTTTGATGAAAGTCGTTAACCTACCGTTGTCTGGTACTAGAAATCGATTTAGCTTAATCTCGACTTTAGGAGAATTCGTTTAGTGGGTTAAATAACTACCCCGAATTATAACGTTTTTAGTGTCATGGCGTCGTTTCATTATTGTTTCCAATGCTTAGAAATCTTACGATGTCACAAACTCGCGTTTGAGAATGTTGGCGCGCGGTCACGCCATCTGTCTCATTACGTCACGCTATAGTCACGCGTTGTGTGTGAATCCTATTAATATTTTATGACGTCACACTCTTGCAAAGATATGGTCGCGTTTCCCATCTGCTTCATTACGAAATGCGTTGTGTGCGTGTGTCCGTCCGCACGATAACTCGCTTAACAATCGTTCGATTTCGATAAAATTTTAGTATCTTGTAGGTTATCACCTGGGAAGGAACCTTATTTAAAGTGAACGAAATGAGGTGAAAGGTCAATACATAGGAGCAGGATCCATTCTACTGCTATTATGCGTCATAACTAACGTAAAAAATGGTTCGATTTTGATGAAATTTTAGTATGTGGTAGGGGACCACCTGGCCACAAACCTTATTGAAAATGGGCGAAATGGGGTCAAAGGTCAGGACATAGGAGCGGAATCACTTCCATCGCCATTATGCGTCATAACTTACGTACAAATGCTTCAATTTGGATAAAATGTTAGTATGTTGTAGGGGCTTGCCTGGGGACGAATTCTATTGAAAATGAGCGAAATGGGGTCAAAGGTTAGGACACAGGAGCGGGATCTATTCCATAGCCCTTATGCATCATAACTTACGTAAAAATGCTTTGATTGCGACAAAGCTTTATCATGTTATTTCGGAGGTATACGGAACCGGTTCTTTTGAATATCATCGATATGGGATGAAGGGTCAGGGTACAGGAGCGAGATTTATTCCACAGCCATTATTCTCATAACTTGAGTGATAACTTGAGTAATGATTTCTGGTATGTTGGAAAGCGTATTATAATCAACGCATTGCATGATTTTTACAAACTTGTTTTAGCAAAGGCGTGCTGAAAAAGATCGTTTAGCGCAAATAAACGTTACTAAGTATTACTGTATTTCTCCGTGCAGTTTACCATGCGCTTCAGTGTTTCTTATTTGATTGCAACATTTTTATCGTTTTCTGACGAAATATTATCAACCTTTGAGATCCATATAATAGCTGTGCTTCAAGGCAAAGTTTAAGCTATTAGCTTTTCTGCTTCTTGTTCGATAAGTGCATGGAGATAAGAGAAGGTAAAAACAAACAGGAAAAATTTAATAGCAGCATGGGGATCGATTTGCTGCTATTATGAGCTCTCAGTTCATTTTCGTGGGCATGTGCTCAGTCGCAAATATCAAAGAAGATGATATTTTCTTTATGCCCGTCACTCACACCGATATCCGAGACATGGCGGCGCCGCTCGAATTGTTCTGCAATTTCTTATTTCGATTTAACATGAAGGCCTGGTGTGTTTTACGGTGCTGTCTCTTGTTTTCTTAATATTTGCAAACAAGAAAGAGCATTGCATAACAAACATAGAAACCTACGTGGGAGTCACGTGAACAGTACTGCTATAATTGCGCTGTACACAGATTTCCTTTTCGACTTATTTTTTCTCGTCATCCATGTGGACATAATGAAAAACTTATGCCTTTCATTTGCGAACTCAATATCATAAACTTAAACTTTTCGCATAAATGTCATTTATATTTTCAGTGGAAGATCCCGTGACAATCTTTATTTCACTCTCTTGTACAATTCAATGTTCTCCATGTTGTGTTGTTTTTGTCGTGAAAGTGATTGATTGGTTTCCTACACGTTGATAAGCTTTTTTCCGAAAGTAACAAATATTACTTCCGCTCCAGCAGTTCTAGGCGGAAGAACAAAGCCTGCTAATACAAACGCACATAATATTTTTTTTTCACATCGAGGTAGACTTCCCGAGGAATTTTACTATTTTAATACCTCTGAATATAGGCGGAAGGATGTAGTTTGCAGAGGTACGAAAACCCCTATACAAAAAGGTAAAATATCTACTCTAATACTTCAAGTACGTTAATAATCTAAATATATATAACTTCCTTTTGAAACATTTTTCTGAACGTTTCAACGTTTGCCCCATTTTGTTGGTGCTTCCTCGTGCTTGTCTGTTTCAATTGTTGAATTTCTGTCTCAAATAACATACCTTTTCACTCAAAATAGTATAACTATACTAAAAATCCGAAATTATTTCTTGGCGTAGAATAAAGATAAAATTTTCCAAGCTTTCGCACATCAACCAGATGTCTTTCTCAAGGAAGGTAGACAGCTAACTGCAAACTGGATAATAGAATGTTTCAACACTTTGAACGCGGTGACTTGACTAGACAATAAATGATTAGGGGCAAACGTGATATTTCGAAGAAACGAGGTCACGTTGTTTGGGCACGTGGTACAATGGTAGAGAACTCAGCATTATTTGAAACACTGATTCCAAATACGTGGCAACTCCAGAGAAACGTTATCATTGCCAGCCTCGCAGCTGTTCAAGATTTCCAAGGTTTCGCGAATGACGGTAGATTTGGGTGTGGAGTATAAAGCTAATTTCTTTATATCACTCCATATAGGATCAGCGGACTTGAACTTGACTTCTATTGATAGGGCAGTGGTTATTTTTCGTCTCTTGTATCCCTTTTATGTTCGCTGATTCTAATTCCAAACGAACGTTTGGTCATTCCGATGTAGAATTGCCTGGAGCCATCCGGATATTTTAGTGGGATGGCATAAATATCAATGAAGCAAGTGTTTATGCCATCCCACTGAAATATCCGGACGGCTCTAGGCGATACTACATAGGAATGGCCAAACGTTCGTTTGGAATTAGAATCAGTGAGCATAAAAGGGATACAAGAGACGGGAAAATAACCACTGCCCTATCAAGAGAAGTCAATTTCAAATCCGCCGATCCTATATGGAGTGATGTAAAGAAATTAGCTTCATACTCCACACCCAAATCTACCGCCATTCGCTATACCTTGGAAATCTTGACCAGCTGCGAAGCTTGCAATGATAACGTTTCTCTGGAGTTGCCGCATATTTGGAATCAATTCTTCAAATAATGCCGAGATCTCTATCATTGTACCGCGTGCCCAACCAACGTGACCACGTTTCTTCGAAATATCACGTTTAGTCCTCATCATTTACTGTCTAGTCAAGTCCCCGCGTTCAAAGTGTTGAAACGTTATATTATCCAGTTTGCAGTCTACCTTCCTTGGAAAGCCATCTGGTTGATGTGCGAAAGCTCGGAAACTTTTATCTTTATTCTACGCCAAGAAATAATTTCGGATTTTTAGTATAGTTATACTATTTTGTCTATAATTTGGTGTACAGTTCCTACTTTTTGAACATACCTTTTCTTTTTGTGGTAATACTCATGTTCATTTTTGTAATGTTCATTTTTCCACATTTGGAACGCATGTGTTTCACTTCGAGGAAACGTTGTTTCGTGTGTTTTTTGTGACACTCCATATCAAGATAAGATTCAACAAAATATAGCCAATCAACACAGCGCACAAGTGTACCACTTTGGTTTTTTGTCATAGCAACAAAAACTGATTTTTCAAAGCTGATGATGTAAAGCCATCTCATACAAATCGTTGTGACATGACGTCAGAGATGCGTTACGTCGTACAACGATCAAAATCGTTTCTGCAACGAGTTAGATACAGGGAAACGTTACGTCAGGAAATTTTTTTCTACTTTGCCGTTAATAAACATCATAACGGAATTTTTTCATTTTGAATCCTACCGTATGAAATTTAACTTTTAGATTCCCTTGCGAGCCTAAAATGATTGTTTCAGATTATCAAACCAGTTTCTTTTTTCATTTAAGTCTAAAATTTGAGAGTTCCGAAAATTTGTTTTTTTTTAATGGGAGTTGAACGACCACCATGAGCAACTCTGTGGGCTACAAGCAGTCCCCCTTCCCTAATTTGAGGCCATTGGTTCCAGGAAAGGGATAGAGCCAGTGCCGTAAGACAAACACAACATTCATGCCTCACCGGGAGTCGAACCCGTACCATCTGGGACGAATGGTCAGATTCCATTCCTTAGACCACTGCGCCACAAGGGCCAGTGTTTCGAAAAAATAGGTAAATTATTATTTCATGCGTATGCTGAAGAAATATGATTTGGAAATTTTCTTTTTCTTCATACCATGAAATTTCAGAATATAATTGAATTTCTCTCGCAGAATATAACTAGATATTCTTTTATTTATAATATATCTGTAGAAGAAAATAAAAAGAAAGAAAGAAAGAAGAAAAAAGCTACTGTTTGTGCTTCTGCGCATGAACTACCACAGCATTTTAGCATTTGCAACAGCGCAGTTCGAAGTTCACAAAAAGCCGCCCCGGTGGCGCAGTGGTCTAAGGCGCTGGCCTCTGATCATTCGTCCGTAAGGGGTCCGGGTTCGAATCCCGGTCAGGCATGGATGTTGTGTTTGTCTTACGGCACTGGCTCTCTCCCTTCCCTGGAAACAGTGACCCTAAATTAGGGACGGGCGACTGCTTATAGCCCATTGAGTTGCTTACGGTGGTCGTTAAACCTCCAATCAAAAAAGAAAAAAAGTTCACAAACAAGAAGAAAATACTTGGTTATTAAAATATTAATCTGCATATCTTATTTTTCTCCGTCATTGTTGACGGGATTTCACCCAGTTACATAATACGTACAGTAGACAATAAAATTCACAAGGGATAAGTAACTTTGAAAGTAATGTTGCATTCACATTAGGTATATACATATTTATTCCTTGCTGTTGGCTTCTTGGATATAAGCATCTGAAGAATTTATTAAAATCACACTCAAGCGCTTCAGGTTTTAAATAATCATTTGGATAGACTCAACTGGGACAACGAAACAATTTACGAAATAGCATAGAAAATAGAACAAAAAGGACTTTTTGCTTTAATAAAGTCATTTATAGGCCGAAAATTATCACTGTTATCTTGGAGCTTGAATTTTTAATTCTGTGCACAGATGAAAATTTTGGGTGCTCTTAATTATTTGTGTCCAGCCAAGTAAGTGTGACGTACACTTAGAGTACGAAAGTACAGTACAGTATACTCTAAGTGGGACATAGTTAATGTGACGTATACTCTATTCTTCCTTTTGTGTTCCTGTGTTCTTGTATAAACTTGTTTACTTTTTCTCGTTGAAGATTTTTCTAAGCTTAGCACCCCTGATTCCTGACCGATGAATTTGAGGGTGGTAATCCTGAGAATAGGTCAAAAGTTAATGACGTACTTTTAAATGAAAGGATAAGAGCTTGTGCTTTGAATGTTCAAAGCGACTTTTGAATTGCTCAGTTGAGTGCTTTATGCGCTGCTGATTATTATACGCTCAGGCAAAATACTGCACATCTATAGGATCTTCAGCGAGCTACTTTGATAGTATTCAATGTCTATACATTTCTTTAACAAAATAAAAAAAGAAATTTACTACACACATTGGCCACGGAATTAGAAACCTTTATGCAGATCTACGTAAATATCACTTAAAGGTTATATACAAAAATACGTGGTCACGTGCTTCGCCACGTGATTTATGCAACTAATTAGCGCTCGTTAATCACATTGGGAAAAACAAAGAATCTTTCTGAATTCGATAAAGTGCTTATGGTGAGTGCCCAATTGGCTGGAGAGGCGATTTTGAAAAGAGCAGAGCTGATTGGTTTGTGAAATATCCCGGGCCTTTAATCAAAGGAAAAACAACCCACATTGTTGTCTAAGAGGCGTAACTGGCGTGACGACAATCTGTCAGGGACGACTTCGCCTTCGTCTGTGAAGTCTTGTACGGCGAAACAGGACTTCCTGTTCACAACAGTTGACCAAAGCATTCAGTAGAGGCCGTTGGCTATCCATATTGCAGGGAACTATGCGGAAAGAATTGAAGAGGATCAGTAATGGCAGTCGCATGCCTATGCAAAAACCACTGGTTCCTGCAAAGGACGGGAAAGTTCCTTCGCAGTTGTGTCAGGAACACCACCACTAGACAGTGAAATATTGGAGATAAATCATGTACCCCGACGAGTACCGATACGCTTTGTTCTATACCGACGGTAGGCAGCTTGGCTAGAGCCTCACGAAGCAAAGGACGCAGTTTTCCTTGTAAACACAACTCATGTTTCTGGAAGTGGTGTCATGGTGTGGGGAACGTTCTGTTTGTGCAAAACGGATCCCCTGTTATTGCTGGAAAATTTGGTGAACTCCAAGGGTTATCTGAACATAGTAGCCGATCAAGTCCTTTCTGCAATGATGACTTTTTATCCAATAGGTGACAGCTGTTTCATGGACGATAATGCCATTGCACAAGATATGTTCAGCAGCGATTCAGCGAGAATTACAGGGATTTCCACCGTCTTCCCTGGCCACCACAAATTTCGTATCTGAACCCCATTGAGAACGTATAGGATGTGTTATGAAAAGGGATCCTGGAGCAAAGTCCTCTTCAGTCTAATCTGAGCCAGTTAAAGGACTACCTGTGAACGTCTGATGTACTGTAGACGCAGATGCACTCCAGAACCGTGTGGAATCCATGCCAAACGGCATACGTGGTGTAATGCGGGCTAAAGAACATCCAACCCTGTATTGAATGAAAGTTTCTAATTCAGCGGCTGGTAAGTGTATTTCATTCTCCCTTGATGTTTGGCACCGAACTCACTGTGATTTCGATGACGTTTCCTGGTACACTATGGTTTTGGGTCACTATTGTTTTGGAGACTATGTTTTGCGAGCACCATGTTTTCGAGCAAGCCCTGTCTTTGAGCGCTGTTTAAAGCACTTTTAATAATACACACTGAAGTGCCAGAAAAACTGGTACCCCACTCTAATACTTGGTAGGTCCCCCACGGGAGCGCAGGACTGTAGAAATACGACTCCACTAGCTACGGAAAATATGCTGTAGGCAATGCGCACCATACTTCCTGTAGAGCGTTCCACAATTCGGGTGTATTCCTAGGACTCGGATTCCTGTGTTCGATAGCGTGTTGCATGGCATCCCAAATGTGTTCTATCACTTTCAGATCTGGGAAATTGGGTGGGAATGGCAACACCCCAAACTGAGATAAAGGCTCCTCTACCCATAATGTGGCGTCCCGACACTTGGTTGGAGGTGCATTGTCCTGTTGGAACAGGCCCAAACCCATCAGCATGAATGCAGGACATGAACGGGTGTACCTCGTCAGGAAGGATGCGCACATAGCGTTTCCCGGTCACAGACGTTTATAGACGTACCAGGGGTCCCAGTGAAGTCTGTCTAAACACACCCCATACCATTACGGACCTTTCACCAGTTGGTACAGTTCCTTGTTGACAGACAAGATCCATGGCTTCATCGGCTTTGCGCCACACACGAATTCTTCCATCTGCCCGATACAATTGGAAACGCGACTCGTCAGACCAGACTACTTGTTTAAAGTCATCAAGTGTCCAGTGGCGGTGTTGCCGTGCCCAAGCGAGGCGCATAGCTATGTGTCGTGCACCCATCAAGGGGACTCGATTTGGTCGTCGGCTGCCAAAGCCCATATCGTGCAGGGTACGTTGCACAGTCTGAACGCTGATGCTTGTTGAGGCTCCAGCATTGAATTCCGATTACACCTGCGAGAGTGTTGCAAGCCTATCGCGTGAAGCGATTCTTGACAGCCGACGACGGTCACGTTCACCTAATGTCTTTTTACGGCCACACTGGTATCGTAGGTTGTAGGTTTTGCCGGAAGTCTTGTAGTCATGGTACACCCTTGCCATGGTCGTCCGTGAAAATCCGAACTTCGTTTGTACCTCCGAAATACTATGGCCCATCTCACGAGCGCCAACTATGACACCGCGTTGAAAATCGCTTAAATCGTTATTACTTGTCGTTTCCATACCGAAAACAGCTCTGACGGCTGACAAGGATGTCTATCGCTTTATATACGCACTGGCGGACGCAACCGAGTACGCGCATAGGGGACGTTGCTATGTATTTTGCATAAGCTCGTCTGTATCAATTTTTTGGCATTTCAGTGTATGTTTAAGCGACAGTTATACATGCTCCCGTTTTATGAGCTGAGAGGATATTGGTTCTTTGTTTAAATACTACCCACTTGTTGTGTACTAAATAGGACTGAAGTGTAAACTCATTAATGAACCCTTAGAAACAGTCGAGTCACATTATTGCGATCACCTCCTACTTTTGACGTCAGCAGCGCGTAGCCAATGGAAGAAAGCACGTGTCGTGATCTGATTTGGAGGAGATATAAGTTGTGCTGCAGGCATTCTAAAAACGTATCACTCGTTGATGTCATGGATAAAAGGAGAGATTTATCAGATTTTCAAAAAAGGATGATTATCGGCTTTCGGGATAAACAGTGGCAGGATTTCTGAGGCAGTGCAGTATGTGAACTGTTCGCGTGCTGCTGTGTTTAAAATTTATCGTGATTGGAGAAATGGCAGCATTGCGAATAAGCGACGTCGAAACTGCGGAGCGCCGCACACCATTGATGTCAGAGGTGAATGTCGGCTTTCAAGGTGGTACGTGAGGGCTGATCGATACGGAACAATGGAAAAACTCACTGGCCGAATGAACTAGGGGGCTACCGGAAGTGTGTCTTAAACGACAGTTCAACGAACCCTGCTGCGTATGAGGCTCCGATGCCAACGGACGGTTACTGCACTTATGCTAACGAAGGTGCATCGGCAGAAAAGGCTTACATTTGCACGGAAGTATCGGAATTGGACCTTGTTTGATTGGCAAAGGATTGTCTTCTCCGATTAGCCACCTTTTCTGCTTCATCGAACGGATGGACGTTGGCTTATATGGCGGAATCATCGGAGAACGAACACTCTTCAACCACTGCTGGCTTAACACAAGCTGGTGGGGGCAGCGTTATGGTCTGTGGAATGTTTTCGTGACATTCTCTGGGTCCACTCATACTTGTGAAAGGCACTATGGACCGAATTCTTTATGAGTCCATCCTTGCAGATCACGTACACCTATACATGCTGATAGTGTTCCCTGGAGCGGATGGGATCTTCCGGCACGACAATGCGACATATCACCCAGTTAGAAATGTCCGAGAGTGGTTGGAAGAGCACGATGAAGACTTCAAAACACTTCCCTTTCCCCCTGATTCCCCAGACGTAAACCCAATTGAGCATCTGTGGGACCACCTCGATCGTGTTGTTCGCTTTATGGATCTTCCACCACGCATCCTCCAGCAGCTGTCAGATGCACTGCAGTCAGCATGGCTCCGCATACTTGAGACAACCTTCCAACACCTTATTGAATCACTCCCAGCCCGTCTAGCTGATATCCGCGCTGCACACGGTGGTTGCTCTGGATGTTAGCTGGTGGTCACAATGATGTGACTTGACCGTGTTATATGTTCACGTTTTTATGAGCTGAGAGGATATTTATGTGGTTTTTTGTTTACATACACTGGCGGAAAGTGAAAAAAGAACACCAAGAAGGAATTGGGAGAAGATCATGAAATTTACATATGTTAATGGGGTCGAGTTTATGTAGGTGTGATGTTAATTTCGGGACCAACCGGTCAGCGCTTACGCCACAGCACTACATAATATGCAAATTATTGTCGGTGGTATTTAAGGAGTACGGCGAAGTGAATGTAATCAGTCGTCGGCGTACGGACACGTGCGAAGAACCTGAAGAAGCTGCAATGCCTGGACATGGAAGACGTGTACAATTTCAGAAGCTATCGGACTTTGAGCGAGGTCGTCTAGTCGGACTCCGCGAGGCCGGGTGGTCGTATCGTCGTATTGCGGAGCGAACTGGACGGGAATTATCGGTGGTGGTACGATGGTGGCGTAGATGGTCCGAGGAACATTCCCACACGAGAAAACGTGGAACCGGGAGTCACAGACGGACTGACGAGCGGACCGATCGACGCATAAGAAGAGCGGCGTTGTCAAGAAGAACATCCATTGCGACGCAAATCCGAGCTGCCGTTGCACCTGAAGTAACTGTGCGAACAATCCGCTACCGTCTACTGGATGCAGGACTACGTGCACGTGTGCCTCTGGCATGTGCACCTCGGACTCCAGCCCACCGTCAGGAACGGCTGCAGTGGTGTTGCCAACGTCTGCACTGGAGAACGCAATGGCGATCTGTCGTGTTCAGCGATGAAAGCAGATTCTGCTTGGGAGCCTCCGATGGCCGAATGCGTGTTCGCAGACTCACAGGGGAGCGTCTCCACCCTTCTGGCATCCACCAGCGACACACAGGGCCTACACCTGGTCTCCTGGTGTGGGGAGCGATCAGCTATCACTCCCGTACACAACTAGGGTTTGTACCGGGTACGTTAAACAGCACCTCCTACATCAACAACATCATTCAGCCCGTTGTTGTGCCATTTGTAAGGTCGGTCCATCGTGGTTGTTTCCAGCAAGAAAACGCACGCCCACACACGGCACGTGCAACGCAACATGCACTTCAGGATGTGAGTCAAGTTCCATGGCCTGCACGTTCACCGGATTTCTCCCCCTTTGAGCAAGTGTGAGATTTTATGGTACAACGACTTATCCGGTCTCCACGGCCAGCCACGACCATCCCGGATTTACGCGTCTAGGTTGAGGATGCTTGGAACTCAATACCCCAAACTTACATCCAACATCTGTACGATAGACTCCATGCCAGAATTGCACAGTGTGACGCAGTTCATGGCGGTTCAACCTCGTACTAACCATGTTACATGGAAATGTTATTTTTCAGTTTACCAACAGATACAGATGTATTTTAAGCCATAATGTTTTGATCAAGTTATCCTCTGTATTCCGTTATTATGCTTTATAAATTTCTTTGGTATCAGACGTGTCCTTCTTGGTGTTCTTTTTTCACTTTTCGCCAGTGTACTAATCACGTGTTGTGTAATAAACAGGGCTGAAGTGTAGACTCGTTGACGAATCCTTATAGGTCATTACGAAATGTTTAATGTGTGTATAATAAAATTTTCCGCTAATATGGCTGAGCTCATCCGGGAAGACAACCTTTTATTTATGTATTGTACAGTTAATTTTATAGTTAAGTCTACAGTGAAATTAACGTGTGATGAAGTAACAGTTAAACTAATAGTTGAAGTTAATACACTGCCGGACAATTGCTAAGAACGGATGGCAATAGCAACGATAGCAACCATAAAATAGGTGGCAGGAAAATGTGGAAATTAGCATAACAGCGGGATACAGTAAGACGTGTTGTGCGTATGCAAATTTTGGATTGCTGAACTTTTTCGTGACATCATAGCGCTGATAAAAGATGTAAAGGATTTGACGCGTATTGACCGTTGTTGTTCAAACGCAAAGTGGAAAGGGAAAGAATCAATTGACGAACTTGCAAGTTTCAGTATGTCTTCCCGACATCACCTAGACAATTTTACACCAGGCAGTATTATTGGCAAGATTGAAGAAGGGCGAAAAATAACAGATGTTTCCAGGGAGTTCGACGTCAGCCACAGTGTTGTTTCAAGGCTTTGGAAATCATTTCAAACAAATGGAGAGTGTAGCAAACGTCACAGGGAGGTCGTGTTCGCAGTACGACACCTGCAGAAAATCGGTACATAGTGCTATCAACAAAAAGACACCGGCGCAGCACAGCTAGTGAGGTAGCAAATCAGTTTATGGCTGCTACTGGCAAGCGGATCTCCCGAAAAACTGTCGCCAGACGTTTGCATGAAGGAGGACTATACGCCCGCCGTCTTGTTGTGTGCATCCCATTGTCCAGACGTCACTGTACCGCCCGTTTGCAATGGTGCCATCAACATCGCAATTCGACTGATAACGACTGGTCTGCTGTCCTCTTCTCAGATGAGAGTAGATACAGTCTATAGTCTGATTGTCGACGACAACTGATCTGGCGTGATAGTGATACTGCATATTGTCCAGCAAACATACAGGAAAGGGACCGATATCCGACATGTAGTGTCATGGTATGGCTGGCATCATGATCAATGGCCGTACGTCCCTCTATGTGCTTCCAACTGGGACTATGACTGGCCAACGATACATTAATGATGTTCTGCTACCTCATGTTCACATGTTCCGTGGTGCTGTCGGTGATAGATTCATTTTCATAGACGACAACGCAACATATCATCGAACAGTCGCTGTCCAGGAGTGTCTTGAGAGCGAAGATATTCAACGCCTCGTATGGCCAGCACGTTCTCCAGATCTGAATTCCATTGAAAATGTGTGGGATGCTTTGGGGAGGAGTCTTGCTGGTCGCCAATGCCCTCCAATAAACACGGACACCCTCATCCGTGCACTGACAGAGGAATGGGATAAATTACCCCAACAGCTGCTTGATAATGTTGTGCAAAGCATGACACGACGTGTGGAATCTTGCATCGCCCTCCATGGTGGCCATATCCCGTATTGACATCTTACGCCGGAACGCCTGCGGACGATAATTGCATTTTTTTCACGTTTACGTATTCTGCACAAAATGGCCTGTTTGTCCCTTGAACACGTTCCAAAGCCTTCTGGATTTCAGAGCACAATAAATTGTCTTTCTTGTAATGTCCTGGCATTCTGACATTATTTTATTTCACTTGGCATCCAACCACACTTACTTTTTTATGCGCTATATAGCCGTTTATGATCCGTCCTTAGCAATTGTCCAGCAGTGTATAATATAGTAGTTAAAGACAACTAATTTATATTAAGCTTTGTACAGGGAAATTGTTAAAAGGGAGACAAAGCTATTTTTGGTGTGTTAAATTAGGTACTTGTAAAACGAGAGCTACGATCCCTGCAGAGCGGAAAACAAAAGCTTTCGGAAGAAACTTCTTAAAGCAAGACATGTTTAGGAATGCACCAGATGAATGCATTAATATAACATAGGAATCCAAATCGAATACAGCAAGCAAGATCTCTTTTGACTCTGCCCTCTGTTTAATAATTCAGACAGGTCAATCAGGCTGAGGACTCGGCTCCATCAGAATCCTCGCTTTGGATTCTATTAAGGAATGGCTTGCTTTCTCATACTATAAGGGACCAAAGTCAAGGAGAAAATTTCATTTCTTCTTTCTTCCTCTTCTTTTAGTTTTTATCATATAAATACTAAAACGTGGAAATCCAACATTTCAAGTGGTGCCTATACCCGCACAGATAATAATCATCTTGTACTTCTGTAGCATTCCACTTGTTTTCCCAGAACAAGAACGGATGTATGCTGTTCTGGGAATTAAAACCACCTCCTCCTCCCCTCTTTCCTATTCGTAGCAGCATTTGAGCCCAAACCGGAGCTAGATTAGTCCCTGAATATTTTATACTGTTGCTAGAGAGGGCGATTTATAAATATCAGACCTCATCGCCAACTTCCGTTTCCAGAACACCGAAGCTTACTCCGCATCTAGTTCTGTTTCTTCCGCTTTTCTGTTGCGTGGAGAATTTAGGCATTCTAGAAAGAAGCTTATTCTAAGAGAAGATGATACTTATCCTCTAAGGAAAACGCGAATGCTTTCGGATCCCAAAGATAATTAATTTCCGATTCGAAACGTACTAGCCAGATGCATCTTGCTTCTTTATGCAGTCGGGAAATGAAGAAATGGAAAAACACGAATGTGCTGTTTCAATTTCGCTGTACGCAAGACTTAGAAGTTCCTTAATGCTGTTTTCTTTAGAAGAAATATCATGTTGAGACGGAAGAAATGGTTGACTAATTATCTTAGTGTAAAGACCTAATTCCATTTCCAGACGCGGTATTACACAAAGCGCTATTGCTTTTCATTTGAAATTAGCGTTAATTATCAGCTTTTCGCATAACATTTGGAGTGGTGATGAAAAAGTATTCAAACTATTTAGAAAAGGGATTTAAAAAAGTTTATGATACTTCTTTTAAGAAAAACACATTTTTTGCGTATTTAGTGTTTCTCTTAATTCAAGACATTAAGACTACCTACTTAATTCACGTACTCCAGGGCATCGGGAACGTAACTTTCAGCTTCACTTTTAGTTAGTTATACACTGTTGGGCATAGAACGCTGCTTTCAGCTTCACTATATTTGTTATAACCCTGCTGGACATAGAAAATGCGGCAAAAGGAAGTATTAGTAGGAACATCATGCATATTTATGGTTGTGTGTAAATAGAAACTGTAATCATTTACCTAATTGTGTAAGGTAAATGATTACAGTTGCGAACCAATCATGTGATAGGAGAGGGAAATAAAAGGGACAAAGCGGCTAAATTTTGTCATCAGCAGGTGGGAAGGTAGACCAGTCCATCGTAGTTATCTCGGTAGCGAAAGCACGTGCATGGAAAAAGAATGTCTGGATGACGTCATCAGGCATCCTACCATGACACGAATACCTTAACCAGAGGCTTCATCATAGGTTTTCGCGCGATCCTACGTTGGTCCCCGCGCAAAACGTGTGCAACAACTATCAGCTGGACGTGGGGAAAGTAGTTAGAGGAGAGTAACATGCGTCACCGTAGTGGTATTAGCGCACGTAGGCGAACATCCGAACTCTTCCATACCCGCATTCGACCGCAATCTGTAGCAGTCCCGGAATCTACAGCGGACGACATTCGACGAGATATAGAGGCAGCTATAGACACCCCCTTATCGACGCGGAGTGTGAATCACAAATTAGTTTAAGCAGATTTGCGCTTTCACCTGCCACTGCGAAGACTGCTATTCACGGCAGCATATCGCCGCGCAAAACTGCAGCGGCGCCGTACCAGACGTAGGTGGCAAAACGTATAGAACCATGTCGCATTCAGCAACAAGTCTTGCTTCTGCCTGAGCGCCAATGGTTGGCAATTGATTCTGCATGCGACGTGGTCTCACCATCGATCTCGCTGCCACCCATGAGCGTCATGCAGCGCTTCAAATTGGTGTCATAGTTTGAGGCGCTATCAGTTGTTAGAGGTCTGCACGCTACTTAATTCGGAAAGCCCGGCCCTTTTTAGACTTTCGTCGAGTCCGTATTAGACGTTTGCGATTTTTTTAGACTTTCATCAAGCCCTTTTTAGACATTTGCGATTATTTTGACTTTCATCAAGCCCGTTTTAGACAGGTCCCGGCCCGTTTTAGACATTTCTCCGCCATTTATTGCAAATCAGGCAACTTTTCCTTTAGAGCTGGTGTCTTCAACCCATGGTCCACGGAGCGCTTTTTGGCTTACGTGGCCTACGAGGCGTTAATCGCAAAGTGAATTGTAAAATGGAAGAAATTACATTGTAGAGGGAAAGGTACGCAGATAGACGTGTAGCTCCCTGTAGGAATTTCTCTCATGTCTGTGGTTTAGACCTTACCACATACTTCTGTTACAAATGTAAATGCTTTTCCTCTTCCACGTTTAAATACAAACAAGATAAACCTCGATCTCCAGATATGTAAATAAATACTTTGAACTTCCTCATCTCCACCGTAGCAACGGATGATCATACCAGTTCGTTTTGGTGTTATTTTTGAGAAGCTGTTAACTCTGCTCATGTAAATATTTCTCGGAAAAGTAATAAAAGTCACGTGGTTTAGTCGCTAAAGCTACTGAATTAAAAACGGAATTGCATTTTAAACTGTAAAATACAATGAAAGAAGAAATATTCTTCATAATACATGGAAAACCGACAGAATATTCAAGCAAAGCTAACGGATTTGCTTGTACCACTCACTGGTCATCCATATAACACTTCTCATAACCTTAAAAATCTCATCCTCCTGGAGCGGGAATCGAACCCCGTATCTCCCGATTACCGGTCGAGTATGCTTAATCGACCGGTAAAAAGCCCGACCTTTCGTGCCGGCCAGGCCTCTGCAGATATCTATTCAGTTCAAACAGCCGTTCACTGCTGGTATGCATATTGGGTAAAAGGACAGCACGACAATGCGTTTTCAAGCTGCTGAAGCACGTTTTGATTCCGAATCTCCGTGATATCCTTGGTGCCCAATTTCAGCAAGATGACGCCCACCCGCAACCATCCATCCTCAGCAGACAGTTACTGCACCTTGTTCAGGAGCGAATTGTGTTCTTCTGGCCAGAGCAATCCCTAGACTTTTCCTCAACATAGAATGCATGGGACGCCATTGGTAGATGATTTAATAATTCTGAACGACCCCCTCTTGCCATGCCGATGAATCGTAAGCACAGGTCAACCCCGCATGGTCTGCGACAGCTCAGGACTCCATCCAAAGGCTTTAGAGCCCGATACCACGTCGTGTTTACGAAAGTATATCCCATCATGACTGGCATACGATATTCTAACCTGTGTCACATTAAACTGTTTCGTCGCCTATCATATTTATGTAATTCCTCAGAAATTAAATCATGCTGTCCCATTTTCATGTCTACATGTGTAGTAAATTTCGTCTCATTTTGCGAATTCCTACATTGTGTAGCATTTTATACCTTGTGCAGTGTGCATACAATGCTCATGAATCACCTATGTATTAGCGTGTTGAGCCTTCTTTCGCAGAGATAAACGCTTGCACCAGCATGAAAGCTTCACCACTAGACCATGCAAGGTTTTTTCAAATATTCTAATACTAGCAGGGGTACCCGGTATTTCCCGGGTTAATTTAATTTTTGTCCTAAAAAGAAATAAAACAAAATGGAATGTAAAAAAACTAGCCATCACTGCCGACGAAGAATGTTATGATGCAGTAATATTTTTGCCCCCCCCCACACACACACACGAAAAAAGAAAAAAGAAATGTTAAATATAAAGAAAAAAATGTCGATTTAGTTAATTTACTTTAACGAAGCAAAAAAGAAAGGAAGAGGAATGGAAATGCTTACCTCCGAGGAGACATCTAT
The DNA here is from genome assembly GCA_039090855.1 of Macrothele yani. NCBI lineage: Eukaryota > Metazoa > Arthropoda > Arachnida > Araneae > Macrothelidae > Macrothele > Macrothele yani. The sequence goes on from CM076990.1 coordinate 135,581,450, forward strand.
ACTACTGCCGTACATCGGGCGTGCGCTTCTGAAAATCCCGCGACACTGAAATGTAATGCACTTATGTCATGTCGTATGCATGCGATTTGACATTGGCGTTGATCATCGATTAATTTACCGTTTTGAATTTTGAATATCTTGAACTTTCTACTTACACAGTATTTCTGCATGATGGAGCAGCCTGTTGGGGGTGAAAGCTAGCGTAAAACTAAAAAATGGAACCTTTTATGAAACTTTTGTGTGGGGGCCCCTTGACCACCGGCTTCGAACTCTTCGGAAAACCGTCTACGGTAAAAGTACCATGATATACATGTAGTATACCGAATTTGGTGGTTCTAAAATGAAAATTGTAGATTTTACGAAAATTTTGTTTGGGGACTCCTTGACCCCAGGCTCCGACTCCTTCTAAAAACCGTCTACTGTCAAAGTTAGAGTACCATGAGATAGAATACAGAATTTGGTGGTTCTAAATTGAAAACTGTAGAAATTTTCTCGAAAATTTTGTATGGGTGCCCCTTGACCTCCCCCGCTCCGATCCTTTCCAAAACCGTCTACGATCTAAGTTAAAGTATCATTTGATAATATGCCAAATTTCGTTGTTATAAATTGAAAACTGTAGACCTTTTTGCAAAAATTTTGCATGGGGGTCCCTTGAACTTCCTGGCTCCGACCCCTTCTAAAACCTGTCTACTGTCTAAATCAGGGTATCATGAAAATATACACCAAATTTGGTGGTTGTTAATTTGAAAACTGTAGAACTTTTTACGGAAAATTTGTATGGGGGCCCTTTGACCCCCCGGGCTCCATCCCCGTCCCAAAACTGTCTACGGTCTAAGTCAGAGTACCATAAGATAGTAAAACAAATTTGGTGGTCCTAAATTGAAAACTGTAAAAATTTTAACTAAAATAACGAAAATGTTGTATAGGAGCCCCCTTACCCCTGGTTCCGACCCCTTCCAAAAACTGTCTACGGTCAAAGTCAGACTAACAAGAGATAATATACCAAATTCGGTGGTTGTAAATTGAAACCTGCAGAACGTTTTATGAAAATTTTGTATCAGGACCCTTTGACCCCCAGTCTTTTGACCCCAGGGCTCCGACCCCTTCTCACAACCATCTACAGTCTAAGTTAGAGTACCTTGAGATAGCATACCAATTTTGGTGGTTCTAAATTGAAAACTGTGGAAATTTTAATTAAAATAACGGAAATTTTGTATGGGGCCCCCCTTGACCCGCGGGCCCCGATCCCTTTAAAAACCCTTCCTCGGTCTAAGTTAGAGTAGCATGAAACAGTATACCAAATTTGGTGGTTCTAAATTGAAAACTGTAGATTTATATAGCGGACAAACAAACAAGTATACAAACTTTCATTTTTATACATTTTAACTAAAATAACTGAAAACTGTAACACGGCGTGAATCCCATTGGACACTTGTGGAAAGCAGATTGACAGAATTACATCCCTTATATCGCCGAAGGGCCAAAGGAATGAATAAATGACGCGGGCTGGAAAATGTCATGTTTCTCTTATCCCGAAATTTGACAACCTCCAGAGCAACTCTAAGGGTGTCTACCTGTTGCTCGTCCCTAACCCGTGGCCACTAACTCCATGGAGAGAGGAGAGCCAGCACAGCAGAAAAAACAAATCACCCATGTCTTATTCGGGACTCGAATCCGTGCTTTGCTGGGACAAATGATGCTCGTCCACCTTGGAGGCAAAATCTTGCCTTCCACTGCATTCCACAAGTAATAAATGGGATTCACGCCGTGGAAAATTGATGGCCAGAAAAGCACACAAAATGTTGAACATGATACTCGAGTCATCTCTGCTCAGTTCTGGCCTTGTGACAGGGAGCATTGTCTTTCTGAAGGAAATCAGTTCCGTCCTGGCATAGGGTTGCCAGGAACTCAGAAGAAAGATTAAATTATGGTACACGTCACATCATATAAAACTACTAGTTAAATATCCGTTCTTCGAACGTGATGATATTAAAATACAGTTGATATACAGTTGAAATGGCCATGCACTGCATATTTCTTCGCTCCTTTTGGAAACACGTCTACCTGACTTATTCTGCCAGACGGCACATAAGCAATTCGTTAATAACTGGAAATTCAGAACTTCAAGACTATACTAAACTATTAAATACGTCTTTCATCGTTAAAACATTAACAGACAACAAAACAAAATAATAATAGAAAACAGAACAAAATCCGTTGTTAGTTTCAACATAAATGTAAAAAAAACCTTGCTTATAAACAATTTCGTTAGCAAATCAGATGATTCTGGAAGCGTGAGCGAAATTGTGTTATCATCGCTAAAAGCTCATGGGGTAAACTTTTTTTTTATTTCAATTACTATGAAATTTTACCCGCATATTTATATTTATTGCGGTCACCTTACCACTTACTTATATAACGTCACCGTTTCTTCGGTGGAAACGAATGTTGGTAATTTGATTTTGAGTTTTGTTTTCACTCAAAAAACACACTTTTATGACGTCACCGTTGCTTCAGTGAAAACGAATATTGGTTATTTCATTTTGACTCAAAAAACCTTGTCATTCGATATGTAAAACGATAATATAAATGTTTAAATGCAAAGCATATTATGATACAACGCTTTTCACGTGACATTTTTAAAAAGTTTTATTTTGTTAGATAAATTTAGAACAAATCAAAAAACCTTAACATTCCGATATGTCAAACGATAATAAATGTTTAAATCCAACGCACATTATGATATAGCGTTTTTTACGTGATTCTTAATGTATTTTGTTAAATAAATTCATAACAACTAATTTTAGATAAAAATATATACTGAGCAGGTCAACTCAAGTCATTCGAAGCTTAGGGCGAGGCTTCAGTTGCTGGGCAACAATGGCTCGATCATTGCAAAATGTCCTAGCGTTATCAAAGCTGGGTTATTTAAAAAAAACATTTCGACCCACTTATCGTAGGAAAAATCCTTTCTTAGTGCGCCTCTGTGTTGTAAAACGAACATTTGTGCCAAATATGAAAGTTCTAAGTTCAGTTGTTTCTGAGATTCGGTGATGAGTCAGTGATCAGTGAGGGCTTTCAGTTTTATATGCACATATTCCTTGATGCATAGTCGAGAATAAAATCATACCGCAAATATGAATATGGTATATTGTATGATCTCAAATCATGTATTCATATGTGAACTTTCTGGGAAGTCTAAATGCTGAAACTCCGTAAAACATGAAACGTATTGCTCAAGACTAATTACCTTTACCTTAATTGAAAGGTATGCCGAATTTTTAAAAAAGGTGCTTTTGTTTGTCGTTCAAACTGCTTTGAACACCATCGGACTTAGCAAATTTCTTAAGTTGTGGAAACATATAACTCCACGAGTTTACAACACTGAATTTGTGTTATATGTAACTGAGATTCAGTCGCTGGGTAATTTCAATCCATTAAGTAAGGCAGAAATTGTATTTCATACAAAGAGCTATCATACATTCTCTACTAATTAACTAATTTAATTTTATGCACGATTTGGTAACTTTGTTTATATGCTCCCATTAAAATAGTCGAATAATTCACAACGAAATCGTCGCTATTGAAATATTTGTTGAAAATGCAGTTAATTTAGCCTATTCCGGAGGTTCTTCGTACTTCAGAAGGATGCGAAAATAACATATTCAGTTTGCCTACATATAGAAATAAAGTTAGCAGTTTGCCCACATATATATTATATATCAACGGAAATATGCAGAATATGGCATGTCTAGAGCTGGTCACTCATTAAAATACGTACATATGTGGAAGTCGAAGGAAACAATTGCGGTATCTTTGTCGTAAATCCTTGATGAAATGAGTAGCTGCTGTTCAAAATTATGGCATCTTCCATTGCGCTGGATGATGATGATGATTTTCATTTGAAGGGGGCGGGGCACAAATATGTAAGTAGATATGTTGTTTGAAGATAGTTCATGTTAGTCTGTTTGTATCTTCCAGGAAGGATTCAATTCAAAGCTGAATGTTGAAAATATGTAAAGAAAATACCATGTTTTGCTGCATACGACATAAGCAGTATTTTTTTTTGTGCGAGACCTGTTTAACGACTACCATGAGCTAAAACATTTTCTGCCCCCTTGCGGTTAAATTGCGCATTCTTTTATGCAAAAAATACGCATAAAACTATTTTGCTGAAAACCATGTCTAGCGATGTAGGAATTTCTTCAAAAATGTCTTCAGAAGTGCCGATGCAAATATGAGCAAATATGTTGCGAACAGAAATATACACGTGTGCCCTCTCTTGGCGAAATTGTGCGTTAAGAAAATTTAGAAATTATGGGCTAAATATTCCTCACCGATAACGCTAACCAGGAAAAATGTTGTCTTATAATCAGACTGCTGAGAGCAAAATTATAGAGAAAAATAAAATATATATTTACGCCCCCTGGGGGTAAACTGTGCATTATTATGAGCAGAAAATATGCGCAAAACGTTTGTCACCATGATCTGTATCTGTCTGGAAAATATTTTTTTTAATTGAATTATAAGGAATGCAGAATAATCATGAAACACATATATCGTATTAAATCTGTTTTTTTTTTTTGTGGTGTAGTCAGCACAGAGAATCTCCAAGCTTTCGCAAACCACTGGGAGGCTTTTTTAAGACAATGGTAGATATAAAATGCAAGGAATTGGAACACGTGAAGAACGAAGATGATTTTTGAAAATAACTTGGGTGACATCACGAGCATATTACATGAATTTGTATCACGTAATCATACGATGCGCCGCAGTGTGTTTCCATCTTTTAATAACGCATGCCAAACCATTGGTAGTTCAGTAGAGACTATATCAGTGCATGCCAATTTGCTGGATAGGATTTCCACAGTTTCCCTGATGGCAGTCTCTTTAAAATTCGTGTAAGGGTCAATTCTTCTAATACTATTCCATACAGGAGCGACTGAGCAATGCATGACTTCTCAGGCGAGGGCTGTATTCTTCATGTCCTGGTTGATACTTCGTACGTGTTCTTTACTTCCAGTGTCCAAACATCGCTTTGTCATTCCGTTATACACTATATTGACCAAACTTACTGGACACCCCGTCAGAAGCAAATGAATGGATCCGCTGCGTTGTTACGATGCGCCGTACAACTGCAAACGGTATAAAAACAAGCCTGCAATCCTGCAGCTGATTGCGATCATATCGCACGGTGAGGTTGAATGAAAATGTCGCGTCGGGAGAGAACTGACTTTGAGATGGGAAAGATTGTTGGGTGGTATATTGGGGCGTTGTGCATAAGAGAAACCGAGAGGGGTTTAAACATACCCAAGTTAATTGTTTTGGATGTACTGAATAACTGGAAGACACATGGCGTGCCTGAAGTAGCAAAACTTACCGGTACACCAAAGAAAATCCGTGATAGAGGAAGTTGAAGCCTCAGGAGAGTCGTTACAGCTAATCGACGGAATACTGCATAAGACCTCACTGTACATGTGAGTAAAAATGCTGGAACCTCGGTATGTACACATACCATTCACAGAGAACTTCATTCCATGGGTTACCGTGGTCGACGTCGTGCGGCTGCTCATAAGCCTTTCATCTCCACTCGGATTGCTCTCGACGTTTAGCACAGTGCAAAGAACATGGATAGTTGACCGTAGATCAATGGAAACGGGTCCTATGGACTGATGTATCCAGATACACGATCCATCAGTTCAAAAGCCGTGTGTGGGTATGGCGGTAGCCTGGGGAATGCTATTTACCACAGTGTACTGTTCCTACGGTCATGTTTGGAGCTTGCAGTGCACTCGTGTGGGGATGTTTTTCGTGGTATGGTCCCGGCTCATTGGTTATCGTGGACAAACCTGTAAACCAGCACATCTACCTCGATATTCTGGACAATTATGCCCTACCAACTCTGTGGCTATAGTAAGGAACCGAGCCTTGTTGGTACCAGCAGGATAATGCGCCGAGCCATAAAGCAAGTACTGTCACTATGTGGTTTGACGATAATTCCATATTGTGTGAATTGACAAGCACAGAGCCCTGATCTTAATACCATAGAGCACCTATGGGATGAATTAGAGCGCCGCATAAGAAGTTTGGGACCAAGGCCTACTACCAAGCAACAGTTAGAGGCAGCATTATGTACTAAATGGAAGCGCATACCTATCGCTGTGTTCCAAAACCTTGTCGAAAGCATGTTTCTAAGGGTCAAGGGTTAGTTTAGCATGGTGTAAGGGTATGTAAATATAATTCCGTAAGACTTTTAAAGTATTTTGAAAACAGGAATAAACATAAATATTCATCAATTTCTGAGGATATCCGAGTGTTTAAATGTTATCATTTTTCACAAACATTTCAGAGCCTGTAACTTCTAAACCGGTTTGAACCACAAAATGAAACTCACTGGTTTTGTTGAGTGCCAGTACGGTATCCCTGATGGAAAATAGATTAAATTTTTATCTGGTCCTTCTTTTGAGATATGTAACCTTGAAATCTGGGAAAGTTGAAAATTTTGAAACTCGGAGGGGTGGGAAATTATTAAGGCCAAATGTGGACCGACACCATACTAATGTATGTCAATAAATGCTATGTTGTGTTTCTCTTCTAGGTGTCCGGTGACCTTTGTCAATATAGTGCATTTCTTTTCCGTTTTGTTAGCATATACGAACGGTATGGCGTAAACACCCGCCTTTTCTTTCTCGCACTGTCTCCCCTTGCAACTTGATATTATATGTGAGAATGGGGTCGGGGACTTCATTGCCAATAATACACTGCTGACCACCCAAAATGCAACACCAAAAAGGACACGAGAAAGCAAAGCCAGTTTTACTGGACACACAACAACAGATACAAAGATGAAACGATTGAGCTTACAGGCCCGTGCGACTTGCGGAACACGCAGATATCAATAGTTCGTGTGGCTCCCATGGCTGGCAATAACGGCCGCTACACGCCGCGGCATCGAACAAAAGAGGCTTTGGATGTGGGCTTGGGGTATGTCGGTCCAGGCTGCTTCCACACGTTGCCACAGTTCATCAGGCGTAGCCGCGGGTGGTGTTTGCCAGGCCACTCGGTTGCCGATCAGCGATCAGACGTGTTCGATGGGCGACATATCGAGAGAACAGGCGGGCCACGGCAGCAGTGACACCTGGTGGGCCGTAAAGAATTGTTGCACGATGCCTGCCACGTGCGGGCGTGCATTGTCCTGTTGAAACGTGGCCACTGGCAGGTCCTGCAGGTAAGGGAGGACTACAGGCTCCAAAACGTCGGAGATGTAGCGGTGGCTGTTGAGGGTACCGGCGATGCGTACAAGAGGGTTGCGGGTGTGATATCCAATTGCGTCCCAAACCTTAACGCCAGGCGACGGACCGGTATGGCGATGAATAATGCAGGCGTCATACAGTCTCTCGCCGCGGTGTCGCCACACGTGGATCTGATTATCGTGGTGTTGCAGACAGAAGCGGGATTCGTCGGAGAAGACAATGTCATGCCATTCCGTAGTCCAGGTGCGGCGTTCAACGGCCTACTCCCGCCGCAATCGCCGGTGGTGTAACGTCAAGATTAATCGGAGCAATGGGCGCCGTACGACAAATCCCCGCTCCTGCAGACGACGTCAAACGGTACGTGCTGACACAGGTTGTTGCGCAACACACCTTAATTCCTGCGCTAAAGTTCGTGATGTGGAGGTCAATGCCCGCCGCACAACATGACGGTCCTCTCGTTCGGTGGTGTGCCGTGGTTGCGACATTAGCTCACGTAGGCCCGTCCGTCTCTCCTGCACCCCCGAATCCATACTCGCCTCACTGTGGCCGGATGTCGTCCCACACGGGCGTCGATGTCTTGGAAAGATAAACTGCTGTCGCGATAAGCCATTATTTGTCATCTGTCGAACTCCGAAACGTGCTGGAATGACTGCCGTATTCTGCGACGAGGCATCAGGAAGCTTCCCACGCACAGGTCCGGCAGCACAACACACTTCCACTACTTACACTCCGCATTCTGTGCACCCTTCTTATAGTGCTTCTCGGTGGCTTGTCGGGCGCACGTGATTCGCATATGCGCTGCGATGCTAATCGTTTGCATGTTCTCTCGCGGGCGACGCATGCTGCGATGTTCAGGCCAATCGGATGCTTCCTTCTTGGTGTTGCATTTTGTGTGGCCAGCAGTGTATGTTGCATTTACGTAATAAATTTTTTAACCAATATGTAAAGCCTGGCACATATGTGATGGATCCTGCGTATCTCATCGTCTTACTAGGCGATCTAAATCGTCTTGAGAAACGGATTTAATACACTACATGCGTTTCATGATTATTCAAGTGTGGGGTATTTAAAATAAATGTAAAGGATGCAGATATTGCTGTGAATAAATCAAAAACAGAAATATGCGCTTACGCCGCCTGTAATGTTCGTGGAATATGGCTGCCTGAACACTACATAGATCAGTTTCACAACCGACAGCGAAGCAGGAGTCATTCAAGAAACAGTAGAAAATGTTACTTACGATTAGTATTTTTTTCAGCTAAATATCCTTTAGCAAAACTCAGTCTTCAACAGTATCAGTGATATATCGTCATTCTACCATCATCTTCCCGTACTGCCGCTGCTCAAACATATATTGTATATCGTCCCTCAGTTTTCATCTGACACGTCATATGTTCTGAGCTTAAGGTGTTACCAAACATACTCTTGCGTGAGAGAAGATATCACGTTAAGTTTGAGAAAAGCGAAGGAGAACGAACTCTAATTTACACAGAGAAAGAAATTTAAAAGGAAAGTTAAATTAGGGTACACGTCACACGCCTTGTGGCCAAATTGTGCAGAAATGATATTGAAAACCTTTTTCCTGGCAACCTCTATCCTAAACAAAATCCGATCAGGCTTTTAGAAGCAGAGATATCGGGGGAAATGCAATTACGCCTCCTAGCAAGGAAACAAAGTGCATATATTAAAAAAAAGATACTGTCAGGAAAATGGTATGCGTTGTGAAAAGTATCCGAACAAAGAACAAAGGGGACCAGGGGCTCGTCTGGCTTACACTAGCCTTTTTCCCTGGCTTTCTGCTATGTTGCACTAGAGGTGATTGAATAAGTGCCTATAATATACGTAGTACTATTCTAATTGTCACACGTGTTTTGGTATTTCAATAACTTTCTTTGTATTTAGAATTATACTTATGTAAATTATTATTGTATAATATTTTTGTTTGCAGGTTTGATGGTTCATGCTTGTTTGTGTTAGTTGTATTATTATTCATATTTTTGCATTCATGTGTTATATTAGTGCATTTCTTACGTATATGTATTGTATTTCTCTTGTGTTTGCATATGGTGCGATTAATATTTGGTTAATCTTTGTTTGGTACAGAAATTTTATGCGCGATTTGATTGTATGCTATGTAGTGTACCATAGCAAAATAAAATTCAAATTCAAATTCATTCCTTCAATCACATATTTTAAGCAGTGATGTGAAATAGTACATTCGTTTAATTCGATAGCATCTGCATTTACTCTTCTTAGCTACGAAGTTGTGCATCCGAAGAAGACCAAATGGAAAATATCACTGGACGGGGGTTCGAACCTAACGTGATCTTCGAGGATTTGTATATCTTTGGAAAAAAAGGTTCCCTAGCCTTGTGACGTCACACCGTAAAATTTCCTGATGGGGAAAAACAAAATGGCGTCGAAAAGATATCGGCGAGACCATGTGGGGAGGTTAAAAAAAATAGCGAACAAAACATGTTCGGTATGACCACGTGGTACACAAAATGTTGTGGTTGAATACAAAAAGAAAAAAAAAATTGCGGGCAAAAGATGGTCGGGAAGATCGCGGGAAAATAAAATGGCTGCTACTGACGTCATGATCGCCCGCATCCGGCCTTGAGGCAGCACGTGGACGGCTTCCTTTTCACAGAAACCCCGTATTATCACGTAACAGTTATATGATGATATCACAAATATGTTTCAAGTACGTAACAGTAACATGAAGTTGGTATGTTGAAGTTACAAAGACCTTTCACTGTAACGCGTCGGTTATGTTTCAAAGTTATGTGACGTCTGCGGACATTTTGACGTAACCGTAAGGTTCCTAAAACATTACTGTTACATTGCGCAACGTATCTGAAAAGTCTCAATGTTTCACTGCTAAAAACTACGCATCTGGCCAACAGATAATCCACATGAATTCCACAAAACCCCATTACATCCTGCAAAAGTCGATGTTTGGTGTGCAGTGTCCCGAACCAGAATAATTGGACCCATTTTCTTCAGGAGCATAGTAAATTCGGCGTTATATCTGAACATTTGTACACAATATGCGGACCAATCAACCGACTTCGATTTGACAACAGCATGGAGCAACATGCCACCCGTCTCGTTTGAGCATGAGTGAAATTTCCTCTTTCTTCGGTTGCTGAGAGATCTCAAAAATACTTCGGCCACCTCGTTCCCCGATTTGATTCTTTCCGTTTTTTTCTTATGGGGATATTTTTAGTGTCGTGCTTACGACAATAAGTCTCGCAAAGACTCAGAAAGCAAGATCAGTGCAGCAATCCCAACTGTTAATGAGGACATGCTGCGAAAGACTTTTGATAACATGCAGCGTCGCTTTCGAGTGTGTTTCGATGTCTGTGGAGGACATTTCCAGCATTTACTGTGAATGGTACTACATTCCCACGAACTTAGGTACTTTGCAAACCACATGTCATGTTTCTAAGTAGAGTGTGTTGCAAAAATATGACTGATTCTTTGGGGGGATTACCTAGTGAAGCACCCTGTATTAATTGAGTTGAAGTGATACGTAAGGGCCCGGGACATTAGAAGGTTTACATTAGAAATTTTTACAAGTAGTTTCAAACAGCTTTATAAAATCTGAAATTAAAGCAATAAAGAGGATCAAGAAGTAAAATTTTAGCTCATATTTACCTACAAAAAAAAGTAAGAAAGAAAAATGACAGATGCAAGGAAGACTGGGTAAAAGAAGCTTGCTGCAAACAGCAAGCTAGAAGCAGTGAAGAGCTCTTTTAAGTGCGAGCGTCTTCTATGGTGACAGAAGTGCAGGGGACGTCGTTGGCATGATGCCAAATATTGGATTACAAATTTCAAAAAGTTGAAGACATATTCAGGATTAATGTGCTTTATAGAATTTTAGACATGTGTAAAACAAATTACAGTGGGATTTATCAGTATGCAGAAAAGTATCAATAATTTCGCATCTGGGACCTACGAATTCGCCTTCATTAACGCAAAATGACATTTCAGACTAACAAAAATTAAAAAAAATTATATGGCAAAGATATAAGTAAAAATGTCAACATACAATTTTTAGAAGTAGTTTCAAAAAGCTTTATAAAATAGAAAATCAAAACAATAAATTCAATAAAACAATTCGCCGATTTGTTAATAACAAGTTTTAGCATTTTACCATGAAGTGATGTGGATGTCTCTACTGCCCTTATTCTACATGTAATGTTACAGTATTTCCTTCTGATCATTCAGCAAGCTGAACGTAGTCAAATATTATGAGCGAAATACAATTCGTTCAGAACGGCTGAAATATCTTTCCCTAATTGCCTCTGAAGCTCAAGCAGTGGATAAATTAAATACCAAGGATTTAACATAATCAAATATTATTTGCGAAATACAATGGGTCAAGAACGACTCTAATAACTTTCACTAATTGCCACTGAAGCTCCAGGGCAGACAAATTAAATACCACAGATTTCACATAGTCAAATGTTATTTGTGAAATACAATGACCTGAGAACTACTGAAATATTTTACAACAATGCTACTGAAGCTCAAGTTGTAGGTATATTAAATACCAAAATTAATTATAGTAAAATATTATTTGCGCAATACAACGTGAGTCAAGAACGGTTGATACATCTTTCACTAATTGCCACTGAGCTCAAGAGGTAGATAAATTAAATTCCAAAGATTTAATTAGTGACTTGGCCAGTGCAAAAAGTGAGAATTTCTTGTTTTATTGGAATACCTATAATAGATCTATCTACATAATAGATCTCTCTGAAAAAATTTGTCTTTCTTTTAACCAAATAAATGTTTTTATAAGTTAAAATATGTGAATTTTGATTATTTTTTTTACTTTTGCACACAGAACGAAAGTGGGTCGACATTTTAATAATTTTGCTTAAGGGCCTAAAATTTTAAATAAAGTTCTGTTATGTATCCTTTAGTTGCACGGCGATAAGGGCGTAGTGCAAATAAAGCGTTTTTCGCTCTCATATAGCAAAGAAACCTAGACACTGTGTAATGAAATATAAATATTTACAGAAGTTATTCTAAAATTAGGTAAATTCAGAATCAAAGAATATTGTAGAAAATTTTTAGCGATGTATAAGACAAGCGTTGGATTATAATTAAAGATACTCGATCAAAAACAAATATTGATCAGAAGTTTGCGAAATAATTGTCTTTAAATCATTGATAGTGTGCCAGTCTATTCATAGTTTTTAAACATATGTAATTTGATCTGGTGAATTCTTTAACCTTGAAAAAACCTACCGGTTTACCGTGAGAGCCGACATAACGATTTTGTCAGAGAAGCTATGAGTCGACATCTTATATCCTGATCGATGTTATTGGTCATTACACGCTGACGCCTTCTTTTCTGATTTTATTCGCACATCGGTTTTTTTTTCTGTTCCTAATATTAGGACCACTTTTCAGATAACGTTCTTCAATAGTTATATCATACGGCAACTTATTTTAAGAGCATTCTTTGTTTGACCATATCCGAAATTCGCTAAATGTTAAAAAAAAAAACACTTTTCACAGTCGTATGCATTCCTCGGCATAATATAAAAAATTTCGGCAGAAAGAAAATTGAGGGAATGGCGATAAAAGCCTGCGCTGCTAATTTAGAAATACGAAACATTGGCAGTTAAAACACTCCCAGCAATTTCTGTAACCCAATCACATCAATATCTAACAAGAAACATACCTATCTGCTTGGAAAGCTCCATTTCGATAGACAAATTGATGGGGAAAATGAAAGTTAAATATTCGTAGCTCTACGATTAAATCACCTTAATATCTTTATTAACTATATTTGACCAATTCTCTTTGCTGTTCAGGTTTTTCTACTTATTAGAGGTTAGTTCAAATTGATTCAAATGTTTAGCCCATGTTAGTGGCTGAAGCTTTGTACAAAGTCTCATGAATTTCAGTAGAAATTTATCGACAATGCGAAAAAATCGTTCATCAACAAAATACACTGAAGAGCCAGAAAACTGGCACAGACGAGCTAATGCAAATTACATAGCAACGTCACCTATGCGCGTACTCTGTTGCGTCCGCCAGTGCGTATATAAAGCGATAGACATCCTTGCCAGCTGTCGCAGCTGTTTTCGGCATGAGAATGACAAGTAATAACGATTTAAGCGATTTTCAACGCGGTGTCATAGTTGGCGCTCGTGAGATGGGCCATAGTATTTCTGAGGTACAAACGAAGTTCGGATTTTCACGGACGACCATTGCAAAGTGTACCGTGACTACAAGAATTCCGGCAAAACCTTCAACCTACGATACCAGTGTGGCCGTAAAAATATATTGGGTGAACGTGACCAACGTCGGCTGTCAAGAATCGTTTCACGCAATAGGCGTGCAACGCTCTTGCAGGTATAATCGGAATTCAATGCTGGAGCCTCAACAAGCATCAGCGTCCAGACTTTGCAACGTACCCTGCACGATACGGGCTTGTGTCGAATAGCTCTGTGTCGTGCACCCTTGATGGGTGCACGACACAGAGCTATTCGCCTCGCTTGGGCCCTGCAACACCACCACTGGACACTTGATGACTGGAAACAAGTAGCCTAGTCTGACGAGTCGGGTATCCAACTGTATTAGGCAGATGGAAGGATTCGTATCTGGTGTAAACCCCATGAAGCCATGGATCCCGCCTGTCAACAGGGAAATGTACCGGCTGGTGAGGGGACCGTAATGGTATATGATGTGTTTTGCTGGACTTCAGTCACTGGAACCCCTGGTACGTCTACAAACGTCTGTGACCGGCCAACGCTATGTGCGCATCCTTTCTGACGTGATACACCTGTTCATGTCATGTATTCATGCTAATGGGTTCGGCCAATTCCAACAGGACAATGCACCTCCACACAAGTGTCGGGACGCCACATTATGGTTAAAGGAACATTCATATGAGTTTGGGGTTTTACCATTCCCACCCAAGTCCTCAGATCTGAACGTGATAGAACATATTTGGGATGCCATGCAACGCGCTATCGAACACAGGAATCTGAGACCTCGGAATACACCCGAATTTTGGAACGCTCTGCAGGACGTATGGTGTGCATTGCCTACAGCATATTTCCAGAAGCTAGTGGAGTCCATGCCCCTTCGTACTTCTGCAGTCCTGCGCTCCCGTGGGGGACCTACCAAGTATTAGACTGAGGTACCAGTTTTTCTAGCACTTCAGAGTATATGGTTTCCTATGGGTCGTGAAGTGATGAGACAACCACATATACTACACTGAAGAACATTCGAATTAGAGACCCTGTAAACGGAAACGACATGCCGTATGCAGCGATCCGACAATATAAGGAGTGATACGACGGGAATCAGTAAGAATCTGATGCAGTATGGGTAAGACGAAGGATCTAAGCGCATTTGATCGTGGGAAAATTGTCGGGACCCGACGAATAGGTCACTCCATCTCAAACGTCATGCAGGCACTGGGATGACGTTTGAGATGGAGCTACTGTGTCACGAGCTACTGTGTCACGGGAGCACCGTGAGTACATCGACTCAGGTAAAACCATCCCTGCAAGTGTTAAATGCCGTGGACAACAGCGTGTGGATGAGCGGGCTCATCGTCGGGTAGCTCGCATTGTAACAGCGGATAGACGGGCCACAGTGCCAGAAATCACTCGCCAGTTTAACGCTGGTGCACAAAAACGTGTAAGCAACCGCACCATCCAGAACCATCTCTTCGCTATGGGGTACAGAAGCCATCGACCCTCGAGGGTACCGCTGCTGACCGCACATCACAAAGATTAGCATGGGCGCGAGAACATCACCACTGGATCCTAAACATGTGGAAAAATGTTGCCTGGGCTGATGAGTCGAGATTCGCGTTGGTACATGCGGATGGCAGGATACGAGTACGGCGCAAACCACATGAAGCGATGGATCCTTCTTGCCAGCAGGGTACTTTTCAAGCTAGTAGGGGTGGCATTTTCATCCGGGGACTGTTTACGTGGACTTAAATGGGACCCCTGGTACGTGTGACATCATCGCTCAGACGACCATTTGTCGCAGTTTGTGCGTCTTCAACATCCTACTGGGGATCACATCCTGCAACAAGACAATGCACCGTGCCATCGATCCCGAATTGTATCCGAATGGTTGGATGAACACTCCACTGACGTGACCTCGCTTCCATGACTGGCTCAGTCACCTGACCTCAATCCCATCGAGCACATCTGGGATGCCATCGAGAGAGATGTTCGAGGCTCTGACCACCTCCATGGAATCTTCGTGACCTCTGGGAGCTTGTTCAGGGGTCGTGGATCCGTATGGCTTCCCAACGCTTTAGGTGTCTTTCGAGTTCAGGCCGAGATGAATCGCCGCCGTCAACAGGGCGAAAGGTGGTGCTACACGTTACTAGACAGCTATCTCTAATTCAATTGCTCTTCAGTGTATATTAACAAAACTATTCGCACACTTTCAAATATTTGCATAAGGGCAAAGAACGGTTGCGCAGGAAGGTGCGCTGTGAGTAGGGAAGCATGTATATAAAGTTGAGATCTTCTGTCGTGTTATCAGTATCTTTGAAGCGGATATGCTGCTTGGACGTAAACTTTCCGAATTCCACCTGGTTATAGTTTGTAATTTGAGTTACGTCTCTATATGAAGCATTGCAGCGAAACTAAATGGACCATAATCGAACTGTAAGTGATGTCCTGAAGAGAGGGAAACGGGACGGTGCAACTACAGCGAAAAAACTTTCAGAAAGAACACAAGAACTCAAGGTACGTGACAGGAGAGCCATGGTAGGAAATTCTAAGAAATCCCGTTCTTCCTCTGTCGTTCCCACCGCTGCTGAAATAGGGAATTCTTGTAATGGCTCGGGTGGTACCATAACTGTCCGCAGAGAGTTGCACAGTTTGGGTTATTATTATAGATCAGCTGCATAGAAGCCACACATCACTACAGTGAATGCAAAGAGCCCTAAGTGGGGTGTGTCTCCCGTCGTGCCTGGACTGAGGGCGACTGGAAAGCTATTCATGAGTCACGCTTTTCACTCTTCCAATCTGATGGGGCCGTCTAGGTGGTGCAGTGGTCTAAGCGATTGCTTCTGATAATTCGTCCTAGATGTGTCCGGGTTTGAATCCCGGTGAGGTATAGATGTTGTGTTTGTCTTACGGCGCTAGCATTCTTCCTTCTCTGGAGCCAGTGATACTAAATTAGGGACGGGCTACCGCTCATAGCCCACTGAGTTGCTCACGGTGGTCGTTAAACCTCCATTCGAAAAAAAATCTGATGGGAGTGTTGTATTTGACAACAACCCGACGGACGATTTTCGTCGTACTGTTTTCTTCCAACTGCTATGTTCGGCGGAGGATCTACCATGGTATGGAGTTGTTTGTCATAGACGCAACTCGGCCCATTGGTTATTCTACCACAAATCATGAACTCTGACGTGTACCTCGACGTACTGGATGATTCCGCTGTACTAACAATGTGGTACTATTATGGAAATTACAGTTGTCTCTTCTAACACGATCGAACTCCCCACACACTACAGGGCATGGTTAGAACTGATTTCTTGAAAACAAGGTGTCATGACGGTTCGTCCGAGAAGGGCCCCGGTTTGAATCCCGGTGAGGCATGGATGTCGTGTTTGTCTTACGGCACTGACTCACTCTGCCTTCCCTGGAACCAGTGTCCCTACATTAGGGACTGGCGACTGCTTATAGCCCATCGAGTTGCTCACGGTGGTCGTTAAATCCCCAATCAAACAAAACGAGGTGGTAGTGTTAGACTGGCGGGCTCAAAGTCTTGATCTTAATTCCACAAAACGCCTCTGGATTGGACTAGAGCGACTGATTCGTAATGGACCGCTCAAAGTCCTGATCTTAATTCTATAGAACGCCTCTGAATTGAACTGGAATGACGGATTCGAAATAGACCAGAACGACCGTCTTTGCTTTCCACTCTCGCAACAGTTTTGCTGACGAATCGCAAGCCATTCCCGTCGAAGTCTAAGGGAAATTGGTTAATGTATGCCTTGGCGTGTTGCCGTTGTCATAAAAGTAAAAGGTACACCGACGAACTATTAACTGCGATAATAAAGCCATCTGTTCCAAGATATTATGGCGTCAGAACACTTTTGATAATATAGTGTATGTTGTAAAACATCTACTTCTTTGTTTGTTTGTTTGGGGATTTAACGACCGCCGTGAGCATTTTGATGGGCTATATGCAGTCTCCCTTTTCTAATTAAGGGCCACTGGTTCCAGGGAAGAGAGAGAACCAGTGCCGTAAGACAAGCACATTTTTCTTGCCTCAACTGGATACGAACCATGACGTATCTCGGATGAATGGTCAGAAGCCTGCACTTAGACAACTGCGCCGCCGGAACGGCTAAAATATCTTCAGAGTCCTCATATTAACATATCCCTAAGCGAAATGGTATCTTCCTTTGTAGACGTAGACATGTGAATAGTACTGGCAATCCAAGAGGAAATCATCCACTGCTCTTACAGATTTTGCACCACGTAAAGTAATTTTACGCGGCAGATGGCCTAGTGGGCAGCGCTTCTGCATGCATATGCATCGGTCTCCGAATCGATCCCAGATAAATTAGCAACGTTCGAACCCCTAAATATCTGCCGTGCGTCGGATAGGCACGTTAAGCCTTCGAACCCGGGTTACTGGCGGTCCCATTAGAAACAAGTGAATCCCCAATACTGGCGTGTGCTAGTATTGGGGAAAGAGAAATGTGCGGAGTCAACGACGCGCATTACTAGCCGGGCATTCGGACTTCGCTATGTTTACAGCTTTCTCCTATAGTAAGCCGCTGCGTTCCACTTAATGCCACTTCATTTTTCGTACTCGCTTCGAAATCCTGAAACAGGCGTATAGCTAGTCAAGTCTAAACCTTCACTGCAGGTGTAAAACTTAAAAGATGATCTGCTGATGATCCAGATAGGATTTGTAGCCAGATCTCGCCCCCCCCCCTCCCGTGACTGGGTTGCTCCGTTAAATGAATTGGCAATGAGCCAAAATAATTTTAGGATTTCAATGTTTCTCCTGATCTGTTGAAGGGAGCTTATATGTATTTCTATATACACTGATGTTTGTGAAAATCGCAACACCATGAAGGACTGCGGGTGTTATCTTGAAACTTACAGGATATATGTACAACAGGTTGCGACATGCAAATGATTAAAATATCAGTGAAAATCCGCACGCCGTTTCGGAGCAGTGTCCTCTGAACTGTCCGGTCTTGGAAAGAAAACGCTGGCTCAAACGGGATGTTGAAATCAGTGTAGAGCTGACATTGAGTCGAAAGGGTGTTTCATGTGTCTCACTATATCGTCTCGTCGAAGAAAGTCGCGTTATAAATACCTGATGGACATTAAGCGAGGAAAGATATTTGGGATGAGCGAAGCTGGATTTTCCTACCGCGAAACTGCCATTCGTACGGGTTGAAACGCCAGTACAGTGGTGCTAACGTGTGATCAGTGGATAGAGGAGGCTCGAACGTACAGAAACCACGGAAATGGACCGCAAGATCGCGCGACTTAACAGGATGACTGACACCTCTACGGCATGAAAGTGAACGATCTCACAGCGAGATCCACTGTGTTAGCGAAGCAGTTGAGCACTGTCGCAAGCCAAGCCTTGTCCTGCAACACAATTCGACGTCATCTGGCAGCCCATTGCTGCGCATATCTTTGACCCTTAATCACAGACGCCTGAGACTGCAATGGGGTCTCGAATACAGACACTGGAGCGCTGATTGGAAACAGGTCGTGTTTTCTGACGAGTGACGATTCCACTTGATGCATCATGGTGGTCGCATACGTGTTTGAAGACATCGTGGGGAACAGCACCTTACAGGTTGCACTTTATAGCGTCATACCAGCCCAATGCTAAGCGTCATGGTTTGAAAAGCCACTAGGCTCGATTCCCGATCTCGACTGATACGAATTGAGGGAACCCTCAACACCCAGTGATACATCAGGATGTTTCAAAGGCCCCTCCTTCAGAGTTGTCTTGGAGCCATATTTCAGCAGGATAATGGTCAGCCACATTTGTCCCTGAATGTTCGAGACCTTTACCATGCACGGCAGATACTGTTTCTTCCTTGGCTTGCACGTTCCCCGTATAGATCTCTCATCAAGCATGTCCGGGACATGTTAGCTAAGCAACTGTCCCGTTAAGCGTATCCGCCAGTCACCAACAATGAACTCATGTCTCGCATAAAAGCAGCCCCCCCAGTACACTGTTAGAAATTTCAGTTCAACGTTGCACCACAGTATCGTGCAGCATATGACATTTGCACCATAATCTGGTCCGATTTTTACACTTGCACCATAAAGTGGTGCATGAAAACGTTTGATTCACACCACGTTTTCGTGCAAATTACCAAATGCAGCCAGAGTGGCGTTACCCTGAACCACATTTTGGGGCAGTGAAGGAAACGGCGCATGCGTCTTCGTCATCAAGTCATCCGAAGGAGACAGATGTGATGTGCCACTATGTTGGTTTTCTCGTCACAGTAGTGCGAGTTTGGAAAATTTTAAAGAAGCGTTCACTCAAGTTAATAAGGTAAGTGCTAAAAATAGTTTCTGTAGCTCATACACGTATATCTGGTGTTCCTGACATAATTATTTTCACGTTGAACTTTCTGATGTTATACACTGCAGGACAATTGCTAAGGACGGATGACAATAGCAACGGTAGTAACCATAAAATGGAAGGCAGGAAAATGTGGAAATTAGCATAAGTGCGGGATACAGTAAGACGTGTTCTGCGTATGCAAATTTTGGATTCCCGAACTTTTTCGTGGCGTCATAGCGCTGATAAGAGATATAAAGGGTTTGTCGCGTATTGACCGTTGTTGTTCAAACGCAAAGTTGAAAGGGAAAGGATCAATTGACAAACTTGCAATTTTTAGTATGTCTTCCCGACATCACCTAGATGATTTTACGCGTGGCCGTACTATTGGCAAGATTGAAAAAGGGCGAAAAATAACAGATGTTGCCAGGGAGTTCGACGTCAGCCACAGTGTTGTTTCAAGGCTTTGGAAATCATTTCAAACAAATGGAGAGTGTAGCAAACGTCACGGGGAGGCCGTGTTCGCAGTACGACACCTGCAGAAGATCGGTACATAGTGCTATCAACAAAAAGACACCGGCGCAGCACAGCTAGTGAGGTAGCAAATCAGTTTATGGCTGCTACTGGCAGGCGGATCTCCCGAAAAACGGTCTCCAGACGGTTGCATAAAGGAGGACTATACGCCCGCCGTCCTGTTGTTTGCATCCCATTGTCCAGACGTCACCGTACCGCCCGTTTGCAATGGTGCCATCAACGTCGCAATTGGACTGATAGCGACTGGTCTGCTGTCCTGTTCTCAGATGAGAGTAGATACAGTCTATCGTCTGATTATCGACGACAACTGATCTGGCGTGATAGTGGTACTGCATATTGTCCAGCAAACATACAGGAAAGGGACCGATATCCGACATGTAGTGTCATGGTATGGGCTGGCATCATGATCAATGGCCGTACATCCCTCTATGTGCTTCCAACTGGGACTATGATTGGCCAACGATGCATTAATGATGTTCTGCTACCTCATGTTCGCATGTTCCGTGGTGCTGTCGGTGATAGATTCATTTTCATGGACGACAACGCAACATGTCATCGAACAGTCGCTGTCCAGGAGTGGCTTGAGGGCGAGGATATTCAACGCCTCGTATGGCCAGCACGTTCTCCAGATCTGAATCCCATTGAAAATGTGTGGGATGC
This sequence comes from Macrothele yani, assembly GCA_039090855.1. Lineage (NCBI taxonomy): Eukaryota > Metazoa > Arthropoda > Arachnida > Araneae > Macrothelidae > Macrothele > Macrothele yani. Next base: position 135,602,461 of record CM076990.1, read on the forward strand.
TTTGGGGAGGAGTCTTGCTGGTCGCCAATGCACTCCATTAAACAAGGACACCCTCATCCGTGCACTGACAGAGGAATGGGATAAATTACCCCAACAGCTGCTTGATAATGTTGTGCAAAGCATGACACGACGTGTGGAATCTTGCATCGCCTTCCATGGTGGCCATATCCCGTATTGACATCTTACGCCGGAACGCCTGCGGACGGTAATTGCATTTTTTTCACGATTACGTATTCTGCACAAAATGGCCTGTTTGTCCCTTGAACACGTTCCAAAGCCTTCTGGATTTCAGAGCACAATAAATTGTCTTTCTTGTAATGTCCTGGCATTCTGACATTATTTTATTTCACTTGGCATCCAACCACACTTACTTTTTTATGCGCTATATAGCCGTTTATGATCCGTCCTTAGCAATTGTCCAGCAGTGTATATGTTCCTAACCTCATGTCGGACAATACAATTTTAGTTTTATGAGCACGTTGTTCACATGGAAGTAGCTATTAATGTAGTATAACAAGCTCAAATTCCGAAATTAATTGGCCCAGTGTATTGACCTTAAAGTTGAGACTATATGCGCTAACTAACATGAGCAATGAACATTAAATTATTCCGAATATGCGAAAAAAATTAAAAAGAAAAACAACAGGAATCTTTTATTCCTAAATTTATGAAGTAAACACAAACTTTTTGGAACTGTACACAGGAACCCTGTTTTCAAAACATTTTATCCTTCAAGTAGTGTTGTAAAAAGACTACACCTAATTTTGGTGATATGTGGCACCGATAAATGGAACTACACCAGCTGCACCACATTTTGGAATAGTTACACCGACAAGTTGTGCAACTTTGCAGCATATTATGGAGTAACGTTGCACTATAAAATGGTGCATCCTTACTTTCGATGGTCTAATATTGCACCATTTTGTGGTGCATCCATACACCATATTCTGGTGCAATCGTACCCCATAAAGTGCTTTACGGTTGCACCACATTTTGATGTCTTGTTTGCACCACATAATGGTGCATCTTTTCTCAGAAAGTAGTGCAGGTTGTGTAACACCAGTTTTTGGTGAAACCTATCCACAAATTTTTAACAGTGTAGGACGATATCAAAAAACCCTCCCATTCAATGACACGCCGTAAAGAGGCTGATATTTTTGCTCAGATGGCTTCACACGATACAAAGTCTTGAAGCAAAAAAATCTTGTCTAGTTCTACAAATGTAATCAGTTATCTACTGTAGCAGGAGGAATCTGTGATATCAATTTCGTTTGAATTGCGCGATTATTTTTCGTTGGTGTTGCAATTTTCACAAACGGAGGTAGCACTCCTGCAACTCAGCATCTCAGTCTAATTTTAGTCACTTTTGAGAAAAACAGACATCCAGATTTGTAAAAAGGTATAGTTAAAGACATAAAATGTGAATCTTTTAGAATTGGCTCTGGAATTTTGAAAAATTCATTGACAGAAATTAAATAAAATGCTTCGTCATTAAATTTACTACCTTCACGCATTTTCTACTTGTAAAGACCGTAGCATTCCGTACCATTATGCGAGTAGTAGTTAAAGAAACCACTTTGGTATTCACTATCCTAACTCAACAGCTTTAAGATATTATTACTCCGCGTTGCTTCCAAAGGGCGGAGATTAGTATGTGCGGTTAGTTTTACCAGAAGTCGTCCTTTAGAAGGACGGGTGGGTGACGCAAAAAGTGGTGACACTTCTTATTCTTTTATTAAAAAGAGGACAGAATGAGCAGCATGCCTCAGTTGATGCTGATGTACGTTAATTACCCCTAAAACCAAAAGCGCCTGCGAAGTTGTGACCTTTCACGATGGTCTGCGTAACCGTGTCAACAATAATGGCTTTCGAGTTATTAAAGCAACCCTTAATTACAAAGATAAGACCTTAATTGCGTAATTTCTTTTTCAGAACAAAAAAGTTAATATATGATTCTCGCATTAAATGCAAGCTCTAGACTGTTTATAATATCAAACTACTTTTTTTTTGTAAAAGTTTGCGAGAACATTAATATTGTTCCCTCCTCCGGTCTCCATGCAGTCAGTCTCGTAGGAATCCAATAATGTAACTAGGAGAGAGAAATCGTTTTACGGAAAGAGAAATAGAAAAACATTCGTGCCTTTTTGGTATGTTTCAATAGACATAAGTATGCCTTTTTTTGTGTATCAACAACCACCATGAGCAACTCAAAGATTCATAAGCAGTCACCCATCCCTAATTTAGGGTAATTTGTTCCAGAAAAGGGGATAGAGCCAGCATCCATGCCTCATCTGGAACTCGGAGGTCTATAACAGCCACCCATCCCTAATTTAGGATCACTGTTTCCATAAAAGGGACAGAGCCAGCGATATAACACAAAAAGAACATCCATGCCACTATTGGAACTCAAAGGTCTATGAACACTCGCCCATCCCTAATTTAGGGTCAGTGGTTCCAGAAAAGAAACAAAGCGAGCGCCATCAGACAAAAATAGTATCCGTTCCTCATCTGCAACTCAAAGCTAAATAGGCAGTCCCCCATTCTAAATTTAAGGCCGCTGGATCCATAAAATTGGCAGAGCCGGCGCCATCAGACAAAAGGAGCATCTATGCCCCATCTGGAACTCAAAGATCTATAAGAATTCGCCCATCCCTAATTTAGGACCACTGATTCCAGTAAAGGGGCAGAAGCAACGCCATCAGACAAAAGAGGCATCAATGCCTCATCTGGAACTCGGAGGTCTATAACAGCCACCCATCCCTAATTTAGGGTCACTGTTTCCATAAAAGGGACAGAGCCAGCGATATAACACAAAAAAAAAAAACATCCATGCCACTATTGGAACTCAAAGGTCTATGAACACTCGCCCATCCCTAATTTAGGGTCAGTGGTTCCAGAAAAGAAACAGAGCGAGCGCCATTAGACAAAAGTAGTATCCGTTCCTCATCTGCAACTCAAAGCTAAATAGGCAGTCGCCCATTCTAAATTTAAGGCCACTGGATCCATAAAATTGGCAGAGCCGGCGCCATCAGACAAAAGGAGCATCTATGCCCCATCTGGAACTCAAAGATCTATAAGAATTCGCCCATCCCTAATTTAGGACCACTGATTCCAGTAAAGGGGCAGAAGCAACGCCATCAGACAAAAGAGGCATCAATGCCTCATCTGGAACTCGGAGGTCTATAACAGCCACCCATCCCTAATTTAGGGTCACTGTTTCCATAAAAGGGACAGAGCCAGCGATATAACACAAAAAAAAAACATCCATGCCACTATTGGAACTCAAAGGTCTATGAACACTCGCCCATCCCTAATTTAGGGTCAGTGGTTCCAGAAAAGAAACAAAGCGAGCGCCATCAGACAAAAATAGTATCCGTTCCTCATCTGCAACTCAAAGCTAAATAGGCAGTCGCCCATTCTAAATTTAAGGCCACTGGATCCATAAAATTGGCAGAGCCGGCGCCATCAGACAAAAGGAGCATCTATGCCCCATCTGGAACTCAAAGATCTATAAGAATTCGCCCATCCCTAATTTAGGACCACTGATTCCAGTAAAGGGGCAGAAGCAACGCCATCAGACAAAAGAGGCATCAATGCCTCATCTGGAACTCGGAGGTCTATAACAGCCACCCATCCCTAATTTAGGGTCACTGTTTCCATAAAAGGGACAGAGCCAGCGATATAACACAAAAAAAAACATCCATGCCACTATTGGAACTCAAAGGTCTATGAACACTCGCCCATCCCTAATTTAGGGTCAGTGGTTCCAGAAAAGAAACAGAGCGAGCGCCATCAGACAAAAGTAGTATCCGTTCCTCATCTGCAACTCAAAGCTAAATAGGCAGTCGCCCATTCTAAATTTAAGGCCACTGGATCCATAAAATTGGCAGAGCCGGCGCCATCAGACAAAAGGAGCATCTATGCCCCATCTGGAACTCAAAGATCTATAAGAATTCGCCCATCCCTAATTTAGGACCACTGGTTCCAGTAAAGGGACAGAAGCAACGCCATCAGACAAAAGAACTCAAGCCCGAGGCCGTCTCGAACAAAGATCAAAAGCCATTTTCTCAGACAACTAGGCCACCGAGGCGGCCATAAATATATTAGTAATTAAATTCGTGTGCGTTAGAATTTTTAAGATCCGTTATGAAACAAAGAACTTCTAGAATTTATTACGCACATTTGAATATTTGATAAATGATACCGTCCTGAATATAAGAAAAGTTTTTATTTGTATCTGTGCCAAACATAATTCTAGAGATTTCTAAAAGTTTGTAAACGAAAACAGAACGAGAATGTTTAAAACAGGAACATGCTTTAAATATTGAAAAGAATGAAGAGTTCGATTTCCGAATGTAGGTTGATAACAAATTTTTTGTAGCTCAAAACCAGATTAAAAATAAATAAATATCCTGGAGGATTGCTCCCAATTCAGAACACTGGCAACTTGCCAGTCGATTAAAAAGTTCGAAAGTATAAATCAGAATTACTCCATCACAAGTTAATGTTGTATAAGAGATAACATAAATAGCCGTGTGAAACGATTGAATTTTACTCCTTGGGGATAAGTAATTCATGTATCCGAAACTATGTAACATCCTATAGCATCATCATAACTCATCAGCACCACTTCGTAAAACTGTTCCTCCTGAAGTATCTCCTAAAGTCACCGCCAGGGACGCACTTAATGTTATTAAAGAAATACTGTAAATGAAAGTATTTTGAAATTATGTCATGTTCTATTCACAACAAAAAGCATGTTGAATACCAGGAATGACAATTTAGAATATACAATTTTTTCTTCTCATTAGAGCACCAACTGAAATGGATTGTTCTGTGTATTAAAACAACTAAGTTCCTGAGACAACAACTACAGCAATCCTTCAAAGGCAATTTTTAATGTGACAGAACACTTTTAAAATTATAAAATATAATACTTTATTGTTTCATATGTTGGATAACAATGCGACGTTCAGGTAAAATCATCACCTCTGTTTCTACTGAAATATGAAATGTGAACTGAGTTAACAGAAATCATGGAATGCTTATCTAGTAACGGGTAGATTTCTCTTTTGCCCTGGTAAGGGCAACCACTCGGCGAGGGCCGCCCCGGTGGCGCAGTGGTCTAAAGCGCTGGCCTCTGATCATTCGTCCGTAAGGGGTCCGGGTTCGAATCCCGGTCAGGCATGGATGTTGTGTTTGTCTTACGGCACTGGCTCTCTCCCTTCCCTGGAACCAGTGACCCTAAATTAGGGACGGGCGACTGCTTATAGCCCATTGAGTTGCTCACGGTGGTCGTTAAACCTCCAATAATAATAATAAAATAACACTCGGCGAGGCATGTGGGTCCACAAAGTCATACCAAGCGTTTCACGGGTACCTTCATCCATGCTTGTTGCACAGCTATCGATAATTACGTCGCAAACCTGAGTGGAGGATTAAAAAGCTCGAATGGACCTTTCTACGGCATTCCAAATACTTTCCACAGGCTTCATGTAGGAGGAACGAGGAATTAGAGGGAGGAATATTCTGTGAAATGCTGTTCTAACCATGTTCTAGTCTCCATGGCTTTGTAGGGAGACACACTGTTCTGCTGGAAGAGTTCATTGACCGGAGGGTGCGTTATGACCACGAAAAGATACACATGGTCTGCAAGGATAGGCACGTATCTCTACTTCTTGCTTTTCATAACACCCCATAATTGGGATACTTATGTTACAACCACCCGGTATATTTAGTCGTTGGGAATTATTTCCCTCTTTTTAAGTGTAAAATTAGCAAATATTTTTCTTGATCTCCTTATGCCACGAAACGATTCGACGGAAAGCAATTGTTTGCTTACTAACCATTCGTAACGTTACCGTAGTTTTGAGTTCTGAGTGTATTTTGCTTTTGCTAAAATGCCGTAGAACATCTACAATGTACATATACTGCTTGCTTCTAAAGTAAGTTCACCACCAATGAAAACAGGCTTTAATTTTCGGACGACACTCTCCATTTTTGTTCTATTTGTACCAGAGTGGATCGAAAAGTAACGGCCGCCTTGATGGCGCAGTGGTCTAAGGCGCTGGCTTCTGATCATTCGTCCGTAAGAGGTCCGGGTTCGAATCCCGGTCAGGCATGGATGTTGTGTTTGTCTTACGGCACTGGCTCTCTCCCTTCCCTGGAACCAGTGACCCTAAATTAGGGACGGGCGACTGCTTATAGCCCATTGAGTTGCTCACGGTGGTCGTTAAACCTCCAATCAAAAAAAAAAAGTAACGCACAGCAATTTATTTTCTTTTACAGATTGCGAGCAGCAGGTTGCAGTTTAGCAGACAACGAGTTTGGATATCACGCTACAGACCGGTGTCGCCGTGGTGGAAGACAGTGAGCACGACGGCACAAAGATGCGTTAATTAGCGTCATCTAAGAAGGAAGGGCAACGCGGTCTAGTCCGATTTTTGTGGGCTAAACGGAGAACTTCAACAGAAATTCTCAAAGAAATGGTCGAAGTGTATGGTGGTGATTGCCTGGACTGCAGCAACGTCTCTAGATGGTACAGTTTCTCTGCTTAGGGCCGTAGCAATCTCTCCAATTCACCACTTTCCGGTCGACTTATAAACGCGCCATCACCTGCCTCTGTGAGAGGCACTGAACAGGCATTCCTCAATGACCGGTGAATCCATCTGCACACACTGGCATAGAAGTTCAACGTTTCGTGCGGTATATCGTGCATGAAAAATGACAATTTCGTAAGGCCAGTGCGCGATGGGTGCCCGCGAATTTGACAGACGACCAGAAGAAACAAAGGATGGTGTCCTCCTTAGACCACAAATGATGCATTACGCAGAAGAAGGACATGAATTTCTGGCAGGTGTAGTGATGGGCGATGAGTGCAGGGCGTATCACTACACACCCGAAACAAAGAAGGCCAGTATGGTGTGGAAACATTCCGACTCCCCACCACCAAAACAATTCAGAGTAACCCAAGCTGCACAAAATGTCCTCATGACGCTGTTTTGGGTGCATGCCTGGCGTTCTCCTGGTGGAGTTTCATCCAACGGGAACCACTGCGTATGAATGCCAAAACCTGCACTAACACATTGACAAAGTGGCGTCGGTTGGTTGGTTGGCTGATTTTTATGGCGCAAGGGACATGTTTATCCAAAGAGCGTCAGACACAAGACAATCAAAGGAATAAATTTGCATCGTGCCCTTCGTGACAAAAGACCCAACAAAGAGCTTGGAAATGTCAGACTGCTTCATGACAACGCTCGCCCATATGATGTTGCAAACACACGTTCGTGACAAAATTGCGCCATTTGGCTGGGAGGTGCTCCAGCACCCACCGTACAGTCCGGAGCTGGCTCCTTGCGACTTCCACTGTTTGGTATTTTGAAAAGATTCCTGGGTGACCAATGCTACGATTCGACTGACGAAGTCAAATCGGTTCTACGTAGGGGTATATACGCGTAGAAAACGGACTGTTTAACAAGGTATACAAAAACTGTCACCACGCTGGAATAAATGTTTCGATCGTCTCGTTTTTTATGTGGAAAAACAGCTAAGAAATGTAGTTTCACTGTGTATAGGTTTTGTTTTGCTATCTATTAAGCTGTTGCCAAGAAAAAATAGTGTTCGTTACTTTTCGATCCACCGTTATATAAATCGCTAGCTCCCTAAGCTTGCAGTATTGTTCTCACATAAAGAATATTTTCAGAACATTCATAGGAGTTTCGTATGCCACGCAGAAAAGAAAATATCACAAAATTTGTTAGAGGGCAGTATGAAACTATGGTCTATGCATTTATACATTGCAGGATGCTATGGTGACGTAACAGCAGAGCACGTTCAAAGAGTAGAATCAACAACTCATGTAGTTTCCTCCCGGTTACTATAGAAACTGTCTAGACCAGTACTGTCGAACATCTGTAAAGCCGTAAGCCAAATTTGTTGAAAGAGTTAATGGGTGGGCCACATTATTTTTATAATATGTATAAAATGATGTAAATATTATTAAAACTTAAATCTTTAAGCTCTCATAATTAATATCAGAACAATCGCTGTTTAAAATTTGAGGAGAAAAAATTATATTTATTGGGAGCACTGTTGATGAATAAAATACACTAAAAGTTGTTGCATGTCTACCTCGATGCTTGTCGTTGCAAGTCAAAATAATTGTTGAAGAGATGAGTCAATCCCACTGTTCCTGTGTTTTGATTTTTTGTATTTTATGTCAGAAAATGCCCTCTGACATATGTAATTCCAAACTTTGAAATCACTTTAAATCGAAAATACCTTATATTTGTGTATTTCTCAGTGAAAGAAAGTTTAAAAATTTTGAGCTCCTGTCACTGTTCGAGCTCCAATAAATTCATATTATTCCATTTAATATATGGGTTTTATGCTTTGAAAGTCAAAATTGAATAGATTGCTAACCAAAGTGCGCTGTGTTTGAGTTCATCAGTTTGTTTATATTTGTCATAAAGTTTTAAATTAAACTGTATAGCTCAGGAATAAATATAAAATATTATCAAAGAGATATCTTCATCATAGAGCTGCTTGCAAAATTTGAAGTGAGTCAAACTGTTTCTTACTAGATTTCATATTAACAACTACAGCTTGATTATAAAAACCATCTACTAGTATGTAAAATTTATAGACACAGAGGATGTTCACATATTTTAGAACGATTTTTCAGCAATATAATTCATGTTCAAAATAAAAGGATTTATTTCTTAAATACTCTACCTGATATCTCTTTCTTTGTACTATGAACCTACATGTAGATTTGCAAGATAATAGAGCATTTTTTAAAACTGGTAATGGTATTCTGATCCACTCCTCTTCCAGTGCTTTCCATAGTCCAATCATTGTTGTACATCTGCGTTTAAGAAACGCTCTGTTTATCAGTCCGAAGGCACAATAGTACACTGGGGTGCAAAAGTTAAGGACGAGACGGGTTTTCAAATGTAACGTCGTGCAGAAGTGCTCCACATCGACTCACATCATACCATAAGATCCTTAAGATGCAAGAATATGGGAAAAGTGAGCAAAACCGTCCAAACAAGGAATCCAAAGGCTACAAAGGCACTTTATTGAAAAGGTAGCTTCGAGCACAACTGGACAGAAGACAGAAACGTCCATGCGACAGGCGGCTGCCAAGAAAATTCCAGTCTTTAGTAAGGGATATGATCACCCGTGACTGCGTTGCAGGATTTACAACGTCTGTCCATTCTGAGGACGAGGTTGTCAAGGAGCTGTTGAGGCATCTTGGCCCATTCCCCTTGTAGCGCCTATCGTAGCTGCGGAATCGTTGCTGACGGCTGGTGACATGCTGCCAAGCGTCTCCCGAGAAGGTCCCACACGTGTTCGACTGGATTTAGGTCCGGGAACCTTGCGGACCAATCCATGCGTTGAATATATTCACTCTCCAATAGCTCTGCGACAGCCGCTGTACGATGAGGTGTAGCGTTGTCGTCCATGAGGAGGAACTCAGGACCCACAGCACCTCTAAACAGACGCACGTGAGGCAAGAGAACCTTGGTACAATAGCGGACATCAGTGACTGAACCTCCTTGGAAGATGTGGGGATCAGTACGGCTACCAAGCATGATACCGACCCAAACGAGAACCCTGCCACCTCCAAACCGGTCCCTTTCGATTATGTTGGAGGTGTGATTGCGTGTTCCCTGCTCTCTCCAGATGTGTGTACGTCCAGAATCGCTTGTCAGACTAAATCGGCTCTCATCCATGAAGAGAACCCGACCCCATTGCTAATGTGTCCAGTTCTTGTGTTCCTGGCACCACAAAAACCGCCGTCTTCGACGAGCAGGCGTTAATAGCACACACCGTACTGGTCGTCGTGCAAATAGACCACCTTTGTGCAGCCTCCTGGCCACGGTAAAACGCGATAACGGACGTCCAGTTGTCTGTTGCATGTGCCTTGCGATTTCTCCCGATGTCTGCCGTCTGTCTCTTCTCGCATGTAGGACAATATACCGGTCGTCCGCCGCCGTGGTTGCTCATGGACAACCACTGCTAAATTCTCGGACAGCTGTTCCTGTCGTTTGAAATGCTCTCCAAGTTCGTGAAACGATGCTCTGAGCGATCCCGAACTCCTCGGCCACACTAGTCACACTTCGACCTTCTTCCAACTTCCCAATGACGTGACCTCGGGTAAAGTCATCCAGATGTCGTCTACTAGATTGCCTGTTGGCCATATCACACGTTGGCAGCAACTCGGCGTCGTTCAAACCGATGTACACCGTGCAAAAGCTTTCACCGAATTGCTGAGCGAGAGTATTTGTCGTTTTCTTTGTAGGACTTCCGTCCACAGTGAGTAGAGTTTAGGTCCCAGCCACCTACAGCGAGAACGCCTTTTGGGCAGGACACAGAAACGGAAGGAATGAGAGCAAGTCTAGCGACTTTGACAGAACAGTTTGTAGTGAGATTAGAGTACAGAAGATGACGCCACCGTACAAGTACGATGTTGCACACTGAGGGGTGAGAGAATTTCAGGGGGGGCATAGGAAAGGATACCCATTTAACCAGTGGGTCCAACCTGGGGGCGTCACTTAACGTGCTCGTCCGATGCACGGCGGATATTTAGCGATTGTTAGTAAATCACACCATCTCTGAAAGATCAGATCAGGTTCGAACCTGAGGACCTTGTATTGATAGTCTGACTCGCTAACCACTAAGCCATCCGCGGCTCGAATTGCTGAGCGTACACCGCCCGTGTGCATTATACCCTTCCGACGCTCCGCCTTCCCTACGTCATGCTGCGTATATGCGCATGCCCTACCGTACTGGACCCTAGTCTATCACCTGAGTGGTCTTTCGGTCTGTTCTGCCTGCTCGTTTCGCTGTTATGCTAATTTCTCCTCTTCGTCCTTAATTTTTGCCCACCAGTGTACATTGGTGATACATCAGGGGATTTTGAAGGAATATAAGCAAAAGGTATAGACTTGATACCAGTCTTTCTTTACCAGCCTTTTTAGCAGTCCGATGGCACAATAATCCATTGGTGACACATCAGGGGACTTTGAAGGAATATCAGCAAAAGGTATAGATTTGATACCAGTCTTTTTTACCAGTCTTTTTAGCAGTCCGAATGCATAATAGTCCATTGGTGATACATAAGCGGACTTTGAAGGAATATGACCAAAATGTACAGATTTGATACCCGTCTCTCTTTTCATTTTTCAAGAAATTGAGTGGTAGATTTGGATGTATGACAGGTAGCCTTATCCTGATGGAGAAGGATCTCTTTGAAGATTCTGAGGATGAAAGAATGATATTTCCTCTTTAAATATAGGAGTTGAAACATTATTTTGGTAATATGTAAAATTGGTTAAACATTCTTTTCAATTTTTTTAACTTTAATTTCCCGTTGTACGAGAAATCAACAATAATATTGTAGCCTTTACTGAAACTTTCGTTGGATCAAAGTTTATGACTTTTTCTGCTCTTTTGAGATAGTAAATCTATCTTTCTTTGTTACAATCATTTAGGTAGATCCATGCTTCATCAATAGTCACAATAAATTTCCATCTGTCTCCTGATAAGAGATTTTCATAAAGAAGTCTACACCGTGTTCTGCTCTCAGCCACGGGACTAGGTAAAAGCCGATGAACATATGTCCTTTGTTTTTTTCAGATGCAAATCTTTGTTTATTACCTTGTTTATAGTTGATACAGAGATTTTTAACGATTTAATGACTGTTCTTTTGATCGGTGAATTTTCTTTTAAGACCAGAGACCTTGCTTTTGAAATAATCGCAAAAGTACGTAACTTCTTTGGCTATCCGTTTGATGCTCTTATTCCTGTCAAAAGTAATCCTTAACGATGTTGTCCTCTACTGTGAATAATATTGCTTATTTTACATTTAGAAAGGCGAATTCCATGATTTTCGCAGCGTTTTTTAATTGCAGAACACACGCTCGAATAACATTACTGTGACCACCAGTTAATATCCATAGTAACCGCCGTGTGCAGCGTGGACAGCAGCTACACGGGCTCGGAGTGACTGAATAAGATGCTGGAAGGTGTTTACAGGTATGTGGAGCCATGCTGACTGTAGTGCATCTGACAGCTGCTGGAGAATCTGTGGTAGAGGATCCATAGACCAAACAACATGATCCAGGTGGTCCCACAGAAGCTCAGTTTCGTTTAAGTCTGGAGAATTAGGAGGCAAGGAAAGTATTTTGAAGTCGTCATCGTGCTGTTTCAACCACCCTCGGACATTTCAAGCTGGGTGGCACATCGCATTGTCGTGCTGGAAGATCCCATCAGCCACAGGAAAGACAATCAGCATGTATGGGTGTACTTGGTCTGTAAGGATAGATTTATAACAAATTCGGTACATAGTGCCTTCCACAGTTACGAGTGGACTCACAGAATGCCACGAAAACATTCCCCAGACCATAACGCTGCCACCACCAGTTTCTGTTCTTCTAGCAATGATTGAAGAGTGTTTATTATCCGATGTTTCTCGCCTTATACGCCAACGTCCATCCTTTCGATGAAGCAGAAAACGTGACTCGTCGGAGAAGGCAATCCTTTGCCAATCAGCAGAGGTCCAATTCCGATTCCTCCGTACAAATGTAAGCCTTTTCTGCGAATGCTCCTTCGTTAGCATAGGTGCAGTGAGCATCCGTCTGCATCGGAGCCCACATACGTAGTAGGGTTCACTGAACTGTCGTTTTAGACACACTTCCGGTAGCCCCTAGTTCGTTCGGCCAGCGAGTTACTCCGCCGTAGCGTGTTGATCGGCACTCAAGCAGCTTCGAAACCGACGTTCACCTCTCACATCAATGGCATGTTGTGCTCCGTAGTTTCCACATCGCTTATTCGCAAATGTGCCATTTCTCCAATCACTATACTTTTAACCACATCATCACGCGAACCGTTCACGAATTGCGGTTTTTCACAAATACTGCCACCCTTGGTCCGAAAGCCAATAACCATCCCTTTTTGCAAATCTGATAAGTCCCTCCTTTTATCCATGACAGCAACGAGTGATATGTTTTCAGAATGCCTACAGCACACCATATATACTCTCCAAGCCAGCTCACGACACGTGCCGTCTTTCATTGCCTACGCGCTGTTGAGGTCAAAAGCAGAAGGTGGTCAGAATAATGTGACTTGACTGTGTATTTCTTTTCGAAGAGAGCAAAACCATAACCTTCAAACCACAGCTTGTTTACATGCGTCATTTTCTTAGCAGATGCTTCTTTCGTGTTCATCTAACACGCTGTTGCCATTTTCCATTCTTGGAATTGCTCTTATTTTCTGTAATTTCCTGACAGAAAACGTTCTAAAAATATGTGAACATCCCCTGTATTTAAGTCTTTCCCTTGAAGAGCAGTGTTTTGCGCACTTAAACACAGTGTGGTGTTAGTTAGGAAAGCTAGTGAGCTGAGAAAAGCGATTTCACTGAGACTTTCACTTAGATCAGCATCACATTTTATTTTTAGCACGTCTTTTGTAAAAAAAGATCGTGCTTATGTTATCGGTTTGTCCGTCCGTCCATCAGTGGACACCGTGTCTGCCCAACTATTTGTCCAATTTCAAGAATTCTTTTTGCACTGGAAAACTTGAAATATGCGAATGATGATCCTTTATTTCATTCTCTTTTACGATGCACAATTTCGCCCCTAGTGGGCGTAAATGCAGATGATATCGAATTCAAAATACATTTCATTCCGTAAATTTACTTCTACACATGCGATTGAAAAAATTCTTTTATTTTTCGATTCCATTTATGTTGGCAAATATTTTTAGGTAGAGTCTCGCTTTCAAGTTACGCATAGATTTTTCGCTAGGGTGCGTTAAAGTAAATTATGTTTTCCACGATATCGATGCTTGTAAAACTGCGATTTGAAAAAAAATTCTGCACCGGATTCAGCTCCTGCTGGGAAATATTTTGCACTTAATTTCTAATTTTTGGTAAAAACAATTTGGCCACCAGGTGGCATAAATCTTAATTCCCACTTCTGATGCATTTGCAGCAAAATCTCTGCTTCTAAAATGTCGATTAAAAAAAATCGTCTGTGGCCGGATACTACTCACGTCGATAAATATTTTCGTAATAATTGCTTTCCTAAAATTATGCACGATTTCTCCTCCAGGGAGCGCAGAACTCTTGTTTTTGTCGATATCTCTACTTCTCAGAGCCCGATTTGAAAACTTCCACCTTTATTGGATAGCTTTTACGGTGCAAAATGTTGTGCCATATAATTTAAAAATTTTCTAGTAATTCATTGACTTTCCGCTAGGGGGCGTAAAGGTAAATTGCGTTTTCTCAGATATTTCTGCTTCTAAATTTCCGATTTGAAAACTTCTTCCTGTATCGCATACAACTCCTGATGGTAAATTTTTCCATATAATTTCTAGTATTTGGTAAAGAATGGTTTGGACACCAGGGGGCGTAAGTGTGCATTTATGGTTCTGATGTACTTGCAGCAAAATCTAAGCTTCTGAAAACTGGACTGAAAAGTTTCTTTCCTGGACCGAGACCGTTCACATCGGAAAACCTTATGAGAATACCTTCTTAAAATAATGCATGTTTTTCCTGCCAGGGAGAGTAGATGAATATCATATATTTTTCGATATCTCTGCATCTAAGAGTCCGATTTGAATTTTTTTTTCTTTTTTTTTGTTGGAGAGCGTTTCCGCTACACCCGAAAATTCGGTGTCATCTTTCTTGTTTCCAATAGAAAGAGAAAAGTGTCACTAAACATTTTCCAGCACTCGACCAACGGATTCGATTACGCAGAATCAAGACACCATATTCGGCATCAAGTCCATCTAAAAATGTTTTGCATTTTTCTGTACGAGTAACAAGGTTTTTACCACTAATTTCATTCCTTATTTTGGCTACGTTTTCCATTGTGTTTGATAGTCCCAATGAAGACCCACACGCAGTTTGTTTTTGTACAATATAATATAACGTTTCAGACTGGATTTCAACTCTGTTCAGCCAGAAATAAAATGCTATACTCTTCATTTGCGGGTGGTAAAATTTCGTTCTTGGTGCCGACATTTTTTACAGCACTGGGCCAGACCATTGTACGTCATTTTCTTTTTAGGGAGTAGCTTCTCGTCTGCCTAGTGAAAATGTATGTGTGACGCAACATGTTTTGGCTGTATTCAACATAGCCCGCTATAATTTATACTATTGTTTGTGAAGCGTTCATCATTGCTGATTCAAAGTACGTATGTTGTCTTTTCGTTTTCATAAAGTTTTGCACGATATTAACGGAACGTATGGCATCTTCATTTAAAAATGCTCGTATTCTTTATGCTTCCTTCCGGAAATACCTCAAGCAGAAAACACGCTGTGTTACGATCTACGTTTATTGAAGTATTCATAGAAACTAAAGAATTAAGGTACCATTGCTCTCTTGATGTCATTGTTAAAAGGCATTAACAAAAAGTCGTAGAATAACTAAATCACTTCACATTTTTTTTCACTTTAGTTGACAGTGGCAACTTTCTGTATTCCTTTCCAGAAATATTCTTGGGCGCTGCGTCTCAAATCTCTCTTCACGGATTCCAAACCTTAAATTATTTTAGTACTGCACGATAAAAGCAGTTATTCAACAATATGATCCTGCTGAGTCCGTAAGTATCAAATATCATATAACAATCAACAAATGGCTCATTTCTGGTACATCGAGCCTTTATAAACCTTCCTTATCAGTTGATGAACATGCTATGTTTCTCGGGAGCAAAAGTAAACAAAAAAGGGTAAGCTTTGGGCTTTTAGAAAGACTATCCTGTAAAACTTTTAAAGCATACAGTACTGCTAAGTAACATCCTTCCTCAAAGTGCATTATGCTAATCTTGCAGTCTCGCTAGCGCAAATGACATCAGTTGCTTATGTTGGCACTAAGCTGTGGTAAGGCGGTCATACATTCTCGTTTTGAAAAGCGTGATACACCCATGTCCAAAAATTAAAGATCAACTACAAAAGGCAAATTTTTACCTCGCAAGTGTCAAAATATTCTGGTATCATCGCAAACACGCTGTGTGAGTGTTTGACCATATGAAAATTGTCAGAAATCATATGACAGCTGCGTGTACTGCCGATTGACCTGTAAAGCTGAAGCGTGATACACTCGTGTCAAAAAATTAAAGATCAACTACAAAAGGCAAATTTCTACCTAGCAAGTTGTTGGCTAGCGGTCAAAATATTCTGATAGCATCGAAAACATGCTGTGTGAGAGTGTTTGACCATATGAAAATTGTCAGGAATCATGTGACAGCTGCGTGTACTGCCGATTGACCTGTGAAGCTGAAGCGTGAGTGGGAAGAAATCGTTTGTTTTGTTGGGTTTAAATGTGAATCTCCCTTTCTTCCTGTTATACTGATTTGTAGTATATCTAAAAGAACTGAACTGGATGATTTTACCCATGGTCAAATTGTTGGTAAACTGGAAGAAGGGCGAGCGACGAGATATATGGCGAAAGAGTTCGGAATTGCCCAGAGCGTAGTATCAAGGATCTCGAAAGAATTTTCTGAACATGGAAACGCTATCAGAAGGTTCAGTGGTGGTCTACCAGGCCAAACGACTCCATCACAAAATCATTATCTTGTTGTAACGGCTAAAAGATCTGGGCAAATAACTGCTGGCAAGTTAGCAAAGCAGCTGAAATCAAGCAAGGGTATCAAAATATCGCGTCAAATCGTCTCAAAGCCTTTCAATAATTTCAGATTGTATGCCCGTAAACCTGTGCAGTGTGTGTGCTCCATTGACCCCAACAAGCAATTTGCTATTGGTGGTGTTGTGAACACTCCACATGGAATGAAAGACAATGGAATAAAAGACAACGGATCATTGTTCTGTTCACAGACGAAAGCCGATTTTGTTTATCATTTGACTTTAGGCGCTAATACATCTGGCAAGAGCCCCATACTTCCTATTCAGCCGGAAACATCATAGAAGTTGATCATTACTGGTCTGGTATTATGATCAATAGGCGTACAGAGCACCTAATGTTGGAGAAAGGGTCAATGAATGCCCAGAGGTATTGTGAGGAGGTCATTTTATAACATGTGATCCTGTTCCGTGGTGCTGTGGGAAATTATTTCGTTTTTATGAATGATAATGGTCGTTCTTATGGAGCATCATGTGTTGATGAACTATTGGATAGAGAGGGGATCTACCGAATGAAGTGGCCTGCATACTCCCCCTATCTGAATCCAATCAAAAAGCTTGGGACGCTCTGGTAAAGCGCATTTCTGAAAGCGATCCTTCACCTGGCACATAAAAAAGACATTGTGATGGCGCTTAAAGAAGAATGGAGAAACCTCCCTCAGGATATTCTGGATAATCTTGTGGAAAGCGTGGCCCACCGATGCCAATCATGCATTGAAATCAGGGGTGGACATATAACCTACTAATATGATCCATGGAAAATTATTAATTTCTTTGTGGCAATTTTAGTTATTGTGAGCTGATGTCAGAAAAGTGTATGTTTAGCCTTTTATCGATTTTTTTATTAATAAGCACAAGTTCATGCTTATTTATGTGTGTGTCTGTACTTTTCATTGTTTTTTACACCTTATTAAAATATTTTAATCTACATCGTGTTGGAATAAAATTACGCTATCAAAATATAAGTGTCCTTAATTTTTGGACATGGGTGTATTGCACTAGAAAAGCCGTTATACAACAATCCGATCCTGCTGAGCCCGTAAGTATCAAATATAACAATCATCAAATGGTTCATCTCTGCTACTATCGAACCTTTATAAACTTTTATCAGATGATAAACACGCTTTGTTTCTCGGGCGCAAAAATGCACAACAAAGGATCGGCTTAGGGCCTCTTGAAAGGTGATCCTGTAAAATCTTTAAAACATACTGCTAAGTAACATTCTTTTTCAACCTCCATTATGCTAATCTTGCAGTTTCGCTAGCGCAAATGACATCCGTTGCTTCCGTTGACACTAAGCTGTAGTAAGGCGATAAAACGTTCTCGTTTTGAAAAGCATAATGCTTTAAAATCAAGAGAATCCCTCTTCCTTTTCATCCAAACTTTACACCTAGTTAAGGGACAACTTCCGATAATGGCCACTCACTCTCATCAAATGGGATTGACGAGAATGGGAATTTGGCGGCCGTAAAGCTGGTTAACCTGCGTAAGAGTAAATTTCCGCGCAAATGTAAGACTTGCGTTGCAGATAATGTTTCTTTTTGTTGAAATCGGGAAAAGTCATGTACACTCATTGACATAAAAATTCGTGCACCAAGAACAAAACCGTGCGATTAACGCGAAACTCGGCGAACAGCTACAGGGAGGGCAGAAATGCTAATGATTAAAGTTTCGTGCGATTCCGCATGCCCACGCGTTCAAGACTGGCGCTGCAATCGTAATCTTTAGGGCTTAAAAGGCGCTGCAATCGTAATCTTTGGGGCTTAAAAGGCGCTGCGCAGGGGACTGGACATTGGTGCCGAAGTTCACGGTAAAAGTCAGGTGATATCCCTGAGCGATAGACATGCCGAGGAGCCACCGTAAATATGCGTACGGGCAACTGATGGAGTTTGAACCAGGCTGTATTGTCGGGATGAGAGAGGTAGGGTGACCACGATCGAGAGAGGAAGGGTGAGAGGGAAGGTTGATTGAAAGGGGAAGGGTGGAATCGGTCGTCATATGGGCCGGTCGGACAGTACGGTGCGATCGTGTTGGGAGCAGTGGACATGGGAAGACACTCATACACTGCGGACTGGCTCCGGACGACCCAGACACATCACAAGCAGAGAGGACCGTGGGATCGCAAAAGCGGTTCGCACAGATGCAACGACGTCTTTGTCCAATATCGAGAGACATGTGGCGGCTGTACAAGTGACTCCTGTATCCGCCAGAACCATTTCCCGACGCCTGGAAGAGGCGAATCTGCACTCTCGGCAGCACATACGTTTACTGCTATTAACACCTGACCATCGTCGGCATCGATTGCAGAGGTGTCAGCAGCGAGCAATGTGAAATGCTACGGACTGGCGAAGCATAGTGTTCAGCGACGGATCCCGCTTCTGTATGTGACCGGACGACCACCGTGTCGGGGTGTGGATGACTGCAGGTCAGTGCTACAATCCCAACGTCATTGTACAGTGGCACACATCCCGTACTGCATGCGTAATGGTCTGGAGAGCCATCGCGTATGACAGCCGGACTTACCTCGCAGTAATCCGAGGAACGTTGAGAGCCCAGCGCTACGTGCGGGAGATCCGGCAGCCCCATGTGCTGCCTTTCCTGGCGGGGCAGCCCGGAGCCATTTTCCAACAAGATAACGCCCGTTCGCACACGACTCGAGTTTCCCAGGACTGTCCTCGTCGTGCTTCGACGCTTCCGTAGCCTGCCATATCGCCTGATCTTTCGCCCATCGAGCACGTGTGGGACCAGATGGGTACGCGTGCTTTTTCCATATCACAGTGTTCGTAATTTAGAGCATCAGTTGCAACAAGTTTGTGCCGATCGGTCCCAGGGTAACATACGGCGTCTCTTTGATTCCATGCCGGACCGTATCACCGCATGAATCCGAGCACGAGGCGGTTCGACGCAATAGTAACGCTTCCCGGAATGTGTACCGTAAGTCTGCTGGAAATCTTCCGGCTGCTGTGATATTGTAATCACTTCTGTCCTTGGTATATACCATATCACTACTAAAATCTCATTTCAATCCGACGCCTCCTTCTTGGTGCGCGGATTTTTATGACAATGAGTGTATTAAAGATTTTTCGTAGAAAAAATACGCACACACGCTGGAATGTATTGATCTCGGAAACTGATTGATAGCGTCTGATACGTTCACAGGGAATTTATACGCATTAAATATTTTTAAGGACGTGTCAGGAAATTAGAACATTCACAGGAAATTTATATGCATTAAAAACATTAAATACGTGTCAGGAAATTACAACTTTGCGGTACTTATTGAGCGTAATTAAGTTGTACGTTGCAAATCTAGATTTCACTTGCATTACTACAAAAGCCGCAGTGCCCAATCACTAACCTCAAAGTTATTATTTTCTGAGAAAACGGAACCAAAGTTAACCCAAGAACAAACAAGTTAGTAAAATCATGCAATGCATTGATTATGATACGATTTTTAACATACCAGAAATTATTGCTCAAGTTATGTGATAATGGCTGTGGAATAAATCTCGCTCCTGTGTCCTGACCTTTGACCCCATTTCGATTATATTCAACAGAACTGGTTCGCTATACCTCCGGTACAACATGATAAAGTTTTGTTTCAATCGAAGAAGTTTTACGCAAGTTATGAAAATAACGGCTGTGGAATAAATCTGGCTTTTGTGCAATGACCTTTGACCCCATTTCGTTTATATTCAACAGAACCGGTTCACTATACCTTCGGAACAACATGATAAAGTTTTGTCGCAATGCAAGCATTTTAGGTAAGTTATGATGCACAAGGGCAATGGAATGGATCCCACTCCAGTGTCCTGACCTTTTACCCCATTTCACCCATTTTCAATAGGGTTCGTCCCCAGTGGCTCCCTACCACATACTAAAATTTCATCGAAATCGAACCATTTTTACGCGTTATGAGTTAAAAGGGCAATGGAATATATCCCGCTCTTATGCCCGGCCTGACCTTTACCCCCATTTCGCCCATTTTCAGTAGGGTTTGTGCCCAGGTGGTTCCCTACCACATACTAAAATTTAATCGAAATCGAACCAATTTTACGCAAGTTATGATGCATCAAGGCAATGGAATGGATCCAGCTCCTATGTCCTGACCTTTGACCCGATTTCACCCATTTTTAATTGGGATCGTCCCCAGGTGGTTCCCTACCACATACTAAACCTTCATCGAAATCGAACAATTTTTACGTAAGTTATGACGCATAAGAACGATGGAATGAATCCCGCTCCTATGTCCTGACCTTTGACCCTGCTTCGCCCATTTTCAACAGATTTCGTCCTCAGGTGGTCCTCTACCACGTACTAAACTTTCGTCGAAATCGAACCATTTTCACGTGAGTTATCGTGCGGACGAACAAAGCTGGAGTTGGAAAGCGTAAAAAAAGGTTTGACAAGAACAAAGGCAAATTCTAAAATTAGAAACCAATTTTTCCTTTTCTATTTGTTTTACTTTCACAAAGCCCAGACCTAAACTGGTTTGTTGTTTTCTTTTGCATGACATTTGGAATGCAGAATGCGTCAATGTTTGTGATACACTACAGTTATCGAGAGATTATCTTGCACTGGTGGGGATGCATGCATATCTTCCAAAAATTGTAATATGCTTAATACAGGGAATATAAGCAATGACACTGATTTTGTGAAAAGTATTATCTCCCAATATAGGCAGTTCTTTGTCTTTATCTTCGCTTTATTCGCACTTGCAGGGCAATCAAAAAGGCGTGTGTATGTGAGTGTAAGTGTGAGCGTGAAACATCATAAATTATACATATTTCTTCAGTTTTTCTAGTTTTGATGACGTAGTAACTTTGCTACTGTTTGTATGCACTGATGCTTAATTCATTATATTTTCAGCTTGGCGGAAACAGAGATTAAAATATATTAATGACATTACAGAGCTAGTCTGATGCTTGCAGATTTTAATACCATTCTGTCCCGATTCTGCAATAATCAAAGCTGGGTAGAACACTGCCATTTACAGGACTTTCCATGCTGTTGTAAGCATAGTCAGTTGGTGCAATGCAGTCGCTTGAGCGGAGATATGCCGATGTCATGTCAAACAGGCAGGAATGGCAAGAGAAGTGTCGACGAGGTCTCTGCAAAGATCACTACTTGCGTGAGTGCTCACTGGCTAAGGGAAGAGCAGGAGGAGGACGCAAGCATTCCTCTCATGTCCTCCGCTCCAGTTGCCCTCAATTCTCTGAGCCCGATGCTACCAATCTCCTCCATCTCTCTCCCTGTCTCTCTCTCTCCCACCCTCTCTCTCTCTCTCTCTCTCTCTCTCGTGCTCCTTACTCTGTAACTTCCCAGAGCAGATGGCGTCATTTGGATTCTGCATCTGGCGCTCGTAAACTCGTGAATAATGAATCTGGAATTTGGAAGCTGACCTGCACTTTGACAAATAGCTGGATTGTCGTCTTCTTAGGAGATAATGCGGGGTTCACCTCTTTGAATGCATACACATGGGAGTTAATCCTATTCAATATGCTCTTACAAATGGCAATCCGCAGCACCAATCTCAGGATCGTCAAAAACTTTCGCTGACTTTCTTGTCTCTGGTATGCAGCTTTAAATTTGCTATATAACGACATAAAATTATCATTCGCGAATATTTCTCAATGTTTAGGCCCAAACTGTACTATGAAATTACTTTTACTTCATGACCTCTGAGCAATTCTGCCGGAATCACTTAAGTAGCCATGTGGTGAATAAACTTAGCCGGTATTTGAATAGAAAAACAAGATTGAAGTCAATAAATGTATGTAACGTTCTTCGTTTGACCATGAATAATTTGCCGTTACTTCAGAACAAAATGCAAACCGTCCGAATAAGAAATCTTCTTTATGGAGGCAAACTCTTATAATATTTTTCGAGAGACGAGATGAATTTTTTTAAGCTTTCTGATTTGTATTTTCATTACATTTAAAAAACGCTTTTCTGTGAGTGACATCTAGTAAGCAGAACTTGGAGTTAGAATATATACGAGATAGATAATCCGATCACTCGTGACACATTATAACGAAACAAGGAAACTGAAGCTAAACAAATGCTTCGTACAAAAGATATACAAAAATCAGGGAAGTTTCAAAGAGAAACAAGATTAGACAAAATATGAAAAGACAACATTAGTGAATTATGTAAAGTATAGTACAACACGTTGGACTTCGAAAAGAGGAAGGAATGGGAAAACTACATAGATTGAATAAAACAGGAATGAATAGTGAGAAAAAGTCAGAAAAGAAGAATTAGATGACAAACAAAATATGAAAGAACACAGTCAATTTCGGTCCGAAATGTTTGGAAGCAAGACTCAACTCCTGATTGGAAGAAGAGGAGAATTAGTGACAAAGCCAATCATTTCAGCGAAGAACTTTTAAAAGCACCTCATGGGATTCATTTTACCTGAACTCAAGCTCCTTTTCTTCTTAAGAGCAATGACTTTGAACAAAACTTGGGAACTGAAGCTTTCAGCCGTTGAAGATTAAAATCATATTTCTCGCCCGAGGTATCTATTTTGATCGGTCCTTTGCATCATACGGATATATAATCCCTTTTCCATCTTTTAAATTTCCTCCACTGTTAATGTAGGAGAATAACTTTATACAGTTTGAAACTGAAACAGAACAATCGCTGAGCATGGTAACTCATATCAGAACTTTTCGCTTCATCCTCTTCTCAGGAAAACAGGGGAATGGTTTTGCAAAAAAAATATGTTCTTGTTTCTAAATAAACATGTCATGTGGAACGTCTTCGTTTTGTACAAAATATATGGAAGACAAAATGAAGACCATCTGAAATATCGAACAACTGTGTTTGAAAAAACATTTTGAGAAATACAGCAAGTGTTTCACGGTGAAACTAAGTTAGAGATGGAATCGTATATTTTTGTAATATTTCTCATGGTTTCAATTCTTTAGCACCCATTTTGTACAAAAAGTCCATGCTTATGATGGTACTTTGTCAGTCTGTCTGCCTGTGCAACTGTTTGTTCGATCACGAAAAATTATTTTTGCACTGCAAACCCCGAACCGTGAGAATGATGATCCTTGCTTTTCGGTTCTCTACAGATGTATAACTTCGTCGTTAGAGAGCGTAAACATAGATACTATCGAATTCCAAATACATTTTATTCCATACAATTGCTTCAAAAAAGCCGATTGAAAAACACATTTCACCTTCGACACCATTTCCAAATGAAGTCCATTTTGGTGCAGTTGTTGTTTTCAAGTAAGTTTTTCCCCCTAAGGGGAGTAAAAGGTAACTGCGATTTCTGGTTGATCTCTGCTTCTAAAAGACCGATCTGAAAAACATTTTCTGCACCGGATAGAGCTCCTGGTAAGAAATGTCTTGCATATAATTTATAATTTTTGGAAAAAAACGGTTTTGCCACTATAGGGCGCAAGTGCGTGTTACTCTGTCCAGTGTATTTGTGGCGATATCTGCGCTTCTGAAAACTCGATTGAAAAATTTATTTTGTGATCAAACCATGAAAAACCTTTTGGTAATATTTTCTGCTTAAAATAAAGTATTTTTTTTTCTGCCAGGAGTGTAGATGTGCATCTTATACAGTTGAGTCACATTATTGTGACCACCTCCTACTTTTGACGTCAACAGCGCATAGCCAATGAAAAAAGCACGTGTCTTGAGCTGGCTTGGAGTGTGTATAAGGTGTGCTGTAGGCAGTCTAAAAATATATCACTCATTGCTGTCATGGATAAAAGGAGCGATTTATCAGATATGCAAAAAGTGATGATTGTCGGCTTTCGGCCGACAATCATCCTTTTTTGCAAATCTGATGGTTAAAGTGTATCGTGATTGGAGAAATGGCACCATTGCGAATAACGTCGGCTTCGAAGGTGCGTGAGGGCCGATCGACATGCTACAGTGGAGAAACTCACTGGCGGAATGAAACAGGAGGCTACAGGAAGTGTGTCTAAAACGACACTTCAGCTAACCCTGTTGCGTATGAGGCTCCTATGCTAACGAAGTTGCATCGGCAGAAAAGGCTTACATTTGCACGACACTATCCGAATTGGGCCTCCGCTGATTGGCAAACGATTGCCTTCTCCGACGAGTCACGTTTTCTGCTTCATCGAACTGATGGATGTTGGCGTACAAGGCGAGAAACATCGGAGAACAAACACTGTTCAATCACTGCTGGAAGAACACAAGCTGGTGGGGCAGCGTTATGGTCTGGGGAATGTTTTCGTGGCGTTCTTTGAGTCCACTCATATGTGGATGGCACTATGGATCGAATTCGGTATGTGTTCATCCTTGCAGACCACGTACAACCGTACATGCTAATTGTCTTCCCTGGGGCGGATGCGATCTTCCAGCACAAAACTGCGGCGTCTCACACAGCTAGAAATGTTCGAGAGTGGTTGGAAGAGGGCAATGAAGACTTCAAAGTACTTCCCTGGACCCCTAATTCCCCAGACTTAAACCCAATTGAGCATCTGTGGGAACACCTCGATCGTGTTGTTCGCTCTATGCATCCTCCACCACGCACCCTCCTGTATCTATCAGATGCACTGCAGTCAGGATGGCTGCACATACCTGTAAACACCTTCCAGTACCTTATTGAGCCACTCCCAGCCCGTCTGGCTGCTGTGCGCGCTTAACACGGCGGTTACTCTGGATATTAGCTTGTGGTCACAGTAATGTGACTTGACCGTGTATTTTTTTCGATACTTCTGATTTTTTTCGATACGTCGGATTTGAAAAAGCATCTGTTTGTCGTAAATTATTATAGATGCGAAGTGTTTTGTCAATAATTTCATTTTCTTCTAAACGTATAAATTTTCCACTAGAGAGTATAAGTATACGTTTACGGCATATTTACAGCAATATTTGCGCTTCTAGAAACCTCACTCAAAAAATTCATTTTCCGTTATATACTACTCACTACAGGAACATGTTTTGTAAATTCCCTGCTCCAATAGAGCACAATTTCCCCGATAAGTGGCGCAAATATTTAATCGAAGTTCCTCGATATCTCTTCTTCTAAAAGTCCAATTTAATAAATAATTATTTAACACCGGATACCATTCACCTTGTGGAACATTTCGCATGTAATCGTTGGTCTGTTGCAGTTCTTAGTTCTGTTTCAAGGAGGTTTTAGTATGTATTTATTTCTATTTGCAGCTGCTGTATTTCCGCTGCTAAAATCCTTTTGAAAGATTTTTTTACTCTATGCCGTTCCCCACAGTAAAGATGGGCAGCATTTTCTTCTTTGACTAATGTAGTTTTCCCCAGAAAAGGGGGTAAATGTCAAAATTTGTTCTCGCTATCTCTACTTCCAAGTGACGTATTTGAAAAATTATTTTTCTTTAGAATAGCCTTTGCTTTGAAAAACACGTTTCCCATACAAATTTTGAAGATGACAATCCGAATTTTGGCGTAAATGTGACAAGGATGGTAAATTAGATAATATCCGAAACTTGAAAATTTTCATCGTCCTGGAGCGGGACTCAAACCCGCGTCTCCTAGAAAGCGCCCGAGTATGCTAACCACTACACCACCCATGATTATCTGCTTCTCCGGGCAAACACGGGTTAAAATTCCTAACCTCCAGATTCGCTAAACATGAATGCCGGTTGCTTCGACTAGCGAATCCTGTGATGGTTATATTCAAATTGATCGGAAACTTGAAACTTGGTCGTTCTGGGTGGTGTAGTGGTTAGCATACCCGGGTGTTTTCTGGGAGACGCGGGTTCGAGTCCCGCTCCAGGACAATGAAAATTTTCAAGTTTTCGGATATTATCTGACTTACCATCCTTGTCACATTTACGCCAAAATTCGGATTGTCATCTTTAAAATTTGTATTATATGGCGTAATTCCGTATTTATTTCATGACTATTTCACGTTTTCCATATTTTCTACGTTTCCATTGTTAAGAATACTTCCGCCAGACGACGTCAGCTTGTATTTCTACTAGAAAGAGTTCTAAAAATACTTTAGAAAAGTATTTTCTGGTAAGATACCCTTTATTAGAAATAGTACTGTATTTTGCATCCATTTTTTTCTTTTAGTAACTCACAGCTTTTCCGCTAGGGGAAGGAGCGGCACCATAAGCTAACTTAGGGATGGTTGCTCTGGTTCAAAAACAAAAACAAAAAGATTGATAGAGTGATGGAGAGACTTTGTGGAAGGGTCACACACTCTCACACACACACAAACACGTGCGCGCACACGCACACACAAACTGGCGGAATTTCTTCTGCCTGACATTTAGTGGGACAAACAACTGAAAACTCAGCACTATTTCCCTGATGTTTAATTGCCTACTTTGCGAAGAAACTCGCTCCCTGCTTTTTAAATATTAAGTCTGGATAATTTTTTTCAAAATAAATTTCAGCCCTTTTATTCGGGCCGCTTAATTTAATAAAATCACAATTGCAGCTTGATTCATCGAATCATCCCTAAGTAATATGACTGGTAATTTCTCTTTAAAATATGTGTTTATTGTTTCGCAATGAATGATTCCCACTTCTGTTGAAAACAACTCCAATTTACTTCACTTCATCTTCATTCCTGCCCCATTCCTTGTTTTACTGGTGATTTTCTTCGAAGACTGTGTGGAAATATTACATTAAATGAAGTACACCCACGGTATTTCGCGATCAGTGAAAATCTCTTTTCCCTTCCGTTCTCAGCTTCCTCTATTTCTATAACTTCCTTTCCTTTCTGTATTTCCCTCTCCGAAGCGTGAACAGAACTTTCAGTCTCAAAATTCACAGTCAATTTTAATCGTTAAAAGATTTCACGAAACTGTGCATTTTCATTAAATTTTTATGATGATTACTACAATTTTACAATAATAAATACGTTGATTATTTACGATCTGGACCATTTAAAGTCTATTTCAGGGGCCCCAGTTGACCCTCGTTAGATCTACTGTTGCTAGGGGACGTGAAGTTATACCGTGTTTTACCTTATTTCTCTTCTTCTAACTGTTCGACTTGAAAATCCCGTTGTCTCTAATAACTTCCTTCCGTTATGAGAAACTTGCATAATTTGTTAATTTTCGAAACCTACTTTTCAGCCGCAACTGGTCGTATCTAACTCTATTTCTGGATGTTCTACGATTGTAGAAATCCGGTTGATCTTTTTAAACCGGTTCCATTGACTGTGAGTAACTTCGCTCACATTGCGTATTTTAAAGTATGCGCAGTTTCCCTCTAGGTGGTGTAAGTATTACATTTTCCTTTCCGCTGAATTCTTACATTTTCTTAAAATCTGCTTTGAATTTTTTTTTTCGTTTCGGAAACGATTTATAAGTCGTGCTCATTGCAACTGAAAATTAGCTGCCATCTTTCTTGTTTGAAGGCTGCTCAGAGCAACAATACTTTTCCCCATTTTTCATAGGTAATCACATTCTTTTAATCAACACGTGAACGCTGCACAATATGACACAGGAAGTTTCTAAGAATGTGCTTATATAACTACAAACAAACACTTTAACTACCTTCTAGGAATATTCCGCAAAATCAATAACATTCCTAATTCTTCAAGCAAATACTCGTTTACTTAGGACACCGTGATTATAAAAGTCTTTAGTGTCTGCAGAGATTTTCTGTTATACAGAAAAGGAGATTAAATCCAGTTCATGTTGTATTCAAGAATCTTAGACTTTGGCTCAGACGTGAGTCAGTTTTCTTTTGAACTAAATTGTTTAAAATATAACTCCTTTGGGATAACCAAATGTACAAATATATGTCTTTCATAAGAGTTTTTTTTTTTGAATTTTAACGACCACCGTAAGCAACTCAATGAGCTATAAGCAGTCGCCTGTCCTTAATTTAGGGTAACTGTTTCCAGGGAAGGGAGAGAGCAAGCGCTGTAAGACAAACACAACATCCATGCCTCACAGGGAATAAAATCCGGACCCATCTCGGACGAGTGATCAGAAATTCAGAAGGTCTTTATTGCTCATAAAATTATGTACAATAAAAAACGTCGCTGGAAAAAGACATTTCCGGCGTCACAAGCAACAAGCATGTTTAATAAAACATTAAAAAAACACTACCAATAGGCAGTATGTAACTTCAGAACTATGAGTATGTTACTTTCAGCATATAATCACTTGCAGTATTAAAAGATTGTGCCTGAAAAAAAAACACATATTGTAATAGAACAAAAAAAACAATAAAATAAAAAAAGACCAAATCATAACACCTAAAACAAGAAAGATGACACCGAATTTTCGGGTGTAATAAGCACGTCTTTTGAATCCGTTCTGACGCAAATTAAATTTATCAAATCTATTCAAAGTCAATGGAACCGGTATAGAAAACAATAGATCTGACGAAAGAAAAAATATTTTCAATCGGGTCTTTAATCCCTCAGATATTGCTGTAAACGGAATCGTGAGCTTACGAACTCTTAGAAACAGAGATATCGACAAAAATAAGATGTGACTTTACGACCCTGGTGGGAAAACCATGCATTATTTTAGGAAGAAAGTATTCTCAAAAGGTGTATCCATATAAGCGGTATCGGTGAAGAAAAAAATTAGTCGAGTTCTCAGGAGCCCAGAATTTGCAACAAATACTTCAGAAGCAGAAATTAACACTTATGACCCCTGGTGGCTACACCATTCTTTACCAAACATTAGAAATTATGTGAAAAATATTTTCCGTCAGATCTTGTATGCGATACAGGAAGAATGTTTCACATCAGATCTTTAGGAGCAGAAATAACGCAGAAAACGCAAGGATTTTCACTTAAGAGCAGGACTGTCTAAGATTTACTTGAAAATTTTGAATTTATAGGAAAAAAATTTCGCACCGGAAACACGATCCAACAAAGAAGGAATTTTTCAAATCGTACTCTTAGAAGTAGAGATATTGACAAAAATAAGATATACATCTATGCCCCCTGGCGTAGAAACCATGCATTTTTTCAAGAAGAAAATTTTCCTGAGAGGTTTCTCGACATGAGGAGTAGTATCGGTCAACAAACGACTTTTTTTTCAATCGAGATTTTAGAAGCTCATATTTTGCTGCAAATACAACAGAAGCGGAAATTAAGACTTACGCCACCTGGCGGCCATACCGTTTCTTACAAAAATTAGAAAATATGTACAAACGATTTCCCATCAGGAGCTGTATGCGGTGCAGAAAGAATTTTTCAAAGCGGAGGTTTAGAAGCAGAGATATATTGGGAAACGCAATTTACATTTACGCCCCCTAGCGGAAAGTCTATGAATTACTTGAAAATTTTCAATTTATAGGGAAAAACATGTCACACTAGAAACACTATCCAACAAAGAAGGAATTTTTCAAATCGGACTCCTAGAAGAAGAGATATTGACAAAAATAAGATATACATCTACGCCCCCTGTCGTAGAAACCATGCACTATTTTAAGAAAATGTTTCTAAAAGGTTTGTCCACATGAGTAGTATCGGTGAACAAACGACGTTTTTTTCAATCGAGAATTTAGAACTTCATATTTTGCTGCAAATACCACAGATGCGGAAATTAAGACTTGCGCCCCCTGGTGGCCAAACGATTTTTTTTTTTACAAAAACAGAAATTATGTGCAAACGATTTTCCATCAGGAGCTGTATCCCGTGCAGAAAGAATTTTTCAAATCGGAGATTTAGAAGCATAAATATAGTGGGAACGCAATTTACATTTACGCCCCCTAGCGGGAAGTCTATGATTTACTTGAAAATTTTGAAATTACATAAAAACATGTCACACAGAAAGCACTGTTCAACAAAGAAGGATTTTTTTTCAAATCGGACTCCTAGAAGTAAAAATATTGGCAAAAATAAATTGTACATCTACGCCCCCTGGCGGAGAAACTGTGAAATATTTTAAGAAGAAAATGTTCCAAAAAGCTTTTTCGATGTGAGTGGCATCAGTCTAGGAAATAATTTTTTCAATCGGAATTTTAGAAGCTCCGATTTTTTGGCAAATACATCAAAAGCAAAAATTAATACTTACGCCCCCTGGTGGCCAAAGTGTTCTTTACCAAAAATTTGAAATTATATGCAAAAGATTTTTCATCAGGAGATGTATCCGCTGAAGAAAAAAAATTCAGTTCGGAGTTTTAGAAGAAGAGTTATCGGGGAAAAGGTAATTTACTTTTGCACCCCCTAGCGGAAAATCTATGCGTAATTTGAAAAAGTAACTATATCTAAAATACTCTTCGATATAAATGGAATCGAAAAATATTTTTTTTTCAATCGGATGTTTAGAAGTAAATATGTGAAATAAAACGTATTTTTGAATTCGACATCATCTGCATTTACGCCCTCTACCGGCGAAATTTTACATCGTAAAAAAAAAAGAAATAAAGGATCATCATTTGCATATTTCAAGCTTCCCAATGCAAAAAGCATTTTTCAAATCGGACTAATAGTTGCAGAGATATCGTGGGTACAGACGGACTGACGGACGGACGGACGGACAAACCGATAACAGAAGCACGATCTTTTTATTTTACAAAAGACGTGCTATAAACAACAAAAGCATAAGAAGCATTAAAGAAGAAAGGAAACACGGCCTTGATCAATATCGCACCATGTCCCATCAATTTTCCATGTTTGAAAAAAGTACGACACACGATCAGCTGCTTTGGCAATATCAAACTCAGTTTGAACGATAGAGATGATTGATGAGCGAAATTGTCTGCAGAGAAAACGGCGAGCAACATGATAGCGACGCAATGCTGGATCATCAACAGAAGATTGATACAAGTGATAGATAGTTTAGTCTGAAGGGGGAAACACGCACACAGTTGCTTATGATGAATTGCAGATTGATGATGACGGCGAAGGTAGAGAAAGTGCATCATGGTGTGAAGTGAGGGGCAAACTTTTTCGGTAAGTGAAAACATCAAGGAAAATAAAGGCTGTAAAACCAAACAAAGAGAGTAGGAATGATGGACATCACCAACAGTGGAACCAAAAAAAACAATCCGGAAAAAGAAGATGACGAAATCGATGAAGGATGCGTGGAGTAAGAAGACGTTGATAAAGATTGAGCCAATGATTATGTTTCGCACGTGGTGCAGCAAGAGAAATATCGGTATCCATCCAGGTAGTATTTAATGCATCAGCAGGAATGGTACCAATCGGGATTAGAGCAGTGAAGTATGTCAAGAAATGATTGTAAAATAGTAAAATGGCTTCACAGATATTTTGTGCAAAAGATAGGCAACATCATTCAAATAAACAAGAAAGAGCAAACAGTAAGCAGCTGAAGGGGTGAAAATCAATCCATTTTGATCTGCAAGGGAAGAGTAAAAAGTTTGGATGCACTTTTGAATAAAACTGAGTTTAGAACGTGAAGCTGATGTGTCAGGCAACGGAGGGGATATAGACTGAAACGATTTCCAACGGAGTGCAGAATTAACGAGCTGAGAAACCTTTACCACTCCACAAGCAAATCAAGTGGAGAAGTGCAGGTTGGGGGTGGTAGAAGAAGGGATAGCAGAGGAAAAGAAGAGAGGTTCTGCCAATAAGTCATTATTAGTGGAGGGAGGGAGCCGGACTGTACATAAGGAGCGCCCAAAGGAAAGCACAGAAATGTAAATATCGGGGAAATGTCTGGGAACAAAAGGGAAAAGGTCTATCTGCAGAACAGTAGAGACAGTAAGAAATGGGTTACGGGGGGAAAGCAGAGTATCGATAATGCTGTGTGAAGAAGACACAGGAAGGGAGAATTCACGAATAAAATTAAACAGATGAAAGGATTGGAATTTCAGAGACACATCAGCAAGACCAAGGCCGTCAAACGACAGAGGAAGAGTTAAAGTAAATCGGTGAACCCAATGAATGGTACTCCAGATGAAATCTGTAAACACGCGGTGAACATTCTTCAAAAAAATCTTCGATGGCGAGTTGCCAATCCAGGTATAAAAAACATCGGTAAAATAAAAGTATTGATTAAGTAAGCTCGATTGAAGAAGGAAAATTCAGTTTTAAGGTAACGGAATGGAACAAGACTTCGGTTAATTTTCTGAATAATCGGTGTCCAGGTTGCCGCTGTAACCGCTACCGGTGAGCCCACGTAGATACCAAGCACTTTGTTTGTTGAAGATGACCATTGAGCTGCCCATGGGAGTCTCCTTGGGAGGTCCACGTACCGGCCCAGAGTCCTGAGCATTTTGAGACATTCAAAGCAGAGCCAGAAATGCCGCCATATTCTTGGTAGGTTGAACGTAGTACTTGAAAAGAATCAGTGGAACGGAGAAACATGGTGAGGTCATCGGCATAAGCTGTTAAAACAATATGATGGTGTCGCTTGGTGGAGATATTTCGTAGAATGGTGGAAGAAATTCGGAAACGAAGAGCAATCAAAAATGGTTTAAAAACAAGAGAAAAAAGTTGACCAGACAAGGGGCAACCCTGCCTGATCCCGTTAGTAAACGGAATGGTGGAAGTAGAAAAATTGGTGGTACGAACACTAAAAAAAGCGTCAGTATAGAGATTAAAAATAGCAATGAAAGTAGGAGGAAATTCAAAGTGGCGCAGAACAGTGAATAGATAAGAATGGTTAATTGAGTCAAAAGTCTGTTTTTTGGTCAAGTGAGAAAATTGTCAGGGGTTCCGAAAGCCTGGACGCAAGTGAGTAAAAGTTACGTATAGTGAGGATATTAGAGGACATCGAGCGGGACGGAACCGTGAAAGTTTGGTCTGGGTGTATAATGTCAGAAAGAACAGGATTAAGGCGAAGGGCGAGAATTTTAGCAAAGATTTTGTAATCAGTATTAAGAACCGAGATGGGCCGCCAATTAGTTAGAAAACTGAGATTGCCGGATTTGGGGATAAGACGGAGAGTTGCAAAAGAAAGATTGGAAGAATCAAAGTGTGTAGTAGAAAAAATAAAATTATAAGCCGCAACCAACAAAGGAAGAAGGATTGGAAGAATGAATTTAAAAAAAGGAAAGAAGAGACCATCTTCTCCCTGGGAAGATCTGTCATTAAGGCTGTAAATGAAATTTCAAATCTAGGCTGGAGAAATCGGAGAGGAAAGTTTAGAAGTGAAATGATCAGGAACTTGCGGAAGATGTTGAATAAGTGGAGAACTGACTGCAGAAGAAGCCAAATTAGGGCTGAAGCGTTGTCTGTAGAAATCAAGGGCGGCTTCACAAATTTGGATTAGGTCATTTGATTCGGATCCACCGGGAAGAGTAAGAAAAGTAATTGTTTTATTTTTAACAGCAGAGCGTTCCAACTGGCGAAGATTATCAGTGGGGTTATCATCAAAACAAAGGGTAGCATACTTGAGTCGGGTAAGGGCAGATAAAGCAGAAGAATTGTGAAAAAGACGAAGTTTAGCCTTGAGTATCTCATGACTTGGCGACGTTCACGGGGTTTGAAGTAGTTCTTGATTCAAAGAAGCAAGTTCCATGGGCTGACTCGTGCAACGCTGAAAACAGTAATCCCGAGGAAATAAAACAATTTGATTTTTCGTGGCAAGCCACAGGGCAGCTGGGTCATCGATTGAGGACAGAACAGAAACGGCATACGAAATAATAGTTTAACTGCTGGAACAAAAACTGGGTCTTTAAGAAGGGAATTATCAAAAGTCTAAACATGAGGGTGCAGGGTTACGGAAATACGTAGATGGGAAAAAGACGAGAACAACCGGCCGATGATCTGAAGAAACGCTGGGAATATGGGAAACAGAAATAATAGCAGAATGGAAAAAATAAGAAACATAAAACCGATCGAATCTAGCAGGAACACAAAAAGAAACAGCGGGGGGGGGGGGGGGAGCAAGTAAATTATTTTGCTGTAGGATAATGTAATCTGAAAGCATCCTGAAGGTTGAAATTAGAAGTAATTGGAGTAAGCTGGTAAACTAGTAAATGACGAGATTCAGTGGATCCAACTCTGTCATATGTAGGATTAACAGTACAATTGAAATCACCGGCAAAAAGAATACTATTTGCAGGCGGAATAACCGTAAGAATAGAAGCAACCTGAGTAATAGGAGATTCAGTTTCAGTAGAATTTTGTGGGACATGAATATTCAGCAAATGAAAATCAACTGATTGGAGACGAAAGGAAATATATTGAAAAATACCCAGCCTGCTCTGTGACTCATGAATATCCGAGATTAAAGAAAGGAAACGAGTATGAAAGCCAAACGATGTATCTGAACCAATATGAGAACGGAAATTATGAAAGTACTGATATGGCCAACGCCGCCAACAGGAGGTATTGCTGGTAGAAGAGACGTTTGTATCTTGCAACATGAATATATTGGCCTTCAAGTGTCTGACATCCTCAAAACCCAGAGCATTCGCTGCCGAAACAGCGAGACCCCGGCAATTGAAGGTACCAACAGTAATTTTCTTCGCCATTACGGTGGCTATAAGTGACTATCAACATACCGGTTGAGCACTTTTAAAACATATTTGGTGCGACGACCATATTGAACCGACCAATCCGGCAGTTCAGTATTGTCAAACAATTCATCAACAACGGATAATTGATGAATGACTTCTGGCAAATGACTTAGATGAATTCTAATGAATCTGGATTTGATTAGAGAGCATTTTTTTGGATAATTATATAAAGACATCAATTCAGCAAGTTTTAATGGTGAGATAGGAAATGTGGAGCTTTCCAAATATGTAGGAATTTCGAGGATCTTGTGCTGGGAAACACATTTCCCTGTGTCATCCTCTGGCACACTCGCTGTAAGTTCAGTATCAGAAGTAATGTCCATATAGTCATCAGCATCACTAAGTAGGGTAAATCTGTTTGAAGTGGTTAAATTTGGAGAATCGCTGTCAGCTATATAAGAAACAGAAGAACTGCGTGAAGAAGAATTAACTTCGTTGCGCATTTTTTTACCTCTGTTTAGGGTTCGCGACCGGGTTTGTGGAGGTGAAACTGGCTGAACAGAGCGTTTAGCTAGGATAACAAAAGTATAGGTATCTTTTAGTGGAAGGAGTGGAAAGTCAGTGTCCATGGAAGCAATAGACAGCACTTCAGACGTTGGAGATAATGGTTTGAGGACCCGGTTGAGGCTTTTCAAAGAAAACTTCAGTGATGATCGCGACCTCCGTGTGCAAAGCAGTTAAAACAGAACTGGCATCATGAGCTGGAGGAGTGAAATTCTGTAGATTAGAAACTGGCTGGTCAGGAAATAAAGTTTTAGGAGCAGGGGTGCTGGCTTGAGGACTTTCAAAACTATTAGCTGCTGGACAAGAACGTCGTGGGCATTCTCGTACTACATGCCCTTCAGCTTTGCAGCTAAAACATTGGACTCCTGCAAATAAATTGATTGTAAGTTTATGGGAGCCAAAATCCAAGAAAAGCGACGAAGGTCTCCGTAAAAAAAGGTCTTCGCTGGGAAACACTACTCGGTATTGTCGTCCCCTCCTGCACGTTCGCATAGGGGGAGTCTTTCCCAACTGCTGACTGACAGAATCTTAGTACGGACAACAATACGGCCCAGTAACCCCAAAGCAGTAATACGGATTGAGTCCGGGACGGCAGTAGGAACTGGTGAAAGCGTGACCGTAATCGGTTGCTGTGTGCAAGGAATAGCTCACTACTGTGAATGCGAAGCACCGTTTAGAGTGGTGTGTCTGCCGTCGTTTCTGAACTATGGGAGGCAGAAGAGACTTTCTTTGGAGTGATGAGTCACACTTTTCACTCTTACAATCTGATGAGCGTGTTTGGATTCGGCCACAGTCCGGCGAAAGATTTTCGTCATACTGTGTTCTTCCAACTGTTAAGTTCGGCGGAGCCCCCCCCCCCCATGGTAAGGAGTTGTTTTTGATGGATGCAACTTGGACCGTTGGTAATTATATCACAATCCACGAACTCTGACGTGTACCTCAACGTTCTGTATAATACGCTTAATTGTTCTGTACCAACAATGTGGCACTATTATGGAAATGATAGTTGTCTCTTCCAACACGATCAAGCACCCTGCCACACTGCAGGGCATGTGCAGGACTGCTTTTTTGAAAACGAGGGGGTGATGTTAAACTGGCCCGCTCAGAGTCCTGCTCTTAAGTGAAAATCCTTCAAATACGTAGCGTCAGTAAATAAACAAACAACATCGCTCTTTCCACGTTGTAGCAACACAAAGCTACCGAAAAATTGTTATTTGGTCACCGCCGGGGAATTGAATCCCGGATCTCTCGATATCTAGCCGAGCGCTTTAGCCTTACACCACGGTGGCGAGACAGTCCACGGCGCTATGCGTGTTTTTCAGTCAGCTTCTGACATCATAAATCCATAAGATTTGCTCAGCTCCTTCTGGTGGGCATTAACGGCACTGGCTATATTTTAATACAGTCTTTGTTTATTTACTGACGCCACGTATTTTGGAAGATTTTCACTTAGGATCTCGCCCTTCGGATTTAACTACTATAATTAATATATAGCCAGTGCCGTTAATGCCCACCAGATGGAGACTTCTCAGTAGCTGAGCCCATCTTACGGATTTATGATGTCAGAAGCTGACTGAAAAACACTCATAGCACCGTGTATTGTTGGCCACCGTGGTGTAAGGCTAACGCGCTGGGCTAGATATCGAGAGATTCGGGATTTAATTCCCCGGTGGTGACGGAATAACAATTTTTCGGTTGCTGTGTGTTGCTAAAACGTGGAAAGATCGATGTCTTTGTTTATTTGTAAGTCCTGATTTTCATTCCACAGAACACCTCTGGGATGGAATGGATCGACGAATACGAAATCGACCACAACGACCGTCTTCGCTCTGCACTCTGGCAACAGCTTGCAGGACGAAAGGCAAGCCATTCCTGTCGCTATCTACCGGAAACTGGTTGATAGTATGCCTCGGCGTGTTCGCGGTGTCATACAAGCAAAGGGTAG
Source organism: Macrothele yani (assembly GCA_039090855.1). Classification (NCBI taxonomy): domain Eukaryota; kingdom Metazoa; phylum Arthropoda; class Arachnida; order Araneae; family Macrothelidae; genus Macrothele; species Macrothele yani. Next base: position 135,639,945 of record CM076990.1, read on the forward strand.
ACCGACTAACTACTAATTGCGATAATAAAGCCATCTGTTCCAAACCATTGTGGCGTCCGAATACTTTTGATAATATTGCGTATGTTGTAAAATATCTGCTTCTCTGCTTGTTTGCTTGTTTGGGGATTTAACGACCACAGTGATCAACTCGATGGACTATATGCAGTCGCACTTTCCTAATTTAGGGCCACTGGTTCCAAGGAAGGGAAAGAAACAATGCCGTAAGACAAATACATTATCCATGCCTTGCCATCATTGTATGGAGTTGTTTTTCTAGGATGGGACTCGTCTCGTTGGTTTCTATACAACAAACCATAAACTCTGAAGTGTACCTTGACGTTCTGGATAATTCTGCCCTACCAATAATGTGACAGTATTGTGGAAATGACTGTTGTCTCTTCCAACACGCTAGAGTGCCCTGCCAAACTACACGGCGTGCGCAGAACTGGTTTCTTGAAAATCAGGTGTAATTATTAGACTGGCCTGCTCACAGTCCTTATCTTAATCCCATACACATATGGGATTAACTGCAGAGACGGGTACGAAATCGATCGACCAAAGCGACCATCTTCGCTGACCACTCCGGCAGTAGCTTTGCATGACGAATAGGGAGCCATTCTTGTAGAAACCTACTGGATATTGATTAATAGTATGCCTCGACGTGTTGTCGCTGTCATGCAAGCAAATTGTGGACATACTAACCACTGTTTGTGATAACTAAGTCAATTTTTCCAAAACATTGTGGTGTACGAATACTTTTGGTGATTCTTAAAAGATAAGTAATTGTTTAGCCAATACATCATCGCTGTTCTTACTTATGGATAAGAAATAAAAGCGATGATGTAGAAGACATCAAAGAAGCCTGGAGCGATGCACTCTTTGTTTAACCAAAAATGATAAGAGGAACATATGAATCAGGAAAATGTCAAAATTGTATAACGTCATGATCATTTTAAGGAATAAATAAATTCAAAGTGAAATTCCGAAAATTTCAAAGATACGCTTAAACATCAAATCACATTGTTCTCATGGTGAGGAAAGTTAGATTTAAGAATACGAGAAGGCAATATTTGTCAAGAACGAACGTCACATATCGTTAGACTATCAAATGAAAATTGCGTTTCACGATATTATATCCATACTTTTATGTTTTCAGTATGATACGAATTGTTTTATGAACAGCTGCATTGAAGCACACAATTGGCTCTGACTCAAGAAGGAGCGCATATCATATCCATTTATAAAGTAAAATAGATCTCAAATCTTTTACAGGTGGAAAAGTGTTTTTGTTCATTTAAAATGGCATGGAATTGAGTGTCCGAAATAAGTATTCTTTAACATAGGAGAACTGACTGCAACTCAAATACGGTTAGCCAGAAAAGAAAACAAATACGAGCCTCTTCACTCTCTTAGTTAATACGTTATTTATTGTTGCAAAAGCTCGTTTTAGCTGTACATTATGTTTTACAATTAAGGTGTCTTTCAGGTTTGTTCCAAAGTGGCATTCTTAATCACTTTATTAACCTAGTTAGTGAACAACCTGGAATGTACGCTGCGTAATGGTATTCAGGTAGGACCGCTTCACTATTGCCTCTCTTACAGATCACTATTGGATCGGATGATGAGTCATGACTCTGCGCGAGATCCTAAAGTCAGATGGTCCCCATATTGAAATAAAACTTACATTATACAATAATAAAACTATATTACTAAATGATTAAACTACGGCCTAAAATTTTAATAATTAAACAAAATCAAAAGGGCACATTATTAAATGTACCGCAATCTACAACGTAGAACTGTGTCAACTGTCACTATTTCATGGGACTATCTCACAAGTTCTACGCCTTTAAAGAATTCAGCGAAGGACATGTGACGTAGCCCTACGTTGTATGTTGCGGCACAGTTGCTACTGTATCTTTTTGATATTTTTCATATGTATTTTTATTTATTTAAAAAATAAATAATCGATTTTATTTCGGTTTATCACATATGTCTGTTAGCTCTGACCGTCAAGGAAGGCGGGGCTCAGGTCTTCGCTGTCATAATCTATTCAGTAGTTATCAACCTTAAAACAGCGTGCGGCGAAACAAATTCACGCAAAATTTGTCTTAGCTTTCTAACGCTAGTGTATCGACGGTTTAAGGGATGGAGGTTTGAAATCTGTTTTGCTATAAATGGCACTCTATAAACTGTCTAATGATGTATTATATATTACTCTACGATTATTAGTTTCGAAGATATATAAGCTTTCAAAGTGTGACATATTTTCGTTGCATCAGTGTTCCCAATTTAGTTACCCATTACCAATCGCGGGGAAAGACATAGTTCTGCGTCAAAAAATGGAATATAAAATGCGCCGGGAAAGATCAAATATATTAACCACGGAGGAAGAACTGCAAGTGAACTGACAAACATGCACAACAGGAAGCTGACGGTCATTCTTACTCCCCAAAAGGGCTCGACACTACCCTTGCATGAATAACAGAAAATGTGACAGAGATGACAAAGGAAATAGGACTAGATGATGTAGACGAGTGGGACATAAATTAGCTCCTTGAGAACCATGATGAAGAGCTGTCAACGGAAGATATAGAAGAGCTAGCTGAACAACTGTCCAAAGAAGACACATAGGAAAATGAAGCTGATTCAGCAATGTCACTTACAGTGAAATCAATGCAAGGAGCTATTGCTATTATTATTAATAAGGGACATGAGATTTTCTGTATCAATGACCACAACTGGGAGCGGAGCTCAACTGTTAAAAGAGGAACTGAGATTGTTCTACGGACATACTATAACTTATCATTAGAAAAGAAGAAAACCAGACATCCATTCTATCATTTTTAAACCAGTAATTTTTTTTATTTTTCTTAACATTATAGAGGGTATCCTATAAAGGTGTAACCAATTTCAAATAATCATCAGAGTTTTAATATAAATGATCTCGATATATAATTTGTGTTAATTGGCAGAACAGATGAAGATGTTTTATAGACATTCAACATGGGCACTATTTGTCACCCGAACAATGTCTAAACGATATTCCAGTTCCATCCATGTTTGTTCGAAAAGGTCCGTATTAACTTTCTACAGTCCGTGTGTAATCCTTCTCTTTAGGTCAGCAATACCTACAAGAGGGGTGCTGTAAACCTTACCCTTAATGAAACCCCATTAACAAAAGTCACAGGATGTTTAAGTCCGGCGAACGTAGGGGCCATGCAACGGGACCACCACGCCCAGTCCATCGATTGGGAAATTCGGTATCCAGAGACGTCCTCACAATCAAAGCCCAATAAGGTGGCGCCCCATCTTGTTGGAAAATGACCGGAGTTGCAAGTTCATCCAACTGGGGACATAACTCTTACGGTCGCTTCCTGAAAGAAAAAGTGTCCAATAATACGGTCGACCATTATGCCATGCCAAACATTCATTTTTGGACTAGCATGTTCATGTTCCATTTTGAAATGCGGGTGTTTAGTTCCTGAAATTCTCACACTCTGTTTATTAACCTTTCCAGAAACATGGAAAGTGCATTCACCCGAGAAACAGATTTGTCTCAGGAAATATTCAGCACTTGCAATGTTCTCCAACATCTCTTCAGCAAACTGTTTATGTTTAACATGATCATCTGGGGTTATGTGCACTTTATACGGGTTTATTTCCAATCTATGACGCAACACTCTGTGAACTGACGACTTGGGGATGTCCAGCTGTCTTGCTGCTTGTCTGATTGACTTTCGAGGGCTGTGCGTGAATGTTTGTCTCACAACTTCCTCCCTTTTTGGAACCAGCAGTGGTCGTCCAGGGCTTTTCTTTGTAAGGATGTTACCAGTTCCCTTGAATGACTTGTACCACTTTCGGATGCTGTTATGTGTGGACGGTTTGCTCCCATATTTTGTTCTGAAATTCCGCTGAACCTGCATTTTAGATCGGGCTTCAATAAACCACTCCACAATCTGTACATTCATTGCAGGATTCATTGGGTTCACTTCTGTAAAACGTGATAGAATTCCTTACAACCTGCAACAAACAGAATGCTGATATTAGTTTTGAATCCAAAGTTATCATCATTGGAAATTGGTTACACCCTTTTAGGACACCCTGTACGTTTTTCAATATGCAAATATTGTGAAAAAAGCATTTTTCAAGTGTTTTGTGTTGATTATTCAAAATCTTGGAAAGAAACCTATTGTATTTATATACACTGAGCGACCAAATTATTATGACCACCAGACCATTTTAGGCAAAGTAGCTATCCTTCAGACGCTGCTCACACAAGATGACTGAATCGGTATAAAAAGGCAACGCTGAAGGCATGCAGGGACTAATAAAGTGCATTGCCCAAGAAATAATGGGTAAAAGACGCGATCTGACGGACTTTGAACGTGGAATAATCGTGGGTACTCGAAGCATTGGTGCAAGCATTAGTTAAACGGCTGCACTTGGGAAATGTTCCAGGGCAGAAATTGCTAAAGTGTGCAGAGAGTGAACCAGTAGTAAAAAAACGGGTCTGAACGCAATGCGTCTGGTCGTCAACCGCTACTGGACACTCGACCTGAGCAGAGAATACTCAGACTTGTTCAGTCAAACAGACGGGCATTACAGAGAATACTCAGACTTGCTCAGTCAAACAGACGGGCATTACCGAGAATACTCAGACTTGTTCAGTCAAACAGACGGGCATTACAGAGAATACTCAGACTTGTTCAGTCAAACAGACGGGCATTACAGAGAATACTCAGACTTGTTCAGTCAAACAGACGGGCATTACAGAGAATACTCAGACTTGTTCAGTCAAACAGACGGGCATTACAGAGAATACTCAGACTTGTTCAGTCAAACAGACGGGCATTACAGAGAATACTCAGACTTGTTCAGTCAAACAGACGGGCATTACAGAGAATAGTCAGACTTGTTCAGTGAAACAGACGGGCATTACAGCTAACCTGAGTCAGGGACCAAATCAAATGACCATTTAACGTACAGTTCGCAGCACATTGCGTCATGTGGGATGACGGCAGCATCCCACATGACGCAATGTGACGGCAGCAGACGACCTGTTTGTAAGGCATTGCTATCTGCAGCAGACGACCTGTCTGTAAGGCATTGCTATCTGCAGCGAGCAAGAAACGCCTCCAGTTCGCTCAGGAACACAAGAATTGGGCATTAAATGAGTGGAAAAGGGTAATGTGATACGACGAATCACGTTTCCAACCACACTATACAGACGGAAGCGTGAGAATATGGAGATAGCAGCACGAAAATATGACCCATCTTGCATCGTCACTACCCTTCAACCAGGCGGAGGCAACATTATGATCTAGAGTATGCTTTCCTGGGGGAGTTTGGACACTTTGATTCGTGTGGATCAACGTCCGACAGCCCAAAGATATTTAAACATTGTTGCTGACCAAGTCCACTCAGTTATGTTGATGGTTTATCCAAATGGAGATGCACACTTCCAGCAGGCCAGTGGTCTCTTTGAATCACCGGACCTTAATCCAATGGACATTTGTGGGAAGAAGTCGAAAAGGGCCACAGACAGCTGGATCCTTTACAATCAAATATTCAAGAGCTGGATGGTGCAATCGATCGCATTTTGGATAATATATCCTAACCCACTTACCAACATTTAATAGAATCCGTATCAAGATGAACTTAAGCAGTGGGTGACATATATTCTAAATTAACTTTCATTTTTAGTTTCTTTTCCTATGTAAATTGGAGTTTGATCTGCTTATACTTCCAAACTTAACGTTATATATTTTTCCTCAAACGAAAATGCGGTTGGCAACATTTGAGGTCAGAGTGAACGTGACGTATGAATGTATGAGATAAGAACGATAGACAAAAGGACAAGATAACAGTTGCTGGTGGTGAATATGTGTCGGATGTGAATTACGTTGTTTTATCGAATTGCGATATGGTTCTATTGATATTGTGGTGGAATAAATAATCAATTACAGTAAGTTGATTTCTGTCTTATGTTTTTCGTCTAGCCGTAAAAATTTAATTAGGAACTATTGAATCGTATTCTTATCTAATGGTTTAGATATAGCGTAGAACCAATATCTCTGCACGAAAAAGACAATTACGTTATAAGTGTTAATGGCAAAAGTTGCCCCAAAAACGTTCTCACCAGGTGCTTATAACTATTGGCCACTCGATGTCATCATCATCATCATCATTGTCAACCATTATCAATCCATTGCTGGACGAAGGTCTCCCCAAGTTTCCTCCACAACGGTCTGTCTTGTGCCAGTCTCCTCCATGTCACTCCCGCATACTTTCGAATTTCATCCACCCATCTTCCATGTGGTCTTCTTCTGGGTCTTTTCCTGTCCCTTGGAATCCAATTGGCCACTCGATGTATGTTCCCTTATATTTTTGCTTCAATTTCTGCCGCTTTATTTTACGCGGGAAATCTCAGGAACATAACCTCAGCGTAAACCGAGTCCTATTTGTATTCTTAAAACAGGCACTACTGCAGGATTTTGGATTTGACGCACACAAAGAAATAAAAAATATGCCTGAACTACAGAAGAGAAACGCAATAAATCTCCCTGAATGTGCTCCGAAACTGTTTTATTTCTAAAGGCTTTCTGAAAATGAAATGCCACCGCATGAAAGAATCTTCCATAACTTAAAACAGTTTTAAAAAGAAGAAATCGTCATAGTTTGGGAGTTTGACGACAGTTCCGCATTTTGAATAGCATCAAAGTTATCTGCTTATCACCTCAGAAGTGAGTTTAATCCCACACGCTGGTTTAAATGAAGTGCATTAGTCATCCGATTTGAATCCCCTAATGCACCGAAAGCTGCTCATTTTGAATAATGCTACTACATGTGCTTCTATGCTCTTAAAATGAGTACCGACGGATATACTACACGATAATGCATTTATAATTGTGATTCTCAATGGGAATTTAATCAGAACACATCCACGAAACTGTCTGCGGCATATGACCATACCACGTAGACAACAACAGATCTAAGTGTGCGTAGTTACTAATATTCCCTTCTGTATGCCACAAAAGCCGAGGTAAAATGATTTGAATGGTCACCGTGCAGCTAATAAGCACATATGAGACGCAGTAACATTTCGAGATGCAAATAAACAAATACACTGGTGCTAGAAATTAAAGGGTAAACGCAATATATATATATATATATATATATATATATATATATATATAATGTATATACACGGTCGAGTCACATTATAATGACGCCGCCCCGGTGGCGCAGTGGTCTAAGGCGCTAGCCTCTGATCATTCGTCCGTTAGGGGTCCGAGTTCGAATCCCGGTCAGGCATGGATGTTGTGTTTGTCTTACGGCACTGGCTCTCTCCCTTCCCTGGAACCAGTGACCCTAAATTAGGGACGGGCGACTGCTTATAGCCCATTGAGTTGCTCACGGTGGTCGTTAAACCTCCAATCAAAAAAAAAAAATTATAGTGACCAACAGCCAATATCCAGAGTAACCACCGTGTGCAGCGCGGGCAGCACCTAGACGAGCTGGGAGGGACTCAATAAGGTGCTACAAGGTGTTTATAGGTATGTGGAGCCATGCTGTCTGCAGTGCATCTGACAGCTGCTGGACGGTGCGTGGTGGAGGATCCATAGAGTGAACAACACGATCGAGGTGGTCCCACAGATGCTCGATTTGGTTTAAGTCTGGGGAATTAGGGGGCCAGGGAAGTACTTTGAAGTCTTCATCATGCTCTTCCAACCACTCTCGGACATTTCTAGCTGTATGACAAGTCGCATTGTAGTGCTGGAAGATCCCATCCTCCCCAGGGAAGACAATACGTATGTATGGGTGTACGTGGTCTGCAAGGATGGATTCATAACGAATTCGGTCCATAGTGCCTTTCACAGGTATGAGTGGACCCAGAGAATGATAACGAAACATTTCCCAGACCATAATGCTGACCCCAACAACTTGTGTTCTACCAGCAATGGTTGAATAGTGTTTGTTCTCCGATGTGTCTCGCCTTACACGCCAACGTCCATCCGTTCGATGAAGCAGAAAACGTGACTCATCGGAGAAGGCAATACTTTGCCAATCAGCGGAGGCTGAATTCCGATACTGCCGTGCAAATGTAAGCCTTTTCTGCCAATGCACCTTCGTTAGCATAGGTGCAGAGACCATCCGTCTGCATCGGAGCCCCATACGCAGCATGGTTCGCTGAACTGTCGTTTTAGACACACTTCCGGTAGCCTCCTGGTTCATTCGGCCAGTGAGTTGCCCCATTGTAGTGTATCAATCGGCCCTCACGCACCTTCGCGGCCGACTTTCACCTCTCACGTCAATGCCACGTGGTGCTCCGTAGTTTTCACGTCTCTTATTCATAATGGTGCCATTTCTCTAATCAGGATACACTTTAAACACAGCAGCACACGAACAGTTCACAAACTGCGCTGCATCAGAAATACTGCCACCATTGGCCCGAAAACCGATAATCACCCTTTTTAGCAAATCTGATAAATCGCGCCTTTTATGTATGACAGCAACGAGAGTAATGTTTTCAGAATGCCGACAGCACATGTTATATACCCTCCAAGCCAGCTCACAATTTTTTATTGGCTATGCACTGTTATGCGCTGTTAACGTCGAAAGTAGGAGGTTATCACAATAATGTGACTCGACTGTGTACATGAAAATAATTATATAGTACACTGAAGAGCAATTGAATTAGAGATACCGGTCTAGTAGCGTGTAGCATCACCTTCCGCCCTGATGACGGCGGCGATTCGTCTCGGCATGGACTCGACAAGAAACCGGAAGCGTTGGAAAGCCATACGGATCCACGACCCGTGAACAAGCTCTTACAGTTCATGAAGATTTGATGGAGGGAGGTCAGAGTTTCGAACATCTCTCTCGATGACATCCCAGATGTGCTCGATGGGATTGAGGTCAGGTGACCTAGCTGGCCAGGGAAGCTAAGTCACGTCGGTGCAGTGTTCATCCAACCATTCGGATAAAATTCGGGATCGATGGCACGGTGCATTGTCTTGTTGCAGGATGAGGTCCCCAGTGGGATGTTGAAGATGCACAAACGGGAGCAAATGGTCGTTCAGGATATCCCGGTAACGTTGACCAGTGAGGGACGATGTCACACGTACCAGGGATTCCATTTCAGTCCACGTAAACAGTCCCCTGACGAGAATGCCACCCCCACCAGCTTCAAGAGTACCCTGCTGACAAGGAGTATCCATCGCTTCATGTGGCTTGTCCCGTACTCGTATCCTGCCATCCGCATGTACCAACGTGAATATCGACTCATCAGCCCAGGCAACATTTTCCCACATGTCTAGGGTCCAGTGGCGATGTTACCGCGCCCATGCTAATCTTTGCACTCTGTGATGTGCGGTCAGCAGCGGTATCCTCGTGGAACGATGGCTTCTGTACCCCATAGCTAGGAGATGGTTCTGGATGGTGTGGCTGCTTACACGTTTTTGTGCACCAGCGTTAAATTGCCGAGTGATTTCTTGCACTGTGGCCCGTCTATCCGCTGTTACAATGCGAGCTAGCCGACGATGACCCCGCTCGTCCACACGCTGTTGTCCACGGCAGTTGGCCCTTGCAGGGATGGTTTTACCCGATTCGATGTACTCACGGTGCACCCGTGACACAGTAGCTCGTGAAAATCCCAGTGACTGCGCGACTTCCGAGATGGAGTGTCCCATTCGTCGGGCCCCGACACTTTGCCCACGATCAAATGCGCTTAGATCCTTCGTCTTACCCATACTGCGTCCGACTCTAACTGATTCCCTCGAATCACTCCTAATATTGTCGGATTGCTGCGTACGTCATGTCGTTTCCGTTTAAAGGGCCGCCCACACCGCCACATTTGCATAACGCCAGCTGTCTCTTTTTCAATTGCTCTTCAATGTACATATGATAATTTTTTACTATATACTGTATATAGCGGGAAATTCGCTTTGTGTAAATTAATCAAGCCACTTGTGCAACACCTACAGATATGTGTGTACAGAGAATCAGCTCTTTGAGTACATCAACGTGCAATATAAAAATTACACATACCGGCCAATGAATTAGGAACTTTTATTCAATACCGTGTTAGAACTCCTTCAGCCCGAACTACAGCACGTATATTCCACAACGTGTTGCAGTTGATCTACGTCTATAACATACTAGGTGTTCACCAGCCACTCATATTGTCCTTCAACTGGCTCAGATTTTACGGAAAAGGGTTTCGCTCCCGGATATGATTTTCTAATATATCCCATACATTCTTAATAGGGTTCATATCCGGACTTTGTACTGGACAAGAAAGATAGTGGAAATCGCTCTCGTCCTTTCTGAAACACCTGTGACCACCTGGATAAAAAGTCTACATATAAGAATGGACTTGATCGGTAACCATATTCGGAACAATTGGAAGTATAAAGCCCTGTTAGTGACAGTGTCTGAGTTTATTTTTCAGTAATAAGTATTGGATTTGGTATCTATCGGAAATAAAGTAAATTTACATATTTCTTAGTGTTTTTTGCAGACTTCCTTTTTTACTTGGGTATGTGAGGACATTTTTTCTGATTCCTAAAAACCCAGGCTGGAGTTGGGGATGCTCGTTACATTCGGAGGCACGTTAAATTCGAGTAAATACGGTATACCCTGATGAAAGGGTTCTCCGTGCTCATCGCTTACAGCACCTAAGCTCTGTAGGGAAAAGTCTAGATGCGAGTGAAGGAAATGTATTTTAAGGGACATATTGCATCTCATGGCCTTATAGTTTTCTAGAAGCTCAGTAACAAGTTCTTTATAATTTTCTGTATTCCAGTTACCTAAAAAGTAGAGTACCACATCTTTAAAAGATTTCCATGCAGAAGCTTCAGTTTCATTCAAAGTGCCTTCAAATAAAAGATCACGCATAAGTTCCTTTATTTATGGACCAGTAGAATGCCTTGTTTAATTTTGGGTTCAGATATTTTGGGGAACCTGTTCTTTAGAAAATGATTGGCTTCTCCATTTTTATTCAATACCTTTACAAATGTTTTTATCAAACTCAGTTTGATGTGACGCGGTTGTAAGTACACGTTCTGAGTATTTACTAAAGGTTCGGCAACAACATTTTTATTACCTGGAACTAAGGACTCTCTTTTAGGTAGTTTTTTTAATGTAATGAGAATTTCTGTCCGTATTGTTCCATTCACAGAAGAAGCAGCAGTATTTTGTGTATCCAAGTTGTAGAACAAGGGTAAAGCTATCATTTTAAGATCGCCACAAATATACCATGAATGTTTTTTGTATACTGTACTTTGAAGCAACAGTTTCATATTTGCATATGTTTATTTTATGTATGCAGCGTATGCAACACGTATTGACGGATACATGTTTCAGTTATAAAGGACAGCTTTTAAGCTTAATTTTGAGGAATCTATAAAAAGTATCCATTCTTCAGGTTTGTGTTGCTGGCCTAAGGCTTCAAACAATAAGTATATATCATTGCAGTACACAAGATATCTTCGAAACTAAGTGTTCAAACTCTTGCTGTCGTCGACGAAACTAAATACTTTTGTGCTTGGTTGTAAAAATTCCATCCCTTCAATCTTGAAGCCAATATTTCTGCCTGACGTTTTGCTTAATGAAGGTCACGGACGAGATCATTTAATTCTTCCTGACTTATGAGGTGAGGCACAGAATCTTCCGATAAATCAGGGCCTTTTTATACTGCAATATCTTCTTCGCTGTGAGAATTTATTTCATCGGTATCACTATCATCTAAACTCCAGGACTGTGGAGGTACAGGAACAGGGAGATCTGGACCATCAACGACAGGTCTTATGGCTGAAGAAATACTGGGATACTGAATCGTGTCTTTGGTTTTAGGTGCAATTCCAGATATCTTAGTGATGCAGAAGTAACAGTCTGTTAAGTGGTCTTTCGGTTCTCCCAAACCATTGGTACCGCAAAAGGCATTTGACGTGATCCCTTCAACCAGCTAGTCAACAATGTTACACATGAATTACAACAAATATGAAGCGCCCAAAATTTATCTTCATCACCCATTTTGCAAATGAAAATAAAGCTCATACGATTTTCTAATCAACGGTGTGAAATGCCGCCTTTGAGACTTTAAAGTAAATTGTCCACAAATGAAGCAGAAACTGTTTGGATGGTTCACACAAGTGCGTGGCATTATTTAACCCTTTAACGACCATGACCCAGAAATCTTGTATCACTCTAAATAGCATAACGCCCGAAACTGTCTGTTGGTTTACTTCCTTGTTAAGTAACAATAGTGACTGAGGGTGACTCCAGCTGATTCCTCATAGGTCGCGAAAATTTGAAGAACAGGTAAGGGTAGGGATTCTGACTCACTCTAGACAGGTGTTTCGGGCGGCTATGGTCGTTTCTATGTACGGGCCTTATGGTCGTTAAAGGGTTAACGTACATTTTGCACAATCCACACTACTTTTTTAAAACCACGAGCAAATGCACGTCCTTCAATACCGCGTTCGAATGACAAAATTTCTGCTTTGTTCCCCCTTCCCAGAAGGAATTGCACAACAGGAAGTAATGGCGTCAGTATGTCTACTCTGAGAGACACAGCTAGCCTGACTGCAGACAGATGTCTTTGTTAGGAAACGTAGAGATATTTCTTTAAGTAACACAACATTCATCCTAATAGAGAGTTCCATTACAAGAAATTGGAGCCCAATGGGGCAATTGTGACTTCATAATTGGTTTCAGCACCTGTAAATACATACAAAACCGGTAAAGGTTTCTTTCTAACAAATGATTGTTGTTCAGTGTAATCTTCGAAGGAAAATCGAGATTCCAGTAACATCAGGGGACCCGTCCCGTACCAATAGAACATGCCCCACAACATCCACCTCCAGACCCTTGAGGTGTACTAACAAGGCAAGCTGGGTTCATTGCTTTATAAGGTTCCCGCGAAACTTTCTGTTTACCGTTGGTACGGAATAATGTGTTCCGCGACACTTAGGACCATATGACTTTTTTCCAGTCTTCCAGTGTTAAGTCACAGCTTCCTCTCAACACTGCAGACGAAGTTTCAGGTTCTTCGAATACGTTAGGTTTCCGTGTAAGCATGCGACTGCCAATGTCGATCTTCTTCAATTCCGTACGCATAGACCGCTAAGATATGAGTGGGAAAGGGCCTTCATTGAGTGTTTCGGTGAATTGCTGCTGCACACAAAACGGCCTTTTTCTCCATTCAAGCCTTTTCACAAGATGGCGATCTCGTTCCTAACAGATTGTCATCGCGCCATAGCTACGGTTCTTAGACGAGTAATGTGGGTTATTTTTCCACTGATTAAAGACCCTGGATAACTCACCTTTCGTGAATCCAGACAGCTCTGCTATCTAAAACATCGTGTCTCCAGTTAGATGGAAAGCTCCAAATAAGTCTTTTATCGAACTCTGAAAGAACTTTAGTTTTTCTCATTGTGATCCCCATTACTGACTATCAGAAGTCTTAAATAGTTGCTTAGATCACGTGGTGACGCAACTGACTACGTATTTCTCATATTTCCTGAGTAAGTGATGCTTACGTACATCAGCATAATGGATTTTAATAATGGATTTGTAGAAAGGCAGTTAAAAATAAGGTGTCTGTGGAACACTCCTTCAGTCGGAATCGAAGCTTGAAATACGACGTACTACTCGTAGATAGTCTCTACTCAGACAACGTTATGGTAAAACTTTTCTCACGAACATTGGTGTGGAAAGCAGTAAAAAGTGTCGGCGGAAGTGTCCCGAAAGTTGAAAGTGAGTCTAGTATCGCCAGAAAAGTGTGAAACTAATGGAGCATCACAAAACCACTTTCTTAAGGCGAAGCCGTCTTTAACGCCAACACAGATCGGCTGCTCCAACCAAAAAGCTCCTAAAGTGTTTTACTCCTGATGTTATTCAGCTTAATGGAAGCACAAGAGCAGTACTGTCCAGAAATGCAATGCATAAACTATTTCACAAACATTAACTTTATTTTCAAGGACCATTTGTGCATGCGTGCATGTCTTTCTGTGTCTCATCTCGTCCTCTCAGGGGTGGCAGGTCACCATCTGATGCGCGTCGAAAACATTTCTCCTGGAACTTAAATCAGCAGCCACTACTCAGCTCATAGGAGAATTGATTTTGTCTGGACCAAGACCTTGGACTGGTGCGTCGCTGATTTGTTCACAGTTCAGTTTTCAGCGGGATTTAAGACGTCCTTTCATCTGCAGAGAACAGAGAAGCCGATTTCAGAATTTTTTAAACAGTTAAAAGTCACAGTCGCCGAAGATATGCATTGCTAATCCTGTCAGATTAGGAAAGTTTTAGAAATGGGCATAGAACCGTTATAGTAAAAATTAAAGTATCAAAATTTTATAGCTTTACGTTCCCTGTTTGAAATGTTAGTGTAACTGATCTTATTTTTAATGGACATCATCATCTGAACACATAGAGCACGACTAATAGAGCAAGCACTTCTTAGAGTGGCGAACTACAGATTGCATTCAGTTTCAGACAAGATCCGACGGCCGGAATCATATAAATAATATCTAGGTTATCAGTCGCAATCAACTTCCAGGTCTATCAATCAACTGAAATTCAACTTGGGTGGAAATTCCTCAAAAGCCTCTTAGATTACCTTTTTCTTAGCATTAGGTGCCGCTTTCAAGGCTCTCTCTGGGGTCCAGAAACGAGCACAATGATCAATGCCATTTGCGAAGATTCCATATTTTCTCGTTAAATGAATTTCGGGACATCCGATAAGAGTAGTAAACTTATTCGGTACTGCAGCTCCTATTGCTGATTTACTATTTGTTTAATTCGTTCCTCTCGCGTGAGAGCTTCTGTTCTATGTCCACCGTTATATTTTCACCCTCATCCATACGTTTACGGTTATAACGAAGTAAATTTCTCCGCCATTTTTGGTCTACGCCGGGAATCGAACCCGAGTCCGCTTATTCCGGAACAAGCCGCTCTACCAACGGAGCTACGCAGACGTTCATTCTGACTGCTATCTGCCTTTATGTCGTGTGCGTCCTGCTGGCAGGTACGTCACACCTCCTCCCCCGAAAGAGTGCCAAGGGCATGGCTCACGGGTCAGCCGTGACCATGAATCGTTGCAGGCAGCCATCCGCTGTAGAACGTGCACTGAAGAACTCCCAGTCAATCTGGTGTGTGGAATGCAACGTCGCACACGTTTATTTTTCGAAGCGCTGGAGAAGGGATTCTCTGATTTTTCCTGTCTCGCGGTGTGGAAAGAACATCGCACCATTGCGAGATTTTGAACGGTCGGGTCATCCGGATAGTTCGGGCGCCATTATAACGAAGTAAATTTCTCCGTCATTTCTGGTCTACGCCGGGATTCGAACCCGAGTCCGCTTATTCCGGAACAAGTCGCTCTACCAACTGAGCTACGCAGACGTTTGTTCTGACCGCTCTCTGCCTTTATGTCGTGTGCGTCCTGCTGGCAGGTACGTCACACAGTTCACTCCCTTTTCTACGTATCGGTTTTAACGTCCGGCATTATCTATATATTAATTCTATAAAGTTTTTTACTGTGAGTCCTATTTTGAGAGAACGGCTGAACGTAAAGATATGGTTGAGGTATCAAAATAAAGGTCATATCATGTAGATTTGCCAGTCGAAGAGAACAATGAGATTGGGGAAACGATTCGGGCGTTCTGGGGCGGCAAAGTTCCCATGTAAAGTCTATGGGAGAAGCGTGCGGTTGATATTCGATCGCCTGGGATTGAATCCCGCGCTGTTGAAGGCGAAAGCATGGAGGGACTGAGATAGTCCAAAATACGAAGTCTTCTCATTTCTGAGCGAACCGTTGCGCAAAGCAACGCCAGAAGGCATTCGTATCAAAGTTCTTCTCATCGGAACAGCGAACACTCTCGAAGACCTGAATGCGTTATGCCGTTGGACTGTGTAATGAATATATACAATTTAATATTCATTCGATCCAGGTTATTCACGTAGGTAAGACGTTTCTCATTATGTAAAGATGTAAATAAACATTCCGTTGATTATTGTTAGTGAAAATATTTAGAATGTACGTATTGATTTGTGCCATCTATATCTTCATTTTATAAGGTTTTTTACTGTAAGACCTATTTTGAGAGAACTGCTGAACGTAAAAAATATGGTTCAGGAATCGAAATAAAGGTCTTACTATGTAAATGTGGCAGTCGAAGAAAAAACTGAGATTCGGGAAACGGTTCGGGCGTGGCATGGGCGGCAAAGTTCCCATGTAAAATCTAAGAGAGAAGCGTGCAGCCCTTATCTACATCAGGCGCTCAGTTCATTGTCAAACTTGGTGTGTACATGGTGTTCTATGATCAGTCCTAAAGTAAATAAATACTTTATTGCATACTTACCCTTTGCAGAATGTCTCTCCAGTAGAAAAAAAAAGTAAAAATAAAACGTACTGGAAGGGGTGAGCGATCAATGGGTCCCAACTATATGTCTCAGACAAGAGAGAACGAAGAGTATTCGCAACGCAAATCTTATTCCAACAACATTTACAAACACAGTTGTGACTGAAGATGAGAGTTAGGGACGGGCGTGAAAGAGTGCGCTATCCAGTTAAATTTTTGCACACCATCGAGATGAGTGGACATCCGCCTCACAGTTTACGACTGAAAATGGGTGCAGTCGTGGTGCTCATCATCACGAACCTGACCGCCCAATGGAGCAGTGGTCAAAGCTCTAGCTTATGATGATTCGTTCGTGAAGGGTCCAGGTTCGAATCCCGGTGAGGCACGGATGTTGTGTTTGTCTTACGCCACTGGCTCTCTCTCTTCCCTGGAACCAGTGACCCTAAATTAGGGACGGGCGACTGCTTATAACCCATTCAGTTGCTCACGGTGGTCGTTATACCTTCAGTCAAAAAAAATCAAGAAGCTGGACTGTTGTCTTTACTGAAGTGGTTGAATAAATTCGTCAATCAAATAAAGCTTATATTTGTTGTTTCATATGAGTTTATTCCTTTACAAAAAATTTCGACGGGTTTCGTCTAGTTGCATTTAAAGCAACAAATGATCGAATGATGCGAATGAGGAAAATAAAGAATGAGTGATATATTTCAAATAAAATGTCGCACAGTCCAATGGTGATTATATAGATAAGTCAAGAAAATCATGTTTGGTTTTCAAATCTAGAAAATACCAAGTTTGGTAGTGGAGCTATCAGCATAATATCGATCGTACGCTGCTCGACATAAAAAGAGTCACACGAGGAAGTATTTATTGGAGTGCCATGCAAAATAGTGGGTGGATATCGAAAAACGGGTTATGTAAATAATTGCAGCCGCAAACCAATCACGTTAAGGGTGAGGGAGATGAAAGGGAAAAACGCCCCTGCATAGCTACATTTTATATTACCCACCTGGGCGTGTAAACCAGCGTGTCTGAAAGGTCTCGGCCGCGAAAGCGCCTGTGAAGAGGGTGAATTTATGAGTAACGTCATCGGGAATACTACGATCACACTGGCAATTTCACCAGAGGCTTCATCATAAGACAACGTACGCAGCCTTTTTTGTTGCTGTGTTTCTGTGGTATCTCTGATTCCCAACTTCAAAAAGATAGCAGCCGCTTACACAATGCCGACATCATCTTATAGTACCTTTAAAGTGTTCTGGTTCTGACTTGGTGAGTGCGATTCCTAGACTTTTTTTCGATGTAGAACGAGCGGGACGTCATTGGCAGACGACTTAACGTTTCTGAGCCATCCCTAGCAATGTTGATGAATTGTAAGCAGAGGTCACCAAACAACGCCTTATCAGAGATACCTCAGGACACCATATTGAGACCCTTTGTATTCGGTGCCAACCCGTGTTGCCGAATACATAACGCAACATGGCGGGCATGCGACTTATTAACTCACACCACATTATACTGTCACCTTACCCATATCATTCGTGTTATCCCTGAGAAAAGGAATCATTCCCTTCCCACCTGCTATTCTTCATGTGTGGTATGTTTCGTCTTATTTCGTGTACTCTTTCATGGTGTGGCACTATCTATGTCGAGTAACACATGTTCGATCTCACTTGTGCAGTGGCATAGTGATCCTACAGCTTAAAACTGAAACAAAGATGACCGCAATAGCTAAAGATCTGTTAGTTAATTTTTTGTTGTTTTTCAAATTTTTATGACGTAAAATTGTTCAGAACAATGCACGTGACGCAGTCCTGGATACTCTCTCCCTCTCTCTCACTTTAAAGCTTTTCAGTGCTGATCTGAAAAGCAAGAATACAATCTTGATTTTCAGAACAGCACTGAAAAGTTTTAATAAACTGAATGCCGTATGTGAACTTTATAAACCAGGGGTCACCATGGAACCTCCGGTTACGTTTAATTAAAATACACTGAGTATAAAAGAAACGTATAAAATCTTTCGGACACCCCTCACCGGGATCCATCATCAGATACATAAAAAAGAGGTAGTATGGGCTGGATACAGACAATTTATAATTCCAACATGTGACGCAATTTGCGAACTGCCATCTGGTGTGTAACCAACAAATCGATTACAATACAACAATGATTAAGTCAAGCAGCAACATATTAAATTGGACGGTTGTGTGCACTGTAATCAGTAAACAAAAATGTCCACGGTCTATATATGACATATGGAAGAGAGTCATTACAACACATATGCCCCTTCCATGCAATAAATAGACTTTCAGTAAATGTTAATTGAGACTTCTTACTTGGTGTGGCGAGGATCTCCGCTTCTGTCCAGATTGGTACATGGGTTCCAGAGTCAACTGAACGGGAGAGAGCGATTGGTTGACTCCCGCATTCAATGCCCGGCGCGGACAAACTTGTACGTTATATTGGCGCCCGGACTTCCAGGATGACCTGGCTGTTAAGTTTTTCGCAATGACGTGATGTTCTTTCCACACGGCGAGACAGGAGAAAACCTTCTTCAGTGCATCGAAAAAATAAATCAGTGTGATGTTACGTTCCACACACCAAATTTTCTGGGATTTCTCAAATGCAAGTTCTTCATGGGAATATTGCCTACAGCGACACATGGTCCCGGCTGATCCGTGGGACATGCCCCCGGCCCTCTTTCAAGGGGAAAGGGGAGATGTGACGTTCCTGCACCGCAGGACGCACATGAGCTAAAGGCAGATAGCAGTAAGAGAACATGTCTGCGTAGCTCAATTGGGAGAGCAACGTACTCCGGAGTGAGGGGACAAACTTGTACGTTGTATGTCTTATATTAAATTAACACTAGTAGCAGGAAATGGCCGCTAGAAAAAGTCGACGTTTCTCGTCCGAGCATCTTACCAGAACCCGATTTCGAAAGCGAGCTAGAGACGGATACTTAAAGAGGAGCAACGATGCCAGACTAAGGGAAATGGTTAAAAGGATAATAACCCATTTTAACCCATCTCGCGAGGACTGTTGAGGAGTCTGGTACGATTCGTCCAACGACGATTGGTCCAATGCCGATTCATCCAATGGACGATTGATCCAATTCCGGCCTATCTGTCCCAAGTGCTACTCGTACTATAAAAGTCTCATCTGTTCTGATTCTATCTCTGATGTTATACGAAAGTACCGGTAGTCCAAATGTAAAATAAGGTTACATTTCATACGCAATATTGTGGTTACAGATTTCATTTTTTTTTTTTTTTTTGGAATCGCGTATTTTTTATACTGTCCTTACTGCCGTATGAAGCTACTGATGCGCCAGCCGTTCAATCAACTTCAATGTTTCTCTTTTGCGTGAAATAATAAAAAATACTAGTTTTCCGTTTCTGTTTGTAGAATGCAGTGGGGTTCCGCCAACTGCCCAACGGAAACAACTGGTCGGGGTTTGGACAGAGGCCTTTTCAACAGGTTTTATTCCAGCGATGTCATATTCATAACGTTTACATATCAAATCTAGTTAATAATATTGCGCTTTCACATAAACACGAAATATTAATTCATAGGCCTGCGGCCTAGGTGCCTTGCAAAGACCTCAGAAATGATACGATGAATGTCTGTTATAAAGTTTTATAAAATGTTTACAAATATCAAATATCTAGGTTGTAACTCAAAATCTTCTAAAAAGGCCCGCGGCCTAGGTGCTTTGCAAACAGCTGAGAAATGCTCCATTGAGTACCTTTTACCAGGTTTATGTAAAATATTTACAATTACCAAATATAAGGAAATTATCTTTCAAAAGGATATAAAGAGGAGAATAATTTAAATTATTATTCCTTTCTGGAAAATAAAAACGTTTACAGTTGGTAAGGTGATACCATTAGACGAATCGGCGTTGGACCAATCGTACCGTTGGACGAATCGGCATTGGACCAATCGTACCATTGGACGAATCGGACATTGAACGAATCAGATATTGGACGAATCGGCATTGGACCAATTGTCCCTTTGGACGAATCGGCATTGGACCAATCGTCGTTGGACGAATCGGCATTGGACCAATCGTACCGTCGGACGAATCGCCATTGGACCAATCGTACCATTGGACGAATCGGCATTGAACGAATCAGATATTGGACGAATCGGCATTGGACCAATTGTCCCTTTGGACGAATCGGCATTGGACCAATCGTCGTTGGACGAATCGTCCGGGACCGCTGTTGAGTGTATATGTGATCATATTACCAAAGACCGAAGATCTAGAGCTCAGCGTGCTATGCAGTATGTTGCTTCGAGGGTGAGGAAATCTCCGGTGACCAGCAAATGAGTGAGCATGACGTCGCTTAAACAGTGTATGTATAATACAAGTGATGATGCTACATGGTATCTTGAAATGGATGAATTCGCAATGATAGCAATGAAAGAAGCAAGCTTTAAAATTATTATTATATGTGGCCCGGAATGAAGTAATAAGTTTTCTTGAAAATATTTTATTATACGAGACAAACCATGAGCCAATTATTATACCTTTTTTGATTTCAGGACTATTTCTAAAAGAAACTTTAATTCGCATGCCTTTGTCATCAGCTAGTGAGTAGGAGCTGATATGTAAATAGCACAAAATACAGCCCATACTTCTTTATTTTCTACTGGTAGCCATATATTTTTATTAATTATGTAAAATATCTAAACTAAATGTCTGTGTTTGTGTTAGGAATTATGGGCTTCCATTTTATTCGGCATGTTCCATAAATTCGGTCCTCACTGGCCACCGCCCTTAAAATTAAATATCTCTTACTTGCAACATCAAAAGAATCTATGTTCCCATCTTGCGACACAACTGGCAATAGTAGATCCAGGTCGTAACATTTCGTTTGGTGACTGCGGTACCGGATATTCGTTAAACCCGTATGCAACAACTATACTGATAGATATTATGGTCAATGTAAGAAATTCACAGTTATTTTACATCAAACCTTGAAATTTGTTATTGAGTTGTTGCAGCAATGAAGAAATTATAAGCCAGTGTCTTTCATAAACTTTAATAATATCATTTAATCAAACATCTGAAAATGATTAAAAAAGAAGAAAAATGCGGCTTCTTGCTGATCAGCCAAATTGGACTTGATCAGCAAGAAGCCGCATTTTGAGGTATATTGCTGATCAGCCAAATTGGACTTGATCAGGGGAAGCCGCATTTGGAGGTATATGAGGCATGTGAGGTATATTTGTCTAACAGAAATGGTTCTGTCATGTTTCTGGAACCAGTGAAGCTAAATTTACGAATGGACAACTATTCGTAGCCATCGATGGTTAGAAGACTGCGAAACATAAACAGAAAAAGTCAGGTTTTCATCGAAAATTTCCATGTAATCAGAAGTCGAAAATGAAATTCATTTAAATATACTATTTTTGCGATAAATTCTCACGAGATTTCTTTCTTCAATTCAGGCATTTGTTTTACTTTATTACTAATTAAATGATTTATTTCACACTACTTAATATATACACTGTCTTTAGCTTGATGAAAGGAGGAAAAAAGTTTTTATACTGTATATGTACAATATATAAAGATGTATGTGTGCAAGTAAGGTTTCATGTACGGAACCTTCAAGGAAAGAAGGGTATTTATTCGAACGAACGAAACTGAAAGCTGTACTTTTAACTTGGCTAGGAGCATCCAGCAATAAATTAAATGGTGCACATAACTTTGAGAAATGCGTTTTATGAGATAATATTCCTTGAAGAGAAATTGTCATTGTCACCCATAAAAGAATTCAACATGATGAACTTGTCCTGTTTCATGGATCAGAAATCCAGCTAAGAAAGACCTCAGAATAACGGAAAAGTCAGAGAAGGCTGTATGAAAAATCAGAGAAGACTGTATGACTGGCGAATTCTGGTAAGCAAATGCCGTGCGAAAAACAACAACCGATTCTCGATCCCTCAATCGCCATTAGACTAAAACTAGGATAAATCATGAATGGGACAAATCTTGGAATAACCAACCCAAAAACATTCAAGTGATGCATGGTGTCTAAAAGACCAGAAATTTTATCACCGGTGGTACCACGAGAGTATGGAAATTTTTTCTTCTAGCTCCTTATCTGAAACAGGGAGATGAAATCCAAAAAGTTCCGGAAACTTTCGGCAGAGTTAAGAAAATACAGTGTTCTTTTCAGTACTTTTGAATTGCGAAACATCTGACTCAGCAGGATCAAATTTACGATAAGGCTAATTATGTTTCGACATACAGACGCTAAGTATATTTCGACAAACTAATGCCATTTCTTCTTTTTTCCTTTGGAGTTTAACGAACATCATGAGCAAATCTGAGTTATAAGCTGTCTTTCGTTCTTAATTTAGATAGATTGATTCCAATCAAGGCAGAGAGTCAGCGCCGTAAGAAAAATTTAGCCTGAAGTTTGCGCCTCTGACCAATCGGCAACCGGAGTGGCAACAACGGGTAGTGTGAAATTGAATCTTGGCAAAATATATCGACAAATTTATTTAAAGCTTTTCTTTCCACCTCTAGTGGCCGACTGGTTACAGGCGCCAGCTTCTGGCCACTCGTTCGAGCCTCACCTCTTCAACAGCCCCAGAGGAGATATGCGTAGTGTTTTTGTCCAGAAGTGCTGCCCCAAATCAGGCATATCTTCCCGTGGTCGCTAGCACACCCTCTTCTTGAAATGTCTTTTTAAATTCTTTTTTGAGCGTATCTGTCTATTAAAAACATCATTAAATGTAGGAGGCAGTATTTTTCAATAACTATTACCTTTTTTTGCAGGGATAGCGCCGCATCTAGTATAACGCCGCAGTTTCATTTATCTCCTTGACCTTTTATCGGGAATAACGCTGTCCACAAGTCGCAGGTAAACTTACCATGAAGGATTTTTAATGGGACAACCATTCCGACTCCATCTCTTACAAGATATTGTAGCAAAGTACGTTCTATGACTTCCAACAAAGATAATTGATGCAATGGACGAAAGTTTCAGGAAAACTGTAGACGCGCGGGAAGTTATGCACCCGTTATCAATCCGCGGCAGAGGGATGTGAATGTCATTTATTCTGTGGTTGACACATTTGGTGGCAAATGTGTTCGGAAAGGGGTGACATCAATCCTATTTCACATATTAGGATGTGTTCGATGGTAGAAGCACGCATAATTTGCTAGCTTTCCTTGTTGCAGGCTCACTCACTGCACTACACGGAAGGCCGAAAAGAAACCCACTTTTTAACCTCCCTAGCGCAAAATAAAAACAAGTTAGTAAAATCATGTAATGCATTGATTATGATGCCCTCTCCAACATACCAGAAATCATTACTCAAGTTATGAGGATAATGGCTGTGGAATAAATCTCGCTCCTGTGCCCTGCCCATTAAGACCATTTCGATGATATTCAACAGTACCGGTGCATTATACCTCCGGAACAATATGATTAAGTTTTGTCGCAATAGAAGCATTTTTACGTAAGTTATGACGCATAAGTGCGATGGAATTGATCCCGCTCCTGTGTCCTGACCTTTGACCTCATTTCATCCATTTTCAACAGGGTTCGTCTCCGGATTGTCCTCTACTACATATTAAAATATCATGGAAATCGAACCATTTTTACGCGAGTTAAACTGGAGCATATACGTTTCTTCAACCTACGGTTGGAAAGCGTAAAAAAGCGACAAAGCATAATTTATTGATCTTAAGTAAATATTTTAAAACAGTAAGTCGTAAACCACTTGTACAAAAAACAAAATGCCAAACCGAAACCTTAGCGTTCTTCAAATAACCTAGTTACTATAATTTCGTAAGTTTCAAGACTTCATTTGAACAACTTCTAGGAACCCACGCTATTAAACTATAGAGAATCGGTACTCCAAGTTCTTTACAGCTCAGTGTCTACCATAAACGATTTGTTTCAATATCGAGGACGATGGCTGAAATTTGTAATGTTACTGGTAATGATAATAAGACTCACCTATATTAATGTCGCATTTCTGAGGTGCAACTATGTAAAATCGAGTATAGCCAGGGCTCCCGGGACTCTCAGCCCTCCTCTCTTTACGGGCTTGGCCATCGTTTTTGTGACGTCACGCGACGGAGTTGTGCACTGAGGTTTGCAACATTACGTTTCTGGGCATTCAGTCGTACTTAATGCTTGAAGGAAGAGCCTAAATAAAGTCCATATTTTAGTTCTCTGCAAATTATTTTATGACATAGGGGTTCTACCGAAATGTTTAAAAAAAGGAAAAAACAGAAAGAAAATTGCTTCTGTTTTACATTTCTCAGGAATTACGCTTCCTCGCTATTTCTGTTCTGTACGAGTATATTCCGTTATACCAAAAAGCTCTGTTGGTACAGTTTTAAACAGACGCAGAAAGTAACTGAAATACAATCTATTAGTACGCTGATGTACTGTTAAATATGCGATTTGCATCTGTATAAAAAAAAACCCAGCAAAAAATTAATAAAACTGCCTTCAAAATTGTGTTTTTTGATCCAAACCTTTTCTGATCGTATAATATTGCTTTCATCCAAGATAATAATAAATTTGGAGAGGTTAATTGTTCCAAAATTAATATACTGAGAGTGTGTTTGAAAAGGTAATTCACAAAAAAGAAAAATTACAATAATGCGGCGCCGCCCAGGTGGCGCAGTGGTCTAACGCGCTGGCCTCCGATCATTCGTCCGTAAGGGGTCCGGGTTCGAATCCCGGTGAGGCATGGATGCTGTGTTTGTCTTACGGCACTGGCTCTCTCCCTTCCCTGGAACCAGTGACCCTAAATTAGGGACGGGCGACTGCTTATAGCCCATTGAGTTGCTCACGGTGGTCGTTAAACCTCCAACAACAACAACAAACAACAATAATGCTGCACCAGGTCAATTATGCAGTATACACAGAAATAAATAAAAAAAATTGGGGAGGACAACTTAATACTAAGTTAATACTGAGAACGTATCTGCAAAAGAAAGTCACAAAAATGCTAATAATGCTACTACAGTCTATATTTTATGCGTGATTCCCCCTCTTCCCCCACTCTATTTTGAAACTGAAGGAATTAGGAATTTGAAGCAATCTTTCTCACTATTTATCTGCATAATGTTGCAGAGCATACAGATATAAATAGAAAAGTTTTGAGGCTGCCAACTAGACTAAATTAATACTGAAAATGTGTAACTCTTAGCACATTGTAGACTCAGAAATAAATAAATGTAAAATAAACTTACCTTGTGCTGATTTCACCCCCCCCACCCCCCACCCCCATGGTTACGAGCATGTGTTAGAACATGCATGCTTGATAATTTGTTTCCCACACATGAAATAAAGAATTAAAATATACAAAAGTGAAGATTGAAGTATATTTATTTGTATGGGGTTTAGGGTAGTTAGACTGGAGCTAGGATTTAGTTCCTTTGTAATGATGATTATCCAATGTCATTGTCAAAATTTGGAGATATTCCTATTGTTAGTGAAGCACACAGGAAGACCAGATTCACAAACTAGCTGCTGCAAACATAGCAATTTTCTTTTCTCTTGACTTGTTATTTAAACAGCCATTTTCCAACTTTGAGTAGCTATTTAAAAATACAGAAGCTCACTTTAGTCCCAGTTCAAATTTATTTTGATTACATTTTGAACACTTCTTGTTTACCACATTCAACTCTTCAATGGTCTTTGCCACCAATTTTTTTAAAGCACATTTTACATTATTTTGTACATAGAGTTACTGCTCACAATCATCAGTCAAAAGAATTAAAAAAAATTGGAGCAAAAAATGAATATTTTCACAATGTGTCCAGCTACCCATGGACATGCCCGTCGCTTAGCGTGACGTCACAAGCAAGTTCTTAATCCGGTGGCCGGGCCCGCAAAAATAGAGAGGAGGAGAAGTCCTGGCGGCCCCGGTATAGCACAGCGGAGTTATAATCGGAAAATATGGTAGTATGTGTGTATGCGTGTGTGAGCACTCTCGTGTGCTTCGGTTTTCTCTCCAAAAATAATTTTTGCATTTCCATGTTTCTTCGTTACCTAGCGAGTTTCCTCTTCGGGTCAAAAAATTATTTTTAAGACTAAAATTTATTTACGTCACAGTATGTAAGTTCCAGCGCTACAGTAATAAATGTGGAAGGACCTTCTCTTAAAATAAATGCTTAAAATGTGAAGAAATCCTCTACATATTTATTTCAATAATACATAGGTCGTTCAGAAAAAGGTTACACGTGCTATAACGTGAATGCGCACGTGCTATAACGTGAATGTACGAGTGGCATAGATGACATGTACTTTCAAAAAATGGCGCTAGAGCTCCAGGCGCCTCTGTGCACTGCTGTGCCCTGCGCGAGATGCGCAGCACCATTTCGAAATAGCGACGCTGTTAGAAACGTGATCTCCGGTCGAAGTGAGAGCAGTGCTAAGGTTTTTACAGACCAAGAACATGTGCACAGCCGAAATTCATTGAAAGCTTGTCGAAGTTTATGGTGACAACGTGATGTATCGACAACACCTGGCGAAACGGTGCCGTTCGTTTCGGTCAGGCACGGATGATATGGGGAGCCGACATCGTACTAACAGTGGACGTCCAAGTTCGTCGACGACTGAGATTAATTCTGCAATTGTGGAAGAAGTGATTCAAGACGATTGAAAGGTAACTTTGCGCCATATTGCTTCCAAGCTGAGATTTAACTATGGCGTTGTTCAACTTCCCTTGGTGGATGTTTTGCAGTACTCCAAGGTTTGTTCCAGATGAGTGCCACATTCATTACACTAATCTGCATGACATCAGATGATTGAAAACTAATATGTGTGCTTAGCTCAATTTTTCATGCTGATACCAGAACTGGTCTTAGTTTTCTTCTATCACATACAGTTTTTGCACAATTGACCCAAGTTGATTCCGAAGATTTGTCGCTGATAGCATTACATCCAGTTCATTGCTCTTTCTGTTCGGATTTACACAGCTGTTCTAAGTGGCTGTCTCTATTTGAGTACGTAGTCTTACAATGTCGAAACGGAAGTGTGTAAATTGTCCTAATGTGTTGTTCTGTTACATTTGTAGAAATTATGTAGTGCTTAAGCAATGAACGGACATCACAGACTTTGTGAAGAAAGTTTACTATGCTTCTTTTAAAGTGCATCTTGGTGATCAGGATAAGGCATGGGCACCACATAAAGTGTGCCGCTATTGTGTTGGGAGATTAAGGCTATGGACAAAAGGGAAACAAACGTGCATGCTGTTTTCAATACCTATGGTGTGGAGGGAGCCTAAAGACCACCTGAACGACTGTTACTTTTGCTTAGTTAATGTTAAGGGCTAAAATTCGAAAAATAAGTACAAAATTGTTTATCCAAGCATTCCTTCAGTTATTAGGCCAATTCCGCATGGAAAAGATCTGCCTGCCCCTCTTCCTCCAGCTGTGTCAGAAAACGTGGCGGAAGATGATGAATGTGAACGGTATGCAATCTCCTAAGACGATAGTGATGATGATTACAAGCCAGAAAACGACTCTAATCCACAACTGTTCTCCCAGAATGAACTTAATGATCTAGTACATGATCTGAACTTGCCTGAAGAATCTAGAACTACTTGGCTCCCGGTTGAAAAGTAAGAATCTCCTGGCTCCAGGAACACATTTTTCATGGTACCGACACAGAGAAAAAGAAGTACTTCCTCTTTTCTCACAGAAGCATTCCTTAGTTTACTGCAATAACGGCAACTAGTTAATGCACTTCTATGGCATTGAGCATGATCCTACTCAGTGGAGACTTTTTATTGACTCGTCCAACAGGAGCCTCAAAGGCGTAAAACGGCATAATGGGAATGTGTATGGGTCCATTCCTGTGGTCCACTCAATGAAAGAGACATTCGAAAACATGAAGGTACTATTGACAAATATACAGTATGAGGAACACAAATGGCTTATCTGTGGTGACTTCAAAGTACACTGCCGGACAATTGCTAAGGACGCATGACAATAGCAACGATAGCAACCATAAAATGGAAGGCAGAAAAATATGGAAATTAGCATACGTGCGGGATACAGTAAGACGTGTTGTGCGTATGCAAATTTTGGATTGCCGAACTTGTTCGTGACGTCATAGCGCTGATAAGAGATATAAAGGATTTGACGCGTATTGACCGCTGTTGTTCAAACGCAAAGTTGAAAGCGAAAGAATCAATTGACGAACTTGCAATTTTCAGTATGTCTTCCCGACATCACCTAGATGATTTTACGCGTGGCCGTATTATTGGCAAGATTGAAGAAGGGCGAAAAACAACACATGTTGCCAGGGAGTTCGACGTCAGCCACAGTGTTGTCTCAAGGCTTAGGAAATCATTTCAAACAAATGGAGAGTGTAGCAAACGTCACGGGGGAGGTCGTGTCCGCAGTACGACACCTGCAGTAGATCGGTATATAGTGTTATCAACAAAAAGACACCTGCGCAGCATAGCTAGTGAGGTAGCAAATCAGTTTATGGCTGCTACTGGCAAGCGGATCTCCTGAAGAACTGTCGCCAGACGTTTGCATGAAAGAGGACTATACGCCCGCCGTCCTGTTGTGTGCATCCCATTGTCCAGACGTCACCGTACCGCCCGTTTGCAATGGTGCCATCAACATCGCAATTTTACTTATAACGACTGGTCTGCTGTCCTCTTCTCAGATGAGAGTAGATACAGTCTATCGTCTGATTGTCGACGACAACTGATCTGGCGTGATAGTGGTACTGCATATTGTCCAGCAAACATACAGGAAAGGGACCGATATCCGACACGTAGTGTCATGGTATGGGCTAGCATCATGATCAATGGCCATACGTCCCTCTATGTGCTTCCAACTGGGACTATGACTGGCCAACGATACATTAATGATGTTCTGCTACCTCATGTTCGCATGTTCCGTGGTGCTGTCGGTGATAGATTCATTTTCATGGACGACAACGCTACATGTCATCGAACAGTCGCTGTCCAGGAGTGTCTTGAGAGCGAGGATATTCAACGCCTCGTATGGCCAGCACGTTCTCCAGATCTGAATCCCATTGAAAATGTGTTGGATGCTTTGGGGAGGAGTCTTGCTGGTCGCCAATGCCCTCCAATAAACAAGGACACCCTCATCCGTGCACTGACAGAGGAATGGGATAAATTACCCCAACAGCTGCTTGATAATGTTGTGCAAAGCATGACACGACGTGTAGAATCTTGCATCGCCCTCCATGGTGGCCATATCCCGTATTGACATCTTACGCCGGAACGCCTGCGGACGGTAAATGCATTTTTTTCACGTTTACGTATTCTGCACAAAATGGCCTGTTTGTCCCTTGAACACATTCCAAAGCCTTCTGGATTTCAGAGCACAATAAATTGTCTTTCTTGTAATGTCCTGGCATTCTGACATTATTTTATTTCACTTGGCATCTAACCACACTTACTTTTTTTCGCGCTATATAGCCGTTTATGATCCGTCCTTAGCAATTGTCCAGGAGTGTAATAGGAATGCTATTAGGACAACAAGCTGGGTACACGAAAATGCCTTGCTTTTTATTTGAATGGGACAGTAGGGCCAAGCAAAGACATTGGACAATGAGAGTTTGGACAGAGCGGAAAAATTTTGTTCAGCTGAGACTAAAAATATCCTGCATGACCCACTTGTAGACCCCCACCAAGTATTGCTTCCAGCACTATACATCAAATTGGGATTGATGAAGCAGTTTGTGAGGGTTCTACCACAAGATACCACAAGATGGGCCTTCAAGTACCTTTCTGTAAAATTTCCGTTCATCATACTAGAAAAATTGAAAGCTGGAATTTGTGTCGGCTCTCAAATAAAAAAACTGATGAAGGACAAAGATTTTGAGAAAAGGATGAATGAGAAAGAAAAAGACGCATGGACAGCATTCCGATCTGTAACCGAAAACTTTCTAGGGAATCACAAAGATCCTAATTACAGAAAAATCGTTGAAACAATGTTGGAAAACTTCAAGCAGTTGGATTGTAACATGAGTGTAAAAGTTCACTTTCTACACTCCCATATTGACTACTTTCCGGAAAATCTGGGACATTATAGTGAAGGGCACAGTGAACGCTTTCACCAGGATATTAAGGAGATGGAGAAGAGGTACCAGGGGAGATGGAATGAAACTATGATGGCCGACAATTGTTGGATGTTGAAGAGAGACAGTAAAGATAAAGGAGGATCAGCAAAAAAGTAAACAAAAATACAGTTTGAAAATTAATGGAACACTGTTTGCTTGTCGTTTTGTTAAAGACCAGGAACAGGTCAGTACTTTACAGTAATTTTAAAGTGTTTTTGTAAAAAAAATAGTCTTTTTGAAACATTGTGTTTGCATTTTTGTGCTTACATTAATTAAAATCTTGAAAAATAACTTCTTATTTTATTTAAAAACCTGACGTGATAGAGAAAAATAGAAATCATTTCTAGAATCGGCGTCAAAAATTGATTCAGGAACAACTATTTTTAAGAAATCATCTGACAAAAAATTTAAATTTGCCGACTGGTGATTATCCGTCGATCACAAAGCAGCACGAATGGTGGCATGCTTGGCGTACCTTCAGCGTTACGTTAAAGACGGACAGAGCTTTCTTGACCATATTGTGACTTGGGATGAGATGTGGTTACGATACGTCGCTCCCACCAGCATGAGAGCTTCCATACAATGGAAACACGCTATTTCACCACCGGTTTAAAGTTACACCGTCTGCTAGAGAAATCATTTTCTGAGATTCTTCAGGTGTGCTTTTGGTGGACTTCTTAGAGCACAGGCCAATATTTCTTCTAAGACACCATGAGCAATGCGCTCCTACCTCAATGAGCTGGGCAGGCATCAAAACCCCTTGGGCAAAAATTTTTATTTTCTCAGCTTCTCTTACTAACACAATAAAAGTTTGAACTTGGATTTGAACCATTATTTTTTCTAATCCTACCTTTTCTATCACCGTTCTTTCCGAAATTGATTTAAATAAAAAAAAATTATTAACATTTTTTTTATTCATTAAAATTTTTATTTTATAAAAAGTGTGAACTCAAACTTACTTCTGGAAGAAAAACACTGGAAATTAGGTAAAGCATGTTTACGCATAATACACAGTCTCTTTGCATATCAAAATACCAAGAAGAATAAGAAACAAAATAACAACTAAATGCAACAAAATAACTAGTTCAAATAGAACAAGTGCAAACTCGTTCCGATATGACAGTCCTTTGAAGGCATAAATTGCCTTTCAATTTTTCTCCCCGAACCGAAGACTCGACTGTGGAAATTTAGGACTCGACCATCTTTGAGAGTGCTCGGAAAATATTGTTTACTATTTATGAGGGCCGGTCGATTTGGTGCCGAACCGGGGAGCGAGCTTAGTGTGATTTGGTTGAGCTATACTGCACTGCTTAGCAAACTGACGATCTCAATCGCGAGAGGGGGATTCATCCCACTCTCGCGATTTTTCTTTAAGAAAAATTCTATTATATGTTGCTTATTAATCAGAGCATTTACGGACTTAGAAAAAACGCCCTTGTCAGGGCGAAGTTCCGTTTTGCCCACACAGAGTCTCTAGCATCAGATTCGGGTACGTCGCCGTCGTTCCGGCTCCTCTGACGAAAGGACTCTTTGATCCTTAGTCAGACCGAAGCCCGAGCTCTCGGTTTCTGAGTTTTAGCTTGAGTGGGAGAACCCCAGGTTGCCCACTCGGCACTTAGAAAATTTTGTGTTTTCCATCTCTCTCACAGAGATGTCAACTACCCACAATGGTAAAGCGAATCCAAAGGGATCAGCTCCTAAACTGTCCGGGTCAACCCGGACCTTGAAGGTAGCGGCTGAAAGACTACCTAGCCCTGTCGGTAGTTCTAATGGGCCTAGCCCCACTTCCCAGACCAACCGGAAGGAGAAGTCCAGCTCCAGGACGAGATCTTCAAAGACTCTTCCTGGGGCGAAGTGCTCTAAAGCCGCTACACCCACGAAGGGAGCCTCTCCTTCGGCTGAGCCAACTCAGTCTGTTCGTGGTGTAAGCACGTCCTTACCACTTCCACCCATGGCAAGGAAGGGGAAAACACCACCCCAACTCAAACCCTTTTGGGCTTCGTAGGGGTCGTCTGCTGGTCCTCCAAAGGCATCTTTGGAGGCCAACCAGCATCCCAGGACACCCTCGGTGCCAACACCAGAGGCTTTCTTAAGCCGCATATCCTCTCTCATAGGGGAAGTAGAGTCCGCTATCAAGGATTCTCGTGTCAATTCCTCAATAAGAGAGCAGATGAAAGCGGGCCTAGAGAGTATCCGCAAGGCTTGTACCGTACAAACACATCGGACGGCTTTCCTTGAAGCCAGGCTGTCCGTTCGCTAGGAGTCGCGCTGCGAGAGCGACTCCAATGTGGCCTCCCACGACGAAGTCGCTAGGAAAGGGGCTAGTACGGTGAAAGCGCCTTCACCCGCCCCGACTGGGAGAAAAACTACGAAAAAGTCGGGAGACAGGAGACATGTGCTCTTGGTCTATCCCACTGTCGAGAGTGCGTCCTCAGAGGATATAAAGAAGACCGTGAAGACTGCAATCAACCCAACTAAACTGCAGTTAGGGGTCAAAAGCATTCGGAGCATAAGGAAAGGTGGGGTCGCGGTGGAGTGTTCCCATCCCGGGGAGCTCGACCACCTAGCCCAGGAGTTGGGTAGCAATCCGTTGACCAAAGATTGCACACTTCCCACGGCCCAACGAAAGAGACACCCCCGGTTGATAGTCTATGGTGTCATCGGGGATCTCTCAGGGAAAGAGTTTGAGGAAGCGGTTCGTGGGCAGAACCCCGACCTCGATAACGGGTTTTCAGCCTGTTTCCTTATCAAGGGTAAGGGAGGTAGGGTCCACTGGGTGGCAGACGTGGAGCCCAAGGCCTTCAAACTCTTGATGAGGCGGAAAACACTGCACTTGGGTTGGTCAGTGCTCCGCCTAAAAGAATTCTTGCGTGAAGTCAGGTGCTTCCGGTGCAATGGCTTCGGCCACTACCGGAGCAACTGTCATGAGTCCGAAGCAAGGTATGGCGATTGCGGTGAAGTTGGGCACCAGCACCACCAGTGTGCAGCCACACCGAAGTGCAGCCACACCGAAGTGCAGCAACTGCTGTGCTGCGAATGCTAAGTTCCGCCTGAAGCTGGACGTTTCTCACTCCAGCTTCAGTAAGACATGCCCTAGTCTTATTAGGGAACTTTAGCAAAGGAAAAGTCGAGTCAACTATGGTTGACAGATGGTAGTACTCTCGGAGGTACGTAGCTCTCGATTGGAACTTATTGGTCTATTGACCAAGGTGTTATAGATAACCCTGGCCCGGGGTTATCACCACAGCACTGGCCCCAAAACTGTGGACTGTGTAAATATTTTCCATGCGTGATTAATGTGTTTCAGTGTGAATATTTGTGAGAGGGGTGCATGTGACCCTCATACTTTAATGTGCCTGTATTTGTCTAGATACCTAGTAAAGGACATTGGTCCCAAAAACTCGCGTTATCGGGCAATCTCCCGGCCAAGAGATGAGATAAATTATTGAAAAGTTGCTTGCCCCAACTGCCCATAGCATGTCGCACCCACGGGTTTTGATGGAAGGGTGTAATGTACCGGTCCCGTGGGGGAGGCAGATCCCCACAGGTCCCTATAGACCGAATCTGTCCGAGTAAAAGACTGTGGTTTCTGGTGACTGACGGGCTAGCTGTCGCAGCGCCGTTAGGAATCTTAAAAATTCCAAACTGATGAGAGAGTTCCGCCTTTCCCTGTGAAGTCTACACTTAGACGGTACAGGAAAAGCCATCAGCCTAGGATACCATTTATGAGGAAGTTGTCGGCTGATGTCTTCGGCTTTTGTGACCTTTCCAAAACTTGTAGACAGCGTGGGAAAGTCACCAATCCGCATTTTCGCGTTCACTATCCACTCGCTCGAGGCTACTTTGCAAGAAGCCTTTGAGAATGTAGAGGACATGAGACGAACGTCATTTAAGAAAAGTGTTCACTGTTAAAAAAAAATCTACTTAAAAATGAGAACCTGAACCTACTCGTTTTTTTTAAGTACAATCGTATCGTAAACGAGTACATGACATGCTCAAATAAAAGTAACCATACGTAATTACAAACAACTGCGTCAAAAAATATAAATATAATCTCGTATTACTTCATTTTGGATATTACAGACTTCTAGCGAAATTGTTTAATAAATGTGTAAAGTGGAACACATAAATATTTAGTACAACAAAGTCACTGATCACAAATAATTTAATTATGCATAAAGTAGTTTGGGTACGTTTTTACATTAACTACATTTGTGTCAATCTCATAAATAATATATTGTCGCTTCATCACAATATTTTTCATAAAAATGCGCGGTCCATTTGCCTAGAATGTGACAACGAGTATATCTATTATCCCAGATGTGCCATCGAATAATATACTTCCAGTTGATTCTATGAATGATTGAATATGCAAGGAGTACACGTATTCCAAACTTGAAATCGGGCCGCGGGTGGCCTAGTGGACAACGTTCGTGACTGCCACGGAAAGGACCTCAGGTTCGATCCCAGGCAGGTACGAACGCTCGATCCACTAAATATCTGCCGTGCGTCGGATGGGCACGTTAAGCCGTCGGACCCTGGGTACTGGCCCCCAGGTAATAAATAAAGGCGTCTTCCTGCCCCTTTCTACTTCGCTTCCGTGTGACTTTCCTATTGGGCACTCTAGCCCAAATCTCCGAGCTTCCTATTTCTAAGGGTTGTTTAAGAACTGTGGTCAGACACTCTCTTCCTAAATTCCTCTACATATGATCATTTGATCAAACTTGAAATCGAGCCGCGGATGGCTTAGTGGTTACAGATTCAGACTACTCTGATTGAGGGACCCCAGATTCAAACCTAGCCTGATAGGCTTGAAGCTGGGGGCTCTCCATGGTGGTGTGAATTTCTAAAAATCGCTGAATGTCGGCCGAGCACGTTAAGTGACGTACCCCGGGTAGGAATCCCATGGATACGTATAGAGGTGTTCATTCCTAAGCTCCCTCTAATTTCCCTCTGTCTTTTTATGTGCAAAATCGTGCGCTTGTAAGGTGGTGCCATATAGTGTGTTCTCTCTTACTTAGAAACTATCCTGACAGAATTGCTAGATCCGCTCTAACTTTCTTTAGTTTCTGTGCTCTGCCCGAAACGGGCACAGAAACTGAGTGAAGTTAGAGCACATATTTTTCGAATTAGAAATATCAAATGTACTCAAAAATGAGTACGTGTCTTTTCCAAGAATGAGACACAGTACTTATAAGCCCAGAATGTACTCAAGAACGAGTACATTTTGCTCATTTCTAAGTACCAATTTAACAGTGTGGTTTTGACTTTCGAGAGCCCGAATTTTATTTATTTAGTATTATCCTGGCAGGTAATTGATTTTCGATTTATAAAAATTAATTAGGGATTTTGGAATTTTATTCTAAAATACTTACTGCGCGGAAGATATTTCAGCTGCGCTATTGCGAGCTCGAGCATCTGAGAGGAAGCATTGGCATGGACGCACCATCTACACTGATCGTAGTGTGCCATGCTAAAAAAATTGCACGACAGCATCCAACGAAAACTGCCAAGTCAACTGAACGATGAGGTCATTCTCTTTCATGATAACGCGGGACCGCACTCCGCCAAAACCAGGCATCACGTACCCCACAAATTCCGCTGGGAGGTGTGGGAGCAGCCGGCCAACAGCCCGGACTTGGCTCCTAGTGACTTTCACCTCTTTCCTGCTCTGAAACAGCACATGTCAGGTATTCGCTTCACGAGTGACGCTGACATGAAAACATCTGCAACACACTGGCTACATTAGAAGGAACAAGATTTTTCTCTGTCCGGGATAGACAAGCTGGTCGTACAATCCCACATCTGAGTCATGTGATTTTGTCGAGAAATAGCGCTTCATATCATTTGTCACATTTCACAAACATTTCTTGGTTGGTGAGGTTTCCTTTCACCTACTCGAACGTGTAACCTTTTATACGCTTTCCAACCTTAGTTTGAAGAAGCGTATATGCTCCAGATTCGTCAGTCTGTCTGCCTGTCCGCACGATAACTCGCTTAAAAATGGTTCGATTTAGATGAAATTTTAGTATGTGGTAGGCGACAACCTAAGGACGAACCCTATTGAAAATTAACGAAATGGGGTAAAAGATCAGGACATAGGAGCGGGATCCATTCCATTGCCCTTCATGAGTAATGACTTACGAAAAAATGCTTTGATTGCGACCAAACTTTATCATGTTGTTCGGGAAGTACACGGAACCGGTTCTGCTGAATATCATTGAAATGTGGTCAAAATTCAGGGCACAGGAGCGATATTTATTCCACAGCCATTATCCTCATAACTTTACTAAAAATGCTTCTATTGCGACACAACTTTAGTATGTTGTTTCGGAGGTATACTGAACCAATTCTGTTTAATATCGCTGAAATGGGGTCAAAGGTCAGAGTACAGGAGCGAGATTTATACCACAGCCACTATCCTCATAATTTGAGTAATGATTTCTGGTATGCTGGAAAGATTATCATAATCACTGAATTGCATGATTTTGCTAACTTGGTTTTTATGCTTTCCAACCGTAGGTTGAAGAAGCATATATGCTCCAGCTTTGTCCGTCTGTCTGTCCGCACGATTTATCGCGTAAAAATGGTTCGATTTCGATGAAATTTTAGTATGTGGTAGGGGACCACCTGGGGACGAACCCTATTTAAAATGGCACAAATGGGGTCAAAGCTAACGACATAGGAGCCAGATCCATTCCATTTCCCTTATGCGTCATAACTTGCGTAAATGTGGTTCGATGTCGATGAAATGTTAGTATGTGGTAGGGGACCACATGGGGACGAACTCTATTTAAAATGGGTGAAATAGGATTAAAAGTAAGGACATAGGAACGGGATGCATTCCATTGCCCTTATGCGTCATAACTTGAGTAAATATGGTTCGATTTCGATGAAATTTTAGTATGTGTTAGGGGATCACCTGGGGATAAATCCTATTGAAAATGGGCGAGATGGGGTCAAAGGTTAGGACATAGGTTCGGGATCCATTCCATCGCCCTTATCCTATACTATTAAAGAAGCAATTTGTGTATGCATGTAAATTTTATTTTGAAAATGGCTCTAAGGATTTTAATGAAAGTCGTTAACCTACCGTTTTCCGGTACTAGAAATCGATTTAGCTTGATCTCGATTTTGCAAAAAATCGTTTAGTGGGTTGAATAACCACACCGAATTATAACTTTTTTAGTGTCATGACGTCGTTCCATTAATGTTTCCAATGCTTAGAAATCTTACGACGTCACAATCTCGCGTTTGAGAATGTTGGCGCGCTATCACGCCATCTGTCTCATTACGTCACGCGTTGTGTGGGGATCCTATAAAAGTTTTATGACGTCATACTCT
This sequence comes from Macrothele yani, assembly GCA_039090855.1. Lineage (NCBI taxonomy): Eukaryota > Metazoa > Arthropoda > Arachnida > Araneae > Macrothelidae > Macrothele > Macrothele yani. Next base: position 135,677,749 of record CM076990.1, read on the forward strand.
TGCGAGCAGACGGTCGCGATTCCCATCTACCTCATTATATCACGCGTTGTGTGCGTACGCCCGTCCGCACCACAACTCGCATAAAAATCGTTCGATTTCGATGAAATTTTAGCATCCGGTAAGGGAACATCTGGGAAGGAACCCTATTGAAAGTGAACAAAATGGGGTCAAAGGTCAGGACATAGGAGCGGGATCCATTCCACTGCTCTTATGCGTCCTAACTAACGTAACCAAGCTAGTAAAATCATGCAATGCATTGATTATGATACGCTTTCTAATATAACAGAAATCATTACTCAAGTTATTACTCAAGCTACGAGGATAATAGTTGTGGAATAAATTTCGCTCCTGTGCACTGACCTTTACCCCATATCGATGATATTCAACCGAACCGGTGCAGCGTATCTCCGGACATGATAATGTTTTGTCGCAATCGAAGCATCTTTACGTAAGTTATGACGCACAAGTGCAATGGAATGGATCCCGCTCCTATGCCCTGACCTTTGACCCCATTCTGTCCGTTTTCACTAGGATTCGTCCCCGGGTGGTTCCCTACCACATACTAAGATTTAATCGAAATCGAAGAATTTTTACTCAAATTATGACGTATAGGGACAATGGAATGGATCCCGCTCTTATGTCATGACCTTTGACCACATTTCACGCATTTTCAATATGGTTCGTTACCAGTGATCTCCTATCATATACTGAAATTTCATCGAAATCGAACCATTTTTACGCGAGTTATCGAGCGGACAGACGGACGGACAAAGCCGGGGGATATACGCTTCTTCAACCTACGGTTGGAAAGCGTAAGAAAGGTTCGATCTCGATGAAGTTTTAGTATGTGGTAAGAGACCACAAGGGAACAAACCCTATTCAAAATGGGCGAAATGGTGTCAAAGGTCAGGACATCGGAGCGGAATCACTTCCATCGCCATTATGCGTCATAACTTGCGTAAAAACGCTTCGATTTGGATGAAATGTTGTTATGTTGTTGGGGCCAGCCTAGGGACGAAACCTATTGAAAATGGGCGAAATAGGGTCAAAGATCAGGGCATAAGAACGGGATCCGTTCCATTGCCCTTATGCGTCATAACTCGCGTAAAAATGCTTCGATTGCGACAAAACTGTCGTTTTACGTGCCCTCCCGAGCTCTTCACATTCCGCTCAGTATGTTCGGTAAAAGTGCCTGTTGCTCCCGAATTTTGCGCTCCAATCATGCATAAGAGTATGTGCTATCTTTCTCACCACCTTTCCTAGCCGAACTGTGCATATTTACTTGTTTTTCATAGTAATATTACCTGCTGACCACGCCCTTCTGCGTTCTGAAGGGTGCGCCTTGTGTACACGTTCCAGTGCCTTCTGTTCCTTTCCTGTGCACCTCGCTCAAGTAATAAGCTGTCAGCAATTTTCCCGGCTACGTTTCCGCACCGGTAAGTGAAAATTATAGCGATATCCCTTCATATTTCATCTCGGTGGGTTTGTTTACATCTAACCATCGTGACTCGCCTTGACTGTCTTCTATTCTCCATCAGCGTTCCTATACGTTGCCTTCTGTGCTTGTGTTCCTGAGCTTTTTTGGGGGGGGGGGGGAGGTTTAACGATTACCGTGAGCTTCAACATTTTTTTTTTATTTGGAGCAAACATGGACAGGAAGATACAGATGGCCTGTGCTTAACAGTTACCAAAAGATAAACAAGTAGATGACCTATTTACAATGACAATGAGATATTTACATTATGTGGATGCACTATTGGGAACCTCAACGAACTATAGGGGGCGCTGAGAAAACGTAAACAAACTTCTCTAGTACGGGTAACGTCGCACGTGTTTCCATAAAGTCGAATGTTAGAATGGCTGGTTTGTCGCTTTCAATCCTTGATATAATGAAATTTGTGGACGCTTCCAAATATTCAAGATGCATTAAAGAAGAGGAAGTGATTGTTAATGTAGGCCATATAATTTCTTGTGGAATTAAGAAGGAAGATGGAAGAGAAATTCTCATAGTTTCGCACTGCATTCAGTCCACGCAATAACGTCGTCGCCTCACTCCATCAACGGTGTTTTAGATACAAGTAACAGTGAAATTTCTATAAAGTCATTTGAGTGCTCTTGTAAAGCGGGAAGAAGTGGAACGTGTAAGCACTGTGTAGCAGTAATGCTTTACTGTAACAGGTAATTTTTATTTTTACATTTTCAGGCAAGTGATATAGTAATACCGACAGGGGTGTTCTAATCCGGATTACTATTAAAGGCTGACATTTCGTTTCACTTGACGTTTCCCAGGAGCCATTTTCAATACTGTCAACAATAACATTTGTAAATTTTTAACATTCTGTTCCTAAAAGTGTTTGTGAATTGGTAATTGTTGATCATCATTGGGTTCTGCGTTTTTGAACCGATGACTGTTGACAGAACATTGCAAATCTTGTTCCATAATGAAGTTTAAATTTATATGGATAACAGCAATTATTTGTTTTCAAGATTATGTAGAAATTCGGATTTTTTAATTACTACTATGCAATAAAAACATGCTGCCTTGTTTATTATTCATTCAAAGACATTACTAGGTTAGTAGCATTTCACTGGAAGGATTTCAAACGCAAGACACAAACGTTTATACTAATTTGTGAAAAACATAGCCGAAACCTTGGGAACGACATTGCGGGACACAACAATATGATTTGTTCTTCTTCACGGAATTCTCCATTATACAACTCTCTAATTCCAGAATGAATGCAAAAATACACCAAACTACGACAACTGAACGTAATGAGCGATCTACGAACAGCCAAGCATTGAGCCAAAAACGTTACCCGTACTACAGTAATTCTTCCTTTTGCCGCTAGAGGGAGAGCGGACCGCTGAGATTGCCAATATACAATGTAAGCAAATTAATAACACTGACAATACTTGACTTAAGGATTGACTTACTCTATGTACATCATATGTTCGCAATGTGCATCAGCAGAGTGCCATCTCTAATAGGTGAACACCAGTACAAGGTATAACTATAAATTTTACAGTGCAAAAACAAACATGTATATTTTGAGCAATCTTGAAAAAAAGAAGAAAAGAGCAGAAGGTTTATACTTTTCAGTATCTGAAAGATAAGCGAATAAATGATCTATCCACAATGATGGTGTGAACTCTATACAAATTGAATGCAATATCTCTCTTGTGAAACGCTGTCAAATTACAAAAAGAACTATTACTTAGGCTTAAACAAGTTCCTCAATCACAGTACTATAGATTAACTTGTAATGAACAACAACATATGTATACAAGGTGCAACGGCATAAGGAAGACACTAATAAGGAATTGCAATTCCATGGTACAACTGTAAATTTCACAGTGCAAAGAGTAAAGTATATTAGCACAAACAGAACTTGCGTTTTACAGAAAATTTATACTTCGGGTACAATACAAATAATGAAAATATGAAACTAACTCTTTGTACAGCAAATATGCAATACAGCGCAGAACATTATCTAATAGACTGATTATTTCCTGTTAGGCACATGTGACATGAGAAAAACCACAATGTGTAACATTAACATATAATTGAAATACTATCAAAGCGTTTGCTCCGCACCATGAGCATACAACTTAAGACATGTAATCGTGACCCAACATGCGAAATGCGCCGAACATAAATTTTACAGTGCAATTAGGAAAGTACATTAGTATATACGAAACTGAGCTTTTGGCATAGCAACTATACTTCAGGTGCAGTACAAATATCTGAATGATGAACAATTACCCCCTGCACTACTAAAGTGCTAAACCATGCAGAACATGGTGTAATCGACTGATCATATCCCTTTATGTACATGTAACATGATCAAAAACCACACTGTGCAAAATCAATAATAAAATTTAAACACTATCAAACAGTTGCTTAGCACCGTGAGCAAAAACCATATATTATAAAGCCCGGCAGACATAAGGAAAGTGCCGAACAAAAAAAAACAAAAAAAAAACTTTAAACTTATTCTAAGTGCCTGTGCAAGAAACTCACCTACAGGACCTTGTTGGTGATAAACATGCAAACGTGCAGTAACATTAAGAAGCAATGATGACAAGGGCACCTAAGAACACGATAATCACAAAACTATACTTCAATTAGTCCAAACAATTTCACAGAAGTCAGAACAAAAGTCTAAGGTCTTCTGATGGACCAGAAAACCATTGACGAAAAGGTGACCACACTGACATAAAGTGTGGGATTCGATTCGCAGCCTTAGCAACAGTGAAAGCAAGCCTCAAGCGTGAAATCATTCTGTTCCGGAACTGACTGCACATCGCAGCTCCCGCCTGAAAGATGGTAGGCTGTATAGGGGTAGAACGTAGCTGTTGATAGTAGCAAAAAATCACATGTTTTGCTAATATGAATACATAAGCACATGACTCTGATATAGGAATAGGCGGAGTACTTGAACTGAGTAGCGTGCTATAGGCTGAGAAGGAGAGATCATTAGTACTAAGGCACTGTGCAGTAGTGAAGGTCAGATGTAACAAGGGAAGAAGCACTGTGCAATGTTGATACACATGATCTACATCCGCAATCGTAGAGCAAAACATGCAGTTAGGCGAATCAACAAGCGTCATACTGAATAATTTGGTAGGAACTGGTAACCGCCGATGAAGAAACAACCATTAGATGTTTCTTTCTGCTGGAATAGATAGTGGCGAATTAGACATGGACCACACTTGTGAAAGGGCGACATTCGGAACATCTGGAATCATCAATGGTGTAGCATACAGTGGATCAATAAGACAACGGTAAAGAGACGAGACAGAAAAACTGGAGAGAGGAAGTGATGAGCCCCGAACGGAAAGGAAAAAGGGGAGAAGACGAGAGGCAGAGGGAACAAGAGTTAACCCAGCTTGAGAGGCAAGGTTAGGGAAGAGGGTAATGATTGAAGAACGGAAGGAATCATACAGCGAAAGAGAGGAAGAGGTAGGGGAGAGGTGGGGGGACAGATCAGAGAAGGGCTTCCAAGAAAGATCTGGAGAAATTAGATCCTGAACAGATACTATTCCGGCGGAGAGCCAGGAAAGGTCAGTAAAGTAGGGAGCATTAGGGGGATGCAGGATGGAAGAAAAGAACAGGGGCTCAGCTAATAGTTCAGTTGTGGAAGCCGGTGGAGCACGGGAGAGGGGTAGAGAACGGAGAAAGGAAAGGACCTATTTGTAGAAAGGGGAAAGTTTAGAATGGAAAAAAGGAGATTGATCCATTAGAAGATACATGATGAAAGTGATTCGGGGATTCCTAGGTGATATCATGACATCTCTAACGAGCGTAACTGGCGACTCTGGTGCACTTAGTAGCCGCAGGAAAGAAACCACTTTATGTGCTTTATAGTAGGTGCGAACTTCCAGCAGTGAAATACCTCCATCAGTGACTCGACGACAGAGAGTAGAGACCTGGATCCAATGGTACCTGTTCCATAATATCGTTGAGATGATTCGAGTAATTTCATTGAGGTGATAAATGGGCATACGTTCTGCTGACCATGCATATAGGCATGGTGAAAGAATATACTAGGGGTGTTCAAATGAAAAGGTACGAAACGTCATAAGAACGTAACCGTTAACATATTTGCCTATGCCGCTATGGTAGAACGTAGCGACACATCTAGGGATGTGATTGGAGTCGCCGGCGGGAATCGGAGCATGCGCGGGCGCCCGCATGCGCAGGAGAGAGCAAAGGCTCTTATAAAGAGCGCCATCCAATTGACTACTTGTTGAATTCCTCCAGCACAGACGAACCATTAACTCCGATGTGTACTGTGAGACACTCCGAAGCCTACGCAGGTCCATCAAGAACAAAAGACCGGGGCTGCTCACGGAGGGTGTGGTTCTGCTCCATGATAACGCGCGTCCACACGTCTCCAGGGTCACACACGCGGAACTGGCCAAGTTCCAGTGGGAGCAGCTTGATCATCCGCCCTACAGCCCGGACATGTCGCCCTGCGATTTCCATGTGTTTGGTCCCCTGAAAAAACATCTGAAAGGGAAGCGTTTCCACTCGGACGACGAACTCAAGGACGCTGTGCAGGACTAGGTCTCGTCACGGCCACAGTAATTCTGGGAACAAGGAATCCTTCTGCTCGTTAATCAATGGGATCGTTGTGCTACGGCCTATTATGTATACTTTGAATAAAGTCTTCATTTATACCCACAGTGTCGTTTCGTTCCTTTTCATTTGAACACCCCTAGTAAGTCTGAGCTATTCTAGCTCTTGAGAAGTAAGAAGTACAAAACTGGGAACCTCGCCAGAATGCAGCAGTTCGAGTAAGGCGTGTTCTGAGAGCATTTCATGTTTCATTTTGAGCAGAAAGACGGACTCCGAGATGGACTTCAAGAAATTTTTGGGATGAAGCAGTCCATGAGGCGCCTCACGGGGTGTCAGTCCTAGAGGCCCACGCTCCGCTCCATAGGCCTGCACTCTTGGATGTATTAAGTGATGCCGCTGAACATGAAGAATATTGATCGTAAATCTGGAGCAAGATGTCGAATTGAGCGTCTGTGCTTACACAAAAGGTCGCATCATCGGCATATGCAGAGTATGTCACAAAAAAGTGCCTAGTACTTGCAGTAGGCGGTGGCAGTGCATCTATAAAGGCTCGATGGACAGACCGAAGAAACGGCTCAAAAGCAATGGCAAAGAGCTGCCCAGAAAGTGGGCAACCCTGCCGAATGCCTCGCCGAAAAGGAATAGGTGCAGTCAAGAAGGCGGCCGTCTTGACATGGAAAGCAGCGTCCTGATAAAGGGCAAGAATAGAGGTAACAAAAGCAAAAGGAAAGCCGAAAGCAATAAGAACAGCAGAGAGATACGAATGTGAGATATTGTCGAAAGCAGCTCTTTGGTCAAGATTAAAGAGGGCAAGTGGTTCAGAGTTAGTACGAGCCAGATGTAGGAGATCTCGAAGGAGATTGAGATTAGAAGTGATGGACCGACCAGGAACCGTGTAGGTCTGGTCGGGAGAAAGAAGAAATGGAAGAACTTGGTTAAGTCGACTGGAAAGGAGTTTAGTGAAAAGTTTATAGTCAATGTTTAGTAGCGAGATAGGACGCCAGTTTCCCAAGTTAAGCAGATCGCCTTTCTTGGGAAATAACACCATATGAGCCTCTGTGAAACCCCTCGGAAGAGAAGAGGAAGAAAGAGCAGCATTAAAAGCGGCGAGAAGAAATGGAAGCAACGAAGGGAGAAAAGTACGGTAGAAAAAGAGCGGAAGGCCATCTGGACCTGGGACAGCACGGGAATTTAGAGAGGCTAGAATGGTCCGAAGTTCAGTCTGCGAAATAGGTTGTAAAAGGGAATCAGAGAGATTGGAAGGAACTTGGGGAAGAGCAGAGAGTAAAGTAGCAGAAGCAGAGACAGAAGGCTGAGGAGTTTCACTGTATGTGATAGTAAAATATCGACGAACCTGAGAGCAAACTGCATCCGGATCAGAGGTGATTTCACCATCAGGCCGCCGAAGTAGTCGAAGCTGATGCGACGAGCGGCGTTTTTCTTCTAACGCGGATAGAAACTCAAAGGAGCAGTCCTCTGGTGATAGATGTTGTAAACGGAGACGAAGAATTACCTGACGTGCACGAGGCTCAAGAAGTGCCCTAAGATCCGCTTGGTAAGCTGTACACATGGGATGACTCGCACCAAGCTGTAACAGGATGTTTCGGAGATTTTGCTCTTCCATGGAGCGCTTCGTGCCTTCGGAGAAGGAATGACGTCTAAGAAAATAAATTAGGTAAGATTTTACCTCGAGCCAGTAATTGATGGCACAAGGTGCAGTGGACAGGCCCTCTCGCATATGATCAAGAAGATCTCTGATCTCGGTGCACATATTTTCATCAGCTAGGAGAGAAGTGTCTAGTGTTCATGACCGAGGCCTAACATGCAGACGAGATGAAGAGTTACAGGAGATAGTGATGGCACAATGATCCGATGAGGCTGTAGGAGAGTGCATACAATCCGTTGTAATAGGCAATAACGGAGCAGAAGCGTAAAATCGATCCAGCCTGGCAGAAAGAGAGGAGGATGCAGATGCAGCTCTCCAGATATATGTGAAATGGATGTCGGATGCAATCGTCGGAACACGTCATGTAAATCAAAATCAGACACTAATGATCGCAATTGCTCCACAAGACGTTAACCGTGTTCAATCCTCGAAGGAGCGCGATCGAGCTCTGGTTGAAGTGTACAGTTAAAGTCTCCTCCAATGAACATATGATCTGATGGTAATGCTGACTGAAGTGCAGTGCGGAGCGACGAAAATAACAACGTTAGATGTGTAGATGAACATGGAATATATATGTTGAAACTAAATATCGTTGTCCATCTAGGACGAAAGTGAGTCGCTGCAATAAATCTCGGCACAGGTTATGAACTTTAACAGAGGAGAGTGCTTGACGAAATCTATTACGTACACCAATCGCTAAACCTCCACGAAGAGAGAGCCTATATGCGTGATGAAATTGATAGTCCTATCTCCTCCAGCGATGGAAGGGTGAAGTGGAGAGACAATTTGTCTCTTGCAAAAGTAGGAGATCTGCTTTGAGGTGGTGGACGTCTTCATACGCTAAAGCATTAGCCAAAGGGGTACACATACCCCTACTATTCAGTGAGACTGTCTTGAACAGAATAGTCTGATGATGGTTGGAGGATGTTGTCGGCTGCGTTCTGTAACTTGGCCAGACGGCTACGGAACTTCTTTGCCCAGTAGGGACCACCCAGATATCTGCCCGGAACGGTGCGTAAATGAGAATGTATCGCCAACATTTGATTCATGGTGTCAGACAGACAGTGGGAGTAACCTTCCAAAAAATTGCGAGACAGCTTGTCTCTACGGGGACTTATTAGGAACGCATACACCTTCTCTCCAGACACAGGTGTCTGTGGAAGAAAGGATGCCTCTAGAATATGTAAAAAGTTTTCACAGGAGATCGGAATAATTGTTCCATCATCTGTATCAGATTCCATAGAGCCTTCAGACGTGAGCATCTGACTACTAGAAGGATCACGTCCTGCCCTAAGGGTAGTTGTCATTCTAAACTTCTTATTCTGAGCGCGTGAAGTTCCACGTCGCTTCGCCCGTCCACGACTTTGTGCTGTAACCGGAATTGGAACTTCCGGCAATTTAAAAGGAACTGAAGAAACCACCTCAACGGTCGGTGTAGCAGTATGACCAGAATCGTCATCAACCATCTCTATAGGAGACTTGGGATTAACAATTGATGCCTCTTTTGACTGAAGAGATGATGGGGGAGCCAATGCATCACCCGAGGTCGAGGGTTTACCCGTAGACGTCCGTTGACCAACGGCTGTCTTACTACATCTGGTAGACGTCGGTTGACAAACGGCTGTCTCACTACTTATGGTAGACGTTGGTTGACCAACGGTTGTCTCACTACTTTTTGTAGACGTCGGTTGACCAACTGCTGCATCACTACTTTTTGAGGAAGTCTGCTGTTGCTGGTCTTTAGCACCAGAAGAGGAAGTCGATTGACGTGACAAAGAGGAAGAAGGTCGTGCTGTTGACTTGGAAAGAGTGTTCGCATTATGAGGGCATAGAGCGAGGGGATGTCCCGTGCCTTTACAATTCGGACAGACGGAACCTACTGTGATGAACATCTCTCTAATGTGCGTGCAGCAGCATACACGTAAAGTGGGTGGAATACGCAGCATGTGCTCCTCTGAAGGGTAGACCACACGAACATTGCGGCGAAACCCGAGTAGGTATCTATCTTCTGGCACCTCTGGAAACGAAGAGCAGGTAGTTACACCTCTGGAAACGAAGAGTAGGTAGTTACACCTCCAATGATCCGGCCATAAGGAAGAAGAGCGGCAATCAAGAGATCATCTGAAACTTCAGGTGGAACTGGTGAGAAACTTACAACAACGGAACTCTGTGAAACAGGTTCGGCAAGGATGTGACGATCACCAATTGAGATGCCCTTGGTCAGTACATGTAGGGAATGGGCAGGAGTAGAGAAGTAAACAACTACTTTGTAAGGCTTCCTGCCCACATGAGTTATGGATGATGCAGGAACAATCTCTCGAAGAGCAGCAGTATATGCAGTGAGTTATGTATTTCTCAGGCTCAGAAACACAACACCATTTTCCATAATTTGAAGGAATTTCAGCCCAGAAGTGGTATCTTCGTTAAGGACAACCTCAATGACTTCGGCATTATGCGTAATCACATATTGTCCAGGAGAAAAAGAAGACTGGGAAGGTCCCGACCTAGATGCGGTTACGTCAGCATAGCAGAGGGTAGATGTACGTTGCTTTGGAGATGATTCCGGCATGGAGTGCGAAACATCCATGGCGTCATCATTAGCTTTCAGAGAGGACATCGTATTACCGTTGGGAGACTTGGAAGAAGAGGCGATATCCGATGGTAAGGCAGCAACAGAAGGCTGCAAGGAGGAGTGATTTATCGAGATAGACACGTCATTGGTAGTAGTATTTAGAGAAGCTGTTATCGGGAGATCATCATTTCCGGTAGCAAGGGTTAGAACGTCATTCTCCCCGGATGCCGCCATTTGCAATGGCGAGGAGAAGCTTAGCCCTTAGCCAGCTTGGTCAAGGCAGAAAAATAAGGGTAACTAATCAAAATAAGCACTTACCAGCTCGGCAGGCATATAAAAAGAAACACGGGACCTTCACAGACAACACACACACGAAATAGAACACTGGCAACGAAGAAAAATAACACACACCGACGAAAACTTGAGGAGCACAGAAAAACACGACTAACCCACCGTGAGCAACTCAATGGGCTATAAGCAGTCGCCCGTCCCTAATTTAGGGTCACTGGTTCCAGGGAAGGGAGAGAGTCAGTGCCGTAAGACAAACACAGCATCTACGCCTCACCGGGATTCGAACCCGGGCCCCGTTCGGACGAATGATGAGAGGCCATCGCTTAGACCACTGCGCCACCGGGGCGGCGTTCCTGAGCTTACTGAGCTTATCTACCCTTCTCCCGGTTACGTCATCTTCCATTAGTGGTCCTCCGGTGACGTCATGGTATCACAGTTGTTACATCTCTCTTGCAGCTCAACTTGTGTCGTCATCGTTTGTCGCTCAGCCTTTGTTCACCTGTTCGCTGTGCCTTCACTATTTGTCTTCCTAGCAATTGTGCAGTCTAACACCGCTCATGGCTTGTGCAATATCAACAGAATATCTTCCACCACTGACGCCTGCACCAGATGTTCTGATTCAAGATAAACTTCATCACTCTTTGTCGGCCCCTACTAGCACACATTCACCGCTTTTGCCGTCATGCCTGGACTTCCTTGTTTCTCGTCAGGATTCAACTCTTACTCTTCATCTTCCTGAATCTTCGCCCCGAGGTAAGTCTCTACTAGCCTCTTTAGCTTTAGGGGTGAAATATGTTGCCCTCCCTAATACAAAACTTACTGTGCATACATCAGCTCGGCATGAACTTTTCCCTCCAGATGCCATTACATATGTTGCACGTAAACCTCGCTCTGTGCTTATTTACTTTTCCTCTCCCGCTCATGTTGCACGAGTTATGTCTTCTCCCATCTTTGTTGGTGATAAACGTCTGTTCGCCATTCCTCTCGCACAGTGCCCTATCCTTATAAGCATGTCTCCTGTTCCACCGGAAATTTCTGATGATGTCCTCCTTGGTTTTCTTTCTCGTTGTGGACTTGTTATTGGTCCAATTCGTACCTTAAATGCCGCATTGGACGAGCAAGGAGCTCGTCCATATCTTAGTTTCCGACGACAGGCTCTCGTCGTGTTTCCGGACGAAGCTTCGATTATTTCCTGTCCTACCACATTCCAAGTAGTCTGTGGTAGACATATTCGTGCTGTGAATGTTTATACTGCTCTTCATTGCTTCATATGTAAATCACCTACTCATCTCCGTGCTTCTTGCCCAGCTAAAAACGCTGCATTATCACCTGCATCTCTTGGCTCTTCTGCTCTCACTACGTCATCTGCTAAGCCTATTCAGTCTGCACCTTTATTGTCTTATTCAACTGCATGTACTTTACCCTCTGTATCAGGGAGTTGTTCCATCCTCCTGTGTCACATTCTCCACTCTCTGTGGCCTTGGACTTCAGCACTTCGACCAGTTCTTCCTTACTCTCATCATACCCAGCTTCTTTCACTCTACCGCTGCTTTCCAGTTCGGGTACAATTATTCCATCTGTGAATACTGTTCCTCCGGCCTACCCATCTTCCACCACTGTGTTTCCTCCAGACTCATCAGCTCTTTCTCAGTTCAACAGTTTGCCGTCTCTACCTGCTTCTTTTAATTGCACCGCTCCAGGACTATTCCAGTTTGTTGCCTCCGCCTGGTTCCTCCACCGTTTGCACCAGGATTTTTCTACAATGCCTGCTTCATCTTCAGTTGCTACGATCTCCACTGTGCCCCTTGTGAACTCCCCGGCGTTTCTTTGGCAATTGCCCCTGGACTCTTCCCACTCTGGTGAGAGCACATCGGTGGTCTCCCCTCCGCCGAGTACGGAACACATCACCGTCGGCCCGGACTTGGCTTCGACCGTTGTTCCTTCTCACTGCTCTTCTGACCCGTAGTGACCAGCATCTGGTTCTTCACCCATCATCTCCGCATTACTTGACGACACACTAGTACGTTCATCATTGCCCGGCTTGTCTCCTTGCGCCGCCGGTTCTTCGAAACATTCTTCAACTGCTTCTTCCACAGTTTCCTCGGACACTTCTTCAGCTACGGACTATCCTACAAAGTACTCGGATACTTCTCTGCCTCCAAACTACTTAGCACATCTTTCTGCTTCCGAGTGTCAACTTCTTTGTGCTAAGCACCCACATGAGACTGCTCCGGCTGATATCAAGAAAGCTCTCCATTACCTCACCTTAATTAAGATCCCAGTACCATTTCGTGAGAATTGTAGCTCTCGAATCACCTATAACAAAGCTCTAGACTCCTGGTGTTCTGCCAGATCGTACTTCAACCTCCCGTACACGGCAGATAGGGACTTGTCGATGGCTCGGCGATTTGATCATCTGCGTCCATCCTCCAAGCCCTCTGTCACGCTTTCGACGACTGCATCTGCAGCTCCGTCCGTGCCTATTTCCGTTTCTATTCCACCGTCTCCGCGTCCCATTGTTGCACCACCTCCGTCTTCTGTTGTTCTACAATCTTCATATCCGCTCGACCTGTCGTCTTCCGCTCAGCCCTCTATTTCGGCGCCCTTAACAGGGGCCATTCCGAAGAAACGTGCACGTCGCTCTTCTCAGCGCACGCGGAAACGTCGTGCCAAAATCAAAGTTTCTTCAGTGGTTCTTGTTGTGTCTGTACCATGTTCTCCACTTCCACCACAGCCATTTCCACAAGACTTTGCCAATGATGGTGATTTCATTGACGCCTTCACTCTTTGGGAAGAATTACATTCGTCCAACCTTTACTATTAGTCTGACTTTGCTCCTGCCTAGGCGTTCTATGTACTATCGTTCTGGTTTTCGGATTTGTCCTACACCCATCATTTGAACTTTATGTGTATTATTCATCGTGTTTATTATCTTTTTGTATTGTGTTGCTCCTGTTCTACGAGTATCGCCTGCGTGCCCACGTTGTATTGTATCTTCCTTATCTTATGCATACCTCATGTTCTTCCTGTTACAGTGTTATAATCCCATGCTATGGCCTGTCGCTCATTATGTAATTGTTGTATTATGCTGCCCCTGTACTGTGAATGCGGCCTGAGTGCCCATGGTCTCATGTTTCTCCTTACTGTGTGCATACTCCGTGTTATACCTGTGTATCGCCCGATTTTGTATGTGCTATATTGTTTTCTCGATTTTGCTCATACTTCTTCGTTTACTATAGTGACATCACCTGTAGTAAGTATGTGTCCGAATTATGTATACTCTTATTGTTTGCCCTGCATTCATATATACCATTTAGAGTATAATTCCTCGTCCTTTCCTGTTGTTTTCTTGTTCGCCCTCGTTTCTTGGGAGTGGCCTGCGAGCCCACGCGTTCATTATGTATGCTTCTTTTCCCTTGAATGCTCACACACTTGCCTGTGACTCCTCCGTGCTATTATTGCCTTGATATTAGCTCCTGTTCTCAGCCCTGATGTTATTGTATACGCTCAGTATTTTATAATACAAGTGCCCACGATTTCTATTTCTTTATCTTCTTTAGTTCTCCCCATGTATGCCCTATGTTTATTGCCTATGATTTTGTCCGAGTGTCGTATGTCCGTTGCTCATGTTTTTATGCCCTATTTTATTGTATACTCCTAGTTGTACAATAAAGCGATTTTGAAAGACAAAACTTTATCATGTTATTTCGGAGGTATACTGAACTGGTTCTGTTGAATATCATCATCGAAACGGGATGAAAGGTCAGGGCACAGGACCGATATTTATTCCACAGCCATTATCCTCATAACTTGAGTGATTACTTGAGTAATGATTTCTGGTATGTTGGAAAGCGTATCATAATCAATACACTTCATGATTTTACAAACTTGTTATTACTTTTTACGCTTTCCAACCGTAGGTTGAAGAAGCGTAAATGCTCCAGCTTTGTCTGCCTGTCCGCACAATAACTCGCGTAAAAAATGGTTATACTTCGATGAAATTTTAGTATGTGCTAGGGAACAACCTGGGTACAAACTCTATTGAAAATGGGTGAAATGAGGTCAAAGGTCAGGACATAGGAGTGGGATCCATTCTATTTCCTTTATGCGTCAGAACTTACTTAAAAATGCTTCGATTGAGACAAAACCTTACCATGTTGTTCCGGAGGTATACTAAACCGATTCTGTTGAATATCATCGAAATGGGAAAGTCACGGCACAGCAGCGAGATTTATTCCATAGCCATTATCCTCATAACTTGAGTAATGATTTCTGGTATGTTGGAAAGCGTATGATAATCAATGCATTGCATGATTTCACTAACTTGTTTATTTCGGATCGACCCTCGTAAAACTCACACCTCTCTGAACGCTTTAACGTAGTAAAATTTTAAATGACCGTGTACTGCTTGTCGAATTTTTAGAGGTGTGAAAGATTTTTGGTTTTAGGTGATTCTTTCGTATTTAGTATCTGCACTCAAGAACGAAATATTAAATCAAATGTCACTTCTCGACAAATATCAAAGAACTACTTTGCAACACGAAACAACAGCCACATCCGCTTCTGATCTCCGACGCATTCTAGAAATCCAGCATCTTCTACGCTGTCAATTTCCAAGTTTTAAGTTAAAAATAAAAGTGACCCAGGATCTTACGACTGAGATGTATTGATCGAATATGTTTGAAAGGCAAGAGGAAATGAGTTATCGCGTTCTTGATCGATGTTCTTAAGTGACAGCAACATTGATTTTAGATTTTACTGCAGTGATGTATTGTTAATAATCGATACATATGTACACAGACTCACAGAGAGAGAGAGAGAGAGAGCCCGTTCCTCAAATCTTTAAGCGGCGAGAAACTTTAATTAACGTCTGTCCAGCTCATTAACTAATTAACTTTGCAAAAATTGAAATAAAAATAAATGTTGCGCTGCTCCCTGACGAAATATTCGTCATAATGTACATTTTCTAACAGTGCCTCAAATCGCGTATTGCATAAAAGCACGGTAATCAGGTAAGACAAAAAAAAATACAGTATATACGTAATTTAGAATATGCTTTGATTAGGGATGTATCAAGACGAGTATGGGGTTCCAATGCACACACTGATCGTGTTATAGACTGTGTTGTAATAAATCTGAGCAGCCACTGATATTTGCAGAACATTCAAAAATATTTACCGCTTAAAAACTACTTCCGAAATTCTAAGAAAATGCATTTTTTACAACAGTGCTGTACAATTTCTATATAGCAGCGGGACAAGATTTTTAAAAATTATTAAATAGAACTCCATATATTCTTTAAATGTATGTCGTCATCATTATTATGAAAAAATATCAATCCACTGCTGAATGAAAGTCTCCCGAAGTTTCATCCAAAACGTTCTGTCTTGCGCCAGTCTTCTCAATGTCACTCCCTGATGCTTTCGAATTTTATTCACCCATCACCCATGTGGTTTTCTTCTGGGTCCTTTTCCTGTCCCTTGGAATCCAATCTAGAATTTCGGTTCTCCATCTCTGGTCCGTTCTTCTGGCAACATTTCCAGCCCTTTGCTATTTCAGGGATTTTACTCTGATCATGATGTCTTCCACTCTTGTCATTTTCCTTATCCTAAATTCCTCTACTTATCTCTCCTGGCTACACCAAGCATGCACTTCTCCATGCTTTTTTCAGTTGTCTGCAGTGTTTGTATGTCTTTTTTACGCTTTCCAACTGGAGATTAAAGAAGCGTATATGCTCCAGCTTTGTCCTTCTGTTTGTATGTCTGTCCGTCCGTCCGTACGATAACTCGCGTAAAAACCGTTCGATTTCGATGAATGTTTAGTATGTGGCAGGGGACAACCTGGGAAGGAACCCTTTTGAAAATGTACGAAATGGGGTCAAAGGTCAGGACACAGGAGGAGATCCATTCTATCGCCCTTATGTGTCATAACTTACGTAAAAATGCTTCGATTGCGACAAAATTTCGCCATATTTTTCCGGAAATGTACTGCACCGGTTCTGTTTAGTATCATCGAAATGGGGTCAAAGGACAGGGCACAGGAGCGAGATTTATTCCACAGCCATTATCCTCATAACTTGACTAAAAAGGCTTCTATTGCGACAACACTTTAGTATGTTTTTCCGGAGGTACACTGAACCAATTATGTTTAATATCATCGGAATGGGGTCAAAGGTCAGGGCACAGGAGCGAAATTTATTCCACAGCCATTATCCTCATAACTTGAGTAATGATTTCTGGTGTGTTGGAAAGATTATCATAATCAATGCATTCCCTGATTTTACTAATTTGTTAAGTTAAGGTCTACGTCCCTGCTCCGTACATAAGCACTGGAAGGATGCATTGATTAAACACTTTTCTTTTTAGACATAATGACATGTTGCTCTTAAAAATTTTAATGTTTCTACCAAAAGCTTTCCAACCAAGTTTTACGCGCTGATTAATTTATTCATCAATGTGACCCTCGCTTAATATCTGCTGCCCTAAGTAAATGTAGGTATTGGTTATCTCTAGCTTTTCCCCATCAATAGATAAATCTTCATTTCTTGTAAAAGCATTGTACATCACTTTTGTCTTCTGAAAGATTATTTTTAATACCACTTCTTTACTCTTGTCAGTGAGTTCATGGATCATACTTTGAAACTCTGAAGGGGTAGTTTCAAAAAGACTACGTCATCAGCAAAACGAAGGTGAGTTAAATAATTCCATTAATCTTTATTACTTTGTTTTCCCAGTTTAGTGATTGAAAGATATTTTGCAATGTGACACTAAAGTTTTTGGGAGATATGGTGTCAACTTGTCCCACTCCCTTTCCAATTTTTATTGGTGCTGTATCTTCAAATAGCGGAACCTTTGCTTTTGCATTTTCATAGATTTGTTTCATTTATTTATTCCTTTAGTTGCAACTTCAGCAAACTAGGAAAAGGAAGGAAAAGGCCGTAAGGCCTGATATAGTCCTCCTAATGTATGAATGCATGCGTTAGGAGGGCTATGAGGGCTGTGAGGGCTATGCTAATGTGTGCATCTTCAATACCGCTGGATTTCAAAGCCATTGTAACTGCTGATGGCAAGATAAGGTAATGCGCAAGCATATCACAGCCTCTAGTTGACAAATGTCAACCCCGCCTTCTCGCTGTGCATCATGTTCCCAGTAAGCGGGTTCCCACGACCGCCAAATAGCGGTATAATAGCTGTACCACTGGGATTAGAGGAAATGCTATCTGACACTCACCGCCCCGCTTGGCCCGCGTATTGAGTTATGGTCAACCCCCCTCCTCCCTACAAATAATTCAAAAAATTCCAAAACTTAAAACTTATTTATGATTATGCAAATGTAAATATGTCCTGCTTAATTTATTAAACATTTAAGCTCATTTAATTAATATTATAATAGTTAAAATTTCAAATTTGAAATAAAAAATCCTTACGTTTAATGACAGCATTGTGAACAATTGAGCTTCCCTAAAAGTTTTTGCATGTCGATTTCGATGCTTGTTCTTGAAAGTCAAAGAATGTTTTCCAGAATAGAATCATTCTTAATAGTACTGTGTTTCGACCATATTTATTTCATATTAGAAAATACTCTATCGCCTATAAAAGTATTTCCAAACAATATTCGAATTTTTAATCCCAAATATCTTATACACCGAAGAGCCAAAACTTTATGGCTGCCCAGGTGGCGCAGTGGTCTAAGCGCTGGCTTATGTCCGTGAAGGGTCCGGTTTCGAATCCCGGTGAGGCATGGGTGTTGTTTTTGTCTTTCGGCACTGGCTCACTCCCTTCCCTGGAAACAGTGACCCTAAATTAGGGACAGGAGACTGTTTATATGGACAGGAGACTGCCCATTGAGTTTCACGGTGGTTGTTAAACCTGCAATAAAAAATGACTAGCGTGTCCTTATGCAAATGAAAATGAATTCAGGTAAAGGACGCTCTCGTGTGAAAGTCATTAAATGGTATGAATAACGTCTGATAATGAGCTCTGTTAACCACAGTTATTCTTGTTCTTCAGATAGGAAAAGCTGCTAACTTAAGCGAGTTTGACAAGGCCAAATTGCATTGTCCAGACAATAAGATAGAATCATTTTCGAGACGGAAAGACTTGTGGTGTGCCCACGGTTAGCCGTGGTTAGTACGTATCTCCAAAAGTGGTCCGAGGAGGAAAAGCACACGAAGAGCTGGCAAGGTGTTGGCCGACTACAGCTCAATGATGTTAGAGTTGAGAAAAGGCTACCCCATATGGTACGAGCCAACAACGGGAATGCCGTAACTCAACTCGCCAATAATTTGAATGCTAGTGACAGGAGTAATATGTCACAACACACAGTACATAAAACCGTGGTCAAAATGGGACTGCGTAGCCGCAAGCCATTCTAAGTGTCCATCCTAACTTTGGTTCATCGTCGGAAGTCCTTATAATGGGCACGCGAGCATTAAAACTGGACCGGGAGTGATTCGAAGAAGATTGTCTTGTCCGATGAATCTCGTTTCCTGTTGCATCATTTAGATGGCCGGATACATGTGCGTCGTTTACTTGGGGAAATGTTGGAACCAGGATGCAACGTGGGACGAAAACAAGCGGGTGAAGCAATTAGAATGTTTTGGCCAATATGCTGCTGAGGAACTCTGGGTCCAGTAATTCATGTACAAAAAACTATACCGTCTGCCACCTACCTAAACATCACCGCACACCAGGTACATTTTTCATGGCGACGGTACTGCCTTCTAGTAGTTCCTTCTTTCAATAGAAAAATGCAGCATGCCACACTGCCCGCATTTCTCGAGAATAGTTCGCGGAACATGAGGAAAACTCTTACGTGCCCTGGCCTCCAAATTCTCCAGTCATCAGTCCAATCAAGTATCTGCTGTTTGCATTGGAAGAGCAAATCCTAGGAACGGCGGCTAAACCACGTAACTTACAAGACAAGGAATTTGCTGGTAAGGTTTTGGTACCAGATCCCACAAGACATCTGTAGAAATATTTTAGCCTGCATAGTTCGCCCGGTAAAAGCTGTTTTGGCGGCACGTGGAGAATAAAACCATATTAGGCAGGTGGTAGTAATGTTTTGGCTCTTCTGTTTCCGCATTCAAAACCCCATTATCAGTCAGCGCTCAAAGGCATTAGCTGTGAAGTTTCACATATTATGAAACGTGTATGTACCAATAATTTTTTACTCAGTTTGACGATCGAGAGCCGTATGACCCATATGCATGACATGTTAAAAATCATCATTTTTGATCATCTGTCCTTCCAATCTGCTGTAGACATATTTTTTCTAATGGTCGTTCAGCGCAATTTTCAGGAATCTTCGGTTCGTCCTATGACATTAAATCATTGAAAAATTTAGAAATAACGCAGTGTTTTACATGAGTGCCAAATAATACCTCACCGCACATTAGGAATACAGTAAGAGATTTTTTACTTAAAAACAGCAAGAAAATGCTACGATTATATTTTGCCTTTAGTGTTTTTTAACTGCCCCAAGCATACGAATTAATGTTGATGACGGATAGTCACGAAGTTTCTATTTTTATTAATATTTAATAAAGTACTGGGAATGGAGCTTAAATGAATAAAGAAGGTAATTTTCTAATATGGATAAAAGATTGAAAACAATGAATAGAACATCGAACAAAACGCACTGTAAAAGTTGACAACAAGCATATCTGTGAATACTGCGTCAGTGAATAACAAATACATCGCTCTTTCCACGTTTTTAGCAACACACAGCAACCAAAAAATTGTTATTCGGTACCCCCAGGCTAACGCGCTAGGCTAGATATCGAGAGATCCGGGATTCAATTCCCCGGCGGTGACCGAATAACAATTTTTCGGTTGCTGTGTGTTGCTGAAAACCTGGAAAGAGCGATGTATTTGTTTATTCACTGACGCCACGTATTTGGAGTATTTTCACTACTGCGCAAGTATTGTATAATATACTACCATGCGCAAGATCATTATGAAGCACCCTGTCTGCAGAAATGGACACACAGCATGTGAAAGTGACGTCACCGACCGGTACGTAATGTGCACTAAATGGATAAAACATTGGAGGTATCTACTAATGTCGTGTTCGTCCTCCTCTAGCGCGAATAATAGACCGTACACGTCGAGGCATCAGCTACACCAGATGCCGGAGGGTTTCCGAAGGTAATGCCAGCCATGTATGTTTCAGCATTGTCCATAACTCCGGCTGAGACGTCGGTCAAGGATCCATGGATCTGATGAATATACGACAGGGTATAGATCCGGGACCATCAGAGTTTGGATGGTCCCAAACACCGATGAGTGTTTCTCGAACCATGGTTTCCTATTTGCATTTCGATGCGGCCGCGCATTGTCCTGCTGAAACAGACCATCCGCTACAGGATGCGTGAAGGTCATGAAAGTGTGTAGGTGTTCAGCCAGCAGGAGCGCCGATTTCACCAAATTGTTGGGAGCCCCAGGCGTGAAGAGATCATTCGTGGGAAGGACACGTCTTTTCCATTGTCAGCAGGGAAATTTAAAAAAAAGAGGGGGGTAGATAAACTACAAGATTCGACGTATATTTTAAAATGCAATTGTAATTGCTCATCGGCAAATGAACAAAGAAACAGAAATATTTTTTTGCAGAATGTTAATATTTTAAAAAATAAAATTCAGCTTGTGATTTTGTAAAAACATCCAAAGAGATTTTATTTCGAAACGCTTCTATAAACAAAAATGAGAAATTAGCTGTGTTACTTAAACAAAGAAGACGAAGTGCAAAAAATGATGATAACAATAATAATAATTATATAAATAAAGGCCACAGAGCTTATGTTTCTGTATTTTTATTTAGTTTATTTTTGATAATTGTTTTAAGCATTCATCACATATCACGAGAAATGAGCAATGTTTAAAATGAGAATTTCAAATGAGCAATGTTTAATATGGGAAAAGTTTACTTATTTCGTTATTTATTAATTTTTTGGAAATAAATCGCTTTGGCCTCACCTTAGGAAGCTAAAGCGATTATTTAATTAAACAGAACGAAAAATATCGATTGATCCACCTTATGAGGCTAAAGCGAATATTTAATTAAGCAGGACTAAAAATATTGAATGAGCAGTACCAACCCCAGTAAAATTATTGGAGGGGTAAGATTCACCTCCCCCCACCTTTCCCCCATAGAAGGCGCCTATGTCCGCCAGCATGTGCTGGTGTAGCCAGCCAGCTGTTAAAGATCACTTTAGTCACATTCATCATCATCATCCGAATTTCATCCATACATCTCCTATGTGGTCTTCTTTTAGGTCTTTTCCTGTCCCTTGGAATCCAATCTAAAATTTAGGCTGTCCATCGATGGCCTGTCCTTCTGGCAGTATGTCCAGCCCATTGCCATTTCAGGGATTTAACTCTGATCATGATGTCCTCCACTCTTGTCATTTTTGGGATCCACGAATTCCTCTTCTTATCTCTCCTGGTTACATCAAGCATGCACCTCTCCATGCCTCTTTGAGTTGTCGGCAGCCTTTGTACGTCACTTTTAGTTAAGGTTCACGTCTCTGTCCCATAGGTAAGCACTGGAACGATGTATTGATCAAACACTTTTCTTTTAAGACATAATGACATATTGCTCTTCAAAATTATGCTGTTTCTTCCAAAAGCTTTCCAGGCAAGTTATGTACGCCGATTAATTTCTTAATCAATGTAACCCTCACATGATATCTGCTGTCCAAGATAAACGTACGTATCTGTTACCTCCAGCTTTTCTCCATCAATCGATAAATCTTCATTTCTTGTAAAAGCATTGTACATCACTTTTGTCTTTTGAAAGTTCATTTTTAATTTCACTTCTTTATTCTTGTCAGCAAGATCCTGGATCATACTCTGCAGCTCTGATGGGATAGTTGCAAAAATGACTACATCGTCAGCAAAACGAAGGTGAGTTAGATAATCTCCATTAATCTGTATCTCCCAGTTCAGTGATTGAAAGACATTTTCCAATGTGGCATTAAAGATCTTGGGTGATATGGTGTCACTTTGTCTCACTCCCTTTCCAACTTTTATGTGTACTGTATTCTCAAACAGTCGAATCTTTGCACTTGCATTTTCACAGATGTTATGAATAATATTAATGTATGCATCTTCAATACCGCAGGATTTCAGAGCCATTGTAACTGCTGATGGCTTCACCGAATCAAAGGCTTTTTCATAATCAATAAAAGCCTTGCACAATGGAAGTTCATGTTCCCTCGCTCTTTCAATTAGATCTCTCAGTACGTGGATATGATCTATTGTGCTGTAGCCACTCCTGAATCCAGCTTGTTCTCTCTGTTGAGCCATGTCCAGTGTTAACTTCTTTTTTTTTTTTGATTGGAGGTTTACCGAACACCTTGAGCAACTCAATGGGCTATAAGCAGTCCCCGTCCCTAATTTAGGGTCACTGGTTCCAGGGAAGGGAGAGAGCCAGTGCCGTAAGACAAACACAACATCCATGCCTCATCGGAATTCGAACCCGCACCCCGTTCGGACAAATGATCAGAGGCCATCGCTTAGACCACTGCGCCACCGGGGCGGCAGTGTTGCCTTCAAGCGGTGTGAAAGAACTTTAGTGAAGATTTTATAAACCACTGATAGGAGGTTGATAGGTCTGTAGTTCCTGAGATCCTCAATGTCACCTTTTTTATGTAGCAGGATCATTGTTGCGGTGTTCCAATCCTCAGGAATCTTCCCTTCATTAAGGCATCGAGTGAAAACTTGGGCGAGTAATGTTTCAATTTCTCCATTTGCTTTTTGTATGATGTTTACAGTAATTCCATCCTCTTCTGGAGCTTTTCCCCTCTTCATGTTCTTGATTGCATGTTCAACTTCTGCTGGGAGGACTGGAAGTACTCTGGTACTGGCACCTTTCATGATGTCTGGAGTACATGTATCATCCCTTTCATATAATTTGGAGTAGAAATATTTCATTCTTATCAAAATTTCGCCTCTATTTCTTGTTACAAAACCATCTTCTTTTCTCAGTGCCATAATCTGTTTTCTTCCGTTACTGAGATATCCCTTTGCTATCTTTAGGCTTTGGTTGTTTTCAATTGCTTTCCTCACTAGTTCACAGTTGAATTTCCTTACGTCTTCAGTTATACTTTTTCGTACTGTCTTGCATAGCTCTATATATTCCACTTTGGAAGTCACATCTTTAGTTGTCCTCATCTCTCTTCTTTTTTGCATCAACATTTTAGTTTTCCATGATACTTTGTTCACAACTTGTTCTTAGACCCAGCTAATTTTTTTGTTGTTTCCATAAGAGCTTTGGTTACTTTTCTGTTAACTTCAGAAATATCTATTTCTTTCGATGTTAGGCCTTCTAAAGCAGATAATCTGTTCTTCAGTTCCAACTTGAAGGTATTATGGTGCCTTTTAAGGTTGGTTATGTCAATACATTTTGTTTGTCTTATGAGCTTGCCACGTTCGAGTTTAGTGTTAAGGTGCATCTTACATCTCACCAATCTATGGTCACTACCTGTGTTGAACTTGTTTAGCACATTGCAGTCTTCGATGACGAATTTTGTGTTACACATAATAAAATCAATTTCACTTGTCGTCCCATTTGGATGCCTTCATGTCCATTGCCTGTGTGACTTTTTCTTAAACAAGTTTGAAAATCCATGCAATGCATTGATTATAATACGCTTTCCAACATACCAGAAATCATTACTCAATTTATCACTCAAGTTATGAGAATAATGGGGGTGGAATAAATCTCGGTCCTATGCCCTGACCCTTGATCCCATATCAATGATATTCAACAGAACCGGTTTGGTATATCTCCGAAAGAACATGATAAAGTTTTGTCGCAATCGAAGCTTTTTTACGTAAGTTATGATGCATAAAGGCTATGGAATAGATCCCGCTCCTGTGTCCTAACCTTTGACCCCATTTCGCCCATTTTAAACAGAATTCGTCCCCAGGCAAGCCCTTACAACATACTAACATTTCATCCAAATCGAAGCATTTGTACGTAAGCTATGACGCATAATGGCGATGGAAGTGATTCCGCTCCTATGTCCTGACCTTTGATCCTATTTCGTTCATTTTCAACCGGGTTTGTGGCCAGGTGGTCCCCTACCACATACTAAAATTTCATCGAAATCGAACGTTTTTTACGTTAGTTATGATGCATAATAGCAGTGGAATGGATCCCGCTCCAATGTACTGACCCTTCACCCCATTTCGTTCGCTTTAAATAAGGTTCCTTCCCAGGTGATACCCTACCAGATACTAAAATTTCATCGAAATCGAACGATTGTTACGCGAGTTATCATGCGGACGGACATACGCACACAACGCGTGACGTAATAAAGCAGATGGGAATCTCGACCATCTGCTCGCAAGAGTATGACGTCATAAAACGTTTATAGGATCCTCACACAACGCGTGACGTAATGAGACAGATGGCGTGACAGCGCGCCAACATTCTCAAACGCGAGATTGTGACTTCGTAAGATTTCTAAGCATTGGAAACATTAATGGAACGACGTCATGACACTAAAAAAGTTATAATTCGGTGTGGTTATTTAACCCACTAAACGAATTCTCCTAAAGTCGAGATCAAGCTAAATCGATTTCTAGTACCAGGAAACGGTAGGTTAACGACTTTCATCAAAATTCTTAGAGCTTTTTTCAAAGTAAAATGTACATACATACATACAAGAATTGCTACTTTAAGGTGGACGTCAAGTAATTTTGCTTCCCATACTTCCAATGGAAAAACTTCTGTACACATTTTCTTCACAATTAATGCGTTCCCAAGAATGAAAGTTTGAACATCGATTAAAATAGCTTCATTTTTATAACTTGGAATACTTAACATTTTTTAAACCATAACCCTAATAATATTTTCTAAACCATAACCGTAATTATGCAATCCAACGTTTATTTGTCCATTGACGTCATTAAAGTACAGGTCGCGCCATCTTTTTTCTGGTTTCAACACCACCAAAGGAAACGTTATTGTGTTTTAATATAACTATGTTTATGTTTTAGAAAATGTTCCAAGTTATAGTGTGAAGTTATTTTAATCGATGTACAAATTTTCATCCTTTGGGAACACACTAATTGTGAAGGAAATATGTACAAAAGTTTCTCCATTGGAAATATAGGAATCAAAATTACTTGACGTCCACCTTAATAGTGTGGGATAAAAGCGATGGAATGGATCCCGATCCTATGTCCTGACCTTTGACTCCATTTGTCCCATTTTCAATAGGGTTCCTCTCCAGGTGGTCTCCTACCACATACTAAAATTTCCTCGAATTCGAACCATTTTTACGCACCTTATGACGCATAAGGGCAATGGAATGCATCCCGCTCCTATGCCCGTACCTTTGACTTCACTTCACCCATTTTTAATTGGATTCGACCCCTGGTGGTCCCCTACCACATCTAAATTGTTTTTGAAATCGAACCATATTTACGCACGTTATGACACATAAGGGCAATTGAATGGATCCCGCTCTTATGACGTGACCTTTGACCCCACTTCCCCCATTTTCAAAAGGGTTCGTCCCCTGGTGGTCCTCTAAGACATACTAAAATTTCATTGAAATCGAACCATTTTTTCGTGAGTTATCGTGCCGACAGACGGACGGACGGATCGATGGAAAAAACTGGAGAATATACGCTTCTTCAACCTACGGTTGGAAAGCGTAAAAAAGGAGTTCATGATGAAAAACCCTTTTGCCTATGCAAACTCTCCTCTTGCCTACGGAAGTTTCATTCTGTTGCGGTTGCCCTATTTTTGCATTGAAATCTCCCATAATGATCTTCAAGTGCTGCTTACCTTTACCATTTAGATGACGAATTTCCTCATAAAATTCTTCAATTTCTTCTTCAGGATGACTTTTGGTGGGTGCATAAGTTTGAATATTCTGAGCCTTGTATTTTCTCGAGAGTTGGATAACGAATCCTGCAGCTCTGTCAGAGGAACTTTCAACTTCTACAACTTTATCCTTCAGTTTCTTGTTTATTATAAATCCAACACCACTAGTTCTGCCAGTATCTGTCCCACGATAGTAGAAGAGATGTCCACTTTTCAGTTCAATGAGATCTTCCCCTTTTCTCCTTACCTCACTTAGCCCGACGATATCCCACTTGATCCTTTGTAGTTCCTCTTCCAATTCAAGAAATCTTGAATCAGAAGATAGGGAGCATCCATTATACGTAGCCAAGGTCAGCATCAGATGGTAGCCTAGTCCTGTCCTCCGAGGATTCTTAGCACTCTCTGCCTTCATGTCGCACTGGCCGCTGCCTTGGCCAGGTACATTCCAGCTGCCGGAGACTGAGGGCCAAGATCGAAGTTGTGGAGTCATTTTTGAGGGGTTTGGCCATAATTCACTACGCTGGCGAAGCGGGTTGGCGAGTGTGGGATAGCATATTCTCTAATCCTGATGGTATAGTTATACCGCTATTGGCGGTCGTCAGAGCCCTTTTAGTGGGAAGAGGATGCACCACGAGAAGGCGGGGTTGACATTTGTCCAGGAGAGGCTGTGATGTTGCGCAAAACCTGATTTTAAGGGACCTAATATTTCCCACGAGGATGGTCCCCAAACCATGACAGAGCAAATACCGCCTTAAATAAGCCGACGTGGCAAAATGAGGGTTATGGTTCCATGCTGTCGATGCCACATCCGCACCCTCCCGTCAGTTCAGTACAGCGGAAAACCGGATTCGTCTGATCACACGACACATTGCCACTCTGAAGAGGTACAGCTTTGATATTTCCGGCACCAGGCGGGGCGTAATGTCCGATGACGAGCAGTCAACAGTGACATTCGAGTAAGGCGTCGCTTTCCGTAGCCCAGGGTATGCAGCGTGCACTGTACCTTTTGCTTGCTGACGCTGCTTGGGCCTCCGGCATTTAATCTAAATGCAATTTACTCCGCGTTTGCCAAGCGGTCGGTTTGTACGAGTCCGGATAGTCTACGTCGGCCATTAATGCTGCGCGGTCGGACATCAATGATGTGCGGTCGGCCATCAGTGCTGTGCGGTCGGCCAATAATGCTGTGAGATCAGCCATTAACGGTGTGCGGTCAGCCATTAATGTTGTGCGGTCGGCAATCAATGGTGTGCGGTCGGCCACCGCTTGCTCTCTGGGCGTTGGTACGTCTTACGTCCGTGGATAGTGTACTCGCGGTACACCATTGATAGGGCTTTTTTCGGGAAACTTGGGGTGCTAACCACATCGGCGATAGAATGACCCATTTGTCCTGCATAAGGAATGCGTCCACGATCGAAGTCACTGACATCACCACATTTACTCATGTTCGTCTATTGCGATATACTGTTGAAAAGCCCTGTTGTCCGCTAATTTATCGCCTGCGTTCCGATTGAGCCTGTTACACTCTGTTTGGCGGATGGCGGATACCCATATCAACTGTCTATCACCCTTATATCTAATTTTTTTGTCTACTGAGTGTGTTCAGAAGGCACAGAAACAGTTTGCCAAATACTTCAGTACGAATCCCGTGCAAATGGGAAAGGAGTGGACTTCTCAAAGTTTCAGCTAGGCATTTATCACCTAAGTGAGTTAAGCGGGAGTACGCGTTTTGATAACTGTAGCCATTGTTTCGGATGTTTAGTGACAAACATTGAATTTGTGGAGGGAATGGTTCAAAGAAGCGTAATCTGGAAAAGCATCTGCCTAAGATTCCTAAGAGATTAGATCACCCCTAGTTTGCATCCGATGTTACAGTGTTTGGGAAAAGTTATTCTGACGTAACAAATGACTCTCGGTTCTCGTCAGACTACACCTAGGGTGTACAGAGAAACTTTCCCGAGCACAATATTCACTGGAAACGCATGCCTGGGAGAGGATGCTGAAGGGGGCTCGGCCAGTTCATTTACCCGCTTTTACCGATCGTCATTGAATAGGATGCTTACACTGGCAAGTACACACAGTGACTAGATATTGGATGATCAGAACAGCGTCATATTGTACAATGTGTCGAAGTTTAATCTCTAAGTGACAATTTGAGGGAAACAGGCCGGCGACTGCAGTGTTTTGTAGGGAAATCCAATCGGCGACTGCAGTATTTTGTAGGGAAATCCAGGCCGGCGACTGCAGTATTTTGTAGGGAAATTCAAAGAGTGACAATAGGAGGGAAACAGGCCAGCGACTGCAGTGTTTTTGTAGGAAAATCCCATGGTGAACACACCCTCGACGTCGGATCTTACCTAGGCATTGTTTCAGATCACGTTTTGCAATCCATTGATACTGTGTACCCATATCCCATGGGGCTTTTTCTGGAGCACAGCTTCCCGTGTATTAAGGCCCATATTATGAAAGAATGGTTCATGTATCATGTCTAAACATTTCGGATCCCAACTGTCTACCAAATTATCCCTACTTAAACGCCATTGAACTTCCATGGGATGCAGTGAAACAAGCATTTGCCTGTTCAAAGCAGTCCCTATCTCCGTTTCCAGAATACGGGATGTCGTTCAGCCTATACGGACACAAATACTTGAGGACACCGTCTTTGGTCAAGGAAACCGATGCAACGCCAGATGCAAGCGGTTATCCGGGGGAAGGTAGCCGAACACGCTCTTAATGATTTGATCATAATGTTGTCTCTCAAAGTGTGCGTGTGTAAAAAATATAATACATAACTATAAAGTCGAAAGCATCGTTCTCGATGGTCCTAAAATTTTATGCGCCGCCCCTCGTGACGCAGTGGTCCAAGCGCTGGCTTCTGATCATTCTTCCGAGATGGTTCCCGGTTCGAATCCCGGTGAGGCATGGATGCTGTGTTTGTCTTACGGTGCTGGCTCTATTCCTTCCCTGGAACCAGTCGTCCTACATTAGGGACGGACGACTGCTTATAGCCCACTGAGTTGCTCACGGTGGTCGTTAAACCTCGAATCAAAAAAAAAAAAACATTATGAAGCTCTAAAAGATAATGACGGCCCAACCAATAACACTTATGTATGAAACCTCAAGTGTAAGTCTTGAAATCGCTGGGAGGAAGGGGCATCCTCCTCCTGGAGGAAATAACTCCAATGAAGATGTAGAAGCGGATAGATTGAATGTCAACTCCCACTGGAATATAAAAATGAGAATGGGACCATTATTAAAGAGGAGTCCTAACCCGAAGGTTTAACGGTGAGTTCTGGTCCATGGCTGCTGTAGTACGGTAGCGGCACAAGAACCTCAGAAATTTCATTCAAATGTCGCGTCTCCTAACCACTATGTCAGCCGAGGCTTTACCAAATGATGTAGGAACTACAAAACCCGACAGAAGAAAATATTATATCAGCACCTTTGTGAGAGTAAAACTGAAAAAACAGGGTAGCATTATCTCGTATCTCAAAACAGAAATCTTCGAATTTATAAAGTGCGGAACTGCTGCTATCATAGAAACCAGAAAAGTAATCAAGGACAGCAACTTTGATCATGATTAAAACATACAAAAATAAAAATTGCTGTATTCATTGCCCACAGTCATACCGATGTAAACGCTTTTGATTAATGGAAAGAAGATCACCTTTCCAGCCAAATTGAAAGTTAAATTAAAAATAAAATAAAAACGGAAACGAAAGTACCTTACATCGCGATAGACGCAGATGATGACCCACTTAACAAATGATACCCAAATAGTAGCTGAGAAAGCGCAGTTCTTAAAAGATCTGCTGGATTCTTCTCCAAAATGAGTCGTCGTATCTTCTGGTTTTGGGTGAGTGACCTTGGCGTAGTGTATCCGGGAATAAATTTCTGTTAGGTTTAATAAAATGAGCATGAGTCATTTGCAGTTGAAATAACTCATTTCTTGGATCAAATAGATGTGAGTTTCTCTGCTGACTTTGTATTTTAGCATAAATCTGAAAAGAATATTACTTTATCATGGATCGTAAAAACGAGTGGACTTTACCGAAGTATAAAATGCAGTCCCTGATGGCCGAGTAGACAGAATATTTGCCTTCTTGTTAATCGTACGAATTGAGCCCGGGTTCGAGTCTTGGTTTTGTCCTCTCTGTGAAGTCATTCGCAGTTAATTTGACGGACGACCATTTACGAAGTGTGACAATTTTATTCTCGGAATTCACCTGTAGAATAAGTGTGTGTGTACCTGTTCACCAGCGGCTACTGTCATTTTAGAAGTTACTCATTTCCGCAGTCACGATTCTGTTGCCGTTGCTGAAAACATAGAGGGTGTGTCTAAGGTCTTTTCTTGATTACGATAAATCGTATAAAATGAACCGAGCTAGTTGGACGTACGCGGTTTGTTGCATTGATTGGGTCACATTCTCACGTTTTTTGGTCGTTGTAGGTTTAGAACAATAGGTGGCGCTGCACGTCTGCAGCGTGGTCTGTTTTTGAAAGCGTCAGTCGGCGAAATGGCGTCTATGCAGGAGAAGGCTAATTGTGTTCTCTGGTTTCATGAAACCAAATCTGCAATTTCAGTGCAGCGAAAGTTTAGGTGTGAGTATGATAGTGCTCCACCTGATGTGAACAGCATTAAGAACTCGTATCAAAGGTTTAAATAGACGGGTAGTGTCGGTGACTGTGCAAGAAGTGTAAAACCTTCCATTAGTGAGGAAACTGTCGACGCCGTACGTGATGCATTCATACGAAGCCCGAGGAAATCAATTGGTCATGCCTCTAGTAAACTGGAAATACTTATGAAGAGAGTGTATCGTATTTTAATAAGCGGCTTCGGATTTTTTTGCATACAAATTGCAAATTGATCAAGTCTTGGAAACTAACGATGGGCCCAGACGTGTAGCATTCGCTATGGATATTCTTGAACGAAAGAGGAAGATAATGATTACCTTAAAGTATATTTGTTTTTCAGACGAAGCAACTTTTCATACCTCAGGTAAAGTGAGCACGCATAATGCCCGTATCTGAGGTTCCGAGAACCCACATGTCGTTCTGGAGAAACAGATTGATAGCCCTAAAATCAATGTTTGGTGCGGACTAATGCCCAATAAAATAATTGGAGTGTTCTTTTTTATTGAGCTCACATTGCATCGGATATTTACCTCGACATGATGCAGCTGTGTGTTGCACCTCAACTGAAAGGGTTGCAACCATGGGTAATGTTCCAGCAGGATGGTGCGCCCCCGCACTAGGGTGTACCTGTCCGTCAATTCTTAGATGACAAATTCCCTAACACCTGGATAGGCAGAGATGGTCCCATACCCTGGTCACCAAGATCCCCAGACATTACGCCCCTTGACTTTTTTTATGGGGCTACATTAAGGATCAAATTTATGCAACACCAGTTGCAGATATTAACACTTTGAAGGGAAGAATAACTGAAGCGTTTGTGACCATCACAGATGGCATGTTGCAGCAGACGTGGAAAGTGTACCGACTGGATGTCCTCCGTGTGACAAAAGGAGCCCACGTTGAGGTACACTGATGACCTGGAAAAAAACTCTGGATTTCAGGTAAGCTATATTGGAAAACCGTATGGCTGCCCCGGTGGCGCAGTGGTCTAAGCGATGGCCTCTGATCATTCGTCCGAACGGGGTCCGGGTTCGAATCCCGGTGAGGCATGGATGTTGTGTTTGTCTTACGTCCCTGGCTCCCTCCCTTCCCTGGAACCAGTGACCCTAAATTAGGGACGGGTGACTGCTTATAGCCCATTGAGTTGCTCACGGTGGTCGTTAAACCTCCAATAAAAAAAACCCGTATGTGTCTAACGAGCGTGGTTCATTTTATACGATTTATTGTAATCAGGGAAAGACTTTAGACACACCCTGTACTTGGAACTCTGTATCTTCGTCCTTTCATGGCAATTTTTATTTTGGGGAATAGCCATAAATCACAAGGGGGTTAGTCAGGTGAATAGGGTGGATGATCCAATTTGGTGATTGATATCTTAGCCAGAAAATCGCGAACACTGAGAGCAGCATGGCTTGGGGTATTATCAGGAAACAGGTCAGCTCTTTTCCTTCCAACAAAGTCTCGAAATTGTCCAACACCTCCAAATGGCATTGTTGGTTGAGCCTTGGTCCCAGTTCAGTGAATTCTTGATGAGCTATCCCCTTGTGAACGAAAAAGCACACAAGCATGGTCTTAAACTGCGAGC
This sequence comes from Macrothele yani, assembly GCA_039090855.1. Classification (NCBI taxonomy): domain Eukaryota; kingdom Metazoa; phylum Arthropoda; class Arachnida; order Araneae; family Macrothelidae; genus Macrothele; species Macrothele yani. The sequence goes on from CM076990.1 coordinate 135,710,420, forward strand.
GTGACATGTGTCCCTTTTTCGGCTCTTATACCACTCCCAAACACTTGACTTTTTCATAACATCTTAACCCCACACCACTTTAAATATCTCTAACGTTTCAGTAGCACTTTTTTGCCAATCTTAACACAAAATTTGATGTTAATGCGCTTCTCTAAATTTCTATCACTCATTTTTTACTTAAAATCTCACACACAGACTTGCATTGCGTTTGCAACTGCTCACTCATAAATGGCTCTACAGGTCTGTGGTTCGCGCATGCGCTACCTGAAACATGTCGAGACACACATAGGCAGGTGATTCTTCCCACATCGCCACCAAAGGGCGACAATACACGACTGTTCTGGGAATTAAGTTTTTGCACCTTGTATTATAGAATTAGATGTTAATTCTTGTCGTAAAACCTCTAAGGAAAAAGTCGAACTGCACCTCTCCACAGGTTTGGGAAGTTACACGCAAAGAATTATTTTCTACGTGCCACGTCAAATACGCGTAAACATGCGTAATTTCAGTCCTAACTGTAAATACGTAATACATTCAAAACTTGATTTGGGTACAATAAAGAAATGAAGTGTTACAATGTTACTCGAGTTCCCAGGCTAACGGTGATACGTGCGTGTCTTACATGGGGCAAATCAAACGAGCTCTCAATATTATGTTTTTCATTTTTGCTATCCCTTCCAATCACACGCCGACACCACACATGGGCATCCTCGTGTTGCTTTGCTACTCTTCGACACAGACCCTTGAGTATGATATCCAGCGTTATTACTAGTTATTAAAGGCTACAGACAATTTTCATCATGTTTCTTTTGTCACTTTGTACGTCGGCCGCTTTGATTTTGTTGTACATTCACAACGCAACAAGAAACCGACTAAGTTTTGAAAATTCTAAGAAACTGGTGCATGTATATTATACTCTACACGTGGAAGATCAAAAATGTGATGTTTATTAAAAAAATGCTAAGAAAACTAAGAATGAATTAAACTATTAGGCAAGTGTTATACAAACTGTGTCTGGACAACATGTGATAATGTGAGGCCAAATGTTATTTTTGTTTGAATTTAGTTTTGATAAAATTATTAACAATGTGACATTACTAAAGTAAAACACAAATTAAAGCAACAATGACGCCTGGATACAGTGAAGAATATATTAATAAATGCTATGAGTAGTCAAAAACCGTATGAGCCAATTCACAGGTTAGTAATCTCTCAATTTAAAAAAGAAATGACAGTGAAAATGTGAACCTTTTTTGTGGTAAAGTTTTATTCTTTGTTTTCCTTAGAATAAAATTAATGTCACTGTATAACATATTAAAAAGTGCAATTCTAGTTTAACTGTGAGAGACACTTAATTTTTCTGGTTGCGTTGGATAAAATGAATGGCACTGAAGTTGTTAAGAGTGATACTAGTTTAGGTGGGTGATCATGAACATCATCAACAACAACTGCTGAATTTTAAGGAAAAAAAACGCCAATCTCTTTGGAAAAATATTTTTTTGATATTGTTTTTATATTTCGCCACTGTAATTATTTTCATTTCTTTGGTTATAAATTAAACAATTTAAAATAAATAGTTGCATGTGAACAAATTAGAAAAAACTCTAAATGTTGATGGAAAAAAGAAGAGAGATGAGGACAACTAAAGAAGATGTGACTTCCAGAGTGGAATATATAGAGCTATGCAAAACAGTACGAAAAAGTATCCCTGAAGACGTAAGGAAATTCAATTCTGTGAACTAGTGAGGAAAGCAATTGAAAACAACCAAAGCCTAAAGATAGCAAAGGGACATCTCAGTAAGGGAAGAAAACAGATTATGGCACTGAGAAAAGAAGATGTTTCTGTAACACGAAATAGAGGCGAAATTTTGACAAAAGTGAAAGATTTCTACTCCAAATTATATGAAAGAGAAGATACATATACTCCAGACATCATGAAAGATACCAGTACCAGAGTTCTTCCAGTCCTCCCAGCAGAAGGTGCACATGCAATCAAGAATATGAAGCGGGGAAAAGCTCCAGGAGAAGATGGAATTACTGTAAACATCACACAAGAAGCAAGTGGAGAAATTGAAACAGTACTCGCCCAAATTTTCACTCGATTCCTTAATGAAGGGAACATTCTTAAGGATTGAAACAACGCTACAATGATCCTGCTACATAAAAAATGTGACGTTGAGGATCTCAGGAACTACAGACCTATCAGTCTCCAATCAGTGGTTTATGAAATCTTCACTGAAGTTCTTTCACACCGCTTGAAGGTAACACTGGACATGGCTCAACCGAGAGAACAAGCTGGATTCAGGAGTGGCTACAGCACAATAGATCATATCCACGTACTGAGAGAACTAATTGAAAGAGCGAGGGAATATGAACTTCCATTGTGCATGGCTTTTATCGATTATGAAAAAGCCTTTGATTCGGTGAAACCATCAGCAGTTACAATGGCTCAGAAATCCTGCGGTATTGAAGATGCATACATTAATATTATTAATAACATCTATGAAAATGCAAGTGCAAAGATTCGGCTGTTTGAAAATACAACACAGAATAAAATTGGAAAGGGAGTGAGACAAGGTGACACCATATCTCCGGAGCTCTTTAATGCCACATTGGAAAATGTCTTTCAATCACTGAACTGGGAAAACAAAGGAATAAAGATTAATGAAGATTATCTAACCCACCTTGGTTTTGCTGCTGACTTAGTCATCTTTGCAACTACACCATCAGAGCTTCAGAGTATGATCCAGGAACTTGCTGACAAGAGTAAAGAAGTGGGATTAAAAATTGACTTTCAGAAGACAAAAGTGATGTTCAATGCTTTTACAAGAAATGAAGATTTATCGATTGATGGAGAAAAGCTGGAGATAACAGACACGTACGTTTATCTTGGACAGCAGATATCAAGTGAGGGTCACATTGATGAAGAAATAAATCGGCGTACAAGACTTGCCTGGAGAGCTTTTGGAAGAAACAGCATAATTTTGAAGAGCAATATGCCATTATGTCTTAAAAGAAAAGTGTTTGATCAATGCAACCTTCCAGTGCATGCGTATGGTGCAGAGACGTGGACCTTAACTAAAAGAGACATACAATGGCTGCAGACAACTCAAAGCAGCATGGAGAGGTGAATGCTTGGTGTAACCAGGAGAGATAAGAAGAGGAACTCGTGGATCCGGAAAGTGACTAGAGTGGAAGACATCATGATCAGAGTTAAATCGCTGAAATGGCAATGGGGCTGGACATACTGCCAGAAGAACAGACCATCGATGGGCAACCGAAATTTTAGATTGGATTCCAAGGGACAGGAAATGACCCAGAAAAAGACCACATGGGAGATGTTAGGATGTAATTTGAAAGTATGCGGGAGTGACATGGAGGAGACTGGCACATGACAGACTGTTGTGGAGGAAACTTGAGGAGACCTTCGTCCAGCAGTGGATTGATAATGGTTGATAATAATTATGATGATGATGATGATGACTTGCTTCTAGTTGCGTTAACACGACTATTTGTTAATATATTTGCATATAAATAATTACGCCGTGTAGAAAATTGTGTAAAAAATTAGTTTTCTACGCAGCATAAAATACGTGTAAATTACGCGTAAATTATGTAAAATATGTATCATGTAATTTACGAGTCTAACCATGGGCTATGAAACACTAATTCTGAACATCCCCTATCATAACAATACACGGTATGCAAACATAAGTTAAGGTACAAAATAGCCAAATTGATATATATGGAATTCATCTTGAACTACATGTACAATGACAGCACATCTAAAAGAAAATCTTATGTTAGTATGACTTTGTAAGCAAAAAATTTGAAATCACACGCTACGAAAGCAATGGATGCCTACCATTCCTTGGCGTCCTGGTTACTCTCTCAAATGGATCTCTCGCAACCACAATTTATCGCCTTTTACTGTTACGTATATGGATGTAAGGTCAGGTGATGCGTAACATCACAGCCTCTCCTTGACAAATGTCAACCCCGCCTTCTCGTGGTGCATCCTGTTCCCACTAAAGGGGCTCTGACGACCGGCAATAGCGGTATAACTATACCATCGGGATCAGAGGAAATGCTATCCCACACTCACCAACCCGCTTGGCCAGCGTGGTGAGTTATGGCCAAACCCCTCCAAAATGATTCCACAACTTAAATCTTGGCCCTCAGTCTCCGGCAGCTGGAATGTAACTGGCCAAGGCAGCGGCCAGTGCGACATGAAGGCAGAGGGTGCTAAGAATACCCGGAGGACCGGACTAGGCTGCCATCTGATGCTGAATTCGTAAATATGCGGGAGTGACATGGAGGAGACTGGCACAAGACAGACCGTTGTGGAGGAAACTTGGGGAGACCTTCGTCCAGCAGTGGATTGATAATGGTTGACAATGATGATGATGATATTGTGTGATACATATATGTTCAGATTAACACAGTTTGGAAAAAGAACTTTATTTCCTTAAACGTGTTGCAGTAGAGCAAGGATACAATTCTTCCATCATAGACAAGACTATAACAAAATTCCGGAAACCGAAGCTTGTCTCCACGTTAAATCCTGTGAAGCGCCCATTGCGAGAGAATTTTGCCATTATTCCATTTTTCCGTGGCATTTCCTTCAAAATTTCAAAAATTCTCAAAACCTTTACTTTTTAACAGATTTATAAATCGATAAACAAAATGAACGTTTTATTATCAAAGGACTATGTTGAAGACAAAAATTCATGGGAAATTTATCAAATTCTATGTGAATATGGCGCTTCGTATATAGGACAGACCCGTAAAACCTTGCGTTTTCGATTAAAGGAGCACATGACCTACATTTGGAACTGTTACCTAAAGAAGTCATCAATGGCTAAACACTGTTACGAAAAGGACCATAAATTTCTCTTTGAAGAAGCAAAACTAATTGATTCAATCACCAAACTTGATATTTTGGAAGCTTTCCATATATATCAGAAGTCTTCGCAACTTGTTAATGACATGGCATCCACCCCATTTCTATCAAGCGCGTGGAAGCAACTAACCAAAACCCGTGTCTGCAAACACTATTTATGATATAATATACAATTTGAATATTTACGTGCCATTCGTTCTGATGAAGCTAGGTCAATACCCAGCGAAACCATGGTCGACTTGAAAAAATAAATATTTGTGAAAAACAACGTTGTATTGTCTTAATGTATAAGCAGTACCTTGTTTTTGGGATTTCATCATTAATGTTCTAACACAGTATTTAACCAAAAGCTGGCAATGTTCAAGTTTCTTTCTTAAACTCAAATAATTTAATTGTCAATCTTGATGAAAAAATACAGCGTTGTTCTTTTCTGAACATTGTATTTCTTTCTTTATTGGCAGAAACTGCCAAAACAGATGAGATTGGTCTCCCAATTTCGCACTCTTTTTTTATCTCCGTCGCTCCTTTTTCATAATTACCAGTGGTCTTGTTCGGAGGTGGGAAGGACGAGTGACAGGTCACCAGAGACGAAGATGAATCATCGAAGTTTCGCAATAAGATGCTATTTACCGCTGTAATCCATTTCATGTTGGCTTTGTTACTGACCCCTGTCGCCCAGAGAAACATATGCGGCTTAATCCAGGACAGATTTATTCTATTAGAAGCGAACGCCTGCGAGATTTATCTTTTAGATACTTGTAAGAACCTGGGAAAGTGATGTGAGGAGAATTTCATTTTCTGTTCATTAAAAGCGCGAGAGATTCTCAAAATCTTCTTAAAACTCTTACGATAACTATAGCTGCAAAAAAATTATTCTCAGAGAAAAATTTCTTATTTTTTATTGTTTCTTGAGAAACTTTATGTTCTTTGGAGGAGGATGAAAATGCTTTAAAAAGCTCTGAAACTAAAAATTTTGCCAGCGGCGAGCTCAAACGGGCTTCCATGCTCCGGAGGCGAAGGTCCTTTCCTAATTAAGCTACACCGACTAGAACTTATCACGGCTAATTGTCGTCCTAACATGAGCATCACCGCTGTTGTACTTTTCTTCCCTATTTGAGAAAGGCGGGGGCACAATATCACAAATTTTGGCGATTGCCGCAAACCATGCTTGAAGTAACTCTCTGTAGAAGAAGGAATTCTCATTAATTCCAGAAAATGTGTGGAAGGAACATCACACATCTTTTTTTTTTTTTAATTTGGAGTTTGGCAATCACCGTCAGCAACTCAGTGGGCTGTAAGCAGTCGCCCGTCCCTAATTTAGGGCCACTGATTTCCAGGGAAGGGAGAGAGCCAATGCCGTAAGACAAATACAACATCCATACTTCACCTGGATTCGAACCCATCGCGGACGAATGGTCAGTAGCCACTGCTTAGACCACTGCGCCACTGGGGCGGCTCACACATTTTTCGATGTGCCTCACGGCCAGTAGATACATTTTACGTTCGGGGGCAAATGTGAGAACACAAACTTTTCCGGTGGTGTATCTCGAACCAGCATCCTTCTGCTCCGGAGCTGAGTATTTTCCCAGTTAATCTACACCGACAAATGCTTATCAGACATGTGCGCCACTTCTGTAGTACGTCGTCACAAAGCCTGCGATTCCCTCTGTGGTTAAAATTATAAGTCTTTCAAATTCTGAAGATGACAATCCGTTTATTGGTATAAATGTGACAAGGATAGTAAGTCAGATAAAGTAAGAAAACTTGAAAATTTCCTCGTCCTGGAGCAAGAATCGAACCCGCGTCTCCGTGACAGCGCTTGGGTATGCTAACTACTACACCACCGAGAACAACCAAGTCTCAAGTTTCCGATTAATTTGAATATAACCATCACAGGATTTGCTAGTCATCTTCAAAATTTGTATTATATGGCGTAATCCCGTATTTCATTCATGGTTTATCTGCGCCTGCGGGCAACACGCCATAAGATCTCCAGATTCGCTAAACATGAATGCCAGTTTCTTTGACTAATCCTGTGATGGTTATATTCGAATTAATCGGGAACTTGACACTCGGTCGTTCTGGGTGGTAAAGTGGTTAGCATACCCGGGCGCTATCTGGAAGACGCGGATTCAATTTCCGCCCCAGGACGACGAAAGTTTCAAGTTTTCGGATATTATCTGACTTACCATCCTTGTTACAATTACACCAAAAAACGGATTGTCATCTTCAAAATTTGTATTATATGGTGTAATCCCGTATTTCATTCATGATATAAGTCTTTATTTGACTTCCTGAAAACAACTTCGGTGAAGATACTATCAATAATTCTAACCCCTCATACTTTTGGTACAGTAGATTTGTAATAAGCGAACCCAATAGCAAATTATAAATTCAAAACTGCAGGTATTATCTTAAAAAATAGAATCATGAAATGCTCAAGTTAACTACCAGCTAGACTAATAAAAGCAGAGATGTGGAATATGGTGGTAGATGACAGTAGTTTTTGTTCTAAATCAGAAATAGCACAGATAAAAAAGTTGACTACTGAAAATTGGAATCATATGGGTCAACTCGGTCCGTCAATTTCAATTCAATGCAATTCAATTCATTTATTTATCTTGCTGTTACATAATAAAGTAATAATCCGAAACAGTTGCATGTAAGCCAAAAAATAACATCAGGGAAAATCGAGAAAAAGGCCACGCAGAGACCTGACTTAACCTCGATCTCCCTAAGTATAAATCAAGCCTAGAGCATTCACATAATAGCAACAGCAAGGTCAAGAGTGAAAAAATAGAGTAACAGATCTAAAATGCATGTTAACTGAGACATTTATATTCAATGGGCAGCATACTAAGACAAATAAAACATTAAGGTATTGAGAAGTTGAGTTGTCTGCCCCGATAACCAATCCCCATTGTTAAAGATTTCCCGTTCTCTGGTCATTTCCAGAATCCCCGTCTTGTCTCAAAATCCTCCACCTCCTCCCCTCTGTCGATAATCCTCTTTCAACTCATCCCCCATCCTACATAAGTGAATGAATATTAGTTACTAAGCAGTGTTTCAATTTTTTAAACAAATTAAAGTTATTAATAGATGTCATAACGTAACGTTCCTTTCGTACTGACTTTTGTCGTTCTTTTTACGTTATTTTTAAAACATAACCATACGATGAAAGAGTTCCTAAATTAAACCTTAATGGTCAGACGAAACATTTGAACAGAAGTCCAACTTACGGAAATTGGCTTTATTCCAGAACTATTTCATCAGCACAACATAGCACTTCACATCTTATTTAACAAATCAGTATCAACCACACATCCAACAACCCACACGAGCAACTGTTGTATCGTAGTTTTTATCTCTGGTTCTTATCTCATAACAGGCATACGTCACGTTCATTCTGACCTCAATTGTGTTGCCAACAATATTCGTTTGAGAGAGAAGATGGCACGTTAAGTTGTGAAGTATAACTGAGAACAAACTCAAAATTTACATAGGAAAAGGAAACTAAAAAGGAAAGCTAATTTAGAATATACGTCACCTCATCTACCTAGTAATTTTTTGTGTGCCAAGAACTTATCAATTTTGCAGAGGTCTCCAGAAATACAAGGAAACAGAATCGACTCATCTACCTCCAGTGGAAGTTTAAATTGGAGTGAAACTGATCAGCATGTCTTGGTTGACTTTGGAAATTTCCCGAAGCACCAGAACGTGCTGAGTTGTAATAACGTGCTGAGTTGTAATAACGTGCTGAGTTGTAATAACGTGCGAGATAGCCCCCCCTCCCCCCAGCACGGGGTTTTGGATTTGCCTGGTCAACCGGGTAGTAATTATCCCGGGGAAGAGGAACTTGGTTGTTATCCTGGTTCCCAAAAAAGTCAGGATGTCGCACCTATGGTGCCCGACGATGCGGCGGCACGTATCTAGACTGTTGATAGGCGTTCTCCATCCTTGACTAATAAGCAGCCTGCCTAGGCTGATTGAAAAATTGTCCTTGACGAAAGTTCTGTTTTGCCTGCTGATACTTATTAGTTTGGAGAGGAGGTTCTTGGAACTGCGTAGGTTGGCGGCACTCTTGGACCTGTGAAGTATGCCCTTTGCTGTGTCGTTCCTCAAAAACTCGGATGAGTTTCAGGCACTCATGAACTTTGACAGGACGTCGAACTTCCATAAAATCCTGCAGGAAAGGATCCAGCTGCTGTAGCAAAGTATCAATAACGTCGGACTCGACTGCAGCGTGATCCCATAATTTATAAAGCCTAAATGTTTCTAGAGCGAACGAGACGGGACTATCTGACGCCCGCTGTCGCCTGGGAAACAGTTGTTGGGCAAGGCCGGCCTTATTTGTGCCAAAGAAGAAATACATCCAAAAATTCAGCTCTAAATTGCTCATAAGAGCCCGTTGGGTTCATCCGACGCCACTGTCTGTACCAGATCTTGGCAGTGTCTTACAAACATGTGCCCGCAATAGGTATTTGACAATATTCAGGAACATTGCACAAATCGAAGTGATCTTCGAGATCCTCAAGGAACCTAAGCGACCCGCCGTTTTCCCTGATAACAATGGAACCCGCATGGGGTACGTAATGAGCAAATATTTTGCTCCTCTTTATATGGGGTGGTGGGGTAAATTGCTGTTGAGGTACTGCAGTTGAAGTACGCGGCATACAAGTTTCGTAACTCGCGTATTTACTGTCTGGTAAGTCTGAACCGCAGGCCTCGTACAGAGCCCCAGGAGAATTAGGTGGTACCCTACAACGCTGAGTGCGTGGATTCTCTGTTGTAGAATTATGAGCCTCATGATCATGTCTATAACAGTCATAGAAGAGACCGATAGGATCCGTGAGATTTGCCATTTTCTTTGGCTTCTACTACATGTACGAATCTGTTCGACTATAGTTCGGGCGCCAATATAAAGTAAAGTTCCTTTCGTACTGACTTTTGTCGTTCTTTTTAAAACAGAACCATGCGATGAAAGAGTTCATAAATTAAACCTCAACGGCCAGACGAAACATTTAAGCAGAAGTCCAACTTACGGAAATTGGCTTTATTCCAGCAGCACAACATAGCACTTCACATTTTACTTAACAAATCAATATCAACCACACATCCAACACCCCACACGAGCAATTGTTGTATCATAGTTTTTATCTATGGTTCTTATATCATACATTTGCGCGTCACGTTCATTCTGACCTCAATTGTGTTGCCAACAGTATTCGTTTGAGAGAAGAAGATGTCACGTTAAGTGTGAAGTAAAACTGAGAACAAACTCAAAATTTAAATAGGGAAAGAAACTAAAAAGAAAAGTTAATTTAGAATATACGTCACAATGTTATTTCTGCAGGCAATGAATTCCAAAACTCTGGACTAAAATAATTGAAAATAATTGAGTCTTTGTTTAGTAGTTTGTGTTTTAGGTGTAGTAAATCTCAGTAGAGCTTGATTTCGAATATTATGTATATCAGTACGTAGCGGTAATAATTTTTATGAGCTCCTGTCTAAGGTTCATTTTAATTTGTCTATACATAATTTTTCCTAAGTTGAAGTTAAACAATTGCTTAATAGTTAGGATATTATATTTGTTCGGGTTGACTCTGGAATATTCCAAACATATTTTGTCCTAGTAAATTGTTATCATTTAAGTTATGTTTAAGATCTATTAACCGAATGTATTTATTTTGAAGAATTTGTAATTGATTGATGTTAGTAAGCGTTGTTTGACCCCAGAACAATAAACAATAATCAAGATGTTGATGTATACACAAATATTGAGACCATTCGCTGGAAGATATCAGCAGGTTAACATCGCTAAGGTTGCATAAGATCCTCAAAGTAAATCTTTCTACAGGACATACTATGAGGTAGCCAATTATTAGGAAATCTCAATAGAAAATAGGCATGGGCCATTCTCACTTACGTATGCAACTATGAATTTAAGCTGGCTATATAAACAGCTTTCTGCAAAGGATTCAGAAGCATACGAAGCATAGACGGTGATGTTACGGAAAAGATTCGTTAATACAGCAACTTTGAAAGAGGCATCATAGTTGGTGGTAGGCGGGCAGGTGAAAACATCTCAGAAACGGCAAGCCTTCTTGGTTATGCAAGAACAACTACATCAATGGTGCAAAATGTGTGGTGTACAAATAAAAAAACAAGCAGTCAGCGGTTTTACTGTGGGTGAATACTACTGATGGATATTCCAGGGAAACGGAGACTGGATAGGGTTGTACGAGGTAACAACCAAGTTCAAATGTTCTCTATTCTGCTATGTAAAAACATTTATACAATATAAATAGGAGATGTATCACGAATTTTTCATATGGGTATATTATAGGCTAGATGAAGGAAGAGAAACATTAATGATTAATTGAAATTTACAGACATTACCACGATAAGGTTACAGGTTTAGTTTTTCCAGTACTAGTGTATCTCATAAACAGTAGAACACTTGACCTGGATGTATTTCAGAACAAAGCGTTTGTATGTCAGTCCATACCCCAGTTGAACACTTCTGGGATGAGACTGAGAGAGAGGTTAAAAGTCTGCATGGACCGGGTTTGGAGTTTTTTACTTTAGAGAACAAAGCAACGGTCTGCGCTTTTTCTGAGATATTTAGGGTCGGAACTGGCTGGGCCAAGTCGACCCATTCTTTTTATTGCAATGGTAATAAAAGTAAAAAGTCGTGTTTCCAGATTTCCTTGTCTGTTTAACGGTTTTGCTGGGTTTACTTGCTTCCATGACATAGCACAGATCGTAATCACAGATGCGAGGAGAGGCGCTCACAGTTTTATACGATCTGTAGATATGAAGATGGTTAAAACACTTTGGGGCTTGCTGACACAAAAAGATTCGACCGCGAGCGAATTTTTGTGTTGTGTGTAGTGGCGGACGGGAGGTGCCTGCAGTAGGATTGTGTGTGTGTGTGTAAAAGCAAGAGAGAGAGAGAGAGAGTGTGGGCGACATGGAATGTTTCTCTTATCCCTAATCCGTATAGGGATGTTTCTCTTATCCCTAATCCTTTGTAGTGTAGGAGAAAGGGAGATTTTGAGCACCGTTAGTCTTTTTTATTCTCTCTCTCTTTAAATGTTCTATTCTTTGATAATTGCCAAAGTTGATTTAATATCTTTAGGCGTACATTTAACAAAACATTTTCAACAGTATTTTATTATTTAATTTTCAAAATTTAATAAAATACAAAAGAAAGACAAATTAATACAAAATGGCATATCACCAGCATTGTATCTAATATCCGAAAGGGGCTGTCCAAGCCGGGCCTTAAGACCGGCTGGTCTCACCAAGTAAGGTCCCTGCAAACTTCTAGCAGAGGCCTTTCTCCGAAAGTTTAGCAGTTGACGGACGCCAGCATATTCCAGCACATTCGCTTGGCTGTGCGTACTAGTAAGACAATATCAGCACCTCCTTGAATCAATGTCACAATGGATCGAGGCTGTTTTGAAGGCCAAGGGTAACCCAACACGTTATTAAATAGGTATTCCGAATAATTTATTACTTTATTCTATATCCGCAGTTGAAAAATCACTTTGTCTGTAGTAAAAACTGTACGCAGGATACACCGATATCCTGAAGGTCTCACTTGGAAACAACGAAGTTCCCTGCGATTTCGCTGCCTATTGAAAAGAAGTTATTTCACACCAGTGATTCCTCAAGTGTTAACCCATTAATTACTACTTAATATAAACAGAAAGACTAAAGAAATGAGAGGTTATTACACGCCCACTCCGTACTGCAACTATGGTGCCCTTTTCTTGTTTCTCGGTTCATTCTAGAGGAAAGAACCTGTTTTCAAAACCCTTACAGAACTATTCCTCATAATAATTGCTTCATTCCTCTTTGCTTGAAAGCTAAAGAACTGAAAAAATATAGATAAAAAAAATATTCATCTTTGCTCATCCACGTCATAAATGGGTTTTATACACGGTCGAGACACATTATTGTGACCACCAGATAATATCCAGAGTGACCGCCTGTGTGCAGCGCGGACAGCAGCTAGACGGGCTGGGAGTGACTCAATAAGGTGCTAGAAGGTGTTCCCAGGTATGTGGAGCCAAGCTGACTGCAGTGCATCTGACAGCTACTGCAGGGTGTGTGGTGGAGGATCCATAGAGCGAACAAAATCATCGAGGTGGTCCCACAGATGCTCAATTTGGTTCAAGTCTGGGGAATTACGGGCCAGGGAAGTACTTTGAAGTCTTCATCGAGCTCTTCCAAAAACTATCGGACATTTCTAGCTGTGTTACACATCGCATTGTCGTACTGAAAGATCCCATTCTTCCCAGGGAAGACATTCCACGCGTATGGGTGTACTGGGTCTGCAAGAATGGATTTAAAAGGAATTCGGTCCGTAGTGCCTTCTACAGGTATGAGTGGACCCAGAGAATGCCACTAAAACATTTCCCAGACCATAACGCTGCCCCCACCAGCTTGTTTTCTTTCAGCAATAGTTGAAGAGTGTTGTTCTCCGATGTTTCTCGCCTTATACGGCAACGTCCATCAGTTCGATGAAGCAGAAAACGCCAATCCTTTGCCAATCAGCGAAGTTCCCATTCCGCCTTTCTGCCGCAAACGTAAGCTTTTCTACCGATGCACCTTTGTTAGCATAAGTGCCGCAAAGGTAATCCTTTCTACCGACGTACCTTTGTAAGCATAAGTGCCACAAACGTAAGACTTTTCTAGCGATGCACCTTTGTTAGCATAAGTGCCGCAAACGTAAGCTTTTCTACCGATGCACCTTTGTTAGCATAAGTGCGGTGAGCATCCGTCTGCAGAAGAGCCCCATACGCAACAGGTTTCGCTGAACTGTGGTTTTAGACACACTTCCGGTAGCCCCCTGGTTCATTCGGCCAGTGAGTTGCTCCAATGTAGCGTGTCGATCCGCCCTCACGTACTTTCGAAGCCGACATTCACCTCTCACGACAATGACACGTGGTGCTCCGCAGTTTCCGCGTTACTCATCGGCAATGGTGCCATTTCTCCCATCACGATACCCATCAACCACTACAGAACGCGAACAGTTCACAATCTGCGCTGTTTTAGAAATACTAAAAACCTCGGACCGACAGCCGATAATCATCCCTTATTGCATATCAGATAAATCGCTCCTTTTACCCATGACAGTAACGAGTGGTATGTTTTGAGATCATGATCATGATCATATGTAGAGGATTTTAGGAAGGGAGTGTCTGACCCCAGGTCTTAAACAACCCTTAAAAATAGGAAACTAGGAGATTTGGGCTGGAGCGCCCGATAGGAAAGTGATACGGAAGCGAAGTAGAAAGGGGGAGGAAGACGCCCTTTATTTATTACCGGGAGGCCAGTACCCGGGGTCCGACGGCTTAACGTGCCCATCCGACGCACGGCGGGTATTTAGTGGATCGAGCGTTCGTATCTGCCTGGGATCGAACCTGGGGCTCCTCCCGTGGCAGTCACGAACGTTGCCCACTCGGCCACCAGCGGCCTATATGTTTTGAGAATGCCTACAACACACCTTATATACCCCCAAGTCAGCGCACGACACGTGCCGTCTTTCATTGGCTACGCGCTGTTGACGTCAAAAGTAGGAGGTGGTCACAACAATGTGACTCGACTGTGTATTTGTCATACTGTAGCATGCTTAGTTAGCATTGCAGGAAAGATAATTTTGAGACTAGTTTTTTGGAAAAAGAATAACAGATCATTTTATCTTACATGGAGCAGCTGTATGCTTCTTTTTGTCACATCCTGCAGCGCTGGGGTGTAGCAATTGGTCGACATGATACCGCATTAATCGTACGAGCATATTACGTGGGATGTTAAACTCCATGCCCTTCCTGTGGTTCAAGCGATGGTTTCTGACCATTTGTTCGTGATTGTTCCGGGTTAGAATCCCAGTAAGGCATGGATGTTGTTTCTCTTATGGCACTGGCTGTCACCCTTCCCTGGAACTATAGGCCCTACATTTCGGACGGGAGACTACTTGTTGCCCATTGAGTGTATTACGATGGTCGTTGGACCTTCAGTAAAGAAAAAATTCCATCCACCCCGAATGGCGATCTCATCCAAGCCTCGTGATCTTCGGTCTTTCCATAATATGACAGAATCTGAAAGAAAAGGAATACTTGAGAGACCCAAAGAGTTAAAAAATTTTCGAATCGGTAATAAATAAGGAAGAAACATCATTTGTTTAAAAAACTTAACGGCTCATTTGTATATTATTTAACATTTTGGTAAATATAATGTAAATCCACAGCTGAAGCATCATATTAAGAATTTTATTTTTCGTTTACTTGTGCTGGTAAACGATCTTTCCAGCAAATTCAGAAGCAGTGACACTTTCTGGTTTGTCAGCAACGCTCAAACGAAACTTGTCCTACTTAATTTCAAACTTCTCACTTGGACGCAGCACGCACATTCTGATTCTTCTTTAAAACTGCTCCATGGATGCTATTTAATGTCAGAATAGTAATGAGATTTCTCATGACTCCTGGAGTACATATCAGAGAGAAAGGTGTTTCCGCCTGCATCCTTCTTAAAATCAAGAATGTAATAACGTTCTTTGAGCCCATAAAGTACAATGGAGTAATCCCTAAATCAAAAATGTTTCCGTGCTGTACCGAAGTGTAGATATGAAGTATACGGTTGTCTAACCCGTTTCCTATTTTGCGTTAGAATTGCAATCACGGATTTATTAAAGCGCTTGGAAGGTGAAGGCAATCATGGAACTTTTCCAAGATACGTTACTCATGGCAAGACAACACTTGGTTTTTATTCTTTGCGTTTACCAAATCCAGCCATTCTTCAGAAGTGAGGAGGTTGCAGAATCAAAACTTGAAAGTGCATTTCTTTCTCTTTTCATTTTATATTTGGTTGCCATTTGGATTAAGTATACCTTACATGGCTACATTAGTAATGCCAAAAAAATACACTCATGTCCAAAAATTAAGGATCACTTATATTTTCATACCATGCTTTTATTCGAACAGGATGTGGATGAAAATATTTTAATACAGAGTAAAAAGAGATGAAAAGAACATGTACTCACATAAATAAGCAAGAATTTGTGCTTATTAGTAGAGAGAATCGATAAAAGAACAAAACATACCATTTTCTGACATTCACTCACAATAAATACAATTGACAGAAAGAAATTAATAACTTTTTATGGATCATTTTAGTAGGGTGTATGTCTACCCCTGATTGCAATGCATGATTGGCATTTGTGGGCCATGCTTTTTACGAGATTGTCCAGAAGATTCTGAGGGAAGTTCCTCCATTATTCTTTCAGCGCCATCATAAAGTCTTTTTTGTTGCCAGATGGGGTATCCGGTGCAGCATTGCGGCTATTCAGAGCGTTCCAAGTAATATCGTTTGGATTCAGGTCGAAAGTACGCAGGACACTCCGTTAGGTCGAGCTCCTCAGTGTCCAACAATTCATCAACACATAATGATCGATGAGGATGGGCTTCATCGTCCATAAAATTGAAAGTCTTTCCCACAGCTCCACGAAACATCCTTACATGTTCTAAAATGATTTCCTCATAATAACACTAGTCATTAATTGACGCTTTCTCGAACATTAAGAGGTCTGTACGCCCATTGGTCATAATCCCAGACCAGACCATTACTCCACCATCCCGGTAATGGTCAATTTTTACGATGTGTCTGGCTGAGTAGTTAGTGCGGTGTTCTTGACAGATGTATTGCCACCTAGAGTCAGACAAGAAACAAAATCGGCTTTCATCTGTAAACAGAAATTGGCCAATTGCTCATCACCCCATGTGGAGTGTTCATGATACCATTAATAGTGGCACGTTCTGCGTGCTGGGGTCAAAGGAGGACACAGTACAAGTTTCAGGGAATACAATTCAAAATCGTTCAAATGTCTTGACACTGTTTGACTTGATATTTTGGTACCGGTGCTTGATTCCAGCTGTTTTGCTAAATTGCCAGAAGTTATTCGGCGAGATCTTTGAGCCGTTACAACAAGATAATGATCTTGTAATGGAGTCGTTTTGCCTCGTCGACCAGTAATGAACTTTCTGGTAGCTGTTGCATGTTAAGATAATTGTTTTCGGGTCCGTGTTGCAACGCTTTGGGCAATTCTGAATTCCTTCGCTATGTCTCCGCCCTTCTTCCAATTTACTAACGATTCGCCGAATGGTAAAATCATCCAGATCAGTCGTTTTAGTTGTTCTACAAGTCGCCATAACAACAAACAAGTTTGTAAAATCATGCAATGCATTGATTATAATACGCTTTCCGACATACCGGAAATCATTACTTAAGTTATCACTCAAGTTACGAGAATAATGGCTGTGGAATAAATCTCAGTCCTGTGCCCTGACCCTTGATTCCATATCGATGATATTCAACAGAACCGGTTCGGTATACCTCCGAAATAACATGATAAAATTTCGTCGCAATCGAAGCATTTTTACGCAAGTTATGATGCATAAGGGCTATAGAATAGATCCCGCTCCTGTGACCTAACCTTTGACCTCATTTCGCCCATTTTCAATATAATTCGTCCCCAGGCAGGTCCCTACACATACTAACATTTCATCCAAATCGAAGCATTTTTACGTACGTTATTACGCATAATGGCGATGGAAGTGATTCTGCTCCTATGTCCTGGCCTTTGATCCAATATCGCCTATTTTCAATAGGGTTTGTGGCCAAGTGGTCCCCTACCACATACTAAAATTTCATCGAAATCGAACCTTTCTTACGTTAGTTATGACGCATAACAGCAGTGGAATGGATCCCGCTCCTATGTACTGACCTTTCACCCCATTTCGTTCACTTTAAATAAGGTTCCTTCCCAGGTGATACCCTACCAGATACTAAAATGTTATCAAAATCGAACGATTGTTACGCGAGTTATCGTGCGGACGGACATACGCACACAACGCGTGACGTAATGAAGCAGATGGTAATCGCGAACATCTGCTCGCAAGAGAAGGACGTCATAAAACTTTAATAGGATCCACACACAACGCGTGACGTAATGAGACAGATGGCGTGACCGAGCGCCATCATTCTCAAACGCGAGATTGTGACCTCATAAGATTTCTAAGCATTGGAAACATTAATGGAACGACGCCATGACACTAGAAATGTTATAATTCGGGGTGGTTATTTAACCCACTAAACGAATTCTCCTAAAATCGATATCAAGCTAAATCGATTTCTAGTACCAGGAAACGGTAGGTTAACGACGTTCATCAAAATTCTTAGAGCCGTTTTCAAAATAAAATGCACATACATACATACATACATACATACATACATACAAGAATTGCTACTTTAAGGTGGAGATCAAGTAATTTTGCTTTCAACACCTCCAATGGAAAAACTTCTGTACACATTTTCTTCACAATTAATGCGTTCCCTAGAATGAAAATTTGAACATCGATTAAAATAGCTTCATTTCATAACTTGGAATACTTAATATTTCTAAACCATAACCACAATAATATTTTCTAAACCATAACCGTAATTATACAATCCAACGTTTATTTATCCACTGACGTCATCAAAGTACAGGTCGCGCCATCTTTTTTCTGGTTTCAACACCACCAAAGGAAACTTTATTGTTTTTTAATATAATTATGCTTATCTTTTAGAAAATGTTAAGTATTCCAAGTTATAGTATGAAGTTATTTTAATCGATGTTCAAATTTCCGTCCTTGGGAACACACTAATTGTGAAGGAAATGTGTACAAAAGGTTTGCCATTGAAAATATAGGAAGCAAAATTACTTGACGTCCACTTTATAGTGTGGGTCAAGGGCGATGGAATGGATCCCGATCCTATGTCCTGACCTTTGACTCCATTGTCCCATTTTAAATAGGGTTCCTCTCCAGGTAGTCCCCTACCACATACTAAATTTTCATCGAAATCGAACCATTTTTACGCACGTTACGACGCAAAAGGGCAATGGAATGCATCCCGTTCCTATGCCCTGACCTTTGAATCGACTTTATTTACTCATTTTCAATACTGTTCGTTCCCAGGTGGTTCACTACCACATAGTAAAATTTCATTGAAATCGAACCATATTTACGCAAGTTATGACGCATAAGGACAATTGAATGGATCCCGCTCTTATGGCGTGACCTTTGACCCCACTTCACCCATTTTATATAGGGTTCGTCCCCTGGTGGTCCCCTGCCACATACTAAAATTTCATCAAAATCGAACCATTTTTACGTGAGTTATCGTGCCGACAGACGGACAGAAAAAGCTGGAGCATATACGCTTCTTCAACCTACGGTTAGAAAGCGTAAAAAAAAAGTAGATTTATACTTCAACACCACAAAAGAAACTGTTTGTTTCCACTAATGCTTTAGCTTTTACCCTCGATCGGCAGTTAACAGTTGTCACGTGATGCTTCACAATTTGAATATGTCCAAACACTCTCACATAGTTTGTTCTTATGTGCTTCGATGACGTCAGAATATTTTTTACCAATAACTAACGATTTGCATATATACTCGTATATATACTACACTGCCGGACAATTGTTAAGGACGGATGACAATAGCAACGATAGAAACCATAAAATGGAAGGCAGGAAAATGTGGAAATTAGCATAAGTGCGGGATACAGTAAGACGTATTGTGCGTATGCAAATTATGGATTGCCGAACTTGTTCGTGACGTCATAGCGCTGATAAGAGATATAAAGGATTTGACGCGTATTGACCGTTGTTGTTCAAACGCAAAGTTGAAAAGGAAAGAATCAATTGACGAACTTGCAATTTTCAGTATGTCTTCCCGACATCACCTAGATGATTTTACGCGTGGCCGTATTATTGGCAAGATTGAAGAAGGGCGAAAAATAACAGATGTTGCCAGAGAGTTCGACGTCAGCCACAGTGTTGTTTCAAGGCTTTGGAAATCATTTCAAACAAATGGAGAGTGTAGCAAACGTCACGGGGGAGGTCGTGTTTGCAGTACGACACCTGCAGAAGATCGGTACATAGTGCTATCAACAAAAAGACACCGGCGCAGCACAGCTAGCGAGGTAGCAAATCAGTTTATGGCTGCTACTGGCAAGCGGATCTCCCGAAAAACTGTCGCCAGACGTTTGCATGAAGGAGGACTATACGCCCGCCGTCCTATTGTGTGCATCGCATTGTCGAGACGTCACCGTACCGCCCGTTTGCAATGGTGCCATCAACATCGCAATTGGACTGAAAACGGCTTGTCTGCTCTCCTCTTCTCAGATGAGAGTAGATACAGTCTATCGTCTGATTGTCGACGACAACAAATCTTGCGTGATAGTGGTACTGCATATTGTCCAGCAAACATACAGGAAAGGAACCGATATCCGACATGTAGTGTCATGGTATGGGCTGGCATCATGATCAATGGCCGTACGTCACTCTATGTGCTTCCAACCATACATTAATGATGTTCTGCTACCTCATGTTTGCATGTTCCGTGGTGCTGTCGGTGATAGATTCATTTTCATGGACGACAACGCAACATGTCATCGAACAGTCGCTGTCCAGGAGTGTCTTGAGATCAAGGATATTCAACGCCTCGTATGGCCAGCACGTTCTCCAGATCTGAATCCTATTGAAAATGTGTGGGATGCTTTGGGGAGGAGTCTTGCTGGTCGCCAATGCCCTCCAATAAACAAGGACATCCTCATCCGTGCACTGACAGAGGAATGGGATAAATTACCCCAACAGCTGCTTGATAATGTTGTGCAAAGCATGACACGACGTGTGGAATCTTGCATCGCCCTCCATGGTGGCCATATCCCGTATTGACATCTTACGCCGGAACGCCTGCGGACGGTAATTGCATTTTTTTCACGTTTACGTATTCTGCACAAAATGGCCTGTTCGTCCCTTGAACACGTTCCAAAGCCTACTGGATTTCAGAGCACAAGAAATTATCTTTCTTGTAATGTCCTGGCATTCTGACATTATTTTATTTCACTTGGCATCCAACCACACTTACTTTTTTATGCGCTATATAGCCGTTTATGATCCGTCCTTAGCAATTGTCCAGCAGTGTATATTGACAAAAGTCACCGGCCACTTAGAAGAGAAGCACAACATAGCATTTATTGCCATACATTAGTACGGTGTCGGTCCACCTTTGGCTTAATGCATGCACTGATCCTTCGAGACATGCTTTCGACAAGGTTCTGGCACACAGCGATAGGTATGCGTTTGGATTCAGTACATAATGCTCCCGCTAACTGTTGCTTAGTAGTAGGCCTTGGTTCCAAACTTCTTATGCGGCGCTCTAATTCATCCCATAGGTTCTCTATGATCAAGGCTCTGTGCTGACCAGTCCACGCACAATACGGAATTATTGTCAAACCACGCAGTAACAGTCCTGGCTTTATGGCGGTTCGGTGTATTATCTAGCTGGTACCAACAAGGCTCGGTTCCATAGTACTGCCACAGAGTTGGTAAGGCATAATTGTTCAGAACATCGAGGTAGACGTGCTGGTTAACAGGTTTGTCCACGATACCCAATGGACCGGGACCATACCACGAAAAACACCACCGCACGGGTACACTGCCTGCTCCAAACTTGACCGTAGGAACAGTACACTGTGGTAAATAGCATTCCACCGGCTGTCGCCATACCCACATACGTCCATCCGTCTGAGGGATCGTGTATCTGGATTCATCAATCCATGGGGCCCGTTTCCATTGATCTACAGTCCATGATAAATGTTCTTTACACCATGCTAAACGGCATGTAGCATTCCGAGCGAAAATGAAAAGCTTATGAGCAGCCGCACGACCACGGTAACCCATGGAATGAAGTTCTCTGCCAAATGGTACGTGTACATACCGAGGATCTAGCATTTTTGCTCACCTACACACAGAGGTCTTGTGCAGTACTCCGTCGATTAGTAGTAACGACTCCTGAGGCTTCGACGTCCTCTATCACTGATTTTTGTTTGTTTGCCGGTACGTTTTGCTGCTTCAAGAACTCCATGTATCTTCCACTTATTCAGTACATCTAAAACAGTTGAGTTGGGTATGTTCAAAAGCCTCTCGGTTTTTTCTTATGGACAACCCACTAATATAACACCCATTAATCTTTCCTTTCTCAAAGTCAGTTACAACGTAAATCTGTTTCGTGAGCAAGATTGGTGTTACGTTATGTCTAAAACCATGACTAATGAATGTTGATTGGTGTTACGTTATGTCTAAAACCATGACTAATGAATGTTGAACTAGATAAGAATACGATGCAATGCTTTACAGCCAGACGAAACATAAACAGAAATCAATTCACGATAACCTTTTATTGGTCCAGCAATATTTCAGTAGATCCACAATAGAGACACATATGGTCTAGTTTTTACAGAGAGCGATCATCTCCACACCCACATATACAGAGAGCAACTGCTGTATCGTCCTTTTTTCTGTCGTTCTTATCACATTCATACGTCACTCTCTCTGACCTCAAAGGTCTTGCCAACCTCATTCATGTGAGGGAGAAAATATCACGTTTCGAAAGTGCAAAAGAGAACAAACTCAAATTTACATTGGAGAAAGAATTAAAAATGAAAGTTAAATTAGAACATACGCCACACAGTTCTCTCCCGCAATGATATTTTCACTCAACCTGACAGTGCGATATGATCGCGGTCAGCTGCAGGCTTGTTTTTATACCATCGGCAGCTGCACCGCTCATCTTAATCACGCAGCTGATCCGTTCATTTGCTTTTGAAGGGATGTCCGGTGACTTTTGTCAATACAGTGCATGTATGTATAATACCACACCTGAAGTACTTGTCAAACGCCATTGAAATCACACACGATGGTCGTGTAAGGTGTATAATTATGGGGTTTCTCCAGTGCTTTGTGTATGCAGTTGGGTGAAAGTAGTATCGGTCCTGCAAACATTTGTGTGAGCTATTGCTTCTTTGGCGTCCGAAGACAGACAAAGATCCCACGAACGCAGCTGTGCTTTCTCTTTCTCTCTTCATCTCCCCCCCCCCCCACACACACACACCAGTCCTTTGCCTGGTATCAAGAAGCTGAAAGCATCACTCGAAGTTTCTCCACTCAGGGAGTATTAAGTCACGTGACTTACTCCTGATTGGCCTATGGATTTTTCAACATGGCGGCTGTCTGGAAACTCATGTTGTTCAGTGAAGACTTCGTAACAGTTCAGGACAGATATATATTATCCAGCTGACCACGATGGTGAAGTGCAGAAGACAAGAGAAAAACTTCTTAGTCTGCTGTCCGTCTAAAAAAAAAGAAAAATCTAACGCCCGTTCGATCTAACATTTACTAAAAAGAAAAATACTGCAGGAGCGGTACTCAACGTGCTAAGAATTCAGGCATCAACTGTAACCATCCACGGAACACCTTGTAATGACCAGATTCTCGTTTTATCGCCGCATTACGCTTTCGTCTTAAGCCTGTGAGCTTGGTGTTCGGAACAAACTGATATCCCTGAAATTTGGAAGCTACCCGAGTGGTGGTGGCAGATTTAACTCCAGCTACCTTTTTTTTACGTCTTTGGACACTTCAGATCCTGTAGCTGCAAAATGGTCAAAGAAAAGGGGGAATTGCATTCCAATTCTTGCCTATCAGCAAATAATAAACAACGTGAGCCAGTTGTACTCCGGACTTCCAATGTGGATTCAACTGTGTGCCAAAACTCATATCTCTAGAGCTCTGCTGATGAGCAGGAAGGACGCTCCGTCGAAGAATCTACAAAAATGAATTGAACTACTGTGACGTGCCTTCCCAGCAGGACGCACACAATATAAAGGCAGATAGCGGCGATAATGAACGTCAGCGTAGCTCAATTGGTAGAGCGACTTATTCCGGAGTGAGGGGACCCGACTTCGAGCCCCGGCGTGGACAAAAATGACGGAGAAATTTACTTCGTTATAATGACGCCCGAACTTTCCGGATGACCCGGCCGTTCAAGATCTCGCAATGGTGTGATGTTCTTTCCACACCGCGAGATAGTAAAAATCAGAGAATACCTTCTCCAGCGCTTCGAAAAACATATGTGTGTGACGTTGCATTCCACACGCTAGATTGACTGGGAGTTCTCAGGTAGGTTCTACAGCGGATGGCTGCCTGCGACGATTCATGGTCACGGCCGACCCGTGGCCATGCCCCCCGCCCTCTTTCACGACGGGGGGGGAGATGTGACGTGCTTGCCCAGCAGAACGCTCACGATATGAAGGCAGATAGCAGTGATGTGAACGTCCGCGTAGCTCCATTGGTAGAGTGACTTATTCCGGAGTGAGGGAGGGGACCCGGATTCGAGACGCGGCATGGACAAAAATGACGGAGAAATTTACTTCGTTATATTACCTATTTGGACAAGAGTGAATGTCCTCTTTGTTTTTTGAAGGATGACCAGCATGCCAACCAAAAAGCCCGGGTAAGAATTGTTTTGATTTCCTACTTTCAATCAAAAGGCGAGCTGCTGTGAGGGCACCCTACGGCCAGGGTTAGCAAGCTGATAAAGAATCGGTCAAACTGAATCTCTCTCTTTTTTTCTGTCTGTCTGTCTGTCTCTCTCTCTCTCTCTCTCTCTCTCTCTCTCTCTTTCTTTCTGTCTGTCTGTCTGTCTGTCTGTCTCTCTCTCTCTCTCTCTCAGTTTGTCTCATGCACTCAGTCTTTCATAGACCAAGTATCTGCGTGATAACAAAAATAAAGGAAATTTGTACAGCTGAATGCAATACTTTTGCATTAGGTGAAAATTATGATGCATTTGACAACATCCCGTGAGGAGGAAATTTTTATTTTACCTCAATAGTTTTGTAATCATGTCATGCACATATCCCACAAAGGGAAATAATTTCACATCAGAGCTGGCCAGTCCCAAACTGATATACTTACATGACGCTGTGTAACTAGTAAACTTAGGAGTAGGTAATTTCTGCCTGTTCTAAAACTACAGTTCAACCATGATGTTTTCTGGTATAGTTAGGAGGGTGTAGCAATAGTCATAATAACAGGATTTTTTGCTATTCATGTTGATAGGTTTGAGCATGAGTGTATTATAAATTTCATTATGCCAGTAAATGTGTGATATCGAAATTCACTAGAGTGAGGTAACGACTCGGTTGAGAATTATGCATAGAGGGGATAAATTATAACGGCAGCTATGTTTATGTAAAGAATGGTATTAGTTCTCGGCTAAGTGTAGTTTGTAACATCGTGTAGAGGAAGGAGAATACGTAAATGGTAAAACACAGTCCTAAAAGTTAAGTGTTAATTTTGTCCGAAGGTAGGGTGCTAGAAAAAAACTCTAACCTTTAAATTTCTGTACTTTCTGGATTTAATTTAGGCCCAGTAAAATACACCATTTACAGAAGGTTAATTAACTTAATTTAATGGGATTAATTGATTTTTTTTCAGTGTAGAAATCTTCTGACTCTTAAGTAAATTAAAAAAAGTGAATCAAAATATATTCTTGATATTTTGTGAAAGAAAGAAATAACTTTGTGAGATTTTGTCATAAATAACAGGTGGAAAATTGATGGAAAATTGCAATCATTTGCAGTGGTCTTGTTGATCCATCTTAGCAATCATATAAAGCCAAAAATTCCCCAAACTTACTTGCAATATTTTTTTCACTTATTATACCTTTGTTGTAGCCAACTTTAGATCATCTTTTCATCAGAAACAGCGTCGAAATTTTCCCTGTTGTCTTAAATTTGCCTTATTACTCTTCTCTTTTGTAAATATAGTGTTTGCCAATAAACACAGCCATCCTAGCGCTAGGATCTAAGTACTGGCTTATAACCATTCATCTTAGTGGGTCCGGGTTGCAGTCCTAGTGAGGCGTGGATGTTGTGTTTGTCTTACGGCAATGGCTGGATCCCTATCTTTCCCGGAACTAGTTTTCCTAAATTAGGGACGGACAACTGCTTATATCTCATTTAGTTCCTCACGGTGTTCTTTAAATCTCCGAACAAAAAAATATTAAATAAAATCCGAAAAAAAAATATTAAATCTCCAAACAAAAAGTATTAAATATTATTTCAAAAGTTTACCTTTGAGTTTGGCAGTTAAATATGAATATGTGTTTCATAAAATTTCGGTCACACCAACATCGCTCATAGCTCTGACTGGTTTAAAAAAGAATAACCTGAAAAAAGTTATTACTTGCATACCACAAATTGCAGTGTTAACACAGACTGACACATCACAGCCACTTTTGTTATTTACTTGTGTACAATGTATACTGTTCTTGTGCTTTAGTGTAACACATTGTTTACACATGTCACATGAACACAGCTTTGTGACACGTTTTAACTGGAAGCACACTAAGCAAACCATTAGATGTTTCCAGTACCAAGAGCCGCCATAGCAACCAATGTTACAAGATAGACAAATAAGCAACGCAGAAAATAAAATTTTAAAATCTCAAAATTCCAGTAAAATAAACATAATATGAATAAAATTTTTAAATATTTCAATACACTTATAAGCAATACACTTTAAGTTTCGCCATATTAAAAGCAGCCAAAGTTTTACCCTGTAATGTGGATTTGCGTTGAACTGTTTAAGGTCAACACTATCGTGAACTTTTGCAGGTCTGGCAAAATTTTAACATTTTAGTTTTTTTGGACCATCCACGACTTATGAGAAATTTTGCCCAACACAAGAACAGCTATTTCATGCTCGAACGCAAGAACTCTTGCATGCTAGAACACGATAATGTTTACATGCTCGAGCAGAGAACTTTAAATTTACATGGGCTACTACTCCACATAAGCGCTATTATTTTCTGTGTGCGTAAATATTCTGTACATTTCGCCAATTTTTTATAGCTTTCTCTCGAAAATTCCTTCCTTTCTTTAATTTTTCCGAATAAACATGAAAATATGAACGAAATGCAAAGTCAAGATAATACACTGGCGAGAAGTGAAAAAAGAACACCAAGAAGGAATTGGCGAACGATCATGAAATTTACATACGTTAATGGGGTCGAGTTTACGTAGGTGTGATGTTAATTTCGGGACCAACCGGTGAGCGCTTACGCCACAGCACGGCATAATATGCAAATTATCGTCAGTGGTATTAAAGGAGTACGGCGAAGTGAATGTAATCAGTCGTTCGCATACGGACACGTGCGAAGACCCTAAAGAAGCTGCAATGCCTGGACATGGAAGACGTGTATGATTTCAGCAGTTATCGGACTTTGAGCGAGGTCGTCTAGTCGGACTCCGCGAGGCCGGGTGATCGTATCGTCGTATTGCGGAGCGAATTGGACGGGAAGTATCGGTGGTGGTACGATGGTGGCGTAGATGGTCCGAGGAACATTCCCACACGAGAAGACGTGGAACCGGTAGTCACAAACGGACTGATGAGCTGACCGATCGACGCATACGAAGAGCGGCGTTGTCAAGCAGAACATCCACTGCGACGCAAATCCGAGCTGCCGTTGCACCTGAGGTGACTGTGCGAACAATCCGCAACCTTCTACTGGATGCAGGACTACGTGCACGTGTGCCTCTGGCATGTGTACCTCTGACTCCAGCGCACCGTCAGGAACGGCTGCAGTGGTGTCGCCAACGTCTTCACTGGAGAACGCAATGGCAATCTGTCGTGTTCAGCGATGAAAGCAGATTCTGCTTGGCAGCCTCCGATGGCCGTATGCGGGTTCGCAGACGCACAGGGGAGCGTCTCCACCCTTCTTGCATCCGCCAGCGACACACAGGGCCTACACCTGGTCTCCTGGTGTGGGGAGCGATCAGCTATCACTCCCGTACACAACTAGTGTTTGTACCGGCTACGTTAAACAGCACCTCCTACATGAACAACATCATTCAGCCCGTTGTTGTGCCATTTGTAAGGTCGGTCCATCGTGGTGTTTTCCAGCAAGATAACGCACGCCCACGCACGGCACGTGCAACGCAACATTACTTCAGGGTGTGAGACAACTTCCGTGGCCTGCACGTTTACCGGGTTTGTCCCCCATTGAGCACGTGTGGGATTTTATGGGACAACGACTTATCCGGTCTCCACGGCTAGCCACGATCGTCCCCAATTAACGCGTCCAGGTTGAGGATGCTACGAACTCAATACCCCAAACTTACATCCAACATCTGTACGACAGACTCCATGCCAGAATTTGCACAGTGTGACGCAGTTCATGGCAGTTCAACCTCGTACTAACCATGTAACATGGAAATGCTATTTTTCAGTTTACCAGCAAAAACATCTGTATTTTGCCATAATGTTTTGATCACGTTATCCTCTACATTCCGTTATTATGCTGTATAAATTTCGTTGGTATCAGACGTCTCCTTCTTGGTGTTCTTTTTTTACTTTCCGCCAGTGTATTTATTAAAAGAGGAGCGTGTTTAGGCCGACGTTTTGAATGAAATCTACCGTATTTTGCGTCGTACGATCTGCAGGTCATAAAATTCAGGATAAAACAATTTCTACATATAGTCCGGGGTGGTGAATAACTATAGACCGCGAGATTCAGAAAAAAGAAATAATCGTTTAATCCGCGCATTCGATGTTTATTCCGAGCCTTAATTTTCTAAGAAAAGTCCCTATTCAAGAAATTACTCAGCAGTCCATGAAAATTGTGAAAACACAAGTTTTTTTTTCGCGCCCCCTGACTCCGGACTAAGCTACACGGACGGAATGTATCGCTGCAGATATGTCGTCTTCACACGTGATGCATCTCTGTAATATGTCACAGAATATGCAAATCCGATTTCTTATTTAAAAATAATTGTCTTTCTTTAAGTCATTTTGTGTTACTTTCAAGTGAATAAAGACCTAACAAGAAAAATGACACCGAATTTTCGGGTGTAATAAGCACGTCTTTTGAATCCGTTCTGAGGCAAATTAAATTTATCAAAGCTATTCAAAGTCAATGGAACCGGTATGTAAAACAATAGTATCTGAAGGAAGAAAGAAGTTTTTCAGTCGGGTCTTTAATCCCTCAGATATTGCTGTAAAAGGAATCGTGAGCTTACGAACTCTTAGAAAGAGAGTTATCGACAAAAATAAGAAGTGACTTTACGTCCCTTGGTGGGAAAACCGTGCATTATTTTAGGAAGAAAGTATTCACAAAATGTTTATCCATATGAGCGGTATCGGTCCAAGAAAAAAATTTTAGTCGAGTTTTCAGGAGCCCAGATTTTGCTACAAATACATCAAAAGTAGAAATTAACACTTATGACCCCTGGTAGCCAAGCCATTCTTTACCAAACATTAGAAATTACGTGAAAAATATTTTCCGTCAGGTCTTGTATGCGATACAGGAAGAATTTTTCAAATCGGAGTTTTAGGAGCAGAAAACGAAATTTACCATTGTGCGCCCTAGCGGAAAGTCTATGATTTACTTGAAAATTTTGAATTTACAGGAAAAACATTTCGCATTGGAAACACTATCCAACACAGAAGGAATTTTCAAATTGGACTTTTAGAAGTAGAGATATTGCCAAAAAAAGGATATACATCTACGCCCCTGGCGTAGAAACCATGCATTATTTCAAGAAGAAAATGTTCCTAAAATGTTTGTCGACATGAGTAGTATCGGTCCACAAAAGACTTTTTTTCAATCGAGATTTTAGAAGCTCATATTTTGCTGCAAATACATCAGAAGCAGAAATTAAGACTTACGCCACCTAGTGGCAAAAGAATTGTTTACAAAAATTTAAAATTACGAGCAAACGATTTCCCATCAGGAGCTGTATCGGGTGCAGAAAGAATTTTTCAGATCAGAGATTTAGGAGCAGAGATATAAGGGAAAACGCAATTTACCTTTACGCCCCCTAGCGGTAAGTCTATGAATTACTTGAAAATTTTGAATTTATAGGAAAAACATGTCACGCTAGAAACACTATCCAACAAAGAAGGAATTTTTTTAAATCGCACTCTAATAAGTCGAGATATTGACAAAAATGGGATATACATCTACGCCCCCTGGCGTAGAAGTCGTGCGCTATTTTAAGAAGAAAATGTTTCTAAAAGGTTTGTCGACATGAGTATTATCGGTCTACAAACTAAGTTATTTTCAATCGAGAATTTAGAAGCTCATATTTTGCTGCAAATACATTAGAAGCGGAAATTAAGGTTTACGCCCCCTGGTGGCCAAACCATTTTTTTACAAAAATTAGAAATTATGTGCAAACGATTTCCCATCAGGAGCTGTATCCGGTGCATAAATAAATTTTCATATCGGAGATTTAAAAGCAGAGATATAGGGGAAAACGCAATTTACCTTTACGCCCCGTAGCGGAAAGTCTATGAACTACGTGAAATTTTTGAAATTATATGAAAAACATGCGACACGGAAGACAATATCCATTAAAGGAGGAATTTTTCAAATCGGACTCCTAGAAGTTAGGATATTGACAAAAATAAGATATACATCAACGCCCCTGGCGTAGAAACCGTGCATTATTATAAGAAGAAAATGTTTCTAAAAGGTTTGTCGGCATGAGTAGTATAGGTCTACAAACGACGTTATTTTCAATCCAGAATTTAGAAGCTCATATTTTGCTGCAAATACATTAGAACCGGAAATTAAGGTTTACGCCCCCTGGTGGCCAAACAATTTTTACAAAAACTAGAAATTATGTGCAAACGATTTCCCATCAGGAGCTGTATCCGGTGCAGAAAACATTTTTCAGATCGGATATTTAGAAACAGAAATATAGGGGAAAACGCAATTTACCTTTACACCATCTAGCGGAAAGTCTATGAATTACTTGAAAATTTTGAAATTATATGATAAACATGTCACACGGAAAACACTATCTAACAAAGAAGGAATTTTTTAAATCGGACTCCTAGAAGTCGAGATATTGACAAAAATAGGATACACATCTACGCCTCGTGGCGGAGAAACTGTGGAATATTTTAGGAAGAAAATATTCCGAAAAGGTTTATCGATGTGAGTGGCATCAGTCCGCTAAAGAATTTTTTCAATCGATATTTTAGAAGCTCAGATTTTATGGCAAATACATCAGAAACGAAAATTAACACTTACGCCCCCTGGTGGCCAAAGTATTCTTTACCAAAAATTCGAAATTATTAGCAAAAGTATGTGCATCAGGAGATGTATCCGCTGAAAAATAAATTTTCAGATTGGAGTTTTAGAAGAAGAGTTATCGGAAAAAATGCAATTTACTTTTGCGCCCCCTAGCGGAAAATCTATGCGTAATTTGAAAAAGAAACTATATCTAAAATACTGTTCGACATAAATGAAATCGAAAGATAAAAGATTTTTTTCAATCGGATGTTTAGAAGCAAATATGTGGAATAAAAAGTAATTTTGAATTCGACATGATCTGTATTAACGCCCTCTAGCGTCGAAATTGTACATCGTAAAAAAAAACGAAATGAAGAATCATCATTCGCATATTTCAAGCTTTCGAATGCAAAAATAATTTTTCAATTCGGACTAATAGTTGCAGAGATCCCGTGGGTACAGACGGACTGACGGACGGATAAACCGATAATATAAGCACGATCTTTTTTTGCAAAAGACGTGCTAAAAATGAGAGATTTTTAGCGTTACCGCACAACTATAGTTAGACCTCATAGTTTGATTCCGTAGTGTGCAGTTCCGAAATTAGATTTGCTGTACCCATGAACTTTTGTGAAGCTGAGCTTCTCACAACACGTAATTGTCCGCGAGAGTAAATAGTGCCGCCTTCGTTGCATCGAGTTTTCTGTAACTGCTTCCCAGCTGTATGAGGACTTCAATCTTCGTACTACGTTAGGTTTTTCTGTTGTCGTTTTTTTTTTTTTTTTTTTGGTAATTAAAAAAATGTTTTTGGTAATTTTCTGAATATATGACTTCTCCTGACAATTACGACGCGAATTTTTAAAAATCAAAGCGCCGCTAAAGAACTTTTTTTCGTTTTAAAGGGGCGTATTATCCGCAGAGCCTAAATTTATAGCGTTTTATGCAGATAAACTGCAGATTTTGCGACGGAAATTATGGTACTTAGGAATCAAAAGTTATCAAGCCTTTGGTAAAATTGGTAAATAAAACAAAAAGCAGTGAGAGACCACAGAAAACTCAGAATGGAAAACACAATATAAAACATGAGTGTTGTGAATTCACGGGAAATTCCTAAAAATAACGGGCAGCAAAGTTGCAGGTAGGTGTCCGTCTTTTAACGAAATTTCCGTTTTTAAAAGTTCCCGTTCTTTTTAATTTCCGTATTTTCACAGATTTTCCGTAGTCAGTAATTCCGTTTATTTAAAAAAGTCCGTTTAGGATTTTTCCGTTTTTACGCAAAAACTCGTCAAAATCGAAGATGCTGAATTTTTCAGCCCTTGCAGAAGAAATCCTTGACCACAACAGGATTCGAATCAATGTCTGTTATTATTGATCTCAAAGACTACAGTCTTGTGACGATTACATATATTAAGACTAGCGACCCGGCCCGGCTTCGCTTAGTAGCAATTTAGAATTTACGGCGAATCTAAAGAGAGACGATTGTTACGTTCAACAGACGACTGTCTTTCTGTTTGTAAAGATATTCTTTGTCTGTCATTCGCCAATCGAGATTCTGTTTCTTGGAAAGTTTCATTGTGACGGGATAAACACATTCTTTTTAGCGTCCGATGTACTACGAGCTATATTCGATTTTCATCTCTTCATAATGTTTATACAATATTTAAATTTTAACTAAAGAGCTACTCAAACAGATACATACGTGTGGACGAAAACAACTACGCATTTAGTCTGTGCGAGCGCCGATAAACCAATTCTTTCAGCGTCCGATGTAACCACGCATTATTCTATGGCCTTACATGCTGTCAGACCGGCAGCCGCACATGCGCCTCACATCTTTTTTCCCAACGGCGGTCGCGCATGCTTTTCGCATCTTTTCCCACACGGCCGCAGCGCATGCGCCTCGCGTATTTTCCCCAACGACCGCCGCGCATGTGCCTCACGTCTTTTTCCCAATGAGCAAAAAAATTTCGTAAACCGGTGGCCGCGCATCCTTGTTTAGGTAGTGGAAGCCACGAAAGAATGCGAACGGCGGTGGTTTATTTGACCTGTCACTAAAATCATTACTGCTCGGCTCCCTTTTGTCATAGATTAAGGTTTCATACACCAAAACCTTCCTCGACAAATGTTCTATGGAATGGCGAAAACGGCATCAAAATCCGTCCAGCGATTCTGGAGATTAGCCCGAACAAACAGACAGACGCCTACCGGGGCCTTTATTTTATACTATGTATAGATAATACAACGTGGCTTGTCACAAATATTTGTTGTTGTTTTTTTCAAGTCGACCATGGTTTTGCTGGGTATTGACCTAGCTTCATAACAACTAACCGAAACCCGTGACTGTAAACACCATCTATGATATCATATACAATTTGAATATTTACGGCCAATCATCCTGATGAAGCTAGGTCAATACCCAGCGAAACCATGGTCAACTTAAGAAAATAAATATTTCTGACAAACCACGTTGTATTATCTTAATATACTGTATATCAATGTCGGTTAGTTTGGCTGAGAAGACATTGCACTTTTTAACCGCTGACCCAAGAAGACCTGAAATGCATGCTCAAGTTCAAGGTAAAACCATAATTATGTGATGATGATTTTTTTTTTTTTTTGTTATTAATGCGAGTGAATTAGTCATTTTATTTTTTGTTAGAGCTTATTATATTTTTGAATACGTTTGCAATCATTTTATTTTTTCTGAACAATACACATATCTGGTGTACAAATGATGGAGTGGGGGAAGAGGACTTACTCAAATTAAGTATATATATTTTTTTTGTCGTGATTTTATGAAAAAACTGAATGCTTTGGAACTTGGGATCTTTTAAAACAGACAACGACTTTCAATTATCTTTAAGAAAAGATGAAATGTACTGTTTTATATAGTATCATTTCACAAAACTCTTAAATATAAAACAAAGATCTTCGCTCCTACCACGTTTATAAGTGAGTCACGGAAAAATTATCATTGGCCGCCACCGGGAGTCGGACCCAGGGTCTTCCAGTTACGCGCCGGATATGCTTCCACTACACCACAGCGGCCTCGAGTTTCTTCAGACTCACACACGCTAACTGCCAAGCCAATTTGGCAGGTTGCTTCTTGGAGCTCCGCACAATGCTGGGGATTCACCAAAGATGACTCACTTATATTATTGTACAGATACAACTGTATAATGTCAATATATCAGTCTGTGGAGTCCTTCAGACAAAAGATAATATAGCTGTCCATTGTGAATCTTATATTTAAGAGATTAATACAGACATTTAACGTTAACCAGGAACATCAAACAAAGATCTTCGCTCTATCCACGTTTATAAGTGAGTCACGGAATATAAACGTGGAAAGATCGAAGATCGTGTTAATGTTCCTGGTCCACATTAAATGTCTGTATTAATCTCTTAAATATAAAATTCACAATTGACAGCTATATTATCTTTTGTCTGAATGACTCCACAGACTGATATATTGACATTATACAGTTGTATCTGTAGAATAATTTAAATACCCAGTTTCTTATGGTAGTACAATACACATATATGGTATACAAAATGGTGGAGTGGGGGAAGAATATCCGGTGCCACAATAATCATGCGATATGCTATTCATTTCATGCGATCTGCTATCCATAATATCCGATCTCGCTACAGAGCTTCAAAATCAAATCCTTCGACAAACGATTGAAATTTAAGAATTAATAAAACGTCAAGTTTTCCCGCGAATAGCTCCAATTGCCGGAAATTTATTCGTCATATGGATACGGTAAAGTGAGAACAAAGCTTTTTCGTTGGTGCACGAAAGGAATTGCAGAAATGTTTCTGAAAATTCAGAATTTTCCGTTAACACATTTTAAAAACAGCAATTTACCGTCAATACAAGAAAGTAATTACGGAAATATTTCTTGAAATTCATAATTTCCCTGGCGTGCGAAAAAACCGTGAAATTCAGGTTTCTTCACGTCATTTCACGGAAAAGGTTTTATCAGAAATATGTTCTGTTAATTCACGAAATGAATCATGGAAAGTCGCTCTGAATTTCCGAAAATGTTTTTGCAGTGCATAAAACTTCAAAAATAATTCCATTGCATGCTATTTATTGCTTTGATTTTATTGAAATAACTTTGCTTATGCATTTTCTTAAACAATAAGCCTTTTGGCTATTATACGTTTTATTTAAAAAAAAAAGGAAAAAGATAAAAGCATTATTCGTCTCGAGGTTTCTATTATTACCAGATTCAAACCGTGGAGTTTAGTTCTTTGGATTCAATCATGTCCCCTGACGATTCCCAGAACGAAAAAAAACCCACACCTTATGTACAGCTTCTTTCATGTCTCCAGCGGGTCCGGAATTCATATGAGAACAAACTTCCGTCTTTATAGATAAATTCAACTTCGAGGGAAAAGATTTCTTGCCTACTTTCGATTAAAACGACCTGAACTAATTCCCATACCACTTTACTTTTTCCTTTACTTCAAAGTATTTTTCTTGTGCGTGACACAGTTTGGTCACGTTTGTCTCTCATACCATAGAATCCAACTCTCTTTTCTAAACTAATCCTCAAAGTAATCACCATTGTTTGTTAAGGATTCTTACCATTTTTCAAAAATTTCTAAATTTCGGCAAGACTTAATAATATTATGTGTGCAACTTTTTTTTTTGAATCTCTATAAGATTAACGGATCTGTTCTTTTCTTTTTGTTTGTTTCGTCTACGCTTCTCTTATGCAAACTTTTAAAAAATAAGGAAAAGATTATTTTAACACTTTTTTAAATTTCATTTGTGAATTATAATGCTTAAATTGAATTACTATACAAGCAACATACTTGTCTTTTATTTTTCATAATTTTTAATTTGAAGATCTTTACTTTGTGATTCTTAAGAAAAGTAGAAAGCGAAAAACATACATTTGATCTTCCAGGAAAAATCTTCTTTTCATCTTACAGTTCAAACTTTATTAGAAGTGATCAAATTATTTTGAATTTTGTAACATTGGAAAAGATAATGAGAAAATCTTTCCTTAAGTTCAATATTGACTTTTTTTTTAATTTGAGTATTTTTAATACTTTTTGTGACTTTATGGGCAAATAGCGTGACGATTCAGCTAGTTTTTCCGTTGAGACCGCTTGTAATATGACGTGAAGCACTTTGGTTCGTTTTCACTCTTGTCGTTTCATTTTGTATCTTTTTTTTCGTATTAGAAAACCGTTCCGTTTTCAAATCCCTAACACATAAATTTTTCAGAGGTCTCAGCCATTTAATGCGCATTGTACAGTGAGTAAAACTGGAGTAGATCAAGAGCGTGGACAAAATGATAGAACCAACTGTAACAAAACCTTACAGGTAGCATTCTAACATCGTATGAAAGCATATCTACTTTCAGAGACTGTTCGGCACCCTCTTTGATTTTGCAATAAGATTTAATCGATGCAGAACAGATTCCAATAAATTATGAACACTCTTTAGATGAAAATTAAACCACTCCAAGGAGGAAAGTCTTATGCTCCTTAATGACAATGGTGAAGAATATGAGCTTTCACTTTCCTTTCCCTTTTTTTTTTCTATGAGGTTTAGGAACCACCGTGAGCAACTCAATGGGCTGTAAGCAGTCGCCCGTCTCTAATTAAGGGTCACTAGTTCAAGGGAAGGGAGAGAGCCGGTGCCGTAAGGCAAACAAAACATCCATGCCTCATAACCTTCGAACCCGGACCCCTTTTTAATGAATGATCAAATGCCATCACTTAGACCACTGTGCCACCGGGGCGGCATCCTCTTCCTTACTGCCCAAATGAGCTCAATAATGTTTAAATCTGATGATTGGGCAGGCCGGATTTTTAAATTCAGTTTCAAGCTCCTCAAACCAAGATTTAACACATCCTGCTGTGTGTATCACAGAATTATCCTCTTTAAAGAGAGCATCATTTGCTGGCAACCTCTTTTTTTTTAATTTAACGTCGAGCATCAGAAACACTTAGGGCTACAAGCAGGCTCAGTAACTAGTGGAGGGCCACTGATTCCATTGAAGGGGCAAATCATGAGGATGACACACACACACACACACACACACACACACACACACACACACACACACACACACACACACACACACACACGTGTGCGCGACTCATTCTTCAACTGGGACTTGAGCTCAGGAAAATAAATCAGAAAAATGGCCGCAAGACCGCGTCGCAGACCGCGGGTGGCCACTGCAGAGGCAAACGATGTTTTCGCCACGAGATTAACCGTGACGCTTCCAGAATATAAAGTTAGGCAGTGTCTGGTATGCACACGTTTAGGATGATGCCAGGACTTAAATAATACCAAGAAATCGCTGGCCAACCCATTACACTGGCCAACAAATTTTACTTTTTCTCTGCTGACTAAGATCTGACACTTGTTTTAAAATTAATTTTGGTACGCTGATTTCGAATATGACGCTCACTTTTTAGCACTTCTTCAAGGGAAGGGAAATATCGGTTCGTCCGTCCGCCTGTAGACACGATATCTCTGCAACTAATAGTCCGATTTGAAAAATTACTTTTGCATTAGGAAGCTTGAAAAGCACGAATGATGATCCTTTATTTCGGTTTTTTTTTACGATGCAAAATTTCGCCTCTAGAGGGCGTAAATGCAGATGATATCGAATTCAAAACACATTCTAATCCATATATTTGCTTGTAAACATCCAGTTCAAAAAATTATTTTACTTCTCGATTCCATTCAAGTCGAAGATTATTTTAGGCATAGTCACTTTTCCAAGTTACGCATATATTATCCGCTAGGGGGCAAAAAAGTAAATTGCTTTTCCCCAGATATATATACTATTAAAACTTCGATTTGAAAAATGTTTCCTTTAGCGAATACAGCGCATGATGAGAAATATTTTGCATATAATTTCTAATTTTTGGTATAAAATGGTTTGGCCACCAGAGGGCGTAAGTTTTGATTTCTGCTTCTAATGTATTTGCAGCAAAATCTGAGCTTCCAAAATCTCGATTGAAGAAATTATTTCGTAGACCGATACTACTCACGTAGACAAAATTTTCCGGAATATATTATCTTCTTAAAATAAAGCATGGTGTTTTCGCCAGGGGGCGTAGATGTACAGCTTGTTTTTGTTAATGTCCCTGCTTCGGGTATCGTTCACTTGATCGAAAGGTCACTTGACAGAAAATCACTTCGCCGAAAATCACTTGATCGAAAGATACATTTCACCAAAGGGTCACTTGACCGAAAAGTTCATTTCACCAAAGGGTCACTTGACCGAAAAGTTCATTTCACCAAAGAGTCACTTGACCGAAAAGTTCATTTCCCCGAAAGATCACTTCACCTAAAAGTTCATTTCATCGAAAGGACATTTGATCAAAAAGTTCATTTCACCGAAGGATTACTTTACCTAAAAGTTCACTATATCGAAAGATCATTTCACCGAATGGTCAATTTATCGAAATCTTAGAATTTTTGTTGTTAGAGATCTGTTGGAGTGTGGTGCGGGTTTTTGAAAATCTGGCCACCAAAACATTATCTGATTGTATAAAAAATACACTTTTAATTTCTATGAAACGCATTCCCATGAGTAGGTTTTTCGAAATATAATATTAATTATAAAGCCTAGATCTGTGCCTTTTTGTTAAATTTTAATTCTCCGAGCTCATATTCATAAGGGTTACATAGCAAATCAAGTAAATAATGTTCCACTTTTACTCAACCACAAAACATTAATATTTTGACCTTAGGCCTAGATACAGGTCATTTTAACAGATTTTAACCCTACTCATATTCATAAGCATTACACAAAATGTAAAGTAACTTTTTATGTAAACCTTATGAACATGAGCACGCACGGTTAAAATTTGCTAAAAAGGCCTAAGTCGAGATCTAGGGCCCTAAAATAGATTTTTTTGCCTGAAAAAATGTGCGACATTATTAACTTGACTTTTTATGTAAACCTTATGAACACGAGTTCATGCGATTAATATTGGGTAAAAAGGCCTAAGCCAAGGCCTAATGATCTAAAAGTTATTCTTTTTGCCTGAAAATATGTGCAACATTATTAATTTTACTTTTTATGTAAACCTTATGAACATGAGCACTTAACATGACTTTTATGTAAACCTTATGAACATGATTAAAATTTGCTAAAAAGGCCTAAGCCGAGGAAAAAGAAGATGTGACTTAAAACTAAATCTTTGCACTCTCTGTGACACGGAGAAATCAAAAGTGCAATTTGAGTATAATCGCCTAACGTTTCGGTGGTCTGTCTGCCGAACTTGCACCATGCTTCAGGAGATTCTGTAATGAAATCCAAAGTTTTCGATGAACTGACACTTCGGTGAAATGACCTTTCGATGAAATGAACTTTTAGGTAAAGAGAAATTTCGGTGAAATGAACTTTTCGATCAAGTGAACCTTCGGTGAAATATACCTTTCGATCAAGTGACCCTTCGGTAAAATAAACTTTTCGATCAAGTAATCTTTCGGTAAAACAATCTTTTCGGTAAAGTGATTTTCGGTCAAGTGACCCTTCGGTGAAGTAAACGTCGGGCAAATGAACCAGACCCCTCTGCTTCTAATGATCCGATTTGAAAAATTTCTTCTTTATTGGGCAGAGTTTCCGATGCGACATGTTTCTAATATAATTTCAAAATTTTCAAATAATTTATTGACTTTCCGCTAGGGGGAGTAAAAGTAAATTGCGCTTTTATCGATATATCTGCTCCTAAAACTCCGATTTGAAAAATTCTTCCAGCACCTGATACAACTCTTGGTGCGAAATTTTTTTTTATTGTAATTCCTATTTTTTATAAAATATAGTTTGGAAGGTATTTGCAGCAAAATCTGCTTGAAAGGTATTCTTCTGCTTGGAAGGTATTCAGCAAAATCTGCTTGAAAGGTATTCTTCTGCTTGGAAGGTATTTGCAGCAAAATCTGCTTGAAAGGTATTCTTCTGCTTGGAAGGTATTCAGCAAAATCTGCTTGAAAGGTATTCTTCTGCTTGGAAGGTATTTGCAGAAAAATCTGCTTGAAAGGTATTCTTCTGCTTGGAAGGTATTTGCAGCAAAATCTGCTTGAAAGGTATTCTTCTGCTTGGAAGGTATTCAGCAAAATCTGCTTGAAAGGTATTCTTCTGCTTGGGAGGTATTTGCAGCAAAATCTCAGCTTCTAAAAGCTCGATTGAAAAAAATTCTTTCGTGGACCGATACCGGACCTGTCGATAAATATTTGAGAATATTTTCATCTTAAAGTAATGAAATCGTTTCTCCACCGCAGGGCGTAAATATCTATCTTATTTATGTCAATATCTCTACCTCTCAAAGTCGAATTTCAAAAATTCCTTCTTTGTTAGATAGCGTATCCGGTGTAGAATGTTTCTCGTATAAGTTCAAAATTTTCAAGTAATTCATAGACTTTCTGCTAGGGGACGTAAAGGCAAATTGCGTTTTCCTCAATATCTCTGCTTCTAAAACTCCGATTTGAAAAATTTTTTCTGCACCACATACAGCTCCTAATGGGAAATTATCAGCATATACTCATTTATAATATCTGATAAAGAATAGTTTGGTCACCAGGAGGGCGTAAGAGCTCATTTCTGCGTCTGATGTATTTGCAGTAAAATGTAAACTCCTGAAAACTTGATTGAAAGAATTCTTTCATGGACCGATACCGCTCACATCGTAAAACCTTTCAAAAAATGCTTTCTTTTCAAAATAGTGCTAGTTTTTCCGCGAGGGGGAGGGGCGTAGATGTGTATCTGATACATATTTGCCGATATCTCTGCTCCTAAGAGCAGATTTGAAAAATTATTTCTTGTTTGGAGAGCTTTTCCGCTGCGAAATGTTTTTCATATAAATTCAAATTTTTCTTAACGCACAAGTCTGCCACTAGAGGGCGTAAGTTGCAGTTTCCGTTTACAGCAATATCTGCTGGATAAAAATCCCGATTGAATTTTTTTTTTTCTTCGGTCAGATACTACTGTTTTCCGTACCGGTTCCATTGATTTTGAATAGCTTTGGTAAATTTAATTCGCTTCAGAACGCATTCAAAAGACACAAAAATTCACCCGAAAATTCGGTGTCATCTTTTCTTGTTTTGCATCGCGTCAAATTTTTGAATTATCGCATTTTGTATTTACCGCTGTGATTTTGCATATCTCGAAAATTTCAACACAAAATTTACGCGGGACTTGCAGATAAAAATCTGAAAGAAATTTAATGCACCACTTGATTTTTAGGTTAGGAAAATTGTTCTAATTCAAATGATTTGTGTAGCGAGTGAAATAATTGCGATTATTATTAACATTAAAAACTATTTTTCGAAGAAAGGGCTATAACACGCTTCCTACTGGATTAAAACTTCTGTGGTTGACAGGACAGTCATCAAACATTTGTTTAATAGGTAGAGTAACTTCATAATTTTTTTTTATGTGACTAGTGGTGCGACACTAGGCAAGATACCCGCCACCAGAGGGTGTGCCTCAATTCCTCCAGCTCTTCCCTTTTCCCACCAGCACCACGCCTAAGTCATTGTTCGTCTAGAGCTTCACCTAGCGCGTACTCTTACCTCTGTTTACGGATTGCATGTGATGTTATTGACCTGGTTCTCTAAAGGATTTCACTCAAGCAATAATATTTTATTTGTACAGTAATTGTGGATTGTGACTGTATTATATTGG
Source organism: Macrothele yani (assembly GCA_039090855.1). NCBI lineage: Eukaryota > Metazoa > Arthropoda > Arachnida > Araneae > Macrothelidae > Macrothele > Macrothele yani. The sequence goes on from CM076990.1 coordinate 135,751,972, forward strand.
ATTACGACCCGGCATTTTGCTATTGGAACGATACATAACATTCTGTTTGTTTAACTCGGCATCATGTCTGTCAGACGAAATTGTTTGAACAGTCCAGATTCTTTCTGCTGCATATGTAGAAGCTTCACTGTACCCAGTCAAAGAACAAGTATTAATAACTTTGCGAAGAAAGTCTATTTTGCTTACTTTCACTTAAGGCTCTACGAGACCCGCCATCTTGTATTGTATTGCTGCCTTCTCTTATTAACCAACGGCAAGCGTATTTCACAAATTGCTCGGGCAATTTTGCACATTTTGGAACACCGTTTGTGGCTAACGCAAGATATATAATAAATAAAGTGTTCCCTGGTTTCAGATTTTCATTTTGGACCCTTTAAGTATGTTTTATTAATTAATAAAACTATGGAAGACGCCTTGGTACGACTTTCGCTGCAGATAAAAAATGAAGGGAAAGGTCAATAAAAATTCTGAAACCAGGGAACTCTTTATTTATCTTATATCTTGCGTTAGCCACAAACGGCGTTCCAAAATGTGCAAAATTGCCCGAGCAATTTCTGAAATACGCTTGCCCGTTGGTTAATAAGTGAAGGCAGCAATACAAGATGTCGGGTCTCCTAGAGCCTTAAACATTGGTAATCATGACAAGTCTTGGGCTCCACCCATAGTATGAAAACCCTGTGTGGAAAATTTAGAACAATGGACAAAGGTAAGTAAAATAAACTAGCATTTAGTATTCTAATGATATGGCGAGAGCCGAAAATTAATGTAGATGATTGTTACTTTTCGGGTTACAATAAACAAGTTAGTAAAATCATGCAATGCATTGATTATGATACACTTTCCAACATACCAGAAAGTTATTACTCAAGTTATGAGGATGATGGATGTGGAATAAATCTCGCTCCTGTGCCCTGACCTTTGACTCCATTTCTATGATATTAAACAGAATTGGTTCAGTATACCTTCGGAACAACATACTCAAGTTTTGTTGCAGTAAATGCATTTTTAGTCAAGTTATGAGGATAATGGCTGTGGAATAAATCTCGCTCCTGTGTTCTGAACTTTGACCCCATTTCGATGATATTCAACAGAACCGGTTCAGCATACCTCCAGAACAGTATGATAAAGATTTTTCGTAATCGAAGCATTTTTACGTAAGTTATGACGCATAAGGGTGATGGAATGGATCCCGGTTTTATGTCCTGACCTTTGACCCCATTTCGCCCATTTGCAATAGAGTTCGTCCGCAAGTTGTCCCCTACCACATACTAACATTTCATCGAAATCAAACCATTTTTACGCGAGTTATCGGGCGGACAGGCATACAGACAGGCAGAAAGACAAAGCTGAAGCATATACGCTTCTGCAGCCTACGGTTGGAAAGCGTAAAAAAACTAAAAATAAAATTATATTCCCAAGTCTTGAATCAGCAAGCCTCCTACTTTCTCTTTCAGATGAAATACTTATGCCTGTTTTTAACGTACCTCCGTCACTTGAGGAAAAGGAGGCTATGGCAGAATTTGTTGAACATGATGTAAATTTTGAAGATAATGATAGTACTGGTTCAAGTTCTAACTCAGGGCAGCAATATTTTAAACAGGAAAAACTGAATGACTTAGTAAGAGATTTGAATCTTTCTAAAGAGTTCTCTGAATTTCTAGTTTCAAGATTAAATGAAAAAAAAAATTACTTGAGCATGGTACGAAAATAACATTTTATTGTAAAAGGGAATATGACATTTTACAATACATCAGAGTTGAAAGTGGTTTAGTTTATTGGCATGATGTGTCAGGTTTGTTAAACGCAATGGACATGTTACGATTCAAATGAGTGGCGCCTGATTTTGGATAGTTCTAAAAGTAGTCTCAAGTGAGTAATGCTCCAGAATGGAAATTTGTGTGGGTCAATTCCCATTGTTCATTCAATCCATCTAAAAGAAACATATGAAGATATTGAAAAACGTTTAAAGTTACATAAATATGATGACCATAACTGGATCATCTGTGTAGATCTTAAAATGATCAACTTTTTACTTAACCAACGAGGAGGGTACACTAAATATCCCTGCTTCTTGTGTCTCTGGGATAGTCGGGCCAGGGACAAACATTGGACTCAGAAGAACTGGTCAGTAAGAACATATTTAAAAATTGGAAAAAAAATGTCATAACCAGACTTTAGTAGATAGAGAAAAAATCTTCTTTTCTCCTCTCCACATCAAACTGGGTATCATGAAGCTGTATGTAGAAGCTTTAGATGAAGAAGGTAACTGCTTTAAGCACATTTATGAAAAATTAACACGTATAAATTATGAAAAACTAAAAGCTGGTGTTTTTAACGGGCCTGAAATTAGAACTCTGATGAAAGATCCGCATTTCACTAGCTCTATGAATGATATTGAGAAAGATGCATGGAATTCCTTTATTACTGTTGTTAATGATTTCCTGGGGAACAAAAAAGCCGAAAACTACAAAGTATTATCGAAACATTGCTAAAACATTTTCACCACTTTAGATGCAACACGAGCATAAAACTTTATTTTCTCAACAGCCATTTTGATGGATTTCCTAAAAATCTAGGTGATGTGAGGGATGAACAAGGTGAAAGGCTTCACCAAAATTTAAAAATAATGGAAGCGCGATACGAAGGAACGTGGGTCACTCATATGATCGTCGATAACTCTTGGAGTATTAAAAGGAACTGGCAGAGTATGGAACACTCAAAGAAATCTTCCAAACGAAAATTTCTTCCATGAAAACGAGAGTAATTTTCTCATGGAAGATTATGCTACTCTATCTTTTTGCTAGTTTGTATTTTAAAAGGTAGTATAATACCATTCTTAATCAACAGATTTGCTTACCTCATAAACCAATAGCCCAAAATACCCTCTTTTTGCAATTCTTTGGACATTCAAAGTTCTTTAGAGTAAAAACTGGACGTGATAGGTAAAAACCAATATGATTTTTGGTTTTAGCAAATGCGTTAAAAAAAGATGGTGCTGTGTTGTGTTATTAATTGCCCATAGGTTGGCATAAAACATTCGGATTACGCGCTTCTTTCATCCTTCACCTACCATAATCTCTCCCCGAAGATAATAAAAGTGTGAATGATGATTTGTCGGACCCAATTCCACGTTTCTAATCATGCAGAATGCATGTTGGTGCTGGGAAACCATTGTATCCTCCTTTTTGCATTAGGATAGATAATTAGTCGATTGGCAATAGCGGCCGTTTCATAAATTTCAGCTTTATGAAATTCCCGGAGAACTATTTTGCTAGGTAGTGAACTGTTGAGATTCACATTAATTCCTGCAGTTATTTTCGCGTCAGCAGTTTTATGTCTTCTGGCTACGCTCCGTTTCATTGCCTTTCTGTATCGTTCAGCCAGCTTCGATTTCCTGCAGCAGTTCGTCCTATCGAATGTTATTTTTCCAGATTTGGCGACTGTAGGCATAACTTTCGGTGCAGTTGCTCTGGTTACGTTGGAATTTCAGTTCCCGATGACTGACTAAACGGGCTCCAACAATTTTCTCTCATTGAAATTCAGACAGGCCCGTGATTTTGTCTCTCATGTATGATTTTTATTATCTCTAAAGAAGCTAATTCTTGTATTTTTGGTACTTCAGAGAACTACTCGCAAGGAACACACACACAAAAAAAATTATCTTTGCATGTTCATAAATAAGTGGTGAGCCGTTACAAAAAGCAGTACTTTTATAGTAGGTGTTTCTACTATTTTGTCTTCCTCACCTAATGTGTAAAGAAACATACTCATAATCACTGCGACGTTTTAAATAAGATCTTCATTAGACGTTGCTTCTGTACATTCCCTGTGTGGAGAACCTGTCAAAAATACCCAACTACTGTATGCGTTATTTATTACATTGAAAGAATTAGCATTTCAAAAGGTTTTTCATACTAATTCGTTTTGCTTAGTAATTCCGCCATCTTTTTTACTTCCTTTTTGTAAAACTTTAAACCAATATTGTGTGCCTTGTTTCCTATATACTATGTGAATTCAGATATGCATGTAATTAAATTTATGCGAAAGCTTTTCCGGATTTAATAATCGGATTTTGAAGTGATAATGTTTCAGTATATGTAAATTCCTGTATTCTCGGAATATGTCCGTAAATGATAAAAACATTTCTTGCATAGCATGTATTAATTAAATTAAATTTAACAGCTCTTATGTATGTGACTGCTCTTTCAAATATATCATCACATGTGCGTACTTCTTTCTATCCACGTGATATGTAAAGGTATCTAGTAATGCAATCATACTGCATATTATTATATACTATTCTTCGCATTCGCTCGTACTTTTACATCACTTTCATCCTGGGTTAAAGGAAATGATTGCGTATTTCTTCTTAATCAGGGAAGAAATCGCGAAAATTTTCTTTTCCTTTTTTTTAATTTTTCCGAAGAAAAGCATGAACCCAAATCTTCATAATATAATTTTTGAGGGGCAAAAACCGAACGGAAAAATGAAATTATTCAAAATTCAAAATTAAATATTAAAATTCCTTTGAAATTGTTACAAAACGATAAAACACAATCTTTGCTTTTTTAATATACCAAAGAGAAGTCAGCAAAAACTTTTCTCTCAGTTATTGAAAATGACTCATCCGATTTCTGTATTTTCGAAGTGTATATATACAGAGTGAGTAAATGACATCAACCAAAATAAAAGTTCTCCGAGTTTTGTTTCTCATCTGATAAGTGCTCTATCTGACTTCCCTTAGTTACAAGAGCAACATCGAAATGATAGTAAATTTTCTCCGATACTCACTCCAGCATGTCCATTGCCAGTGACTCCACCACAGTAACAATGCGTTTTGGAGCTCATCAAGGGTTTTAGGCAATGGTGACACTTGCACAACATCCTTAACGTAACCCCGAAAGAAGAAATCGCATGGCGTAAGATTCAGTGACCTAGACCGCCAGCTGTAGAGCACCAAGTCATGGGGTTCATTGCTACGATCCAGCGGCGAGGGAGCACTTCGTTGAGGATGCGGCGAAGAGCGCAATGCAAATGAGGCAACGCCCCATTTTGCTGGAGAATATAGTGGCCGGAATATTCGTTCAATCCTGGAAATAGCCAGTTCTGCAGCATATCCAAATAGGAGTTAGCACTCACTGTGTTTTCCACGAAAATGAAAGGCCATAAACCTTTGCACCAGCAGTGACAAAGAAGATGTTAACTTTGGGTGTGTCGCGCTCGTGCTCTATTGTTGCAAGTGGGCTTTCGATGCCCGATACTCTAATGTTGTGAAGGTGTGACAGTTCACCTTGCCACTTAAATGAAAAGTAGCTTCATCACTGAACACCAGGCGGGGAGCAAAATCATCGTCTTCTACAGCCTCCTGCACGAGTTGGCAAAAGTTCTGTAGTTTTAACTTGTCCCTTGGCTTAAGAGCCTGCAACAGTTGCAACCTGTATGGCTTCATAGTCAAGCGTCTTCTAAAAAAATTGTCTGAGGAATCCAAATTCTCAACTGGTGATGGTGGTTAACTTCCTCGTGCTACGTAGTGTCTCACTGATTCTTTGCACATTATCCTCAGACATGCACTGTCCTGTGCTCTTGCCTTTATAAAAACGTCTTATTTCTTCCAATTGCCGAAACCACCGACGGATACTCTGAGCACCACATGAATCACTTCCATAAGGTTTACGAAACTCACGCTGCAGTGTGACTACCTATTCGCACCTCAAAAACTGCAGCCCACAAAACGCCTTCTGCCGCACGGTCACCATTTTCTCATAGACTGCCTGTCGTGAAGCTACAGCGACAGTGGAGCCCACTCGCGGTGACCTAGTAAAACTTGGAGATTTCCTCTTTCATTTGGTGTATGCTAAGGTCATAAACGGTTGAGAGTTAAGTATTGAAATCAGATGAATCATTTTGAACAACCCTGTATTTGTCCAGAAGACAGAAGTACATTTTCAGCAAAGGGCCCGTGGTGCTTATTCTCGAATTTCGCTCGTTAAACAGAGATATGCATTCAAATGCTGGCTGTTTGGTTGTAGCAATAAAGAATTTGTTTTCCTGTTCATTTATATTAAAGTTTTTCTGTTGTTTATAAGTGTCCTTTTTCTGTGCTGTGTTTTCTTGACTTCAGTGTTTTTTCTATTGTTTCATCTCAACATGAAGCAAGCAATCTTTTGAAAAATAAATTATAAAAATTCTCACCAACTAATTTTAATGAATGTCCTCACCTGTTCTGAAATCTGCTGTATCCTCACGTTGTAGTGTAGGAAATTATGATTTCACCAATGCGGTAAATATATGCAGTAGGTCCTCTCATGGCCTGTAGCTGGTACTTTTCTCATATAGTAGTGCAAGTTTGAAATAATTAGTATAAGGTTCTTGCATTGTAATGTTTTTTTTTCATTTATTAGCCTTTACTTCACCTGAGCATTACCTATCGTGCTGTCGATCGGTTGTTCTCGTAGCAATAAAACTTCTTGGTGTTAAGCTGCGGATAGCTAACACAAACTCCTTTTTATACACAGAGCTAAATCAGGTCACAAAACTGCCTGCAGAACAGTCTTTTCAGCACGTCTTTTGTAAAAAAGGATCGTGCTTATGCTATCGATTTGTCGTTCAGTCCCTCTGTATCTCTGCAACTGTTAGTCCAACTTGAAAAATTCTTTTTGCATTAGGAAGGTTGAAAAAAGATGATGATCGCCAATGATGATCGTTTATTTGTTTTTATTAAGATGTAGAATTTCGCAGCTAAGGGACGTAAATGCAGATGATATTGAATTCAAAATACATTTCATTCCATATATTTACTTCTAAACATCGGATTTAAAAAAATATTTTACCTTTCGATCCTACTCATGTCGAAGAGTATTGTAGGTATAGTTACTTTTTCGAGTTACGCATAGATTTTCCGTTACGGAGAGTGATTGCGTTTTCCCTGATATCTCTACTTCTGAAACTCTGATTTGAACATTTTTTTTTCAGTGATACAGCTCCCGATGGGAAATCTTTTTCATATAATTTCTAATATTTCGTAAAGAACAGTTCGGCCACCAGGGGACGTAAGCGTAAATTTCTGCTTCTGAGGTATTTGCCACAAAATCTGAATTTCTAAAATCTCGATTGAAAAAATTCGCTCGTGAACCGATGCCACTCATATCGATAAACATTTTTGGAATAATTTCTCCATAGAATAATCCACGGTTTCTCTGCCAGGCGACACATCACAAAATTATGTACAAAAAAACAATGAGCATTGTCTGTTTTTCTATGTCACGTATTACTAACACGGTTTCTATATTTTTGTTTTGCAGAATTGTTATTCCCGGAATAAGATAGATGGCGCCAGCTGTGGCCTGGCCTGATGAGGAATGTATGAGAAATGCGCAATCAGTAGTCATGTCATCCGTACAGCAGAAGGCGATGTGTGTGTTATTGCTTGCGGAATTAAAGTCTGTCATTAAAGTTAAAAGACGGTACCGTTTAGAGTATGGTTGCAATCCTCCGTCAAAGAAATCAATTAAGCGGTGGATAAAACAGTTTAAAGAAACTGGCAATGTGGAACATCGTGGAGGAGCCGGTAGGCCTATCGTCAGCGGTGAGACGGTGGACCAAGTTAATGAAAGTTTCCGACGAAGCCCCAGGAAATCCCTTCGTAACGCAAGCAGAGAATTGCGCATTCCAAAATCGACAGTTCACGATATTTTGCACAAGAAATTGAAGTTTCATGCTTATAAAATTCAAATAGTGCAAAAGATGCATGTAAATGATCACACTCTGCGATACGATTTCGCTGTGGATATGCTGAATCGAGTGGAAAACAACGAAAACTTTCTCAGTACTGTAATTTTTAGTGATGAATCTACATTTCATGTATCAGGTATTGTGAATCGTCACAACTGTAGGATATGGGGCAGTGAACCGCCTCATGCTGCTATTGAACTGGAACGGGATTCTCCAAAAGTTAATGTGTGGTGCGCCCTATCAAAAAGAGAAGTGATTGGCCCTTTGTTCTTCTGCGAAAAACAAGGTAAATGGTGACATTTGCTTAGATATGCTAGAAAATTTCGCTATTCCCCAGATTAAAAGATATGACAACGTCATTTTCCAACTAGACGGCGCACCTCCGCATTGGTTATCGTGTGTATGTAAGTGCCTAAATGAGCATTTCCCCAACAGATGGATTGGGCGTGGTGGTCCCATTCCGTGGCCTCCTCGCTCTCCAGATCTAACTCCATTAGATTATTTCATGGGGGTTATGTGAAGGATCGTGTCTATCAGACGCCTTGTACTGATTTGCAGGAACTGAAGCAGCGTATCACAGCTGCTATTAATTCCATAACTCCTCAGATGCTTGCCTATGCATGGCATGAAATCGAGTACCGCTTGGACGTACTACGAGCAACCAAGGGATCTCACATCGAAATTTATTACCTTGTGTAGTTAGTTACATTGTAAGTTAGTACAGTCAGTTTCTTTCTATCTGTTTAATGTTTTGTTTTATATAATTTTGTAATGTGTGCAATAATTCTCGGACACCCTGTATATCTTTTTTTGTCAGTATCTCTACTTCCAATAGTCTAATTTGAAAATGTCCTCCTTTGTTAGATAGCGTTTCTGGTGCGAAATGTTTTTCATATAATTTCAAAATTTTCAAATAATTCATAGAGGTTCCGCCAGGGAGCGTTAAGGTAAATTGCGTTTTCTCCGATATTTCTGCTCCTAAAACTCTGATTTGAAAAATTCTTCCTGTACGGCATACAGCTTCTGATGGGAAATTTTTTTCATGTAATTTCTAATATTTGTTAAAGAATGGTTTCGCCACCAGGGGGCATATGTGTTAATTTCTGCTTCTGATGTTTTGCAGTAAACTCTGAGCTCCTGGAAACTCGACTGAAAATATTTCTTTCCTTTACCGATACCGACCACATCGTAAAACCTTTTGAGAATGCCTTCTTAAACTAATGCATATTTTCCCCGCCAGTGGGCGTAGATGCATATCTTGTATTTGTCCATACCTCTGCTTTTATCAGCCCGATTTGAAAAATTCTTTCTTAGGTGGGGATCGTTTGCGCTGTGAAATGCTTCTCATATAATTTCAAATTTTTCTTAATGCACAAGTCTTCAACCAGAGGGCGTAAGTTCACGATTCCGTTTACAGCAATATCTGCGGGAATAAAAAATCCGATTGAAAAACTACTTTCTTCGGTCAGATACCACTGTTTTGCATACCGATTCCATTAACTTTGAATAGCTTTGATAAATCTAATTCGAGTCAGAACGGATTCGAAGGGTGTGCTCTTACACCCGAAAATAAGGTGTTAGCTTTCTTGTTAACT